>OY728143.1:671652112-674307992 GCA_963277665.1 Viscum album
AGGTCCTGTAGACCATTTTTTGACACATTACCAAAATAACATCTCTAAAACATATACTATATTTAGCGGAAAACATATATTTCAACTTCATTTCTATGACATGGTATACAGATTGCTGTGTGGTCTATTCTTCCATCTTACTTTTGATATTATTGCAATTTCAACTTCTTCCATGATATATAATAACTACAAAATAGTTAAACTATCATATGAATTAGAACTGAGAAAAACAAAATCAGGTCCTTAATTCAATATCATCAATACATTAAAATCATTTAAAATAACCTTTCTTATAGACAAATAATACCACTCACAAAATTAGATCAATAATATCCCCTTTTTTATTTGTATTAAATACCCTTATTTAAGAAATTTTAAAATATATGCCTAAAATATAATTTTTTCTCCCCCTTATTGAAAATAAATGAAAAGGTAAATATGGATACTTCTAAAAAATGTATTCTTCTCCATTTTTTAATTTTAGATAGAGAGATGATATCACATGGTTACTTAGAAAAGATCCTTTGATTAATCTAATACATGTATATGTGTGAAAACCTATTGTATAATGCTTGATATATTTAATCAATTTTATCTACGATGTGTATAAGAACATATCAAGTGATAACATTCTTATAATTTTGACGAAGGGTCTAAAAAAAGATCCCACACACACTTCAACAAACCATCAATTTAGTTCAATTTCACGAAATATTGATCCAAATTTTTAGAACCTTTGATCAATAAATACTAACCCATGATAAATATATTAAATAATTTTCATAAAAATGGAGTGTGAGTTTTATTTTCAAAGGTCAATTCTAGATTTCTTGGAGATTTCTATTTTTTCAATAATTTGTTATGAAATATTCTTCTCAAAATATCTCACCATCAAGGGATGCACTAGTTACTCTAAATCATGAAGTAAAAATCCATGTAAAACACATATTATAATATATTATCACATGATAACCTCAATCATCCTTTTCCATCCTCTTCAAGTAAAAAAATGATATATAAAATATTACGGGAATAAGGGGGGACATTTTTTGTTCATCAGAAACAATACCCAAAATGACAGTGTTCTCTCAACCTCGTCTTCTTCATCCTTAAAATCACACCTCATTTATTCCTATGAATATCCCGAAAATATGTTTTCTAAATTTATTCTTGGAAAATAATTTTAAACTTAGATTATATTTCTTCACTTCTTATAACATCTCATGAAACTCAACCTAATCTTCTTAAACCTTTTTCTCCTATTTAGCCTTTGTAATTTATTTATTTCTTGACATTTCTAGATATTATATCTAGTTAATCAATAACTCTTTCTTGATAGTTTTAATTTTTTTCTCATCTTTATTTAAGTCATTTTTATCTTTGCTTTAATTTTATTTAACTTCATTTTTCAAATAATTATCTAATTACACCATAAGGTATTTCTCCTTGTAGTGTAGTTATTAAAATATTATACTGGTGAATATCCAATCCATATCTTCCTCATACCTACTCTAGGTATTTAAATCTATTTTAAGTATACATATTTTTTATAAATCTAGCCACTAGTTTCATTTTTTAATATTTCATCATTTAGTGCTCACTAAAACTCACCCTTGGATCATTCCACATTCTTGGTAATGACATATTGAACCAAAATCAAAGAATTTTTATATATAACTTTGATAACACTAGGAAAAACTTTTAAAATGGGATCTTCTAGGTGGATTTGAGGCTTTTACAGCTTCATACTGATGTTTCTATGTAGAAATATTTTCTTAATTTTTCTTAAAGGAAATTTTTTATTAATTTCACCAATTACTTTGATGTGGATTATTGTCTCTCAATAATTTTCTTGGTCAACCTTGTACATGTTTTTTTTGATACAAGAACTAATACTAATAATAGATCTATTTTAATAATTTAAAGTACTACATTTTACCTGATAGTTGGTACCCTTAATTTCACTTGGTTGAGAATATTCTCCAATAAGTCACAATAATTAATTGAAGTCTTCTATGTTCTTTTTTAACTAAATTTATACCACAACAAATATGGATTATGTTTCAATCAAATCATCTTTTGTAGCATCCAACATCTCTTCTAGATTATATATTACATTTTTCTTATTAAAAAATTTTTAACATTTATTTATTTACCTCATAAATATATATAAAATAATTATTATTAAAATATTATTCTCTTTCTGTAGCCACATTTTTATTTTATTTCTTAAGATTTTTCTTTTATTTTTCGAGGTATTGTATATATATCGTATAGAATTATAATATTTTGATCAGGTCCCTGTCAAATTTTCATCTCTCTTCCATATCATCATCACTGTATGATGATTATGGGTTTTCTTAACTCTATAAATGAGATCAAATCCATCATCGAAGGAATTAAATGAGAATAAATCTTGCCCATTTTTACACATAAAATTGTTCATAATGTTGCTAGAGTGGTTATTATTATTATTATCCCTTTTATTCTTTCATAAACTTTCTTCGAACTAATATAATCAAGATTCCTTAACCGAATTCTTGGGAAGAAATTTTCAATATGACCAAAATCGTGAATATTAGAATATATATGAGATTTATTACTTTTTCTCTTCAATTATCCCTTCTATAATATTTTTGATGTGTGATCAACAATCTTATTATGATATTAATCATATTAAATATCTAAATAATTGAAATCTCTATGCACATTACCTATTCCATTTCTCTTGTATTTAAATGATATATCTTATTTTTTATTTTTTATTGAAAACCAAATATTTCTTTATTTTATAAAATGTCAAAATAGTGAGAAGATCATCCAATGAAAAATGCACCATATCTTCCAAAGATGAAAATTTGGGATCCAATTCATCCAAAAAATTCCTCATATGCGTTTTGAAAATAATGGAGTCCTCTATCTTTTCTCAAAATCCATAAATATTGAAAACTATGTCATTCAAGATAGTGAAATAGTCATTTATATTCTCATCATTATCCATTTTAACATCTTAAAATATTTTCATCCATACTTTTAGTTTATTTCCTTTAGTTTGGAATTCCATTTAAAACTTCTTCTCAATTTATGCCAAATATTTTTTTCAGTTTCAAGACCCATTAACTTGGTGTTCACCTCTTCTAACAAATACAATAAAGTAATATTTTGTTCCTTTCTATCCATCTCTAAATTCCTTTTATCAGCATGTTTCATGTTAGAATTTTTAAGAATGGTTTGAAATCCCACTAAAGAAACATATCTCACTTTAAAACTTTGTGAATGAAGATTGGGAAGTATCATATTCTTCTAACTATGATATTTTGTACTCCCAAAGGTAGGAATTCATCAACTATTCATAGAATTAATATTCTCTATGATTCTTGGATTTTAGATGAAATATTTTATTTGATATCAATTTATGTTCTCAAGGATCTGATTTGGTACTTCTGAGGGGATCTGTTGTAATTTATTTTTCCAACTTACCTTTATTCATTCAACTTATAGAACCTATTAAATTTTAAAATCCTCCAAAAATAAAATAACAAACTCACATTTTGTAGAAATATGATGGAATATAATCACCTTAAATTTATATGGTTAGGATATAAAGAGTACTACTTTCCATGTTGGTTATTTCCCCTAAAATGGATTCTCCATTATATCCACTAAACATTTAAAACATAGAATCCACTATGTTTTACCAATTCTAGAATAAAAGTGATGATACAAACCTCTAAAATAAAAAATACCCATCAAATAAACATATCCTTATTATCATAAGTTTCACTTTCCCCACATGATACTATATGATTCTTTCAAGAGACGATTAATTAGAAAATTTTTCATGTGTACTCTTTCATGATATTCAATAGTTACTAAATATGATCAAATTTATATTCTATAAAATTCAAATAGGTTCTTAATGATTAGGATATTAAAAATTATGAATACTCATGAAGTACATATTTTCCTATGATGAATGATACTCTCACCTCACACTCCTTCCTATTTTCTGACAAGTTTATCTTTTCTAACTAGTATTGTTATTTGGTTTTTCACTTCTCAAAATTGTAACATATTCCATTTTCCATTGAAATATTTACATCATATTATAACTAATTATTCAATTATAAATATGAAATTCAAACTAAAATCAAAATCTTAAACTTCCTTTAATAACTTATTTAACCACCCTTGGATCATATCTCAATTGAGATTCGCTATCAAATTAAAAATAGTAGTTAGAATAGGATGTAATATCCATAAAATATTTGATGATTCCAAGTTAGCATGAATGTTTTGACTATCCAGAATATGCCTAGAAATACTCTTATATAGTATGTTCATGTATTATATGGTGTGATGTGTGGAACTATAGTATCATGAATATTATCGCGGTGAAACCATATGGTTTACAATGGTTTCTTCTCAACTGACATTTTTCTTTTGTGACAGGGTTTTTAGGGTACAATATAGAGATCCTAATATTTACAGTGACACCAAAAACCATTCCACTGGACACTACAGGGTAGGCCTTCACTTGGTAGTGTAGATCCACATAACTTCATCCACTATGGTGCAGTACATCTTTTATGGTGTGTAGGTACTCAAATTTCCATTTCAATCAAAATCAACCCAATCCTCCTCTATAGTGAAATAGGCTTCCATAAAGAAAAACCTCACTTTTATTCTTCTAGAAAATTAACCTATTTCAGTATTGTGTGCTGAAATATTTTCATGTCTCCCCTATGATGTGATCTATCACTATATGGAATGATATCTCATAGACCATTTTCTGAACCACTAGTAATAACATCATTAATATAGTGTAGAAAATATGATGTAGCATAAGCCTCTAAACTTTATTTGTATGATGTGGTATACAAATTGTGGTGTGGTATATATCTCAAACTTCCTTTTTATTTTCATACTTCATAATATTATTCCATGATATCTAATCACTACAAACCATAGTAATTATCATCAAAATTTCAATATATATGAACAAAATTAAATACTTCAATCGTCATATTCATCAAGTTGACATATAAAAAATTCCTTCTCTCATTGGAAATAAATACAACATAGAAAGTGAGATTAAAAATTCTATGTCTTTTTATTTTTTGGAAATAACCTTATCAAAGATATAATAATATTTATTACTCAATGATAAATTCTTCACTCTATTATTGATAAAAAATGAAAAAGACAAGTATGGATACTTTTGAAAAATATATTCTTCTTCCTTTTGACATTTTATAGAGAGGGATGATATCACATGGTTCCATAGAAAATTTCCTCAATTAATGAGTTTTAAGTTTATGTATAAAAAAAAAGTGTTGAAAATTAGAGATATTTAATCGAGGTTATCTATGCTACCCATAATAAATTATCATGTGATAAAATTATCATAATCTTAAGGAAGTGGATTTAAAGAAATACGCTACACACACTTCAACACACCATAAATATTTATTCAAGTGCATGAAATATAGATCCCAATTTTTCTCACACTTTGATAAACCAACACCCCCATTTATTAATATATTGAATATATTCATAATTACTAACTATAATTGTGACCCTAATACCTAAATTATGTATTTCATGGACCATTCCACATTTCAAAGAACTTGGTAGGTAAACTCCTTTTGAAATAGGTCACCCACTAGGGATACACTTTTTACTCTACTTGATGAAGTATATATCCTTTTAAAATACATAATATTATATTTAATAATATTAAAACCATGAACATCTCTTTAAATTCTGTAAAATTTAGAATAATATATAGAAAATATTATGAGAAATAGGTAGTACCTTTTTTGTTTCTCAGAAGAGACACTCATGCTTAGAGTTTTCTATCAAACATTTTTTCTTCATCCTTCCAATCTCATTACATTTATTCTTATTAATAGTCTCAACAAATTATTGACTCAATTTCTTCTTTGAAACTACTTTTACTTAAAGAGGGAATTTATCCACTTCAGATGAATTCTCATGCACTTTGACATTAAATTCATGTACTTTTTTTATTTATCCTTAATAATTTCTGTCTACATGGACATTTCTAGTGGATATGTCTAGATGATAAATAACCAATTATTGATAATTGTTTTTCTCATTTTCTCTCATCAAATTTTCATCTCTGCATGATTTTTTATATTCATTCATCTGTTTAAAATTCTTATTACACCATAGAGAATCTCTTATTGTAGTATAGTAATGAAAAAATAATATTTTCATCCCTTCTATCTATAATTTCCACATAAATTTTCTAGGGATTTAAATTATTAAGAGTAGATATATTATATATATATATATGGTTACTTCTTTCATCCCTTCATGTTTTATATCTTGTTTCTCAATAAAACTCCACCTTGGTTCTCAGATCTTTCCTAGTAGTGACATAATAAATGAAACAAAAAAGGATTTATTTCTATACCTTCCATAAAACCTAAAATAACCTCCAAAATAAGATCTTTTAGGTTGATTATAGTTCCTTATATATTTATATAAATGTTTATATATTTAAATATTATCATTATTTTCCCAAGGGGAAAAATATTTCTTGATTTCACCAATTACTTTAATTTGGAAGAGTCTCTCTCAATAAATTTCTTGGTCTAACCATGTTCATTTTTTCTGGATACATACACTATCTGTGATAGCCTATACATATTAAATATTAAAAGAAAAATATTTTAATTAACAATTAAACCCTTTATCTCTATTTCATGATAAAACTCTCCATTAACTTCAACTAATTTATTAACTTCTCTTTTGGACTTATTCAAATTAACTTGTACCACAATACATAAGTATTTTGTTTCAAATAACACCTCTTCTATATTTTCTACCTTCTCTAAAAGATCATATATAATTTTTTACTGATAAAAATATTAAACTTGTGTGTCATGACCTCATCAATATTTGTCACATCCTTCTTTAAATATTTTGGTTTTCAAATTCCACTTTTTTGTTTTATTTATCAATATAATTATTTTATTTCTGGAGGTGTTGTATCCATCCTATATATAATTCAATTTTTTATTTTAACTCCCACTGAAATTTTGTTTACTTATCTTTATCATCATCACTATAGGAAGATTCTTAGATTTTATTAATACTAGAAAAGATAACAACATAATAATCTATATAATTACTTTAAAATAAATCGTTCCGATGAATGCTTATAAAATTATTCTTATTGTAGATGATGTGGTTCTTTTTCTTTTTATCCATTTTATTTTTTCTAGAACTATATTCTTCCTCATATGATTTAGATTCCTAAACTTAGTTATTTTTGATTTTTCCATATGACTAACATAATTATAATTAAAATATATAGGAAATTTCATACATTTTCCATTCTGGAATATCTTTGACATAAGAGAAATAATATAATTTATATATTCATCATTTTAAACATATTAATCATTAAAATATCAATCCAAATTTCCTTTTCATATTCTCATGGATTCCACAGATATTTCATATTTTACCTTTTTCTGATAAATCAAATATTTACTCATTTCATAATCTATGAAAATGTTGTAAATCTCATCCAAAAAAAAATCCTACATATCTTCCAAATCTGAAACATTGGGATCAAATATAAAGATAAAAATCCTCATTAAGGTTTTGAAAATAGTGGAGTCCTATATGTTTTCTCCAAATTCATGAAAATTGATAAGTATCTCCTTCACCCTAGTGAAATAGTAATCTATATTCTCATCCTTATCTAATTAACCTCTTTAAATATAATCCTCCATATTTTTAGTTTGGATTCATTGATAATGATGTTTCATTAAAAATCGATTATCAATCATCTTATATCCATTTTATAGTTTCAAGATGAATTATATTAGCGTACACATTTTTAGATAAAGCCATAATAATTGTATTTTGTTTTTTTCTACTAATCTTTAATTTTTTTCAACATGTTTTAAATTATAATTTATAATAATGGGTTGACATCCCACTAAATCAGAATCTTATAATTTAAGAAAAAGTGAATGGAAGTAGAGAAACATCATATTCCAACAATAGTGATATTTTGTACCATCAATGTTATGAACTCCTTAGCTGTTCACATAATTAATATTGTGCATGCTTTTTGTATTTGAGGGAAAACATTTAATTTAATAGAAATATAAGTTCTCAAGGATCTGATTTGTTACAACAGAGGTTGGGGAAATCAATGGTAAAATCAATTAATTAACTCCCCTTCTCAATATAACATCTACAACCAATTAAATTTAACGATTCACTCAAAACAGTCCTGCATCATCACCATGTGAACATAATTATGAAAGTTAAGCACACTAAAATTAATAGGATTTGGGTCAGAATCATACTTATTTCAAGATGGTTATCCCCCCCAATATGGATTCTCTACTCTCTATACTAATTTTTTTACAAAACTGAATCCACTATGAATCAAATCTTCTAGAATCTCCTAGAAGATACAAATATCTACTATAAATATGACCAAATAACTGAAGATACTCTTATTCTCATAGGTTTCAATTTCTCTATATGAGAATCTAATCATTCTTCTCAAGAAGATGGATCAATAATCTCTACATGTTTACTCCTTAAATATCTTAACAGTTGATGATAATGCCCAAAGTATTGGTCTTGAAACATTGGTAGGAATTTGAATTATCTTGATCATTGAAATTTTGAATACATAGGAAATATATATTCTTCTTTTATGAATTATATTATCTCATTACATCCTTCTTCTATTATCACAAGTTAATATTTTTTTAATTGTGTTATTCTCAGATTATTTACTTCCCACAATTCTTACATATTTTTTTTTGAAATCTACACAGTATATTTTAAATAGTTATTCAATTCAAATTTAAATTCAAATAATCAACTACCTTTAACTGATTCTTTTACATCCCTTGGATCATATATCAAATGTTCTTCACCATCCAATTTGAAATGGTAGCTAGAATAGTCTGCAATAACAATAAACTCACTAAGATGAATCCAAGTATGTATACCTAGATATACCTAGATATACACTTCTCTTTCATGGTTAGGTATTCTATGGTGTGAGGCAAGAAACTATGGTTCTATGAATATCATTGTGTCATAGCCATGTGGTACACAATGGTTTCTTCAAAACTAACTCAAGACTTTTTGACGTGGTCTGTAGAATACAACATGGAGACCCTCAAAATTCTAGTGATAGAAAAAACATTCAAATAGAATTTATAGCATGGACCCTAAGTCAATGGTGTAGAACCTCATCACTTTATCCACTATTATGTAGCTCATCTTTTACGATGTGGAGGTCCTTAAATATCTAGGACTACTAAAATTAATCTAAACCCTCCACTATAGTGTAACATGTTCTTATTGGATAACCCCTCATTTTTCTTCTTCTGGTAGTAAAACCAATTTCACTATGGTTTGGAGTCATCTATTATAGGCTCCATTACGGAATGGTATCTAACAATATGATGTGATTTCCTTTAGACCATTTATCATCCAACTTCAAAAAACATCTCTACATCATATAAAATATGCTATAGTGTTAGCCTCTCTCAACTTTATTTATACAATGTGGTATAAAACATGTTTCATGGTCTCTTCCTCTAGCTTCCAGTTGATCTAATTGAATCATTTACTTATTACAAGATATATAATCACTAGAATCAGGTTCAATTATTTTTTGAATTTTAAACAATATGATAAAACTTATATTCTTCATTCAACATCTTTAACACACTGACATCAATGAAAAGACTTTATCTTATAGAAAACAAATAAGACTCAAAAAGTGAGTTCAACCCCTATAATAGTTTTAAAACTATTTTATTTTATTTTATAATTCTATAAAAATAAATTTAATTTTTTTAGGACTTGTGTTACACACAACAGTGAGTTTAAAGAACCATGATATAATTTCAAGATATTAGTATTTAAATGTGATCGTTATAAACAGGATGTTAAAATTAGAGATATTAACAACAATTAAAAAATTATGAACAATATTTATAGAGTATTTTTTTATTTAAAATATATTTATTAATACATAATAAATAAGTACTTATTTTTTAGGAAATTCATTTTATGTATCAAAAATACGTTCTCTTCAAAAATGGGTTTTTTGGAATTTTTTGGATGAATATTATAATTAATTTAAATCAATTTTTTTTAAAAAATGGATATAATTCTTGGATTAATCATTAAAAAATTAACTTAGGATGATATTTGGGAGATTTTTACTTGAAAAGATTAATATTTCAATGAATAGTAGTAAATACTGATTTTTTTGGAAAACTATCTTTTTCGTTCCAAGAATTTACAAAGATAAAATTCTTAAAGGTGGAATGATAGTTACATTAGTTAATTTATATTATTAATAATACTATTTATATAATTATAATATATTTTATTCTTGATTTTATTATAAAAACTATTTACACTTAAAAATCCGTTTTCCCTAGAAAACCGATTCATTACATTTTAGAGATTTAATTTTAAATTAAATTCTTACAATTCTATTAATTGAATTTTATATAATTAATTCCATATTTTTAATTAGATTAATTTATATAATAGAAATGGGTAAAATTAATTTTTGGTCATTATGAATAGTGACTATGGTAAAGATTTTTCACCTCAGAAAAAGAGGTAAAATTAGGTTAAAACTATGGGGTAAAACATTAAAGTATTTTCTACACATGTATTTATCCTATTTAATGAGTGGATTTTGAAAAAATAATTTATTTAGGAGTTAAATATTTTATTTTAAAATATTTTTTTTGAATTTGAGAACGCAAGGTTTTGTTTTTTGAAAGATAAGTTTTAATTTATTCAAATTTAATACTATTTTCAATACTTTAAAATTAATGGAATGTTTGGTAGATTACATATTGTTTTGGATTCCTCCAACAGTTTAAAAAAATTAATTTTTTTTTATTTAATCCAAAAAATTGTGGAAACTAATTTATTACATTATTTCTAGGTGAAATGATTTTTACTGTTAAATCAAATATTTTTTCAGTAGATAGTTTTTCAGGAATTTTTTATTATTATATTAAATTTTATAACTTACTATTATATAAATTAAATATGATAAAATTAATCCCATATTTGGAATCATATTATTTTTTTATGAGTAACCTTTTATTTGTTGTCATATAATTTAGTTATTATGGTAAAAAGTTATGTTATAATGATTAAGATTATGATGGGTTTAAAATAGTATAAATAAGAGGTAAGGCTTAAAATGTGTCAAAAAATATCCTAAATGTGATAATTTGAGTTTATTTTGACCCTATAAAATCAGATATTTTAATTTGGGGTGAATTGGTTTTACTTTACTTGATTATTATGTTTATATTATTTAATATTTTAATAAAATCCAGGTTTTTCCTTTCCCCTTATTAAAGGATACCAATTATTCTATTTTATACACAATTTTGAGCCTTATAGATCAACAAATACCATACATAATACCTTCATATATTCTTTACCCACATAATAGAGCTTTTGGTATTACCTAAATACAATATTTTCAAGGATTAAAGAGTAATCCAAAATAGGTTTCTCAAAAAATTGGTAAAACTCTTAACCGAGTAATTTAAATTTTATTTATTCTAATAAATACTATAAATATATTGATACCATAATTAAATAATTAATATTTTTATTAAAAATATGTTAATATGTTATTATGACTATTGGATATCCATTTTTCACATTATCCCCATCCTATGGAAAATGAAAATATCGCTCATGCATATATACAACTTACCATCTCTAAAAAGTGGTGTAATTTGTTTTCAACACAATTTTACTTATATGGATGTAAATATAGAAATAATGAATATATATTTATGACATAATTATATTTATGGAAATATAATCTGTTATTTATCTTTTTACTCTTCCAATCGTTAAAAAATGACAACATCTCTTGTCTGAACATGTAGACTACCACCTCTACGAAGCGATGTGATTAATTTCTCTTGTACTCATTTCAAAAATGATTTTAAATACGTATATAAAGAAAATATATAATATTTATGTAATTATTATTAATTTCAATATGATAAATTCATGATAAAGATGCAAGGATTGAAACAATAAAACCAAAACATAATTGAAAAATTAAGTAGTTCTCACCTGAAATAGTTATTTTAATAGAGATTTATTAATAAATGGGTGATAGAACATTTTAAGTAAATAAATTATGGTATTATATACATGATTATGGTTCTGTAATATATTTACAATAAGTCTATATTTATTTTTTGGTAGGTTTAAACTTGTAAAAATAAAGTCAAACCTGAGGTAAGGGTTCTTCCCCTCAATATTATTTTGTTGAGACATGTTTGACATTATGTGCATATTAATATTTATGAGGTGTATATACTACCCATTTGATATGTTATATCATTTATGTTTCTTAAATAATGTTATTTTAATTTGTAATACAAATTATTTAATACAAGGAGTTTTGATTCGAATGTTACTAATAATGTTTATTTCAAAATCTCATCCTTAATCAAGATTGGAAATGCTTATGCTTCCATTAGAGTATTTAAAGGATATATATATATCTATATTAAAACCAATATAAATTATTATATAATTTTTATTTTCAGTTTTTAAATTATTAGTTCGATTTTTATCTTTTTTTTCACTAAAAAATACCGAATGAATGTTTTTTAAGAAAATAAATTTCTTTCCCTACTCGATCGAGAATATTTGTCTTCCACATCCATATTTAATTTAAAACATTTTTATGAATGTTTTTAATATTATGAAATTATTTAGGCGGTATATTTTTATGAATGATTTAATTTCTATAAAAAGTTTTAAAATGAATCTTCTTACCATTATCTAATAAAGGTATGTTTTAGAGAAATTTTGAAAAGAATATTATTTTTAACAATGACAAAAATAATGGAATTTCAAGCCATCATGACATTTATATGTTTTTAACGTTTTTACAAGTTTCCATAATTATTTTCAAAGAATAATGTTCCATAATATTTTGTAAATTTTTATATTTTAAATTAGATATTTTAAAATGAAAAGGGTATTTTCCACTAGAAATTTTCCATAGATCATTTAAAATTATTTTCATCTATATCAATATCCCTTGATGAATATTATGAATACCTATGGATATACTCAATTGATACTATCTACGATATTTCTCTATATATTTAATGACTAGCTTAACTAGGGAAGGTATCAAAATTCTATTTTCTAGTTCTTTGAATATATATAGTTGATTATTATTTGGGCATGATGATTGTGTTGTATTGTTTATTCACATAATGAATGTGTTGGACTTATTAAGTGATGGGTGAGGCCAATAATTACATATCCCCTCAATACATCATTATATCATGATACAAAATATGTTGGGTACTTAGATGAGGGCATTCCCATTTTTTCAAGATGTATTGTGACGAGGACTTAACAATACATTTACGATGTATTGGCATAAGGCCTTAATAATACGATTATTATTTATTAGCATGATTCCTTGATGGCAAATTTTAGATGTCCAAAATTATGAATTCCATCATTAAAAAATTATTTATTTATGTTCATTTGATTATTTGAATTCTTATGCTATCCATGGATATGTTTTATGATCATTATCTATTTATAAAGAATTATTTAATTATTATTTATTATTTTCATATTATTTATTATTTATGTATTCTATGATAGATAAAACAATACACAATCCCATATTGAGAATTTGGGATCAACCATTTCTTTTATTTTCGATCCCTATGATGCTAAGAATCATAAAATGGATGATATGAATGGATAATCTACAGATAATATTTATATTATCAAGAAAATAATATGTTTATTTAATGTTTTCAAATATAATTGGTCATTTAAGCATGTATATAGTTTACCAAGACTTCTAAAATATTCTGTCTATTAGGATGTGATAATTTATATCTAGTTCCAATGAAATAACATAACCACTGGTTATGGGTTATTGGGTTCATGGTCTTTACAATTTGTATTAGAGAATGTTTTGTAGAAATCTATGTAACTAGATTTAGGATGACATAAATTAAGGAACGTAACACTAATACCATAATGAACTGAGCCACCGGGGCCCTCTTAGCCTACAGAAGGCAAAGCCATGAAAAATCGATGCCCAGATCCAATAAGGAAGTGGTTGGAGAAAAGTTATGAGAAGGAATAACTATAATGGGAGGCCAGTTCCTAATATACCTAAATGAACACACCCAAACATATCCATATAGTATTGATGATGAATATAAAGTAAAGACTATGAAATATATAGATAAACCTTGAATGTGATAAACCTTAAGGAATACATCAAAGTATAACAGAATACAACCAAATCATAATGGAGAAAACTGCATACCAACCCATAGATGAATTCCCAAATTGACCAAAAATGTAAATAAATAAATATGAGAGAGTTCACCTCGTAATCTCGATGCTTAACCACCGTACAAGGTCAATGAACCCAGATATCGCTATGATAAATTATAATCACCACAGATTTATCCATCATTTACACAAGGAATGAAAAAAAGAGGTAAAAGACATGCAACAATGATAATGTACATTCCGAATATGATGCCCCAAAATTTGAAAGGGAGTAATAAATATATATGATAATAATAAGTTCATCCCAAATAAAGAGGAAAACCCTAACCCAAAGGATACACATATATATGATCATAAAGAATCCTAGATGAGAGGGAAAAGGAATATCCATCTCACAACCCAACCAAAGTTAATGAGTAAGTCTATATCTCAAAAAAGTCCATAATCGATGTCCAACATCAAACAAAACCTCACTAGAATATGTGTGGACGGGATCGATCCTCAAAACTGTGCTCAACAGTTGAGGGAGACATTACTCATGTAGAGGAACTACATTATATCATAGAATAAATATAGGGGAGTATGAATCCATATAAATATGACCCATTTTTGTGTAGGGGAGTAATGTATCTATCTTTATAAAAAAAATGGGAAAACTTCACCCTAATGCGATTAGGGAGTACTGAACCTGACATATCTTCAGTGATCCTGCCTGATCTCTACTATCATCAAGAATCTCATGAATAAGAATAATTCTTGGAACATTCTAGGTCATATCTAAAAATCCATAATGAAGACTACCATCTCCTTCTATGTGGAAAACTACTAAGGATTGGCTACTTATAGGCCAAAATCTGGCTCCAAATGAAGGATATATACAAGGTGTTAGTTTCTCATAGAGGTTCACGGTGTGTATGAGGTCTAAATGACGTGTCTTCCTACTCCACTACATAGTCTTGTTCTTATATAGACATGGATCAGAGGACATGTCATTGTACAAGATTTTTAAGGGTCCCACACAACATCTCTCAGCCACCTGAGGTCTACCTATGTGTCGTACTCATGTTTTTCAGGCCATACCGGTGTACCTGGTTATGTACCTATCCATGCCATGGTTCTGAAATGTTCCCATGTACTCTTATAGTAAATGAAATTTCCTCCCACATGGGGTCCATGAAATGAAAAGTTAGAACACATATTAGTTACCTAGGGAAGGTTACATTATGTGTGGAATTAGCCTCAAATAGTGTCTGATCCTTAAGCTCCCATAAAACCTAGTCACTGCAACTAGGTAGGGATACATATCATGTGTTCTTAGACTACATGCCATGTTGTTGAGTTTTTCACCAAAAATAAATTTATTCCATATGGTTTCTATATCCAAACTCTTCAATTTTAATATCGATAATTGACCACCTGAAATCAGTGGGTGTCACCTCAATCCATTGTTTCCAACCCTCTAGTGGTCATAAAATAGGTTCTGATCAGATACTATAGTTTATCACACATACTATGTGCTACTCATCACCCTCTATATCATCAAATCCCAAATATTTGGAAACCATCACCCAAATCCCACTATAAATCTTGATCCATAAAAAACCACCTTATTAATCATTTTTTTCTCAACGGCTTTGAATAAGAGGTTTTGATCATTCTTGAACCCACCCCGACAATGTCAAATCGCAACCCCAAAGACCAATGATGAATAACATGACGAATAATGGGGGAAAACAAAATAAAAATGGAAGATAAAAATATTTAAAAAATCATTATTGGCTTGCAATTCCATAGTAGGGAATTCAGTGTGATATCATAACATAAATAGAATAAATTAAATAAAAAAATTAATTTTTCAATGGTCTCATGAAAAGTGTTGAAAAAAAGATCAAAAGAAGATATATATATATATAGACATTAATGCTCAATATTTTTAAAATGGTCAGAAAATGAAATTGATAATCCCTACCTTGATTATGGATCAATTGTTGGTGAATAATACTTCATCCAATGATGGAGAAGACCCAATGCATTCACAACCTATTGATCCACCTCAATCTGATCATCCTTCATCATCTTACTCTATTTTTCCAATAATGAACACTTCAAATATCCTCTCAAATATCATAGGGTTATGCAACTAAACCTGTAAAATCTATAAGGAAGAAATTACATATAAGAAATTAGGTTATGGGTATTAAAAAAATAAATCAATTAAATAAATTAATTAATCCACTTAATGTACCCGCCTACGGCTGCATAATCTGAATGTCCAGCACCAACCAACTTTATGTATTTCCTAGGATAAATCCCACATTCTAGACTCAAAAAGGTCTCAAAATTTTTATATGAGGCTCAATTTAGATGATATTCCACTTTTTTAGGAAAAATAGGTGCATCTGATTTTAATATATTAAAATATCAATTAAGATATCCAAGAGCCTCATAATCTCACACCTTCTTAGTGACTGACTCCAAAATATTACTTAATATATTTTAATGTACTAAAAGTAAAAGATATGGTTACTACATTATACCACCCCTTAATTCAATTTAGAACTAAAAATAAAAAGCTAACAAAAAGGTAGGAAAATGATGTCACATCTGGCTCTCCCACTTTGAGGAGCTCTCCTACATTCTCCCATGACGCCATAACACACAGACCAAAGGAATGGACTATCCTCACATGATCCTATAATTAAAATTCTAGATATTCACTAGGTACTCCATGAAGGTGGATCCATACTTGATTGGAATATTTCCCCAGTCAATGAAATGCATATTATCATGAACACATCTCATCAGCTCTAATACATTGAACATGTGATGCACCAACTCTAATTGTGGGGGTAATAATAGGTGGTGAAAAACCTCACCAAACATCCATAGGATATTAAATGTCCAAATGAACCTCTGGGATATATTCCCTCCTCCTCAAAATCTATAGAATCCTTGTCATGTAGAGAATATTAGGAAAACATGGTCTCCCCCTCAAACTCCAAGGATGTTAGACTTTGACCAGTGTAATATTTTTGTCAACTTTGGGATATTCTAATATTATTGTGGATTAGATGATCTTTCTCCATCATCACCTGGAAAATCTTTGGAACTATAATAGATTCCTCACCAATGTCAGTGCAATATAAGGGAGAACTACAGGGTATCCCATACAAGGCCTCTAATGGTTTCATGTCGATTGTATAGTGATAACGGTTATTATATGATAATTATTCCAATAGAAAATTTTCCACCTAACTCCAAAAAATTTTCAAAACATAGGATATTAGTATATAATCTAACACACGAATAGTGTTCTTTATCTTCCTATCCATATAATAATGGAATGTTGTACTCATCCTTAACTGGTTCCAGAATTCCTCTTACATGCCTCTCAAAAAAATGATGTAAAAAATGAATCATGGATGGTGAGAGTTATAGAAGGTACCCCATGGATCCATATGATCTTCCAGATGCACAACTATCACAAACTCACCACCAAAATATTCTCCATTATGGTAAGGAAGTCTACCAACATTAGAAGTCAGTCCTCTATCACCAACAAGGAATCATGAACTCTCACTATTAATGGAATACCTGTCATAAATTCCATGGATATGATGTCCCATTTCCTCTTCCGGATCTCATGTGTATGTGTAAAACCTACTAGAACCTAGTGATTAGCCTTCAAATTTTGACTTGTGAGACACCAAGAGATAAACTCAACAACACTATGCCTCATGATAGTACACCAAAACTGCTATCAAAGTTCCCTACACATATTCCACAAATTAGGATAAAAAAAAAGAGAAGTATGAAACTCACACATCACCTACTCTTACATTACAACCTAAAGCACCATACACCCATATAAAAGGATGTCATGTTCCCCTCCTTCATAAATTTCGTATGGTGAATCTATTAAAGATATCTAATCCAGAAGATCTACACAGTCAATGTATCCTAACCGAGCCTCCCTCACATTCTGGAGAAGAGAAGTAGTAAAAACCATCAACTGAAGACAATCTCTACCTCTATCCTCCACCAGGGCTAGTTTTAAATAATACAAAAACTCAGACACATCCTCTACAGAACGAGAATGATACTTTTAGATAAGAGTATCTATCCCCATGTTTCCATTCCTAAAAGTATAGAATATACTGAATTCACAGTCCAGAAAAAACTACAAGAGTGAATTTGTCTGAAGTTCATTTCTCTCTACATAAAGATATAATTGAGACTATGATGGTTTCAATAAATAAAAAAATGATCTCCCAAAAGATAGTTCCTATATATCTTTTGATAAAAGTCCAGAGTAACTAAATCTTGGTCTTGAGTCATGTAGTTCTTATTATGGGGTATCAACTACCTCAGACCATATGCAATCACTACTTTACTTTTCATCAACACATAGCCGAGCTTAGATCTTGGGGAATCATAGTACACTATATAATCCATGACCTCCTTCGATAGTCTCAAAACATGAGAAATGATTAGCCTCAACCTCAACTCCTCAAAGTCTCTATGACATTACACAGTCTAGTTAAACAAGTATCCTTTATATTCTAGGGATATCAAAGGGGAATAAATCATGGAGTTTTCATCCATGAAGAAAATCTAGTACCCTTCTATGCTAAGAAAACTCCGCACCTCTGACGTGTTCTTGGGAGGGTCCCAATAAAGCACTACATTAATCTTCACTTGGTCCAAAACTATTATATTATCAAAAATGACATGCCCCAATAATTGAAACTCATGGATCAAAACTAGAACCTAGAGATCTTACCATAAAGATGGTTCTCCTATTGTAAGTCAAAGATCATCCTCATGTTTTATACTTTATCCTCCTATGATGTAGAGTATATCAGTTTGTCATCAATAATGAAAACTATAAATTAGTAGAATTATGGATGGAACATCTATTTTATCAAATACGTATTCATAGTAGGGACATTCATTATAGTAAAAGGAATAACTGATAACTCATAATGTCCATTGTGAAATTGGAATGAAAACTTCAGAATATGAGCCCCATAAACCCTTAAAAGGTGGTAGACGAACTAGAGATCAATATTTGTCCAGGATGAAATTAATCCTGGGAAATGGGTACTTATTCTTTATCATTATCTCATTATAGAAAAATAATTAACACAAATATGAAAGATCCTATATTCCTTTTCCATGAAGTAAACTAGAGATTCCTTGGAAGGAACACTGGTTCTGATAATACCCATTATTTCAAAGGGCCTACAACTGCACCCTCAGCACCTGAAGTTCGGTAATGGGAATCCAATATTCCACAAAAGGTATTGGTATGGTTCTGTGTAGTATGTAAATACATAATTCTATCTCCCTCCTTTGAGGTAGTCCAATAACATGCTTTTGGAATACATCAATAAATTCTTACACTACCAAAAGAATATAGATTCCCAAGGAGCCCAATGCACCAAGTTGTAACTTGAAAACCAATGGATGATGGGAAAAAACTAACTACATGTAAGTTCCACTTACCAAATCATGAGACCTGTGACACCCATGACTGAAAATCTCAACCCACCTATGATGATAATGAATATGGGATCAGATCATTGAAAAATAGTCTATACCCAAGATGATGTCATAAGGCTTCATCATAAACACCGAGAGGTCCCACAATAAACTCCCTCCACCAAATGATAGTTTACACTACTATAAGATAACATATATCAAAGAATAAAACCCATTTATAAAATCTTGAAAAAGATGCTGGGATGAAGTCTCAACTAGAATCTCCGACTCCCACAATATGAATAAGGGGAAAAAGGAATGAATTGAACCTGCGTCTAATAATATTGATGAAAGATAAGAATAAACAAATATTTCACCTCAAATAATATTATTAACAACGTTTTCATCTCTCTACATGGCCTGCAGCTACCCATGGGCTTGTCTGACAGATACTTGAGCCTGATGTGGGACACTTGGTGGTGGTGGTGGTGGTATGATCTCATAACATTGTCCTCCACTAAATACTCCTCCCTAAGAAGCTTCTTTTACACCTATGTTAGTACCACCCCTAAGTTCTACCCAAGCTATGTTTGGTAGAACCCTAATGAAAGTGATATCTTTTCCATGGAGGTCCATCCTCTCTCTTCATATTCTACTCCACACAACATGTCACAAAATCATGAGCAATGTGACCATGCCAGTCACAAGCATAACATAGCCCCACTTTTGGATGACTGGATCCTGTATGTGATCCCAGACACAAAAATCCTTATGTCAGAGTTCAAAAATGAGAATACCTCCTCTTTTGGATTCTTGATGTTTGATGTATGCTACCAACTACAGATGACTCAACTACATAATTTCCCCTATCAGATTTAATCCTATGACATTCCTCTTATATGAATATCTCATTCACCAGGGCTCGCTCTAGCACTCCATCAAAAATGGGGAGGTATAAGGAAACCATAATGGATTAAATATATCTATGGAGGACATATTCAAACGTCCTCTCATAGAAGAAGTCATCTCATACAATATAAACGGAGCATCTCATATGGTAGTTGAATCTAAAAACATACTTTTCCACCGATATATCACCCTAATATAGACCAAGAAGCTCCTAGATATGAATTGAGTGCATGCAGGAAGTGTAATACTCCTCACAAAATAGCTGATGGAATTAAAAAAATGATCGAGTTCTCTTATCATAGGTCTGCATAACCGAACTCCACCAATTCCTACATGCTCCATGTAAAAAAGAAAGATTCTATTGAAACCATATGATCTATTAGGGTCTGATGTAGTATAAAAACTCAAACCATCAACTCAATCAAATCCTCTGCTTACTGAGGATATGGATCCCCCTGAAACCTCAGTAGTCTATGACACTAGAACACATAGAGTGAAAAAATAATATACACATTTTTGGCATAAGCTTTTGATAAAAATTAATAATCAATAGTTAGGGGTACTGCTCCCTAATCACCTGGAGGAAACACCTAATGTGATGGCCCTTGAATAGAGGCCTCACCACTCATCAGATAATCATCATGATCTTGAGTCAGTAAAAAAGTGGGATATCTTTGTGGAGGTATCTTGAATGTAATGAACCACTATTAGATGAGAATATATATACGAGGAGATGAATCATGAATTACATTTAAAGTAATCAATCCTATATGATGCATGTTCCATTATTCTTTGCACCCAATGTCTCAGTATACTAAGTCAACAAGAAGGTAGTCAGAGTGCTAGGGTATAGATAAATTGGTCTCCACACCAATATTGGGTTCCCTAGCCAAAATAAACAATCTATACACTACAAAAATGTTTTCATAAGTTCCCAGAAAATCCTCATAATGGAAAAAACTCCAAACACCATCCCAAGGATGAACCACATTTGATAAAAATCTATAAAATCACAACCTATTAGGGATATCCTATCCTATAGAAGACTGACCCATCACAACACCAACCCCAAATATAATATTCTAGGGTATTATGACATGTTTCAAGATGAAATAAACATAACTGGAGGCATTTTCCTAATGCACATGTATGAACACTCCTAAAAATATCCATGATGTAGTGTAGAGTTATATAAATTAAATTCCATAAATTCTAGAGATAAAACATTCATGAAATAAACTATATAGAATACATTAGAGTAAAATAAAATACTTCCAAATTTTAAAGGGGAAAAATACACACCCTACTATAAATGAATTCCCAACTAGAAAACAACTATAAATGAAGAATGTTGGGAGATCAAAACTCATAATCTCCAAGACTGAACACCATACATCATTAATTTACCCAAGTATCACTATGCTCCACTATAATCACCACTAATATATAAATCTTCTTCATAATACACCACATGTGTGTGTAAATCCCATTTAGGGGTGAGTATATACATACCCAGTAGCACACCCTAAAAACTGAAAGTAAGAGATAAGGAGATACAATAATAGTAATATTAACTTAAAACAAAATGGATATAAAACCCAACATATACATATATATATTATCATAAAGAAAACCAGATGAAAGAGAAAGGGTATCTCTATCTTACAACCTAGATGAAGTCAATGAGTATGATTGCAGCTCCGATATTCTTTCAACGATGCCCAAAATCAAATGAAACCTCACTAGAATATGTTTAGAGGGCTCACTAATTATAATTTTGATCCACAACAAGGGTGCCACAAATCCCATAGAGGACTCTCACCCTTCTAGAGCTTCCAGATGGTGGAGAAATGGTCCATAGATGGAGGACCCACACCCATGATTGGGAGTGCTATATCCATCCATATAAAGAATAAGGGGAACCCACACCCAAGTTTGATATGGGAGTACTAACCCTAACTTCTCTAAAAAAGTATGGGGAACTTGTTCCCTGGTGTAATAGGGGAGTATTTACCCCAACACCACTCCAATAATCCAACATAATCATTACTAACATAAAGCATCACCTGAATAAGATTCAAGATCAGAATGTTACCATCATGTTATATGGGGAAAACCACTCAGGATAGGCTAATCACAGTCCAAAATCAGAGTCAAAATGATGGTGATACACGAGGTGTAAGTTTCTCATAGGGGTACATAATGTGTATGGGCTCCCCACAACATGTTTTCCCACTCTAATTCCTATAAATTCTCTCATATGATCACATCTTAGAGTCCATGTCATAGTATATGACTTGTAAGGGGCCTACATGATATTTCTCATCCATCCGAGGCTTACTTGTGTGCTCCTAGCCATGTACATGTTCATCAGGACATGCTCGTGTACTTGTCCATGCCCAGGTACCATCATATGCCCATATAATTCTAGAGTACACGGCATGTTTGTTAGGTCAGATTGACTATGACAATAACACAAGAGGGGGGGGGGGGTGAATTGTGTCTTTTAAAATTATTCCTCAATTCTGTCTTAACAGAATAGTAGACACAACCTGAGAGGTTTCTTTAATAGATAATATGAAACAGATAGAATATAAAACATTAAAAAGTAGTTTATAGTGGTTCAGGGCATTAATATCCCCTAGTACACTCCACCAATCACCATCTCTGCGGGCTTGGTGAATTTTAATAGTAAGGTCCTATTATCATAAGACCATTCCACAACTAAGTAGATTCAGTTTTCACCCTTACAACAAAGGCATTATAAAATAGAGCCTTATAGTTCTTTACAACAGAGAAATGAAATCAACAACTAAGTGAAAGAAGCAGATACTTCACCATGACTGAATATGACCAGTCGGTATTCATGATAAAAGATGTTTGTTTATAGAAAATCAAATTCAGCTCATAGTTGCAACATCAAAAAACTGATAAAATATGAATCTTTGTATTCAAAAAATAAAAAACCATTAAGGATGTGTGAAGAGATCCGGTTGCACAGAAGATCTTTGAATCTTTAAGAACAACAACAAAAATAGAGTGTCGTATTCACAGAAATAAAAAGATAACTTTTTGATGAAGTTCACATTCCTGTGATTCTTGATCACTGTAGAATTGAAAATAAATTTTCACAGATGATTTATTTATTTCATAAAACCATAGAGTCATATTTTTTTAGATGAAAACTCAGAAGGATTTCTAACAAGTAGAAAATTCAGCACGGTTTTTTCAGATCCGCAAAATATGCCTAAGAAAAAGAACAGAATAGATCAGAGACATTGTAAATCCCCTTAAGAATAGGAATGAAAATCTCTATTGTAATTGATTCTTTGAATCAACCATAAAATCATGCTGAAACAGTCATTAGGGGGCTTTAAATCATCCTGATATTCCGTAGAGACTATTGGATGAATCTTTGATAAAGACGTAAATTTCAAATTATCAGCGTTGAAAAGTCAAACATAAGGTTCCTTCACTTGATGAAAAAACAAAAAACATACGTTAAATCATGAATGTAAGGTTGATTATCCATACGCGTTTCTTCTAAAATTTAAGTTTGATCATCCATATGTTTCTATCAAAATGTAGGGTTCAATAAAAAAGTAAGGTTCGTGATCCATACATTTTGTGATACAAACGTAAGGTTCATTACGAATTTAAGTTTCCTCAATGTAATTTTATGATTTTTTCACATGAAGGGTTCTATATAAATGTAAGGTATATTAAAAATACTTTTCCGATAATGTAAGGTTTGTTCCATACGTTACTTTTTCTGATGAGAAAAATGACAAACGATGAACAATGTTTCCAGAAAATACTTAAGAGCATTGTGCACACTTTAACGAATTACTTACGAATAAATATGAATTATAATGAATATAAATTCTCTGAAATATAATCAAAATAAAATCATTAGAATAACAAACAAGGTTGTTTTTGAACATCAAAATCATCATAAAATATAGAATATTGTTAAGAAAACATATTCCCAACAATCTCCTCCGTTTTGATGATCACGAAACCCGTAAACTAAAAATATAATCATAGCTACATAATTTAGAAATTTTGTAAACATAGATAGGTGTAAATGTAGTAGGTTTAAATTCAGTGTCTAAATCCCCCCCCCTTTTTGTGATATCAGAAAGATAGTATAGAAATAAATTAGATTACATATAATATTTGAAGAGATTAGAAGTGAATGTTATAGTTAACTGTAATTAAATAAACAGAAATGGATTTGGAAATGTAGAAAAACATTCAAACACATATAAAATAGATATAAATAGATAAATTTTATTGATCAATACATGATTTTTTTTAAAAAAATTACGGGATCAAGATACAAGAACATTCATTGTCAGAAAGGTTAAAATATGGAAGGGATTTAGGAATGGATGGGTTGGAATTTTGTATGACTTCAAACTTATCTTTCGGCTCTGCCAACTGTAATCTCAGCTTCTAAATCAGACTATCTCCAAGTTGAATGACCAAAACTCTAGAGTCACTGTTAACATAAATATTCTCCATGATATTCACTGTTAAAAACTAATGAAGACTGGTCTCTTATTTCATGAAATGCTCTAGCTTCTCAGAAAAGGTGTCCAATAAGGATCGAAAACTAGGCTCAGATTGAGTTAGCTGGTCAACCAAATACTTTTGATTCTCTAAAAGAATAGACAGTGGTGTGCTGTTTCACTGCAGATCTTTATGTCTAACATTTCTATTTTCCAGTACTGTTGTAATGCCTTGAAATCTGGTAATAAGACCTAGAAATGTAGGTGATGCTGATTTAGATGTAGTAGGGTGACTGGAACTACTTCTCACTGAGGTGAATTGGCTTCCTAAATATCATTTGAGATCAACAAAGTCTGTCTTAGACACAGATTCAGACCTGATTTTGCAATTTTTTGCTATCATTTCCCTCTTGAAGGCATCAAATTCTTTCTTGGAGACTGAGTTCTCCTCAAGATCTTATAAGCTCTTCCTTGCAGCTTCTAGCTCTTGCTTCAGAGATGCATTATCCTATTGAATTTTATTATACTTTATCACTACTTCCTCCACATGTTGTGATAGAGAGTCAGATGTATCCTCATCTATATTCACAGGTTGATTAACAACAATGAAGGGAATGGAATTATCTACTGATCTGTCAACTAAACATTCATATTAAAATAACAGGTTCTATAGAGCATCAGTCTGTACTCCCAAAAGTTGATCTGAATGTCCCGCAGTCCGATCTACTATCTTTTTTTGACTCTCAGTCACTGAATTTTGAACAATCTGTTCTACTTTCTCAGCTCTATCTTCAATAGTATTCTCTCTCACTACTTTTGTGTGAAAAATTATTGCTTGAGATTCTATTCCTTTAACCTTCTCAACAGGAGAGATTTCCTGTGCTCCATCACTAATCACATCCACAATTGAAAGATCTCTAGATTGAATTTCCACTTGATGCTCTTCCTCCATAGGTGATTCATCAAGATGAACCAAGTATGTTGCTTCTCCTGAAGCCAAATATTACTCTGCAGCTTGCGGCTCTGTCCTTATCCTAGGGTTCTGAACAAGTTCTTCTTCTTCTTCTTCTTCTTGGGTAGCAAAACTGAGTCTTCTCATTGAGGGTTGAGAAACCCCATCAGTTCTGGACTCAACTATCCCTTCTCTGCTAGAAACTATTTTCTCCCCCTGAGATCCTGAGCTCTGGTCTTCCTCATCTCCTACAGGTTGAATCATTCCTTTGATAGTGCTCTAGAAAAATATGAGTTTTCTTAGGGAGCCCGCATTTAGCACATTGCTATGATGAAACTTGACTCTTGCATCTACTAAAATGATCATCCCATTTTTCAACAGGATCCTTGAAATTATCCATCCATATGGATAAAAGTTAATCCTCACATCAGTTTTATAGCAGTAGTACAAATATATGAATAAGTAACTTGGAAAATTTAGCTTAATATCACTCAAAAACAGAGACATGATATACATGTCTAGGTAGAAGATCTTCTCCATCTCCACTAATCTGGGAGCAATTTCCATTTGAATGAACTTTACCATGATCTTTTTGTCAGCATCAAGATCTGTGGAAAACATTTTCCTAATGTTTGTTGAGATGAACAGAAATGAAATAATGTCTTTTGAAGTATGGGTCTGATCTCTAATCAATTTAAGGTCAAAATGAAATACCCCCTCATGTAAACAGCTTAAAATCCTTGACACTTCAGTTGATGAGATTGAGATTCCTAATTCTCAATATTAACATAAATCATATCTTCCTCTTCCCCAAAAATAAACTGCACGCTACCATAAAAATACCTCAACTCTACCTTATACAAGAATTAATAAATTGAATTTTCGCTGATGACGATTTCCAGTCCTTGAAAGTCTAGGGCTGGTTTGAGAAGTAGGATTGTCTGAACCAGCCACTCAAAATCAATAACCTCCCCCTTTAGAATCTTTCTCAGCGTAACTTTCTGTCACTTCGGATCTCTTGGTTCTCCTTCTTCAATGCACTTAGTATTCATTATTTATGATGTTTCTAAAATCTGAAGGTCTGAATGTCTAAAGATTTCAGTGTTTAGGGTTTGGAACGGTAGACGAAGGTCTCGGGTTAGTCAAAAGGTTTTGGGAAAACAACGGGTAAGGTAGAAGAAAGGTTTTTATGACAGATGATGTGTTCTCATTTCTTGTGTCATAGTGTAATAATTACAAAAATATTTAAATGAATACGCGGTTTGAAACACACATTTAACCTCTAAAATTAATTAAAATACAGTATGAGAAAAGTGAAAATAAATTTTCAGAATAAGATAAAATAAACTTAAAATAAAAATAAAATTGAAACATATTTATTTTAGAAATTAAATAAACCTAACTCCCCATTTATAAAATCAAAACTTACAGTGGGTAGTTTTTTAGTGAAAACATCAGCTAATCGATTTTTAGTGCTAAAAAATTCTAAAGATATATCCTTTTTAAGAACACGATCTCTTAGAAAATGATGTCTAATATTAATATTCTTGGTTCTTTAATGACTTATTGGATTTTTTTGAAATATTTATTGCTCTAGTATTATCACATAAAATAGGTATATTAACAAAATTAAGTCCAAAGTCCATCAGTGTGTTTTTCATCCAAAATGCTTGTGCACAATAACTGCCTATAGACACATATTCTACCTCGGCTGTTGAGAGTACGACTGAGTGTTTCTTCTTACTTGACAATGACACTAATGATTTTACTAAAAAGTGACAGCTTCCAGAAGTAATATTTCTATCTAATCTATATCCTCCAAAATCTACATTTGAGTATGATGTTAAATTAAAATCAGAAGTTTTTGGGTAGAAAAGGGATTGATAAATAAGTTCCTTTCAAATATCTAAAAATTCTTTTGACAGCAATAAGATGAGATTATTTAAGATATGACTGTAATCTTGCACATAAACATATAGAGAACATAATATCAGGTCTTACGCTATTAAGATATAGTAATCTACCAATCATACCTTTATATAACTTGTTATCCACCGGTTTTCTAGTTTCATACAAATCAAGATTAATATTAGTACACATGTGAGTTGAATATGTCTTGCTATTTTCAAGACCAAATTTTTTAAATAAGTCAATAATATATTTAATTTGATTTAAAACATTTCCATAGTCCTGTTGATAAATTTGAAGTCCTAAAAAAAATTTAATTCTCCCATCATGCTCATTTAAAATTCTTTTTTCACAAGTTCTGTAAAATAATTACAAAGATTTTTGTTTGTTTATCCAAAAATGACATAATCAACATAAATTTGTACTAATAGAAAATTAGAACTTACTTTTTTCTTAAAAAGAGTTGGTCTTCCAGACCAACAGTAAAACCATTCTTCAAATGAAAAGAATTTAATCTTTCATACCTGGCTCTAGGTGATTGGTTAAGGCTATATAGAGCTTTAGTAAGTCTAAAAACTGAATCAGGTTTTTGCGGATTTTCAAAACCATGAGGTTGATCAACATAAACTTCCTCCTTTAAATAACCATTTAAATAGGTAGATTTAACATCGATCTGATATAATTTAAATTTCATATGAGATGCATAAGCTAAGAGAATCCTAATGGATTCTAGTATTGCTACTGGAGTAAAGGTCTCATCATAATCTATACCTTCTTTTTGACTATAACCATTTTCTACTAGTCTAGCTTTGTTTCTAGTTATGATACTATGATCATATTGCTTATTCTTAAAGACCCATTTAGTTCCTATTACAAGAAAACTTGATGATATTTCCACTAATTTCTAAAATTTATTTATTTCAATTTGATTTAGCTCCTCTTTCATAGATAACATTCAACTTTAATCTTCTAAAGCTTATTCAATGGTTTTAGGCTCTAGTTAAGATAGAAAAGAAGATAATTATACTAGTTTCCTATATTTCCTATGGTTTTAATACCTGAGTCTAGGTTTCCTATAACTGTTTCTAAAGGATGATCCTTTAAGGTTCTAGGATTTCTAGGTAGAACACTCTTAGGTTCATCAGTGTCATGTTCTTCTGAACTGGACTGAATTTCCATCATATTGTTTTCAAAATAATTTTTCTTATTTTCAAGTCTCATGTTGTTAGCAGGATCAGTAAACTCATCATCTTGATCTTTCTTTTTATTAAAAGGGTCAGTTTCATCAAGATTCAAATGAACTAATTCTTCAACAATCCTTGACTTTTTATTGATAATTCTATAAGATTTTAAAGTATCATAATATCCTAAAAATATTCCTTCATCAGTTTTTGGATCGAACTTACCAAGATTATCCTTGGTGTTTAGGATATAAAGTTTTCATCCAAAAACTTTGAAGTAATTTACTTTAGGCTTTATGTTATTCCAATGTTAATAAGGAGTCTTTTTGAAAATAGGCCGAATTAAAACTCTATTCATAATATATAATGCTATACTTACTGTTTCTTCCCATAAATAAGTAGGTAGGATATATTCATTGAGCATGGTCCTAGACATTTCTGGAAAAGATCTGTTTCTTCTTTCAACAATTCCATTTTGTTGAGGTGTTCTTGGTGTAGAGAAGGTGTGTTTAATACGCATTTTTGAGAAAAAAGAGTTGAAGTATTGATTCTCAAATTCTCCACCATGATCACTTCTTAATGAAACTATCTTAAAATCTTTTTCATTTTTAACACTCTTACAAAAACATTCCAAAATAGAAAATGCTTCATTCTTATGTTTTAGAAAACACACTCAAGTAAATATAGAGTAATCATCAACTAAAACATATACATATTGTTTACCAACTAAACATGCTACTCTCGAAGGTCCAAAAAAATCTATATAGATGAGTTCTAAAGGTTTTGATGTAGTAATTTTGTTAACAGATTTTAAGGTAGATTTGTGTTGCTTATCAATTTGGCATGCATCATAGAATCTATTAACATCAAATTTAAGACTAGGTACTTATGAAACTAATTGATTCTTGGATAATTTATTTAAAGCATATATATTAAAATGTTCATATCTTCTATTCCAAATCCAGGACTCATTTATTTTAGCAGTTAAACAGTTCACATTTTGTTTACACAGGAAGTTTAAATCCACAATGTAGACATTGTCTATTCTGGGGGATTTCAATTTATGTTTTTTTATCCTTAAATATAGAGCTTGATTTATTTAAAAAATCAACATAGTATCCAAAATCACAGAGTTGAGAGATACTTATCAGATTGTGATTTAATCCTTGTACATATAGTAATTTATTAATTGAGATAGAATCTGGATCCCCAACTGTCCCAAGTTGAATAATTTTTCCTTTAGCATTGTCACCAAAGGTGACTAGGCCTCCATCTATTTTTTTAGGGTGTGGAAATTTGATGAGTTTCTACTCATATGTCTTGAACAGACACTGTCCATATACCATATGTCGTTTCCTCTTTTGTGACATGTTACCTACAAGGACAGATTAAACAAGAGTTTGTTTTGGTACCCATATTTCTTTGGGTCTACCAGTGTTAGGTTTCAAAGACTTTGGAATCCAAACATATTTTTTTCTCAAAGTTATTATAATTAAATCTAGATAAAGCCTTTAAGTAATGAACATTCTTGATACCACATAATTGAGGATTTCTGAAATAACAATCATTAGCATAATTTCCATTAATACCACAATAGAAACATTTAACAGTAGATATAATTTTGATTTTGGTTCTAGGAACAAAGTAATTCTTGTATAGTTTGGGTTTTACTCCCTCTTTTCCAATGCCAAATATTTTATTTTTAACAGCATTTTTGCAAAGTATTTCATTCAGTTTATATTCTCATGTTGTAAACACTAGAGCAGAAGATTTATAAGTTTCTGCTTCTTTTAGTAGAACTTTAATATTTTTTTCATGAACAACACAGTTTGTAGTTGTTGAATTGAATTTTTCAAGAAGATCTTGATGATTTATAACTAATGTATCTCTTTAATTTATAATAGTACCGTGAATACGATTTAAGGATTTATGTTTCCTTAACAAAGAATCATATTTCTTTTCCAGCATTTTACAGTAGGTATTTATTTTATCAATTGAGTAACTAGAGTCAGGTTCTGATGAATAATAAGTTTTTACCTCATCTTCTTTAGACATGAAGCACATATTCACCTTCATATTTGACTTCCTTTTTGTATCAGAATCATATGAGCTATTGGAGTCTTCTAAAACACTCCATGTAGCCTTCATTTCTCTCTTATCTCTATTCTCATAGTCAGCATTCTTCTGATATATATTTTCTGACTTTATCTTCTCTCTTTTCAGTTGAGGAAAATCATGTCTTATATGACCCAATTTTTTACATTCATAGCATCTTACATTATTTGCATCTTTATCATCATTTTTAAGGTCTTTCTGAATCCTTTCTTCTTTCTGAAGAATTTTCTGAATTTTCTGGCTAGTTGAATTAGTTATATTTCAGAGTCAGATGAGTCTATATCTTTTTCATTCTTCACTTATTGTTTCATTTCACTGTTCTGCTTCTGAGATGTTACCTTTAACGAAATTTTGTCCCTTTTCACTAAAACCTTGTGATCTTTAGCTTCATCTTTTATTTCAGCTTCATACATCATTAAAGTCCCAATCAGTTCTCTCATGGTTAGATCCTTGATAGGTGATGATTGTCGAATTGCTACTGATATCACATTCAACTTTGTAGGTAGAACTCTTAGAACTTTTAAGGCTTGATCAGATTGATTGATATACTCACCTAAGGATGTCACATTATTGACAATTTCTATGAATATTCCATTAATCTGAGTGATGCTCTCTCCATAAAACATTCTAAAAGTTTCAAACTTTAATTTCATTGTTGCATATCTCATTTTCCTGATAGTGTCAGTACCTTCATAGGCTACTACAATTGTCTGCCACATTTCATAGGCTTTTGGGCACTGTGATACACGATTGAATTCATCTGGTCCAAGAATGTAAGTGATAGCTTTCATTTCCTTTGAGTTTGTATCATATTTAGCTTCTGTTATAGTATCCTATGTTTCTGCTTTCTCTGGAATCGTATAGTGAGATAGAATTTTTGAGTAGACTTTGTATCCAAGATTCTTCAAATATATAATCATCCCTGATTTACAGTAACCATAATTCTCTCCATTAAATTATGGAGCACGAACCATTGCCATACCTTCCCTTAGGTCAGTCATTTCCATCTTAATTTAGATCTTATTCTTTTATCTTTTTGAGGCTCTGATGAAAAGCCCATCCTCTGATACCAAAAGTTAGGTCGGATTGACTATGACAATAACACAAGAGGGGGGGGGGGTGAATTGTCTCTTTTAAAATTATTCCTTTATTATTTCTTAACAAAATAGTAGACACAACATGAGATGTTTCTGTAATAGATAATATTCTATAAATAGAACAAAAAATAGGAAACGTCAATTTTTAGTGGTTCGGGGAACAAATATCCCCTAGTCCACTCCACCAATCACCCTCTCTGCGAGCTTGGTGAATTTCACTAATAAGGTCCTCTTATCATAAGACCATTAAACAACTGAGTAGAGACAGTTGTCACACTTACAACAAAGGCCTTATAAAATAGAGCCTTCTGGTTCTTTACAACAGAGTACCGAAATCCACAGCTTAGTGCGAGAAGCTGATACTCCAACACGACTGAATACGAGAAGCCGATACTCACGATAAAATATGTTTGTTTATAGAAAAAAAATTCAGCTCACAGTTGCAGCAGAACACAACTAAAAAAATAAGAATATTTGTCCTCAGAAAAGAACAAACCATGAAGGATGTGTAACGAGATCCAGTTGCACATAATATCTTTGAATCTTTAAGAACAACAACAAAAACAGAGCATCGTATTCACAGAAATCAAAAGATAGATTTTTGATGAAGTTCACGTTCCTGTGATGCTTGATCACTGTAGAATTGAAAATCAATTTTCATACATGATTTATTGATTCCATAAAACTATATAGTCATATTTTTTTAGACTAAAACTAAGAAGGATTTATAATGAACAGAAACTTCATCATGGTTTTTCAGATCCACAAAAGATTCCTCAGAAAAAGATCAGAACAGATCAAAGACGTCGTAACTCCCCTTAGAATTTGGAATGAAAATCTCCACTATAATCGATTCTTTGAATCAATCATAAAATAAATCTAAAACAGTAAATAATAGGATTTAAATCGTCCTGATATTCTGTAGATACCGTTTCATGAATCTCTGATAAAGACGTAAATTTCAAATTCTCAGCATTGAAAAGTCAAACGTATGATTCCTTCATATGAAGACAAAACAAAAAATGTACGGTAGATCATGAACATAAGGTAGATGATCCATACGTTTTTCTTCTAAAACATAAGGTTGATCATCCATATGTTTCTATCAAAACTTAGGGTTCAATAGATAATTAAGGTTCATGATCCATACGTTTTGTGATACAAACGTAAGGTTCATTACGAACGTAAGGTTACTCAACCGTACTTTTCTGATTTTCTCGCATGAAGGGTTCCATCCAATCTTAAGGTACATTAACCATACTTTTTCGATAATTTAAGGTTTTTTACATTTGTTACTTTTTCTGATGAGAAAAATGACAAATGATGAACAATGTTTCTAGAATATACTTAAGAGAATTCTGCACACTTTAATGAATTACTTGCGAATAAATATGAATTATAAAGAATATAAATGCCCTAAAATATACACAACCTAAAATCATTAGAATAACAAACAAGGGTATTTGTGAACATCAAAATCATCATAAAATACATATTATAGTTAAGACAACATATTCCCAACAGTAGTCTCTTGAATAGGGTCATGGCCATGTGAAATTGGTACATTTCATAGCCACCTGGGGAGTGCCACACTATGGGTGATCCTTATCTTCCCTGAAACCCTTCGAATTCATAGCAGGGTATGACATGTGTTCTTGGACTACATGTTGTATAGTTTTATTTTTCATAGAAAATCTTATTATTTCATGTAGTTTCTAGATCCATTCTCATTTCCATGAATATATCTAGTAGACCACCCCAATCCAGTGGTGGGTTTCCTCGATCTATCATTTCTTAGCCTCCAGTGGCCAAAAAATAAATTCCAATCACCCATGATGGTTCTTAGAGCATTCTGGGTGATACTCATCCCCCATCACCAACCCAAATCCTAGATATATGGAAAATGACACCTATATCCTACAAGGAATCTACATATATCATCAAATCACCTTCCCAATCATCATTCTCACAAACTCCATGAAGCTGAGGGTTCGATTATGCTTGAATCCTCTCTGACAATTCTGAACTGTAACCCTGTAGGACAATGGAAAGGAACATGAAGAATGCTGGGTAAGAATAACAATACAATATGGTTATAATTATCATTGTAAAAATTATTCTTTACCTTTTATTGAAATTTGAGAATTCATGGGAGATCATGAAAAAAAATCTAAACAATTAATTCATCAATAGGCTCATGCGAAGGGTCGAGTCAGATACGTAGATCAAAATTAGTTATATATATATATATATTTATTCATGATAAATATTTTAATAAAGAAAACATACTACTATTGATGATAATTTCCTCATATATAGATAAATATTTGGTGAATAATATATTTTCTAGTGATAGAGATGACCCCCTACATTCAATACCTCTTGATACACCTCAATCCAATAATCATTGGTCATCCTATTTTGATTTACAAATGACGAATTCTCTAAAAATCCTCTCAATGATCCCAGGGTTATGAAGGTATCTTTGGAAAATAATTATAATAGAAATTATAAAGAGGGAATTCTATTATAGTTACTAAATGAATTAATTTAACAAATAAATAAATAAATCAAGTTAAAGTACCTACCAATGGATATCTCATATGAATCTTTGATTATGACCAAATTTAGGCTGAACTAAGGTGTAACACCCCTAGTTTGAGGTATGTAGCCTTTCTTATGCTTTTTTATGTGTTTAAAGTGCTTGGGAAGTGGTTGGGAGAGTTTGGAATGGTTTTGAATAAGTTTTGAGGCTTTTCCAAGTGTACACAGTTTGAACATGGTTATGGGAAACTATGTGTATTATCTGGGAAACCATGCATGGGGAGACAATAGCCTTTGTATAGCCTATACATATTTTTCAAAACCATGTGAGGAAACCGTGCAAACCCCCCTTTCTCAAGGTAGTTTCTGGCGCATGGTAAGCACACAATTTTCTAAACCGTGCAGGCTAACAGTGCGGTCACTTAAAAATAGAGTTTTTAAATCTGGGCTCCCTTGGGGGTGCCTGTTTTCACTCCAATTCTTCTCCAACTCGAGCCTCACTTGAGACATTGGGTTCTCAAAGGTTGAAGGTGCTCTCCCACTCATTTTGGAAGCAAATTGAAGGGATTTTAAGGTGGTTTGAAGGTGTTTTCTTCTAGGTAAGTCCGTAATCTTGTTTTCTTTGTGATTTCCTCGAGATCTTCATCTCTATTTCTCTCTCTATCTCTCTCTCTCCTACTCAGTTTTTTATATATACATCAATTTCATGAAGATATAGGGTTGGGGTTTCCTTGGGTGTTGGTTTTAAGGCTTGGGGATGTTAGGGAGTGAGATCTAGAGTGGTTTCAGTGGTGTGTTTTCCAGATTTGTGGTGCAGTTTCTTGTTGGTTGAATTCACCGAAACCCAAAAGGTAGGTGTCTTCTCTCTCGACTCCACTTGGTTTGAACTAGTGGTTTTGGTTACCATTAATTTTTTTGGCTTGAAATTAATTTTGATTTTGATGTTCTAAATTGGATAGAAATACCTTTGGTCATGTTTTGAGGATATTGGGGAAAAGGGGTTTTCTTATTAAATGTTCTTTTTGTTAAATTTTAAAATGTAGATTTTAAAATTTGTTTTTTCTATTGGGTCAAAAAAATGGTTTATGAAAATGTTTTTCAATAAAGAGTTTGTTTCATTGAATCGAGATTTTTTCATGGAAAATGGTTTTAGGGTGGTTTCAATAAATGGGTGATTTATTGAAGTGGTTTAGCATGTTATGGTAATGGTTATTTACATATTTTTGTGGCCTTTGTGGGTTATATGTTTGGTTATGGCTTGTTTTGGTTGTTTGGAAATTGGTGGTAAGTCTCACTATAAAAGGTGATGGATAGTGGTCGGAAGAACCACCATTATGGAAGTGCACAGGAAGTATCACTATAAAATGTTATGGATAGTGGTTGGAAGAACCACCATTATGTGTAGTGGTCAGGAAGTACCACTTGTTGGAAATGGGTTGAACAAGATGGGATAAAGTCCCACCGTATTGATTATTTTGTTGCGTGTTTATTGCAAAGAAGTAATTTTTTTTGTGCTAATGTGAAATTGTGAAATGGTTGTTTGGCTTTCCCTTGGGTTGCTTTGTTGGGTGAGGTGGCTTGGTAAGGGTTTGTTTTCTTATGGTAATGGTTTAACTTATGATTATTTTATATAAATGGATTATATAAATTTTCTAATGGTTTTATTCAAGTGTCATGTGTAGGGAAGTCATTTGGGGAAAACCTACTGATTATTAGTACTCATCCCCTACTTTGGAACTTTGGTGATTTTGCAGATGTAGTATTCCAGGATAGATGTAAAGGTAAAAAATCTCTTTTCTAGTGGTTCTTGGTGATTCTTGGGATATGTGGTGGTGCTTTTAGGATGTAGCTTGGTGTGGAGCCATGGAGTGTGTGTTGGTTTATTTTGGGTCTCAATTTTAGTCTTTCCCACAGTACTATAATATTGTATTGTTTGCATTGGTTTTTGGGTCATATTTTGGAATAGTGTGGTTCATTTTTGGTATTTTATGAGTTGGTTGTTTTTTTGAAATCCATCATGTAGTTTGTTGATAGTTGATCATTTGGTTGGTTGGTTTTGTCTTAAGGGAAAATCGTTCCCCAATTGCTTATCGAATCCCTCAACATTTATTTCTAGCCTTTTTCACCTTGGGAACGTCGCTTAATGCCAAGTAAAATTTCCCCACCCTCTCAAGACAATTGGATGTGGAGGGATGTTACAAGTGGTATCAGTTTGTTCGGTCCTAAGATTTCAATTGAATGTTGTTGTTCAACCCTTGGTGTTGATCGTTGGTCTTGGTATTGACATTCATTCTTGGAAGATTCCTTGAGTCCGGATGGTAGTATGATGTAGAATTGTTGAAACATGGGATTTATATCATAAAAGGACATAGCTAACCAATTTATTCTGAAATTCATTTTACAAGGGAGTTGGGTACATAAGTGTTTGTAGAAACTTGTTGGTTTGGATATCTCATTTTCATGGGTGTATCCAATGAGATGATAATGACATGCATAATAAAAATGGATTCCCACTAGGATGCATATTTCATTAGGGTATAATGAATTATGGTGTGATATAAATGTGTTTATCTTGAAAATCTATATTGGGTTTTAAAACGGAAGGATTTGAAACATGGAAACTAGTGGTATTTTGAAAATGGGTTGATTTTCAAAACATGGTTGATTTTTCAAAATAGTGAAATTTGGGAAATTTGAACTTGTAGAAAGATTGGTTGTGATAGTTTTAGTGTAATTGAATTGGAATTTGTGAATCATGTGCCACTAAAATTGAAGGACTCATGGTAGATTTTCTATGAATAGAAATGGTACTAGGTAGGCATTGTAGAGACCTAAAATAGAAGGCTGCTAAAAATGTGGTTACACATGAGCCCTATGTGAACCAATAACTAGTCCTGAGTATAGTGAAATCATTCCAAGCAGTAGGAAGTGTGAATAAAGCAGATAAACCAAGGCATATGGATCATGCGGTTCAGTTTCAAAAGTATAATCCACCCATCTTTAGGGGAGATTTGGAGCTGGAAAGTGAAAAAGCATGGTTGAATAAAATGAACAAGATCTTCACATTCTTGGTAACATCATTGGAGTTGAAAGTGAAGTTTCCAACATATATGATAGAATATATTTCCCTTCTGTGGTGGGAGTTGGCGGTCCAAGATATAACTAACTGAGGTATGACATGGTATAGATTTGAGGAATGGTTTAACAAACAATTCTACCCTCATACATTCATAATTCTGCTCACAAATGATTTATTCCATTTGAAAGAGGAGAACCTTTTGGTAATGGAGAATGAATCTATGTTTATGAACTTAGTGATATTTTCACCCGAGGTGGAAAGTAATACATCATTGAAAGATCATATCTTTGAAGATAGTTTTAGGAAGGACATTTAGTCCAAGATAGAAGTGCTGTGTATAGATGAATATACAAAGATGGTTAATAGATCCTTGGTGGCTGAAAGGGATATCCTAGGGGCTGTATGTAGAGGAAGCGTATTAGTACCAATGGGGAATAGTGGGAAATAAAATTTTGGGTTCAAGAGGAAGAGGGAAACTTATTTTCAAGGTGGGAGTATGACTCAGAATCCCACTATAGGATCGATGAATCTTCCACCGAAGCCTCAGAGTAAGCCAAGATGTTTTCAGTGTGGTTCTAGGAGCCACATCGTGTGGGATTGTATGAAAAAACCTTGAGCATGTCATAATTGAAAGAAGATGGGGAACCATCAGTGGTATTGTCAGAATGATATGAGGTCGGGTGTCCGTGAAACTCATCAAGGGTTGTAGGGGTTGTATACCTCAAAAAGGAGAGGGAAGTAGTATACGCCTCGTCAGCAGAGCCATGTCCTTCACGGTGATTCTGGGAACACAACGACTCTTCATGAAAAGTCTCAGCAGAGAAGTAAGGAATAGAGTGTAGCATGCAAGCAATTGTTTAGAGATGAACAAGTTGTGATGGATGATCAATAAGGACCATCCACAGTGCAAGGTATGGTTTTTTTTAAATTCCATGTTGATTCAAGTGTTGTTTGATATGAGTGCTTCCCATTATTTTATTTCTTCTCGCGTTTTTGATTTTTTGGGTTTAATGGTGGAAATGATGCCTGTGATTCTCAAAATTTAAACCCCTCTAGATGAAAAAGAGTTTCGTGACTTATTTTGTAGATCATGTCATGTACTTCTGGATGGGTTTGAGTTGATGTGGGACTTCTTAGTGCTTGAGATGGATGTGTATGATATAATCCTAGCAATGGATTGGATGACAATGTTTAAGTACCACATTGAATGTTATGCATGTATGATTAGTTTTGTGATGGTGGATTGTGTAAGACATCACTTTAGAGGGGAGAAGAATGAAAAGAAGGCTGCAACAGGCTTGATGGCACCGGTGTTTGGCATGATATCATACTAGTTAATAGATTTGTCATTGGGATCTATGGAAGGTATTGAGAAGAGTGTTCTTCCAGTATTCATGGATCAGTTTATGGATTTTTTCCCGAAGAATTCTCAGGTTTACCACCCATGAGAGAAGTGGAGTTTATGATTGATTTCCTTCTGAGGACCAGCCTAATATCAATTCCATATTATAGGATGAAACTAGCAGAATTATGAGAACTAAAAGTGATTTTGGAAGAGTTAGAGAACAAAGGGTTCATCTAGTCTAGTACGTATCCATGGGCAATGCTAGTGTTGTTTGTTAAGAAGGAAGATGGAACATTGTGATTATGTGTTGACTATCGTAGAGTAAATCAAGTTACAATTAAGAACCGATATCCATTTCAAAACATTAATGATTTGTTTGACTAGTTGAGGGAAGCCCAATGGTCTCCAAGATTGACTTCTGATTAGGGTATCATCAACTGTGGGTATGTAAGGAGTATATTCCAAAAAAAGATTTCAGAAGTAGATATGGTCATTATGAGTATGTGGTTATGCCCTTTTGTCTTACGAATGCACCAGAGGTTTTCATGGAATTGATGAATTAGATATTTCAGAGATATCTGGATTCTTTTGTGGTGGTATTTGGTGATAATATGATGGTGTATTCGAGGAGAAGGGTAGAGCATGAGCATCACTTGGTGATCGTGTTGGGGATCATGAGGGATCATCAGTTGTATGCCAAATTGTCAAAGTGTGACTTTTGGATATAGGAGGTTGGTTTCCTTAGACATGTTATTTTGGAGAGGGGTGTTTCGGTTGATCAGGAAAAGATAGAGGCTGCTATCTCATGGAAACCACCAAATAATGTTTTCGAGATATGGATCTTCCTTGCTCTAGATAGATATTATCGACATTTTGTTCATGATTTTTCATGATTGGATTCGCCGATGGAAACTTTGACAAGGAAGAACATCCCATTTCAATGGTATGGGAAGTGTCAGAAATGTTTTGAAAGCTAAAGGGGTGCCTTATATTAGCAACAATCTTGGTTTTTCTATAACCAGGGAAAGGGTATGTGGTGTATTGTGATGCATCAGGATCAGGGTTGGGGTGCGTTCTCATGTAGGAGGATCATTTAGATTCATATGGATCATAGAAGTTAAGGATGAAAAATAAGAACTACCCAACACATGATTTAGAGTTGGAAGAAGTGGTTCATGCTTGAAAAATTTGGCATCATTATCTCTTTAGTGAGAAATTTACAGCGTTTACTGATCACAAGATCTTAAAAAATATTTTCTCATAATGAGATTTGAACCTGAGGCAAAGGAGAGAGATGTAATATATAGAGATGTTATATTTTGACTTAATGTACGCACCTGTTAAGGGAAATTCAGTGGCAGATCCACTAAGTAGGAAATTATATGATCAAGTGGTGAAACAAACATCAGATCAGTGGCAATTGATGTTGGTCATAGCCAACATGTAGTAGGAATGTGAGGACTAGGATGAAAGAGCAGTCTTCTTTCTAGTTTCATTGGTCCCTGACTTGGTTGGTTTGGTTAAAGTGGTACAATAATCTAATTGTAATGTGGGATGATGAGGTCAAAACTCAATGGTGGGGAGACCATTGAGAACTAGGAAATGAATGGGAATTCAGTCTTGTGTTTTTGGAATTAGATAGTGGTACCAGTGGCTTGTCAAGAGGAACTTCTCTGGGATTATCATCATTCTACTTGGTCTTCCATCCTGGAATTAAAAGAATGTATAAGTCATTAAATGTATAATTTTTGTGGACTAGTATGAAAAGGTATGTGGGCTGGTTTGTCTCAAGATGCTTGACTTTCCAGCAAGTCAAGGAAGAGAATCAGTGTCCAACATGCATGTTGCAGTCTTTACCTTTTCCAGTGTAGAAATTGGAGAAGATAACATTGGATTTTGTGATAGGTCTCCCATGAACGGTCTAGAAACACGATTCCATATGGATAATAGTGGATCATCTCACAAAGTCGGCCCATTTCGTCCCTATTCATGAATCTCATATGATGGGGGATCTATCCAAAGTATATATCTAGGAGGTGGTAAAGAGGCATGGTATTCCAGTTTTGATTGTATCAGATAGATATTTAAGGTTCACATCTCATTTTTGGAAATTCATGCTGCAAGACCTTGGGACATATTTGACTATGAGCATGGCATATCATCCTCATATAGATGGCCAATAGGAGAGGACGATAAAAACTTTGGAATATATGTTAAAAGCTTGTGTGATGGATTTTTCTGGATCATGGGAGTATCACTCACCATTGGTGGAGTTCTCCTATAATAAAAATTATCAGGATTCAGTACATATGGCTCCGTTTGAGGATTTGTATGGGATACCTTTTTATTCCACACTATGTTGGGTGGAAACCAGTGAGACTTCAATTATCAGACCAAGCCTTGTCCAAGAAACTACAGAAAAGATCATGTTGATCAGGAAGAGGATGGAGACGATTCAAAGTTGTCATAAATCATATAAAGACCATTATTGAAAATATTTGTTGTTCGAGGTGGGAGATCATGTGTTTTTGAGAATCTCTCCTAGGTTGGGACAACATTGGTTCGGGAAGAAGGGTAAGTTATCCCTGAGGTATACTGGTCCTTTTAAGATACTTGGGAGGATTGGAGAGGGGGATTATTGTTTGGGGTTTCCAATATAGTTTAGTGCTGTGCACAATGTGTTTCATGTGTTGCAGTTGAAAAAGTATCAATTAGATTGTGACCATGTGATTCATTGCGATCATGTTGATCTAGAACTAGATGATTTTTGGGTGCACGTGCTAGTGCAGATTGTGGATAGGAAATAGAAAGTCTTTCATGGTAAAAGGATCTGTTTAGATCGTGTTTTATGGTAGCATGGTAAGATTCAAGAGGAGACATGAGAGAGGGATAAAGAGATGGTCGGGTAATGGCCCGAGCTCTTTTGGAAAAGAGATGGTTCCCTACTTTCTAAGGATGGAAAGTACAATGGTGGGGAGAATGTAGCACCCTGGTTTGAGGTATGCATACTAATTTATTCCTTTTTATGTGTTTTAAGTGTCTGGAAGAGGTTGGGAGAGTTTGTAATGGTTTTGAATTGGTTTGGAGGATTTTCTATTGGAACACAGTTCGAGCACGGTTAGGGGAAACCATGTGGATTCTCTAAAAAAATGTGAAGGGTGAGATAATAGCCTTTGCATGACCTGTGCACAGTTTTTGAAACTATGTGAGGAAACCATGTATACCCCCCTCTCTTGAGGTAGTGGTTTGCGCATGGTTAGAGAATGATTTTCCAAACCATGTGGGTTAACAGTACAACCACATAAAAATAGGATTTTTAAATCCAAGCTTTTTGGTGGTTCTTTTTTCACTCAAATTCTTCTCCCACTCGATCCTCACTCGTGATTTTGAGTTATCAAAGGTTGAATGTGTTCTCCCACTCATTTTGGAAGCAAATAGAAGGGATTTCAAGTTGGTTTAAAGGTGTTTCCTTCTAGGTAATTCTTTCCACTTTGTTTATTTGTGGTTTCCTCTAGATATTCATCTACCTCTCTCTTAGATTTTTAGATCTACATTAATTTCATGTAGATCTAGGGTTAGGGTTGTGTTGGGTGTTGATTTTAAGGCCTCTGGATGTTAGGGAATGGGATCTAGAGCTGTTTTGGTGGTGCGTTTTCCATATTTGATGTGCGGTTTCTTATGGGTCAAATTTTCCAGAACCCTAAAGGTAGGTGGATTCTCTCTCTAATCCACTTGGTTAGAACTAGTGGTTTTGGTTACAGTTAAATTTTTTGTCCCAAAATTAATTGTGATTTTGAAGTGGGAAATTGGTTAGAAATCCCTTTGGTCATGTTTGATGGATTTTGGGGGAAAATGGGTTTTACGATTGAATGTTCTTGTTGTTAAATTTTAAAATGTATATATTAAAATTTGTTTCTTGGCTTGGGTGAAAGAAATGGTTTATGAAAATGGTTTTCATTAAAGTAGTTGTTTTATTGAATTAGGATTTTCACATAGAAAATAGTTTAAGGGTGGTTTTAATAAATGAGTGATTTGTTGAAGTGGTTTGTCATGTTAGGGAAATGGTTATTTTCAAGTTGTTGTGGCCTGGGTGGGTTATATGTTTGGTTATGTCTTGTATTGGTTGTCTGGATGTGGGCCAGCAGTCTCACTTTAAATGCTAATGGATAATGGTAAGAAGAACCACAACTATGGAAGTTGGTGGGAAGTCTCTCTATAAAAGGCGATAGATAGTGTTTGGAAGAACCACCAATATTGGTTGTGGTCGAGGATTAGTGCTAGTTTGAAATGGGGTAAAAAATATGGGAAGATATCCCACTATAATGATTGTTTTGTTGTGTGTTTCTTGCAAAGATGGATTTTTTTGTGCTAATGTGAAATTTTGAAATGGTTTTTTTGGATTTCCCTTGGGTTTCTTGGTTTAGGTGAGGTGGCTTAGTAAGCGTGTTTTTGTCTTAGGGTAATGGTTTTACTTTTTATTGTTTCATATAAAATGATTATATAAATTTTCAAATGGTTTTATCCTAGTGGTGTGTGTAGGGAAGTAATTTGGGGAAATCCTACTGAGTATTTGTAATCACCCCTTTCTTTGGCACTTTGGGGTTTTGCAGTGGTCGTATTCCACGACACTTGTAAAGGTAAAGCATCTCATTGCTTGTGGTTCTTGGTGATGATTGGGAGATGTGGTGGTTCTTGGAGCATGGATCTTGGTGTGGAGCTGTGGTGTGTGTCTTGGTTTATTTTCAGTCCCTTGTTTAGTATTCCACATAGTAATTTTATATTGTGTTGGCCGTTTCGGTATGTGGGTTGTACTGTGGAATAGTGTGATTTCTTTTTGGTATCGCATGAGTCAGTTGTTTTTTTGACATTCATCATGTAGTTTGTTGATAGTGGATCATTTGGTTGGTTAGTTTTTTCTCAAGGGAAAATCGTTCGCCAATTGTTTCTCGAAGCCCTTGAAATTTATTTCCAGCCTTGGTTCCTTGGGAACGTCGCTTAAGTCTAAGTAGAATTCCCCCACCCTCTCAAGAAAATGGGTTGGGGCAGGATTTTACATAAGGTAAATAACACATTTTGGACTCAACCATTGTATTACATTTCTATCCAAGGCTCCCTTTTGAAGTTATTACTAATTTTTAGGAAAAATATATAGGCATGATATTAATATATATAATGTATTTTACACATCAATTCCAGGTTCACTTGGCCTTGGAATCTTAGGATGTATCATCTTCTAGATATGAAAGTATTTCTCAATATATTCCAATTTCATATAAGGAAAAATCTGTTTCACTAAAATGAATGAATTTGAGAATACGAATAAGTATATTATTACATCCATTTTTTTCTTAAGGAAGATATTATGTGGTTTTCCAAGAAATATATCCCTCTATGGGTAATATAAGTGGATGTGGTATTGTAATTGATGTATCAAGTGTAATAACCATGAAAAGGGATGGTTGAGTATATATTGAACATGATTATGGTGCACGATGAATGGACCCTTACTTTGAACCTTCTATGACACTCTTGGGGGATATTCTTAGATTATTTCATATTTTCTGTACAAACCCTTGTGATATATCTAAAAATATTTTTATGATTGGAATATATTCCAAAATATACTAAAATCATGATTTGAATATTAGTTATACAAATAATGTTCAATTTTTTTTATGTATTTCACCAGTTTAAGAATTATACACTATGATTTATAATGTTATGAATTAATCTAATATATTAAATTGTTAATAAATAGAACCTTATGGAAGTAATTGAAAACATATAAAAACCCATAATCAATGTCGGGATTTCCCACATGAGAAAGAAAACATGAATAGTTTTTGAGATTAGTAGATTATGATTATTTTAGGATAGTTGACTTAGTTGATGACCAACAACCTAGACATCATGAAAGAAAAGATTACTTCAAACCATAATTTTTTAATGTTGTACTGATTCTGATTGCTAAATCCTCCATCCTTTAATAGAAATAAAAATCTCTTAATAGTAAAACACTGGATAAAGTACTTGGTGAATAAAGTTTTAGATTTGAGAAGTAATGAAATGGAGATGGTTATTCTGGTAGTGTGTTATTAAAAGGAATATACTAATCAAAGGTGGCTATTGATTCAAAATAGAAAGCATGATGAGATAGATAGAACATAATGAAATATTTTTAAGGAGATATTCCTTAAAAAATACATTCCTCATGAGAAACGAACTAATATATAATGAATTATTTTTAATCTAGGACAAAATAAATATAAAAGTGTTTCTCAGTATGAGGAAAACATTATAAGATTAGAAAATATTGTTATTGACTATACATATAATACAAAAGTAAAAATTGACCATTTATTTCATTGGATCAATCCAAGCCTCAAAAGGTTACAAGTCTCTCAAACATTTTCTTCATATGTGGATATTGTATTAATTGGAATCAAGATAGAGAAAAAATTATCCAATCCATATATTTTAAAATGAAATCAATAGAAGAAGTAGATGAATGAGGACAAAAAAAAAATAAATGAGGTGAAGTAAAATAAGTAAAGGATTGAATTTCTTATAGTATATAAATGTAGAAAGAGATAATCAAGTAATTTCTTGAAGGGACATAGTGTTTTTTAAAGTGTGGAGAGAAATTTCATCAGGAAAATTAGTGTAAGGGTAAAAAATAAGCTCTTGATGTCCTGTATTTTCAATTTATGGTGTTGGGAAACTACTCAAAAAAAATTCACCAAGAATCAAGATATTTGAACTCAAAAATTGAAATGGGATAATGGACAAGCTTATGAAATTACTACCACTAAAGTTGAAATCCATTAAGTCATTATAATATGCACTTTTATCATAAAATAATTCTTTATTTTATCCCAAATATACATACTGTTTTATATTTTGTAATTGATAAAAAATAACCCCTTAATGATTTGAGGAATTAATTATCAAATAATATGCTTAATATATAGATTAGTTTCTGTTAATATAAATAACTATTTTCTAGTTTCATACATAGTAGTTATACTCATGTTTGGAATTGATATAAAATAGATTTTGGGGGTTTATTTAGAATTTAGGATTTAGGAATTAATATATGATGCCTTAAATAATACTTGAAAAAGACATTGAAATAAAAATATTATTCTCAAATCTTCATTTCTAAGGAATTTTGTGTCTTTTAACCCCACAAATATTTATGGGTTTTTTTCATTATATTTTTTATGACCATGTTCTCTATCACTCGCTATACGTATATAAATGTATGTTTTCTCATCTATGTCTATATTGTAACATCCCACCAATATTATCCTTATCTGGGAACTTAATATGTGATATTTTAGGTAACCATTATTTTTCCCACTTTCCCATTTTTAAATAATTTTTATTATCCCTATGTATGACGTGGGTTTTCAAAAAAGTTTGTTCCTTTGATTCACAAGATAAATTTAAGCGGGACATTTTTTTACAGTGGGTATTGTGTAATATCTTGTTTTTTCTTGTTGTATTTCTCTTTAAAGAAATTTAATTTCATTGATAACTTTTATTACATGCAACAATGAGTTTAAATGAACTGTGATACATTATTAAAATATTATTATTTAAACTTGACTGTTATAAACTCTCTATTTAAATTAGTGGTATGAATAATAATAAAATCATTAAGAAAAATATGTATAGAGGTTTTATATAATGTAAATAAATTTATTAATGTGTAATAAATAAGTATTTATTTTTTCAGTAAATTCATTTTATGTTTTGAAAATACGTTCTCTTCAAAAATGGTTTTATGGTATTCTGTGCATGAATATTATAATTAATTTGTAATAGTTTTTGAAATTAGAATTGAAAAAAAATTGATATAATTTTTTTAATCATAATATCAAAATAAACTTAGGTTGAATTATTTGTATTATTCTAAAAACATTATTTTTTCAGTTAATAGTAAGAAATTTTGATTTTTATTATAAACCATCTTTCAAATTTTAAGCATTTAAAAATCTCAATTTCGTTTGAAAATGGTTTCTAAGTAGATTGTTTTTCATTTATATTATTAAAAATATTATTGTTTTTATTGGAATCAATTTTATTATTGATTTTGGTGAAGAAATATTTAACACTTAAGAAGACATTTTTTTTTCTGGAAACCACTATTCATCATGATTTATCAGTTTATTTTTAAATTTAATTATTAAAATTATATAGATTAAATTTGATAAAATGAATTTTTTTTAATAATCATAATTAATATAATTTAATTGGGATGACTAAATTTTTGGTTATTATGAATAGTGACCATTGTAATGATTTCCTACCTCGGTAAAGGAGGTGAAACGAAGTTAAAATTATATGATAAAACATTAACTAGGTAATTTAAATTTAATTTCTTCCACAGATTCCAATAAATATATTTTAACAATCCTAAAATAATTACTATAGTATAATGAATAAACAGAGATGCTATTGTGATTATCAGAGAACTATTTTTCATCACAATTTTTCATCACTATTCTATGTATAACTTACTGTCTTCATATAGCAGTGTAATGAGTTTTTCATCACCACTATAAATGGATGCTTATAAATATGAAAATAATTAATATGTATTTATGAAATAATTATGGTTACTTAAATATAATATACCATTTCCTTCATACCCTTCAACTCATTTAAAATGATCACATCGCTTGTGCATACTTGTTGACTACCATCTCTACAAAGAGATGTGATTCATTTTTCTTATATATATATTTTTTACAATTATGACTCCTATTGAATATAATGAATTTATATAATATTTATTTCTGTAATAATAATCTATATATGATGACATCCTGACTAATATGAAAGGACCAAAACCACTGAATTGAAACATACATGAAAAACTAAGTTGTTATCACCTAGAACAATGATTTTAATAATGAATTGTTAAAAGGTAGGTGATAAAATATTATAATTACATAATATATGGTATGATATATTTGATTATCATTTTTAATGGACTTAAAATATATCAATATTAAATATTTATAAAGTTGAAACATTTATGGAATATGTTAAACCAGAGGTAATGGTTCTTCATCTCAATATTTATTCATTGAGACATGTTTGATGTTATACGCATTTTTATATTTATGAGGTGTATATACTAAAAATTTTATATGTTATATCATGTATCATTATTAATTTATGCTTTTTATTTTTATAACCCAAATTATTTCATCCAATGGGTTTTGATTTGAATGTTACCAAATTGGTAAGGGTTTATTTCACAATCTCATTATTATTCAGTATTTTTTATGATTAAGATTATATTGATGGAATTTTATTATATTAATATCTTAAACCAAACATATTTTCTTATTATGTGGTTATTTATTTGTTTTTAAATTATTAGTTTCATTTTTACATTCTTAGAACTCAAAAATTCCAAATGAATGTTTTAAGGAAAATTGAATTTGTTTTTTCACTCTACCTAAAATCATTTCCTTTCATGTCCATATTTCCTTTAAAAAAATTTCAAGAAAGGTTTTATTTTATGATTTGACTTATTAATTAAATTTTTAATCCTAATTTCATTTCCCTAAAATGTTTTTAAAGGAAGCTTATTTTTGTTTTCTGAAATGGGTATGTTTTACAAAAGGTGCGAAAAGAATATTTTTTAATGATAATAGTGAGAACATAATTTCCCACCATCATAACCACTAAATAGTTTGAAGATTATTTTATCATATTACCTAGTTATTTTCAAATAAAATTTTCAACATAATACGTTTTTTAATTTTTAATTTTTACGTAATTGATTTAAAAATGAAAAGTGTATTTTCTCCAAGAAATTTTCCAAATATCTTTTAATTGTATATTAATCTATATTAATATCCTTTAATGAATCATATGATTTCATGAGGTTATAATCTAATGAAACCATTAACCATATTTCTTAATATGGGTTATAATAATTTTAGCTAGGTGAAGTATTGAAATTTCATATACTAGTTCTTATAATAAAGGTTGTTACTGCTTTATTAAGGAATATTGATTACATTGCACTGATTATTCATTTGATAAATGCGTTGGACGTATTAATGGATGGGTGGGATCTATAGTTACATAGAATATCAATGCATTAGTTGGTCTCACGATAAAAAATAGGTTAGGTCTTTCACTAAGGCCTTACCCATTGATATAATATGCCTTAGAATGAGTCCTTGATGATATATTTATAGTGTATTGGTATGATGACTTGATAGTTTTTTATGATTTATTTTCATGATAACTAAAAAATAATTTTAAGATGACTTAAATTATTCATTCAATCATTACCAAATAACTTATTAATCTACATGAGACTATTAAAATAGTTATTATATCCATAGATAAGTTTCAAGATCATGTGATGATTTATATAAGATTATTAGATCATCATTTATCCATTCTATATTATTCACGATTTCTTTATTCTATGGTAGATTATTATGTACACATTCCCTTATTGAGCATCTTAGATCACCCATTTCATATTTTTCCATTCCCAAATATGCTGAGAAGTATACTATGAATGATATGCAATGATATGATCACTTATACCTAGTGCCAATGTAATAAAGTAACTACCGGCTCTGAGCTTCTAGGGTCATAGTCTTTACACTTGGGCAACTCTAATCCATTTAAAAATAATTTGGTCTATGGGAATATTATAAGAGTTTTTCATTAAAAAAAATCATATTTTAATTTTCCACCCAGTCAACCAAAACATTATTTAGAAAAATAAATAATATCTAATTTTTAATTGATAAATCACACCTAAAAATAATTCAATAAAAAATTTAAAACTAATGTGAGGAAAAAAACCTATTTAAGTGTCAAAAATAATTAATAATGGGAATTCATCCATTTTATCAAACATCAAGTGTTTATGGTTAATTAAAATTGGTTTATTCTAATAACTTAAATATTTAAGCCCCTTTGTGTTCAATAAAAACCAAATATAAACATAGTTTCATTCACAAATAATATTCAAAAACTTTTAACACTATCATTTAATACTCAATGAACAAGTTTAAACATGAACTAAATAATGGTTCTATAATTTAAAGGCTAAGGAAAATGTAAACCTACCTTGAATCGTTGATTTCTAATAACGAGGTTCTAATCACCCCCTTAGATGGAAGAAACACCTTTAAATAACCAAATATAACCCTAAAACTAAGAAACCCCTAAATGATAATTGAACCAAGTGTTACCTTAAATCACTATGTGATCCTAATGTGAAAATAAGGAATAAGAAAAAGGAAAATAATAGAATAGGTTTAATGATGATTACTTTGAGAAATTGAGCATCAAACGTGAATAAATCGCATAATACCAGTAATGGATGTATAGAAAAAATGGGATAGGAATATGACCCGTGGGGGTTTAATGGGATAAGTATAGTGAGTTTATAGGTTGAAATTAGGGATAATTAGGTAGGTAATTTCTTAATTTTTAAAAACTGGATTGGAAACACGGTTTAAAAAACCTTGTTCCATCTATAAAAATTGCCAGTGTTAAAATATACAAGCCCTCACATGGTTGTTTCATGATTTTTTTATAACTATTACCTATCATTGAACCAAAAAATTCGAACATAAAGGTCACTCACGTGGTTTCCACTTAGACCATATCAGTTTTCCACAAACCATGAAGTACTCTTTTACATTAACCATGCATATATAAAATAAACTAAAAATTATTCTATCTAAGGGTTCTTACACAATTAATAAAAAACCATTCCCACTAAACCATGCACTACAAGGAACCCACATATATGTTATCCATATATTTTGGTAAACTGTTTAGTGATGTGTAAGAAAACCATGCAATTAAACTTTGTATCAAAAAGTAACTTTCAAAATTTATAAATTTTCAATCATATTTTGCTTAAAAAACAAAGAAAATATCAAAGTATAATAAATAAATTATTTAATAGGGATAAAAGGCCATGGTCTGGCAATAATCCACTCCATATCACTCTCTTCCCCCAAAATTTTTCCACATTTTACAAGAAGGAACGACAATTCGGGATTTATATTCCATAAAGAAGATTCCTTTAACTCAATTCCCAGAATCCATTGAAATCATCTAGATCATCTATATTCAATTAATATATATGTACCAACTTACACCAGATCTTTATAATGAGTAGACTACAAAGCGGAGACCCAGAGAGGGTCTCTCTATTCTTTAAGAACTCACTCACATAGTAGATCAAGAAGACACGAGAATCACCATCAGAATGTCTCAAAAATATCCTTATATGAATAAAGGAACTCTTGTTTCTAAAATATAATTTTATTATTTTTTAAAATTGAAGCACATAAAATTTCACTAGCACAACATGCATTAATAATTACTAAAAAAACATGGAATATTACATGTATATAAACATTGAATATTAGTACAATCACTAAAGGTATCTCTATATGATTTATTTCTCCCATGAAGATTATTACCACCAAAATGACTGTAAAAATAAAAAGAAGTGTTACGAAAACATTAAACATTGTCAAAATATGTGTAAGAACATTTTTATGTGATTTATTGAACGATTTAGTGAAAACTATAGTGTATTTATAGGGCATTATGGATGTATTAAATTATTAACATTGGTCTATAAGACAATTAGGAATTATTATTTTTGGTTATGTAGATGCAATAAAGTCACCATTGTGTTTATTTTATGATCTTTATAGAAGAAACCAAAATTTTATTTTCTAGAAACTATAAAATAATTTATAATTTATTAAAAATATTTTTTATGATAAATTTTAATGTTTAAATATATTTAATTTACATAGAAGAATCATATAAAAATATTTTTAAAAGATAATATATTTTAACAAATTCCTATTTAATTTTTATAAGAGTTAGAATGTTTATTATGTCACAAAACTGTTAATTTTCAATATATAGTATATTTTATGTAAAATATTAAATTATCATATTTAGATAATTATTATGATAAAATAAATTTCATTTTTTGACTCATCACATCAGAAATATCTTAGGTTTAATTTTAGAGAAGTTCTTTCAAGGTTTATTTTTTTGGTGAAAATGTGAAAATTACCATTTTACTTGTGCCACAATTTTTATGACATCAAAATTATGTGATAAGGATTTCAAAAATTATGAAACATTTTAATCAATCAAATCTAAATTTAATAAGTAAAAAAATTTAATTTTTTTAATTTATAAATTTATGATTTAGAGTTTGGAATGAAAAATTAAATTTTTGATAAAAAACATAATTTTGGATTCTATGTGTTAAATGGGTTAGATGGATGTGGAATTTAGACTTGGTGTTAATTTTAACATTTAATAAATCTCATTAACTTATTATAAATTAGTTTTAATGGATTGAACCCATATGTGGTTGACTTATATAATAAAAAAACCAATATTTTGTCTCTTAAAACAACCCCTCCACAAGTATAAATAGCCATCATTTTTTTAATTAGTCTAGAATAAAAACCCATTGATAAATAATTCTATCTCCATATACCAATTTAAATCCCCCCAATGTGTTTAAGGATTATGAGGGACTTATCTCAATCTTTCAGAAACATCCTCTTAAGTAAAGATTCCCTTCCTCTACTCTTTTCAATTCGTGTAATTATTTTATATAATAATTTTTATTCTAAAAATAATAATGTTTTAAAGTATTTATAGACACCCCCATTTCTGTAAATGCGATTAATTTTAATGATATGTTTTCTTACTATCTCATTAAACCCATTGTATTAACTCTTTTTTATATCCATTATTTTTTAGAAACCATACCATGATTTTCTATACTATATTTTCTTGTAATGAATACACAAAAATATATTCATTTAAGGGTATCCATTTATATGTATATTTAAATTTTTAAATGGGTAAATACATGTTTTAAACTCATATTCCCAATCCATGTGTTAAAAACAGTTGGGAGTTGGTGCCTGATAACCCGCTTGTTTAGTACATGATTACCTATTTTTATTAATTAATTATGTTTATTTTATAACATCTAGATTATTATTTTATATGATATTTATATGAGATAATATACATAGAATATATGTTTCAATGAAGGGTCATGGAAGTTCCCCACTATGATGGGAACCTAGAGGTTCCACGAAATTATTCTTTAATATTATTCTATTAATGGATTATATGTTCTGAAGGGACATAGATGATACATGATATTTGGGGAATAAGGCTCCTAAGACATTGATAAAACTTCTCATGGTGTTCGCCCTTAGTAATATTCAAGTTTAGAGGTTATGATAACATGTCCTTCAATAGTAAATCCATATTTTTGTGTTTCATTGGATATTCCTATCTACCGATATGTGTATCGATCCTTATACTTTATGATTATCATTAATAGATGTCATGACTCATTTAATTAAATGTATTGAATAAATCCATGATGACGCATGTTCATGGAGAAATTGGATATGCTGGGTGTGTTAAGAGTGATATAGATTTAATCAGTAGTGGGAGAAATTATTTATACCTTATGTCCTATAATAGATGTTGATATCTAATGCCCTTCTATGAAATAAAATGGCCCATATAAATCCATGGACGTTGTGTTTGGTGGGAAAGTTCATTTCTAAAAATTCAAATAATGAGAAATAAAATATATAGGTTGATGTCACTAGTATACAACCTTTTTGGTTGGAGATATCATGATATATTATATTACAAGGTATGCATTCATCGGAGGTTGGATCTCGTTGATACATTAACTTCTTTCTATATGGGTGACTTGTCATGTTTCTAGATGTTATCCTTGGATTTTATATGGTTATTCCTAATGCCATTGAGAAGTAGGCCTAGAGGGTCATACACTAAATTTACCTATAATATTAGTTAAATTCAAGTAATATATTTAATTATTTGGAATATATAATATTTATTCATGATTTTTTAACAACCAATATTTAATCATAAGTTATTAGAAAGAGAAAAGCGATTTAAATAATAAATAATAAATAATAAATAATAAACAATAAATTTTAGTTTTTAAGTTTAGTGAGTATAATATTTATTATATTTATAATAGGAATAATGAATTTACATTTATTTAATTATATAATCGTAGTTTGAGGATAGATAAATGTTGATTGGGGGAAGCATGCTGAGTTTAATATTACCATTAGAAATAAATGATATTTATTTATATTCATAATGTGTTCCACATGTCAAGCCAATAATAATTATAATATTATTATTAATGGACATGGGTTATATTAATAATATTATAAATGGTTATGGTCTTTGGAGAAAATTTCCAATCCTAAACCATCCATAATAAATATCTAATTATAACTTTTTATATCACTTTCCTAAATAATTTTTTGTGTTTTCACAATAGATAATAGTGATATCTAGAGATATAACTAGAGAGATATATCTAGAAATATATGTAGATAGATATATATGGATATATGTGTAAAGTTCTATAAATAACCATCTCTTTCTCTACTCTCGTGTATTTTATAGAGCACCAAGAGTTCTCCCTCTTAGATAAGAAATGTTCAAACTCTCAACCGTGAAAAAAGTGAGTGATTAAGATCATTCATGATAGCACCTAGTTATTTGATGACATCAATCATATATTGGGTTGTACATGAGGACAACCACAATAGGGGTTCCTTACTCTAATCTTGTAGTGAAATGGTGTTGCATTGAAATATATTCCATCAGATCAACAAGAAAAGAAAAATTACAAGTTGAGGTTATTTTTTATCTTCTTATAAATTAGTTAGAGATTAAATTTGAAGATCTTATCCCTCTACTTTTGGCCTATTAATTTAGTGAATTAATATACTGTTATTTTTGGGAATGATCTCAAGATCATGCAAAGAAATGATTACATGTGATTTAAGACTATAAGACGAGTTGGTCATACCTTTAAAGGATTATTTTACTGCATCAAGAACCTAAAAGTGGTATCAAAGTGTTAAAATGTTTAATTTAAAATTATTTATTATTAATTTATTTAGTAAATGAATTTTCATTTTCTTTCACTTAAAATTATTCATTTTAATAATCATACATCATCATCAATTATTTTATTCATTATAAATTAATTAACCACTAATAAGTTAATGATTAAATAAATGATTCATCTTGATAGTAAATGGAGTTTCTCAAGCATGAATTATATCGAATACCTTACATGGGGAATGACATACTGTGGACATAGGTAGAATACAATACAAGTTGTGTAAAATACTACACTCCGTAAAGTCTGATGTCAATAGTGTTATCAAATTTTCCCATAAATAATAATTTAATGTATAATAAATCCTTATAATTATGTGTTTCATGTGTTGTTCATTTGATATTACAATCAATTTCATATGATAAAAAATTATATATTTAATTAATTTTCTTTTTAAAATTCCATTTAGAACATGATATTTCATTAAATTACACTTATTTACTTCATTTATTTGAAATGATAGATTTTTTTAAAAATAATTATAAATGATGGTATGATAAGTATGGTTGGATATATTTAAGATTCATTTAATTAATTGGATTAATTTATGGAAAATTATCTTAATTAAAGTATTAATCAATGTAAATGAAAGTAATATTGAAAATTAATGCTCGTTGATTGATGTGTGGATGATAACAAGATTAGATTATCCCTTGTGTGTGATTGGTTTCTTTTAATTTATTATAGATAAACAATTATTGATGGACCATGTGTCATCGCCTCTTACTTATTATGTAAGATCCTATATTCCTATGGTTTCTTTTATGTAAAAAAACTTTTATCCAATCCATTGGATCCCCTCACATGCATATGAGTAATAGTTTATGTATGTATGATTATAATAAGAGATTGGAGGTGGTATGGGTCCAAGACTTGAGTTGAAACCAATCAATATGATACAAATGATCCAATGGGGGAATGCTGCTACATGAACCAAACTCAATTGAAGGTGTTTTCCACTAGGGTCTAGGGTTGGTTTATCATCCAATAAATAAAATAACCACTAGAAAAATATCATAATCATGCCACTTCTATTTTTTTCTATAATTCTCAAGGTAAATTATATATGCTTGTGAATGTTGTCTGGTCAATAATAAAACGAATTAGCATGTGTGAAAGATGGAATAAAATATATTTAAATTATGCATAAATGTTTTATCACACATGGTTAATTACTTATGTAAACCCCACTTAATAAAAATAAACTTAATATTAAAAATTCAGGAAAAATGATAAAGATTGGATTTGTGAAAAAGGATAAAAATACATCGATTAGTTTATAAATTTATCTTAGTATTCCACTACTTTTGTTAGAATTAACCTCAGTGTTAAAAGTACGTGAAAAATCCATATTGGGGTGATTTTAATTATCGTGGAAAAATATTGGGATATTAATAAAGGATTTAATCAAATTTAAATTTATTAATATATTTTTGTAATAAAAATTACTAATTTATTCTTAATTTGTAAAAAGTGGAAAATAAAATGATATCGATAACATCCCCATGATCTATACAATATAAGGATATCATTTTCACCATCATGAATTTCTTGGAATTTTATAGGCTCTTACCCATTATACTATGCCACGAAAATTAATTTTACAAGCTAGAAACCCCACATCCTGAATTACCAAAGAGGGTAATGAGGAAGATGTGTGTCTCTATTTGAATCATGTAGGTGATGCAATGGGAATCCAATGTCTTATGTTATCCAAAATATCCAATGAAATTTTAAAATAATACGAAGATATGGATGTGTAAAACAATTTTTCATATATTTGATATCTCTATCAAGATAAGACGATATCTGAGAGATATGAGATATTCAATGCACTATTAAAATTTAATCTTTGAGAGTAGGAAATAACTAGGAAACATGTAATCAAGATGGTTGTATATAGTGAGTGTCTGGACATCTTGGGTTTTATGACCCCTAATGAGATGCACATAGTTCTCATTCTATCCTCACTACCCAAAAAACATCTCCATTAGTATAAATTATAGTATGAGAAATAACAATAAGACACTATCAGAACATCTTACTCTTATCCACCAATTTAATAAATATATAGTGTATGAAAAACATATTATCCTTATTATGAATAAGAAGAATAGGAATAAGGAACAATGTCCAAAGACTTATCCCAAGTCTAAGATGACACAGATCCATCCCTCTAAGAAGAATAAGATCTAGAGGAATGGAAATGAACATGATTAAGTATGTTTTCCATGTGGCATGAAGGTCCACTGGATAATGAATTTCACCCAAACAAGAAGCAAGGGGATTCTATAGGTGAATGCATTTTTGAGTTTAATGTTTCTATATCTAAAAGTTGTATATTGAATACATCATGTGGTGCACAAAATTTTATCAAAATATATGAACCAATAATATTTTGGAAGGTTTTAAGAGGTGAGGTGGATCCCCGAGATGCCAATATTGCGAGTTTATCTAGTTTTCCATTGGATACTAACATCGCACATTGAAGACTATATTTATTTTGGTTTTAAATAACTATTATTGTGTTCCAAGAGTTACAATGAAAATTATTTACGTTTCTTGTTTAGATAAGGATGGATTTATTTTCATATTTTGAAATAATGGTTGTTACTTTTATAAACATAGTATATGTTATAATATGGTTCAATTTAATAATTTTATTTATGTATTGAATAATAAAAAGAAAATATTTATTTTGATAGTGAATCTAATATGCACGAATCATATGAAACCAAATTGTGACATCATCATCTTGGTAACATAAATGAGAAGAATATGAAAATGATCTATCTAGTTGGTTATTCAGACTCTATTGATCTAAATCCCCTTGAAATATTTCATTCCTATTTACAAGGAAAGAGGACTAGATGTTTATTCAGTATTCATGGTTAAAGGGCCATATATCTTATATAATCGGTACACGTTGTTGTGTGTGGACCTTTTCGAGTAAAATCATGAGGTGGATTATAAAAAATTATTACTTTTACCGATGGATTGAGTATGTATGGATATATAATTAATAATATGCAAGTATTATTCCTTCAATAAGCTCAAATAGTTCAAGAATGAGGCTGATAATATTCCTGTTGTGAAGATAAAGAAACATTAATCAGATCGAGGTGGAGACTATCTCAACCAAGACTTTATCAAAATTTTCTGGGATAATGGAATTTTATATCAACTCAATCCCCCTTATACACTATAGTAGATTGTCATTTTTAAAAAGTGGATATGTATCTTCTTAGACATGGTAAGGTCAATGGTGAGTCTTTAAAGTATTACATTATTATTTTTGAGATATTCATTATATAAGTATTATACCTATTAAACCGAGTACCAACAAAAGTGGAAAACAACATTCCCTTCAATTTATATAGTGGAAAGAAATCAATTTTATCCCATATCCATAAATGGTGTTGTGTAGTGTTCTTAATGGTAAATCAAGTAACAAACCATCACCCCAATGCATGAAGTGTTTGTTTATAGGGTATCTCAATGAAAATAAGGGATAATACCTATTCAATTCTTCCAATTTAAAAGTTTCAATTGTATGATAGGCTGCATTTCTTAAGAATGAGCACATCCTCAAGGAGTAAAATGGGAGAAATATTGACTTTGATGAAGTTGATGCTGAAGATACACAAGAGTTGGTATAAGAAATAATTCTATAGGTCTACAAAATAATGTATTATTGAAATATGAGCACTATATAGGATTGATAAAGAAGTAATTGAACTAGAGAGATAAATTTTTCTTGTAAGAGATTATGGAGACTCATTATTGGTTAAAAATGATCTTCTCTTCTATAATGAGGAATAAAATATCTTATAAGTTATAATATGAAAATAAGTTACAGATTATATGATTTATTCGTTATATCAAAACCATGTTTGGGTTTTGTTTAATCCTCTAATTGATGTAAAACCTATTGGATGTAAATTGGTATTCAATAGAAAACTATACAAGGAAAGTAAATTGAATACCTATAAATCATGACTATTGGCTAATGGTTTTATAAAACATTAAGTCAATGATTATGATACAACCTTTCATCTAGTTTCCATGATTAAATCTATCGGAATTTTGTTTTCTACAGTATATTACCATGACTATGAGAATTGGAAAATGGATGGGGGAACTATATTACATAATGGGAACCGTAAAAAAGATGTATATATGACATAATTTGAAGGGTTTATGAATTTAGAAAATTCCAAAAAGGTATCAAAGTTATAGAGATTAATTTATGGATTAAATAAAACATCTAGGCCAAGGAACATTTGATTCAATGAATCCATTAAAGAATCGTCTTTCATTAATAATGAAAGTAATCCATGTGTTTACAAGTTGTTTAGTGGAAGAAAAATTATTTTCATAATAGTATATATTGATTTGATGTTATTAATTTGAAATTATACACTAGTGTTACAAGAGGTTAAGGCATTGTTGAGAAAGAAATTCTCAATGAAGGACTTGGGTAAAGTAGCCTATAATCTAGGGATTAAGATCATGCATGATAGATCCAAGATGATGCTAAAAAAATTCAAGGTGCATACATTGACCTGATACTGAATATGTTTATTATGATGAAATCCAAGATAAGATTGGTTCTAGTGTAACATGGTATACATTTTTCCAAGAATACATTTCCTAAAACACAAGAAGACATAGAGAGAATGAGTAAGATCCTATGTGATTTTTCTGTAGGATCTATTTTGTATTGCATGTTGTGTATGAGGCTTGATGTTTCTTATTCTTTGATAATTGTATGAAGATATCAAGAAGATCTAGGTGAACAACATTAGACGGATTTCAAGTCAATATTTATGTATCTGAGGTGAACTAAGGATATATTTGTAGTGTTTGGAAGATACGAATAGATCTTCATCAGGGTTTATATAGATTCTATCATTTATACTGATCATAATGTCCATAAGTCACATTATGGATATATATTTTGTCTAATTGGAAGAGTTATGAGTTAGAAGAGTTTAAATCATCTAGTTTTCACCAATTATATAGTGAAGTTTGAGTATATTATGGCTTCCGATGAATCCAAGGAAGTAGTATGGATTCACAATTTTTTTACAAGTGCTTGATGTGATGCATATTAGTAAATACCCTATCACCATTTACTATAATAACACCATATCGATGGGACATTATATGGAGTCAAGGTCACACCAAAAGAACAAAGCACATATGTCAGATGCTTCATCTATTGAGGGATCTTTCTCATTGGCGTGAAGTTTCAATGAGTAGAGTACCCATGGAGGAAAACATAGATGAACCCTAAATCAAATTTGTGTCTCAAAAAAACATGGGTATTATTTGAATACTAGAGGAATAAAAGTTGTTGTCTGTTGGTTCTTGTAAAAGTGAGTCTTTTGGATTTGGTTCCCTAGAAATAATTTATTTTTCACTTGATTACATTTTTTTAATCAAATATGTTTCTTATCAGATTTTCATTATTATTATACATGAAATTATTATGTGATAATTTCTAAAGAATATATGTCACATTGAAGGGTTATATTAGTTCCCCACTATGATGAGATCCTAGAGGTTTCGTTACACTATTCTTGAATCTTATTCTATAGATGGATGATATTTTCTGATGGTACATATATGATAAATGATATTAGGTGTAGGAGTCTGATAATACATTGAGACCCCTTATCATGGTGTTCTCACACGGTAATTTCCAATATACAAGGTTATGAGAACATGATCATTAATAAGAAATCCACATTTCCACATGTCATTGGATTTTTTTAATTAGAAATTGTTTTTATCCTTGTAATTCAAGATTTTAATTAATGGATATGAAGAATTTTGTACTTTGATGCATTGAATAAAATTAGAAGATGTTATTTTATTGGAATGTATGATATTTTTTGTGCATCATGAGTGATATATAATTAATGGATAATTATAGAAAGAATTTATCACTTATGCCCTATAATGAAAGTTGATATCTATGGACCTTTTAGGGAATATATTTTCCTAAATAAATCCATATTCATGGTGTTCGGTGGGAGAGTTCATTTCTAGAAATTCAAAGAATGATAAATCAAGTATATTGGTTTATGTATCAGATACGAATCCTTTCTGATTATAGATATCATGATAAAAGTATTATATTACTTTTTAGGTGTTAGTAGAAGGTTGGTTGTCATTACAAAAATTAATTCTTTCTCTTTGGGTTACTTTGAATATTTTATAAGTTAACCCTTGACATTAGGTGGTTATTCCTAGCTCAATTGAGAAGGAATTATAGAGAGTCACACACTAACTGTATCCTAAATTTCAGTTATATTCATGTAATGAATTTAATAAGTTAGAATGAATAATATTATTTCAGTCTTGGTTGATCACTATAATTTAATGAAAATATATTCAAAATAATAAATATATTTAAATAAAAAACAATGAATATTTGTTAATAAGTTTGGAAAATATAATATTTATTATATTTATCATAAAAATAACATGATGGAATTTATTTAATTAAATAGGAATTTTTCATGTATTATAAAATGTTGATGGGGGAATGAAGAACAAGAATAATGGTCCCATTTTTAATAATTGATATTATTGAACTAATAGTTTTAATGTTTTAAAAAATAAGAATTCATACAATATTATTGAATTTTATGTTTTCTATATTTGATCAATTAATTTGATATAGGACTTGAAATTTTCTATGAATGAGACACCATTGAGATCGACACGACAAACATGGGAAACCGTTGCCCATGACTCACCACTCACATAAAAATCGTGCTGAGTCTGAGATTCCACTAGGATATCACATTGAAATAATATTGTACAATTGGATTGAACACATGAAAAATTATAAGACACCATATGTTGACATAATGTGAGGATTTGATATAACTATAATGAAAATTTGGCTAAGTACAAAATACCTCCAGAAAATGTATTTCCAATGTCATACCACCAATAAAAAAGTAAATTATTTCTAAGACACCATTAGACCACATGTTATCTGACTTGTATCTTAGGTTTAATTATATTTTCAAGACAATTTTTATTCTTGAAAAACTAGTATTATACAATATTCAGATTATGTGACTACTAATATTCCTAACAGAAAGATGGAGAGGCACATCAGTTTTAATCCAAGAATCATGTGACATAAGTAGTATTCCTATGAAAGAGTTGATTTTAAAACATATTATGTACAAATATGATATAAATTTAAACCATGAATAAGATTAGGAATCTAAAATAAAGTCAGTATCTTTGAAGACTACTACCCCTAGACAACAAAAGGCATAATAAAAGGAGAAAGTTAAAGCTGTAGATTCATGTGATATTGAATCTCCTTCTAATCGTGATGACAAAATGGATCACCATGCCAGAAGATTTTAGAAGTTATATAGGAAGAAAGAATTATTTGAAAAATAAATCTATAAAGGAATGTATAAAAACAAACATAATTGGAAGGAAGAATGGAAGAAATATGATGATCCAGAGGAAGTTGTTTACTATGAAAGTAAAAGGAATGTTTTAATGAAATATAATTTTCTAAAGATTAAGTACAAAAAAATATGAGGACAAGGATTAGAGATACAAGTAGGACATGAAGGCCACCTGGAGTGCATCTTAGGATATATTAAATTATTCGGATTCTTCACCTAAATATAAACTAGAAATAAAAAATATGGGTTTCAATACTAAAGTGAGGTATCTATATTACCTACTATTTCATGTATTCTTACTCTGTATAATTCTAATAATTCTGAAAATTAACAACATGATGATGAAAATATGTCAAATGAAGAATTATTAGTATATTGAAACATGCTAGAGGATACCTCTAATGAGTTAAAGGATAAGTATCAAAGTCTTAAAAGACAATATGATCTATATGAAAATAAGAAATTTTAATTGTCTATAGAAAAAGGGAAAAATGTTCAACTACTCAAATAAAACACTGAACATACACTTTAAAATGAGAAATTGAAGAAATATCTTGAATGGTCTACAAATGGTTTAAAGACACTTCAAAAAATTTAACAAAAATAAGTTACTCCCAAATATGTTACTAGAATAGGACAAGATCCTGGATAGAGAAGAATATCTAAAATTACATGTGTTACGAAATCTAGTCCTGAAAGTTCTACTACCATTCATTTTTCAAAAGGACCTAATCTGGTTTTTATATCTAAAAAACTTAAATATACTTATAGGAAACATGTTAGGAAAATTTGGGTTCCTATATCCTTTATTACCGACATTTCTTGACCCAAACATATTTATTGACCAAAATTATTTATTGTTTAAAACTTGGTTTATAGGAAAATTGATTGGAGACATCCAGTATCAATCAATGGTACTTAAAAAATGTGTTTTCAAGACTTAATATATAATATAAGTCATTCTTAAGGAGACTCATAAAGGTTGATGGAGGATATTTCACCTTTTGTGATAATGAAAAAGGAATCATCATTAGCCTAAGCCAGATTGATAACAAAACATTAGTTTTAATTTATAATGTTTTATATATTAGTTGTTTAAAGAAAACAATTCTCTATATTTATTAGTTTTGAGATGATGGATTTAATTTTATGTTTGAGAATGATTCTTGTAATGTTTATGATTATAAAAATTCTTTAATTTTTACTACTTGGTGAAATGAAAATATTTATGCTGTAGATTAAAATTCACGGATTTATCAAAATGTTTATTACTTAAGTTCCTTTCACAAAGAGTCATGGCATCAGAATAAGAGACTAAGACATTAAATAATTCAATCACTTTGGAAGCTAACTAGTATAGTTTTAGTTAGGGATATACCTAAGGAATAGATCCCAATTTATAAAGCATGTAACCCCTATTAAAAAGAGAAAATTCATAAATTTTCTTTTAAATTAAATAAAGAAGTTTTAACTTATCAACCAATTGGGTAGGTTCACATTTTTTTTTGAACTTCTATAGTTTCAATTATTATTGGGAATAACTATGTTTATGTTCTTGTAGATCATTTCCCTAGTTATACTTTGGTATATTTTATTGATCAAAAAAGTGAAGCCTATAAATATTTCACAATGTATGTAATGTCTGTAGAAAATATTAGTGGAATTAGGATTAAGACCATAATAGTGATCATGGTTTTAAGTTTGAAAATCATGATTTTAACCATTTTTCTCACAAAATAAATACACTCATAACTTCTATTCTCCTAGAAACCCCATAATAATAGAGTTGTTTAATGTAGAAATTTAAAATTAAATGAGATATACCATACCATGATGAATGAGTATATACTACCTATCTATTTTTGGATAGAATCGGTAAATAAATCATGCTATAAAATTAATAGGGTTTTTACCAGAACTATACTTTAGAAGACCCCTTAATATATATGAAAAAATAGGAAACCTAGGGTTAATTATTTTATTGTTTTTTGGTTGAAAAGTGTTTGTTCTTAATAATAAGTATAATATTGACAAGTTTTCTTCAAATGGTAATGAAGGAATTTTCCTTATATATTCAATATATAAAAAATCCAATAGCTTTTTCAAAAAGGAGACCTAAACTATGGAAGAATAATTGAATATAAAATTCAACGAAACTAATACACATTATCCTAATACCTCTTTATAAAACCAAGAGTATTATTTACCTTCTATAAATTTAAATTCTAAACCTTTAGACTCTGGTATAAAAAAAGAAAAAAAATCATATAGCTGTGAAGAATTTCAAAAAATTGTAGATCCTAAACAAGAACCCAGAAGTGACTAGTACCTCTTTATGTAACACTCCATGATTTCATAGTACGTTATTTTTTTCAAAGTAAATCAATAACTTGCACTACACGCATCACCGAGTTCTAGCACACCCTGACATACCAAACTAGCCGTTCAAAAGCGGTTATGAATAGTATTAACTGAATACTGAACTATATATATATATAATCCTTATAATTTTAGAATCCATATTATTTGTTTCTTAGACATAATGTAAGAACAAATACATTTTTTCAGATAAAATAAGTAATTATCAAAAAATGAAATTTTACCGCCTTTTAATGGAGAATCCTTTTTAAATAAAATATTTGATACTTTTATATATTCAATTTTACAAAATAAACTTCTTATTTAAAATTGGGACATAAGAATTTAGTTTCGATAAAGTTTGGTACTTTTCTGATAACTTTCATATTTTGATGAATGTTGAAAATTACTAAATTTTAATTAAAAACAACATTTTAATTGAAATAATTAACAGTGATAAATTTTGAATTTGAGTGGTTTTAAATTATATTTAGAATATATTTTTACCATTTAATCCAATTTTGGTCATTCAACAAAATTTAACATTTAAACCGGACATAAACAAGTGTCAATCTTTTGATAGTTATTGTTTCTTAAAAAAACGCTTTTTGTTTTGACAGCGGGAATTAATTTTAAATTAATAAATGCAACTTATATGTTTTAAATTTGGTAAAATATACTTCCTTATTGAATTCTGAATATCAAAATTATCTTAGGGTAAATTTTTGGTATTTTTCTAAAAACTTTTAATTTTTGATGAATAGTGAAAAACACTGAGTTATAGTTTAAAACTGAATTTTTATTTAAATAGTTATTTGTTTTATTTAAATTATTTTATGTCAAAATAGATACATAATACCTATATATGTTCAATTTAATTCATTATGGTTAGTTTATAATAATATTAGATATGTGAAAATTTTATTGAACTTTTCACCGTCTTTTACCCACCTCCAAGAAGAATTTGAAAATTTACATAAAACATAATTTTACTGCTTCTATGAGTGGAATTTAGAAAATCTGAGAGACACGGTTAATATCAAGTGGTGAAATGTGGTTGAAGAAGATAAAAATATTTTTTGGTGAATAGTAATTTTTTACTTTTGTTTACCACGGTAAAAAGTAAATTGGGTAATTAAGGATAAAAATGATATTATTATTACCCTAACACATGTCCTAATTCTATTGGCTAAGTATAATTCGACCAAAAACAACCTTAGGAATAAAATATGAACTTCTTTGGTCTATATGGATTAGATTAGGACATTTATTATTATTTAATTCAAAGAAGAGTTAAAAGAGTTAAAATCAATGTTTAATAACTAGAACATTTTTAATACAAGGTTATACATAATATAAATTCGGCTATAAATATACATTAGAAATCTAAAAATATTTCCTACATAATGGTATTTTATTTATAATTTTTAGACATTAATTATGTTAATTTATTTATAACACAACGATGATGCTGTAATTACCTTATTAGTGAAATATTAAAATAATTGATATTATAAATACCCAAATATATATAATTTTATAATTTTAATGAATTACAAGAATTTTATTGGTTAATATGACATGTTGTGATTTATTAAATAAATTTGTTTCGAATTAATAAAGTTATTAAGACTTTAAAAAAATAAATTATTAAATAGTGTCAAAATTGACATAAAAGAGTTTTTAAAACAAATATTATATTATTAATTGATATAATATTCTTTAAAATCTATTGTTCGGCCAAAAGACTTATATGATGATAGGCATGTCATTAATGAACAACTTTAGTTTCTCTTGGTAGTTTATAGTAAGTTTATTAACCATGTAATATAAAAATACAAAGAGAAATGATAAATGTCAAACTATTTAACTAAGAGTTAAATATAAAAGAGAAGGGTAAAATAGTGACCCAAACTTGTCTAAAACCTATTTGTTGAGTTTTTTTCGACCCATAACCACATTATACTTTAAATAATCCAGTTTGGAGCCATTATTAACTGAATATGAATTTATTATAAAATAATACTTTAAATTTTTCCTAAAGAGCCCCTCCTCCCCTTATAAAAGGACACCACTTATAACCAATTCCTCACACATCTCAAGTCTTTTGTATTGTCCATCCTATGCCCAATTAATCTCCCTAAGTCCCTCTACTCCTCATAGAATCATTACCTTAGGATGAAGGCACTTCAAGAGTCCTTTTTGTTTCAAACCAAAGGGAGTTACCCAAATTAAAGGTTACGATTTCTCTTAGCTTCTTTTATTTTATTTTACTTATCCAACCCCTAAAATCTTCTTATTATTTTATTTTGTAAGAAAAATAGTATCCTAAATATACTAGGATATTTTTTTTGAGATTTATTAGAACTAAACTTACACACACCTTTATCTAATGGGTGAAGAGAATAATATTTCTGCGGATGGCAACCAAACGCCTCACGAAACGATGATTGTTCAATTATCTCCTACCACCTCTCATGGTGGACATTATGATGGAACTATAATTAAATATGATATTAATGATATTTATTTTATATATAATCTTCTTTAATTCCATTTTATAGAATACCATTATTCATTTCATGTTGTATATATATACACGATAATTTCATTTGAGGAAGTGCAGACTACTTCCCCCTCAAAGTTATATGACTCGTTCATACCATAAATGGAACGTATAAAGGATGGTGTTAATGAAAATAATTAACACATATAATATATTATATTATAAATGAATAATAATATACCTATGTATCATTTTGTTTTGATTCCTTTTAAAATGAAAAATTAAATGGAAGTAGTGTTCATGCGTACGTACGGACTACCGTCTCCACGAACGCGATGAGATTCATTCCCCATCATATCCATTAAAGTATAATTATCATTTTATGATTAAAAATAATGTTTGAGGACTTTATCTCGTTCTTGGATATGAATAAGATAGAACCTATCGATAAAAAACACGACTTATGTAACCAAACATATAAAATAAAATGAGTAAGTTAACAACTGAAACGATGATAATACTAAGATATTATTGAAAAAGCAATGCTAAAAGATCATATATGATATCATATTAACATATATGATTCTTTTATAATTTAATAAAAATTATTTCACCATTATACAGGAGGTTAAACTGCCCTCAACCAAGGAAAAGTACAAGGTAAGGGGTTTTCATCTCACTCCTTATTCTCGTGAGATTCTTGCCATATTGCCACTATTACCTTTTGTGTGGTGTATTTACTGCCCATAATTGTATTCTTTGTGTAATACACTTTATTTTATATGTATTTTCATATTCATTGTATGATACCTCTTTCATGGGGTGTGTTTCGTAAGTTACCAAATTGGTAAGGGTTAATTTCACAATCTCTTTATTATCCGAGGTTGTTTTTACATAAGTATCTACTAGGACATATTTATTATCCATGTCCATGTTTTATGAAAGAGTTTTCAAAGGGATTATTTTAAGGGAATTTTTACTAAAACATAATTTGAAATGTTTTAAATATTTATTCTTCTAAACCTTTCTCATTAATGTCCATGTATTCAAAATCATTTTTAAGGATTTATTTATATGGACATGAATGTTTTTAGATGTTAATTCCTTTCAAAAGATTGAAAGTGGTGTGGGACATGTTGATTAAAAAATGTATTTAAATGAATTCTTTTCCAAATTGTGTGACTTTTAAATGTTTTCATGAAAAAGGGGAATTTCTCTGAAAGAGGTTTACAAATCATTTTCATCATCGTCAAAATCCTTTAATGGATTTTGAACTTGTTTTGAAGTTGATTTATCATGATACAAATATTACATATTGTGTTGAATGTTTTGTGATATGTTTGACCATGGATGTGTTATTTTTATACAATTCATGGTTTAGGGGTAAAGTATTTACATTTCCTATGCTAGTTTTAATACGAATGTTTATGTTAAGTTTAGACCTTTTCATATAATGAATGCATTGGACTTAGTATGTGACGGGTGGAGCCTGCTATAGCTCCTCGATGCATCGGTAGGTCTCATGAGACAAACTAGTGTCTTGGCATGAGGCTTTGACAAAATCTTATTTGTAGTCTTGGAATGAGGCCTTGGATACGTGGTTATGATAGTCTCGCATTATCCATTCCATCATTATGAAAGTGGTTAGTGATATTGCATGTGATTATTCTACTAGTAGAATATCCTTGTGAATAAGTAAATGGAATTACTTCATCTTATTTTTTCCATATTATCTTGAAGTTCAAGTTTAAAAGTATTTTGTTTTAGTTATACATTTCCTTAAATGTTTATGCTTATTTATGAAATTTTCTACTGTATTGTTATCCTTACTGAGCATCTGAGCTCACCCCTTTCTATGTTTTATTTTTCCCAGGATTCCAAGAAGTTTATTGTGATTGATATGCAGGGATAAGCCAAGGGTATAATGGAATTCGTGAAGGATTATTTATGTTGTTTTGTATGTTATCAAGTGTAATGTAACATTCATGTATGTAATCTATTTTCCAAGACTTCTAAACTAATTGGTATTTCAGGACTTGATATTTTGTAATCATGCCAATGTAATAAAATAATGCACCGACTCTGGGTAACTAGGGTCGGGGCGTTACACTGTACCTATATCAATTAGAACCTTCAATTATCATAATTTATATAATTTTGTAGCTGATAAAAATATAAGAACATAAACTATATCATATCTAATTAATTAGGTTAATCATCAACCCTTCTTGTCTCAGCTTGATCCTAAGAACATCAATGAAGCTATTAATAATGAATTATAGGTAATATATAAGAAAGAATAATTAAATAATTTTGAAAGAAACAATGTATTGGAACTTGTAAATAGACCCATGGAAACCTTGAAAATCTTTAGCAAGTGAGTGTTCAGAAATGAAGTTGATGCGTCAGACATTATAGTTAGAAATAAGGCTAGAATTGTTGAACAATGTTATAGTCACAAATAAGGGATTGAATGTAGGGAAATATTTTCACCTATAACCAGAATGAAATAAATAAGAATCCTTATTTCTTATGTCAGAGATATAGATTTCATGCTTTTTAAAATTTATGTCCAGAGTTAATTCTTAAATAGTTTTATTTTTGAATATTTTTTTTGAAAAACCCCTTCTTTTAAAAATAATCATTTTCCAAATCATGTTTTTAAATTAACTACAGCTTTATATGGTTTAAAAAAAGTTTTTGAAGATTAGTATGTTTGGGTCAACAATATTATTATTTCTAAACGAATTCCAAAAGAAATAACTGATCCTACCATTGTTATAAAAATAATTTCAAAATATGTATTAGTATTACAAATATATATTGATGATATTATTTTCGAAACCTAAAGAAATTATATTTGAAATGATTTTTAAAAAATGATGCAAAAATTAATTTAAAATTAGTTTAATGGGTGAAATCAAATCCTTTATTAGATTTCTAATTTTCAAAAAAGATACAATATTATTTTAATAGAATGTAAATACGAAAAAGATATTTTAAAAAACTTTAACTTTGATAAAACTAAGAGTAGTGATACTCTTATATTTACCACCTGTAAATTGTATCTTGATGAAGTTGGGAAACTAGTTGATCTAACTAGTTACAGAGGTATGATTAGAAGTCTTCCCTATATGATATCTAGACAAACATATATTATGTCCTGTTTTTTTATGTGTGCTTGTTTTTAAGAAAAACCAAAAGAGTCACACATAGTTGTTATTAAAAGAATTTTCAAATACCTCAAGTATACAAACAATTTAAGATTAATATATCAAGAGGAAAATAATTTTATTTAGTAAGTTATTATATTGCTGATTTTGGTGGATTCATGTTAGAAAGAAAAAAGAACCTATGGAACATGTCACTTTTTAAGAAAGTCTCTAGTTTCATGGTCTAGTAAAAATAAAAATTATGGTACATTTTCTATTACTAAAGTTGAGTACTCGATTGTAGGAAGATTCTGTGCACACATTTTGTTGATGAAACACACTATACCAGACTATAAATATAAATTATGACATGTACACATAAACTGTGACAATAAAAGTGATATTGATATTTATAATAATATTGTTTCTCATTCTAGAACAAAACATATTGATAAAATACATTACATTTTGAGAGATCATTTTCAAAAGGGTTATACCACTCTTGAGTTTATTGTTGAAAAACATCATTTAGATGATATATTCTCTAACATGTTTAATTATGAGAGAATTAATTATATCAAACATGAATTAGGAATGCTTAATATTTTCCATGATTAACATTCTAAGACACACTTTTTTGGTTTTAATGTCGTTGGCTTGTCATAATGTTGGCATGTCATTCTGTTAGCTTATCATGGAATTGTCTTATAATGCCATTGAATATTTAGGCCATTGTCTTTTAAAACCATTGTCTTGTCACACCATTGTCTTATCACACCATTTAATTATAATACCATTTCTATTTCATGCCATTTCTTTTCATGAAGTTTCAACTTTCTTTTTCTATTTATTAGTATTTTCTACTACCAGTTTATTTTTTGGTTTATCTTATTTATTATAACATGATGTGTGTTTTTAATCGATTTTGAATTTGGTTTCAAGTTTTTTTATTTTAGAAAGCATAAAATATAATATAATATCGAAATGGAATTATGCCTATTCCCAACATAACTTGAGACCAATGCGATACCTCCATATATCTCTCGAGCCTTGTGAAGCACTTTCATATCTCACATTAAAAACTATTTCCTCTCTTGACCGAGCTTGATGAACCGATATGAATTTCAAGAATGAATAGTTCTTTAATATCTTTAGAAGAAAAATCAAGATCCTCTATGAAGAAGAAGAAAGAACTAAGTGAACCCACACTAGTTTCTCTAGTAAATCCCGAGATTTTCAATAAAAATGTGGTATCGAAAAAGAAGTTGAATCAAAGATGTTGTTTTTTAGTAAGTCTAAGGTACTCAAAATGCTCTAGAACCAAGGGTGGTTAGAGTGGTTCTTTTATAAAAAAATACCTTTCTACCCTATCTTTATCATTTAATTTTATTAGCATCTAGTCATTTCATTTGACTAAGATGGTGAAGATTGGGTAAGAAGTCATGTAAAAGGACATGTATTTTGTCTTCCATCAAGTAAATGGTCCAAATGATTAGGTATAACTCATGATAGAATTTACAATGAATACCAAGGAATAATTCCATAATACGATGATTTTATTATATATGAGGATTCTTGTGGTGTGCTATCAGGATATGACATAACTTTAAGGAAAATTTATTCTTAGATGGATCGGGAATATAAGTAGCTCTTTAAGTTTGCACAACAAATTCTATAGCAACGAAAGGGTGATTTTTCATCTCTAAGGTAGCAAGAGGTTTATCTTTTATATATTATGAAATAATTTTAGAAGGTCAGTCTTTATAGATATTTCATGGAACATATGTGTGACAGTACAAAATCATCTTCCATATATAACTCTTTGATCTACCAAAAATTCATTTCTACCATGTTTTAGACCATTGTCCAAGTAATTGAGGATGAAGAGTCTATTATAGAATGTGGTGGTTTATATCCTACAAGTTATACTTCTTCAAGGATGAATATTTGCTGGGACCCCGAAAAAATGTAACAGGTTAGTTATTTAGAGAAGTTATATGGCGTGTATAATACAATTGATCATCTAACCAGACTGAAGAGTGAAGTTAATCTTGGCATGGATCCTAATTAAGTAGTTGAATACTATGATGAGGATAAGGAAGAATCTATTGCTGAATAAGATTAAAAGGTATCATATTTTTATGTAGGGAGTGATCTTGATTATCTTTAAAATCATCTCCCACTACCTTTGGATCTCTTATCCCACCTAGGATACTACCAAAAAGATAATAATTGGTTAAAAGTGATGAAGAAGAGATTGAGGTATCTGGAGATGATAGGTATTATAGTTCTAAATCAATTGAATCTAATAATGATGATGATGATAATGAGGAAAAAGAAAAGAAATAAGAATATGATAATGGAAATGGGGAAATTTTTAATTAAGATAACAAGGATAAAAATACTAGTAGTGATGGCAAGGATGATGACTATGACCCTAATGGTCTTGTGGATGAATTAATAAGGGAGTGGAGATGCCTCTATATCCTCCTAAAGCACCTTTTGTGGGGTACTAATGCCCATATACGGAAATATTTCATAAAGCTCTTTCTATTTTTGATTTTAAGGCATATTCTGTTTCCACTGGTCAAACAGTTTCTAATTTTTCCATGATGGACTAGTTGAGTGTGATTGTGGCTATAGAAAAACTAGTGGCTGAGAAAGAGAATATGGGGATGCCTTATTCTAAGAAAAAAGTTATATTTAGTTTGATGTTTTTAATACTAACGAACCCCCAGTTGATATCCATATGGAAGTATAATCTATGATTTATGGATGAAAGGATATTGCCCAACTGTTAGTTGTACCCCTATTGATAAACATATAGATGTTGATCCAAACAGTGTTGAAAACCCCTTGAATGAAAAGTGTGAAATGGTCTAAAAATATAGAAGTGGCAGTTGTTTCTACTGTTGTGTACCTCCTACCACTACATCAGTTTTAGTTGTTTTTTCATATTGATGTATTGATCCAGTAGAAGAATAATGGGTAAATATTTCTAGTAATGTAAGAAATCCATGTAATCCTTGTGGGCCTGAGTTTCAAATTGAAACATATTATAAGGGATGCTTGATAGATCCTATAGATTTTGATGGGTTGTTAGAGATGTTTTATTATATTATATCTCTTTCACCAAAACCTGATCTAGTACCTTTTTCTATTTTAGTTTATGTATTAACTAAAGTTGACTAGGATGTTTATGGTGTAATGATGAAACATGTTTTTTCTATTCATTTAACGATTCAACATTCTTATGAAAATTTAATCTTTGAGAAAGATTCAAGATAAATTTTCAATTAGGCTATTCAACATTTCCAACCAAAGATGATTCATCACATACATGAGGTTCAGATCGAGAATAAAAGAATTATAAGTGGGTTGGATTCTATCAAGGCTCTTCATGAGGGCTTAAAGTCATCCTTCATTGCTTTAATAGAAGGAATCCTTAAAAGTATTTTGGATACATCTTTAGATACTTCTCCTCCTTATACACCAAAATTGGATGTTGACCAAATTCAAACAGTTGGGAGAGGGGAAGTTGATGCTACCTTTAGCGGCCCCTCAAGTGGAGAACCTAGGGTTCCTTTAGAAATTTTTAGGAAGTTTGATCAAGGAACTAAGAATGTTCATATGATGATCATGAAGTATGCCATGGATGTGAATGATAATAGAGAGAATATTACCAAGTACATAAAGTTCTATCTCTCTCAGATCTTTACCAAGCATGTAATGGATGGGAATTTTAAATTCCTGGATGAAAATGTGAGGATGCTTCATATGACTCGGTATTTAAAACAACAAGTTATATTTCTCAAGGAGGAAACTCTAATTTTGAACCATTTTATGGAAGGTAAATATGATTTTTAGTGTAGTGGAAAGGGGTGGCCAAATCATAAAGGATTTCATCAATCTGATGAAACATTTTCTTCATGTTAATGGTCAAGATGTAGTGGCTCAAGAAGTAGTTCCAATTACTCTTCATATGTCTATTAGACCAAGAGTTTCTCGAGATCCTCATCAACCTTTACCTGCCATGTTCCAACCTCTTCCAATGACTTATGCTGAAGCTTTGAGATAACTCCAATGAGTTTTTATTGTTTAAGATCATCCTCAGACTATCGTTGGACTCTCCTCTATTGTTCCATATAATTTTCCTCAATATGATCTTACTGCCTTAAATAAGGATCAAGAGAAAGACAAGGACAAAGGAAAACTAACACAAGGACACCTCAACCAATCCTTGAAACTTTTTCATTTGTTGGCTTATACTATTTTTCATTGATGATACTTGAATTGTAAAAAACCTTTTACTAATCATATTTAATATCTTTTTTTTTACTCTTATTCTCTCTACTTCTACTCCATTTAATACCTTTACTATGATAATATTTACCTTTTGGATAATCCCAAAATGGGGATAATTTTCGATGCATGTTTGTCTTGAATTTTTTCTTGTGATGTTTTTTCCTTGATACTATCTATATTTAATCATTATATCTTTTATTCATGATACTTAACTTTGATACTATTTTCTGTTTTTTTCTTGATAATATCTACACATCCTATGAAGGTTAAGTCTTGGTTTATATTTTTATCTTACTTTGAAAATATTTTTTAAATTTAGTAAAACCTTCGATTTCATGATTTGAGATCATCAAAATAGAGGATATTGTTAAAATTATAGTTTTAATGATAAATAAATCATGATTCTAAAAATATTAATGAATTATATATTTATTGTAATTGTTTAAATAATTTTAGATAGGTACTGAAAGTTTCAAAGTATGAGACACTGTTGAGACTGTCACCACAAACTTTAGAAACTGTTGTCTATGACTCATTGCTAGCATAAAAATATCACTATGTATGAGGTACCTCTAGGATATCAAACTTCCAGAATATTATACCATTGGAATGGACACTTGATAATGTCTAAGAAACCATAATTCAACATACCATCAGGATGTTATGATGTCAGAAAACAAATTTGGATAATTAATAAATACCACCAGATGAGGCACCACCAATTTCATACTGCCAACAAAAAATGATTATTAAGTCTAAGACACCATCAGAACACATACCATCCAACCTGGAAACTCTAGTTGAGATGCCTCTATTGTAGTGAAAATTTTGTTAAGTCTAACACACCACCAATATCATGCCACCAAAATAACATCCCACTAGAGAGAGACATCATCAGATCTCATGACACCAAATAATTGAAGGGAGTGGTAGAATGTATATTATGTGGAAGAATCTGATCAGGCTATTCTCATTTATACTACTGATAAAAAGTTCAACACACTCCCTTATAAAAATTATAGAGGTGCATGAAGAAAATTGATAGAAAAATTATAGCTTGAAATTGCTGAAAATACATAGATTTGAACTTGATTTCAAACAAGTAGAGATCACCAGTTACAATCAATCGACTAAAAGCTGGACTACACATTCACATTTACTGATTTCCTCTAGTTAAGAACACGAGTTTGTGATACTCTATTTTCCTGAAGTTTTCAGGATAAATCAACTCAATTATCACTTTCAAATCAAATCAAGAGTCACAAGATTCCTTGAAACAGACCGAGCACTTATAAATTTTACTCTTTTTGGTTTCTCTATTATGTATGTTTTTATTACATTTTGGGTAGTGTGTGCGGATACTCTATTTTATCACATGAAAAATATCTCTTATACTGAACTAGAAGATACTTGATATATTCTCAAAATAGTTTCATATTTATTTCCCCCATGGACAGGAGTGGCAGAGGTCCTTCTGTGGCATTTTAGGTTTTGTGAGACCTGGATAGTTGTAGACTACTATAAAACCCAAAAAGGGTTGTGGATCATTGTGTATATTTTATAAAAACCACTTAGTGGTGGGTGATCACCAAGTGGAGAGGACCATGTGTCAACTTGTACTCTTTGAACGTGGTGCATCTTGATTCATTTTCAAGATGCCTCCATGATGACAACCAGACATGATTCTAGGGCATGATTGTGATTAGAATCTGCCCCATGATGAATCTTCAGTGTAGGGAATTGATTCTAAGGCATTACATCTAGGGAGTCTGCTAATAAAGCCACCAAATATTGAGTAGTAGGTATAATAGGCAGTTCAGGCCGAGGGTGCTTGTAGGTTGAGTGTGCTTCATGATTTCTAGAGGTTGTGACCTCTAAGGTACTGGGGGACACATACCCCATGAAACAGATGAATGGGTCGATGCAGTAACTCCAGTTTTCCTCTTAGTAAGGACACCTACTGATAAAATGGTGGTCTTAATGGTGAGCCTTGTGAAGGGTTCAGTAGGGTGAAATTGGAGTTTATTCATGAAATCTCAGGAAATAGAGTCACTAACTCAGTTAGAGTATGAGAAATTCTTTATGGCAGAGTTCTACACAGCCACACAGAGATCACTGCATATCCCAGAGCTTTTGCAGCTTTATCTAGGTAACATAACAATGGTGAGGTTTTTAGAGAGGTTAAAAGAAATGTCATGATACTTCTTATATGTGGGTTGGGATCCATTTTTCCAAGAATGAACCTTTAGCAGGGCTTGTTATAGGATATTTGGGAAACTGTGATTCCTCTATACATTCCCACATATGTGGGAGTGTTGGAGTAGGATCTGGTAGTAGAGGGATTCTTGTCTGAAGAATATGTGGATGTGGCCCATGGTGATAGTGATGAGGCTAAATCATATATTATATCATGCATACAGAAGGTGACATGATCATGGGGCAGGACGCATACCCATGATCAAACTCAGGCACGTGGGCCTGTATTTGATCGTACCATGATTCACTGTGTCATTTTCAACCATAAACCATTATATTAAACTAAATTTATATTGTAAATTACAAATATAATAAAAAAATAAACATAATGTTTGATTCAATTATTTTATGTTTTATCACTGTTAAAAAGGGAAATTTTACTATTTGATAATATCATTGAAGGTGGAGGTGATTTGGAGGACCAATTATGAAGTCCATGAAATATGTGTCAAACTGCGTAGGATCCAAGCACACCAGTGGATTAATCTGCATGCTGCTACTAGAACATCCACCCAAATGGAATGAAATTTTTTTGGATGGTCCAAAAATTAATAGGATACATTTCATCTCAAGGAAGCAATCCCTATTCAACTTTTATGGGTCCCATTCAAACTGATCTGTCGAAGCCACCGAATATACAGAAAATCAAAAGTGTATTTATGTAATATGTCAATATCTATTGCTATGATTGTCCAAAGAATGCCTAAATTTATATTGTGATATATAAGACGTGGGAATACAACATTATAGTTTTATCCAAAGGGATATTTTACTATCTATTATCCTAAAACCATCCTCCAATTTTTTATCCAAATATGGGTGCCCAAAACCGCTTCCCATTTTGGCTATAAAAAGGCACCTTGGGAACCCCATTTGGGAGTGCGAACCAGAAGTGATGCACTACCATTTTAGAGTCCCGGAGTAGTCTCCCCCTCATCCATGATGTTTTGGATGCCCCTATCCTCATAGGGGGATCTATAATAAAGAAGGAGTTCCACCCAAGATTCCTCCTCCCCTCGATGTCGATCTAAACGGTGGGTGATCATTACAAGGGAGTTACACAATTGAAGTGGGAGTTCCAGCACCTTATATTCTACTAGATTTTTTTAATTTCTGTGGGAATTATTTCACTTATGTTTAATATACACTTTTTTCTTCTTTGAATGCATTGATTTGGTTCAATTAGGTGAAACATTTATCATTTCAATACCGATTGGGTTGAGATTCAAGTGCGAATCTTGGGTTGTGCCGATTGGACAACACAAGAATCCTCTTTCTCTCACACATACATGAGATTTCAGTATGATTTAGTAAACCTCACTCTATTATTGTGGTCCAAACCTTTACAACATGACTGTTGTGTCAAGGGGTGGTTCTTTTTGAAACATTTTAAGAGGAAAGAGGGGAACTAAGATCTTGGTTAACCCTCAACCAAAGGGTTACACTAAAACCTAATAATCAATTAAGAATGAGAAACTATTAAAGTTATGTAGAAACATATCAATTTTCACTTATTTATCTCATATTTATTAAAATACACTTTGTCTTTTAACTTTACAGCTCTTTATGTTAAGTAACTTTCTTAAAATTGATTACAAAATCACCCCCTCTTTTGTTCTTCTTATTAAAAATACAAACTCAGAACCTATCAACACTAATTGAGAGACAATCTAGGGTCTACCCTATACTACAAAATCTTCTTTATATAACTATCAATTAGACGTTTCATGACAACGTAGTCAAATTTTAGTGATATTTCCATGGAGCACTTTGGTTTTTAGTGCGTGTTTTTTATAGGATTTTATTAAATTCTGTGAATATTTATTTGTTTTATCTTAAACCTCTACCTATATTTTGGTATTTTGATTTTTTTGTAGGTTTGGTGGATGATGCTTTATAATCGAGGAGATTTACCATATTTCAAAACTCAACTAGAGAGGAACTTACATCAGTGACACCGAGATGCACAAGAGTACCCTTCGAAGGAGGACATACAAAACATAGATGCTCTTCTTGATCCTTCTTGTTCTTCTTCTAGAAACCACAGTAAAACTAAAATTAACATGAATAACATGGGTTAAAACAATCAAACACTAAAATAACTAACCTCAAGTGATGTTGATATCCCACCCACATATATTCAAATTCATGGTGAGGCACCCAACATTGAACAAAAGTATGATTTAATTCATTTATTACCAAGATTCCATTGAATGCATGGAGAAGATCCACACAAGCATCTAAAATAATTTTATATTGTGTGTTCTACATTAAAACCTGCAAATGTGGATGAAGAACAAGTAATATTAAGGGAATTCCCTTTTTAATTAGAAGACACTACAAAAGACAGGCTTTATTATGTTAATTCCCCAATAAGAGGCTGGGCAGACATGAAATGCCTTTTTCTTGAAAAATATTTCTCAACCTCTCACACTGCAAATATAAGAAAATAAATATGAATTTTAATACAATCATAAGGGGAAACACTACATGAATATTGGGAATTCTTTAAAAGGATTTTTTCAATTTTCCCACACCACAAAATAAGTGAAAACATTTTAATTCAGTATTTTTATGAAGGTTTAATCCATATTTATAGAAATATAATTGATGTTGCTGTAGGTGGTGCACTAATGGATAATACCCCAATTTCTATAAGAACCATGATTGAGAACATGGAATAGAACACTCAACAAATTGGTACAAGGTCCAATGTACACACTCGAGGTTTCTAAGAGGTGAAAAGTACAAAATTTGAGAAGAAGGTGGACACAAAGTTTGAAGATGTAAGTTACCTTCTAAAAAAACTTGCTCTTTAACAAGGGAAATCCCAATATCCTCCTCCCATCCATTGTGGTATATGTTCTTCTGACACTCACAACTCTGACTAATTCCCCTAATTGAGAGAAACTTCTGATAGTTGTGAGGCAATCTTTCCAGGCTGCCCCCATAACTAAATCTTTAGGAAAGAACCATACAATCCATAAAATCTAGGGGGGGGGGGGGTATAAAAGAAATCCTATAAGAAAGAGGGATATTCAAACCAACCTCAACAAACATGAAACCAAAATGGTCAGAGTAGTCATCCACCAACACCACCCAGACATCCTCAACTACCCCAATGGACTTTCCAACAACCACCTCTAAAACCTAAGCCTAGACTAGAAGATATTATGAATAAAATGGCTTCCAACAATCTCTAATTCCATCAAACCACTCAGGCATCCATACAAGACCTCAAAATCCAATTACACCAACAAGAGAACTTGGTGGGGGAAATTCAATGTCATGGGTTAGTTAAACCCCCTTCTCAACATGTAGTTAACCATAGGGATAAGGGAAATGTTAGTGCCATCACCCTTATGAGTGGAAGAAAACATAAAATCCAAATGAATCCTCCATTTTAGTCATCTCCTCCCGAGGAAACCTCCATCCCAACCATTATAAATGTTGAAAATGTTGAAAAACCATGTCTTTAGAGAATACCTTCCAATGGAAAGAGTGTGTATGAGGATGAATCTCTTAGCCAACCCATTCCTCTTCCATTTCCCCAAAGGGCCACAAAACCTAAGAAACAAAAGGAAACTGAACTAGATAGGAAATATTGGAAACTTTCAAGAAAGTGCACGTAAACATCCCCTTGATTGATGCTGTGAAACAAATTCCAAGATATGAAAAGTTTCTATAGGATACGTGTACACACCGAAGGTGACTTTGTGGAGATGAAAAGGTGAGATAAGGGAGGAACATATCAGAATTTATAGAGCCATCACTTCCCACTAAGTGAAACGATCCTAGGACATTCTCGATTCTATGCACCATAGGGGAGTATTCATTTTCCAATGCCATGATTGATTTAGGTTCTTCTATAAATGTGATGCTTCACTCCATTTACTCTACAGTGAAGGGAAGGGAACTAAATCCCGCATGAATTTCTGTTCTAGTGGCCAACAAGAGTACCACACACCCTTCTGGTGTGTTAGAGAATGTTCTTGTGAGGGTGAAAATTTTAATTTTTTATGCTGATTTTTATGTGCTAAAAATGGAAGAGGATAAGAGGAATGGACATGCCCCAAATATTTTTGGGAGACCCTTCTTCAAAACTACCAAAACCATAATTAAGGTCCAAAATGGTACATTATATATGGAATTTTGTGGTTACATAGTCCATTTCAATATCCTTGATGCCATGAAGCACCCCTTAGAAGAACATTTCTCACTCTCCATTAATTCTATATGTGTACTATATTACCTTGAAAAAACTTCATTTCATTCCCCTAATCCCCTTTCTGAGTTTTTTTCATTGATAGAAATTATAGTAAATGATTCATGCAATGATTTTTGTAGTGGTCTAGAAAGGTTTCATGAATGTTTATTGATTCACGATTTCTTGAACACTGAGGATCCAATGACCATTGATGATACAAATAAGAATGTAAAATCTCATTTCTCATATGAGGATGATACAAATGAGTAGTTAGACAAGATCAATGACCTATCACTTACACAAGCACTCCCATAAATACTAAATCCACCTGAATTAGAACTGATACAACTTCCTCAAGATTTAAAATATTCATATCTTGATAATGGAAACAAGTTTCCTATCATCATTGCTAGTTCACTCTCTCCTGAGCATGAATTATGACTGCTTGAAATTTTGAGGGAGTATAAACAATATTTGGGATGGTAACTTCATGACATTCCTAGTATTACCCAATCAATTTTTACACATCATATTTTATTAAATGATGAGTCTAAACCAGTGAGGCAGGCACAACATCGACTGAACCCAAACCTCCTAGAAGTTGTGAAAAAGGAGTTTATAGAATTATTGTCTACCAGAATCATTTACCATATCTATAATAGCCAATGGGTCAGTCCCATTGAAGTACTTCCTAAAACAACTGGCCTTACAAAAATCAAAAATGAAAACAATGAATTGGTTCCAACTCGTGGGAAGAATAGTTGGCATTTATGTATAGACTATCACTGACTAAACCAACACACTAGGAATGACCATTTCCCTATTCTATTCATTGAACAAAATCTAGAGTTGTTGGCAGGTAAGACCCACTATTGTTTCCTTGATGGGCATTCTGGATCCCTTCAGATCTATATTTTCCCCGACAACTAGGAAAAGACAACCTTCAGTTTCCCCTTTTGCACATTTTCATATAGAAGGATGAAATTCGGTTTGTGCAATGCTCTGGGTACTTCCAACGAAGCATGGTACGTATTTTTTTGGATTACCTAGAGAATCATAGAAGTATTCATGGATGATTAGACTATTTATGGCTCTTCTTTTGATGAATGTTTATGTAGTATTGCTTCAGTCCTACATCACTGTATTGAAAATAATCTCATAATAAATTATGAGAAATTCCATTTAATAGTGCGATAAGGTATATTTTTGGGATATTTCTTTTATGGGGATGGCATCCAAGTAGATAAATCAAAAGTGGATGTCATTTCTTCCCTAAAATTCCCAAAAAATGTATGGGATGTGCAGTTTTTTCAAGGTCATGCTGGATTTTACCGTTGTTTGATTCAAGAATTTAGTAAAATTGTACCCCTCTCTTGAATACTATAAAAAGAAAAAAAAATGTTTTTGATAATGAATGTGAGTCTTTTAATAAGTTAAAATAGAGTCTCACATCAGCCCTAGTAATCCAACCACCATGGTGGGATTTACCATTTGAGATCATGGGTGATGCCTCTAACTAAGAAGTTGGGGCAGTCTTATCACAAAGGGTCAATCGAGATCCACATGTCATTATATATACCTCACATACACTAGACCCTACCAAGGAAAACTACACCACATCTAAAATAGAATTCCTTACCATTTTGTTTTACTTGAAAGAAGTTAGGTTATATTTTTTTGGGGTTTAATATCATTGTATTCTCTGACCATGCATCCCTACAGTATCTTCTTAAGAAACCAGAAGCCAAACCACGTCTCATTTGATGGAAGCTCCTCCTTCATGAATTAAATTTAGAAATTAGAGATAAAAATAAGTAGATAATGTGGTGGCTGACCATATTAGTAGGATTCCCCTATCCCCAGACATTGACCCATCACCATGTATTCCAATAAATGACATGTTTCCTGATGAGAAATTGTTCCAAGTGAAAGATGATATTCCTTAGTATGCTGAAATTGTAAATTATTTGGTAGCATCTTGCATTCATACTGATTTCAACAAAACCCAAATAACTATCTAAAACATGAGTCCCATTGGTACATTTGGGATGACCCCTACATTTGGATCACCTGTAGTGATCAAGTCCTCAGGCATTGTGTTCCTGATAGCGAGTTTCAGTCCGTTCTTAGGTTCTTCCACACTCTTGATTTTGGGGTCTCTTTGGTCCCCAACGGACTGCTCGTGAGGTCCTCGATTCTAGTCTCTTTGGGCCCACACTATTTTGGGATTCCCCTAACTTCTGTAAATCTTGTCCACACTATCAAAGAATGTGGAATGAATCTAAATGAAATAAGATTCCACAAAAACCATTTCTCTTCCAGGACATTTTCGATGTTTGGGGAACTGACTTAATGGGACCATTCCCCAATTCATTTGGGAACCATTACATTATATTGGCAGTGGATTATGTTTAAAAATGGATAGAGGCACAAGCTACAAGGACTGATAATTCTAAGGTAGTTGTAAATTTTTTGAGAACCCAAATCTTTTATAGGTTTGGCTTACCAAGGTTCATCATTAGTGACTAGGGTTCTCATTTCTGTAACCAAACAATGTAATATTTTTTGCCTCAGTATGGGGTCGGGCATAGAGTTTCTACAGCATTTCACCCATAGACCAATGGTCAAGATGAGGTGTAAAATAGGGAGGTAAAACAGATCCTTGAAAAAAAGGTTCAACCCAATAGAAAATATTGGAGTCTTAGACTCGATGATTCATTATCAGCTTACCATACTGCTTTAGAAACCCCAATGGGCATGTCACCAAAATGGATAGTTTTTATAAAGAGTTATTACCTCTCTATTGAGATTGAGCACTGGGCATACTAATCCATCAAACAATGAAATTATGATCTTTAGGGTGCGGGTTCCCAAATGAAGTTGCAGATTCAGGAGCTGGAGGAAATGAGAATAGATGCATATGAGAACTCTAGGATTTATAAAGATCGATCCATGTCTTCCCATGATAGTCTCATCCTTCATCGATAATTCCACATTGGATAGAACATCCTTTTCTACAATGTAGGTCTAAAGTTGTATCTATGTAATCTTCATTACCATTGGTTTGGACCATACACTATTACTAAAGTCTCTCTATTCAGGGTTGTCTAGGTTCAAAATGAAGAAACCAAGAAAAATTTCACTGTCAATGGGTAGCGGCTAAAGCACATTAATGAATTGATTTTAGAGTCCCTGATGGAGGATCTCCATTTTTAAGAAGCAATATATGAATGACACTCACCGAGTTTTATCCTTCCTTCCCACTTTCTCTTCTATTATAGTGAGGACACAACACACTATAGTTGTGGGGTGATGGGTACATTCTTGGGACAATTAATATTTTTCATCATATTTATTCTTTATTATATTTCTATCCTTCTTTATGGTATTTTCAATTTTCCCCATCTTGTTTAGTTCATTAAATTTTTCATCATCTTTCCCATTTCTTTTATTTTTTGCATTATTTATGGTATTTTTACTTCCCCCCTTCTGGTCACAAAATCATTGAACTTATAGAAAATTCATGTTGAATTATATTTATTCAATGTTGACTTAACATTTTATGAAAACCTTACACTGTTATGGATTTTTTTTTGAATTTAATATCAGGAAGTGATTTTTTGTGAATTGGTTTTCTATCAATGATATAAATAGTTGCATCTCTGTGAATACTCTGAGAAGATTGATGCCCCCTATGTGAGTAGTTTTTGGGAAAACTATTTCACTAGTATCTCTACACATTTTTCACCAAACCAAAATGAGTGAATATTTCTTACTTTATAGAAGGTAAATATATGTTAAGTTAATATTTTTCATCTTAAAGTGATATTTCCATGCATTAATTCCTTATCTGATCTGTTTCATTACTGTTCCAGATTAACCTATGTGTGTGTACCCGATGTTTGATTGTTGTATGCCCTAAAAAAGATAAAAATAAAAAAATGGGTTGTGTCTTGGGTAGGTCAAAAACCATTCCACCCCATCCTTTTATCTTGTTATAACTATTACCATTTGTGTTGTGATGAGATCAAATTAGGGTTCAAAGATTAGTGTGATATTTTTTCCAAATGAAATTTCTGAAAAAAAAATAATAATAAATGAGGGGAGTGATGAAATGTCCAACATATGGGGATATATAGGTCATGAGCTTATGGTTTGACTTATGGGAATGCATAAGTGAGTGGGTCTTGAAATATGATTTCAAAGGTTGCAGGGTTGGTTCCTTGGAAAAAATATTTTAAGTTGAAAAATGTTAAAATAACCTATATTTATTAGATATAAAGTAGAAAGAATAACATGGAATGGTTTTCAGACACACACATGGAGAGTTAATGACATGGATGACTTTGTAATTCCTCGATCAATTTCGTATCATTAATATCTTTTAATTTCACTGTGATATGATTTATGAGACATCTTTTTCCATTTTCATTAAGAAGTACACCTTGGTGTGATTTGTGCATCGATCACATTACTTTAATGAATTAAAATTTCCTCAGATGTTAAATCTTCATGATGTTGGTAATATATTCATGAATAATTTCTGAAAATGTAACCTTGCGTAGGTGTGAAAATGTTTTGGTGTGGGGTGTGATCGTACCATGATTCACTTTTTCATTTTCACCCTTACACCATTTTATTAAATTGAATTTATATTTTAAATTCCAAATATAAAAACAAAATGAACATAATTTTTTATTAAATTATTTTATTTTCATCACTGTTAAAAATTGAAATGTTACTTGTTTGATAATATCATTAAAGGTATAGGTGATTTGGATGACCCATTATGAAGTCCAAGAAATATGGGCCAATCTACGTAGGATCCAAGCACCCAAGTGGATTAATCTACACACCTCTACTATACCATGAATCCAAATGGGTTGAAATTGTTTAGGATGATGCAAAATTTAATAGGATACATTTCATCTCAAGGAAGCCAATACCGATTCGGCTTTTATGGGGTCCATTAGAACTGATCTGGAAAATGCACCGAATATGCACAAAGTCAAAAGTGGCATTCTGTAATATGTCAATATATTGAGCTGTGATTGCCAAAGGATCCAAAAATTTAGTGGTGATTTTCAAGAAATGAGGATAAAACATTCTAGTATTTTCCAAATGGATATTCAACAATCTAGTTTCCATAAACCATTATCCATGTTGTATATAAAAATATGGGTTCACAAAACCACTTCCCATTTTGGCTATAAGAGGCACCTTGGGAACCCCATTTGGGAGTTTGAACCAGAAGAGAAGCTCGGCCATTTTGGAGTCCTGGAGGAGTCTTCCCCTAATACTTGAAGTTCTGGAGGACCTTATCTTTATAGGGGGATCAATAATGAAGAAGGAGTTCCACACGAGCTTCCTCCTTCTCCCAATGTCGAGCTAAACGATGGGTAATCATTTTGAGGGATCTAAAGACTTCAAGAGGTAGTTCCAACACCTTATATTCTACCAGTTTTGTGTAATTTGTGTGTGAATTATTTCACTTATTTTTAATCTTCATATTCTTCTTCTCTGAATTCATTTATTTGGTTTAATTAAGTGAGACATTTCTCATTTCAATACCTATTGGGTTGATATTCAAGTTGGAATCTTGGGTTGTTCCAATTGGACAACACAAGCATCCTTTTTCTATTACACATACATGAGATTTTAGTATACTTTCGTAGAACTCACTCTATTCTTTTGGTCCAAGACTTTACAACACAATTGTTGTGTCATGGGTTGGTTCTCAGTGCATCATTTTAAGAGGAAAAAGGGGAACAAAGATCTTGGTTAACCCTCAACAAAAGGATTACACTAAAACCTAATAATAAATTAAGATAGAGTAACTATTCAAGTTCTATAGTAACTTATCAATGGTCACTTATTTATCACATATTTTTCAAAATCCACTTTGTCTTCCAACATTATAACTCTTTACGTTAAGTTACTTTCTTAAAATTTCTTAAAAAATCACCGCTGTGTTTTCTTCTTCTTATTAAAAATACAAACTCAAAACCTATAAATTCTCCTTGAGAGACAACATAGGGTCTTCCCTATACTAAAAAATCTTACATAAATAACTATCAATTTGATGTGTCATGACAACACAATCAGTTGTACAAGATCCTCATTGAGGATCAGGTCAACCACATGATAGGTGGTGTTATGATTGTGATGGTAGGGGGAATCTTTCTAGAGATTGTCTGACCCTCTGTGCTACTGAGAGGGAGTCAGATGATGGACCATCTTGATAGAGGCATCAATTGGATCATGGAGTTCATCAAGATGGAGGATGAGGTGGAGGATCTGGGATAATGGAAAGATGTGGTCCATGATATGATTAGGGAGTAAGATGAGGTAGAGGATAGCTGTAGGCCGTAGAGATCATTGACCTATAATCTTCAAGGATGAATAGAGGTAGAAATTGTGTCCTTCCTACTTCCTACAATAGAAATTTCTAGTTACTATTCCGAGCATTCTTTTATTTTTTACTTCTTGCTTGAGGTTTAAACTAGGGTAAAATTGGGTGTAAGTAGAACCATGTGATGTTATTGTTCGATGTAGCATCAAAGTAATGAGAAAGAAATGTCCTTACACCACCAAGCTGTGTTTCTATAACACTGATAATACTGTATAGGTGAATCAGTACCAGACAAAGAGGACAATATCAAGGCGCGGTGGATGAGTCCCTTTGACTCATGTGTTCAGGGAGAAGTTGAGCAGTAGAGAGACTTTCTTGAATCATCCCATAGTGGAAGAGTTACACCCAATTATTTTTTCTTAGATTGGATTGGTTTCCAACCATGTGTACTTATCTGGGACACCACTAGTGGGTGTGGGAGTGTTTTTTGGTTCAGGTTACTCTCATTTCAAGAGGGGAAAAGACTTGTGGGGTATGCCACATTTTTTCCATGTATATCTGATCAAGGTTGGATGAGTTTAACCTCTTATACTATTCATTGGTTCCCTCGCATGCTCGACATCAACCTTGATGCAACACCTTTGAGAAGGTGGATGAATAGTTAATCCAGAGGAGGATGTGAACTATGGCGTTTGTCCAGTATCTGTGTCTTGTTAGTGAGGTGGTGTGCCACTAGACCCCATAAATGCAGATGGACCATGGTGTTTGGTGCCTTTTAACCTATTGTAGTTGAGGAAACATGGGACGACTTGTTGCAGAATGTTTTACTAGAATAATAATGTCATAAGAGTGGTTCAACCTTGGATTTTTCACCCTAAGTGCATGTTTGGAAGCAGAGCGGGAACCCTTGGAGGGCGTGATCTCCAGAAAGTTCCTATGTAGAGCTCAATTTTATTCCTTATCCCTACCATTTTATTTTTGAGGATGAAAATATTTGAATTTTTAAGTGATGTAGAGAGCCACATTTTGACCTATGAGGCATTGGAATGTTACAATGAATATTTTGGAAGCTAGGAATCGAGTCAGCATGGGAATCCGAGGCCCAAGGAGCCTAAATGCGGTGATTGTAAAAATATTAAATATATTTTTCACATGGGAATTGTTTCACTTAAAAATTGGAATAAAATTCATGAACAACATTATATTGGATTCATAAGACCATGTTTGAGCCTGTAACATTGTGTTTACCCTAGGTGTGACATAAAAATTTCCACTTCAGGAGGTTTAGTCGAAGGCATATTAGTGGGTTGGTTTATGGGAGAATAAATTATTAAAACCTAAAACTAAAACTAATATAACCATACCTTACCTCATGTTTGGTGCACAAAACCAAAAAGTAGAGTCTCACCTCCTTTACTCTCTTTGATTATGATGAACCAATAAAGAATCATCAAAATGAGGTTCCATTGATCTCCATTTTTGAAGTAGATCGTCATCAGATTGAGAAGTAGAATGATTTGGGCACCATTCTTCAACTAAAGCATCAAAATTTATCTCTTAAGGTAGTAAATTTAGATCTTTAGTCCCAATCCCATTTGGATATCATTATTCCAATGTTTTATAGACATATTGTAATTTTTTATGATCAATTCTTGGTAGATAAATGTGTTTTGGGTTAAATTGGGGTGAATCAGGAGTTTTTGCATTTATTTCTCAACTAGAATATCTATTTACACATTGTGTAGCCCAGTAAAACATGCCATGTATTCCTTCATATATGGGAATATAATATTTGTGATTAAATTACATGTAAAGGGGTTATACGCCATTTTGTATCCCAATCCTTGTGGCTATGGGACTTGGCGTGGGAAGCCGTTTGAAAATTATATGGCTATGTACTAAGACATGACCAAATTAAATGGACATGAGGTCTAATACACATAACCATGTTAAAAAACATTGACAGGTGCCCATAGATGATGGGCACAATGTTATCCTCCTTTACATATTGGGTACACAAACATGTGTTGGAACCATTGTAGACCAGATACATAGCCGGTTGCTCGGGCAGGTTCACATGTTGTGTGTTCCCCATTGCACGCCATGTACTCCTAAGGGATCTCTTTGAGATCTTAGTCCTTTTATATATTCATCATTGGGATTTAGATTCAGACATGTGAGTATCCTATCCGGATCTATTTTCCATGTAAAATGCGATGGTTTCCTTTTTAAGAAGATTAGATTTTTGGTGGAGTGTTTATATTAGTAATCTTGAGTAGCGCAAAATATCATGGGAAGTGATCAGGGGAAATCACTGGGTTGACATCAGGGTCGATACCCTTCCTTTTGAATTTAGGATGTGGGTCCCCTAGACTCTTTAGACCAGTAAGTTGGTGCTCTCGGGTTGGAATATGGCATATCCCTCCTACCCACGATAGTGTTACTACATAAAGAATGATAAGTGTGACACTCTCCTTAGTGGTGCTTGATTGATGCTATAGATTTTCATTGTTTTTGAAGGGAGATATTTTGACTAGTAATACCCTATGGCATTAGGGAACATGTTTCACATAGGGGAATAGCCACGTTGTGGGTTTGGGATATTTTACCTTCAAGTAGTTCTTTGGGATGAGATGTGGTTTGGAATAGAATTGGACTTACAAGAGGAAGAACACTTTCCCATCGAGATGCATCCATGTTATGCGACCAAAAAATGTGCGGGTGAGTAAGTGCCATTTATAGAGGAAAATATCAAGGTGTGGTGATTTAGTTCCTTATACATGGGTGTTCTGGGAAGACACTTGGGACATTGGGCATTGTCTATGGACTTCTAAGACTACTGGTACTCCCCTAATGTTTTAGGGCACAAATTACTCATATCATACGTAAATCTAGACAGTGATCCTTTACCATGCTTGGGTGAGGGACCTCAATACATGTTGACCAGATAATGTAGGAATTACCCTATTGGACTAGGGTGTGGGTCCTCTTTCCATGGAGTCAGTACTACCCTGATGTACCCAGGAGATGACCCTCCTTAAGTGACGTATAGGAAGAGGGGGTAATACTCTATTAGGATAGGGAGAGGGTCCTCAATCCTGGGAGTTATAAATCCTCTATCATTCATGGGTGTAGGTCCTCTATACGTGATGTTACTATAGAGTCGGTACTCCCATGCCCTGTCAGGGAGAAGTTCCTCTAGCATGGGGTCAGTACTCCCCTATCGTACTAGGGTGGGGGTCCCCAATAGTAAACGAGATGGTAGAGTTCGTACTCTCATGTCTTACCTGTATGTAGGTCCACTGGCCATATAGTGGTAATCCCTTACTGAGATTAGGTGTGGGTTCTCATTATACAGAGTTGTAATCCTATGTTGTATTGGGGGGGGGGGGTTCCTCACATACATATTAGTACTCTCCCATCTCCAAGTTGTAGTGGGGAGCATGTCCTCTATTGGTGTTAGATCACCCGTGGATTTTGAGTATTGTTTCGAGAAGTGGGACCCTCCACATGATATATGTGATACTAGTTTAAGAGTTAGTGGTCCCCTGATGAACGAAGTTGTGTGACACTCCATATAAGAGAAATAGAAGTTTTGTGGGTTAGTTGGGAGCTCATACACACTCCACTATAGGGTAGTGTAGAAGTCTGGGTCCCTCTATTTCCTCTTGTATAGAATATTCACACGATTCGTGGATTAGAGAAGTGATCCCTCAACTGAAGAGAAATAGTGAGGAGTTGGACACTCCTTTGGTTTCTTCAACCTTGCGTAGGGTGTATGTTGATGATGAAAGAACCTATTGTGCTATAACCTAGAGTTTGAACCTATAGGTTGTTCCTGATGAAGCACAATTTCTCAGACATACCATTCAGAATGGTAGAGCTGTTCCTGGTGGAGTAAATCTCTTTGATGGGTTTCATTTGGGAAGGAAGAGCTTGTGGAGTGTGTAATCTAGGTTTTGTGTTTACCATTAAGATCCTCGAGTATTATCCTGTAGATAGATATGAGGTTCGAACCACACGAGACATGGATTTTGATATGAGTATATCTAGGCAATGTTTATAATCCCTTGTAGTGTTGTCACTTTTTGGGTTGACACCCCTTGAGGACAGAGTACACTTACCACTTCTGTTCCCATATCTTTCCATTGGTTACTATTTGTCCATGGGAGGCAATGATATGTTGGTTAAGTCACATTATTTCTATGTTTAGATAATCTTGGTTGGATGAGTCCACTATCCTAAAATTGGTAGTGAAGACTCGATAGGATGTTCATCATCTCATTGCTTCATGCTCCTTGTGTTTGTTCACTTTTACATTCACTCTCATGTGGGGTTGAGCTTTGGGGAATAGTCTTTTCCTTACTCTCTTGTTGGGAACTCTTATTTGACATAGATGAATATCCATGTAAATCTGAGGATGATTCGATATGAAGTTTCTCTCTTGATGGGGTTACCTCTGGCTAGGTCGAGTGGACGGTCTCCTTTCAGTTCCTCCATTTTTTTATTGAGTTTTTGGGTAACCTACTCAGTATTTTTATAATCACCCCTTCACAGGCTTTTCCTGTACATGTTTTGTGTCTTATGGAGACCACATAACTTTATAGGGAGTTTACAAAGGACCTGAGGAAGGAGAAGCTTAGAGATCTAGTTCTAATGAGGTGTTTACGAGAGATGGGATGAGGAGATTCATAGAAGTTAATTTTGACAACAATCCCCTCCTTCTATGTAGGTCATATGATTTTATAGTTTCGTTTGGTGGGAAGTTGTTTTTCCCTTTTTTACTTCAGTACTTTTGCTATACCCTAGTTTGGGATATATTTATACAAGAATTTCCGCTTCATCTTTTTATATCTCTTCACTATATCATTGAGGTGTTTGAGGGTGCATATGTATATGTACTTTAGGTAGGGGCCTCTTGGATTTTAGTTATTCCTTTAAAGTTTTTTTCCAACCCCTGGCCTATAGAGGTGGGTTTGGGGTAGTCATGGCTTGATCCTAGACATGGGTTAAGCCTTGAAAATCCTAGCATTGTTGTTCCTTATAAGGGGTACATATGGAATGCGATGTTTATGAAGAAAAACCCAAACGTAGGGTAGGGGTATGTTGTCCTTGAGGCTAGAACAAGGTATCAGTTGTTGTGTTTGGTGGGTATGTAGCCTGACCCTTGGCACAAACATGATATGATGGTATTGTGCATTGATCTGTGTTGGATTCAAGGTGTGATATCCATATGTACCAAGCTCGCTTATTAGACATGGAATTATTAAAGATGATCATTAAATTTATGTATAACTACGATCACTTACAACAACCTTTTCAATTATCCTGTTAACATGAAGTTGAGGTAGGTATGGCTAGTGCTCATAGCAGATTTGTTAGAAACTTAACGCTTGAACATATGATTGTTATGATTTATTTCTCATTTATTTTTACTAATAAATACACCACCTAAACATGTACACGGATATTAAGGATGCATTTGTGGTGTCCTATTGGATTTTATTACTCACACACTATACTAGAATCTCAATAATGTTGAAATATTTATCATTAGGGATCCATGTACATGAATGGGTCCCGTGGAAGATATATGAGTAGTATATCGGGGATTTTATAGTAGCTCTAGGACACACTCTTTAATATTCCATTGTGTTTCTTATTTTCTACTTATTATTTATATTGTCTAGTTTTGATTTCCACATCTAGATCCAAGTTTATTTATATATATGACATTGGTGTAATTTATTATTACATTAGGATTTATAATATTCAATTTAATACTCTCCATTGTTATATTTTATTTATTTTTGTTGAGTGTGTCTTTGATTATAGAGGGTATATTATCGCCACTGGTTCCTCAGATGCTCACTATTAGTTGGAAGCCTCTTTTATATAGGAAGGTGCACATGAGGTTATGTAGATCTCTCGACCAAACCAATTAACTTGGGTTGGGGCACTACAAAATGGTATCAATTTTTTTTTCTTTTATCATTTTTTAGTTTTTCTAGGATAGGGTTCAAATGAAATAGAATATATAAGAAACCGGTATGGGACTTTCCATATTCTTGTCCAGATCATGTGTAATGCACCACTATGTTACAATTGAGGGGATAACTGTTATAGTTTTATGAGATTTTGATACATTCATGCATCGTTAATAGGCACATAAAATCACATATAATTTACATACATTTTGAGTGCTGCATATTTTTTCTTTAATTTAATGCCATTAGGGTGTTATCTATTAGAGATAGATTTTTATTCTATTTTGGGATATATATTCATGTTCTTTATGTTGTGTTATGTCTATGTGAAATTATTTTGTTGAAAATGGCCACAAAAATTTGTTTGGAATATATATGATTGTGAATTATATGTAAGTAGGAAGGATTAGTCTTGATCCATGGGAAGAAGTAAGAGGGTTATAACTTATCTATGGGTACCTAAAGTATTGTTCTTCATATAGAAATCACATAAGTATATCTTATAACTATTTATGTTGTTCTCATAAGAAACTTGTTTTAGAAATTATAAAGGATTGGTCTCCATTTTAGAAAATTACATATGGAAGATGCCTGAAAGATTCCACTTGAGAGGATGTGTTAGTTCCGACATAAGTAATTTATGATTATTCACTTTCATATTCTCTTACACCTAATCTACTGGTTTAATGATTGGATACACTCTATCATTGAATCTTTAATATTTTACCTGTCTAAGTAAGATGAGTACAAAGGACCATGATTGACTATGCCTATGAATTTCGGCTATAGTATCCACCAACCTTTGAGGGAAATGTGGGAGCGTAGGATATATATATATATATGGATAGAAATTATTGAGGGAGTATTTTACTTGTTCGAGATAGCCGAGGATTGATGGGTCAAGAAAGTAGAATTTATGCTTCAGAGACCCAATAAAAGATAGTGGGGGTACTGTGGTTCTGGTAGAAAGACATCAGGATCCTTCCTAGGAGTCCTTAAAGAACCAATTCATTGGGGAATTAATTTACAAGAAGATAAATGTAGATCATGATAAGGAATTCATGGATCTTCAATAAGGATCCCTGACTAGACATTTATACTTTTCTCATTTCACTAAACTACTTCATTTTTATCCCGTCTTATTCAGGAATGAGGCACAAAAGGATAATTATTCTAAGAGTGATCTTCATCATGAAATCATATGTAAAGTTAAGAATTCTAACTTAACCACATATTTTGAGGATCTTTACAAGGCCTTGACTGTTGAGAAAGGTTTGGAGGTGGATCAAGTAGCTGGTTTTATTCCATCCTTTAGTAGTCAGGTGGGTGGACCTCCTACTATTTTGGTGAGTGCCACATCTATTAGTAGGAAGGGGAAAAATGAGGATGCGAAATATTATGGTGGAATAGAGGTTGAGTAGAGTAAATATTCTTCAGTTCTCAAATACTTAGTTCCTTAGTGAATCATATATGGGAGGATTAGAAACTACCATAAAGTCTTCCTAGAACATCAGATAAGGCATCAATGGTGTGGAAATATGGAGAATCACTGGTAGTTCAACTCTAGTGATTCAAGTTTAAGTTTCTATACGGGTATAAGAAAGATCAAAAATATATCACAAGGATCTATGATGGGGTCCCAAGAAAATTGTTCAAAAACCATCAAATGACATTAAATCAGGTTGGTCATGCACATTAGGGTTAGGGTGATGGATCCGAGATAACTTGAGTGCAGGTGTGGGGACCCATTCTGATTGACCGTGGTGGGGGACCATCAACCATTGAAAGTACAGTCTTGGTCAAATCATCTCTTTATATCACTATTTTTTTATACTAGTTCTTTCCATTAGTTTATATTCACTAATTTTTTTTATGGTCTCAACTTTCCAATTCTGTAATATTTTTAGATGATTTTTCTTTACTCACTCTTCGGGAATAAAGTTGATTATCTCCATAGAGGTCTATAGTGTCTTTTATTTTTTAATTATAAAAACATCAGTGATTTCATGATCCTTGAGAAGAATATATTTAAGGTGATCCTTGGAAAGTACTGGTTTATTAGTATTTGTGCTCACACCGATTGTTATCAAAGGTGGGTATCCTTTATTGCATATTAGGGAGAGAATTTTATGATGACAGATGGGTGGAACATTAAGGATAATAGAGTGGGACCAAAATTGAGAAAGATTAGAGCCATCAATGCTCAGGTAGTAGGCCTGTCTCTCGTAGTTGAACTAGATGTAGGGTCCTCTTCTTTTTTTCCTGTTTTTTTCTCTACATAGATATATTTCTAGATTAAGTCTTAGATCTTACTCTTTATCAGTAAGTAGAGTCCAAGATAGAACTATGTCTTGGAACATACCCTATTTCAATTCTTCCCTATCATGTAGCACCAATTGAGTTAAGATAACTTGAGATTCATCTTTCGGACCTAAAAATGAAGGGTTTAATTAGATTAAGAACATTTCCAAGGGGTGATATTATATTATTCAACAATAAGGTGAATGGTAGTCTATAAATATTTATAGGCTACTAGAATCTAAATAAGTAGAAAATGAAGAATAATTACCCTTTAACCATGATGGATTATATGTTTGATTTGTTATGTCTATCTCACTAGTTCGCCAAGATTTATATTGGTTTGGGATATCACCAGTTGGTGGATAAAGAATAGGAAATCCCTAAGATGACATTAAAAATTATATATATATTGTATGAGTACATTATAATGAATTTTAGTTTATAGAATTACCTAAATATGTTTATGTATCTCAGGAATATGGTCTTCCACCCATATATTGAAACTTTCATCAAGGCCTTTATTGATGAAATCCTTATATTTTCACAGACTTTCTAGTTACATGCCAGAATAATTGAGATCATTTTGAGTACACTCCATTAAAATCATATTTATTCCAATATTTAAAAGTGAAACTTTTTGATTAAAAAATTCTGTTTCCTTGTTCATGTGATCTATAATCTAGGAATTTTTATAGTCTTAAAGAATATGGAAGATATGATATCATGGGATATCCATGTGAAAATGTTTATGTGCAAGAGTTTTATTAGGATTACTTGAGACTATAAATGGTTCACCAATGAATTACCCCACATAATATCACTTATGAAGAGGCTCACTAAGATAGGGGTGGAGTTTTAATGGATAGAAAAATGTGAGGAGGTTGTCCTTGAGTTGAATTGGAGATTGATGAAAACTATTGTTTTTTTATTACAGAGTAAGAGATTAGATACATAGTGTACCATGATTCCTCATGTGTTTGGTCAAGAGATGTGATATTTTATAAGGATCAGGTAATTCATTATCGGTCACATTAACTATGAACCCATGAGAAAAACTACTTGATAAATTATTTTTAGTTGGCATATGTGGTATATTCTATGAAGTGTTGGTGAAATTCTATCTTTAGTGAGAAGTTTCTTGTTGACATAGACCATAAGGTCATTTGATTTATATTCTCTTAGTGGGATATACATTTTAGAAAGATGTTTTGGGTTGGGTATTTGTATAAATATTTCATTGATACCACCTAAACATTTAGAAAATACTATGTTTTTGTTGTTTCTATTTGAAATTAAAAACTAATGATACGAGAGATTGGTGCGAAACTGTTAACAATGGGATGGCGTTTGATGATTTTGAAGGTGGAGTGGATTTTAGATGAATATAGGGATAATTGATTCATTATATATAAACATTTTCTCAATATATCATTTTTATTAGACAGACTAAAGACTACACAAGAGGTACATCTTGAGTGTCTGGTGATGTGAGAACCCCTAGTAGGTAGTGACCTAGTTCCTGTTTGGTTAGTAGACGGTGATGCCATTATAAATTTATATGGATGAGTTGTACTAATATAATCCGTTATAGATTTTTAATGATATTATCTCATATTTCAAAATTTTAAGTGGATCTAGGGCTGGAAAAGATGTACCATGACATTCGACATCAGTTCTGGTCGCCTAGTATTATATGGACATTGGTAGTTTTCTTTTAAAATTCCTTAAATTCTTGAGGAAAAAGGCTGAACATAAATGTCTTAGTAGTTTGATTCATCCACTTCTATTACTAATGTGGAAGATTTATTTTGTGATTATAGAATTCTTTAGGGGGTTTCCCAAAACCATAATGAGTGAGGATGTAGTTTGGGTGATAGTTGACTAGATGATGAAGGTGGATCATTTATTTCAAATCTTTGAGACTCACTGAGTAGATGATTTTAGAATTAAATATATAAAATATATTTTATGATTATACATTTTTCCATTTAGAATTATATATGATAGAGATACATATTTCACACTAAAATTTTGGATGATCTTACCAAAGTTGTTGAAAGTACTCATCTAAAACAGATAACCTTATATCATCTGTAGACTAATGGTTAATCTGAGAGGATGATCTATAAATTTGAGGACATTCCAAGGGAATGAATTTTATATTTATTTGAATATTTGGATGATCATATATCCTTTTCCAATTTTCATACAAAAACAATTTTTAGGCTTCTATTTAGATGGATTCTTATAATGAACTATATAGATGACTATTTCATTCACTTTTATGTTTTACAGAACTAGGTTAGGTGGATATGATGTGAAAAATCATTGTATAAGAGACCTCATAGAGAGTGTATATTATTAGAAAGTTGTTTAACACCACTCAAAACTATTATAGATCATATACCAATAAAATTATTTGAAATTTGGTTTTCACTATTGTCATGAATGTTTTCTTGTCGGAAAATCCTTGTTTAGGGAATCAACGGTTACAGAAGCATAGAATGATCATGATGATATATTTTTGGTAACTTCTATATTTCCGAACATATCAAAAATATTGGCTTACATCTTAATATTATTAAATTTTACTAAGGAATAAATTATTTTTTTCAAATTCCTATGATTAAGATGTATAATCCTGATCTTATTCATTTGATAGATTGCAAATATATTGAGCTCGAGCCTGTCTCATTGTACATGGAACCCAGTACAGATTATAAAAAACAGTGAGAAGGTGTTATGGGGGATGATAGTTCTAGTTTTTTAGATCCTATGGAAGCATGGAAATATCTAATCGGAATATAGGTATAGGGAGTTAGATATTTGGGATCAATGGCCCACTTTGTTCATCCAAGAAGCCTATACGTGCTTCTCAGGGATGAGAAGTCTTTATAGGGGAGATTGTAACAACCAAATATTTTTATTGTGTTTAATGAGTAAATTTATTCCTTTATTCACGTGTTTTGAACATTTAATTGTTTGGGATGATTTTTTGGGGTTTCTAATTGATTTGAAAATGTTTTAGAGTTATTTTCAAGGAACACAATTGGAGAACGGTTTTCCCAAACCATGTTGACCCTCCCTGGAAGCCTCTATCTAGTGGAAGAGGAACCTGGTGTGCCACCCATTTATGATTGAAGGTTTATGAAACCATTTTGTTTCCCTATAAATAATAAAAAATGATATAGTTTTGAAAATAATGTTAGGATCATGGTTTCCAAAACCATGCAACCAAACCACGCTAGTGCTTAGAAGAGGCGAAAAGCCTCACACGATTGGTGAATAATTTTTTAAACCATGTAACCAAACCATATGTGTGTGTAATAGTTTTTTGAAAGTAAATTTTGGAGGCAAAAAAATTCACTTATGAACAATTGTTCTTCCTATAGGAATATCTCTCAAACCTAGAGACTTAATATCCCTTTCTTGGTGAATTCCTTCCTCTACATGATTTATTTCGGTAGATAAAAGTGTGTTGATGGTTATTAAATAACTTACGTGATCCATGAAACTATGTTTTATAGGTTTATTATACTTATAACCTTATTGACTTGAGATGGATAATATATCTATAATTTAATTTATAGATATATGGATGCTGATGCATTATAACATTTAATTATAAGATCATTGCTAGAACAATGGTAGATATAGATTGTCGATGACAAATCCCTTGAAAAATCTCAATTCTATAATTATTGGAATAGCCCAAGTAGAATATTAGTTTGATACCTTATCCACTATCTTAGAATTTATTTTATATTGTTCTATAACCCTGTTGTGTTTGAGTGGAGATAGGTTTTAACGATTCATGGGGAGTTGGATTTATTCGGTTGGTGCACATGTGACACTTGGGTATCATCCCTCAATTATATATATATTTTTTATGAAAAATATGAATGTACGATGTTCCTTACCATTATGGGTAATTTTATAATCTTATTACTTATATATTATACTTTCATTAAAATATATAGATTGATCATTTTTGGAAGTGAGCGCATATGTCTGTGTAACTAGTGAGACCCATAAATGATACCTTATCGGATGAGTATGCCTATGTAGCTTGTTACCAGGTTTGTTGTGGGTTACATGTTCTTATTTTTTTCAACTTATTTCACATTATTCCATTATATTCTCTCCCAATATGATATCATCCTTGTTATGTGTTATTATTATTATATTGAATCTATTTCTATTAATACCTACAATAGGTGAAGCATTATAGTGTGGTTATTCATTATAGGTGGAGTGCATATGAAACGTGACATTGATGATGATGTAACTATACATAGGGATGGAGTATGATGACATTGAGGCCATACCTAAGAGAGAAACAATTAGGTGTGATGATCGTGTGGCCTAACATTTGGCATAGATGATATACAATGGTCATGTGTCTTCACCCATGATGGAGACATGGTGTGAAAACCATGTGGCCTGACCTGGATTTTCATCCCTGGATCTACTTAGATATGATCATTATCCTTAAGTATTTCTATGATCACTTCCATCATCTCTTTCAATTATCCTTCCATCATAAAATTTAGTTAGGCATGGTCTGGGATCATGGTGTCTTGGTTAACAAAACAATTATTGATGTATTGATGATATGATTTCATAAACAATTATTATTATCATGGAACAAACCTATTATATTTTTGAACACATGTTAAGGACACATCGGGGATGTCCAAATAGGTCTTATTACTCACACCCTGCATAGGTATCTCGATGCGATTGTAGAATTCATGATTAGGGGTACAATTAAGGTTATGGGGACCATGGTAGATAGATGAGCTATAGATCTTGGAGATTGTAGTATTATTAAGAATTATTAAGGAGGATTTCACAGTGTTTCATATTTTCTATTTAAACTTTAAACACCACAGTTTGGATTGAAACATTAGGATCCTTGTTTTTTTATATGTATGAAGTGGGTTACATTTTGCAACAACCCTGAAGTAATAGCCCAAAGTTAGTGGTTGTTTGAATATAATGGCATAGATATAAGAGATTACATCACCATTGATCAATCATTTTAGTAGTATTAATGAATTACATACATAAATGGATCCCTTATTACATTGGTAATTAAACACAGAACATAGCAAATGAAAACAAACTTCATACTTGACACTTATTCAATGGTTTCATCTAAATAACTTGGGGATGGAATAAAAATAAAAGGGTGATCTCCAATGCACTCTAAGGGTTAGGTATAATAGAATATAACATGAATCAAAAAATATAATCAAAATGGTAAGTTAAATAACTAGAAAACACACGAAATTCAATAAATTGAAAATGAATCCCTATATTTTGTTATAGGGAAAATCCTATAGATAATAATAAAAGAATTCTAAATGTATGAAATGTTTAATTATTTGATGTTGTGTATCTAGCATATGAACCATTATACCATCAAGGCAGTTCATGTCTGTGGGAAGAAACCTATTTGAATCTTCTAGGAAATAAACATGAATGGATTTTCGCCAACTTCTTTCATCTTATGAGACTATCAATGCATCAAGGGGCTATGTATAATCGAGCCACAACTGTTGGGCTTGCATGAACTGGTCACCAACCTGAATGGATTTCTTTAAACCCCCTAACCCATTTCATACCATTCCTAAATATTCCTCACTTATAAATTTAATTAATAAATATTTTAATTTATTATCAAATATCTATATTTAAAATAATATACAGATTTATTAGTATTTCCTCATTTATTAAAATAAAAATCAATTTAGACACCATATGTATAAATGGTACACAACATAGAAAATAATCATATCTGTGAAATAATGGATTTCAAAATAAAAAATAGGAATGTATCAATGTAAACTATCTATAAAAAAGTGAGAACATGTAAAAGATATTGTTTAAGAAACATTAAAAATGATCCACTATAGTGCGGTTTAATGGAAAATATTAATGAGTCCTTAAAATGAAAAAATAAAAAATTATTTTTATCAAAAAAGAAATAAAATTAGAGAGAATTTGATGATAAAAAAGTGTTTTAGAAATATATTTGTTTCTTAAACTATGTTATTGAGTGTAATTGATAATGGGTAGGAATTTGGGAAGCTCCCCTTCATCGTGCATGCTTATTGGGATGAAATAAAAAGGTATCCTTTTAAGAACATGTATTTGTTATAAAAAGGATTAATTGATCAGGATACATATATTTGGAACATAAAAATAAAATTTATGAGAATTATATAAAAAGAAATAAGAGTTACATTGGGGTAAAGAGAGAGAAAGTGTTACTCGAAGGAAAAAATTGGGTTTTGGTGAGCATCCCTTACCACTTTGTCATCAATCAAATCGTATGCCTAATAAAATTAATAATAGTAAAATGAATCATTTAATACTAAAAAGATAAAATAATTCATGATATGATTTATAATATAAATTAATACATAAAACACACACATGAAATAAGAGGTGAATAATGTATATCTCCTAGAAATAAAAGTGAAATGGGAAAACCCTTATAAATACCAGAGTAAGGACAAGTCAATGAAATAATCATGTGTTAAAAGTATGAATTCATAAAATTAAAGTGGATATTCATTATAAAATAATAAAAGTTAATTTCAAACACATTATTTTTATAACACAACCAATTACATAGATGTTTTACTCAATGAATGAAAATTGAGTTAAGAAATCTCCTACTCCGGGTTTGACTTCCTTAAAACATTTATGAACCTTCTGTATAGTGGTTTTAAAAAAATTAATAAGTTATAAAATAATCATATTAATATTTATTATATCATATTTTATCCCCTTATTACATTTTAATACTCATCTACCACTGATACTTCATTACTACTGTTGTTTTGTGGGTTAACTAATTAATTTTCATATTCCTGTTTTTCTTGTATGTCATTGTTATCTTGCATAGGGTATAGATCCAAAAACTATACAATAGAATATTTTTTAGAAATAATATATTTTACCATTAAATTTCTATAACCATTGTTGAATGTTAATCCTACAAAACGAATTACACTTCTATGTAGAGACGGTAAGACGTATGTGTGTACATGCAATGATTTTTTTCATAGGATGGATAAAATGTACATTAAGGTTGTATAATAATCATAATGAAATATGAATATATATATATATATAATACTATATTTATTATTTTATAAGGTAAAAAAAAACAATATGAAGTAAAATAATAAATGAATTTGAATTAGTTGATAAAAATGATTACCTTTTCTTTTGGAGACTTCATTTAGATCTTTTCCTATAGGATATAGAGATGGTATTTCTAGAAATAAAAGTCCTAAAAAACTTGTATAAGTATTTCATGAAGAGAAATAGTTCGTAATTTTTTTTATCTAAGAGGCTCAAGGTGGTGAAATTAAATGAACTAAGGAGTTCCCTTTAATAATTGAGGTGACAAACACCCTTAAAAATAATCAAAATATTAATTTTTAATAAATTAATTTTTTATAAAAATACAATAAAATGAATAAGGACTGTAATACAACATTAGATAGTTTTTTAATGACATCATCTAAAAAAAATTTAAATGTTATGGTTTTACTTTAAACGTTATCATTTTGATTGACTTTGATCAACCAGATTTGATTTTAATTATGGTAAATAAAATTTTAACATTAAAATATGGTTATTTTAGACCAATAAAATGTCAATTGAAACGTAAATAAAGAATTCATTACATTTTAGACACAATAATAATCAATTTTTTATTTTTAATGATTTTTTATTATTTTTTTAAAAATTAATTAAATATTATTTTGATAGAATATCAATAGTGTAAAGTTTGACACTATTCAATATATTGGCCTTAATAAAATCAATAAAACTAGATAAATTTGAACCAATAGCTTTAACATTACAATAACATGTCATAATAATGATTAAAATTATTGATTGCCTTAATTAATTCAAATTATATTTATTTTATCATTTATAATATCATTTATTTGATTATTTCATTAATAAAATAATTACTACATCATAAATGTATAATTAGTTAAGGTAATTTTTTATTACTAAAAAAATAAATATAATTTTCCATGATTTAACATAAATTTATGAGATTTCAAATGAATATTTACGTTCAAATATATCTTTTTGAAAGATATATATTTAAATATTATATTATTAACCACTATAGAGTAGACAACCTAACATTGTTTTGAATAAAATATTATAAGGGTATTAATCATATTTTAGTAATACCAAATGGTCATTAATTAGACCCTTGAGAAAAATGGACGAGATATAATTAGCCAAAAATATTTATCAATGTTTTTTGGTCATTTAATAGTTACAATTTTAATTAATTTTTTTTTTGATTTTTCGAATCCTTGCACATGTACTACATCAGCATTGCATAAGCGTTAAAATTATTTATTTCATATTAAATAATCAAAAATAAATTTACATCATAAAAATGAATTAATTATGATAAATATAATATTTTATATTGATTCATTATGTATATTTACTCATATCCATGTCAAGAAAACTTTTTTTAATATATTAATTTGAATTTTCTTGCCTTACACAATAATTACACAACCATTTGGATATTATTCATGTTATATATCTCTATAATTATAAAATATCAACAAAAAACATAAATTATATATAATAATTATTAAAAAAATCATTAAATTGTTTTTCAATACTCAATTATTATCTATAAGAAACCAAATTTTATTTTTCCAATGTTGTGCATGAACAACATTGACATTGACAAATATTCTCATACGTATCAGGAAATAAATTATAAGTTAGATTTTTTAAATTAATTTTGTATGAAAAATTATTATAATTTATATATTTATTCATTAAGTATTCTTAATAAATTTTTATATCATAATTTTATCTTCGCGATACCACAACAGATTATGTATTTTATAAAATAAATGGACATTTCACTATCCATTAGAAAATTGAGGAATTTATGAAAATTAACCCAAAATCACACTTCAAAAATTTAGACATGATGAATCCAAAAATTGAATCAATTTGATGAAAATAATTTTTTAAATGTCCAGAATTTTAATTTATAATTCAAATCATTATTTATTAAAAAAATAATGATTTAATAAATATAACCAATTTTATGACACATTGAAAAATTAATTATGGTGTCATAAAATTATATTATAATAATAAGAAAAAAAAATATTTTATGAAACTATTTTTTGTAAAGTAATATTTAAAACTATTATATAAATTATAAAACAGTAAATAAAAATTTACGTTTCATAAACAAACAAAAAGATTGTTTATCATTTTTAAGGGTAAGGTGCCTCTGACGACTCCCACGCCTGAAGGTAATTTCATCTTGAACAGTTAGCATGTGGATGCTGACATCCCCAAGGACCCGGTGGGGGCAGGATATGAGGTCATGGTCCCTGTCATCCCCATGGGGGTTACGGGGCTGTTTGACCCCGTGAAACATCATGAGGCAGGCTCTCCAGAAATCCCTCAGCAATAGGTATCATCAGTGTTGGAATACTTGGATCCTCTTATGAACTCAAATGAAAAGATTGAAGATGCACTAGTTTTTAAGGTATCGATGAAGATGATACCACTTCAGGTGACTACTTCTAAAGAGCAAGGCGAGTGGATTGATAAGAAGACACACATCTTTGCTAGAGGACTCAATACGAGGAAGATTTGCAAGGAGGAATGAAGACAAGCTTGGGACAACTTGGCACATCTTTATGAAGGCATCTTAAATGATTGTTCAGACTCCTAGGTACAATCTATCCATTGGATTTTGTTTAGGTATGTTAATTCCAAACAACTCAAAATCTTCTTCAATGATTCCATTGTTTCATTTGGTGTTGAATCAGGTAATGTATGAGGGTTCTCACTTTCCATTATAAGTGTTTTGAAATAAAAAAAATTATGTTTGAGGTGAGGTATTTAATAATTCCATAATATAAATATATCATATTTTCATTAATGAGATACCCAAGTTTTATTTATAATTATGTAGGTGAGATTATTAATTTAATGTCCACATTACTATTCCTAATAGTCACATTAATATTTAATTATATGGTTCATTTAAGCTCATTGTAATCTTTGAATAATTTTAATTAATTTAAGAAGATATATAATATAATAATTGGGGTGTTATATCCTTGCCCCTTAAATAATTTTCATCCTTGAAATTTTAAAATTTCACTCTAAAAATCAAAGGTCGATACTCAAAAATTTATTTGTGGGAAACCCACGTCGTAAATATGGTTAATAAAATATTCTCCTAATAAGAGGCAAAGGGAAATGAGAAGGTAATAAAAAAACCAATATTATGAATAGGAGAACATTAATGAAATGATGGACATATGAGATAAATATAACTATCATGTTCTGATGGAGAGTGAGAAATAACATGATCATTTTAATGTTAACCACTAAAAAATCATAAATATATGGTCAATTAAAAGACCATTGATTTCTCCAAATTAAAAGTAAATTGAAAACAATACATTTCTTAAAGTTGATGGATTCTTTTACATTGCAGATATGAATATGAGAAAATAAAATTACGTGATTTATTTCCAATTCACAAGCATAATATCATATTTTGGTTGTTATTAAATCTATCTCCACTTTTTTTGTTAAACTAAAAGTTGAATTTTTCATCACTAAATAACTTTTATCAAATGATCCATAATTCATTCTTTTATCCAAAATAAAAATGTATTATTAATATTTTTTAATATGAAAAAACCATAATTTAATCTTAATTAATAATAATATTATTCTCTTCAATTGGTAGTTAACCTTATGACTCATCAAAAATATGTCTATCTGAATACAAATACCAAAATTTAGATGGAAGGTCACTGAAGTTTCAAAATCAATTAAAAATAATATTTTCCCAAATAAAATTGAACTTATTATCACATACCAAATACATTAATACATCATCATCCTTTAATACTTTGTGAAACATGCATGTTTCCATGAGTAAAATCTTAAGATCTTGAATATCTAATAATTTCAGGATAACATCAACGATAAGATCACTAACCACATTCATGGTCACCAATACTCTCCCACAAAAATCTATTTATTATTATGAAAAAACCAAGAACATATTTAGGGATATTTTCCCAAAGTCGTCAACTAAAAATAGAAACACTTATCTTTATTATTGTTGATATTCATCACATGCTTCCAACTCTATAAAGAATAAGTATTACAATACAATCCTTAAATATTCCATGGTTTTTATTACCAAATAATTATGGATTAAAAACTCAAATAACATAATTATTGAATCTAAACATAGAAATATTAATTAATCCTATTTATCTTTGGTAGTAGCATAAGCTTGACCATGATCCATTATCCTCTTTGAGGTATATTCCTTTGATTCTTGATACATTGACTTGCATAGTGTCCCAACTCTTTACAGTTTAAGAATTGTACATCGACAACCTTTTTCATACACATGGAATCATAAGCACAATGGATTTTCTCTCCACACTTGTAGAAAAATACCATTCCATTTAAGGAAGTACGAGGCTGTTTCTTTCCACGAGTATTACATGTGTGAAAAGTATTTTTTCTCTTCATTCCTTTATACAACATTTTCATAGTTTTACTCTTATTCTCGTGCTTTTGACCAAACCCATAATACTTAGAGATTTTTTTATTTGTATTATTAACACATGATACTATATCCTTCTTACTCTTTGGATAATATTCACTTGTGAGGTTCCCAATCCTTATATGATGTTCCATTTCTAAGTGAGGGTATACACTAGATTAGATCATATCATTATAAAAAATCTTTTATAATCCCAAAACTAGTGAAATACATAACATAAATTGAAACTTTTATGAAAAGATGATACCAAATACATGGTTTTTTGTGATTTTCTTCTATAGTTTTACTCAAATTCTATATTAGGGTTATTTTACATAATATAGTAATTCCTAAATATAGTTCCCAAGGTTTCTACTACACATGCTCTAATACCAACTGTAACAACCTTGACCCCAGTAGCCTAGAGTCAACAGTTGTTTTATTATAATGGATTAGTTACAAGATATCACATCTACATTGATCGATAAATTTAGTAGTATTGAAGAACTAGATTGATACATGGATCCCTTATTAAATTGGTATGTAAACATAGAGCATAACAATATAAAATAAACTTATTCCTTTGAACTGATTTAAAATTTTCTTCTTTATAGCCCGGGGAAGGGAAAAAATAAAAGGGTGAGATCAAATTCTTTCTAAAATATGGAAATATAAATAATTGAGAAAACATGCCATCAATAAACTAAAAAATGCATCTATATATTTTGTCATAGTGAAAATACTTTGGATAATAACAACTAAATTCTAAATGTAGGAAATGATTAATAATTTGATGTCGTGTATCTGAAACCTGAACCATTATACCATCAAGAAAGTTTATGTATTTTGGTAGAAACACATAGTATTCTTCTTGGAAATAAACAAGAAGTGCTTTTCACCAACTGATTTCATCTCTTGAGACTACCGATGCATCGAGGGGCTATCTATAACTGTACCCCACCTGTAGGGCATGCATTAACTAGTCCCCAACCCATAGGAGTTGCATTAAATGGTCCCCAAATCATGGCATACTAGTCCAAATCATTCATTTTTTATCAATTTAATTAATAAATAATGTTACTTGTCATAAAATATCCATATTAAATAAAAGATATAGATTTATCAATATTTCTTCATTTAATCATATAACCATAAAGGAAAAGACCATTTGTAAAAATGGTATATGACATAGAAACTAATAATATCAATGATATAATGGATTTAAAAAGGGAAAATATGCATATATCATGATACATTAGGACCAAATATAGTGCGAAAATATAAAAAGAGTGTTTAAGAAAATTAAAAAATGATACACTTTAGTGATTTTAAAGGGAAAATATTTAAGAATCTTTAAAATAGACGACATAATTTTTGGTGTAAAACCAGAAATGAAATAATATAGTTTTTCATGATAATTTTTTTTATGAAAAAGTTTTTTGGATAAAAACATATTCTTCTTGTGACTCAAAAATGGGTAATAAATTGGGATGATCCCTTTTATTGGGCATGCTTATCGAGAGGAATTGAAAAGAGATCCTTTTAAAATCATTTATTTCTTAAAATAAGGATGAATTTATCTAGATACATAATTTTGGAACCTATATACATAATTTCTTATAGTTATATAAAAATAAATAATAAATACATTGGGGTAATGAGACAAAGAATGCATAACCCGAATGAAAAATTGGGGTTAAGAGACAATCCCTTACCACTTTGTGATAAATCTAATCATATGCACCATAACATTATTAATAAAATAATGAAACCATTAATATAATAAATATAACGTAAATCAGGATATGCTATATCAAATCATATAATTAATACACCACACATTAGAAATAAGTGGTGAATAATCCATATCTCACAGAAATAAAAGTGATATTAAAAACCCCTTACAAAGACTATAGTGAGGATAAATCAATGAAATAATTATGTGTGAAAAATATTTATCTAAAAAATAAAAGTTGATTAAAGGTATATATCGAAATAATTAAAGTGAGATTAGAAATCCCTTAATATTTCTATGCATGTTTTTTTGTAGTACATGGTTATCTTGCCAAGGGTATATATATGACATTTACGGAATATAATTAATGTCATAAATCTAATATTATTCATTAAAAACATTTTAATAACCATTAATTAATTTTTGCAAAATAAAAATAATTACACCATTACACATAGATTTTGAGCCTTACGTACGCACATATAATGATTTTATTTTTCGTAAGATTGATTAAAGGTTTAACAAGGTTGTTTAATGATCACAATTACATCTTAGTATATATATAATAGTAGTGCTATTATTTTATATGGTAAATAGTACATCAATAGGAAGTAAAAAAATAAATGAATTTGAATGATCTGGTAAAAATGATTACCACTTGTTCAGAAAAAATCCTTTAGATCTCTTCTTAAGGGATCTTGTGATTGTATTTATCGAAATAAAGAATTGAAAAAAAAATTATAAGTATTTTATGAGGATAATTTGGAGATAATTGTTCGAGCTAAGAGGCTCAATGTGGTGAATGAAAATGAATTATGGTGTGTCGTTTTATAATTTAGGTGAGAGGAACCCATGGAAATCATCAAAATAATAAATTTTAATAAATTTACTTTTTATTAAAATATGACCAAATCAGAGATTATTAAAATATAATATGACTTAAGGTTTCAATCTCACCATAAAAATAAAATTTTTACATGTTTGGGTTTTTCATTAAACCTTATCATTTTGATTGAAATTTGTTAGCATAATTTTATTTTAATTATGGAAACAATTTATTTTATATTGAATAGAGGTAATTTTAACATATAAAATATTAATTATAACTTAAATGAGTAATTTATGACACTTCAAACAATTAATAATCAATTTTTATTCCTAAATAATATTTATTTATGATTTTTAAATAATTTAATAAAATATTACTTCGAAAAAATATCGTTAGTATCAATTTTGTAACTATTCTTTACTTTGTCCTAAATAAAATCCAGAAAAGTAGATAAATTAAGAACAATAAATAAAAAAAATCAATTATATGATATAATCTTATATAAAAATCATCAAGAACCTTCTTTAATTAAAATTATATATATTAACATTTTTAATATCTTTTATTTGAGTGTTTCAATAATAAAATAATTACTACATCCTCATTGTATAATTGTTTAAGAAAAATATTTATTCCCTAAAAATTAAAAATAAATTTCCATGAAGAAGGTAAATTTATAAAAAATAAAATTAATATTTATGGTTGAATATATCTTTTGAAAAACAATATATTAAAATACAATATTAATTATCAATAATAGTTTGAACAACATGAATTTCTTATAAATATAATATTATAAGGGTCTTAATCACATCCAAGTGGCTAAAAATTGTTATTAATTTGACCTTCGGACAAAAGTGGTCGATATGTAATCAACTAATATGATTTATATATTTTTTGGTTCATCTAATGTTAATTATATTTTTAATTAAAATCATTTTAATGAATTTTCTTTTCCATGAACAAGAACTACATCATCGTTACATATGCATAAAAGTTCTTTATTTTATATAAAAAAAGGAATATAAATTAAGATACTAAAAAAATCAATTAGGTTCAATATATACTTTAATAATCGTTAATTATATATATTACTCATCTCCATGTCAATAAATCTTCTTTAATTTGTTAATTTTATTTTTTCTTACCTTACGCAAGCAATATACATGAATTTGAATACAATTTATGTTATATAACTATGTAATTATAAAATATCATCCAAAAGCATAAATTATAAATAATATTTAATAACAATTTCATTCAATGACACTTTAATCACTAAATTATTATCCATAAGGAACAAAGTTTAACTTTTCCAATGCTGTGCAAGCATTACGTCGATAGTGATAAAGATTTTAATACTTATCTTGAAATAAATTATAATTTAAATGATTTGAATTATTTTTCTAAAATATTTATATTATAATAAAATAATTAATAATTAAAAATGTTTTATAAAATTTTAAATCAAAATTATATCGTTGTGATATCACAAAAGATACCTCTTTGTTTAAAAAAACTCTATATTTTACTATTCATTAATAAAAAGTATTATTTTAAAAAATTACCTAAAAATCACACTTTTGAAATTACAACATGAAAGATTCAAAAGCCGAATCAGTTTTTTTAAAATAGTTTTAAAAATTTTAAAAATTTATTTTTTCATTACAATCATTAGTTATTCTAAAAATGTCGATTTTTAAATTATAACCGATTAATGAAACCTCGAAAAATAAATTATGGTCTCACAGAATTATATTTTACTCATAAGACAACAATATATTTATTTATTAATATATTTTATAAAAATATATTTTCTTTTAAGTTATTATTTTAATGGAAAAATTGTAGAAAAACATTTACTTTTCCAAAAAATATCTACAATTAGTTTATCATTTTGAAAACATTATTTCTATATTCCATGATATAAATATATCATATATTTATTTTTGATATACCTAAATTTAATTTTACATAAATAGTTGAGTTTATTATTCTTATAGACACATTATTATTCCTAACTGTCACATTACTATTTAATGGTATTGTTCGTTTAAGTTCGGTGTAATCTATAAAATAAATTTAATTTATTTAAGAAGATATATACTGTAAAATTTGGTGGTGTTATAACTTTTTTATTAAATTATTATTTATTATCATCCACTTGATACTATATGTTGTTATTTCTTATTTGTGATTATAGTGTGTGCTTATGATTACCAAGGGTATAGTCTCCTCACTTCTTCCTCAGAACCTTGCTGCTAGTTGATGGAATTCTACATATAGAGAGGCACACATGATGATCTGTGCCTCTCCATATCATATTGGGTGATTCAGGTGGCGGTGCTACAGAAAAGAAAAGGGATATAAACACAAAATAGTACAATCACTAAAAAACCCATTGGCTTGAATTCTTCCATGAATATCATTCCTACCACAATGAATGTAAAAATAAATTGAAGCATTAGGAAAATGATAAAATCTATAAAAGGATTCTTAGTAATATTTTTAAGTGAAGTGTTGAATGATGGAGTTAGAAATATACCGTATCTATAGGTCATTAAAAATATATATAATTATTACCATCTGTCAATATGATTGTTGGGAATTATTACTATTGGTCATGTAGCTATAATAAAGTGATTGTTGGCTTTGTTTTAGGTCATAACAGGAAAAAAAAATTTCCATTATTTTAAAATCTATAAATTTGATAAAATTATATTTATAATATATTTTATGATAAATTTATAATTTTCAAATAAAATTTATTTTCGTGAAAAAATCATATCAATTACCTTTTTAAAAATAATATAAATTAATTAAATCCTAGGTAATTTTTATAATGGTAAGTATGTTTATTATGTCAAAAAATTGTTAATTTTATATAAATAAGAATATTTATTTAAAATTTAAAATTTTCATATTTATAGATTTACGTTAATAAAAAAATTTATTTTTTTCTCATCACATGAATATTTTCTTAGGGATATTTGCAACGCAACGACCCCAGGACCCTGATATGGTACTTTATTTTAATACATTGGTTTGATTATAAAGAATTAAATCCCGAAGGACTGACCAGTTTAGTAGTCTCAGAAAATTGACTTCATTTATCTTACATAACAATTCAAAACATAAAATATGATATAGATGATCCTTTGTGAACTTCATTTTTCTACTAGATTAAACCTGTATATAAATCATATAAAACATCTTTTCATCATGGGAAAATAAATCATAAGAAATTGGTGAGCTTAGATGCTCAATAAGGATAAACAATAAAACAATTGGTTTTATAAATAAGCAAAAAATTTTAAGGAAAGTCCACAATTGAAACACAAGCCTTCTGAACATAACCTTGAACATAATATGGATTTAATCGATAAATTAATTACATTTCATCATTTACATGGATATTATTCTAGTCAAATAAACACATTAAATACCAATAATCATAATGAGGGAACACCTAATGCTGTATGTCAGCACTACAATTGGTTTTATAAATAAGCATAAACTTTGATTATTCTACTAGATTAAACATGAATATAAATCATATAAAACATATTTTCATAATGGGAAAATAAATCATATAAAATTGGTGATCTCAGATGCTCAATAAGGATAAATAATACAACAATTGGTTTTATAAATAAGCATAAACTTTGATTATTCTACTAGATTAAACATGTATATAAATCATATAAAACATATTTTCATAATGTGAAAATAAATCATATGAAATTGGTGATCTCAGATGCTCAATAAGGATAAATAATACAACAATTGGTTTTATAAATAAGCATAAACTTTTAAGGAATTTATAAAACTTTAACACAAGCCTTCTAAACATAACCTTGAACATAATATGGCATGAATCAATAAAAAAATTCCCTTAAAACATTCACATGGATATTATTCTAGTCAAATAAACACATGTAATATCAATAACTAATGTCATAATGAGGGAATTCATAATGTTTTATGTCTGCACTACTAAGATATATCCTCAATATTGCTACTGTCATGGTCTATCCTCATGACAACTTAAAGTTGTTTTTAGAAACCCATCTAATTAATATCAAGATCTATCCTCCCAACAAGGTAACTTCTTTTATGATCTATCACCAAGATAGTTTAAGTCTGTGGGTAGAAACCCATCAGGTGTGTTAAGATCTATTACCCTGAAAATTTAAAATTGCTTAAAAAAATGTGAAGTGTTTTTTTCTAACTAATTTCATCTCATGAGAACTACTGATACATCAGTAGACTATAGTGGGCCTCTACCATCACATAATAAGTCTAATTTATTTCTCATATGAAAAGCTGGAACCATAACATAAACATTCATATTAAAACTAGCTTAAGAAATGTTTATTCTTTAACCATAAGTCATGAATGTTACAAAATAGGCCATACAAAGTAAAACATATCATAAAACCTAAAATACAATATTGAGGGTTGTATTATAATAAATCAACCTCAATTAAGCATAAAATATAAAAAAGGATGTTTATATAGATGAAAATTATATAACAAAGTCATTAAAAATATCTTGAGAAAAATACATCTTTTTCTTTGAAATCATTCACTCAAAAGCTGCACACTTATAAAAAGAGAAATTTAAAAATATATTTTTGAATCCAAGTGACCCAAATAAATTTGAATCTTCTATAAATAATTATAATTTTGATAAATTCATGTCTATATAAATAAATCATTAAAACCATTTTTGAAATCATTGACATTAATGAAAATGATTTAGAAGAATAAACCTTTAAAACATTTAAAATGATGTATTTGTTAAATATTACCATAAATAAAACCTTAAAAATATTAGTTTTAAAAAAATTATATTAAAATAAAAATATAAATAAAAATTTCTTTATAATCCTATAGAGAGATATAAATAAATATGTATGATAATATCAAAAATATTGAAATAAGAAAGGGTTATTTCTTCAAACATACGAAGCATCCCACACAACTTTGAACATTTAAATAAAAATACCAATATCATCAAATTAATATTGAAATACCATGAAGATATATGTATTCATGATATAAAATATAATGGGGGAATTAAATACACCACACATAAGAAATAGGTGGTGAACCTGGCTTATATATCACGAAAATTAAAAATGAGATAGAATTACCTTACCTTAAGTCTGATACTCTTTGTACGTGTTTGAAAAACTTGTAGAGTGTTTATAAATATATTATTAAAATTTACCGTAATCATAATAATATTTATGATATCATATATGATTATTTTAGGGCTTTATATTACTTTTTTCATTAACAATACCTTGTTAAATTAATATTTCAGGTAACAATTGCTTTGTTTACTGTACATGTTTTGACTTTTTATTCTGAATCATATTACTTAGATCTTGATTTAATTAATTTAAGAATGTATAAAATGATTTATATATCATATATATGTTCATTATATATATATATATATATATTTCTTTTGAATATATATAAGATAGATATATGAAATGGAGTACACCATTCATGGAGACGGTGGGCCGTATTTACTCATGACTGATGTTTCGATTTTCTTATCATATTGATTGGATTAAAGAAAATAACGTTTATAAACACAAACAAACATAAAAATATATATTATTCTAGTATAATTATTATTTCTGATATTTCATACTTATTCATTATATATATTTCTATAAACATTATTAAATGGTTGGCATGGGGAGAGAATCTGACTGTGTCATGGATAAGGTTGGTTGTACGTACGCACGAACGATAATATTATTATCTTGATGGTTAAATGATATATTATTGGAGGTAATATTAATTACATAGAATAATTATCATGTTATATTAATTAATTTAATCTATCATACTCATCCTTATACCCATCCAAATAATTTGGGCCAGAATAACAAATTATGCCACATCATGGATGCAGTGAGTCGTACAGATACACACATGGTGATACTGTTATTCGTTGGATGGATGAAATAAAGAATTTTGATTTAGTATAACTATAATAACATCTAAACATGTATAAATTACTGAATGTTTTATTTTAGTATGAAATCAACATAGAAATAAGAAGTAGAAGAAGAAAAGAACATTAAAAGTAGTGATAAAACAATTACCCTTTTTCAGGTATCTCCTCTTGATTTTCACAAAAGGAGTCCATAGGTTGGAATTCTACACAAAGTGTTCCTACTAGGATTATGTGACAGAAGATGGGAGTAGAATTTAGTAGGGTTTTTGCGAGATAATGGCCTTTTGATATGTTAATTAAATATAAGGAGAAGTTCCCTTTTATAAGAGAGGTGTATGAAACTTTTGGATGATCTTAAAATATTAATTTATTATAAATTTGTTTTTGGTATATAACAGCTAAAAAGTGATATTTTTTGAGGATAAGACGTGGATGGGTTGACATCCTGTCAACCAATTGGTTGTAGAATTTTTTAGGCCATAAAACTGACCTTATCATTTATATTTATCCGTTAGTTAATGATTTTAACTCTTACCATATCTTCTTGTATTTTTACAGAACATGGTTAATATAGTTACTATAAAAATCCAACAGAACATAAACTGGATAATTTATGACAACAAAATAACTATCTATGTTAGTTGGATATATCTTGGATTTTTATTATTTTTATATCATTTAATAGAGTGGTATTTATTTTAAAATCTCATTTATGTCAATTTTGACACTATTTAATACATGGTTTTTATTAAAGTCATAACAACTTGATTCCTTTGAAAAATTAATTAAATAAATAATAACATGTGATAATAATCCATAAAAATAATGGAAGGTATCAAATATTTCAAATCATATTTATTATAATATTTATAATATCATTAATTTGATTCTTTTATTCATAACTCTATTATTGTATCATCATTGTGACATAATTAAATTTAATTATTTTATTATTTAAAATTAAAAATAAATAACCATGATGTATGAAATATTTTTTGATTTCTAATGACTATTTATAGTATAAGAGATCACCTATATAACCCCATATTAAAGTTGTTTTAGTAATAAGAGTCATGGTTATTATATTTTTTACATTACTTAAAAGGAATTGTTATAAATGACTTAATCACACCCAAGTGGCTTCCAAAGGCCCAAAGTTATACCCAAGGAATTTCTTGGATGGGAATGACTTATCAAATAATGTCAGAACAAGTTTTAGAGTAATTTTCTCTTATTATAATATTAGTTTTACCTTTAATAACCCTATTTTCCTTTAACCATTGTATATAAAATTCAAAAGTTACTATTCACCAAATTTTATTTTGATCCTATTAGACCAATTTTTTTACCCTGATTAAAAAAATGAATTTTATATTTTAAAAACTCAATTCATGGAAGCATTAAAATTATGTTTAATGCTAATATAAAAATGTGGCTAGAAGGCAGGTAAGAAGTCGTGAAAAATGTTCAATGAATTTTTATATCTAATTCTATTATAAAAATGATACCAATGACATAAGTTTGATATATATATATATATATTATTTATCTATTTTAATTTTTAAACCAATTTAAATTAACATAATTATTTAAATGAAAAGTTTGGTTTTAAAACAATAATGCAGTGTTTTTCACTATTCATAAAAAATTGAATGTTTCCAAAAAATTAAAAAAATTCAACCCTATTCTAATTTTGATATTCAGAATTGAAAAATGAAGTATATTTTATTGAATTTAATTTCTATGAGTGTCTAAAATGAATTTTATTATTGTTCTTAAAAGGACATGAAAAGTAGCTTCTTTAAGAAAATAGTATTTCTACACATATAACTATTTTACAGAAACTTATACACTTCATTATAAAAATATTTTATTTATGTGAAGATATTATAAGTAGAATTTAAAAATTATTTATTACTATTTATATTACTATATTTAAAGTATTTTTAATAAATATATCATTTAAGTAATTTTTATACTTAGGTGTTGTTTTGTGGACACTCAATCTTACATGTTACAGATTCAGTTTGATATTTCATGAAACACTAGATATTGAAGATAAATTACCATGAATTATTGGTGTGTTACATTCTCCCCTACATTAATAAATTACATCCTCACAATTTAAACTTTTAATCAAAATCTATTGGATGGGAATTTCAAAATATCTTTATTGAAACCCCCACAATAAATGGATTAATGAAACATCTATTTTTAAATAATGAAAAGGAAGTAATAAAGTCACCAGAGATAAGACATACTAGGGTTTTATGTTGTAAAACATGTACTTGAAAGAAAAATCTAATCATCATGTTCTGATTGAGAGTGATTGAGAACATGATGTGAAGAATATCAACAATCACAATGCTATAAATCTGTGATGATATAAGGGACCATTTGATTCATCAAAAAAGGACTAAGATATCAATTTAGGTTTCAATATCCATTCCCTATATTTGAAGAATTATTTTAATATTAATAAAATCACCGAATTTATTTCAGTATATTTCATAAGCATAATATCATTATTTGGTTGTGCTTCGATCTATTTTCCCTTCATCCCTTACACTTGGAAATGAATGTTCAAAATTTATTTTTCACACCTGAAGTGATTTTGATAAATCTTAAGGCCCACAAGTATTTCCTTAATCCTATAAATATTTATTAAAATAAAATTTTTTATCCCAATGTATCCAATAAATCATCCTTTAACCATAAATAGTAATGTTCATTGTTCAAATTACTCAATTCCATCCTTAAGACTCGACCAAAATACTTCCATCTGAATTTACTATCCAAAAAGTTTCTAAATTCCCAAAATCAATTTTAACATTAGATTTAAAAAATAATGAAATGTATCTCATATTTTCACTCACCAAATATTTTATTACCTTTAAAAATATCAATGAAATTGTTTAAGCATGCAATTATTTAACAAAAAAATATAGCATTACAAAACTTATATATCTCATGAATCATATAACCATAGAACCATTGATGTAATGAATCATGAATCCAAATAAAAAATAACATTAATCATTTCACTTCACCCTTGAACCATTAACTATGATTAAACACATTAATCCTTAATACCTCCTTCATCCAATTTTTCTTTTGTAGGCTCTTCATTATTAGCAATATAATACTCACAAGTTTAACCCTAATGATTCTACATATTGACCAAAATTGAAAGAACAAACTGAGAAACAATAATCATGGTGATATAGTCATAAAGAATAATTTATAGGATCTATAAATGATATAAACTTCTTCTCAATACATTTTTCTATAGGATTAATCTATGTTATCCATTAAAAAATATAGTGGTTGATATATTATACTTAGAAATATCCTCAAAGTCATTCATAGGGTTATGTTTTATAATATATGTTTTATAAATAAAATTTACTAGGTTATTTCTAAACATCATTTGATACCAACTATAATGCCTCGAACCTAGGATCCTAGAGTTGGTGCAATAGTTTATATATTGGCATGATCACAAGGAATTAAATCCAAAAGCACTGACCAGTTTAGCCACCTTGGAAAAAAGATTACATTCATCTTACCTTACAATTCAAAACCTAAAATACAATATAGGTAATCCTTTGAGAACATAATTTTCATCGTAGATTAACCCTGTATATCAATCACAAAAAACAGCTTGGAAACCTGGGAAAATACAAAATAAGAAATGGGTGAGCTCAGATTCTTAGTAAGGTTAAACAATATAGTAGAGTCTTTCATAAATAAGTTTAAACATTTAAGGAAAGTATAAAACTAAAACACAAGGCTTCTCAAAATAACATTGAACATAATATGGAAAGAATAAATCAACTTATTCCATTTAAAGATTCACATGGATATTCATATAGTGAAATGAACACATGAAATATCAATAAATAATATCATAATAATGGAACAAAAATGTTGAATGTCTCCACTACCAAGATATATCCTCAAGATAGATACTGTTGAGATCTATCCTCATGATATTTTAAGACTATGGGTAGAAACTCGTCAGATTTTAGTCAAGATCTATCCTACCAACAAGATAACTACTATCATGATCAATCCTCATGATAGTTTATGTATGTGTGTAGAAACCCGTCTAATTATTGTAAACATCTATCCTCCTAACAATTTAAAATAGTTTGGATAAAAACATGAAACTATTTTTTGCCCGAAAAATTACATCTCATGGGGCCTACCAACGCATTGAGATACTATAATGGGTCTCACCCATCACTTACTGTGTTCAATTCATTCCTCATAAGAATATGGTGAAACATGACACAAAATTTCGTATAATAACTAGCATACAAAATGTTTATACTTTAACCAAAAACCATGAAAGGATAAAAAATATCACATCCATAGTCAACAAAATCATAAAACCTTCAATATAATATAAAATACTATATCATAATAAATCATCCTTAATTAAGAATAAAATTCAACAAATATTCTTGACATAGATGAAAATAATCAAATAATGTAATTAAAAATATCATGATACAAATACCCTTTTTTTAAAATCAATTTATTCAAAAGCCGCATTGTAGTAAAATGAGACATTTAAAAAGAGATTTTTGAATCAAAGTGAACCATACCACATTGAAACTTTTGAAAATAATTGACATTTTAAAACATTAATGTCCATATAAAGAAATCCTTAAAAACATTTTGAAAACATGGACATTAATGATAATGATTTAGAAGAATAAACATTTAAAACATTTAAAATGCGTTTTTAGTTCAAGAGTCTCTTATATAAACCCTTAAAAATATTCCTTTTGAAAGAATATGAATGAAATTAAAAATTGATGATTTTTTTTGTTTATAATCCTTTATTTATATATACATAAATTTGTATAATAATAACAAGAATATTGAAATGCAGAAAGGATTAATTCTTCAAACATACAAAGCATCACATACCACTTTGAACATTTAAATAATAATCACAATATCTTCAAATAAATATTTAAAAACCATGAAAATAAATTTATTCAAGATATAAAATATAATAGGGGTATTACATACACCACACATAAGAAATCAGTGGTGAACATGGATTATATCTTATGAAAATTATAAGCGAGAAATAATTCCATTACCTTAGGTCCAATCCTCTTCATACATGTCTGAAAAACCTGTATTGTTGTTTTAAATATATTATTAACTTGTAATAGAATAATAATAATATTTATGATTTCATATATGATTCTTTTATGTATTTATGTTACTTTGTCGTTAATAATTCCATGTACAAGAAACATTTCAGGTAATAATTGCTTTGTTTATCATACGTGTTTTGACATTGTTTTCCTCATTATATTACATAGATCATGATTTTATTAATTATAAAATGTATAAAGTGATTTATATATCATATATATTTTTAGTATATATATATAATATAAATATATGAAATAGAGTAGACCATTCATGGATACGGTATACCGTACATATGTATGAACGATGTTTCTATTTTCTTATCGTATTGAATGGATTAATGTTAATAAATTATATATATATATACATATTATAGTAGAATTAAAATGTCATATAATTCATACTTATTCATTATATATATTTTTATAATCATTCCTAAATGGTTAACTTGGAGAATGAATCTCATCGCATAGTGGAGACTATAAGCCATACGTACGCACAAGCGGAAATATAATTATCTTCATGGTTAAATGAAATTTAATTGGATGGTATATTAATTATATATAATCCTTATCATGTTATATTCATTCCTTAATTACAGTATACTTGTAATATCCCAAGTAAATAAAGAATATGACATTTTCATATTTATTAATATTTGTGAATTAAATATTAATTTTACTTTAAAGGTGATTCTTTTTTCTATGGCATACCCGGCACGCTATAATGGGTTTATCTGAAATCTCATGTTGCACACAAGGATGTGTTATACTGAAAAATAATAGTATAATATTATTTTAAATGGTATTTAACACCTACTCGTTGTATTGTAAATAATTTAAATAAGTAACTACAATATGATTACACATTTTTGTGAAATGTTATTACATTTATCTAATAAAATTTAGAAGCTTAAAATGAGAATGAATCCAATTTTAAGAATAAATACTCTAATATTCTTTAAAAGTTCATTTTATAGCCTTTTGATGGATAACCCTTTTTAAATCTAGTTTTTTCACTTTTATATGTTCTATCTAACAAAATTATAATCTTTTAAATAATCGGGCATTAAAATTTAGTTTGGATGAATTTCTGGTATTTTTCTGATGATGTTCATTTTTTAATGAAGAGTGAAAAATAATGTATTTTAATTCAAAACTATCTTTTGGTATAAATTATTTATATAGTTATATTTTTCCTTTAATTGATTTTAAAGTTTAATTTGATTACATTTTTACTCATTAATCAAATTTTGGCCATTGTAATTAATTTCACTCTTAAATTGGACATAAACAAAGGTAAATATTTGGATAATTATTATTTCTTAAAAACAAGATTTTTATTTTGACTACGAGAATTAATTTTTAATTAATTTCTATAACTTTTGTGTACTGAATTTGAAAAAATGGATTCCATATTTTGAATTAGGATGTTCAAATTGATTAAATGGGTAAATTTTATTTTTAGACATTATCAATAGTAACTTCAGTAAATATTTTATTTACCATGGTTAAAAGGTAAATATGGTAAATAAGGGTAACAAAATAATATTATAATAATATTAAATTACCCTAAAATGTGTCCTAATCCTATTGGATGATACATTTCTAACCATATAAATCCTTGGGTCGATTTTGGGACCCCAGGGAGCCACTTAGGAGTGATAATGACACTTTATATTAATTAATTTAAAGTAAGGACAAGAATATCATAAACATGAATCTTTTTACTAATTTTTTATATGAGGTTATATAAGTGATCAATTAATCTATAAATATTATTTGAAAATATAAATAGACTTCCTGCATCATGGTATTTTATTTATAATTTTTTGACATCATATAAATAAATTCATTTACGACACAATGGTGTTGTAGTGATTACCTAATTAATGAATGTTTTAAAAAAATGAAATTATAAATATAAAAATAAATTTATTTTGAATATTTTTTATGCCATCCACAAAATTTATGGAAGATTATAAGTTTTTATATTTTAATTATAGTAGGTTTTTCAAAAGGATCAAGTTGTTTTTTATTTTTAAAAAGTATTGATATGAATAGTTTATAAATTGACATAAATGAGTTATTAAAATGAATACTATTTTACTAAATGAATAAACAATACTAAAAATCAAAGATTCTTCCAAATAAAATATATGATGTTAAAAATGTAATTAATGGTCCATTTTTGGGTCTCTTGGTATTTTATAGTAAATATATTAACCATATTGTATGAATATTCAAGAGGGCAAGTTAAAAGTTAAATTTGTTAACTAATCGTTAAAGCTAAACATTAAGGTTAATTTTCTCCATAAAGTTTTATAAAACCAATTATACGAAAGTATTTCAAACAATAATCACATTATATTTTAATTAAATCATTTTTATACCTTTTTAAATCGAAATTCAGTTTACAATACAATGATATTTTCAAACATTCCAAAAGATCCCCTCCCCCTTATAAAAGGTCATAAACTTTAACCAATTAATAAAACCACTCAATCCCCTTGGATCATCCAAAATCTGACCAAATAAGCACCCAAAATCCCAATATTCCACCTGAAATCCTTACCTTAGGAATAAGGCACTTCCAAATAGTCTTTCGGTTCAAAACAAAGGGAGTTACCCTATTTAAAGGTAATATATTTCCTTAAGTTCTCTTCTATTATTTTGCTTCTTCACCACCTATGATATTATTATTATTTGTTTATATAAAAACAACAATATAATCAATATAATAGGTTGTTTTTATGAGAGTTTTTCTAACTACACTTCCACACACCTCTATCTAATGGATACGAACATACTGTTTCTGTGGACAACGAACTATTGCCTCACGAAACGATGATTATTCAATCTTCTCCTACCACCTATAATGGTGGAAATTATGATGGAACTATACTTATAAGTGATATAAATTGTATTTATATTGTATATATACTTATGTATTTTCCATTTATATCATACATTTATGGTTTCCATAATGGGTAAACGCGATAATTTCATTTGAGGATGGGCGGACTACCACCCCCTCAAAGTGATATAACTCATTCATGCTATTCTTGGAACGTATAAAGGATGAAGTTAATGAAATATTTATGAAATTATACTATAATTAAAATATACCTTTGTATAATTATGTTTTTATTCCATTAAATATGAAATGGAAATGAAAGTAGCATCTATGCGTACATACAGCTTACCGTCTCCATGAACTGTGCCTTTCATTTCTTATCTCCAAATGTTATATAATATTATAAATACATTTATATATACTGAATATATATGATATATATTATATATAAATCATGAATATAATAATGGAGATAATGGACTTTTGACAACATGGAAAATTTGTAATTTTAATAAGTTAATTTTTACTCAAGTACCAAATATGGAAAAAACGACCGTTAGTGACTTAAATGATTATGTAATTATTATAACATGGTTAAAAGTGATATAAATTAATAATAAAATTTAAAAATGTTATAAATTAAGTAGAAATTAACTTTTTATTGTTATTACAGAGATTAAAGAATGAACGAGTTGAGTCGGACATGAGGTCAGTGAACTTCTTAACCCAATTTCCAGTCTTTGGGTTGATCTAATACTTCATGTTTATGCCGTTTTATGATTATATGGGAAATGAATTTTGATATCTTATCTTGTATTTATAATTTATTTATTTGTAATTATAGTGAATACACATAATTGATCTATTTTATTCACACAATGATATTTGTAAGGGAATTCGTCTCAATCTTCTTTCATTGATGCATATTTTGTTTTCTAAAATACTTTCTTTTATATGGTGTTTAAACCATTTTGAATTTTCATTTCATTCGAAGAGAATATTTTTCTATGAATCATTTTACTAAATGACAAAGTGAATTGTTCTTTTTAACGTTCGTGGTGATAATAACCTTTCCACCGCTACGAGCATTTTTTGATATTTGGATTCATCTAAAAATCGTAGTGCTTTTAAGAGGAAAATAAATACCATATGCTCTTTTTACATATTTTATTATTGAATTTTTTAGAGTGGTTTTATTATTTCAATATCTTGAAATAATATATTGTTATTTAAATGTGGAAATTTTTTCTTTCCAGTATGTTAATTTTATATGTTATGAATATGTTATGTTTCTTGGGCATTGTTTACATATATGAGTGGTTCTGTGATAATACTTAGACAGGTGAGCCCAATATCTCTCTCCAATGAATTGGTAAAGTGATATAGGTAAACGTTAATGTTTCTCCTTAGATATTTTGGAAATATACTGTAAGAGGTATTCTAAATGTAACTCTCTATGTAGCTATGAAAGTTACAACATTAGTATGTTATGGATGCCACAATATACCTTTATGATTTATGATTTCTATGTGTTATTCATAAAACGTATTATTTTTTGTGATATATTAATGATTGAAAAGTATGATTTCATTTATTTCTATGTATTTATGGACTAATGTTTTTTTCATAGTTTTATAATCCTTACTAAGGTTTTATATGGTCATCCCATGTTTTTGAAATATTTTTCATAGGGAATAAGTATGGTTAATAGAAAGGAATAATTCAAGAATATTTGTATCAATATAATAATTATTGTTTTCTTTTAAGAGTTTTTAATGAAAAAATGGATCCTTAGTAGAAGTGTCTACTTTGTAAAATTTTAGATGTAATGTAATTGTTATGACATAATTATCTAAAAATCTAAACATTAAAATACCATCAATGTGAATTATTTACTTAATTCAACATAATGTAATGTGTTAAGTTTGGGGCCTTATAATACTCATCATTATACCAATACAAATAAAGTTGTGTTGAATAAAAACTTACACCAAAACGTGGAGACGGTAAGCCGTTTGTACGCACACATGGTGATATTGTTATCCATAGGATGGATAAAATTTGGAATATTGTTCAACTATAATGATAATAACATATTATAATTTATAAGGTAATATATTTATTGTTTTAGTATGAAAACCACATAGAAAATGGAAGTGTAAGAAGAAAAGAACTTTGAAAGAGGTGATAAAACAGTTATCATTTTCTGGTATCTCTCTTTCATTTGCAAAAAATGAATCCATATATTGTCTTTAGACCCAAATTTGGGCTTCTAGGATGAATTAAGGGATGTTTTTAGAATAATTATGTAGGTTTTTTTAGAGAAAAATGGATTTGGAGGTGTGAATTAAAGAGAAGGGTAAGTGCACTTTTATAAGAGATTTGAGGGGCACTTTTGGATGATATTAAAATATTAATTTATTATAATTTTTTTTTCGGTTTCTAGTAGCTATAAAGTGTTTTATTTTGAGGCTAATATGAGGATGGGTTGACATCCCCAAAACCATTAGTATTTAGACATGTATTGGTCCAAAAATTAAACTTATATTTTATATTTAACTCTTAGTTAAATTGTTTAACTCTTACCATGTCTTCAAGTATTTTTACACTACATAGTTAATATATTTACTATAAAATTCCAAAAAACAAAATGTGGATAAATTTTGAATATTTTATCTCTATCCGAGTTATTTTTCCAAATCATAAATTTTTATGACTTTTATATCATTTAATAGAATTATATTAATATTAAAATCTAACTTACATCAATTTTGATAGTATTTAATAATTCATTTTTTTAAAGTCATAAAAACTTAATTATTTAGAAACAACTACAATAAATCAATACTAATATGTCATATTCATCCATAAAATTCGTATATGGAATCAAATATTTGAATAATATTTATTTTAATATATATAATATCATTTATTTGATTCTTTTATTAATAACTCTATTATTACATCATCATTGTGTCGTAATGATCTTTTTATTTAATTCATAAAATTTTTAAATAAATTACCATGATGTAAGAATTTATTTTTTCTTTATAATGACAATTTATAGTCTAAAATATCACATATATAACCCCATATTAAGTTTTTTAGTAATAAGATTCATGTTTAAGATTTTTTTTACCTTTACTTTAAATTAAATGTCATAAATGTGTAAATTACACCCTAGTTTCTTAAAAAAGCCAAAAGTTATTCCTAATGATTTTATTGGTAAAATATGATTCATCCAATATGGTTAGGACATGTTTTTGGGTAATTTTATATTATATAATATTCTTTTACCTTTAATTTCCCTATTTACCTATAAGTATGATAAATAAAAATAAAAAGTTACTATCCACCAAAAAGTATTTTGATCCTATTTGACAATATTTTCACCATAATTAAAACCATGTATGTCCTATTTTAGAAAATAAATTCATAGAAGTGGTAAAATTATGTATAATGAAAATATAAAAATGTGGTTAGAAGGAGGGTAAAAAGACGTTAAAAATGTTCAATGAATTTTTATATCTCATTCTATTAAAAATGATCCATATTGACTAAATTTGGTAAATATATTTATTATTTATATAATGTAACTTTAAAATAAATTTAAATTAAAATAATTATTTAAAACAAAAAGGTAGTTTTTAATCAATAATAACATGTTTTTCACTATTCATAAAAAATTAAAACTTTTTTATAAATTTCCAAAATTTCAGCCTAAGTTAATTTTGATATTAAAAATTCAAAAACAAAGTATATTTTACAAAATTAAAGTTCTAGGAGTGTCTAAAACTAATTTTATTTTTGTTTACAACATGACATAAAAAGAAGTTCCTTTAAGAAAATAATATATCTAGACATATAGCTAATTTACTGAAACTTATAACTTTCATTATAAATAAGTTTTATTTGTGTGGAAAAATTATAAAAAAAATTAAAAATTATCTATAACTATTTATATTTCTATATTTATTGTATAATTTATAAATATACCATTTTAATAACTTTAACACTAATGTGTTGTTTTGTAAAAAATCAATATTTTAGGTCACAAAATACAATTCGATGTTGTGTGAATCACAATCTATTGATGATAACATATCGTGAAATATTGGGGTGTCACAATATTTTTTAGATATTATGTCTGGGATTATTTTTTGGTAAAAAACTAAAAATTATAGTTATACAAGTATGTTGATTTTAAAGACACCAATAAAATGTTAATATGATTAAAAAACAAACGAAAGATTTTATTATATAAAAATTTAGTTTTATAATTATAAACATTAATTTAAAATTATTATTTTCAATTTAGGATTCTATACCTAAAATTTTTGAACAAAAAAATAAATTATTGAAATTAAAAATATTTTTTGATTCTATGAATTAAATGGGTAGTTTGGCAGGTGAATTTTAAACCTAAGATTTCTTTCAAAAAATAACTCTCATAAAATAATTAATAATCCAAAAAAATTAGTTTTTATTGATTTCACTCACAATAATTTGAATTATATACTTAAATAACCAATATAATTTATTTAAAACTACCCCTCCACATGTAAAAATAGCCACCCATTCTCCCTTTATTCTCCAATGAAAAGTAATTGAACAACAATTTCTGATTTCAATACCTCTTTAAATACCCCCAAGGTGACCCCAAACTTCTAAGGTTCTTATATAATAATTTAAGCAGAATCCTATAAAGGTAAGGTTTCTCATCCTGATTTTTTTTATTTCAAGTACTTCTTTTATATAAGCATTTTGATTCAAAAATATTATTATGTTTTAAAGTGTTTGTAAACAATACCATTATTGTAATTATTATATATTGTTAATGTGATACTTTCCTGATATCTTATTGATATCTTTCATTGACCCCTTTGTTATGCTGCACAAAACAACTCTTAAATTTCTAAGCTATATTTTCATGTCATGAATACCAGACCCTATGTTCATTAAAGGGTATTAATTTAGATCTATATTCCATTATTTACTTGGGAAACCCATATGTAAAACTCAAATTCCCAACTTATGGGTTTAAAAAGATATGTACTTATGATCATTGATTAATGTGACACACATATTGTTAGACATAGGAAGGGTGTGCCCTGATATCACTCAAATGCTTTGGGTAAAAAAGTATTCTCTAGAGGTGAAATGTACATGATACGTTGGAAGATTTACTTGGTAATATTAGATGTCACAATTGTAAAAATACATGGTAATTTGTTTTATAGAACCTCAGTGATGATATTTGAGGATATGATGAAGAATGTATAATTCTTTTATTATTTACATATTTACATATTATTTCTCATGTCCTTATGTTCTTGCACTTTTGTTATTCTTCAACCTATTAGGTACCCATTCTTATGTTATTATTCAGGTCTGACCAATAATGTTCTATGGTTTTGTTTATCACTTACTACACATTTTTCTCACCCCATTCAATTGATGGATGTTCCCATGAAATCCTATGCAATGAGATGATCTTGGATGGGATAGCAATGAATCCTTTGAATATATTTGGAAGTTTGTTTATGTTATCTTATGTGTTCCATGTATTCCATTTAATATATACCTCATTTTCAATAATCTAATCCTTCAATGTTCCTTCAAAGTTATTTATATAATATTTTGTCAAGGAATTATTATAAAACGTAAGTTTCAAAAATGAGGGTCACTATAACCAAAGGAACACTATGCAATAAGACCCAATAGTCCAATAAAAAGGATCTCAAAAAAAAAACTCACAAACAAGACACATCCCTCATATCCATAAAAGGGCACAAACTTAACCAAAAAGGAACTAAAACTCCAAATTCCCAAGTTTAAATATCTAGATCAAGGTAAAACAACAATATGTGGAAAATATGGTTAAAATAAATGGAAAAAGAAAGTAATATACTAAATTTTTTTTAGTTGTTCTTAAAAGGAAGAAAAACTTGAGAAAACCTTAAATAATCACAAAATAAAGAATTCTAAGTCACCCACCCACATTCTTCCAACCAGGAATGAATGGTGTCATAAATCAAACACGAGTATGACACATCAAAATTGCATTGGATCTATCCTAGGGTCAAATATCATGGGAAGTTTTCCTAGGATTTAATTATTAAAACACTGATCATGGTGATCCAAAATTAAATCTGACTAACACTATGCAGTGAATACACTTGATTTTTTCAATATATATCCTTGTCACTTGAAGAACACACCTAAGGGTTGTCTCATTCTCAATAATCCGAGAATAAATCTATTTGAAATCATAGGAATAAAAAACCCTTATATGGAATATCCACATCAAAGGAGAATGAGAAATACCCTAAATAATTACATCCATGAGTCCTAATTCTCTATAGAACATGTTTTCAACACATGAATTTAAACGAAACTAGTATTGGAAGAAAATTGAAATTTTAAATGATTCTTAATTGAATATCACCTCACACCCACTTAGAAATCCCTTACATGGAAATTCCCATAAAGGGTGTACCCATTACCTCACAGATCCATGACATTCTTCTCCAAGTATGCACACGATTTAGATCATCCACAAACATGAGGCCAAAGATCAAGAAGGGGGAGATGGAATAAAGAGGGAACTCGAAATAATAGTGTTCTACCTGGAACTATAATGGGAGTTTGGGTAGAATCAATATTGGATGGGATACAATTGAATCCTTGTGCAAATATAAATTTTTATCAAAAAGCCACTTTAAGGACAAGTGGGAAACCATCATTCACAAAACCAAAACCACTATGTGCTAAAGGTGCTCACAAAGTTATTAAACACCAGACTGAGGTTATTTGAATCAGTCACTCTATATAATTCCCAGTGAAAAGTGCTAACCTGTGTGTTTGGATCCTCCCTGAGATGTTCTTAGAGATAATAGATCATCCTATCCATTATCTGAAAGAATTCTTCTAGAGATATTTTTCCTCGATTAAAACCCCGAGCAATTATTTGATCTTGATTGTCGATACATGATTCCTTCTCCTCAGTGGACTCAACTTGCAACATTTTTTCATAAATCCTTAGAATTTCATCAATTGAGGCATTGGGCCTCATGTCATTCTCAATAATTTCTTCGTTGGAGTGAAATATGAGCTTCAGACACTCCCATTCCTCTTATTATATTACCTTTGGTTCTCTTCCTGGATCACCATTATCTCTGTCTTGCATGAATTTTCTTTCCATGCTTCCACCATTCTTGTCCAAACTGGTTTCCATTGGTTTTTACACATGAATCCTTGTCGATGTGACTCTAAATAAATCCCTAAGGCCTTGAAACTCCACAACTCTTAGAAAAGATCTAGGATTAATAGTTCAATTAACATAAGAAGTGATAGACCCATCAAAATATCCAAAATTCAAATTACATATGATGAAATTTAAATCCCAAATAAAATAAATAAACCACAATAATAAATCACTTGCACCAAACAAATTTATAATTCACCATGTTTAATTGACTTCAAAAGCATGGAATAATTTCAAATAAATTATCCCTCTAGAAATAAATTTAATAATCTATAAATTATTTACCTAAAACACCTAAAGAAATTTCATCCCCTCCAAAATTTTATCTGAATATGATTTAATTAAATTTAATACCCATCTCAAATCCATTTAAAATTTTACCAATACTTTATTGAAATCCCTTTATATATTTCAAAACAAAATATTTGTGTCTTTTTGTAGAAGTCATCTATATGAATTATAATATCCATCATTTAATGTTAAAAATATGTTCACATATAAAAAAACCAATAAATATCCAATCAAGAATTACTAAAACATCATTAAAATATAGTTTTTTATTTTTAAAATGATCATACCTATTCTAAAATCTAATAACCACTCAATAAAATAACCCTTCATTAAATATATCTTCTATTTTTTAAAAAATTTCTTCACTTACTTAAAATCAGGATTAAATTTCCAAATACCATAAAAATCAAATAAAATAATATCAATTAATCATGAAAATTATCTTTATATTATCCAAAATATCATCTACATGAAACCCAAAGAAATTAAAAACCGAATAATATCCAATTTTTTTAATGGGGGTTAGTTGATGTGCATAGTTTGGATTCATGGTGTAGAGAACTATGTACCAATCGTGTAATCTTCAAAAGATGAATAAAAAACCATTCAAAAACTCCCATAATACATTCTAGACCATATTGGGTAACAATGTGCTTTGTTTCTTCCACCCTTTTCACCCCAAATCAGAAAAAGATTCAAATATAAAAAAAAAACCCAAGTACCTTTTGAAATAACATCCATAAATATGTAAATATACAAATATAAATGAAGAACGAGTTACAAATTAATGATTCTAATTTTACCATCCCTGAAAACATGAGGTTCCATTCATGTAAGAGCTAGAAAGACCCTTATTGAACTTACTTCCCATGTTCTAACAGTTTGATCTCAAATCTACTGGACTCACCCAAATAATAAGGATGACATAAAGAACATACCACCTTATTATGAACTTAGGACTTGATACTATTTTTTCACGAACTAACTCCAAGACACCCATGAACGTAGGACCCAATCAAATCTATAACATTTCCTGAAGTGTGTTCTAGTCAAAGTAGGCTAGAAACAATTTCTAGATCATCGAACATAAAATCCTGGGAACAATCTTAGCCAATTAAGTAACATTAAAATTAGATCTTCCTCCTAAGATACCAGTATAACACTCAATACATCATAGTTATATATACTAAAAAAATAAGGCAGATAAAAAAATTATACAACAAACTTTCATAATAGGAGATTAAATGAATAACTTAGAATATGACACATAAAACATAAAGCAAGGTATTTTAAATGAGTGGATGACCTGGTAGATAAAAAACAACTATAACATGAAAAATAAAATGAATCACCCAACATGTTACCTCTATGAGTCCACTGGCCAATCTCCGTCCACAATACCACGACTGATCTGTAAGATATCATATGCTAAAATTGAAACTAAAATGATAATATATGTGATCTCAAAATCCCCATAGGCATTCAAAATGAAACAACTCCCCATGAATTACCTTTAAAGAAATGATTTATTCTATTTTATTTATAAATATAGCTAACAAAAAATAGGTTTTACACCATATTTTAAAATACAGTAAGAGATATTTTTACTTTTTTTCTTTAAAAAAATAATTTTAAAACATAAATTTTAGAAAAATTGGAAAGAGGTGATCCTTTAAATATTTAATGATATTATTTTAAACCATATGCAGAACATTTAGTCACCAGTTTATTCTAAAAAAGAGAATAATAATGGTATAAATAATAATAATATCAATAATAATAATAATATAAGGGAAAAATAGAAAAATGATGATCTATTATGAAATAAATAATGGAATATAACCAATATAATAGATTCCAAATCCAAGGATCAAGGGAACCTTGGAGATCTGATGGAAAAAAAGAATATAGTAGAATATGATCTTTGAAAATTGTCCTACCTAATGTAATCTAACCACCCTAATATTCTTTTATTCCCTTCCTAGCATAACCAAGGTGATAAACTCACAAAGCAGGGAAAACATGAACTATGGGACACTAGTGAGAGAATTATCCTAAAATAGTTCATCTTGTGCAATGATATCTCCCACTAGATACTATCAATTTTCCATGATTTATAAAAAGGGGATTAGTTAATAAGTCATTAAAAACAACAATATTAATGTAAATACATTCTTAGAGAGATAATTCGTAATCGTAAGTAATCCTCATCCCTGATCACCACTATATGGAATATTGATGTGGCTATATTTTGGTAAAAATTTTCAACAATAATTATTTAATTTAATTATTTTTTTCATTAAAACGTTTTTTGATGGATTCATTTACAAATGTTATTTATTAAATGTTATTATAATAAATTAATTAATTTTGTGTTTTAATTATAAAATTTTAACATTGTTTTCAATTAATTATTTAATTAAATGATGTTTAATATAAAATTTATTTTATTTAAATAATTTATTAATCTGGTTGTGTAATTGTATATTAATATTGTTAACATTTTTTATAATTTCTTTATTTATTTAATTAATTTTTCATTTTTTTATTAATTTTTTTTAAAAATAATTCGTTTTTATTTTAATTTATTTTCATATTTATTTTAATTTTAACTTTTAAATTTCAAATTAAAATTAAAATTTATATTGAAAATTTATTTATTAATCTTTAATATATTCAATTTTATTTATAGAAAATAATTTTTGGTTTAGATTTTTCTTTTGTTTCTGAATTATTGCACGTAAGATAAATGAATGATGATCATTCCAACAAAAGATTGTGGAAGAGTAGTGCATATGAATTTTTATTGTAAAAGCGTTTATGGTGAAATAAGGGAGACCCTAGAGGATAATTTGAGGAAGATAACGAGAGAAGATAAACTACTCTATAGGACAAATCTTACAATTTTTGGGGGCACCCGCATGATATAACGCATTGCATCCAAGATAATTGCAAATGATAAATTCAGTGCACAAAAGTATTTTATGTATCATAAATCCATAATAGGATAAATAATCCTACTAGTGGGACTCAATTATTTGGAGAATGTCAAATCATTGATGAATATTGACCTAAGGTTTTCACTATTGTGAAGATCCCGATGATCTAGGAGCCAGAGTGAAGGATGAATATTCACCTTCCGATCCAAGGTCGAAGCATATTGTGGAATATTTATACGCGATGATGGGTCGAATAAGAAACTAAAAATGAATTTGAAGTAGAACAATCAAGATAATGAACTTGAATACATAGAATCGCAAGACATGGGTAAGATTTAATTGATTCTTAATCGAGTTTTCTTTAAAGATGATGAGGATTTAGAATTGATGAGAATGCCAATTGTGAGGATGAAATTGTTTGTATGAGAGGTGTTTGAATAAATTCCCCAATGAAATTAGTTTGTAACATTGGATGAATTTGGGAAATCATGGTGTTCTAAGTTCCTGGAGAATCCCATGTGTGGCCAATCAAAGATGAGACTTCCATATCTGAATTTCTCAATGAAATCTAGTTGGGTTTTAAAGCTTTTTGGATAATTACATCCAAGAATTATTTGGAATTTTGAGAAATAGCCAAGGTAGAGATATTAATGTCAGTACTGAGAACATTTAGGTTTAAAATATTACCGATCAAGATTAGTTTAAGATTAAACTTTAGATCAAATATTTTAAACTTAAGAATGTGGTTTTCATTTCTATAGTCTGTCAACACTAATGAATTGAGAGAGGTTTTTGAATATTAATTTATTTGGGATTAAAGAAATTTAATTTCTACTTGGATGTTGATACCAAGGATAGTTGAGTTTTCTAGTTGTGTATTTGTTTTTGTAGGTATGAAAAATTAAAAATTTGTGTGGTGGATTAATTAGTCTCTGAATGTTAGAACTTTTTGTCAGAGGTTGAAGCTAGTGGAGTTTACTACATTGTGGATTAAGGCACTGGAAGTCAAAGTTATATATATATGTGTGTTTGTTTTTAGAAGAATTTAATTTTTAGGTATAGTTGATATAAAGCTAATATATAGTTTTTCTAAAACCTGGGAGACAATGACACACAGGATGAGAATTAACTCTACAATGATGGATGTCACGTCCCAATGTTGGTGTAGAGTGTAACACCCCTAGATTTTATGGGAATTATTTGTTTTAATTACTTTTATGTCTTGTGTTTTACACTACAATAAGATTATCTTGCACTATACGCAACACTGTATTAGCTTACAGTATACGCAAACACTATTCTAGGCTTGTGTTGCACACCAGAGCAACCTTCCTCGATAGCATGTGTTGTACGCAATACCGAGTTTCACTAAACGAGATATTATTATAATATTATTATGAACTAGCCGTTATTAATAGTAATAACCACTTTTTTTTACTTTTATAAATTTTATCATTCAAAATGGACTTCATTTTTGGATTCGGAATATCTAAATTATCCTAGGATGTAGTTTTGGTATTTTTCTGAAAACATTCAATTTTTGATGAATAGTGAAAACACTAGGTTACTATTTAAAAACCAACTTTTTATTTAAATAATAATTTATTTTATTTAAATTTATTTTATTTAAATTTATTTTATTTTAAAATAGATACATAATACCTATATAAGTTCAATGTAATTTATTGGAGTCATTTTATAATAATATAGATATATAAAAAGTTTATTGAACTTTTTACCGTCTTTTACTCACTTCCTAGGAGAATTTGCAATTATACATAAAACATAATGTTACCACTTATGTGAGTTGAATTTCGAAAATCCGAGAGACTCAGTTAATATTAAGGAGTAAAATGTGTTTCAATAAGATAAAAATAATATTTGGTGAATAATAACTTTTGTCTTTTATTTACCACGGTTAAAATTAAACAGGGTAATTAAGGGTAAAAATGAAATTATTTTTACCCTAGCACATTTCCTAATTCTATTGGATATGTCTAATTCAACCAAATAAAACCTTAGGAATAAAATATTACCCTTTAGATCTACTTGGATTAGATTAGGAAATTTATTATTATTTCCATTTAAAGAAGAGTTAAAATAGTTAAAATCAAAGATTAATAACTACACCATTTTTAACGTAGGGGTATACATAAGATAAATTCAACTATAAATATTAACTAGAAGGATAAATATATTTCCTACATAATGGTATTTTATTTATAATATTTAGACATTAAATAATTTAATTTATTTATGACACAATGATGATACATTAATTACCTTATTAATTAAATATTAACATAATTAATGTTATAAATAAACAAATAAATGTAATTTGAGACTTTTTATAAATTAAACAATTTATTTAGGTGAATATGACATATTATTATTGATTTAATTAACTTTCTTTAAACTAATCATGCTATTATGATTTTCACAAAAATCAATTACCAAATAGTTAAAATTGACATAAAATAGTTTTTAAAACAAATATTATATTATTAATTGTTATTATATTCCTAAAAATCTAAAATTCGGCCAAAAGACTTAGATAAGGTTATATATATAAATAATTAAGCACTTGGGTTCTTTTGTCTTGTTATAGTATGTTTATTAACCATATAGTGTAAGAAAACAAGAAGACACAGTAAAAGTTAAATTATTTAACATAGAATTGAATCTAAATGATATGGTTAAAATAGTAACCTAAACTTGTATAAAACAAATTTATTGAGAGTATTGCTACCCATACCCACTTTATATTCGAAATAATTCACTTTGGAGCCATTATAAACCGAATATGACATTATTATAAAATAATATTTTAAGTTTTTTTTAAGATGCCCCTCTCCTCCCTTATAAAAGGGAACCTCCTCCCTCTTCTCCTTACACTATTTATGAGCCTTCAAGATCTTCCAAACCCTGACAATTTCTGTTTTCAACTTCCCTATAAACATAATAGAGGTTATGGTCTCCTCAAAAGTCCAACTCTAGTTCACTAAGAGGACGTTTAAAAGAGGTGAGTCGAAGAAGAGGAAATCTCTTCTACCGATTCTTTTAAGTTTCTTTCTTCTTCATCTTCTTCTTATTTAGTTGTTTAATTATAAATTAATAACATAAGTATCAATAATATAATGATATGTTATTATAAATATGAGACAACCCCATTTCATCTTCTATCCATCCTACAGAAAATGAAATCACCGCACGTGTGTACGTACGAAATACTGTCTTCACACTGTGGTGTAATCTGTTTTTCCACCACCACCTTACTTTGATGGGTATAATGGTATAAAAAATAAATATATATGGTTATTATATCATTATACTTATTATTATATATTATATCAACCACCCCAATTACTTTTAATAATTAGGGGAACAATATCATCACTCGTGCGTACGTACGGATTACCGTCTCCACGACGCGATGAGATTCATTCTCCATGTTAACCATTCAAGAATGATTATAAATTATATATAATGAATAATAATGAAATATTGACATTATAAAGCTACTGTGTATATATATATATGTATATATATATATCATCTACTCAATTCCATTCAAGTCAATAAGGAAAGGAAAACAACATTCACACGTACGTACGACCTACCGTCTCCATGAACTGTGTATTTCATTTCATTTATCTATCTATTATATATATATATATACCTATATATACTGATTATATATTACATATAAATCATGATTGAAATTCTGTAAGTAAGTAAATCATGATATAATTAACAATAATATCAAGAAAAACAAGTTCAAACACTTACGATAAATAAAACGATTTTACCCAAAATGCTACTTTAACATGGAATTTACAAAAGAACGGGTAATATAAAGTCATAAGTGAACCATATATGATATCATAAAAATGAATATGACTCTGAAATAATTAAATTACATTATTTAAATCACTATATAGGAGTTTTGGATACGTACGAAGCATATCGGACTAAAGGTAAGGGATAATTTTGCAATCTCATTTTTATCTGGGATTGCTTATACGTAAGTATTTACTGGGGTAATATTATTAATCCATGCCCATTAAATGTTTATCATAAAGTGTTTAATATTATTATATTCTTTTATTACCCCTATTTTTCAATTAATTTGTTTTATGAAAGGAATCTTCCTTTTGTTTACCATACGAGGAACTTTTTGAATTTTCTAACAAAAGTACGAGGAGAATGTTCTTTTATCTTATACGGCATGAAAAAATTTTATAGATTCATAATGCCTAATTTTTCATGAAGTTTAGTCTACAATATTTCATGAATATTTTCAAAAAAATCCTTTTCTTTTAAAATTTCATGGCATTTTGTGAAAAGAAAATTATTTTCAAGAAGAAAGGATATTTTCCTCAAGAATTCATTTCAAGTGTTTTATCAAAACCATTTTCCATCTAAGATGACATTATTTAATTTGTGTAATTTTCAAGTACAATGTCTCTATAATTTACATGGTTTCACTTTTCTTATGATGAAATGATATCCATTTGTTTTATATGGATTATGTTTTGATGGGATGATGTTTATGAAACCCATTTTATTCTTTGGGTTTTGATGAATGATTTATGTTTATGTTGTGGCACACGTAAGAATGATTTCAATATGAGATGGGTGGGACCTATATCTCCCTCCAATGCATTGGATAAATATTTATATCTCATCAGATAGACATGGATGGAATGGTATGTAAATTTGGTTCAGTGAGATAGTACTGGAACGAGGAGTGGACTCGATTCCGAAAGGGACTTTGTCCACTAAGTTGGTCTTGGTAGCAATGCCTTGGATACTATGGAAATCATATCATGTTATCAATGGTTTTCCACAATTATATGGTTTATTCCCATGATATTTTATCATGATTGATGTTCCTTTATGATATATTCCTTACATACTTCCAAGATTTATGTCTTTGCCCAAGATTTTGATGTTTAGATTTAATGTTCATGTTTTTGCATTCAAATGTTTATGGATTGTTTTATGTACTCTATTTTTACACTTACTAAGCATTTGAGCTCACCCTTTTTAGGTTTTGTTTTCCCCAGGAAATAATGAAAGGTTTTAGGTAAGAAAACAAAAGGGAAAGATCTTTATGGGAGATGTTAAAGATCTTTCACCACAATTATAAGATTTTGTTCCGAGTTTCCAAAGTCACTAAACTATTACGGTCATTCAGTGTTTGTTTTTTTATTATTAAGTATTCCGAAAAAGTAATGTAATGTCTTTGTACGTCATGTATGGGTCTCTACAGTTGGTATCAGAGGAAAGGTTTAGTTAACCTTTGGAAACTAGGAAGCAAAAACTTTAGTGAGATCCCTAGAGATATTTTTATGGTATGTCTAGGGATGTCCATAAGTTTACGTATAAGTATAGGTTATAACCCTTGAATTATGGTAACAATATTATAATTTAACGTAAGATTCTAAATATTGAAAGTAATCCCCCTTTATTATGATTTTTTCATCTCACACTATTTTTTTTTGGTTTTTAGAAAATGTCTGGAAATAGGAAGATTCATGTTAATGGAGAATATGATGGACAATGGAATGATATTCTTCATGAGCTACCAAATGAAACAATATTTGGAAGGTGAAATGTCATTTTTTTTCCTAATCATAAATCTCATAATATGATCAATAATATCAACTTTGATATATTTCCCGACTCATATAATAAGAGAAAGATGGAGTTTCATAATGATCATAGAGGAAAGAAAGTTTAATTTCCCTCATGTAAATCATGTGGGAAGAGGCATCAGGGAGAATGTTTCAAAGGAACTGGAAGATGCTTTGGGTGTGGAAAAGAAGGACACAAAGCCAGTACTTGTAAAGGAAAAGGTTCTGTTAACCCCATGGACAAGTATAATGGTATTCCTAAGACATAAACAATGGTTAAATGTTTTAAATGTTGAATGTACGAGCATTATGCTAACCAATTCCCTAAGGGAAAATCTCATGAATTGAATCAACATGGTCATATGGGTAGTATTGAGGTGGATGATGACTAAGAGACTACAAATGATATAAGAGATGAAAGAAAGGATTAATCTTAGTAAGTGTTTTAAGAAGGTAGTGGAATGATTTTATGTTTATCAAGAATAATGTATGGTACTATGGAATGATGAAAATATAAGGATTGATACACTGTTGTCTTTCCTTTAGTTTTTGAAAGTATATGATTAATGGTACCGATAACCATGAAAGGATATTCAAATATTTTTGGAAGCTATGTGGTATGTGTATAAGGAAAGGATAAGAAGATAATGAGATGTTTGATAGTATTAATGAGATCATGACTGGTATAAGTAAAAAATGATATCATGGTTTGAGTATATAGAATATTGAGATTTTGGTATGTGGAAAGAGATATCTTTTGACAACATTCATGTTTTCACTAAGGTTCAATGGGTATTAATTTTTAAAAGAATACATGTTTAAGGAATTCAAATGTTTGGAATGTGACCAACAAGATATATATATCTTACGATATACTGGCGATAAATGATTGTATTAAATGCTTGGTAGATGACCTTTCTAGTAGTCATTTTATTTATACTATGAGATTGGACAGAAATATTTTGGATAAACCTAAAGACTGGAATAGATTATGTTAGACATTAGATAGTATTGTTTAAGGCTAAAACTTTTTGTTATGTTATAATAGTATAGTTTTAGAAAAAGGAAAACTCGTAGGACATGCGATAAATTGTCGCATCAGACAAGGATGCGGGAATCGAACCCAGAACCGAAGTGTGACAGGCCTTTATCACTGGCCAACAGGAAGTCCCTGGTTAGTAGAAACTAGTTTTATTTTATTAAGCGCTAGGATAGATGAAGTATAAGTCTATTTTAGAAACCATATACAATTAATCTTAGAATAGATGGACTTATGTATATTTAATAATTTGTGCTAAACTTTTTGTGATAGAAACAGATGGAATGACCTAACATTCTATCACATGATCTGCTAACACTTCACGAATGACAAATTAAACTTCATTTATTTAAGAGATGAAGTGGAAATTGTTCAAGGCACGAAAAACAGTGAGACTGTAAAAAAATCAAGTAAGTATTTCTTTTATTTCAACAATTCTTCAACATTAGGGAAATGATCTTGAGAACAAAAAACGTTGTCCTAGTACCCTCATACTTGATGAATTAGATGGTACCTTAAATCATCAAAAATTTATGGCTTTGTGATTGATGGATTTTTCATAGCCATGTTCTCTACCAATCTCCATCAGAACTTGATGGTTAGATTTCACTTCCATATCCATATTTTCACCTATGTTGTCCTATGTGGAAATCCAGTGCTGGGTTACTTTGAGTGACCGTTATGACTCTAACATTCCTTTTTAAAATGATGTTATAGTATTCCGTTTTATGATGTGGGTTTCCATGAAAGAAACTTTCAAGTAGTAATCCATTTATAACCCTGATGAATTTCGAGGGAGAAATTCATTTTAAGGGGGGTAGAATGTAACACCCCGAGATTTTATGAGAAATATTATTTTTAATTACTTTGATGTCTTGTGTTGTACGCTACAACAAGATTATCTCGTGCTATACGCAACCCCATATTAGATTATAGTATACACAAACACTATTCTAGGCTTGTGTTGCATTCCAGAGAAACCTTCCTCGATAGCGTGTATTGTACGCAATACTGAGTTTCACTAAACGAGATATTATTATAATATTATTATGAACTAGCCGTTATGAATAGTAATAACCACTTTTTGAAATTTTATAAATTTTATCATTCAAAATGGACTTCATTTTTGGATTTGGAATATCGAAATTATCCTAGGATGAAGTTTTGGTATTTTTCTGAAAACATTAAAGTTTTGATGAATAGTGAAAACACTGGGTTACTATTTAAAAACCGACTTTTTATTTTAATAATAATTTATTTTATTTAAATTTATTTTATGTCAAAATAGATACATAATACCTATATAAGTGCAATTTAATTCATTGGAGTCATTTTATAATAATATAGATATATAAAAATTTTATTGAACTTTTTGCTGTCTTTTACCCACCTCCTTGGAGCATTTGCAATTGTACATAAACCTTTATTTTACTGCTTCTGTGTGTTGAATTTTGAAAATCCGAGAGACACAGTCAATATCAAGGAGTAAAATGTTGTTTAATAAGATAAAAACAATTTTTGTTGAATAGTAACCTTTTTCTTTTATTTACCACGGTTAAAAGTAAATAGCATAATTAATGGTAAAAATGATATTATTATTTCCCTAACACATGTTATAATTCTATTGGATAAGTGTAATTCGACAAAAAACAACCTTAGGAATAAAATATTACCATTTAGATCCACTTGGATTAGATTAGGACATTTATTATTATTTTATTTAAAGAATAGTTAAAATAGTTAAAATCAGTGTTTAATAACTAAAACATTTTTAATATTTGGTTATACATAAGATAAATTAGACTATAAATATTCATTAGAAAAATAAAAATATTTCATACATAATGGTATTTTATTTATAATTTTTATACATTAAATAATTTAAATTATTTATGACACAATGATGATGTAGTAATTACCTTATTAATGAAATATTAACATAATTGATGTTATAAATACAAAAATAAATGTAATTTGAGACTTTTTATAAATTAAACTAATTTTTTGGTTAATATGACATGTTATTATTGATTCAATTAACTTTTTTAGAACTAATCATGCAGTTATTATTTTCACAAAAATCAATTACCAAATAGTGTCAAAATTGACATAAAATAGTTTTTTAAAACAAATATTATATTATTAATTGTTATTATATTACTAAAAATCTATGGTTCTTCCAAATGACTTAGATAAGGATATTTATATTAATAATGAACCAGTTGGGGTTCTTTTGTCTTGTTAAGGTAAGTTTATTAACCAAATAGTGTAAGAAAACAAGAAGACAGGGTAAAAGTTAAATTATTTAACTTAGAGTTAAATCTTATTGATAAGGTTATAATAGTAATCTAAACTTGTTTAAAACCTATTGGTTGAGATGATTTATACCCATTCCCACATTATTATCTAAATAATTCTCTTTGTAGCCATTATAAACCGAATATGACTTTATTGTAAAATAATATTTTACGTTTTTCCTAAGATGCCCCTCTCATCCCTTACAAAATGGAACCTCCTTCATATTCTCTTTACACACTTTTTGAGCCTTAAAGCTCAGCCAAAACCTTACCATTACATTATAAAATTCCCTAAAAACATAATAGAGGTTATGGTATCCTCAAAATACCCACTCTAGTGCCCTAAGATGATGTTTAAAAGAGGTTTGTCGAAGAAGAGGTAATCTCTTGTACCGATTCTTTCAAGTTTCTTTCTTCTTCATCTTCTTCTTATTTAGTTGATTAATTAATAAGTAATAACATCAGTATCAATAATATAATGATATTTTATTATAAATATTAAAAAACCCCATTTTAACTTCTATCCATCCTACGGAAAACGAAATCACCGCGCGTGCGTACGTACAGAATACCATCTCCACGCTGTGCAGTAATCTGTTTTTCCACCAGCACCTTACTTGGATGGGTATAATGGTGTAAAGAATATATATATATGGTTATAATAACATCATAATAATTATGAGATATTATATCATCCACCCCAATTCCACTCAATAATTATGGGAATGATATCATCACTCGTGGGTACGTATGGATTACCGTCTCCACGACACGACATGATTTATTCTCCATGTTAACCATTCAAGAATGATTATAATGTATATATAATGAATAATAATGAAATATATGACATGATAAAGCTACTGGATATATATATATATATATCTGTGTGTGTGTGTGTTTCATCTACTTAATTCCATTCAAGTCAATAAGGAAAGGAAAACAACATTCATGATTACGTACAACCTACCGTCTCCATGAACAGTGTATTTGATTTCATTTGTCTATCTATTATATATATATATATACTGAATATATGTGATATATAAATCATGATTTACATTATGCAAGTATTTAAATCTTGATATAATTAATAATAATATCAAGAACAACAAGTCCAAACACCTACGATAAATAAAACGATTTTACCCAAAATACAGCTTTAACATGGAATTTACAAAAGAACAGGTAATATAAAGTCATAAGTGGACCATATATGACATGATAACAATAAATATGATTCCTAAATAAGTAAATGACATTATTTAAATCACTATACAGGAGGTTCAGATACGTACAAAGCATATCAGACCTAAGGTAAGGGATAATTTTGTAATCTAATTTTTATCCGGGAGTTCTTATACGTAAGTATTTACTGGGGTTATATTATTCATCCAGGCCCATAAAATGTATTTTATATTGTGTTTAATATTATTAAATTTATTTTTTACCCCACTTTGACTATTAATTTGTGTAATGGAAGGAATTTTTATTTTTTTTACCATACAAGGAACTTTTTAACTTTTTCCACAAAAGTAGGAGGATAATGTTTTTTAACTCATACGGCATGAACATATTTTTACGAATTCATGATGCCTTATTTTCATGAAGCTTACTCTACAATATTTCATGAATATTTTCAACAAAATACTTTTCTTTTAAAATTGCATGGCATTTTGTGAAAATAAAATGATTTTGAAGAAGAAAGAATATTTTCCTCAAGAATTCATTTCAAGTGTTTTATCAATACCATTTTCCATGTCAGATGACATTATTTAATATGTGTATGTTTCAAGTATAATGTCTCTATAATTTACATGGTTTATCATTTCTTATGATGAAATGATATCCATTTGTTTTATATTGATTATGTTAGGATGGGATGATGTTTATGAAACCCATTTTATTATTTGGGTTATGATGAATGATTTATGTTTATATTGTGGCACACGCAAGAATGATTTAAATATGAGATGGGTGGGACCTATATCTCCCTCCAATTCACTAGGTAAAGATTTATATCTCATGAGATAGACATGGCTGGAATGGTAAGTTAATCTGGTTCAGTGATATAGTAATGGAATGAGGAGTGAACTCAATTCATAAAGGGACTTTATCCACTAAGATGGTCTTGGTATCAATGCCTTGGCTGCTATCGAAATCATATCATGTGATTAATAGTTTTCTACAATTATATGTTTTATTCCGATGCTAGTTTATCATTATTGATGTTCTTTTATGATATATTCCATACGTACTTCCAAGATTTATGTCTTTGCTCAATATTTTGATGTTTAGATTTTATGGTCAAGTTTTTGCATTCAAATGTTTATGGATTGTTTTATGTTCATTATGTTTACCCTTACTGAGAATTTGAGGTCACCCTTTTTATGTTTTCCTTTCCCCAGGATATAAAGAAAGGTTTTAGGTAAGAAAACAAAAGGCGAATATCTTTATGGGTGATGTTGAATATCTTTAACCACAATTAGAAGATTTTGTTCTGAGTTTCCGAAGACACTAAACTATTACGATCCTTGGGTGTTTGTTTTTCTTATGTATTAAGTATTCCAAAAAAGTAATGTAATGTCTATGTACGTCAAGTACGAGTCTCTACATAGAGTCTATGACGTGGGATGAAAAATAATTAATTTAATGAATTTTTTGAGAATGTATTTTGATGGATTTATAAGGATAGATATTTCAGTGGTCAGGAAACAAGAAATAAATTATCATGACATCAGAAAAGAGTGATAGAGTGAGGAGATAAGAGATCTTTTGACGAATTAAAAGAGGACCTTCTGCTAAGTATTATGATGAAGATGGAATTTCTTTCATGTTTAGTAGAAATTATCCTTTATTTTTCTTGTGGACAAACCTTGTGATTCATACTAGTGATTCTATTATGATATTTTATAAGTTCTACCTAAGTTTTTTTTTGAAAATTTCAATTATTATACATGTGATTTAAATTTCATAATTATTCATCAGTAATTTTGTTCCATTTTTTTCTTCCATTAATTAACTGATACATTTTCGATCATTTTGTATTTTTTATTAGGTGCAAATTTTTAGGTCATTCCAGTTTAGATGTTGTTTTCATATTCTTGTTGTCGAAGATTCTCAATTCTCAATCGAGAATTGAGATCATATTACTTTGACTATTTCACTGTATTTAGAGATCATTGAATACTTTTATAGGAAATTGTTGAAATAATTTTTTAACTAATACCTTATATTATGAACTTTACTTAGGAAAAATATTGATACACATAGTTTATATATTTTGGACGTTGTTTTTATCAAATTATGGAATTAATTCATTCAATGTAATGAATAATGGATGTTCTAGTTGTGTCACTTGGAAAGTCCACCAATAGATTATGGTTTCTCTCTTGTTTTCATTAACTGTTTCTTGTTTTTTTATATTTACATGTTTATTTAGATTGGAAATTATTATAGTTCATTTTTATCCTTAGAAAAACCCCTTTGAAATATATTATCTAGTTAAATAAATTTCATGTCAAAAAAAATCCTTAAATGCAATCTCATTGAGATAGAACCCTAGTTTCTACTATATTATAATAGTTTGTAGATAATAATATTTAATAGGGTTAATATGAATCAAAATCCTTTATTTTAATTGGATTTATTTCCATAAATCGTTCTAAGTGGTTTCCAAGAAAAATAATACAAGAAAATAATAGAAGTTATGAAATAACATAACTATTACGAAATAATAAATATAAAATAAAACACTAACCTCCCTTAAATAAAATTGTTCTATATTTTTTAACAAACAAGGTGTCTATAAAAAACTTTTAATTAAAGTGAATTTTAAAAAATAATGGATGAACATAAATAAGATAATAATCCTCAAGTCTTTTAATATTTAGTAAAATGAATTCATGTGTTTTCATATTTTTTTCCTGGAATTCCATGTAAGAGAGCTAAACATTCTGACTTTTATAGAATAAATTCCATAGGTTGAGGTAAAACATTGATAAAACTCACTTTCCATATTAATTAATTTTTACTTGTACATAGAGGAAGAACTAGATCCCCCAAATGATTTTATTTAGGGGGATTCTTGTAATTGTGATTCATTCTATTTTAATCATTCTCATTTTTTTGTTAATAACTAAATCCACTTATTTTTATAATTTATAAATGATATCATATTCACTACAAAATGACGGTTTAGTTGTGTTTGTTGAATAAGGATTAATGTACGAAGAATAAAATGAGTCATTGGAACTATAAATTTAGGCAACCTATATGAAAAATCACATGAAGATGGAGATCAAAGTGGTGGATGTCCGATAAAGAGAAATGAAGAAATTTTTTCATCTTTTGAAGATGTCCCAAGAAGACATGAAGGGACTTGAGGGAAGTTTTTCTCTTATAGAAGTTGAACATGGGGCCATATGTCAATATTCCTCCCCCAAATTAAGAAATTTATCATACTATAAGGTTTATATAAACACTATAATATTTAGAGTGGAACCCGCATATAGAAGATGAGATAATGGAATGTAGGATAGATAGAATGTGGTGTTTTTTAAAACATAAGACCCATCCACCAATGGATTTAGAATGAAAAAAACATTATCCTTCTTTTAATATTTTTAGAATAAGCACATATTGAGGGAATTAAACCAATACTTCTACACCCCTATACTTCTTATTCTTTACTTTGAATTAAATTTTTACAATTTCAATAATATTTTAAAGACCTCAAGTTTTTCTTGTAGAAAAAAAGTGTACAAAAACTATCTAAATACCTTTCCAAGACTTTCCACAAGATTAGTTTAATATTTCAACTATGAAATTAAATGGATGCCACTCTATAATTATTGGAAAATATTTTTCTTGAACTAATTTTATTAAGAGAAGCTATAAGCTGAAAAAACACAAACCAACACCATCACTTCTTAAACTCTGGTCTTAGTTTACATGAGAATAATTTTCGTGGGAAATAATGTTATTTTGATTTCTTCTTAAAGAGATTTTAATCTTACTAGAGGAGATTCATTAAAACAATTGATGTTTTTTTGAATCTATGGAAAGTCGGATAATGCTTATAAATAAAGTATTTTTTGAGTTTAAAATTCTTTTCACATATTCCTACTTTTAAAATATTTTTTTCTACTCTTGTCTGAAATTTATTATTTTTATTGAAATGAATGAAATTTTTACATTCTGAATTTTATGTTAAAAACTATTGGTTATTTCTATTAAATGGAATGTTTTTTCTTTTGTATTAGTTTTCAATAATATTTTCCTTTGATCAATTTTTTTGGACACGTTTTGAAAATAAAATAATATAGAAAACTCATATTTTAGTTGAATTTTTGGTTGTTTTAATCAGGAGAGAACTTTTATCCATGCTATGAAATGTCATTTATAATTTTCTATTGCATGGAAAACATTTATTGGGATTAAATTTTACCCTTTGAACATGATTTTAATGTACTGAATTTAATTTTTTTTGAACTTAAAAATCAATTTATCCTTGAGTTCAATATTAGTGAAAATGTTGTTATTTAGTGTGGGGGGAGACGGTATTTCACTATGCTGAACGATACCTAAATTCATGCCCTTTAAAAACGCCTTTTTTTTAAATTTTATTATTTTTTGAATGTTTAATAAAACATTAATTGTGAGTTTATATTTTACAAAATAATGAATGTTGTGTATGTACTTTAAAATGGTAAATTTTATGTTACCCCTTATATATAATTGAGCAATTCATTTTTCACTTCCCTCTTGAAAAGTAGCTGGTTTTGGTAAATAATTCTAGGAATAGTTTACAATTATCATTTCCATTTAATCTTTTAATTTCAATTCAAACGTTAAGGATATGAATTCAAATGAATTACAAAATAAAAATTCCAATCTTGGTTGAAAAGTTTCTTTTATTATTTAACCTCTCAGATGGGTTGTTTTTTATCATTTTAATTTACTAAATTTCTCATCCAAAAGTACTTTCTAAACTATTTTATTACTAATTTATGTGAGTTGGTTCACTAGGATGAAAATAGAAGTTTGAAATTACATAAAAATTTAGAATGAAATGGGTTTAATATCGATTTCAATTTTTATGGTTAATTAATTTGGTGATATAAGAAACAGTTTTACACCAGAAAATATTTAATTTCTTGTGGGTTAAATATTTTCATTTCTGGATGAGTTCCAAGGGGTGAAATCATTTTGAAAACTATTTTTTCATGAAAACCCAATATCTCAAAAATAAATATTTATTTCAATCCACTGAATTTGTTAAATTGTTTTCTCGAGGACAAGAATAAACTTAGTGTAGGGGTTTTGATGTGGCTATATTTTGGTACTAATTTTCCACATATATTTTTTTAAATTTAACTATGTGTTTTTGTTAAAATAATGTTTTATTTGATTAATTTCTAGTTTTTATTAAATTGGGTTTCAAATAATAAATTAATTAATTATAAGTTTTAATTAAAAAGTTTTACCTCTATTTTTAATTAATAAATTATGAAATTTATGTTTAACATTTAATTACTTTAATTTAATTTATTTAATAGTTGGAGATTTTAATTATAATTAAATCTTTTAATGATTTTTATAATTTATTTATTTATTTTTAACAAATTTTTTAATTGAAAAAATTATTATTTTTGATTTATTTTATTTTATTTTATTTTTATTTTTTTAATTGTTAATTTTTAAATTTTATATTTAATGTATCTTGAATATTTATTTATTTTATTTTCATATCATAACATTTATTTATAGTGAATTATTTTTTACTTTAGATTTATCTTTTTTTCAGATGTAACACATGTAATATAAAGGGATAATGATCCTACAAAAAGAATTGTTTTGAAAAAGTGCAGTGATGAAGAGTTTTTGACATACAAGGATTTGTGGTTACATAAGGGAGACCCTGTAAAATAATTTGTGAAAGAGAACCAGATAATATAAAATAATCAGAAAGATTAATCCTTCTTTTTATAGTGTACCCATACAATAGAATTCATTTTAGCCAAGACATTTACATAAGATAAATTTAGTGAAAAAAGTCGTCTGCATAACATAAATCTTTTATAGGACAATTCATCCTATTAGTGGGACTCAATCCTTCAACGAATCTCGAATCTACCTTTAAGATTGATTTGAGGTCACCACCATTGTAAAGATCTAGATGAGGTCGAAGCCAAAGAGAATGATGAACATTCACATTCCAAGATGAGGTTGAACAATGTTGAGGAATATTTATATGATGATGATGGGTTAATATAATTCTAAATGTGAATATGAAGTTGAAAAATCAGGTTGAAAACTCTGAAGATAGAGTATTTCATGACATTGGTGCAACCAAATTTTGTTCTAGTCATGTTTTTTAAAGATAATGAGGATTTAGTATTTTTATGAGCACCAATCATGAGGATGAAATTGTTTATATGATAGGTTTTTGATGAAATTCCACAATGAAATTGTTTTGTAACACCATTTGAATTTGTGTTTTCATGGTGGTATGAGCTTTTGGAGAATTCCGAATTTGGCCAGTTGAAGACGAGAATCCCATGAATAGACATTTCAATGAATTCTTGTGGTATTTTTAAAATTATCATTTAATTTTATAGAAGAATTAATAGGAGTATTATGTAATATATGAGGTCTAGATGTTGAAGATGGTACCAAGTCCATGTCAGTTCCAAAGAATACCAATCGATATCATTTGAAGTTGAAACATAGGATTGAATCTTTTGACCTTAAAAATATGGTTTCCATTTCTAGAATCGGCTGACACTGAATAATTGGTCGAGTTGTTCGATTATTAATTTCTCTACGATTTATGAAATTAATGTTCTATATGGATTTTGATAACCGGGAGTGATATGCTTGTGGTTTTTGTTTTTGATGTTACTGGTATTCAATATTAAAGAAATAAATGCGGGGTTAATTTTTTTAGGAATGTCAGAACATTGGGTTTGAGCATGGGGAAATTGGAGTAGAATAACATGTGGATTAGAACAATGTAATTCAAAGATATATATATATATACATATGTATATATATATATATATGTGTGTGTGTGTGTTTGTTTTTACTCGAGAATTTAATTCTTATTTACTATATAGATGAAGAAGATATATAGTTTTGCTAAAATACCAAAGAAAATGACTCAAGGAATGAGAACTAAATATCCATTGATGGATCTCACATTACAAAAGAATTTTAGAGGTCGTGATGTGGTATGGAGAATAATTTTTTTTCTAGATTAGTTCTAAAAAGTAGTTTGAGGCAGTCATAGTGATAGACTATTCAGGGACATAAAACAACCAAACCATTTTCATAAAACAGGATTGGAGAAACATAGAGGAGAGACAAGAGATATTTTAGTGAAATCCAAGTTTACCTACTACTGATCGTATTGATTATGATATAAATCCATTCACATTTTTCGAACATGGTCAAACAATTTTATTGTGGCCTAACCAAGTTATTCTTTCTAGTGATTCAGTTCCAAGAGTAAATAATTTCTATTAAAATATGATTTTATCTAGATTTTCAATTATCATATATTTGATTATTGTTTAATAATTTTTCTTATTTTATTTTTTTCAATTTTCATCTTATATTAATTGACTGATACATTTACCACATAGAAGTATTTTTATCAGGTTTAAACTTTTTGGTTAGTATGATTAGGAGTTTTTTGTTCAATACTAATTGTTGAATCTTCTAAAATATACCTCGAGAAGTTTAAACATAATGCCATCAACTCGGTCAAAGTGTTTGGTGAGTGTTGAGCTCTTTGACTAGCTCTTGACGAAATAAGGTTTAAACTGAGATATTTTTTAATTACCTTGAAATATCAAACTTAATGAGACGCATTGTTTATATATTTCTAATAGTGTACTAAGATAATTATGGAATAAATTCTTTCAAAGTAATAAAGAATGGATAAACCTGTTGATTCACTTGGGAAGGCCACTGATCATTTATATATTCTCTCTATTTCTCATTCACTATTGTGTGTTTTTTCTTTTTATATGTTTTTCAATTTATAAATTAGTTCAGATCCTTTTTAACATTATGAGATCACCTTAGAAATATTTAATCTAGGTACAATAAAAATCATGACAAAGAAACTTCTTAAATGCAGTATCATTGGGAGACGATGCTGGTTTCTGCTATGTTGTTGTAGTGTCGAGAAGAAATTATTAAATGGGTCAACATGACACAAAAATATTACTTTTAAATATACCCTAAAAATCATCAATATAATAGATCTATCCCATATTAATGACACTTCCATCCATTTAAAAACAAATTAATATAAGTAAATATTTAAAGGGTGATTTATTAAGAAAATAACACCGTAAAGTGCCAGCTAGGTCTCCAAAACATTCTTTGGAAACCACAATACAATAACTTATATTCGAGACAAAATAATACCTTAAAAGAAATAAACAAAACACTTAAATTCCATTTTAAAGACCAAAACATATCTTTAAATGTATAAAATCCTTAATAAAGGACATTTGACTATTTTATCAAAAATCAGGTGTAAAATGTTAATTCAAACATATATATACTATGAATTGAAAAGAAAAAAAACCTTTTAATTCAATGAAAATCTAATGAAAACCGATTTTACATTATAAATAGTCTTGAATTAGTTTTAATATTATCATTTAATGTCCAAATCCTGAGTCTAAAAACACATACAATCAAGATTCTATAATTTAAAGGCAAAGGAATGTGGAAACCAATAATGAATCATAAATTTTCAAAAATGAGGTGATAATCTTTCCCAAGGAAGAAATAATGAACATAAATGAACAAAAAAACCCAAAAAACAAGAAACCCCAAAATTAAAATCAATGAAAGTGTCGAACTAGGTTTCCATGAACATCCAAGGTAAAGACAAGAGAGGATTAAGATGAAATGAGGGGTAGAAAAGGTCCAGAGGTGAATACATTGAAAACCCAACCATGAAACATGAATAAATCCCAAAAAATCAACAATATTGGAATATAAATAAATGGGATAGGGTTAAATGACCTGTACGTATTGAATAAAAGATGAGTATAGGGTTTATGGGGGTTAAAATAAGGGAGGGGTGGATTGAAAATTTCCATTTTTTAAAAGCTGAATAGACAGTATTGGTTCGACACCTAGTTTATCACACTTTATTCTATTTATGTAAATCCCATAGATTTAAATATAAAGTCCCAATTGTGGATTTTTCATGGTTTTTATTTGGTTATCCTAACAATGTTCAATCTATTCACTAATAAAATCTCACATAAGGGCCACTCACATGGTTTCCACTGAGACTCCTTTAGTTTTCCCGATACCATGTGCTATACCTGAATAATGACCATCCATATACAAAATATAATAGGAAATCATTTATGTAAGGGTACCTATATATTTTATACTAAACTATGTCCCACAAGGTAACAATATAAGGTTTGTTGACATGTTTTAGAAAACTGTGTGGTGATCTTACAATCAAACCATGCCCTGAGATAAATCTTAAATACTTTTAAAAACTTTAACTAGATTCATCTAAGAAATCATGTAAAATATAAAATTATAGTAAATAGATTAAATAATAGGGAAATCCGGGTCTGGGTTGTTACATTTGAAGAAATAAAATGTTAATAGGTGAGTTGATAAAGAAAAATAAAGTTTTAGCTTCTAAAGAAGATGTTTTTGAGAAGTTTGATATAATTTTTTCTCTTATTACTAGAAGTAAGATATGTGGAATTGGAATGTTTAAGGGAAATATTCCACTATACTGTATCAAGTTTTTATCCATTAGGAAATTCATAGAAACTTTTGCACAGTTAAATGATAATGAAGCTAATAAAGATTAAGAAAGAAGGATAATGATGTTTTCTGAGAATAAAACCACTAAATTTGATAAATAAAATTTTTATTCAAAAGTGATGTATAATATTTTCTATAAATTCATAAATATAATTTTGTTATGAAAATTTTAAGATAGTTATATAAATTATGATGGATAAGAAGTTGAGAATTCTTGTGACATGGATGAAAACTACTAATTGAGAATGTCAATGAGGGATAATTCACTAGTGATGAAAGCAGTAATATTGGAAGTGATAAAGAAACTAAAATAGTTTTTATATTAAATATGGAACTATATTAGTTTCATTCAATGATATGATAGTTTTTAAAGAAGATTAATCATTTGTAGAAGTATAATCAATCAAAAACAAACAAAGAAACTACTCATGATGAAGAATAATAATGGTTGATGAAAGGGATTGATGTTTTAAATATGTTTATAATTCAAGATAAGACTATAAAGGTTAATATAGAAAATAAATTTATAGTGAAGGAAAATGAGCATGATGTTTTGAAATTTAAATTAATGAATTCATGAAATGAAATAGAAAAATATAAATTCAATGATTAGAATTCTATTGAAGATATTGCAAAATGTTCAAAGAAGAAGGTTGTGAAAAATGGTTATGTTTCAATGAATTATGAGGATTAATTAAACCAACAAATATCACACACAAAAGATGATTAAAATCTTTAATGTATTGCTGGTAGGATTAAATTGAAGAAATAGTTGATGAAGATCAATTTTGTGGAAAAACAATGTGAATCTCTGAAATTTTAAAATTATGGGACTAAAAACATAAAATAAAATATTGCTTCGAATGGCCCCCCAGTGTCCTCTCGGTTGCTAGCGGCTTTACAGGGTCTCAGTGAGGTCTCGAGTTTGAGTCTCACCGAGTTACTTCCTATTGTATTAATGTAAGATTTTTATTGTATTTATCCCCCCTCCACAGTACTATTGAAATAAAAAATTTCTATGAAAAAAGATTCTGAAATGGATTGCTAGAATTATATATTAAATAATAAATTTCTTTGAGTCAATTTATGTTTTATTTCATAAAAAGGATTCAATATTGATGGTTAAAAGAAGGAAAAAAATTAAGTGTCAACGACTAGACAATAATAAATTTATAGAGGTAAGTTTTCCTTCTATAGATACCACTACAACTATAGAGGATTTGGGAACATGGATATGAGTTTTTGAATAAATATGAATATTATTATGATTTTAAATTCTTTCAAAAACAGATTTTGAGGGGGATTCGGTCTACTAAAAAAAGACAAGTTTAAAAGAAGACTGAAAATTTTAGATTTAAGGTTGATGTTAAATGTGACACCCAAACCTTAATAACTCTTTAATTACAATATTTACAAAAGATATTACATTACATAAGTTTCCATAAAACATTTGTCTTATAGTTTTAGTAGATCATAAAACCAATTACAATACAAAAACCACAAAACAACCCAGTGTGCATTTTTTTCCAGAATCCATGCTCTGAAAAGTACACCCATTATTTATTCAAGACAAATATCCATAACCATAACATAAAATTATTATTACTAAATTCATCTATTAAAATCATAAAATAATTTTAGAAGTTTTTATGAGAAAATAAAGCTCCTTAATTATTGTAGAATGAAATAAAACCTCTTAGGAAATGAAAAACATGAAAACCCATTAAATTTTATCTATTTAAATTGGAAACAAGAGATTTCAAAAACCTAAAATCCCACATAAAATCAAATTAATTGCCCAAATAATTAAATAAAATATTCTCTTAAGAAATCATAAAGGATATATAATAAACGTTATGGTTAATTGAGACATTATATTCATAATCACTATTATAATCACCATTATAATGGAAAATGCTATTCAATTATCTCTAATATATTTTTATAGAGAATAAATCATTACCAAATGTTTTGAAGGTGTAATGTCCTAGAATTTTTGTGATTTTTTAATTACATTTTATTATTTCTTAACCAGGATTTGAGTTGGAATGTGATTATGAGGCCCAGACAGGATGAAATGTATATTTAGAACTCTTTTTACAGTACCTTATATTGTCATGCGAGTGGGTTTTTCTATCATTTGAACTGGTGCATAAATCAAAAATACGAGGGCATGTTGGAATTCAGAACACCGAGATTCTCCTAAAAAGTCCTAACCTTGATCGGCATGGGTCGATTGAAAAAGATAAAATTTAGGACTTTTAGTAAAAAAATAAAATAATCTTAATAGTTTATTTTATTAAAACTTTTTTGCTATGACACAAAGACCAATAAACATAGTAGTGGAGTGATGAGGAGATTATGATTCATTATTGAATATAATTAATGAGATATAGTGGTGATTGACAAGGCGTCTCTATCCTTTAATTAAATAAGGATCCAGAGTTGGAAAAAAACCCTTGGGAAATTCTCTGACGAACATGGAAGCTATCTGTCTCTCTCTCTCTCTGATGATGAACACCATCGACTAATGCCATAAAATTGAGGTTCGACGAATAGAGGTGGGATGGATTCAAGAGATGATGAATGATGAAGAATGCTAATGGATCAAGGATCTATGATGCCTCATAGATTCGTCCCTCGTAAGAAACAAAACCTCAATCTTGGTAGCTGTTTAATTGTATTATGTTTTTCCCATTCTTATTTTAAAATAATCAATGCTGATCAACCCCCAAAAAGTTAATCTGCAGTTCATGTGTTATTATGAGAGGGTTTTTACCTTGTTTTTTTAATGGTATTGTTCATTATCTAATAGAACTATGATCTCAAGCCCCCCCTGTAGATTTAAACATCTAACACGGAGGGTGAGTGCCAACATGAACAAGGCCCGGGCCCCTCTTCCTATGCATTCTTCATTGCCTCATCCTCAAAATGATGGAAAGGTGAATCCAAGGTTATGGATATGATTTCGGAAACCCGAGAGGCCCAAAGTCATAGATATATTTACAATTGGACCACCAAACAAGACCTGGTGTCTCATGGAAGGTGTCGTTGGCGCAGTAGCCTGTGGCGGAGGTTTCAAGCTAGAGGCGACGCCGCCCCATGGACCACGTGCATGACGAAGCGTCCAACTCTCGCCAACCACGCTGGTGGAGGTGGAACACTCAGTGCGGTCCTTGATGGGGGAGGACACTGAGCCTTCTAGGTGCTGCATAAAAGGATCAGTATTCTCCCTACGTCCCACGTGCTGACAAGTGGGGAGGCTGGATGACAAGCATGCATGCCCCAACCGGACTGGCCCACTAGGCCGAGTCAACTGAGCCGACTAACTAAATTTTTGAGATAGTACAATTTAGAAGACTGAGCTGATGGGACAGAGATGGGCCACGCGGTGGCCTGTGCTAGGAAAAGAGACCGGCCCGCCAGTGCTGGCCGGACCAAATAAATTCAGGTCTCTAGGTGACTAAGCAGACTGGATGGATGGAAGACCTCAGTCGGGTCCAATGATGCCCAATGGGCTAGGAAAATGGTCCAGAAGGATAGGATCATGTCATGTGGGACCCCGAGTTGGGTTGGATTGGTCGGTTTGAACCAGCTGAACTGGGCCGAGATGCAATAGGGCCCCTTATTACAAAAAGGGACATATCTCCCACATCGTGCATCCTATTGGAACGCCTTCTACAGATTTGGAACCCACGTGATGGGGAGGTCCTTATAAAACCCTCTAAGTAAGACTTCATGTATGTTTACCTAGAAAGACTCCGCGACTCAGCTAGTAGTGAGACTCCATGACTCAGATCTCAGTGAGACTTCGTGACTCAGCTACCCAACCAGACTTCATTACTCACCTATTAGTGAGAATTCGTGACTGAGATACCCAGCGAGACTCTGTGGATCAGCTATCAGCGAGACTTTGTGACTCATCTACCATGACAGACTCTTTCATGCAACTATGAGTGATACTACGGGACTCAACTACCCTGTGAGATTCAATGATCCATTTATCAGTGACACTTGGTGACACAACTACCTAGCGAGGCTTCATGACTCGACTATCAATGATACTTCATGAATCATATAATGAATAGGTCTAGGTAACCTAGAAAGCATAATGGACTCATCAAGGATGAGTGACTTAACATTGATTGTTGTTCAGTGTATGCAACCATTGGTTTTTCTATCAACACTTTATGTCATACCTGTGTCGTGTTGACTCAAGTGAATCTATTCATTTTTCATCTAATTTTTATTTCATTTATCAAATTATCTGAGACTGAAGTTGGTTTCAAGGTCCTTACTAAGTATTGTTATGGTCACCCCTGCATGGTATTCACCGGCACCTATTGTGTCTTTGGTAGACGATGAACCAGTTGGACTTGGATCCTGGAGATTCAGAGCCAGGTTGTGCTTGGAGGTGGATCTACAGATGCGGTAAACTTTAGTGACATCTGATAGGGAGGTGTACCTACACATTAGGTAGGATAATTGGTGGAAGATATCTGATTTTTTTACTTCATTTTACTATACATTCCTTTTTAGATGGGTTTGTATTCTAGGACCTTTTTTCTTTCAATGGTACCTTTACTGGTGTGGTTCCTTCCTCATGTGCCATAATTATTTTTGGTATCCATGTTTCAGATTTACATTCCACATTATGGGTTCTGTGAGTACATGTTTAATGGAAATACCTTCCCTTTTTGGGATATGCCTTTTGGTGCTAGTCTCCGGCCCCCTTCCTATGGAAGGTGACTTGGGGTAGTCATGAAATATGGATTGGGGGAAAAATTGTGATAGAGTGGTGTTAGAGGTTGTCAATTCTTCATCAAGAACCACGATTTGATTGTTTTATTTTTGGGAAACAATGTTAACAGTTTTGAGTTTGACTTTTAGATTTGGGGAGTCTAGTGTTGGTGTAGTGATCAAAATATCCATACACTAGGACCATGAATTATTATTTCTGACTCGGTAAATGAAAACACTGGTTTCATGTATATTTAAAATGTCATAAAAGATCTATTTGAGTCAGAGTCTGCTCACAAGATATAATTAACTGACTGTGGCTCATATTTATTTCTCTTAGGATGCCTCCACATAGACAACTAACTGGGATCCTAATACAAGATCACAATGATGGTCTACTGTGTAGTGATGAATTGGTGTAGGGAATAGATCCTGAGATTGAACCCCCGGGTGGTGTACCAGAGGAACCACCACCCGTCGAACCACAGTTTCCACCAGCCTTACCAGAAAGGGATTCATGCCGACTGAGCGTGTATCATGAGTTCAAGAGATTAATTACTCTGAGGTTTCGAAGCGAGATAGATCCTTAGGAAGGTGAGGATTTTCCGGAGGCACTAACATGAGATTTCTTCTTGGTGAGGAAACCTTCATACCAGATGGAATTTCTAGTTGCTAGCCTTATATAGTTCATGTCAGGGAGATGGTGGAGGTTGACACTACAAAGGCGTAAGGAGGTGACCCTCACCTAGGAAGATTTTGAGTGTGTTTTCATGGAGGAGCTTTTCCCGGTGACCTTGCACTCAGTATGAATACATTATCTGATCCACTAATGGTAGGGAAGTGTGACCATGGATGAGTACTCTATAAGGTTAACAAACATCTCCCGATACTATTATGATATGGTGTATGACCCATTTTTTAGGGATTGAACCTTTGAATACATGCTTATAATGGATATCAAACCATAAATGATTTCTCTCAAAATATCTATGTAGGTTGGGGTGCTGGAGTGAGCCCTTATAGTGGAGAACTTCTGATAAGAACCTTCACAAACTATGAGAGAAACCAATGGAGGACAGGTAGTAGATTCCTCAGTATTAGGAAACCGATAGTAGGCACATGGATCCAAGAGGACCAAACCCTCCATGGGATGACTCTAAGATATTTAATTGACCATTTGAGGCTCTAGGTGTAGTGAAAACCAATAGAGGAACAAGTTGTTAATCACATGCGGTGGGCAGGGGCACATAGATTGAGACTACCTGACCTGCTGTACAGACAATCAGTAGGCAGTTGAGGGACCTCCAAGCCTGAGGCAGAGAGTCGAACAGGGTGGTCCAAAGTGGGGCATATGTGGAAGAAGAGTAGGAAGAGCAGAAAATAGTGGGAGGAGATACAAGGTACTACCACCACCACCACGAGGAAGTCTACCACGAGCTCTGGGAGCAGGTTCACAGGGGCGGGTCCAGCTTCAGGCAATGGAGGATTAGGAAAATGGAGCTCCATATATGATTAGAGGTACAATTTGTGTCTATTACACTTGAGCCATAGTTCTTAAAGATATATATGCGAGTCACTCATTCCTTACCACAAACATAGTTCAAGACCCAAAGATTCTAGTAGAGCCATTGGACCAATCATTATGATTAGAGAGTCCTACTAGAGGGGATTCGATAATTATACAATTATTTCTCTAGTGTGAGATTTCTCTAGGAGGATATAGCTTTGGCTGGGATCTCCTATTAGTGGCATCGTGGACTTAAAATGTCATCTTGTGTATGGTCTAGTTATATACAGTCCATGCTCGAATCAACTGTATTAGTTGAAAAGTGCGGTGTGGCCACGTGGATGTGTCCTAGTTTTCCATTAATGGGGATAGGGAATCCTTTTCAGCATAGAAGGTAATTGCTTAGATGAGGGTAAAGAAGATCACTCACCAATTGGATACCATCACCCTCAGTGTGGTGGACCAGTGGAGTCTGAGCATTCTTGTAGTGGTGGAAGAGTATGAGTATGTCTTTCCTGAGAACATTCTGGGACTACCTCCTCACAAAGAGGTATCCTTTTTAATCATTCTTTTCCCAGGGACAACACTGATAACCACACCGGAATATCAGATGGATCTCAAGGAGGTTCATGAATTCAAGGTACAACTTGATGACTTTTAGGAGAAGGTGTTCGTAAGGCCCGACATTTAACCATGGGAAACCCCAGTGTTGTTTTTCTAGGAGGCGTATGAGATGTTGGGGCTATTCATATAATTTCGATACCTGAACCAGGTGACCACAATGAACAAGTATCCACATATGAGGATTTATGAAATCTTTGTTCAGATTAAGGGAGCGATATGGTTCTCTATGAAAGACCTCTGGTCTGGCTATCACCAGTTTTAGGTATGGGATGAGGGCCTATGGAAGAAAACCTCCAGATGCTAGTATGGACACTATTAGTTCATGGTGATTCCTTTTGGCATAACCAATGCACCAGTGGTGTTCATGGGACTCATGAATAAGATCTTTCAGCCTTACCTTGATTATTTTATGGTTGTCTTCACTGATGAAATCTTGGGCTACTCTACGACGGAGGATGAGAATTATAGACACTCGTAGATAGTTCTGAATACACTCCAAGAGTAGTACCTTTATGGTAATCCTTGTAAGTTCCAGTTCTGGATTTAGGAGGTCATGTTTTTTGGACACGTCATCTTGAAGGCTGGAGTTTTAGTGGATTCAGTGAAGATAGAGGCAGTGGTTTCTTGGGTGCCTCATAGGAGCATGACCGAGGTGAAGAGATCCTTGTGGTTGGATGGATACAAATAGATGTTCCTACTTGACTTTTCAAGGGTAACATCACCCTTGTCAACTTTGAAAAAGAAGGGAAAACCCTTATTTTGGAAAGGGAAGTGCCAACAGAGTTTCCCAGAACCCAGGTGGAGACTAAGGTGTGCCCTCATATTGAGAGTAACAGAAGAGGACTTTGGGTATGTAGTCATCTGTGATGCATCAGGGACCAGACTTGGTTGTGTCCTGATGTAGGAGCGAGTAGTGATTGACTACGCCTCATGAAATTTGAGGTAACATGAGAAGAACTATGTGACCCATGACCTGCAGTAAGTAGAAATAGTCTTCACCTTGAAGACGCAGCAATACTATTTGATGAGTAAATTCTTTAACGTCCAATTTGGACAATAGAGTCTTAGTTATATCTTCTCACAAAAGGAATTGAACTTGAGACAATAGTGATGGATGGTGTCTCACTAGGACTATGACTTTGAGAATGTATATACTCATGGGAAGGGGAATGTGGTGGCAGCTGCTCCTAGAAAGATGTCTGGTTTACAACGGCTAAGTGAGGCAATGGAGCAGCTAGATAGGATGTAGATATCCTTTATGGATGATGATGGAAAAGCTTACCTTAAATAGATGAATATCACTCCTACACTCTAATAGAGACTTCGAGTGGAACAACTTGTGGATGTTGACTACGAGTCCAATCGTGCTCAGTTATCCTCAGTACAAGATCTTGATATATGTTTAACTGGTGGGGAGCACATAATCCTTTTAAGAGGACACATAGTGGTACCATAGATGTTTCTGGAGGAGGTGATGAGGGATTTCTATACATCCCCTTTGGAGGCACATCCTAGTGTGGTGAAGATGTACCAGGACCTGTGACATAAGTACTAGTGGACAAGGATTAATAAAGAGGTGTTAGAGTTCATTTCATGATACCCCACTTGTCAGAAAATGAAGGCTAAGAATCAAGTCCTAGAAGGCTTGGCACATCCACTTGAGGCACTAGAATGGAAGTGGGATGGTATCTCAATGGAGTTCGTGATAGGGTTACCATGCTCGTCTAGGGGATAAAATTTTATTTCGGTGATCATTGATTGACTCACCAAGCATCTCACAACTTACCCATCTAGGAACCTAGATAGGTATAGGGCCTAGGATGCCTCTACATCTAGGATATCGTGAATATACATAGTTTTCCTTTTAAGATAATCTCAGACAGTGATGAAAACTCTACATATCGGTTTTGGAATAGATTTTTAGAAGAATTTGGGACTCAACTACGCTTGACCATTTCCCTTCACGCATAGATGGATGGTCAGACAGAGCGGACCATTCATACCATGGAGTACCTAGTTTGTGCTTGTATCCTGAATTTTGGTCACACTTTGGAGGACCACCTTCCACTGGTGGATTTTGCATATAACAACATCTACCACTCCACCATAGGCATGACACCATTTGTGGCCTCGTACATATAGCATTTCAGATCAACTCTATGCTAAACAGACCCAAGAATATTAGCTCTCATGGGTCTGGAGTTGTTATAGGCTACCACTGAGAAGGTGTCGATCATCCATGAGTAGATGAGGACTGCATAGAGTAGGAATAAATTTTATATAGATAAAATATGAGGACTCTTGGTGTTCAAGGAGGGAAGCCAGGTTTTCATTCAGGTCTCACCCCGATGAAGATTGCAGAGGTTTGTATGGGGAGGAATGTTATCTCTAAGGTTTATCAAACCTTTTCAAATTATGAGAATAGTTTGTGAAGTGGCATACAACTTGCTATTCCCTCATAGATGCACATGGTGGATGATGTTTTCAATGTGTCTCATTTAAGGGGGTACCTATATGATCCATCACACATAAAAAATTAGGGAGAGATGGACAATGAAAATGGGTTGTCATTTGAGGATTTTCCAGTGGAGAGAGAGGATCAACATGAGAGGGTCCTATGCAGATGTTTGTTTACTCTGGTGTGTGTTCGATAATAGCATGATAACTTTTAAGAGAGGACATGGGAGATGGAGGTTTAAATTCATGCTCAGTACCTCATGTGTTTGTTTAAACATTTTTTATATTAAGAAGAAATGAAACCCAAAAAGTGGTGGATTAATGTAATATCCTTGAAGTTTTGTGATTTTTTTAATTACATGGAATTATTTTGAAATTAGGCTCTGAGACTACATGTGATTCTGAGGCCTAGAGAGGCTAGAAAATATTTTGATATATTTTTTAATGTACCTTAAGTAATCATGCGAGAGAGATTTCATTTCTTTTGAACCAGTTCTTAGATCAAAATATCAAGGGCACCGTTGAATTCATAATGAAAGTATTCGCCTAAGAATGGACTCACCTCGACTGGTGTGGGTCGACTGAAAATGATAATATTTTGGACTTCTACTAAAAAATAAAATAAATTTAAATGTTTATTTTATTAAAAATATTTCCAATTTGATGCAACAACCAATCAATCTTGCAGTGCTGCAACAAGGTGACATTGAATCATTAATGAACCTCATTAATGAGACAATGTAGTGACACACAACTCATCCCCTTATTTTAATTACAAAAGGATCCAAAGTTGTAAAAAAACCCTAGGGTAATTATTTGACAAACATGGAACCTCTATCTATCTCTTTCCTTCAAGGAACACCATCAACAAACACCATTAAATCAAGGATCTATGAACTTCAGTGGGATGTATTCAAGAGACAATGAATGACGATGAATGCTAATGGATCGAGGATCAACGATGGCTCAGATCTTCGTCCCTCGTCAGCAATTTTTCCCCAATCCATATATGGGTTTAATTGTTTTATGTTTTTCCCCATTATTATTATAAAACAATGAATTTAGATCAACCCACAAATAGGTTGATCCACATGGCGGGTGTTCTTTCGGGATGGTGTTTACCGTAGAAATATTTGTACCAGGATTGATCATTATCTGATAAAACTATGATCCTGATCCTCCACTGTGTTTTTAAAATTATAATGTGGAGGGCGCAGACCAACATGAACAAGGCCCAAGCCCCTATTCTTTATGCGTTCTTTGTGGGCGCATCCTTGAAATGGAAGAAAGGTGAATCTGAGGCTGTAGAAGTGATGGAGGTGAGCCGAGAGGCCCGAAGGCCAAATGAGTCTATAAGAGGACCACCAGAGCGAACCCAGTGGCCCACGGAAGATACCACTGGCACAACACCACCGACACGGCGGTGCAGAGGACCGGAGGCGGCAGCCATAGGCTGGAGGTGATTCCAAAATAGGCGCCGCATGCAGAACAAAGCAGTCACCTCCCATTGGTCGTGCAATAGGAGGTGACACCCACCCCGATGAAGGAGGACTTGGCTGGCTGGAAATGGCGCCTACCTGGCACTATGTGGGAGGAGTGGCCGACTCCCTTTGGGCTGCGTACTAACACGGGGGCGGGGGGTGGCCAGCTGACCACCCACACATTCCCCAACTGAACTGATCACACAAGATAAAGACGATCCATGCGGGGGCCAGAGATATGAAAAGTGACCGGCCCACCAGTGTGGGCCGGGTAAGATAAATTTAGGCCACTATGTGACCAAGCAGACTGGACTAGTGACCAACCTCGACCGGGTCCAATGAGGACATAGGGACCAATCAAATGGGATAGATAGAGAGGATTGGCATATGTGGGACCCTAGGTGGGGTTGGCTGGTTCGGTCCGAACCAGTTGAACCGGGTCCAAATACAACCGATACATGATTAAAAAAAGGGACATATCTCCCAGGCCGTGCGTCTGATTGACAAAATGTCCATGGTGTTGGGAACCAAATGATGAGGTGGTCAGTATGAAATCCTATATGTAAAATTTCATGGTATTTAACCTAGCAAGACTTCATGACTCAACTACCTCTGAGACTCCATGAATCAGCTACAGAGAACCTTCGTGACTTTGCTACCCATCAAGACTCTGTGACTCATCTATCAAAGAGTCTTCATGACTCAACAACCCAGTGAGACTCCATGAATCATCTATTAGAGAGACATAATGACTCATCTACCCTATGAGACTCCGCGACTTAGCTATCAGCGAGACTCCGTGACTCAGATACCTAGCGAGCCTTTAGGACTCAACTATCCACAAGAATCCGTGACTCATCTACTGAATATGTCTCAAAGACATAGATATCCTAAAGGAATTTTTTGGGATGAGTTCCTTTATAAGAATTGATTTTCAGTGTTTTCTACTGTTGGTTTTTTTATCAACACTATATGTCATACCTCTTTCGATAAGACTCTTATTACTCTTCTTTGTGTATCCTTTTGTGATTCTATTTTGTAGAATTTTGTGAGACTCGAGTCGGTATTGAGGTCCCTTCTGAGTATTTTTATTCTCAACCTTGAACGGGCTTCACCCTAACCTATTGTGTATTGTGTAGGTGACAGATAACTTTGACAAGGATCTTGGGGATCCAAGGCTAGGCAGTGCTCAGAGGTGGATGTACATACACAGAACGCTTCAACGACCTTCAACAGTGAGTTGTAACTACAATTCAGGTAAGATCCATGGCAGAAATCCTTCAAATATTTTACATCTTATTACCGTACTTTCCTTTTTTATTTGGTTTTGTATTCTGTCCCCTTTTTCCTTCCAGTTGTAAATTTACTTGTGTAGTTTCTTCCTCGTGTGACATACTTGTTTTTGGTATCCTAGTTTTAGCTTTAATTTCCACATTATGGGATGTGTGTGTATAAATTTTTAAAGACAACACCTTCCCTTTGTGGGATATTCCTTTTGTTTCTAGTCGCCATCCCCAGATATATGGAAGACGGTCTTGGTGTAGTCATGGTACATGCCTGAGGGAATAGTTCATGACAAAAGGTCTATATTAGACACACCCATCATCATCTATAATGTCCAAATTTGAAATAAATATAACACATAAAATTATTTTTATCACTATAAAACTCATAAAAATATACATTTTAACACATGAATACAATCATTTTCACCGAACCTATAAAAACAAGAAGATAAATCCTTTACACTTGTAAAAATTCTTATTTTGAAAGAAATATTTTTATTGAATAATGTAAAGATAATATTTTTTCATAAAATGATAAAAAATGAGATACATGTTAGTAATGAAAACCTAAGATGATGGTGGTAATATGAAAACATGTAGAAAACATTTAAAAAGATACTCCCTCCATGCTTTTATAAATAATGACCCATAAAAAAATGTGAAAATATATTTATTATATTTTTTATAAATAAAGTAAAGAAGAATAGAAAATTTTCTTAATAAATAATATAATAATAAAATATAATAGTTCTAAAATATAATAATAATATGAATAAGGAGGATAAAACGGATATGAATCTTTAAATCATTTCAAGTAACAGTTTTTAAGAAAGAACCCTTACCAAGAGTACCAAATTGCCGCGTACATCCACTAACACCTTGAATTATAAAATTACATTAATTATTTAATTTATTTATAAAACATTTAACATTTATTTCCTTTTTATTATTACTTTTACGTCATTTATTATTACAATTCATTAATGTACCAAATTTGTAGTGTTAACACCAGTTGTTTTGGGATCGTTTAGTTTATAACCTCCAAAACGGTTGGGGTATAATGGTTATGGTTAAATATCAATTTTCATGTGTTTAATAATATTTATTGGTGTAATGTTATTTTTTCTATATAATTACATAACAAAGGTATTTCAACAGGTCATGAAATTATCACAATTTGCAGTGTCCTCGTAAATCTTGACTTTGATGGTTAAAATGGCTATGATTGTTTACCTTTAATTTCATTACTATAATAGTTAATTTTATATTATTAATTTATCATAAATGATATTAATTAAATATTAACATTATACTCTATCATAAAATAAATTTTCAAAAATACCAATGGAAGAAACATGTTTACGAAAACATCATCGTACACATAGTGGTGTAAAACCACCATAATGAGTGATGTTTTTCAAAATAGTATAAATAAAGGGGAAACTCAATAAAAAAATTTATTTTATAATTAATATTACTATAAAATAGACGATATTTTAGGATTATCTTTTAATATTACTTATTTTATTGAAAATGTTAAGTTGGAATTGAAATAGAAAACATCATTTTTTAAAAACCCTTATTTTGGCATTTTATTTACTTATAAAAGGAGTCATTTTTTAGGTAATTGATGACATTTCATCATTAGTGTATAAAAGAAATTATAGTAACAAGGTAATTTTATTGATAAAGTAAAATAATATATTTTTGAAATGAGTTATAAGATACATAAAAAAAAAGAGAAATAAGATTGGAAAGTCCCACTGTGATCAACAAACCACCTCCTTTTTATTGAGTCGACATCTTTAAGATAAATGAATTTTCGAGAGTAAAAAGACATATAAAAATGTAAATGGAATTAAATAGAGGTATTTTGGGAGTAAAACACCTTAATATAATATACTTTTAAGGATAAGTATATTGATTTTTCAAACTTTTCGTAAGCCCAGAGTAATCATTTGTAAAATTATCTTGTTATATAAATTCAAATTTCTTAAATAAAAATCCAAAACATATAAATTTCATCATATTTGTCCTTTAATAAGATAATATTTTTATCCCCTATTATATATTATCATAAATATGCCCTCTTTTACTATTACAATGATGTCCAAGCACTATATCAACATTAATAAATGATTTAATATTTGTCTAGACATAAGAATTAATTTAAAGTAGTTGGATAATTTTTTTTATGTTATTTATAGCATATTATCATATGAGTTACCTTCCAATAGATTCCAAAATTACTATATCAAATTTTTATCCTGATAATTTTAGAAAAGATACAATATTCATAAACACTTTATTTTTTAACTATTCACCAATAAGCCATCTTTGTTACCATAAATTCACTAAAAATTAATTTTAAATTTATAAATAAAAAAGAGTTCCATTTTATTAAATAAAAGATCTAAAATTTAGAAATTAAATTTCTAAAATTTAGAAATTTCTCTTTTAAATAAAAACATATTACACCTGAAAAATGATTTATTCAGATTGAAAACAATTTATTTTTCAAATGATAAATCATATTCGTGCTCCATAACATTATAAAATTATTAATAAGAATATTATAATAATAAATACTATTATTAACCCAAATAATTTTGATGAATATTAATAAAACACACAATTTATATTTTAGAAAAATTATGAGGTTTGTTATATTTTCCCTCAATTAATAAATTGCTTGCCCAAAATTTTTATGTAATGAAAAATATATAGGGATACCATTCCATCATCAATTATTCAAGTTATCCAGTTTATTATTAAATATTATGATTCTTCCATAAATATTTAACTACATAATTAACCTTATTTCAAAAAAATATCACTCTATGATAAAAAATGAGAACTGTTTTTTTCTCATAAGAAATATTACTCTTTTGGTTATACTACTTCAGGGGTCAAAATATTAGATAGATCATGTACATATTTCCTTAATGTGGAAACATGAAACACATTATTCATCTATTATAAATATGTATGTAAGGATACTCAATAATATACTAATCACACTTTGTCTAGGATTTCATATAGATCAATAAATCTGATGATTAATTTCAATTTCTTACCAAGAAAAACATGATTTGAAACCTCAAATGAATGAACTTTCCTTTGATTATCTGTATAACAATTTTTTTCATAATTTCAGATAATTTCAAATGATATTAAATGAATTTCATATTTTCAACCATCTTATACACCAACTTAGTGCCTAATAACTCCCTTTCCCAAACAGCATCACAATAAGATGTGACTCAACACCACTTTCTATATAATACTTTAAAAGTTTCTATATGTATAAATGAATGAAAAATATAATTATAGGAACATTTAGGGAAATTTTTTTTTAATCACTAACTCCATGATAATCTAATGAATATGGTCAAATCATATCTGATAATTCTATAATATATCTCTCTAATTTTCCAACAGGTTATGTTTGGAAACATGTAATGGATATTAATTTAATAATTAATGAATTCCAGATTTATTTCTAAAAATTGGATGTAATCCTTGAATCATGATAAAAAAGTATAAAAATTAATTTCTTGTAATTTAACTATCTTTATAAGATAATGTTAATAAAACTAATCTAAAGTCATATTATCTTGTATAGGAAGAGAATGAGTAGATTTAGTCAAACGATCAATAATAACCCAGACCACATTTTTACCATGAGATGTACTTGGTAAAACCAAAATGATATCTATTTATATATATTCCCATTTCTATCCTATAATTGAAAATTTATGAATCATTCCTTTTGGAATTTTTTAACTAGCTTTAACTTGTTGAAAAATAAAACATTTCATGGTAAACTAAGATACAAAATTCTTAATTTCATCCCATAAAAAATATTCCCAAAGATCAATATCAATCCTTGTGCATCATGAATTTATAGAATATATAGTGCTATGATCCTCACTCAACCGTTTCTTTTTCATCCAATATTCATATAGTAAACATAATTTTTTTAGATATTTTAACTTATTTTCCATTAATATTACACAAATGTAACTTTCTTTAATTTATAAATTTTATTTTTTCATTTAATCCCTTATATTATTTCCCAGAATACATTATTCCTCCCAATGGTAATGATTTTCCTATTACTTAATCTAACGGATAAAAGGTCTCTACATGAAAATTTTCAATCCAATTTCAATTAAATCATTATCTATAACAATTGGGCCCCGCTGAAAGTATATACACCCTACTTTAACTTGGGTGTTAGGTTCTAGCCCTAAATGTACCAATAGTTTCCATGTTAACATGTGCTCCACTCCTTAGGGCCAACCAACATGCCCGAACGGGTCATTTGACTACTGATTGTCCCCATAGGCCAACACATGTTCATTCTAGTGCGAGTTTTCATAACTCAAAAACACCCTTGGAAACATCCAAAAATTGGAAAGAAAGGCTTACCTAGTTAACATGAGTCATATCATTTAGTTAATTAACCCTTTATCATTATATAGTTTTACATTGACCCCCCTTTAGACCCAACATCCTCATTATGGATCCTACATATCTACTCAGGTAGTGATACCACATTTAATGAAGGGTGTATGCTCAGATACTAAATGTTACAACTAGGCCCTACTGATAACAAAAAAACCCCTCCTTAGTATGGTCATCTGGTCCTGGCTCGCCAAGTACCACCAATTGCCCCATAATCACGTGGTCCCCTCCCGGGGTCCCACCCACAATTATGAATGGTTCATCTAAGTAATGACTATCCCCATAGCCAATACATGTTACTTTTTGTGTTCTTCATCGTCAATCACACCCACCCTGGGAAACTTCCAAGAAGGTCAATGATGCTAATAACTACTCAAGGACAAACACACATAACTATGGAGTTCTAATTAGGTACACTCATGAATATAAATGTGATCCATGTTGGAATGAGTCGTATTATTTATTCATTTAACCCTTTGTCATTATGGTTTATCAATCTAATAGATCATGATCCAAACATAACATGGTTAATGATTCATTGCCCTTTAAAATTAAAGAATATGATACATTTGTTTTTTAATCTATATAATAATGAATTATAAGGTAGTAAAAATTTATTAATTCCAAACACCTCATTTGACTCTTTTCAATTATTTTTAGGGAATATATCCTTAAAAATTTTGTGATATATATATATATATCACGTTTATCCCCATATAAAGGATACCTCTATATTTTTTAAGAAAATATTATTGGCTAAATCACAATTTCATGCATTGACTAATTTTTTCCATGGGGGTTTAACTATCACCATGTATATGGTATTACCTGATCATTCTGCCTTCAACCCCCACTAATACCCTTTGATAAACCATCACTATGAATCATAAATTCACTATTTCATGATGGAAAGGGTAATTATGGATCATTATCCAATATCCTCTTTAACTCCAGAAACATTCCTCATATTCCATTGTATAAATTAACTTCAAACCCTTTAAACTTTAATTAGGTAATGCGCTTGGTAATCATGAATAATTTTAAAAAAACCATCAGTAATGACCTATTAATCATGGGAAACTAAAAATGCATGTGTTATTAATTGGTCTTGGAAATTCTTCACCATTTTAGTTTTAACAGGATCCACAGTTATAACATCTTTATTTACTATATTCCCAATTAATGAAATTTATTTTGACTAATGCTTACATTTACTAAAGTTTACAAATAAATTATTTTCTCTTGATGTATAGAGATTAATCCTAAATTTTTTCCAATGATTCTCATAAATTTTAGAATATTCTATCATATCATCAGTTATTACCAACAAAATATTATATAGATATTCTTTGTGAAATATATTCATTAAATAGTTAAATACAAGAAGTGAATTAATAAAACCAAAAAATAACTACAATCTCATAATGGCCACTCTATGTTCAAAATACTATCATATTAATATAATTTTTCATTTAATATTATATGATGATAATAAAAATTAAGTTAAATCTTTAAAAACTACAAAGATAACTAGAAATAGTCAAACAACACATTAAAATGAGGATAGGGATACTTTTTATAAATTGTAATGTTATTGAGTTCTATATAATCAATGAAAATACACATAAAACAATATTTCTTATCGAATAAATAAAACATGATCACCTCAAGATACAATGATAGGATTAATTAAATGTTTATCAAGTAATTCATGTAACTGATTTTCAATTCCAATTTCACCATTGGATCTATTTGAAAAGGGGGTGGTGAAATTAGCTTAGCATATATCACTAAGTCAATACTAAATTCAACATATCAATAATTATTAAAAAATGGAATATCATAAAGATATATGTCTAAATATTCATTTAGTATTGAAACATCATTATATAGGAAAATTTCATTATTTTAAATGATATGAGAAAGATAAATTTCCCCTCTATATTTTATCAATTTTTTAGATTTGATATATTTTATTTCTCACCTAAACTAATTCATAATTAAAAACTAAATCTCATTCTAAAAATAAAACATAACTCAAATTGAATAGAAACATATATTTGAGTGATAACCCTATATACAGTCCTTATCCAAAATAATATTCCAATGTAGTATAGATAAGATAATAATTTTTTTATGAAAAAAACCATTGATAACTGTAAGAGGATTCGTATAGATCCTCGTTCCTGTAATACATACATTGTGAGTTATTGCCAAAATTTAGGTATCAATTTCATGAGATGACATTTCCATATAATTAGAAAATTTCCCATAAAAAGAATATGTAGATCCATCGTAAAAAAATACCATAAAATAATTTAATTAATCATATAATGAACTTATTACCATATAATTAGATGGAAAAAATAAATCATATTGAAGAATGACTTTATAAAAAATTTCTTATTACAATGTTCAAAATTTAAACCATTAATACTTACCACCAACCACACATTTTCATATTTAAGCATTTTATACCATTAAAATATTTCACAGCAAGTTGACTATTATTTGTATGATATTGTTTATTTATTTTAAAAAACAAGACATGTTTTACCTATTGCCACATCGATAAGAGATTCTATTTCTCATAAGAAACCCATGGATTATTTTTTCTAAATAGAGAGAATAAGGAAACTTTTATTACATTACCTTTTTATCAATGATTTATGAGATCAATTCGAGTAAATAAAAATATTCTAAACCTTTTTAGAATATTGAAAAATGTCCTAAAAACATTCAAACACACAAGTGAATAAAGAACATCATAAAATTGGTTTCATACATGTTTTTGTTAAATATCATTTTTCTTTATTTACATAATTGTTCAATATTTTTTATATTTTTTTTATATGAAAACATAATCTTTTGATCTTATTGAGAATAATATTCAAAGAGTATGGAAATATAATTTTTCATTATGTTTATCATAATTATATGAGATATGATGTGTCTATCATTGTGATACTAGATATGATATTGATCATACTTAGGTTTGTCATATTGAATGTAAGACCTCCTATTTTTTTATTGATAAAATCAGAAAATTAGAATTGATAAAGGATTCAATTTAAATTGTACTCAAAATCAATTAATTTTCATAATTATCTTTCTAAAGTCATAAAATCTTATCACCAATATAAGAAATATGTTTTAGAATGTAAATAGTGTATATCAAAATTATGTCGGAAATTTTATTATAATATGACTATTGAAGTTATAGGTGACCAAGTCATCATGAAAAATTCTGAGAACTATGATTGTTGGAGGATAAAAGGTGACCACTATGGAGTTTCCTATAAATACTTAATCATTCATAGAGTTTGAGTCAAAGTGCAGATCATTTTCACTTTAACAAATCTTTATGTGTGAAAGATATGAAGCTTACAAGAGTAAAATACTTTTTATTTATACTTGTAACCTTTTTGAGTTCATTTTTTGTAATCATAACTTCTGATCACGTGAATAAAATCTAGGTATTACAGGGATAGTGAGATATAAAATATGTTAATCATATCAAGGGATCATGGGGATAGTGAGAAAGACTAATCACCATACAGAGTGATTTTGGGTATAGAAAGATATAATGATAATCATATCTAGGTTTTCCTCTAGTAAGGGAAAGATAAAATTTATTTTAAGTATAAAACATGTGACATTTTTCGTAGGTTATTTGATAAACTACTCCTTGGGATTAAATAATTGTATTCATTTGTATAACATGTTTTATTAAAAGCCTTTTATTTCCACTACATATAATAGAAGGTGATACTTTTATATTCATATTTCTATTTTTATCTTGTTTATGATAATATCTTTGATTACGATAAAATTTTTATACTTTATATTACATTGTAAATATTTCATTACTATGAATACGATTCTTTATGATTGAAGAAAGAATATCCACCTTTTTGTATTATTCTAATATATTGTAACTATTATAATTATGAATTTTTCTGTATTCACTTTCTAATATGAATATGATTAATCTATGATTACGTTAAGACCACTTACTGACTACGATTATATACTCTATAATTTTAGAATAAATTTATTGCAAAAGACTGGTGAATAATCTCGAAATCTACATGATTATGATATTTCTATTATTTGACCCAAGGGACATGTTAGATTACTCTTTAAAAACATTAGAGGGTTTGTTAATATGATTTGTTTCACCTTATTAAACAATGTTTCTTTCAAGGTGAAAAATGAATGTTTTCAATCCGAGAATTATCCCCCTTGTATTTGGCTCTCTTCCTATACATTTAAATCCAATAATTTATATCCAAGATAAGTATCTATAATATTGATACCATAATTAGCATCAGAGCAGGATTACACTACTCATATAATTTCTGATTCATTATTTCATTAATATTGAAGTTAAAATTAAATTTTCTATAAACTTTTTTTATAAATATTTGTTACACTAATATGTATTATAAAAAATATTTATTTTTTATATGTTTGGAAATATGGATGGATTTAATATCGGATATATTGATAATAATGATCATAATAGAACACCAATTTTTTATAGTAATGATTATGAATATTGGAGGGATTGAATTAAGACTTTTTTGATCAGCACAGGAGTAAACAATTTTGTAATGCTGAGTCATGATTATAAAATTCTTGATAATGAAGTCAAAAATCTTACCCATTATGAAAAGTAGGAATACCAATAGAATAATAGGGTTAGGAATACTTTATTATGTTCTATGATAAGAAACATATATAGCCAGATTGTTTCTTATAAAACAACAAATAGTATTTGTAAAAATCTAGAGATTACTCATTTGGTAACATCAGAAGTTGTTGAAACTAGAAGATACATTCTTAAAAATTATTATTGTGAAATTAAATTTCTTTTTGGAGAACCTATTGTAATGGTACAAATTTATTTTGATGAAAATTGTCAATAAGATGAAATATATTTGAGATAAAGGATTAGAAGATGAAATTATTATGGAAAAGATAATTGACATCATTCCCAATGAATTAGAATCTAAGAGAAAACTACTGATGAATCATGGAACATAAAAAAATTTCAATCTTGATGATTTATTTGGAACTCTTTTACAATATGATAATAGAGTGAAAAGAGATGCCGAGAAGGAATAGAAAAAAATAGTGGTGTTGCTTTTAATTATACTACAGTTCCTTAAAAAGGTCAAACACTTGAAAAAAATCTAAAGTCATCCAAAAAGAAAAAGGTTATCGTTCAATTGGACTTAACTAAATGTAAACATTTTGAATACGAATTGGATAATCATTCTTAAAGTATGAACAATATTGTATGTAAAAAGGGATTTTAGTATCATTAGAAGAAAAGTGACATAGATCAGAATGAAATGAAATATTTTGATGTTACCTATTACAAATGTATGAAAGTTGGACATATAAGACATTATTGTCTAATGTTGAAAATAAAATATTTAAAAAAATGAATACTAATAGGAATCCTAAAAGTATAAGTAGCCAAAACGAAGTAAGGTTATAAAAGCTAATGATTCCTAGAGTGGTAGTTGATGAGACTCTTCAGACGATTCTTCTGATAATGAAAATTATGGACATAATAATTCTGTTCTCTTTTCCAGAATACCTTTAAAAAATTAATGTTTATTGGGAGAGTTATATACTACTGAATATTTGAATAATAAGTTTTTATGTTATAATTATCTACACTGGAAAAATTATTAATACTCTAATGAATAATCTTCCTTAGTAGAGGATAATACATTACCTTTATATAAATAAGTATATCATTTTCCAAAACTCCTTGAAAATGTAAATTTAAATGTTATCCAAAAACATGAAAAAGAAAACTTATGGATTAATATTTTAATTAAATAAGTATCAGATATTTTTAAATATCTTCATAAAACTATTTTTGAAAAGGATACAACCTTTAAATATTTATAAAAAGAAAATTTTGAAAATAATTCATTAGAAAATTATTTTGAAAAACTATATTCTAATGAAAATTCTCATGAGCATAAAAAATTGGATATTAAAATAAGGTTTGAAATTTTTTATTTAAATAAACTCTTTTCAAACATCACTTATGGAATATAAATTTTTGATAAGATGTATCAACCACTCCATCCTTATGGTACTAACTCTATAATTGGTTATACCCATCAAAAACCTATTTTAGTAATAATTATTTTTTCCAAAAAAGTTTATCTTTTTACACCAAATATCAAAGAGGTGTTCACTAGAATAAAAATTATTAAATAAATAAAATTCATTCATTCAGATTTCATTAATAACATTTCTAAAAAAAATTTCATTCTTAATGATTTTTTCTATCATTTCTGAACCCAAGAAAGTTTCAATTCCAAAAGTCTATTTGTTTTATTTTCAAAATAACAAAAGAAGTACGAACAAAAACAATAACTGGTGTAGGGATATTAGTTATTCATTTTATGTGGCAGCTAAAAAGTATTTCTTTGAAAATATAAGAAATATGAAATGTTGGAAGGTTACTTTTGGAGATAATTATCAAGGAGAAATTATCGGTATAGGAAATAAAGTTCTTCTTGGAAAAACAATAATTTAAAATATTTTGTTTTTTAAAGGTATTAAGAACAACCTTATAAGGATTAGTTAATTATGTGATGATGGTTACCTTGTGAATTTTATGAATGGTAAATCTAAAGTACATAATTAAAAGGCTGCATTCATTTTTTCTACCCATCGACATGAGAATGTATGCACACTAAACAATGAAGACCATATGAGCTATGAGTTACCTTTTCTTAGTTAAATGGAAGATCATCCTTGGTCATGGAATAGAATATTATGATATCGTAAAATTAGAAAATTTGGTAAAATGAATAATAAAATACTTGTTAAGTATCTACCATAATATTAATCCGATTATTTTAAATATTGTGACCCTTGTCAGTACTGTAAAAATATAATTCCAAATTTAAAAATACAAGTAAAGTCTCATCTTCAGATTCATTACTATTTGTGTACATGGATTTAGTTGTTCCTACATATAATGTGAATATTAGGAGAAAGTACTATGTATTTGTTGTTGTTTATGAATCCACTATATAAACATGGGTCTATTTTTCAGAAAATAAATATAAAGACTTTTTTTATTTTAAAACTTTTGTAGTAGATGAAAAAAATGGAAAAAAACTTCAATTAATAACTATTCATAGTGATCATGGTGAATAATTTGTTAATTATGATTTTGATTCTTTTTGTATAATGAAAGCGATTACCCATTATATTTCAGCTCATAGAAAACCTCAGAAATTTTTTTTTGTTGAATGAAGAGATCATATTTTTTAAGAAATAACCAAAACCTTATTGTGTGAATAATAAATTTCTAAACATTTCCTGGATAAAGTTGTTAGTACTAAATTCTATACTATAAATTGTGTTTTAATTCAAACCTTTGTGAAGAAAACTCTTTATGAGTTTTGGATTGGTTGAAAAGAAAAACATTCCTACTTTAGAGTATTTGGATACAACTTATTCATCTTGAATACGAAAGACAACATAAATAAATTTGCACCCAAATCTAATTAAGGTATAATCATAGGTTACCCCAATATATATAAGGAATATAATATTTTTAATTAAAATTATTTATAATTGATTAAGTAGTACTTGTTAAATATGATGAAACCAATCCTTTTAAAAAAAACCCAACTAACATCCTCATATGTTCTTTTTCCAAAATTGATTTTCAACCTTTGGTAGAAGATCATTCTAATGAAGAAAGCACTTATGAAATAGTTTTTAAAGTATTTATTCAAGAATATTTTATTCAATATGTTGAATAATGTTTTTAAAAAAACCCATGTTAATTATTTCTTAAGAATTATCCTAGTGATAATATCATTCCTGATGTGAATCAACCATCTAGGACTATATGTTACTTAAGAAACGAAGTAGAAAATATTTCTTTTTATTGTCAATTTATACCTAAAGATATGAATGAGGCATTAGGTTAAAAATATTAGATTAATACTAAAAAAGATGAGGTAAATGAATTTTAAAGGAACAAAGTCTGGACCATGGTTGAAATACCTAAAGAAACATCTGTAATTTTATTAAGATAGTTTTTAAAAAAATAATTGTGATCAAAATGGAATAATCAAAATAAATAAAGAATGAGTTGTTGCTAAATGTTATAATTGATAAGAGGGAATATATTATGAAGAAACATATAATTCAATAACTAATCATGAATTTATTCATATTCTATTATCATTTGTAGTATTTTTTAATTTCAAACCTTTTTCAAATGGAATTCAAATGGGGTTTCCTTAATATTTACGAACAAGAAGTTGTTAATTTGAAAAAAATTCTATTTTTAAAGTAAAAAAACAATTAATACTTTTATAAACTTAAAAAAATATTTATATATCCTTTGACAAACCCATAGATATTGGTGTGATAGATTAACATGATTTTAATTCAAAACAGTTTATTATGGTAACTATTGATCCAACTATTTTTATAAAGAAAGAAAAAATATATTATGATTGTTTAAATTTATGTTGATGACATTATATTCAGATCAAATTAAATTTTTTTTATAGACTCCTTTTTGATCTTATTAAATATGTGTTTGAAATGAGTATGATGGGTTAGTTTATTTTTTTCTTGGTTATCAAATTTCGAAAAAAAGATAAGGTTCTTATATATCTCAAAATATGTATATCAAATATCTTCTCATAAATTATAGATATTGAAATAATAAAATTATTAGTATTAAAATTAGTACCCCAAATACATTTGATCTTGATGTAGTTGGGTAACAAGTCGATCAAAAAAGGTTTAGAGGTATGATATGAAGATTATTATACTTAACAGCTAATCACACATACATACAATTTTTAGTATTATTATCAGAAAGGTATCAGGAATATCCAAATGAATGACATCTAAAAGATATAAAACAAAAATTTTCAATTTCAAAAGTGAACTATGGATTTAGGACTTTTTTATTATTCTAGATATGATGTCAAATTAAAACGTTTTGTACATAAATAATTTAATGGTTATAGAATGGATAGAAAAAATACTTGTAGAATGTAAGAACATATAGATATTAGTCATCACTTTCTTAGTTATCACCCACATAAAGGAGATATCATTTTATAAATCATCATAATTCAAGAACAACATGCAAATATATTTTCAAAACTATTACCTTCCAATAGATTTGAATACTATTAATGGAATATATGAATGATTAATATAAATAAAAAATTCATATCTACTTTCTATTTTACAATATTTTTATATTAAGTGACTCATTTTCAAAGGGATAGTAAATATGATTGTTATTGTTTTTCAAAATTTTCAAATTTTAGATTTCCAAAAATCACACATTTCCATGTTTTTCTCTCTAAAAAATCAATATTAATAGGTTTTTAATATTCAAATTTTAATTAAAATTTGAAAAATTTATCATGTTATGTTTTTAAATTTGATTTTTAAAATTTATCATATTAGAGTTTTAAATTGAATTTGGAAACATTATTATATTCAAATTTTCATTTAAAATTTATCGTATTTCATTTTTCTATTTAATTATTCATAATCAATATTTTATTAATATTTATGTTTATAATTATATAACTATCATATTATACTATTTTAGTTTCTCTAATGAATTTGTCCTTAAACTATCAAAATCAATTATTTTATAAAAACAAGATGAACAAATTGTAATACTCATGTTTTCGCTACGAAAGGTCTTCTTATTTTCTTTTGTAATATTATTCTATTCCATTATGACTAGTTTTATCCCTGTTTATTCTTATATTAAAATATTTTTCATATTCACACAATATAATAAAAACTTATTATAAAAACTAAAGAGTTTAAATTATCTAAAAAAATTTAGTTGGATATTCTCTCAAACTCCATATCAGTTAGAGAAAATATCATCCAATAGATCTTTTTGAAAGACCATCCTTTTCCTCAAATTCAAATATATGGAGGACCCCACTCATGTCCAACATTATTTATCTCATTATTTTTCCTCTAATCACTATCTCATTTAAGCCTTCTTTTCTGAATTACATTTCTTCTAGTATGAATCTTCAATTTCAAGTCCAAATACGATGACACCTATAATGGACTAAAAAATGGATAGTTTTTAGGAAAAGGTTAGTAGAAAGATATTTTTATAAGATGTTTGTTTATTCTATCTTATTTGTAATATATTATCAAGGTTTTAGTTATTATTTGAGAAAAAATATCAATATTATGAATTTTTTACTTGGATTTGGTTGGAGATTTTATGATTTTGTAAACATATTTGAAGAATATGTAAAATAAATGTTTTTTACGTATCTATGATAGAAGATAAAATATGAATTATATAGTATCCACATGTTTCTTAGGAATATCTGTTGATGGAGATTCTTTTTGTCCATCTAACAAACTACCTAATTTCAATGGTTTGTTTATCAAAGAAATATTTGAACGATATTTGTTTAAAAATATATCTTATGATGAACCAAGGATGGTCACCCATATTATTCCCCACTCTAAAGTAATTACCCATTGGATGCAAGGTTTTTTAATTCAATGAAAGTTTGAGTGTGGTACATTGAGAGTATCTGATATCTTTATTTTTGATTACTAAGTAAATATAAGGATGATAAATTTGGTTGGATTTGTTCTCTTGAAAATCAATAATATAAAATCTTGATTAATCAATTCTCATATTATAATTTTTCCATATTTTTTTAGTAAAATGATTGAATCATTTATTAAACATTTAAAAATAGAAATAAAATTCAAAGATGTTATAGATAATATTGTGTTTATAAGTGGTAACATAATAAAGATAATGACACTAGTTTTTGATTTTGAATTAAAAATGTTTTCTAAGAATATGAGTGTTTCTAAATTGTAAGTAGAACATTCTTATAATTCAAAGAAAATTGATAAATTTTATAAGAATATAAAGGCTTACTTCATTCCTCTAAAAGAAATTAAATAAAAGAAACACTCAAAAGAAGTAACCAATGAATGGAGAAAAAGAAAGGCTGGATGAAATGTTGGATATCCTTATATTGGACTCGATCCATCCAAATCCATTGATGTAAGGTTACTTGGTTCCAAAGTTCTATATAAAGAAGAAATGTAAAATAATAAAAAGAATAATCTATAAGAATCACAATTTTTGACATAAATTGATGAAAAAAGTAGAGTTTGCTACTACAAATTATTTTTTATCAAATCTAAATGTCCAATTGTCTATTCAAGATACAAATATTTTCTATACTAATGCCCCCTATTTCTAGGAAAAATGAAAAGAAGTTATTTAGATAAAAAATAGGTTTCACATGGGACATGTGAATTTAGATCAGATTCATAACCTCATGAGTAATTTAAAAAAGAAATGAAGAAAGGTTCAACAGAAATAAATATTCTGGAAAAATCTATTGAAGGTGTTTAAGATGATAGTGTATTCCAATAAATACAAGAGTATGTTGATGAATAATAAAAGATAAATGACAATAAGGATAAGAAGAAAAATAAGCTATTTTTTTTAAAAGAAACTATTAAGGATGAAAATCATCAGGAAGAGGATGAAAATAAAAATATAGATAAAGAAAATCCTCATTCAGATAATCTTTCCTTGAAAAATTCACAATCATCCCCAAAAATAATTATCATATTTGGGAAATCAAAAGGAAAAATCTATTAGTCAAGAGAAACAAAAGTATCCAACATTAAATAATGGTGAATATTCATCCAATAAGGATGAACAAGAGTGGAACCAAAATGTAGAACATAGTAAAAGGAATGACGATGATGCTATTGATATTTATGATGAAAATTAGGTTGAACAAACGATTGAAAAATTCATTTCAAAAAAAGAAAAAGAGGAAATTAGTTCAAGATGAAATCAGAACCAAAGACAACATACATTTTAGAAACAATCAATCAAAGTTATAATTTCCCCATAATATCATTGTTTAGGGACTCAAATATATATTTCATATGTTGATAAGACTGGAGAAGAAAATCCTCCACTTCCACAGATTGGAAATGAATATTGATTTGATTACTGAAAATAAAAAAATTGGATTCTATGAAATATTAATATATATATGGATAAATTTGGAAGCTGATATCAATATATTTAAAGAAAGTTTTGAGGATCACATGAAATGTTTCAATATAATAGAAAAATGGTCTCTTGGTGTTGATAATGAAATCAAACATCATGATGATAATTTTTAATATTTTAAGAAGTCTTTGAGTGAAATCTATGGTTATTTCAGTGATATTACTTAAGACATAGACAATAAGGTTAAATTCGATAAAGAATTTTAGTAATACAACTGAAAAGACTCAAGATTTATCAAATCAACAAGGGAATATAAAGTATATGATTCATGTGATTTCAAGATTCAAGCTTTAAAAATATGAAATTATTCATATGAAGAATCAAAATGATGTATTCTTAGAAAGAGTAAATGATCAGGAAAAATAATAATATTCTATTGGAATAAAATATTCAGTATGAGGAAGAAAATAAGGTTTCAATATGAAATGAATGAAAACATTTGGAAGATATAAATGAGTTCAAAAATAGGATTACCATTGTCAAATCAAATATGTATATGAAAGAATAATTTATTTTCTAAAATCTTATTGTATCTTTTACATATTTTTATCTAATTAATATAAAAATCTTTATCATTTTATTTTTATTTAATTTCTATAAACCTTTTATTGTATCTCATTTTCTATTCCCAAACCTTTTTTGAAAATTTCAAAGGGGGTAATTTTGTAGAAAGGGGAAGATGTTTTAATTATGGGGTAGAAATTTCATTTTAAGTGTGAATGAGATCTTTTGGGGGAGTTATTATCCTAAGGGGGAGTTAGTCACATTCATCATTATATTTAAAAGAGTTATAAACCCAGGGTAGATTATTATAATATTCATTTCCAAATATGATTCAAAGATTCATATTCATTTATGTTTTTTGGTTTCTACCTTCCAAAAGGGGGAGAATGTTAATCAAAAGTTTCTCTTATAAACTTTACCATACTTTTGTTTGGGAAACCATAAAAATCCTATTTACTAATTTACTTACTTTTAAAATATGTTTTGTAATGTTTTTATAAGAAAACATAAACTTTTTATCTTACATAGAATAATACATAAAGAGATATAAAAATATACTTTTCCATTATGTTTATCGTAATGAGACTAGATATGATATATTTATCACAATGAGTCTGGATATGATATTAATCATTCTCAACATTATTAAATCTAATATAAGATCTCAGGTTTTTCTATTTCTTATTGATAAAATCTAAATATTCATATTGATAATGGGTTTGATTAAAATATTACTAATTATTAATGAATTTATCATAATTCCCTTTTTGTACTCATAAAATATTATCCCTGATATAAGAAATAAGTTTTACACTTCAAATGTTGCTTAAAAAATGACGTCAGATATTCTGTTATAATATGAGCATTGAAGTTCATGGATTCCATGTCATCGTAAATGTTTTGAAAAAATATGACCATTGGAGGATCAAGATGACCATTGGGGAGTCACCTATAAACAAATGGTCATTCTAAGAGTAAAAAATAAAGGTTCAATTAATTTTCTTTTGAAAAAATATCAATGTTCTCGAGCTTTGAAGCATACAAGAGAGAACTATTTGATCTTTATACATGAAATCATTTCGGGTTAATTTTTTTACAATACACACCAATCATGTGAATATGGATGAGGGATTTTTGGGATAGTGATAAAAATTCCAATCATTTTATCGAGGTCTCCTATGTATAGTGACATAGACCAATTATTAGATCAAGGGTTTGTATGGATAACAAGATAAAATGATTATCATAATAAGGGTTTTCTCTTATAAGGGAATAAAAAATATTATATCCACAAACTGTATTTTTATTAATTTTGAAAAAACACAAAGAAAACAAGGCTTTAGGCAAGGTACACAACCATTTAAGGAGGTCTAAAATAGTGGAGACCAAGTTGATCTCCCCTAATCAACGCCACTCCTTTCGGTTCAATCTGAAGAATACTATGAAAAAAATCAATATTATTACCTTGATCTGCCTCCATCAGGGATGAAAAGTAGTTGGTAACATTATTACCTTCACACTATGTATGATAAAGATGAGTCTTCTTTCTTTCAATCAACATCCTATATTTTTTGATAAGATAATAAATTGACCAGGGAGTAGAAATCTTACCCTCTATCGAATTGATAATAATCATTGAATCAGTTTCAATTTGAGAAATAGAAATTTTTCTTTGATCACATAGCATAATACCCATATTCATAGACTCAACCTAAGATTGAATGGAATTCCCACTCCCATAAAATTCTAAAAAAGAAAGCAAGATGCTTCCACTCCCATCACGTACAACAACACCTCCCCGAATATAGCAGTCAAAACAAAAACCATCGAAGTTCAGCTTATGACCCATGTTAGGTGGGCACCAACTCACCCAATTTCCTTTCCTCATAAGTTCTGGATGATGCATTTCTAGATAGTTATACCTCAAGGAAGGATAATCACTTGAAATTCTAGAATACCGAACCAAGTCAAGCAGAAGAATTCTAGTTCTGATTACAACCAATATTTTTGAATAATAGATATCCTCAAAACGACTTTATTCCTTGATTTCATAATGCACCAACACCATGCACTCAATATCTTAGATCTAGATATTTTTTCAGGACCTCCAATATTTAGATTATGAAACCACCTTTCAAGAAAAGAGGTTGCAGCAGGGAAATATTCTGAAAACTTAGTAAATCCACCAAAAAAATTCCATACTGCCAATCCCCAATCACTCTTAAAAAACAGATGGATGCCCTACACTTTAGAATAAAATAAGTGTATTTATTTTTATCACTAGTCTTTTATTTCTACTGCATATAATAGAAAGTGATACTTTTATATTCATATTTCTATTTTTATCTTTTTTATCATTGAATCTTTGATTATGATACTTTTTTAAATCTATATTACTTTGTAAATCCATAATTACTCTAAATAAAATTCTATATGATTTATGATAGAATAACTGACATTTTCTCTTAAGAAGATATTTAACAACCATTGTAATTATTATTATTTCTATATTTATTTTCTACTCTGAATATGGTTACCCTCTAATTACAAAACCACAACTTAGTAATTATGATTTTATACACTATAAACGTATAGTCTATTTCTCCTAAATACTTATGACTCGTATCAAAATATCTTTGACTATGATATATATATTATCGGACCCAAGGGCCATGTTTTATTACTATTTAAATACTTTAGAGGCATTGTGAATATGATTTTCATAACCTTGTTAAACAATGTTTCTTTTATGATTTAAAATGAATGTTTATAAATATATAATTCACCCTCTTGTATTTTTCTGTCTTTATATACATTTATATCCAATAGGGTGAAATATATCAATTTTACTTTAATGGTAGAAAATATAATTTAGTTCATAACTTACTAATCCTATTATTTTTTTAAGGATAATCTGATTCTTCCTCTTTCTACTTTAATGCCATAAATCACATTTCTATTGTAATATAAATAACAATAGGAATTTGTTTTAATAAATATATCACCAAAATACTTCCAATAAAATATATAAATAACATACTTCTTCTTGGTATTCTTATCCATAAGAGATCATTGATTGAATTCACCTTCAAGATAGAAAATTGAAAGAGTTACCTAATGATGTTTTGAACAAACCAAAGCATCAATTATGTTGTCCAATTCATTTATCCATAATTCATATATTACTAGATTTGATGATTCACCGAATGTTGTTGGATTTCATCACATATAAAATTCTCCACAATAGACATATTCCATTATAGATAATATGGTCCCTCCATTTCATGGGTAGCACTATTTGTGGAAAATTTTAATTTAGTTTACATAGTCACAAATTTCAATTATTTTACCCCATCCATTTCGAGTAGCTGACTCATAAGGGTATTTTAATGATTGTGACACTATTACACCAAATTATGTGGTTGATTTATTACAATAATAGAATATACAACTAATTACATACCAAGGGTCTGAATAAGTAAGTAGTAATGAATAACCAAATAAAAATACACTTCTCAATTTATAATTAAAATAACATAAAAGCACATAGTTAACGTAAAAATGTCCATGTACTTGAACTTATTCAATGATTCCCTATTCATGTACTGTGTCAAGAAAACAAAATAACGATGATCTCAAATTATTAATAAGGGTCAAATTAATTGAGGAGAAATCATGATTAAATAAGTAATAATCAATATGGAATTGTAAGTTACTAAAAACAAAGTCCATTTAATCAATAACTCGATCATAAAGAACAATATGATTGGAATAAATGATGATCAAATAATTCCATATAAATAATCAAATTTGATTGAAACTTATCCCTGGATATCATAAAAATTCTAATAATCACATGGAAATCTTTTACACCTTGAGTTTTTAGGGACATTTTTTTTCAAATAAATTAAAATTTTTATTTATATATTTTAATGAAATAAGTTAAAAATTTATGTCACACTAAATCTACTTGTCATGTGTTACAAGCAACGCCGAGTTGGAGTTGGATACATGAAAAAATAAGTATAGATTTTGTTCAAAGTATAAAATATACTTGTTTGAATTATGTTATAAATAACACCAAAAAAATCTTTCACTGCACGGAACACTGACATGACTTGAGTTACATGCAAGAGAAACCTTCTTAGATAGCTTGCATTGTATGCAATACCGAGTCACACTAAACAATGATATATTATTAAAAATCATTATTAAAAGGGATATGAACTACCGATTTAGAATATTATTAACCTAATTTTTTATTTAATATAAAGTTAAAATTTATATTCTTTATTTTCTAGACATGATATAAAAACAAGTTACAATTTTCAGATAAAAGAAGCATTTTTCAAAAAATAAACTTTTATCACGTTTTAATGGAAATTGTTTTTTAAAATAGTTTTTGACAATTTTATATGTTCAATTTGACATAATAAACTTCTTCTTTGGAATTGGGATATAAAAATTTACCATGGATGAATTTTTTGTATTTTTTTTGATGAAATTCATATTTTAATGGATAGTGAAAAATACTGCCCTTTAATTCAAAAATTCTTTTCAACAAATATATTTATATTGTTAGATCATATATTTAATTGGTTTTAAAGTGTTTTTTTATATTTTTTTATCCATTTATCTATTATTGGTCATTGGAATAAATTTATAATTTAAATTGGACATAATCACATGTCAATCATTTGACAGTTTTTACTTCTTAAAAACCCTATTTCTGTTTTTGAAAACGAGAATTAATTTTAAATTAGTAATTCTTAATTTTGTGTTTTGAATTTAGAAAAATACATTCCAAATTTGAAATCATAAGATCCAAATTGTGTAAATAGGTACCACTTATTTTTTGACATTATGAATTTTAACTACATTAATTATTTTTTATTTACCATGGTTAAAAGGTAAATCAGGTAAATATGGATAACATATAATATTATAACAACATAAAACTACCGTAACAGGTGTCTTAATTATATTGGATGAGTCATAGGAGAAAAAAAATCCTTATGATGATTTTTTTTAATTTCAGAACCACTTAGTTGTGAAAATGACATGTTATAATAATTAATTTAAAGTAAAATGGAAATATAACATAACCACGTGTCTTTTAACTAAAAAAAATGTATGTGGGGATATATAATTAATATCCTAGACCATAAATAGTAATTATGAATCAAAAAATATTTCATACATCATGGTATATTATTTAGAAATTCTATACATTAAAAAAATAAACTTATTTATGACATAATGATGATATTGTGACTACCATTTTATTGAAATGTAGGAAAGATAACATTAATTTCGAAGATCAGTAGCTGTACAAAGGCAGAGCCATGAAGGGAAATTGTCCAGCCAGAGCTGGTGGTCATCGAAGGGGCCTGAGGCTTCCAGCTGATGGGACTCGTTGTTTCCTTCCTTTTTGGTAAAGGATAAGGTGCAGTGAGATAATCCATGGCGAAGCGAGAAAATTATCTTGATCATAAAGCCAAAATACTAGAGCCCAACGTCATTGTGGTTAATAGTATCGATCACGGTAAGGCAGTCAGACTCAATGATGATATCAACCCATCCACGTTCCACAACGAGCATCATACCTGCAAGGATGGAAAAGGCCTCAGCAACTGCAGCTTCCCAGAAGGCGTGATGTGATTCAAATTTTGCTGCAATGATTTTCCCCAGATGATTGCGGGCCAGAAGACCGAGACCAACAATCCCATCCTTGGGGATAGATGTGTCCATGTTAAGCATAATACTCCCTTCCATTGTTGGGGGGGGGGGGGGTTCAATGAGGGGGAATGGAGAGGGTTACACCAGGAATAACATGTCCATTGTGGTCCATCCAGCCCTTAATCCATGAAATGTCTCATTCAATCCATAAATCGGGAGGTTTATGAACGTGGTGAAAAACCGTATCGTTACGCCGAACCCAAATGATCCAGTCCAGGGTGCAAAGAGAACATGAATTAAATGATTAAAGAGGGGAACACCAATGCATCAGAAGATCAGGGAGGTTATAGGCAATGCCCAATGATGCATCTGAATCCAGGGCCCATTTATTCCAAATTTCCTTAGCTCTTGGGCAGTGAATGATGGCGTGCCAAGGAGTTTCAGAAATATTCAGGCAGAAATGGTAGAAGTCAACACTGGCCATATGTTGGAAAGAGAGAAGGCCCATGGTAGGGAGGGTACACATGCACACCTTCCACCGAAATAGGCAAATTTTTTTTAGGGGACGTTGAGATTCCAAAGCACTTTCCATGGTCCCACATCACGGTCGACAGAGTGGATTCCAAGAGCTAGTCTGTACCTGGATATCACCGTGTAATCTCCTGAAATATCATTGGTCCAGAAAAGAAGGTCGGGGCTTACATCTGGGACCCAGGGTATGCTCAAGATAATTCTTTGGTCTCTTTCATTAAACTATTCCTGGATACTTTCCACACACCACCCGAGCCCTTGTCTGAAAAGAGTCAGTTGACAGTGCCGTCTTCGAGCCCTGGTTGGGTGGGGGATGTGGCCTGTAAACCATCCTTATCGACATTCCAAGGATCGGTCCAGATGTTGACAGATGATCCATTCCCAAACCACCAACCCAACCCATTTTCCAAGAGATTTCAGGACCCCCAAATGGTTTTCCAGAGAAAGATAGGGCGGGGGGCAAGACCGGAAATATGGAAGTCTATGTGGGGAAAGTACATGGATCAGAGTACCCATGCCCAGAGAGATGAAGGACGACTAATAAGGTTCCGTCCATGCTTGGTAAACAATGCATCATTGAAAAGAAGGAGATTCTAGAATCTGATCCCTCCCTCCGGCTTGGGTTTGCAGAGTTTCTCTCTGGCCAACCAGTGGGGTCTATTCCTTCCATCATTTTCCCCCACCAAAAGCTGGCAGTATTTGAATGGATCAGATTGGAAATGGCCGCCAGGATCTTAAATAGTGACATTATTTAGCTAGGGATAGACTGAATGACAGCTTTAATGAGGGTTTCTTTTCCAGCTTTTTAGATTCTTTTTGGGGTCCAGCCTTGAATTTTTTTTCTCAATCCGGTCCACCAAAGATGCAAAAATTTCTTTTTTGGACTAGACAATCACCATGGGAATCCTAAGATAATCTTGGTGTCTATCGACCATATGGATTCCTGCAAATGCACAACGTTTAGCTCTCTCGGAAAGGGGCACCCCTACGCCGAATGAGATTTCCGATTTTCCTTGATTAATAGCCTGTCCAGACGCCCGATCATATTGCTGGATCACATGGCTGATCCATTGACATTCATTTAAAGTTGCTCTGGAGAAAAAGAGGCAGTCAACAACGAATAAGAGATACAACACTTGTGGGATTTCTTGGAAGACCTTTTCCCCTTGAATGGACTTAGAGGATGCATCCCTAGAAATAAGGTTAGAAAAAACATTAGCCACCAAGATGAAGAGAAAAAGGGAGAGGGGATCTCCCTGGCACATGCCTTGGGTTGGGATGAATCCTCTAGTGAGCTCCCCATTGACCTTTATTCTTAATGAGACGGTCGAGATGCAGTGCATGGCAATATCTATCTATTTAGTGAAAAAGCCCATTTTCAGCATCACAGCTCTATGGAAATGCCATTCCACTTTATCGTAGGCTTTTGTCATATCCCGTTTCCAGGAAATGGTTCCTCTTTTCGCGGTGGAGTGCATTTTCATAGAGTGGAACATTTCATGGGCCACAATAGCATTATCAGTAATCAGTATCTTGGCCATGAAGGCACTCTGGTTTTTTGGAGATAATATTAGGAAGCCAAGGGTGCAGCGGATTGACAAGGATTTTTGGGAAGATCTTATAAGAGACATTGTAGAGGATGATAGGTCTAAAATTAGGGATCACCTGGGGTTTCTTGATTTTGGGAATGAGGATGAGGACTGTTTCGTTGATAGAGGAAACACTTGTATTCCACGCCTAGATATTTTTTATCATTTTGTATATGTCAGGATCGATGATGTGCCAATAATATTTAAAAAATAGGGCATGAAAACCATCAAGTCCCGAGGCCTTTGTGGGGTGGATATGTTTCAATTCCAGATGTATCTCGTCATTTTTCACATCTTTTGTAAGTTGCCGATTGATCTCGTCAGTGATCATAGGTATGATGCATTATTCCACTTCACCAGACATGATAGGAGTTCCTATAGAGAAGAGGTTCTAGAAATAGCATAATAAGGCTTTGTGAATACCGCTGGTATCAAAAACATTGCTTCCATCAGGTCGTGATAAACTGATGATAGAATTTTTCTGATGCCCAGTAGATTCTTTAAGGTGGAAATTCCTTGTATTAGTGTCTCCCTCTTTAATGTAGATGTCTCACACCCGTATAGCCCAGATTTTTTTGCTTATCGCGCAAGGCCCCGTCTAGCTCTCTTTGAGTGGCACCAATCCAAGAGATGTTTCCATTGGATGTGGGTTACATGAGTATGGTGTGAAACTTTTTTTCAAGGACATCACAATGTCTATCGGGGTGGTCGAATTTCTTGTTGCTCCATGATCTCAGACCGAAAGCAACCTGTTGGAGATTGTGGCCAACATCATCGTGAGAATACTTCCAGATAGAACAGACCACCTCTTCGCATTCCTGGTCTTTTGACCAGAACCTCTCAAATCTTAAGGGTTTGCTGAGATGCCTATTTTGTTCTCCTTGCATACAGTCAATGAGAATTGGACAATGGTCCAAACAGTTAAGGTCCATATGGCCTATATGGAACATGTTGAACAGATTAATCCAATCAGTAGAACCCAGAAATCTATCAAGACACTCAGCGATGCGGGTGTCTTCAGTATTGCCACAGAACATTGTGAAAGGATTACAGGTATACCTTAGACCGACTAGGTTCACCCTTGTGACCATGTACTTGATGTTTGACATCGAAGCTGGGTGTCGGGTGATTCCTCCTATCTTTTCCGTATGGAACATAATCTCATTGAAATCCCCTCCGAAGAGAATAGAGCTCGGTAAGTCATGTCGCAGCTTGCATAGTTGATCCCATGACTTCACCTTATCATTATGGGATGGCCAGCCATAGAATAACACAAAATTACAAGGTGGGTTCAAGTCAGTTTGAACAGTCGCTGCCACATGGTGCTTGGATAATGAAAAAATATTTACATCAATATTGTCCTTCTAAAGGAGACAGAGGCCCCCAGAATGGCCTTGTCTGGGAACCAGAAAGCAACCTTGGAAGCCCCACTTCCAGGAAATACCATTGGTTTCCTTTTTCCCAGTATGGTTTCAGACATAAAAACCATATCGGGGCGACTTTGAGCACAATTGTGCTGAAGAATGCGAACCGTTTGGGGGTTTCCAAGCCCACGACCGTTCCAGCATAACCCAATCATTGCTCTAGGCGGGGCTGGGTCTCTCCCTCCGCTGCCTTTGGTTCCTTCGAACTTGTTTCACCACTTGTGGTTTTCTATCTTTTTGGTGGGGTTCCTCCCTGATTCACATGTTTCATCTTTTTTTCCTGACTCCGGAGTTAGGGTCTCCGTGTAAACATCACTTTCTCCTTGTTGCACCCATTTCCATGTTCGACATGTGATTGGTCCCAACATTGGAGTTCTCGTCATTCCATGGGCCTCCATTGTTGTAATGCCTATTGCAGATGATTTTGGGTCAGGTTCAGGATATGGTGGTTCAGTGTGCATCGGCATTGGCTTTCCGCATTGCCTTGGTGGTTCTTTTTTCTTCGTCGCCGACCTTGTGGATTTTTGAGCATTTTCCTTCAGGGGGTTAGGAATAAATTCATTTTCTCTATGAGTGGGATAGTCAGCCTTAGGGAAATCCAGAGGTCTAAGAATAAGGGATTTTACATGTTTGGGTTCTGCCTGATTAGAATGTGCCAATGTGAGATGGTCACAGTCCTTTTGTTTTTCCTTATCGAGGATGAAAGCATATTTACTCGTTTTGGCATGATGCCAAGGGCCATATTGGAAGGATGATGTTACCTAATCCATTATTATGTTTTTTGGTGCACTTTCTTTCCAGGTTGCCAAGGCGACCACAAAAAAAGTAGAAGATTGGGAGTTTCTTGAACTTGAATGCTATACAAGTGTTGGCGTCTCCGATTTTCAGGATCATTCCCCCCATTAGGGGATCTGACACCACAATTTCCGCCTTGATCTGAACCTCGGGGCACCATTGTATTGGGTCTACACAATCCCATTTGAGAAAGTGTCCTAGACTGTCCCCAATTTCCTTCATGATGCGTTCTGTTCTTGCATGGATGGGGATTCCTTTAATTCATATCCAAAAGGGGGAGAGGGTAAAATTCACTTGCTGGATATCTTCTCCCCCTTTGAATTCTTCCATGACGAGGATATGATTATTGAAGGACCATAGTCTACCACACAAGATTTTGTCCCTATATATCTCGTTAAAGAACTCAAAGATGATGTAGTTAATCCCCACTCCCCGAATAGCCACTCCTATATCAAGTTTCCAGATATTCTGTAGAGTGTTCTTGAGAGCCCCCTGATTTACCGAAATATTTTCTATGAACTTTCCTACTACAAGCAGAGACATGAATTTTTCCAGGAGTGGGTCTTCGTTTCTCTATGCCTCGATTGCCGCCTTTTCTTTGTCTGTTAGGGACAACATCATCCATTGATTGACTAAGTCAGCATCCATAGCACAAATCCAATGATGAATTTACAAACCTTTTTAAGGGCCGACACCCTTGAAAAACCCAGTCCACCCTCACTTCAAACAAGGCCCGATCCAACGAGAAGGTCGCTGGACCAGATACCTCTTCTCGGCCCTCTTATGCTGTCCACCCAGCCGAGACATGCACCACAACCTTTGCGATCCTCTCTACCTCTTAATCGGCCCCACCCAAAAACTCGTGTCGTGTGCCCCCCATACTTTGCGAAGCATAACCCCCGACTGGGCCTTCTCGGCGTCACAACGCCTCAGAACTTTTTGATCTTACAACACCTTAGACCTCCGCGACAGGAGCTTCGCAGATCAAACACAGCGTGAACTCTCAATGCCTCAGACCTACGCGTCAGGTGTATCACGAATCAACCTCTTCATGATCTCACGACTAGAACCAGAGACTTCACAAACACACAAAGCATCAGCCTTTGCGACAGGTTCTGCACAAATCAATCACTGCGTGATCCCCCAGCGTCTCAGACCTTCATTGCGGGTGTTTCATGGATCCTCCTCTTCGCGATCACACAACTACCACAAAAACATCGTGGGTCAGCACCCCTTAGTAGAAGCATCGCAACAACGAAGAACGACTGATTCTTTGTACAAGGACCATGCAGATCAAACACCTCGCAGCGACTACTTCGCGAGCGCTCAATCACGGTGAAACATCATGGACTGTGTGGCATGAATCAAGCCACAATGTAGCAGAAATTTCTCACAAGCATAAAAACGGAAGCCTGCCCCCAATCCAATGCCTGTCTTCGCAAAGAGGAACCAAAAGGAAAAACGGAAAGGTATTGATCGAACACAGGTGTAGGACTCAAGACAAAGGAAGCTCGGGTCAAAAATCAAAAAGGAAATTGCGATTAGGGTTAAGTGTTCCTTAGAAAATAGAAAACGTTTCGAGCCAAGAACTCTCGGATCCGTATGTTGGTGTATCTTGAGATGTTTGTTAATTAGAACCGCCCTCCCAGTCATAGATCTGGCACGACAAAGGATGACAACGATGGGAAGAAATTCAAGATCCTTTTGGTGGAAGGAGCTATGCCAGAAGGCAAAATCAAGCAGGGGATGAAGCTCGACTCCCTCCGAGACACCAGAGATAGGGTTCGAGAACAGGCGAAGAATCACAGGGGAAAGAGAAGAATAGATTCTTCACTATAGAGGGTTTGTGAAGTGGCATAGAAAAAGTAGGAAAAAATGAGCTGCAACCACTGGTTCTGAAGCAGGATCAACGACCTGCAGAACTGAAGTGGGGGCACCGAGGGAGAGGAGCCGCCGTGAACTGAATGGACAGGAAGACTGAATACCTAGGAAAACCCGAGGATAGAACTATCTCAAGTGAGAGAGACTTGTGACAACCTTATTAATGAAATATTCATATAAATGGTATTATAACTTTTAAAATAAATGAAATTTGGACATTTTTATTCTATACCATATTTGTTTGTATAACATTGAAATGTGAGGGATGTGTTAAAGAATTTTTATATAATTAATCAAGGTTTTATGACTTTAAAAAATCAATTACTAAAGAGTGTCAAAATTGACATAAATGAGTTTTTAAAACAATATGATTTTATTAAATGATATAATAGTCTTAAAAATATACGATTCATACAACTGACTAAGATAATGATACCAATCTCATTAATAATCCACTTGAGAATCTCTTGTCAATTTATAGTAACTATAATAACCATATATTATGAAAATACCAGAAGACAAGGTAAGAGTTAATGTTTTTAACTAAGGGTTAAAGCTAAATGATAATGTTATGTATGGGAAATAAACTTGTATGAAATAGATTTTTTTGAGCGTATTTCGACCCATACACTTATTATATTTGATATAAATGAGTTTGGTACCATTAGAAACTGGAAATAATTTTATAATAAATTAATATTTAAAATTTTTCCTAAAGTTCCCCTCACCTCTCCTATAAAAGGAAACCTCTCCTTCTAATTTTATCACACCTCTAACACCATTTTTCATAGGAAAACCTTGACCATTTACTCTCCCAAATTCTATAAATTAATTATATTAGACACAATTTGGGAATAAAACCAACCAAAGGATACCTTTTGATGAAATCAAAAAGAGATACTATAAAATGTGTTAATGTTATTATCACCTCTTTCAAAATTCTTTTCTTCTTATAATTTCTCCAATTATATTGTTTTTATACTAAAGTAATCTATAAATTATTTTATACATGATTATATGTTATTATAATAATGGGAAAACCTTATACCAATTTTTTATCCATCATAAGATTAACAATATCACCATGTGTGCGTTTGTACAACTTAACGTCTCCACTTTGTGGTGTAATTTGTTATTCACCAATACTTAATATGGATGGGTATAATGATGAGTATAATAGAAATAAATAATTAATTTTAAATGATAATTATTATTTATAATTAATATACCACAAATTTCCATAACATTTAACCATTAATTGAATTACATGGCCTCTCATGTGTACGTATGGCCTACCGTCTCCATGAAACGATGCGATTCTTTCTACAGATTAACCATTCTAGAATATTTATATAGTATATATAAAAAATTAAAATGAAATATATTAAATAATAATACTACCTAATGTATATATATATATATACATATATATATGTCATTTACTTGCTTCCAATTAATTTAATAAGGAAATAAAAATAACGTTCATGTGTACGTACGACCTACCGTCTCCAAGAACGACGAATTCCATTTTATTTATATATCTATTATATATATTTATATTCTAAATATTTATCATATATAAATCATGTTTTAATTTATTTAAGTAAGTAAATCATGATCTATTTAATAACATCATGAGTAAAAAGTCAAAACACATATGATAAATAAAAACATTATTACGCAATACGTATCATTAAGAGGGAATTGATAAATAAACATTATATATAAAGTCAAAAGTGCATCATATATGATATCATAAGTTTTATTATGATTCTGTTATGAGTTAAAAATATGTTTAGATCCTATATACCAGTGTTTCATACACATACAGAAGAAATCAGACCTATGTTATGTGATAATTTCGTAATCTCAATATTTTTTTAGATTGCTTATATGTAAGTATATACTGGGGTATATTTATTATCCACATCCATGTTTACTAAATATATTAAATTTCTCATATTATTCTACATTTTTTTAAAATCAGTTTTCCCATTTGTGAATTTTTATTAAACATTATGAAAGGAATATTTCTTTCATTTTCAATACTATGCACTTTTTGACTTTTCTAGCAAGAGTATGAGGAAAATTCTTTTTTAACTTATAAAACTTGAAGAGAATTTTATGTCTTTATAAAAAATTATTTATAGGAAGGTTACTCTACATGATTCAATGTTTATTTCCAATTTAATTTATTTTTTAAAATTTTATGGCATTTTGAGAAAGGAGAATGTTTTTTTCAAAATATGAGATATTTTCCTCAAGAATTAAGTTCAAGTGTTTTATCAAAATTATATTCCATATAAGATTAAATAGGGTTATGTTTCTATACCTATTATTAAATTGATTTGATAGTGTTTATGATTGAATTATTATTTTGAAATATATTTATTTTTATGGATTACAATGGAATGATGTTTAAGAAACCAATTTTATTTCATGGGTTATCCTATGATTTATGTTTCTATTTCACATGTATGAATGATTTAATTATGAGATGGGTGGAACCTGTATCTCCCTCCAATGCATTGCGTAATAATTTATTTCTCAGGATATAGACTTGCTTCGAAACACAAGAAAATCCAGTTCTGTAATGCAAGGATATAACAAAAAGTAAATCAAATTAAGTAATATAGGGATGAAATAACAATTAAATTTGATTTAGTAATACATAGATGGAATGATATGTAAACCCAGTTCAGTAATGTACTTTTTCCACTATGATGGTATTTGTAGAAATGACTTTGATACTGTGGAAATCATTTTATTTTATTATTTTCTTTCGACAATTCCATGTTTTGTGTTAAAATAATTTTATCATAGATTGTGTTTATTTACGATTTATTCCTTAAGAACTTCTATGATTTATTTCATGACTCATTATTTTGATATTAAAAATGTATGTTCATGTTTTACATTCTAATTTTTATGTTTTTTGACGTTATTCATGATTACCCTTACTGAGTATTGTATCTCACCCTTTTTATGTTTTATTTTCTCTAGGATATAAAGAAATATTTCAGTTGGAAAACTAATAGGGAAGATATTTATGGGGGATATTGATGATTATTCACTAATCTTGAAGAATGTGTTCTATGTTTCCGAAGATAATAAACTAATACATTATATGTGAATATATTTTGGTAGAGTATTATGTACTGTGCAAAAGAAATGCAATTTCCTTATACGTCAAGCTCGAGTCTTTACAATAGGTATCAGAACGACGGTTTAGTAAACTTCTGGAAACTAGGATGTGAAAAATTTTGTGAGATCCCCAGAGAAATTTATAAGGATAGTTCTAGGGATGTCATAAGGATAAGTCTATGAATAGTTTACAATCATAGGTTTGTTGTGATAATCATTACTAACCACGGGTTAATCTAATGAAATCATAAATTTAAATATTATTAGTAATTTACCTTAATTATGTGTTTGAAACCTCTAAATGTATTTCTCACACTTTTATTTCTGGTCTTAGTTTACAACCAAAACTACTTATAAAATAGTTAACCATTGAATGTTTGAGATGTGTAAATTGTGGGAATTATAAATATTGATTTCCTTAGTGGAAATATCATGAAGGGAATCATGATGATGGTATGAGTATTGGCCATACTAGTAAGGGTAAAGAGATTATAAATGAGATGTGAAAGGTATGTAATGTTCATCTAGTAATATTTAAATTAAAACTAAGAATATTAAGGTTTAGAAAACTAATGTAATGACTCATATTTTTGAAAATATGATGGTGATATATCTCTAGTAATGGTTTAAGAATAATGTTGGATTATAGAGGTGTTTATGTTACAGAATTCAAAGGTTATGTTTTATGTATCATGAAATATATAAGGGTTTTCAGTATATGGTTTCATTAAGGATTAGAAAGGATATGCCGAACAATTTAATGTTGAAAAAAATATATTTAAGGGTAAGATGATATACTTATAGAACACATGATAAAGGGAAAGATAACCCTTATGTTAGGATAATGATATGTTTGATTTGAATAAGTAAATTGGATGATGCTACTTTCTTATGATCTAATTGGGGATTTATTGAAATGAGTGTTATGTTATCATGGATAAAGTATTCAAATTTCTGGGACTTAGGGAATATATCTAATATGGTTTGGAATAAGGAAACATGCATGTTTTCAACAAGGATATCAGATAATTTAGGTTATTTTCGTGACTTAAGAGAATACATAATGTTGGTGTTCACATTTTTGGAATATGGACAACTAGATATATCTTATAATATGTGGGGGATAAATATTAATCCAATTTTTTGAACCTCTTTTTATAGTTTTTTATTGTAATCTTTCAAAAGTATTTTATGGTTATAAATTTTTTGGATGGTTTAAGTTAAACATCAGATGATGTTTGTTAAAATAATGAATTATCTCACCATATATGGATGTATATTTGATAACTTATGAAAAAAAAATTATGATAAAAATAGATGGAAAGACCTATCATTATATTTATGGATCACCTAAAGTTCTAACACATCAGGAATGTCAAATTCAACTTCATTTATTTGAATAAGAGATGAAGTGGAAATTGTTAATGGAACGATCAATGATGAGATTGTACTGAAATAAAGTATTTATTAATTCTAATGTTCTTTAACTTTAGGAAATACATATTAAAAATTGAAAATGTTATCCTAGTACCTTGTTATCCGAGGAATCAGATCGTTCCTTAAATCATCATAGATATATGGCTTTCTGGTTGTTAAATTTCTTCAATCCTTGTTCTCTATCAATATCCATAAGAACATGATGGTTATATTTTCCTTCCATATCCATGTTTTCCCATCCAGCCTATATTCTCATATGGGGAAAACTAGTGATGAGTAACTTTTGTTAACTTTTATATTTTTAATTTCTCTCTTTAAAATGATGTTTTAGTATTCCATTTTACGATGTTCGATTCTATGAAAGAAACATTCAAGTAGTAATCCTTTTATAACCCTAAAAAAATTTGAGAGTGAAATTAATTTTAAAAGAGGTAAAATTTTACACCTCACGTTTTTATGGAGATTTTTTTTGAATAAATTGAAATTTTCATTTATATATTGTAATGGAAAAAGTTAATTGTTTTTCTTCACACCAAACCGACCTGTAATTTGTTACACGCAACACCAAGTTGGCGTACAATATATGAAACACTGAGTATAGATTTTGTTCAATGTATAAGTGAACTATTTTTTGATTATGATATAAACAACACCAAAGTAAACTTCCAATACACACAACACTAACTTTTCTTGCGTTACACACTGGAGAAAACTTCCTCGATAGTATCCGTTGTACGCAATACCGAGTCTCACTAAATAATGTTATATTATTAAAATATTTTTATTTAATGTGATATAAACTATAAGTTATGAATATAATTAACAAAATTTATAATTTTATATAACATTAAAATTTATCATATGTATTTTTTAGACGTGATATAAGAATAAATTCATTTTTTCGGATAAAAGTGGTATTTAAAAAAAATACAGTTTTACCGCCTTTTGATTAAGAACCCTTTTTAAATCTTGTTTTTTGACAATATTATAAGTTATATTTGACATAATAAACTTTTTATTTGGAAGTGGGACATAAATATTTACCTTGGTTGAAATTTTGGTATTTTTATTATGAAATTCATATTTTAATGAATAGTTAAAAGTACGTCATTTTAATTCAAAACTATTTTTCATCTAACATAGTTAGATTATATTTTGAATTGGTTTAAAAGTTTAATTGGAATATGTTATATTATTTAATTCATTTTTTTTTCATTTTATGTAATTTTAAATTTAATTTGGACATAAAAACCTGTCAATATTTTGATAGTTTTTACTTCATAAAAACATCCATTCTGGTTTTGAAAACATGGATTAATTTTAAATTAATTTCTACCAATTCTGTGATTCGAATTTTGAAAAATATATTCTATAGTTGAAATCCGAAGGTCTAATTTGTGTAAATAGGTACCTTTTATTTTTGGACATTATGAATAATAACTTGGGTAATTATTTTCATTTACCATGGATAAAGGGTAAATTAGGTAAATAAGGGAAACAAATAATATTATAATAAACTTAAACTACCCTAACATGTATCCTAATACTATTGAATGAGTCATCAGCTACCAAAAAACCCATAAAATTATTATTTTTTCATTTGACAACCAGATATGTGTGAAAATTACATGTAATGATAATTAATTTAAAGTAAAGGGAAATATAACATAAACATGTATCATTTTACAATAGAATATTTAATATGGGTTTATATAATTTTTATTCCTTACTATAAAAAGTAATTATAATGATAGAAATATTTCATACATCATGTTATTTTATTTATAATTTTTATACATTAAATAAATAAATTTATTTGTGACACAATGATGATGTAATGATTACGTTATTAATGAAATATTCAAATAAATATATTCTAAATATTAAAATAAATTTAATTTTTACATTTTGAGGACATAAAAGAATTTTTTGGATGAAATTTACATGTTAGGTATGATTAAATTCCTCTATTTTGAGGAATCATGTTTTTATGACTTTAAAAAATCAATTACTTAATAGTGTCAAAATTGACATAAATGAGTTTTTAAAACAAAAACTATTTATTTAAATGATATATTGGTCCTAAAAATATATGATTTGGTCAAATAACTTATATAATATTAAAAATGTCATTAATGATCCTATAGAAATTCTATTGGTGTTCTATAGTAATATAGTGACCGTATATTATGAAAATACAAGATGACAAGGTAAAAGTTAATGTTTTTAACTAAGGGTTAAATCTAAAAGATAAGGTTAATTTTGTGACCTAAACTTGTCTAAATCCTATTGGTTGATATTATTTAGACCAATACCCATCTTATATTCTAAATTAATGAGTTTTGGACCATCATAAACTTAAATCTAATTTATTATAAATTAATATTTAAATACTTTCCTAAAGTTCCCCCCACCTCTCCTATAAAAGAGAACTTCTCCTTATCTTTTAATAAAACCTATAAAGCCGTATTTTCGGAAAAAACCAACCCATTTACTATCCAAAAATTACTAAATTCATCATATAGGACAAAATTTGGGCATTAATCCATCCTAGGGATACCTTTCGTGCAAATAAAAAAGAGATACTCAAAAAAGAGAAAATTGTTTTCTAACCCCTTTCTAAATTCTTTTATTCTTCTAATTCCTCTTCTTATGTTGTTTCTATACTAAAGTATTAAATATAGTATATAATACATTATTAGAATTTTTTTAATGTTTCAACGTTATACCTCCTTTCATCCATCCTAAGAATAAAAATATCACAATGCGTGAGTACGTACGACTTACCGTCTTTACTCCATGATTTAATTTTTTATTTAGCAATACGTAATTTCAAAGAGTATAATGATGTGTATAATTGACTTAAATAATTAATATAACATTATAATTATTATTTATATCTTATATAACATGCAATTACATACCATTTAACTATTTAGTGATTGATATAATCGATCGTGCGTACGTACGACCTACCGTCTCCCCGAGGTGACGAGATTCATTATCCACATTAACCATTGGAGAATGATTATAAATTATATATAATAAATAAGAACTAAATATATAAAATAATAATAATACTATATATATATATTTCATTTACTTTCTTCCATTCAATTCAATGTGGAAACATAAACAACATTCATGCATTCGAACGACCTACCGTCTCCATGAACGGTGTATTCCATTTCATTTATTTATCTATTATATATATTTATATAAATAATATTTATTATATATAAATATTTTTTTTATATTATAGATGTATGTAAATAACTATAAATGTAATAGGATCAATAATCAAAAGTCAAAACACATACGATAAATAAAATGATTATAACCCAAAATGTTTCTTGAAATGGAATTAAAAAATAAACAGGTAATATAATGTCATAAGTGAATCGTATATTATAACATAAATATAATTATGGTTCTGATACCAATTAATAATTTTTTTAACCAACTATAAAAGAGTTTTTGACGCATACAAAAGAAATTATACCTAAGGTATTGGATAATTTCACAATCTCATTATTTTCAGAGATCGTTTATATGTAAGCATTTACTAGGGTACATTTTTTATCCACATCTATGTTTCTTTAATATATAATATTATTTATATTTTCTAATATTTTTTGAAGTCAATTTTACCAATTTTTTAAATTTATTTGATGATATGGAAGGAATATTTCTTTCGTTTTCCGTACGTGGAACTTTTTGACATTTCAAGCTAGAGTACACGAAGAATGTTTTATTTAACTTATATGACATGAACATATTTTTGAATATTCCTAATTCCTTATTAAAATTAGTCTTCCAATATATAATATGACTTTTATTTTCAATAAAATTTGTTTCTTTTAAAATGGATATTTATTTTGTGAAAATAAAACGTATTTTGAAGAAGAAAAGATATTTGTTTATAAAGAATTGAGTTCATGTGTTTTATCAATATTTTTTTCCATATAAGATGACATAGGGTTATGTTTATATAAATATTATTAATTTTATTTTATTATATTTATGATGGAATTATTTTTATGAAATTCAATTATTTTATATAGATTATTATGAAATGATGTTTAACAAACCCATTTTATTTCATGGATTGTTCTATGATTTATGTCTTTGTGGAACATGTAAGAATGATTTCATTATGAGATGGGTGGGACCTATATATCTCTCCAATGCACTGTGTATTTATTTTTATCTCATTGGATTGACGTGAAAAAATGATAATAAAATCCAGTTTAGTAATACTCAGCTGGAATGACAATTAAATTGAGTTTAGTAATATAGGGCTGGAATTACACGAAAATCTGGTTCAGTAATACATGGCTGGAACAAAATATAAATCTAGTTTTGTAATTGAAATTTTCTAATATGATGGTCTTCGAATAAATGCCATGGATATAATGGAAATCAAATTATGTTCTTATTTTCTTTCCACAATTCCATGTTTTATGTCAATGGAATTTTATCATGGTTCAGGTTCATTTATGATTTATGCCTTACTAATTGCTAATATTTATTTCAGGACTCATGATTTTTATTTTCATAATTTATGTTCATGTTTTATCATTCTTATGTTTATTTTTTGTTTGATGTTCACCATTTTTACCCTTACTAAGCATTTGAGATCACCATTTTTATGTTTTATTTTCCCCATGATATAAAGAAAGGTTTTAGGTAGGAAAATTAATGGGGAATATCATTATTGGAGATATTGAAGATATTTCAACAAGCTAGAAGAATTTGTTAAGAGTTTCCAAATATACTAAACTAATACCATCTTCAAGCGTATATTTGTGTAATGTATTATGTATTCCGTAAATGAAATTTAATGTCCATGTACATCAAGCTTGGGTAATTACACATAAATGACTAATTTAAAATAATGTAATTCATAATTTTTTTATTCTTAAACTTATCATCAAGTCCTTATGCAAAGACATATTAAATAAATTGACAAGGCATATGAAAAACACCCAAACTGTTTTGCATCAGAAGACCTATTAATTCATCAAGGGGATATCTATAACCAGGACCCACTCATAATTTAATAAGTATAATTAATTACTTATATAAAAGAATAATACAACCTAATCATCATTATTTAACAATAAACTATCCATATAGAAAGAAATAGAAAACAAAGTGTCAATACATTCCATAGTAAAACTAATTATAAACTATATAAATAAAGAATAAGGATAGATTTATTAAAATATATCTCAGTTTTAACATAATTAAAATAAAATTTTATTTTCTTTGATGAATAGAAATACTATAAAATGTTCAATAAAAACATTCTTAAGGAAAATATAGTTTTCAATTTCAAAATCACACTCATATCATTTTCTAGAATACTAGGAAAAAATCCCTTAAAAAATATCCTCTATACTTATTATGTAGGATTAAAATCACTATTCATTCATGATGGTATAAATTTATCTTCATCCTAATTATGTTAAAAAAATATTTATTTCACATTCTGGGTAAAATTTAAAACCCCTTGTTAAGAAAAAAAGGAATATTCTATTCATTTTTTATAGATAGTAAAACATTGAAAAAAACTACTCTAATAAATCATAGTATAAAATTTCAAATATTCTTGAGTCTCTTGAGTACATAAAAGGGGAATCTAAACGGGGAAAAATTATAATTTTCATAAATAAATATAAGAGAAGAAAATAGATAGAGTTTAAGATATAAATATCATATACTTACCCAGATAGTGAAATGATATATAAAATATTGAATGATGATGAGGTTGTGAAATAAAACATTACAAAGGTGATATCATTGATGTGAGAATTAATAAATGAAGTGGTTATTTTTGAAAAATATAAAGGCATAAAAAATTTAGAAATAAAATATATATAATAAAATTTCATTCATATATAATCTTGACATAACATAGAAAATTAAGTATAATTATATCCAAATGAAATAAAATTGAGTTAAGATTCCCCTTATCGCTTTAGTAACTTTGGAATCCAAACACATTGGATAAATTAAAATGAAATTTCATTTATAATTCCATAATGTATGAAGGATTCATGAAATAACATTGAAAAACGAGACACATTCACACCAAATGAATGAAATTAGGTGCATAAAATTTTAATATGCCTCAATAATGGTAAATTGAGACAAAACCTCTTACCTCATGAATCCACTTAGTTAAACGTGTCTTAAACTCAAAAATAATAAATTTAAATTTATTATAAATATCTATCAGAATCATATACATAATTACAGTATAATATATTATACAATAATTATATTTCAATTACAAGTTATTAATTATTTCGTTTAAAATAACTTCTTTTAGGTGTATAATGTTTAATTTTTGGGATGTTTCAGTCTAGATATTCAATTCCTTGTATTTTCATCATTGTTATAAATTCTCTAGATATTTTATCATGATATAAATGTCATATATATTTATTAAATATATATTTTCATCCATAAAATGTAGAGATAAAAAATGAGTTACACTTTTCGTGAAAATGGTAGGTCATGTGTCGACAAGAATGCCTTTTTATCTTTTGAATAGATTGAATAGATAATGAAAAACAATAACTATCATTTATAAAGTAATGATTATATCAAATAGAATCATTAAATTTATACTTATTATCATCCTTACGAGGTAGTAAAAGAAAAAATGATGACATTAGTTCATGGAGGTGATAGTCCACTTGTACACATGAGCGACACTAACATTTTCTAGTGAATTGGAATTTAATAAGGTAGATATGATATTAAATTACATAAGAATAATTATTTAATAAATTTAAAATATTTTAATTATTTCAATATTTATAACCATCCAAATAATTTTTTGATTAAAAATGAATTACAATGTAATGTGAAGATGATAAGATGTACCTACACACAAGTGATGTTTTGGATTTTTATATCATGGAAATTAGGTGGATAATGGTTGTTAAATCACCATAATAAAAATTAAATATATTAAATATAATTAATTTATTATTTAAGAATGGTTAAATTTTATTTAAAGGAGGTATAATGAGAAATAAAATTTAAAATTCCCTGTTAAGAGTTATATTTCTTTGTTAAGAAATGTCTTTTGGAATACACCTTAAGACCAGAAGGTATGCAATTTTGGAAATCAAAAAATTCTCCCAGATGTAGTAAAGTAATATATCAAATTATTATGGCTGGGATTGGCTGAGATAAAATTCATAAATTAAGTGAGGAAGAGATGAGAAGAGGTTCCCTTTCTCTAAGTGACAGATGGACTATCTTATAATTTCGTAATATAATAATTTAATATAAATTATATTTTATAATTCAGTGACTCAAATTTTAAATATATAGAATATATTGTGATTATATGAACAAATAATCTAATATAATTATATTTATGCCATTTATGTTGTGTTTAAACCCTTATCTCCTAGACTTGATCCCTTTAATCCTTTTGACAACCTCTATAATATCAATGTTTCTATATTTGAGGCATAATAATGTTACAAAAAAAGGATAAGTGGTAAATTTATGGGTCATGGTTGATATTAGAAATAATGTAAAATTTTGGGGTCTGGAGATAAGTTTTTTTAAATCATTTAATAAAATAGTGTTTATTATAAAATGTCTTTAATTAGATATTTGAAAAACATGAAATATTATAAAATAATATACATCTAAATCTTATAAAATGGATCCAAAATGACATTGATGAGAATATAAGGATTATATTTTCTTAATATGACCATTATGTAATATTTTTAGTGATTTATATATCATTTTAAACCTTATATTTTTCTTTAACTCATTCGTGATCCAATTTAAACCTTAACTCTGGTAATGACTTCTTTAAAATTAATGGTTTATAATTTTACTTATATGTTGAAAATTGGCTCATAAATGTAAAAAAATGATATTTTAGACCATCTATCATCCATTTTTTTTTAATTTTATGTTTTTCATATTTTATTAGATAAGTTACTAAAAAATATTTAACCAAAAATACTATTAATTACATTTTTAAACTTATTCACATAATTTTACTCTTAAAATAAAATTAATGAAATTTTATTTATATATTAAATTCCAAAAAATATAAAATATGTTATATGTATCATTAAAATTCATTTTATGCTTTTATTCATACAAAAAAATATTAATTTTAGTGTTTATAAAATTATTTACATGATTTTTCTATTACTTTCAAAAACATTGTGTATACATTACATAATCATTTAATGAAATTATTTCATTACTAAAAATTTAAAATAACTTAAAATTTTAAAAAATATAATTAATTTTTCAAATATATTTTGATAACCGAAAATATATTGTTTTCATCCTAGTCAAAAAATATTATAGCTATTAAAAGCAAGAATGCGACATTATGGACTTTATCTTTCACTAAAATATTTTAAAGGTCAAAATCAATGATAAATAAAAAAAGGTCATATTTTTATATTTTAGATCATTATTGATGAAATATTATCAACCAATGAAATAAATTAAGGTTTTTTATATAATTTGAATCCTTATCACATTAGTTTTAACCCAAATAATCATGTTTTACCTTTATCGAGATAAAAAATATACTATGTTTACTATACATATTAATAAAAATAAAAGGAACTTATAAAAAACATTTACAAATCCTAATTAAATATAAATAATCTTTTTTTATGATCCATTTTATATAATTTGTGTAAATTAATATAAATATAAATCCTTAAATTGTAATGGAAAACATTTTTATAGAAAAATAAATTTTAAGGAATAAATACTAAATTAGTTTAAAACCATGAATATTTTTTATTCAAATTAAATTAATTAGATTATAATAAATCAAATAGGTTATATTTAACCATAATAGGAAATTAAAAATTAAATTATCCTTTTAAATTACTTCATTTAATGAGAATAATAGAGTATTTGAAAAATCAATATTTTTCTATATTCACAGAAAAATCATTCACTTTAAAAAAATCCAAAAATTTCACCCTAGGTTAATTTTGATATTATGATTTCAAAAATTATTTTTATTTAAAAATATAATTTTTTATTTTTTATAAATTATTTATAATTCCCACAGACAAATTGAAATCAGAAACAATTTTGATGAAAATAAACGTCCAAAGAATAAAAACAAATTCACCCAAAATTATGTTCTTATTTCCTAACAATTATTCAATAAATCTTTTTTGAGTAAGACCATTGTAAATATATTTCATAATCTAGCTACTAATTTTTATACCATCTAATTCAATGACTTGGTCACATTTAAATAATAATATTTTAATAAATATATCAGCTTGTTTAATGCTCAGTGATGCTTCTCTTGTATGCTATCAAACATTATGTTATTATAAGATATCATGATGTTACATTATCCCCCCTTTAATAAAACTTTTCTTGAAATTTTAACCTATTCTATGTAATCAATGGTGTTATATTTTAATATCCCTTAGTTGAAATATCTCATTATAAAATGGGTTAATAAAACATCTTCTTGAAAATATGGAAAGAGAAAAGAAAAGGTCATATGAGATAACACCTATCTAGGCTTTCAAAATAGATAACATTAGTGGGAAGTGGAAATATTGATATGGATAAAAGAAAATGTCCATATAAATATGGATAGTGATAGAGAGAACTAGTCAAAAGAAATTGAATGTCTATGAGAATATTGACGACTAAAAAACCATAAATAAATAAACTGTGGAAAAGGAAATAAATTTATTAAAAATGAATTTAATAGGATAATATTTTTTTTTTCTATATCATTTTACTATAGTTGAGGATTTCCTTTATCTTATAAAATAATAACTTAAAATATATAATTACTATACATATTTAATTTCATTTTTAATCAATTTCCAACATAATCTCATATTTTTCCCAACGATGAGTATTGATGTTGGATTTTCCATAAATGAAGCTCTAAAATAACATTTTAACATATCATATAGTCCAAAAAATAATAAAAATCCATTCCAACTTTTTTAATAAATCTGAAATGGATAGAAATTTTTTTTATAATACCCAAAATGAATAAACCTTCTTTTAAAGAAAAAATACATTAATCTCCACAATTTATCAATAAAACCAATAGTTTAACACATATATTTATATAAAAACCCCTATATCCCAAATAACATCAATAAATTTGAAATTAATGGAATATTAAACCTCAAATTATATCTCATACCCTCTATCTTATTTATCTAGATACATAATATTATTCTTCAAAAATAATCTTTTAAATACCATAACTCAGTATAATATCTCCATAATTATCCTAATTCAATTCAAAATTCCAAAAATTCAAAATTATTTTATCCTAAAATACGTTTCCAAAAATAAACAAAATCTTTTTCCATCAAATATTTAAAGTAAAAAAAGCATATCATTATAAGAATGACATCATAGTGGCTAGTGGTGGTTGTTGGTGGTATGACTTTGTGTATGAAGATTGTATTTTTTGTTAATAGTTGTCAATACTGGTCAAAATGAAGAAGCAAAAGAAGAAGGAATCCAAATATAATGGATATTAGTTAATGTGAGGATGCGTGGAGAATTTTTATACAATCATAACACTAGATGTAATTCTTGGGAAATTATATATGAAGAAAATTCAGATGATTTTTGAGGTAATCTTATGTTCAAAGAACATGTATCAAAGGTGATACATTGTCTATGACAATGAAGAATGTTGATAAATCAGAAGATGCTATACTGATTTTTATTTCACAAATATCATAAGTTAAGAGAACTTGTGATGCAAGCCTTATGAAATAAAGGGAGAGAAATGATACTGCCCGTCATATTCAATTATGATTGGAAATAAAGAGGTTAGTAGAAGACAGGGAAAGTTATAGTACTTTCCATGGAAAATCTGATGATGCTAAAGGTGTTCGATCAGGGAATATATCTCACGATAGATATGGTTTGTGATGAAATTAGTTGTTTGTTGAATAAGATATATTCTAGTGAAGCATCATTGGTGTTCTTACAAAAGCATATTTTAAGGTGGCACTATTTCCTTGTGCTTTCCTATTTTTTGGACTAAAAATCTAGAGATTGAGAAATGCGATTTTGGATAAGGATGTTGCGTGAAGGTATAAAGATGGAATATAAGTTCTTATCATGTATTGATTCAAGGTTAGAACATCAAAATTTGGCAAAGGCATTTGGTGCACGAACAATTGGGAAATGTGTGCGAAAAAGATGCTATGTGAAAGGTAGTTTTGTGTGCAATATGGAACGTGGTTTAGAATTTTTGTGGAAGTGGAGTTCCAAATCCGGCATAAGAACATATGTTAAAGGCATGATCTATGAAAAATATTAGGATGAGTGCATGAAAAATAGGTTACATGAAAGATTGGTTTTGTGTGCAATATGGAACACATTGGGTAATTTTTCGTGCAATTGGTGTATTGTGATGAGAAAGTCGAAAAAATGAAAAAGGAAAGAGGCGTGAAAAAAATCGGAGAAGTTATCGCAATGTTTGTGGAGCATTAGACTTGTGCGCATAAAAATTGGTTGTGTAAAAAACGTGGTTTTGATGTTTTACACACAAGAGTGGATAAATGTTTACAATGAAAAAAAAATGAAAAAGTCACGAGGTGTGTGAAAAATCCAGGTGGAGCGTGGAAATAAAATGAAGGTGCACGTAATATAAATAAGTGAGAGATAGTTTTATGTGCTGGAAATAATTTTACAAGCAGGAAGGGGTTTTACATGTAGGGTCAAAAAATCCTATAAATAAGAGGTTACCCCCTTTAATTTAAACAGGCTTGACCCTAGACAATTCACGAGCTCTGACCCACAAGAAAATAGAATTATTGAGTAGTGTGTGAAAAAAATAAGTGCTATGTGAAAAAGAAAGTGCTACGTGAAAAAGTGAAGTGCTGTGTGAAAAAGAAAGTGATGCATGAAAAAGTGAAGTGTTTCCTGAAAATGAATTGGTGCACGAAAAAGGAAGTGCTTCATGAAGAATAAGAGTTTCATAGGAAAACTAATTTCGTGCCAAAATGTGTTTTTTTGTGCAAGGTTTTAATTTTATGTGCAAGCCACTTAGAATGTTGTGCGATAAATTTGGGGTCCTTGCACATATTCATTTGTGCGTATAGGACTTCCTACCAGCTTCTAGGTAGCAATGTGAAGAGTGTGTGAATATCCTTTTTTGTGCCGTAAGGTGTTTTTACTTGAAAGGTTTGAATTTTATGACCAATCCAACTCAAAGGGTGCATGAAAAAATTTGAGGGTACCACAGTACTTTAATAAGTGTTAATCACTCTTGAAGTGTATTGAAAAGAAGGATAAAAGCACCCTCTGTGTAAAGAAGAAACCACAAATAAGTGACTGGTTTCCTCAAACCCTCACTGTGTTTCGTGAAGGAGATACCATGAGTACACTACTGGTGAATAATCAACCATCTAACGATTCACGAAGATAGACCCACGAACCATCCCTGGTTCTATGAATAAGAATCACGTGTCCTCTATGTGAAGAAGAAGACCGGTGGAGCTGCCTACTTTCATGGTGGTAAACACTCTCTGGTTGCACTATTTATATACACTGTTTGCAGGGGTGTTGTTGCATGGGTGACAAGAATACATATGTGCAACTAAAATTATATCGTCACAAAGAAAGAAGTAATTATACTAATACACTCATGTATTTGTATTGATAATTGAAGAAAGATATTAAGACACTTTAGTACTATTCTTTATTATACTGTGTTAAAGAGAAAGAAGAGAAGAAGAAGAACAAAAAATTATTCCTAAATGAAGACTGAATATTATTCAAGGGAAATTTGATTCAGATGATGATATGTGAGATGATCCTCAGTGTTTGAATAATCACATTAGTGTATGTGAATATTACTAAAGAAATAATAATATTAGTGCAATCGGTTGTTTCACTATGAAGTTGAAAGAAGAAGAACTAGTGCAGTTGGTTTTGCGCTAGAGAGGAAGAGAATTGCTTGCCTACTGATTTTCAAGTAATCATGTTAATAGAACATAAATAGATCAATATTAGACCCTAACTTTTCAAGAATGAAGAAGACTATCTCCCTAGGCAGTATAAAGAACCCGCTAGAGGCAGCAAGTTGGACCAGGCTATCACCAGCTGAGGGCAGAGGATTGATTCCACCCCTCTAAAGTATAGGTACTCACACTAGCTATAGAATTTTTTTCTTTTCCACTCCACTATAACAACATATCAGATTATATTGTAGAATCCATGAACTGTTCATATCCATTCTTGGAAAAGATGTAGCTACTATTATTGAGTGGTGAACCTTGTACAGATATCATGTGCATTTTGTTTACTACTTTATATTATTGCACACGACAGGGAAAAGAGAATAAGAAAATATAGATCCTTACATGTCAATAGGTATAGGGATAAAAAGTTGGAATTGGTTTCAAAAGTCCCCAACATGGATTCACCACCCTCTCAGTGTTAGTTATCTCCCATAGTGGTCCTCTCAGGTGATGCACCCTTTTAAACCTTTGGTTATGGGTTTATGTCCTGATATCTTGAAATATGAAAATGGTTTCCACCCAGACTATGCGTTTCCATTTTTATAAAACTATATTAACAAAAATCCTATAATGTCTCAAAAAATATTTTGAACACACTAAAAACTAATATTAATCAGAAAATGGTTTTTAACCCTTTTGGTTTTCTATATAGTAATATGTTTTCTACAAAATCTAATAATCTTAATTGAATATTGTAACCATAAAATCAATAATAATATTAACCCAAAACATTTTCAATAAATATAAAATTATTTCTAAAAATTAAAAATTCATTATTCCCCAAGTAACCTTCTCACTAAAACATATACTAAACCAATGTGATATATTCCCATGAATGTTTCCAAAAATGTCCTTAATCATATTAAACTCCAATAATATAAAACATAAAAGGGGTATATATGCCTTTAAAATTATGACCAACTATTTAATAATCAACTCAAAACACTTTAGGTTTACCACTATAACTATGTTATACTGATTGTTATTATAGGATATTTTCACTTGTTCATTCTAATGGTTCTTGAAGAAAATGTGAATTAACCAAAGCATATCCACAGGGAGTGTCAAATATGGTGAAAATTAATTTAATATTCACCATGAACCAGAATAATGAATGATATATATTCAACTAATAATTTTTTTAATAAAACCGCTAGATGCATATTTTCCAAAACCATGTTCGATTAATGTTTCCAGACATAGATGTGTCTTTAGAAAAACCATACAAACCCAAAAATTCCAAAAAATATATCATGATATTATTTACTTATATAAATCCTCACCGTATATCATATGGTTATATTCAATAATCTGTGTTTTCATAAACCTTGTTCCCAAGGTTTCTACTAAATTTTCTTCGTTACTAATTGCAAAGACCCTGAACCTAGTATCATAGAGTCCATGGTTAATGTTTTTACACTAGAACTAAGTAGAAGTCATTTCATCCCAAATGAAAAAATATATTAGTATTCATAAACAATGAGATAAAAGTATTCTTCTCATTTTAAATTACTTACAATATAAAAACAACATAGTGAAATTAAAAAATTTTCTGACCTTGAACTCATTAAAAGAACGCTTATTTATATCCTTAGAAAAGGAAAAAAATATGTGCAAGATTAGATTCTCAATATGTGTTGTATACAATAAAATATATCTTGAAAAAAGGAATATTAAATATGGAGATGTAAATTACTAAAAATAAATTCCATTTAATCAAAAAATTGAGATTAAAGAATAATATAGAATAAATAAATGATGATCAAATAATTCCAAAGAAGTAATCACATATACTTGAAAATTATCAAGTAATATCATAAATGCTAAAGAAATTATATGGAGATGAGTAATTGATTTCAAAATTATAGAATTCATAATCCTTGACATCTTAATCATACTGTGGGGAACCCATTCCAAATCATCTCACATAAATGGTTAAGTCCTTAGCCAAATAAAAAAAAAATAGTTTGTCTCATGAGACCTATTAATATATGAAGTGTATATCTATAATTAGTACCCAACCAAAACTTAATAAGTTCAATGCATTCTTTAAATGAATTAATAATAAAACTTATCAACATGCCTTAATAAAAAACTATCCACATATGAAAAACTATCATTGAAAATTTCAAAGGTTTCCCGATCAAATTGATCGTAAAATATATAGGGAATGAATAATTGTTGATTCATTATAACATATATCCAATGGATAATAATTAAAATAATGTATTAATTCCATTGATGAATAGAAATTTCAAAAATATATTTTAATACATTTTTAATGAAAATGCCTTTTAACTTTCAAAATCCCTATTAAAGAAAATTTATTGAAATTTTTAAAAAATATATTCTTTAAAAATAAGATAAGAAATATTAAAATAAATAGTAAAATAATTTATCGGTCATGAAATTACAAAATTCTATTCATGTTGATTACTTTACAATAATGATTCCATTTAAATTTTTTTGTAAAATCTTAAAAAGTAACTAGTTTTGAAAATGAAAAGTAGATTCCATTGATATATTTTAATAGAAGGTCAATTTTGTTAAAATTGAATTTTGAAAATTATATTAGAATAGTGAAAAAATTCTTAAAAACAGTTTAATGAAAATATGTACCTAAAAGAAAAAAATACCCAATACCATGGAAAAAGTTAGTTTGGAATAAAAAATTTGTTTGAGTTCCATGAGTACATAAAAGATTTAATGAGAGAGAACCTTGTCATTTTTAAAAGTAAATATAGGAGAATAAAATATATCGGATTTAAGATATAAATATCATATAATTTCACTAACAAATTCTTAAACATAAAAAATTATGAATACTCAATAGATTATGAAATAAACCCTTACAAAGACCGCATCATTGAGAAGAGAATTAATCATAAAGTGATTATATCATAAAAATATAAATCCAAAAAAATGTGGGAATTAAATATAATGAAATAATAAGTTAGTTCAATCATAATCATTGTATAAAATAGTGAATAAAGTATAAATATAATCCAATCAATAGAAATTAAGTTAAGAAACCTCTAACTAGTTTGGTAACATTCAAATCCAAAAGCATATGATAAATTAAAATTGAATTATAACTTAAAATACCATTAATTATGATGGATTCAGGAAATAACACAAAAAATGGGAAACATATACAACATATGAAGAAAATAAAATTTATACCATTAAAATATGCCTAAATAAAGGGAAATTGAGATGAAATCACATACCTCAATTTTCAACACAATTGAACATGATTTAACTTAATGTATGATAAACTCAAATTTATTATACATTTGTAACATAAAAAAATGAAAAAATATCATATAATATATGTTGTTGGCGGTGTAACTTAGTGGTTAGGTGACCTGCGATTGTGCACTAGACTCAGGTTTAAATCCATTTTGGAGTGAATTTCCACTAGTAAGTGGTGACAGAAGCATGCGGTGACTAAGACATGACGCATGCAGATAGTGACACAAGAATGATGTAGGAATTACACTACAATAGGACTTTGGGATATATTGTGGGAATTTTGACTATGTAATGGTATTCATTCCCACTAGGCCTTTGGTCCATGTATTGAATAAAAATGGCTTGATGGGTGGGCTATCCCTTGGGGGGTGCTATGGCCTTCCTTTCAGGCCTGTGTGTGTGGTGTGTGTTTTTTTATTTAATTGTACCCTGAAAACCTATCATATATTGTAAAATAATATATAATCTAGTAATATATATTTTAACACCCATTTGTTAATAATTCTTTTAAAATCATCATTTAAGGGAGTTTATTATTTCATTTTTCATGAAAGTTTCAGTTTGGTAGTTCTTTTCCATATATTCTAACCATGGTTCCATAATACCAAGAATTATAATCCTGATATAAATATAATATAAATAAATTAATTGATATTTTAATTCATCCATAATATATAGATATAGAATAATAAATTACACTATTCATGGAGATGATATGTGTTACGTACGCATGAACACTATAGTCACTTTTCGACAGAAGGAATGGATGAAAGGTAAATAATAATTAAAATTTAGATAATAATTAATATATCATATATATCATATATATTAATTAAATTTAGCATTACTATCATAAATTTAAAGTGTTAAATGAAAAATGGATCGCATCCCTTCTTGGAGGTGATAGTCCACACGTAAGCACGATCACTATTTTCATTTTAAAAAATATTATATGATAGTAATGTAAACATGAAAAAATAATAATAAAAGAATAATTATGTAATAAATATTATATATTTTAATTATTTATATCATTATAACCATCCTAATAAATTGTTGATAAAAAATTAATTGCACCGCTATATGGAGAGGATAAGATATATGTACACAAAAGAAATGTTATTGATTTATATAGGATGCAAAGATGTTTGATAATAGTTGTTAAATAATCATATTAAAACATAAGTATATTTATGTTATTGAATTAATTTTTTTGATAATGGTTATTTTTTATTTAAATAAGGTATAAACAAAAATAAAATTTAAAATACTCGGTTCGGAGGTATACCTCTTTGATGAGAATCCACTTTTGAATTACACCTTAATCGTTAAAGGGATGATATTTTTGAAATTAAATAAGATCTAGGATGTGGTGAAGTAATATACTAAGTTATTTAAGTAGTTAATGGTCTAGATAAAAGGATAAAAAGGTGAAGGAAAGCAAGGATAATAGGTACAATTTTTATAAGTCAAGGGGGAACTCATGGAAGTATATAAAGTATTAAATAAATATAAATTAATTTATATAATAAAGTGACTCAAAATTTTTATATATATATAATATCGTATGAGCATAATTTAAAATAATTTAATTAAATAAAATTTAGGCTATTTTATTCAATTTCATTAACCCTTATCCCCTAGTTTTAACCCCCATTAATCCTTTGGACAATTACTGTAATGTCAACTTTTCTATTATTTAAGGGTAAAAAATGTTTCCATAAAAATTAAACGGAAGAGAAAATGGGAAATGTATGATATGATAAACCATATACCATTAACAAGTGTAAATTCAGGATCCATTTTAATTTTAAATCATTTAACGAAATATTGTTTATTATAAAATATCATTAATGTCAATTTTGGAAATACATGAAATATTATAATGTTATATGTGTATAGATTATGTAAAATATTTCCAAATGAAATTGATTAGAAGATGAGAAATATATCATATTAGTATAATCATAAAATTTATTTATAGGATTATAATTCAATTTAATAATTATCATTTGTTTTAACCCCTTGGTTATCCAATTTTAACCAATACCGTGGTAATGTATTTTTTGATATTAAATGTTTAAAATTGTACCTATAAGTTAGAAATTGGATCATAAATGGAACATGTATTTATTATTAGACTTTTTATCATCGTAATTTTCACATTTCGTTATTTAAATTTTAAATAATTTAATGAAATATATTTAACTTAAAATACTATTAATTTCTTTTTATGAAATATTTATATAATTTGACATTGAAAACAACATGACATCAATTAAATTCAAATATAATCCTTTAGAAAACTATATAAAATTATATAATTATATTAAATTTTTTTATAACCATTAACTCATATTAAAAATACAATTTTTATTGTTTTTAAAATCATTTATTTGATTTTTCTACATCTTGAACAAGAGCTGTGCCTACGTTGCAAAAGCATTTAAAGTAATTTTTTCAACCCATTTAAAAAAAATTAAATTAATATAATAATATTAGTACTATTTATTATAATTTTTTTTACAAAAAAATCAATTTTTTTTCATTTAAAAATAGTATAGCTATGATAGGCAATAATGTAAAATTTTGGAATTTATATTTTACTTAAAAGTATAGAGTTTAAAATAAAAGTAAACTGGAAAAAAGTCAAATTTTATAATTTTATTTTATTATGGTTTAAATAGACTCAAAAAAATAATTTTTTTGGGTATTTCTTAATTTTTTCCCCATCACATTATTTATAACCCTAATTATCCCATTTTTCATTTATTGTGGTTACAAAAACTTACAATGCTTACTATTCATATTGAAAAATATATAAGCTGAATATTTACAAAATTTTTACCTAAAAATTAAAAACATCGATTTATTATTTCATTATTTATCCTTTATAATTGTTGGAATTAAATTTTATGATAAATACATAAAATTTAATGTAAGATATTTTTAGAAAAATCTGTTTTATGCTGAAAAATCCACTTATATTAAAATAATGAATATTGCTAATTTAAAAGGAATAATTTAGAATATTTTTTTTAAAAAGGTTATATAAAAATTTAATAATAAATCAAAAATATAGTTATACTTTTAAATTAAATTACATAATGAAAATAAAGGAGTATATTTGAAAAATCAGTGCTTTCTTCTATTCAGTAAAAAATCATTCATTTCAAAAAAATACCAAAATTTACACAATGTTAATTTTAATATGATTATTCCAAAAATAATTGTCATTATTTAAAATAAAATTTCAGAAATTATTTTAAATTAATTATATATTCCACCGAAATTTAAATAAAATCATTTTCTAATAAAATGGATTTTTGAAGCATAAAATGACTTCACAAAAAATTGAGTACTGATATCTTAACAATTAATAAATAATTTTTTATATTTTTTATGAAAATTATACCATTATTTTATAATATGATTAATTAGATTCTTACCATATAATTAAATGGCTATGTAAAATTTTAATAATAATATTTTTATAGTATATCTCGGTTTTCCTATAGCATAATGTTTCATTGGTTATGCGCTATCAAACAATAAGTCCTTTTTAAATTTCAAGGACAAATTAGTATCATGCTATTATTTCCTTCCTAATTTATTCACTCTATTAACTTATGGTAAATCATTCCTAAATGTACATAAATTAGATGTGGCAACAAATAAATGTTTATAATATAAAAATAGTCTCATGATAATAGTAATATAAATTAATGTTTTTTACCGATAAAAACATATTTATAAACCTAAAATTATCTTTCCTTTGTTTCCATAATAACATCATAACCCCTAAAGGTATCCAAAACCTACTTTGAACGAATCCATCAAGAGCAGAACATAACCATCCCATGATAACAAGATTTATAAAAAAAATAATATTAAAAACATTCCTAATACATTTAGGTTTAAATATTTAGTTGATTATGAATGAAATTATAATAAAAAAACCACACTTCCACTTAGTGTGTATTTTTCCCACAAAAATGAGTTCTTAAAATGATAAACTCACTTTATAAAGGAATAATATCTATAAGAAGAACATGAATTTTTGATTATTTATACTTATTTAAAAACCTTATAAAATATTTTTAAACCCAGGGATGATAAAAACTGATTATGTAAGTTCCATGTAAATAAATAAATCATTATAGTCATTGAAAACCTAGAATCACATGAAAATTTTCATCTTTAAAGAATAAACATTGAGGGTTTCAAAAGTGATTATCCCACATAAAATCAACTTCCCAATGTAAATAATTCAATAAAATAATCTTGTATGAAAAAATAAAGTTAAAAGAGTAATAAGGAATGTTACTTGGGATAACATATTCATTATCAATCCTTAAATCACCCTTATAATGGAATAAACTATCTGATTATCTCCTACATATTTTCTATAGATAATAAATCATTACCCAATGAATTTAATGGATATATTTTGACCACCAATCATTATAAAAAATATAAAATAAATAAACCAAGAATAAAAACATATTATATTTATTGTCATAATTAAACTGATAAAAAGTTACATTTGAGAAAATAAGAATAAGAATTTTTAGTTAACCCATAATAATATGAAGTAAAAATCATTAGACTCATAATAATGTTAATTTCAAAGACAATATATTTATGGAACAATGAGAGTATAAATAAATTCATAAAACCACAAAAATATATAGGGGAATATTTATAAATATAACTAAAGATGATAATGTAGAAGTATGATCATTTAGGAAACATTTAAAATTATAATACTTTCATACTTTTTTAAATAATGACCCATATTTAAAATGTGAAATGAGATTCCTTTTATTATTTTTTAATGAATGTTAAATCCATTAAAAATACCATAAGAAATCATAGATGTATATAAAATAAAATTCATAACAAAAATTAAGAATATAAACTAGTAGGAAAATATTTTTTGGTGAAACATATAAAAAATTTCATGTAATGGTTTAAATGATAAAAAACGTACCTCAGGTCCTGAATCACTTTTTACATCCTATACCATCCTCAATAACAAAATTTAATTAATTATTTAAATTCTATAAAAAACGTTTCATTTTCATTGGCATATATTGTTTTCTTTTATTTAACATTTTATCATGTTTCATTCATGTGCCAAATTTGTATTTTTTATATCTTTTTTTTAATCATTTAGTTTGTTACCTTCAAAATAGATGGGGTATAATTGTAAAAGTCAAAGAAAATTTTAAATTATTTTTATATTATCTATTAGATTCAAGGTATTTTTTTCATATCATTGTAGAACCATTTGAGTTTGATAGGTAATGAAATAGTATCTATTCATAGAATATTCTAAGAAAATAATGTTTTTGATCATTAAAAATTATTGTAGTTGTTTACCTTTCATTCCATTAATATAACCAATAATTAACCATTGCAGAATCCAAATAATGAAAGTAATTGAATATTAATGTTATATTAAATCATAAAATATTTTTTTTTAATAATATAGATTAAATACATAAATTTATGAAAACATAATCACTAACTTTGGTAGCATTAAACAACAACAATTTCCCTTGTTTTTAAAAACAATTAAATAAAGGAATAAATCAAAAAATATTCGAGTTTTATAAAACATTGACTTATAAAAAGATAATATTTTTGTTTTATCTTTAAATAATACTATTTTCTTAAATTAGTAATAGTATAATTGAAAAAAACATCCTTTTTGTAAAACCCTATATTTCTTATGTAGTAATAATTTATGAAATGAGTTCAATGAGGTGTAGTGGATGATATTTAATCAATGCAGGATCATAAATATTCCAATACCTTGGTAATATAATAATGTAATTAAAAAATAGAATTTTTAATATATTCTCATGGAAATTTATTATAAATAAAAAAGGAGAACAAGTCTTGGTGTAACATCATACCCCTCCTCATTTTATTGAGAAGGTTTGAGGACATTACATGGAGTTAGGAGACTTCCCTAAGATACCGAAGGCTAGAAATAAATGACAAGGAATTCATTTAAAATTGGGGGATGATTTTACCTTTGAAAATAAAGAAACTAACCAAACAAGTAATAAAAAAATAAACCAATAAATAATGTATAATAAAAATTAAATACAACTAAAAAATACCATTCATATCAAAAGAAACTCGAAAGAGTACAACTGTAGAATATTAAAAAACAATCAAGTACACAATGAAATTATAAATGATAAAAAAACTCAAAGACAACCATAACTTAAGACTCCAACCTGCTTCATGATCCACTACACAAAACAACAAAAGTATCACTAAGAACCATAAGAGAAGTTTGGTTCTTTACATTTTCCCATGTTCCTATAAACAACATATGTAAATGTTCAGAAGTTCCAAATAAGGGGAGAGTAATGAAACTCAATAGGATTTTTCAAAATAGTTTTCCTACTCATTCCACTATGATAGATCATGTTGTCACAATTATATAAAATATTAAATAAAATATTTTTTCTAAAATAGTATATATCTAAATATAAACAAGTTTCACAACAAAGTAATTTTCATAATATAATATTTTTTTTAAGAAAGTAACTAAACAATGATCTAAAACCATTTCACAATTTCCTCTTTGGCATAACAAATATCATTCGACCTAAACAAACATCCAACCATGCAAGAAACCATGTAAATCCCTGTACTCAAGTGTGGTGAGTTATCTTTTCACTAAACCGTCACTTAGTGAACCAATTTGTTGTGTTTTCTTCCTACCCTTATCTATCTAAACATTTTTATGGGGGTACATCATGCTCTTTTCTATACCAATGCACATGGACACATGCCAACTATAATAAATCAATTCCAAAACCAAGTATGTCCAACCATTTTCAATAACAAAATAATATTGAAAACAATTCCATTCAATATTGTTCATAAATAAAACCAAAAAACCAATTTTTAAAATCCTCATTTTAAAATCAAACCACAAAGTATTTATAACAACAATTCAAAAATATCCACAAAAACTACAAACCATCACTATAGATGGTTACCATAAATATTTTAAAACCAAATTTAAGTAGTAAATTCATGTGAAACAACCAATTTGAAATCAATACTTTATATTATAAATATAGGAGTTGAGAGTGAATCCACCTACCTCAGAAAACATGGTGAAAATGTAAAATGGAATGAAACCACCTATGGAATCCTATTGAATCTCCAAAAAACCACCTTATATTTCTTACACTAATATAATTGAAGCAAAATATTATAATATATGGAATAAAAAATCTGATATCTTTCAAAATTGGTAGTTGATATAAGAAACCAAGAGAGAGGAAGAAGTAGATCTATGGAAAACCAAGAAAAACTATGATAAACGATGACTTATTGAGAGAATCTAGCTTCAATACACCAAGAAGAGACTATAGATTTCCAAATGATCAATGAGAGAAGCCTATACTACCTCTAGAAGGCAAAAATATTGAGTTTCATTCAGTTTGTAGAAAAATATTATGGATTTAGATGGGAAAATGAGTGAGATCATAAATTTTAGGATCTCACATTTAAACTGTGCATGGTTCGTCACACGATTAGAAAAATTACATGATAACAATGTGTGATCGTCAACATTAAAGGGGAACCTTGTTTATTTTGCCTGAAATGATAGAAAAATAATGTGCAACCATGATAAATATCACTTTCTCACATTTTACTATTTCTTATAAGTGGTCACACCGTTTAGAAAAATTGTGCACCTCCCAGTGCGACTTCCCTTTAGACCCTCTATCATTATGTATGGTTTCCTAAAAGTGTTTCATATTTTCCAAAAACCTTTCCCCAGTCATGAAACCTTATAAAATTAACAAATAAATTCTAAACTTATTTTAAACCCTTACAAAGATCACCTAGACATGTTATATAAATAAAAAACATAAATAAAAGGTTAATTACTTGAAACCTGGTGTGAAACATTCTCCTCACTATTGGTATTTCCATACCCAAAAAGTAGAAAAAACGAGTGTCTTAAAATAGTTTGGGACATTTCTAGATAATTTATTTCTTTTGTATCCCAAGTCTCATTCTAAATATGACCATATTTCCAAAAAATCTGCACTAGACCGATGCTTTTTCCAAGTAATAGTTTTTCTTTCCTAACCAAAATCTGCACTGGTATGTGCACCGATGAAGCTTCCGAATCCATTTTAATGTGAACCCATCGAATCACATAGTCTGGATAAGGATTAATCTTTTTCAACTAATATACATAAAAAACTTATTCAAAATATCAAATCATGGTTGCAATGCCAACTCATATTCTACCTCGCCAACCTGTTCAAGTATCTCAAAAGTGTAAACATGTCAAGGAGACAACCTTACATGATTTCAAAAATGTTTATGTAAATGCCTTAGATAGATTCTAATGAACACATGATCACCCACCTAATATGACAACGACCATCGGTAATGATCTGAATATGATTTATGATAGCTCTATGAAGTATTCATCTATTTCCCGATCAACAGAATCATCTCCATTGTTTCTTGGACAAGACCCGACCCAACCAGTGAAGTTCCACATGTTTCCACCCAACAATGTAGATAAATACATGGAATCCCATCAATTCATCAAAAATATCCATATGTATTGAGTCCTAATAGTTTTTTTTATATGAGAACTCCACAAATGGAATGTTCTCTTCACATGAGACCGCAAAATCTATCACACAAGATACAAACATGTCTTCCAATGATTACATCATCCATTTATAAGGACATTAAATTTGATGGTTATATTCCATAATAATTTCCAACTGAGTCCTAATGGATTTCTATAAGGATTTAGAGAAATGAGATACAAGGCTCAGATTTATGTATGACACTATTGAAACTGGTATTCCATGACTCTTTACCACTTCTCGGATATATAATTTTGACAATTACTCCACTATTTGAGATTCATGAATAACGATGAAGTGAGCTTACTTTTTGAGTTAATCAATTACCACTCATATAGTAACATGTTTCTGAACCATTCTTGGGTGACCTATTAAAGATACCATACATATTTTCTCACATTTCCACACAATAATAGGTAAATATTTCAACATGAAAAATTGTCAAATATACACTACCTTGACCTACTGACAAGTTACACATCTCAAAACATACATAGCCACCTTCCTTTTCATTTTTACCCACAAAACTATACATTAAATTACCTATAAATCTTCAGTATTCTAGGATGAATAACCCAGCTTAAATGGTGATAAGGGTGAATAAATGATTCCTAATAATCCATATATATTACCATTCAATTTCTGAACAACAACTCTGATCTCTCACCCAAATATATCCCTTAATGGTCCCCCCATCATTGAGTTTTGACCTCATATAAACACATTATGCAAAAAATGTATGTGCCTATTTTACAATCTTCACCAAATCAGGAAAAAATGAATCTTGAAAGAAATCCACAACATTACCCCAGTCTTCACATTCCAAGTGCTTGTCGGCTGGGGCCGACATCAACTGCTACTCATCTAAAGCTTATTTTTTCCATCTGGGCATATGAATTTATACTTCAATCATCTAACACCAAATTGAATTTTACCAGTGTATACATATAGTTAACATAAAACATTTGGATTTACTCCACAAATATAATTTGTCTCAGATTAAAATCTCTTTGTGAGAAAATAAGTTTCAAGTTCTTATGATCTATAAACATAGTAAATTTCTCACCCAAGAGGTAATGATGAAATGTCTTCAATGAATTTACTATAATACTTAACTCAAAATAATGTACTTGTTAGTTCTTCTCATTTAACCATAAATTCCTTAATCCACAAGTTACAAAATGGTCTCACTTCATTAGAACACATCCTGACCCTAATACTGGAACATCACAATACAACACATACCATTATCAAGATTCTAGAAAAATCCATATTTTTTCAGATGTAAGTTGAAAATTATGATCTTGAAAACACATATAACATTACTCACTCCATTGTAATGGAATATACTTCATTGTAAAAAATTTCATAGGTGAATCAAGTTGTGGGAAATCCTGAAAAAATTGTCAGTAATAACTAGCTAGTCTAGGGAAAATATGTATCTCAAATACATTATTTTATGGTTTCCAAGATATAATAACATCAATATTTTTTCGATCCATAGAAACACCTTTTTAATAAATTAAATGGATTTATAATCTTACCACTTGTATAAAATAGTAAAACATTGATGGTTTGGCATGAAGATTATGATCCCTCAAGATTCCAAACACTATCACTATGTGTTGTTCATGCTTTGCCCTTGTCCTTGAATACACCATTATTACATCAAAAAAACCACAAAAAATGAACCCAGATACCTATGAATTTTCAAAATATTCAATTCTATAAAGACTTATGGGGAATTTTAAAGATTTAATGGCATTAACACAAACTCATAATGGCCAAATATACTCTTGAAAAATGTCTTCGGGATATCCTCCTTCGGAACTCATAACAGGTGATATCCTAATCACAAGTCATTCTTAGAGAACCATTGATATACTCTATGTTTATTGACTAGATCATCAATGTGTGGAATTGGATACCTATTTTCTATCATAACTTGTTTGGTATTACGATAATAGATACACAACAGATGAATTCTGTCTGTTTTTTTGACAAAAAAACAAGTGCTACCCATGGAGATGTGTTCTGTAAAACAAAAAACATTTCTTTCTATATATTCCACCTATAATTTCATTTCCCATAATTCTATTGGTTCAAATAGATAATATGGATTGGAAATATTTCCAGTTCCTAGAAAGAGATCAATCGTATACTCTATATCTCTCATAGGTGGTATCCCTGAGATATTTTCTAGAAATACATCTGGAAACTAATCCACCCCTGTTGGAAAACTATTAATCCATATATATTCCATTAATACCAAAGATAATGATTCCAATTGGAATGATATCATTCAAACTTCTGGTTCCAACAATCCCTTTACAATATCCATTATAATCCGGTCTCCTTGAAAGAGATGCTTGGTGTCATCATCAGATGCAAAGATAACCTTTCTAGTATAATAGTTAATGTGTAATTTTAAAATTTTCAAACAATCCATACCCATTATTATATTGAAACCATATCTCAAGTACATACAAATATCATTACATCTCATCTCCATCAATGGTAATATAACATACTCCAAACACAAAATCTCAACACTATCTTTGACCAATATGAGTTTAATGTTTTATAAAAAAAGGTATAATCTCAGCTTCAAAAATTATTAAATCCATAGTATGAGAAGAAAGTAAGAAATGTTATGTGCCCATATCATGAAAATAATTCATATGGGTTGAATTCAAAAGAATCTTTCCTCATACCATAGATTTTCCCGACTGATCATCCTAAATAACCTACCTAGATTTATATAATTGATTGGAGGCCACACTCTGTTTATAATTTCCCAATTGAGATTTACCTTGATAAGGTTTCATGGTATTCCTTGAATCGATATGGTGATATCTATTCTTTTAACATGATTGATTCTTATTCCCCTGTACTATCAAAGTATATGACACCTACAACACCTAAGAAGTGTCCCAGACACCCCAACATGGATCTCTACTATAATAACACTGAAGATTCCCCATCTGATTGTAGTTGTTCCATGCTCTAGGTTGTTCTTTAAACTCTCCCATCATGTGCTAAAGTGAACCACATTAGTAAAATCATTACTTTGTCTTGCATCATGGAATAATTATTAATGATCCACCCATTTGATTCTTTGTAAAGCTCCCAATTTCAAAATAGGTGCCCCTCTTCTGATTTATCCCTGCGTTAGAGTTCTGAATATTTCACAAGGGTATCAACATACATCATCCAACAATATCTCCTAACTTTTCCCTTCTAGTTACTGCCTCTGTATTGACCATTTCTATATAATCCATTATAAATAGAACAAATGCGTTTGAGTGAATCTCCTATCTCATCCACGATTGAAAGATAAGTTCTATTAAGGACACAGTAGCAGTAACTTCCAGTGAAAAAATGGACCAAATTATATAATTTTTTTTTCATAATCTATGAATATAATATTTTCCTATTTCATGTTGAAGAAGTTATAAATTATTTTAATTCTGAATGTATGTGAATATAATTATTTACTGAACAATTATACAAATTCATCCCAAATAATTATTTTATCTACATTAAGTTTCAAAACTAAATCCCACAATAGGTATGTAAGATGTTACAACATATGAGGTACCTTCTTGACTTTGAGCTCTTTTGGTGTGACGATGAAATAAATGATACGATTCATCCTTTTTACTAACATCTCCATGTTTCCCAGTTCAGAATAACCCCGAACAATGGGATGATTTTGTTTCAAGAATTAGATGGAATGAACCAGTCACCTTGGAACATCCCTCAATTACCCACTATCAACATCACAAAACACTTGGATAATACTCAAAACCAAGTATTGGTTCACTGTAGCTGAGGTGCAAGAAAATTCTTAGTATCTTCTTGTAGTTTGTTTCTAAGATCCCTACCGGGTTCCATTTTCCATAAAAATACCAAATATGTATCAATCTTTATTTACTAATTAATTTTCATTTAAAATTATACCACCTAATACTATCAAAATAATTATTTCAAAACTCATCATTTATAATGTTCATCCATTTTTTAAAAATTTGTACTTTCTTTTGGAAATCCATCTATTTTTAAAATATCACAGCCATTCTGTTTTCAAAATATTTATTTTGAAACCAATTTCAATTTTTTTCAATAATAAACATATTTCATTGAATAATATTTATCAGTACTTAAAATTAAAATGACACTTATAGTGGGAAGTCATTCCTCTATAATGCAATTCATGCTCATATTATTGTATAAACCACTGAAAATGGGATTCCAATTCCTTTAAGTGTCTCCAAAACAATTATATACCCAACTATGTGGTAAATTGAAGTTCATATTGAAATTGTTAGCTATGTATTTTTATGATCTACATTTCATGCATAACAATCTTACTCCTTTCAACCAACCTGAAAAAAGTTGTAGACTGGAATGAATTTCAATATTAAGTTTAAATGAACTGATAAATATTTGTTCCAAAATGTTTTTATAGAACAAGAATAATCCACTTGTAACATACCACCCCTCATCATTCTCATGAGAGGATTGGAGGGGATTACTTGTCTATAAGAGACATCCCCAAGATTCCAATGGATGGAAATAAATTATAATGCTTCAATTACAATTAGAAGATGATTTTCAATTTGAAAAAAAACTGACCAAACATTCCATAATAAAATAAAAAACTACATAAATCATGATTCAAATGAATGAAAACCCAAGAATATCATTTATATCAAAATCGACTCCAAATAGTACCACATCAGAAGATGAATAAACTACTATGTACACATCATAAGACTATAGTTAAAAAAAATCAATGACAACCATAACTCTAAAGCTCTAAACTCTTCTGTACTCCAATATAAAAAACAACCCAAATATCACAAAAAACTAAAATATAAGTGTGATACTTTTCATTTTCCCATATCTCAAAAGACCACATTGGCAATATCACTAAAGTTCCAAAGTAGTGGTGACTAATGAAACTCAGTATGATTTCCACAAATAAACTCCCCGCTCATGTAACTCGAATATTACACATTTTCACATTTATATAAAATAGTGTATATAAAAAATTTCTAAAATAGTTTATATAAGAATATAAAAAAGTACAACCAAAATGAAGTCTCCACAAAAAACAAAATTTTCCAAGGAATGAAACCAAAAAATTCTCCAAAACCATTTAAAAAATTATATTTTGAAATTACCCATTTCTTTCCACTAAACCACACATATAACCATGCATGGAACCATGTACCTACCTATAATTATTAGTTCCCAATCATCATTTCACTAAGACATCACTTAGTGACCCACTTTAACTGTGTTAACTTCACTCCATTATCCATCCCATCCTTTTGATGGGGGTACATCATGACCTTATCAATCCCAATGCACATGAACAAAGAGAAACCATGCCAAAACCATTCCAAAACCAAGTTTGTCTAAACCATTTCATTAAAAATAGTTTTTATTTAAATTCATTCTATATAATATTTTTCATAAAAAACCAAAAAACCGATTTTAAAGTTATAATTTTAAAATCGAATCACATATCACTTATCACAACAATTTCATAACTTCCACAAAAACTAAAAACCATTAATAAAGAAAGAATATTCACATATTTTCACACCAATTTAACAAACAATATCAAATAAAAATCATTTTAAAATAAAGTCTTTATATTATAAATAGAGAATTCGAGAGTGAATCTATCGACCTCAAAAAACATGGGGAAAATGGAAAATGAAGCAAAAAATTACATGGAATGAGGTTGAATCTCCAAAAACCCACCTTAGATCTCTTCCATAACATCAAAAAAGACAAATATAATCATATCTAGAATCAAAATCCTTAGATATATCGACAGGAGAACTAAATATATGATCTCGAGTGAGAGAAATAAGTATATATAAGGGAAAAAAAGAAAAACTATGATAAATGTTGACTTTGGATGAGAATCTAGCTTCAACGCACCAATAGAAGATTTCTAGTATCCTCTAAATTTATGGAAGAAGCCTCTACTACCTTTGGTAGGAAAAAATATAAAGTTATGGTCGGTTTGAAAAAATAATGTTTGAGTTAGTGGGTAAAACAAGTGTGATCCATAATCTCCCAATCACACTTTTAAACCATGCATGATTAGTCGCACAGTTAGACAAATCATGTGCCAACCATGAAATATATTATTCCACAATGGGAAACTTGCATAGTTGGAAAAAAATCTAGACAAACCATGTTCCATTCATGCCACAAATCACTATCCCACATTGAATAGTTTCTCCTAGGTGGTCGATTAGTTTTGAAAAATAATGTGATTTCTGGAACTGCTTTCCTTTAGCCCTAGTCTCATTATACATGGTTTCCAGAAAGTGTTTCATAGTTTCCACAAATTCTTCACAAATTTTTCAGCGTTATAAATGACCTAATGAAATTCCAAACTTCTTCCAAATCCTTCCCAACATCACCCAAACAATTCATATACATAAAATGAAAAAAATAAAGTGTTACTTGAATCCGGGGTTCCAACACTTGGGATTTTTTACCTTTCTCATCAAACAACCTCATTGGGATTAGGTCTGAATCTATCATAGAAATGAATATTGGAAATATAAGAACCTTATAAAAAAGGAAAAAGAATTCTAGATATTCGTTTTGAAATAATAATGGGAGAAAATAAAACATATGATATGTTTTGGAAAGGTTAGATAGAGTACCCTTTTATTAACAATGATCAATGGGATTTTCACAAATCATTAGTATTTGTAGGATAATAATGAAATTTAAAAAGAGTTCTTTTCAAATATTTGTAACATTTTTAGGATTTGATTCTTGACTTTTGTTACCTTATAGTAGAACTGGGTAAGTATTTAGAAAATTATAATGTTTTATTAATGTAATATTCATAAATTTAAATCGATACCATTGATGAGTAATCATATTTATCCTTTATGTTATGCATTTTCTAATAACCTCTTATATACAACCACAAAGAATCAATTTTTGACTTTTCTAATGATGTTTAGGCACTCCATCAACACCATAATATGTGTTTATATTTATCTTGAAATATTAATTAATTTATAATACTTAGTTAAGAATATTATTAAATATAGTATATATTAAAAATTTCGATACATTACACAAGTTTTAAAAAAAATTATTTCACATTTATTTCATGGAGATTTCATAACAAATGCATTATTTATAAAAAAATATCATTGAATTATTCACAAAATAATAAAATTTAATAGAAAAATTAAAAATATTCACCCAAATATAAATTCTACATATTAAAACAAAAAATTAATTCCATTTTACAATATTAAATGTCTAACATTTAGAAATTTTAATTTTAAATAAAACCATTTATTATATGGAAAATTAATTTATTTATATTAAAACGATTTATTTTTCAAATGAAAATTCATATTATTGTTTCAAAAAATAATAAAAATATTTTAAATATTATCATAATAATGAATAATTATATTAATCCATATAGTTAAAATTTATAGTTGGAAAATATAATTTATTTATTAATACAAATATTGGGGTTTTCATAACAAATTGGAAACATTAAAATAAGTTCATGTTAGATGTGACTAGATTAATGACATTACTGATGATTTTATCTCCATCATAATAGCTTAGTTGAGTATAAATTTAAATACTAATAAGTATTAAAAGAATAATGAATCAGGAAAATATACATATTTTTTAAAAGTTTCAATTTAACCTTCAAATAGGGAATTTAATTTGATTTGGGATAGTGGATGTTCTTCAAACATGACTACAGATTTAAAGATCTTGAAAGATATAGAAAATGTCAAAGAACTCTTAGTGACCACTAGAAATCTAGGTCTATATAAAATTAAATTTCCTGGTTGTAACATCCCATTACCTTAATTTAAGAAGTTCTTGACCATGTTTTGGCCCTCATTTAATTGGGTCTCATCTCTAGGTATTTTTGGTGAGATTTGGAAAGGATTCAGAGCATTACGTCAATTTCATGGTTTGGAAACAATTTTCCCAATCCATGCACCCTCTTTGTAAAAAAAATATAATTACAAAATAGTAGGGGAGCATAGTTGGCATATAGTTTTCACAAATCATGCACCTACCCAGGGGAAACCATGTACCCCAAATAGTTATGGCACACTATTTGAGTTGTTGATTTATTTAACCACACTCACCCTCCAGAAAACCATGCACATGATAATTAAATGCTTGAAAAAATATTTTGAAATATACAACCCCTGGTTTATCCCTTACTCACCATATATAGATCCTAATTAAATTACTCGGTTTATAAAGGTTCTTAGGTGGTGAAATTGACTCCTCCAACATCTTTTCTTTGTAGATAAATCCTCTAATGATTTTTTGATCTCTTCAACATAATTAGAACTCATCTCATTCATTTCTCTTGATATCCTTTTATATAATCCTTAGATAAAAAGAGACCATCTTTTTATTTATGGATCTAATCATATTTTTAATTGATCTTGAATCAGTTTTTTACTCCATCATCTAATTCACCATAATTCATTATTTAAATTCCTCATTGTGGATATTGATCATTTGATATATTAATTAAATGTTTAAGTGGTTTTATAAGTATTTAACAACACAATTTAAACCATAATTGGTTTATTAATTTGAAATGATTTTATAAATGATTTAAAACCCTATATTTGGTATTATTTTTTTGTGGGATTTTAAAAGGGAAAAAAAATTATAAAAAACTCCAATTTAAATGAAATTGAAATTTTTGGGTTGATTTTTATAAAAAATAATTTTATATTTGAAAAGTAATTTTACGAAGAGATTTATTGATTATTATTTATAAAATGTTATTAAATTGAAATATTTTTTGAATGTGTAATGAATTCTATTAAGACCTATGATTTGGTTGTGAAATAAAAATTCAAGTTGAAAACTAAATTTGAGAAATTGAAATGTGAATGAGTAAGTTATTTGAAATAATTGATTTTAACATTATTAATTAAATAATTTTTTGATGAAAATATGAGCATGGGTAGTTTTTGGGTGATTATTAAAATCATGCTAGGAATCTGACACCATGTTAATTGATTAATGATGATAACACTAATTAAATAATGTTCAACATGATTTCCCATAATGGGTCCCCTAATGGGTTTTTTATTGATTATCATAATGAATTAAGTCTTAGGGTGTGTGAAAACATATATTAAGCATTGATGAAAGTTTATAAGTGTGAGGATAATTTTTTTAAACACTAAAGTACCATATGGATTATTAGCATGTTATTTTTTGACTTTCTATACATTTTATTGATTAGTGAACTATTTTATTCCATATAATTTCTATATATAAAATAATTTATATAAAATTTTCATTTAATCATGTATTTATGTATCTTTAATCCTTTTTGAGTTGGAATCATGTTTTGTTGAAAATATATAAATGTCATTCCATTCCTTGTTTTTATTTAAATTGAAATAATTAATGGTTTATTTCCATGGTATTTCTTATGGAACACTTGGTGAGACCCTGCTACGATATTTACCTCACATTGTAACAATCCATTTAATAACAGGATAATGAGTTACATTTTTTGATGTTATTCCTGATTTATGTTTTTTATTCCTTATAAACATATTAGGAAATTCTTAAAATCGAAGAGAAAATAGTTTTATTAAACTCATTTATTATAAGATTTTAATTAATAGAATAATTTTAAAATTTTATATTTTTAATTTAAAAATATTGATCTCATTTCAAAATTCATGTTTTCACAATTATATTATGAATTAATTTTAGATAATTGTTTTAAAATATTTATTTTTTAAGGAATAGTGAAAATTAATTAATTTTTATTGAAACTGTATATTATTTAAATGTATTTATTAGGTAAAATTATTTTTCGGATTAGTTATATATTTTTGATATATAATTTTTATTAAAAATAAAACAATTATGGTTTTTGAAATGGATTTTCTACATAAATTTACTATGAAAAAATTTTATATTTAAAAAGGAAATTTTTTAAAAAACTATTTATCATTGCGTTTTTTCTAGTTTAAATTTAAATTAAATTATGAAAATTCATTATTTTTATTTTATAAAAATTTATTCCATATTTGGAATAATTTGGTACATAATTACTAAATATTTCCATTTTGTTTTTGAAAAATATAAAAACTAAAATTAGTAATTTTTATTATTATGGTAAAGGTTAAATCGAGTAATTTTGGTTATAAATAAAACAATAAGAACTATAAAATGACAAAAATACTATATCTTTTTGGATGAGTATATATTTAACATAGACTTCCAAGGGTCTAATTTATGAATTTTAGAGGCCACTTTTATATGATTATGAAATTTATAGTATTTTTTAATGAAATGTTAAACATGTCACACTCTTGAAATTATGGATATTTTTTAGTAAGTATTCTTTTATAAAAACATATAAAATTCTAAAAAAAGATAAATTAAGAAATTTTATTAGGGTATGGTGTAAAATTTCAACAATGATCCATTTATTGGTATTTTTTCATTTTATAGTAAATGTATTGACCATCAATGAGTAATAATTCTTGTTGTCATCGTAAGAGTAAATGGTGTTTACAAGGTGTTAAAAACAAAAAAAAGGGTAAAAATATAGTCAAAACATGAATAATTGTGATGTTATGAGGTTGTATATAACCATCCTTATCCTATGTTTTAACTTAATAAAATTTTACCAATTTTAAATGAAATATTAGCTTATACTAATTAAATATTTTGAGAAATTCCAAGAGTGCACCTCCCATCACTCTTCTTATTCTAGAGGTCTTAGATTAGGCAGAATTTCAATCTTAGAGGTATTAAGGTGTTAAGAAAAAGAGTTCTTCCGAATAAGAGGTATAGATTTTATCTACATGAAAAAATAATAAATTCACTATCTTCCATATACTTATATGATATTATATTAGTTTCATGGCCTATATCCATCTCCACTTCTAGAAAATGGGAAATGAAATCATCATTCATGTGTAAGAAAAACTACTACCACACGATCTGATGTAATTAGTTTTCCATCACTGTCTCACCATAGAGGTTATAATAAAGGAATTATTATATATATATGGTATTAATGAAATATTTATCATTATTAAAATCTAATATATAATTTATATTTATACATTTCTATCTACAATAAAATGATAACATCATTTGTGCGTACGTGTGAACTACTACCTCCATGAAGCATTGCGATTCAATTCTCATCACTAAATCATATGGATGATATATATAGTATATTTGAACAAGAAATAATAAATTTATGATATTATGATCATTTTGGAAATATAAAATAGTAAATACCTCCTTTCTATAATGATCATTGAAAAATGGAAATGTTACTAATGTGTACGTACAACCTACCATCTCCATGATTTTAACATAGTTCATGTTTTCATAACCATAAGTAATGGTTGAATATAAATGTATAATTTATGTATAAAAATGATAATTTTTTCATGAATATTATTTTCTACTTGGTGGATTAATGACCTATTTGTAAAGAGATAACTTACATAAGTCAATTTGAACTTGTGAACTGAATATTTTCAAAACAATTGATGTGAACTTAAATAATTTATTAATTTTTATAACACGATAATAAGTGATATAAAAGGAATAATAAATTTTAAAAATGTTATTTTGAAAATATACAATTAACCCATGATTTTATTTCAGGAAGATGACAGACAAATGTGATTATTCAGACTCAAGGAGACATACTTTCGTTTAAAAAATAATTTACTTTAAGTTTCCCATAAAAGTCACTTTTTCATCAATTCCAACGTTTTATAAAAATCATAACTAATTTTTATTAATATTATAGTATAAATTTTTATAATTTTTTGTACGTATATTTGAATATATTTACAAAATGGTTTGAAAATAATAATTTTCACATTTTCCAAACAAGGTAATTTGTGAATTTTCAGAATAAAGTATAAAGGAATTTGTTTTATATATAAGACATGATCATATTTTCAGACAATCGTGATTATTTATTTTTTTACGTTTAATTCATTTGTATTAATTGTTTTTCCTTGAAAATTGTCGCTTTATTATGTGCATAATATTTATATTTTAAAATGTATTTTTAGAGAAAATGGTATTATTATAAGGACACAACCTTAAACATTACATAATCATAGGTTTTAGTCAAGAATATTTCATTATTTAATATTGAGTATATTATTAGGTATATAGTTTTTGAGAATTATTCCACAAATTTGACCTAAAAATTCCAATATTACAATGTATAAACCTATACTTAATATCCATTTTTCACAAAAACCAATTTTTTTACATAAATCATGATTTCCTTTTCATGAAAAATCTTCATAAATTTCATTTTGACTTATTTCTTTCACTAACCCATCCTTATACCCAATGATTTTTTTGAAAACATTGGATTATAATGAAAATCTCAATGAGGGAAATAAAATGAAATAGCGAAACTGTTAGGTCATGAATACTTATAAACCCATGAAAATATTTTCACAAAATCTCCATAGCATACGTTATGAAATCAAATGATTTATACAAAAAAAATAAAACATAAAACATAATGGTAACTTGTGGCATCGTTATAACTTTTAAATTTACTATAGCTATAACAGCTACATAGGTAGTTTCTTTAATGGTTACATTTGGAATACCCACAATAGTATATTCCCTTCATCTCTTTGGAGAAACCCTATGGATTAACTCAACCTCATTACCTAATGCATTGGAGTTCTATAACAGGTTCACCAAGACACGACTTATCATTGAACCAATTGTATTCCTAAACATTTACCATGAACCATAAAATAATAATAACACATAAGACAAGCATAATTAAAAACAACCTTTACACTTTGAAATCACATTTCATTTTTACAAAGCCGCACACTCATTAATGAATACACATTATATTAAAATAAAATGAAAAAATTGTAAAGGATAAATAAAAACATTAAATATACATGAAAGAAGGAAATTATGTTCATGAAGTATATGATAAAAATACAGTAGTAGTTATTTAAATAACCCATACATTTTCAAATACCAATTTAAAACATTTAAAAAATATATTTTTTGAATAAAAGTGTCCCAAACCACATTTAATATTTAAAAAAAATTACAAATTTAAAAAATTCACATACATATAAATAAATCAATAAAATAATTTTGAAACATGTACATGAATGATAAAAATTTATAATAATGATACTTTACAACATTTAAAATGATTTTTTAGTTAAAGATTCCCATACCTTGAGTCCCACTTTTCATATGAAATCATTATATTAATAAATATTAAAAATTGGTTATTTATTTATTTTTTTATAACCATTTAAAATTTAATTATTATTTTATATGAATTATTATCAATTTATAATAGGTGCGTAATTATTTTTGTCCACATCGTGTGTTTTGTCAACATTTGGTACTTGAGCCCAAAAGGATTTTGAAATGATGTATATAGTAAACACAGTCAAAATGAAATCATATCCATAATAATATTAAAGACATAATAATAATTTTTATACATAAATTATAATTTTAAATCAAACCATTCATCTATGGTTATGAAAAATGAACAACATTATAATCATGAAGACAATATGCCATACGTATGCTCTAGTAACATTTCCATTTTCCAGTTAACATTAAGGATAAAAGGTAATTATAATTTAATCATTATATAATGATAAAAATAGAACTAATAACATATTAATCATTTAAATATACTTATATATACCATCCATGTGAATTGGTGAAGAAAAAAATAATCACCTTACTTTAGGAGCTGACTGTTCACATGTACGCATCAATGACATTATTGTTTATTTTGTTCAAAAAAAGTACAAAATTAAATGAAATATTAATTTTTAACAATTATAAATTTGTCATTAATATAATTTATAAAAACTAATTCCATAATTATTATAACTCTAGAGAGACGGTGATGGAAGATGATTTATATTGGTTCCCAAGGTGGTAGTTCACCAAACACACGAACACATATTTAATTTTCCATTTGTTGAAATTGGAGATGGATTTGGGTGATGATATTAACATAATAATGTTTATGTATATTTAGGATACCTTAGTTATTATTTCATCATGGTTGAATAAGATTTGAAGGAAGTGGAATATGAATAAAACACTTAAATATAGGTTCTTTTCTTTGAACTATCCCCTTTGATTGACACCTTAACACCTCTAAGGTGTCTTTTATGCCTAAAATAAGAGTTATAAAATGGGGTGAATTATTATACGGAGGTATTTGGGCATATAATTTCTTAACATCAATGGTTTTTTTGTGTGAAGAAAAGATAAGAATGAGAGACCTTTTGTTGGAGAGGGGAGGGCACTCTCAGAATTCTCCAAATTAGTATATAAATATAAATTAATTTTCTAATAAAAATGCTTACAAATTGATTTATTTAAAATATAGGTTAAGGATGGGAAAAAAATTTCATCCCATAAAAATTATACATGTTTGGAATTTTATTTATACTTATATTTTTTAACCCTTATTTATTCATATTAGGAAATAATGTAATTTAAATTTTAGGGGTAATATAATAACAAAAAAGAACTCAAATACCAATAAATGAGTCATTGGTGACATTTAAAGATATATGAATTTTTTTTCCAAATATTATATTTTTATTATTTTTATGTAATTTAATAAAATATTTATTATTTGAAAATACAATTATTATCAATTTTGACACTATTCATTTGTTGAATTTTTAAAAATTTCATTAAAAATTGATATCATAAAAAAACTCCATTTACTCATTCCTAAAATGTAAAAGTCATCTAGAAAATTCTTATATGATATATATTATATTTAATTATATTTATATTAATATTTATAATAGCATTAATTTTATTCTTTCATTAACTTTGAAATTATTGTATCGTCATTATGTCACCATTTAAATTAATTTTTTTAGAAACAATTATTCATAATTAAAGATGATATAGGTAAATATTTTATATTTAAAATTAATATTTATAGACGAACATATAATCTATATGACATCATATTAAAAATATTTTACTTGTTAAGAACATAGGTGTGGCAAAATAGACTTTTTTTAATATATAATATATATCATACCCAAACCAATGTGGCTTCCAAATGATATTACATCATCCAATGGATTATTTGGGTATAAAAAACTAATCCAATAAATTTATGTTAGTTTAGGGTAAATTTATAATATAGATAATATTATTTTTACCTTTAATTACCCGATTTACCCTTAACTGTGGTAATAAGAATGTACCAATGTCACTAGTCATATTTTACCAAAAATAAAAGTGAAATATTATATAAATTTGGAAAATTTGATTCAATATAAGGAACATAATTTTCATGATTCCTAATATAGATGTTTCAGAAATAAAAAGAAAATTAATCTCGTTGTCAGATCGAGGAAAAATGTTTTAATGTAAAAAATTTTAATTTTCATGAAGTTTTTATATTAAATTTAAATATGAAATTGATTGAAATTAAAAAAAATGGATTAAATGATAATAAATAAATCCAATTATACTTTAAAAAAATTGAAAAGATAATTTTACTATATAACTAAAATTGATGAAAATGTGTTTTCAACTAATATTTGGTATTATCACTATATATCAAAATATGAATGTTCTTAGAAAAATAAGAAAATTTATCCAAAGTAAATATTTATAATTATATATAAATTAATATTTTTATTTGTTTAAATATTACTTATAAAAGTAAAAAATATATTTAAAACAGGTGCACCATCAAAATAGGGAAAAAATCCTTTTTTTGAAAAATACTTTATGTGTAAAATTGGAGTTTTTCCTATATCATTACTTGAAACCACATAATATTAATTTTAAATTTTATATTGAATGTATTACATATATATTTAATTTATATAATCCAAAAATATTTATTTGTTTATTTTTTTGGTATAAACCACACCTTTTCCCATTTAAATTGTTTTTCATTAAAATATTTCATTTTTTTGAATATGTTTTGTAATCATTTATAATTAATTGTTAATAAAATAATTTATTATATATACATGTGTAAACCATATTTTCCTAATTTAGTTAATACTATTCATTCCCATCATTATATTGACTATATTTTAATAATAACATTTAAATATTTTGTAGTTTTTTTCATAAGATCAGTGTGACATATCAAGTACACTATCGAACATAGTATTATCTTATTTCAAAACTCAGGATTTTACATTCTCCCCCTTTAATAAATTTCATCCCCACAATGTGAATTTGGGTTCTAAAACTTGGTGTCTATATTTTCAAAATACCTTTATTGAAATCCCACATTTAAAAAAGGATAAATGGAACTTCCAATTTTAAATAAATAATGGGAAGTACGAAGGTTAGCTGAGTTAACACATACTAGATTTCCATATAATGAATAATGGAGATTTAAGAGAAAATTAATCATTTTGATATGATGTAGATTCCTAGAGAACATGGTAATGAGAAGCTAACAATCACCAGACCATAAATCCATGATGGGTTAAAATGTCAATGTTTTCATTGTAATAATTCTAAACAAACAATATTTTAGTTTTAAGATCGATTGAATTGAGTTGAAGAAATTAATTTATATACTAGGTGATGAATATAAGGAAACATATTTATTTGAAAACTAAAGTTTCATCCTTTAATAAATTTCAACAAAAAACTCATTTTTTCTCCCCAAATAATGAGTATTCACGATGAATATTTCACTCCTAAATCACTAGAATCATCTTATTGAGAGTCACATAATCCATAAAATATTAGGTATATATTTTCCCTATTTAAAGACGTTAAATAAAACAAAAATGGTTAGTACATGATATGAAAATTCCCTAAAAAGAATAAACCTTATATGATGAAAAAGTACTTCAATCTCCAAAATTCAACAGTAATATACATTGTTCAATATATACAATTCAACCAAAAAATATCATTAAATTTTTTCAAAATAATTTAGTCTAAGATTGAAATCCAAAAATTATATGATCATATATACTTTAATGATAGACATTAAAAATTATCTCTAAATAAAATCAATTACTATGGAAGTCTGATACCAAAAAATAATTTCCCTAGTAATCATCAATATATGGTACGAATTTCAATAAATAACCTAAATCACCATACTCCCAAAATAATTTCAATGATTATTCTCAAATAAAATTCAACCATTACTTTTAAAATAAAATCCCATAGTATTATATATACCTTGATATTATAGGGATTTGAAAATAGTGAACATCTTCTAAGAAAACATTAATCTCTTATTCACCAAATAATTTCTAAATACCATGATTATCTATTAAATAAAACATATGTTCCAAAAATAAATATATTATTAACCCATAAAATTTATTAATTAAATTAAAAATTCATACTAACCATAACTTCACATAGGTTTGTCGTATGCGTTTCCCCCTTATCGCCCTTCTGTCATGGGTTCGATTCTTCCAGCCTTACCAGATGCAACAGGTTATCACCCATCCTGCGGGTTATTCCATTTTCTAAAATAATATAATTATTATAACATTACTAACATGAGAAAAAATACTACAAAAAACCATTACATATTTTAACCTCAATGTTTATGTTATACTTTTAATTTTATATCCCAAAATATAATAACCCTTAATTACCTCAAAAATAATTTTCTCCAAAAGTAAAATTAGTCACATTTAAATTTCATAATATTACGTCTAAAAAGGGGTTTCTAAAACATTAAACTTATGTTCGACCTAAATATTATAAACCCAATGACGGTATCCACAACTCTTATGAATCCATCTTAATTAGTGAAATTTTATAACTGATCCTTTTACTCTAAATATATGGCCTTGGTCTTGAACACTACATAATCACGGTTTGTAGTCAATACTATTAATTTCTTTCACATTTCAGATCTTTTAAGGATTGTCATTTTTGAGAATTAGTCCTAAAATGGTATATAAAAACTGAAATATTAAAAATTAGACACCTTTACCCAAACCGTGCACACGATAATAAAATCCTACATAAATTTTTTTGAAATTTCAAAACCCCCAGGTTTAACCCCTAATAAACCTATATAGATCCTATTAAAATTACATGGTACATAAAGGTTATTAAGTGGTGAAATATTCTCCTCCATCCACTTTTCTATGTATATCAAACCTACAATGATTTTTTTTGATCTCATCTACGTAAGTGGAAATCCTATCATTATTTTATTCAAAAATCCTATTATAAAATCCATATAGAGAACTATATCATCATTTTATTGATGGTTCTAATCTCCTTTTTGAATAATCTTGAATATATTTTTGATTCCTTCATCTACATCACCATTTTCTATATTCTGTATTGTGGGTATTTATCATTTGATCTCTTGATTAAAAATGTAGGTTGTTCTATGAGTATTTAATATATAATTGAAATCCTAATTGGTTTATTCAGTTGAAATGAGTTTATAAATTATTTAAAAATATATATTTGAGATTATTTTTTTTGGGATATGAAAAGAGAATGAAAATTGTGAAAAACTCCAATTTCAATGAAATTGAAATTGTTGGGATGATTTTTTTAAAATTAAAAATTGATTCAGAAAGTGGTTTGATAAAATTATGGATTGATTATTATTTATAAAATTGGATTAAATTAAAATATTGTTTTAAAGGGATTTGAATTCTATGAAAACCAATTATTTGGATGGGAAATGAAAAGTCATCTTGAAAATTAAAATTGAGAAGTTTAATTTTGAGTGATGAATTAATTGGAAATGGTCGATTTTACTATTATTTATTAATTGATTTTTAAGTAAATATGATCATGGGATGTTTTTTAGAAATTAGGAAAAAAAATCAAGGAATATTACTCCTTGGAAATTGATAAAGGATGATAAAACTAATTAAATAGAGTTTGGAATGATTTCTCGTAATGGGTCCCCAAATGGGGTTTTGATTGATTATCCTACTATATTAAGCCTTAGGGTGTGTGAAAAAATATATTTAGAATTGAGCATAATTAATAAGTGTGAGGATCCTATGTCAAGAAACTACTGTATAATATGGATTATTAGCATGGTGTTTATTTTTTGACTTGATTATACATTCCATGGATTGTTGAACTATTTTATTCATTAAAATTTATATATGTCAATGACTTGGTAATAAATATTATTTAAGATTTTATTATGTATCTTCTATCCTTTTTGAGTGGAAATCATGTTTTCTTAAAATATGTAAATGCCATTCCATGCCTTGTTTTTATTTAAATTAGAATAATTAATGGGTTATGGCAGTGGTAATTCTTATAGAACACTTGGTGAGACACTACTAGGATATTTATCTCACATTTTAAAAACTCATTTAATGATAGAATAAAACATTTTAAGATTTAATATTTTTCCAAAATTATATATTTATATTCCTTATAAACAGATTTCGTAATTATTAAAATTGAAAAGATAATGATTTTACTAAACTCAATTCTTATAAGTTTTTAGTTACAAGATTAATTTTAAATTTTTTGAGTTTTAATTTTACAAAATTGATTTCATTTTCAAAATAATTTTTTCATAATTATATTTGGAGTATTTTTTTAGAGTTTTTGGAAAATATTTATTTTTCTTGGAATAGTGAGAAATAATGATTTTTATTGAAAAATGTATTGTATTTTAATATATTTATAAGGTCAAATTATTTTTCGGATTATTTTAATATTTTTTTAGACAATTTTTATTTAAGATAATACTTTTGTGGTTTTTGAAATGGATTTTATACTTTAATTTAGTATGAAAAAATTTTATATTTCAAAAAATAATTTCAATCTGAAAATATATTTATTATTATGTTTTAGTTATTTAATTTTAAATTAAATTATGAACGTCATTATTTTGATTTTTAAAAAATTTATTCCATACTTGGAATAATTTTTTAAATATTTACTAAATAGTTAGATTTTATTTTTGAACAATATAAAAAGTAACCTTAGTAATTCTTATTACTATGGTTAAGGGTAAATCTTGAAATTTAGGTTAAAAATAAAATGATAATAATTATAAAATAACAAAAAAACATACCAAAATCTATTTTAATGAGTATATATTTACCATATTAATTTAGGGGACATGTTTATGAATTTTAGTGGCCAATTATATGTGACTGTTACCTTTACAGTATTTTTTAACGAAATCTTAAACACGTCGCACTGTTGAAAATAATGATATTTTATAGTATGCAATATTTTATTTACCGATATAAAGTTCATAAAAACCTAAATTAAGAATAATTTTTAGGATACGGTGTAAAATATCTACCATGATCCATTGATTGATATTTTTTAATTTTATAGCAACTATATTGACCTTGAATGAGTAAAAATTCTTGTTGTCACTGTAAGAGTTAGTGGTTTTAAAAAGGGTTAAAACCAAAAGATATGGGTACAAATATAGTAAAAAATTGTACAATGTTTATTTTATGAGGTTATTTAGAACCATCCTTATCCTATATTTGAAATTAATATATGTTAATATATTTTCAACTAAATATTATCTTATAATAAATAAATATTTTTTGAATTTCCCAGAGTGTACCTACCATCTATTATAAAAGACAAAATCTTCCCCACATTTTTTTCACACTTAGAAACACTTTTTTGGCATATAACTACAAAAAATACTTTCCTATAATCACTTCCCTAATTCTATAGGTCTTAGTATAGGATGAATACAAATATTAGTGTTATAAGGTATTAAAAAATTGTGTTTTTTCAAAGAATGGGTATAGCTTTTATCTACATGGTGAAATGATCAATATACTATCTTTAATATACTGATATGATATTTTATTAGTTTCATGACCCATATCCATCTCCTCTTCACTCAAATAGGATATTAAATCGTCATTCATGTGTACGATGGACTACTACCATGTGATCTGATGTAATTAGTTTTCCGTCACCGTCTCTCCAAAGAAGTAATAATAATAGAATTATTATTTATATAAGATATCCATTAAATATTTATCATTATAAAAATATAATATATAATTTATGTTTTTAGCTTTTTATGCATAATAAAATGATAACATCGTTTGTGTTTACGTGTGGACTAATACCTCCAGGAAGCGTTGTGATTCATTTTTAATAACTAAATAACATGGATGATATTTATAGTATATTTAAAAAATAATTACTAAATTTATGATATTATGATCATTTTAGATAGATAAAAAATTCATACCTTATTTCTATAATGATCCTTGAAATATGGAAATGTTACTCATGCATACGTATAACTTACCATCTCTAAGATTATAACATAGTTCATTTTTCAAAACCATTTTTAATGGTTGAATTTAAAAGTAATATATATAAATATATATGTTATTTTTTTCATGAATATTATTTTGTATATAGTAGAGTAATGAAACTTTTATCCATATTCATCATTAATAAGTCATTTTTGACTTATGGACTGACTATCACCCAAACAATTATGTGAACTTAAATAGTTATGTAATTGTTATAACATGGTAATAAGTGATAGAAATAAAATAATAAATTCTAAAATTGTTATTATGAAAGTATAAAATTAACATATTTTTATTGTTTAGGAGTATAACTATCATATGTGATTAATCATGCTCAACGTAATATACTTTATTTTAAAAAAAAATATTTATTTAAAGTTTCATATAAAACACCATTTTTCTTTAACTTCCATATTTTTAAAAATGTTTTCCAATATTTTTTTACTATTATCCTAAAAAAAATTTAAATAATTTTTGCCTATGTTTGAATTTATTTTTCAAATGGTTTCAAGATATTATTTTTCACATTTTCCAAACAAGTCTCTTTGTGAATTTTCCGAAGTAGGGTATAAAAGGAAAGTTATTTTACTTATCCTACATGATCATATTTTCCCACGATCATTATTATTTAAAATTTATTTTTATAGAAAAGGGTATGTTTATAATTCCATGACCTTAAACATTACAAAATCATGGGTTTTATTCAAGAATAAAACATTCTTTCACATTGAAGATCATTTTAGGTTTATATTTTTTGGGAATTATTCCATAACTATTACATAAAAACTCAAATATTACAATGTAGACACTATTAATCAATATAAATTAAAAAAAATATATTTTTTTAAAATAAAACATGATTTATTTTTCATGAAAAATATCTATAAATTTAAATTTGACTACTTTATTTCATATAACCATCCTTATACCCTATGAAAAAATTTTAAAATTTGGTATGATAATGAAAAGAAAAATAAGGGTATAAAAAGAAAGAAAGAAATCAATAGTTCATGAATACTTATAAACCCATGAAAATATTTTCAAAAAATTAGTCTTTAAACACATAAAACAAAATCTCATTAGCTTTCCCCATGAAATCATAAGATTCCTATAAAACACCATAGAAACAAAAACACAAAGGTAACTTGTTGGATCCATATAACTATTCAATTTACTATATCTATCATAGCTACATAGGTAGTAACCTTCATGGTTACATTTTGAATATCCATAAGAGTATATTCCCTTATTCACTTTGGAAAAACCCTACTGATTCATTCAATCTCATTACCTAATGCATTGGAGATCTATAATGGGCTCACTCACCCATGGATTATAACAAAAACACTTGTATTCATAATAAATTACCATGAAACATAACATAATCATAACAATAAAACAAGAATAAAACAAAATCAACATTTACTCTTAGAAACCACATTTCATTTTTACAAATCCACACACTCATAAACAAAAACACATTATTTGAAAATAAAATTTAAATTTTGAAAAGGATAAATAAAAACAGTAAATATACATGAAATATGGAAATTATATTTATGAAGTATATGATAAAAATTGTTATAGTTATTGAAATAACCTATAAATTTTCAAAAACCAATTTTTAAACATTTAAAAAAGATATCAGTGAGTCAATGACTCTAATAACACACTTAAAATTTTATAAGAAATTAAAATCTTAAAAAAATCTTGTACATATAAATAAATCCATAAAATCATTTAGAATCATGGACATGAAAGATAAATATTTAGAAGAATAAATTTTAAAACATTTAAAATGATGTTTTAGTTAAAGAGTCCCATACATTCAGTCTCAATTGTCATGTGAAATCATTATATTAATAAATTATAAACATTGGTTAATTATTTAAATTTTTAGAAACTTTAAATGTTTATTATTATTTTTATATGACTGGTTATCATGTTATAACAATTACATAATTTTATATTTTCACATCATGCGTTTTTTTGATAATCGGTACTTGGGTCCAAAATGACTTTGAAATGATGTATATAGTAAAAACAATAAAAATTACATCATAGCCATAATAATATTCATGGACTAATAAAAAATGTTATACCTAAATTATAATTGTAAATTAATCCATTTATGTATGGTGTAAGAACTCGGTTTTCTAATCAGGTATAGATCCTTTAATCATTAGTCTAAATTTATACTCTATACCTAATATGGATCCCTAATGAGTTAGTAATGGTTATGAGGATGTTCGAGGATTGTAAAGAGCCTAGAAACCTTTTTTTTAGAGAAAACATTATATATGCATGGCTTGGAGTAAACCGTGCGAGATTTACCCATGGTTTTTCAAACTATGCAGATGGTGATTTTTGAGACAGAGCCACATCGCACGGTTGGCGCAGAACATTGCAGACTAACATTATGAGTGTCCCTTTTTCCCAATTACCCGTGCTTGGCTTACACACTATTTGATCAAACATTGCGGAAGATATTTTTTCAGGCAGATTTATTATGTATTGTGTGCGCACAGTTTGAAAAACCCTACGGAAAAACTGTGTGCAGGCCAAAAACACATGTACCAAAACACCCTTAATAATCTATTTAGCTAAATCCTTCCTCTTAAATCTAATTATATGTCAGATCCACCTAATTATCTCTCATTTTATGGATTTTTTAGGATCTAAACATGTAATTTAGAGATATCCATCATCTGACATCCGATTGGGCATTCTTTCATCCAATAGGATGCACAATGATAAGTACTTGAGTACCCTTTAGATTTTTTACTTCTCTTTCCCTCATGACCAAGATTTCTCCATATGAGAATTTTCACCATTACTGTAAAGACCCGGAATTTTTGGGTAATTTTTTTCTTAAATACATGGGAATTTTATGACTCTGTGAGAACTGACGACGTGTGATTTCGAGGCCCGTGTGACCATTTTCTACTATTTTTCCTGTAACTTGAGCTACGTGCATCTGATTGGTAAACGGTCTATGTCAATAGAAACCAGGGAAGGAGATGGTTCTTTTATAATACCCTACTCAAAGTTTGGACATAGTTGGGATATGGCCGGGTTGGATCGAACTTAAATCCAACCGGGCCCTTGGAACGAAAATGCCAATAACTCTCAGACCGGGCGTCCGATTGACACACCGTCTGTCGCGTTGAGTTTCTTATGGAAAGAGGGATATTTTGGATACATCAACCTGGGACTTTGAGGAAGTAGATGTATCGACACTTGGCTTGAGGAGCAGACCGTCCCGGAATCAAGCATGCTTTGGGTGGAACCCTATGGCTGGCTGTGCACTGAGGACTATTCATGGATCCTATGTGGGTTCGATAGCATTGACCACTGTTCATGGATCCTGTGTGGCTTTGATAACACTAAGAACTATTCCTGGATCATGTGTGGGTTTGATAGCTCCGACTACTATTCTAGGATCTAGTGTGGGTTCGACAGCACATACGACATTTCTTGGATCCTTTGTGGGTTCGACAGCTCTGTTTACTATTCCTAGATCATGTGTGCGTTCGACAGTTCTAATTTCTGTTCCTGGATCCTATGTGGGTTCGATAAAATAAATGATTCAGTGGCTACATTTTATCATCTCTATCTCTCTACATAAGTTGTATGCCTGTGTGGGCTGAGTCAGTAACTTTGTGTTTTTCATATGATAGAGATGGATACTTGATAACTTATGTATACGTATGGGCATATACCTATATGGGGCTATCTGTTGATTTCATAATTTTTGGTTTATCCTTGTTGGATTTTGAGAGACCTTGAGGGTCTTAGGGTCCCTGCAGAGTATCGTTATACTCACCCCTGCACGGGCTATGCCCGCACCTCGTTGTATTGGATGAAGAAGATGGATAGCACTGAATGAGGCTGGGTGTACTTGGAATGGACGATACCCAGAATTGGACCTCACAACGAGTCGGTACTCATAGAAGACTGATAGATGTGGAGTGCTGAGGAGGCTATCTATACCTACCCTTTAGGTTGGATCTGTGGTGGACGATGTAGGAGTTTCTTATCACCTTTCAGTTGTTTCGTCCTTTTCAGTTGTACTTGTACTTTACTATTGGGATTGTCTTTCCGACCCCTTTACTTTTCAGCACTCTCTTGTTATACAGTTTTACTTGGTCTTTTGTATCCATCTTTGTGGTTTGTTGTGTGTTTTTATAGTTATAAAGGCAATTCCTTCCCAGTTTAGAGATTTACTCCATTGGTGCTAGTCTCCAACCTCTGGCCTATGGAAGGCGGGCTTGGGGTAGTCAGGGCATGGGCCCTGGGGGATGGGTAATGAAAAATTGGTATCAGAGGAGTCGGTTGTACCATAAAACATAGGACTCTGATCTTTTCTGTGAAGAAATAGTGTTAAGGGTACTGAGTGTGGTTTTCCGTTCAGGGAGTCCAGTGTTGGTGTGGCGGCCGACGTATCCATACACCAGGACCCTGACTTTTGATTTCTGACTCAGTTCATAAAAACAATGATTGTGTGTGTGTGTATTGAAATGTTTCTTTGTGATATCTTTGATTCAGCTCACCATGTGTAACTTTTTTACCGTGGCACACCTGTTTCTTTATAGGATGCCACCACGCAGCCATCCAACCAGTGTTCCAGGATTTGTACGAGATGGCAGCCCACCAAGTGACGAAGCCTCGATGCAGGGCCCTATTACAATGGAGGCATGATAGGTACCACTACCCGTTGGACCACCGATGCCACCAGCCCCAGCAACAAAGAGTGCTCGCCGCTTGAGCGTGTTGCATGCGTTCCAACGCTAGAGGTCGCTTAGGTACAGGGGAGAGATGGACCAGCATGCAGTTGCAGATTGGCTGGAGGCTATCTTGAGAGTCTTCAGACTAGTAGGGACTCCAGCAGACCTTATGGTGATCCTTCCCACAAGTCTTATTCTAGCAGCAACAGGTAGATGGTGGAGCCTGATGCTCTAGGTGCATGATGAGCCAACACTACAATGGTCATACTTTGAGAACCTGTTTCGGGCAGAGTTTGTCCAAGACACCTTATGAGCAGTGCAGATACAGGAGCTACTTCATCTACAGTAGGGTAGAATGATAGTGGAATTGTACACAGTGAGGTTCACCAAACTCTCTTGCTACTCCACAGATATGGTGCAAGACCCATTCTTCAGGGCCTGGACCTTCAATAAGGGGCTCCAGAAAGAGATCAGGGATTCTATGATCTCTCTCAGCATCCCAACGCAGGCAGGGGTGTTGGAGTGAGCCCTCTTAGTGGAGAGATTCCTTGCTGATCAACAGACATTTGGGGGACCTCCCAGGAAGAGGTAGAGGTTCGATTGAGGCAATCCACAGGGCGCAAGAGGACATGGTAGAGGAGCTGTTCGTGTAGCTGGCAGTGGACGAAGTTATGGGATGTTACCACCACCACCACTAGGAGGTCTACCCCGACTGTAGGGAGCAGGTGGAAAGGTGAGAGCTCAGCTCTAGGAATATGAGGATTACGATCACAGTGCTCCAGATATGATTTGAGGTACGATCTGTGTCTACTCCACCGTAACTGCAGTTCTTATTGACATAGGTGCCAGTCACTTTTTCATTTCCACAACCCTTGTTTGGATCTCGGAGATTCCGACGGAGCCATTGGATCAATCCTAATGGCTATAGACTCATACGGGAGAAGACTCGATGATCACGCATTGGTTTCGGAAGTGTGAGCTTACTCTAGGTGGAAAGGGCTTCAGCTAGGATCTCCTCGTAGCGGCGTCGAGTCCTTACGACGTCATGTTGGGTATTGACTAGTTATCTACAGTCCATGATCAGATCGACTGTATTAGGCACATAGTGCGGTGTGTCTGTATAGATGGGACCAAGTTTAACTTCACTAGTGAGAAGGGAGCCTTTGTAGCATAGGACAGACTTACACAGAGGAAGGTGTAGCTGATCAAAAATCAGTTGGCTTGCCTTACCCTCAGAGAAGTTGATGTGGAGAGTCCGACTAATCCCATAGTGGTGGACCAGTATGCAGATGTTTTCCTTGATGATGTCCCAGAACAACCTCCTCGTAGAAAGGTGGAATTTTACATTGACATGTGCCCCGGGATGACACAAATATATACACCAGCATATCGGATGGCTCCCGCTGAGCTTCGTGAGCTGCGGGTACTACTGGAGGACTTGAAAAAGAAGGGATTCATCCAACCCCAATGTTTCTCCCTAGGCACCCCAATTCTATTCGCCAAGAAGGCAGATGGATTCTTGAGGATTTGTGTCGACATCAGTCACCTGAACTAGGTGACCACGATGAAAAAGTACCCACTTCTGAGGATTGGTGACCTCTTTGATCAGTTGAAGGGATCACGGTGGTTATCGAAGATAGACCTCAGATCAGGTTATCACCAGCTTAGAGTTTGAGATGATGATGTGTAGAAGATGAACTTCAGATGTCGGTATGACCATTACAAGATCTTGTTTATGAAATTTGGTGTAACCAAAGCTCCATCAGTGTTCATGGGACTCCTGAACAGAATTTGTTTCCCTTACCTTGATCACTTTTTCATAGTCTTCATCAAAGACATTCTGATCTACTAGACTACTAAGGAGGAGCATGCCTACCATTTTTAGGTAGTACTGAAAAAATTCTGATATAACCAGCTTTATGGTAAGCTCTAGAAGTGCCCGTTATGGATCCGAGGGGTTCACTTTTTGGGACATGTCATCTCAGAGGCTGGAGTTGTAGTTGATCCAGTGAAGATTTAGGTGGTACTTGCTAGGTAGCGATTCAGGAGTGTGACAGAGGTACAAATTTTCCTAGGTTTGGTTCGATACTACCAGAGGTTCGTACCAGACTTCTACAGAGTTTCAACACCACTATCATCCTTTATGAAGAAGAGGCAACCCTTCATGTGGTTGGAGAGATTCCAGTAGAGATTTCAGGAGCGGAGGCAGAGGCTGACTACTGCCCCCATATTTAGGATTCTAGATGAGGGCGTAGGGTACGTAGTTTACTGTGATACATCAGGGACATGACTCAAATTTTTCCTGATGAAGGAGCGAGTAGTGATCGCGTATGGTTCTCGGCAACAGAGATAGCATGAGCAGAACTATGCTACCCGTTACCTGGAGTTAGCAGCAATAGACATTGCCTTGGTGATGTGGTGGCACTATCTGATGGGTGAACATTTTACCATGTACTCTGATCACAAGAGTCTGAGGTATATCTTCTCTCAAAAGGACCTAAACCTGAGACAACGTTTATGGATTGAGTTCCTCCAGAACTATGACTTTGAGATAGTCTATATTCATAGAAAAGGGAACGTTGTAGCAGATTCACTCAGTAGGAGATCTGATATACAACTACTAGGTGAGGCGACCGAGTAGCTGGCTAACTTACAAATATATTTTGTGGATAGAGACGGAGAAACCTTTCTGTAGTCTCTTATAGTCACTCCCCCACTTCTTCAGCAAGTTAGGGAGGTGCAGCCTAAAGACGCTGACTGCGAGACTCAACGTGTTCAGATAACCACCGTGCATGCAGCTGATTGATTTTTTTGAATGTGGGGAGCACATCATCCTTTTTAGAGACGTACTATGGTACCAGTGTCAGTTCAAGAGGAAGTGTTGATTGAGTTCCACACATCCCCTTTATAGGTACATCCAAGAGTGAAAAAGATGTACCCGGACCTTCTATGATAGCACTTGTGGCCGGGGATGAAAAAGGCATTTGTAGAGTTTGTCTCATGGTGCCTCACTTGTCAGTAAGTGAAAGCATAGAATCCGGTACCAACACGCTTGGTTCAGCCTTAGAGGTCCCAGAGTGAAAGTGTAATGGGATATCTGTGGACTTCGTGTTAGGACGTCCAAGTACATCCAGGGGTCATGACTTGATTTTGGTGATCATTGACCGACTCACCAAGTCGTCCCACTTCTTACCGATCAGAGAGTAGGGTTTAGTAGAGAGCTTGGGACTACTCTATGTGCAAGAGATTGTACGGGTACATGGATTACCTTATTCTACTGTCTCCGATCATGACACACGATTTACTTCCTAGCTATAGAAGGAGTTGTAGTAGGCTTTTGGGACATAGATTCGTCTGATCATCGCCATTCATCATCAGATGGATGGCCAGATTGAGCGGACCATTCAGACCCCATAGGACATGCTCCGTGCTTACGTCCTCAACTTCGGACGCATATGGGGGGATCATTTACCTATAGTGAAGTTTTCATACAATAAAATCTATCACTCCACCGTCGGGATGGAACCTTTTGAGGCCTTGTATGGTCAACCTTGCAGATTTCCACTGTGGTAGACAGACCTATGGGAGTCAGCACTAGTAGGACAATAGACGGTATGAGAAACCATGGAGATGGTGTAGATCATCCCAGAGTGGATGAAGACTGCATAGAGCAGACATAAGTTTAATGAAGACAGGAGACATAGACCTATGGGGTTCGAGGATGGAGACCACATCTTTCTACAGGCCTCACCTCGATGTGGTTTACAGAGATTTGGCCGAGGTGGCAAGTTATATACGCATTTAGTCGGACCTTTTCTGGACCTTAGCAGAGTTGGTGAGGTTGGCATACCACTTCGATCTTCCACCTCAGTTGCACTAGGTGCACGATGTCTTCCACGTATCCCTGCTGACGAGATACGTGCACGATCCTTCTCACATCATCAACCATGGTAAGATGAACGTCGATGATGGGGAAACTTTTATAGAGTTTGCAGTGGAGATTGAGGATCGATAGAAGCGAGTCCTTCGTGGATGGTAGATACATCTAGTCTACGTTCGTTGGCAGCAGGAGAACCTCCATGAGAGTACATGGGAGTGGGAGGCTTAGATGTGTGCCCAGTACCCCCACTTGTTCCATTAGTTCAAGTTGTAGCTTATGGGGACGTAAAGTCCAGAGTTGGGGAGAATGTAAAGACCCGATATTTCCATGTATTTTTTTTTCTAAAATACAAAGTAATTTTACGAGACTACGAGAACTCACGACACGTTATTTCGAGGCCCGGTGTGCCCGGATTCAATTTTTGAAGTTTTTTTGGGTACGTTGAGTAAACGTACGAGCGAGTTTTTATAACTTTTGAACCAGTGCTCGGAATTGTAATCTAAGGCTCCATTGAACTCACAGCGCCGGTATTCTCTTAAGAAGACTTTCACCTTGATGACAGATGGTCAGGAATAAAAGATAGTTTTTGGGTTTTATGTGGGAATAATAAAATAAAATAAGTGCATGTATTTTTTTATTTTATTTCTTATAACCACCATGTTGAAGTTGGAGGTGGGGACCTCTAGACCTTAACCTCCCATGAGAGGTTATAGTGGTGGGGCCCATCCGAACCTAACCTCCTATTAATATTTATTTTTGTGGGGTCCACTTGAGTTTAAAACCTTTTGAACTCCCTATTAATTGAGGAGAAACCTATTGAGCTCCCGACTTTATGGTGACAAATACTCTCAATTAATTAGTTTGAATCTTTTTGAATTATGTGTCATTGATTAAATAATAGGTGAGGAAAATCTACTATATTGGTTGGCATTAGTCTCTTGGGAGAGGGGAGAACTTGGAAGAAGGCTCCCAGTGAAGAACGTGTTCCACCGACGAAGAACGCTCCCACCGATGAAGAACATCGACCTCGATCCTGACTCCGACTTCCTTCCTCAGAACCTCCTCGATGTAGGACACATTCGTCTACAACGAATCGACATCCGCCTTTCCGTAAATTCATCAACGATCAACGAACAAAGGTAGGGGTTCAAACTTTGTTTTGTTTCTCTTTATTCATTTTCCATCATGGATTATATATCTAAGTCGCATGCTATCACCCTAACGCAAAGGGTGCAGGCCGAAAAGAAACAGCCCGAACCCTCCTCCTTCTTTTTGGAATTTGACGCTAAACGTGACATGAGATAGGTATGTGAAAAACTCATCAACAATGATTGCGGATCGAAGGCGACGTCCCGAGGAATGCACAAATTCTTCAGGGACAAGAATCAGGCCACCGAAACTCATCCGATGAACCGCGGAATGTTCGCCGGTGGATGGAACCGACAAACTTCACCGTATGATGGAGGCGGCGTAACCGCGCAGTCATAGGAGTAACCCATGGATGACGGGTCGTAGCATTGCTGCGGTGACCGTTGCAAGGCCGACTGTGAAGGAAACCGGTGGCCTGAGCCGTCGGGTCGCCTGAGAAGGTGCAGCGCAACCACGTCATGCAGTGGAGAAAATGGGGGCCGCGACCCATGGCCACGATGGTGAAACGACGGCCGGCACAAGGCCGACCACGAGGAAGACCGGCGGCTCGAGCCGCTGGGTCACCAGAGGAGGCACGATGCATCTGTGCTTCATGGGAGTCGGCTAGCCACTCGGAAATCCGGGAGGAGCAGGACCCATCACAGGGTCCCACGTGAAGCGGACCAGTGCCATGTGGAACCAGTTTTGGAAATCACCCGAATGACTAAGCCGTTCAGGATGCCTGGGTGTGCGACCTCCCCCTGTATGTGGCTAGAGAGGACCCCACGGGTCGCCAGCCGCATGGGCCAGACCCAGTGCATGTCGTGCCGCCCTCGTGGACCAGGCCAGTCCCATGGTCTGGCCCACCCTGGTGGGTTTGGTTGGACCCACAGACAGGGTGAGACCCACGGACTGGGTCAGACCCCAATCCAGACCCGTGTCGGGCCAGACCGGACCCAGACCTGTTTGACCAGTTTACTCTATTTTGACCGTAACATAAGCTACATTCATATGATTGACGAACTATCTTTGGAAATAGAAACCTTGGAAATGTACCATTCTTTTGGAATACCCCAGTCAAGGTTTGAACATAGTTGGGGTATGGCAAGGTTGGATCGAACGTAAATCCAACCGGGCCATTGGAACGGAAATGCGAATAACTCTCAGACCGGGCGTCCGATTGACACATCATCTGTCGCATTGAGTCTTTTATGACAAGAGGGATAATTTACATACATCATCTTGTGACTTTCTGGTATTTGATGTATTGACACCAGGATTGTGGAGGGGACCCACCTGGAATCAAGCATGATTTGTGCAGAACCCTGTGGTTGGTTGTGCACTAAGGACTGTTCCTGGATCCTGTGTGGGTTCGACAGCATTGACGACTGTTCCTAGATCCTATGTGGGTTTGAAAACACTTAGGAATGTTCCTGGATCCCGTGTGGATTCGATAGGTCCGACTATTGTTCCTAGATCCTGTTTGGGTTTGATAGTAGTTACGACTGTTCTTGGATCCTGTGTGGGTTTGATTGCTCTGTTTACTTTTCCGGGATCCTGTGTGGGTTCAACAGTTCTGATTTTTGTTCTTGGATCCTTTGTGATTTCGATCGAATATATGATTCAGTGTATACATCTGATCATCTCTATCTGTCTACATAAGTTATATACCTTTGTGAGATGAGTCAGTAACTTTGTGTATTCCTCATGATTGAGATTTATTACTTGATAACTTAGGTATATGTATGGGCATACACCAAAGTGGGGTTATCTGTTGATTTCATACTTTTTGGTTTATCCTTGTTGGATTTTGATAGACCTTGAGGGTCTCGGGGTCCCTAATAATTATGGATATACTCACCCCAGCATGGGTTATGCCCGTACCTCGTTGTGTTGGATGTAGATGACAGACAGCGCTGACTGAGACTGAATGTACAAGGACTGGACGGTAGCCGGAGTTAGACCTCATGACGATTCAGTACCCAGAGGAGACTGAAGGAAGTGGAGTACTGAGGAGTCTATCTATACCTACCCTTTATGTAGGATCCGTGGTAGAAGATCTCAGAGCTACTTTTCACCTTTCAGTTTTTCGTGCTTTTAAGTTGTACTTGTACATTACAGTTGGGATTGTATTTCCGGCCCCATTACTTTTCAGCACTCTCTTGTTATACAGTTTTAATTAGTGTTTTGTATCCAGTTGTGTGCTATCATGTGTGTGTTTACAGTTATAAAGGAAATGCCTTCCCAGTTTAGCGATTTACGGATTTGGTGCTAGTCGCTAGCCCCTGGCCTATGGAACACTACTGGAAAATTGCCCTATACCCACGGTTCAAAACCGTGGGTATAGCCCCCAAAACCGTGGGTATAGGCTATACCCACGGTTTTGGGAACCGTGGGCTGGAATGGCGTCGGGATAGGGGGGTCACCCTATACCCACGGTTTGGAGAAACCGTGGGGATAGGTTTCACACAGCGTGGCAAGTGCGTGGCCACGCTGGCAACACATTGACCCCACGGTTCTCAAACCGTGGGGATTTTAATTCTCAAAAAAAACTTGCTGCTGGGTATCGAACCCAGGTCTATTCCGCATTGGACGAATTATCAGACCAACCAGGCCATTGTTATATTTTAATATATAAGCATATATCTGCGTATATATATTAATACGCCGAATTGAATTTTAAAAAAACCTCCAGCGGGAATCGAACCCGCGCTTCTTCTAACGAATCTCGCCGGAGCAACTTCGCCGCACCAACTAAGCTGTAATTCGATTCTGTTATATTAATATGCATTTTTATATTTATATTCATATTATTCAAACGGTGCATATTAAAAATTTGCAGTCAGCGGGTTTTGAAACCGCGACGTCCGGCATACGAGCCGCACCGATTGACCAACCAAGCTGCCGATTTTTTCTGAATTCTAATTTTTATAAACCTAAATATATGAATTCAAATCATTGGTAAAAATTTCCCCGCCAAATTGTTTTTGTCTTCCCGCGCTATTTTTTTTGCCGCCATAGGCTATCCCCACGGTTCTACCAAACCGTGGGGATAGCCCTAGAAATAAATACCTATACCCACGGTTTTGTAAAACCGTGGGTATAGGGCTTCGAGAAACACTCTATCCCCACGGTTTTAGAAAAACCGTGGGTATAGGTGACCAATACCCACGGTTTTCTAGAACCGTGGGTATAGGTTCCCACACTATACTTATACCCACGGTTTTAGAAAACTGTGGGTATAGGGCACCCCTATACCCACGGTTTTTCCCAAAACCGTGGGTATAGGTCTCTTTTCCAGTAGTGGAAGCCAGTGTTGGGGTAGTCACAACACGGGCCCCGGGGGATGGGCCATGACAAATTGGTATCATAGGAGTCTGTTCTACCATATAACATAAGACTATGATCTTTTCAATGATGCAATTGTGTTAAGGGTATTGAGTGTGGTTTTCAGTTCAACGAGTCTAGTGTCGCTGCGGTGGCTGATGTATCCACCCACCAGGACCCTGACTTTTTATCTCCGACTTAGTGCACGAAAACACTGATTGCGTGTGTGTTTTGAGAAGTTTTTTATGATCTCTTTGAGTCATCTCACCAGGTATTCTATTTTGACCGTGGGACACCTGTTTCTTTACAGGATTCATCCACACAGCCATCCAGCCAGGGTTCCAGGCTTTGTACGAGATGGCAGCCCACCGAGCGACGAGGCATTCGTACATGGCCCTATTATAGTGGAGGTACCGGTGATACCACTACCTGTTGGGACACCGACTCCACTAGCCCCAACATAAAAGAGTGCAGACCACTTGGGAGTTTTTCACGTGTTCCAGAACCAGAGGCCACCCAATTACAAGGGAAAGACGGACCTGCAGGAAGCTGAGGATTGGCTGGAGGCTATGGTGAGAGTCTTTAGACAGGTAGGGACACTAGCAGACCTTGTGGTGATCTTTGTCCCAAGTCTCCTTTGGGATGTAGTAGGCAGATGGTGGAGCCTGATGCTCCTGGTGCATGATAAGGCAACACTAATCTAGGCAGACTTTGAGAGCCTATTTCAGGTGGAGTTTGTCCCAGCCACCCTACGATCAATGCCGATATAGGAGCTACTTCATCTACATCAGGATAACATGATAGTGGAATAGTACTCAGTGAGGATCACCGACCTCTTGCGCTACTCCACAGATATTGTGTGGGACATATTCTTCAGGGCTCAGACCTTTGAGAAGGGGCTTAGGCGAGAGATCATTGCTTCAATGATCTCCCTCAAAATCCTGATGTGGGTAGGGGTGTTGGATCAAGCCATATTAGTAGAGAGTTCCCTTGCTGAGCAGTCACCAGTACCGAGACCCACTACCAGGCATCACGTATCAGAGTCTTCTGTAGTAGGCAGAATAAAGATGTCGTAGAGGTCTGAGCTAACCAGACCATCTGGTGGATAACCTCAGGACACATGTTCGGTTGTGAGAGGCACATGAGACAATTCCATTCATTTGAGGAACATGCATTATTTCACATACAGCGGGCATGGTCACATGGATCCTGACTGTCTGACCCGCTGGTCAGATGATCAGCAGACAGTTGAGGGACCTCCAAGGTAGAGGAAGTGGTTCGATTGAGGTGGTCTGTAGGGAGAAGGTGGCTGTGGCATAGGATTTGGTCATGCAACTGGTGGTGGACGACGTTACGGGATGTTACCACCACCACCACCAGGAGGCCCACCCCAACCACAGGGAGCAGGTGGGCATGCGAGAGATCAGCCCCAGGTAGCTGAGGCTTGTGATCATGGATCTCAGGAGATGATTTGAGGTACAATATCTATATACTCCACCATAGATTGAGTTCTTATAGACACAAGTTCTAATCTCTCTTTCATTGCCACTTCCCTCATTTAGAGATCGGATATTCTGATGGAGCTGTTGGCTCAATACTTATAGCAAGAGACTCTTACAGGAGAATACTCGATGATCATGCACTGGTGCCGGTAGTGTTATATTACTCTAGGAGGCGAGAGCTTCAGCTGCGATCTCCTCATAGCGGTGTCGAGGCCTTATGACGTCATCTTGGGTATGGACTAGTTTTCTACAATCCATGCTCAGATCAACTATATTAGGCGAAAAGTGCGGTGTGAACAAGTTTATCTTCAACGGTGATAAGGGAGCCCTTGCAGCACAAGATGGACTTACTCGGAGGAGGGTGCACCTGATCACTCATCAATTGGCTTGACTTACCCTCAGAGCAGTTTATGTGGAGAGTCCAACATATCCTGTAGTGGTGGACCAGTACATGGATGTTTTCCTTGATGATGTCCTAGGACTACCTCCTCATAGATAGGTGGAATTTTACATTGACCTTCACCCCAAGATGACACTGATATCTACACCAGCATATCGGATGGCTCCTGCTAAGCTTATGAGCTACGGGTACAACTGAAGGACTTGCAGGTGAAGGGATTAATCCGGCCCAGTGTTTCTCCCTGGGTAGCCCCAATTTTGTTCACCAAAAATCCTGATGGATGCTTGAGGCTTTGTGTCGGATAGTGTTGCTTGAACTAGGTGACCATGAAGAACAAGTAACCACTCTCGAGTATTGATGATATCATTGAACAACTGAAGGGATCATGGTTGTTCTCGAAGATAAACCTTAGCTCAGGCTACCACCAGCTCAGAGTTTGAGACGAGGATGTGCAGAAGACAACCTTTAGATGTCGGTACAACCATTAAAAGTTCTTGGATTTTCCATTCAGCATAACCACTACTCCATCAGTATTCATGGGACTCATGAGTAGGATTTTCCAGCCTTACATCAATCGCTTTGAAGTAGTCTTCATCGACGACATTCTAATCTACTCGACTACCGAGGAGGAGCTTGCCTACAATTTGCAGGTAGTACTGGACACACTATGAGAGAACCATATTTATGTTTAGCTCTCAAAGTGCTAGTTCTGGATCCAAGAGGTTCACTTTTTTGGACATTTCATCTTGGAGGTTGGAGTTGCGGTTGATCCAGTGAAGATTGAGGCGGTACTTTCTTGGGAGCCACCAAGGAGTGTGACAGAGGTACGAAGTTTCTTGGGTTTGGCTGGATACTACCAAAGGTTCATACCAGACTTCTCCAGAGTTGCAACACCACTATCAGCCTTGATGAAGAAGGGGAAACCCTTCTTGTAGTTGGAGAGATGCCATCATAGCTTTCAAGATCTGTGGTAGAGGCTGACTAGTGCCCCCATTTTAAGGCATCCATAAGAGGGTGTAGTGTACATAGTTTTCTGCGACACATCAGGGACCAGACTCGGAAGTGTCCTGATGCAGGAGAAAGTAGTGATCGTGTATGGTTCTTGGTAACTAAGACATCATGAGTAGAACTACACTACCCCTGACATGGAGTTAGAAGCATTGGACTTCACCTTGAAGATGTGGCGACACTATCTGAGGGGAGAATGTTTTACTATGTACTCTAATCACTAGAGTCTCTGGTATACCTTATTTTAGAAGGACATGAACCTGAGATAGTGAAGATGGCTTGAGTTTATCCATGACTATGACTTTGAGATAGTCAATACTCTTAGAAAATGGAACATTGTAGAAGATGCACTCAGCAGGAGATCTGGTAAACAACTACTAAGCAAGGCGACACAGAAGCTGGCTGCCTTACAGATATACTTTATGGATAGAAACGGAGCAGCCTTCCTGCAGTCTCTTACAGTCACTCCCTGACTTCTTCAGAGAGTCAGGGAGGCACTGCTTGGAGACGCTGACTGTGAGACGCGACGTGTTCATATATCCGCAGGCAGGCACCTGATGGATTTTCTAAAGGTGGAGAACACATCATCCTCTTTAGAGGACGTACTATGGTACAAGTGTCATATTATGAGGATGTGTTGTTGGAGTTACACACATCCCCTTTAGAAGTATATCCAAGAGTGGAAAAGATGTTCAGGACCTTTGACGACAACACTGAGGGCTGAGGATGAAAAATGCAGTTTTAGAGTTTGTCACAGAGTAACTCACTTGTCAGCAATTAAAGGCGGAGCATCAGGTACCCGCAGGCTTGGTTCGGCCTTTAGAGGTCTTAGAGTAGATGTGGGATGGGATATCCATGTACTTCATGATATGAATTTGACGTACATCCAGGGGTCACGACATGATTTGGGTGATCATTTTCTGACTCACCAAGTCGGTCAACTTACTACCGATCAGAGAGTAGGGTTCAGTAGAGAGTTTGGGATGCCTCCATATGAAGTAGATTATCTGGCTACATGGAGTACCTTATTCTATTTTCTCTGATCATTACACATGATTTAATTCTCGGCTAAGGAAGGGGTTTCTGTAGGCTTTTGGAATACAAATTCGTATGAAAACCCCCTTCCATCCTCAGACGGATGGCCAGACTGAGCGGACCATTCAGACCCTAGAGGACACGCTCCATGCTTGTGTCCTCGACTTTGGTTGTAGCTGAGAGGATCATTTACGTTTAGTGGAGTTTTCATACAACAAAAGGAATCACTTCACCATCGGGATGACACCTTTTGAGGCCTTGTATGGTCGACCTTGCAGATCGCCACTGTGCTGGATAGAGCCAGGGGAGTCAGCACTAGTGGGACCAGAGATGGTATGAGCTACCACAGAGAAGGTTCAGATCATCCAGGAGCAGATGAAGTCTACACAGAGAATACATAAGTCTTATGCAGATAGAAGACATATACCTCTCGAGTTTGAGGATGGAGACCATGTCTTTATATGGGTATTACCACGACTACGTTTACAAATATTTGGCTGAGGCATATTTTATCTCCACTTTTCATCGGTCCTTTTCAAGTCCTCAGCAGAGTTGGAGAGGTGGCATACTGTGTAGATCTTCTACCTCAGTTTCACCAGGTGCACGATGTCTTTCATGTATCCCAGCTGGGGAGATACGTGCACAATCTTTCTCACATCATCGACCATGGAGAGCTGGACGTCGACAATGAGGAAACTTTTACAGAGGTACTAGGGGAGATTGAGGTTCGCCAGGAGTGGGTCCTTCATGGATGGTTGATAACTTTGGTGTGTTTTCGTTGGAAGCATGAGAACCTCCTGGAGAGAACATGTAAGTGGGAGGATTAGATGCATGCCCAGTACCCCCACTTTTTCCCTTAGTACAATTTGTAGCTTATGGTGATGTAAATCCCTAAGTTGTGGAGAATGTAAAGACCCGAAATTTTTAGGGAATTTTTTTTCTTAAATACATGGGAATTTTATGAGTCTGTGAGAACAGACGAGGCATGATTCTGGGGCCCGGTGTGCCCGGAATCAATTTTTGAAGTTTTGTTCAGGTATGTTCAGTAAACATACTAGCATGTTTTTATAACTTTTGAATGAGTGCTTGGAATTGTAATCTGAGGGAACCGTTGAACTCACAATGCCGATATTCTCTTAATAAGACTTTCACCTCGACGACAGATGTTTGGGAATAAATGATAGTTTTTGGGTTTTATGTGGGAATAATAAAATAAAATAAGTAAATGTCTTGTTTTATTTTATTTGTTATAACCACCATGTATAAGTTGGAGGTGTGGAAAACCACACATTAACCACCAATGAGAGGTTATGGTGGTGGGGCCCATCCAAACCAAACCTTCTCCTCATTTTATTTTTGTTGTGGTCCACCTGAGGTTAAAACCTCTTGAAATCCCTATTAAGTGTCGAGAAACCTCTTGAGCTTCCCACTTTATGGGAACAAGTCCTCTCAATTAATTAAATTGAATCTTTTTGAATTATGTTCCAATGATTAAATAACAGGTGAGGGTAATTTACTATGTTGGTTGGCATTTGTCTCTTGAGAGAGGGGATAACATGGGAGAATTATCCTTGTGAAGAATATGTTTTACCGACGAAGAATGCTCCAACCAACAAAGAACGTCGACCATGATCCCGACATCGACGTCCTTCTTTGGAACCTCCTCAACGTATGACGCGTTCATATACAATGAATCGACGTCCAACTTTCTGAAAGTTCATTAATGATAAATGAAAAAAGTTAGGGGTTCAAACATTGTTTGGTTTCTCGTTCTTCGTTTTCCGTCTTGGATTATAAATCGAAGCCACATGCTATCACCCTAACGTGAAGGGTGCGGGCCGAACAAACACGGCCTGACCCCTCCGATTTTTTTTGGAATTTGATGCTAAACACTTCATGATACCAGGATGAGAGACACTCGTCATAAATGATCGTGGATCAAGCTGCAGGAGGAGGTGAGAGACATCTGCGCCGTGCGGGAGGCGGCTGGCCGCTTGGCCAGCCGGGAGGAGCGAGACCCATGGCCGGGTCCCCCGGGACGGGGACTGGTGCTACATGGTGCCGGTTTTAAAAATTACCTGAATGGATAAGTTGTTCGTGATTCCAGGGGGTGTGGCCTCCCTCTGGACGTGGCTAGGGAGGACCCTACGGGCCGCCAGCCACGCGAGCCGCCAACCGTGCGGGCCGACAGCCGCACAGTCTAGAATCAGGGCGGGTCGGGCTGTACCCGAGGGCCGGGCCACCCCTATGGGCCATGTCGGACCCATGGACTGGGTCAGACACAAAAACTGGGTCGGACCCTAATCCGGACTCGGGTCGGGCCAGGTCAGTCCGACTGGGCCGGACCAGACCCATACGCGTTTGACTAGTTTCCACTCTTTTGCCTGTAACTTGAGCTACAAGCATTCGATTGACGAACTATCTACGGAGAAGGAAACATTTCAAAGAGATGGTTATTTTTGTATTACATACTCAAGGTTTGGACATAGTTGGGGTATGTATGAGTTGGATCGAATATAAATCCAACCAGACCCTTTGAACAAAAATGCCAATAACTCTCAGACCGGGCGTCTGATTGACGCACTGTCTATCGCGTTGAGTTTCTTATATAAAGACAAATATTTTGGGAACATAAACTGGGGACTTAATGGAAGTAGATGTATCGACACTTTTCTAGAGGAGCGGACTCTCCCAGAATAATGCATGCTTTGTGCGGAACCCTATGGCTGGCTGTGCACTGAGGACTATTACTGGATCATGTGTGGGTTGTATAGCATTGACAACTATTCCTAAATCATGTGTGGGTTTGACAGCTCTGAGGACTGTTCCTAGATCCTATGTGGGTTTGATAGCTATAACAACTATTCCTAGATCCTGTGTGGGTTTGAGAGCACTGACGTCTGTTCCTGGATCCTGTGTGGGTTCGACAACTCTGTTTACTATTCCTGGATCCTGTGTGGGTTCAAAAATTCTGATTTCTGTTCCTGGATCCTATGTGGGTTCGACAGAATAGATGAATAAGTGGATACATCTGATCATATCTATCTTTCTACATAAGTTGTATTCATGTGTGCGCTGAGTCAGTAACTTTGTGTTTTCCTCATTATTAAGAGGGATTTCTTGATAACTTAGTTATATGTATGAGAATATACCTAAATGGGGTTATCTATTGATTTCATACTTTGTGGTTTATCCTTGTTGGATGTTGAGAGACCTTGCGGGTCTCAGGGTCCCAACTAAGTATCGTTATACTCACCCCTGCACAGGCTATGCCCGCACCTCGTTGTGTTGGATGTAGACGACGAACATCACAGACCGAGGCTGAGTGTAGGAGGATTGGATGGTACCTAGAGGTGGACCTCACGATGAGTCATTAACCAGAGGATTTTTATGGACGTGGAGTGATGAGGTGGCTATCTATACCTACCCTTCAGGTTGGAACCATAATGGATGATCCAGGAGCTTCTTTTCACCTTTCTGTTATTTTTTCATTTTCAGTTGTACTTGTACTTTACAATTGGTCTTTTATTTCTCGCCCCTTTACTTTTCAGAACTCTCTTGTTATATAGTTTTACTTAGTGTTTTGTATCCAGTTGTGTGCTCTGTTTTGTGAGTTTATAGTTATAAAGGCACTATCTACCCATTTTAGGGATTTATGCCTTTGGTGCTAGTCGCCAGTCCCTTGCCTATGGAAGGCGGGTTTAGGGTAGTCATGGAACGAGCCTTAGGGGATGGGTCCTAACATTTACCTAGATCCACTCTGATCTGAGGAAAATCATGGGACGATATTGGAGGAGAAGGATCATACAACCATAAGGTGGGTGGTCTATGAATCATCGCTAAATATTGTTGTTTTTGAGATGTTCTTATGGGGCACACCTGTTTCATTGGAAATCATTTCATAAATTATCATGCCATGATTATACTTGTTAGAATTGTATAGTTATGGTATTTCCAATTATGTGATTAGTTGTTAGTGGTTACACACACTACTCAATCCGCTTCAGGTCTAAGGTTATTCCATAATTAGATTTTTAGTGTTTCGGTATATTTGAGCCACCATTCGGGTGCGATTTTGCTTGAACTTTCTAATGGTGAGTATTCTTTTCATAAATGGCTTGTTATTACTGAGAATTTCATAATGGAATGTACCATATATGATCACCACTGTACCCACCTAAGGTATGTGCTTCAAAATGGTTATTGAAAGTTAAATGTGAATTCTGAAATGGATAGTATACTATGTATATTACTTTGACTTATTAAAAGAGATTTAATAAATGTTACATGACCATAGAACACCTTTCCATGTTGATGGAAGGTATCGAAGTGAACATCAATAAATGAATATGACTTAATGGCTATCTTAGTCTTGATTAAATGGTTGTAACGCTACTTGGCCTGTCCACACTAATGGAAGACCGGGCTTTGACCAATAAATAAATGGTTTCAACTCTACATGACCTATCCAAACTAATGTAAGGAAATACTTGAACCAAATGAATTATTACCTAATTGTAAAATCATCTAAGAATGGACTAATTCGATCTCACCTTGGATTCTGTGTGTAGAATACCTTGGGTCTTGGGAACCCCATTCCAATTCAAGGATATAGTTTCCTTAGGTTGATACCCACAAAGAATCCAGTTATTTTCTAATCCTTGGATGCCTGGTATACTTCCATAGGGTCCTTTCCATTATTACATGATTCCTCAGATACACTCCTTGGATCCAGCATTGACAAGATGGAGCCATGGTGAAAACCAATAGGGCCCTATCTTTGCTTATCACCATTTTAACTTGGTTGATCACCTTGGACTCGATAGGTGCCTTATTGCAGAATGCCTTGGATTACGCTCCTTGGATTACATTCTTAACCCTTACCTAGAATCAGGTACTATTTAGTTAGCATTCCGTGAGATTTACATTACCTTGGTTATGAACATGGAACTCCCTCACTATATATCATTTTCAAGATTCATTTTTACCTTTTAGGACCTCTGGTACATATACTATCACACGGTGATGTTAGTGTTGGCTATTCCTCACGTGACCTATTAACATTAAAAGGTAATTGATTAATTACTAAATTGATAACATGTTTAGAAAGCAGCCAAGGGATGAAGAAGGTACATGGTTATTTAGTTATATTTTACTACTTTGTTTACATAAATATGCATTCTTGGATGCTGTTAGATTCCATTACACGGGCTGGTTGTTATAGAAACTGTTGGTGGTGGCCTACTGAGATTTATCTCACACCCTCTCCTGGAACTATTTGGTACATGGAGTTGACTACATAGTTGCATGTATTGAAAAAGGTAAGTATATAACTTCCAATACTTTAGTGCATACTAATAGGATGGAGATTGATAGTAGATGAACGAGTTGGATCTCGGGATGCTTGGAGTAGTAATTTTTTTCATTAGTTTGTGGAATATTTTTTTCATGCTATCTTGAATACGTGTTTTCCAGTTTTATAGTAACATGACATTACATCATCATTGATCTAGTTTATACAATTATTGTTATTCTCATTTCTCTATTGCATCCATTTTCTTCTATTTTTTATCTATATAACTTATATTTATTCCACTCTTTACTATTCATGTATATTTCTTCCGCTATGCTATAATATGCCAATGAGGGCATAGTCTTCTCATGGACACACCCTGGGACCTCACTGCTAGTCTGCATCCTATAGAGTTTGAGAAGATGTACTTGAGGCCATGCAGCCCATTAGGACAGGGGCACCCATTAGGTGTCATCCAGGATCAGGACGTCACATATGTTTATGAAAAATGAACAACATTATAATCATGATGACTGTAGGCTATACGTACGAAAGAGTAATGTTTCCATTTTTCAGTGAAAATTATGGAATGAACATAGATATAATTTTATCATTCGATAATTATAATAAAATAATTAATAAATTATTAATCATTTAAATATACATATATATATCATCCATGTGTGGTGGTGAAGAAAAAAAATCACATTGCTTCATGGAGGTGATAGTTCACCCGTACACATGAACATAGTTATTGTTTTTTTTGTGCATATAAATTAAGAAAAAAAATTATATATAACTATATAATAATGATAAATATGTCATTAATATCATATATAAACTTTAATTCCATTATTATGACTCGTCTTGAGAGACGGTGATGGAAAATGAATTATATGGGTATGTGAGGTGGTAGTCTTCCATACACACAAAAAAATATTTAATTTCCCATTTGAAGAAATTGGAGATGGATTTGGGTGATGACATTCATATAATGAAATATATTTATATTTAGGATATAATTTTTTTTTTATTTTATCATGGTTTAATTAAATTTTACGGAAGTAAGAGATGATAAAAACAATTAAAAAAGACAATTTTCCATGGAACAATCCCCTTTGATTGACAACTTAACACCACTAAGGTGAGTTTTATGCCAAAAGAAAGATCTATATAATGTGGAGAATTATTATAGGTAAGTATTTGGGTAGATAATGGCCAAACCAAACTAGGTTTGATGTGTGTGGAAAAGGGACGAATGCATGAACTTTTATAGAAGAGGGGTGGGACACTCTTGGAATTTATAAAATTACCAAATTTATATAAATTAATGTTCCAATAAAAATGGTTCCAAACTAATTTATTTAAAGTATAATATGATTATGGGACAAAATACTAACTTTCAATAAAAATTACACATTTTTTAATATTTTTCTAATCCAAATATTTTTTGTTTAACCCTTATTAATTCTTACTTTGATATCATGTAATTTATATTTTAGGGGTAGTATAACAACAACAAAATAACCAAATACAAATTAATGATCCATTTTTAACGTTTGAGGTCTTATAAAATTTCTTGGCCGAATATTAGATTTTTATTATTTCTATAAAAATTAATAAAATATTTTATATGTTATAGTACCATTAGTGTCAATTTTTAGCCTATTCATTTACTGAACTTTTAAAAATATCATTATAAATTGAAGTATTAGAAAAAACTCAATTAACTAATCCCTAAAGGTGAAAGTCATATATAAAATTATTGGATGATATAAAATATATAAAATTATATTTATTTTAAAATTTATAATATCATCGATTTTATTCATTCATTAACTTGGAAATTACAGCATCATCATTGTGTCACCATTTAATTTAATTATTTATTTCTAAAAAATTATGCATAAATTAAAATTATGTAGATAATTATATTATAATTAAATTTAATAACTATTGATGAAAATTTAACCTATATAACATCATATTACCTATATCTTACTTGTTATGAGAAAGGGTCTAAAAAAATTGAATTTTTTTAATATAATAACAAAAATATCATACTCAAACCCAAGTGGCTTCCAAATGATATTACATCTTAAAAAGAAATATTATGGGTAAAAAAGTCATCCATGAAATTTAGGATAGGTTTTAGGGTAACATTACAATACTTATAATATTAAATATACCTTTAATTATTTGATTTACCCTTAACCCTAGTAATAAAAATGTATTAATATTACTATTCACATTGTTCCTAAAAATAAAAGTGAACTATTAAATAAATTTCCACATATTAATTCAAAATATTTAATAAATTTTTCCTAATTCATAATAGTGAAGTTTTAGAAATTAATTAAAAATTAATCTCGTTGACAGATCAAGAAAAAGCATTTTAAAGTAAAACGTTTAAATATTCATGATTTTTTTATATCCAATTTCAATATGAAATTGATTTTCATATACAAAATTAGAATAACTAATAAATTGTTTATTTAATTATAATTTAAAAATTGAAAATATAATTTTACTATATTAGTAAAATGGATGAAAATATAGTTTTCAACTAATATTTTTTATTATTCACTATATATCAAAATATGAATGTTCTCCAAAAAATACCAAATATTGAACAAAATTAAATTTTTATACTCCTATTTAAAAGAAATTTTTTTTTAAAATTAAACTTATTAATCTTTCAAAAATAATATTTAAAACTGGTCCTCCATCAAAAGGTGAAAATCTTCTTTTTTGTAAAACACATATTTTTGTGTAAAATTGTACTTGTTTTTATATCATTTCTAAAAAACACATAATATGTATTTTAAATTTTATATTGAATGTATTACATACATATTTCATTTATATAATCAAAAAAATATTGATATGTTTATTTATTGTTATAAACCACAATTTTTCACATTTAAATAGTTTTTCATAAAAACAAAATCTTTAAATAAATTTTTTTTATAATAATTTATAATTAATTTATCATAAAATAATTAATTATATATATATATATGGTTAAACCATATTTTCATAATTTAGTTAATACTATTCATTCGAGTCATTCTAACGACTATGTTATAAAAGTAACATTTAAATATTATTTAGTTGTATTCTTAAGCTTGATGTGATGTATCATATACTCTATCGAACATAGTCTTACTTATTTTCAAAACTAATGATGTTAAATTGTCCCCCTGTAATAAATTTCATCCTTGTAATGTGATGTTAGAATCGAAAAGTATGCGTTTCTCTTTTCAATGTACCCTTATTGAAATCCCGCATTACAAAAAACAATAAATTAAACTTCCCCATTTAAATAAAGTAAGGGAAGTATGAATATTATCTCAGTTAACACATACTAGAGATCAATATAATAAATCATGGAGATGGAATATAAATTTAACAGTCATGTTCTGATGGATATTGACAGATACCATGGTTATGAAAAAGTTAGCAATGAAAAAACACTTAATGAGTGATGGGTTAAAATGTCATTGATTTCGTTGTAATAATAGTAAACAATTATTATTATTTTTTATATCCTTTTAATAGAGTTATGAGGATCATATACTTGGAAAACAATAAAAACAATGTAACCTACTTATTTTAAAAGTAATGTTTCATCCTTTAATTAATTTCCACCACAACTCATTTTTTTCTCCAAATGATGAGTATTGAAGACAAACATTTTACTCCTAAAGAACTAGAATAAACTTATAGAGAATCAAAAATCTATAAGATATTAACTATATTTTTATACTATTTGAATATATTAAAAAAAAATTAGTACATTATATGATAATTCCCCAATAATAATAAATGTTATATGATGAAAAATCTACATCAATCTCAAAAATTCAACAGTAATACCCAGTGTTCATCATAGGCCATTCAACCAATAACTATTATTAAATTTTTTCAAAAAAATCCAGACTAGGATTGGAATCCAAAAATTATTTGATCATATATACTTCCAAGATAATTATTAAGAATTAGGTCAAAATAAAATCAATTACTCTTGATGTCTGATACCAAAAATATTTTCCTTTGTAATCTTCAATATAGTGTAATCATTTCCATAAATAACCAAAATCCAAAAAGACCAAAAATAATATAAAATATTATTATAAAATATAAATCAACCATTACTTATCAAATAAAATCATATAGTATTATGTATACCTTGATCATGTAGGGGTCCCAAATAGTGAATGTCTTCTGAGACAACATTAATCACTTAATCATCATGTTATTTATAAATCCCAAGATTATCTATTCAATAGAAAATCTATTCCAAAAATAAATTCTTTATTAACCGATAAAATAGATTATCTAAAAAAAATTCATACTAACCATGACTTCAAATAGGCCAGTGGTAGGTGATGCTCCCTTGTCACCCTTTAATTATTGGTTCGATTCTGGAAGCCCTACCAAATGCAATGGGTTATCACCCATACTTTGGGTTGTTCCTTTTTCGGAAAGAATATAATTATTATAAAATTACAAACCTCAGATGAAAACCTCATAAGTAAACTTAACATATTTTATCCTCAATGTTTATGTCATACCTTTAATTTTATATCCCATAATATAATAACCCATAATTACCTCAAAAATAAATCTCTCAAAAAATACAATTAGTCACCTTTAAATTTCATAACTTAAAGCCTCAAAATGGATTTCAAAAACATTAAGATTATGATCTAACTACAAATTATAAATCCATGACGATATCCATAACTCTTAATAATCAATCCTAATCATCAAAATCATTTAAACAATCATTTTATTCCAAATATATGGCACTAACCATAAAGGCTACATAATAATGTTTTTTAGTCAAGAACTTTACATTCTTTCACAGTGAGGATCCTTTTAGGTTTAGCCTTTTAGATAATTAGGCTAAAAAATTTACATAAAAACTAAAATAATAAAAATAAGACACTCATACTCAATATCTATTTTTTCCACAAAAACCAATCTTTTTTAAAGTAAAACTTTATTTCTTTTTCATGAGAAATATTCCTAATATTAAAATTGACTTCCTTATTTATCATACCCATCATTATAGATTGTGAAAAACATTTTAAAACTTGGTATCATCCTGAAAATCTCATTAATTAATATAAAAACAAATCGACAAAATGTTAGTCCTATAATACTTATAAACCCATGAAATCATTTTTAAAAACATAAACTTTTAACCCACAAAACAAAATCTCTTTAGCTAACCTCATGAAATCATAATAATTTTTTTTGTAAAACACCATAGAAAACATAAAACACAATGGTAACTTGTGGGATCCATATCACTTTAAAATTTACTATAGTTATAAAAACTATATATAAAATAACCTTCATGATTACATTTTGAATACCCACCATAGTATATCCCATAAACATCTTAAGAGAAACCCTACCGATTAACTATGTATCATTACCTAAAACATTTGAGAGCTATCATGGCCTCACCCAAAATAGATCTAGCATGGAACCTTCTGTATTCACAAACAATTACCAAGAACCAAAACATAATAATAATAGATAGAACGAGAATAAAGAGAAAAATACCATTTCTACTGTCAAATGACATTTCATTTTTAAAACGCCACACACTTATATATCAAAACACATTATTTGAAAATAAATTGTAATATTGTAAAGGGGACATAAAAAATAAAGTGCTCTGATATAGGGACATTTAATTCATGAATTATATTTATAAAAATTATATCTAGTTATTTATATTACCGATCAACTTTCAAAAACCAATTTCAATCATTTTAAAAAGTTATTTTTAAATTAAAGTTTCCCATACCACTTTTATTTTTTAATGACATAAAAATTTTAACAAATTCATATCCATATAAATAAATCCATTAAACCAATTTGAAAACAAGTACATTAATTATAAATATTTATATGAATAATTCATTAAAACATTTAGAATGATTTTTTAGTTTAAGAGTCCCTTACCTTGGGTCCGACTTGTCCCCAACAATCTTTATATTCCAAAATAATTAAATTTTGTTAACTATATAAATGTTTAATAAATTTTTAAAAGTTTATTATTTATTTCACATGACTTATTAATATTTCATTACAATTATTTAAATATTTATGTTTATATCAGGCGTTTTTTGATATTTGATACTCGAGTCCAAAAGGGAATTGAAATTATGTATATAGTCCAAAGAGTGATAAGTAAATCACATATATAAAAATAATCTAGAAATAATAATCCCAATTATACATCATGTAATATTTTAAATAAAACCATTTATGTATGGTTATGAAAAATGAACCACTTTATAATCACGGAGACGGTAGACCGCACGTACGTATGAGTAACGTTTTAATTTTTCTATGATAATTATGGAAATATGGTTGTTATAATTTCATCATTAAATAATGATAATAATATAATTAATTAAATTTTTATAATTTAAATATAATTAAATATTTATCATCCATGTGATGTGGTGAAGAAAAATGAATCACATAGCTTTGTGGAGGAGATAGTCACACATATGTAAGGATGACATTATCATTTTTATGTGCATGAAAAGATAAGGAAAAAATGATATATCATTATTTAAGAATTATAAATATCTCATTGATATCCTATATAATCATTAATTCCAGAATTATGACTAGTCTTGAGAGAAGGTGACAAAAAAATAATTATATTGGTTTGGGAGGTGGTAGTCCTCCATACACAAAAACAAATAATTCATTTCCCATTTGATGAAGATAGAGATGGATTTAGGTGATGATGTTAAAATAATAACATATTAGTATATTTTGGATAATATAGATATAATTTCATAATTGTTGAAGAATATTTTTAGGAAGTGGAAGAAGAAACCCAAAACACTTAACAATGATAGATTTATTTCAGATAATCAACATTGATTAACACCTTATTGCCTCTAATGTGAGTGTTATTTATAAAATAAGATGTATAGAATGTGGGTATGTATTATATGGAGGTATTTTGGTTGATGTTTTAGGATCTAAATTGGTTTTAAGGTTTTAATAGTAGGGAATAATGTGTTTCCATTTATAGGAGAGTGGAGGGGGACTCATGGAATTAATCAAATTATTAAATCAATAATAAATAATATTCTAATACATATGGTCCCAAATACATTTATTTATAATATAAGATTATTATGTTTCAATATCTATTTTTCCATTAAATTTTTTACATGTTTTACTTGTTTTAATCCTCAACTTATAGTTTTAACCCTTATCAATTTTTACTCTCATATCATGTAATGTACTCTTTTAGGGTTAAAATGATTACTATAAGATTCCAAACTACCAATAATGGAGTCATTCGGTAAATTTTGAGACTTAGTAAAAATTATTTTTCATAATATTATATTTTTTGTAATTTTATATCATTTAGTAAAATATTTTATATTTTAATATATCATTACTATCAATTTTGAAACAATTCATTTGTTAACATTGTAAGAATTTCATAAGAAATTTATATCTTTAAGAAAATTATATTAAATCATCCATAACATTTGAAATTAATCCATAAAATTCATGTATGAAATCAATTATATTAAATTATTTTTTTTAAATTTTTTTATATCATTTATTTTCTTATTTCATTAATATATAAATTATTGCATCATCATTATATCACTATTTAATTTTATTATTTATTGAATAAAAACTATTTATAATTTACCATTATTTATATAATTTTTTATATTTTATCTAAATATTTAAAATCTAACATATAACCTATATAACACCATAGTAAAATTATTTTACTTCTTAAAAATAAAGGTTTGATAAAGTTGGCCTTTTGTTGAATATAATAATATAAATTCCATACTCACACCGAAATTTCTTCCAAAGTATATAATTGAGTCTCAAAGATGATTTTTGTAGAAACACACTCATCCAATAATGTTTGATAATGATTTAGGGTATTTTATAATACTTATAAAAAAATTTCCCTTCAATTTTCTGATTTACCCTTAACCTTTTTAATAAAAAAATTAGAGACGTTACTATTTATATTTTTCCAAAAATTAAAAATGATCTATTAGTTAAGTATAAAACTACAGATTCAAAATAGTTTAACCATTTTTTATAATTAAATACAAAAATCTTTCATAAATTAATTTAAAATTAATATTGTTGACAAATTAAAAAATGAGTTTTTAAGGTAAAACAATCACAAGTTCACAAATTTGTTATTTAAAATTTCAATGTAAAATTATATCCAATGAAATAAATTTTATTAAATGAATAAAATTCTATGAAATTATGGTTTTCAAAATTAAAATCATTATATAAATATATAAATAAATTCTACGAAAAAGCAGTTTTGAACTTATATTTTGTATTATTCACTATCCATCAATATATGAAAAATTTCATAAAAATAACAAAAATTTAACCAAAATAAATTTTTATAATCCTATTTGAAATTATTATTATCCTATTTCAATTATATCTTATAAAATTTTTAAGAACCATATTTAAAATATGTGCTCCCTCAAAAGGCTTCTATGCGACTATTTTTTTAAAATATCAATTTTTTGTGTAAAATTGGATTTATTATTATATAATGAATAAAAATCACATTATATGAATTTGAAATATTATATTGACTATATAAGATATATATTTCATTAATATAATCTAAAAATATATATTTTTTATTTACTGGTATAATCCACAACTTTTCACATTAAAATAGTTTTTTTAATAAAAATTACTGTTTTAATTTTTAAAATAGTTATACATTCATTTAAATTAATCATTCACCAGAGAAATAATTTTATATAAATATTTCAAAAATATGTTTATAATTTACATAATACTAATTTTTCACTATGTTCTAATAGATTGGTTTTAAAGACAACAGTTAAATATTTTTTATTTTATCAGGTAAACTCGATGTGGCATATTATGTACGCTATTTAACAAAGTCATGCCTTTATAAAATTTAGGGATGTTAAAATTTTGATATTAGAATTTTTTTAAAATGTGTTTAAAAGGGTTTTTCAATAGTTTTAATCCTGATATTGGCCTTTTACACTGATTATATAATGGGTTGATCCCCATTATAGCTAATAGGTGAGCTTATTATATATAATATGTTGGGTGTGCCAAGATAGCATAGAGTGTTCTTATTATGGATTATATGAGGGGTGTATCTAGATTTTTATCCAATTCATTGGGTTCTCTTTATGTGAAATTTGGACGTATAGTAATTCCATTTGTAGAAGTGATATGATAATGATGTCTTGAGTCACCTGCTTGAATTTTCAATGATTTCTTATGTGTTTTCATAGAAATTATTAATTAAAAAAGTTATGATAAAAATAATTTTTTATATTATATTTATAACCTTTTTGGTTAATATGATATGTTTTTTTAAGAAAATGTTTTTAATGGGTTTTTTTCACTAAACTAATAGATTTCATTATATTATGTCAATTAATGATCTTGTTGTGATAATACAATGTTATAAATTTTTTTTCAAAGGGTTTAAGGATGAGTAGAGAAAAGGATGAAGGAAAGGAAAAAATGATGAAGATTTTTCATAAAAAAAATTCACATTTATTATTAATATTATTATTGTCGAGAAAATGGATATTGAGTATATGAGTCCACCTGCAATGTATGAATTTAATATATAAGAGTGTGTTATAATTGTCTAAAAATCTAAACCAAAATTATCATAGTAATTATACTAATGTTATATCTAGTTCATAAAAACTAGAATATATAATCATTATTGTCAGGTCTTGACAATGAAGATACATGGGCATTTATGAATTTGTAGATTTTATTTATCATGCTTAACAAATTGAAGGAGACACTTGGATGTATTAGATATTGTTGATCTTTAGGATCCAAAGGGATGGAGGGGACCTAAAGAGATGTGGTCATCTTGTTACATGGGATGTCTAAGATTTTATCTTGACTGATGCTTCGTACTTGATGATATACTAATTTGGGTATTGTTTTACCAAATTTTTAGGTCCATTCTCATTGAGATGTTTTGATATAGTGACATATATCATTTATCTTATACTAGTTTGTGGAAAAATTGTTCCACCTTTATTCTTGTATGATCCCACATGCTATTTTCCAACCATAGGGGATTGGGAATAGCCCTTACGTCTATGTAACCACTAACTTGTGTATTATAGTACTTGGTTATTTAGGATGGTTAGTGATAAAATGGTTCAATGGTTCTTCTTGGGCATATTTACTTGAAATCAACATGTAGTTGCGTTGTCCTCATAGATAGGATGTAGGATTTTAGAGAATCAGGGGGTAGTTATGAATGCGTTTCTGGATATATATCTTCTTAACAAGCCTTAATTCACCATATAAATTTGGTAATATTATCTTTGATGAATGTTTGATCTGATTATAGTATTTTTATTATTATTTAAGTGAATTCATACCATCAAAACTATTTATTGAGTTGATAATCTCTGTAACATTTCTATTGTTTTAGTGTGGTTTTTTGATGTTGGGTAACAACATTCCTGAGAGAAGATGTTGAAATAGTCTACAAGTGGTAGCACCTGGTGAACCACAACTCATGAATCCTGTATTGGATAAAAATATTGTCAATATAGTGGTGTGTCCTATCTATTATCTAGGTAAGGTACCTACATCCCTTACTATTCTGGATCTGGTAGTGGAACCTTGATGGGATGAATTTTGGAATCATTCTCAAGTGTTTCTTTAAAAAAAGAAACTAGATTCCAAAGGTTATAATGGTCCATAAGAGGGTGAGGATTGGTTTTAAAATATAGTGTTGGTTTTTTAGTTCTTGTAAATTCTTGATGTAATTAATGTGAAGTGTCCTACCTTTTATCTTGAGAGACCTATCTGAAGATGGTGAGATTTGGTGGTAACGACAATGAAATCTGAAGGTGTTTAGTGGATAAAAATTATAATTCCTTTCATAGATTATTTCAAACCAAAGTCGATGGTCTTGGAAAATTCCTTGTACTTTCTTAGTCTTGTTCTTGCTGACCAGACTGTGATCTTGTATCAAAACAATTTTACTAAAATTGTTCAGTTTTTTAGTTAGGTAGTTACAAATATGTATATGGAGGATCAATAATTTAATATGGGTCTTCATTCAAACATATTATATAAAGTATTCATGTTAAATTTCACATTTTATTCTGATGTTTTAGATAGAGCATTGATATATGAGGTTGATCTGGCTATTAATTTAGAATTCATGAGAGCTCCCCTTTCACCTAGTGGTATTTCTTTGTGTTCCTTTAAAGGAAAGAGAAATTGTGATTATTCCTATGGTTTATATTTATAGAATGTTTCATTTATAAATCTTGTAGGTACTCAAAACATACCATTGACATTCTTTCTGCAACGGTAGTTTGGGAATTCAAAATGTGATTGTACTGAGGGATCCACTATTAGTAGTTCATACGGTCACATATGTAACCTAAAGATGTAATGTCATATCATTACTATATTGAGTAGTGGAACATGCTTATCATCATAAAAAATTAGTACATCACAATAATATGATTAAAGAACAAAGGGGTTTCAGTCAATGGAATCTACAAAGAAGATTCTTCTCATGGTGGAAGAGTCTCCTAAGGAAGATGAAAAAGTTCTAATGACTTTTAGAGGCAATATCACTATAGATTAATTATTGGTCAATTAATTTCTCTTTTATTTGGGAGCATCTCAATTGTTTATATAGACTCATGTTGTGGACCTACTAAAACGTCATGTGGAGATTTTTTCGTATGTGAAGCATAATAATATGAAACTCATAATAAAGAGAGAAAAAAGTAGTTATTGTCCTACTAGTGTTTTCTATATATTAAAGATTGATCTAATATAAAATATTTTGGTTCTCAAGAATAATTTTTTTGATTTCATTTTCTGGATGGACTCACTAATGTAACAGAATCCCTAAATTGATTGTTATCTTTATTGGGTATCCTTTACTAAGCTCGATGGGGTGATTCATGTTTTTCATAGAGAATAGTAATCGAGGTTAAGAATATGTAGGACTCCTTCTCCAGATTCGGACATGGTAATTCCAGTACTTTTTTTACTTTGTGGAAGAATATTTATGTGGTTATCTCCCTCCACTTTTTATTTAGTATTTTGACATGTTTCTACACAATTTATCTATATTTTTACCTGTAAGAGAGGTGGATATTTCTATTGATATTATACTTGGTACTCAACTAGTGTCAACTACATATTACTACATTAATCTATGTGAAAAAAAGGATTTGAAAATTTTACATTATAATTTTATAGAGAATGGATTTATATGCCTGAGTATGTCACTATGGGTGGTTCGTTTTAACTTTTCAAATAAAGTTAATGGGATACTTTACTAATGTGTTTATTTCCAAAAACTTAATTGAGTTTTGGTAATGAAAAAATACATTTATCTAGGGATTAATTATTTGAAATCGGTAAAGTGGTTATCCAAGTTTGATCTTCCATCTAGTTATCTCCATTTGAAAATTAAAGAATCTTTCATTTAGAAGAAAACCATCAAGTGTTGTTATTGCCATTATGGGTATCTTGTTATGCCTTGTGGTCACGATAAATTCAAGTATAATGTTTATGTAATCTATGAACATGATATTTTATGATTACCTCACCACATTAGTGGTAGTCTTAATGGATGGGTTTACTCTATTATTATGTAGGATCACAAGTGACATTTTAGAGAAGTCATAGAAAATTTTCAGAATCACTAAATTTAGGAAAATATTTTTAAATATAATTTATGGATCCATGAAGTGATGTTCATTGGAAATATGGTCTCAAAATTTCGTATTTCAATTGATACTTTGGATGTGAAATCTTTTATGAAATTGGTGAAAATGCATAATATTTTTGACATTTAGAGATTCTTTGTAATGATAGGATATTTATATAGGTTTTTTGGGGATTTTTTCAAAGATGGATTCTCTGATGACATCTCTCACTTGAAAGGGAGTGAAATTTGCATGAGATGTGAAATTTTAGAGTTCTTTTGATGTGATTAAAATTATTTTTACTTATATAATTTTTTTTAAAATTCTAGATGCTGATAAGGTCTATGTGGTCTTTTTTGGCGTATAAAGTTAAGGTTTGGGATGTGTTCTTATATAATGTGATCATGTGGTAGCTTATGGTTCCAAGAATATTAGGCTATAGAAAAATAATTATCCAACCCATTATGTTGAACTCATAGTTGTGATTCATGCTCTTAATAGTTGGAGTAATTACCTTTTTATATAATGATTTAACATATATTATGACAAAAAATGATTAAGTTACATCTTCTCTAAAAAATATTTGAATCTATGAGAGAGCTGTTTGGTTAAGTACCTATATTATTTTTAAAATGACATTTCATACACCCCAGGTACATGGAATTTCATAACTGATGCATTGTATTGGAAAATTATTATATAGGGTATGATAGAATCATCATAATAATGGAATATGATGAATCTCTTTGCACAAATATATTTTGGAGTTTGGGAGGATGTAACCAAGATTTTCGTGGCATTCTTTTAGTTGAACTATGATCTCCTCAAGAATATTCTCCAAGAATAACATCTTGATGATGAGTTATATGGAATTAAATACTCTCTTTTGATTGTTAGATGATTAGTGATTGTTATTTCTTGTAGGTGGGTGTTCTAGGTTTCCAGATCTTGTTTGTTGTTCCTATTCCCATGAGTATGGTTATGATGGGGGATTTTAATAATTCCTAGTAGTTCATGAACCCTAGAATAGTTATAACGACCCATACTTTACATACATTGTTAATACTTCAAAATTGAAGCACACTTATTACAACATATGACAAAACCACAAAGGACCGTATAGGTATAGTGTCTTTAGAAACTGGGAAACATAAACAAATGGTTCATAAATCTTCTACAGTGTCTCCCTTTTATTTCATCATATCTAGGGTCCCTTTTAGCATATTCTACTTAATATCCATCTTCCTGACCTGGGGAAAAGAAAACATAAAAGGGTGAGCTCAAATGCTCAGCAAGGGCAAATAAAGGAAATAAAAATCATATCATATCTTTTTGAAAATCAAAACCTGCAAAAGAGATCATAATATCTTAACATAGAATAAATCATAGAAGTGAAAATGAGATCCCCATAATCATAACATAAAACTTGAAACATTGTTTCATGCACACATAATCATGGAAAATCATTTCATGTTAGTCATGACTCATTGCCAAGACTATCTTAGTGGACAAAGTCCCTTTCTGAATCGAGTAACCCTCGTTTCAGTCCTGTTTCACTGAACCGGTATAACCTACGGTTCCAGCCCTGTCTATCTCATGAGATATAAAATCTTTACCCAATGTATTGGAGGGAGATATAGGTCCCACCCATCTTATAATGAATCCTTTCTTATGTGTGCCACATAATCATAAACCATACATCATAGCGTAACCCATGTAATAAAAATGGGATTCTTAAACAACATGACATCATAAAACAATTCATATAAGATAAAGGAATTCATAAAAATGTTTCCATCACAACATAATCAAATCCATGTAATAATAGGGATAAAAACAGAACCCTTTTATTATCTAAGATGGAAAATAATTTTGATAAAATACTTGAACTTCATTCTTGAGGAAAATATCCTTTCTACTTAAAAAAAACTTTTCCATTCTTAACATGTCATACAATTTTAAACTAAAAGAAGTTGATTAAAAATAAACTTGAATAATTTTAAAGGAATATTCTTGGAAATAATTTTTTAGAAATCCATTCATGACGTATAAGTTAAAAGAAACATTCTTCGTACTTTTGTCGGAAAAGTCAAAAAGTACGTCGTACGAAAAAAGACAAAAGATTCCTTTCATATTCTTTACTAAAAACTCACCTAAGGGTAAAATTGGATTTAAAATATTGTAAGTGGATGGAAATAATATTACATATTGATGAAACATGGATGTGGATGATAAAATACACCCCAGTAAATACTTACGAATAAACAATCTCGGATAAAAATGAGATTGTGGTATTTTTCCTTACCTTAGGTCCGATTTGCTTTGTACGTGTCCGAAGCTCCTGTATAATGGTTTAAATAATGTTATTGACTTATTCCAGAATCATACATATTGATATGATATCATATATGGTCATATTCTTAGCTTCTTGTTAGTAATATTTCATTGTTACTTGTTACTCGGGTCTTTATTGCCTTTTGTTCTTATGCGTGTTTTGCCGAATAAATTCTTATTCTTCTTTTAAGGTTATAGATACCTTATATCCAGAGTGGTATTAGTGTAACATATATCATATTTATTTATTCAATTCATTTATATAATTATTATGTAATGATGATCATGTAGAACGAGTCGCATCACATCGTGGAGACGGTATTCCGTACGTACGCACGAGTGATGATATCGTTCCTATGATCGTGGAACTGTATTGGAGTATATATATATATTATTTCAGTATCAATATTAATTTATAATAATCATAAGTAGTTACTTATTACACCATTATACCCATCCTTGTAAAGTGATGGTGGAAAATAGATTACACCACGGCGTGGAGACGGTATTCCGTACGTATGCACGCGCGGTGATTTCATTTTTCCGTAGGATGGATAGAAGGTGAGTTAGGGTTGTTTCATAATTATAATAACATATCAGTTTGTAATTAATAATTATGTTATTACTTTATCATGAAACAACTAAATAAGAAGAAGTTGAAGAAGAAAGAAATTGAAAAGATCGGTAATGGATATTACCTCTTCTTTGGAACGCCTCTTTGAATCCTCCACTTAGGGAACTAAGATTGGTCTTTGAAGAAGACCAGGACCTCTAGGATTATTCTAGGGAAGTGGAGAGGAGAACATGTGAGGGGTTGGCCGAGCTTGAGTGCTCAATTTGGTGTGAGGAGGAGGGGAGGATGTGCCCTTTTATAAGGGAGGAGAGGGGCACCTTAGGAATATCTCAAAATATTATTTTATATTAAAGTCAAAATCGGTTTATAATGGTTCCAAAGGGTCTTATTTCGAAGCTAAAGTGGGTATGGGTCGAAATACTATCAACAAATAGGATTTAGACAAGTTTAGGGTATTATTTTAACCTTATCAATTAGATTTAACTCTAAGTTAAATAATTTAACTTTTACCGTGTCTTTTTGTTTTCTTTCACTATATGGTTAATAAACATACTATAACATGCCAAACGAACCAAAAATTTATTATTATTAATATATATATCCTTATCTAAGTCATTTTTCCGAACCTTAGATTTTTAGGAATAAAATAACAATTAATAATATAATATTTGATTTAAAAACTATTTTTTGTCAATTTTGACACTATTTGATATATGATTTTTGTGAAAGTCATAACAGAATTATATGTTCGAACCAAGTTGATTAAATCAACATTAATATATCATAGTAATCTATAAAATTAGTGGAATTCATAAAAAGTCTCAAATTACATTTATTTTGGTGTTTATAACATCAATTATATCAATATTTTATTAATAAGATAACTACTGCATTATCTTTGTGTCATAAATAAATTAAATTATTTAATGTATAAAAATTACAAATAAAATACCATTATGTAGGAAATCTTTTTATCTTTCTAATAAATATTTATAGTCGAATTTATATTATGTATAACCCCATATTAAAAATGATTTACTTATTAAACTCTGATTTTAACTATTTTAACCCTTCTTTAAATAAATTAATAATAAATGTCCTAATCTAATCCAAGTGGGCCTAAATGGTCATATTTTATTCCTAAGTTTGTTTTTGGTCTAATTACACTTGTCCAATAGAATTAGGACATGTTTTAGGGTAATATTAATATCATATTTACCCTTAGTTACCCTATTTACTATTAACCGCGGTAAAAAAAAGTAAAAAGTTACTATTCACCAAAAAATTATTTTTATCTAATTGAACCACATTTTACTTACTGATATCAACCGTGTCTATCGGAGTTTTGAAATTCCATTCACAGAAGCGGTAAAATTATGTTTTATGCAAAATTCAGTTTTTAACCTACCACTTAGAGGTTTCACTATTCATCAAAAATTGAAAGTTTTCAGAAAAATACCAAAATTTCACCCTAGGCTAATTTCGATATTCTGAGTCCAAAAATGAAGTCTATTTTGAAAAATAAAATTTATAAAATTTCAAAAAGTGGTTATTACTATTCATAACGGCTAGTTTTAATAGCATATTGTTGTTTAGTGAAACTCAGTATTGAGTACGACACAAGATATCGAGGAAGGTCACGATTGCGTGTAAAGCAAGCCAAGCAAGTGTTGTGTAGAAAAAGATTCCTTTGATGATTCATATAACATAAAAGTCTCGGGTGTTACATTCTACACCCCTTAAAAAGAATTTCGCCCTCGAAATTCGTCACTTTGTAACAAACAAATGAGGACACTTCTCCCTCATCATATCCTCAAGCTCCCATGTAGCTTCTTCTAATTGGTGGTTCCTCCATAAAACTTTCACCAATCGAGTGGTATTATTTCGTAGGACTTTTTCGCTACGATCCAGAATCTCTATCGGCTGTTCTTCATAAGAAATATTTTTCTCCAGCGGTACAACTTCTGAGCTGAGTACATGTGAAGGATCTGGTATGTACTTTCTCAGGAGAGATACATGGAACACATCGTGAACTTGAGAGAGATTCGGTGGAAGCGCCAATCGGTAATCTACCTTCCCAACACGATCCAGTATTTCGAAAGGACCGATATATCTAGGGCTCAACTTTCCCTTCTTTCCAAATCTCATAACCTTCTTCCAGGGAGATATTCGTAAGAACACTTTATCACCCACTTCAAACTCTAGGTCTTTTCTTCGGTTGTCGGCATAACTTGTCTGTTGACTCTGAGCTGCTCTTATGTGTTGTTGAATAGATCTGACCTTTTCTTCCATTTCATCAACGAGATCAGGTCCTAATATCTTTCTTTCCCCAACTTCATCCCAACAAGTTGGACTCCTGCATTTCTTTCCATAGAGAGCTTCATAATGAGCCATCTGAATACTGGAGTGAAAGCTATTATTATAAGAAAATTCCACCAAAGGTAGGTGTTGATCCCAACCTCCTTTGAAATCCATAGAGCAAGCTCTCAACATATCTTCTAGGGTTTGAATTGTTCTCTCAGACTGACCGTCTGTCTGGGGATGATAAGAAGTGCTGAAACTCAACTCTGTATCCAGAGTATGCTGAAGACTTCGCCAGAACATCGAGGTAAATCTCGGATCCCGATCAGATATAATATTAAGTGGTACTCCATGCAATCTTACCACTTCATTTACATATATCCTGTCAAGCTGATCTAGAGATAAATCCTCTCTAATAGGAATGAAGTGTGCAGAATTTGTAAGACGATCAACTATGACCCAGATAGCATTATTGCCTTTGGATGTTTTAGGAAGTCCTATGAAAAAGTCCATAGTGATGTTTTCCCATTTCCATTCGGGTATGGGTAATGGTTGTAACATCCCCTTAGACTTCTGTGTCTCAGCTTTAACTTGTTGACAAACCAAGCATCGAGAGACATATTCAGCAACATCTCTTTTCATTCCATCCCACCAGAAGTACTCTTTCAGGTCCCTATACATCTTCGTGCTTCCAGGATGAATAGAGAATAAAGAACTATGAGCCTCATCCAGCAGCTCCTTCTGTAATTCGGGGATGGGAGGAACACAAACCCGATTCTTGAACTTTATTTTCCCATCACAATCAAGGTTGAATTCAGGAACATTTCTCATCTTCTTTTGTAACTCTACATCTTCTTTCTGTGCCTCTTTAATCTTCACATGTATAGATGGTTGAACATTCATTTGAGAAAGATAAGATTTTTCCCCTTCCATTATAATTCCAAGATCCATCCTTTGTAAATCCATAAATATTGGATCTTTTATGATCCTCATCATGGATAAACTAGCATGGTCTTGTCGACTTAATGCATCTGCCACCTTGCTTGCTTTCCCAGGGTGGTAATGGATTGAGCAGTCATAATCCTTAATCAGCTACAACCATCTTCTTTGACGCATATTCAACTCCTTTTGTGTGAAAATATACTTTAAACTTTTATGATCAGTATAAATATCACACCTTTCACCATAAAGGTAATGCCTCCAAATCTTTAATGCAAAGATTACCGCAGCCAACTCCAAATTATGTGTTGGGTAATTTTGCTCATGGATTTTCAACTGTCGTGAGGAATAAGCTATCACCATATCATTTTTCATAAGAACACACCCCAATCCCTTCTTGGATGCATCACTGTAGATCACAAACCTTTCTCCACTACAAGGCAGTGTGAGCACAGGTGCACTGGATAACCTTCTTTTCAACTCCTTGAAATTCTCTTCACATTCCTCTATCCAGACAAACTTAACTCCTTTCCGAGTCAACTTGGTGAGTGGATTAGATAATCGTGAAAAATCCTTTACAAAACGTCGATAATATCCAGCCAAACCAAGAAAACTTCGGATCTCAGTTACTGTTGTTGGTCTCGACCATCTTTCGACAACCTCTGTTTTTGCTGGATCCACAGATATTGAAACATCCCAAGTAAGTAAATGAATAATAGATATTTTTATCTATGTCTATTAATGATTAAGATAGTGTTATAGAGGCTTAAAATGAAAATAAATACAATCTTATGCATGGAATACACTAATATTCTTAAAAGATTGTTTTAGTGCCTTTTGATGGAAAACCATTTTTGAATCCATATTTTGACAATTTTATAAACTATGTTTGTCAAAATAAACTTATTCTTTATGATTGGGACATCAAAATTTACCTTGTGTGAATTTTTGGTATTTTTCTGACAATGTTCATTTTTTAATGAATAGTGAAAAATACTGCATTTTACATCAAAACTGCTTTTTAATCTAATTTATTTATATGATTAGATTATGTTTTGAATTGGTTTTGAAGTGAAATTAGAATATATTTTTACCATTTTATCCAATGGTGGTCATTGGAATCAATTTCACTTTGAAATTAGACTTAAACTGGTGTCAATCTTTTGATACTTATTGTTTTGTAAAAACACGCTATTTGCTCTGGCAGCGGGAATTAATTATTAAATTAATTAATGTGACTTATATGATTTGAATTTTGTAAAATAGACTTCATTTTTGAATTCGGAATATCAAATATATCTTAGGGTGAATTTTTGGTAATTTTCTGAAAAACTTCAATTTTTGATGAATAGTGAAACCACTAAGTGGTACTTATAAAGACTGATTTTCCATTTAAATGAAATTTTGTAATCATTGTGTTTTGAATGTCAAAAATCTGACATACATGGTTGTCATTAAGATGTAAAATGTTGTTCAATGAGATTATAATAATTTTTTGGTGAATAGTAACTTATTAAGTTCTTAATCACGATTAGTGGTAATTAGGGTAGTTTAAGGTATAGATAATACTTTAATAAAATGAAATGACCTAGACACATGTCCCAACCTCATTGGTTGCATCAGGGCCGACCATTACATACCATGGGTCAACTTGGGGACCCCATGGATCCACTTTGTTTGGGAAATGACATAAATTACTTTTTATTTAATGTTAAAGTGAAAATGACACAAACATAATATGTTTTACGAAAACAATTTTTAAGTGGAGCTATACAAGTCCAAATATTGATTATAAATAGTAATTGGAAAGCTAAAAAGATTTCATATATCATAGTATTTTTTTTATAATTTTTAGACATTAAATAAATTAAATTATTTATGACATAATAATGATGCAGCGATGACATCATTATTTGACGATTTAAATAAAATAGAAAGATAATGTAAACTCTATGAACTATACATGTCAAAAAACAATTGTATGAGTGGATTTCGAACCATTATCACCTTAGCCACGAATTATATCAATGTGGGACCTTTTAAAACCGAAACACATTTTCAAATAAAGTAATATTTCTTTACTTTCCAAAAGTGCCCCTCCTCTCCTCTTATAAAAGGCCCCCACCTCTACCTCATTTCACACACTTCTCAAGCCTTTGGCTCGGCCAACCCCTGCCCATTTGCTCTCTCCACATCCCTCTCCTCATCCTAGAGGATTCCCTTTTGGAATAATTCTTTCAAAGGAAGCCTTTAGGCTAAAATCAAAACGAGTTACACTTTTTAAGGTAATTCATTCTCTCATGTTCATTTGTTTTATTTTGCTTCTCCAACCCCCTAAATTATTTTTATTTACTTCTTTTGTAACAAAAACAGTATCTTTAATATACTAGGATGTTTTTATAAGATATATTTGAGCTACACACTCACACAACTACATCAAATGGTTAAAGAACATACGGTTTCCGTGGATGGCGAAATTCTGCCTCCCGAAACGATGATTGTTCAACACTCATTTAACACCTTCAAAGGTGGACATTATGATGTCACTATTTTTATATATGATGTATAATATGATTATGTTTTCCTTAAGCTTCTGTTTTATTCATTTTGGGCATACCTTTATGGTTTCCATTATGGGTAAACACGATATCTTCATTTTAGGATGTGCGGACTACCGCCCCCTCAAAGTGATTTGATTCGTTAAATACCATATGTGGGACATGTAAAGGATAAAATTAATGATATTATATATTATATTATACTGGAATTATAATATACCTTTATATCATTATGATTCCATTCCAGAAAATATGAAATAGAAATGAAAGTAGCGTTCATGCGTACGTACGGCTTACCGTCTCCATGAACGGTGCATTTCATTTCTTACCTCTAAATGATTATGTAATATTATAAATGCATGTATGTACTGGATATATATGACATATATGATATCTACATCATGAATACCATTCTGGATATAATGAACCTTTGACCAAATTAACAACATGTAAGTGTAAGAAGTCTATTTTTGACTTAAGAACCAAATACCGACAAAATGAACATTATTAACTTAACTGATTACATGATGTTCATAACATGGTATAAAAGGAATAATGAACTTGAAAAAGATTCATAAGAAAGTATAGATTAACTCAAGTTTATTATTCAAGATATTAAAGAACGGTCGGGTCAAGTCGGATACGAGGTATGGGACTTCGTCTCAATCTCCTTTCATTGAGGCATATTTTATTTTATACACAACTTTCTTTTATACGGTTTATAAACACCTTTGACTTTTACGTTTATTCAAAAGGAATCTTTTTTATACGAAGCGTTTACTAAACGACAAAAGGGAATGTTTTTGTTGTACGTATGCGGCGACAACGACTTCTCCTCCGTCGTGACCGTTATTTGAGTTTCGGCTTCCTCTACAAGCCATACCTTCTTTTTAAAAGAAAAATAAATGCCATGTTTTACTTTTATTTTATTTTGGTATTGAAAATGGGTTTTCATAATGTTTTTATATCAATGTGTTGTATTGATATCTCATGATTGAAATGTGGAAATTTTATATTTCCTTTATGCATGTTTTATCTGATATGATTATGTTATGGTTCTTGGGCATTATTATGAAGACGGGTGGTTCCGTGATAAACTAAGGGCGGGTGAGCCCGTTATAGCTCTCCAATGCATTGGGTAATGCAAAGGAGTGAAACATTAAGGTTTCTCCAAAGAGATTTTAGGGAATATACTGTGATGGGTATTCAAAACGTAACCAAGAGGGTTACTCCCTACGTAAGAATGTTATGAATTCCTCAAGTTACCTTTATGTCTTATGATTTCTATGATTTATTCATGATTTGATGAGGTGTGTTAAAGTGATTATGTTTTATGGGTAAAGTATGATTTCACTCTTATGTATGTATGTACCCATGTTTCCTTTCCATGTTTTTATAACCCATACTGTGTTTTTATGCTCATCCCAAGTTTTTGAAATGTTTTTCACAGGTCAAGGGAAAGGTACATGATAAGATGATAGAGTCAAGGATGTGTCAAGAAATAATCCATATTTTATTTTTAATGTGTTTCCATTGATGGTAATGAAGAATACTATCTTTATGTAACCACTTTGTTTATATGTGGAATGTAATGCAAGTTTTATGATCTAATTCTCTAAAACTCTAAACCCGAAAAGATCCTCAATGTGTAATCTTGTAATAACTCAAGATTAAGTAAGGTTTAAGGCTGGGGCCTTATAGTTGGTATCAGAGGTCGGTTTAGATAACTTTAGGAGTTAGAATTATATTAAATGATTATCCAAAAAATATTTTTTTAAATGGTATTGCATTTAAAGATTACCATGTTGCTTCATCTAAGACATGTTTGTTCAGAATGGTTTTCCGCAGAGGAAACCGGGAAGCAGTGCTAGGAAGGCATACAAGAGGAAGTAACCTTCCGAATCAGCATCCTGAGATGGTCAGAATTGGAACTGAACAATTTGTTGCAGTAATGGCGCATTTGAATCAAGCGATAAATGGCGGTGGTATCCATGCACGAGATCAGCCAGATCAACCACAGAGGAACATGTTAGTGGTGGAACATTTCATGAGGCAACATACACCATCATTCAGAGGATCATCTGACCCTGTGCTAGCTGAAGGGTGGATTAAAGAACTGGAGAAGATTTTTGATGTCATGGGGTGTTCAGACAATCAAAAGGTTAGTCTTTCTATTTACCGTTTGGAGGGTGAAGCAGATCAGTGGTGGTCTATGGATAAAAATATCAGGGACGCCGATGAGATTGATGCTCTTGACTAGAATGAATTCAAAGGTATGTTTCTTGAGAAGTATTTTCCTAAGGCTGTTCGACTTAGGATGGAAAAGAAATTCTTAGAATTGAGGCAAGAGGAAGACTCAGTGGCTGCCTATGAAGAAAGGTTCATTCGATTGGAAAGGTATGCTCCAAATTTTATCCGGGACCTTGATAGTAAAATCAATCGTTTTTACTCAGTATTAAAGCCAAAATATCGAAGGGCATTAGCTTCTTGTGAGTTTAAAAGTTATGAAAAGCTTGTTCGATGTGCTGAGAAGTTGGAAATGGAGTTTGCCGATGACCAAGTTTTCTATAACAACCAGCAGAAGAAGAGACCGAGGTGGCAGGAGAAAGGTAAGAATTATTCAAAAAAGTCTGATGGTAAGAGAACTAAGTTTCCAGTTTGTGATAAATGTGGCAAAAGGCATGCTGGGGAATGTCTTCTGAATTCTGGGAAGTGCTACCGATGTGGTAAGATGGGACATAAGGCTCGTGATTTCACTGAAAAGGATCAAGGTGAAGGTAAGAACAAATTTGATTTACAGTTAGTGAAATGTTATAAGTGCAATGAGATGGGTCACTATGAAAACGAGTGTCCGACAAGGAGCTTGAGTGATGGGAAGCAGTTAGACTACAAGTAGAAAGGGGTGGTGAAATCCTTTGCAACTACTTCAGCAGATGTCAGGCCTTCAAATGAAGTTGTATCAGCTCCAGGGAGCTCAGTTTTTTTCAAAGATTGACTTGAGACCGGGGTACCATCAGCTGAAGGTAAAGGAGGCAGATATTCCGAAGACCGCGTTCCGTACGAGATATGGCCATTATGAATTTGTAGTAATGCCTTTTGGGCTAACCAATGCACCTGCTGTATTCATGGACTTAATGAATAGAATTTTCCACGAGTTCTTGGATAAGTTTGTGATGGTTTTCATTGATGATATTTTGGTGTTTTCTAAAAGTAAAGAGGATCATGAAAAACATTTAAGGGTTATCTTGAAAACCTTAAAAGAAAAGAAACTGTATGGGAAATTCAGAAAGTGTGAGTTTTGGTTACAAAAAATTTCTTTCCTTGGTCACATTGTTTCTAAAGATGGAATAACTGTTGATCCTGCAAAAACAAAAGTTGTGGAAGAATGGACAAGACCCACAAATGTAACCGAGATTCGTAGCTTCCTTGGTTTGGCGGGCTATTACCGAAGGTTTGTTAGAAATTATTCACGGTTATCTAGTCCAATGACTAAGCTAACTCGGAAGGGTGTTAAGATTATCTGGACAAAAGAATGTGATGATTGTTTTCAGGAATTGAAAAGAAGATTGGTGAATGCTCTAGTTTTGGCACTACCTTCCAGGAATGGTGAGTTTGTTATATACAGTGATGCTTCATTGAAAAGACTTGGTTGCGTCCTAATGCAGAATGATCAGGTAATTGCTTATGCTTCACGACAGTTGAAAACTCATGAGGTAAATTACCCTACACATGATTTGGAACTAGCTGCTGTTGTTTTTTCTTTAAAAATTTAGAGGCATCATTTGTATGGAGTAAAGTGTGAAATATATACCGATCACAAAAGTTTAAAGTATATATTCACTCAGAAAGAGTTAAACATGAGACAAAGGAGATGGCTGGAATTAATCAAGGATTATGATTGTACAATTCATTACCATCCGGGAAAGGCAAATAAAGTGGCTGATGCTTTGAGTCGAAAAAGTAATGCTTCATTAACAATGTTGCGTTTGGAACGTGATCCTTTGGTTAACGATTTGATGAACTTTGGAATAGAATTTGTTGGTGCAGGAAGTCCTTCTGTTTTGTTTCAGGTATCAGTGAGATCTTCTCTATCAGATAGAATCAAGCAAGCACAGAAGCAAGACAGTGAGTTTCAGAAAAAGGTAGAGCTGGTTCAGAAAGGTAAGTTGCCTGAATTCAACATTGATAATGATTGTGTTTTGAGATTTGGGAAGAGGTTGTGTGTGCCTTGTGATTCACAGTTGAAGAGAGAGTTGTTACGTGAAGCTCATAGTTCTCCGTTTTCAGTTCATCCGGGCAGTACTAAGATGTATAGAGATCTGTGGGAGTATTACTGGTGGGATGGAATGAAAAGAGATATTGCTGATTTTACTGTGAAGTGTTTGACTTGTCAGCAGGTTAAAGCAGAGCGGCAGTTACCGAAAGGGATGCTTCAGCCTTTACCAGTGCCAGAGTGGAAATGGGAGAATATATCCATGGACTTTATTGTTGGATTACCGAAGACATCTCGAGGTAATAATGCAATCTGGGTTATTGTTGATCGCTTGACCAAATCTGCTCATTTCCTTGCTATACGAGATACTTTCCCTCTTGATCAACTTTCCCGTTTGTATCTTAAAGAGGTAGTCAGGTTACATGGAGTTCCTCTCTCCATTGTATCGGATCGTGATCCCAGGTTTACTTCTAACTTTTGGAAAGGCCTTCAGAAGTCGTTGGGTACTGAATTAAATTTTAGTACAGCTTTTCATCCTCAATCAGATGGGCAGTCAGAACGAACAATTCAGACATTGGAGGATATGCTACGAGCTTTTTCTATGGATTATCAGGGAAGTTGGGACCAACATATTTCTTTGGTTGAGTTTTCATATAATAACAGTTTTCATTCCAGTATACAGATGGAACCATTTCAGGCATTATATGGGAAGCGGTGTCGAAATCCAGCTTTCTGGGATGAAGTGGGTGAAAGGAAGTTGATGGGACCAGAATTGGTAGAAGAGATGGCAGAAAAAGTTCAGCTGATTCAGAAACACATGAGAACAGCTCAGAGCAGGCAGAAGAGTTATGCGGATAACCGGAGGAAGGATCTATCTTTCGAGGTAGGTGATCATGTTTTTCTCAAGGTTTCTCCTTGGAAACGTGTGATGAGATTTGGTAAGAAAGGAAGTTGAGTCCAAGGTTCATTGGACCATACGAAATTCTGGAAAGAGTTGGATTAGTTTCATACCGAGTGGCTTTACCTCCGAGTTTATCTCAGCTACACAATGTTTTTCACATTTCGATGTTGAGAAAGTATATGTCAGATCCATCTCATGTTTTGAGTCCAGAGGTAGTTCAGCTGGAAGAGAACTTATCTTATGAGGAACAACCGGTCCAGATTCTTGACCACAGGGAGCAAGTGTTACGGAATAAGGTGATTCATCAGGTAAAGGTTTTGGGGAAAAACCACATGATTGAAGAGGCAACAGGGGAATCTGAAAATGCAATGAGGGATAAGTACCCCCATTTATTCGATATGTAAATAAATTGCGGGGACGCAATTTTCTAAAGGGGGGAAGGATGTAACATCCCAAGTAAGTAAATGAATAATAGATATTTTTATCTATGTCTATTAATTATTAAGATAGTGTTATAGAGGCTTAAAATGAAAATAAATACAATCTTATGCATGGAATACACTAATATTCTTAAAAGATTGTTTTAGTGCCTTTTGATGGCAAACCATTTTTGAATCTATATTTTGACAATTTTATAAACTATGTTTGTCAAAATAAACTTATTCTTTATTATTGGGACATCAAAATTTACCTTGTGTGAATTTTTGGTATTTTTCTGACAATGTTCATTTTTTAATGAATAGTGAAAATTACTGCATTTTACATCAAAACTGCTTTTTAATATAATTTATTTATATGATTAGATTATGTTTTGAATTGGTTTTTAAGTGAAATTAGAATATATTTTTACCATTTTATCCAATGGTGGTCATTGGAATCAATTTCACTTTGAAATTAGACTTAAACTGGTGTCAATCTTTTGATACTTATTGTTTTGTAAAAACACGCTATTTGCTCTGGCAGCGGGAATTAATTATTAAATTAATTAATGTGACTTATATGATTTGAATTTTGTAAAATATACTTCATTTTTGAATTTGGAATATCAAATATATCTTAGGGTGAATTTTTGGTAATTTTCTGAAAAACTTCAATTTTTGATGAATAGTGAAACCACTAAGTGGTACTTATAAAGACTGATTTTCCATTTAAATGAAATTTTGTAATCATTGTGTTTTGAATTTCAAAAATCCGACATACATGGTTGTCATTAAGAAGTAAAATGTGGTTCAATGAGATTATAATAATTTTTTGGTGAATAGTAACTTATTAAGTTCTTAATCACGATTAGTGGTAATTAGGGTAGTTTAAGGTATAAATAATACATTAATAAACTGAAATGACCTAGAAACATGTCCCAACCTCATTGGTTGTGTCATGGACGACCATTAAATACCATGGGCAACTTGGGGACCCCATGGATCCACTTTTGTTGGGAAATGACATAAATTACTTTTTATTTAATGTTAAAGTGAAAATGACACAAACATAATATGTTTTACGAAAACAATTTTTAAGTGGGGTTATACAAGTCCAAATTTTGATTATAAATAGTCATTGGAAAGCTAAAACGATTTCCTATATCATAGTATTTTGTTTATAATTTTTATACATTAAATAAATTAAATTATTTATGACATAATAATGATGCAACGATGACATCATTATTTGACGATTTAAATAAAATAGAAAGATAATGTAAAATCTATGAACTACACATGTCCAAAACCAATTGGATGAGTGGATTTCGAACCATTATCACCTTATCCACGAATTATATCAATGTGGGACCTTTTAAAACCGGAACACATTTTCAAATAAAGTAATATTTCTTTACTTTCCAAAAGTGCCCCTCCTCTCCTCTTATAAAAGGCCCCCACCTCTACCTCATTTCACACACTTCTCAAGCCTTTGGCTGGTCCAACCCCTGACCATTTTCTCTCTCAAAATCCCTCTACTCATCCTAGAGGATTCCCTTTGGGCAGAATCCTTTCAAAGGAAGCCTTTAGGCTAAAATAAAAAGGAGTTACACTTTTTAAGGTAATTCATTCTCTCATGTTCATTTGTTTTATTTTGCTTCTCCAACCCCCTAAATTCTTTTTATTTACTTCTTTTGTTACAACACCAGTATATTTAATATACTAGGATGTTGTTATAAGATATATTTGAGCTACAAACTCACACAACTACATCAAATGGTTAAAGAATATACGGTTTCCGTGGATGGCGAAATTCTGCCTCCCGAAACGACGATTTTTCAACACTCATTTAACACCTTCAAAGGTGGCCATTATGATGTCACTATTTTTATATATGATATATAATATGTTTATGTTTTCCTTAAGCTTCTGTTTTTATCATTTTGGGCATACCTTTATGGTTTCCATTATGGGTAAACACGATATCTTCATTTTAGGAAGTGCGGACTACCGCCCCCTCAAAGTGATTTGATTCGTTAAATACCATATGTGGGACATGTAAAGGATAAAATTAATGATATTATATATTATATTATACTGGAATTATAATATACCTTTATATCATTATGATTCCATTCCAGAAAATATGAAATAGAAATGAAAGTAGCGTTCATGCGTACGTACGGCTTACCGTCTCCATGAACGGTGCATTTCATTTCTTACCACTAAATGATTATGTAATATTATAAATGCATGTATGTACTGGATATATATGACATATATGATATCTACATCATTAATACCATTATGGATATAATGAACCTTTGACCAAATTAACAACATGTAAGTGTAAGAAGTCTATTTTTGACTTAAGAACCAAATACCGACAAAATGAACATTATTAACTTAACTGATTACATGATGTTCATAACATGGTATAAAAGGAATAATGAACTTGAAAAAGATTCATAAGCAAGTAGAGATTAACTCAAGTTTATTATTCAGGATATTAAAGAACGGTCGGGTCAAGTCGGATACGAGGTATGGGACTTCGTCTCAATCTCCATTCATTGAGGCATATTTTATTTTATACACAACTTTCTTTTATATGGTGTATAAACCCCTTTGACTTTTACGTTTATTCAAAAGGAATCTTTTTTATACGAAGCGTTTACTAAACGACAAAAGGGAATGTTTTTGTTGTACGTATGCGGCGACAACGACTTCTCCGCCGTCGTGACCGTTATTTGAGTTTCGGCTTCCTCTACAAGCCATACCTTCTTTTTAAAAGAAAAATAAATGCCATGTTTTAATTTTATTTTATTTTGGTATTGAAAATGGGTTTTCATAATGTTTTTATATCAATGTGTTGTATTGATATCTCGTGATTGAAATGTGGAAATTTTATATTTCCTTTATGCATGTTTTATGTGATATGATTATGTTATGGTTCTTGGGCATTATTATGAAGACGGGTGGTTCCGTGATAAACTAAGGGCGGGTGAGCCCGTTATAGCTCTCCAATGCATTGGGTAACGCGAAGGAGTGAAACATTAAGGTTTCTCCGAAGAGATTTTAGGGAATATACTGTGATGGGTATTCCAAACGTAACCAAGAGGGTTACTCCCTACGTAATAATGTTATGAATGCCTCAAGTTACCTTTATGTCTTATGATTTCTATGATTTATTCATGATTTGATGAGGTATGTTAAAGTGATTATGTTTTATGGGTAAAGTATGATTTCACTCTTATGTATGTATGTACCCATGTTTCCTTTCCATGTTTTTATAACCCATACTGAGTTTTTATGCTCATCCCAAGTTTTTGAAATGTTTTTCACAGGTCAAGGGAATGGTATATGATAAGATGATAGAGTCAAGAATGTGTCAAGAAATAATCCATGTTTTATTTTTAATGTGTTTCCATTGATGGGAATGAAGAATACTATCTTTATGTAACCACTTTGTTTATATGTGGAATGTAATGCAAGTTTTATGATCTAATTATCTAAAACTCTAAACCCGAAAAGATCCTCAATGTGTAATCTTGTAATAACTCAAGATTAAGTAATGTTTAAGGCTGGGGCCTTATAGATATCCCCTCTTTTGAGATTATGTGACCCAAAAATGCAACTTTTTGAAGCCAAAATTCACACTTGGTAAATTTGGTATAAAGCTTCTCCTTTCTCAGGGTCTTCAATATAATTCTCAAGTGATCTTCATGCTCTTCCTTGCTCTTTGAATAGATAAGAATATCGTCTATAAAGACTACCACAAATTGATCAAGATAGTCTCTAAAGACTCTATTCATTAGATCCATGAAGATAGCAGGGGCATTAGTAAGACCAAATGGAATCACTATAAATTCATAGTGCCCATACCTTGTACGGAAAGCCGTCTTTGGTATATCCTCCCTTTTGACCCTTAATTGATGATACCCTGAACGAAGATCAATCTTGGAAAAGTATTGAGCTCCGCATAGTTGGTCAAATAAGTCATCAATGCATGGGAGAGGATATTTGTTCTTGATAGTGATCTTGTTAAGTTCTCGATAATCAATGCAGAGTCTCATTGATCCATCTTTCTTCTTAACAAATATAATAGGTGCTCCCCAAGGTGACGCACTAGGGCGTATGAATCCCTTATCAAGATTCTCTTGGAGTTTCTTCTTCAATTCCTGTAACTCAATTGGGGCCATTCTATAAGGTGTCTTTGAAATTGGCAAAGCGCCCGGTACGAGTTCTATTGAAAACTCAACTTCACGATTTGGTGGAAGACGCGGTAATTTTTCCGGAAAGACATCATCAAACTCCCGTACAATGGGCATATTTTTAATAGTGAGTTTATCACCAACCATTTGAGATAAATAACCTTCATTTAGTGGAATCAATACCCATAAGATGGAAGAAATTTCCACTGGAAGGTTATGTTCTTCCTTGCATTGGTATACGATCGTAGATTGATCTGGAATATGAAATGTGACTTCCCTTCTTTGGAAATTGATATGAGCTCCATGTAGAGAAAGACAATCCATGCCAAGAATCACATCAAATTCCACTAAAGGAAGGATCACAAGATTTGCAGGAAGCACTTTCCCACAAACTTCGATCGGAGAAGAATTATAAACTTTTGATGCGATTGTTGTGCCATTAGGTGTTGTCACAGCTAACTCAACATCTAATTGTTGAGGTAATACGGTGATACCCTTAGAAAATTATTTAGAAATAAAAGAGTGGGTGGATCCAGAATCAAATAAAACATTTGCTACTTTATAGTGGATGGTAAGTGTACCTTTCACCACTTCGTTATCGTACTCCACATCGCTGATAGAAATTGCATGTGACTTTCCTTTGTCTTTAGCCTTATGATTTTGTTGACGTCGACCATCATCATCAACCCTTGGATTTGGGAATTGATTGGCATAATGCCCCATCTCCTTGCACTTGAAACATTGAAGTGTAGTAGGTTCATTCTGTGTATCCCTTTGTTTGCGTCATTAGACATATTCTTCCCATTATCACGACATTCAAATGCCCGATGACCTTCTTTTCCACATTTAAAACATTTACTTGTCCCTTTAAGACAACTCCCTCCATGTTTATTTCCACACTTTGAGCATAAGGAAAAGCTCATCTTCTTTTCCGTGTGCTCTTTAGATTTTTCTTTGAATTCCATCTTCCTCTTCTTATCAAACCCATGTGACTGATGGGTTACTCCAATCTCCATCTCGACTTTGAGAGCACATCAAACGATTTCCTTGTAGCTATTGAAGTCCCTTATGGCTAACGCCCTTCGAAGACTTGGTTTTAAGCCACTAAAGAATCGATCGATCTTACTCTCAGGTTGGATAATAATACCAGAAGCGTACCTTGCAAGTCTTGTAAAATTTGCTTCATAGGTACCAACAGATTCATCATCCCTTTGCTTCAGTTCAAGGAACTCTTTCTCCATATTTGTTCGGAGAATACGAGGGAAGTACTTATTGGAAAATAAGTTCTTGAACTCGTCCCATTCCATAGACTCAATTTCATCCCTTTGCCTCGTATTCTTAATAAGATTCCACCATTGATCAGCATCTCCTTCCAAATGATACACTGCTAGGATGACTTTATCATGTTCAGAACATTGAAGAACTGAAAATATCTTTTCAGTAGTACTAATACATTGTTCAACAACTAATGGATCAGTATACCCACTGAAAGAAGGCGGACGCTGCCTCATGAAGGATTCAACAGAATGTTGCTCCTTCCTTTGCTCGTTTGGAAGTCCTGCATGATTCATAGCTTGAGAAAGTTTTGTGAGCATGGCTAAAAGATTTTGCATTCCAGCTCCCATATCATTTGGTTGCTCAGGGGGACAATCATTGCATTGCCCATCGCATTCCGCATTAACACGGTTCCTTTGGGTTCCAGCCATTGACTAAAACCAAGAAGAATAGTGTGAGCAGCACTAATTATAATAGGAAAACCACATAATTCAAGAATAAAATTTTCATTCTTAAGGTCTTATCCTAGGTTATTGAAGGACATTTCTAAAACACTAAGATTGTGTTCTATGCTTAGACTTATCCTTAGGGTTCTTACTAAGGCTTTCACATCCAAGTTTCCAAAGGGTGACTATACCGTTCCTCTGATACCAACTATAACGGTCTGGAATTACTTCCAGTGGACTATAATTGATACCTATCAGGGCACTCCATGGGTGGCAACACCCCCTGGGCGGGACACACCACCATCCCCAGTGGCAGCCATTTCCTCATGAAGCCCTTGGGCGGAGAGCCATGCTTCGTCCAACGCTCACATGTGAGAGTTCCCAAGGATCGGATACATTCCTACCTCCTTTGCCTCTAATACCAACTATAACGACCCATACATTACATACATTGTTAATACTTCAAAATTGAAGCACACTTATTACAACATATGACAAAACCACAAAGGACCGTATATGTATAGTGTCTTTAGAAATTGGGAAACATAAACAACTGGTTCATAAATCTTCTACAGTGTCTCTCATTTATTTCATCATATCTAGGGTCCCTTTTAGCATATTCTACTTAATATCCATCTTCCTGACCTGGGGAAAAGAAAACATAAAAGGGTGAGCTCAAATGCTCAGCAAGGGCAAATAAAAAAAATAAAAATCATATCATATCTTTTTGAAAATCAAAACCTGCAAAAGAGATCATAATATCTTAACATGGAATAAATCATAGAAGTGAAAATGATATCCCCATAATCATAACATAAAACTTGAAACTTTGTGTCATGCACACATAATCATGGAAAATCATTTCTTGTTAGTCATGACTCATTGCTAAGACTATCTTAGTGGACAAAGTCCCTTTCAGAATCGAGTAACCCTCGTTTCAGTCCTGTTTCACTAAACCGGTATAACCTACCGTTCCAGCCCAGTCTATCTCATGAGATATAAAATATTTACCCAATGAATTGGAGGGAGATATGGGTCCCACCCATCTTATAATGAATCCTTTCTTATGTGTGCCACATAATCATAAACCATACATCATAGCGTAACCCATGTAATAAAAATGGGATTCTTAAACAACATGACATCATAAAACAATTCATATAAGATAAAGGAATTCATAAAAATGTTTCCATCACAACATAATAAAATCCATGTAATAATAGGGATAAAAACAGAACCCTTTTATTATCTTAGATGGAAAATAATTTTGATAAAATACTTAAACTTCATTCTTGAGGAAAATATCCTTTCTACTTCAAAAACACTTTTCCTTTATTAACATGTCATAAAATTTTAAACCAAAAGAAGTTGATTGAAAATAAACTTGAATACTTGAAAAGGAATCTTCTTGGAAATAATTTTTTAGAAATCCATTCATGCCGTATAAGTTAAAAAAAACATTCTTCGTACTTTTGTCGGAAAAGTCAAAAAGTACCTCGTACGAAAAAAGACAAAAGATTCCTTTCATATTCTTTACTAAAAACTCACCTAAGGGTAAAATTGGATTTAAACTATTGTAAGTGGATGGAAATAATATTACATATTGATGAAACATGGATGTGGATGATAAAATACACCCCAGTAAATACTTACAAATAAACAATCTCGGATAAAAATGAGATTGTGATATTTTCCCTTACCTTAGGTCCGATTTGCTTTATACGTGTCCGAAGCTCCTTTATAATGGTTTAAATAATGTTATTTACTTATTCCAGAATCATACATATTGATATGATATCATATATGGTCATATTCTTAGCTTCTTGTTAGTAATATTTCATTGTTACTTGTTACTCGGGTCTTTATTGCCTTTTGTTCTTATGCGTGTTTTGCCGAATAAATTCTTATTCTTATTTTAAGGTTATAGATACCTTATATCCAGAATGGTATTAGTGTAACATATATCATATTTATTTATTCAATTCATTTATATAATTATTATGTAATGATGATCATGTAGAACGAGTCACATCACATCGTGGAGACGGTATTCCGTACGTACGCACGAGTGATGATATCGTTCCTATGATCGTGGAACTGTATTGGAGTATATATATATATTATTTCAGTATCTATATTACTTTATAATAATCATAAGTAGTTACTTATTACACCATTATACCCATCCTTGTAAAGTGATGGTGGAAAATAGATTACACCACGGCGTGGAGACGGTATTCCGTACGTACGCACGCGCGGTGATTTCATTTTTCCGTAGGACGGATAGAAGGTGAATTAGGGTTGTTTCATAATTACAATAACATATCAGTATGTAAGTAATACTGATGTTATTACTTTATCATGAAACAACTAAATAATAAGAAGTTGAAGAAGAAAGAAATTGAAAAGATCGGTAATGGATATTACCTCTTCTTTGGAACGCCTCTTTGAATCCTCCACTTAGGGAACTAAGATTGGTCTTTGAAGAAGACCAGGACCTCTAGGATTATTCTAGGGAAGTGGAGAGGAGAAAATGGAAGGGGTTGGCGGAGCTTGCGTGCTCAATTTGGTGTGAGGAGGAGGGGGAGGATGTGCCCTTTTATAAGGGAGGAGAGGGGCACCTTAGGAATATCTCAAAATATTATTTTATATTAAAGGAAAAATCGGTTTATAATGGTTCCAAAGGGTCTTATTTCGAATCTAAAGTGGGGATGGGTATAAATCCTATCAACCAATAGGATTTAGACAAGTTTAGGGTATTATTTTAACCTTATCAATTATATTTAACTCTAAGTTAAATAATTTAACTTTTACCGTGTCTTTTTGTTTTCTTTCACTATATGGTTAATAAACTTACTATAACATGCCAAACGAACCCCAAATTGTTTATTATTAATATATATATCCTTATCTAAGTCATTTGGCCGAACCGTAGATTTTTAGGAAAAAAATAAAAATTTATAATATAATATTTGATTTAAAAACTATTTTGTGTCAATTTTAACACTATTAGATATATGATTTTTGTGAAAGTCATAACAGAATTATATGTTCTAAACAAGTTGATTAAATCAACATTAAGATATCATAGTAACCTAGAAAATTAGTGGAATTCATAAAAAGTCTCAAATTACATTTATTTTGGTGTTTATAACATCAATTATGTCAATATTTTATTAATAAGATAACTACTGCATCATCTTTGTGTCATAAATAAATTAAATTATTTAATGTCTAAAAATTACAAATAAAATAACATTATGTAGGAAATCGTTTTATATTTCTAATGAATATTTATAGTCGAATTTATCTTATGTATAACCCCATATTAAAAATTATTTACTTATTAAACTATGATTTTAACTATTTTAACCCTTCTTTAAATAAAATAATAATAAATGTCCTAATCTAATCCAAGTGGGCCTAAATGGTCATATATTATTCCTAAGTTTGTTTTTGGTCGAATTACACTTGTCCAATAGAATTAGGACATGTTTTAGGGTAATATTAATATCATATTTACCCTTAGTTACCCTATTTACTATTAACCGCGGTAAAAAAAGTAAAAAGTTACTATTCACCAAAAAATTATTTTTATCTCATTGAACCACATTTTACTTACTAATATCAACCGTGTCTGTCGGATTTTTGAAATTCCATTCACAGAAGCAGTAAAATTAAGTTTTATGCAAAATTCATTTTTTAACCTACCACTTAGAGGTTTCACTATTCATCAAAATTTGATAGTTTTCAGAAAAATACCAAAATTTCACCCTAGGCTAATTTTGATATTCTGAGTCCAAAAATGAAGTCTATTTTGAAAAATAAAATTTATAAAATTTCAAAAAGTGGTTATTACTATTCATAACGGCTAGTTTTAATAGCATATTGTTGTTTAGTGAAACTCGGTATTGCGTACAACACAAGCTATCGAGGAAGGTCACGATTGTGTGTTAAGCAAGCCAAGCAAGTGTTGTGTAGAAAAAGATTCCTTTGATGATTCATATAACATAAAAGTCTTGGGTGTTACAATAGTGAAGATATTCAAGGTAAGGTGGTATTGATTTCGGTGGCTAGTTATGATATGAGACATCATTGAATATATTTCTCATTATTATACTTTACAATTGGTGAAATCCCAAAAATACATACATTCCTGTTTTCTTCAGCCTCTTCCAATGCCGACTTTGATGTTCAATGATAATTTTATGAACTTTTTGGTTAGGTTTCCATGTAACCGATGAGGGAAGAATGTGATATGGGTAGTGATCAATAGGATGACCAAAATAGATCACATTGAACTCATTTGAGATACAAAAGATTTTGAGGATTTAATAAATATCTATATATAATTAATTGCCTATTTTAATGGAGTTCCATCTTCTATAGTATCTAATAGTGATCCCCATTTTACTTCATGTTTATGGAAGGTCCTCTATGATAAATTTGAGTATCATGTATTCTTGATAATGACATATAATCTCTAGAATGATCGCCATATATAGAAGACTATACCGATTCTTGAAGATATTCTACAATCTTGCATTATAGAATTCAGTGGATATGGATTTACATTTGGTATTGGTTGATTTGTCCTATAAAAATATTTTGTATTCTACTATGAGAATGAATCATTTAAAAGTCTTGTATATCTCAACAATTTTGGTTGGAGATTGATGAAACTTCCTTAGTGAGACCAAGTTTTTTTCGAAGAGTTTATTATGATGATTTAGTTGATTTAGTTAAAAATGATAAAAATATAAGGCTGATAAATATCATATACTATAGAAATTTTATAACTTTTGTAGTTTTCAATTGGTGACATTTTTTCTTGAAATTTTCACCCCAATTATTTAACTAGTATATTCAAAAATATGGAAATATTACAGTAAGGTTTGGGGCTCATTTTGAGATTATTGAGAGGGTTTGGAAATTGTCATACCATTTAGAAGTTCCATTACACTTTATGTGGATATATTTTTTTTCCTTTTATCAAAAATATAAAAGAATATCTAATACCCTAATCATGTTCTATTTTGGGAATATCTCAATGTTGACCTTGATTTATCTTTAATTGAGCATCCAGTTAGGATTGTAGATTCTAAGGAAAAGGATCTTCATGGGAGGATGATACCTTTAGTCCATGTTCTATGGAAGTAGGGCTCTGATTCATATGTGAATTTATAGCATGAGGCACTGATGAGAGAGATGTGTATTTATCTCTTTTACATGGAACATTATTAACATGATTTTTGGGGAAATAATGTTATTAGAATGGAAAAATTGTAACCTCTTATTACCATATTTTGTGCACTTCTTTTCACCTTTTTACCTCCATTTGGTTTATATTATCTTTGGGTGAATTGGGGGATTATTTTAATTTTTTAGGTAATTTTTAATAATTCTATATCTATTCTAGTTTTTATTCATTATCCTTTTAATATTTCTATGCATAAATTTGGATTTCTCATTAGAGTCACCATAGTGTTTGGATATCTTGGGACCCCATAATTAAAATGAAAAAATTAATAATATATTTTAGTATACATGGACACGTAATTTTATATTTTTTTATTTTTCCATTTTTCAGTACTTCATTTTAGAAATTTGATATCATGGTTGATTCTAGAACACATGAATTAACCATGGTGTGAAGTAAAGTTGGTCAATGTGAGACGTTCTACAAAAAGTGGCTGTTGAGGGGTGTGTTTAATGAAAACAATTATTAATTTATTTAAATTATTTGAAATAATGTAAATTAAAAACACTATTATTATGTTAGTATGGAATTTATAAAGGGTTTTCCATATAACTGTCAGAGATTTTAGAGGATAATTGTAAATTATTTATTGGTGGGTAACATCGAAGGACGAAAAGAATTTGAATCACGTTGGATCAAGTGGGAATTTATAGAAAATATCATCTTCATCACTAGATATAGAAATAATGACCATTAATTAGTCCTAATTTTAGGAAAGTGTCATGATTTTTGGTTTATTCCCTTTTGATTAAATGACTGATCATGGATGTTAAACTACGATTTATTTATATTTTTCATGGTCCCCACAATTTATTTGTGATTTTAATCCAATATAATTCTCCCATTTTAGCATATATCACCCTGGATATCCTAATTATGTTATTGTTGTCTTAGAATGATGCGAAAATGATTTATTCGCATTGGTTATGTTATTTTCCACCATGGTTCAATTTATTATTCACCATTGTCCCTCATGGTTATAGTTTGGCATTACTAAGGAATGATCGGGTGGGATGAAACCCCTAAATTCATCATGGATTTACAAAAAATGAATGGTTTATTGGTTTTTAGATGGATCTGGGAAAGTTTAGGGTAAAAGGTGCTGCCTTGGTGGGCCCAAGATCTGGAGCGATGATGGTAGAATGATGGCACAATAATAAAAATTTTATGGGGTTAATTTGATCGGAAACCAGCAATTGATGATTCATTGATAATGGAATAACAGAGATCCAGAATCCCCAACATGTATTTCAATGGAAACAGTGGAAAAATTGGGATGTAGAAGCCTATAAATACATCCCTAGGTTTCTATGAATAACATAACTACACAATGTGTAGTCCAAAAATGCAGATAATGTAGTCTCCGAGCTATGACATCTTGGATTTCAAGGAAGATACAACTCACACATCATGTGTAAGGGCCCAAAATACACATGAAACTAATTTAGTAGCCATGAAATGTTATAACTAAACACACATTGTACCTTAGGTGGTAGGACACTCCATGTATTTGGGGAGTACATATGAACACCTACAGGTACACTGGGATGACCCAATATCTGATCATTTAAAGTTTCACATCCATGTATATGGGTATGAGTTGAAGTACATGGTAATTACTTGGATCAAAAGAGTAGGACATGGGTACCAGAGACAGAACATGATGTAACCATACATGCCATGTAGTTTTACAAGGCCATAAAAGCATGTATATGAAAGTACATAGCTTGGAGTCTTGGTGAGGTCACATACCATGTAACCCCAGGTACACACAATGTATGCTTCCCAGGGACATCCACCCTTAATATCTCATTTTTTAGACATCGAATCTTGCTCGTGAATTTCCTATCCAAAACAATTTTACATATAGAACACAATTGTATCCTATATAGTGGTTATTGAGATATGAAGTGAGGTTTTTTGAGTGTGATGATTCTTTAAGTGACACTAGACTAGTAGTAATGACAATACATTATCATTAGATAAAGTTTGGGGTTGTAAGTCTCCTATTAGACTAGGGTGGAGGCCCCCATACTCTTTTCTCAGTTAGAGGGTTATACCCAAATTATACAAGGTCGTAGGTCCTCTAACCTATGAGTGGAACCCTCTATGGTATTAGGGCGTGGGTCCACCATGTTTTTTTGGAACCCCCTAAGGAACTATGGTGCGCTTCCTCTATCAAAACATATGGATTGGAACCACCCTATGGTATTAGGGAACAAGTCCTTAATTATTTTAGTGAAACCCCCTAGAACAATAAGGCACATGTCCTCTATCTAATGCATGTAATCCCACTAATGTACTAGGGCATAACTCCAATATGGGATATTTTTCCCTCAGGTTATAAAAAAGTGAAGGGGGGGAGGCCCTCCACATTGATTTCTTAGATAGATAAATGTGATGCTGATCATTAGTGAAGGAACATTGGAGATGTAGGTAGACTCATCCTCCAAGTTAGGGATATAGGATTGAGATCCCCTTTCTATCTCATCTAGATTTATTTTTGAGAATATATATTTTTGAAGGGTTTCATTTACCTCTAGTTATGGTTTGGGTTGGCCTTTACTATGTATTTCTAAGGATCCCTTTTTGGTTTTGGATCACCCTACTATGTCTATTTATAATTAACACTAAATGGGATTTTCCCATATGCTTTATTTTCTATACAGATAATGGATTGTATGGTAGTGAAATCTGTGGAGCATAGAGATACTCAGGTGATTTTTCCATGTGTGATGGTTAGGGATGGATATCAGGAGTCGAGCTCTCGGATCCTTATTTATTCTAGTTGTTTTCAAGTTGGGTCTTCATTTCTGGATGGGCATGAATTTTATAATTTACACTTTGCTTTTATTTTATCATACTCTAATGTTTCCCTTGAGGTTATTAAATTCATGGATTACTCTAGATGTTACTTTCCTTTTAATATTCCAATAAACTATTGCTTGAAGATGGTTGGGTGAATGTGTAACATACCAGGTAAATAATGAATATCACATTTTCATATTTATTAATACTTGTGAATTAAATATTAAATTTACATTAAAGGGGATGTTGTGTTTGATGTTGTACCCAAAATACAACATTGGATTTCTCTAAAATACTATGTTGCGTACAATGCGTAGTCATACTGAAAATAATAATAATAATAAAATATTATTATTTTAAATTGAAGTTATCGCCAAGCCATTGTATTAGTAGGAATGAACAGATCTAACCATATTATGATTAATCATTTTTGTTAATTGTTTTTTAATCATCCAATAATATTTATAGGTTTAAAATGTGAATGAATCCAATTTTAAGCATACGTACTCAAATATTTTTAAAAGGTAGTTTTACCGCATTTTTATAGAGAAACCTTATTAAATATTGTTTTTCACTTTTTAATGTCTCATTTGACAAAATAAATTTCTTCATTAGAAGAAGGACTTCCAAATTTACATTGGGTAAATTTTTGGTATTTTTCTGATAATGTTCATTTTTTAATGAATAGATAAAAATACTGCATTTTAAGTCAAAACTGTCTTTGCATATAATTTATTTATATAGTTAAATCATACATTTAATTGGTTTTAAAGTGTAATTGGATTATATTTTTATCATTTAATCAAATAATTGGTCATTTTATGTAATTTTAGTTTTTAATTGGACATAAACACATGTCAATCATTTGGTAGTTTTAACATATTAAAAACAAAATTTTACGTTTGAAAAATGTGAATTAATTTTGAATTAATTTCTTCCACTTATGTGTTTTGAAGTTGTAGAAATGGATTCTATATTTGGAATAAGGCATTCCAAATTGTGAAAATAGGTACCTTTTATTTTTAGTAATTATGAATAGTAACTTCAGTAATTATTATTTTTACCATGGTTAAAGGGTAAATCTGGTAAAAAAGGGTAATAAATAATATTATAATAATATAAAATTACCGTAACACATGTACTAACCCTAATGGATGAGATATGTCAGACCATGTGCATCCTTGGGCCGATTTTAGGACCCCATAGAGCCACTTGTGTGGTAATATGACATTTATTTACTTTTAATTTAATGCTAGGGAAAATACAACCAAAACATGTATCTTTTACTATTTTTTATAACGGGTTATATAAGTGATCATTTCAACTATAAATATTCATCAGAAAGATATAATTATTCTCTACATCAAGAAATTTTATTTATAATTTTTCAACATAAAAAAAATTAATTTATTTCTGACACAATGATGATGTAGTGATTACCTTATTATTGAATGATTTAAATAAATGAGATTATAAATATTAAAAAAATTATTTAAAATTTTTTATGTTATACATGAAATTTTGGGATTAGAATTACTTATTATATTTGAAATAATTATGATTGTTCGAAAAAATCATGTTCTTATAAATTTTTAAAAATTTCACGTTATGAATAGTATAGATATTGACGTATAAGAGTTTTTAAAACAAATACTATTTTTTTAAATGATATAATAGTCTTAAAAACAAAAGAAATTTCCAAAGGAATTAAATAAAGTTGGAAATGTCATTAATTAACCACTTGAGGATCTATTCAAATATTATGGTAACTATATTAACCATATAGTATGAATATACAAGAAGACATGGGAAGAGTTAAATTAGTTAACTAAGGGTTAATGCTAAATGATAACATTAAATTTGAAACCAAAACTTGTCTAAAACGTATTGGTTGAGAGGATTTAAAATATTAGACATATTATATTTGAATGAAACGAGTTGTGTAACTTTTGAAAATCAAAATTCAGTTTATAATAAAATAATATTTCAAGACATTCCTAATGTAGCCCATCCCACTTTTAAAAGGCCACCACCTATAATCCATTTCAAACAACTCTCATTCCCCTTGGATCATACAAAATATCCTCTAATAAGATTAAAAAACCCATATATTACTCTTATAAGCCTTACCTTAGGAATAAGGAAATTCAACAGACCCTTTTGGCACAATCAAAGGGAGTTACCCGTTTTAAGAGGTAGCGTCTTCTCTGAAGTTCCTTTATAATATTTAACTTATTAATTCCCCATTCTATTATTATTATTTGATTACATAAAAAAACTAGTATCCACAATATACTAGGATGTTTTCATGAGAATTATTTGAACTAAACATACACACACCTCCATCTAATGGATACGAACATATTGTTTCTGTGAATGGAACACTACTGCCTCACAAAACTATGATTTTTTGATTTTCCCCTACCACCTCTCATGGTGTAGGATATGTTGGAAATATATTTATATATGATATATATTATGTTTATATTGTATTTATACTTCTGTAAATTTTATTTACAACATAAATGTATGCTTTTAATGATGTGTAAACATGATAATTTCATTTGAAGAAGTGTGGACTTCCACCCCCTCAAAGTGATATGAATCGTTCATGCCATACATGGAATATATGAAGGATTAAAATAATAAAATTATGTAAAATATATAAAATATTATATTATTCTATAATCATAATATTCATATGTATCATTATTTTTTCATTCCATTAAATTTGAAATATAAATGATTATAGTGTTAATGTGTACGTACGGTTTACCATCTCCATTAACGGTGCATTTCATTTCTAATCTCTAAATGTTAAGGAATATTCTAAATAAATATATTTTGAATATATGTGGTATATATGAATTATATTGTGGAGATAAATAACATTTTATTACATGGACAAATTTTGATTATAAAAACGTCATTTTCAACTCAAGTACCCAATATTGACAGACTGACCGATATTAACTTAAATAATTTTTATAACGTGTTAATAATTGATATAAAAAGAATTATAAAAATGAAAATAGTTTTAATGAAATTAGAAATTAACTTATGTTTATTATCAAGGAAATTAATGAATGAATGAGTCATGTTTCACACGAGGTAAGGGACTTCATCTCAATCTCCATACATTGAGGCATATTTTGATAATATACAACTCCCTCATTTACATGGAGTATAATAAACCACTTTGACTTTTAAATTACTTAAAAGGGAATAATTTTTATACACATCATTTTACTATATGACAAAAGAATTATTTTTAACATTTGCGGTGACAATGAACCCTATTCCATCGTAATAGTTATTTGGATACCACTATATGACTTAATGTTTTTAAATGGAAAATAAAACCCTTATTCCCTTTTTTGGTGTTTTCTTACTGAAAATGTTTTTGAAATTGCTTTATTTTTTCAATATCATGAAATAATTTCTTTTGATTGAAAATGAAACATTATTAGTGAATTATTGATATTTGCAATATTTTATGATTTATGATTATATAATGATACTTGGATAATTGATGGGTGGTTACGTGAAAAACAAACGAAGGGTGGTCATGTCATAAACCAAATGACGGGTGGTTCCGTGATAAACAAAGGGCGGGTGGTTATGTTATAACCTTCAATGCATTGGGTATGGAAGTCAGCCGTATAGGTATTCCATTTAGTAATATGTGTGGAAGTTGACTATATGGGTTTTCCATTTAAGTATGTTTATTTCCCAAGTTAGCTTATATTAAATATGTTGATTTTATGGGCTATATAGTGATATTTTGGTTACAAAAATGGTTAGCAATGAGATTATATTCAAAGAAGTGTATTTACTACTTCATTAAGGTGAAATGTATTACTTTGGGTTAATGTATTCTTGGATTACATGTTTTTTTTGAAAAACTAATAGACTTATTTATTTATGTATCCCTTATTATGCTTTTTATTTTCATACCATGTTTTTGAAATGTGATTCACATGACTTAAATATGAATAAGGTCAAGGATGGGATCAAGAAAAAGTCATGATGTCTAAAACATGGAACTAAACATATATGTTTTTTAGAGTTTTTGATGAAAAAATAGATAGTGAGTAGAAGTGTCTTATGGTAGTATTCATGCTCTTATTTATAAGTTATGACCTTATTATCATAATATCTAAACTTGAAAATATCTTCAATGTGAATTATTATCTTTATTTGTGATTAAATAATGTTTAAGGTCGCGACCTTATAGTTAGTATCAAAGGTTATTTTATATAACTTTAGGAGTTTGGATTTTGTTTATAGAATATTCAAAAATAATTTTTAAATTATGGTAAAATTGAAATGATATAGAATTTGATGATTACCATGTTACTTTTTCTAAGATATGTTCGTTCAGAATGACTTTCTTTAAAGGAAATATGGAAGGTAGGTGGGAAAGGCATACAATGGAGAATAACATTCCAAATTAGAATCATGAGATGGTAAGAATCAGAATTGAATAGTATTTTGTAGTGGTCGCCCAGTTGAATCAGGTGGTAAATGGTGGTGGTCTTTATGCATGAGATCAACCAGATCAACCATAGAGGAACATGTCTATTATGTAACATTTCATAAAGCAACATCACCCATCATTCAGAGGATCATTTAACACTGTGAAAGATGAAGAGTGGATCAAAAAACCTGAAATGATTTTCTATGTCATGGGTGTAGAGAAAATTAAATGGTTAGCCTTTATGTTTACCATTTTGAAGGATAAATTGATTTGTTGTGTTTACTGTTTAAAAATATCAGGGATAATGAGGATATTGATTCACTTTTTTGGGAATAATTAAAATATATGTTTCTTCGGAAGTATTTTACTAATGTGGTTTGACTTAGGATGGAAAAATAATTCAAATAATTGAGGAAGGATAATGATTCAGTGGTTGATTACTAAGAAAATTTCACTCGACAGACAAGTTATGCTCTAAATTTCATCAGAGATCTTGATAAAAAGATAAATAAATTTTACTCAGGGTTGAAGTCGTTATATTGAAAGGCCTTAGCCTCTCATGAATTAAAAATCTATAAGGAACTTGTTAGATGTGCTGAAAAGGAAGAAATGGAGTTTTCTTATGATAATTTTTTTCATGAGAGCAAGAAAAAGAAGAGGTCCAGTTGGTTGGAAAAAGGAAAGCATTCATCAATGAAGGTTGGAGGTAAGAAAATTAAATTCCCACTTTATGAGAAGTGTTATAAAAATCATATTGGAGAATTTATCTCAAAATATGGAAAGTGTTTCGAGTGTGGTATGAATTGTCATATTTCACACAACTATAAGGAAGATGATCTATAATGCAATGAAAATCCAGCAGAAAGATGTTTTAGTTTCAATGAGTTTTTTCATTATGCTAATGTGTGACCAATTTTGATTACCCGGGGTGGAAACTAGACAGATCAAAATCATAAGGGTGTGGTGAAATATTTTTCTACTACTATGGTTTATGTGAGACCATCAAATGAAGTAGTATCATTTACTTGGTTTTTTTTCAGATTATTCCAATGTGTTGTTTGATTCATGGTCTATAAATTCTTTCATTTTTGAGATATTTTCTAGTAAATTGGGAATTCAATCTCAAGATATGATTCCTATACATGTGGTAAAAACACCGAGAGGATATGTTGAGACAAAAAGAAATTATAAGAACCTTCAGATCCTTGTGTGTTGAAAGAATATACTTACAGGATTTATTATCTTGCCTCTAGTAGAGTTTGATGTTATTTTGTTTTTGAATTGGATTTTTGTATATCATATTAATATTAATAGCAAATCTAAAGTGGTTTATTTTTATAAAGGAGTTCAGATTTTGTACAGGAATAAATTCTTACTTTTGATAACATATCAGGAATCTGATAACCAAGTAATATATAAAAATGAATTTTACCATGCACATATTTATAATAAATAACTGTTCATATTAATGACGTTCTAGTAATTAATGAGTATCTTGAATTTTTTTCTGATGATTTTCCTGGTAATATATCTGATTAGGAAGATGATTTTTTTGACTATGTTCCATATGCTTAGAAAATTTCAAAACCCCCTTTTTGAGTGGCTCAAATGGAACATTTAGAGTTAAAGAAACAATTAAAGTAGTTGTTAGATAATGGTTTCATTCGACCTAGCACGTCACTGTGGGGTGATCCTGTTTTTTTATTGCAATGAAATTTGGTTCAATGATACTTTTTATTGATTATAGAGCATTGAATAATGTCAATTTTATGAACAAGAATCCTTTTCCTCATATTGATGATTTTTTTGATCATCTCTAGGGAGCTCAGTATTCTTCAAATATTGACTTGTGGTTAGGGTACCATCAGTTGAAAGTAAAGGAAATAGAAATTCTAAAAACCATGTTTCATACTAGATATGGCCATTATGAATTTCAAGTTGTGCTTTTTGGGTTAAACAATAAACCTTCTATATTCTAGGATCTTAAGAATAGAATTTTCCATGAGTTCTTGGATAAGTTTGTGGTTGTGTTTATTGATGATATTTTGGTATATTCCAAAAGTAATGAGGAACATGAATTTCATTTAAGGGTTTTCATACAAAGCATAAAGGAAATAAAATTTTATGGGAAATTCAACATGTGTGATTTTTGGTTGCAGTGAATTTCATTCCTTGGTCACATTGTTTTTAAAGATGACATAAATGTTGACTCTTCTAAAACAAAAGTTGTTAAAGAGTGGATAAGACCAACCAATATCATAGAGATCCACAGTTTTCTTGGTTTGGTAGGCTATTACCAAAGGTTTTTTGAATGTTTTGCATGGTTATATAGCCAATTGACTAAGTTAACTCAAAAAGGTGTTAAATTTATCTGAACAAATGAATGTGATGATTGTTTTTAGGAATTGAAAATAAGATTGGTGAATGCCCCAGTTTTGGCCTTTCCTTCCAAAAATGTTGAATTTTTTTATCTATAGTGATTCTTCATTGAATAGACTTGGTTGTTTCCTAATGAAGAATGATTATATTTTTGCATATGCTCCACCTTAGTTGAAACCTCATGAGTTAAATAAACCTACATATGATTTGGAATTAGCTTTTTTTATTTAAAAATTTGGAGGCATAATTTGTGTGGAGTAAAGTGTAAAATATATACTGATCACAACAGTTTGAAGTATAGATTCACTTAGAAAGAATTAAACACAAGACATAGGAAATGGATAAAATTAATTCAGGATTATGATTGCAGATCCATTACCAACCGGGAAAGGAAACCAAGTGGCTGAAGCATTATGTCGAAATAATAATGCTACATTAACCATTCTACATTTGTAATGATATCCATTTGTTTATGATTTGATGAATTTTGGATTAGAACTTGTTGGTGAAAGGAATTCTTCTGTTTGGTTTCAAGTTGAATTGGAATCGTCTCTAGAAGAGAGAATAAAGCATGCACAGAATGTAGATAGTGAGTTTCAAAAAAGATAGAATTGGTTTAGAATGGTATGTTACCTGAATTTAACATTTATAAATATTGTGTTTTGATATTTTGGAAGTGATTAAGTGTGACTTGTGATTTGTAGTTCCAAAATAGTTGTTATGTGAAGTGCATAGTTATCTGTTATCAGTTCATCCTCTATGTACTAAGATGTAGAATGATCTTCACAAGTATTACTAATGGGAGGAATGAAAAGAGATATTTCTAACTTCACTGGAACATATATGACTTATCAAAAGGATAAAGAAGAATGACAGTTATCAAAAGGGATGATTAAGCCTTTTCCAATTCTAGAGTGGAAATGGGAAAATGTGTCCATGGATTTCATTGTGGGATTACCAAAGACATCTCGATGTAGCAATGCAATATGGGTTATTATTGAAATATTGACTAAATATTCTCATTTTCTAACAATTAAAGAAACTCAGTCTCTAGATCAACTTTCACTATTATATATTAAAGTGATAGTCATGTTACACGGAGTTACCTTCTCTATTGTATCTGATCGTGATATGAGGTTCACTTAAAACATTGGGAAATTCCTTCTGATGTTATTGGGTACTAAATTAAATTTCAGTACAAGTTTTCATCCTCAATATGATGAGAAGTTATAACTACAAATTTAGAAATTGGTAGATATGCTATACGCTTCTTTAATGGATTACCGGGGAAGTTGGTACCAACATATTTCCGTGTTTGACTTTTCATTTAATAACAATTTTCATTCCAGTATATATATGGCACCATTTGAGTCATTATATGGAAAGTAGTGTCATAGTATAGGATTTTGGGGTGATTTAGGTGAAAGAATGATCACGGGACCAGAATTGGTGGATTAGATGGAAGATAATGTTTCGTAAATTCAAAAGCACATGAGAACAACTTAGAGAAAGCAGAAATGTTATGCCGTTAATAGAATGATCTTTCTATCAAGGACGGTGATCATGTCTTTATCAAAGTTTCTCCATGGAAAAGTGTGATGCGTTTTGGAAAGATGGGAATGATAAGAATGAAGTTCATTGGACCACATGAAATACTGGAGGAAGTTGGATTGGTTTCCTAATGAGTGGGTTTACCTCCATGTTTATCCCAGGTGAATAATGTTTTCAGGTTTGAATATTCAGAAAGTATATTCTAGATCCATCTCATTTTTTGAGTTCAGAGTTAGTTCACATGGAAGAGAATGTTTCTTATGTGGAAAAATTGCTCCAAGTTCTTGACTAAAGAGAGAATCTGTTACGGAATAAGGTAATTAACCAGGTAAAGGTTTTGTGAAAAAAATCACTTTATTAAAGAGGAAACACGGGAATCTGAAAATTCTATGTGGGATAAAAACCTCCACTTAGTTGATAAGTGAATAAAATTGCAAGGACATAATTTCCAAAAGGGGTGAAGGATGTAACATCATAGGTAAATAAAGAATAGAAAATTTTCATATTTGTTAATATTTGTGAATTAAATATTAATTTTAATTTAAAGGCGATGCTATGTTCGATGGCATACCCCACATGCAACAATGGGTTTCTACCAAATCTTATGTTGCGCACAAGGTTGAGTCATACTAAATATTTACAACAAAAATATAATATGGTTATTTTAAAAGGAATTTAATGACTAGAAATTTTATTGTTAGGAATGAACAAAACTAAGCATATTATTGTTAAACATGCTTGTAAAAGGTTTTTTACATTTATCACATAAAAGTTAGAGGCTTAAAATGAGAATGAATCCAATTTTATTCATAAATATTCTCATAATTGTAAAAGGTAGTTTTCTTCATTTTGATGGAGAACCATTTTTAAATAAATATATTGTCACATTTATATTTATAATTTGAAAAAATAAACTTTTTCTTTTGAATTAGGACATCAAAATATACTTTGGGTAAATTTTTGTTATTTTTAAGATAAAGTTCATTTTTAATAAATAGTGAAAACTGTATTTTAAGTAAAACCTGTCATTTCATCCTATTTATTTATATAATTAAATTGTAAATTTAATTTGTTTTTATGTTTAATTAGATTTTATTTTTATCATTTCATTCAATGCTGGTCATTGGATGTAATTTCACAATTTAATTGGACATAAACAAATGTCAATTCATTGGTTGTTTTTATTTCTTAAAAAATTGTTTTTTTGTTTTGACAACATGAAATAATTTAAAATTATTTTATCCCACTTCTGTGTTTTTAATTTGGAGAAATAGTTTCCATATTTGGAATGTGGAGGTCCAAATTATGTAAATATGAACCTTTTATTTTCAAACATTATGAATAGTAAAAACAACATTTAATTACCCTAACACATGTCCTAACCCTATTAGATGTGATATTTATCATCATGGGAATCTTTGGAGTCGATTTTAGGAGTCCATGGAGCCACTTTTATGTAAAAACAACATTTAATTACTTTTAATTAAATGTTATGAAAAATATTACATAAACATGTCTCTTTTACAAAGACAATTTATATATGGGGTTATATAAGTGATATATTCAGCTATAAAAATCCATTAGAATTATAAAAACATTTCAAACATCATGGTATTTTATATACAATTTTTAGACATCAAAAAATCAATATATTTATGACACAATGATGACATAGTGATTAACTTATTAATGAATGATTTAAATAACTTAGATTATAAATATCTAAATAAATCTATTTAAAAGTTTGTTATGTCATACATGAATTTTAGGTATGAGTATGACTGGTTATATTTGAAATTATGGGGTTTTTTGAAATAATAATGATTTTATGGATTTTTAAAATATTCATCATATGAATAGTATAAAAATGGACATAAAAATGTCTACACATCAAATACTATTTTAATAAAAGATATAATAGTCCTAAAGATCTATGATTTGGCCAAATTAATTAGATAATAATTTAAATTTCACTACTTAATGACTTGAGGTTCTATTTGAATTTTATGGTAACTATATTGACCATATAGTATGAATATACAAGAAGACATGGTAAGAGTTGAATTAGTTAACTTGGTGTTAATGATAAATGATAAGGTCAAATATCAAACCAAAACATGTCTAAAACCTATTGGTTGATAGGATTTCGAACAATCTTTGCCGTATCTTTGAATTAAATGTGTTTTGGGCCTTTTGTAAATCTAAATTCAGTTTATAATAAATTTATATTTCAAGACATTCCTAATGTACCCATCCCCCACTTATAAAAGGCCACCACGTCTAACCCCATACACACACCACTCAAGCCCCTAGTATCATCCAAAATCATCTCAAATAAGCTACCAACATTCTTATATTCATTCTAGAAGGCTAACCCTAGGCATCAGGAAAATAAATAATTCCTTTTGCCTTAAATCAAAGGGAGTTACCCATTTAAAGAGGTAGGGCCTTCTCAAAAGTTCCTTTCCGATATTTTACTTCTTCGCTCCCTATCCTATTATTATTCTCTGATTACATAAAATACCAATAACCTAAATAAACTAGGATGTTGTTATGGTAATTATTTGATCTACACTTACACACAACTACATCTAATGGATAAGAACATACTATTTCTGTGAACGAAAAACTACTACATCACGAAACAATGATTGTTCAATTTCCCCTACCACTTCTCAGGGTGCACATTATGATGTAACAATATTTATATATGTTATATATAATGTTTATACATTCTTTATGCTTCTATAATATTAATTTACATCATACATTTTTATTTTCAGGATGTTTAAACACAATAATTTCATTGGAGAAAGTGCATACTAACGCCCCCTCGATATGAATAATATAAAATTGACAAAAATGAGTTTTTAAAACAAATATTATCTTATTAAATGATATAGTTGTATGAAAAATATATTATTTGGAAAAATTAATTAGATAATTTTTAATATGTTATTAATGAACCACTTGAGGTTCGATTAGAATTTTATAGTAATTATATTAACAATATTGTGTGAATATACAAGAAGAGGTGATAATAGTTAAATTAGCTAACTAAGGGTTAAAGCTAAAAGATAATGTTAAATATATGATCTAGACTTCTTTAAAACCTATTGGATGAGCATTTTTCAACCCAAAAACATCTTAAATTTGAAAACAATTACTTTGGGACCTTTTGAAAACGAAAATCACTTTAACATAAACTAATACTTCAAAACATTCCTAAAGAGCCCCTCCACCCTTTATAAAAGGGCATCATCCATACCCATTTAATCACACCTATCAAGCCACTTGGATCATCCATGATTTTCCGAAATAATCTCCAAACATCTCTTTATTCCTCTTATAAGGCTTACCTTAGACCTAATGAAATTCAAGAAACCCTTTTGGATCAAATCAAAGGGAGTTTCACGTTTTAAAAGATAATGTCTTCTATAAAGTTACTTTAAATTGTTTTGCTTCTTCACTCTCTATTATATTATTATTATTTGATTACACAAAAACACTAGTATCCTCAATATTCTTGGGTGTTTTTATATTAATTATTCTAACAACACTTACACACACACCTCCATTTAATGGATATGAACATATTGTTTCTGCGTATGGTGATCTACTACCTCACAAAATGATGATTGTTCAATTCCCCCTACCACATCTCATGGTGGCCATTCTGGTGGTACTATATTAATATATGATATATATTATATTGTCTCTATGCATCTAATTTTTATTTAAATCATACCTTTATTCTTTCCATAATATCTAAATACAATAATTTCATTTGAGAAAATATTGACTACCGCCCCCTCAAAGTAATATGACTCGGTCATTACATACATGGAACACAAAAAGTATCGAGTTAATGAACTTATGTAACTTTTATAAAATATGATATTATACTGGAATTGTAATATACATTTGTATATTTATGTTTTCATTTCATAAAATATGAAATATAAATGAATGTAGCGTTCATGAGTACGTACATCTTACCGTCTCCATGAACGGTGCAATTCATTTCCTATCTCAAGTTGTTATGGAATATTAAAAATACATATATACTAGATATATGTGATATATATGAATTATATTATGGTGATAATTGATTTTTTACCACAAGGAAAAATTTTGATTATAAAAAAATCAATTTCATCTGAAGTACCCAATTTTGATAAAACATCCAACATTAACTTAAATAATTTTTATAACATTGTAATGAGTGATATAAAAGGAATATAAAACATTAAAATGGTTCTAAAGAAAATATAAATAAACTTATGTTTATTATCCAGGAAATTAATAAATGAATGAGTCATGTTTGACATGATGTAAGGGAATTCATTTCAATCTCCTTTCATTGAGGCATATTTTGATAAATTTTTTTTTATAAAAGATGGATTCATTAATGTTGATGATCAGTAGAAATAAAAATGAAAAGCCATATAGGAAAGTGGTCCAGGCAGAGCTTATTGCCATCAAATGGGCCAGAGGCTTCCATCTGATGGGAATAATTGTTTCCTTCCCTTTTGGTAAAAGAAAAGGTGCAACATGAGAAGACCTGACGGAGAGGGATGATTCTCCTGATAAGGGAGCCAAATGACTGGAGTCTACCTTCGTTATGGTTGATAGCATTGATTATGATGATGCAGTCTGATTCAAGGTTGATTTTATACCATCCATGGTCTTTAGCGAGAATCATAATGTCTAGGATGGTGGTAGCCTCGACAACCACAGGTTCCAAAAAATCATGGTGTGATTCATGTTTGGCTGCAATTATTTGACCCTGATGATTTTGAGCTAGAAGGCCCTGGGAAACAAGTCCATTCGTGGGGAGAGACACATCCACATTAATCTTATGACAACCTTCCATTGGAGGGCACCATTGGGAGGAAAAGGAATGGGTTCCAAAGGGCTTCTGTTGTTCATTGTGATGTTGTTATCCCTCAGTCCATGACGAGGCCCGGTCAATCCAGAATTCATGTTGTTTGTGGGCATGGTTGAAAACTGCATCGTTGCGACAACCCAAAATAATCCAGTCCAGGGTAAAAAGTGAGATCACTTTAGTCAATGTGAAAGAGTAGCACCATCGCGTCAAGATAGAGGGTAGGTTAGAGGCCATGGCTAGTAAAACAATTGAATCAGAGTCCCATTTATTCCAAATTTCCATAGCCCTGGGGAAATGAATAATGGATTGAAAGGGGGATTCTGGGATGTTTGGGTAGAAGGGGAAACATTTGTCACTGTAAATATGTTGGAAGATGAGAAGGCTCACTGTAGGGAGGGTGCCCATGCATACCTGCCACCCGAAGTGGCGTATCATTGGGGGGACATTAAGTTTCCAAAGCGATTTCCAGGGCCCCACTTCCTGATCAGCTGATTGAGTTATAATGGTGAGCTATAGCTGTATTTCCCCATGTAGGATCCCGAAAGGTCATTAGTCCAGAAGAGATGGTCGGGGCCCGTGTCTGGGACCCAGGGGGTACTCAGGATATTTCTATTGTCTCGTTCGTTGAACCAAATGTGGATCATTTCCAAACACCACCCTGATCCCTAATCGGAAAAGTGACACCTGATAGCGGCATCCTCATAACCTGGTTGGGTAGGGGAGGATTCCCACATACCATCCTTATCGATCAGCCAGGTATCAGTCCAAATATTAACAGTTGAGCCATTCCCAATCCTCCAGCCCATCCATTTTTCCAGGAGACATGAGGCACCCCAAATGCTTTTCCAGAGGAAGCTAGGACCAGGGCCAAGAGATGATTCGTGAAATTCTTTGTGGGGAAAGTATTTTGCTCAGAGTAACCACGCACAAAGAGAAGATGGAAAGTTAATAAGGCACCAAACTTTCTTCTCCTGAAGTGCATTATTGAAGTGAAGGAGGTTACAGAATCCCAATCCTCCCTCATATTTGGGAGAGCATAGTTTCTCCCAGGCAATCCAGTGGGTTAAATTCCTTCCATTATGCTTTCCCCACTTGAAGTTGGTTGTGCATGCATGGATGTGGTTGACAACAACATACGGGAGCTTAAAAAGGGACATAAAATAGTTGGGGATTGAATAGAGGGCTGCTTTAATACGGGTCTCCTTTCCGGCTTGGGAAATTATTTTAGGGGTACATCCTTGAATGTTTTTCTCAATCCTATCCATCAAAGATGAAAAGACATCTTTTCTGGAGCGGTCAATCACTATGGGTAGCCCGAGATACTTCTGGTGTTTCTCAATGATATGGATGCTTACCGTTTTACATATTTATTCTTTCTTGGACGGAGTTACCCCTGCACTGAATGAGATTTCTAAATTTCCATGGTTGATTAACCTTCAAGATGTCCTCTCGCAGTATTGGATCACATGAATGATCTTCCAACATTCATTATTGGTTGATCTGGAGAAAATAAGGCAGTCATTGGCAAAGAAAAGATATGAAGTTAGTGGGCTTACATGGAAAACCCTTGCCCCATTGATAGTATTAGAGGTTGCCTCCATAGAAATGAGGTTAGAAAAAACATCAACCACCAAGATAAATTGAAAAGGGGAGAGAGGATCTACCTAGAGAAGGCCTTGAGTTGGGGAGAAGCCTCAGGTGAGCTCCCCATTGTCATTGATTTGGAAGGAGATAGACATGACACAGTACATGACCATATTTGTCCATTTAGGGCAGAATCCCATTTTTGGCATCATGAATTTGAGGAAATTCCATTCCACTTTATCATAGGTCATGGTCATATCTAGTTTCTAGGCCATGGTTCCTTTTTTCATGGTGGAGCGTGTTTTCATAGAGTGGAACACTTCATGGGCCACAATTGTGTTTTCTGCGATCAGTCTCTTAGCCACGAAGGCTCTCCGGTTTTCCGAAATGATATCAGGTAACCAAATTCGCCACCGATTAACTAAGATCTTTGAAAAGATCCTCTAGGAGACATAGTAGAGGCTAATAGGTCTAAAATCTGGGACCGCAAGAGGTTTCTTAATTTTGGGAATGAGTACGAGGATAGTTTCATTGATGTCAGAAATGCTTGTTTTCCCATCCTAGATATTCTTCATCAGATTTCAGATGTTGGGACCAATAATGTGCCAGTATTGTTTAAGGAAAAGGGGGTGGAAGCCATCTAGGCCCGGGGCCTTAGTAGGATGAATATATTTCACAGCCAGACGTATCTCATCATCCGTCACATCTTTGGAAATATCCCGACTGATCTCATAAGTGATCACAGGTCTGATACAGTCCTCCACATCAGATGAAATGTAGGGAGTTCCTACAGTGAATTGGTTCTGAAAGAAATAAATAAAGGCTTCTTGGATTCCCTCGGTGTGATATACTTTGCTACCATTTGGTTGCACGATTCAAGGAATAATTTTTTTTCAACACCTATCTGATGCTTTCTGGTGAAAATACTGAGTATTGGCATCCCCTTCTGTAATGTGGGTTTCCCACGCCTGCATAGCCCTAAATAATTCTTTAATCCATAGGGTAACATCCATATCTCGTTGAGTGTCACCAATCTTAGAGAGATTACAAATGGATGGGGGTTGATTGAGAAGGTAATGCAATTTTCTTTCAAGGATATCATAGTGACTACAGGGATGGAAGAACATTTTATTGCTCCAAGATCTCAGATCAAATGTGACCTGCTAGAGGTTAGATCTCACGTTGGAGTGATTACTCTTCTAGCTTGATCTGATAACATCTTCATATTCGTGGTCTTTTGACCAGAAGATTTCAAATCTGAAGGGTCTGCTGGTACGCCTGTCGCATTCGCCATGAGTGCAGTAAATGACAATTGGGCAGTGGTTTGAACAGTTGAGTGTTAGGTGGTCGATGTGAAACATGCTGAAGAGAGTTGTCCAATCTGAAGAGCCCATAAATATATCGACCCTCTCACAGATGCGGGTGCCATCCATATTACCCTGGAACCATGTGAACGGATTACCTGCATATCCCCGATCGACTAGGTCCTCCATAGAGACCATGTCCTTAAAATTTGACATTCATGCAGAGGGTCAGACATCTCCGCCTCTTTTTTCCATATGAAACATAATCTCATTGATGTACCCTCCGAAGAGGATAGGGCTTGGATGCTCATGACGAATCTTGTAGAGAAGATCCCATGATTTACACTTCTCATTATGGGATGACCAAACATATAATCCCACAAAAGTCCATTGTGGGGTGTGGTACGCATGAATTATCATAGCCACATGGTTCGAGGAGAAGGACACAATCTTGACGTTGACAGAATCCTTCTATATGAGAAAGAGTCCCCAGTAATGTCCTTGTTGGTAGACCGGGAGGCAGCCTTGGAAGCCACATTTCAGAGCAATGTTTGTGGTGTCCTTGTTTTCCAGAATGGTTAAGAACATGAAAACCATATTGGGGTGACTTTTGGCACAATTTATTTGGATCATGAGAACTATTCGTGGGTTTCCAAGCCCACGACAGTTCCATCATAAGATAATAATTATTCTAGGCGGGGTTGGGACTTACCCGCCTCCGCCTTTGAATCCTTTGGGCTTTTATTTCCGCCCGTCATATTCCATCTTTTTGGGGAATTCCCCACTGACTAACATGTTTCAACCCATCTTTTATGTTCCTTGGGTTTCGGGTTTTCCGGTTTACCGTCTCTTTCCTCCCATTGCCCATTTTCCACGTTCGACGAGTGGTTGGGCCTTGTGGTGGGGTTCCTGACATACCACAATCACTTTTTGCAAGGATACATGATATGGTCATTTCTAGATCATGTTTGGGATCTGGTGGTTCAATGTGCATCTGTTTGGTAATGATATTTGTTCTGGTGGGTCTTTTGGTTTAGGCATTGGCTCTGTGAATGTTGAGACACTATCATTAATGGGGGTAGAATACATGGAAGTTTTCCCTTGGGTGGCTGGACTATCTTCAGGGAAAACTGGTGGTCCATGTATAATGGCTTTAACATGTTCAGTTTCTGTCCACCTTGTGTGGGCCATCGTGAGACTATTGCAACCCTTTTGTTTTTCGTTCTCTGGGATAAAGGCATGTCTAGTCATTTTGGATTTGAGCTAGGGGCTATATTGAAAATGATATTACCTGATTCATTCTCTTGATTTGAGAGACACACTCTTTCCAGATGACTGAGACATCCACAAAAGAAGAAGAAGATAGGGAGTTTCTCGAACTCAAAAGATATTCAGGTGTTGGCATCATTGATATTCAAAAACATGCCCCTCATCAGTGGCTCTGAAACTTCAATCCCATCTTTAATCTGAACCTCTTGTCCCCATTGGATTGGGTTTGAGCAGTCCCACTCTAGGAAATGGCCAATACAATCCCCAATTTCTCTCATGACCCATTCCATTCACCCGTGAAAAGGGATCCCTTTGATGCGTATCCAGAAGTGGGATCGTGTGAGATTGATGTGCAAGATGTCATCCCCCCTCCCCCCCTTTGAATTATTCCATGAGGAGGAGTTGATTATCCAAGTACCATAGCCTACCTATAAGGTATTTATCTCTATCTCTCTCATTGAAGAACTCAAAGACAATGCAATTGTTCCCCACTTCCTGAATTACATCCCTAGCTTCCAGTTTCCATAGATTTTCGAGGGTTTTTATGAGGGCCCTCGGTTGACTGAGATACTTTCCACAAACATTCCAATGACTAGCAATGTCTTGTGTTTTACCAGTAGGAAATCTTCATTCCTACAGTCCTCGATCGACGCTTTCTCTTTGTCCTTTAGGGACATCCTCTTCCATTGGGTCACCAAATCTGTATCCATAGATATGTGCATGAACAATTGATTTCATGAAAAAACCACAATATAAAACACCCATGAAAACCCCATGAGCCCTTGAACGGCTACCTAATGGGATAGGGTGTAGCTCTTGGTAATAAATCCAGAGCATATCTCTCCTCGAGAAACAAGTAGTGGTCAGGATGCCTCCTTATGCGACCAGCACTACGCGGTCAAAGTCTTCGTGAGGGGACAACGCAGTCCAGCCTATCGCAGAAACTCTTACACTTAGAGACGAAAACTCTGCAAAGCACTCCACCTACGTGGCAACTTCTTTGTAAAGGGAATACATTGTCTGGCCCTACGCGACAGCTTCTTCATGATCTTCTTTCACGACTGGGTCTTCGCGAATCAAACCAAATCGCGACTGAGTCTTCATGACCTTTCTTCGTGGCTGAGTCATCACTCACCGCTCCCGTGGGAAGCCAAAGTGCTTCAATATCAGATCCAGGGCCTCCGCGAACCAGGGTTCTGTCATGCTGCCCACTTGTCGGAGGTTTATCATTCGTTCTTCTTGATGTGGGTGTGACCAATCATGGCTAGGGCATTCATGAACTGGGATTCCTCACGCTCCAGCGACCACTTGGCCTAAACAACAGAATCGTTTCATCAGATATTGGGTTCAGGATCTGTATTCCACTGGCACTTTCCAGCTCCCACTGAATCTCAGGTTCCGGGGTTTGGTAATGAGCTCAGAAACCGGTTACGGATTCGAGCCTTGTCCAGCACGGAGAAGCCGGCGACGACCGGCAGAATGCGTCTCTGAGGATGACAGTGCCCACCTACAAACCGAGGAAGACAATACCTTCCTAAAAACTGAGGGTTTTCAGGCTTTGTACCCGCCGTCATGGGGAGATCGAGGAGGGGGGATACTCGAACCCTAGGAAAGCCTAGGATGAAACGCTCTCAAAAACATGTTTTTCTATGAATCATTTACTAAACCACAAAAAGAATTTTTTTAACGTTTGTCGTGACAATGAACTCTCTGCTGCCGTAATCATTATTTGGCTTCACCTATAAGACTTAATGTTTTTAAAAGGAAAATAAATCACTTATTCCCTTTTTGGGTGTTTTTGTATTTAAAATGTTTTTTGAAATTTATTGATTATTTAAATATCATGAACTAATTTCTTGTGATTGTAAATGAAATATTATTTGTGTCATATTGATATTTTCAATATTTTATGTTTTATTATAATATAATGGTACTTGAACATTTCACAGGTGGTTATGTGATAAAATAATGATGAGTGGTTACATGATAAACCAAATGATGGGTGGTTCTATGATAAACCAAGGATGGGTGGTTACGTTATAACCTCCAATGCATTGGGTGTGGAAATATACCATTTAGATATTTCAATTAGTGAAATGTTTGGAAGTCGACCGTATTGTTATTAAATTTTTGTATATTTATATCGCAGGTTACTTTATAATAAATATGTTTATTTTTATTGGCTATATGGTAATATTTTCGTTACAAAAATGGTAAGCAATGAGCTTATATTCAGTGAAGTGTTTTTGCTGCTTCTCTAAGGTGAAAAGTGTTACTTTATATTAAAGTATTATTGGTTTACATGTAGTTTTGATAAAATAATATCTTTTCATGTTTATGTATCCCTTACAATTCTTTTATAATCATCCCAATTTTATGAAATGTTTTTCAAAAGACATAAAGATGAATAGGGTCATGGATGGGATCATGAAAAAGTCATGATGTCTAAAACATGTACCTAAACATGTTTCTTTTTTAGAGTTTTTTTAGGAAAATAATGGATAGTGTGTAGAAGTGTCTACTTGTAATATTCAATTTTTATGTGTAAGTTATAACTTAACTATCTAAATATCAATACTTGTAAATATCTTCAATGTGAATTACTAACTTAATTAATGATTATGTAATTTTTAAGGTTGTGTCCTTATAGAGTGCATGTAGGTACACTAGGAAAAGGCGTACTATTTTATTTTACTCCTTATCAAAACATGTCTCCAACACCTAGACAATTAGAGGCAAGATTAAGGTTGAGGGGACTCTACCTTCCACCAACCATTTGGGCCCCTATGGGTAGGGTCATTACATAGTGGTATCGAAGTAGTTTATTCATTGAGATAACGAATAGAGAAATCCTCTTCTAAAGAATTGGTTGGGACTTAGGAAAAGGTTTCGCAATGTCTCTTGTGTGGATTTCCGGACAAGAAAACTACTGTTGGTGTAGTTTCTAATGTATATATTCATAATGACTTTGAAAACATTATTTTCAAATTGACATTCTAAGAAATTATTTTTAGGGATAAATGGTACATGCATCATATAGGGTAGAGTCGTTTGATAATACATCTAATGTCAGCTCCTCATATGTATATGATTATCTAACCATGGTATGTCTTGATCACTGTTATGATAAATATGTGAAGAAAACCATCCAAATTATTGATTTTGGATTGTGAAAACAAACAGAAGAGTGATGAGGAACCAATTTAGGGGCTATACCAGGAGGTTTTACTTACAGGTGGATAGGAAGAAGTACACCCTCTTATCGAGCAGTAAATAGAACCGGTAGGTCAATTTGGGGATACATAAGTGATTATCATGCTGCATGAGTTCCAATGTTAGAGATCAATGAGATTATATTGAGATTAAAATCCCATAGAAGGATTGAATTGGTTTTAGTTGGTTATATTAGTCGTCATGATTGTGCAGACACCTATAGATCTGATAGATTCCCTAGAAGACAATATTGTTTATAGATTAGTATGGAACTGATGGATTCTTGTTATGTAGACCCATGATGAAAAGATTCTGTCATGGTCTAAATTCTAGAATCTATTTTATGCGGAGAATTACCCCTCATTTTTGTGCATAGTTTTGATATTTGAGATTCTTATGATGTAGTAGTGTATTATGATGATTTTAGTGTATACTATGTGGTTCACCAAACATATATAGTACCCTATCAACATAGTTCCATATTGTTACTTCCAGCCACAAATGTTTTAGTTGGGTCTTCATATATACATTAATTCTTTTGTTGTCCCCTAGTGAATTTCGACATTTTTTAGAGTGATTGAGTATGATCTGGGAGTTTAGATCTTCCTATTATTGTGATTCTTGGTAATTTGGGTTGGTAGTGTGAATCAAGGGTCTGAGTCATCTGTAACATCCCAAAATTTCACGTTGGCAGGGTATCAGTATACGGTAATGTTTCATGGATATAATCTTTCAAATGGACATGAAGCTCTGGGTTTTCCGAGTGTTCTCAATAATCTCATTAAGTGGAGATTCTAATATTTTGATGTGTAGGGTCACATGAGTTAATATTTCATGAACCATAAAGCTAATGAAGGATGGAATCCAAAAGTTACAATGCCGCACTAGAGGTAGAGTCATGATTAGTGATCTCCTAGGTGCAGCCAAAGTAACCCCCATAGTGGTGGTACTAGACTGTGTTAGGTGCAGCTTCGGAGGGAGGATCTATTAGTGAGAGAAGACCCATTGAGGTTTTCCCACAACCACCACTAGGTGTCATATGTCAAGCTTAGGGAGCAGGCGGTCAAAGACACCAGTAGTTGTTGTCTACTGAGTAATGTGCTCATATTACACATGTGATTATCCAAGGTACAATAATTTTTTTTCTAATATTTCTCCACTATTTATAGAGAAAGGTGTGAGTTATTCGTTAATCTCTATATACCTACAACATGGTCTGAGGCCTATAGTTGAGTTTAGGACCAGTATCTATGGCTACAGGTTACTATAAGGAGTGATTCCTTGATATCTCTTATCAGTCGGAAGTGAAAGTTGGTGCTCGGTTAAGACAATTTCTCATGGGAAATCATGGTTATCACGGTGAATCCTTATGACATCCTATTTTGCTTGGATTTCTTCCATGGTTTAATTATAGATTTACTATCACCACAAATGAGTTAGATTCCTTCATTATTATGGTATGAGATTATCCTTTGTGGCTGAGAGGGATATCATAGAGGTGTGAGTGGGTCTTGTAAGAAACAATATGAAACCCTCCACCAATCAATTTGAGTGTTTATCCCATAGGGTAGTGGGATCTTTAGGCATCTAATTCAATCGGTATTAGAGTAACTTATATACATCATCCTTGAGTATGTTATGAGACTACATCTATTGTGGAAGATATAGTTTTTATTGACATACATCCAAACACCACCCCGATATATTTTGTGGAAAATCGACTGGTTTCCATTGAGCCTCAAGATGCGACGGTATAGTTGGAGAACCCTTGAGAGAAGGGTTTTATCATATCTAGTGTGTCCCTTGGGTAGTTTTTGTTTTTTTCTTGATAATGGTGAATGGGTGTTTGAGTATTTTCATGGATTATCATGACCCAAATCACATGTTGATAATAAAAAAGTACCCCTTTCAAAGTATAAACATCCTCTTTGACTAGTTGTCTGATGTGGGATGGATCTCAAAGTTTGATCTTTGGACTAGCTACCATCAGTAGGGTTCTGAAGGCTAATATTAAGATGATATAATTCCAATGTCTCTACAAATACATAGAAATCATAGAGACTCCTTTTAGTATGACAAATTCCCCTGAAGTATTTATGAATCTGATTAACCATATCGTTCATTCATATATGTACTGATTTTTTGTTGCATTCATTGATTAATAATCATTTACTCTATATTAGAGGAGGATCACAAAGAGGATTTTTGATTGGTCCTAGAAGGAAATTCAGAGCACCATATTTATGTTAATATCTCAAGATATCAGTTTTTTATCTGTAAGGTTTACCTTTCTGGGAATTCCATTTTGCGGACACACTACATGATTTATAAATATTTGCGATGACCTTTTTGTGACGGGTTCCCGTTGCAAATAGGCTTTTGTGACGGGGTCCCGTCGAAAATAGCTCATTGTAGAAAATGGCGTCGCAAATAAATTTTTTACAATGGGCCCGTTGCAAAATATGGTATTTGCGATGGAAAAATTTTCCATCGCAAATAAGCCTCTGATTATATACATTATATATCAATCAACCATTTGTGATGGGCCCATCGAAAATACTAATTATGATGGGAAATTTTCCCGTAAAAAATAACCATCTGATTATATACATTATATATAAAAAAACATTTTGCGACGGGTCCATTAGAAATAGTATTTGCGACGGACCCATCACCCCGTCGCAAAAACTAATTATAGAAAATTATATTTAGATTATTTGCGATGGGATCCCATCACAAAAGGTCACGTCGCAAATACTAATCATAATAAAAAAAATTAATAAAATTATTATTAATGAAAAAACTATACTATTTTTATTAAAATAATAAAAAAATAAATATATTATTATAACTAAAACAAAAAACAATAAAAAAATAATACTAAAAATATATATTTAATAAAATTACGATTAATGAAAAAATTATATTATTAATATTAAAATAATAAAAAAATAAAAAAATATTTTTATTAGTAAAATAAATAAACATTAAAAAAATATAATACTACGAAAATATATTTAATAAAATTGTGATTAATAAGAAATTAATATTAATATTATTAAAATAAAAAAAATAAAAATTATTTAAATTCTCAATATTTACAAAAAAATATAAAATATCATAAAATATTATTATTATTAGAAAAATAAACAAATATTAAAAAATATAATATTAATAATAAATAATAAAGTATTAAAAAAAATTAAATTATGCAATATTTTCACCAATATAAAAGACAGAAACTATAAATAGTTTATATTATTAAAAATCTTGAATTAATATGTTTTTAACATAAAAAGAATCACTAAGGGGGGTCGCCTTCCGGAGGAGGTGGAGGAGGTGGATGAGATGGTGGAGGAAACTCCATCCCTAAACTATGAGTCAGACGATGCATGTACTCCATCTCCTCATGATGTTGCTGCTCTCATTGACACATCTCCTCACTGTGCTTCTACTACCATTGACACATCTCTTCATGCAGCTTCTAGAAACTCCCTATAAGCTCAGCCTGAGTTCACAACTACTCTAGATACTATGAGGCAGAAGATGATGCCTCTCCACAAGCTCCTCTCAAGTTGGACGTCGACATACCATTAGTTACATAATTGTACCAGGAGTCAAATGAGAGCAGATACCAACTACTCAGCCCTTCTCAAAGCTATACTGAGTCACCTACATCCATGCCCCTTCATCGAAATGGTGAGCACTAGTATGCTCAGTCATCTCGGCCTGACTCTCAGCCTATGTCTGAGAAGTCATAGCCTCATATGACTCCTTAAATTCAAAATTGAAATTAAAATGGTGAAAATATTATATGCAGCTAATAAAAAATAGAAAAAATAATACTAACCACAATCTGACACTGTCGATCACCTCTAATCTCTTTAGTGGATGGATCACTATAAATCTTCAGATAAACGTTTAACTCTGTAATATCTGGATACAAGATTTCCTAAAGAAATATTAAATAAACTGTTTATATTTGAAGTTATATAAAATATTTAAAAAATATACTTACCAGATGCTCTCTATGAGTACTGAATGTACGACTACCAACTCGATGTGTCACCTACTGTCTCCCCCGATTCTTTTGTCCCACTGAAGATCTCCTCTGAAATCCACCTCCTAACTAGTGTAAACATAATCCAACCCAAATGTGAGATGAAATGTACTCTGGTCGGTTGGCTCTATACGACTCATCAAATTCTGTCACTCTTTCTTTTTTAATGGTTCTAATTCTCAAATTGTGCACAAACTGACAGAAACAATCACACATAGACACCTTCCATGCTGCGTGGAAAGAAACACACATGCTATCATCGATGGAATACCATAAACCCTAAAAATAATGAATTATATAATGTTATTAGTAAAATAAATTTCAAAATAAATATTCTTTATTTATGTACCAGCCAATGATTGAACATGTCACGCCACACATAAATGAAAATCTGTTCCGATGTGGTCCATGGATGAGAAAAAGTAATTGTGCAAGATAGTACTCCCCAATCCAATAGCTACATCTGCAAAACTATGAAAAAGTAATAAATAATAAAAAAATTACTATATATATAAATAAATTAATGAAAGATAACTAAAATATACAGGTTAAAAAACCTCCGTTTGCATAGATCGAATCCAATAGATTGACGTCGCTCTGGGATAATATCATGAATCATCAGTCGCTTAAGACCTCCCCCCTATGTGTACCCCCTGAACTGCCAGTAGGCTGAGGGTTAGATGATCCAAAACACCCCTCATCCAAAGGAAGATGAGTCTCCTGCAACTCGCGAAATATATCAAGATCCATCTGAAACACAAAATGATTGTTGTTAGATGATAGTTAAAATAACTATTATATATAGATATATAATAGTTATGATTATAACTAGAATTTAACTGTGTCAATGCCAATATTCATCTTCATCTTCATAGCTATCCATGTCAATGTCTTCATCTTCCTCCCCAGTATCATCACTATCCATATGAGTTTTTGTTTCTTCATCTCTTGTCATTTCAAAATCATTTGTAACATCATAAACATCTTCATCATCATCGATCCATAATTGTGGGTTGTTATCATCGATATTCACATATATTTTTGAAAGATATATATTTTGAGCAGTCTCTTGAAAAAAATTAAATTCCTTCCACTACAGTGGAACCACATTCAGTTTGAGTAAACTGTTTTTCCAGAGATCTCATTTTTATTATGCTCCACCAATCACTCAAGAATATTGAAGTATCACAATACTTTGGGTAATAAATCTGATGTACCTATTGAGCCAGTAAAAATGGTTTATTTACTGAAATTAGACTTTTATATTTAATATTGACAATTCCATCAGTCGGATGAACACACACGACTCTCTCAGTGTCCAAACATCGAGATTTTAACATCATTATGTAACAATATCCTAGATAACACTGCTCTATAATTTCGTCCAGAATGTTATAAAAGTCAACTTCAGCTTCTCTATGATGCGATCCTCTAAAGAAAACTCCACTGTTCATTGTTTTTTTGATTCCCCATATGCACATGTATGAAATCAAAAACCCTTCACCACATATGCATTATAAGATTTAACCATTTTAGATGGTGGGTTACTCAATATAAACAGTCTTTTATCAATTTTATTAACATGTAGAGACACCTAAAAATTTGTAAAACAATTATCAATATGATAATTAATAAACGGAATTGATATTAAACCATTAATAAATTATGTTACCAGTTTTTGAAACCATTGAGAAATATATTTGGTCTGCGTTCTTCAAGAGAAACTGCTATAATTTGTGGAAGTTAATTCATGATATGGTTATCATATAACCTAAAAATAAAATAAGTTTACAAACTGCAACATAAATTATAGAATAAGTGATAGAAGCACTCATACCACAATTGATGTCATTTCGTCACAGTTGAGCAGAACATATGTATGAGCTCTGTGATGTTCATCATATGAAAGCCATTGTTCATGAACTCCACCGAAACCAAGATTTGGATGATTAAAAACTGATAATTGATTGTCCATTTAGTCATTAACCTTCCCATCATTACACCCCATGTGATTGTGTTTTTAGGGATATTGAGATTCAAAATAATGAGAGCAGAAAAAAGAAATTTCCTTTTGCAAATAAGCTTCACCAATTGAGCCTTAACATTATGCTTTTTTATGTACTTTTTCTTCAATTTCTACATGAATCTCTCGAATGTGTACATCCATAAATACTGTATGGGGCCTTTACATTTAGAATAATGTGGAAAATGTAATATCAGATGTCCCATTGAGTCAAAGAAAGCCGACGAGAATATTTTTTCCTGTTTACATATAATTACAGTAACATCTTCTTCCAGTTTTCTTAGGGAATCGTAGTCTGTATTCGCTACAAAAATGTCTCGTAAAAAATATTATATTTCTGTTATTGAATCCCAAATCACCGAATTCAACAAATCTTTGAATCTAATCAGCATAAGTCTTTCCATTATAACATGATAATCATGACTTTTTAATCCGGTAATATAACCGTTCATCGCACATCTTCCCAAATTAGAAGCCCAACCATCTGGAGGTCTCAAATCTGAAATCCCCTGACAAAATAATAAGCGACTCTCTTTGAAAAGTGTATAAGATGCTTTTGGCTTTATTAACCTCTGTGATCTAACATTTTCCAATAGTTGAAGTTCTGGTCACCTGAAAATTTGGGCAAGATCTAATCATGCGTTTATAATATATTTGGTCTTACCTGGTGTATCCAAAACTGTATGAAATAAATTATCAAACAGTTCTTCTCAATATTCATGACATTCAACATGTGGAAGACCAACAAATCATACCAATATGGAAGATCCAAAAAAACACTTCATTTTATCCTATTATCTTCTTTCCCAAAGCCATAAATTTTCTATTGGTTTACTGTTGGCCCATGTGTGATAGGAGGTAATGAAAATTAAAATAATTTTAACTCTGTACCTAAGATCATCTTTGGAGGTTCATCCCTTTCAATTACACCTTTTCTAAAATGAGATTTGTTCCTCCAAAAAGGATGATCGGTTGGAAGAAATTTTCGGTGAAATTCATAATAGGACAGTTTTGTTTCTATTGACAAGAATAAAGGATTTATAGTCTTTCACACAGTAAGGACATGATTTTAGACCATGTGCACTCTAACCAGATAACATGCCACGTGCCAAAAATTCCCTAATCATCCACATCAATGTAGCTTTTAACATGAAATTTTGTTTCGCAGCAACATCATATGTACTAACACCATCACTCCACAATGCATTTTACTCCAAAATCAATGGCTTCAAATAAATATAAATATTCTTTTTTGGATTTCCTGGGATTAATAGAGTCAAAAAAATATAGGGATCCTTCATCAAAATCCATGGAGGTAAATTATACGGAGTTATAAAGACAGGACAACATGAATTCGAACTACCATAAGAACCAAACAGATAGAAACCATAAGTAGAAAGACCCAATGGCATGATTCCGAATTCTAAAGAAAAAGATGGATGCAGACGGTCCAAAATTTTCCATGAATCACCATCAGATTGATGATTAAAGCTTTTATAAGTTCAAATCTTAGTTTTGTGCTATGACATCATTAACGCTATGTTGTGAGACATAAATAAACGCTGCAACCTAGGTGCAAGGGGGAAATATCTCAACTGTTTTACTGGAATCGATCCATACATCCATGTTTGAGCTTCTTTATACCTTGATTGTCCACATGCGGGACAACTATCCAATGAATCATTTTCACCAGAATATAAGATGAAATCATTAGTACATGCCTGAATCTCTTGATAACTATGACCCTGATTATGAACCCTCCTCTTGCTCTGATTGTAATTTGTTGGCAACATATTTCTTTTAGGTAACTGTGTTTTGATGGAAGAAGATACCTAATCAAAATCGTCATTTGAAATTGCATTATCTTATTTAATAGCCATAAATTTTACAACCGATTCAAATTTTCTTATCTTGCAACCAGGATATAATAAATCCTCAGCAGTCCTCAATAACACATAAAATTCATATGGTGCTGAATCACGAGTTAAATCACTATCATCTTGAGTTTCAGTTTGTTAAACAGATGGAACTGTAACATCATGTACCAAATTGTGAAACCGTGATGGATCAGAAATCAAGTTATTAGCATCTTCCCTTGAACTGCGTTCACCATGTTGTTACCAAAAAACATAATATGTTTGAAAACCAAACTTCCAGATATGTCCCCCAACCATGTCAAATGTTTCAAACGTATTTTAGAGAACATTTTTTACAAGGACACTTAATTGTGTCTTCTGAAAAATATTCTGGTTTTGATGATTCAAATGATAAGAAAGCCTCAACACCCTCAACATATAAAGGATTTATGCCATAACCATTTGTATTTCTGTGCTGATTTATCAAACCGTGATCATCTAAAAATGATTGATGCTAATTTCCTTATTCCATATTTTCTACAAAATATTAATCATCAATGTTTTTGAATAATTTGAAATTATAAAAACATTATCTAAAAAAAGAATATAAACAATTACAACTACTTCTTAATAATTATCATTAAATTTACGTGATATAATTTCCAATGGATTGATGACTACTCTTTTGTCTGACGACTCATTTACATGCATATTTCTCACATTGAAATCACAATGAAGAATCTCCCCGGAGGCACACTTATTCATTCTCCTGCATACGAGAATGTATAAAAGTACCTCCAAGCAGTTTCTTCATTTTTATTTCAATTTGAGAGAGAGGCAAGTTAATGGGCTTTCGGACAAAAGAGCCCCCTTTTCATTAATGAATCATCTTCTTGCAAAGGCCACTGCCTGAACACATTATGAAAAATGTGGTCTTACAAATGCATATTCAAACTCATGCATATATTATTGGATATGCATTTGTAGAAGCATATTTTTCATAATGTTTTGAGTCAGTGAAAGTTGAAAGCAGAAGAGTCATCGAGAAAAATGATTGTCATCAAAACACTAGAAATTGTTCCAAGTTATTAATAGTTATTAGAATTTATTTCTATTTATTTCTATTTATTCCTATTTATTATTATTTTTTTCTATTCATTTATAATTACTCCTATTTGTTACTAATTATTCCTATATATCACTAATTATTACTATTTATTAATTTTTATTTCTAATTATTACTATTTATTTCTAATTATCACTATTTACTACTAATTAATCCTAATTTCTACTAATCAATCCTAATAACTACTAATTAATCTAAATTATTTCTATTTAATCCTAATTATTCTATTTAATCATAATTATTTCTATTTAATCCTATTTATTTCTATTTAATCCAATATATTATTAATTATTTTTATTTATTACTATTTATTTCTATTTATTTCTAATTATTCTTATTTATTACTAATTATTCTTATTTATTTCTATTTATCTCTAATTATTCCTATTCATTCCTAATTATTCCTCATTATTCCTAATTATTATTATTTATTACTATTAATTTTTAATTATTACTATTTATTACTAATTATTCCTATTTATTTCTAATTATAAATATTTATTCAGAATTACTCCAAATTATTCCTAATTACTCATAATTATTCCCCATTATTCCTATTTATTACTAATTATTCCTATTTAACAATATTTATTATTATTTATTCAAATTTATTATTATTTATTCCTATTTATTACTAAATATTCCTAAATATTCCTTTTTATTTCTATTTATTCTGATTTATTCCTAATTATTCTTATTTATTTCAAATTATTACTATTTATTACTATTTATTTCTAATTACTCTTATTTATTCCTAATTATAAATATTTATTGCTAATTATTCATAATTATTCAAATTTATTGCTAATTTTTCTTATTTATTCGTTTTTATTAGTCGTTATTCCTATTGATTACTAATTATTTCTATTTATTAATATTTATTACTATTTATTTCTAATTAATCCTATTTATTACAAATTGTAAATATTAATTGCTAATTATAAATATTTATTTTTAATTATTCTAAATTATTATTAATTATTTCAAATTATTACTAATTATTTCTAATTATTACTAATTATTACTTATCATTTGTAATTATTACTATTTAAAACTATATATTTCTAATTATTCTTATTTATTACTAATTATTCCTAATTATTCCTAATTATTAGTATTTATTATTATTTATTCCTATTTATTACTAATTATATCTATTTATTACTATTTATTTCTAATTATTACTATTTATTTCTAATTTTTCAAATTTATTGCTAATTAAAAATATTAATTCCTAATTATTCATAATTATTCATAATTATTCATAATTATTCATAATTATTCCTAATTATTCATAATTATTCATAATTATTACTAATTATTCCAAATTATTTTTAATTATTTCTATTTACTACTAATTATTACTATTTATTACTAATTATTTCTATTTATTACTATTTATTCTTAATTATTATTATTTATTGCTAATTATTCCTATTTACTGCTAATTATTTTTATTTATTGCTAATTATTCCTATTTATTTCAAATTATTCTTATTTATTGCTAATTATTACTAATTATTTCTAATTATTCTTATTTATTGATAATTATTCATATTTATTACTTATTATTCCTATTTAATAGTATTTGTTAGTATTTATTCCTATTTATTATTAATTTTGCCTATTTATTACTAATTATTCCTATTTATTACTATTTATTTCTAATTATTAGTCTTTATTGTTATTTATTAATATTTATTACTATTTATTAGTATTTGTTAGTATTTATTAGTATTTATTAGTATTTATTAGTATTTATTAATATTTATTAGTATTTAGTCCTATTTATTAGCATTTAGTCCTAATTGCTACTATTTAGTCCTAATTACTACTATTTAGTCTTAATTACTACTATTTAGTCCTAATTAATACTATCTAGTCCTAATTACTACTAATTACAACTAATTGCTACTGATTATTACTAATTACTACTAATTATTCATAATTATTCCAAATTATTCCAAATTATTCCTAATTATTCAAAATTATTCAAAATTATTCCTATTTATTATATATTATTCCTATTTATTACTAATTATTCCTAATTATTACTATTTATACTAATTATTCCTAATTATTCTAATTTATTACTAATTATTCCTATTTATTACTAATTATTCCAATTTATTACTAATTATTTCTTTTTATTACTAATTATTTCTATGTATTAGTATTTATAGGTATTTATTCCTATTTATTAGTATTTATTAGTATTTATTCATATTTATTAGTAATTATTCTTATTTATCATTAATTATTCTTATTTATTACTAATTATTTCTATTTATTACTATTCATTCCTATTTCTTATTAATTATTCCAATTTATTCCAATTTCTTCCTATTTATTCCAATTTATTACTATTTATTCCTATTTATTACTAATTATTTCTATTTATTACTAATCATTCCTATTTATTCCTATTTATTCCTAAATATTCATATTTATTGCGAATTATTCCAATTTATTACTAATTATTTCTAATTATTAAGATTTATTCCCATTTATTACTATTTATTATTAATTATTACAAATTATTACTATTTATTTATAAATATTCATGTTTATTGCTAATTATAAATATTTGTTCTGGATTATTTATAATTATTCCAAATAATTACTAATAATTCATATTTATTGCTAATTATAAATATTATCTCCTAATTATTTCTAATTATTCTTAACAATTACTAATCATTCCTATTTATTACTAATTATTCAAATTTATTACTAATTTTTCCTATTTATTAAAAATTAGTACTAATACTTTCAGTTTATTATTACAAATAACTACTATTAACAAAACAATTTAAATCTAATTAAATTAAAACTAATCAAAAATAATTTAAATTAACATAAAAAAATGAAATAAATATTAAATTAAATAAAATATAAATACCTATAAACTTGATCTTCTATTGATGTAGACGGCTTCAAAACTTTTTCACCAAAAAAACTAACTCAAACAAATTCTCACTCTAAAATAGGGTTGAGAGATAGAGAATGTGATAATTGAGGGATGGAATTGAAAAAAGGAAGGGGTATATATCGGTTAGATTTATTGCGACGGGACCTTCTGCGACGAGAATAACGTCGCAACAGTTACCTTTTGCGATGGGCCCCCTCGCAAATACCTTTGCCCACATTAATTACTATCTGCGGTTAAAAGGGTATTTGCGATGGGTCCCATCACAAAAGGTACCTGCTGACACACCTTTTGCGACGAGGCAACATCCCCTCACAAAAAACCATTTACCGATGCCGGGTATTGGCAACGAGCCCCATCACCATTACACTCCATGCGACGAACCATTTACGATGGGGGAATTCCCCCGTCGCAAATAACCATCCCATCCCAAAAAACCCCATTTACCGCCGCTGGGTATTTGTGACGAGACCCATCGCAAATACCACCGAGCAATGAACTATTTGGGATGGGAATATTACTCCCATCACAAATAAGCTTCCCTTTGTTTGGTGCGCCAACCACACCAAACCGCACATTAATTTTTGTGACGGGCCACCAAAACTCGCCTCAAATAACAATGTATTTGCGACAGGACGAATCCCCCGTCGCAAATAATCTCTGGACGACATTATTTGCAACGAGAAATTATCACGTCTCAAATAACCTATTGCAAAAGTTTGTTATTCCCATAGTGAAAGTTCATGTATATACATATTGAATATTTTCATAGTGTTTTGTTAAGAGACACCCAAGTGTATATCATAGATTCTGTGTTTTTAGTCTTGGAGGGGTAACATAATAGGTTCAAGGTTGAATTATCTCGTATTAAATCCCAATTGACTTTCATGTTGTGGAAATGGTAGCCATTTTCTCTGACAACTTAGTGTGAGAGAGCCTTCGAGGAGTTAAGGCTGGGGAATGACTAGTGATACTGTATTGGGGCTATGAGGGTAGGCCATAGAGTATATTGTGTTTTGTGAATCCTATAGAGTTAGGATCCTCTATTTTTTGATTCATAGGTAGGATGTGATTGCATATGGTTCAAGGTATTTTAGGGACCATGAGGAGAACTATGATACTCCCGAAATAGATACGGATGTAGTGGTCCTAACTCTAAAGATGTAGAGGTACTATCTTATGTGAGAGAACATTATTGTATACTCAAACCACAAGAGTAAGAGGTATTTCTTTGGTTAGATATATTTGAACTTAAAATAGAGTCATTGGTGGGAGTTCTTACAGGACTATGAACTTGATTTATTCTATACTCATGTGAATCGTAACATAGTGGGAAAAGTGATTAGTAGGAAGTCATATTCTTGCCTACTAGAGGAGGTGCTTGAGTAGTTGGATTTATTGTAGCTGAATCTGGTGTAGGAGAGGGGTACAGTTTTTATTCTATTGATGTAGTTGAATCCTACCATTCTTCATCATGTGATAGTGGCTCATTTGGGTCAATCAACTACGAGGTTCTACATGACCAAATATCCTCACGAGATGCAATAGATAAAAATTTTCAGGGGAGAAAGACATCTTTTTCATGTGGCAGACAAAGATTATAGTCACATTTCATGAGGCCGTGATGAGGGAGTTTCACACATACCACTTTTATTTACATCTCTAGGTGGAAACTATATACACAAACCTTTAATAGTAGTTTTAGCGAGTTTCCATGAGGTGGAGTGTTTCCATGTTCATCACTCACTGTCTCACATATCAGTAGGTAGAGGATGAGCATCAAGTTTTAGACGGTATGGAAAAACCTCTGGAGATCCCACAAGTAAAATGATATTGAATATATATTTACTTCAATATGGGGAAACCAAATAAATCATCATTCAATGATGCCATCTAGGGAATTTTTGATTGAATTTCTATGTAATTACACTTCCTTTCCATTATGGAGCAGAGTTCGGTTGAGAGTTTTGTAACACCCTGAGATTTTAAATGAGGAATATAATGGACAATAGATCTTATGAAATAAAACTCCTGGGGTGGAGGAGAATTTTACAACCTTATAATTTATAATATATTTCTTCTTAAATACATTCAATCTCTTCAAAGTCTTGTGATGCCTGCAAAACTAGGTTCAAACAAAACACGACACTCTATTAAAATATTATTCATTAAACCTAACCATCATCATAGAAAAATTAAGTTTAAGGGTATGAATAAGAATAAATAATTTATGGAAATTAATTTTTTTTCACATTTAATAAATAAACAAAATGGTTATCAATTTATTAGAAATAAAATAATACATATTTGAAAGAGATGAAAATGTTTTCTGAATAATTGTATTTTTCTAAATAGCATATAGTTTTCACTAATTTCACAAAATTTAAAATTAATGTTAACTAATTTTAGAAAATTGATTCAATGTTATAATCATTTTTAAATCTACATTTCCAAATTATTTTTGGTGGAATGTTTCATAATTTTTTGAAAAGTTTAATTATTTGACAAACAGTGAAAAAATACTCATTTTTAATTGAAAAAAATCATTTACAATAAGATTATTTATAAATTTAAATTTTGTTTTAAAATTTTGTTTCAACGTGAAATTAGATAAATTATATAATAATTTACATAATTTACCTCATTATAATCAATTTAAAATTTAATTTTCATATTCAAACAATATATACATTTGGGAATTATCTCTTTGGAAAGCTACTTTTTCTTCATGCCTGTGGGTATAATTTTGAATTTTATTCTCCCAATTATATGAATACAATTTCTAATAAATGATTTGATACATGGAATTTTAATAATTTACATAATATAATAAATTCAACTTAATTTTTTTACAATTATGAATAATAAAATCAGTAAAAATTAATTACTGTGATTAAGGTAAAAAATGAGTTTACATGGGGTCAAATTAAAAAGATAATAGTTTAAACGAACCAATAACTTGTAAAAAAACATTTAATGAAAATATATGTGCCATATAATCTCTGTTATTATATAATTACCAAACATCAGGCATTTTTTATGATACCAATGTGCGTTTAATTGATTTTTTTTTTCAAAAATACCAAGTATGTCCTCTCCCCCTCTTATAAAGGGTCACCCACTATCTTCCCTTATTCAAAATTCCATGTCCACTTTTCATGGAAAACATATACCCAAATAACTTAATTAAATCCATACCCTCATAATGGATTCCTTGATTGGATACTCAATCAATTCTTGGAAGTATTTAGGTTAAACCGAAAGGGGGTCCTAGAAGAAGAGGTAAAATGTGTAGCAATGTGTTTTCAATTTACATATTCATTTAAATCCTTATAATATATTGATGATATGATAAAATAATGACATAATTATATAAAATTTACATATATTTCCTTATTTTTATTTCATAACCTATTACTATCTCCACTTCCATCAAATGGTAAACAAAACCATCGATCGTGTGTACAGTGGACTACCGCCTCACTAATCAATGTAGTTCGTTTTCAAACACCACCTATCAAGGATGGTTGTAATAATTTATTTAGAATATATTTTTTATATTTTTGATATTTTTATAATAATTTATTTATAGTATCTTATATAACTTTACACTTTCCATTCTGTGATGGATATGATAACACCCCTCATGTGTGTGGAGGATTATAGCCCCATGAAGCAGTGTGATTCATTTTTAACATACAATTTAAATGGATTGTAGAAAGGTTAAAATTAATGAACTTATGTGATATTTATGAACTAAATGTACTTATGGAAATAAAATATCACTTATAACTTCTATCCATCCAATCGTTTGGAAAAAATAACGTTGCTCGTTCATATGTATGGACTACCACCTCCGCAATAAGATGTGAAATATTATTCATTTTATTTCTATATGGACGGTAATATGGATGTATTTAATTAATATAAAGGATTTATATGAAATAATAATTATATGTGAAATAAAAATTAATATATATTTCCCTTCTATTCAATCTGTTGAAAAAATTGAGACAATACTCATGCGTATATACGACATACTCTCCCAATGAATAGTGTAATCCATTTTCTCTCTCTAACAATTATATATTACTACAAATAAAGATATAATTAATATATATTATATTTAAATAAATTTGAAAATTATTTATATTATTTAACCACTGTCTAATTAGAATCACTGGAATGATGAAACTAAAACATACATGAAAAACGAGGCAATTATCACCCGAAATATTAATGTTAACATTGAATTGATAATAAATGGGTGATTAAATACTGTAAGTAAATAAGATATGGTATTATATATATTTACGGTTTTATAATTTACCTATAATAAACCTATATTTGCTATATATGATTATCAGACACATAGGAAGGAAGTCGAATATAAGGTATGGGTTTCTGGTCACACTATTATGCCTGTGTGACATACGCCATAATCACTACATATTTATTTGGGTGGAGTATATAATTTTACATTTTGATATATCATATCATTAATATATTTCTCTTAATGTCACTTAATTTTTTCAATTGATTTTATTTATTCATGGAGTATATGATTTAAATGTCACCAAATTGGTAAGAGTTTATTTTACAATCTCACCATTATTTGAGATTTGGAAGTTTAAGTCTACCTTGAGATAATTATTTGATATTTATATAATAAAATTAGTATATATTAATATCCCCTAGTTCTTTTATTGAATATTAAATTTAATATAAAAATTTTTCTTCTATTTATTACTTAAAATTATTGGGGGAAATTTTTTATGAATGTTTTTTTATCAATTCAGTCGAAAATCCTCTTTCATAAAACTAACTATTTTAAAAAATGGTTTAAAAAATATTTGTGTGACACAAAAAAAGTTATCAAATAAATATTTACCTATTTTAAATATTTAAAAAATATTTTTAAAGGAATCATTATGTCATTTTCAAAACTAGACGAGTTTTTCTTTTACTACAAATGTTAGCGGAATCCTTGATTTAATGGGTACATTATAAACAGAATTTACTCCCATAATGAAGAATAAATGTTGTAATATTATTTTAAATGTTTTAAAAGGTCATTTTCATATAAAATTATTTTCAAATTATTGTGTGTACTTTGAGTTTTAAAAATATTTTCAAAATAAAATGTTTATTTTCATCAAAGTGTTTGTAATGGAATTTTTATGGTATTTCTATTGATCAAGTACATTGAAACATTATTTTAATTATATATAAATAGGGATATGTTGTATTGATAACATCCTTATTATTTATCCAGATGGTTTTGATTAGATTGACTGGGGAAGTATGATTTTATTTCCATTTAACATATTACTCTGGATGGTATATGATTATTTTTATGGATTGGGGGATGTATTAAAATTTTGTAAGTTAGTTTTTAAATAATAATGTCAATATGGATTATGATTCATCCATTTAATATGGATAATTCATTAGACTTATTAATTGAAGGGGGTCCCATACTTACATAGTATCTCGGCGAATCAGTAGGTCTAATGAGACAAATTACCTTGGGTATTTGGATAAGGAAATACTGCTTTATATAAGAGGTCTTGGAACCAGGCCTTGATGGCCAAAATTTTTGTCAGGAGTAATTGATAGTGTGTTTATGTTACATGAATCTAGGTATTCCATCATCTAGAATTTATTTATTTATCTTCCATGTGATTATTTGATTTGTTAGAATATATATGGTTATGTCTCAAGATCACGTGATTATTAATATGAAATTATTTTATCAACATTTAATACTTCCATATTATGATCAAGATATTGATTAAATGGCATGTGTTTTAGTTATTTACAATTCTTGATTTATTATGCTTTATTTATTCATATATTATGCTATATAATTACCCTTACTGAGAATTTGGGCTCACTCATTTCTTTTGTTTTATTCTCCCCCAAATACCATGATGTTTTTTGGGATATATATTGAGGGATACACTATGAGGAATAATGAAATTTTAAAATAAAACCATTTATTTATTCAATATTTTCAATTTTAATCTAAATTTCAAATATTTATATAGTTTAACAAGACTAATAACCTTTTAGGACCTTTAGGATGTGATTACTTGTAACTAAATAAATGTAATAATGTAGACACTAATTAGAGATATTATTGTTTTGGATTATATAGTTTGTATTTGAGGGAGTTTAGAAGAAAAATCAAGAGAATAATTTAGGGAAAAATATATCAGGGAACATAAAACTGTGATATTTTTTGATGATAACAAGATAAGAACATCTTAAATTTTTTTTATGGAAAATGTTATGGGGTTTTCTTTTTGGAATAAAACAGTATATAGATACTAAAAGTGGATGTGGTTCCATTATATATATATATATATATATATATATATTAATGAGTAATAAATTGGAAAAGGGAAAATTTAGATTAACATGATTGCCACTTAGTACGTGACTTATTTCACACTTGATTTGACATTACTGGGGGTTATGATTTGGATAATTCAAATTTTCCTTACAAACCATTACATGGGATTTTAAAATAATTATATCCCCAAATATACCTGGTTTATTATTATTTGATTATATATGCAAATTTTTTAAAATTTATGTTAAGTGTTTCAATATATCTTGGATTATAAATTATGTTTTGTATTGTTATCATATAATATAGGGTATAAAATTATTTAAAAGTGGTGTCTAATTTCAGGAATGGGAATTGAATCAATTCACACAATCCATATATGGATTTCACTAATGGGAATTTTAATGATGTTGTAGTTGGAGATATTGTTCAAACTATTTAAATTATAAGCATATTGTGAAAAAAATGACTCGTGTTATGAGTAAAAGACTTTCCCATGTGGCACAATTTGCGGATCCACCACTCAATGTAACAATATTAGACAACTTCTTGCATTACAAATCTCCATCATTCAAAGACACTAAAAATCCATTTTTGCCGAGAAATGGATAACTTCCTTTCCAGAATGGCCCAAAGTCCTTAATTTCTATGGATTTTTGATAAAACCCATTATAAGGGATGAGGGGGAACCCTTAATAGTCCCTTAAGATTATAGATTACTTGGCTCGTAGTCTTAAGATATTATATGACCCGAAGGTCTTAGGAAATTCAACTGGACTATAAATACAAGGATCTTCCCCTCCCAAACATCTGCATCGTGATGATAACTCTACATATTCTCATGGAAATCTAGATAGGATTCTTATGCCAGAATAGTCTGGTCCTGATGGCGTAGCCATACCCTCTCATTCATCCAAATCTATTTGGTTCTGCTCTTATGAGTGCAGTTGCTCTGAATCCTCCTCTAAGGGTGATCTTTTTTTGTAGAGTTTGTATGGGAAAACTATACTGATCATGTGTCCCAATGGCCTTAAGGTGCCCCTAACCCCTTAAAGGTAACCCGAAAGCCTTACTGACCTGAAGGCATTGGTGGCCAAAGGTCTTAAATACTATAAACCCAATCTAGTGGCCCAATGTGAATAATTATGACTACTACACTACCGAACAATCATTCATACAGTAATAGATACAGTAGATGCCATAGTACCCAAAAATTACTTCTATAACCCCTATTATAGTGCCTACAATAGTACTGCTATAGTGCCTTAAAATTATGCCTCCTCTTAGTTTGAAACCTATGTCTTGTGGATGCACATAAGATATCCTCACCAACTGGGATGAGGCTCATGTGAAAATTTATAAGTTCATTAGAGAATCTATTTATCGCTATGGGATGTAGTGGAAGGGTGTAAGATATTATGTAAATTTATCATCTCTCAGGATATGTAGATCAATTTTTTCATTTTATTAAAAACACTAAAGATGTAGAAGAAATAAAAAACATGCAATGGAATTATTGCAAGGTAGTATTCTTGGAAAAATATTTCCCTAGGGTGAACAGAGTTCATATATATATAGAGTTATTGAATCAAATATAGATGTAATAGAAAAATATTGTTATGTATGAATCCAAATTTTCAAGGTTATCAAGGAATTCTATGAACTACTTACTTAATCTAGAGATAAATATCTACTATTTTTTAGATGGGATTAAGACTATCCTTCAAAGGGAAATAGTCTCCCATAAATTCTCATTAAATGTTGACATAATATAATATTTTATCAAGATTATGAAATAAGCTTCCAAGTCTCATGAATTTTAATGGATATAATATAAAAGTAAAATGGTATAGAAAAAATATTGAATGCAAGAAAGAAAAATAAGGATTTTCCCAATGTGATCCTTATGGAATGAAGAACCTTGGTAGATGCATAAAAGGAAATGTAGTTTGCTTCATTTTTAAATAAAATGACCATCATGATCATGAATGAAATGGTAAGGGAGAATACCTCAAATAATAATTCCATAAATGTAATGATATGAGGAATTATTCTAGCAAATTCCCCAATCATTCATCCAATATACCTCAGACAAGGCTAAGGGATCAAGATCAAGATTATGATATTGATACCTCTGATGTAAATTGATTAAATTACTTGTGTAATTATATGTAATAAATATGTTTTCAAATTATTCTATTAATGAAATTATTGTTATAAGAATCATGAAATTTATAAGGATTGTACAGTAGTAGTATTTCTTTGAGGATTTGAAAGCATGTTTAGAAAGGTACCAAGAAAAGTCATTCAGTGGAAGGTTTATATTTTTGGAAAACACCTGATTATTAGAATATAACCATAAATATGTTCTCTATGTTTATATTGGAATGAACTTTATATTTCAATGGGATAATATTGGGGAGAATAATATTGGTAAGTGATGTGATGGTTTATGTTATCTTTACTGAAATATACAACATGTCTGGACCTATGAAATATATTTGAAAACATGAAATTTTATTTTTGTAAGCATAAATGTTTTCATTATGTTTTTATGGTAATAAAGGTATTCACATATTTGGAATGAGACATTAAGAGGTAATTTATATTGTCCAGGGAATATAATGTGGATTAAGCGACCTTCCTTCAAAAATTTTGGACTTTGAATTTGGTGAGAAATATTTTGGATGATTCTTCAGTATAAATATTTATGAAATGGATTAATATAAACTTTTTTGGTTATTATATTATGTGTTCTAAAAATTTTGGTTTTTAATAATTTACAAAGATAGGAATAATGAATTAAAATTATTATGATTTGGTCTTAAAAATTTATTTTGGATATTAATTTCATGGACTAATAAGTGGAGTGGGAATTGATTGAATCACTACCAAAGGATGAAATTTTATATTTTTTCAGTGTTCTCTATCATAAGGGTAATTTAATACGTCAATACTAGGAAAAGTATCTTAAGACAAATTTTTTTTCCTATTACTTGGTTTTCTGTAAAATTAATGGAATCTTAAATCATCACAAATTTATGGATTTATTTTTTTGGTTAAATTTATCATGATAATATTCTCTATAAATATATATTAATCCTTTTATTTTAGTATTAACTTGCATGTACATGTTTTTATTTCCTACCAATCTTCCGTTACAAAAAAATCAAGAAATGTGTTATTCTGGATGAAAATCGTACACAACTTTCTAACTTAACAAAAATAATTCTTATTAACCCCATTTATGACGTGGGTCTCCAATGAAGGAATTTTCAAAATTCAAACTATTGATAACCCAAATTGAGATTAAATTTTGAGGACATAATTTATTTACGGGGGTAGAATATTACTCCTAATGATTTTAAAATAGGAACATCATGTTTGATAACATGTATGACATGAAAATGTTTTATTATTAGACAATTTAACACTATGTTACTTAATTATGTATTTAGTTTTAAATAAATTCAAACTCTTCGATAGATTTCGATGCTCACAACATCGGGTTTAAACGAAATGAGAAACTATTTGAAAATATTATTATTTAAACATGACCATTATAACCTAGATTTTATGGAGGAAGGTATGAATATAAAAAACAAAATTATGGAAATTATATGGTTTTCACCTTTATAAAATAAATTCAACGCATATATATTTATTATGAAGAAAATATGAACCATTTTAAAGAGAAAGAATTATTTTTTGAAAAGCCTTAATTTTATGAATAACGGATCAGATGTGCTTTGTGCACATAATTTAAATTCAATTTTGACCACTTTTATGAAATTTTAATTACAAAATAAACCGATATTTATAAATCTAAATGTATATTTTTGGGCGAAATTATTATAATTCTATGAAAAATATTTATTTTATGATTAATAGAAAAAAAATATTGATTTTTTTATTTCAAAATGAATTCTCATTTAAATTATTTATACATTTATATTAGATTTTAAATTTTTATAGAAGAAAAATTAGTTCAGTGATGTTTAAATGTTACTAATTTAGTCAATTTTAATCAATTTAACATCAAATTTTGATATTATGGAATTTTATACTAATGTGTGTTTTCTCTTTGGAAACCCAATTTTTCATCGCATATACCAGTATGATTTTAAAATGCATTCATCAAATTCCATGAATTAAAATTTAAAAAATAGATTCAATAATTTGAATAAGAATTATTTATATTTTCTAATAAGGGCAACATAAATTTTGACAATTTAGAATAGTAATAACATAAAAATTTAATTACCATGATTAAAGTAAAAAAGTGTTTATCGAGGGTTTAAAATAAAATGATAAGGGATAAAGTGACCTACCAAATTTGGGAACACCCATTGGATGGACATAATTCATTTATTTAATATATATGGTTCAATAATGATCTATTTTGACGTTTTTCTTGATACCAATGTGTTTGTAATTGATTCCATGAATAGCTAGAACATCTTTCCTCTCTCCCATTTGTAAGAGGCCAACACCAATACTCCCTTATTCACACTCCCAAATCCATATAGTTCAGAAATACATGAAAAAATATCTTTATTTCACCCCTCACCACATCCTATAGGTCATTGTAAGATCAGAAAGATAATCTAAGAAGGAGTTATATTAAACATGTTGGTTAGAGTAGAGTACTCAAGAGGGGGGGGGGATGAATTGACTACTGTAGTTAAAATTTATGTTTATAAATATTCCTGAAAGGTTTCCCCAATAAGTTAAATACCACCCTAGTTAGTAAACGTTATACTATTATGAATGTTTGACTGTTTAAATAACTTTTTAGAATACTGATTAACTCTCTGTAAAATTAATACTGGTTTTTAACATTAATTTTGAATCTATTCTAATAAGGAAATACAATTAAAACTTCTTTCCAAGAATAACTATCAAAATAAATTTAGTTATTTATGAATTATAAAATAAAGAGGTAAAACATATAAGACTAAATTAAGTAACACAACAGATATAAAAAAATTGGTTTAGTCTCATGCCGAGACCTAATCCACTCCACTTGGTGATCACATGCCACAAAGAACATTATATAAATAAACTAGATACACAGCCTGAATCAGGCCTCACAACTGTGCACAAGACTGCCCTAGTCACATGACCTCTTCCATAGTTCTTCGTGGGTACAAACTACCAGGACACATAGGGACCTCTTCCTCCCTTATCCGTGGGTATACACAAGTGTAAAATATGTTTGAGAAAGGATATATTATATCCTTCAGTTTAATGATAGAGATAGTGTGTGTTATTATACAGATACACACACTGCTCGAAAAATAAGAAAAATGATACACAAGAGAGCAAAGATGATGAGATAGGGTTAGAATTGCTCTGAGTGGTTTTTGATATAGCTGTGGACTTTTGACATGAAATATAAGAAGAAATAGTGTCCTCATATAGAAATCAGAGTATCACAAGTCAGATAGATCTTGCTCATGTTCTTCATGGTGTTGATAGTGTGAATATTTCCTCAACTCTGGGATTTGAGTTTGATTCGTGTATTCTACAGCAGTTTCGAGTTGCATGTGTCAGTTCTTTTTTCAAGAAATCTCTAAGTGTTTTTTCTTTGTCTTGATCACACCCACTTGCATGTGTGTTTTGTATCGGGGATTCAATTCTATTTTATTTTGGAGTGCATGTGGTGAAGCTGACATGTTGCATGTATTCTGCACCTTGTAGCTTATACTATTAGGTGACATGTCTAAAATGTAACAATAATTATGTCAGTGCATTTAAAACATCAAATACGACTGCTTGAAATTAAATAGAGAGATGAAAAAATGGATTAAGAAATGGTGTCACACTTTATTTGTAAACTATGTCTCCATGAACCAGCGTCTCCTTGAAATGGTGTCTCATGGTCATGGTGTGTCAAGTTGCGGTGTGTCTGGTCACAATTTCTGGTCATGGCGTCTGGTTTATGGTGTTTGGTTCATGATGTCTGATTCACAATGTCTACTCAGAGTGTCCAGTTCATGGTGTGTATGGTTCACGATGTCTCTGGTCATAGTGTTTGGTTCACAGTGTGCATGATTCACGGTGTTTGGTCACAGTGTATGGTTCCTTTTCCAGAAAAACATAACCAGTGTCAGACTCATGGTGTCTCAGAATTAGCCAAATATCTGTATTTAGACTTAAGTAGTGATATTCATATAAAGGATTAATCATAATCATTAAACAAATAAATCATTACAATGTAAATCAAATATTGTTTACAGTAATCAGAAAAAATTTATAACAATTAAGATCTTGGATAACATTACTTAAATCCTAGGATACTAATCATCTATATATGACTTGAGATAGATTACATGATTACAAGGCTTTATAGAATATATATGATATGTGATTATTAAAACATGATTGATACATGAGGAGTCCAACAATATCCCCCTTTCTTATAATCACAAATCATGTGTATTTAGAGTGTATTTGTCTCTAATATAAACTACATATTCCACTAACCATATGTTTGGGGTTCATATTTCTCCCCCTTTTCATTAGTGTGCATATTTCTCCCCCTTTTGAGATTATCAAAAAGAGTGAAGTAAGAAATGGGAAACAAAACAGCACAATGATTTAGATAAAAAGAGTGTCATTACCAATAGTAAACACAAAAAAAATGCAACAACATCCCTATAAAGATATTATAGTCACTGTTTTTCATCATTGGATGGTCTTTTCTTTTCCCTTAACATCATGATCAGAAGATGAATCCATATGAGAATATGTTGAAGTAGAATAAGAGAGTGAACTGGTTGATATAGAATGAAAAGTAAGACCTTCAAAGATTGAGGGGGCTAAAGTAGGAGTAGTAGAAGACCGAGGAAACTATTGATCTTGGATTACATGTTGGATCTGACTCAGGGCCTGACTAAAAGACATATATGTGGAGGCTAGGGAAGAGGTGAGGGTAAGAAAACTAGATATCAGATGTGCAGCTGCAGGGGCCACAATGGGAGTACTCTGAACATGAAGATACGGTCTGTAACACCCGAGAATTTTATAAGAAATATTTTTTTTATATAAATTATCAAAGGAATATTTCACTATACACAAAACTAGCTTGGCTTGCTTTACACGTAATCACGACCTTCCTCGATAGCTTGCGTCGTACGCAATACCGAGTTTCACTAAACAATGATATGCTATTAAAATATTATTAAAAATAGCCGTTATGAATAGTAGTACTTACATTTTGAAATTTTTTAAATTTCATCTTTCAAAATGGACTTCATTTTTGGATTCTGAATATCGAAATTAGCCTAGGGTGAAATTTTGGTATTTTTCTGAAAACATTCAATTTTTGATGAATAGTGAAAACACTAGGTCACTATTTAAAAACAGACTCTTTATTTAAATAATTATTTATTTTTTAGGTAAAAATTGATATATAATACCTATATATGTTCAATGTAATTCATTGGAGTCATTTTATAATAATTTTCGACATATAAAAATTTTATTGAACTTTTCACCATCATTTACCCACCTCCTAGGAGAATTTCCAAATTCACATAAAACTTAATTTTATCGCTTTTGTGAGTTGAATTTAGAAAATCCGAGAGACACGGTTGATGTCAGTATGTAAAATGTGGTTCAATAAGATGAAAATAATTTTTGGTGAATAGTAACTTTTTACTTTTATTTACCACAGTTAAAAGTAAATAGGGTAATTAAGGGTAAAAATGATATTATTATTACCCTAACACATGTCATAATTCTATTGGATAAGTGTAATTCGACAAAAAAACAACCTTAGGAATAAAATATGATCATTTAGGCCCACTTGAATTAGATTAGGACATTTAATATTAATTTATTTAAAGAAGGGTTAAAATAGTTAAAATCAATGTTCAATAAGTAAATCATTTTTAATACAGATTTATACATAATATAAATTCGACTATAAATATTTATTAGAAATATAAAATGGTTTCCTACATAATGGTATTTTATTTGTAATTTTTAGACATTTTATAATGTAATTTATTTATGATACAATGACGATGCAGTAATTATCTTATTAATGAAATATTGACATAATTGATGTTACAAATATCCAAATAAATGAAATTTGAGACTTTTTATGAATTAAAATAATTTTCTAGGTTAATATTACATGTTAGTATTAGTTTAATTAACTTTATTTCAACTAATCGTTCTGTTATGATTTTCAAACAAATCAATTACCAAATAGTGTCAAAATTGACATAAAATAGTTTTTAAAACAAATATTATATTATTAATTGTTATTTTAGTCCTAAAAATCTACGGTTCGGACAAATAACTTAGATAAGGTTTTATATGTTAATAATAAATAACATGGGGTTCGTTTGGCTTGTTATATTAAGTTTATTAACCTTATAGTGTAAGAAAACAAGAAGACACGGTAAAAGTTAAAATATCTAACTTAAAGTTAAATCTAAATTATAAGGTTATAATAGAACCCTAAACTTGTCTAAATTCTATTAGATGAGATTATTTCGACCCATCCCCATATTATATTCTAAATAAATCAATTTTGAGCTATTAAAAACTGAATATGGATTTATAATAAAATAATAGTTTTAGTTTTTCCAAAGGTGCCCCTCTCCACCCTTATAAAAGGGAACCTCATTCCTCTCTTCCTCACACCACATTGACCCTTGAAGCTCTGCCAACCCCTGAATATTTATCCTCTCCACTTCCCTAGAAAAATCCTAGAGGTCCTGGTCTTCTTCAAAGACCAATTTTAGTTCCCTAAAAGGAGGTCTCAAAGAGGCGCTTCAAAGAAGAGGTAATGTCAGTTACCAATTCTTTCAACTTTATTTCTTCTTCCACTTCTTCTTCATTAGTTGTTTCATTATGAATTAATAACATCAGTATCACTAATATACTTATATGTTATTATAAGTATGAAACAACCCTGTTTCACCATCTATCCATCCTACGGAAAACGAAATCACCGCACGTGCGTACGTACGGAATACCGTCCCCACGCCGTGGTGTAATCTATTTTCCACCACAACCTTACTTGGATGGGTATAATGGTGTAAAGAATAAATATATATGATTATTTTAAAGTGATATTTATTCTGAAATAGTATACATACACTCCAATACTATTCCATGATCATGGGAACGATATCATCGCTCGTGCGTACGTACGGAATACGGTCTCCACGATGTGATGCGACTCGTTCTACATGATTTTCATTGAATAATGATTACATAAATTAATTGAGTGAATAAATATGATATATATTACACTAATACCACTCTGTAAATGAGGTATCTATAACCTAAAAATAAGAATAAGAATTTATTCGGCAAAACACGCATCAGAACAAAAAGTAATAAACACTCGAATAACAAGTAGCAATGAAATAATACTAATAAGAAGCTAATAATATTACCATATATGATATTATAACAATGAGTATTATTCTGGAATATGTCAATGAAATTATTTAAATCATTATACAGGAGGTTCAGACACTTACGAAGCAAATCAGACCTAAGGTAAGGAAAAAATCACAATCTCATTTTTATCTGAGATTGTTTATACTTTGGTATTTACTGGGGTTTATTTTCTCATCCACACCCATGTTTCCTCAATATGTAAAATTATTTCCATCCACCTAAAATTTTTAAATTCCAATTTTACCCAGTGGTGAGTTTTTAGAAAAAGACATGAAAGGAAACTTTTGTCATTTTTCGTACGCTGTACTTTTTGACTTTTTCGACAAAAGTACGAGAGGAATGTTTTTAACTTATAAATCATGAATGGATTTTTAAAAAATTATTTCCATGAAGCTTCCTTTACAAGTTTTCAAGTATATTGTTAATCAACTTCTTTTAGTTTAAAATTGTATGACATGTTAAGAAAGGAAAAATGTTTTTGAAGTAGAAAGTATATTTTCCTCAAGAATGGAGTTCAAGTGTTTTATCAAAAGTATTTTCTATCTAAGATAATATAGGGTTCTATTTCTATCCCTATTTTTACATTAATTTTATTATGTTGTGATGGAATTATTTTTATATCTCATATGAATTGTTTTATGATGTCACGATGTTTAAGAGTCCCATTTTTATTACATGGGTTATGCAATGATGTATGATTTATGATTTTGTGGCACGCATAAGAATGGTATAATTATGAGATGGGTGGTACCTATATCTCCCTCCAATTAATTTGGTAAAGATTTATATCTCATGAGATAGACATGGCTAGAATGGCAGGTTAAACCGGTTTAGTGAAATAGGACTGAAACGAGGAGTGAACTCCGTTCAGAAATGGACTTTGTCTGCTAAGATAGTGTTGGCTATGAGTCTTGACTACTAAGAAATTATTCTATAAGATTATGTGTGTATGAAACAAAATTTCATGTTTTATGTTATGATTATTGGGATTACATTTCACTACTATGATTTATCCCATGTTATGAAATTATGATCTCTTTTCCAGGTTAAGATTTCCAAAATGTTATGTTCTTATGAATATGATGTGATTGATATTTATTTTGTTTACCCTTAATGAGCATTTGAGCTCACACTTTGGTATGTTTTCTTTCCCCAGGTCAGGAAGAAGGTTATTAAGTAAGATATGCCAAAAGAGACTATAGATATGATGAAATAAATGTGAGACAGTGTAGATGCTTTATGAACCAGTTGTTTATGTTTCCCAGTTTCTAAAGACACTATTACTATATGGTCCTTTCATCGTTCTGTTATATGTTGTAATAAGTATGCTTCAATTTTGATGTATTAACCATGTATGTAAAGTATGGGACGTTATAGTTGGCATCAGAGGAAAGGTATAGTCAACCTTTGGAAACTAGGATGTAAAAGCCTTAGTAAGAACCCTAAGGATAAGTCTAAGCATAGAACAAAATCATAGTGTTTTAGAAATGGCCATGAATAACCTATGATTAGACCTTATGTGTGAAATTTTATTCTTGATTATGTGGTTTTCCTATTATAATTAGTGTTGCTCACACTATTATTCTTGGTTTTAGTCAATGGCTAGAACCCGAAGGAACCGTGTTAATGTGGAATGTGATGAGCAATGCAACGATTGTCCCCCTGAGAAACCAAAGTTATGGGATATGGAATGCAAAATATTATAGCCATGCTCACACAACTTTCTCAAGCTATGAATCATGCAGGACTTCCAAACGAGCAAAGGAAGGAGAAACATTCTGTTGAATCCTTCATGAGGCAGCGTCTACCTTCATTCAGCGGATCTACTGATCCATTAGTTGCTGAAAAATGGATTAGTAGTACTGAAAATATATTTTTAGTTATTCAATGTTCTGAACATGATAATGTCATCTTAGTAGTTTATCGCTTGGAAGGTGAAGCTGATCAATGGTGGAATATTTTCAAAAATACAAGGAAAAGGGATGAAATTGAATCCATGGAATGGGACGAGTTCAAGAACATATTTTTCAATAAGTACTTCACTCGTATTCTCCAAACAAATATGGAGAAGGAGTTTCTTGAACAAAAGAAAAAGGATGATGCATCTGTTGGTACCTATGAAACAAATTTTACAAGACTTTCAAGGTACGCTTCTGGTATTATTATCCAACCTGAGAGTAAGATCGATCGATTCTTTAGTGCCTCATAACCAAGTCTTCGAAGGGCGTTAGCCATAAGGGACTTCAATAGCTATGAAGAAATCGTTCGATGTGCTCTCAAAGTTGAGGTGGAAATTGGAGTAACCCATCAGTCATATGGGTTTGATAAGAAGAGGAAAATGGAATTCAAAGGAAAATATAAAGAGCACACTGAAAAGAAGATGAGTTTTCCCTTATGCTCAAAGTGTGGAAAGAAACATGGAGGGAGTTGTCTTAAATGGACAAGGAAATGTTTCAAATGTGGAAAGGAAGGTCATCAGGCCTTTAAATGCCGCAATGATGGGAAGAAGATGTCTAGTGACGTGAACAAAGAAAAGGCTACACAGTGTGAACCTCCTACACTTCAATGTTACAAGTTCAAGTAAATGGGGAATTATGCCAATCAATGCCCTAATATAAGGGTTGTTGATGATGATCGACGTCAACAAACTCTTAAAGATAAAGACAAAGGAAAGTCACATGCAATTTCTATCAGCGATGTGGAGTACGATAACGAAGTGGTGAAAGGTACACTGACCATCTACTCTAAAGTAGAAAATGTTTTATTTGATTTTGGATCCACCCACTCTTTTATTTTTGAATAATTTTCTGAGGGTATCACCGTATTACCTCAACAATTAGATGTTGAGTTAGCTGTGACATCCCCTAATGGCACAACAGTTGCATCAAAAGTTTATAATTCTTCTCCGATTGAAGTTTGTGGGAAAGTGATTCTTGGAAATATTGTGATCCTTCCTATAGTGGAATTTGATGTGATTCTTGGCATGGATTGGATTTCTCTATATAGAGCTCATATCAATTGACAAAGAAGGAAAGTCACATTTCATATTCCAGATCAATCTATGATCGTCTATAGATGCAAGGACGAACATAACCTTCCAGTGGAAATTTCTTCCATCTTATGGGTCTTGATTCCACTAAATGAAGGTTGTTTATCTCAAATGGTTGGAGAGAAAATCACGATTAATAAAATGACTGTTGTACGGGAGTTTGACGATGTCTTCCCAGAGGAATTGCCGGGTCTTCCACCAAATCGTGAAGTTGATTTTTCAATCGAACTCGTACCAGGTGCTTTTCTTAGTTCAAAGACACCTTATAGAATGACCCCAATTGAGTTGCAAGAATTGAAGAAGCAACTCCAAGTGAATCTTGATAAGTGATTCATACGCCCTAGTGTGCCACCTTGGGGAGCACCAGTTCTGTTTGTTATGAAGAAAGATGGATCAATGAGACTTTTCATTTATTATCGAGAACTTAACAAGATCACTATCAAGAAAAAATATCCTCTCCCACGAATTGATGACTTATTTGACCAACTACGCAGAGCTCAATACTTTTCCAAGATTGATCTTCATTCAGGGTATCATCAATTAAGGGTCAAAAGGGAGGATATACCAAAGAAAGGTTTCCGTACAAGGTATGGACACTATGAATTTATAGTGATTCCATTTCTTCTTACTAATGCCCCGACTATCTTCATGGATCTAATGAATAGAGTCTTTAGAGACTATCTTGATCAGTTTGTGGTAGTCTTTATAGACGATATTATTGTCTATTCAAAGAGAAAGCAAGAACATGAAGATCACTTGAGAATTGTATTTAAGACCCTGAGAAAGGAGAATCTTTATGAAAAATTTACCAAGTGTGATTTTTGGCTTCAAGAAGGTTCATTTTTGGGTCACATAATCTCAAAAGAGGGGATATCTGTGGATCCAGCAAAAACAGAGGTTATCGAAAGATGGTCGAGACCAACAACAGTAACTGAGATCCAAAGTTTTCTTGGTTTGGCTGGATATTATATGCGTTTTTTGAATGATTTTTCATGATTATCTAATCCACTCACCAAGTTGACTCAGAAAGGAGTTAAGTTTGTTTTGGACGGAGGAATGTGAAGAGAATTTCATGGAGTTGAAAAGAAGGTTATCCAGTTCACCTGTCCTCACACTTCCTTATAGTGGAGAAAGGTTTTTGATATACAGTGATTCATCCAAGAATGGATTGGGGTGTGTTCTTATGAAAAATGATATGGTGATAGCTTATGCCTCACGATAGTTGAAAATCCATGAGCAAAATTACCCAACTCACTATTTGGAGTTAGATACGGTAATCTTTGCATTAAATATTTGGAGGAATTATCTTTATGGAGAAAGGTGTGACATTTATACTGATCACAAAAGTTTAATGTATATTTTCACACAAAAGGAGCTGAATATTCGCCAAAGAAGATGGTTGGAGCTGATTAAGGATTACGACTGCTCAATTCATTACCACCATGGGAAAGAAAACAAGGTGGCATATGCATTAAGTCGACAAGACCCTGCTAGCTTATCCATGATGAGGATCACAAAAGATCCAATATTTATGTATTTACAAAGGATGGATCTTGGAATTATAATGGAAGGGGAAAAATATTATCTTTCTCAAATGAATGTTCAACCATCTATACATGTGAAGATTAAAGAGGCCCAGAAAAAAGATGTAGAGTTACAAAAGAAGGTGAGAAATGTTCCTGAATTCAACCTTAATTGTGATGGAATGATAAAGTTCAGGAATTGGGTTTGTGTTCCTCCCATCCCCGAATTAAAGAAGGTGCTGCTGGATGAGGCTCATAGTTCTTCATTATCTATTTATCATGGAAGCCCGAAGATGTATAGGGACCTGAAATAGTACTTCTGGTGGGATGGCATGAAAAGAGATGTTGCTGAATATGTCTCTCGATGCTTGGTTTTTTAGCAAGTTAAAGCTGAGAGACAGAAGTCTAAGGGCATGTTACAACCATTACCCATACCAAGATGGAAATGGGAAAACATCACTATGGACATTGTCACTGGACTTCCTAAAACATCCAAATGAAATAATGCTATCTGGGTCATAGTTGATCGTCTTACAAAGTCGGCGAACTTCATCCCTATTAGAGAGGATTTCTCTCTAGATCAGCTTGCCAGGATATATGTAAAGGAAGTGGTAAGATTACATGGAGTACCACTTTCTATTATATCTGATCGAGATCTGAGGTTTACCTCAAAGTTCTGGAGAAGTCTTCAGCATACTCTGGATACAGAGTTGAGTTTCAGCACTGCTTATCATCCTCAGACAGACGGTCAGTCTGAGAGGATGATTCAAACTCTAGAAGATATTTTTATATATTTCTCTATGGATTTCAAAGGTGGTTGGGATAAACACCTACCTTTGGTGGAATTTTCTTATAATAATAGCTTTCACTCCAGTATTCAGATGGCTCCTTATGAAGCTCTCTATGGAAAGAAATGTAGGACTCTAACTTTCTAGGATGAAGTTGGGGAAAGAAAACTATTAGGACCTGATCTTGTTGATGAGATAGAAGAAAAGTACATACCCGACAACCGAAGAAAGGACCTAGAGTTTGAAGTAGGTGATAAAGTTTTCTTACGAATATCTCCCTGGAAGAGGGTCATGAGATTAGGAAAGAAGGGAAAGCTGAGCCCTAGGTATATCAGTCCTTTCGAAATACTGGATCATGTTTGGAAGGTAGCTTACCGATTGGAGCTACCAAAAAATCTCTCCCATGTTCACGATGTGTTCCATGTATCTCTCCTGAGAAAGTACATACCTGATCCTTCACATTTACTCAGCTCAGATGTTGTACCACTAAATCAAGATCTTTCTTATAAAGAACAACCGATAGAGATTCTGGATCATAGTGAAAAAGTCTTACGGAACAAGACCACTCGCTTGGTGAAAGTTTTATGGAGAAACCACCAATTATAATAAGCTACATGGGAGCTTGAGGATATGATGAGGGAGAGGTATCCTCATCTGTTTGTTACAAAGTGACGAATTTCAAGGGAGAAATTCATTTTAAGGGGGGTAGAATGTAACACCTGAAAATTTTATAAGAATTATTTTGTTTTTATTTTATATAAATCGTAAAAGGAATCTTTCACTACACACAACTCTACCCTGGCTTGCTTTACACGCAATCACGACCTTCCTCAATAGCTTGCGTCGTATGCAATACCGAGTTTCACTAAACAACGATATGCTATTTAAATATTATTAAAACTAGAAATTATGAATAGTAATACCAACTTTTTGAAATTTTGTAAATTTCATCTTTCAAAATGGACTTCATTTTTAGATTCGTAATATCGAAATTAGCCTAGGGTGAAATTTTGGTATTTTTCTGAAAAACATTCAATTTTTGATGAATAGTGAAAACACTAGGTTACTATTTAAAAACAAAATATTCTTTTAAATAATTATTTATTTTATTTTTTTAACGTCAAAATTGATACATAATACCTATATAAGTTCAATTCAATTCATTGGAGTCATTTTATAATAATTTTAGATATATAACAATTTTATTGAACTTTTCACCATCTTTTACCCACCTCCTAGAAGAATTTCCAAATTCACATAAAACTTAATTTTACTGCTTATATTAGTGGAATTTCAAAAAACCAAGAGACATGGTTGATGTCAGTAAGTAAAATGTGGTTCAATGAGATGAAAATAATTTTTGGTGAATAGTAACTTTTTTACTTTTATTTACCACAATTAAAAGTAAATAGGGTTATTAAGGGTAAAAATGATATTATTATTACCCTAACACAAGTCATAATTCTATTGGATAAGTGTAATTCGACCAAAAACAACCTTAGGAATAAAATATGATCATTTAGGCCCACTTGGATTAGATTAGGACATTTAATATTAATTTATTTAAAGAAGGGTTAAAATAGTTAAAATCAAAGTTTAATAAGTAAAGCATTTTTAATATAGAGTTATAAATAAGATAAATTCGACTATAAATATTCATTAGAAAGCTAAACCGGTTTCCTACATAAGTAAATTTTATTTGTTATTTTTAGACATTATATAAGTTAATTTTTTAATGACACAATGATGATACAGTAATTATCTTATTAATGAAATATTGACATAATTGATGTTATAAATACCCAAATAAATGTTATTTGAGACTTTTTATGAATTAAAATTATTTTATAGGTTAATATGACATGTTAGTATTGATTTAAATAACTTATTTTGAACTAATAATTTTGTTATGATTTTCAAAAAAATAAATTACACAATAGTGTCAAAATTGACATAAAATAGTTTTTAAAACAAATATTATATTATTAATTGTTATTTTATACCTAAAAATCTATGGTTTGGAAAAATGACTTATCTAAGGTTGTATATATTAATAATAAACAATGTGGGGTTCTTTTGGCTTGTTATAGTAAGTTTATTGACCTTACAGTGTAAGAAAACAAGAAGACACGGTAAAAGTTAAATTATCTAACTTAAAGTTAAATCTAAATTATAATGTTATAATAGAACCCTAAACTTTTCTAAATTCTATTGGATGAGATTCTTTCGACCCATCCCCACATTAGATTCTAAATAAATCAATTTGGCAGGGTTTGGCCAAGATTGAAGGCTCAAAGTGGTGTGAGGAAGAGAGGAAGGATGTGCCCTTTTATAAGGGAGGAGAGGGGCACGTCTGGAATATGTCAATGATATTATTTAAATCATTATAAATGAGGTTCAGACACTTACGATGCAAATCAAACCTAAGATAAGGGAAAATATCACAATCTCATTTTTATCCGAGATTGTTTATACTTTGGTATTTACTAGGGTATATTTTATCATCCACATCAATGTTTCCTCAATATGTAATATTATTTCCATCCACGTACAATTGTTTAAATCCAATTTTACCCATCAGTGAGTTTTTAGTAAAATATATGAAAGTAATCTTTTGTCGTTTTTCGTATGAAATACTTTTTTACTTTTCCGAAAAAAGTACGAGAGGAATGTTTTTTAACTTATAAGACATGAAGGGATTTTTAAAACATTATTTCCTAGAAGCTTCCTTTACATGTTTTCAAGTTTATTTTTAATCAAATTCTTTTCTTTTAAAATTGTATGACATGTTAAGAAAGGAAAAATGTTTTTGAAGTAGAAAGGATATTTTTCCTCAAGAATGGAGTTCAAGTGTTTTATCAAAAGTATTTTCCATATAAGATAATATAGGGTTCTGTTTCTATCCCTATTATTACATTGATTTGATTATGTTGTGATGGAATTATTTTTATATCTTATATGAATTTTTTTATGATGTCACGATGTTTAAGAATCCCATTTTTATTACATGGGTTATGCAATGATGTATGATTTATGATTTTATGGAACACATAAGAATGGTATCATTATGAGATGGGAGGGACCTATATCCACCTCCAATTCATTGGGTAAAGATTTATATCTCATGAGACAGACATGGATGGAACAACAGGTTAAACCGGTTCAGTGAAACAGGACTGAAATGAGGAGTGAACTCGGTTCAGAAATGGAATTTGTCCGCTAAGATAGTCTTGGCTATGAGTCTTGACTACTATTAAATGATTCTCTATGATTATGTGTGTATTCCACAAAATTTCATGTTTTATGTTATGATTATTGGGATTACATTTCACTACTATGATTTATCCAATGTTATGAAATTATGATCTCTTTTTTAGGTTAATATTTCCAAAATGTTATGTTCTTATGAATATGATGTGATTGATATTTCTTTTTTTTTTACCTTTACTGAGAATTTGAGCTCACCCTTTTGTATGTCTTCTTTCCCCAGGTCAGGAATAAGGTTATTAAGTAAGATATTCCAAAAGGGACTATAGATATGATAAAATAAATGGGAGACATTTTAGATGATTTATGAACCAGTTGTTTATGTTTCCCAGTTTCTAAAGACACTATACCTATACGGTCCTTTCATGGTTTTGTTATATATTGTAATAAGTATGTTTCAATTTTGAAGTATTAACCATGTCTATAGAGTATGGTTCGTTATAAGGTCGCAGAATCATGAAAAATTCAGAAATGATTTCCCCACCACACTACATGGATTTTTCAATGTCATCCTTGTTTTACATAAACCTTTCCAACAATCTAGTGAACTCTGTGTGCTTTTAGACTTGAGTCTTGAAATCTTGAGTAACAGGAGGAATCCTAAGATTTTCCATGAGATACAAGAAGTGATTTTTTCATGTCTTTCTTAGATAACACCTGATTGAATTAGAAGTACACTTTCTTTGAAATTTCTTGCTGATCATCATTAGCAATGATGGAATTAATTATTACCAAATCAAGAACTCTGTCACTATTCTTGATGACTTTAAAGAGATATTATTTATTAAAACCATTAAAAATAGCCTGAAGTACTTCTTTGATAATTGTTTTGAGCATATCATAGTCTAAATAAGGTTGAGAAGATTTTACTGAGGCATTAGAAGTTGTAAAATCCGAGGTAAGAGATTTTAGTAGATTTAGAACTTTCCGAAGGCACCCCTTATACTCATCAGTTAACTTGTAAAGTCCAATAACAATCTCATGCATCTCTTAAACAATTTTCTTATTTCGTTCAACTACTTTCTCTGCTAGGAATGTAAAATGAGGTTGAATTAGTGAGGATACTTCCGATGGGGTTTGAGTTACAATATCTTCAACAGGTTGATAAATAGGTCCGGGTCTTGAGTTCATCACTCTTTGAATATTGTTATCCATACATCATAGAGGCCTTACTTTATCACTAAGAAGTTTATTGTAAACTATGACTTCCTGAATCTTGTGAAGCATCTTGGATTGAATCTTCTATATGATTTTCTCCAGCAAAATTGAAGCATCTCTTTCACTCAAATTTGTTGCAGTAACAGGTTGGGTATTCTAGAGCTTTTCATCCCGAGCATAAAGGGTAGCTCCAAATTCTTTTAGGTCATTCTTATTCACCAAGGTTGGAGGTTCTTGTGAAGGTTCAGAGATCAAAGATGAGATAGGCTCATGTTCTTGGGCAGAAATAGGTTTAGGGTATGATTCCATTTTCAACTGAAATTTAATAGAAAGGTCAATTCCTTTCACTGAGACTTCATGTGAGTCATTCACATCATAATAACTGGGATACTTTTATCATCTGTCCACTGATCTTAGATCAATCAGATTTGTAACTTCAAATGATTCTAGACTAAGGGGATGCTCACCCTAAATTGGTGCATCTTCCTCATGATTGAGAGATTTGGATCCTTGATCTACGTGCACAATGCCATTACTGATTTCCTTAACAACTTCTTTTCGTTCTAATAGAAAGGATTGATCTATTATCTCTTTAGAAAAAAGAATGACTCCAAGAATAGATTGTTAATCTATGAGTTCCTCAATTATAGCTTCTTGCATAACAGGGAGATCTTATTCTATGTTTTCTTCCACATCATCCATTTAGGTTACCTTAGCAATAGAGTATTCCTATATAAGTTCCTCACCAGTATTTTCTTACACAAGAGACATATTTTCTCTTATATGTTCTTCTAAAACATTATTTTCTCTTTTAATAGTAACTAATTCTTCTTCAGCAGTGGGTTTTTCTTCCCAATAAAAAACCTCTTCAGGAATATGCACTTCTTTCACAGCTAAGTCCTAAAGAATAGGTTCACTATCTTCCTCATTCAGGTCAATTTCTATTGTGGGAGAAACAACCTCTTCTTCATCTTCATCTTTAGAATACTCAACAACATCATCTGTTCCCAAACGAGGATTAGAAATATCTTTTAGTCTAGAAGAGTGTTCCACTGGAATAAAATTTTCATATACTCTATCATTATTTTCCATCCATTCACTTTTCCAAGGATTATAATTGGTTTTCATTCTCTTTATAATAACATTTGAAATAATGAACTCATAATCATTGATAACTTCTTCATTTGGTCCAACTAAAACTTTGGCATAGAGAATGACTGAGACAAGATGAGAATAAAATATGGAGGTGGAATTAGGGGTGGTCTTGTTCAACTCATACAAATGGTGTATAAAAAACTTGTAAAGATTGATCTTATGTCAATTTTTTATCAGATGTATCAGAAATACATCCCGATATTTGAGAACAGTGAAGTCACCTTTTTTGGTGCTAATCAAAATCTCAATAAACTTAAACAGAAGTCTAGATTCCACATCTATCTTAGCATTCATAGCTCTCCTCTTGGATCCATTTTCTGTTAAACTCCTCAAAGCATTTTCCAAAACAAAGAATCCACTTAGAGGTGGAGGACCTCTCTATTATTCCTCACAAATACATTCATGAGGTATCTTAAGGCATGCATCCCATAACCTCAATGAAAAAGTGCATCTCTAGCCATTTATCAAACTTCTTACAACATAACCAACTTTAGAGTCAAAAGAACATTGTACATACTGATAAAATTGTGCAACTAGATTTGGGTAGATATGCCTATCTAACTTGGTAAACCAAACTCAGAAACCATTCTCTCTTAGAACATTTATCCCCAAAGTCATATTCATCAGAAGACACATAGGGCATAACTCTTTCATAGGTACTACTATTCAGTTTAATAGATTTGGATTTTGAGGTCTATCAGGTGCTAACAGAGGAGCGATCTTCCTCTTCTCTATCGAACTGCATTTCTTAATAGATGTTGAGGAAGAATGTTTCATCCTGTGCATTCCCCGATGGTTCGAGAGAGGGAATGATTTTAGAGGGGTTACAATATGAGAGAATATAAGAGTGCTCAAGTGAATAATGTGTGAAACTTCTTTTATTTTATCATTTTGGAATACCAATTGATAAAAAAACAAAAACATAGAAAAGTAAAAGGGTAAGATAATGAAATACCATGATAAGAATTCTAATTTATAATTAAAACAATAAGTCATCTTTATAGTGAGATAGTAACTGACTCTCACAGTGATATAATAATCAATTTTCATGGTAGGTTCATAACGGTATGATTTCTAGACTGTGTGACTGTATTGTTTGAGATAGTAAGTGTCAGACAATAAGTAAGAAAGAGTAACAATGAGATAGTAAACATGAATCATTAAGTATTAGGATAGTATGATATGAAACAGAAAGATACGAAACAGGAAGAGATGAAAGAATAAGATATGAATCAGTATGATATGAACCAGTAAGATATGAATCAAAATGATATGAACTTATGTTTTATCATTCCCAATTCATGCGTGATATAATTTATTCCTTCACAATTTAATGGTTTGGTGAATATATCAGTAAGATGATATTCAGTTCCAATGAATTCCAAAGTTATATGACCTTTTTGATAATGATCTCTCAAAAAGTGACATCTTACGTCAATATGTTTTTTCCTCGAGCATGAAATATGATTTTTTGAGAGTTTAGTAGCACTTGTATTGTCATAATTTATAGTTTGATGCCAGAATTGATACCCGTAATCTAGTAATGTGTGTTTCATCCACAAAATTTGTGCACAACAACAACTAGTATCTATGTATTCAGCTTCTCTAGTATATAATGTAATAATGTTTTGTTTCTTACTACATCGTGATACTACTGATTCGCCTAAAAGGTGACATGATCGAGATGTTATTTTATATCTAACATATAGCCTCTGAATTAAAAATCAGAATAACTAACTAATTCAAATGATTTTCCTCTAGGATAGAATAGTCATAGATTCAGTGTATGCTTGAGGTATTTGAAAATTCTCTTAACATAATTTAAATGAGATTCCATTGTATTTTTTTGAAGATGAGCACACATACACACACTAAACATAATGTTGAGTCAACTAGCAGTTATGTAGAGTAATCTTCCAATCATTCCTCTATATATGGTTTTATCAACAAATTTTCCATCTTCATCCAGATATAACTTTTACATAGTAATCATTAGTGTGTCACTAATTTTAGTTCTATCCAAACAAAAATGTTTTGGATTATCTGTAGTATATTTTCTTTGATTTAAAATAATACCATCATTATTTTTGAATGATTTGAAATCTATTAAGGAATTTTAGTTCTCCCATTAATCTCATTTCAAATTCATTTAGAATCATTTTAGAAAAATCAATATATACTGAATTTTGTGGAAATCAAAAGATAATATCATATAAATAGAGTTGAACAACTAAGAATAATAGGAAATTGGTTTAATAAGAAAGGTTGGATGAGATATTCCTTTTAAAAAATAATTTGAAATAAGAAAAGTACACAATCTACCATACCATGCTCTTGGAGGTTGTTTTAAACCATATAATTATTTTGATAAATTAAATATATGATTTGGAAAATGAGGGATTTTAAACCGAGGGGGTTATTCAAAAAGACATCCTCAGCTATATACCCATTTAAGAACGCACTATTAAAATCCATTTGATATTGTTTGAAATTCAGATGTGTTGCATAAGCAAGTAGAATTATGATAACTTCAAGTCTAGCTACTGGTGAAAAGGTATCTTCATAGTCAATTCCTTCATCTTGATTGTAGCCTTGTCCAACCAATCAAACCATGATACCTGCTTCATCTACCTTATTTATAAACACACATTAAGTTCCTATGGTGAATGTGTCTTTGGGTCTTTCAACAAGTTTCCAAACATTGTCACTTTCAAGAAGATTATGTTCTTCTTGCATAGAAATTACCAAAAATTCATCATTGATTGCATCATTAATGTTTCTAGGTTCATGTTGTGATGAAAAAACATGATGTTCAACCTGATTTCTCACAAAATCTCCAATTTTTGTTCCTTTGTCTAAGTCTCCTTCAACAACATCTGAGGGATGGTTTTTAAAAGTTCAAACATCTGTAAAAAAGGAAAATCTAGTGATTTTAGGTTCATCAACATGTTCAGGATCATTGTGACTTGAGTATATGAAATTCCAAGAACTAAAATCTTTCACAGATTCATTCACAAAATGGTTTGAATATTTTGAATTAATTTCCAGATTTGAAACATCATCCTCTAGATTCTCTAGAGTGGTCTTAGGCGCATGCAGATCTCTTTCATAAAATTTTACATGGATAGATTCTTCCACACTTTTAGTTCTTTTTTAAACACACAATATGATTTACTAGAGATGGAATATACTAAAAATATTTCTTCATCACACTTGGATGGAAATTTTTATTGATTTTATATAGTATTAAGGATATAGACTTTGCAAACAAAAACATTGAAGTAGGCAAGTTTGGGTTTTCTATTGTTCCAAAACTCATAAGGGGTTTTCTTAAGAATAGGATTAATCAAAACTCTATTGATTATGTAGGATGATGTATTTAAATCTTCAGCCCAAAAATTAATAGGAAGTTCATACTCACTAAGCATGGTTCTAGGAATCTCTTGCATGGATCTATTTCCTCTTTCTACAACTGCATTTTGTTGAGGTGTTCTAGGGGTAGATAAATTATAACTATAACCATTTTGTGATCTAAAGGATTCAAACCCTTATTTTTGAAACTTATGTCCATGATCACATCACAATATCTTAATTCTAAGACTACTATGATTATCTATAGTCATGTAGTATTTAATTAAGTAAGAATATGATTCATTTTTGTGAGCTAGAAAGTATACCCAAGTGCGTCTAGAAAAAACATCTATATGAATATAAACATAGTTCTTCGATATTAAACTAGAAAATCTAGATGGTGCAATGAAATCCAAGTTAACCAGTTCGTGAGGTTGAAAAGTTGACACTTCTTTCATTGATTAGAAGGAATTTTTTTTCTTTCTTTTTTGACAGGGATTACACACATTATCATTTGGAAACTCAAGTTTGGGTATGTCTTTTACAAAGCCTTTTCTTGTTGGATTTCCAAGGGAGTGAGTGTCATAGTGTTTTATTCTCCTATGCCATGGCCAAGACTATTTTTTAAACACACTTAAACATGAAGCATTTTTAGAATCTAAATAATTTACATTAATAGAATAAATATTCTCATTTATTAATGCAGAAAACACTAATTCATCTTTATAATTAAAAACATTGCAAACATCATTTTAAAATTTGACATGAAATCCATCATCATATAATTGTGTAATACTAATCAGATTATATTTTAGTCCATAAAAACAGTACTTTAGAAATCAAAACTGGGTTAGAGTTACCGATTTGGTCAATTCCAATAATCTTTCCTTTATCATTGTCTCCAAAAGTGACATGTATTCCATAAACTTTTATCAAATTTGTGAAGAATGAGTAGTATCCAGTAATCTGTCTTGAACACCCACTGTCTAAGTACCATAATCTCTTACATTAACTCTTTAAGTAGTATTCCTACATAATGATCATGTAAAAACATATTTTGGTACCCTGACTTGTCTGGATCTAGTAATATCAGTTATAAGTTCTTTGGGTTCCCATATATGACTGGTAGGTTTCCAATAAGAATTATGTAATATATTTGAAAAATAAACTCTATTTGGTCTATAATGACTTGAAATAGTAGAGAGTGTATCATTACATGAACTAGTTTATTTTTTTCCAGAACTGAGAGTAAAGCTATATGCCCTAGATTTAGAAACAAAGTTTTTTCATCCAATACTTCTTTTTCCAGGATGATAGAAAATCCCAGTAGTATATTTAGGGGAAATGTGTTTACCTAGAATCTGAGTAAGAGTAATTTTCCCATGGGTTATATTTTATAATCCTTTCATAAATTTCTCAAATTTTTTTAATACATTGTTCTCCTTGAGTAGTTGAGAATTTTTTCTTTTTCAATTGTGATATTAGATTTATTAGTCACAGTAAGAGAATTTTGTTTCTTCAACGATTTATATTTATCTTTATGTTCATTGCATGTCTCTTCGAGAATATTATATTATTGAAACATATCTTTATTAGACATTTTTTCAGAGTAACTCTCATCTCTAGAATAGTATGAATTATGTAAATAATATTATAGGGTTACCTTAGATGTGTTTTTCATAAAACACATATTGGATTTATTAGCATGTTCATCATGTAAAGATTATGAGTCAATTGAACTGTCCTCAGAAGAACTCCATGTTACTTTCATTTCCTTTTTATACTTTCTATATTTTCACTCAAATTTATTTTTATACATGATCTTTGGATAGTTGGACTTGATATGACCTTTGTGATTACACTCATAGTAGACAATTTCAACAGTCTTGTTACTTATTTTCCCATCCTTCTTCCAAATTCCTTTTGGATAATATTTTCGCTTGATGTAAGAATTTCTGAAAAAAGTTCTTGTTGTAAAATCTCTTGAATCTTGTAGACAATTGATCCATCTCCTCATCAATGTCAGGTGATGACTGCTCACTGCTAGAACTCTCTACAGAAACATCGAATTTCCCATTGTATTTGGGTTTAGAGGTGGTGGTTTTGAATGCAAATAATTTTGGTTTGAGTTCATCCTCCCCTTACTTTTTGACTTGTAGCTCCACTTCATACATCTACCATTTTCCATTCAGTTCTTTTATATGTAGCTTACTGATGTCACATGATTCTCTAATAGAGACAGAGGTTCCTCTCTATCTGTCAGGTAGGCATCTGATAATTCTCATGATCTATTCCATAGAAATGACTTCTCTTCCAATAGAAATCATAGTGTAAAAAATTTCATTGAACCTGAGATACATGTCTGAAATAGGCTCATAAGGTTTCATTTTAAAGTTATCATATCTAATAGTATAAGTATTACGTCTCATTTCTTTCACACTAGATGTTCCTTCATGTGAAAAAGATAAGGTATCCCAAATTTCAGGATTAGTTTTACAAGAAGAGATTCTATTAAATTCCTCATCTCCTAAAGATAAGTATAAAGAATTCACAGCATTGCAATTGTTATTGTAGAATGTTTTGGTAGGTTCATCCCAAGTGATTCTATCAGTAGCTGGAATATTATATTCATTTATAAAATAAGACCAAATTTCAAAACCCATACATTCTAAACACATTTTCATTTTGATTTTACATTGAGCATAATTGGTTTTATTAAAAAATGGTTGTCCATTGGTTGCAACACCTTCTAATATATTATCCATAGTAAAGAAATAACTTAAAAGATCTAGAAATTTAAAATTAATAGAAATTTACATATCTTTAAAGTAAAATGACAATCACAGTTGAATAAGGTTAAAAACCAGAGTCTTAATAGGATTAACAAGTAAGCCACTAATACCAAATGTTGGTCAGAGTACAGTATTAAAGAGGGGGGGTGAATTGAGTAATCTTTTTAAAGTTTCTGTTTACAAATATTCTTGAATGGTTTCCCCAATAAAGTTAATATATCTATAGAGAATCAAGGATATACTATTATGAAAGTTTGACTGTTTAAGATTGATTAATTCAAAGTAAACTAAATACTGGGTTTTAACATTAATTTTGAATCTATTCTAATAAGGTAATAAAATTATAACTTCTTTCCTAGATCAACTATCATTGTAAATTTAGTGATTTTTAAATTATACTATAATCTAGTAAAATAGAGAAGACTAAATTAAGTAACCCAGTGGATATAAAACAAGTAGTTCGGTATCAAGACGAGACCTATTCCACTCCACATGGTGATCACCTTCCACCTAGCAGTTTATATAAATAAAATAGATACACAGCCTGTATTGGGATTTACAACAGTGCACAAGACTATCCAGGTCAGACGACCTCTTCAATATTTCATTGTCAGTAGAAACTACAAGGCCACAAAGGGACCTCTTCCACACTTATCCATGGGTATAGACAAGTGTAGAAAGATTTTTGAGAAATGATATCTTATATCCTTCAGTTTAACACAGGAGACAATGTGTGTTATTATACAGATACAGACATTGCTCAAAAGATATGAAAAAAATAAACAAATAAAAGATGATGAGAGAGGGTTAGATGTGCTCTAAATGTTTTTCTATGCTACTCTGGACTTCTGAGATGAAACAGATGTAGAAATCGAATTGTTGTATAGAAAACAGAGTATTGCATGTCAGTTAGATCTGAATTGTGTTCTTCATGAAGATGGTAGTGTAAAGATGTACTCAACTTTGGGATTTGAGTATGCTTCATGTACTCTTAAGCAGTGTTGAGTTTCATGTTCAAGTTATTTTTTTCTCAAGAAAGCTCTAGGTGTTTCGTCATTGGCGTTCTCACACCCGCTTTCATGTGTGTTTTGTATTTGGTCCCCACATCTCTTTTATTTTTGAGTGCATGTGTTGAAGCTGATAGGTTTCATGTATTCTAAACCTCATACCTTGTAATATTAGGTGACATGTCTACAAAGAAACATTAATTATTTCAGTGCATTTAAAACATCAAATATGACCATTAGAAATTAAATAGAGAGTTGGAAAACAAATTAAGAAACAGTGTCACAGTTTATTTGTAAACAGTGTCTCCATGAACTAGTTCCTTCTTGAAATAATGTTTCATGGTACCAGGGTGTTTGACTGCAGTTTTTATGGTCACGATGTCTAGTTCACAGTTTCTGGTTTGTGGTGTGTTTGATTCACAGTGTCTGGTTCATGGTGTGTCTGATTCACAATGTCTAGTTCTCAGTGTGTCTGATCCACGATGACATGTCCTAGTGTTTGGTTCACGGTGTGTCTGGTTCATGGTGTTTGGTTCATGGTGTGTCTGATTCATGGTATCTGGTCATAGTTTCTGGTTCACGGTGTGTCTAGTTCACAATGTGTTTGACCATAGTGTCTGGTTCACGGTGTGTCTGATTCACGGTGTCTGGTCGCAGTGTCTGGTTCCTTTTCTAGAAAAGAATAACCGGTGGCATACTCACAGTGTCTCATAATCATCCAAATATATGTATTCAGACTTAAGCATTTATATTCATAGAATGGATTAGATATAATCTTTAATCAAATAAATCATTATAAAGTAAATCAAATATAGTGTATAGTAATTAGACTGAATTTATAACAATTAAGATATTTGATAGCTGTACATAAAGAATAGGATACTAATAATTTGAATATGATTTGAGAGAGATTATAGGAATACCAAGAATTATAGAATATATAAGATTTGTGATTATTAAAACATGATTGATACATGATGATTCCAACAAAACATAAAGAGGATTATCGAAGAAGAGTTAAGGTTTCTAAAACACGTTTTCATTATACTTATTCTTATAACTTCAGATAAAATCTTCAAAATATTCCCTAATAAAAAAAATTGACTAACCTATAATTTAATATTTTATTATATTAACAAAATAACCTGTTTCCATCCCCACTTCTGTCAAATGGAAAATGTAATCATCAATTGTGTGTATGACAGACTACTGCCTCATGAGCAGAAGTAGTTTTTTTTCCATCACCACATTTCAAGGCTATAAGTAAAAATTTATCTATAATATTTTTGTGATATTTATGATAATATTATATTTATATTATTATCATATAACTTATGACATCATACATTCCATTTTGGGTGGTAAACAATACCGTCCTTTGTGTGTACGCCGAACTATCACCACAAGAAGTGTGTGATTCATTTTTCACTTATACCATACATGAAAGGTTTTAAGGTAAAAATTAATGAATATATGTGAAATTTATAAACTATATTTTTTCAATAAAAAATAATATCAAAGATAAATTTTTATCTTCCATTTTTTTGGAAAGTAATAACTTGCTTGTGTGTATGTGTAGATTACCACCTCCACACATCGATGTAAACTGTTTTTCATTTTATTTTTTACATGGATAATAATAAAGATGTCTTTGAATAATATAATTCAAAATAATGAAATTATAAGGATCCTTTAATTATGTATTTATATTTATTATCCTTTTGTGCTCCCTTCAAAAAAATTGAAACAATGTTCATGCGTATGTATTCCCTACAATATATATATGGTGTAATCTATTTTTTATCATTGACATTAATAGATTAATTGAAAAAAAATATTTAATTAATATATATATAATACTATTATTAAATATAAAATGGTATGATATATATTATAATGGTTCATTAATAGATTTATAATAAACCTATATTTATTATATAAGAGTTTCATGTCACGACCCACCATCACCAAGAAGAGGGAAGGGACAACAAATCGCCCTACCCTTCCTTCCTCATGTTAAAGGTGAGATAATGACCCCCCAAACACACCTTCAATAGGTCCCAAAGTGACGAATAACACCAAGGAATAGAATCACACAAAAAATGGAAGGCATTAACCTTTTTTTTAGTAGGATCATGAGATAAGATAATAAATCTCTAACAATACCCATTCTATAGGGAGAGGTAAAGCTAAAACAAACCATTCCCATATGCTTGTTCCAAATATAAGCGGTACAAAAATACAACAAAACTCCAAAGGAAAGTACCAAAGAATAGAAAGTCAGCAACGACAACTACCCAAAAGTCTAAACTAGTAGGTTCCAGCAAAGTCCTCAATGTCCACCTGGAAACCTGAAAGCAGTTTTATAAACATAGGATGTGTATACATGTATACTCAGTAGAGAAAACCAGAAGCTCTTATGCACAAGTGGGGATACATACAAATTCCCCTGAAAAAGAAGATATCAAAGAAACTAGCAAGGAAACAATCCACTCAAACCTCACCAAATAACACTTCCTAAATAATGCAAGTCAAGTAATTGTAATAGTAAAAAACATCGTTGTTTGGGTACCCTGCGCCACTTACCCATTGGTTATTGAAGTCATCCTATGCGTCAGACCTCCCCTGCCATTCTCCCCACAGTCCCACTGCCATACCCCGCCCGCACACACACATGGGCTACCATAACCACACATCCCACATGAAGACACCTAGGCCACAACAACCAAATGTAACCACGCCCGCAGACACCTGTGCCTCATCCCGAAGACACTGGGAAAACAACCTGCCTGCACACACATGGGACAAATACCACAACTACCCGGCCTGAAGAATCTTGAGCTATAATGGACCTCATCCATCACAGCCTACCCAAAGAGTCTTGGGATACTTGGGAATGGGAGAAGTAAAGGAGCTAAAAACAAGCCACTCATAGGAGTGTTGGAAAAAATACCCTCCCCAATGGAATGGGGTGTTTATCATGAAGTTCTCAACTTGGGTGGGGAACTAATAACAAAAATAAAAAATAAATTATACATATAGGTAACAAGCACTCATCCTAGACAAGGGGTCAAAAAACCAGCCCATATACGAACACCCATGTTACTCTTTATTCATAGGAAGCAGCACAACCACAACCATGTCACAAATTATTCCTGGAAAACAATTCCCCATAGAACAGATTCTTGTTTTCATCTTCAAGTGATTATACTTAAATAAATCTTCACTACCGGGAAACTAACATTCATAACCACAAGCCAAGGATGGAGAAACAACCAAGCTGTAATACAAGCATTCACACATGGTTCTGTTTTAAGGTGACAACCACCAAAGGGATCTGTGGGATCCTTCAAAGAACTAGTACCAAACCAAGACGCAACATATGACCCCACATAGCCTTAGGTCTAAAAATTCACGACTTTACCAAAATAGAGGATCACATCCCCATCCAAGTCACCTCACAAGCATAAACCATAAACATTACCAAAACAGAGAAAGGGAGTTTTAAAATTTAAATTTTCAATTCACTTAGTTTCGTATTTATGTTTGGCTAACTGGCGTGACCACACAAGTATTCTTAATCATTGGGTATCCATATAATCAAAAACGTTTACATGATTTACCAGTTTCAATGCTATAGCTATTCAATTACATAAATATTTAGAAAATAGAGGTTCATTAGTGTGCATGAAGGGACCACTAGCGACTATGATTTTCAGTGGAAATGAGACCTTACAATTCACAACATATTAGTAAAGGTAAAAGAGTTCAACATCATCATCAAACACACCCCTCCATTCTTTAAAACCATTTATTATCTTCATTTAGGATTTGTTTTATCCATCCACGTAAGGACATTATCATACCCACCCTCATGATGCATGGTAAAGAGATACAAATGAAAAAACCAACTCAGATGATCAATGATCAATGTTTTTTTCCTAGCACCAATAATTAGGGATGACCTAATTGCAAGGGAGGAACTCAGAAGACCCCAAGAATGAGCATGAAAGGCCTTGTCATAGACGTACCACAAGACTTGGGAATGGGGACACCAAATGCACCAAGGAAAGGAGGAAACCTACAAAGAAAAATAAGGAAATAATATTAGTCAGAAAAAAAGGTGAGATATTGGAGTTATGGAATATGAAAAATCTTGAATAGATTTAAAGGCGGATCGTGGTTTCACCATGAGGTTTGATGGTTACACATGATGGTATTAATTATTATTTAATAATTCACATAGGAAGGGTGGAAATAATTGTTATGTGCTAAAGGATTTCATTTAAAGAGATGAAAACGGGTTTGTTGATGGTTTACCCACTCCTAGGGGATTTAAAACGCTGTTTATGGTGACAAATATAGCTTTGAACCACATTAAGAATGATAAAAGTTATGAAATAGGTGTTATAGAAAAAATAGGGAAGAAAACCATGACACCCCTCTATGGCCGATTGGTGAGACATATAGGTGAAACCGATCAGAGGAGTTGATTGGGTGAAGCTGATCCAGTGAATCTGATCCCGTGAAGTTGATCCCATGAAGCTGATCAGTGAAGTTGATTGGGTGAAGCTGATCCCATGAAGCTCATCCTATGAAGCTGGTCCAGAGAATCTAATCCTGTGAATGAGATCCTATGAAACCGATCGGTGGAACAGATTTGTGAAACCAATCTATGAAATCGATTGGATGAAAACCAATTGGGTGAAACTGATTGGGTGAAACCGATCTGTGAAACTAATTGGGTTAAACCGATCTATGAAACCAATTTTGTGAAACCAATCTGTGAATATGATTGGGTGAAACCAATTTTTAAAACCGATTGGGTGAAACCGATCTCTGAAACTGATTAGGTGAAACCGATATGTGAAAACGATTGGGTGAAACCTCTCTGTGAAACCGATTGGGTGAAACCGATTAGCGAAACCAATTTGGAGAAACTGATCTATGAAACCTATTGAGTAGAACTGATCTGTGAAACCGATTGGGTGAAATAAATCTGTGAAACTGACCTGGTGAAGCCGATCTGTGAAACTGATAGGGTGAAACCGATATGTAAAACCGATTTGGTGAAAACAATTGGGTGAAACCAATTTGTGAAACTGATGGGATGAAACCGATCTTAAAAACCGATTGGGTGAAACCAATTGGGTGAAACCAAATGTGTAAAACCAATATGTGGAACAGATCACATAAAGTTGATCTATGAAGCTAAACTGTGAAGAAGATCTGTAAAGCAGATCTGTGAAGCAGATCTGTGAAGCGGATCAGTGAAGTTGATTAGTGAAGCAGATCAGTGAAGCTGATCTGTGAAGCTAATTAGTGAAGATGATCAGTAAATCTGGTTAGTGAACTTGATCAGTGAAGCTGATAAGTCAAGATGATCAGTGAAGCTGGTCTGTGAAGCTGATTAGTGAACCTGATCAGTGAACCTGATTTGGGAAGCTGATCTGTGAAACATATGGGGGGAACTTATTGGTGAGTCCATGACACCCCAACACATAGAATTTTTCAATTTAATGAACTAGGAGTGTATGGGTCATTACATCAGTTGCATCACAAAATTATTCTAACCCTTGAGAATACAAGAGTAACCCGAACGACCAATCCAGAAGATATCTCTCAATGAAAAACCATCCTGAACTGCCATATGAAACCCAATGATAATATTGTCCCATAACATGGAGCATGGATTTCCTTCCTCCATGTAAAGATAAAATCCACTTTTGGTGGCACTGACATGCTGACACTAGTTTAATCGAATCCTCTTTGATGCTTCTTGATTAAGAATTGTGTTCTCCCTGCCCCACATATCCGGACTTTTCATAAACATTCACATAGTAGGGAAAAAATTGTCTAAAAAACAAACAGGGCCAACATTACATCACAGCAGGTCACAAAAACAAGAACAAAAAGGAAGGCTCAGAATAGCAATTGAAAATAGATTTGGGTACTGAGCGTGCATTTGAGCTTCTCACCCCCAAGTACTCTCTTTGAGGCCACCATGCCTCCACCACACAGAACCAACGAGATGGTTCATCCATGAAGCACTTTCTCCTATTGAACTTTGATCCATACTGGTCTCTCCACGAATGTAGAATCATCCCCTATATTCAAATCTCCCCAGTCAATGACATGGGAGTCACCATGTAGATATAGACAAAGCTGGGAGATATGGAAAATTTCATGGATCGTTTCCTATAGAGGTGGAAACACTAGCTGATATGCCACCTCACTGACTCACACCAACACTTCAAAAGGCCCAATGAACCTAGTAGAGAGCTTTCTCCCCTTGCTAAAACTTCGTTACCCACATCATATGGAAACTTTCAAGAACACATGATCTCCAACCTCAAACTCCAAGGGCCTCCTCCTATGATCGACATACGACTTTTTCCCATCCTAGGCTGCCTTAATCCTCTCATGCCCAAGCTCAACATTCACCGTTGTGCTCTGCACTACCTATAGTCCAAGAACACCTGCCTCCCCAACATCGGTCCAACACACGGGTGAATGACATGGCCTCCCGTACAAGGATTCAAACAGTGCCATTCCAATATAAGAGTGATATATATTATTAAAGGAAGACTTTAATAAGTGAAAATTTCATTCCCATGACCCCCCAAAGTCCAAAACACATGCCCATAGAATATCCTCCAATGTCAGGATAGTTTTCTCTGTCTACCCCTCTATCTAGGTGTGGAAAGTAGTGCTAATACGTAATTGGGTGCGAAAAGCATGCTACAATACCCTCCAAACTTGTGAGGTAAACCATGCATCCCTATCTAAGACTATGTTCTTCGGAACTCCATGAAACCACATCACCACATACACGTATCTCTATGCTATGGCATTAATCACTATTGGCTCCTTGTTTTCTATGAAGTGAGCTGATTCCGTCACTTGGTCTACCACTACCTAGATAACATCACGACCTCCTTGAAACTTGGGTAGTCCTGTGACGAAATCAATCAATATGTCATCCTACTTCCACTCTGGGACATCTAACAGATGCAATAAACTTCTTGGGATGTGTTGTTCAACCTTCACCTGCTAACACACCAACCACCTTTCTATGAACTCTTCCACTACCCATTTCACCTCGAGCCACCAAAACTGTTCCCTTGGGCCTTAGTACATATTGGAAATTATATGGTGTACCATTATGAGTGATTTATGGAACTCATGGATAACTCCCTCATGCATCATGTCTGGAACAAACAACTTTATTCAGAAAAGAATCCAATTCTGACCATCCTCTGACCACCCTTCGGGATAATTTCCTTTGTTAACCTGATCATGCATCACTTCACTCTCTATGTATCCCCACTGAGACTCCTCTACCCACCACAATAGAGAGGGATACACTATAATATAAAATAGACAACCTCTACCAACATACACTCTTGATTCTAGGTGTAGGGCAGCCAAATCCTCCATTTCCTTCCAATAATTCACAGATTCCTAAACCGCATCACTTCATGACTTCCTGCTCAAGGCATCAGCTAAAACATTCCCCTTACCTTCAGTGTAAGTGATATCGAAGTTGTAGTCTTGAAGAAACTACACCCACATTCATTGTCACATTTTCACGTCCCTCTGGTTAAATATATTCCTCAAACTCTTATGATCCGTGAATACCACCAAGGGATCCTCAATGAGGTAATGCTGTCACAACGTCAATGTGAATACTACTGTTCCATGTTCTAGTTCCTGGGTGAAATAGTTACTCTCATGATGACATAACTGCCTAGAACCATAAGATATCACTCCCCATTGATACATTAGAAAATAACCCATTCCATGTCTAGAAACATCACAAAATACCTCATACAACACCCCTTCCTCAAGAAACCGTAGCACTAGAGCACTGACCAACCTTTCCTTCAGATAGCTGAAGGCTAGCCGACACTACTCACTACATACGAAGGCATGGTCCTTTCTAGTCAAAGCTGTCAAAGGAGTTTCAACCTGAGAGAAGTCAGGTACGAACGTACGATAATATACTTATAGACCAAGAAAACTACTAACCTCCATCACATTATTGGGTGAATCCCAAGAAACAACTACTTCATCATTTGATGGATGAACCACTACCCCTTTCCGAGACATCACGTGTCTATGAAAATTCACTTCTCATGTTAAGAACTAGCACTTGGACAATTTTTTAAAGAGATAGTGATGTAGAAGGATCTCCAAGACCATCCTGAGGTGCTTAGTATGTAGTTCTTCTGATCTGGAGTAGACCAAAATGTAATCGATGAACACAATGATGAACCCTTCCAGAAACATTCAGAAAACAACATTCATGAACCCTGTGAACATAACAAGTGCATTCATAACATCGAACAACATGACTATGAACTCAAAGTGTCTATACCTTCACCTGAAAGTAGTCCATGGGATATCACTGTCCTTTACCATTAACTGGTGATAACTAGACAATATATCAATCATAGAGAACCAACCTGCTCCCTCAACTAGTCAAAGAGATCGTCTATCCTTGGGAGAGGGTAACAGTTCTTGACTGTTACCTGATGCAGTATCAATTAGTATATGCATATCCTGATACCACTATCTTCCTTCTTCGTGAACAAGAGTAGATCACCCCATAGAGACACACTCGGTAAGACAAAATCCTTTTTCATTAGCTTTTCAAATTGGATCTACAAATCCCGCAACTCAGAAGGTACCATCCTATAAGGATCCATCGAAATCAGACGAGTACTAGGATTTAAGTCTATTCCGAACTCAATGTCACATTGAGGGGGTAGAGTCACAAACTTCTTAGTAAAATCGTCTAGGAACTCTCAGACAACTGTCGGAACATCCATTATCTCCACATCCACTAATTATTCTGAATAATCAGCCAACATAGAAGGAAAGGCTCCACACACCGTCTCCCCACCTGAAAACTCTATTCACCAATAAAAGATAAAAACTGGCCATACTCATCGGAGAACATTACTCTTATTTAGAAGCAGTTGATAATAGCATGAACTGAAAACAGCCAGTCGATGCCTAGGATGACTTCGTACGGTTACATTCACAGAAGAAGGAGATCTCCAGAAGACTGATGTGACCCTAACATCAGTCTGCATCCCTGGAAAACATCAAACTAGCTGGTAAGACCCCAAATGGCATACTCAACACCCGGGGCATGGAGAGTCTCTCTATATATTTCCCCAAGGAATGGGATTTACCGGGTGAAAAATGGTTAATAATCTCTTGAATCATTCAAGACGCATGATAGTGTGATAAAGAATATTATCATACATTGAACAACTTTCGGCCCTGCTAGAACTACTACCTCTACGGCGTGCAACATCCCATGAACCACCTTTTATTACCCCTGGTTTTCAGCTACCTCTAGGATCAACACTTGTCGATGTCCTTGAGAAGCACCCTGGGGTCGTCCTCCTCTTGTAACGTCTGCTCTTAGAAGAGCAGGAGCTCGCTATCCTTACTACTGTTGCGGAAATGGTCTAGCTAGAAACTGCTGCTGATAAGATGGGAACTGAACCTTCCCACCACCACTGTACTACACTCAGTCTGGGAATTGATATGGAAATCTCCTAAAACTACCACAGATGATGCACCTCAGTCCTTGGCCAGCAAGGAAAGGGCAAGGACTAAGAAATCGAAATTGGAACTACCAGGGCCTACTCCCCACTGACCGAAACCTATAAGGCCCTGTTTTTGGAGGTCTACTGCTGACAACCTTCCCATTTGACAAGCCAAACTAGCTCCCCTCTCCCAGAACACCTCCTAGAGTGTGGATATTCTCTAGCTCTTCAACTATCTTTTGGACCTCTACATACATTGGTAGGGCTAAGGGAGTAACCACCTACTGAAGAGAAGGTTGATGTTCCTCCTCTAAACATCATTCCCAAAACTCCACATCTATAAAATGGTCCTGGGAAAAATGAAGGATATCCTTGAACTTGATTCCAATCTCTGTCACTGAAATTCTCACTTAATAAAGGGAGATTAACTTCTACCTCTTCTCCTCGTTCATCGTGGAAGAGAAAAATTATTCCCGGAATTCAATCTCGATGTCAGTCTGTGAAACTTAAACCTCCCTCTACTCCCCAAGAAAGAGTGTCCACCACTGAAACTCCACTCCCCACACTTGGATTATATCCAGAGGAACCCATTACTCCATCAGAGTAGGGATCAAGATGATAGATATCACCATATCCTTAAACTAGCCCTCAATCTCCATGTCTGAGACGCTGCCCTTGTACTTCCCGAGGGTCTTTCAATGAAAGGTACGAAGTGTACTCTTCCACTAGGCATCCACATACTCTCAATAATCCCTATGATAATCAGAAAAGATAGCCTCCTGGGCCTCAATCACCCGCACTACCCGTGGATGTCATCTGGGTGCAATAGCTATGAAGTAAACAAGGAATTCCTCAGCTCGAGTAGTGTAGAGGATTCCCTTAGTTTTGTTCAGAAACTTATTATTTATTTATTTAAATTCCTAGAACACTTAGAACACATAAGAAAACAAGTGATTATGATGCATGTACCTTTCTTAGGGCCTCTACGCCACAATCAGTGTAGCATCACTTGGTCGTTTGGTTGGTCCAGAGTCCTGGCATCAGATCATGGGGGCCCCTAAAATCCCATATCTTGGCCGATCTTCCCTGCCCTATTTCACGCACCAAGATTTCCTAACACCATTTCTCTAAAACCCCATGAAATCCTCACTATGCATAACCCTGATCTTCATCCTATCTCTCAACCTGCCTTTAATACCATTCTGTTATGACCCACCGTCACCAAGATGAGGGAAGGGACAACAGATTTCCAGACCCTTCCTTCCTCAAGTTGAAGGAGAGATAATGACCCCAAAACCCACCTTCAATAGGTCCCGAAGAGGTGACTAGAACCAAGGGTATAGAATCACACACAAAATAGAAGTAATTACCCTTTTTATTTAGTAGGATCAGGAGATACGATAGTAAATCCCAAATAACACCAAATCTGGGGGTAGAGGTAAATCCAAAACAAACCATTCCCATATGAATGTTCCAAAATTAAGTGCTACAAACTTACATGAAAAATAGAAAGGAATATACGAAAGAAAAAAAAACAACAAAAACTACCCCAAAGTCTGAACTAGTGGGGTCTGAAACGGTCCTCGAAGTCCTCCTAGAAACATAAAAGTAGTTTTATATACATAGGTTGAGTATACAGGTATACGCATTAGGGAAATCCAAAATCTTTCTTGCACAAGTGGGGAAGAATACTAATGCACTGTGAAAAAGGAGATATAAATGAACCTATGAAAGAAACTATCCACCCAATACTCACCATGGAACACACCCCAAATAACAAAAGTCAAGTAATGTAATAGTAAAACACATTGATGTTTGGGAACCCTTTGCCACTTTCCCACTTGTTGTTGAAGACATCATATGCGTTAGACCTCCCCCTCCATTCTCACCATAGTCCCACTACCATACCCTACCCACACACACACCTAGGTTACCACAACCACAAACCCCTCCCGCAGACACCTGGGCCACAACAACCAAATTTAATCACACCCACTGACACCTAGGCCTCATCCTAAAGACGCTTGGGAAACAACCTTCCCGCACGCACCAGGGCTAACCCCACAACTACTCGGCCCGAAGAATCATGGGATGTAATGGACCTTTGGCCGTCATAGCCAGCCTAAAGAGTCTTGGCCTCCCCGAGAACGGGAGCATAAAAGGATCTAATAATGATCCACTCGTATGAGTGTTCAGAAAACACCCTCCCCCTTGAAATGGGGGTTTTCAGCATGAAGTGTTGAACTTGGGTGGGGAGCGAATAAGAAACATAAAAAATAAATTATACACACAGGTAACAAACACTCACCCCAGCTTAGGGGTTCCAAAACCATCCCATATATAAACTGCCTAATTACTATTCATTCATAAGAAGCACCACAGTCACACCCATGTCACATCTTATTCCCGGATAAAAATTCCCCATTGAACCAAATATTTTTTTTCATCTTCTTGTGATTATATTTAAAAAATTCTTCAATACTAGGAAACTAACAGGAATAGACACAAGCCATCGAAGGAAAAGAAAAAGCCAAGTAGTAATACAAGCATTCACACCTGGTTCTCTTGTATGGCCACTACCATCGAAGGGATCCGTGAGATCCCTCAATGTACTATAACCAAATCATGACCCAAAATATGACCCCACAAGGACTTAGGTCTACAATTCCACAACTGCACAAAAACAGAGGCTCCCATCCCCATCCACATCACCTTACAATCATCAACTATAAAAATTACTAGAAGAGGGCAAGGGAGTTTTTAAATTTAAATATGCCATTAATTTATTTCTGTATTTCATTTTGTTTAACTAGGGTAACCACACAAGGATACTTATTCAGTGGGCATCCATTTAATCAAAAAAGTTTATGTGATTTACCAGTTTCCATGTTATAACCATTCAATCACATATATATCCAGAAAAAAGGTTTATTAGTGAGCAATAATGGACCACTAGAGACCATGATTTTCAGTGGACATATTCCCATACAATTGACAACATATTAGTAAAGGTAAAAGAGTACTATATAATCATAAAACTCCTCATTTCAATCTTGAAAACCTTTTATTATCTTCGTTAAGGTTTGGTTTCATCCATACATGTAGAAAAATTATAATATCCACCATGCATGATGCACAATAAAGAGAGTCAAAGGAAAAACATTACTTGGATGATCAAAGATCGAAGTTTTTATTCGGGTGCCAACAACTTGAGATGCACAACTTGTAGGGGAGGAACTTGAAGGAATCTAAGAATGAGCAGGAAAGGCTTCAGCACAGGTGCACGAGTAGCCTTAGGAAATGGGACACCAAAGGCACCAAGTAAAGGAGGAAGCCAACCATGAAAAAGAAAGAACTAAATCTAGTGCGATAAAAATACGATATCCTTGAGTTACAACATATAAAAAATCTTGAGTAGCTTTAAAGGTAGATTATGGTTTCACCACATGGTTTGATGGTTACTCATGATGGGATTACTTATTATTTGATAATTCACATTGGAGGGGTGGCCATAATAGCTGTGTTCTAAAAGATATCATTTAAAGAGAGGAAAATAGGTCTTTTGAGGGTCTCCCCACTCCAAGGGTATTTAAAACATTGTTTATGGTGGTAAAAACAGATTTTGACTACTATAAAAAGGTTAATGAATTAAAATTGGTGTTATAAAAAAGTGGAGAAGAAAACCCTAACACCCCTCTGTGGTAGATCAGTGAGACTGATAGGTGAAACCGATCGGTGGAGCTAATCGGGTGAAGTAGATCCATTGAAGCTGATCCCATAAAGATGATCCCATGAATCTAATCAGTGAATCTTATTGGGTGAATCTAATCCTGTAATGCTAATCCTATGAAGCTGATCCCATGAAGCTGATCCCATGAAGCTTATCTGGTGAAACCGATTGGTGGAACCGATATGTGAAACCAATATGTGAATCCAATTTGGTGAAACCGATCTGTGATACTGATTGGGTGAAACTGATATGTGAGATTGATTAGGTGAAACCCACATGGAAACTGATTGGGTGAAACTGTTTTATGAATCTGATTGGGTGAAACCGATATCTGAAACTGAGTGGGAGAAACTGATATGTGAAACTGATTTTGTGAAACCGATCTGTGAAACTAATAGGGTGAAATCGATATGTGAAACTTGTCAGGAGAAACCGATCTGTGAAACTATCTACGTGAAACCGATCCATGAAACTGATTGGGTGAAATCGATATGTGAAACTGATTTGGTGAAACCAATCTATTAAATTGATCAGGTGAAACCAGTCTGTGAAATATATTGGGTGAAACCGATATATGAAATCAATTAAGTAAAACCGATCTGGGAAACCGATTGGGTGAAACTGATCTATGAAACCGATTGGGTGAAACTGATCTCTGAAACAGATTGGGTGAAACTGATCTCTGAAACCGATTGGGTGAAACTGATTGGGTGAAGTCGATCTGTTAAAACTACTAGGAGAAAACGATTGGGTGAAACCGATTTGTGAAACTAATGATGTGAAGATGATCTGTGAAGTTGGTCAGTGAAATAGATGGGTGGAACTAATCAGTGAGTCTTGGACACCCCGACACTTAGAATTTGGCATAGTAATGGACCATGAGGGTTTGTCCCATTACATTCTAGACACAAATAATGAAAGTCAAACCTTATGTTTTGTTTTCTCCCCACACATTTACATCCTCTATACATACACCATAATAACCACTTATTCATTTTTTGTGGTCTATATAATTTACCATTTGATATGTTATATCATGAATATATTTATATTTATGTTATTTAAGGTTTTATTTTAATTTATTTATTTCTTGTGTATTATGATTTAAAATCAACCAAACTGTTAAGGGTTTATTTCAAAATCGCACCATTATTCGAGATTGTTTTTATATAAGTCTACCTTGTAGAAATTATTTGATATTTATATATTAATATAAATATATTTTATTATACTATTTTAATCCAAGATTTTTAGGTAATATTAAAAATTTTCCAATCTTTGGTACTTAAAACAATTAAGAAAACATATGTCAAAAAATTTGACTTTATTTATCTCTTTGGTCTGATATATTTTTCCATCAAAATATATGTCTTCGAGAAATATTCCAAAAATAGGTTTTTTGAATTTTAAAAGTGATTTATAAAATGAATTTTAACCATTTATTCTATTTTAAAACAAATCTTTAATGGAATATTGATGTTGTTTTCAAAGAAAGGCCCATTTGGATTTTATCAAAAATTTGAATGAAATAATTTTTTTAACATGTATGGAATGAAAATAATTATCCACATTCATGAACAATAAATGTGGTAAAATTATTTTACATGATTTTAAAGGTTATTTTTGATGAAAATTGTTTATAAAATATGTTGTAACCTTTTAATTTTAAAAATATTAATAGAGTGAAGAAGTTATTTTCCTAAAAATGCTTTTAATGAGATATTTATGGTATTTCAATTGTTAAATGTCATAAAATCTTTATTGAACTTTTTTTACAGTGGTTATATTTTGTATTGATACCATATTTATTATTCTTCTAGATGGATCATGATTAATTTTATTGGGGATGTATAACTTTATTACCATTCAACATATTAATCGGGATGAGTTATGATTATGTTTATGGATTGGGGTATGTATAGTGATTTTAGAGCTTTATTTTTAAATATTTTTATTTATGTTGAATCTATTTCACTCCATTTACATGAAGAATTAATTGGACTTATTAGGTGAACCGCAGGGCCCAAATATACATATCCCATCGATGCATTGATAGGTTTAATGAGAAAAATTAGTGTTGGTATTTGGCTGAGGCCTTACCTATTGATTTAAGATGTCTTGGAATGAGACCATGAAGATATGATGTCCTAGAATGAGGTCTTGAATATTGATTTAAGTTGAATATATTTATCAATTCCATCATTTTGAATTCAATCTGTGATATTCCAAGGGATTATTTGATTTTTTAGAATATTGAATAATCACATAAAATATAAATGGAATAATTTTATGTTGGAGTAAATCTAAGAGATTTTATGTTGGACTTAGGACATATCTTGGAGAATGAATTTTCATTAAGAGAATTTACATATAGTAATAGTTATAACTCTACTATTGACATATAAGTGGTAAAATGAAAGTCATCATTGAGCTAGACTGAGATTGGTGGTACATATATTGTTGGGATAGAGATGAGAAAGGATATGATGAAGAAGGTTCGGGCGATCCATGAGTGCATGAGGACATCCTAGAGTAGATATAATTCTTACACTGAATGATATTTTATGACCTTGGATTTTGATCATAGATACAATGGTTTCTTGAGAGTCCTTCCACTATGAATACTATAGAGGATTGACTAGGGAGCTAAACTATCCTAGAGGTTCACATGGCCATTCATGATTTCATAGAGGGTTTGTGAGGTTGTTTACAATGATCATAATGTCGAAGTAAGAACTAATCAGGAATAAACAGTCTCGATTAGATTGATATTTTTAAATACACCCTCACAATGATGGTATTTTTGAATTTAGAATTAATCAATGAATATATTATGTGTATATATGTAATTTCCACCTAGAAAATGTTGAAATAAAAAAATAGATAGTGACAATTCATTACACACATAATCTTAGTGTATAAAATACAACAAGGTAATATATCTCAATGAATAAAAATTTATTTATGAAAATAATTACCACTTGGTAATTTTCAAATAAATTCCAATTGGATTAAATACATCAAATTTAAACATCAAATACCTTGACATACAAATTAATCAAGATGGAACCTATCAGATGTATTTTATTTACATTGTAAAAAATTAATTTGGTATAAATATTAATAATATTCATCAATGAAGGGAAATTGAGATTAAGTTCTTTAATTCATGATTCCATTTGGTTTAATGTAAATTAACCTCCGGTATGTTATTTTTAAAAATTTCATTAACTTAATGTTTAACCATATTAATATTTATAATATCACATGTGATCCTTTTATTACGTCTTATGAACTGTTCATTAATAATCTTTCATTTTTGGTTGTTTCTGGTGTTAATTGAATTTTTTTCTCATTCGTTATTTGTCATGAAAGTTCATATTCCAGTTAATATTAAATATTTTAATCATCTATAGAACAATAATCATGAAATAATTATCATATTAATTCAAAAATTATACTTTTAAAACCCATCATGAAATATTTTTATTAGAAATGAAGTATGTTACAATCTTATTGATGGTAGGTCATATATACGTATGAGTAACATTTCTATTTTCCAATGATTATTATGGAAAGGTGGTAAGTAGTATTTAATCATTCCAAAATTATCAAAATATCCTACTTACTATAAATATTATTTAAATCTAATTATATATATAATGATTTTAGTGTGGTGATAAAAATAGAGTCATATCGCTTCGGGAAGGAAGTGGTCCACACATACACGAGCGACATTATCATATTTTAGTGTGAGTAAGAAAACAGAAAACTATATTTTATAATGGTAAATAATTTAATAATATAGTTATCTTTTCTTTTATATCACATATATATATTAAATTTATTTTAATTATATTTAAGAAAATTATTAGTGAAAAATGATTCACATCACTTCATCAGGCGATATTTCGCCACACACATTGCCGACATTATCATGTCCCCTATAAAATGAAACGTAAAAAGATAAATGACGTCCCGAAAATATTTTTTTCTTTTAATTAATTTTTCCGCATCTTTTTTCTTTTGGTTTAGTTTTAGGGCACGTTTCTTATAAGATTTTTTTGAGTTTAAGAGGTTTTTTGGGTAGTTTTGGCCCTGTGCATAGTTTGGTCCAAACCATGGTTTGGCCTTGTGCTTGGATTGGTGCAAACCATGTGAACCCCGAGAAAATCCATGTGGATCCCAGTTAGTGTCTTGAAAAAATTTCAAAACATTCATATTCTTATAGAAACCATGTGAAAAGAATTTAGAATTGATATATCATTTGATATAGATGAGTTGGAAGTTTGCCACATGATTTCCCAGACCCCACATCTGTCTAGTGCGAGTGTACCTCCTCTTAAGTAGGGTGCACATATTTGGAACACATCTTGGAATACCATGACTCCAGTCCATGAAATTTTCCATGGATTATTAAAAAATTTAATTTATAGGTTTTACAATCCCTTTTAACCCATTTTGGGTTTCTCCTCCCCCTTTTTTGTTTTTGGAACACGAGAGGGCTCCCAATCCCCTCTACTTTAGTTCCCCCTCCTCCTCCAATAGTGCATCTTCTAGGACAGTATGATTGTTTCTTTTGGATTCCTTTTCTTTTTCAATTCTTCTTCTCATCATCTCTTGGTATCTTGGTTTTCATTCGATGGTTCTTTTCTTGGATAAACTCTATAGTCTTGTTTTGATGTTTGGATGGTGTTTCTATTATTCTCAGGTGTTTGAATTGTCTCTTGGGTCATGTACTTCCTAATCCCAGGCTTCCATATCATTGGCACACCATTTAGGTATATGTTACCATATATTAACTTTTTTGACCAATCCATTTCATACTTGAGATTCTCTAAATGGTTCATAAATATTGTACACTTTCTTAAAGTGTGTTAGTGTATTTTCTTCCATATGAATAATGGAAATTTGGTTGAAATATATTTTCCTAAAATTTCTAGGATTATGAAAATATGTATATGTATTTAAATTTTTGGATAAAATTTCTAATGGTATTTCAATAGGATTTTGTTGTTTTAGAAAATGTTTATGGTGTGACTTGGGTTTTTGTTATATTTTGAGTTGTTTGAGACTGTGGAGTTGAGATTTGTGTGTGATTCTACGGACTTTTAGTGTTGTAATTCACTTTATGATTCTTAAATTGAATTTTTTTTCATCCTTTTAATTTTTGACAAGTTTTACATTTTATTTGGGCATACCCACATGTGAGTACGGATTACATATGTATAAAATACAAATGATAATTGATTCTAAAAAAATTAATCTTAATACATTGATTTCAAAACACCTTCCACGCTTATTCTTCTCTTCCTTAGTATTTTGTTCCTTTCAAATGTTTCCTTTGAACACATAAGTATTTTATAAATGCTTTCAGGTTTCCCAAATGATCTCAAATTTTGTTTTAGAATTTTTTTATGATTTTTTCCTATTTGGAACCTTGAAATGTGGTTTGGTAGTGAAATTATATAAAGGAATGTTTGTAACCTTTAAATAATGTTTTATGTTTATATCTTGGTTTTGAAAAAATTTGGAAATGGATTTTAATTTAAAATGGGAAGGCCTAGTTAGTATTTTGTGATGTTTTATAATTTTTTTAATCTTTGGTTATGTGTACAGCTGGATGGCCCCAAGGATGATTTGATGTGTGATGAGAACCTTTATGGTGTTCCCTTCGAGTTGAGGGATGTCATGTAGGTTGTTTATGAGTTTGTGAGAGGTATGATTCGTGGCATCAATGAGTTAGTGGATCATTGAACATGTGTGAGGAACCCTTCATTCTAGAGATATTATTATCATGGGATTCCTATGTGTCATCTAGAGGGTGGATTTATGGTCTCTTGTTGAACATGATTAGACAGGTTGGTACCCTTGAATTTGTTGTGAGTCTACAAGAGTTTTAACACTGGTTAGGCTAGTTTAGGGCATCCGGTTAGTTATTGACAATGGATATGCCCCATACACTGATAGGTGAGTCCAAACAAAGTACCTCCATGGATTAATTCAAGAGATGTTTAGGAAATCACCATTATTATTGTATACTTTTTTTGATTTATTTTTCATCACATTCATTATCATCCTTTCTAGTATTTCCTACTTGCAATATTTTCTATTTCATGGCATAGCTTTTGAAAAATTATTTTGGTTCCTTATTTTGGTATTATGTTTTAAAAATGGGTTTTTAAATGGAAATCAGTTTTGAAAAGCGAAATGTTATGTGTGTGTTTTTAAATAGGGAAAGACATGTTTGTTTATTTAAAATGATAAAACCATATTTTCTGTTTTTATTTCAAACATAATTTTTTTTACTATTTCAGGAAAGGTAATGAATGGAATCTATGGTTCCTACTTACTGAGCTTTTTTCTCACACCTTATTTATACCACATGAAATAAATGGACCCAACTTGTTTTTCTGGTTTCATTTTCTAGTTAAAGATTTTTTTTGTAGATGGGTGGTAATATGATTAGTTGTGATCAAGAGGTCACAGGGATATAGTATCATTCCTGGATCTGTATTATTTTAGTTTTTGTAGTCTTATTTGGTCAACTGTTATTATTTTTAGATAAATTATATTTATTTGTATTCAATGGATCATGGGTTCTTGATACATTTGATTAATTTTTTAGTAGTTTATATCATGATTAATCACTCCCACTATGATATCTTGATCCCAACACGTTTCACCAACCTGAGAGGATCTAGAATACCTCTCATGTCATTTTACTGGCTGAGTCTGGTGTAGAGTCGTATGGTATCTCAACATATTTCATGGAAAAATGGTATCCGAAAGACCCTTTGTTATTTGGAGAACTAGTTATACTAAAGATTAGTAATATCATAACTCAAGACATATAAATTGTAAGGACACCAAGAGCCCTTTATTGTTCAAAACCTCATATTTTTAGGGGTAGATTAGGAGTTGAGTTTTTGTTTTGGTCATTGGGTATGTTATTTGGGCGATGAAAATGGAAGTGAAATAGAGGTACATGGTGAGATTAAATATAATATAGAACCATGAAAATACTTAGTTCATAGTTTTATATGCTTATTGTGATTGGTTGATTCCTAGGGTTTTGTTTTCAAAACCAGGTGGGTGGGGTGTGCATGACCACTAGTTCTAGTTTTCATGGTGATTGGTGTGAATTGTGTTTTTGTTTTGTTCTATGTCGGTGCAAGTGGATTTTAAAATATAAATTTATTTTGCGAAATAGTTTTCAAAAGTACTAATATTTCTATATCTGGGTTTTGTTTAAAAAGTGGGATTTAGTGTTTAAAACATGATTTGAAAGAAGATTTTTGGTATTTGGTAAAGTGGACTTAGAAGGAGGTGGTTTTGAAATTGGAATGAAAATGGTGTTTTTGAAATTTTTATTATGGTATTTGTTTTGTGGGTTTTATCATTTGATAATGGTGTTTTGGATTGGGATGTTATTTTTGGTTGAGTTTTATTGTGTGTTTATCTATTTTTGTTTCATTTTTTATTCAAATTATGCTTTCCAGAAAGGTCCCAATCATTTATAGTGATTGTTTTCTGGTTGTAAGCTCTTTCTTGAATCCCATTGAAGTGGGGAAGTAATGTTATTATTGATTGTTTCTAGTATTCTATAGTGAATGAGTTCTTTCGGAGGATACCTAATGTATTCAAAAAGTCTAGAGAGTTTTCAAGTCGTTGGGAATTCCGGATGATGTGAGAGAGCGGGTTGGTTTGGGTTTCTTTAAGGATTCGGGTTTGTTTAGGTAGAAGGTGATCCTCCCACCATTATTATATGTATGGATGTAATGGGAAGTGATCAAGACTACTTTTATTTGGTGGTTCATACCTAAGGAGGTGAAGGTGAGAAAGGTGGACGAAATTTTGGGTATTTGACAAGGTCATCGGATGGTGAAGGCCAATGATGAACACTTCAAAGAGAAAGTTTCTTCTTCCCTAGAGGTTGTTTCAATATATCAATTGAAAAATCCTCTCTTTATCTGGGGTCTTTACACAATGATCAAGGAGCAATTACACTCTTCCAAGGAAAGTAAATTAGAGATTTTTATGGATGATTCATTTTAGATGGGTTTGTTTCCAGAGTGGAGCCAATAAATTTTTCTATAACACTTTCTCTTATAACTCATAAAGGTCCCCCTTTTTTCTATATTTGTGTATTAGAGGAATATATTCTTGAAGAGTTTCATTCATTACCTCTATATTATTATTCATAAAACCTTTTATCTTGTGTTTCATGTGTGATCCGTTCAATCATTCAGAGTCGTATTGTCATCATCCTCTAATGGGATGTTAGGTATATCACTATTTGGGTCAGCTGGTGATATTCTTCAAGAATAATTTACTAAATATGATATTCAGGCTGATGGTTTCCAGCTCATGACTATGGGGTACCAAATTCTTCAATGCAACATGACTCCATCCATAGGCCTCCAAGTGAATATCTCCACATAGTCTTTTTTTTGTGGTGTGGGATTTTTATCCTAGATTTTCATCTCTGATGTCAGGGTTGAGTATATAAAGATTCTTCTATTGTATTTTCTCCACTATTATATGTACTTATTCAATGTAAATGGTTTAACGGTTCTATTGTCTTTTACTGTAAATTGTGTTGTATGGATGTGAATCTTTGAGTAGTTTTCTCTTTTTTGGAATGTATTCCATTTTGTCTTGTCCTATTATTGGTGATGCCAATTTATTGTGGAAATTATTGATCATGAGTTGATTTAATATTTTTATTATGTTCCATCCTTGGGTTTTAACCTTGTGTTGGTGTTTTTAGTTCTGGTTTAGAGTTCCCCTGTGGGTCCTATGGTGTTAGATAGTTCTTTTGGTGGGGATATTGATTTAAATCACTTTCTCCATATTTCAAATCATTATGTTTTTCTTAAGATCTAGATGTGTGTGTCTTGTGGATTTTAAAGGTCACACTCTTGGTTGTGGTTTGGTTCGGGATCATTTGGATTCGAGTATTAGTTTTAGTCCTTGTTTGAATATGTTAATTTTTAGGGGCATAAATTTTTGTATGGTAGGGAGAGTTATCAATCCCTGATAATAGTTTTTATTTTTCTTTATCATTTTCTTCATGTTAGATCATTTTGTAGAATTTCTGGTCATGATTCAAATGTGTCTTTTTTAGTTTTGTATTTTTTGGGTGGTTTTGTCCCAGTTCATGGTTTGAACATGGTTTGGTCCAAACCGTGTGAGGACTAAGAAAAATAAGTCCCATCTTACATGGTGTCTTGGGAGAAGCACACAATTAGAGGAAACCATATAGAATGATTGAGAAATGAATCTCTAATTTTAAAGAGTTAGGTTGCAGTGTTGGCCCACAGTTTCCCAAACCATGCCTCCATCCCATGTAAGTGTCACTCCTCTCTAGTTGGGTGAGAAAATTTGGAACACGAATATGAAAACCATGTCTCCAAACCAAGAGATTTACCAATTTCATTAAAAACATGAATTTCTATATTTTCCACTCCATATTTTTACTCATTTATTTATTTTCCACTCCATATTTTTATTCATTTATTTATTTTCCTCTACCTTGATCATTTTTGGTACATTGGAGGTCTCCCAATCCCCTCTTTTTTCATTCCTCATCATCCATTAGTGGTTCATTAGGGCTTCTATGTGAATTTCCTTGGTATTATAGGTCATTTTCTCCTCTTATTCCCCATATTTCTTGGTATATTGGGTGTTCGTATGTATTTCCTCTATTGGATAAACCATATAGGATTGTTTTGATGTTGGTCTTGTGTTTATTTTATCCTTAGGTGTATATATTTCCTCTTAGGATGTGTTATTTCTCCGCCAAGGGTTATTTCGCATCAAAATGTCACTGAGTTATGGATTTTCATCCATTTTATTTACGAGACATTGAATTTTATTCTTTGTCTTTCCTAATTTGTTCTTAAATGTGATACCCTAATTCATAGTGTGTTATTGTAAATTGTTTCCGCATTTATATGAAATAAATTTAAGTGAAATGGGTTTTCAAAGGATTTCCATGATTATGACAATATTTATATATATGTAAAGTGTTTTATTAGATGTCTAATGGAAATTAAAGTTGATTTGGGAGTTTTAGAAAAAATATATCATTGTATTTGGGTTGTTGATAATTTGGGATTTTTAAGAGATTGTGGAATTGAACATAGTGTGTGTTTTTGTTGACATTATTGGTTTTAATGATCCTTAAGTATCATAAATTGTAAACTTTCTTGTTCTTGAGGATTTCAATATGTGTTTCATTGTATATCGACATATCTATATGTGCATGAGGTGCACATATGGATAATAATAGATATTATAATGGCCTTTATAAAAATTCATCTTGAACCCCAGATTTCAAAATACCTTCAAATCTTATTCCTTCTCTTCGATGGAATTTATCTTTTAAATTTTTTCTTTTTGTCCCCAATTTTTTCTAAATGGTTAATGAGTTCCCAAATGACCTCAAATGTGGTTTCTCTAACGTGTTCTTTAAGGTTCGACCCTTTTAGAAGCTTGGAAAGTGGTTCAGTATAAAAATGATATAAACTACCCTTTGGAACATTCTTTGAATGTTGTATGTTTTGATCGTGGTTCTAAAATTGTTTTTTGGAATGGATTTCAATTGAAAATGTAAATTCCCAATTGGTATTTTGTGAGGATATAGAAATTGGTTTTGATACTCATGTTATGTTTAGGCCTGGATTTAACATTGGATTATTTGATGTGTGATAATAACATCTATGGTAGTCCCTCCATGGTGAGGGTCATCAAATAGGTGGTGTTCAAATCTGTGACAGACAATCCTGGTGGCATCTTTGGGGTATTTTATCATGGAATGTATGTGAGGCATCCTCATTATCTATGTACTATTATCAGGGGATTCCTGGGAATCATATATTGGGTAAAGGGATGTTTTCTTGTTGACCTTTATTAGATGATTTGGTACCCCTAGATTTGTTTAGAGGTAAGGTGATTTGTGCCACTAGTAAGGATAGTTTAGAGGATCTAATTGGTTATTAACAATGGAGTTGTACCATACACTCACAGGTGAGTCTGAACTGAGTATATCTATGGAATTATTCAGGAGATTTTTTTTTGAAATTACCAGGATTATTATTTATATGTTATGATTTATTTTTCTTCACTGTCGTTATATTCCTTGATCATATTTTTTTACATATAAAGTTTCTGTCATTTTTTTTCATAACGTTTGATCACATATTTTTGTTCATTCTTCTAATAATTTTTTAGACTGTGTTCTCAAAATGGAAATCTGCTTCCAAAAGTGAAATGCAGTGTTCTTTTTAAAATAAAATTAATATTTAGTTCTTTAAAATAATAAAAAATATTATACATATATATATCTTTAAATATAGATTTTTTAAAATTATTTTTCGAAACCAAATGTATGGATTACATGGTGCTCACTTGCAGAGCTATTTTTATCATAACCTACTTTGAAAATCAGTGATGGTAGAACCAAGCAGTTTGACAAGATCATGTTTTTGGTTAATTTTTTCTTTTAGAACTGGTTATTCGTACAATTGGTGGTGACCAAGAGGTCAGATGTAGATCATATCATTCCCACTTTTGTTTTAGTTTAATATTACAATTATTTTTTTCAGTTGTTGTTGTATTTTGGATCCATTATATTTAATTTTATTTATTTGATCCTAGCCGCATTCTAGTTTTGGATTTTAATTTATCAGTGTATATTTTTCTAAATAATTACCATTGTGATTTATTTAATCTATATGCATGTCTCCAGCCTAGAAGGATCGAGAATGCCTCTCAGGCTATAATGCTAACTGGGTTGTGTATCGAGTCAGATGGAAGCCTGAACTAGTTTGTGACAAGGTATATATGATATAATGACTCATAATTATGTTATAAATTATATATATATACATTATATACATAATTATATCAAAAATTGAGCATTGGTAATGAAAAAATGGATGACATTAGTTCTTGAGGTGGTAGTCTGATGTACAAAAAATTGATGATTTCGTAACCCATTGGATGGAAGTGGGGAAGATTGTAGGTAATTTATTTATCATAAAAACATATTATTATATTAATGATACTATGGGTGTTATATCATAAATTTTGTAAATATTATTCAATGAGGCGAACTGATAAATAAAATAAATATGCTAATTGACATACCTTACCACTTCATCATGTAACATCAATAGGTTTTCACAAAAACCCTTCCTAGGTAAAATTTATTCAAAAACTAAGGCTTATAGAATGAGGGAATGGAATTTGAGAAGTGATTTGGGTTTTTTTGGTATGAACCAAAAGTTTTTAAGGCATGAATAATATATAAGAGTGGGGAGGCCATTCATAAGTGAGGTGACTGGTGCACATTTATTATCTAGAAATGATTCAATAATACCCACATTTTTATGATTAAATAATCCTTAAAAACAAGTCATTCTTGACACTGTAAGATTTAATTTAATAAAATGGCTATAAAATGCGTGTTGTAAAATTGGGTATTATATTTTAACTCTTATATTCTTAGTTCAACCCCTAGTAAATCCATTTTTTCCTTATATATTGTAATTTATATTTATTATTTTCATTATTATTTTTGGAGAAAAATTTATTTGAACTTATTAGAAAAGATAAATTATTCTTTTTCAAAATTTTGAGCAAAATTTTATAAATTTAATTCTAAAAAGTAGAAAATTATAATTTAAAAATAAATATTTAGATGGGGTGATAATGATGGATTTGGAAGAGAAAATGATAAAAAAATATACTATGTTTTTTATATCATGATTCAGTATAAGATTTATTAAAATGACATGAACTGGATAAATTTATATAAAATTTAACAAATTATTATTTAAAAATAATTCGAAAAATAGTTTATCATAATAAATTATTTAAATTAAAAGGTACTTTTCAATTAAAATTTAGTATTTTTCATTATTCATGAAAAAATGAAAATTGTTTTAAAAATCCCAAAACTGCATCCAAAGTTAATTTTTATATTATGATATCTAAATTGATTTTTTTGTCAAATATTTTTTATATAAGAGGATTAATTTTTTTTATCATGACTATACAAGAAGCGATGAAACTATATTCATTTAAAAAGAAACATTTTTTCATAAACCATTTATTTTTATGACAAATGATTCTTATTTAAATTTTTATAAAATATATAAAAAATGTTTGTGTATAAAAAATATATATTTTCAATAATATTTTTCTATACATACCTATTAACTTAACTACTATGTTTTAAGGTGGATGTTTAAATAATGGAGTATATCATTTCACTTAAACTCAAAGTTACATTCATCACAAGATAGAAAAGAAGTTAAATTTATTCTTAAAGAAATATATTTTAAATTATTTCAGTGTTACACACTATTTATTTAATTATTTGACATATGAAAATTAAAATAAAAGTTTACTTAATATCATAAAATATTTTATGATATATTAGTAAAAAATAATTTATGAATTTACACTATTTAAAGGAAACATGTTGATTGAATATATATCGAAATATGATGAGGATGAACATCAAAGGTTCTAAGGAGAATATATAATTAAATATTGTAAAATTTGATGTTGTGAATTTTAGAGAATTTAATATTTTCAAGTAGTTTTACAATATAGAATTTGATTCATATGTCTCACCATTCTTCAAAATATATTACTTCATAAATTATTATCATTAATGATTTTGGTGGGAGTGTTCTATTATATAATCAATAATAAGTGACGTGAATTAAAAATTATCGAATGATTTTGCAAAGACCATATAGTGAAATAATTTTTTTGACATGATAGTTTTTCATATTTGATATTATAAATTATTCATTCTATTGGGTTAGTTAAATGTTTTTAAAAGGGTTTATGATTATGAAATTTTTGATATTAAAATGAAATCTCCATGTTATTATTAATTCATATTACTTTTATATGTGTTTATATATATATATATATATCAACAAATTTAATGATACATGATCTCTCAAAGTTCGACTTTTAGTTTATTCATAACCGATGTTCTTTATAGAGTATTATAGGTTATGATGAAATGTTAATTTTATTATGAGTAGGATTATTTTATAGAGATTCCAAATATTCTCATGAGGCACAAAATAAATGATATGATTCTTTATTTGTGTTGGTTTAAGTACTATTTATATCACATTAAGTGTCATACACATATCTTAATTATACATGGGGTTTATGGTTCATATTTGTGTCCCCATTACATAAGGATGCTATTATACCTAGCATGAGAAAATGAATACATCGATACCCTACACACCCAATCCTATATATTGAATTATATAACATGAGGGTCGTTGGGTATTTTTATGAACCTGTATTCAGTTTGAGCTTAACCATAGAATATTTTATCCCTCTCATATGAAAATTATGACATATGTGACTTATACAGAGATTTACTATGGGGATGTGTGACCATACTAGATATTATATATCTATCTCCAAAACAAAAATATAATGGGCCAATCCATAACAATGATTGATATTTATTCATCATTCATATCATTCTAAACTTTTTTAATTGAGAACTTGTTAGTTTGCTCTATGTTATTTACATGATTTATGTAATATCATCACTCAATGTATTGGAAAAAAGGAAAATAAGAGAATGGATGTTTTTATATAATGAAAACTGGTGAATATAGGTAAAGATATGCATGCATTAGATGTAGATGAAACCAAATTCATTAATAGCTAGTGTAACATTGACCATTTTCAGGAGGTTTCCTTTTTCTTATATATATATGGATCCAATTTTTCTAAATTTTTTTATTTCCTATGGGGTCACACTCTATGGTTGACTAAATCTGGATGGAGTTTAACTTATTTATATTGTTTAATAATGTATTAGAGTTAATCAAATAAGGGTTGAAAGGGCTTTCACAAGGTATTTTATATTTTGTGATAAAAGAAGAAGATAATGAATGTTTTTAAAAGGAGTTTTGGAATATTTTCAAATTATTATTCGAATTGATGTCATAACATATTGTATATGATAAAATATTAGGAGAAAAGGCACAAAGTATATTTGGATTTAGTTCGTGTGGGATACTGATGGAGAAATATTTCCTAAAGCTATATATATGTATTGAATTATACCATGAGACATATATTGGGGATACTGATATACATGTATGAAATAAGAATCTAGGCATGAAACCGCGTTTGATCCTAGGAAAAAATGAATATTAAGTGTATTATTATTTTAATAGTTAAACTCACTTGAAACATTAATTCATTAAACTACTATATGGGATGAAAGGAAAGAGTGTATTTATGTTAATAAATTTTATAAATTCATTGTCCATATCATTTATTTATTCATTATAACACATAAAAAATATAACTATACCAAAGAAGAGTTTTCAAGTGTTATATAAATCAATTCCATGTAATGAATGTGTTTATAAGTTATTACTGCAAGCTAGGATACTAATCCTTATAAAAACCTCCCTTTATATAAATATTTCACATTAGAGTCTCTAAATATAAAAACTCAAAAATTTTTAAATCAAATTCCATTTTAAATAAATAATTTTCTTATTAAATAATTTAGTTATAGAAAACATATTCACTAATTTGGCTATTTTAAAACATTATAAAAAATAAGATTCTAGATTTTGAATACCATTAAATATATTAACCGTTGACCATATATATGTTATATAATGATCAATGAGAATAGTATATAATAAGGGTTACGATAAAGTCCAACTAACATATAAGAAAGAGGAAATTCCCATGACCAGTTGGATCACACAGTCTAAATCCCATTTATCAATGCTTCTAATGAAGATGAAATAAATGGGTTTTAAAATTGACTAATAATAATCTTAAAATCAACAAATAAGGAATTAATGAAACCATTTATGGGATAATTGAATTATTTTTGAGATCATCGAACACACAATGTTCTTTGAGCCACCACAAGATAGCCCCTCCATCGTAGACCATAGCCTTATATAATACACTAGTATAGTAGGGGATGTGTATCTTGAATCTAGTAGTATAAATTTGTATATTTTATTTATAATGAAATATAATTACATTTATCACTTTTTTATCGCTTTAATAATAATTACATAATATTTTTGATAATAATTAAATTATGACATGATGAACTAAACATAGTATTTTTGGGAAGTATATTATATAAATTAAGATACTCTTTATAATTTAAAGAATTTTTGAATTAAATATTATTTAGAAAAACATTATTATTATATAATGTTTATTAAAATATAAATGATAATATAATTTAATATCGGCCAATTTATTTTTTATAAGTGTTATAATGTTATTAGTGCCCTAAAAAATATTTTTTTTCAAAAAATAAGACAATTTTTTCAATTGAAATTTATCATAATGATGGAATTATATTTTTAAAAATAAATATTCCTTTTTCATTAATATCTCCAATATTATCTAACCTTATTATTTATTAATTTTATGAGATAGTTTTGTTTTTATGTACAAATTAATTATTGTATAAATATATGGTAAATGATTTTACATCGGAAGAGAAAAAAAGCAATGTAATAAATTTTATAAGGAGTATAAATAAAGAAAATAATTTTTCCCTTTAATCCAATTTTATTGAAGTTATTGGATTAATTTTATAATCCTTTAATGAATCCCTTGAAGCCTATATTATATTTTACATTTTAAAATAAATTATTTATGAACATGACTCACTTCCACAGTTACAATCATATTATTTTAATAATGTTGGTCCTCATAATTGTAAAATATTTACATCTACTTTTATTTTTCTGGAACCATCAAAAAGATCATATGAAGTATTCTGGATTAAATTATTTGATCACATAGAACCCAAAACCAATATTTAAATATAAATAAAAAATTACATTATTTTAATATATAAATAGCCACATGTTCTCTAACTCATCTTCACTCAAAACCCACTGGTCAAGAATATACCCCAAAAAATACTCTATAATCCCCTCCTAATGTACTCTGAAGCTATTAATAATATCCTCATATGCTTTTAGAATCTCCCTCTTAATGTAAGTGATTCTCCTTTTCTTCCAATTTATTTGAGAACTACATATATATTTTTTCATTTTAATCATGATTAATAATGATTAAATAAATTTATGAATATAAATTTACTATCTAATTTATGTTCTAAGAATGAGATATTATTTATCCCAACTCATTATAACCTTTACCTAAGTCATTTTTACACTGATGTAAGGGATCACTCTAGATTCTTTTCCCTTAAAGTACCTTATATGTATTTAGCCTTTTTAATCTCAATTGATTTTATTGTCAGGAATTTACAAATATTCTTTCACTATCTTGTTATTTTTTAACAGTGAAATATCATTTATCCCCTCTTTTCATGACAATTACCTAATACAATACAATACTAAAGTATGTGATTCTCTCCTCCTCCTCCTTATTCAAGATCAGCCTATATGTTATGACATTCGATTCCCAATTGATAATTTTTAAATATGTTTTGACACTTCCCTTTTACTATTTATAATATGTACATGTAATAGGTTACCCCCTTTCACTCTTATTAAACCCTTCCATGAAATATCATTTATCATTGTTATGCTGCTGAAATTATCATATGATTTTCCAGTTACAATCATTTATATAGTGAATACACATCCTCATTTTTATTAAAGGGTGATCCCCTAGATATAACTATCCTTTATTGATTGGGGGTTCCGTTTATATAACCCATACTCATTAATCATGGGGTTAAATTGGATGAAATTATTTCTTATATTGTGTGATCTATGTGGCACTTAAATACTTTCACATGATATTAATGTGATATGTGAGCCCAAAATTATGTTTCCCTTAAATGAATTTGATATCATTTTTCCCATGATATTCCATTGATGGTGTTCAAGATGTTATCCTAAGAACACAATGTTATGATTTCTTGAATATTATTCTTGACTTATGCTTATGATTTCATGTTTTATAATGTTTCCACATTTCTATAATGCCATGATATTATGATCTTATATCATTATTTGATGACCGTGTTTATGATTCTCTTCAATTTTATGTCACCTTGATATTATTATTGACTAAAATGTATTAATTTTATCATGTTATGATTTGGTTATTCTGTTACCAGGATTTATAGATTAAACCTTTCTTATGTACATCCAAATGTTATCCTATGTAGTATTAGAAGATCGATGTAATATAATTAAATCTTTTAGAGTTTTTTAAAAATTATATTGAACAAATTTTCATTCTATTATTCTATATAACCAATTTCCCCATGACACTAGGCAACATAATCTTTTGAGACTGAATTAAGTGTGTTTATATAATAAATTAATATTTAATGTGTATAAAAGACACGGGTTTCCATAATTGGTGTCATAGTAATGTTGAGTAATTTTTGGGGATTTGGATGAGGAACCCTTAGTAAAGCCCTAAATATAAGAATAAATATAACAAAACATCACTAAAACGGGGTAGAGTATATTATGAGTGGTTTATAATAAAAAAATCCATGTTTTGATACTATAAGTGTATATGGATCGAGAACAAAAGTTCCTAGGGTTAGTAACCCCAAAAGGGTGCATTGCATTTTGAGTCCATTGAGCCTAAGATGTGATTTGATGATTGCTGTGATATTTGAGAGTTTTGTGTTTGAGAAGATGATATGATTATGTATGTTGTATTTTTTTTTCAATACATAAATATTATTATAAGTGATTAAATTAGATGATTCAATTTGAAATGCTTTTAGTTTCTATATATCTTGTTTGGAATTCTTGTGTTTGTAGATATAGAGAAGTGGGAGGAGGAAGAGAAGTTGAAATGATGAAGAGGTAGTAAAACATGATATAGTATAAGGGACCACCCTATAATATTAGAAAATATTCGAAACCCACGTTTTCCACACGGTATATGAGAACACAATCGAGTTCTTTATGTCGTAGAGAAGGATAACACTATAGATAATAGTTGGATGACTTTCAGTGGCTCTGGAAAATTTATCTCAAGCATTCAATAGTGGGACATCAACAATCTAGATCACAATAATAGGTTTTAGAGTGGTTTTATAATATTTAGCACCTCCGCACTAAAACAACTTGACTACAATTTAGTTTTGTGAATCCATGATGGAGTATTCCACAACTATATATACCACACCATACAGTTAAATTGTATTGATTTAAGAGGATTTAGTTTTTTTTTACTCTATTTAACATATTCTTATCCATTCTGAAATCTTTGAAGACTATACTATAGTTAATAGACCACATGAAAAAAATTGGTGATTATGTTAAAAACTAATGAACCTAAATGGAGGAAACACAAGTAATTTGTAAACACTACAGAAGTGGGGTTTTTTCGAAGAAAAAACGTATTAATGTTTCAACTAAGAATTTTTATGGTTATTTAAATAACAGATTAATACAAATTTAAAATTTTATAATTATGTTAAATGGAAAAAATGATCCAAAATCATAGTTTAAAAAAGTAGTTGATGATTTGAATTTGAATTTAAAATTCGACTATTAATATTAGAAGAAAGAGTATGCTATTGTGCAATAATAACATGTGAAGAAAAATAGATATAGGTGGATTGTAGAAGAAGTGAACAAAGAAGAAGAATTTTCTTTTCTTATAGTCATAGATGGAAGAGATAATTCATGTGTTTTTACATGTAAAATAATAAATAGAGGAGCACAATATCTACAATTAAAGGTTATGGAGGTAGTCTTTATTCTTATTGATATCAAATTTCGTATTATCACAATTTTAGAGTGGGATTTACTCTCATTGTTCAGAGAGTGAATTTAATATGAGTTCAAGGATAAACCCTACTCATTGTACCTAATTGTTAAAACTAGTGAGTTATATGATCTCGGAATAATCAAGATCATTCTATGGACTAGCTTTACTATTTCTAGAGGTGGACCTTGAAATTTTTTCCCCTTATTCTCTATGTGTGTGTTAGTGTTGAATATCGAACATGATTCAATTTAACCCATATTGAAGAATATTTTAGTAAGAAAATGTAAAATATTTTGAAGCACCAATTCACTCCCACTCTTAGTGATCCATCATTAATCCATGTGGTTCTCTTTCTTGTGGTATTACAGGGAGGTTACTATCATTTGGTATTTACTATTTGATGTTTGAGAAAAAGTATACTATCTATTCAAAGTTATTGGTTCTGAATTTATAGTGTTTGTATTGGAAAATCTAAATTCACCAAATACCTATGGGAATCCCACATTTCAAGGGAAGAAATATCATATTTTGAAGGATATTAGTTTTCTTTATCTTTTATCAATATGTTTCGAAGTTATTGATTCAGCAACAATTAGGCTTCCACCTCAAACTATGAATATTTATTTTACAATAATAGAGAAAAAAATATTGAGAATGGTTCTCATGGTAATAATGCTTCAGTTTCATCATTATCTAAAAAAATAATATATCAAATTGAGAGGTATCATGATATCCAAATACATTTTGGACAATCATGTAAATATATATGATGTAAATAATAAATTAAATCAAGATAAGCTAAATATTTGAAGATTTAAATATGATGAACTCAAAATGCAACATGTTAAATATTTAGATGATTTCTTCACAATAGTAAATGATATTGTGATTATGATCAAAATTTTTGGAGATAAATTTTAATATAATATAGTTTTTTAGAATATAATTTTTATCTTATTAAATACATTTGATGACAATATTTCAACTCTTAAAGAAAATGATCTAAAATAACTTCCTCTATATTATTTTCACACTATTTTCAGTGAAAATAACTTGAGGAAATAATGTGTTATCTGGAAGAAGTTTAACAATGAAAATGAAACATATGTTATAGACTCAAATTAAGAGAATCATAAGAATATGGTTAATGAAAAGTATTATAATTCTTATGATTCTAATTCTATTTGATTCAAAATTTTGATAAGATGATTTCATTAAAATCTAGAAATTTTAAAATTCAAGATTGATGGTTTAAGGGTATAATTAAACTAAAATAATTTGTTTATATATCAATAATATATTTTGAACCAAATTTATATTTTTAAAATAATATAATGTTAGTGATAAAGAAGAAAAAGTAAAAAGGTGAGTATTTAAAAGGAGATCATAAATTTTTGAAAAATTGTTTCTCTTCTTATAAAAATAAAAAAAATCAATATTAATAGGAAAAAATACTCATCTAAATGTGAAATAAGTGAAAGTTGTTAACTAGTAGATGAAATTGAAATATCAAGAGATATTGATTAAAAAAATTCTTATTGTAATGGGAAATAAACTATTCTTCACTACTTAATGTTTTGGTGAAGTTGAAGACCATGAAGAAAATAAAATTGAATTAATTCTAACTATATTACTCTAGGAGTTTCTCTGAAATATATATATATGTTATAAAAAGAGATAATAAATCTGAATAAGGAAAGAAAATATTATAGAGGGAATTTATCAGATCTTATAGAATACAAATTAATAGTTTATAAAGAAATTGATTACCTGAAAATTATTATTGCAGAACTAATGAACACATATGTTAAGATAGATTAAGTAAAAATTTGCATTTCTTTGCGGTTTTATAATAATAATAGCGATTATGAAAAAACATGTTGATATATTTAAGGTAAATTTTTAATAAAATATTCATGAGTTTGGATAAAGATAATGTCTCGAGAAGGCTCATGGAAATTAGTGGGGGTCAATCTAAAATGAAAAGAAAAACACCAATTGAATTTTTGATAGGTATGATAAGAATACCAAATCAAGAAGACCCAACATATAGATAAGTCTAGTGATTTTATAGTCTTTGGATATTCAGGGTGCACCTACTAGAATAAAAAAACTACTTCATATGGTGATGAAAAAATAGATTAGAAGAATTTAGATGTGATAAAATAAGTGTAAGTAATTCATAAAAAATTTGGTTTACATAAAGGATCCAAAATTAATATTTGGAATAAGGATGATTATTATGTTTACAGTTTTAAAAATCATGATGTGTAGAAATGAAATTATGATTTTTTGGGATATTACAGGAACTATAGAGTATTTGAGAACATGGAGAGGATATATTAGTTTAATTATGAATTAAAATATGATTTTAGAAGGGTTGGAAGAAAAAAATTGAGGTTGATTCATCTAACTGAAAATAAAACAAATTAGAGACATCCTGAGAAACATAATCTAAAAACTAAAAAAATATATCAACTATAGGAAGATTTTATATAATGATCTGATCAACCTGGCCATCTTGAAAAATTATTTGTTCTAATTTACCAGGTTATTTTTTTACATGATATGGTTTTTAGATATCTCAAAAGATTAATAATGACATATAAGAAGATCTAGTTTACAATGTTTCCAACAAAGTATATATAGAATAATTTCAATAGATTTTTGAGAAAAAATATTTTTCTAATATGAAAGGAGATCTAAATTTTATTTTGGATATTACCAAATGTAAATAATAATAAGTGACCTTTGTAAATATTGGGTATCTAAAAATAAAATGTATTGGGTCTAATTTTATTTGTAATAATATATTGAAATCCAAAATGACTATGTTTTTGGAAGAACTGAAACGTAATCTTCTATGTGAAGGGTTCTGGTTCACCTTTACCTGTGTCTAATGATACTGTAAAGGACCTGGCACCTTCGGGAGCCAATATGGACTTGGTGAATAATAATTCTTCTGAATTCAAGAAAGTGGGCTCTGCTTCCTTTGCTGATGTTGTTGCTGGTAAAAACACCAATGTGAGGCCTTCGAATGCTCAGCAAGGCAGGGGTGTGCTGTCTCCCCCCTCGGGTGGCAACTCATTCCCCGCTTCCTGCTTGCATACAACTGAGCAGGGTGAACCCTCTAAATGGGGTGATATGTGTTCTGATGATGCTAATAGTGAACAGGATATGGATCAAGCGGACTTGCTGGAGGAGCAGTTCTTTGATAAAGGGATGCTGTGCTATTTGGGGAAAGGATCCTCTGATTTTTTGGTTGTGCAAAAGGGTGTGCAATGTGCTCATGCTGATAAGGCTCCTGCTCATGATGTTTCTCGCACAGAAGGGGCTTCAAAAGCCCCTGGGTTTTATGTTGATTCTCCTGCATCACCTATAACATTGCCTGTACCAATTGGGGTGGGGAATGCTGGCCTTCCTGCCCAGCACACTAGGGATGTTTCAGAGTCCTCTGCTCAGACTGCTTTGTTACCATTGGTTGATTATGCTGATGAGGCTCCTGATCATGCTGTTTCTCGCACAGAAGGGGCTTCAAAAGCCTCTGGTTCTTATGTTGCTGGTCCTGCAGCACCTATGACATTGCCTGTCCCAAATGGGGAGGGGAATGCTGGGCTTTCTGCCCAGCACACTAGGGCTGTGTCTGAGTCCCCTGCTCAGACTCATTTGTTACCATTGGTTGTTCTTGTCACTTCTTGCTTAGTCTCATCTGGTGAGGCTGTTGATATGCAGGAGGCTGGGAAACCTCCCTCTGATGCCAAGGCTCTTACTGCCTCGGATGCAGGAGCTCATGAATCTGCTTTTAAAACGGCAGTGACACCTAAGGTGGCCACTGGTCCTACGGCTTCTAATGTGGCCACTGTTGCTCCAAATTTTTTCTCCACGTTGGACACAATGAATTCTCCTGGGTTTGATCTACTTTACATGAAAATCCGGGCAAGGAAACAACATGCTTCCACGAAAGGTCTCGTTTCTAATGCACTTTCTTTGGATGCACAGGCCACTGCTGAGAAGATTGGGCCACCCGGTTCCGAGGAATGCATAGAAGATGGTGATGGTAATGCTGCTGATTTAGCAGCTGGTTCGCATCATGAAGGTTCTGATGGTGGAGATGCGGATGATCAGGATACTAATGTGCAGATTCCGACTCAGTGGAAAAGAGGCCGAAATCCTTGAGGACGTGGTGGTCGTCGTGGAAGAGGCGGGCGAGGAGATAGGTCCAAAGGCTGATTTTGCCTGTTTCTTTTGGTGGTGATCACTTGTACCCATCTTTTCCTAGTATGTTTGAACGTTTATTTTTAATAATATTTTCTGGATCATGGACTCACCTCCATGATTCCACCATTTAGAGTATCTATTATGTCGTTAAGGTAATGAAATGATATTCCATAAATATGGGGTTTTTATGAATATCTGAAATGATGGATGTATCCTGGAAAGAGGATAATGAACAAGAGATATATATTTTTTAGATTGGTGATGTCGAAAGTTTTTTTAAGCATAAAATAATAAAATCAAATATGGCATTAAATAATTGGGAATCATTTCCAAAGGAATATGTGTAATATAATTTATATAAAAAATGTTCATGATGTTCCATTGTTGAAAATATAATGGAATTGAGTGCATTCAACTCCTAAAAAGAGATATATTTTTAATACTCTATATTAGGTTCTTGAAATACAAACTGCTCATCCATTTGATATAATTCAAAACAACTTGTTTAAACTGTGGGGAAGTAGTAAAAAAATAGAGGTAATTATTTCATTCTGTTTATTTATGACATTACACTTATTATATGTATTATTCTTATGAACCACATATAATAGGATTTGAAATAGATTAAATGTATTAAGAGATGTATAGAAAAAGAGTTTGAATAAATTTTTTATGAAAATTTGCACTGATTATGGTGATAAGTTTACCATTTAAATATTTAAAACATATCTTGAAAACATGTAATTTTTAATGAAATCATTGTGCTATACACACTATAGAAAAATGGTGTGGCTAAATGAAAGAATATATATATTTTGGATATCACTCGAACTAGGATTCAATAGCATGAAAAATGACTTTTTTTTATAGAGACAAGACATATGAGGAGATTTTCATATCCAATATCAATGTAATTATATAAAAAATAATGATATTTCACAATATGACATGATTTAAAAAAATTATCCATGTTTGAATAATTTTAGGGTGTTTGGAAGACCCTGCATTATCAAAATTAAAGGGGGAAATATGGGAAAATTTGTTAGAAGAGGTGTTTATTCTATTTTTCATTCCTATACACCTAATAGAATATTATATCTATGTTATATCAAAGATATATGAAATATTTTTGATAATATTATTGTGAATGTGACAGAACACATAAATGAAGTGAACTCCCATAGTTAACTGTGCGTCACAAGAACTAGTTTATTATTGTGAAACAATATGATGAGGGTTTAACAAAATTTTTAAATATTGAAGAAGTGATAAATGAAGAATTTGATTTATAAAAATATTGTAATGATTAATAATATTATTTACATCATCCCAGGTTGATAAATTATGTTCATGTTCAAAATATTATTAGATATAATGGGAAACACATTCAAACTAGAAGAAAATTTAAGGCTAATTCAAACATTTCAATGTTCCCTCAAGTTAAAACTAAATACGTGGAATAATAAATGAAACATTAATAGTGTTTTGATGCGAAAAATTAATAGTTGGATTATATTTAAAATAGTAAAACACGGGAGTTGGAACCAAATCTCAATGAAAAGAATTTTATTATAAAAATGTGGGTGTTCCAAAATAAGATGGGTGAAATAGGTTAATTTGTGAGAAATAAAGAATTATCGGTGTGTAAATGATATTTATAGGTTGATGTAGTTGTCTTAAATGAATAATTTTATCTATTTTTTGAATTAAAACCATAATAATTTTTTATTCTGTTGTAGAATAAGGCATTTCATGATCAGTCAAATAGATGTCATGTCTACCTTCACCAATGATGACTTATAATATGATGTCTATATTGATAAAACCACGTGGTTTCCTAATTGATAATGATTAGAATAATGTTTTAGGTAAAAGAAGGCTTTATATGGTCTACATAAATCCCTATGATATCAGTATTAGAAAATTTACACCTTCTACAAGAAGTTGAATTTCAAAAATGTGATATTTGAAAGAAATATCTACATCAAATATGATATTGAGTTATTTCTCATTATTTATTTTTATGTAAATTGTTTAATTCTTTAATGGAAATGATGAATGCGTTTGTGATGTGTTTTTAGTGAAACAAAAATTATTTATTAAATGATCATGCCTGGTGATAAGAAATACTTTCTAAGGATACAAATTTCTCAAGAAAATGATTTGATTATCATATCTCAAGAGACTTTTTCTAATTAAATACTAAAAAAGTTTTCCACTTAATATTAAATGCCTATATCTATACTAATTTAATTATGGATAAAGTTAGAAAAAATATGAATAGAGAAAGAATATTTATCCAAGGGAATTACATAATCTAAGTAGAACAACAATTTATTTGACCACTTTAGGACAAAATATTGTATATGATATCTATCATTATTTTAGGTATCAAGGTAAACCAAAAGAGTCATATTTAATGGATGTAAAAAAAATAATTATATATATCAAACTAATAAAAAATTACAAAATAAAATATTAATGATAAGTGATGTTTGATCTCTTTGGTTATATTGATACAGATTGAGTCAGATTTGTTGATGGTTTATGATATATTTTTAGTGGACATTTATTTTATAGAAAAATATATGTTGTTTTTGAAAAATAAAAAATACAGAAACCCTGAGCACTATTGGGGATGAATATATGGTCTATACTCATGTTTGAACCCAAAACATGTGGATGAAATCTCAACTAGAAGATCTGATAGTTGATGGGACATATCCATTAATCATAGAATGTGACAATCAGTGTTAAATTAGACACTAAAAAGACACATATTATTATTCTTGGTATAAGAAATTTGATAAAAATATAACATCATTAAAGAGATAGTGGAAAATAATGAGTTAATGATGGAATCTGTTTATTCCAAGGAGAAACATTCAGATGTGTTCAATATCCCACTTTCAAAGGAAGATTTTCAGAATATGAGGTTGATTTAAGGTGTTCAACCACACTCTTTATAGGGACATTGTATGGTGTACATATCCCCTCTCTTTTCTTTCCCTTTTATATTATTGTCAAAGAGGGGAAAAAATTTATGAAACTTATGTTTATCTTCCTATTGTTATTCAATGGGAGAGTATACAATATTGGGGTAGTATCCATTGATTTGTGTTATCTTTAGGATGGATTATACATAGAGAGTTATTAAAAGGGGTAAGTTTTGATTTCAGAATTTGTAAATAATTTTAATAGTTTCTTTTATGTGGTTAGAGGAATTTCTCAAGTGTTAAATAAATTTTATTATAATGAAGAAGCATAGTTTATGGGTTTTGATGTTTGTGTTAAGAAAAATAAATATAGATAACTATATTATGGAAAAAATTTGTATTATATATTCATCAGTATTTTCCACACACTATTTTTATCAGATAGGAATAAAATTATTTGATAATTATCATTTTTTCTTCATTCAATGTTTAATAGTGAATTAGGTTCCTTAGTTTCTAAAAAAATCCAAAGAGGGATATTTTTAATCCCAAGATGTTCCTTTGACTATTGTTGAGATCAATGAGAGTGACATGTTAGAGAAGAGGATATGTTTCAGTTTTATGGTTTTTAATAAAAATACATAAATCATATTTTAGGATATTAAATAAAAGTATTGAAAGTTAAATGTTTATAGTGTATATATGTCATGTTTGGAATTCATGATTTCAAAATAATTAGAGTAGTAGGATGAGGAAGAGAAATTGATATGATGAATATTTTCCAGAACATGACACAATTTAAGGGGGAACACCATAATATCATTGAAAAAAATAATCCCAGTTTTTCCATGAGACATAGGATACCTAAATCGAGTACTCCATGACACAATAATATGACACAATTCAATTAGGAGTTGGTAAATTTTAATTGGCTCAGGAAAATTCATCACCTCCATGCCATGGTGGTCGATCTACAACACAGTGAACTATATTTTTTTCATTGGTTATTAAGAATTTGGAACATCCACATGGAATTACATTGACTAATCTATGGTATAGTGGATCCATGATGGGCTATATTGTATCCATAAAAACCTGCGTCATAATGTTATGTCGGATATATTTCAACTAATTTCAAGATTTTAAAATATCTATTCTATAACTCTTTTTCCAGGAAATAATCGATGAAGGCCACACCTCAACCTATGGAACACTCAAATAATATATATAATAGTTATGGAAATAATTTCTGAAAATTGGAAGGCCACACTGTAAGACCATTCTTTATTCTGAAGAAGTTGTTTATATGAAGTTTTTAAGTACAATAATAATAATGCTTCATCAAAACTCTTTGATGGATATTTTAGTAAAAATAACAACAAATTTGAAATTGGATGATTAGGATATATTGTAAAAAAAGATCAAAAGAATGAGTTTGAAAAGAAGTTTATGGTTTCAATTTTAATATGAAGTTTCATCTTCTATAATAGATGATATAATGTGTTGTTATAATATAAAAACATTCTATGAAATATAGAGAGAAGATGTTTGTAGAGAAATATATAACGAGTAAGTTTTTTTTAAATATTAGCATATCTTGATGATATCGTCCCTCTATTTCAATCGTATGAAGATGAAGAATAAAATGGGAACTACATTAATAATATATGGAAATGGATAAAAGGATTTATTCTCATCGATATCAAATAATTTTATCATTATTCAATTATGGTAAGCACTATCATAGATTGGAGAAGTGATTCAATATGAGTTCAAGGATAAATCCTTCTCACTGTACCTACTTGTTAAAAATAATGGGCTATATTATCTCAGAGGAATTAATATAATTACAAGAACTACCCTTTTCATTTTGAGAGGTGAACCATGCAATTTTTTTGTTCCCTTATTGTGTGTGTGCATGTTGAACAATGATCCTGATTCACTCTCACCGGTGATAAGGGTTGTTTCACTAAGAAAATATTATAGATTTTGAATTAATGATTCCACCCCTGACAATGATTCCCCATTGATCCATGTTGTTCTTTTTTAGACTCAATTTTCACCTCATACATGATAAAGAGGCCCTCTTGCACCATTGGTATACACAACCAGAGGATATTTTTTGGTAAATTCAAAAGATCATTACGAACCACGATGAAGGGAAAAAACTCCCATTATATTTTATGTTAGGAAATAAAATATAGATAACTTATTTAAATCTAGATATTCAAAGTGTAATCCATAAATGTTATTTATAAACATTGATTCTATGTTCATAGTATCCATTTAATATGTTTCATAGTTTTGAAATTTAGTTCCAAAATAAAATATTTAATGACTTAATAGATTATAAATAGAAAGAAACAATGAATGAAAAATATATCATCCATTTTCAATTAAAAACTCTTATGTGACATTTTATCTACACATTATTTTCTATCATGCATGTTCAGTGGAACTATTCAAACACCACCTAAAAATATAGAACCTGAGTTATCAATAAGAATAAAAAAGGTGAAATTATTTCATTTCAATTATATAACTTCTCACCAATCCATATTTGTAGGATAAACGTACATAAAATGCAATGATACTCCCTTTACCCATGTTTTTTTTGAAATTATTCGTATGGATCCTGTCTCATTCTATTGTAATATATATATGTTTTTCCAAAAGATTTTCTCGGTCTCCTTCCTAGATGAGATGTTGAAATATAAATAAAATTTATACTAAGATCCTATAAAATATCAAATAATATATCTAAAATAGACACTATTGAACTATTAGAGAGAGGAGTAATCTAATATAATAGATACTTAGTAAAGCGTATATACACCCATGTGCTTCACCCGAGGGTGAACTAATTATTTTTTTAAGTTTAAAGAAGAGTAAATGTGTATATGTTTTGATTACTATGATATAAATAATATGGTGATAATTATTAATAATCCTCTATTATATATTGATGTCTTTATTAATCAATAACATAGACCCATGTAATTCTATAATGTGGATATTTTATTGGGAGAATATTAAATAAAGGTGAAGAAGGAGGATACCCCTAAGTCCAAATTTCATATAGTGTACAAGAAATATGAGTTCATAGTGATTCTATTTGGACTCACTAATGCTCATGCTTTGTTTATGTAATTAATGAATTGATTAATTATTGATTACCTCAATAATTTTTTGGCAGTCTTTATAAATGATATTTTTTATACTATATAAGATTTAAGGGACATGAATATCATTTGAGTGTTGTAATAAAGTTTTTTTATGTGAAATTATATAGGTTATGTATAGTAAAAGTTAATTTTTTAATGAGAAAGTAACATTCCTTGTGAAATGTTATCCCCAACAAAAGGAATATATGTCGATCCTTAAAAAATGGATTTAATTGAAGTGTGAACCACACTAAAAACTTTAACAACACTCTAAAAGTTACATAGAAGAGTGGGAAACCATAGTTTATTTGTGATTAAATTTTAATGATTTTCAGTCCCACAAACCAGGATGACTGAGAATAATGTAATTTTTGTTTGGAATGGGGAATTAGAGGATATATTTAACGATTTAAATAAGAGTGTAATCAATATATCTCTGTTGACACCACTCAAAAGTGGGTAAGTGTTTTTGGTCTACAATGATGCGTCCAAAATGGGTTTGGGTTGTGCACTCATCAAGATGAAAAAGTTATAGACTATGCCTCAGGATAATTAACGATCCACTATAATAACTACTGAAGCCATGATTTGGAATTTGATATATTTATATATACATTAATGATTATGCAACATTATATCTGTAGAGAGAAGTGTGACATATATAAATATTACAAAAGCCTCAAGTATATATTCACACAAAATGAGGTCAATATGAATCCTAGAATGTGTATAGAGAAGATCAATCATTATAATGTTTCAATCCATTATGATCTTATGAAATGGAACAATGTGGGATATTCTTTGATTTGAAATTATCCTACAACTATGTCTATAATATGAATTAAATATATATAATATTTTTTATTATTGGAAAATGATAGTAAAGGGAGTAATAATTGGAAAGTTATACTACCATTCTCAAATAACCACTCAACCATATCTTAATGATAGTACCAAGGATTCCAAAAAAAATAAGATAAGCTGATATAGAAATGTGTGGAAAAAATTTCAATTTTTAACTTTTCTAAATATACAAACTATGCTCAATATTGGACACATAAGCGTAATTATTCACTAAAAATATTTGCATGATACAACATAGAATATCGAGAGGTATAGTATCTTTGTGGCTTAAAAATTAACTTAAGAACATAAATCATGAAATTCAAATCATTATTGAATACTTCTTTTACATTACCATACACATTCCTTCAAACATAGCATTGCATGGAATAACCCAAGGACATGCATTAGAAAATGGTGAGTTATAAATCCCATTAAGGGAGTAAACATATAATAACATGAATAATATAATAAATGTTAGGAAATAGTAATATCAATAGACCATAATAGAAACATGAACATAAAGGCAAGATATAGCCTGATTATCATAACATGGAAATGTGGCAACAAACATTTACCATGATATTAGCATGATCCAAAGATCATTACCCATAGATCATGATTAAACCCTCATTGAACGTGAATTATCATGTGTAAAACCGTATTTCACATAATATATGTTGATACTAATCTTCACCCAATGCATTGGAGCACTATTAGGGTTCACCCTTCTTAATCATTTCATTTTATGCATAAGTTTGCCACATAGATCATACAACTTGCATTCATTAAATGTAATAATTTATTCAACAATAAAAGAATGATGAATTAATACATGAAAATATATAATGAATAAGTAAATTTCCAAATTGTGAATACCCTTGATAGAGAAATGAGCACGATATTCACTACAAAATGACATTGGCTAGAAATATCGCAGTGCAATTTCGGCAGCATAACGATGTGACATAAGAACTCATAAAAATGGTTGATGAGAGAGAATGGGGTGTATAATCATATTTTAATAAAATTTATAGTAATGGGGTCAAATAGATACATGAACCAACATATATTATTGAACTTTGATTCATAATACAAAATAATTTCTTGAATGTAAATGAGGGGAGAGAAATCCATTACGGAATTTCGCCATGAAAATGAGTGTACATAGGAGGAATTAATTAGTGATAAAGGGGTATCTCATCATTAAAACATAAATAGGGAAGTATAGGGGAGTTGTGAAATCATACCCTAACATTTTAATTGAAAAGAAAATGGTTTAGCAATATCATGTAATTTAGAAAATTATGAGAGAGGAAGAAATCCATTTAATGGAAGTGTGATCCCAAAGTGTTGGGAGAGGCTTAAGAGAGGCTTTTGCGAAGCTTGGGGAACCATGGGAGGATGACATATAGATGAGGGACGAGTATGGATGTGAACCAAGGGTTTTGAGTGATGAAACGTGGGATCTTGGGTGGGTTTATTTAGGAAAATAGAGGGAATTAATTATTATTTAGGTTTTGGACACTACACATTAAACCAATCAAAACCACAAACCAAACCATAGTTTTTTTCCAATGGGTATTCCAAAGGTTAGTAGGAAAAATTATTTTATAATTATAGTTTCTGAAATTATTAAAATATTAGGCTTGTTTATGTGGAGGTGAGTCACACTATCAAAGAAATCATTTGAAAATGTTAAAATGTCTTATAAGTCTTGGGGGTCCACTAAGGCCTGGAAAAATAAATCGATCAAACCTAAAATCACATTATTTTAAAGTTAATGAAAATATTTAACTAAAATCCCATTTATTTTATTTTATTACATCACTATTGGGTCATTCTGATGTCATAAAACACATTATATATTTAAAAAGTATTTATTTTTTACCCAATAATTCGACTATCATAGAAAATTATTTGGAATTCACTATTGGATAATTTCATCATTATAATTCCAAAAATATTATTCATTTTATCTAAATAATTTTCTAAATATGTGAATTTTTAGTTATAAAATAAAAACTGACATTTATCGAAAATTCATGGGTTTTGAAAAAAAGATCTTTCAAACTTTAATATAAATTAAAATTTTATTCATAAAAATTATATGATCATTTATATGAAATAAAAATTAATTTACTAGTATTATTTTAAAAAAATATTATATAATTAAAAATCCATTAATTCATCAAAAAAGATTTCTTAATTAAATATTAAATAAAAATACTATTTGTTCTTTATAAAATATTTACAAAGTAACAATAATAATATGAATGTATATTATTTATTATATAAAAAAATAATACCGATAATAATTATGCTATAGTCTTGTTACATAACCCCTTATAACACATGTATAAGACCTAAGGGTAAGGTGTGTGATGGTGACCGACTCTTGGGGTGGCTCAGATAACATCACTCGGGTTGTAATCAGTATTGACGTCCACATATCCCCTAGGCAGTTCCGTTCAAGATTAACATGTTAAAACTCAAATTGTGCTTGGTTAGGATCGAAACCTAGTGATTCTACCTCCTTTTCATGGTTCGAAAGATGGGCTTCATATGGATGAATTCTACTAGATGAGTCTATCACTTCATTTTTATATGTAAACTAGATTTGTTAAGGCCCTATATTTATACTAATCAGGTCATAATTGTTCAAGGGATACATTAGTAATGGTAATAATTCTTAATAGTATTTTAAAATCCAAAAATATAAAACCAAGGATGTTCATATGTTTTATATTACCATTTTACCGAATAATACATTTAGTTAGATCAAGAGGAATTTTAGTTTGTAAATGTTTGGGTCATTATAATCATTCTCCCTTAAGTAAATTTTCCCTAGAAATATCTTTTTCCCAGACTAAAAAAGACGAGGGTAACTATGATTCATCACTTTTTCTGATAAACATGTTGCTTCTTCAAACATGTTGTTTCGCCACAACACCATGACGAGGGGAATTTTCGTATTTTTTAGATCGTTTTCCATACGATCTAAGAACTTTATCAGGTTTTCTTTATTAGAGATATCATTCTCCAATGGTACCACCTGTGGATTGAGTACATGCGATGAGTCTGGTATGTACTGCCTCAAGAGTGATACATGGAATACATCATGTAATTGATATAAGTTCGGTGGGAGTGCTAGTCGATAGGCCACTGCTCCAATACGATCAATGATCTAAAAATGGTTGATGTACCTTGGTCTAATATTTCCCTTCTTCCCAAATCTCATAAAACTCTACTAAAGCGATATGCGGAGGAATACTATTTATCCAACATGAAACTCTAGGTCTCGTCGGTGATTAACGACATAGCTCTTTTGTCATCTCATATGAACTTTAATGTGATAATGGAAGGTTTTAACATTCTCCAGCATTTCTTCAACCATTTCAGGACCTATGAGTTTTTCTTCCCCAAATTCATCTCAACATGTCAGTGTTCTGCACCGCTTCCTATATAGGGCTTCATAAGGAGCCATTAGAATTCTTGATTGGAAACTGTTATTGTAAGAGAACTCAACTAGAAAAAATTGTTGATCCGACCCTCCTTTAAAGTCTAGAGAGCATGCTCTCCACATATCCTCAAGTGTTTGGATAATCCTCTTTGATTGGAAATCAATTTGAAGATGATAAACAATACTAATTTTTATCTTAGTATTCAGAGCATTTTGAAGAATCTTCTAGAACATATAGGTGAATCTTGGATCTCGATCGGGTAAAATAGATAGTGTCACTTTGTGAAGCCTTATCACTTCTCTGATATATATTCGTGCCATTTGATCCAATGAGAATCCTCTTGAATTGAAATGAACTTTGTAGTATTTGTAAGAAGATCCACAATAACCATGATAGTATCGTTTCCTTTGGATGTCTTTAGAAGTCCGGTGAAAATTCCCATGGTGATGTTATCCCATTTCCGTGCTGGTATGGTTAATGATTTCATCTTCCCATTAAACTTATGCCTCCCAGCATTCACTTTCAGACATACCAGACACTTTAATGTATACTAGGATATCTCCTTATTCATGTTGTACCACCAATAATGCTATCTGAGATCTCGATACATCTTTTTTGTTTCCCATGTGAATGGAGAAATTTCAACTATGTGCATCATTCAAAAGTTCTTTCTTCAACTCCAGATTTGATGGAACACATTGTCTAGACCCAAATCTCAAAACAACTTCTTCATTGATATTTAACACTAATGATTTACCTTTTATGATAGTTTCCACATTCTTCTGAAATCTCACATTATCCTTTTGAGAATCCTATATCCTTTACAAAAGAGACAGTTGAACAATCATCTGTGAGAAGATTGATGATGTTCCATTCTTTATGATTCCCATTTCCATCTTTATCAAATCAAATAAGAATTGATACTTTTCAACTCTCATCAATGAAATAACCCCTAGGTCCTTTTTACATAGAGAATCAGTAACTTTGTTCTCTTTACCATGGTGGTAATGGATTGAGAAGTCATGATATTTTATCACCTCTAGAAATCTTCATTTATGCATATTCATTTCTTTCTATTGAATATATACTTAAGTATTTTGTGATCCGTATATATTTCACATTTCTCCCCAAGGAGATAATCTAACCAAATTTTAAAAGAGAAGATTACTACAGCCAACTCCAAATCTTGTGTTGGATATTTTTGGTCATGAACATCCAATTTCCATGAAGCATAGGAAATGACTTTGTCATTTATTTTCAACACACATCCCATGGCATTCTTTGAAGCATATCTGAATATCCCAAAACGTTCTCCACTTGTGGGTAGTGTGAGAATAGGTGTAGTGATAAGACACCTTTTCAACACATTAAATTTGTCTTCACACTCATCACACAAATAAAACTTGACTCCCTTCCGAGTTATCTTGGTAAGAGGGTTATTAAATCGTTAAAAATTTCACACAAATTGGTGATAAAATCTAGATAACCCCCTGATGCTATAGAAATCCATCACCAATGTTGGACTCAGCTATCCCTTAGTTGCAGTTGTCTTAGAGGGATCCACATATATTCCATTGATTGGGACAATATGACCCAAGAATGAGTCCTCCTTTAACTATAACTTACACTTATTGTACTTTTAATAGAGATTATCCTTTCGTAAGGTATCTAGTATTGTTCTTAGATTCTTCTTATGAACCTCCTTGGTATTAGAGTATATTAGAATATTTTGTGTAAATACTACCAAAAATATGGTGAGGTAATATCGAAATATTCTATTCATCAAGTGTATGAAGATTTTTAGAGAATTTGTGTGTCCGAAAGGCATTATGACGAATTCATAGTGCTTGTATCTTTTACGAAAAATGGTATTTCGGAAATCATCCTTTTTCATGCTTACATGATAATATCCCGTCCATACATCCACCTTGGAGAAGTATTGTGCTCCATGTAGCTAGTTGAACATGTCATCAATTTTTGGAAGAGGATACTTGTTATTTATCGTGATATTTTTAAGCTCACAATAATAAATGAAAAGATGAATTGACCCATCCTTCTTCTTGATGAAGAGGACTAGTGCACCCCATGGTGAATCACTTGGGAATATAAACCCTTTATCCTAATTTTCCTATTTTTTTATTAATATCCTCTAGCTCCACAAAAACCATTTTATATGGAGTCTTTTATATTAGAAATTCTCCAGGTATAATATCAATTGAGAATAAAACATATCTTATAAGAGCAAAACTATACAATTACTAAGGAAACTCATTAGAAAATTCTCTCACAATAGGCAAGTATTCAAGGATTTTTTCATCATTAGACACAATATTCCGAGTGAGATACACGTCCTCATAGGGAAGTAATATCCACTCTTGAGATGATGGTTCTAATGAAGATTCATCTATCACCTTGCACTTTTACTGAATCAAGGGTCAATTCTCTATATGGAGAGTGATTTCTCTCTCCTGGAAATTTATGTTGGCTCTATATAGAAGAAGCCAATCCATGAAAATAATTGAATCAAATTCTACCAGAGGGAGTATGACGAGGTTCATCAGGAAGATCAATCTACATGTTCTGATAGGGGAGGAGTTATGTTCATGGGATGGAATGATATTCCCATTTGACATTCTCACCAACATCTTTAATTCCATGATTTTTTGTGGTTGTGTGATTGTTCTACTAAAATTTTGGGATATAAAAGAATGTGTAGAACTATAATCAAAAATTAAATTCACTATTATTGAATGAATAACATGATTACCTATTACAACTTCGTTTTTGGGGTCTACTATGGTGGTAGTGATAGAAAAAGTTCTCCATTGCTGCCTTAGAGGTTGTTGGTTGCCTTTCAAAAAAATTGGATTAGTTAATTGGTTTTGAAAAGTGCACCGGTTCATTGAAGTTGAAGTAATGAACAATGTGTTGAGGGTTTAATAGATCGTTTCTCTCCCTTGTCACAATAACACAATTTTTTTGTTAGTAGTTATTAGCCAGGTACCCTTCACTTTCATGCCTAAAGAATTTCTTCATCCCCTTCAGCTAATTTTTGGGGTGCTTCTTTCAGCACCTTTGGCATGTGGGGTGCTTCATTTTCTTAGAACTATTATAATTTTCCATCGAACAACCATAATTAAAGTCCAACTTAAGCTTCTTATCCCCACAATACCCATTTTATTCACTAATCTCCATTTCAACTTTGAGGGATCATCAGACAATTTCCTCATATCTCTCAAAGTCACAGATCACTAAGGATTTCTATAGGCTAGGTTTTAGCCCTCCAAACAAGTGGAAAACCTTTCATTATTGGTAAAGAACTGGGCCAGTGAAATATTTTGCAAGACTTGTGATGTTTTCATCGTATGCTCCGATGGATTCGTCATCTTTTTTATTGAGGGAAAGGAAGTCCCTTTATATCAATATTCTGAAGGTGTGAGGAAAATATATGTCGACAAACATTTTTCAGAAATCTATCTATTCAAACTCCTTGATATCCTCCCCATGCATAGTATTTTTGATCAATTTCCTCCATTTATCAACTTCACCCTCCATACGATAAGCTGAAGCCTCATATTTATTAATAAAGAGAAGAAAATACCTCTTTTAACTGGGTAGAGGGAGACCCATTACATAGCCCGAAGGCCTAGTGGGCTTGTAGCCTATTATATAGCCCATAGGCCCAATTGTTTTCCCAATTCCCATTCTGTGAATAGTAACCTAGCTGCTACAGTACCCACACAGTACTGCCACTGCAACAGTGCCCTGCCACCACTATAGTACCCACCGATTAATAGTACCGACACTTCTATAGTACCGCTACAGTACTGCTCCAGTACCCTCCATACGATAAGCATCTATAAATACCTTCCCTTATTTAGAACATTTAAGGATGAAAAAGATCTTCTAAATGGAGATGATTCATTATTTGATGTTGAGGGATCCGATGATCCATTAAAAGTAAGAGGCCTTTGTCTCATGAAGCTCTTGATTGGGGATTGTTTTTCTGGGTTGGGGGGTGGGGGTTGAGCATTTCTCTTGAACCTTGTTTCTATTCAAAACTTTATTTAACTCAAAGAGTATTGTGACAAATTTGTGATTACCACTCCCATTAGATTGGGTATATCATTATAACAATTGTCACATTGATCTTTTCATCTTTTGTTTGCCTGATTCCTCATATTACCTGCCTTTGGCTGAAAGAAATTGTATGTTAGGGGTAACACATTAAGGGGAATCACATTAAAAAAAGGGATAACGTAAAATTACATTTATTTAATTAACCTATCTATGTTATCCGTGATATACTTCCTAACATATATTCTTAGTGTCGTTTTTTTAATTCCCTTAATAATGGTTCAAACTACGATTTATAATTTACCAGAGAATATCTCCTTGGAGTTTGGTAACAAAGAGTGCATCAAGGCACGTTGCCGTGTGCCATTTCCCATTCGAGTCTAGCTCAATGTGGTGTTTTTGGGTTTTACCCCTAGAAACATTTGTGCCAGAGTGGCCTCTACCTACTCATATCTAGAAAATGATGTATTTTATTGATTAACCACTTAATAAAAACTCACTAAAATTTCGGAATGTTTTCATTATACTTAGTCTAATCCCGAAGGATTTCACTTGGGTTTTCTAATCCTAACATCAAATATAACTAATCCATTCATCTGATACCAACTATAACAACCCTACTCATAGTTTCACACTTAAACATAATTGATCACATAAAATCTCCGGGTGAAACAAAATAGAATATTGAAAGGTATAGTGACTTTGAGGATTAGTAACATTACATGAGAAATAAAAACATGAAATACACATCTTGCTTTAAAACTTCATTTACACGACCACACACATTTTTTCATACCTATAATTGAATGAGATAAAATGAGGACATGCATAAGAAAAGTGTGAGCTATGAAGCCCAATATGGGAGTAAAAAAGGCATAAAAAAAGAAATCAATAAATGATAGGAAATAATAATATCAAGAAAGAATAAGAGAAACATGAACATAACAGCATGATATAACATGATTATCATAAAATGAAAATGTGGAAACAAAATTTAACAGAATATAAGCATGATGCATGGGTCATTTCACATGGATCATGAGTAAAACCTCATTGCACATGAAATAGAATGAGTAAAACCTCATTGAATTTGACATATAATGATACTAATGTTTACCCAATGCATTGAAGTTTTATTAGGGCACGCCCTTCTTAATCATTTAATTTAATGCATAAGCGTTCCACATAGATAATAATAAATGTATTCATTAAAAATAATCATTTATTCCATGACAAAGGAATGTGGAATTAATACATGAAAATATTCAATCTATATATAAATGTGAATAAATAAGAATAACCTTGATAGAGAAATGAGAATGGTATTTACTACACAATAACTATGACTTGGGAAATCTATGTGCAATTTCGGCAGCATAACGACATGACATAAAAACTCATAAAAAAGTTTTATGAGAGATAAATGGGTGTCTCATCATATTTAAAAGAAATGGAAAATAAGGGGGTCATATATAAACACATCCCAATATATGTAATGGAAATTAGTTTTATAATACAAAATAATTGCTCGAATGTAAATGAAGGGAGAGAAATCCCATATGAAATTTTGGCTTGGTAACAGATGTACATAGGAGTAAGTAATGAGAGTGAAAGGGGTATCTAATCATTCAAATATTTGTAGGGCAGTATATAATAGGTGAAAAATCAAACCCCCAAATTTTCAATTTAAAAGACCAGGGAGTATACACAATAATAATTCTAGAAAAAATGATAGGGGAAGAAATCCTTACTTGAATGTGTGATCCCAAAGGCTTCGAAGAGGCTTCATAGATGATTGTATATCCTTTATGTGTTCTTAGATAGAGGATGTAAGATAAGGAACGTGATACATGGGTTTTTAGTGATGAGAAGTGGGAGATTTGGTGGGATTATGTAGAGAAAGAGAGGGAATTCCTTATTATATTGGTTTTGGACACTATATATTAATGTAATCAAAACCACAAACCAAAAAATAGTTTTTGACCATGGTTTACTCCCAGGGGGAGCGAAAAAATTATTTTATAACTTCAATGGCGGAAACTGTTAAAATAATAGGCTTTCCTATGTGTAGGTGAGTCAAACTCTCAAGGATATCATTTTAAAATGTAAAAATGTTTTATAAGTCTTGGTGGGTCCACTAATGATTTGTAAAATATATCAAAAAAACCTAAAATCACATTATTTTAATGGTAAAACATATATTTTCCTAAAATCTCATTCTATAGTATTTAATTACATCACTATTTGGTCATTATAATTTCATAAAACAAATTATATATTTAAATAGTATTTAATTTTAACACAAAAATTTGACTGTCTCATAAAATTATTGAAAATTCACTAATGGATAATATCGAAATAATGATTATAACAATAATAATAATATTATTATCTAAATAACTTTCTAAATATGTGAATTTTTATTTTCAAAATAAAAACTAACCTTTATAAAAAATTCATGGGTTTTGACAAGAACAACTTTCAAACCAGAATAAAAATTTCAATTGTATTCATAAAAATTATAAGATCATTTATACTTAATAAAAAGTATTTTAGTAAAAATATTTTATTAAAATATTATTTGATTCAAAATTCCATTAATTTTCCAAATGAGATTTCAAAATTGAATATTAACTGAATTTTTTTTCATTAAAAAGTATTTACAAAGTTACAATAATAAATTGAATTTACATTATTTATTATATAAGAAATTAATTCACATAATCATAGTTCTTGTGTATTGTTACACAACCCCTTATAAATCTAGCATAAGACCTAACGGTAAGGTGTGTGACAATGATAAACTCTTGGGGTGGGTCAGATAACATCACTCGGTGGCAATCTCTATTAACTTCCACTTCCCCCATAGGCAGTTTCTTTCAAGATTAACTTGTTGAAGCTCAGCTTGGGCTTGGTCCAGAGAGAATACCAAGGATGAAAATTCCTTTATGAGCTCCAAAAAATGGGCTTCTAATGGAGAAATTTTAATGGATGAGGCCATCATATCTTTTTTATGAGTAAATTGGATTTGTAAAATCCCTATATTTATACAAATAATGTAACCACTATTCAACATCTATATTTGCAACGATATAAATTATTAATGAAATTTTAAAATACAAAAACATAAAAAAGGAAGTGCATATGTTTTATATAACTATTTTACATAATAAAACATTTAATTAGATCCAGAGGAATTTTAATTAATGATTTTTTGGGTCATTACACTAAATACAGATTTATACGGTTGATAATTAGTATTTATGTCACATAAAACTATAATTAAAGTGGGAAAAAATAGATGATGATCATAGATCATATTTATATATTCATCCAGGAAGAACTAAAATATATAAATATCAGAATTAAAACATCTGCTGGGATAACATGAAGAGGTAGATTTCATAAATTTTATCTCAATTATCAGTATGTAAAAAAGTCTTGGAAGATTGACAGAATTCAAATGATATGATTCAAAAATTTCCAATACAAGTAGAGAAATGAAAAAAATAACCAAAGTTTTCTTTATCGAATTCCCCAAGGCATCAAAAAGAAATAATTCTATCTGGGAGGTTGTTGAGTAAATTATAAATTCAGTGCATTTCATTTAAATCAAGGATGATTTTTATCTTGACAAACTCACCAAGATATTAAAAATTTAATTGTTAAAACTACATGGATTTCCATTTTCTATATTTTTAAATCAATATTTGAGGTTTACCTCATGGTTGTAGATATTACATTAATAATAATTAAATACAAATTTGTTTTTCTATATTTCTTATCACCACCAAATTTATGGTAAATTTGATAGAATCATTCACAATCAAGGAGATATGTTGAGATCATGTTCAATGAATTTCCAATTATGATGTAATCAAAACATTCCTTCAGTGTATTTTTCATATAACAAAAGTTTCAATTATATAATCCAAATGGAACTTTAGGGGGTTTATTATGGGAATATGTGCAAAACTCAAACATTTGGGTATGAAGTTTGTTAGAGAAATCTGATGAGACCTAATCTTATAATAGATATGATATAGATGGCTCAAAATATTCAATGTCATATAAAATCTACACATAAATAAAAAACATCTAGATAGAAAATTTTCAATAAGACCAATATTTTGAGGTAAGAGATACAATGTTCCATTTTATATCACTATGGAAGAATGAAAAGACATTTTGGAAGAAGGGAAATGACATACCTAGATACATTGGACTATTTGAGATCACTGATAATAGCATAGAATTATCTTATCAACTAGAAATACCACCGAACCTATCTCAATTACATAATGTATTTAATATATCCATCATGAGAATATACATACTATACCCCTCAAATTTACTGAATCAATAGGTGTTACCCTTAGATAATGATATTTTATACATGGATCATCCTATGAAGATCATAGACCATAATGATAAATTTATGACAAACAAGACAATTCACCTGGTCAAAGTTTAATGGTGGAACCAGAAGTTTGGGGAAGTATCATGGGAACTAGAATTGGTGATGAAACAGAAGGGCCATCATCCATTCTAGTGTACAAAATCGAATTATAAGGGTGAAATGTTTAATGGGTTGAATAATGTAATGCCCCAAGATTTTATAATTTTATTTTCTTCTTAAATGAATAAATAGTTCATTATGTAATGTAGGTATTGAAAACACATGCTCTACATTGGCTATTTTGGACCACAATAATAGACATATTTTTAGATTTTAAATATCTTTAAGTATCTTAATAATTCATTATATATCCATTAGATAATGATCATTATGATTATTATATAATAAGGGTTATAATAAAGTAAAATTCTTACAGATGGAATAAGTGAAGGCATTGAATAGTAGGATCAAACCCAGAGAAACTCATTTACTGGAGATTCAAAGGGTGGGGTAATCAATGCGATTTTCATTGATAATTCCCATGATGAAATTCAGCAACTAAAGAATGAATGAAACCATTTAAAATATAAGATTATGATTATTGATATCACAACATGAACCATGTTTGTTGAACAACTAAAAGAATGCTCCACACGCACACACCTTATCCTTAGTCCATTAACTGGTGTAATTTTGGTGAACCATACTTCTAATAAATATATATTACATATTATAATATTAATAGTCCTTACATATCATAATGTTCTATGCTAGAATCATAAGGGTCATGTACCTTTAAAAACATGGACACATACATAATTGGTTCATAGGAGTCTCCCTTTAAGTCCTTCATAACTATTGCCTTTTTAAGACTTGTCATTCCTTAAATATTTCATCATAAACTATGGAATGGAATAATAGGAATTTGTGAGATCAGGTGCTCAGTAAGGGTAAATAATGGTGACATCAATGAACAGATAAACATAACACGACCATAAGGGTATGATAACAGGATATTAACATTTAAAATCCATACCATATATATCGTATATCATAAAATATATTAATATAATAACTCTCATAAGTTAATAAGATAGAATTCATAATGAAATCATTGAAAATAAGTCATGAGTGCATAACATTAGTGTATGACATTGAATTGTGGCCAACATATATGCATATAAAATATTTTTTTTAGTAGTCAATGATTAATTTTATGGAAAATCCTAATGGATTGGGTTCACTCCCCAAACCATCATAGTAGTCAGGGTTTAGTCTCAATATTATCATAATGGATAGAGTCCCTTATTGAACTAGGTTCACTCTCGATTCTAGTCCTGCATACTTAATGATGTATCTATCATTACCCATGAATTGGAGTGACATATTGGTACCAGCCATTACTTAATTAAAATCATACATACATGTTACAGATGATCATAATACCTTCATCATCAATGAACAGATGAAAATAAATTGGGTTCTTATATATTTCATCATAGAATAACATTTGAAAAAGTATTTATATACATTTAATCATTTTTTCATAGTATAACCTGTAAAAAAAGAATAAGGTTTTTACACAATTTTCATCTTAAAAATAAACCATCAAGATAATGAATATGTTTGGTATCTTTGGATCATATATATAGTAATTCAAAAGATAAATCAAGGTTAGTTTCCTTTAATGAATAGAAATACCACTAAAATATCATAAAAACATTCTTAAGGAAGAAATATATTCATTTTCAAATCACATATTATAAGTCTAAAATTTTAGAAATTATTATAGAGAAAATTATATTTTAAAATAATTATGTATACATGTATATTAATCTTTAATTAATTTATAGTTAATGATGGTTGAATATTTTTATCTTACTTTATAAGTCAAAAAATATCCCTTTCGCACTTCTATAAAATTTCAAAAAAGTACCCCGCTCAATAAATGAAAATAAGATTACCTTTCAGATTTTCATCTAAAAATTCACATATGGGTAATAATATACCTAAATAATTATACTAGAATAGTAAAAACCTTCTACAATACATTTTTAGAAAACATGAACATAGAATAATTTTTTTTCAACCAAAGAGAGAAATAAAGTATATTTTTTGAATAAACATAGTTTTTAGTCTATTTAGTAATAAAGGTGATAAAAATGACTGGAATAAATATTATATCAAGAAATAACTAGAGTTTATAAATATTTATGATTTTATAAAGATTTACATCATAATAAATCATCAAAGGAAACCTAATCATAAATAATCTGAATAAATAATGAGATTGTAACTGAAATCCATTACATATTTGGTAACATTTAAATTGTAATCCCCTTGAAATAATGAACCATATATATCAGGAAAAATTTCATCAGATGAAGCAAAATAGAAATTAATGGATAGTATACAAACCAGAAATTTGAAACAAGCGGTGAATACAGCATGTGTCCCATTGAAATAAAAGTGAGATGTAAGTCCAACACCTTATGTCTGAATTGAATAATAGTCATTAGAACATCCTATATAATTAATATATAGTTGTCATAAGTATATTTAATAAACATAAAAATATATATCATTTCATATATAATTTACTTATAATCATTTATCACCCGTTTGTTTACAACGTTTTTAAAAAAATCACTATTCCATGGGATGTGTGTAGTGTTTTTCATGAGTTTTTTTGTTCAGTAGTTTTAGTCATTGTATTTTGATTATTTTTACATTATATTAATATTTTTTTATAAGGATATACATGCTATATATATTAAATATATAGATGATTTTTACATTAATACAAGATAGAGAAAGAAAACTGAATTACACCATTCATAGAGACTGTAGACCATGTATAAACATAAATCCGGTCTTTATTTTTTTGAATTATGGAATGAATAAAAGGTTAACAATAAATCCCCTTTATATAATAATTACTATTAAATAGTTTTCATATAAAATTATTAAAAAAATTCTTATAGCCATTCACGTAAAATATAAATGAAAAATGAATCCCATCGCTTCTTAGAGGTGGTATTCTACACGTACACACATGCGACATTATCATTTCCTGACAGATTGGAAGGTAAGAAAGAAGAAATTATATTTTATTCAAATATGTCTAATAATTTCTCAAATATAATACATTAGTATTAAACCCATAAAAATACACACATATAAAATATTTTTGATGAGAAATAAATTGTGTCGCGTCGTGGAGACGGTAATCCATACTAAAAATATATATACTTTCAATTCCCATTTAATGGAAATGGGTTTAATAATTGTGGTTTCATAGTAATAATAAAATTTAATTATATTTAAGATACTGAATTTAATATTTTATAAAGATTATAATTTATTTTTAGGAGGTAAAATAATAATTAAAAATAAATCAATCAGTTTGGATATTACCTCTCTTTTGAATGAATTCATTTGGAAATCATATTATAGATTCTAGGGTGGGTATTTTGGGATGAACATAACCTTAATAATATTTTTACTTATTTTAATTTAAGATTTTGTAATGGTATTGTTGAAATATATGGCTCAATATTTTTTTGATGGAGAGAAAGTTGTTGTTTCCTTTTATAAAAGAGGGGAAGGACACAATTGAAATTTCATAATTGATTGAAAAATATAAATTTCATAATCATGAATATTTTCACCAGGACACACCACATTAAAATATAAGATGTTATATGGTGGAACTAAACTCAAAAAATCACATTTGGATAATATTTGGATAAATTTTATTTCTTATCTCTTAGTTTAACCATTTTAAACAAATTTTCTCCTCAATGAGAATAATTATATCTTTAACAACGTCAACATTTTTATACAACCAAAAATTTAAAGGGTTATAATAAATAAATATGGATATTATGACTAAATAATTTAATTTTGGTTTAATTTATTTAATTTAATTAGTTATTATAAATTATATTTAATATAGGTACAAAAAAGCATGGGAAATGGTTTTTAAGAGTATACCTAATTTAAGAGGGAAAATAATTTTATATTAAAAAAGGGATAATAAATTTGTTTTAAAAACATATTTGGGTTAAAAAGTAAACTACTTATGGTTTTTAATCTTATCTATTATGATAAAACATAATGGAACATTCCAACCATGGCATTAATTCCAAGGAATCAATAATAGTTTTTAATATGAATAAAATATAAATTATTATTTCAATGGAAATATTTGGTTAAAAAATTTAAATTATTGTTACATAATAAATTATTTCACTTGATAAATATGTATTTGGATTAAAATAACTCACCCATAGGATAAATTTATGTTTATATGTAAATTTAACCCTGGACACTTCTGTTTTACCCTCTAGTGAAACTGTTTTGACCTTTACCATGGGAACATATTTTTACAATTTTCAACATTAATGATGAACAAAAATTATGTTTAAAATATAATATAATTATAATTTTTATGATTAAAACTATTTTACCTATTTTTTCAAATTAAATTAATTTAAATGTTATAATTTTACTTAAATTATTTCCACGAATATGGCAAAAACTGGTTTTCCAAAGAAAAAGTTCCATAAGAATAAAATGTTTTGATATAAAAAATCTACTCAAGATTTATTATAATGACCTAAATTGTATTAATAATAACATAGTTGAATGGATTTTACATATAAAAATATTTAAAATAAAATGGACCATTTAAAATTAATTAAACCAAGAGGCAACATTGAATAAAAATTAATATTTTTCAACATTCATCGAAAATTAAATATATTTAGAAAATTAACAAATATTAAATCTATGATAAATTTAACATTATGATTCAAAATATAATATAATTTCATCATGTAAACTTTATAATGTGTCTAAAATTAAAAATTCATGAAAAATAATTTTTGAGAATAGCGATTTTCAAGCATATGAATACTTTGCTAAAAATTTAGTACATAATTATCAATGTGTTATATTTTATCTCACAAAATTAAAAATAATTTATTAAAATGTATTTATTTCTTTTCAAATGGTTAATTTTAATGGTTAGGTGATAAATTTCATATTAAAAAATAGTTATTAATAGTATATCACAGATCATTTAAACTTTTTGTTGTTTGTATCGTATGTATTCAAATAAAATAAATTTATATTAAATAAAATATTTCATAAAATCACATGGGTATTCATTAGAACACCCTTAAAAAAAATTTCACCATTGAAATTTTTACACTCGTATAAAAATAAGTAGATATTATTATGCCCCATGATATCTTTAGGTTCCCACGTAACTTCATTAAATTTGAATTTTCACCAAAAAACTATTTACCATGTTCCTAGTCTTGTTTTGTAACAATTTATCACTATGATACAATATATATAAAATTTATTTATAACAAGAGAGATATTTATTGAGTGGTATGACCTCTGAGTTTTGTACATTTTAAGGACCATGTATATACTTTCTTTGGATAGTTATGTGGAATACATTAAGAACATGATATCATTTCTTTGGATGTGTTAATCGATAAGATCCCAACCCAATATGATCAATAATTTTAAAGGGACATATATAAAATGGTTTTACATATCCCTTATTTCTAAATATCATCACCCTATTCTAGGTACATATTCATAGGAAAACCTTTTTAGCGACATCAAAATATAAATATTTCATATGATTGTCAGTATAAGTTTTTTTTATGAATGAGATATTCCATTATTTTCTATTCAATGTGCCAAAACTTCTTCAACATTTATTATTTTATATTAGGTCACAATATATTTCATTCTCTAAATTTATTCCATCATGTTTTATTTCTACAATCCAGGTCATAAAGAGATTCATAAAGATACATATAGATTTTGGAGTGAAAGATATTGTTATATAACAACACAACCAAAGAAGGTTTTGATACCAACGACATATGAAATCCATAGATAATGATCTCAACATTTAATTTAGATTTTTAATTTTCAACTACAAGAAACTATTAATATGATGATTAGAAGAAGTGTTGACACTTAACTCTGTATCTAGATCCAAATGAAGTCATTTCTAATTTTTTTTATGAAAACGTAAAATCCTGATGAGATTAAATGGAATATGACACTCCCTGAATCCTTAAATCATCTTTAATTCATATCATGTAATATTGTGTTGAGATAAATCTTGTCTAATGTAAATGTAGTATGATGAATTTATAATGTGACTGATAATGACCAATTAACATTATTCCCTTTTGATTTTTGATGGAGCCCTAAAAAAATCCATGGTGATGTTTTTGAATTTTTATTCTAGTATGGGTAATGGTTTTGACATCCACTTAGACTTATCTATCTCACACTTCACTTGAAAACATACCATGTACTGATATACCTATTCTGCAATTTGTCCCTTTATGGTGTCCCACCATAAATATTATTTCTAATATGAATACACCATTATACATATATGGTTATTATAGAATAAAAACTATGATCTTTATCCAAAATCTCATTTTCTAAATATATTATGTAATTGAAAAATACATGGTTTTAGAACCTTATTATTCTATAAAAATAAAGGATACAATCATTAACATTTCTCACCATCAGTTTTAGTTTACAACTTCCTTATACACATTTTAAATATTCACTTGGATCGATGGTTGAATTTTTATTTGAGAAAGATAATACATCTCCCCTTTCATAAATATTTCATGACCTATACTATGAAAATCCAAGAAAATATTGTTTCTTTTTGTGGTCTACATAAAATATAATCTAGCATGTTTATATTGACTCATAACATCTACCATCTTGTTTTCCTTCCTAGGGTGGTAATGTATTAAGAAATAATATTCTTTAATTGGGTCCAACCATCTTATTTGGAACATATTAAAATTATTTTGGGTGATTATATAGTGTAAAATTTTATGATTAGTATACATATCACAAATTTTTCTATGAATATAATTCGTCTATATAAATACTCCAAAAAAATAGCAGATAACTCAAAATCAAGAATTAGTTAATTTTGATGATGAGCCTTTAATTATTATGAGGCATATGATATATCTATATCATTATATATGATTATTAATCCAAATCCATTACTTAATGTTTAACTATATATTACTAACCCTTATCAACTATAGGGTAATGTAGAGCTTCAGTGTTTACTAAACTTCTCTTTAGTTGCATGAAATTTTATTTACATTCATCATAATAGAGGAAAATGGATCCCTTTTTAGTTAACATGGTGGGTGGATTACTTACTCGATTGAAATTACCAAAAATGTTTTTATAATATATAAAAATGATAAGAAAACTGCATATCACAATATTATTTGTTTCTCGGAAAATGTTCAATAACTTCTCTCCTTAAAGGAAATACTAATATAACCTCACATGGTATTATATGACCCAAGAATAAAACTATTTGATGAAAAAATCCACAATTTTTAAATTATTCATAGAACTTCTCATTCCTCTTGGTCTTTAGAAATGTTTTCAAATGATCTTCATTCCCTTACATTCCCTTATAATATATAATAATATCATCTTTAAAGACAACCAAAAGTAGATTATAAAAATATCTAATGACTATATATTAAATAAATGAAGAGATAGTGGGAGTTGTAATAGCAATAAAATTTACTATAAATACATAATTTCCATACCTTTTATGGAATTTATTATTTGTTATATACTCTTTATTGAACCTCAATTGATGATATTCTAAATTAAGTTCAATCTAGGAAATATATTGAGCTCCATGCAGTTGATAAAATAATTCATCATTATGTGTAGATTATACCAGTTAATGGGAGTGACCTTGTAATGTTTTCGATAATCAATGTAGAGTCATATTGATCAATTTTTCTTGTTTAAAAAATAACTATTCAACCTCATGGTGACACACTAGGAAGAATTAATCCATTTTTAAAATTCCCATCGTGTTTCTTCATTTGTTCTCACAACTCAATTGAGGACATTCTATATGAAGTATTTGTAATAATAGTAGAACTAGTTATTCATTAGATTGAGAAAATAACATCACAATTTATTGAGATACCAGGAAATTATTTATGAAATACAACAAAAAATGCTTTTACAATAGACACATATTTGATGGTTTGTTTCTACCAAATCATCTTATATGAACACCTTTACTGAATAGGAACCCATAACCATAAAATGGATGCAATTTGAACCATAAGTTCATATTTTTCAACACACAAATATAATATCATAGGTTTATTTGAAATATCAAATGTGAGTACCATTAATCAATAATTAATATGGGATTTATATAAATAATGTCAATCCATTCAGAGTTTAACATCAAACTAAACTTGTGGAAGAATAAGAATACTGATAAAGATCACATTTCCATGAACTTATACCAGAGAATAATCATATACTTATTATCATATCATTATAACATTATGGGTTTTAACTAACAACTCAACATATAATATTTGAGGCGGTACTATGATACCCTTTGAAAATTTATCTAATTTAAAAGAGTTTTTATAATTAGAATAAAATAAGATAGTAGTTATAGAGTGGATAAAATATGTACCTTTCACTACATCATCACTGTATCGCCCATTAGAAATAATTATCACATGATATTTTTCTTTTTATATGTGATTGAGAGGTTATTTATATCTATCATCATCATTAACCTTTTTATTTGGGCACTAGCTAGAAAAATGGCCATACTCCTTTCATTTATAGAATTGGAGTGTGATTGGTGCATTATGTTGTTATATATCTTTATTTTTATCACTATCAAACTTATTCCCTTAAAATCGGCATTTTTTTCTTCACGACCTTCCTCCCTATACTTGAAACATTTTCCAATCCTATTAATGTAATTTATATCATGTTTCTTTCAAAAATTTGTTCAAAAAGTATGTCTTATATTATTATCTCCATTTTTTATAATTTTCTATTAATTTCATCAATTTTTTCTTATGAAAACTACAATATTGATTCCTAATTACAATATCCATCTCCACATTTATAGAAAATCCAATTATTTATTAATATTTGTTGAATTACCTTTTGGTTAGCACTTATCAAATATTTGGATTTAAGAAAATGAAGAATCCTTCAACATTTATTTCGGGTTTAATGAAATTAATAAAATAATAAATCAGATGTCTTATAAAATATTATTCATAGAATCCAATGGATTCATCACCATTATATTTCAGCTTATGGAATTCCCTCTCCATTTTCATACGAAATATAAAAGGTTTGTACTTACTGAGAAATAATCTCTTAAACAAATCCCTCTCCCTAGAGTAATTTTCTAGTTTTTTATGTTAATGATAAGTTTCCACCATTTACCTATTTCACCTTGAAAATGATTAATAACCATAATAACTTTATTATGTTTGGAGTATAAGAGAACTAAAAATAAATTTTTACTAGTACTGATTCATTTTTCATTATCTAGTGAAGCAATAGATCCACTTCAGGACGATTGATGTTTACTCATGAAGGAATCAATATAACATTGTTCCCTAATTTTAAAATTGGGAATCTCAATATGATTCATAGATTGTGAAATTTTTTTGTGTGTAGATAAAATATTTTCTATTCTATCTCCCATAATATATCAAACATAGAATTTTACACATATTATCACATTATTTGAATAATTATTATCCATAAAATACAATCCAATTATCATAATGTCAGAAGTATTTTGAATATTAGATACATAAGGTGAAATCATGAAAAACATATTGAACACTATTCTTTTTAACTTTATAAAGTGATCCTAACTTCCTTTTAGATCATACATATTAATATCGGGAATAATTGACCTAAGAGGGGAGATAAAAATCCAAGTAATGGGATAATAATAATAATAAATCATATCACATGGGTTAAGAGGCATAACACGATGAAATAAAAAGTCATTGAAAATAAATAAACAAATGGAACCATAACGAATAAAACATATAATCTGGTAGTCATGGTATACTAGAAATTAGAAAATAACATTAAAACTAACATAATAAAGAGTAAAGGGTTACCTCAAAGACAATTTCACCTAGAGGATCAAGACTCAGGGCTATCCACCAATACAATTTCTCATGGAAGAGTATGATTTAAGGCTACACACTAAGATCATTGCACATGGATGGTCATTAGTCAAGGATAACCACATAATAAATTACACATGACATATCATGATGATAAAAATTACCAAATACATTGGATTTCTATATGGGTTCTACCAAAATAGAATCATCATGAATATTTGTGCCACATGTAGAATCATATATTTGAAATCATACCTAAATCTTACGGTTACCTGTGGAAATAAATGTGTGTCAAAATCATTTCAGAAAGAATATAAAATGGGTGTTTCATAAATATTCCCAGGAAAGAATGTATTGAAATCATAAATGGACAATAATAAGGTAAAATAGGCATGAAACATGATAAGTTCTATCAAAATTATGTTAAAACATGTAAAACTATGGATTAATAAACTTTAGAAATGAGCCACATTAGTATGGTTAAAGTGAAATTTTTTAAGGAAATATAAAATGTAATAGGAATAATATTGTGTATAAAAAAATTAAACAAGATATTCTTTCATGATAAAATGAGTTATTTTATAAAAATAATTTTGGCTTAAAACAAATTACATTGATCACTTAAAAACGAGTATGATGTTATCTTTAATAGGGATTTCTTATGAGGAAGACTTAAGAAGGAAAACATTTTATAACATATATTTCCACATCATATCAGGATGATGAGATCTAGGTAAATGATATTTGAAAAAATAAACATACTTTAGAGGAATTATATAAATATAAATAATAATTACATTGGGGAAAATAGAGAGAAAGTGTAACCTGAAGGAAAAATGGAGTTTAAAATAGAATCACGTACCTTATGTCAGAAAGAGTTCTATAGTTGAAATAAATGTAAAGGCCAATCAAAATAAATCCATTAAATAATTAAATATTAAACATTTATATAATTATTATAGTTTTTAAGTTCATTCATGGTATTTTTAACGAATTATAAGATACAATTTCGTCATTTGGGAGTGTTCATTTCCTTGGTTTTCATAAGCAGTTCACTAATATAAGTGTATAGAAAATCATGTTAAAGGAGAATAGTTGTATAGAATTAGAATTATATGGTATTAATTTAAATAAATAATATTAAATAGTCTTATATATCATTTCTTTCTTGATTACAGGATGATTTGTTTGATAAAACATTAATGATAATTGTTTAGGTTATTTTAGTATTTTTTCAACCAACACGAAATATTTTTGTTTCTAGAATTAATATTATATATATAATAGTTATAGAACATAAAATAAGTTAAAAGAGATATATTATAATATTTTTCATCCATAAAAATGGTTTCATGAAAATCACTATAGGTGGTATTAGAAATTGAAAACTCATCGTCCTTGAATGTGATAAATCAACACATCGCAAACAATGTTTTAATTTTTTGATCAAATTGAGAGGGGAAAAGAAAATATGATGGGTTGTTACATTAACATAATTGAATTAATGTATATAAAATATACACAATTTATCATTTTACTTGCACAATGGGAGGCATGGAGTGGAATAAAAAACTAAAGAAAAATAAATTGAAAAGAAATTAAAATAAAATTGAAGAGTTTTTTACGTCTTGAATAAATTACCCTGTGAACCTGTATTGGGGAATTAGGCTTGTTTTTTTTGAGAGTAAAGGATTCTAGAAATGGGGGATATAATTTTGAAGTGGTTTGGATATAATTTCAGAAAAATTTGACGCTTTTTATGTATAACCATATGTGGTGGTGAGGGGTGGAAATTATAGTGGGATGAGAGGGGTGTTTTTGATTTATTTATTCATTAGTTTATAATTATGGATCATGAATATAAAATGGGATCATTACAAAGAATAAATATAGTAAATAGATAATGATAGTTAAAAACTATAGTTTGTAAATCATTAGTGACTAAAGAAATAGTGTATTTATCATATAATTTTATATTTTGTAGATTACCATATTTCACTATTCCGAATAAATTAAACAATTTTAGATAAATCCCAAAAATTAAACTTAACCATTGTTCAAAAAATTGTGTTTAAAAATGGAACCCATTTTATGAATCTAATTTCCTAATTATGATAAATTTAATTTTTAATTTAAATAATCATTTATTCTAAAAATACCAATTTTAAATTTATAACTAATTTTATAACACATTGAAAAATTAATTAAGATATTATAATATTATCCTATAATCATAAGAAAATGAAATAGAAATTTAATAATATATTTTATGAAATAAATTTTCATTGAATTCGTTATATTAATTATAAAATTATAAATAAATTTTTGTATCTTATAAAAATACGAACACTGAATGTATCTTTTGAAAAAAATATTTATTTATACGATGATATAATTATATGATATTTTCATTTGTAAGATGAATAAATTTCATTTATAATTTCATATGTGAGGTTACTATTCTAAAGACCAGGTTTATATTCCTAATGGTCACATAACTATTGAAAAGGTCATGTAATTATTCCATAGATTTGGGTTCCCAAATTTCTATAAATACTTTTTATTTCATTAATTCATCATTAATAATGTTTGTATTATATTCCCTAATTTATTTTTTGTTATTTACACATCATGACATAATTATAAGAAGTTTATTTCCATTAATAGAATTTCGGGTCATTATTTTCATCCCCCCTTATGAAATTTCTCCATTGAATTTTTGTTTTACAAACAAAGGGGAAAACAGGGTTTGGTACTTAATCTTCATCACTTTTTCCAGTTCCCATATCACTTATTAAAAAATTTGTATCCTCCATAATACATTGACCAAGCGGGTGTTATTTTTTGTGTAGAAAATTATCTCTATGGTCCAACATCTTTATTTGCTTCTACTCACAAGAGAGATTGTTTTCCAACTATATCACATATTCATTTTGTACATATGAGAGATCCAATATTTACTTACACAAGTGTGAAATGTGAAATACATGATATTATTGATACATGGTAGGTGTATGTTCTGGTCGATAGGCTATAGATACAATATGAACAAGAATACTGATGGGGAAAATGAACCTGGGACTATGTTATCCTTCCATACCAAATATCATGATCCTCTTCCAGGGAGAAATCAAGAGAAATACCATTCTAAAACCATAAACTATAGGTCTTGTCAATGATTTTATACATAAATCATCTATCGAATTTGGGATTCCATGGTGACATTTTGATTGGGTTTCACCTTTTCGACAATTTCTTCATCATTTTCAAGTCCTACCAGCTTACATTCATAGACTTCATCCTAGAACAATATTTTTATACACCTTTTATTATAATGGGATTAATATGGAGATATTTTGATGCTCAATTGGAAAATATTTTTATATGATAACTCGAAAAAGGTATATGTTGGTTCCACCCTCCGTTGAAATCCATAGAACACACAATTAACAAGTCCTCCAATGTATGATTAGTATGTTCAGATAGGCCATCTGTTTGAGCGTGATAAGATGCATTGAACCACATCACAGTGTTTAGAGAATTTTCAAAACTTTTCCAGATCATTTAGGTGAATCTTTTATCTCTATTAGATACATTAGATATTGGTTGTCTATATAGCCTCACCAATTTTATAACCGATATCCATGAGAGTCAATCTAGTGATAAGTTATCTCAAATTTCAACAAATGGAGTTTTGTTTGTTAGAAAACCCAGACGAACCCATATAGCATTGTATCATCTTGATGTCTTCTAAAGATCGATGCCAAAGTCAATTGTTGTGTTTTCATATTAAGATGCTGGTATGGGTAATGGAATCTTTACCCCATTATATGTTATCCCTTTAGAATTCACTTGACAACATATAGGTAACTTAAATTTATACTCTACTATCACATTCTTCATATTTTAGCAACAATATTTTTACTCTGAGATCTTGATATATTGTTGTGATCCCTGATTGAATAGAAAAGTTTGATATATGTGCATCATAGAGATGTTTTATCCTTATCTCTATATTGGATGGTACACATAGTCATGATCCAAATATCAAGAAACCTTCTTCATCCATTTATAACTCTATGGATTACCCATTTATGGTAGCTTCCACTTTTTTTGAATTTCTACATCATATCATTGACCATCCATTATTTTCACCATAATCATTGGATGGATAATCATTAGAGAAAGAATTGAGGACTTTACATCCTTAGTTATTCATATGTCTATATTATGTAGGTCTAAGAAGATTGGATCCTTTTAAATTATTATCATTGAGAAAGATTAGTGATCCATTCTAATTAGAGAATCAAATATCTATTTTACTTAATAGGATGGTAGTTGATTTACCAGTCATAATCCAGGATGAGATATAACCATATTCAAAGGCACATATTAATCACTGTTTCTGTTAATATATGTTGCGGATTTTATGATCATTATATACTTCAAACATCTCCCCATAAGGATAATGCGACCATATTTTCAATACAAACATCACAGACGCCAAATATTGATCTTGTAAGGGACAGTTTTTCTCTTGAATTTTCAACACCCTTGATGCGTATGATATCACTTTATCATTTTTCATCAGTATACATCCCAATCCCTTCTTTAAATAATCATTGTACTCCAAAAAGTGTTCCCCACTTTACAGAAGTGTGAGGAATGGTGTAGTGAAAGCATTTTTTAACACTCTGAATTAGTCTTCAAAGTCACTAGTCTAGAAAAACTATTCTCCATTTCGATTAATCTTGTTTAATGGTTTTAAAAATTATTAAAGGTTATTCATAAATAATTTTTAATATATTTTTTTTCCATGGAATATACATATCTCCATAACACATATTTTATTGGGCCACTCTTTGATTTTATTTATCTTGGAAGGGTCTATATATATTCTTTTAGAAGTGATAACATTCCCAAATACTGATACTCACTCTACCCAAAAGCCAAAATACTATAATTTACATATATTTTATCTATTTGAATGTTATTTTTTAAAATATTCCAATGCTCCTCATGTTAATCTTTTCTCTTGGATGATATCAAAATATCATCAATAAAGACTACCCAAAATTTGATGTGGTATTATCTAAAGTCTCTATTAAATAAGTCCACGAATATTTTTATTGAATTAGTGAGTTTGAAATTCATCAATATGAACTCATAATGTCAATATCTCATTCAAAAGTTATTCTTGCGAATATCTTCCATCCTCAACGTTAACTAAATATATCCTAACAAAAGATCTACCTTAGAGAAATACTTGGCCACGCCTAGTTGACCGAACAAGGCATCTATCTATAGAAGGGTATTATTATTATTTATCATTAAATTTTTTTTCTCATGATAATCATTATCGAGGATCGTTGATCCATAATTATTATAGATTAAGAGGACCGGTGTACCCCACGTTGAAGCACTCAGTTGTATAATAACCTTATCCAGATTGTCTTATAACAGATCTAATAGTAATTCCATCTAAAATGTGGATATTTTACAAGGTCTCTTTGATATAGGTTACAATCAAAGAAAAATTTCAATTGAGAACTCAACTTATTATTCCGGAAAGAGTGAAGAAAAATCATCGAGGGAACACATCATTGTAGTCCCTCAAAATTAACATTCCTTCAGGTATGATCCTATATTAATTCTCAATTATATTATCTGGATATTCTTTATCATAAGTCAATAATATCCTCAATTGATCTTGAATTCAAACGGAGATTCCACCTCCTCCATACATTTGTACACAATGGGAGTAAACCTTGGTATGTGAAGAGTGATATCCCTTTCCTAATATTCAATGTTGTTTTTGTATAATGATAGGGTATATGTATCAAATATATCTTCAAAATCAACCAAAGTATGAAAGATAATATTTTTTGAAAGGTTCAGTACACACGCATTATTTGGGGAGGAGTTATGTAATTTATATGAAATAATTTCCCACTTTAGTATTCTCATAGATAACTCATCCTCCATATTTGGAAGTGGTATTTGAATAGTTATACTGAACATCCATGATATAAACGAATTTTTATATCTGAAATAAAATAGTTCATTCACTATTCGTGAATAAATTACCAATATAATTTTCACCACAACATATTCATGCTGAAAATCAACTGTAGTGATAAAATATTCATTTCCTTTATACTTTGAAGGTTTTTATTGTTGATTTCTTCCAACAACCCTTGGCATAAGGAAATGGTTCGTATAATTCCCCTGTTACTTATAGATGAAACAATGAAATATAGGCTGAGTGTTGATTTGAACCTTCTTTTCTTATTCCTCATTGGTGGGATTCCTCACATCTCTTCCATAGATATTAGCTAGATAACCCATTCTTCTACATTTTAAGATTTTATTGGTTCTGTTTATTTAGTTTCCATGATTAGTTTTCCAACAATTTTTAATCTTGGGATATTGGGTTTTATTTCCATCATGGGATTTATATGTTGATCCTAAAATATTAAACTTCATTTTTTTCTATATCCATAAACATGAGACCATTTAGAGTATCCAATCTCTATTTCTACATTAATGATGAAACACAAAATCTCTTCATAGATATCAAAATCTATAATAACCAAAGTCATTCATAAACTCATCATTAGAACTCTAAATAAGTGACCCACCTTCATTTTAATGTCTATAGAAAAAACAGAGGCCTATTGTGCATGCCTTGTAATGTTTTTACCATAAACCAAGATACAATCATCTTCATTATACATTAGTATGAGGTACAATATTTTCATCTTGATATGGAGGGACTATGGAAAATTTTTATTGAAAAATATTTTTCTTGAATTCCTCAAAAAACATGGAATTTATTATATCCTTGGACGTTGTGTTCTGGATTAGTTTCCACCACTGATTAATTTTGACATCGAAATGATAGACTAAATGAAAAACATTATCATATTATGAGCACTTGAGGGTAAATAATATCTTCAAAATATATTTAATATATTGTTCCGTTTGGAGGGAATTAGTAGATCCACTAAACATGGGAGGAATTTGTCTCATGAAGTATTCAACTAGAACATTCACTTTTTAAGAGGACAATGGTGTTCCACATGATTCAGGTTATTATTCAAAACTTTATAAAGTTGTTCAGGAACATTCATCACGTTTTGAGTTCCAGTTTCCCACCATAATTGACATTTCATTAAGGAAATCATCACATTTCCTATCACAGTGACTGCTGGAACCAATTCTCCTTTTTCATGCCATTAACTAAAAAATATAAGTAAAATTATGGGGGCTTGAATAATTAGATAATAAGAATACAAAAAATAAAATATTGATCAAAAAATGATAAACTTGTAAATAGAAAGTATTTGATATCTTTTGATTCCCTATGTCTATATATTGGTTATCCATGGTGACTGAATTATCGCTTGGGATCTTACTAAAGTTATATAGTCTTAATCATAAAAAAATATCTATGTAGTAATTCGAACTATAACAACCCTAGTAGTATATACAAATTATTACCAAATTTTTAGAATATTTAACCATCACATACAATCCGAGGATCATAAATTATAGTTTTTTGGGAATATTAGATACATAATTACAATGCATGAAACCAAAATAAAAACAAGACTTACTTATTCTCAATTAGGAGCTCATAACATCCTTTTAGATCTTATGTCTACATAGAATAACCAAGAGAATACTTGAAAAAGGGGATAAGATAAAAAACCTAGTAAGGGAATATGCATAAGATTAAATCATTCCACAAGGGTTACGTGGAATAACATGATAACATAAAAATGCATGTAACATTAATAATCACATGGAATCATAACATATTGAACCTGCAATCATGTAAAAATGGAATCATAGAAATGTGGGAAAAAATAAAACATGGCATAAGTATGGGTCAAGGATGAGCACTAAGACTATTTCATAGGGAGAAGCATGATTCCTTGGAAACCACCAAGACTATTGCAGATGAAGGATAATTATTCATGGAAAACAACCAAGACCATTGCACATGGATGATCATGAGGTATGACTAACCACCTAAACCACTGTAAAATACATCTCGTGAGACAAAAAATTTCCCAAATTCATTGGAGAGATATGTTGGTGAACCCATCATAACATGATCATTAATATGTGTGACACGTAAATAATCATACATAAGTAATCAAACATAAACATAAGGGTTACCTCAGGGAAAGTAATGGCTATGGAAATCCTACTAAAATGCATAAAATATGAGAATATCATAAAGATGTCTATGAAAGAATTAATTCAAATAATACTTAGAAATTAATAAGGAAAAATAGGTATAAAACATTGGACATTATTTCCAAATGATGTGAATAAATGTAAAAATAATGTTTAAGAAACATTATAAATGAGACACTTTAGTGCAGTTTAAGGATTTTTTTAAAGATTCCTTAAAATAGAAAAGAATAATTGATTGTATAAAAAAATAAATGAACCAATATATTCTTTTTCAAAATGAAAAGATTTATTTCTAAAAAATAAAAGTTTCTTGAAATAGATTTTGGAGTGCACTTAAAAAAGTGTATGGAATTGGGAAGTTCCCTTTAATCATGCTTACTTATGGGGAAGAATTGTGAATAATACCTTTTTAGAACATGTATTTCCCCATAATATAAGGATGAAATGTTTTGGATCCATGAGTTTGGAACATATAAATATATTTTTGAGGAATTATATAATTTTAAAAAAGAATAACATTAGGATTCAGTGAGAGAATGTTTAACCTAAAGGAAAAAATGGAGCCTCCGATAAAATCCCATACCTTATGTATGAAAGTTTTATGTACTGGACTATAATGTTCGAGATAGTAAAATTAAATCCATTAAATAATTATTTAAGAAACTTCTATACATGTATTTGGTTTATTATTTTTTTATTTAGTCCATTCACGGTCTTTTTATGGATTAATAATAGACATTATTTATATTTTGGGGGGTCATTTCTTTGTTATTCATTATCTATTCATTGTATGCTTATGTAGAAGATCATGAAAAAGAAGAATAATTGTAAAAAATTGAAATTTTATTCTATTAAATAACATATATAATGTTATATGGTATTATATTTAATTTTCCCATATGTGAGGGCGATTAATTCGATTAAAGGATAATAAAAAATGTTTAGATTATTTTGGTGTTTTTTTCGATCATAACGAACTAGTTTGGTATTATTAATTAATTTTATGTATATATAATGGTTTCAGAACACTAAATAAAAAACAATAAATATATTATAATATGGTACGACCAAAAATATGGATTTATGATCATCATTGATGGTGGTAATGGAAATTGAAATATATTCATCCTTGAATGCTATAAATCATCACATCAAAAATGATGTTTTCATTTTTAGAAAAAATGTTGAAAATAAAAGAAATGATGATGGGTTGGTCCATTACAAAGGTAACATTAAATTATATAAATGGTATTACATTTATCGTATCACTTGTATAAGTGGATTTTTGGAAAGGAAAAGAAAAGAAAATAAATGAAATGAAAAGAAATTGAAATATAATTAAAAGAAAAATAAAGAGGTTTGTACCTCTTGAATTTGTTTCCTTGAGAACCACCTTAGGGGAATTGGGTTTGGTTTTCTTTTAAGGAAAAATGAACCTAGATCTGGGGAAGATACTTGGTAAGAGGGTTGGGAATAAATTCTAAAAACATTATGGAATTATAAGTGTGAGGAAAATAGGTTGCGAGGGGTGGTATTTACACTAGGAGGAGAGGTGTGTTTTTGATTAATTTGTTAATTAGTTTATTATTGTGGACCAATAAAAGTAATAGTGATTATTAGTTTGCATAAATGATGTAAATATATAATGATAGTTTGATATTATGGGTTTTACATCAATAATGAGTAAATAAATAGTGTATTTAACTTATAATGTTATATATAGTAAATTACTGTATTTCACTATTTATAAAAAATTAAACTATTTTATAAAAATAAAAAAATCCACCCTAATGGTTTTTTGACATGTAGAATTACAGATTGAATTGACTTTATGAAATTATTTTTCTAAATATGTTAAATTTAATTTTAAATTTAAACCATAACTTACTCGAAAAATACTTAATTTAAAATTTTAACAACTTTTATAAAACTATGATAAATTAATTCTGGTGTGATAAAATTATCCTATAATCATAAGAAAGATTATATTAATTTATGAATCTATATTATGAAAATATCATTTTATTCGTTATATTAATTTTTAAATTATAAATAAGTAATTATTTTTTTGTAAAAACAAAATCTAATAACTTATCATTTAAAAAAGAAATTATATTGTAATACTATGAAATAATTGTTTGTAATTTTAATTTATAAAATTGATAAATTTTATATATAGTTTTGTTAGAGAGGTTAATATTATTTTTTTCGGTTTCAATTCTAGAGGTTCACATTAAAATTCAAAGAGTCTTATTAATATTCAGTTGATTTAGGTTTCCTAATTTCTATAAATATATCTTATTTCATTCATTATTATTTCATAAATTTTGTATTGTGTTCACTAAATGAATTTATGAGATTTATACTACATGGTGTAATTAAAATAAGTTAATTTACATTGATAGGATTTAAGGTTGTTTCACATAACAATCTATTTCTTAGGAGTACAATCATTGTATTTTGCACCTCATTTATCATTTACCTGAATCCTTCAGGTTCCATCAATTAAATAAAATTAGAAAGAATAGCGTGATAAACAATTATCATAATGAGAAACCACATAATCATAAAAAAAATTATAAGATGTATAAATCATTACTCGTTATGCTAAAAACCTTATATTTAAACTAGTTCATTCATGTTTATCACCAAATCATTTTTCTATTCTTCCTATACATAGACTGATCCCTAGGGTTCTCAATAATGTTTTATAATCCTAGTTTCCAATAGATAAATAAACTTTTTTCTAATAAAAACTATAGTGTCCCAAAAATTACATGCATAGATGTTACATAATATTAGATGAATATTCATTACATATCATAAGGATCCATGAAATAATACTATTGGTCTATTATCCTTGGGAACATAGACATATAAACAACTAGTTCATATATTTACTATATTAATCCCTTCAGATCTAGCACCCCTCATAGGAATGTCATTCCTAAAACTTTTCATCACATCATGGGGAAATTAAACAAATGAAAGGGTGATATGAAATGAAAATTAATGATATAAAAGGGAGATATTAATGACCACATGAGAATAAAATTAGAATAAGAGTATGATAACACAATATTAACATAGAAATAAATACCCTATATATCATAAATCCTAAAATTAATTCACTGAATAAATCATAGAATTTCATAAGAAATGAATCATAAAAAAATCACATAACATGATAAATGATAGTATAACATGTTTTATGACATGGATGTATGGAATACATATAACAAGAGAATGTAATTTACTTAGTATTCAAGACTTCTATACCACGTCTATCATAGTGGATTTAGGTCAATCACCATTCCAACATAGTAGACATGGTTCACTCCAAATACTATCATAAGGGATTTGGGTGACTCACTAAACCATATTATCAGTCAAGTTTGACTCCCAATTGTTAAGATGATATGACTCTTAGTATGATATAATTTGTGATATCAAACTTAGGATCGAAATAAGAATGTGATTCTCAGATACAAGAGGGGGGGGGGGTGAATTGTAACTTTTAAAAATTCACTTAAGATATTTTTAGGATGGTTATTTTTACCAAAGTTAAACAGGATAATTCAAAAGACCTCTGTGAGTACTAAAGACATGCTAGAATCCTGAAAAGTGATTATGAAAATGGAACATAACAAAAGTTACAATGATTAAGATTCTACCTTAAAGCGTATAGAATATAACTAAATCATTGTACAAGTAAGTAACTATAAGAAAGTTATACTTTCCTTAACAATACAAAATGCAGCGAAAATACAAGTAGTAAAAGTAAAAGTAACAAACAATAATTCTTTTAACCCAAAGAGAAGGGTATCCAACAACCTTGGATAATGGTCCCTTGATTTATACTTTCAAGAAAGTCTATCTTACCCACACCAGGGTAAGCCCTCGATATGAAGATAAGAGTCTGTCTTGCTATCCCCGCATGCCATTAACTATCAGGTAGTCAGCACCTTTGTCTTCCTCAACATGGAAGCCCTAAACTTTAATGTGTGGGAACATTTGTCTACCTATCCTCGGAATCCCTCGATTGTAACCAGCAACAATCGGAGTCATACGAAGCAAGTCTGCACGAAGTAAAGTTGGAACAAGCTGTTCAAACTTTCTACATGAAGGTTGGGAGTTGATAAGAGACTCTCTCCCTAGAAATCACTTCAGGAATTTTTGATCACCAAAATTCCAAAAGTTTTAAAAGTTCAAAGCACGTTCAAATGAGCTCCTATTTATAGGCGAAGCTCCAACGGTCGTCTCCCTCCTCCAATGATCATATTTTTCCTTTAATTTCAGAGGGACCTACAAATGCATCACTCAACCAACGATTAGTCAATAACTGAAAGAACAACATCATTTTGTAATAAAACAAGTATATGATTATGTAAAACAGAAGTTCAGAATGTAAGCTAATAAAAATTATGAGTCTAACCAAAATAGAATTCAGAGTCTATAATAAAGAGATATTCAGATTCTATTTTTTAGGAATTCAGAACAAGAATTCTGTAGAAATATGGAGTTTGAATTTATAAGGAAATTCAGAGTATAGTTCCACTAGAATTTCGAATCATAACTTACAGGGTTCGGATTCGAACTCATAGGAATTCAGATTTGACCTCATAATTGTGCGGAGTCGAACTCAGAGAAGTTCATATTCGAACTAGTTGGTGTACATATCCATGATTCAATGTGGAACATTATGAGTGTTCGTATCCATTATTCGGAGTGGAACTTTATGAGAGTTTGTATCCAGAATTCAGAGTGGAACATTGTGAGAGTTTTTATCTAGAATTCGGAGTGGAACTACTTGATAGTTCATATCCAGAATTCAGAATGGAACTTAATAAGAGTTCGCATCGATAAATAGGAAAGGAACTTCATTATAGTTTGTATCTAGAATTTGGATCCTAAAAAAGAATCCTTCATATCTAAGTATTATATGATTCCGAGGTTTTAGTTATGAATCCAATTTTTATACTTAATAAAAACTTTGATATGAGAAATGAAAACATGGTAGGGGTTAATTCCATTGGGAAGGAAATTTTTGTTATAGAAGTAAAATATATTATTACTTAAGTATACGTTGTTTGTGATTTTCAAAACTAGAAGGAATGGAAATGTAACAAGGAAAACCTTATTGACTCAACAATCTCCCCCATTTTTGAAAGCATAAACAACCTTTCGAGAAAGAATATAAGGTCTTAGAAAAATTTCTTTAGACTTTGAAATTAAAACTTATCTCCCTTTGTTCATAGATGATGATGACTACATCTAACTCCCTCTTAGCCTTAGGAACTATAATGATTGTATTTTGGATTTCCGGAGTGGAGTTTTCATTATCACGGGAATGAAAAACTTCGTAATGAGAAACTCCCCCTTAATTAAGGATAGTTCTTCACTTAGAAATTTTTCTTCTCTCTTTTATATTTTTCCTTCTCCCCTTTTGAGTAGTTCTTTTTCCTTCTCCCCCTTTGTGATTTTAAAAAATAATTTAAGGGAATAGAGAAGAAATAATGTACCAGAAACATTAGTACATAATAACACAAGATACAACAAATTCATAGATTTTGTTAGAGTTGAAAAAAATTTACAAGGAAGGACATTACAACAAAAAATCATATTTGTCAATTTGTCGTCCTTTTACTTGGGAATTAACTTCTTCAACAAGGTTTTCAGCTTCTTCAAGTCTTTATGATCCTCCTAAGCTTGCTTCTCCAAAGCTGTGATCCTTTCTTCTTGAGCTTTCAAGACCTCTGCCTGAGACTTCATGGCCTCTTCCTGCATATTTAGTAATTCATCCTAATTTTCAAGCTTCTCTTTAATCTCAATTTGGATATCTTATTCCCCTTTCCAGTTTTGGGCAACTGAGTTAACCTTCCCATTCAAATCCCACACCTGTTGATTCTGTGTATTTTTCTCAAGGGTCAGCTTATCCTAAAGATTCTTCATCATGGAATCCTCAGTGTCAAAAGATTCTTTAGAATCATTTTGAAATTGATCAAGCTCAGCCAAGTCACCATCAATTTTCTTTGACCATAGAGAGGTTTTGCTGCATGAAATTCTGTTAACATCATAGTTGATAAGAAAATTTATACGCTCAGCCTCAATCTTTACACATTTGTCCATCACCATGGATATAGATTCTGATTTCTAAATTAGGCTTTGTTGAAACATCTGGAATTTGGTGTCTATGGTGGGAATGATCGGAATAGTGTCCACCATCTTCTTCAAAGACTAAAAAACAAAATCATGACCTAGTACTGATGATTCTGAATCAGACAACTTTCTCAGGGATTGTTCTTCTTCAATCTCCACCATATTTCTTCTAGAAGAACCCCCAACATCCTTCTTCCTAATAACATCTTTTTTTGGGGTGTTCATAAGAACTTTCTTCCCCTTATCAATTTTTGGAACTACCTCATCAGAAGATTTTTCCTCGATTTCAGATACTTGAACAATCTTATATTTATCTAGTTTTTTCTATCTCTACTATTTCTTCAAGAAAGCGCTTCTCATAGCTTTCTTCCTCAAATAATTCATTTTCTATCTCTTCTTCATTTTCATCTTTTTTCTTACCATATTTTTTATCTCCCTTTCCTAGAGTGACAAGCTTTAAGGATTCTGATTTTTCTTGATAGTCGTCAACTTGTTTAATCAAGTCATCTAGATCACCACTTTCTTCTTCTAATTTTTCTTCTTATTCTACTTCATATTCTTCTTCTATTTCTTTAAAAACTTCTTCCTCTACTTCTTCACCATCTCCTTTCTCTACTCCTTCAAAAACTTATTTACCTTTAAACTTTTCCGGAGTGAAGAAATTATTCCTCAGAGTCTCAAGTAAAGTCTCGACAAGGAATGTTTCCGGTACTAGAATATTCTTGGAAGCTACTTTTGTGGCTTTCAAAAGAGATTGTACATATTCATCTTGAGACATCTTCTTCTTCATCTTCTTATCTTTTTCTACCTTCTGAGGGTATACAGTCGTCTTCTCCCTTAAGGATTTTGCTTCAATCAGGTCCAATTCGAACTGAGGGTCCCCTTCTTTCGTTTTCTCTTGATCTTCCCTCCATTAAGAAGCCACCTCATCTGGATATGATTTTTTTTGGCATGGGAGGTTCATATTAGGTTTCCATAGTTTTGGGGGTCTTGTTTTGAGTAACCACTTCTTTCAATTTCCACTTCTTACCAACTTTCTTCACTGGCTCAACTTTCTCCAAAATTTCTAGATTGGTTTCAGCCTCTTCCTGTGGAAAATTTTAAAAATCTCTTGTTTCCTTGGAATAGGTCATATTAATCCCTTTCAAGGTATCATCACTATCACGAATAACCTTGAAATTCCGAGACTTGGAATTACATGCAATCTTGAATGGATCCAGACACTAAACTATCAGCTTTGATAGTAAGGTGGGGTACATGATGATTTGAGATCTCAAATTTCCCTCCTTTATGTTCTTGATTTTTACAAGAACATGCCTCATCAGATTGATTTTTATTAGATTCACCATGAAGTCTAGGAAAAATATATCAATTTTCTTTAGGGTATCTTTGTCGCCCTTTCTCGGAACCAAGAAACATTTTACCCATAGCTGAAGGATCCTATTATTAGAAGATAGGTGAAGAATCATGGCTGTATTTACATCATCATGCCCAAGACACTCAATGGACTTGAACTTAACAAAACTTCCTTGACCATCCGGATGTTTGTGTGAGAATAATTCATCTTCTCCATCATATTCTAGCCCCACCAAGCTTGATGAGTTGGTGTATGTAAGTTTGTAAGTCTTCCCATAAGACTTGAAAGAAATTTTTTCTCTTCCCTTTTCCTCATATAAGCATGCTGATTCATAGAAATCTATAAGTAACTCTGGATAGACCACATCTTGAACACCTGTCTTAGATATAAATACATCTTCCCAACCATTCAACTTGATGTTCTTAGAGATGATAGAATCATACTTGTAAAAGTTAGGATAGACCAGTCTTTCTCTGTACACTTTCCAATTTGAAATTGGCTTCATGGTAGAAATTTATTAGGAAGTGGCTTCTACAGACATTTGGAATAGAGGAGAACTGAGATATTCAGAACGATCTTTAAGAACTAAGGAAGAACTTCAAGATGCGATATCTTGGAGATCGATGTGGGACAAAAATGGGGGTTCCCTTTATATAGGAGATGAAGATGACATTTGAACTTACAAAACCAATATAACGGTTGAAAATTTCTCTGATCAAATCTGACAGTTAAAAATATACACATAATTAAATCTTGAATTCGATCTGTTGAGGTTTTAGAGACATTCGGATTTAAGAAGAAACGAATCTGAGAAATTTTAAAAGAAAAGTAAATTACCAGAAACTAAGAGTGACTATGAAAACTTAATTAAGGAAATCATACCTTGCTGATTAGCTAGGATGTTTGTTTGTAATAGGTTATATTTTTCTTGTAGAAAATTTGACTACGAAATACTTACTATGAAAAACTTACTACTAAAATTCCCATTACAAAAATTTTCATTACGAAACATTATAATTACGAAAAAACTTTGAAGTCAAAAAGTTTGTTGCAAAAACATTGAGTATCAACAACCTAGTACAAAAAAATGAGTATGAAAATTAACATTACAAAAATATTCAATACAAAAATTCTCATTACGAAAATTCTCATTACGAAAACTTCATTATGAAAATTTCCAGTATGAAAACATCAATACAAAAATTTTGAAAGACTCATTATGAAATTTTTTGAAACACTCATTAAGAAAACTTTTGAATGACTCATTACGAATGATTTTGAAAGAGTCATTATGAAATTATTTTAAAAGACTCTTTATGAAAATTTTATGAATGACTCATTAGAAATTTTTTTGAAAGACTCATTACGATTTTTTTTGAAAGACTCATTACTAAATTTTTTGAAAGACTCATTATGAAATTTATTTGAAAGGCTAACAAACAAATGTAATCCCTCTATGAAATGGCGTTTATTACTATAAAGAGAAAGGTTAAACGAAAAGTTAATGAAAAAATATTACCTCATAGTTATCATTCCTAACTTCTGTTTAATGTATTCAAATCTATCGTAGGGTAAATATTTTGTGAAAATGTCAGCAGGTTGATCATGCATTCCGATAAACTGAAGATTGATATCTCCTTTGAGTGTGTAATCCCTAAGAAAGTGATGCCTAATATCTATGTGTTTCTCATGGGAGTGATGTGTAGGGTTTTTACTAAGGGAAAGGGAACTTGTGTTATCACACAAAATTTGAGTCTTAGTAAAACTCAATCTATAGTCTGTGAGTGTGTGTTGCATCACTAGTGAAGAAAACGTTTTTTACGTCGCCATTTTTGACGTTGTTTATATATAACCGCTGTGAAAATCTATTAAATGTGGGTTTTTATGTCAGTTATTTTATAACCGGCGTAAAAAATGCAGTGAGTAAATTTTTAACGTCGGTTATTTTAATAAACGATGTTAGAAATCGCGCACGTTAGTTTTTTACGTCAGTTATAAATTAACCGATGTAAAAAACCAAAGCACAGTGTTTTTTACATCGGTTATTTGATAACTAATGTAAAAAAAGTGGCTTTTGAGGCCTTTTTGACGTCGGTTATTTGATAACCGTCGTAAAAAAACAACCCGTATAATTTTTTACGTCAGTAATAAAATAACTAATGTAAAAAAATGTGATTTCTGATGTATTTTTTACGTCGGTTATTCTATAACCGACGTAAAAAATGCGGTGAGTAAATTTTTAACGTCGGTTATTTTAATAAAAGACATTACAAATCATGCATGTTAGTTTTTTACATCGGTTATAAATTAACCGACATAAAAAACCAAAGAACGGTGTTTTTTACGTCGGTTATTTGATAACTGACGTAAAAAAAGTGGCTTTTGAGGCCTTTTTGACGTCGGTTATTTGATAACCGACAAAAAAATACAACCCACAAAATTTTTTACGTCGGTTATAAAATAACTAATGTAAAAAACTGTGATTTATGATGTATTTTTTAGGTCGGTTGTTCTATAACCGACGTAAAGAACCTACACACAGATTTTTCTACTTCGGTTATAAAATAACCGACGTAAAAAAATCCATATCTGATAGATTTATAAAGTCGGTTATTATAATAACCGACGATATAAATTTAATAAAACGGTTTATAATGTCGGTTATTAAATAACTGACATTATAGAACATTTAAAAAATTAACAAGCCCCATAGATTGTCATTTACGATTTTTCGATCGACAGTACGGCGACTCGTCTCTCTCGTGCAGTAAACCCTAATCGACTCGTCGATCTCATTGCATTAAACTCATTTTTCCATCATCGTTTATCATCGTTACTCTCCTCTGATCTATCATCTCAACTCGCAACACTCATGTAAGGCTCCCACAACTTTATTTCGATCATTTTTTTCCCGGATAGTCTATATTTATGTTTTGCGGTTTTTTTGTTTAATATAAGTAAGATTCTTCAATTTCAAACCCTGTTACCTATTTTTTCCATCATCATCTTATTTATCATCCCTAGATCTATTAGATCAATTCGCAATATTCATACAAGCCTCAACTACTTCTATTTATTTTTTTGTTTCGCGAGTGCTCGACATTGATGGTAATTTTTGTTTTCATTGACATGTAATGATCTCATTCACCTATATTAATGCATAAAATGGTTATTGATTAAATGTACGAATTCAGAAATGATATTTCATGTGTTTCTTTGCTTATGTTTATCCTATTTTATATGATAATCTATTAGACATATAATGTAATGGCTGTTGAACTCTATGGCCCTTCGATGCATCGCAATGTCTCATGATTCCAAATAAAATTGGGTTCTGCTGAGGGCTTACCATAGTATTTTTTGAGGCCTTCGCCAAGGCCTTGATAATATGTTTAAGATTTCTAGAATTATCCAATACCTCATTATGATATTAGTTATCGAGAGAACTTGTGATCATTTTACTAGTTGAATATCAATGGTTATTTTTAATTATCATATGATCATTTAAGTAGCCATATTTAATAATATTTAATTCCATCTATTTCATGCTGAAGTATATATTAAATGCATGTTTTTTTAGTTGTTCAACATGCCTAGTTTTTATATGTAAACCATTGTTTGGGGGGTTTTCCGGGGGGTGGGGGCTGTCTAGAGGGTTAGGGGGTGTCCAGGGGGGTGTCCAAGGGAGTGGAGTCCTGTCCAGAGGGTTTTGGGGGTTGTCTGGGGGGTGGGAGAAATCCAGAGGGTTGGGTTGTGTCCAGGGGGGTGTCCAAGGGGGTTGGTGGTGGGGGGTGATGTCCAGGAGGGGTGGGGGGAGGGGGGGGGGGTTCTTTCTAGAGGCGTAGGGTGCGGTCCATGGGGTGGGGGCTGTCCAAAGGGTTGGGGTGTGTCCAGGGGGTGTCCAAGGGGGTAGGGGTGGATGGTGGTGTCTAGGACTGGTGGGGGTGCTGTCTAGAGGGGTGGGGGATGTCAAGGGGGTGGGGGGGCTATCAAGAGGGTTGGGGGGGTGTCTAGGGTGGTGTCCAAGGGGGTGGGTAGGTGTGGGGGCTGTTCAAGGGGGTGGGGCATGTCCATAGGGTTTTGGGTGTTTTCCAGGGGGTGGGGGCTGTCCAGAGGGTTGGGGGGTGTCCAGGGCAGTGTCTTAGGGGGTATGAGGTGGGGTGTGGTGTCCAGTAGGGGTGGGGGTTCTTATCTAGAGGGGTGGGGGTCTGTCCAGTGGGGTTGTCCAGAGGGTTGGGGGATATCCATGGGGGGTGTCCAAGGGGGTGGGTGGGTGTGGGGGGCTGGACAAGGGGGTGAGGGACTGTACAGAGGGTTTTGGGGGTTGTCCGGGGAGTGGGGGGATCTCCAGAGGGTTGGGGGTGTCCAAGGGGTGTCCAAGGGGGTAGGGGTGGGGGTGGTGTCCAAGAGGGGTGGGGGTGCTGTCTAGATGGGTGGCGGGCTGGCCTGGGGGTGGGGGCTCTCCAGAGGGTTGGGGGTGTTCATGGGGGTGTCCAAGGGGGTGGGTTGGTGTGGGGGGTTTTCCAAGGGGGTGGGAGCCTATCTAGAGGGTGTTGGGGGTTGTCTGGGGAGGGGGGGGGGTCTGTCTAGAGGGTTGGGGGGTGTTCAGGTGGGTGTACAAGGGGGTATGGTGTGAGGGGGGGGGGGGGTCTAAGAGGGGTGGGGGGTGCTGTCTAGAGGGGTGGGGTGCTGTCCAAGGGGTGGGGTGGCAATCCAGAGGGTTGGGGGTGTCCGGGGGGGGGGGGGGTCTAAGGGGGTGGGTGGGTGTGGGTGGCTGTCCATGGGGGTGGGGGACTGTCCAGAGGGTTTTGGGGTTGTCTGGGGGGGGGGTCTAGAGGTTTGGGGGTGTCTAGGGGGATTTACTCCATTTTTACCATTTATCTATCATCCACTATAGGCCCCATGGTTTTCTTTGATTCAATGGAATTTAAAACTGTTATATCTAACTATATTTTGTTTTAAAAATAATATTCATGCATAATTTTTTAAATACGCATAGATTTGTTTTTTATTTCAAAATTGTTTTACATTCAAATTATGATTTTTTTTTTCATATAAACATATATTTGTCTTATCTTAAAAATATATATATTTTTGATATTTGTTATAGGTAATAATGAGTTGAAGTTGGATTACGACACATCGAATGAGCAATGAATATGAGGAAGGTGTTGATGCATTTTTGGAGTTTTATAAACAAAATGTTCCAAGTAGTGACATTATTTTCTCTCAATGTCTGAAATTTTTCAATATGATGAAGTTGAAAAGTAGAGAGATAAAAGATCATCTAATTTGTCATGGTTTTAATCCGAGTTACAACCATTGGATTTGGAATGGTGAAACTGGACAGAATGTCACTGATGATGATGATTCGCAAGATGGTAACTCCAATGGTATTGAAGAAATGATTCGAGATATTATAGAAGAACAAATTGAGATAGAACCGACTGTTGCGCATCTATATGGTGATGCTGAAAAACCATTATATCTTTGTTGTATAGATTTCAAAATTTTGTCGGCGGTTTTAAGATTGATTAACCTGAAGGCGAAACATGGATGGAGTGACAGAAGTTTTACAGAGTTGCTACAATTGATGAAATACATTCTTCCAAAAGATAACAATCTTCCAGATTCACATTACAAGGCCATGAAAATATTATGCCCGATGGGATTGGAATACAAGAAAATAAATTCCTGTCCAAATTATTGCCTTATATATAGGAAGGAATATGAATTTCTGTCAGAGTGTCCTAAATGTGGGACATCACAGTATAAGTTGAAAGAAAAAAAACAGGTTGGTGTAGAGATTAAAAATCTCCCTTCAAAGGTATTTTGGTATCTTCCTATAATTCATCGTTTTAAACGTTTATTTTCTAATTCACATGATGAAAAAAGGATAAGATGGCATGCTGATGAGCAGGTATGTGATGGAAAAATACATCATCCTGCTGATTGTTTACAATGGAAGAAAATTGATGCACAATATTCTTCATTTTGAAATGAAATTAGAAATATCATACTAGTGTTGTGCACAGATGGAATGAATCCATATCAAACCCTCAGTTGCACACATAGTTCATGGAATGTTTTATTGGTAATTTACAACATCTATCTTGAAGTTTGTATGAAGTAAAAATATGTCATTTTGAGTATAATGATCTCTGGTCCAAAGCAACCTGACAATGATATTGATGTTTACTTGTCACTATTGATTGATGATTTGAAACTGTTATGGGCTGATGGTATTAGGGTGTATGATTCTTATAAAATGGAATATTTTCAACTACATGCAGTAATTCGGTTCAGTATAAATGACTTCATAGTGTATGGAAATTTTTCTGGATATAGTGTTAAAGGGAATAATGCATTTCCAATTTGCAAACAACAGTCGTCATATTTTCAATTACGTCATCGTAGGAAAACAATGTACATGGGTCATCAAAAGTTTTTGCCTATGGATCACCATTATAGAATATTAAAAAAGGAATTCAATGGATCACAAAAATTTCATACTGCTACAAAACCTTTGTCCCCTGATCTGTATTTTGAGAGGGTGAAAAACCTTGATGTGGCATTGGGAATGACACAAAAATCCTGTAATGATAGACATATTTGGAAGAAAAGGTAAATATTTTTTTAGCTACCATGTTGGAGGTATCATGAAGTTAAACATAATATTGATGTCATGCACGTAGAGAATAATATCTGTGATTTTTTGATTGGAACATTCCTAGATATTAAAGGAAATAAAAAAATGGGTTGAATTCAAGATTAGACTTACTATCAACGGGAATATGTTTGCAGTTAGCTCCCACTCCTAAAGGAAGATGAACATTTCTTCCCCCGTCTTGTCATACATTATCGAAGTGGGTGAACAATATCTTTTTTCAGTGTCTTCATGATATCAAAGTGCCTTAGGGTTATTCTTCAAATGTAAATAATTTTGTCTCATTTAAGGACATGACGTTGATAGGTATGAAATCACCTGATTTTCATGTCATGATGCAAAAAATTATACCAGTTTCATTTCGTGGAATATTGCCCATTCGTGTCAGAAAGACTATAATGAAGTTGTGTTATTTTTTCAATTCAATTTGAAAGAAGGAAATTGATGTGAATGCTTTGAACAATTTGGAAAAGGATGTGATTTTTATACTTTGTCAATTTGAAATGTATTTTCCTCTAATTTTTTTTGATATAATGGTATATTTAATGATTCATATGGTTTGAGAAATAATGATTTTTGGACCTTTATATCTTCATTGGATGTATCCTTTTGAAAGGTATATGAAAATATTAAAGGGGTATGTTAAAAATCCATATCGACCTGAAGCCTCCATTATTGAAAAATATATTTCTAAGCAGGTAGTACAGTTTTGTATGAGCTACTTCACTATGGCGCAACGCATAGGTTTGCCTCCATCTCTCCATGAACGGGTTAATAATGTTGGAAAGGGGATTCATGGCTTGAAAGTTAAATCATTGTCAGCTGAACAGATGAAAAAGTTAGAATCATACATCTTGAATAACATAGCTGATGCTCAACCGTATATCACATTGCATATTAACGAGTTGAAACAATGTCATCCAAATAAGAAAGAAATGTGGATTTTTAATGAGCACAACTAAACTTTTTTGTCAAGGATTAAAAAGACTTTTCTTGGTAGATCAGATGTATCAGAGACATTAAAATGGATAGTGGGTGGTCTATGTTTAAATGTGATAACATGGCCCGGTTATGACATTAATGTCTATACATTTCATACGAAAGCTCAGGACAACAGAAATGCAGTTAAGAATAGTGGTGTATTGGAGTTGGTAGAAGCAATTCATTTTTCGAGTGCTAAGGACAAAATCCCAATTTCTGGATCAAGTGCATATTATGGAGTGATTGAAGACATATGGGAGTTTTATTACTATAATATTATAGTTCCTGTTTTTTACTGTAAATGGGTTATCGGTAACAACAGTGTCAGACACGATGAATTTGGAATGACACTTGTTAATCTGAATAGATTGGAAGACACAACTGATTCTTTTATAATGGAAACACATGAAAAACAAATTTTCTATATAGTAGATCAATCAGATATGCAGTGGGATGTTATTTTACAAGGGAAAAGACAATATGTTGGTGAGGATGAACTTGATGAAGATGCTGATTTATGTGAGATCCCTACTTCCATGGAAAGATTAATAGAATATAATGATGAGAATGTGGAATACATGGTTTGTGCCATAAGGAATGATCACGACGAAGGAATTTGGGAAAAAAATCCATTTGTACATTTTGAAAATTATAGGTAACATATGTTTATTTCTTGTTTACATTTATTTTTTTCATAAAATGTTAGATATTGTATGTTTTTTATTTATTAAAACATGTATTAAAAAAAATAAGTATAAGTTTTTGTTTGTTTTATGTTTGTTTATTTTACTTTATCATGTTCACCATTACATTAATTATATATCTATTATTTTTGTTCAGTGAAAATTACTTTACCATGTTTACTAGGTTTACCATGTTTACCATGTTTACCATCTTTACCATCTTTACCATTTTTGAACATGCTTACCATATTACCAATGTTTTATATTACATAACTTAGTACACTTTTCAATTTTCTGATTACAACAGTATTAAAATATTTGAATTTGTATATTTGTAAATTAACATTTGTTTTTTTGATTTGAAGGATAATCACAGATCATTCAGTTGATCAACCAAACAATTCTAGAGATGGGCATATTGGTCATACCTCTGGGGAGGAACATTCACATGCTCCTATTATGACAAAGAGTTCAATGGTAGGTAAACATGGGTGCACATGTTTAACAAAATTATCACTTGACCGTATGCAGGATCAGAGGATACTCGTTGAGTTTGATGATGATGATATTCCTAGAGGTCCAAATTAAAATGATCTTAAGAATTTTGTAGCAACTCAGGCTAAGAGCAAAGTAAGCATTCTGTATGATAACAGGAGAAGTGTGGATAAAGCGATAATATCTCAGTTTTGAGAGATGATTTTGGTAAGATCGTTTGCTATTGTTTGACTATTATTGAAATGTTTCTAGTATATATAATATGTTTAAGCTATTCTTTTTTAGATGAAACTTGATATTACAGATAGTAGAGAAGCCAAGAAGAAATGCTTATCCTTGGCTCCTAGGATATGGAGGGATTTCAAATCAACCCTCTCATCTGATTTCATTTATGGTCATAGGAGTCATGAAAATCCATGTCATATACATCCTTTTATAGATGAAGACACCTGGAGATAGTTTTTTGAAAGTAGAATAAAAGAGTCATTTTTGGTAAGGGAAATGTAATGTTTTATAAGATTTCTTATATAAATGATCTTATTAATGTTTTGTTAATGATTTCTTATTCTTAAATTACAGAAAACAAGGAATTCTCATCAGGAGATCCAATATAAAAATGTATACCCTAATAGTTTATCTCAATGAGGGTATGCATTTTGGGAATAACAAATGATGGTAGAAATATTTGAACAACTAAGAGTTGAGTCTTCAAGCTCTGGAGAGGTGGCCCCTCCATCCCCTCTATCTAGACATGAAAAATGGAAGAGATATCGGAAGGGAAAAAGGGAAATATCTTTCGGAAGAATCGAGAATCGTAGCTGAGAGGATTGTAAGATATCTATTTTATTTATTTAAGTAAACTAATTTCATCATATAATTTCAATAATTACAGAAATGTTCAATTAATTAATATAGGACTCTCTTGAGGAGCAGAGTTCACATGAGACATTTACAGCTACTTGGAGGGAAGATATTTTATCTCTAGCTTTAGGAAAGCCCGAATATATTGGTCATCTAAGAGGATATCCGGCATGTGTATCGGTAATAAAAGTGTTTCCACGTTCTTCAACTTCTAACATTGAGGGGGTTTATAAAAAAAAATAGAATCATCGGAGGATAAAGTTCATAATATTAATGTGATGATGGAGGACAAGATTAGGGCATCGGGGTAGTCATTGTTTGCAGACATGAAAAGACAGTTTCAGACTACAGCTCCCACTCCTCCACCTCCCCCTGTAGACCCCATTATTTATCCTCCACCTCCGCCAGTAGCTCCCACTCCCCCACCTCAGCCTGCGGACCCCATTTTTTATCCTACTCCTCTATCGTGGCTTCCTACTTATTGCGAGTTTTATATTGATGATACTCAACATCATATAGTAGCATATGGGTTGGTATATTTTATAGGAGATACATTTCATCATTAAAAATTAGAGGTAGTGAATCAGAGGGTCACTATACAGGATATTATAGATAGATAAGCTCGGGCACCATTACCTACAGATGAGGTGGCGACAGTTGGACATAGTATCAGCCTTTTTTTAATTTGTCCATCAAGACTTCTTCGACTCATTACCATAGAGTTATGAATGTTATATCTTTTGTTTTTTTATTAAAGTTGTTTTATCATTTGAAAACTAATATATTTTTCAATTTATTTTTATAGGAATATATCAAAGGTAAAGAAATACTATATAGACAACAACAAATACAAATGGCTATGACATCAGATATAGATTCTAGTAGTCTTGATAGATTGTCAATATATTCAAATTTGTTAGCGGGTCATTATGAGTTTTCAATGGAAGCTCATGTTTGTGGATGTGAAATAAGTGTGTGGATTATGAAAACTGATATCATAGAGCTTGTTACTGGAGATAAGTTTGGAATCAACGTGGTGAAATTTTTTCCATATAAGTATTAACACCTTTTCCCTGCATTATATTTATTAAAAATGTATACTTATGTTTGTTTTTTATTACGAATCTTTATAAAATTTGTGAGAGGAATGAGCTGAAAGATGTATATGGATTCATGGACCCGCAATTGATTTCCCCTAAAGCATATGCATTAGATGAGGAAAAAATAATTCTATATATTGTTGAAATACTTGAAAATAATATAGTCACACAATGTTGGATGATGCCGTTTTGTGAGAGGTATGAAACAAATCTCTCTCAAAGAGTTAATTATCTTTTAACATAAAAAACCACTAATGTTAAATTTCCCTTTTATCAGTGATCATTGGATGTTAGGGGTTTTTTGCCCAAGGCAGAAAGCACTTTATTGGATATGCTCTGTCCAAGATGATATGTGGGAACATTTTAAAAATATATTGGAAAAGTAAGTTTCATTTTCTCAATAGTTTAATATATTATAATCAATTTTAAATTTACCCCATTCGTATTATTTTCTAATAGGGCATGAGCCTACTTTTGAAAAATCACAAAGAAAAGGAGTGAAAATATCAAATATTTAAATGAAAAGGTAAATATCCATTTATAATTTGTACTTTTTGATTTATTACATAAAAATAATATATTGAATTTACACTCATTCAAACATAATTGTCATGAACAACAAGGTTTCATCGAATGCAGATATTATATGTTAATATTTATGTATGAAATAATAACCACTGTGACAGTTGTGAATTTTGACCTGGTAAGATTTCCTCTTAAACATTCCCATAATATTTCAATTTCATTTATTAATTATAAACGGCGACTACTATCCTTTTCATTTGTAGCTTTTTGATGACCCTCAACCCTATATTGCTGATGACATCAAACACTTACAAGTGGAGTGGTCAAATTATTTTACAGGTTTGATTGAATTATAGTTGTTTGTAATGTAAAATGTAATTTTGAATATTGTCATTGTAATTGTGTATTTGGTAGTCATTTAGGTTGGATTTATTTTTTTTGAAGTTGACAGTGTCAGTTTTGAATGTTATATATGTGAATGTTTAATTTTGCTCTACTTCTTGTTTTGGTCTACAAATGATGGTTTTTCTAGTATGGATTCTAGTATGGAGGGAGGGGTTCCAAGGGTGTGGGGGTGTTCAGTGGGGTTGGGGGTGTCCAAGGGTATGGGAGGGCTATCCAGTGGGGTCGGGTGTAGTCCAAGGGGTGGGAGGGCTGTCCATGGGTGTGGGAGGGCTGTCCAGGGGTGTGGAAGGGTCGTCCAGGGGTGTGGAAGTGTTGTCCAGGTGGTGGGGGGTTTACATGAGGGGGGGGGGGGGGGGGGGGTCATCCAGGGGTGTTTGGGGCTATCCAGGAGTTTGGGGCAGTCCAAGGATGTGGTGGGGGCTCTAATGGGGTGGAGGATGGCTGTCCTAGGTGTGGGGGGTATACATGATGGTGGTGGTGGGGGGGGGGGTGTCCCTGGGTGTTTGGGGATGCCCACGGGGTATACATGGTGGTGGGGGCTGTCAGGTGGGGTAAGGGGGTGAGTGGGTGCTGTTCAGGAGGGTGGGGGGTTGTCCCGACATGTTTGGGGATGTATAGGGGGTCGGGGGGCAGTCCAGGGGTGTGGTGGGGGCTCCAATGGGGTGGGGGCTATCAGGTGGGGTGAGGGGGTGAGGGGTGCTGTTTAAGAGGGTGGGGGATGTCTAGGGGTTTTTGGTGATGTCCAGGGGTCTGGGGGCATTCTAGGGGTGTGGTGGGGGCTCCAATGGGGTGGGGGAGGGATTTCTAGAGTGTGGGGGGTATACATGAGGGTGGGGGGGGGGGGGGGGGGGGTGCCCCGGGGTGATTGGGGCTGTTCAGGGGGTATACATGAGGGTGGGGGCTGTGAAGTGGGGTAAGTTTTATATGTTATCAAGTAGGTGAGGGGGTGCTGTTTAGAAGGGCGGCGGGGGGGGGGGGGGGGGGGGGGGGGGGGTTGTCCCGGGGTGTTTGGGGATGTCCAGGGGGTCGGGGGGCAGTCCAGGGGTTTGGTGGGGGCTGCTATGGGGTAGGGGATGTCAAGTGGGGTGAGGGGGTGAGGGGGTGAGGGGGAGTTGTTCAGGAGGGTGGGGTGGGGGGTTGTACAGGGGTTTTTGGGGATGTCCAGGGGGTTGGGGGGTAGTCCATGGGTGGGGTAGGGGCTCCAATGGTGCGGGGGAGGGTTGTCCAGGGTGTGGGGGTATACATGAGGTTGGGGGGGGGGGGGGTTGTCCCGGGGTGTTTGGGGCTATCCAAGGGGTATACATGAGGGTGGGGTCTGTCAAGTGGGGTAAGTTTTATATGTTATCAATGTAAATGCTTAAATTTTCTTTAGTTCTTGTTTTGATCTCCTTCTGTTTTTGTGGTATGAATTCTTGATTTGGTTTCTGATTGTTTCTGGGGGAGAGCAGATGACTGAATTTGATTTTTTTTTTAAAAAAAATTTGTCTTCCACATTGGTTATTTTATAACCGACGTGATAAAGAAACCGGGATGGGTTTATCACGCCGTTTTTCTTAATAGTCGACGTGATAAACACCTGTGGCATGGTTTATCAGGTCAGTTATTTAATAACCGATGTGGTAAAAGGCCTGATAAATGGTTTATCATGTCGGTTATTAAATAACCGATGTGGTAAACCCCCCCAGACTGGTTTAGCTCATCGGTTATTATATAATAGACGTGACAAACCCCCTAGTTTATCACAGTGGTTATATAATAACGAACATTATAACCCCCCCAGTTTTTCACGTCAGTTATTAATTAACCGACGTGATAAACACCGCAATGTTATGTTTTTATGTAGGTTTTTAAATTAGAGAGGTAAAAAATGTTATTTATAACATCGTCCGTTTTAGCATCGGCTAAAAACCGACTTAAAAAATGAAAAATAACTGACGTAAATAACGTTTTCTGCACTAGTGCATCCACAACACTTGAGCACAAAAACTTCCTGATGCAACATATTCAGCTTCATTAGTAGAGAGTGCTACTGAGTGTTGCTTCTTGAAATACCAAAAAACTAATGAATCTCCTATAAAATGAAAAGTTCCGGATTTACCCTTTATATCCATTCTACATCCACCAAAGTCATCATCTGAAAAACATTTTAAGATAAAATCATTTCTAGAAGTATAAAATAGTCCTAAATCCATGGTTCCCTTTAAGTAGAGAATTTTTTTTCACTGCCTTTAAATGAGATTCCTTAGGATTGGATTGATATCTTTAACATAAGAATACTAAATACATCAAATCTAGTCGACTAGATGTCAAATAAAGTAGACATCATATCATACCTCTAAAAGTTGTTTGTTTTATTGGTTTCCCAGCTTCATCAAGATCAAGTGTGTTTGAGGTACCAATAGGAGTACTTATACTCTTAGTGTTGTCATACCCATACTTTTTAAGAAGATATTTAGTATACATATGTTGGGATATGTAGATTCCTTCTGGTTTTTGAGAAATTAGAAAACTAAGGAAAAATGTTAACTCACCCATCATACTCATTCCAAACACAGATTTCATTCGATTCACAAAGGAGTCAGTTAACGATTGCTGAGTTGAACCAAATATAATTCCATGAACATAAATTTGAACAATCAAAACATTTTTCTTATCTTTATTTATAAAAAGGGTTGGGTCTGTATTTCCCTTAACATAGTTATTTTGAAGCAAAATCCTTATAAGTCTATCATACCAAGCTCGTGGGGCTTGTTTAAGGCCATAAAAAATCTTTGGTAAGTCTAAAAACATGATTAGGATGATTTGTATCTTCAAAGCCATGAGGTTGTTCAACAAAACATACTTTTGAACATAACCATTACGGAAAGCACATTTCACATATATTTGATTTTTTTTAATTGAAGAATTCTAGAAAGGCAAGTAAAATACGAATAGATTCAAGTCTTTCTACTGTAGCATAGGTTTCTTTATTGTATATTCTTTTTTTTGTTATTTCCTTTAGTGACTAATCTAGCTTTATTTCTAATGATTATTCCATTTTCATCACACTTATTTTTGAAGACCCATTTTACTACAATAAGAGAAGTTTCCTTAGGTCTTTCAACCAATGTCCAGACTTTATTCCTTTCAAATTAATTTAGTTCATCTTGCAAGGCTTTAATCCAATCTTCAACACCTAAATCTTCATCAGTTATTTTTGGTTCTAGTTGGGAAAGGAATGCTAGATGTTCTATTTCATTTTTCAGGAACTCCTAGTCTTTACATGTTGATTCACATCACCAATGATACTATCACTGGGATGATTCTTTATAAACGACTGATTTGGGTTTTGTAAAACCTGTTCATCAACATCGGGTAGGAAATCTTCTGGGGTAAACGTTTAAGAAATATCTTCTTGATCATTTTCTTTATCAGAAGGATTTTATATCAAAGTTTGATAATATATTTTTGAAAACACATCTGAAGATTTTGGATGGGGTTGTTTGAAAACAAAATGATTAGTTTCATTAAATTTTACATGTACTGTTTCTTCAACAGTGTATGTGTTTTTGTTAAAAACTCTATAAGCCTTAGAAGTTGTGGAGTAGCCTAAGAAAATTCCTTCATCAGATTTTGGAGCAAATTTGTGCAAGTTATCTTTAGTATTCAGGATCAATACTTTGCAACCAAAAACCTTAAAGTATGAAAGTCTAGGTTTTCTACCATTCCATAAATCATAAAGAGTTTTATTAAGAAAAGTTCTAATTAAAAGTCGATTTATAATATAACAAGCAGAAATTAAATCTTCAGACGAAAAATGTTTGGAAATAGAATACTCACTCAACAAGGTTCTAGTTATCTCTTGAAGAATTCTATTTATTCTTTCAAAAACACCATTTTGTTGACGTGTTCAGGGTGCTGAGAAGTTGTGAGTAATACCTTTTCTATAAATTTTTTTTCAAAATCAGAATTTTAAAATTCTCCTCCATGATCACTATGAATAGTTTTCAAGGGAAGGTTTTTCTCATTTTTAACATGGGGTCTATAACTTTTGAAATAAGAAAGAGCTTCAGACTTCTTTTCTAGAAATTAGACCCATGTAAATCTAGTGTAATCATCAACCAAAACAAATAAGTAATATTTTCCCCCAATCATTCCAGTTTGTGTAGGACCAAAAAGATCCATGTGCACAAACTATAGTGCATAAATTGTTGAGACTTTACCGATTGATTTAAAACATGATTTATGTTGCTTTCCATATTGACAAGGTTCATAGACTTTTGAATAATCAAATATAATCTCTGGTAAATCCTTAACTAAACCTTTCTTAGAATGATTACATAAGTTTCTAAGGTTACAATGTACTAACCTTCTATTCCATAACCAAGAATATTCTTCTATTGCACTAAGAAAATATATGTATTGGCTCCTAATTTCTTGTATGTTTAGTGTCTAAACATTCCCTTTCCTATAGGCAGAAAGAATAAATTCTTCCTTGGAATTGTTTACAAAGCACTTATCATTCCTGAAATTCACATGGTATCCTTCATCACATAATTGACTTATGCTGATGAGGTTATTCTGAAGACCCATAACGAACAAAACATTTGAAATCAATTATTTTCCAAGAAGAACAATGTTACCTAAACCAATAATTTCTCCCTGAGCATTATCTCCGAAAGTTACTTTTCCTCCTTTTATCTTGATAATATTTTCGAAATAGTCTTTTTTTCCAGTCATATGTCGGGAACATCCACTATCCATGTACCATGTATTGCTATTGGTACATTCCCTATTTTCCTAAAAATAAGAAAAAGTTACATTTTCAGAATCCATAATTTCTTGGATCCAGAAATTTCAGAAAGTAAAATTTAAGAAACCCACATCTTCTTAGTAAAATAAGCCTTATGAAATCCTAAATATTGGGTTTTTTTAATGAAATTTGTTTTCCCCAGTGACCACCACATTGAAACTTTGTGAAAAATGGGGCACTTTTAGGAACAAAGTAGTTGTTACTAAAAATTGGTCTAGAACTAGTTTAACCAAAACCAGATGTATTCTATGAGCTTGAATTTGTAAATACATGTTATCAAAATTTTCCATACCATGGGTAATGTTTGAAAAAAATTCCCTTAATGAAAATATTTCAGACTTGAGTTTGATGACTAAGTTCCTGTCATCAAAAAAATCTAATTTTGAGCTAGAGTTAGGCTCGAAAACATCTTTCTTAGAAATTATGTTTTTGATCTTTTTAATGTTTATTCTTCTCAGAACATACTTCTTCAAGATTTTTTGAAATACTTTTAAAATTAGCATTTTTCTTATCAATGTCTTTAGAAAGATATGATATTTCCCAAGTAAGAATAGTATTCCTAGAGTTTTCCTAACCAAGATTTTTCATGCCTGAAAGGCCCGAAGGCCTTCTTTTTTATTTTATTATAGAGAATCCCCCTTTTGAGGGTTTAAGGGGAACCCGTACATGACCCATAGGCCCAAGGCACAAGGCCCGACATGACCCGTAATACATGACCCGAAGGCCCAGAGGCATACCATGCCCAATACATGACCCGTAGGCCCAGCCCACTAGAACTGCCCCTCCCCAGCTTCTGCAAAATTGACTTTCTTTAGCTCCCCACCTGCATTGTGGATGGGCTAGCATTTCCCCGTACAAAGCTGCACGGTGCCTGGTCCCGATGGCGGTTTCCATAACCTCTCATTCTTCCAATCTAGTTAGCTATGCTTCTGGTGACTGCTACTGGTGCTCTGATTCTCATATGGGGCATGCTCTGTGTGAACTGGGCTACTTCATTGTCTTCAATGGCCCGAAGGACCTATGGACTGAATGCCTTGGATGGCCCGAAGGCCCTAAGACCCGTAGGCCCAAACCGGTGGCCCGATAGCCCAAATCAGATGAATAATCCGGCTACTACAGTACCAAACAGTACCTGCTACAATGCCTGCTACAGTATGCTATAGTGTCTGCTACAATACTAAGATAGTGCCTGCTACAGACCTGCTACAGTAACCCAGAAATTCACCTCCACCCGGTTTTGAACCTGGGTCTCTTGGATGCCAAGAAGGATCCCTTACCACTTGGGTACGGGCTTGTTGGCATCAATCTTTTTCAGGAGTTTTGAGTTATTAATCTCAAGAAGTTTAGCAATCCTAGAAACTTCTTCATAGGTAGGTAAAGTATTTTCTTCATCACAAGAAGATTCTTCATCTAAAGAGTTATAATATTTACTATCATTAGTATTTAAAGAAACTTTGGTCAAGGATTTAGCATAGTGTACCTTATCCATAAAGCAATGATTATCAATAGGTAGCCTGGCTATAAGACCAAGATTATTCTATCCATAAGATTCATAATCAAATAAATCATCTAAGGAGTCACCACCACTGGAACTCGAGGAATCATCAACTTTCATGACTTTATTAGATTTGGACTTGTAATACTTTTTTCTATTCCATTCATAATTCCTCTCTTTTCATTCTTTCTTCTTGATCATAGGGAAGCCATGTCTTATGTGTCAATCTCTCTTGCATTCATAGAATGTGACCTCTGAATATTTCTTATCTTTCATTTCCTTCTTCTTATACTTGGATTGTAAATTTATCTATCCATCTATCTTGTTCATCATTCAAGAATGATTAGCTAACTCATTTTCTGAGACTTCACTCTCACTAGATTAGGATTAAATAAAAAACATCATAGTCTTGGATTGACTAACTCTCTCAGGAGTCTTAGATTTCACATGATTTGATGTTGTAGTAAAAGAAACACTACCATTCCCATTCTTCTTCATTATGTTGTCAGAATCTCTTTTCATTCTAGTTTCATGTTGAAAAGAGTTCCAAATAGTTCATCAAGAGAAATTTGGGTAACCTTTCTGTTTTCATCGATAATAGTTCTCTTTGATTCCAACTCATTCGACATGATATCTATGATCTTCTCAGCAAGGTCTTCATCATCTGGACCTTTCTGTCCCATAGATTTTAAACTATTCACGATATCCATGAATCTCTGTTGGACATTATATATGGGTTCACTATAAGGAAAACTAAAACCATGATACTCATCTCTCAGCATGGCTCTTCTAGTATCAATCACTATAGATGTACCAAAATGTTTCAAGTTTCTTCCATATACAGTTAGTAGTTTTACAAGAAGAAATTTGGCAATTTATGTTCCTAGTCATTGAACAAATTAAAGTATTGCGTACCTTATTATTGAGTTGGTATTCCTGATTTTCTTGATTACTAAAAGCACTTACTTCCTTATCAAGAAATTTAAATCCTCTAGTCATCCTGAAAATGTTATCTACCCCAGTATTGGTAATGATAGTCTTCTTATGATCTCTCCAAGATTCATAATCATTACCATCGACGATAGGTGGTCTAGTAGGATTTAAGTTGTCGATAGAACCAACATTTAAACCTTCCATCCTTAAGGAAAACATTTTCACACAAACGTATTAGAAGAATAAGTCTGTAAACAAGAGAAAATATTCTAAGAATGAATTTAGATATTTTAACTCTAAGAAAAAGTGAGTCCTAAAAACAGATTTCGAAAAATATGAATCCAGATGTGTGAATCTGAAAATGTGGATCTGAAAATGAAATCCCAAGAATTCTGTTCTGAATCTAATCATGAGATTAATTTAGATTGAACCAGATCTTCTAACACCTATATTTAGAATAGTATGACTCTAAGTATGATATACTATGTGATACCAGACATAGTATGTAAATAAGAATGAGATTCTCAGATACAAGAGGGGGGGGGGGGGGTTGAATTTTACCTTTTAAAAATTACCTTAAGAAATTTTTAGGATGGTTATGTTTAACAAAGTTAAACAGGATAATTCACAAGACCTCTATGCGTACAAAAGACTAGCTAGAATCTGGAAAAGTGAATCCAAAAATGGAACTTAACAAAATTTACAAAGAATAATATTCTACCTTAAAGCGTATAGTTTCTAACTAAATCAGAGTACAAGTAAGAATGTATAAGAAAGTTATATTTTTCTTAACAATACAAAATGCATCGGAAATACAAGTAGTAAAACAAAAAGTAACAAACAATAATTATTTTAACCCAAAGAGTAGGGTATCCAACATCCTTGGATAAAGGTCCCTATATTTATACTTTAAGGAAAGTATGTCTTACCCACACCATGGTAATCCCTAGATAGGAATATCAGAGTCTGTCTTGATATCCCTTCAAGCCCTCAACTATTAGGTAGTCGGAACATCTATCTTCCTCAATAAGGAATCCCTCAACCTCAAGCTGTTGGAACCTCTTTCTTCCTATCCCCAGAAGCTCTCGATTGTAATTAGCAACAATCAGAGTCGCAAGAAGCAATTCTGCATGATGTAAAGTTTGAACAAGCTGTTCAGACATTTTTCATGAAGCCTGAGAGTTGATAAGAGACTCTCTCTATAGAAATCATTTCAGGAAGTTCTGACTACCAAAATTACAAAAGTTCCAAAAGTTCTGAGTACATTCAAAAGATCTTTTATTTATAGGAGAATCTCCAACAGTCGGCTTGCTCCTCTAATGATAATATTTTTCCTTGAATTTCAGAGGGACCTATACAGGTGTCACTCAACCAATGATAAGTAATTAACTGAAAGAACGACATCATTTTATAATAAAACAAGTGTAAGCATAAGTAAAACTGATGTTTGGAATGTAAGAAAAAAAGTTCGGTGTCTAACAAAAATGGAATTCAGAGTCTATAATAAAGAGATAGTCAGATTCTATTTGGTAGGAATTCGGAAGCTGAATTATGTAGAAATCCAGAGTCTGAATTTATAAGGAAATTCGGAGTCTGGTTCCACTAGAAATCTGAATCTGAACATATAGGGTTCGGAGTCGAACTCGTTGGAATTCAGAGTCGAGCTCATAGATGTTCAGATTCAAAGTCATAGAAGTTCGGAGTCGAACTAGTAGGAGTTCGTATCCATAATTAGGAGTGGAACTTTATGAGAGATTGTATCCAGTATTCGGAGTGGAACTTTATGGGTGTTCATATCTAGAATTCGGAGTGGAACTTCGTGAGAGTTCGTATCCAGAATTCGGAGTGGAACTACATGAGAGTTCGTATCCTGAATTTGGAATGGAAGTTCATTAGAGTTCGTATCCAGAATTCGGAATGGAACTTCATTAGAGTTTTTATCTAGAATTCAGATCCTAAAACAGAATTCTTCATATCTAAGTATTATATGATTCTGAGGATTTAGGTATGAATCTGATTTTTATACTTAAGAAAAATATTGATATGAGGAATGCAAACATGGTAGTGGTAAATTCCTTTGAGAAGGAAATTTTTCTTGTAGAAGTTAAATATAGTTTTCCTTATGTATCAAGTATTTGTGATTTTCAAAACAAGAAGGAATAGAGATGTCATAAGGAAAGCCTTATTTACTCAACACCAATTCTATCTTAGTGGAAATAGTCACTTATTGAATCGGTTTTACACCCAACTCTATTCTTGTTTACCTCATGATATATCTTTTATTACCAAATGCATTTGAGGGAGATATATTTCTGACCCCTAAAATAATTAAAATCACACATCTGTGTTCACAAGATTAAAAAAAATCATATTATAAAAACAACTGATAAATATAATTTTCATAAAGATTTCATCAAAATATAAAATTTTGAATATAAACATGTTTCACAAACATTTTATCATTTCATCGTTGAATAACACATGGAAAATGTATGAGTTTCACAAAAATATTATCTTGAAAAAACATATGAAGAAAGAATATAGATGTCTTATACTTCTGTAATATTACTAGTAAAGTGTAAGTGAAATCAATTTATTTGGTCTTTTATGAATATAAATACCATTATAAGATCCTTAAAACAACTTTTAAAAATTTTTCCATTCAATTAGTAAATCATTTATTTAAAATATAAATGTTTCAAAAAATTATTTAACACATTTTATTTCAAAATAACCTTGGAAACATGTATATGTCTATTCAAATCATTGAGTGGTCATGATGGTAGGGAATTACAATAATTCTTTCGTAAGTTAAAAACATTCCTTTAATACTTATATTAAAAGTAAAAATGTACCTCGAAAAAAATAAACACTAAGGTTCCTTTTAAAACACTTTTTTTAAATAGAAAATTGGAATAAATAGTCTTTAAATAATTCTATGATAATTTTTTTAAAAATATTTAAATAACTTTTATAAAGAAAGGAATCATATTTATAAACACTCTCAATAAACAATAAGATTTTGACATAAAACACATACCGCTTTGGTAACACTTTAATAACAAGCCCCATGTAATAAAAATATATATAGATATCTAAAAAATTTCTTTCATAATATGGATAATAATATTCATTCATGTGATGTATAAAAATCAGAAAAAATATATAAGTGGTTAATATGGCGTGGGTCCCAATGAAACAAAACTGAGATGAAAATATCTTACCACAAGTCTAACATCCTTTGTACAGATTGGAATAACCTATATAAAAATAAATCATTTTTATAAATATATTATAGAACCATAATAATACACATAATATCATATATAATTTACTTATCACATTTAATGAATTGTTTTTAACAACCCTTTTTTAAAAATATTTTTCTGAGTGATAGCTTCTTCTATTTTGATGTATGTTTGGTTTGGTAGTTTTTTTTATTTTATCATGATCAGGGATAAAAAATTTCTATAATTTTAATCAATATATAAATACTATATATCTTAATTATATAAATTTTTATATTTATTCATATATTATATTGATAGAAAAATGAATTCCACCATTCAATGAGAAGGTTGGCTATATGTTTGCATGAACAAAATTTTAATTTTTCGATGGATTGGATGAAAGAAAGGTAAATAATAAAGTACATTTATACAATAATTATTATATATTATATATCACATATATATGTATATATATTTACTAAATCCATATTTTCTATCATTTATGTAAAATTGAAATGAAAAAAATCACTTCACTTCAGGGAAGTGGTAGTTCACAAGTATGCATGGACGACGTTATAGTTTTCCAATGGGTTAGAAGGAAATAAGGATGATATGATATTATAATTGCATAGGTATAATTATTTCAAAATTATTTTTATAATTAGTAATACCGTTTAAATACCTATCCATAAAATATGGTGATGTGAAATGAAGTGTATCACTACATGAAGAAGATAAGATTCCTGTGCGCAGAAGAAATAGTTTCACATCCCATTTGATGGTAAGAGGGTTAATAATGGTTGATTAATAATAAAAATTAATTTTTTTATTTATTATAATTAATTTATAATTTTTTGAATATTATAACATATAAATAGGAGTTGAAATAAGAATTAAAACAAGTGATCGGTTAAGGTGATTATCTCCATTTGGAAATAATATCTTTAGATGTCTTCATAAGGATTCAAGGGTTAGTATATTAAGAAGATAAGAACCTCTATAATATGAATAAATAATTTTATAAGTGATTTTGGAAGTGATATGGTAAAGAATGAAGGTAAAAAAAAAATTCATGAGGAGAAAGGTTGGGTGTCCTTTTAGTAGCGAGGGAATGTGCACGATGGGAATTTATTAAATGATTAAATAATATTAATATCATAATCATGTCATGTGGAACTACGGAAACACAAATTTAAATATAAGATGTTTTATGGAATAAATAAACTCATAAAATTACATTTGGTAATGTTTTTAAAAAAAATTAAGCCATATTTTCTTGTTAATGATTCTAAAACCATTTTAACATTAGATGAAATAAATTTACTTTTTACCATGGTAAAAAAATTATAAGTGAAAACAAAAATGTGTAAATCTATCCATATTTTTATATGAGGATTCCAAATTTTAGATCAATTTTTTTAGATTAAATTTATATTGGCAGTAGAAATTATTTTTAATAAAAGTGTGAAGAGAACATGGATAAATGTTTTTAAGAATATAACTTATTTAAGTATAAAAATAATTGTGCCATAAAATAAGGTAAAAAATTAGTTTCAATGATTTTTTAGGTTAAATAAAATCATAATGAAGGTTTTTAGAATTTTATCCTTGAAGAAAATGAATTTAATCTTTCAAATTTGACATTAATTTTTATGATTCAAAATTAATTTTTAATTTTCATAACATATTACTTATCAATAAAAAAAGAAAAGATATGGTTACAAAATCAGTGTAATATTTTCTAATAAATTATTGGAATAATTTAATATATAATTATTCAAAAAAATGATCTAAATATTACTAATTATTATTTAAGAAAAATTTTACCTTTATCTCTTTATTATAACCATCCTGTAAAACTGATTTAACCTTAATGTGGAATTTTTTTGAAATCACATATTTAAAATTTTAAAAAATGTAAAATGTTAGGGGATGTTTTTAAATAATAATTGAATATTTTAAAGTGATCTTCAATTCATTATGTGTTTATGATTCTGGAAAATTCAATTCATACCGAATAAGTTAAAAATACATCCCTTATATACCCTTTTAAAATGTTTAAAATTACAATATTCAAAAATTGACATGAAAATTCCATTTAAAACAATTTTTTTTAAATTTAAAAAATTGGTAAAATGTATTAAAATAACATATATATATATATATTAAAATAACTATTTAATATATTTTTAAAAATCATGTATCTGGATGAAAATGAGGTTCCAACCGAAGTGAAAATAATGCTGATTTTCGTTGAAAAACTACTTTTTATTTCTTTAGAAATAAAGGTGATGAAAATAAAACTAAATAATTAATTCTCTATAAATAACTGTATAATAAGAAAATTCATGAGTTTTTTGAGATTTAGATCTTATCAATTCAAAACCATAAACATAAACATAATCAATCCCATTAAACACTGATATTGTTGTATAAAACCCATACCACATTGGTTATAATTTAATCGCAATTCCCATGAATAAATTATCCGAATACGGATTTGAAAATCTATAATTTTTTTAATATTAATAATGATATACATATATGGTAGGAAGATACACCATAAAAAATAAATGATCAGTGAATATGGAATTTGTAACTTGGAATTGAAAGTGAGATGATAATCAATTACCTTAGGTCCAAGTTCCTTCATACATTTTGGAAAGTAGAATATAAAGAAAATATTTAGTATAAATATATTATAAAAAATACCCATATATATATTATACTATATATTATTTACTTATAACATTTGATCAATTTTTATAATAACTCTTTATTAAAAAATATTTTCTAGGTGGTAAATGTTTGGTTTTTCACATAAGTTTTTGTTCCATTGTTTTGGTCCTTATATCCTTATCATTGTTAAATAATATATAAATTTTTATTCATTATATAAATAATATTTATATTCATTAGGTACATGATTATAGTTATTCATAAAATATAGATATAGAAAAATGAATTACACCATTCACAGAGAGGGTATGTCATTCGTAAACATGAATAATATATTTATTTTTTGACAGATGGAATTTATTTAAGGTAAATAATAAAAAAACCTCTCTAAAATACTTATTATATCATATATATATACCCACATATTAATTAATTCTATATTTGTTACAATCTATGTAAAATGGAAATGAAAAACGAATCACAATGTAGTGTGGAGGTTGTAATCCACAATTACACACGAGGGACATTATCTTTTCCCAAAAGATTAGAAGGTAAGAAGATAGATATAATATTTCTCATTAAATAATTATAATAATTTTATAATCACTATATTTAAATATTATACCCATTAAAATAACCATCGATAAAATTTGATGATAATTACTAAATTGTATTTCAATATAGAGATTGTAACTTGTATGTATTCAAAAGTGCTACTTTTACTTCACATTTGTTATAAAGAGGGTAAATAAATGTGTTTTAGAACTAATAATAAAATTTTAGTATATTTATGATAATTAAAATATTATATAATGACGTTTAAAAGAGGATTAGAAGAGGTAAAAGAGGATTTAAAAAGTAAGTGACTGGTTATGGACATCACCTCACATTTGAAAGAATTCATTTAGATTAACTCTTATGGATCCTTGGGGTGATATTTTGAGAAAAGAAGAACTTCTAAAATATGGATATTTAATTTTATAAGGGATTCTATAACTGGATTTTCATGCTAGATTACGGAAAATTATGTGAATAAGGTAGGTGGGGTGTCCATTTATACATGACTTGGAAGCCACAATGGGAATTTCTTAAATAATTAAATAATATAGATATCATAATATTGTCAAGAGGAAAAATTGAATCTAAATTTAAATTAAAAGATTTTATATGGTATAAATAAACTCAAAAAAACACAATTGTATAACTTTGGGATTAATTTTAGGCCTTATCTTCTAGTTGAACCATTTGAAAACCATTCTAACCGAAACCAGAATAACAATAATTTTTTCCATTTGTTGTATAATTATATGAAAAAAATAAATTGGTCCATATATTTTTTTTGGACATTAATACTTCAAATTTTGATTAAAAATATCAGATATAATTTCTATAGGTGGTAGAAGTTACATCAAATAAAAGTACATGAACACATGTATAGTTTTTTAGGAAAATACATGATTCCAGAGTAAATAATATCTTACTTTCTAATGTGGTTATTAATTGGTTATCGAAACATTTTTTTGTGACCAATTATACACAAAGTAATTATTTTATACTTTTTGACTAATCCAATCGATAATTTTATCTTCCAACCTTGAAATTAATTTCAAGGAATCAAGAAATGTTTTTTAATTTGAATAAAATATATAATATCATTATAAAATTCAATATTGTGTTCTGAACTATTATGTAATGTCTTATAATACATTATTTAAAATTTTAAATAGATAAATGGATAATATATACTAAATAATATGATTAATTAATTTATTTGGATAAATTTAAGCCATATCTGTTTAGATTAACAATTGGGTTAAACTGTTTTGATCATAACCGTGGTAATAGATTTCTACTATTTTAATTTTTCACTAGGGAAAAAATTAATATAAACATGGTAAATAATATATATTATTATGATTCCAACAATTTAATATTATTTATATAATTAAATTCATATAATTAGATTTATTTAATTTAAAAGTAAACTCGAAAATGTGATAATAAGTCATTTCCCAAAGAAAAAAATTCATTATGTTTAAACTTTTTTATATAAAAAATCAACATGAAATTTGATTCCAATGACCTAAATTAGAATAATAACAGTATAATTGAATTAATTTTTCTTTTAAACCATTCAAAAAAAATTATCTCTTTAAATTTGTTAAAATAAAATAAATATTTAAATACAAATCATTATTTTCACTATTCTTTGGAAAATCAATCATTTCAAGAAATTATCAAAAATTTACTCTGATAATTTTGACATGAATATTTAAAATATTAATTTAGTTTTTTTAAATACATTTTCTAAATGTGGTAGAAATTAACTATTTTATTTCTTCATAAAAACAAAAAAAATATGATTTAGTAGAAAAATTATTTTTGACGAATATTGAGACTTTAATAAATATTTAGTGAATAATTATAAATGGGTTTGAATTATCTAAAAAAATTATACATAATTTTATAAAATATAGTAATTTATATTATATCCATAAATTATTGTGGATAGGTGATAACTATCATATTAAATGTTGTTTTTTGATAGTATACCATGGTTCGTTTAAACCTAGTGTTGCATGTATTGTAAGATATCAAAGAAATTAAATTTATTTTTCAAAAATATATAATAAAATAATAGGGTATAATAATAATAGGTTTATTATATCTATTCCCTATTCATATGAATTTTTTTTAATAAAATAATTATTATATTTATCTCTTTTTAATATTTCTTTATAAATTATTATATAATGAGTTTGTTAAAAATTTGAATTTTATATAAAGAGAAAATTTGAATTTCTAGGAAGAATATACTGTAAGTTACATTTTATTTTGAAAATTGCAATACTTTTTGAAATAAATTTCATTTTAATAAAATATTTCCATTAATTAATATTTATTTATAAACAAATGTAAATAGTATTTAATGAAGTCTATTGTAATTTTTACAAGGATTAGAATGTTTTTAATATCATAAAAACTAACATTATTTTGTAAATAACGTTTTGTTAATATTAAAAATTATTATGTATATATTTTATGAAAGTAAATATTCTGTTTGTTATTAGCATGTTAAAATTAACTAAATGTGATTTTTTCCAAAATTTTCAGAGATAGTAAAATTTTTATTTAAAAATAAACATGGTATATATATGGTCTATTATAGGACAACATAAAATACAAAAATTTATTTCATAAATATTATAAGGGGTATCCAGGACTAAAAAAGATTCCCATTATAAATGGTGTGTTTTGATGTTATTTGGTTAATTTTATATTTCTATATTGAATCCAACCAAACATATACTATATTTTACATTTTAAAAAAATCTTTAAGAACATGACTCACTTCACATCACCAATGGTATTAATTTAATATATTTTCACTTGTAATTGTAATATATTGTATCCCATTACTAATCAAAATAAACCATGAGAAAAAACCTTGGGAAAGAATGTGGTTTTGATGATTTTATCATATAGAGTCCAAAACCAGAATTAAAGAATTAATAAATAATTACCATCTCTTTTTCTATAAATACCAAAAAAACATCCCAATTCACATAAATTAAAACCTGATGAGAATTATGTTCCTTTAAAACTCACTCTCAATATATAAATCTTTCTAAAAGAAGTTAGTGATATGTTAAGATGCTCGTGGGGTTAGTGATATCTTAAGATGATCGTCTTATGATTTTAAAAGAACCCTCTTATGGTAATTAATTCTTTACCTATCCGTCTGACTACATCCTGGGTATTTAGATTTAAGAATCTCAATTTATTATGTTTTTAGGTGTTTGTAAATATTCATTCACTATCAAATTTTTGTTTTTATAATGATATAATATTTTCCCCTCTCATTATAACCTTTACATAAGCCGTTACTATGTCATAGTAAGGGACGTCTCTCTCTTCTATTCAATTAAATCCCATTATTTTTATTTAGACATTTGAATCCAAATTTATTATGTTTTGATGATTTTATAAATAACCCTTTATTGTCTAATTTATGTTTTAATAATGAGATATTATTTATCTCTTCTCTTTATGACTTTACCATAGCTATTACTATGCTGACATAAGGGATTATTTCCTCCACTTTTTTCACAAACATTCCCTATAATATTCCATTTGGTTTCCAATTTTTCATTTTGAATATGTTTTTACACATCCCAATTAATATATTTATAATGAAAAGAAATTAGTGACTACCTTTCACATTATCTAAACCCTTCCAGGAATCATTAGGTACACCCATTATGATGCCTGTGATTTTTCCATCCCTAAGAATTTTTATGTGAATAACATTCCCCATTTACACTAAAGGGTGTTAAATTATATTTTCCTATACTTATTTTACTCAGGTATTCCATGTATGTAACCTTCAATCCACTATCTTGGGGATAAAAGTGGTGAAAGTTGTTCTCATGTTGTGTGATCTATGTGGCACACAAATACATGATCATGATATGAATATAACTGGTGGGAACTGAATTATAAATTAATTCAATGCATTGGGTAATGTTTTTATCTCATGATATTCATTGTGTGGTTCATCAGAGGTTATCCTAAACATATTATGTTTGGATGGATTTTTATTTAGAAAAAAATTATTCTTATGATTTCATATTTTATATTGTTTCCACATTTCTATATGGCCTTGATGTTTTCATCTTATATCATCATTAAATGATTATTATTATGATTGTCACCCATTTTATGTCACCTATATATGAATCTAGTCTAACATATTTTACTATCATCATCTTATGAATTTATTATTCACTTACTAGGATTTAAGCCTCACCCCTTTCTTATATATGTCCCCATGTTATCCTATGAATTATTAAAAGATCGATATAATATAATGGATTGTTTTGAATATTTTTTAATGGTCTATTATATCCATATTAATTTTTTTTCTATTTACCTAATTTCCCTATGACACTAGGTTTCCAATTCATTTTTGAATTTTATTATTTGAGTTTTATGTAATAATTAATTAATTAATGTTTTTAAAAAGAATGAGTTTCAATATTAGTAGGTCATGAATGAAGATCTCATCAATATAATGTATTATTTAAGTAAAACACATGGAAATATATATAATGAGTTTGTCTTTTGGCTGTATGTATAGAGATATTTATCAATAATATAAATTAGTATTTAAATTTTAGTAATTTTAAGATGCATATATTTATGATATTCTTCATTTTAGTTTATATCATGATTTTGTTTTTCAAGCAAGGGAGGTCATGAAAAAGGATTCATAATCTATGTTTATTCTCATAATAAATGTTAATATACTCATTAAAAACCGAAAAGACTTTCCATCCCCTTTTTATTAAAATTAATTATAGCCTGGGTTCCATTTTACTATTATATAGATGTTGGATAAATCATTTGAAAAAATAAATGATACATAAAAAATGAGAAAAAAATTAATAATGAATAATCATCATAGGAAAATGAATTTAATGTTATTTCCCAAAAATATATTTAAAATACATTTAATAGAACATTGAAAACATAATTCCTTAAATAAGTTCTATGAAAATTATTTTTTTAATTTTTAATTATTGTGTATGCATAACACAGAAAATGATATAATTAATAAAAGTATTTAAAAAACATACATGAAAATACAAAAGTGTAATTAATCCCATGATTTTGACTTGAAATTAGTGAATTAAATTGGGAATTAAAAATAAAATTTTCAATAAAATATCATTTTAATCCTCCACTACACATATAGATGTTTCCCTTGAACAATTCAACATTAATAGGCTTAAAAAACGTGATTAACAATCCAAAAATAATATATTTTTATAATATAAACTCCCTATTAAATTTTCATTATTTAAAAAATTCTATATTTGATATAATTTAAAAAGTTAGTGGGAAATAGATAGAATTTTTATGCAATAAATTACTCAAAATATCTTACTTTCTCACAAACCCCTCACATTTTAATGGGAAAATCCTAAAAACGTGCTCATATATCGATATCTGTGAAATATTTAGATCATATTTATAAAAATTTATTTTCGATTCAATACATTTTTAATGAAGGAAACCCACATTTTAATAAAAATATGCTGTCCATTACATATTTCATGAAAAAAATTAGAATAGGTTTAAAACATTTCAACTTTCAATTTTAGACCAATGTGAGCATGTAATAGTCAACCATAGTTTAATATAATTATATAAACAATCATTACCTGATGTTTTTATAACACAACATACTTATGATAATATTTTTAAATATTAAAAAATTATCCAATAAACATGAAAAGCTCTAAATTTTATAAGGTATGATGTGTTCACTTACCCTAGATATCTCAATACATTTTTCCACATTCCTTACAAGTGAAACTAATTTAATGATCACTAAAGAAATATTCGAACTAAATGTAAAAAAATTTCATATGGAACAATCTTTTTCATAATAAATTTTCATAATTTAGTCTGTATTTTTTTGTATGAAAACCTCGATGTTAATTCAAGTTTTCATATTGATTAAAAAATATCCAACATAAATATTTCAAAGCAAAAATTTAATCCAAATTCACATAAATTGTTTTTTAGAAAACATATTTATTAATTAAAATGACATTAAAGGATCATGATTATTCAAATTATAAAGAAAAATTACGATTTAGGATACTAATTTTCAGTATACATATTGACACATATTTAATTTAAGAAAACGATTCGAAAAACATAATTTTGTATTTTTCATTTGAATTTATTTTACATCTTTTTTTTATAATTTGAATTTAAATAAAAGGAAGTATTAGTCATAAAACAAAAATATCATAGTAAAGACCATATGAAATATTAAATGGAATATAATTAGCTAAAAACAACCTATAGAAACAGGTTTCAATAAACTCATCTCTAACAATGTTATTATGAAATTAAATCAACGGATAAGAAAATAAATATGAAACGAAAATTATTTCTACTAAGTAAGGGAGATGAAATGTTTTATGTTCATTAAACTTTAAATTTCATGTTTTATCATATATATATAGTTAATTTTTATTGCGTTAAATTATCCCATCCAAAATAAATATAATTTTCAATATCTTTTCAAAACCATTTTTTACCTACCTCACTTGGATTTCAATGCCTCTCTTCACTCGAGAGTGTGTATTTATATAGAGTTATACTCTTACATAGAACATCACGTTCACAATAGTCTTATAAAAATTATCATATCTCAACACTATGAGACAAGAAAATATAATAGATCATGAGTGATTGAGGAGGTTATTCAGTGTCTTAATTTTGGTGGGTAATTTTTCTGAAACATTGATAAAAATTATAATGTTTTTAATAATTTAATTTTTTTTCATGACTAGTCATTTCATGAAATGAATATCCCCTATATTCGATTCCATTAAAATCGGTATCCCGCACTACAATTCTTTTCTCTTTCAATCCATGAGTTTTGAAATTGACTTATTCGAATATTTATATATATATTCTACTTATTTTGAATATACATTTATTATTTTCAATGAGATTAAGATGACCATTGAGTTTAATGAATAATTATCTATACTTAGTTTATTTATTAGGATCCAAGAAATGATAATAATGAATGATTCTATCTCATCCCCATTTTTTAATGTATTATTATTGTATATAAACCACTTTTTTGAGAATAAAATAAAAAATGAAATTTAATGAATGGTAATTACTCATGCTCATTTCCATATTTCAGATTTATCAAAAATGGTGACACAAACCCCTCAAATATACACTTAATTTGAAATTATTCCCAAATAAAACATATTAGAGTCTGTTGAACCAAAAAAATTGACATGAAATAATCATTAAAATATTCTCTAGAGTGGGTTTAGTTAATGGATAATTTGTATAATAATGAGTCATAAACATATAATGTCATTCACTACTATCTATGGGCTTAATAGGGAAAGGTTTTCAAGTAAAATCTTAAATATAAATGATGTGCTAGAAAATTTAATGCCTAAATATTGTGAAAATTATATCATGAGTTCTAATGACATGAAAGTTAATATACACATGTTCAGGATCACAAAAAATCTCAATCTTCTCTTCAGAGGTGAGGGTATTATAAAGATGATGTCAAATGGTTTAGATTATATCCCAGGAGTGTAATTTTTATATTTTTTAGTAATTGGTTAATTTGGATTTCAATTTTTCATTAATTATCATCATTTTATAAAAAATAAAATCTCAGAAAATGAAATAAAATTCATAAAATATTTAATCATTTGAGGTCAAAGAATAACTTCTGTTTCCCTATAATTAACACATAGTTCAAAAAATGATTTATTGTAATGAATTCATCTCATCAAAGGATTAATTAAGACACACAGAAAAATGTCAAATATTATTGTATATTATTCAAAATAGCACATAAAATTATTTAAGGCATAATGTTGCATTACAAAAAAATACTAACAAAAAACAAAATTAAAAACAAAAGAAAATATAGAAAAATGTAATCCTCAAATTTTCCAGACCCAGACACTTCATTTCTACTATATCCTTATAAAAAAGTATCAAATATTAATAACTTTTATAGTTTAAAAATACAAGAAAATGCAAATGAGTTTAATGGAATGAGTATACCACACTATCATTATTCCCTAATGTTTGAAAACATTATGAAAGATGAATTCATACATTACTAATCATCAAAGAGTTATTGAATCCTCTATCCCTATATATGTTGAACATATAAAAGAAGTACCTTATGAAAAATTATAATCCTAAAATAAAAATAATATAATGTTGAGAAAAAACAATAAGAATATTAATAAGAAACCCCAAGAGGTACTTCCCTTTATAGTTTCCAAAGTAATACAACATTTGGATTATCTATAATTATGTGCTGGATGTGAATACCATAATTTTTACCCCCATGTTTTATTATTTTCACAACTATTCATGAAATTCATCTGGATAGAACCATAGATCTTTTTCATAAGGCACTATGTTTTAGAATTAAGAATTGTCTCAACAACTCATATAGTGACTTTTTAATTCAAGGGAGTTATAAATAGGTATACGACCTCATTTACTTTATCTTCACATTGAGAGTGGTGTTCATCTATTTATTTTATTCTTATATGCCGAACTCTATATTCACTTATAGAATATCCTCTTTCCATATACAATTTTTTACAATAATTCCGTTACAACCAAATATTAAAGCTATTAAATTAGCAGTTGTGTAATAAAATATAAATTCATTTTTAAATTGATTGTTACTAACTAAATTCATGTTTGTATTATATATAAATTTGATATCAGGTTTCATGTAATTTTCTTCTAGTAATATCTCTGAAAACCTATTTGTAGGGAGTGTTATAATTATTTATTCTTCTATTATCACAAAACGCATATAATATGATTTCATCTTCACCCATAATTCCTAATTAATATTTTAAAAAATAGTGTTGAGTTAAAACATTAAAAATAAGAATATTTATTCATCACTTTTATTTGAGAAATATTAAAATAAGATAGATCAAGAATGTATAATCTCCCTTAAATGATCATGTGTCAATTCTTATATCCCTAGTAATTTCATAGAAAATAAATTTTGAAATGGTTATGAGAGTTTGGTAGCTCACATTAGCTTAAACATACGTGACATAATTATCATATTTTTGAGGGATGATCACTCTGTATAACTCATCCATATGTTAATGAAACTATAGGAATTAACCCTATTTCATAATGAATTCTCGGCATAAATATCCTAGAAATTGATATTTGATAGCACGTTAATGATAAAAATGTTCAACTATAAACCCCTTTTATGTGAAAATTGAGCATTTAAATCATATCACATGTCAATAAAATTTAACAATAGACTATTACTTAGGTGAGGATGATTCCCACAATCCTCCCATTTTTATTTAAATTTAAATTTATAGACAATATAATATTTAATAATTGAAGTTTGAATGTGAGTTACCAAAGTTAATCCCCATCAAGGGATCCATTTTTACGTATGTCTATAAGGGTCTCAAGGGAAGAAAATATATTGAAACTATGAATTCAATGTAGTGGTATTGACCATGGTTATCTCTAAAGAAGTTTTAGGGATAGTTACATTATCCTCAATGACTTACTTATATCTTTGATGTTTCTTTTTTATATTATATATTCAAAGGAATGAGAAAGTACTGTTATTGTGTGTGTGTGTGTAAATTTATATAAATAAGTATAAAATTTACTAAATGTAATTTATAGGAAGTCGTTCAGTCTTAGGATTGTAAAAAATATGTCCTTTACTATCCAAATTTATTATTTAAGATATGTTGACAATATACTCAATACTGTTTTGTGAATTGGGAATCTCAACATAGTTTTCATGTTATAGGGAAAATTTGGAGATATCATAGGCCCATAAATTCTCATATCGTCCCCAATGTAATGTGATGGAAATGATGTGACCAAAGAAAATAAATCACACTTCCCCCATTCCAAATCATTCAACATTTATCTTTTTATCCACACAGCTCGAACAATATGGAAATTAGATAGTGAGAATGGTGGAATTTTTTTGTTTATATTGGAATGAGGATGCATAGATTGACAAGAGATCATTAGAAACCACCGTCAATATTCAAATGGAATAAATTAGGTCTTTTTGTCATCCCTCAATCTAGGACATACTCATTCATACTTGCAAGAAATTATCCATTCGTTGGATATTCATCCTCAACCGATGCACTTCAACTTAGAAGACTGGTTTCAAACATATTTTCATTGATCTTATTTCCCATTTTGATTTATCTTAGTAAATTATTCTTATACATAGAAGACTTAGACTACCTTCTTCATATTTTAGTGCGATCTCCATTAATTGTAAATGAAAAAAATTGTTGTTGGAAAAGTCTTACAAATGTTAGGTGAATTATTAAAAGGTTGGACGTTGAATGTATTATGGGATTTTGGAAATGCTTAGGGAATGGGAAAATGAATATTATGAAACTAACTTGAATATATTTTAAAAAATTAATGTATTTTTATAATTCATAATTCCTATAAGTCTTTAGAGTAAACATGTCTTCTGAGTTACCCCTTCTTTGTTTCCCCTGGATAGATATTGAAGCCCACATTCCTCCAAACATTGCATATCATACGTTCTATTTTATTTCCACAAAGGTGTAATACATTTTATATAAAGTAGAAAATGTTACATACTTATCCCAAAAAATTATTAAGAATAATTTTTAATCATTAAAAATTAAATTTAAAATAAGTTCCAAAAAATATATTTTAATTAAAATCAATGGATCTTTGTGAAAAAATTTTAAATCCATAAATCCCAAGATAATTAATTATGAATACATTAAATTTCAAAATATATTTAATGCTACAAAATATATAATTTGAACAAAAAATTATTTACAAAACTCACATGAAAATGTTTGAATGAAATGGAACCCATGAATTTTATATGATATAAGGGAGTTAAATAAATAAAATTATGAAAATATTTTTTTACAAAATATCATTTATAACTTCATATCTTATAAGCTATCATCATATGAATAAATTATCTTATCATTATTATTGATTTTTTGGAACTCCTCTTTAGATTTTCATTATTTTATGGTTTATTCATGAGTGATTCTTCAAAATCATCATCTAAAAAATTTATAGAACACATTACAGTGAGGTTCCCATCCATTACTAATTGAAAGAAACAATGTGTGATATTACATATTAATTTTTATTCTTATTTTTTTTTGTTAGAAGAAGATAAAGGGATTACATCATCGAGTTACCAATATTTTGAATAATCTTCCAATGTTATTTTATTCATTTACCTGAACACCACTTCCTACAAGTTATCATATAATATTTTTTCATTATCATTTATCCTAATCACATATAAAATAATATAATTATGAATATATTTAGTATAACTACCTTTGGATCTGTATCTTTAAGAACTTTTTTTTTTCATTTAAATATGGGAGGGTCTTCTCAGGATTCTTTTATGGATGGTGATATGATAAATGGTTTCTCTAAATCCATTCTTTTCATCTATAATTATGCTCACCCAATACATTAATTAATCGATATATTCATTATAAATTTTCCTCATGTCCTAGTATGTATTCCAAGGAACATGAAAATTTGCATCACATACCATGGAATCACATTCATAGATGATGAGGAAAATTTCCACATGGAATTTGGAGATATACATGAAAAAACATTCATGTACATTATGTTGAAAAAAAATCTCCCCATGACACATTTAATTCCTTAGATTTAGAATTTATCTCATAATGGTCATTAATTGATAAATATCCACTTTATATGTCAAAAAAGATCCCATTTATGGTATCTATACTGAAAACCATGAGAAATGATAATTAATTATTTTTCATCCAACTGGTCCTTAATTTTAAGCTTCTATAGCTGAATATAAACATTTCTAAATGATTTATAAAATCTTATTTGGATTATAAGAGTGGATTTTCACTAAGAACCCTTCACATTGATAGTAATCAAGAACCAAAAATGAAATTTAAAAGAGACAAAAATAGATTTTACTTGGAAAATATATAGTGGGTATGAAAAAGGTAAATTCAACTGTGTTGCATTTTTGTACCAAAATCATTAATTTCGATATTTGTTTTCCCAACTTTGTTCAGCCACACTACCCATCATGTTTTAAAACCCTCAAAAAATAGAGAACTCACTACTCTTAACCCCTCAGAAATACCCCTACTCCTTTAAAATAATTCATCTTAATCCTTACCTACTAATAATTAATTTACACCAACATGGGTGTGTCAATCATTAAATACTCTATCCATGTTATAAAGATAAATGTAAATTTCAGTGAGATTATCTTTTTGATATCCTTATACCAAATTTTTTTAAGAAATAATATAAAAATTCTCATCTGTTAATCCATGATCTACATTCAATTTTTATAAATAAAGATACCACTTCAATACTAAGAAAATCTATATGTTCAACTTGAAATTTACCATTAATTTTCCATGTTTAGGATAAGAAAACTCATACAAAATTGAACTATAATTACAAATCATCTCTTCAAAATTTAACTCCCACAAAATCACTAAATGATGCAATCATTGAATTATAAAATTATGAATAACTTGATCCCATTGTAGTGTGACTAATAAAATCACTATTCATTGTGCCACTTCACTTTAAAACTCATTATAACACCTTTATCAATTTAGGTATCGCCATTATTTTATTACCCCCTTATATAATAATCTCTTTCACCATCGAAATTTTGGGCTGAATATCATAAATATATGGTATGATGATATAAAATTAATCGAAATATTGATTGAAAAAATATGATTGAAAACATAATTAACAATAGACACTTCATTTTATTATAATATCACAAAATATAAGCTTCTTCTTCTACATGATGCATTTAGGATATTCATGTTATGTAATTTTCCTTCACCTCATAACAGTATCATCTGTGGTGTGATTCACCTTTGAGATCTAGATAGTGATACAATATTTTTTATGAGGACTCCATCATGATTTGAATATTTATTATGACACTCTCTTTAGAAAATATTAATCTTAGGTATCATTATTGTTTTGAATTCTCAAGCGCCAGACATAAAACATTATTATTACATTAAATATAATGTGTCATGAAATATACTATTGATATGTGATCTCTGTCATAAAAAAATAACATTCCCAATATCTTATAGTCACATAGAATATATATGGTTTGAATTTTTATTACTCCTCAAATAATTTTAGAATATTATCCATTAGTTTGGTTTATAATCCCAACCCGAAAATGATTCAAGGGAATTTTTAAAATTTAATACAACCATAGAAAATCTATATAACGTTTTATAATCATCAAATATATACTAATATACTTAATAAAAACCACTATAAATAATTTATATAAGTCCTTAATACCCAATACATATATACATTGAACGCCACTGGTGTGTTTGTTAATCCAAAGTAAATTACCATGAAATCAAAAAGAACCTAACCACACTTGAATGTGGTATTTAGATCATCTTCCTCTTTTCCCCCAATCTAATGTTATCCTATATTATAATTATCTCGAAGAACCAATTATAAAAGTTAATATGATAGAATAGTTCATACATACCTAAAAAAATGGGTTTTGATTCCCTACTATCTCGATATTAAATTGTCAATAGTCGATACATGTCTTTAAATAATCAATAAAAATATAAATAAATAATATGTAGGCGCAATATGATGGAAAAACAAAGAAAAATAAACCGATATACATCACATCAAAATTTCGATTACGTAACTCATCAATCTTCATTCACACTATTTGATAAACATTCACCAATACAGATGTTATATATATATAGAAATATATTCTAATCTTGATCGAAAACCTTAATTGTACAAAATTAATATGTTTAGTGAACATATAACTAATCCCAATTAATAAATTATTTCAAATATGTTTTATGTGAAAAAAATTATACATGAGAGTTGGGATGTGATTATTTATGATTCAATACACAAAAAATAATTTTATCAACCCATATTTTTTTATAAAAAACTTTTCATTATTATCCATATTTGATAATTCTACCCATAATTTGTTGAAACAAATATTAGTTATAGGGAAAACAACATGTCCAAGACATGAGTAACAATATTGGGATGACTACATTATAATACTATATGAAGACTAAAAATAACACTCCCCATCAATAATTCACACCATCAAATTTGTTTTATTATCCTTGAATAATCCCATACTAGAGTATATAACCTAAGGGATTGATGAAAATTCCCAATGTTAAGCAGTAATATTATTTCTAGATGAGTTTTCATAAATTATTTCCATGCACCATAATAGAATATAATAAATTTAATTGATGTAATGTTTGTTGAACCATGAATAAAACACATATTTTTAAATAATTTATCATAATTAAATATTGCATATCATAAGTAAAAACACACTCCAAAAAACTAAATGTTTAGTTTCATTGGAGATCAACCATATAACCATATTTTTACTTAATAAAACCTCATCTTATCAAACAAAATATTTCCTACATAATTTCCTCCTATTAATATTCCTACACATGAGTTATTGGGGAAACAAGGAATTATATAAATGGTTAATATATAATGATCAATATAATAGAAAACATATGAATGAGTTAGTGATAATATGTCATTATATCATGTAACAAAATTGGGAGAAACATGATTAAAGGAATAAGATCATGGAATCATAGAAATTAATCATAAATCATGATATCATGGTCATAGATCACAGAACAGGAATGTGTAACTACATGGGATCATTATAAATTTATATCATTTTCTATAGAATAAGAATGTGAAATCCTAACATAACTACCTTGATCCATTGAGTTATAATATTGGAATTTAAGATAAAAATAAAAATCAAAAACATATTATATGTAATGGTTAACCACTTAGAAATTCATATAATTGCAGACTAGGTTACGAACATGTCCCATAACATAGTCTAATTGGGATAACCACTATTTTACCATAAAAATATACTTGAGATAACTATTTATGTCCCATGTCATAGAGGGCATTGACCAACCACCAATGTCCCATTATGATATCAGGATACAGAATATTTTACCCAATCAAATATAGGGATATATAATTCGTAGATAAATATTCTCATAAATATAAAAAATACATATGTTTACCACATTAAATTAACCGTACATTAATTATTTATTTACTAGTGGAAAGAAAATTCTTTGAAAAAATTATTGTGAGCTATCTAATAAAAAAATATGTGTTCGATATGATGATTCCCAAACTATAATCACCTAAAAGATACAAAACAAAAGAAAAATGGAGGGTGATACATGAATCATAATTATATAGATGAATTATTATTTATAAGTAGAGATAAAAATATAATAGAAACATAAAATATGGTTTTATTAATATTTTTGTAATATTATCATGTAAAAATGTGATATTTCACTTTCAAAATCATTTTCATCATTTTATAAATACATAAAAACATAATTGTAAAAGTAATCATTGCGATAATAGTACGTTGATAAAGTTAAAATGGATGATGTAGAAGAAAAATGTTGTAGTAGGTAAAAAATATATTACTAATAAAAAATGTACATTTTATAGAATTTTAATTATTTTTAAAGAACCCCATATTGCTAAATAAATTAGGAAAATACATCTTGAATGGAGAGAATAGTAAATATTAAATTTTTAGAAGAGAATAAATATTTTTCTTCTTAAATAAGAAAACAAAAATTGTAATAAGAAGGAATTTGGTAATATAGGAGAAATAGACAATATAAGGGATCATAATTACTAAATTATGTTTTATTTTTGTGAAATTCAAAATTAATAAAAGAATAATATATTTTTACAGAAATTCAATTTCTGGTAAAATAAATAGAGAATAGAAAATGTGATAGAGGAGGTATAAAATATATAAAATTTAGTAGAATATTATAATATAAGAAATGTTATAAATCAAGGAAATTGTACTGGTTAAGAAAAACTCATATGATTTTATTAATTTTCGAATTCAATGAAAATGAAGGGGGACGTTAAATAAATGTCTAAATCACTTTGTTAAAAAGTGAATTGTTATGAATGATGTGATGGAGTTAGTATATAAACCATATTTACATGACTATTGGATCAACATTATCCTATTATATCAAGTTTCACATGAAATTTTAATTACCACACTTAATGATAAAAAATCCATCTCCATTAATATGTATGGATCTGAAAATGCACCCTCAATACTCACCTCTACCTACAATGTCATTAAAAAATAGAATAATGATAAGTTTATTTAATGAAAAAAATTTATAAACACTTATTTATTTATTTTATTACATAAAAAATATGTATTCCACATTATTCATTAATTTGTATTATTTTTTGGAATGTGAAATTGAAAAAGAAATTTTGGAAAAGTAATTGATAAGAATTATTTTCGATGAGTTTTTACTAAAGAAAACAAATTAATTTTTTAACTGTGTGAAAAAGTAAGATTTTGTTATATGTCAATATTATATAAGAGTTGAGGGGTGAATTATGGTGTAACCATTTTATTTGAATTAAATGGATGTTTACACCATGATGGTAGGAAATATTTAAAACTATATGATTATGTTTTATAATCATAAAACATTGAAATTTGTATATAAAATCATTAAAGACCACTTTTATTTATTCGATCAACATGGTATAGTATATGTACCATACATTGATGATATTTTTTTACTTTTTTAATCAAATATGATTCAAAAATTTGGTAGGCCTATACTGATTCTCTCACGATCATTCCTCGCTAGATATAATACCTTGAAAAAAATCTATAGACTCAAACTTTCCTCCCATGAATCTGTTTCAATGACCCCCCACTTCTCACTGATTAGGTTTAATTATTCTATATTTAATTGGCTTGATGATCAAATACATTTCAGAGTATATTATCATGAACTTTACCATAATGAAAGGCTGAATTTTATGGTTCAATTAATTAGAAAAAACATTTCCCCAAGGGTAACTTAGTTCCAAAAACTAATTTTTCTGATTTCCTTTAAAATAAAACTCAATTTTCAGGAAACATATTCCATTAAATGAAGTCTATTTTTTTTCAAAACATTTAGATTTCTTGAAAATTATTTCATTAATAACACTATGGTCTACATAGTTCTCAAATATAATTTTCATATCACTAGAGTTCGCATAATATCTTGGATTCATAATAGAATTTTTCTTACACAGGTATTTAGTGAATATAGAGTGAATAAACCATCAATAAACCATTTATTGTTCCCAAAGGCTACATGTGACATATTTATAGGAAAACATATCCATATCCAAAATCAATATATCTCCCAAAAAACATATAGAATCCAGATACACTTTTTTTTGAAAAACTCCCAACTTGTTTTGTGTTTATATAAATATAAACTTTTTCCATGTTTTGAAAACATCCTTCATTTTTGAGTTTCCCAAATATTTATTAAACACAGTCTTTGTGAGTGAACAATTTTTTTATATCTGGGAAACTTGTTTTAAAAAAATCGACCTTTTTGACAAAACCATTGTACAAACTTCATAATCATCTCCAACCCCCTTTCCTCATAGGTGTTCTAGGACCAAAAAAATAATAAAATTCAGTGAAAATTGTCTATTAAGAATTGTTATAGGGATTAAAAATTCATTAAAAGACTCCCTTAAAAATCAAAATTCATTTTAAAACCTAAATGGATTAACAAAAAGAACCCAACCCATGATTTACAAGCTATAATAAGTAAGATTCTAACACACTACCCTTTTTTTTTCATAAAATCAAATGGAAATTAAATATCAAAAACAATATACTAATTTCATGTAGTAGTGATATTACTCCTCCATCAATATAATTATCTGTGAGGAACGATCTATATAGAAAACCATATTTCAAGAGAAAATTATGTGCCTCATTATAAAAATTACATCTCTCGTTATATTCCACTTCCCAGAAACCCCTATCATATATAATCCCACTGAATGTCATAGAAAATTAACATATTTTATACCCCATATATAATAAACCCACTGAAAAAATTATTTTCCACAATTCAGTAAGGAAAAATAATTAATTTTATGTCACTTATAAACTTATACAAAAGAAAAAATATTTATAACTTTTTACATGCCTAGAAAGAGGGGTTTATCCAAATAACATCTTGTTGATGGATGTGGTTAAGCACCAAAATTAAATAAATGTTTATAAAATGTAGTCATGACCAATAACATAGTCATGATATCTGATACCTGCTAATTAGTTCATACATGATCCCCTATAGTGAATACAAGACCCAAATTATCTTCAATGACGTGAAACCTAATCTTATTATTTTTGGTTTGAGAGTGTTGTACATTTTATTTGTGTGATCAATTGAAAATTATTACATAAGGAAACCAAAGGTTATTTGAATTCATAAAAATCATATTTAAATTGTTTTTAATCAATAGAAGTTGATTCCTTTCCTTAGTTTTTTATATTTACACTTCTTCCAATATACTATTTGAGGTTCTTTTTTTGTTCCATACCCATAAATCCATTATATTATGTCCTGATATATAATGCTCCACACCATGTGGTTTTATAGTTCACCATATATCTTTCATAGTTCACATCATAGAATGATGATACCTATTAATATTTTCCTATATAAAATTTTAATATATAATCCATATTACCTTATATATACATCATTAAACATTTAACTACTGTGATATTATCTTCATTGTAATTACATTTTAATCTTTCCTCTAAACATTTTATGTTGATAATATATATCAATGTTGTAGTCAAATATGGAATACTTGTAATTAACTTTCTATATTGGGTTGGATCCACATACTTTACATTTTTATGCTTCTGAAGTTCTGTTCCAACTACAATCAATGTTGAAAATGTTTTTGTGTCATGAATATTAAATTTATCCCATATCCAATTCTCATAAGTATCTTGAGATAATATTACTTTTTTCACAATATAAATCACCTAATACCCTAAAAAATATATAATATTGACAATCAATGAAATTTAATATTTATAAATCATTAGTTTTCAACTTCTTAAATTTATCTACGCATGATAAAACTAAAAATTATTTCATCGACATAATTTGAAACCATCTACTATTTTTGCATGGATGTATTCACAGAGTATGGGATCAACACTACATCCTTTTAATTTTATTGTATTTAATTATGATTTTATATAAGCATAAAAATGTTATGGTTATTATTTCATAAAATACAAGGAATTATGTATCAAAAAAAGTGGGGTTCATCATTAATAATCATAAAACCCATGGGATATTCATTGTATACCTTTTTTGGATAATTTGATTCAAAAATTAAATTTTTAAATACACAAAAAATTCAAAATGCTTCAAAAAGTATCCATTAAAAAACTAACAATAATAACTCAAGATGACCCATAGGTGTAAAGGGTTCTTCATCATCGACAGATTCAATTTGTGAATATAATTTTCAAAAAAAAATGCCTAATTTTTAATCATATTTCCAACTCTATCAATTAAATTATTGAAAAAAAACAATTCGTTCTAATAAAATTATAAATTTCACACTTTTTCACATTTTCCAATTTATGATTTTTTCAATTTTATCAAATTAACCTTTTATATTCTTATACCATGATTAATTATTTAATGATTTTTCCAAATTTTACCAGTTATACCTATAGTATATATGAAACATATTTAGTATTCCTTATCTGATATGGGTATGTTATAAAATTAATGTATATAATTATATTCTATGGATCAAAAAAATTTCTCCTATTTCTCCATTCTGGTATACACCGAGTCCCTTCATCGATGACCACTTCATAAAATTTATTATTATAGACTTCATAAATTGGGGAACCCTGTTCAACTATATGTGTAGTTTTAATTTTTTACTCTTCTTTTGATGAATCATCATAATTAGCAATTTCAGTAATCCTTTTAATAATTTCTTCAATAACTTTAATATCACTACTTTCCATATATATCTCTATGATTTTATTAAAGATTTTTTTTATTATTCAATCATTGTTTAGTATCATAGAGTCAAACTTTAATCTTCCACACCAGTATATTTTCCATGATTTTCTTATTTTTTATAATTTATATTTTTTTAGAATACATTAAAATATTTCAATGTGTGATTCATTTCATACTACATTTCATATAATTAATTTATTTCCCTTGGATAAGTACCACATGGTTTTATGTATAAATTAATACATTCATCACCTGCTTATAATAATGATGAGGGAATCCAGTTTTAATGAGAAATGGTTTGGCCATATTATTAACCATTATAATTCTTTGTTAGAAAAATATATTTAGATGTGGTGTTCATACTAGTGATATATAATTCTTAATTTCAATTTTCTCTAGTTAGATTTCAAAATCAATGGATGTATATTCTATTTCATGTTAAGATCTTAATATCTTGATTATGGTTATGGTATTAATTTCCACTCATCTTCTTTACATCTTTATTCAATCCATCGCATCCATGTTAACAAATATAAACATCTAACATGTTATTTTATTATAGTAATTAATAGAATGAATGAAATAACTTTTCCCATACGTGATCTTTATATTAATTGATCCCCACATGTAAATGTATAATAGAATAATGATTTTAGATATCCTTTTATTCTTCAACTAGTAATAATTTTTTACTACATTACCCCATATAAAAATATAAACAAAAATTCATGATCTTGTTTCATATTTTTAATATCTTCAAACACCTTTATCTTTGAAAAATTATCCATTATTTTTGATGAATTCTTAGTCTTATATGACATAATATATGTTCATCTTCAACTATCTAGAGACAAATATTTTAATTTCTATCAACCTTTTATAGATTAACATTTTTCTCCAACCTTGAATTGCTGAGGTATCATCTTTGAATTTGACTGACAATCCATTCTAGTTAAAGGTAACCTTTTTTAAAATTCACATAATTGAATCACACTCCAAAGATTATGTCATAGGCCATCCACATTAATTACTTTAGTATTCTTCAACTATTAAACTAGATATAATGTATTATTTATTCCTATTATTTTCATGAATATGTTATTACTTAAGCTCATAGTTCCATCAATTCTCATTTTAATGTTCATTAAAAAGTTATTATTTCTATTACAATGGGTTAGTAACCCACTATCAAGAGCCTATGTGGTACAATCTATATATCTCTTAGATATATTGTAGTGAGATTTAATTTCTCCAATTTCTTGTTTTCTTTACATGGAGTTCCTGGTTGATTTTTGGAATATGAAAATCTATCCTATTTCTCTTTAACACAAGTAATAATTTCAGACTAATAATTTTCATTTAATAAGGATAATTTTTAATCAAAGAAACCGCCTTTGGTTTTCTATAAATATCATGCCTTTGACATCCATTATGGTAACCTACACTTCTTTTGTATTAATATTTAAAAACATTATGATCAAAATCAAAACATTTGAAATAATATCCATAATTAATTTCTATGTGAAAAAAGTTATTTAAACATTTTTATTTTCCAATTATGGGGTGTTTCTCACATTTTATATCTTTTTTACTCTTTATAATTGGAAATGATATGGTGATGAAAGCTACTAAATTGACATTTTTAAAAAGAAATATCTTTTTTCCTTCATTTTTACAAAATTTTCCAACCATTTTAAAACATTATTGATATCTTTGGTTAACCCTCAAGCATTGAATATTATTTCTTTTACCATTTTTAATTGATAAAAGATATCATTGTCAAAAGAACTCATGATTTCGTTTTTTACCATAGTGACAACAATATTATACCTAAATGTACTATGATCTCTGAATATGGTGTATTTCAAGGATTTATAATGACATTTAGTTTATTTTTTTTCTCACATATCAATTTCTTTGATCATTCATTATATTATTAACACCTTCTGAGCCACTCTTGACACTTTTTTGTATTCTCTATCAATGGACCTCCTAAAGTGTATCCTATTTCGAATCAAACTTTAATATATCACTGATTTAAAATTTCTACTCTATGAAAAAATCTTATATTTTAGTGATTATATGTTGTTAGTTTTTTCTTTTATATAGGCATTAATTTCACGAATCTTTTTAATTTGTTTTTAAATATTTATATTATAATTTAAAAATTCATATGATTTTACATGACTTGTTAACTAATTATATAATTATTCAATGATATGATCAATATCTTATTAATTATTATCCATATATTCATTGTATTATTTTAGTAGTCTATTAATCTGATGATTTTTCTTTCATTGAATATCAAAATTTTCAAGAGCTATTTTAAGTTCCACATTTAGATACAATACTCTACCACGTTTTTCTATATTTTCTCATTCATATTATTAATTATCATTAGTTTACATCAAAATTTATTCTGTACTATATTTAAATTATAATTAATCTTTATCTATATAAGATTAGCTATATTCTTATCATTTTCTTAAAAATACCTTCCTCTGAAATTTCATTCTAGATGAATTTTAACATTTAGAGTTTCTTATAGGAGGGAATATTTGTGATTTTTTTTTATAAATTATGCATTAATTTATTCATTATTAAATCATCCTAGGTACCTTACTCAAACATTAACATAATTATCATATCAAAATAATTCCAAAAGTATGCTACCCTTGTATCTACCTTTCCCTATAGTAATCATTTTTGTAACACTCGAAAAGAAGATATAATCCACATACTATTATTACGATACATTAGTGAGATTTAAATTTTCTGTTGATTTTAATTCGATATACTTACTGTGGGATGATATAAAATTCGGATTAACCTTTATTTAATATTCAATGAGACTTCTAAGCAGACCATCCTCAGACAGAAGTGATAGGTCCCATTACCTAAGAGATGTGACTGAATTTTATATAAGTGGAAATAAAAATAATATTATCTTAAAAATATTGATATAATTTATATATTATCCTATTCCTGAATACAAAAAAAAATAGCGATCACTATGATGAAGCTATCAAATTTTTCATTATGAAACATTATAATGTAATCAAACCTTTAATGAAGGACATATAACTTCTCCTCATTTACCTTAATATATCCTTCATAAATATTATATAATTTTTAAATCATTCACATTTCACTCAATAATTTCCACATATTTTTATATACCTATTTTGATAGAGCTCTAATTAGTGAATTTTGAGATTTAATATCAATGTGCATCACTTTCCTCTCAGTTTCAGCCATAGTCTATCGTATCACATCATACACATGAATCCCATATATGGTTGAAGATAGTGACCCCAGATTTTAATACATAAATATTATTTATTTTTAGTCGAATTTTCATTTCATTTAACTAATACACACCTGTGGACCATAGATGTTTATAGTCCGTAGAGACTAGATAGATAGTATTTTTATTTCATGAAATACATTCAGAATCTCCCATACAGATCTTCTAATTTTGTATAGATTTTAGACCAAATATACTTAAAATTCTCTTTTTTATTTTGGGAATGAAAACATAAAATAGTGTGATATCATATACTCCATAAGGATAAACATGGGAGATATCAATCAATGATCTTAAGAAGGAATTAGTTAAGAATATGGGTATAAGATCATGAACAAAAAAACAAGGTTCATATTGAATCATTTAATTATCATGAACATGAGTCACAATATTGAAAATTATCATTTAAAATAAACATATCAAATGAGAGATAATTTGTCTTAAATAAATCATGAATCATAATTTCATATTATATAAATGATCCACATTTATATGTATTGAAACCATATAATTTGTTAAGGATAACTACTGATATCATCAAATTATAGATGATTAGGAATATCGACCACTATACCATTACATAATGGATGAGTTGTCATCACATGTTTTACATAGTGGATCAGAACATTTAACTGTTTCCCATAATGAATCAAGGACAACATATTGTTTCCCATAGTAGATTAAAAACATTATATTTTTTTTTCAAAAACTGATATAATGAGATCTAAATATTTAACCAATGCACAAGGGGGAGATATAGGTACAACCCATAATATAATACAAACATTGTGTGCCACATTATTATAAAACATTCATCATATCAATACCCCTGGAAGAGAAAGAACATTTATAAACATTTCTATTGTAGTATAACCCATATGAATGAAACTAGTTTCATTAATATCTTTTCATCATAGGTTTAAATATTGACCACCCAATGAAATAATAAATATATTACCATTTTATATTTTCCCTCATAAAAACTAAACAACACCAAATGATATTTCCATTAATGAAAATAAATTCAAGAAAAAGATCGTAAAATAATTTTTGAGGAAAATATATTTTCCATTTTGAAAAACATTGTGTAAAAAATAAATATTTAAGAAATATTAATTTTTTTTAAATTAACCCTTGATACTTATAATGTATGATTTAAATATTTAAACAATAATGATGGTTAGAAATTCTGTTCATATCGTACATGTTAAAAATATATTCCTTTCATATTTTCAGTAAAAATTACATTTTTCCTTTTTTAAAAAGGTTGAAGATTCATGTAATTTTTTTTAAAAGTCATGAATGGGTAAAAATTTCCCTATATATTCACAATAGAATAGAAAAAACATCATTTAAAACATTTTTAGAAAACATGGACATGGATAAAAAGTTGTCGTCGACCGAAGATAAAAATAATTTTTTTTCATAAAAATAATATATTGGTATATATAGTTACAAAATAGAGAAAAATGGATGGATACATTAATTATAATTAAATAACTAGAGGTCAAGAAAATTCATGAGTTTTTTCAGAGTTAGATCATAAGATTTTTATCATCGGAAACTTAATCATAAATAATCCCAATAAATCATGTTATTGTAAAATAAAATTATTACATGTTTGATTAATTTTGAATCATATGTCCCATGAAAAAAATAAAATTCGATGAATAAGTGTATCATATTATTTTTATGAGAATAATTTAAAATACATAAATGGATAGTATATAAACCACATGAAGATTACATGTTGTGAATTTTAAATGTGTCTCAAAGAAATAAAATTGAGGTCAAAATACCTTACCTAAAATCTCAAATTTCATCGTACATGTTCATAACCCCTGTATAATAAATGTAGGATTATTATAAATATATTGAAAAACTATAATAAAATATATCATACTATATGTGATTTAATTATGACCTATTATTATATGTTTATTAATAATTCTTTGTTAAAATTTCTTTTTGGGAAATAACATCTTCATTTTGTGTGTGTGTCATGGTTTAGTATTTTTTGTATTTTTTACTTTGATCATTGTATAATCATATATATACTAATAAATATGATATAAATATCATATATATTCATGATATAAATATTTATATTAATCCATTAAATTTATAGATAAAAAATGAATTACACTGTTCATAGAGAAGGTAGGCCGTATGTACACATGAACGTTATTTATATTTTTTAGAAGAATGAAAATAAGAGAAGGAATTTATTAATAAAAATTTCCCTAATAATTTTTATAGATTATGTATCATATATATTCTTCAAATAAACATATATTACTATCAATTAAAAAATAAATATTATAAAAGTATCACTTTTCCTCATAGAGGCTGTATTCCACTATTTTTCATGAGTGATGTTATCATATTCTAAGAGAATAGAAGGGAGGAATATATATTTTTTATTATAATTTCATAAGTAAAATTATATCACACATATTATATTAAAATATTAAATACATAATTATATCTATCTGTGAGTGGATGCGATGAAAATTGAATTATATGGGTTCACAATGTGGTAATCCATTGTACGTTTAATCGATCGATTAGTTTCCCATTTGAGGGAATTTGAGATAGATACGGGTTTTGAAACTAATATAAAGAAATATTTGTATATTAGATATACTTATATTATTATATTAGAATAGGTGGAAGAGTTTTCTTGGACAATGAAAAAGAAATAAAATAAAAAACGATTGTTAGGAGTGATACCACTTATTTGGAAAACCTGGTTATGCTTTCACCAAAATTTTTATTATGTTAGCATAATAATAAAAATAATTCTTAAAGAACATGGGAGGATAATAATGGAAGATATTTGGCTAGGTATTGTATAAAGAAAATGTTTTTAGATGTTTAAACATGATTTAAGAGGGGATGTCATTCTATAAGTATAGGGGAAGACACATTTAAAAATTTTTAGATGAAAAATGTAATCCAAATATATAAAAATGAAATTGTATCAATAATCAATAATTTATTATAATTAGATTATATAAGGTCACAATATGTCTCTTAATTTTGTATTGAAAAAAATTTAGGTCATTTGGACTCTTATTGTTTTAGTTTAACCTCTTGGTAAACCTATTTTAACTTAATTACGACCATTATTTTCAACTAATTTTACTATTCACTATAAAGAATAATTAAGTTAAAAATATTATATAATATTATTTAATGTAATTAAATATATTTAGTACATTTTTTGAAACTTAATTCACCAATTTTTAAAAATTTAATTATAAATTAATCTCATTGATGTGATAAGAAAGATGGTTTGCAAAGAAAAAGTTGTCATATGTTTAAAATGATTAAGAATAAAATTAAAAAAAAATATTTAAATGAGAAAAATTGGATTACTAAATATATAATGTAAAGCCCCAACCCATGTTTCCCAGATTCAGTGCATTATTACGTAACATTAGCATGATTACAAGGAATCACATCCTGAAGGACCGATAAGTTTAGAAGTATTGGAAAGTAGATTACAAACATGAAGCTCATCTTTACAACTTGAAAATAAATAAAACACTAATTTATTCCATTAGAAATATTCAAGCCTCGTAGATTAAGCCTGAAAATCACTCTTAATTAACTTCTTCACATCCTGGGAAAAATAAAACATAGAAAGGGGTGAGATCAGATGCTCAGTAAGGATAAAAATATAGCAGAAACATTCATAAATAAGTATAAATATTTAAAGAAATTTATAAGACTAAAAAAATCCTTTTAAACATGAATTTCAACATAATATAGAAAATATAAAATCAAAATAATTCCATTTACTAACTCAAATGGATATTTTACTAGTCGAATAATCACATGCAATATCAATAGCCACTTTCATAATGATTGAATTCATAATACCAGACTTTCATAACCACATAGTCAAGGCCTTGTGCCAAGACTACAAATACGATTTTTTCCAGGCCTTATGCCAACAAAATAGTTTCTATAATGAGACCTACCGATTCATTGAGGAGCTTTAGAGGGCTCCACCCATCACTTACTAAGTCCAATTCATTCCTTATATGAAAAGATTTAAAGATAAAATAAATATTCGTATTAAAACCAGCATACAGAATGCCAACACTTTATCCATAAACCATGAATGGTTTAAGAATAAAACATCCATAGTAAAACATATAACAAAACCTTCAATACAATAGGGTAGATTTGAATCATAATAAATAAACTTCAAATATGTTTAAATTAATCATGGGATGTTGATATAGATGAAAATGATTTGTAAAAAACATTGAGAAAAAAAATCCCATTTTCTTAATGACATTTAAAAGTCAAACAATTTAAAAAGAATGAAATTTAATGTCATTTTTGAATCAATGTGTCCCATAACACTTTAAAACTATTGAAAGGAATTATCATTTAAAAAACATTCCTGTCCATATAAATTAATCCTTAAAACCCATCCTGAAAACAAGGGAATTAATGAGAATGATTTAGAAGAATAAATATTTAAAACATTTAAAATGGCATCCTAGTAAAAAAAATTCCTTAAAATAATCCTTTTTAAAACTCGTTCATGAAACATGGACATGGATAATAAATATGTCCCAGTAGATACTTACACAAAAACAATCTCGGATAATAATGAGATTGAGGAGTTAACCCTTACCTTGTAATTTTCCTTGGTTGTGGGTACGTTAAACTCTTGTATAATGGTGAAATAATTGTTATTAAATTATAAAATAACCATATACAATAATATGATATCACATGTGATATTCTAATACTGCTTTGATAATGATATTTCAGTAGTCTCATCATTTGAGGTGTAAACTGATTGGTTTTCCTTTATATGTTTTGATACATACGCCGTGTTTGTTATGGATAGGATGTATTTGATTCATATCTAGAATGATATTATGTTCTTAATAATTATTTTTAATAACCAAATGAAAACTATTCATGAATGGTTATGAAGGGGAATGAATCTTATCATGTTCGTGGAGACGGTAATCCGTACGTACGCACGAGTGACAATATCATTATTTTGATATTAAAATAGTATATAATTGAATTTTTTATCACATATACAGAATAATTATCATTTTTTTTATTATTTACGTCAGTTATACTCGTTATTATACCCATCCAAATGATGAAGTGTTTGAATAACAAACATCACCACGACGTGGAGACAGTATGTCGTACGTACACACATATGGTGACTTTGTCATTTATAGGATGGATAGAGTAATGAATATGGTTGTACCATATTTATAATGACATCACAGTATATATAAGATACTGGGGTTATCATTTTGTAATGTAAACAACAAAGAAAGAGAAAGTGGAAGAATAAAGAACTTGAAAGAAGGTGGTGAAATTATTACATATTCTTCGGGTTCTTCCTTTTGATTTGATCAAAATGGCTCCTTAGGTTGGCTTTATGAATAAATTAAGGGCTCAAGAATGAAGCGAGAGATGTTGGGAGGATATTTGGTAGGGTTTTTATAAGCCAAAGGCTTAGAGAAGTTTGTGAAATAGGTAGGAATTGAGGGCTTTATATAAGGAAGAGGAGGGGCTCTTTAGGAATGTCTGAAACAATTATTTTATTATAGACGCATATTCAGTTTCAAAAGGTCCACTATTCATTAATAAAGAATTTAAGAAGACTCATTGTCGAAATAAAATAATCCAATAAGAATTGGACAGGTTTTGGATATTTTTTTAATATTTATAATCTTATTTATTTAAATCATTTATTAATGAGGTAAATATTGTATCATTATTGTGTCATTAATAATTTAGTTTATTTGATGTCCAAAAATTATTAAAAAATACAATGATTTAGGAAATATATTTAAATTTATAAATAATATTTATAGTCTAAATGATAACTTATATGACCCTATTTAATAATTTATTTACTAAAAGATATTTGTTTATGTCATTTTTTTCTTTACATTAAACTAATTAATATAAAATGTCATTATTACTCTAATGTGGCTCCATGGGGTCCCAAATTCAACCCGAGGATTCCCATGGTCGGCTATGTATCATCCAATAGGTTTAAGATACATGTTAGGGTAATTTAATATTATTATAATACTATATTTTACCCTTATTTATTATTTTTACCATTTAATCATGGTGAATAATTTTTTTACAAAAGTAAATATTTAAAATAACTATAAATAAAAGTTATCTATTTACACAATTTGGACCACCTAATTCCTAATATGGAATCCATTATTCCAAATGAAAAACATTTACGTGGAAGAAATCAATTTAAAATTAAATCCCATTGTCAAAACAAAAAGTGTGTTTTTATGAAATAATCACTTTCAAAAGATTGACGCTTGTTTATGTCTTGTTTAAATGTGAAATTACATCCAATGACCAAAATATGATTAAATTGTAAAAATATAATATAATTATACTTTAATTCTACACAATATTATAACATAGAACAATAATTTATTTTTAATAAAAAAGTTGTTTTTAAATAAAATTGGTATTTTTCACGACTCCTCAAAAAACTAAATTTTTTCAGAATAAAAAAAAAACCCTAAGCTAATTTTGATATTCCGAAATTAAAAAGGTCTTATATTTTATTAAATTAAAAACATTTAAGTTTCATTTTTTAATTTAAAATTAATTCTCATTGTAAAAAAATTGGGGTTTTTTAAAAAGAAAAAACTATAAAAAGATTGACATGTGTTTATGTCAAATTTAAATGTGAAATTACTTCTAATGACAAAAATTGTGCTAAATGATAAATATATATTCTAATTATACTTTAAAACCATTCAAATATATAATTCAACACTAAAAATTATATCGATTATGAAGGTTGTTTTCAGTTAAAATTTAGTATTTTTTAATATTCTCCCAAATATAAAAGTTATCGGAAAAACACCAAAAATTTATCAAAAATAAATTTTTATGGCCCGATTCTAAAGAAGAAGTTTATTGTGTAAAATTGAATATATAAAATTTTCAAATATTGGATTTAAAAAGGGTTCCCCGTTAAAAGGTGGTAAAATTTCTTTTTTTGGAAAATACTTTTTTTATCTAAATAAAATTAATTTGTTCTTATATTCTCTATAAAAAACATATAATATGGATTTTAAAATTTTATAGAGTATCTGAAATTCACAATTCATTTTAAACTAATCATAACCTCTTTTTGAATGGCTAGTTTGATAATTTTTGGTGCGCTCAAACTCGGTGTTGCGTGTTGCACAAGTTATTGAATTACTTTGATGAGATAATGTACTATGAAATCACGGGGTGTCACATTCTCCCCACCTTTAATAAATTTCTTCCTCTCAATTTGAAAGTGTTCTTTGAAAATAAATGGTTAAAAATAGAAAATATCTTTGTGGAATACCCACATCGTAAATTGGGTTAATAATATTTAGTCTTAATAAGTGGGAAAAAAATGAAAAGTAACCACCAAAGTATTAAATCTATTAAGAGGTCATTGGTTAAAATTTGAGACACATAATTACAGAAAAAATGTAAATATTTATAGGGAGTGATTGAGGTCATCAATCTCAAACATGTATAAAATTGAAGGCCTCAAAGCCATCAATCTATGATGATTTAAAATATCATTAGTTCAAAAAAACATAACGTATAAGGTTAATACATTTTTGGTTTTAAGATCCATTAACTAAAGTTTAAGAATTAATTTATTCATAGAATAAGAGATAAAAATATACTTGACTAGTAATGTTCTATCCTTTAACTATTTTCTACAAAAAACTCATTATTCACTCTAAAAGATAATAGAACATAAAAAATATTCTATTTATCCTAATCGTATAGGATTACAAAAATTTAATTTATAATTCATTTGTGAGATTATTTAATAAAATGACATTATAAAAACTAGGACATCACATAGGCCAGTGGTAGGTGATGCACCCATGTCGCCCTTCAGTTGCAGGTTCATGTCTCGCGGCGTTGCTGGATGAGGCGGGTTGTCGCACGACCTCCAGGTTGTCCTTTTTATAACAATCCAAAAATAATCTAAAAAAAAATTATCCTTAAGAATAGTATCCAATGTCAAACTTAATCCATTACAAACTTTATACTTATCCAAAATACTTCTGTCCAAACTCAGAGTCCAAAATTTATATGGAAGGTAAACACAATGAAGATCCTTTTTACTACATAATAATATGTGTATAATTTCATCATGTATTTTTTCAAAACATTATTACAACCTTATTTATTACATTAATGATCCCTTGTTCCTTATAAAATACTTGACATATCATTATATGTAAAAATTTTGAATGCTCCAGAAATTATGGAATAAACAAACCATTAATCTGTTCCAAGGATGTCAAGAATATCCAATATAATTTATCCAATTCAACCATGTTTTATTCCAAAAATAACTACCTCAGTATAAATACCATATTAAGGATTACCTTTCCTCAAACCATGTATTTTTCAAAAAGCTTAACTTTTTTTGGGTCACTTATCAAAGAACCATATAATCTCAAATCCTCAATGAAATAGTACTGCCGTGCAATCCTGATTTATTTTCCATAATTCATTTGACTGGTATATCATAGATACAACACTGAAATGACATAATTATTTAGTAACAACATAAGAACACTAGTCATTCCTCTTCATCTGTGGTAGTATCAGAACTTGATTATTATCTAATATCATCATTTTCGGTATACTTTGATGACTGGGACATTGATTCACGTAGTGTCCCAAATCCATGCAGATGAATCATTGTACATTTGAAACCTTTTTCTTACCCTTGAAATCACATACTTGGTGTCGTTTTTCTACACACTCATAACAAACTTCCATTCTTTTCAATCATATACCAAGGCGATTCTTTCCACAACTGTCACATATGGGAAAATCATTCTTTCCGTTCATCCCTTTATCCATCTTTATCTCTTCCTTCCTTTGCTTCTCCTGTTTCCCTTCAAAGCCATAAGACACAATGAAATCATTACTTATCTTATTAACATATGATACTATTTATTCATATGAGGAAAATACATGTGAGACTATTTCCCTTTTAAATGTTGGCTTAATACCATGAAAGATATGATCCTTCTTACTCTTTAGATCATACGTATTTCTGGAGTTCTCATTCCTTCTACTGGGTGCCATTTCTAAACAATGACATACGTTAGGTCAGTTTATGAATCGTAATTCATAATTCCAAACTAGTAAAATACCTATCATAAATTGGACAGTTTATGGATATAATCCATAATCATAAAAATGTTTTCATTGAAGAAGTATTTACTCCTAAATCATTCAAAATGGAATTTAATGAAAATGTGAATTATCCTAAGCATATCCCCAGTGAGTGTCATAACCAAGAGTGCATCAAGGCCTGTAGTTGTGCACCAGTTCCCGTTTGAGTCTAGCTCAATGCAGTGTTTTCATGTTTTACCCCTAGGTACATCTGTGCTAGTGACACCACTACCTTATAATATCTAGATAGGGATTTATTTCATGGAAAATACACAAAATCTTTACATTAGAAAAACTCTAGGAAGTTATTCTATAATAATCCACAAAGTCTATCTTAGGTTAATGCGCTCTATTGAGAGTTTATCTAAATCAAGTTTCCATGTTTTGTACTAAACTTTCTTTGACACTGACTATAACACCCCAACCCTAGTTGCCTAGAGTGGGAGCAATACTACGTAACATTTGCATGATTAAAAGGAATCAAGTCCTGAAGGACCGATCCATTTATAAGTCTTAGAAAATATATTACATACATGAAGCTCAACTTTAAAACATGAAAAGAAATACAACACTAATTTATTCCATTAGAAATATCCAGGCCTCATAGATTCACCCTACATGTCACTCATAATTAACTTCTTCGCACCATGGGAAAAATAAGACATAAAAAGGGGTGATCTTAGATGCTCAGTAAGGATAACAATATAGAAGAAACTTTCATAAATAAACCTAAACATTTAAGGAAATTTATAAAAATAAAACAAGAGCCTTTTAAAATTTAACTTCAGCATAATATGGGAAAGATAAAATCAAAATAATTCCATTTACTAACTCACATGGATATTCTACTAGTCGAATAATCATATACATTATCAATATCCACTTTCAAAAGGATGGAATTCATAATGCCGGACTTTCATAACCACATAGTCAAGGACTTGTGCCAAGACTACAAATAATATTTTGTAAAGGCCTTTTTCCAACACACTAGTTGGTCTCATGAGACCTACCGATGCATCGAAGAGCTATAGTGGGCTCCACCCATCACTTAATAAGTCCAATGCATTCATCACATGAAATGTTTTAAAGATAACATAATCATTCGTATTAAAACTGGCATAAGAAATGTCAATAATTTATCCTTAAACCATGAATGGTATACAAATAACACATCCACAGTCAAACATGTAACAAAACCATCAGTATAATAAGGATGATTTTTATCATAATAAATCAACTTCAAAAAAGTTTAAAATCAATTAAGGGATGTTGATATGGATGAAAATTATTCGTAAAAATCATTGAGAGAAATATATCATTTTCATAAAATCATTTGAAAGTCACACAATTTAGAAAGAAAGTCATTTAAAGATATTTTTGAATCAAAGTGTCCCATACCACTTTGAAACTATTTAATGGAATTAACAATTAAAAAACGTTCATGTCCATATAAATAAATCCTTAAAAAACATTTTGAAAACATGGAAATTAATGAGAATGATTTAGAAGAATAAATATTCAAAACATTGAAAATGATTTCTAGTAATTTTTTTTAAAATAATAATTTTGAAAAATCTTTCGTGAAACATGGACATGGATAATAAATATGTCCCAGTAGATACTTTCACATAAATAATCTCGGATAATAGTGAGATTGATAAATTAACCCTTACCTTGTACCTTTGATTGTTCGTGGGTTTGTTAAACTACTATATAATGGTGAAATAATTGTTATTAAATTATACAAGAACCATATACATTAATATGATATCATATGTGATTTTCTTAATATTTCTTTGATAATGATATTTCAGTAGTATCATCATTTTAGGTGTTAACTGATTGGTTTTCTGTTATATGTTTTGATACAGAATCTGTTTTTGTTATCAATAGCATGTATATGATACATATCCAGTGTGATATTATGTTCTTAATAATTATTTTTAATAACCAAATGAAAATTATTCTTGAATGGTTACGATGGGGAATGAATCTTATCGTGTTCATGGAGACGGTAATCCGTACGTACGCACGAGCGACAATATCAATTTTTTGATATAAAAATATTATATAATTTGATGGTATATCACATATAAAGAATAATTACCATGTTATATTTATTATTAACATTATTTATAATCATTATTATACCCATCCAAATGATGAAGTATTTGAATAACAAACATCACCACGACGTGGAGACGGTTAGCTGTACGTACGGATATATGGTGACTTTTTCATTTATAGGATGGATAGAATATTGAATATTTTTGAACCATACTTATAATAAAATCAAAATATATAGAAGATACTAGAGTTATCATTTTATAATGGAAACAAAAACGAAAGAGGAAGTGGAAGATGAAATAACTTGAAAGAGGGTGGTGATATTTTTACATCTTCTTTAGGTTCTTAATTTTGATTTGATCAAAAGGGCTCATAAGGTTGGATTTATGACTAAATTAAGGCCTCTAGAATAAATTGAGGGATGTTGGGAGTATATTTGGGTTGGGGTTGTACGAGACAAAGGCTTTGATAAGTGTGAGAAATGGGTAGTAATTGAGGGATTTTTATAAGGAAGAGGAGGGGATTTTTAGGAAAGTTTAAATCAATTATTTTATTGTTGCCTCATATTAGGTTTCAAAAGGTTAAATATTAGTTAATAACAAATTTAAGATGACTCATGGTCGAAATAAAATAATCCAATAAGAATTGGATAGGTTTTGGATATTTTTGTAACATTTATAATCTTATTTATTTAAATCATTTATTAATGATGTAAATATTGTATAATTATTGTGTCATAATAATTTAATTTATTTGATGTCCAAAAATTATAAAACAAATACCAGGATGTAAGAAATATTTTTTAGATTTATAAATAATATTTATTGTCTAAATGATAACTTATATAACCCCATGTGAAAATTTATTTACTAAAAGATATTTGTTAATGTCATTTTTGTCTTTACATTAAATTAATTAAAATAAAATGTCATTATTACTCCCACGTGGCTCCATAGGGTCCCAAATTCAACCCAAGGATTCCCATGGTCGGATATGTATCATTAAATAGGATTATGAAACATGTTAGGTTAATTTATATTATTATAATACTATATTTTAACCTTATTTATTAAGTTTACTCTTTAATCATGGTAAATAAAATATTTACTAAAGTAAATATTAAAAATGTCTAAAAATAAAAGTTACCTATTTACACAATTTAGACCTCATGATTCCTAATATTGAATCCATTATTCCAAATACCAAACACAGAAGTGGAAGAAATTAATTAAAAATTAATTCCCGTTGTCAAAATAAAAAGGTTGTTTTTATGAAATAATAACTATCAAAAGATTGACGCTTGTTTATGTATTGTTTAAATGTGAAATTACATCCAAATACCAAAATTGGATTAAATGGTGAAAATATAATCTAATTATACTTTAAAAATACTAAATATTATAATATATAACTATAAATATTTTTGATTAAAAAGATTGTTTTTAATTAAAATTTAGTATTTTTCACGACTCATCAAAAACTGAATGTTTTCAGAAAAATACCAAAAATTAAACCTAAGAAAATTTTGATATTTCGATTTCAAAAAGGAAGTCTATTTTACAAAATTAAAAACATAGAATTTTCATTTCATAATTTAAAAGAAAATTCACATTGTCAATAAAAAAGTGGGGTTTTTAAAAAAAAGAAAAAAATATCAAAAGATTGACAAGTGTTTATGTCAAATTTAAATGTGAAATTACTTATAATGACCAAAATTGTATTAAATGATAAAAATATAATCTAATTATACTTCCAATCCATTAAAATATATAATTAAACACTATAAATTATTTTGATTAAAAAGGTTGTTTTCAGTTAAAATTTAGTATTTTTCACTATTCACCCAAATTTGAATGTTATCAGACAAACACCAAAAATATATTAAAACTACAATTTTATGTCCTAATTCCAAGGAAGAAGTTTAGTTTCTCAAATTGAATACATAAAAGATTCAAATATTGAATTTAAAAGGGGTTCTCCATTAAAAATCAGTAAAATTACTTTTCTTTTGAAAAATACATATTTTATCTAAAAATAATAATCAGTTCTTATATTCTATATAAGAAACACATAATATGTATTATAAAATTTTATAGAGTACAAAAAATGAAAAATTCAGTTTACACTATTCATCACCTCCTTTTGTACGTCTAGATTGGTAAGTTGTGGTGCGCTCAAACTCGGTGTTGTGTGTTGCACAAGTTGTTGAATTACTTTGAAGAGATAATGTACTATGAAATATTGGTGTGTTACATATAATTTAAAACGTTTTTTATTTTAAAACCATATTAATATAAATTGTATCCTGTAATTTCTGTAAGAATTTTTTTAATAAAAATCTCTATATTTTTATTCACTGATAATATAATATTCCCACTAAATTATCAAAATATAGTGAAAAGATAATTTTTACATGTACATTTCAAAAAATAAAATTTAATTTCGAATATATTTTCTTAAATATTACAAAAATGCTTTTAGTATTTTTGAAAAAAATCATGAATGTTTTTTTGAGGAAAATCTATTTTTATATTATCAAAGACTTTACTAAAAAATTTATGATTTTTATTAATATGTTTTGTTTATATTAAAAAATTGTACTTACTTTTTAATAATTTTATTCTTATTCATTATTAAATTGTAAGATCCCAAATCTTATAATGGCATGTTCTCATTTATGTTATGGTTTAAATCACTTTTTGGTTAATTAAGTGAATAACGAAGTCCTAAAGGAGGGTTAGGGGCGTTCTAAGGGTTCGAGACAGGAAAATTAGAGAAAAGGGGGTTTCCTGGGTAGGCTGCACTATCCATGAATAGTTAGTACTAACCTTGCAGACAAACAAGGAAACCATTCAAGAATAGTGTTTTTGGATAGTAGCCTCTGCATGGTTTGTGAACGATTTGGAAAACTTTGCAGGAAAACCATGCGAGGGGGCCTTTTGGGATAGAAGCCTCTTCATGGCTTGTGCATTGTTTGGAAAACCATGCGGGTAATTTGTGCGGCCCAAAAACATATTAAAAATTAAAAAGTTTCCACTATGGTATTTTTAACCCCAACTCGGGATTTCATCCTATTTCTCTTCTCTTCACCCTTATAATGAACCAAAGCTCCCATGGGCACCAGGAGATCTATTTTTCCCATTTTGAGGCATTTTTGGAACTTTTTGGTTTTGGATCGAAGCTCCAGGTAAGGCTAATCCCATCCTTATCTCTCTGTTGATTTTAGGTCTGTATCTTCTTATACTCTCTTTCCGAACCTCTAAAACCCTACTCATTTGGTGAGATTTAGGTTGAAGCATTAATGGTTGGTTGAAGTGGAATCTAAGGGCTCGAATAGGAGTGTGTTCACCTACAGAATCGAGGTTGGACGTCTACATGTCATATCCCCTAGTTTATTTGTGTATTTGAGCATGCACTGTTTTGTTCATGGGTTTCTATTCATGTGTCTTGACAACACATGTCATATTTTGAAAAAATGGTTATTGAAAGGGTAAATGGGAACCCTCAATATCCACTTAGAAGGCATTGACGGTGACGATACTAAACAAGGGCAACCTATGGGGTGAGCCAACTTTTTCGGACCTATTGATTGTTATGAAAAAGTAGGATTGTTGTGTGTTTATAATGACCCCTTGATAGACATGTTGATGATATTGACAATGTTGTGGTAGAATTTAGGTGTTTCACCTAAGATTAATAAAAATAACATAAGGGATGTTCGGTTAATATTAATGTGGTTTGTATGGGTGAACATGGCTATGTTAAATGAATTTTGAAGAGTGTTGGAACATGTAATGGGTTAGAATGGGGAAATGTTGAATGAACATAATGGAATGGATTATGATTCTAGTAATGAATCACAGTGAGAAACGACTAATGAAATATTATTAGTGAGATATTTATAAAAAAAGGGAATTGAGATAAATGGATGATGATGTGAAATGAGGTAAAGGTGTTAATTAGTTAATGAATGGTATTAACTCATATGTGTTGTTATGATTTATGTTTTCCTTGGGAAGTCATTTTGATGTGTTGTGAATGGTTAATGGACACACGCACACACACGGTATATATATATATATCATGCACACATTTCTTGGTTGTGTGGGGGTATTGACTGAGGTTCAATGCCCACGGGTCGAGTTGGGTTGATGCTCTAAACCCCACTCCAATGCATGGGTTAGGGATGAGGACTGATCCTCTAATCCCATAATTATTGCATCCACCCAGACTGATGCTTTGAGGTGAGGATTTGGTTGATGGCGAGTTGGACTAATTCTCCAAACTCCACTATCTGTTTCCCGTGAGTATGGGATTATGTAGTTGAGCCCATGTAATTTATTGTGTTTGACAAACCCATGTTAAATGTGTTGGAAATGGTAATTAATGTTAAATGGTATGAAATGGTAAGATATAGAAATGATAATAAATGTGGGTAATGGAAATAAACTAGATAAGGGAACTTAATAATTTACTTATCACTTATTATTAATTTTCCTTTTCATGAATATATATTTATACCAGATCTTTTGTAGATACCATTGGTGGTGGCCTACTGAGTTATACTAACATTCTGCTCAGGCCATCGTTGGGTGCCTGAGCAGACATCATGTTTACAGGTCAGGAGAAGGGAAAAGATCCTTCCTAGGTAGTTGGGTCGGCACGAGTGTTCATGGAGGAGGAACCTGACCTAGTGTCATGAACCTTTTAGGGATTTTGTAGTTGTCTTCATTTTCGGTTTTGTTCACCTTTTCACATTTAGCCTGGCATGACATTTTTATTGTTGAACATGGAAGTACCCTATTTGGGAAATGGTTGTTTATGAAAACTCTGGTATTATTGGATATCTATCAATATATTTTATTTTTCTTCTATTATGGATTACTATGATAAATATGGGGTATAGTCTCCCCAATTGACTATTCATACCCCTACTTCTAGTTGGAAACCATTAACGTATGGGGAGGCGCACTTAAGGTCATGTAACCACCAGACTCAGAGCACCGGTTTAGTGGATTTGGGTCAGAGACATTACAATGTAATATTAGAGGTGGTATTTCTTCTCTTTCTCTAATGTATTTTTATTTTGGATGGTAGATGGCAGTTAGGATGTGTCAGGCCTTGGTAATGAGCTCGTGTTTGGGTGTAGCTAACCCATGTACGAGGGAAATCCCAAGTCACCTAGGGCGTGAATTGTTGTTATCGATTATGGGATGTTATTATTGATTATATTTCACCATTTTGTGATTAAAATATTTTTTGATATGATTTTTTTAATGATATATGGCTCATGGACTCAATGGAATGAGGTTGTGCATTCATGCATCATTGTATGCGCCTTGGGAGGTAGGTGATATGCATCATGGTAGGCACACACAAGTATGGTGTGTGAGGCATGAAAGATAGAATGCACCTTTTATTTGATTATTAAAAATGGAAAATGTGGAGAATGAAACATTGTAAATTGGTGAAGATAAAAGAATTATAGGTGATGACTAAGTAAATACTTTAAATTAATGGTTCTTAATGAATTGAAAATGTAGTTGGTAACATGTGTTGGGAACCTTGGGGTGGTGTATGATTGTTTATCCCTTGTGGACCACGGTTTGTGGTACAGATGGTCGAGGTAATGTTTTAGGATTGCTACGGTTTTCTAGGATCCTGCATGTATAATGGGATGATGTGGCTGCTGAGGATCCTTCATGCTATTAATTGTGAATGTTCTATAGTATGTGTTCTATATATCATATTTGGAAATTTAGAAAAATGGCACCACGACGTCGAGTGCTGGTTGAGAAACAAGAGGATGTTGCTGAGAACACTCCACTAGTAGAGGTGCAAGGGAATGTGGTGATCTAGGAAGGTATAATGGAGAGGTTCTGAGATAACGTGTCTTGTTTTATGTAGATGATGGATTGGGACCTAGGTCTGGTTACACCGAGTATGTTTCTGCTGACTAGAGAGTTTAGCTACAACACCCTATGAACTATACTGGAGTGGATGGGCCTGAGGATGTAGTGTTTTCGATAGATTATGTCCAGAAAATACTTGATCATCTAGAGACTCCTAATGGGAAGTGGGTGAAGTTGGAAACTTATATGTTTTAGGGCCTGAAAAATCATTAGTGGGGCATCCAAGCTCAGGCTGAGCAGGCTGAGGGGAAGTTTTGGAAGGATTTCCGAGAAACGTTTCTAGAGAAAATTTAACCAGTGACTTTGAGGAAAGATCGGGATATAGATTTAATGGCCATGAATTAGGTATCGATGTCAGTGATTTAGTATGCGATCCACTTCTCCAACATGCAACATTCTATTCTAGAATTGGAAGGGGACATGGAAGCATTGGATAGACGTTTCCATGATGGGCTGAGACACGAGATTAGGTCTCAAGTGAATATCATTTTCTTGATGAGGATTAAAGAGGTAGTGGATCAGGCATTGATATCAGAAGGTAACCTGAAGAGAGTTTTAGGAAGTGGGATTTTCATTCCAGTTGGGAGGACTAGTGGTGAAGCTTCCGAGGTATAAAAGCATCATTTTTGAAGTTTTCAGTAGGGTAGAAGTGTGAAAGTGGGTCAGAAGAGGGGGTCATCCTCTTGTGATGGTGATAAGGTGTTCTCCTATCAATGTGGTATGTTGGGGTATATGTGTGGCCAATGTCCTCGACCTCTAGTTGAGTGTATATAGTGGGTAATATAGGGAAAAATGAAGAGGTTATACAAGTACCCTAAATAGGTGATCATGAATATTGGTTACAGGTAGATTCCAAGTGGAGGCAAGGGATCAGTTTCTCCAGACCAGGCAGGTAGTTGGAGATGCACGAGCCGTACTAGCTGGGGTAGTGGGTGTGGAACTCTGGGGCAGGATCACCAACATCATCATGGATGTGAAGTGAAGGGCCCACAGTTTAGAGCCCATGGTTGAGGGGTAGGTCATCTTCACATAGTTCAGTTTGTACCTGGTGATGTTAAGGCTAGGCCATCTACTATTCGAGGTTCAATCCTTTTAGATTCAATGCTTTCTAGTGAATTTTTTGACAGTAGTGCCACACACTGGATTATTTCCACTCATCTTGTGGCAGTGTTGGGATTTCCAGTAGAGAGTGTGTGCAGGGTTATGTGGATTAACACTCTTCTGGGGGTATGCAATGAAGATATCAGAAAGTGTAAGGGATGTGCTTTGGAGGTCGGTGGGTATCATTTCATATAGGACTTGTTCATTCGAGAGATATTAGGGTTTGACCTATTTTTGGGTATGGACTGGTTGGTTTTGTATCAGATGCACACATATGGTTATCATCATAGGGTATCACTCAGGTCACATGAGGGTGATGCTTACGTCCATCACGGAGAGTGGGATGTTCGAGTAGGTCGTACCAGACCGTTCTGTTGGCAGTTGGATAAGCTCATGACTCATGTATCTTTTATTGTACATGATTTTGAAAAAGGGGAACAATATTTCCTTCTCTAGAAGTGGATTAGTTTCAAGATATGTTTATGTAGGATTTATCAGGTTTTTTCACCCGAGAGAGATGTTGAGTTCATGATTGAGATTCTTCGCGGAGCAGAGCCATTTTCTATTCCTCCATACTGAATGGCACCAGAATAACTCCAGTAGTTAAATGTAAAGCTTGAGGAGTTGGAATGTAAGGGTTTCATATGTCCTAGTACGTCTTCTTGGGGATCTCATGTGCTCTTTTGAAATAAGGTTGATAGGTCATTAAGGATATGTTTTGATTATAGGAAGTTAAATAAGATGATGGTGAAAAATAGTTACCCTCCTCCTAGAATTGATGACTGGTTTGACTGGTTTAGGGGTGCATCAGTGTTCTATAAGATTGACCTAAGATTAGGTTATCACTAGTATAGTGTGAGTCCATTTGACATACCATTGACAGCTATCAGAAGTAGGTACGAGTTATTTGAGATTGTGGTGATGCCTTTCAGCTTGACCAATACACCAGTGAGGTTCGTGGCTTCAATGAACTAAATCATACATCCTTATCAATATCTATTTGTTGTTGTATTTTTCGATGACATCTTGGTGTACTTCGAAACTCATGGGGATCATGGCCAACATCATGAAATCGATCTGAGTACACTGAAATAGCATCAGCTATACGCTAAGCTATCAAAGTTTCAATTCTGTATTAGAGAAGTTCATTTTCTATGTCACATCATATTTGAGGCATGTGTGTTTTGTGGATATAGGGAAAGTGTAGGAAATTATTTTTTCAGATCAGCCCAAGAAAATACCTTTCTATCCATGTCCATGTTTTCTAAAAATGTTTGAAGAATATTTTTAATGTTCTTTTATAATTTTATAAATAAATTTTTACCTATGATTGAATTTTATAAAAATGATTTCAAATGAAATTTATTCATTTTTGAACAAGGAAAATATGAAATTTTTACTAAAAATATTTTACGAATTTTTTAAACAGATATGATCTGAACGAAATTCCTAGACATTATGACCGTTTAATGATTTAAATAACCCATTATGATTTGATCCGTGTTCATATAAATATAAAATTTTTCTATGTTTGCAAAAATCCATTGTTTCTTTGTTTCACAAACTATGATGAAACACAATCTTATTGAGTGAACTATTTTTCCATCTCTATGAAAATTTAATTAAAAAAACTCTACCTTTGTGACATCACCACTGTACAAACTTCCTAATAATCTTCAACCACCTTTCCTCCCAAATTTTCTTGCACCAAAAAAGAATAAAATGTAGAGAAAATTTCTCATTTGGAATTTTTCTTAGGATTAAAATTTCATTAAAAGACACCCTTATGGTTCAAAATTCTTTTTAAAACCTGAATGAATTAATAAGAAAACACACACCATGATTCACAAGCCACAATCAATATGATTCAATCACACTACCAATATTTTTTTTTGAAATCCATAGATAAATTAAATATCAAAAACAACATAATACTTTCATTTGTGGTGATATAACACATCCATTAATATTAGTATATGCGAGGAATGATCTATAAAGAAAACAAGAGTTCCTGAGAAAATTTCTTGCCTCATTATGAACATTCTATGCCTCATTATATTACTTATCCAAGAAACCCCACTCTTATAAACATCAATTGAATGTCATAAATATTAAAAAAAAAATTATACCCCTTAGATAATAAACAAAATGACATATTTATTTTCCACGATGGAATCACTAAAAATCATTAATTTTATCTCACTTATAATCTAATACCACCCAAAAAAAAATTATAAATAGTTACATTCTTACAATGAGATGTTTATCCAAATATAATCTTATTGAGGGATGTGGTTAAGAGCCTAAATTCAATAAATGTTTATAAAATATAGTTGTGACCAATAACATAGTCATGATGTCTGATACTTGGTCATTAGTTCATACATATTCCCCTATGGTGAATACTAGATCAACATTGTCTTTAAGGAAGTGAAACTGATTCTCAATATTATTGGGTAGAGAGTGTTGTACATTATTTTTTATGTGAAAAATTGATAGTTTTTACATAATACCACCATAGATTATTTGATTTCATAAAAATTATATTTAAATTGTTCATTAATCAATATATGTTTAGGGATTTCCATATTTTATTATATTTTCACTTCACACATTATACTATGTGAGGGGATTTGTTGTTTATTACCTAGCCATCCATTAAATTATTTCATGATAAATAATTCTCCTCCCCATGTGGTTTTATGGTCCACCATATATCTGCAATTGTTCACATCATTGAATTATGATCCCTCTTGATATTTTCCTATATCAAATTTTAATCCATAATCGATTTTACCTTATATATACCTACTAAAACTTTTAACTATTATAATATTATCTTCCTTTGAATTACTTTATAATCAAGCCTCAAAAAATGTTCAGAAGATAATATCTATCCATGTTGTTGTAAAATAGGAAATGATTATAATTATCATTCTATATAGGTTTGGATTCACATAATTTACATTTTTATGCTTCTTAAGTTTGGTTCCAACTGTAGTCAAAGTTGACAATGGTTTAGAGTCATGAATATAAGATTTATTCTAAATCCCTTTCTCCTAATTATCGTGAGATAATAATATAATTTCTCTTTCAAAATCACCTAAAACCCTAAAAAATATATTATATTGACAATCAATGAAATTTAATATTTAAAATCATCAATTTTTAATTTCTGGAAATTTTTTTATGCATGATAAAACTAAAAATGATTTCATTGATGTAGTCTAACAACATAAACTCTAATTGCATGGATGTATTCACATAGTTATTATGATCAACACTACTTTCTTTTAATTGAAACATATTTAGTTATGATTTCATATGATCATAAAAAGTTTATGGTTATTATTTCATAAAATACAAGGAATTTTGTATCAGAAAAATATGTTTTCATCATTATTATTCAGAAATACCATGGGATATTAAATGTATACCTCTTTTAGAGAATGTGATTCACAAATTAAATTTTTACATTCAAAAGAAAAATCACAATGCATCAATTTGTATCCATGTCAAAAACTAACAACACAGACTTGAGATGATCTATAGGTGTAAATGTTTCTTCAACATCAAAACCTTCAAATTGTGAATATAATTTACATACTAAATATGACGTTTTTTCAATCATAATTCAAGGTATATCCGTACAATTCGTGAAAATTCAAATTGTTCTAATAAAAATGATAATCTCACACTTTTTTCACATGTTCCAATGTATGGTTTTTTAAATTTTATCAAATAACCATTCATATTATTATCCAATGATTCATTATTTTATGATTCATAAAAATTATATTGGTTCTACCTATGGTAGATATGAAACATACTTAGTATTCCTTAGGATTGAGATATATGTTATAAAATTAATGTATCTAATTATATTTGATGGATCAATATCCTTTCTCATATTTCTCCTTTGTGGTATAGACTGATTCCCTTCATCGATGACCACTTCATGAAATTTATTATTAGAGTCTTCATCACTTGGGGAACCTTGTTCAACTAGATAAGTATTTTCAATTTCATCCTATTCTTTTGATGATTCATAATAATTAGTATGATCAATAATTCTTTTAATAATTTCTTCAATAACAATAAATTCACTACTTTCCATATTTATCTCCCAGATTCTATTAACTCATTTGTATAATTTAATCATTATTGAGTGTCCTAGAATCAATCCTTCATCTTTCACATCACCATTTTTTCAATTTTTTCATTCTTTTTTTATAATATAAGATTTTATTCATAATAAATTAAAATATCTCTATTTTGGATTCTTTCCATACTAAATTTCTTATAATTTAATTTTTTTACGTAGGATAATAACTACATGGCTTTATGTATAAATTAATACATTCATCACCTCCTTACAATAATTATGAATGAATCCACTTTTAATGAAGAATGGTTTGGCCATATTATTAGCTGTTCTATTTCATTGTTAGATAAATTTATTTTTTGTGGTGTTCATACAAGTGATACCTACTTTTCAATTCCAATATTCTCAAGGTATCTTTCAAAATCAAGGTATAAATATTATATTTCCTTTTAAGATCATAATATCAGGATTATGGTTTGGGTTTCAATTTCCACTCTTCTCTTATATATATTTATACAATCCATCACTTCCATCTTAATAAACATGAACATATCACATGGTATTATGCTATAGTAATTAATAGAAAGAATGAAATCAGTTTACCCATATGTGATCTCTATATTCATTAATCACTACATGTCAATGTGTACTAGATTGATGATTTAGATACCCTTTTATTCATCTACTAGTACTATTTTTTTACCGCATTTACCCATATAAAAACATAAAAAATATTTTCATGATCTTGTTTCATATTTTAAATATATTAAAAAAAATTGTATTTGATAAATTCTTCATCATTTTGGATGAATTAATAGTCTTATATGACACACTATATTCTCCTCTTCAACTATCCTATGATAAGTGTTTTGATTTATATCCACCTTGTAGAGATTAAAATTTTCCTCCAACATTACATTTGGGAGGTAACATCCTTGAATTTTATTGAGAATCTTTCCTGGTTAAATGTAACCTCATTTAAAATTTCACAAAGTTTCCTCACACTCAACAGATTCTGTCATAGGCTATCCACATTAATAACTTGAGTATTCTTTAACTAATCACCTAGATATCATGTATTGTTTATTCCTATGATATTCATAAATATGTTATTACTTAAGGTCATAGTTCCCTCAATTTTCATTTTAATGTTCTATAAAAGGTTTATATTTCCATTCACATTGGATGATCAAGCACTATCCTGAGACCAAGTGATGCAATCTCTATATCTCTAAGATAGATTTTAGGGAGATTGACTTTCTCTATTTTCTTCTTTTCTTTCTATGGGGATCCTGGTTGATTTTTGGAATATGAAAATCTATCATATTTCTCTATAAATAAAGTAGTAATTTCATACTAATCATTTTCATTGAATAATAATTATATATTACTCAAATAAACCATTTTGGTTTTCTATAAGTATCACCCATTTAACATTCATGATGGTAACCTACACTTCTTCTATATTAATATTCAAAATAATTATTCTCAATATTAGAATCGTAGAAATAATATCAATAATTGTTTATTTCTATATAATAATGGTAAATTCCACATTTTTTTTCTTCGAATTATAGGATTTTTACCTATTTTTATATCTTCTTTCTCCTTCACAATTGAAAACTATATGGTGATGAATGCCACTAAATTGACAATTTATAAGATGAAATATCTACTATCCTTTATTTTCCCAAATATTCCCAATCATTTTAAAACATCATAGATATTGTTAGTTAACCGTCAAGCATTAAAAATTAGTTCCTTTTCCATTTTCCATTGATAAAAGATTTTATTGTTTAAAGAACTCATGAATTGGTTTTTTACCTTAGTAAAAACCATATTATACATAATGTTTCTATGATATTTGACTGTGGTGTATTTCAATGTTTTATAATGACATCATTTTCAATTTTTTTGTCAAAAATCTATTTCATTGTTCATTAATAATTTTATTGAGAACTTCAGATCCACTCTTGACACATTTATGTATTCTCTATCCATAGACCTCCTAAAGTGTAGCCTCTTTATCAAGATAGTTTGTTATATCACTGATTAAAATTTAATACTCTAAAAAACAATATAATATTCTAGAAGTTATATATTTTTCATTTTATCATTTTATATAGTCATTAATTTAACCAATCATCTTATTTTTTCAAATATTGAATTTTTAATGTAAAAATTCTTATGATTTCACATGTCTGGTCAACAAATTATATAATTATTCTTAAAGATGATCATTATCTTATTGAAAATGATCAATTTATTCAGAGTATTATTTTAGTAGCCTATTAATCTTCTTATTTTTCTTTCATTGAATTTGAAAATTTTCATGGAATATTTTATGCTTCATATTATGATAAACTACTCTATCAGGTTTATCTATATTTTTTATTTCTTTTTATTCTTTCCCAAAAGTTTCCATCATAATATATTTTATACGATATTTGAATTATAATTTTAACTTTAGAAATATAGGATTCATTATATTCTTCTAGTTTCTTATAAATCACTTCCTCTAGAATTTCATTCTATATGAATTTTCAATTTTCCGGACTCTTATCAGGGGGAAAAATATGGATGGAATTTGTATAAAATATGAATTAATTTATTCATCATAAAATCTTTTTAGGAACCTTTCTGTAATATGGGCATCATCATCTCATCAAAATCATTCCAATAGTGTCTTTCCATTGAATATACATTTCCATGTATTAATATTTTTTTGTAATATTGGAAAAGAAAATATAATAAAAATACTATTCTTTCTATACATTAGTGAGATTTAAGTTTTATTTTTATTTTAATTAAATATACTTTGTTTGGGTAGATATAACTTTTGTATTAACCTTAATTTAATATGCCATGAGAGTGCTAAGCAGATAATCCTCAAATAGAAGTGAGATGTCCCTTTCCCCAAGAGACGAGACTAGATTATATATAGGTGTAAATCATAATAATATAATATTAAAAATATATATATCATTTATATCTTATCCTAATCTTGAATATTGACAAAACTGTAGTGATTTCTATGAAGAAACTATCAATGTTTTCATTATGAATCATTATAATGTAATCAAACCTTTTGTAAAAGACATATAACTTATCTTCATTTACCATAATATAACATTCAAAAATATTATATAATTTCTAAATAATTCCCTTTTCCCTCATGGATGTCCTCACCTTATTATATACCTATTTAGATAGAGCTTTAATTAGTGAATTTTGAGATATATTATCAATATGTAGAACTTTTGTCTCAGTTTCAGCCACAGAGTATCCAATCACATCAAGGACATGAATCCCACATATGGTGGAATATACTAACCCTATATTTTATTACATAAATTTTACATATTTTTAGATAAATATTCAATACATTTCACAAATACACAGCTTTGGACCATAATAGTTTATAGTTCTCATGGACTAGATAGAAAGTCTTTTTTATTACATGAAAGATCTTCAGAATATCCCATACAGATCTTCTAATTTTCTAAACTTTTTAGCCTATTCAACTTAAATTTATCTTTATTATTTCAGGAAAGGAAGCCTAAAATAGTGTGAAATCATATGCTCCATAAGGATAAAAATATGAGATATCAGTTGACGATCATTAGAAAAAATAATTTAAGAATAAGGGTTTAAGATCATGATCATAAATTATGAAGTTCATACTCAATCCTTTAAATATCATGAACACGAGTCATAATATAACAAATTATCATTTAAAATAATAATATCATATGAGTGAGAAATTATCCTAAATCAATCATGAATCATAAGTTCAGGTCATATAAGTGTGCCACATTTATAATTATATAAAGCATTCCACATGTTATAGATAATTACTGATATCATCAAATTATAGTTTATTAGTAATATGAACCACTATACAGTTACATAATGGATGATTCATCATCACATGTTTTCTTTATTGGATTAAGAACATTTAATTGTTTCCCATAGTGAATCAAGAACATCATAATGTTTCCCTTATTAGATTAACAACATCATCTTGTTTCACAAAATGATCTCATGAGATCTAAATACTTATCCAATGCACCTGAGAGAGATATAGGTACAACCCATAATATAATTAGAACATTGTGTGCCACATTATTATAAAACATTCATCATATCATTACCCATAGAAGTGAAATTTTTTTATAAACATTTCCATAATAGTATATCCTATATGAAATAAATAGGTTTCATGAATATCCTTTCATCATAGTTATAAATATAGACCACCCAAAGAAATAATAAATACAGTACCCTTTAATATTTTCCCTGGTAAAACCTAAACAACACCAAATTTTATTTCGTTTGATGAAAATAAATTCTAGAAAGATACCATTAATGAATTATTCATGAAAATATCATTTCCATTTAGAAATAAATTATTTAAAAAATAAATATTTATGAAATATTAAAAAACATTTTATTTTGAATTATCCTTTGAAACTTATAAGGTGTGATTTAAATCATTAAACAATCATTATGGTTAGAAATTTTGTTTATATCGAATGTGTTAAAAAAATGTACATTTACATTTTCAGTAAAAAATTAATATTTTCATTGTTTAAAAAAGAAGAAGATTCATTTAAAATGATTTTTTAACAGTCAATAATGGGTAAAAATTTACTTCAGAATAACAAGAAAAAATTAAAAATATACTTTAAACCATTTTTAGAAAGCATGGACTTGGATAAAAAGGTATTGTTGACTAAAGAGACAAATAATGTTTTTCATCATAAAAACCATATATTTGTATATTTAGTTCCAAAATGGAGAAAAATGAAAAAAATGAATTATATATAAATATCAAGAGGGTATGAAAATACATGAGTTTTTTTAGAGTTAGATCATAATATTTTATCATCTAAAACTTAATTATAAACAATCTTAATAAAACATGTTATTGTAACATAAAATTGTTCAAGTTTGATAAATTTGGAATCAAAAGTCCGATGAAATAAATAAAATTCGATAGATATGTGTATCATATAATTTTTATGCGAATAATTTAAAATAAATTCTTGGGTAGTATATAAACCACATGAAATTAACTAGATGTTAATTTTAAATGTGTCTCAATGTAATAAAATTGAGGTCATAATCCCTTACCAAAAATCTCTAATTTCTTCTTACATCTACATAAACCTTATATAATAAATTTAGGATTATTATAAATATATTAAAAACCCATAATAATATATATCATAACATAAATGATTTTCTTATGACCTATTATTACCCATTTATTATTAATTCCTTGTGAAAATTACTTTTTGGGAAATAACACCTTCATTTTTCATGTATGTTTTGGTTTACTATGTTTCGTATTTTTTACATCCATCACTGTTTAATAATCTAAAAATGGTAAATAGGATATAAATATCTTATAGGATAATTATATATTTATTTACTATAATCCATTAATGTTATAGATAGAAAATGAATTGCACTGTTCATGGAGACAGTAGGCTGTACATATACACGAACACTATTTATATTTCCATGAAGAATTAAAAAAAGAAAAGGAAAGAGTCAATAAAAATTTCAATAATAAATTTTATTTAATACTAGTACTCCGCCCGTGTGATGCACAAAACTATAATATAATTCTTATTATTAACTATAGATTACTATTTATAAAACATAATAGTTTATTATCTATCTTCTTAAGAGTACTATTTGTAATAGTTGCGAAGAAACAATAATGTTTAATGTATTTTTCTCACAAATAAGTGGTGAATAATTTGGAATTCTAAGTGAATATATTAAGAAGTCATCAATATAAAATTTTAAATTAAGATACATCAATTGTAATGTGAAACACTTTGGAGTAGTCAAGGATGGAAACCTAACTTCAATATAAAATGCATTTAGGAAAACAATATTGCATACTATGAAAGACAAAGTTGAAGAGAAGTTACTTAAGGAATATTTTATATAATAAAAAAATGATATTTGCCGAGGAATCATTATAATACAAAAAAAATTGTCATCCACAAATAGATATGTTGTGATGTTTAGACATGGAGTAATTTTCCAGCAAGTAGAATATATTCCCAATGCATTTCATCTTTGCGTCACTAATATAAGATTGTTTGGAATATTCCGTGTCTAACACATCATAAGAGTACCTGAATATGCAGCATAAGAATACAACATAAGAATATATACAACATATGTATACAGCATCAGAATACCAGAATATGCAGAATATGTATTAAAGTCACTGAGAAATGGACGTGAATGAAATATGCAACTGAAAAAGAACATTCCAATGGACATGAATCACACAACATAAGTATATACATCATAATATATAAATGGACATGAATGAAAAGAACATTGAAAGTAGCACATAGTATGGGGAGATCACATAATGCAGCCCCCTCCCCCCTCCCCTCCACCTCCCCCCTCCCCTCCCTTCCCCTCCCCTCCCCTCCCCTCCCCCTGCCCAACATTTTCCCCCAGCACCCCTCCCCCCCTGTAATCTTCCTCCCCTCCCCTCCAATCCAACCTTCCTAGCCCCCTACCCCTCCCCTCCCCTCCGCCCTACCCAAGGTTTTCCCCTAGCAGCCCCTCCCCCTGCCATAACCCTCCCCTCCCCTCCCCACCCCTCCGACCTGCCCAGCCCTAGCCCCCCTGGCCAATCTTTTCTCCCAGCATCCCCCTCCCCCCCTCCCCTCCCCCTGCCTAACCTTTTCCCCCAACACCCCTCCCCCTTCCATCTTCCACCCCTCCCCTCCCCTCCCCTCCACAACCTGCACATCCCCCTACCCCTCCCCTCCCCCCTGCCCAACCTTTTCCCCCAGTAGCCCCTCTCCCCTGAAATAACCCAACCCTGCCCTTCCCCCTCCCCCCTGCAATAACCCAGCCCTACCCCTTCCCCCCACCCTCCCTCCCTACCCAACCTCTTCTACCAATAGCCCCCTCACCCCCGGGCCTCATCCTCCCCTCCCCTCCCCCTACCCAAACATTTCCCCAACACCCCTCCCCACTTACCATCATCATCCCCATCCTCTCCCCTCCCCTCCAAATATCCCAAACCCCTACCCCTTCCCTCCCATCACCTCCTACCCAACCTTTTCCCCCAACAGCCCCTCCCCCTGCCATAACCCGCTCCCCTCCCCTCCCCACCCCTCCAACCTGCCCAGCCCCAGCCCCTCCCCTCCCCCCCTGCACAATATTTTCCCCCAGCATCCCCCTCCCCACTCCCTTCCCCTACCCTCCCCTCCCTTCCTCCCCTTCCCAACCTCTTCCCCCAACATCCTCCTCCCCCCTGGCCTCATCCTCCCCTCCCCCTCCCCTCCCCCCTGCCCAACCGTTTCCCCCAGCAGCCCCCTCCCCTAACCCTCCCCCTCCCCACACCTCCCCTCCCACTCCCCCCTGCCCAACCACTTCCCCTAGAAGCCCCCTCCCCTGGCCTTATCCTACCCTCCCCTCCCCTCCCCCCGCTGCCCAACCGTTTCCCCCAGAACCCCCTCCCCCTGCCATATTTCTCAATATTTTCGTTACTATCAATTCATGTCTTCATAATAATAATATTTCAATAAAATTTCTTCCAATTTCAAGTATATGAGAAATATATTATTAATATAAAGACATGAATCAATGTATACATACTCTACCACCTGCTATAATATTGAGAAAAAAAAACTAAAAAATGAATTGTTAGTAATGAAAATTTAAAACTCATAAGCAATGAAATTTTATATAAAACCACAAAAATGCAGAAAAAATGAAGGAAAAAATGAATAAAAAAATTGCAGAACCTAAAAAAATCTTGAAGTCATTCATAGACTGCTCTGGGCTCACACCCTCCCAGCCATACTCTTCTACTTCAGTACACTGCCATGTTCTCATGGCCTGCCACTTTACAGCCTACACTGCTTTCATGAAAGGGTTCTATAAGTAACATTAAATGATATTTTTATATATGAAAATACATGAGGAAGTAAAATGTTTGGAAGAACCCATAAAAACTGTCTAATATAAATACATGCATAGATAAAGATTTTAACTTGTTTCATTTTCACAAGTAAACACATGGGATGTATCAATTTCAGCTCCTAAGTAACCCAAAAAAATAAAAACTGAATGAAAAACTCAAAAATCAAAACCCAAAAAGCAACATACCTAAGACATATTGAATGGATCTTTATAAAAAGATAGCTGAGACTGAGTAGACTGATGAATGCTCCAGAGGTCTAACTCCATTTTTGAAGCCATTCTTGGTCTTTCAAGTGACTGGATCTTAAAACTCAGAGAAGTCGCCCCCTCCCCCTGCCATATTTCTCAATATTTTCATTAATATCAATTCATGTATTCATATTAATAATATTTCAATAAAAAATTTTCCTATTTCAAGTATATGAGAAAAATATTATTAATATGAAGACATGAATCAATGTATAAATCTCTAATAGTTGCTATAATATTGAGAAAAAAACTGAAAACATGAATTGTTAGTAATGAAAATTTAAAACTCATAAGAAATGATATTTTATAAAGAACCAGAAAAGATGAAAAATAAATGTAGGAAAAATGATGAAAAAAATGCAGAACTTAAAAAAATCATGAAGTCATTCATGGACTGCTCCGGGCTCACACCTTCCCAGCCATAATTTTCTTCTTCAGTACACTGCCATGTTCTCATGGCCTACCACTTTACATCCTACACTCCCTACATACAAGGGTTCTATAAGTAATATTAGATGATATTTTTATAGATGAAAATATGCGTGGAAGTAAAATGTGTAGAATAATACATAAAAACTGTCTAATATAAATACATACACAGATAAAGATTTTAAACTGTTACATTTACACAAGTAAACACATGGGATGTATCAATTTCAGCTCCTAATTAACCCAAAACAATAAAAACTAAATGAAAAACTCAAAAATAAAAACCCTAAATCAAACATACCCAAGGAATATTGAAAGGATCTTCATCAAAAGGTAGCTGAGACTGAGTAGACCGATGAATTTTCTATAGGTCCAACTCCATTTTTAAATCCATTCCTAGTCTTTCATGTGACTGGCTCTAAAAACTCAGAGATGGCAGGACTCTAGATCTTGAAGCCATTCCTGGACTACTCCAAGCTCATATCTTCCCCGTCATACTCTTCTCCTTCCGTACACTACTCTTCTTGCTCAGTACAATGCCATGTTCTCATGGTCAGACATTTACAGCCTATACTGCTTGCATCCATGGTTCTTTATGTAACATTAAATGATAATTGTATAGATGAAAATATGTATGGAAGTAAAATGTGTGGAATAACCCATAAAAATATACAATTAAAAATTTCTATAGTTTCTTGTAAATCAATTGTGTCATAGATTAATAATTGACTATAAATTTTAATGGTTTTTATTGAAAAAAGAGATAATCAAATATAAAGTAACACATACTTTATAACCATTTCATGGTGGTATTATCAGACAAAATTATTTGTTTCAAGAATTACATACCACATAAGATGGAAAGGAAACGTTATTAGTGATGTAAACTGAATGAATATATTCCAAAAAATCAGGAAAGTTAAAAAAATAAATACTAATAAAGGGAGAATATTTTGTTGTCATGCATGCATATATAAGGGGTAAACATATATATACCTTCTATTTATAACCCTATTCATTGTACATATAACACATCTTCTAAAAAAAGATGTCATGTTTCGTTCCATACAACCTGTGCAATGAATGACAACACCATATTAGAATACAACCTATGCAACATATGATAAAATAACATGTGCAATGAATGTCATTTTTCCCAAACAAATTCTTCTTTTATAGCTTTAGTAAACTCAATTTAATCTTGGTGTAATCCTATGGAATGACAAGATTTTATAAATTAAATGTATCCACACAAATAAAAGAACAGTCAAAATAACTTAAGCCATGGGTGTTACATCCTATCACCGATTCCCTTTTCTGGTGCATTAATGTTCTACATTCAGGGTTTGGAATGGAAGTTTCCAAGAGGGGAGATGATGCGAAACACGTACACATAGAAAATAATAAATCTTCATTGGCTCTAGAAACATTATACATACTCATGATAGTAATCATTAACAGAATCTACGTACCTGTATGGAATAAAAGATGGACCTGTTTGAAAAAAACATTGTGAAAAAATTAGAAAAAAATATGAACCTATTAACCCTCTTACAAAAAAATGCGTAATAAAACAGTGAAATACCTTAAGCCATGGGTATTACATGTTCACGTACATATGGATGAGATGTTTAGTACCAAATCCATAGATTCAGATTTTAACATAATGGATATTGAAAGATATTTTTTTTTAAAAAAAGTATAAAACATAGTGAATGTAAAACACCATTAATGTAAAACACTCATATCATAAATGAAATAGTATGTATGGAAACACTGACCTAAAGCTCCCCCACAAACCTTTGCAACAAACTGCTTTGGTGATAAATTAAAAACATTACCACCACCTGAAAAAGAAATAGTTTGTATGAAAACAAAATATTTAAAATCATAACATATTTTTCCATTATGTGGGAGATTAATTCAAAAATATGTAATGATATAGAAAAAAATGTCAAAGTAATAAAATCAATATCAATACATGGTCATTGATTCCCTTTTCCTGCCAGCCGCAAAAATGTTCTACATTCAAGGCATGGAAAGGAAGTATCAAAGAGTTAAAATGATGTGAAACACGTATGTACAGAAAAGAGTAAATCTTCATTGACTCCTGTTCTCATAAAAATTGGAAATAGTCTAGTAATTAGGAATAGAATCCGCGTACGTGTACATAATAAATGTTGGACCTGCTTGAAAATATAAAGAACAAATTAGACAAAAATATGTACTTTTTAACCCTCTTATTAAAAAAATATATAATGAAACATTGAAATAACTTAATCCAGGGTTCTTACAACCTCTTATTGATTCTATTTTCTTGCCAACCACATTAATGTTCTAAATTCATGGCTTGGAAAGAAAGCTTCAAAGAGGGAAAATGATGCGAAACACATAACCACAGAAAACCAAAAATTTTCATTGAGTCCAGTAACATCCTACATACTCATCAAAGCGAGAAATATTTCAATAATAATGAATAAAATCTACAATCCTATATGGGATAAAAGATGGTCCTATTTGGGAATTTTTTTTAACAAATTAGAAGAAAAAATATGAACCTCTTAATATTCTTATAATCAAAAAATACACAATAAAACAGTAAATACCTTAAGCCATGGGTGCTAAATCATCACCCACCAATTGATGAAATGTTTAGTAATAACTCCTTAGATTCAGATTTTATCATAATGGATATTGAAACATATATTTTGTTAAAACAATACAGAACACACTCTCTCCTACTCCTTTGGCCACTGTAGACTCAAAATAGGAAATTATGACATGGAAAAATTCAGTCATTATAAAGATCAACACAAGGATAAATAATTATAACCATCCCCTGCTCTTACATCCACCATTTTGAAAATTAGAAATAATAAATGAACGAAATTGGCAGAAACATTTGACATAAGGAACGATGATTGACCCATATCGAACTGAAATGATACCAGAAATGCAGTTCCAAGGATTTAGGATTCTCAGTAGGTAGTTATGGTAATACTTGAAGTGCGAAGATGATGCAGGATGGAATAGGATATGCTGGAAGTAAGCCGAGAGGGGAAGGTGATGTCTATTGAAATTCAAAACCCCAAAATCCGTTGAATAGCCGTCTGAAATTGCGATCAGTTCTAAAGGGAGAATGAACATGATGAAGAATGATAATGAAATTGAGAGACGAAGAAGTATGACATCGAAGAACCTATGAACAAAATTGTGAAATTTCGAGAGGGAGTAAATAATCTATAAAAATCGTGAAGCGCCATCCAATTATTGCAATGAACCACAATCATAGAACCATCAAAGAAACAGGTATAAATTAGACTGAAAATATACAAGAAAATATACAATCTGAATGTAATGTAATGCAGTAAAAGGTACCCATACATGGATAATAGTAGCATACTGATGTGAAAAATGAGACAATATATATGTGAAAATAAATACTGTAAGATGTCATTCGAACATCATATGGTAGAATGGAGTATTCTTAACATCTATTCAACGACAACAGATCGTGTATAGAGAATTTGAACCTAGACGAATCAATACGGATGGCGTAGCGAAGAGGCGGACTACTATTTCATTGACCTTCATCGAAGCCACCCGGTATAAAAAAACTGTGATATGGAGGTAAGACTAGACAATGCACTGGTCACCAAATGGTGTCGCGGGAGGTGCGACTGAAAAGAGGCATCGTGTATCGATTTTTTTGTCAAATCAGGCTGGTACCTTGAAACCCTAAACCAGATCGGAAGGAGGCACAATGTGTGGGCAGGAAGACTAGTTTCTGTCACTGGAGATACTAAAAAGGAGTGGAGGAATGTCGATGGAAGCCAGATGCTCAAAAAAATTCAGAAGCTGGGAACCCTAATTCTGAGGTATGTCGAGAGAGCGTCCGGGGGGGGGGGGGATGGAAAGCCGGAGGGAAATAAAACGGAAGGATATGGAGGATACTAAGGGGTAGGATAAGGATGCTGCAGGAGAAGGTGGAGGAATCTGTGGGAGAACTGCAGGATGGAGCGATAGCGGAACCGTAGGCAGGGTGAGCGAGAGCGCGAGCGGGCTGTGAAATTGGGAGGAGGAGAATCCCGATCCGTAGTGGGAGATCGGTAGAGAAAGTAATTGGAGAATAGGAAATGGGCTGACGTGTAGGTAGGGATGGGTGACACGCTGGGTAGGAAGAAGCCAACTTTAGTATAGATAATTGATAATTGATATGTCATATATATTTCTAAAATATATCTTTATTACTATCAATTCGAAAATAATGATTATAAACATTTCACTTTGCCTCGTAGAGGGAGTAGTCCAGCCATATGCAAGAGTGATGTTATCATATTCCAAGAAATTTAAAGGGAATAAGGTTTATTTTTTATTATAATTTCATAAGTAAAATTGTATCACATATATAATATACATATTTTAAATACATCATTATATCTAACTGTAAGTTGAAACGATGGAAATTAAATTACATGGGTTCGCAAGGTGGTAGTCCACTGTACGTATAGTCGTTTTTTAGTTTCCCATTTGATGGAAGATGTAATGGAAATGGGTTATAAAATTAATATAAATAAATATTATTGTATTATATATACTGATATAATTATATCAGTATAGTTGGATAAGTTTTAAAGGAAGAAAAAGAAGAAATAAAACAAAAACGACTTTTATGAATGATACCACTTATTTGGAAAACCGGCTTATGCTTTCAAAAAAATTATTATTAGGTTGGAATAACAATAAAAATAATTCTTATATAATGTTGGAAGATTATAATGAAAGTTATTTGGCTAGGTCTTAGAGAGAGAAAATTATTTCTGATGTGTAAACTGGATATAAGAGGGGATACCCTTTTATAAGTAGAGGTGTGGACATATTTCAATCTTTTTAGAAAAAAAATGTACACTCAATTTATAAAAATGAATTTGTTTCAATAAACAAACATTGATGATAACTAGATGAGATGTGTTCAAATTATATATAGTAATTTGTGACTGGAAAACAATTTAGGTCTTGTTAACACTTATAGCTTTATTTTATCCTCTTCGTAAACATGTTTTAACTTTTATTGCGACAATTATTTAATAGTATTTTTACTATTCATTATGAAGAATAATTAAGTTTAAAATATTATATAATATTATTTTTTCCAATTAAATATATTTCGTATATTTTTGAAACTTACATCGCCAATTCTTCATAATTATATTATAAATTAATCTCAAGGATTTGACTAAAAATTAGGGTTTCAAATAAAACGATTTGATAAGTTTAAAATGATTAGGTATAAAAATTAAATATAAAATTTATTTAAATGAAAAAAAATGGATTAATAAATATATAATTTAACCCCTTTTTACTTTTAAAACCATCTTAATATAAAATGAATATTTTAATTTCTGTATGCAAAAAGGAAATTTTTAATAAAAATATATATTTATTCATTATTCATTAAACAATTAGTCTTTTCCTTAAATTATCAAAAATAATAATAATTTATCCATATAATTTTCGAAAAATAATTTTTATTTAGAAATAAATTTTCTTAAGGTTTATTAAAATTTATTTAATATATCTACAAAAAATTCCATAAAATAGTTTTTGATGAAAATTTATTTTCAGAGTATAGAAATACTTTACAAAAAAATAAGTAATTTTTATTAATATGTTTTATTTCTATTACAAAATTATACTTAAATTTTTAATGTTTTTATTCTGATTCACACTTCCATGTTTAATAGCTAGGTTAAAATATTTATGTTTAGATAATATTAAAAATAGTATATCATGGTTCATTATAACACTTTGTTTCTCGTAAATCAAGATGTTGAAGAAATTGAATTTATTGAAAAAAAAATCATCAAAACATGGAATGTTAAATAGAAGATTAACCTTATAACCCATGTGATATAAAATATGATCTCAACACGTTTTTTCAAATCTAATAGTGGTTATCATAAAATAGAAGAACTCATTTTCTGTTTGTTTTATTCTCTATACTGAGCATGAAAAGAAATACCCAACACTAAAAAACTATTCTATGATACCAATTATTAAACCATAGGATTACCTATTAGCGGAATGATGAATCAGGGTGTCACATTTTTTTTGAATAAAAATCTTCTTTTCCACATGATTGTAGGAACTCGTTAGACATTTTCGATTGGGTTGTGAAATCACCAAACCTATAAACACATAAATAAAATAATTACATGGTTCGTCACTAAGAATTATTCAAAGGGGATTATGTTAATGAAATGTTTATCATAACATAATTCACAAAGGTTTACTAGTTTTGGTGTATTACTATGATTCTATCAAGTACACTCTATTCAAAACACACTTCCTTTACAAGAATTCAAGGACCGCATAGTACCTTCCTCAGATAAATTGTAATAACACTCCATTAATCACAGATCTGGTTGATTTCTTAGTTAATTAATTTTCTTTAAGGTATAATCCATATCTAATTATATTATTATGAATTTCTACATCACGAATAACCAAATATGTTACTTCATTTCATTTCACAAACATCTCACTCAGTGTAACATAGATAATAAAACTATTTTCATGTAAAAAATACTTCCTTAAATCTCTAATTTTCATAAAACATATAACCTTAAAAAAATCAAATTTTCATGAAACTTATATATTTTACAAAACAAACTTTATTAAAAACTATATTGTCTATATTATTCTCCAACATATATTTCATCTAACATGAGTAAATTTATGATTCCATTTTTCAGAATATTTATATTCCGGTAAGTTATATGGAAATATATACTAAATAGTTATTCTCTAAATCATATAATATTCTAAAATATGATATGTCAACTAATTATATCCAAAAATTATCTTCTCATGAAACAACATTACTCCAATAAAACACACACCGTATGGTTAAAAAAAATTTGTGATAAACTCTAAACTAATTTTATGTTCAAAAAACTCAAAACATATTCAATGATCATGATACTAATTTTTTCAAATGTTTTCCAATTTTTTATGAAATAATTACCTTGGGAAATAACCATTTATTTATCTCTAAGAACATAACCTTTAGAAAAATATTCCTTTTTGAGACAACCTTTTATTAAGATACATAATCAGCTTCAAATCCTTCTCATACCGTATTTTTTAGGATGATAATATTATCAAACACTCAAATACTCACCCATTATAAAAGTTATATAACATTCCAATTTTTTAGAAAACAAATACCTTAGAAATCATTTACTCTTTCCAACCATGTATTGAATTAAATGAAAATACACACTATCATTCTTCAGCACACACCACCATGGTTTCAATATGATAATCCATTGGATTTGTTAGCTATCCAAAGCGCAATTCATTATAAAAACACATTTCTTCTTAGTGTCAGTGAAATAAATCATCCATAACTTTATAACTTCATTAGAAATGTTTTTTATATAATAAAGAGTTCATGATATCATTCAATTCCTTGTCATGAGGATTTCATGCCTCATTGCATTCCTTATTCCAGAAACCAAGCTCATATAAATATCCCCTAAATATCATACCACGTTCACAACCTTTCTCCCCCTTTGATAACAAAGGGCGAGATATTTTAAATTATGAACTCACTATACGATGTTAATCATTTATACCTCTAAACAATATACAAATTTAAAAAAAATTATAAATATTTACATGTATTGCTAACAAATGTGTCTTGAAATTTTTCACTTAGTAAATAATTCAACCGTGTTCCATTATGATCAACTCATAGTTGTATTCTCTTATAATGATGTGGTAGTTTATCTCAATACTCACTGTGTGAGAGTGTTTTATAATGTTTTTAAAGATATATATACCACTATTATTATCATAGAAGAACCATATAGGATATTTGACATCATTGACAATATCATCAATATATTCCCCCCCATTGAAGTTGAGTTCATGACTTGGTTACAAGTATATACTCTTCTTCCATAATAAAAAAAAATTCTTTTTCCATTTCTTTGTCATCTATCCTATAAATTTTCTCCAAATAGATAATTCACCACAACATGTGTACATACAGTCCACCAAATATATAGTCCTAACTGTATCATATAATGTTGATATAAATTGATATTTTCCTACATAACATATAAAAACATAACTCATAGTGCTTAGGATTAACATCATACTTTTTTTAATTTTTTTGGGATTATCTTTATATATATTAATGTGTAATAAATAAGATAAACATGATATAAAGAAAATATTTGACCACATTATTATGAAATAGATGAGGCTTTGAATTTTAAAAATATACATGTTATGATCAATAAAATTTGCATTTTCTAACATAATATGTTTTTTTTACATACACAATCATAGTTTACATTGGTTTGGAGTAATTTATATCAAATTTATTCAATATCTCTTTCATGTACATAACATGAGATATGAATGTGGGTTTCTCTATTGGAATCACTTGTAGTGAAAAAAATTATACGATCTCTTCAATCATGGACCTCTTAATTTCATAACTCATTAGCATTACAATTCATCAATATATTTATTTCTTATACTATTGAAATTTTTTCATCGACATATACAAAAACTATGAACTTCTCTTCCATGGATATATTCACAAAGAGATTATAATCAATACGAAATATTTTAAATTCACGATTCTTCACGTACAAGTCATGATGTGAATATCTAGATCATTGTAATTGTTTTAAGAGAAATAATTCCGTATTAAAACAATAAAATTTATTTTTATAGTTTGCAAAGATTCAATGTAAACAAATTGTTGGAGGACACCATTAAAAAATTCCATTTTGACATCAGTGTGTTAAATATTAAAGCTAATATGATTATATATTTCTAAATATTTTTAAATTTAAATTATTCAATCTATAAGTGTAATTGTTTCTTAATAATTTATACCTCTAATACATGAATAAATTTTGCATACTAGATGTTCATAATTTCAAATTATATTTCCATATTCATCTAAATTAGTCTTAAAAGCCTATTAATTTCCAATAACATTTTATGTTCCATAATCTTTAAAAGATTCAGTGTCATCAACCATGGCATATTCCTATGATTCAAACATAGAATATTAATCATTTTAGTAACCTTGTTAAAGTATAAATGGAGGTTCAATTCCATCCTATTATTTAGTTGATTCACCCAAGTTATAACTTTGAATAATGTTGATAAACGTTTCATCAATAAATTATACATGATTATTTAATAAAAATTATCAACCATTTATTAATGTTATTGTATTCTTTATTATATCTTGATTATCCTAGAAATTGTCCATTTTCTTCCAAATCACCATTTTTACATGACTGCCTTCATTATTTCTATTGTAAAATTTTATACGAGGAATTAAAAATGTTTTAATATAGGTTTCCTTCCATAAAAAATTTAATATGGTTACTATTATTACCCTAATCTAAGAACCAACTAGTTTTGTGTGTATGTAAATACTTAAACTGCATCCTTCTAGTAGTGATGAGATATTCCATTTACAATGAGAATTGTTTTTACCATATTAATCACCTGTGAATTTATTTATTGAATAACTAAAATCTATTGATGTGTATGTAATTATTATACCTCTTTGTTAATATAATTGATCTTATAGTATTTTTTAAATTAAATGGATTGATACTATATTCCATTATCAAAGAGTAATATTGTGATTATGAATCTAGTCTCATTTTCCACTCTTCACATGAATCACTTCATTCAATCTATCACATACCATATACTATGCATGAACATCACACAATATATTATAATTAATTCATTAATTTAATGAATAAAATACTTTCACTATATCTTCTAGATATATTCATTGTCCAAAAATGTCAAAATATACAAGGAAAAAAAGATTAGAAGCCCTTTTATAATTATATTTTGATGAATTTTAGACCATATTTCCCCACATGAAAGCATCAAAAGTCCTTTCAGGTTATTTTATTCATAATTAAAATATGTTTTAAAACATTTAGTTCTGGTAACTTCTCTATTATTTTATAAAGAATTTACCATATCCACCTATGTTGTTAGTTTTTCTCATCTTTAACCATCAATAGAGACCTGTCTTCATTTATTCTCACATGGTAGAGATTACCAGTTATCCTATAACATATAATTAGTGATTTTGCGTCCTTGAATTGGGTGTATATTCATTTCTAGTTAATGCTAACCTCATGTAGAGTGTCATAGAGTCAACTAACACTCAATAGACTGTGTCGTAGGCCATCTACACTAAGAAAATCATCCTTCCTCGTCTTAATACCTATGAATTGGGTAATTACCCTTCCCTTGATTTCAAAAGATCTATATTTTTCAAAGAACATTTTTATATTAACACATTATTAATGATCATTATGAGGTTAAAATTTTCATTAATGTGAGATGAATATTCCACTATAAAGAATCTAGGTGTTACATTTATTTTTTGATTTTGAGGGTAATTTCTATGAGATTTTCATTATATTTTTTTCTTTTATATCAATGAGATACTTGGTTGAGTTGAGGCATAATTAAACCTTTCATCATTATCTTTAGAAAAATAACAAATTCTATATTATTAATCTTCTTTTGATAATTGAAATATATTACTCAAAGAAGACATGTCTAGATTTTAAAAAATCAAATGCCACTAACTTCATTGGTGGTAACATTGACCAATTTTATACCTATAATCGATATATTTATACCCAAAATTATAATTGTTAAATTATATCCATAAAAATAATTTCTTCTTATTGATAAGGGGTGTGTCTATATTCTTATTTTTTTACTTTCATGTGTTTCCCAATTCAGATTGACCCTTGGATATTCAAAATATAACATGGTACATATGATAAATCCAGAATTTTGGAATTTCGTAAGTGAAAATATCATATAACCGTTGTTTCACCACATGTACCCAAAAATTATAAAACATGGTTTCTTATATTAGTTAAACTGAAAGGATTGAGGATAATTTCCATTATGTTTTTTCCATTGATATAAGACATCACTTCTTGAAACATTATTGGTTAGTCTGGGAATTAGTAACAACAATATTTTTCATTCCTTTGATTTGATGAATTTATGTGGAATATTTCAATGTTTTATCATCATAACTGATTCTATTTTCCCCTAATAATATAGGTCTTTGTTCATTTTGAATGTTATTGAAACCATTATATAATCAGTGGACTCTTTCAATAATATCTCAATCTAAAATTCTCTCTATGTGTAGTGTGACATCTCGACCTAGGATCTATTAAACCCATGACCTAATTTTTTTGTTTACATGGAATAATGAATTCCTCCTAATATGATAAAGGCTACTAAATAGTAGTGATGATGTAAAGGTGGTATAGTGGGGATACTATATCCTTATATTAGAGTGGAACAATGGATATTAGAATAGTCAAACAATAATAGATGTATAATATAAAAATAAAAAATAACTGGACTAGTTTCCCACTATAATAGAATCATATGAACCAAATATAACAATAAACCATGGAATAATGAATTACTAAAAATCTAAATAATAATATCGAAATCCACGAGACAATGTCTTATACATGGATTCATGACCTGATGATATTTTAAAGTTTAATAGGGGAAAAGATTTCACACATGATATACAGAAACTAAAAATGGACAAGAGACTAATATACTAGGATTTAGAGTATATGCTCGGTCCTTTGATTTTATTTTCCAACTGTAGATAATTCATATCAAGAATCAACAGCAGGGTGCTTACCATTATCTATACTTGAAGACAAGTAAAATAATCTGGTACTAATGGTGGCCCGAGTAGGGTGTGAGATAAAATAATAGCAGGTCACCAATAATATTTTCCCGATGTAATACATTTAGTTCTCTTATCAACAACATTTTACAAGTATTAATGAAATTATAGACCCCACTGAATAAATAAACACCAGCTAGCTTAGGTTCAAAAAGGACACATGGAAGCTCTACGTACTTCAGATCATATTCACAATTAGTGTATGATATGGAACAAAATATATAGTAATAATATATATTTTATAGTTATAAAATGCATCCATTTTTATATATTAAGTGTGTGTTATAGTATGTATCCATAACTAGTGTGAACAAGACTCAATGATCAAGAAAAAGAGTACACACACTTCAATCATCATGAATGAGAGACGCCATGTTTAACACTTGAGATGGTGGGTGAGTCTTCATTTTATCACCGGAAATAAGGTATGTAGTGCATCATGCCAACCATCCAAATAGTTTCAATTCTGTGAGATAGCTTTGTAAACACCTAATGTAAGTCAGAGTGAATAATCATGATCAACAATTTTCATAACGATCATTCCAAATGCACTATCAATGGCATAATCATATTTATAATAATATCCATGATTCATTACCTCTCTTGAATTATATTCACCAAGACCAAATATAACCAAGGGAATTTAAATACATATTTAAATAATACATAAATGAATCATGGTCCTTCCACCCATACCATTTATTTATTTAATTAATTTTAATAAATAATACTATCATGATATAAGAAATTTCAATTATATGAGTCATTTAATTACCCAAAACATGGAAATTTATTTTAATAGGTTCAATGAAGTGCATAGAAGGAACCATTGTTGATTTAGGCAGTGACATATAGAGAAATTCTATTTTAAGTATATGTTAATGCTTAGGAGGTGATCTAGTATGAATTAAATTTAAATAATAGAGGGAAATTCAATTTATAATTTAATAAATACATAGAGAAGGAAATACAGGTATCTAATCATTTCATTATAGATTGAAAATTCTACTCGGAACCCCAAAGGTGTGTCCATAATCAAGGAGTGAATCATTTAATTACATAAGAATTATCCTCATGATTTCAACATATGAAGGAATCCATTTAATGGAAATTCCTAGAAAACTACATGGGTATAAGAAATTTAAATCTACAAAAATGACATAAAATTTACTTAAAATGACGTGTCCATCGAAATTAGGAACATTTAAGAGTCAGAATCCTTGACCAGGCTCATATAAGATGTAAATTGAAAAAAATGAATGAAATGGTCCACCACCCTAAAATATGGAAGAATATTTTACAACTAAATAGATAAGAGGATACAAACATAAACATAAATTGAAGATAGGTTAAGTTTATAACATATTTCTCACTATCAGATGCATCCTTTGGATATTTATTTGAATGTCGGATCAATGATATATTAAAAAGCATTGTTATATAATATTGGGAGATAACAGGAGGAGTAAAATAGACTACAATATTGATGTGTTAGTGGAACTGAAAAATAAATAAAGTAAGTTCCTTAAGGGTGAAAAAATAACTTCACCCTCAAATTTAGGGGCTCATGGTTTGGCCACCCTATTTTTCCAAACCATGTGTAAACCATGCTAAGCCCACTATTTGAGGAGATTCCTTGTATAGTTAAGGCTCTCAGTTTCCCTAACCAATAAAAAACTATAAGGAATACTTTTTCCAACATAATTTTTTTTACATGGGTGTGGTCACGGGGTCTCCTGGTTGTAGACAAATAGTGCAACCACTTCTTGTCAATAGGGCTCTCACACGGTTACCCTACTTGTTGAGTACTTATCATGTGATAACTATTAGGTAACTATACAACCTACCATATTTTCCCTTTCTCTAGAAATATGGGCTCCAAAAATGCCTCGAACAGTCATGTGAAATTCCTTAGATAGTAATTGACATTTACCAAGATAAAAAAATGGATTCAAATCATAGAAATGCAAGTTATACCTTCACGAAAAGATGGGTCGTTACAATGTTCACCCTTATTGAAACTCATCCTTGAGTTTTCACTATGGGGATAAGTGAAATTGTTTGTAAAGATTTATGGACAATAATATTGTTTTTATCATCTCACTCTCAGGTCACATATGATACTCAATAGTGCTAGGATATCACCCATACCACAAGAATTGACCTTCATTACAATGTTTTCTCACTCCATTCTACAATGAGAGTTGGATACTTGTAAAAGAAACAAATTACAACAAACTCAAGCTGATCATGATAAAATACATGCGATGTTTCTAGATTGTACTGGAAAAGATATGATATTTTTAATACATCATTCATTATTCTGTATCTTTATGGATATTATTTATTTTTTTACCACTAGTCTGATTCATTCCACAAACTAAAATTGTTCAATGAACCTAGGTGAGAGCTTACCCTACCTATATATATTTATATAGACCAAACTGGGTGAGACATGGAAGAAAACCAAATATATGACCTGGAACTCGAGAGTTCATAAATGTGTATTGGCTTGTGGTTGCTATGTGTAAGGAGTTTTCAGCATGTTCTTTCTAATCGATAAGACTTGATTCATATTATCCCAAATGTGAAGAGGTCTAAGAAAATTACCTCCCTAGATTTTAGATTTCACAAAGGTGAAAGAAAAGGCCTACTATAAAAGACTTTAAAAGGATTAATCTAAATGGTATCCAAAAAGCTCCCATTATAAGTGAAATCAAAATGTGGTATGTTTTTCTCTCAATAAACCCATATGTTAATAACATATGTATAAAGTGTAGGACCCTGGGATAATCTGAGAGGGGAGGGGTGAATCAGGGTGGCAACATTTTCTTTTAAAGTGATGAATCTTGTTCCAATGTTTGTAGGAACTTGTTAAAACTGTATGATGGATATGATTAGAAAGAAAAAATTAACATTAAGAGAGACGACACAACACATTTTACTTAGTTCACCACTAAGGGATACGTCCAAGGAGAATATTCCAATAGGTTTTTGGTCATACCAAATTACACTAAACATCACTAAATGTGGATTACAAATGCTAGGGCGAACTCACTCTATCCCAGGATCACTGCCTTTACAAAAGATCAGGGTTAGCCCACTGCATCCCTCGGGTCACTCCCGTTGACTCCCCCTAGCTCACTGCCTTTGGTGAAGTCCCACTCAGTTTATAGACATGGAGGTCTCTTAATCATCGCTAATGAATACATCCTCTGTTGTATATAGATGCTCTATTGAAGTCCAACTTCCACCCGTAGACTAATCTCACATTGCACCAATGGTATTTGGAAAAATTTCAGCTTTCACGCAACACAAGAAAAGACTAGGTTACATCCAAAACACTTGGCGTGCTTCTACAAGCCCGGCGTGCAAGTGTCAAGATGACGCACAAGTTAACCTCTCCCACTTGCGCGAGACTCACTTCTTCAACTTCAAAACTGCACGACTCATATCCTTTTTTAACCAAACCAATTTTGGCATGCAACTATGAAATGTCACACTTATTGAAATCCTAGCATGAAAGTGTCACCAAACCACCTACGCAACACCTCGTTTAACAACTACAAACTTGGGCGACTCAACCCCTTTATCACCCAAAACACCATCTATGCGCAACAAAAAACTGTCACACAACTTCAACTTGTGTGACCCACCACCACTTGTGCGACCACAACACCTGCGCAACGAGAGCCCTAATTTTCTCTAATTTTTAACTTTGTAATGAATGAGGATTGGTCGACATATATTTATAGGAATTTGGATACCCTATGTGACGGTGCGCAAGTCTTCCCTCAGGGTGAAAGTCTCTACCGCGTAAGTCACTTGCGCGACCAAAAAAAAAAAAAATGGGAACCCTTCTCCATTTGTCATATTTTCATGTTCTGATCTTGAAAAAAATATGGCGCACAAGTTTCTTCTCCTTCAAGACAACGGTGCCACCTTCAATAATGTTATTGGCTTATTCTATAAGATCACTTTGATAGAACACATTCTGATCTTCCACTATAGATTGACAACAAACACAAACCAAACTCCAATTCATGCAAAGAACGACCATGGTTCCAACAATCCCCCACATTGGGTTTGTTGGAAATCAGTAAATATATTTAATAGAGAACCAGCCATAAGCAAACCAAAAAATGCGAGAATCAACTCAGACAACACTCTATGTCTACGTGAGCAATGCTTGGTGTAGAAAACCAGAGGGGAAGCAATAATAGGGTTCCTGTATTTTGGAATTCTCAATGACACCCAAGAAATTCTCTTACAGTGTCACAGAAGCATTACATGTCCAATGTACTCCTTATCATCCTTCTCATCGACACTGAATTCTCAATGTGTCACAGAAGATAAAGTAAAATAGAAGCATTACATGCCCAATGTATTCCTTCTCATCCTTCTCACAGATATTGAATTCCTAATGTGTCACATAAGCAAATGTGTCAAAGAATCAATACATGAATAAATTTATTCCTTTCTCCATGATTGAAAATAAACCCAAAGACCAGTAATTGTTCATTGTTCAACTTAGACAACACTCCCCCTGGATATTTTCTTTCCCACAAAACATCATCACATCCATAAACAGATTAAAAACAATTAACCTAACTGGGAAGAGGGGTATTGCATAACCTCCTTATGCACTAGGAGGTGGCTGAACACCAAGGTTCAACCGATTCTTCTCAAACACAACCGTTGACAGTGGCTTGGCCATGATATCAACCACTTTCTCATCAGTTCACACATGATCCATTCTAATCAAGCCTTGATCAACTTTTTCTTTGATAAAGTGATAACTGATTGAAATATGTTTTTTTACGATAATGCTGAACAAGATTATTTGTAAGATAAATTGCGCTCTTTTTGTCATAGTAAATTACCATTGATTGCTTAACCTCATCACCAATATCTGTTAGTCATTGCTTCATTCATTGTAGTTGAGTGAATGCCTTTGTGGCAGAGATATACTCAACTTCAGCTATACTAAGAGAAGTACATTCTTTTTTCTTTCTCAACCAGCAAACACATTTATTACCAATATAGAATGCACCACCACCGGTGGACTTTCTATCCACTCATGATTATTTTTACTGGTGTTATATGTTCCTCCATTGAATTACTCTGAAATCGGGCTGCTAGATAGTTTGCAAAGACAATATCTGGACATGTCGCTGTCAGGTATAATAGGCTCCCAATTATCCTCCTGTACATAGTGGGGTCTACAGATGCCTCATTCTCATGCTTTCTAAGTTTGGTTCCAACAGAAATCAGAGTTGATATTAGTTTGGAGTATTGAATATTAAACTTCTTTAGAATCTCTCTTGCATACTTTTCATGAGAAATTAAAGTGTAATCCAGCCTTTCAATCACATGAAGCCCCAAGAAACATGTGAGCTACCCAATCATAGAAACTTCAAATTCTGATTTCATGTGATTGGAAAACTCATCCACTGATTTCTTCCTGCTTCCACAAAATATAATTTCATCAACGAAGATTAGAACCATGAACGGATCTTTTGGAGAATTCTTCACATATAGATTATGGTCTACTCCTCCTATTTTGAATTCCTACTTCTTGAGGTAAGAATTTAGCCAGGAGTACCACATCTTTGGTTCCAGTTTAATTCCAAAAAGAGCTTTCTTTAGTTTGCAGACCTTTGTTTCATCAGTTTGAAGAACAAAACCCACTGGTTGTTAAATGTCGAGTTCTTCTTCAAGTACACCATTAAAGAACGTTGTCTTTACATCCATTTGATATACTTTATATCCTCTTTGGAGATCCAAGGAAAGAAAAATACTAATTGACTCCAGTATATCCACTGGAGGAGAGGAATATTCATCATCAATACCTTCAATCTGGGAATATCATTTACATACCAGTCGTGCCTTGTTTCTAACAACACTTCCATGCTCATAAATTTTTTTCTGGAAGATCCATTTTTTACCAATCACATTGTGACCTTTGGGTCTCTAGACAAGATACCATGTCTTATTCTATTAAATCTAATCTAACTCTTCATTCATGAATTTCACCCTAGATTCATCATTTTCAGCTTCTTCAAATGAGGATGGCTCCATGGCTAACAGAAATGTAGATTATGTGTTATTCCTCATCCTCCTTGTTTGTGTGGGTGCACTCATGCCCCCAATTATGTTAGATGGATCAATCTAACCTCTTTTATTTCTCTAGTGAGGTTCAATAACATTTTCTCCATCCAAGATTTCTTCATCAGATTCTTCTTCTTAGTCAACATCATGATGTGAGACCTGAGTGTTTTTTACACCTTCTCCTAATTCTATATTTGTATTTACTCCATGTTCACATTCATCCTCATCTTTTATCTCCTCAGCATATGAATTATTTGAAGAATTTTGGGGTTTTCCTTCAATGATCCTAACATAATTGTGTTCCACAATCCACCCCATGAATTTTTTGAAAAACATGATGGCTTTTCTATTCATTGGATACCCAAGAAAAATTCATGCATCAGCATTATCACCAAACTTCCATTGATTTTTTTCTTTTTTCCGGATGAAAAATTTGCTTCCAAAAACACGAAAATATTCCAACGATGTCTTCCTTACAAGACACAATTCATATGGTGTCTTCGTTTCTCCCATATAAAGCCCTATTTGATTCTGAATGTGCACTGTAGCTTCAACAACCTCGTTCTAGTAGTGGCGAGAGACACAACTCTCAATTAGCATAGTCCTGGCCATATTGTTGACCTGTCAAATCTGGATCTCAACAACTCCATTTTGCAATGGAGTTCTCACAGCAGCTACCTCATGATGTATTCCATTTTTTTCAAGTTAATTATCAAACTCAATGGACGTTTATTCCCCTCCATTGTCAGATTTCAAGACTTTTATTGACCATCCAATATCATTCTCGGCAATCCATCGATATGTTTTCATGAAATCAGGTACTTGTATCTTCTTATAAATAACCATTATACAAGTAATTCTACTATAATCATCAATGAAAATGTCGAAGTACCTCTCTACATGAGTTCTGAAAACATTTATCGGGCCACATACGTCTGTATGGATGATATCAAGAAGGTGTGATGCCCTTTTCTTCTTTGGTCGATATGAATTACAGACTAGCTTCACTTTTATGTAAGAATCACATGTTTTTCCCATTAACATTTCAGAATGGGGATATCCATGAAAAACTTCAGCTTAGATAGCTTTTCCATCTATTTTTGGTTAATGTGACCTAGCCTTCGATGCCATAGGTTTTTTTATTCTTCAACTGACAAATAGCAAGAGTTTACATTGCTGTCAACCTGATATAAGTTTCCATATGTTCTATAACATTTGATAAGATAGTTCATTGTTTTTCCCTTTTTAGTGAAACCTTTTTGATTTAATGTTACTATGATCCCTGAGTGACAGAGTTGACTTACACTAAAGAGATTGTGGCATAGACTTTCCACAAAAAGAACTTCAGTGTTTCTCAGCTCTCCATTGGCGAGATCATTATTCCCACTTCCTTTAATCTTCAAATCACCATCATTACCAAACCTTACTGTTCCATCACCCTTATTTTAAATGTTCTTCAAAACGTTAGCATTTCCTATCATATGTGAAGATCATCCACTATCAAGAATCCAGGTGCTGCTGCTCTCTATAGCTTTGAAGGCTACTTTTGCAAGATTGGATTTCTCGATCTTCCTTTTTTCTTTCCTTGAGGTATTGGATTGAGTATAAGATATTGAAGGCCTTCTAATTATTTCTTCTATATAATCAGATTCTTCAGACCCATAATCTTCTTCTAGAAAATAAAACCTATTATTGAGATCAACACCATCAGGAGGATGAATATTGACCCGTTTCTGAGAGTTGTATGCCTCGCTTCAATCAAATCTCTTCCTGTAATACATAACATTATGGAAAAAGCTAGAACATTGAAAACAATATCCATAGAAACTATTTATTCTATAAGATGGAGGATATGAAGTCAGTCTCCTTTATTGATGTCCCCGATCTTCTCCACTCAAGAAGCTCCTTGCTTCTTCGTAATATGATATGGTATGGACCAAGTAGCCACAAAACATACAATTCATGAGAGTAATTGTCTTCTAAATTGAATTTATCCTCGTACCTTCTTCCTTGAGAGAATAGTTAGACTGCTAGTCAATTCTGAATGTCTGAGGATAATGTTTAGTTATCATTTTAGTTTGGATAGAGGGTTCCTTTTTCAGCACTATATTCAGTGTTTCAACATGTCCAACTTTAATCTTGTATTTATTTTGTCTCTTTCCACTTACAGCTATTGATGTCTCAGCTTTACAGCCAATTCCACTCTTTCCCATGAAATCGAGACTTTGATCACTCAAGATTTTTCCAACCCCATCTGAACCACACTTGGATCTTGCTAGTAATTATGCATATGAGAATCCTCCAAAATGAATTTTCTTCTTACCATCATTTGTGGTTGATTGAAATTAAATTTGACTCCTAAGAGTAATAAATTCTTCCTGAAGACCCTCATCAGTCTTGTACTTTTGTTCCAATCTAGATGAAATGTCATTTATGGCCTTTTCTTGTAATTCAATTCTAAACATTAGTTCCACAACGTCATATGTGCTTTCAAGGATTGAAGTATGAATATTCACTAATTCTTCTAGTCGTTAAATTTCTACATTAAGCTTATCGACATATTATGATAATTCTTCCACCATTTCCGTCCACTTATTTAATATATTGAATTTATTACCATCCTTTGAAAGGGAATCCTTAATTTGAATCTTTGGATCACCATTAGCAGAAATCTTATTATCTCTACCTTTGTTGATCAAGGGTTCTGACTTTTCAAGGGTAGCCATCATGGAAGCATGGTTTCCTGTTTTAAATTATGGTTATTCTTCTTCACAAAATTCAATATCATCATCTTCCTCTTCATAGAAAAAACACTTCCTATGTATTTTCTTTCCAGATTTGAAGTCTCCCTTTTTGAAAACCCATTTCTGAGGCTTCTCAATGTCTTCTACTTCTCTTTCATCACCATCAAAATTTCTTTTTCACTGAGAGGTAATGTGCCTGACTCTTCCACAACCAAAATATGCCAAAGGTATCTTACCTTTGAATTTACCTTTTCCATTCTTCAGATTCTTGGCAATGAGAGGATGAATTTCCTCTTCCTCTTCATCATTACCACCACTGTCTTCTGAAATTTTCAGTTTTTCCTTGGATTTGAATGCCATTTCCTTGCATAAATGAGTTGTGGCATCTTTATATTTGACTCTCATCTCATATACCACTAGACTACTTAAAAGATAATCTATAGGAAGTTTAGATATATCTCTTTTTTTAGAGAGATGACACCTTTGCATTGTACATAGGAGGAAGTCTTCTCATGATTTTCTTTACGATATCAATGTCTTTGATTTCTTCTCCAAGACCTCTAATTGCTCCCACAGCTTCAGTAATTCGATTGAATAATGAATATGCATTATCATCAGGATGCATCTTTAGATTATCAAACATGTTGAGTAAGACTTGAAGTTTATCCTCCTTCACTTTGTTTTATTCTTCATAAATGTTTTAAAGTTTTTCCCACATAGACTTTTCTGAGGTGCATCTCATCGCATTTAGATAGATCTGACATGAGAGATCCACAGTGATAAAATTCTGAGCTTTAGCATCTGCGTCAAGAACTTTCCTATCTGTATCAATCATAGTAAGCCCTGTTGGGTCAATATCTTGTATTCCTTGAACAGTATAAAAGAGGAAATCCATTCCAAGGGATCTTAAATGAGATTTCATTCTGTTCTTCCAAATCTGAAAATTACTTCCATTGTAGAGAGGTATTCACCTAGCATTGACTGCATTCTCCATTACGACAAAGTACAGATCTAACACCAGTATCTTGCCTCTGATACCACTTGTAGGACCCTAGGACACCCTGAGAGGGGAGGGGTGAATCTGGGTGACAACGTTTTATTTTAATGTGAATGATCTTGTTCCCACATTGGTAGGATCTTGTTAAACCTATAAGATGGATATGATCAGAAATCAAATATTAACATGCTGAGAGATGACACAACACTTTTAACATGGTTCACCAAAAAGGTCTACGTCCAAGGAGAATATGCCAACAGGTTGTTGATCATTACAAATTCCACTAAACTTTACTAGATGTGGATTAAAAATGTTCAGGCACAATCACTCTGTCCCAAGCTCACTGCCTTTACAAAAGTTCAAGTATAGCTCACTGCATCCCTCCGGTCACTCCCTTTGACTCCCCCTAGCTCACTGCCTTTGGTAAAGTCCTACTCAGTTTCTAGACATGAAGGTCACATTATCATCACTAATGAATACATCCAATGATTTATGTAGATTCTCTGTTGAAGTCTAACTTCCACCCGTAGACTAATATGACTTTTCACCAATGGTATCAGGAAAACATTCAGCTTTCACGTAGCACCAGAAAGATTGGCGTACTTCAACCACACCTAGAGAGATTCTCCAAGACCGATGCTCTAGTTTCAAGATGGAACACAATTTCACCTCTCCCACTTGCATGACACTCACTTCTTCAGCATCAAACTTTCGCGACTCACATCCTCTTTCTCCGAAACTGATTTTTGGTGTGCAGCTATGAACTATCGCACTTCTTGAAATCTTGGCATGAAAGTGTCACCAAACCACCTACACTACACCTCCTTCACCAACACCAAACTTGGGTGACTCAACCCCTTTCTCACCCAAAACACCTTGGACCCGCAGCAAACAACTATCACACAACTTTAATATGCATGACCCACCACCACTTGCGCGACCACAACACCGGCGTAGTGGGAGCCCTGATTTTCTCTAAGTCCGAACTTTGTACTGAATGAGGAGGGGTCGACCTCAATTTATAAAAATTTGGATACCCTGGGAGACATCGCACAAGTATTCCCTCAGCGCGCAAGTCTCTGCTGCGTAAGTCACTTGCGCACCCAAACCTAACACTTGGGTGCCCTTCTCCAATTGCCATATTTTCATGTTATGATATTGGAAAATATATGGCATAAAAGTGTCTTCTCCTTCAAGAAAATGGTGCACAAGTCTCTTTTCCAAAACAAAATTTATTTATTTATTGATTTTCAGGACAAAAAATTTGGAAAACGCTGGAAAATAGTGCCACCTCCAAGCCCGACGTATGGGCATCGCATGGTTAAAGCCGTAGGACTTCGTTAGATCTCCATGCGAGCAGCCTAGCGTATGACTAATTAATTAATGAAATTAATGATAATGTGGAATAATAATAAAATGGGAAAAAATAAAATGAATTGAGAATGGTTTTATTGATAAAAATATTTATATCATTTGATAATAATAAAATTATTATTATTATTATTATTATAATCATGTATAACATTTTAATTGAAAATATTATTATTCATAAATGAATTTTGTTAAGTTTATTATTATAATGTTTATTATCATTTAATTTTTTATATTTATTATTATCTTGTTATAATTATGATAATTATCAATATTATTGCAAAATTGTTATTATTATTACTGTTATTAACATTTTATTTATTTATTTAGTTTATTATGTATATTAATATCATATTATGTTTATTATTATTATTATTATTACAAATTTTATTTGGGTTTATTCTTTTTTAACTTCCACTAACTAATATTTTCCAAAAACTTAATTGTGGGTTGAATCATTCCCCCTCTTACATATCCTATCTCGCACAACACCCTCTTACACTTCCTGTGCTCCATCCATCTTCCTCAGAGCACAATACAAGCCTTGTGACCTACATTCTAGTGACAACTACTCAATAATAGACTCCCTACTCATGCACACCTCTTGTCTTGTTGGATCCCTGTTTTGTGTACCAACCAACAATATACACCCTCCCATTCGGCCAACAAGCCACTGATGCCTTCTCCCTACGGGGACCCTCATTCTCTGGAGTGGCTTCCCCTAGAGATACCTTCTTCCTCCTTTATAGGGTATTGGAAATTTTTATTTTTCATTTTTGGGTTTTCCAGCTTTTATGGTGTCAATTAGAATGTTAATATTGGGTATTTGGTTTCTCCTTCATGATTAGGTTTTATTCCTACCTTCTCATGGTGCAGATGTGGTGTGGATGGGATTTCACCCATTTTTCAAAATGTTCATCATGTGAGGTAGGTGATTCCATACCATAAAGTCACTTGATCAATTTTAATATGTTTTATTACGATTATAAATGTGTTCATTAGGTTTTTATGTGGTTTGTAGGGTTTTTTTGATGTGGGTTGTGTGTTTACATGATGAAAATGGATTTTTAATAAAGGGAGTGGCTGTGTTTTTGTTTGTGCTTTGGTGTAATATTTCTAAAATTGGTTTCAAGGGTTGTTTGGTTGGTGAGGAATGTGTTTTCAATGAAATTTTGGTGCGTGTGTATTTAAATTGGTTTTTTTTTCAGAAAATAGTTTCTCTTTCAAATGTTTTCTTTATGGTGCATCATGAGTTTATATTGTAAAATGCATGAACGATGGAAAGATTGTTTTGAAAATGGATTAAATTAATGAATGATTTTATGAATAGTGATGGTCCTATTTTATTAGTTTTTCTTTATTGTGTTTTTTATTGAAATATAAAATGAGAATTTGAGAAGCTATAAATGATGTGGTAAAGGTATTCGGGTGAGGTTTCTCTTTGGTATTTGTAAAATTGTTAATGTATGTTTTATGAAGTAATTTGGTTCCTTGAAATATTTTTTAGTTGTTGTGAATGTAGTTTTGTGTGTTGAATGTAAACATTAACATTAGAATAAGTGAATCCCAGGGTATCTAGGTGGACAGACTATAACTAATGCAATAGTGATGCAGAGCTGGTTTGTCCCAACATCATATTGAAATATTGATGCTTACAACATTAACCAAACTATTGTTTGATGATTGGAGACCACTAGGATATGGGTGTGTTCCCCACTAGTTTCTCGTGAATGAGAAATCAGGTTTTCATGGTTCTTATTCCACCTTTCATCGAGGTACGAGGATATGGTGTGCCACTCGAGCTAGATGAACAGAAGGGGATTGCCCAAGGTTCTCTATGATACATGACATGGTTCCATCCGTATTTATATATAAGTCCTCCTGAGTGTGTGTTATTTATAATTTCTTCCCCCATTTTAATGTAGTGTTTGTAAAATAGTTTCCCTTCATAGTGAATTTTTTTACCAATCACTTATAATTTTTTTTGACATTTTTTAAAATCATGATTTTGAATTAGAATGTTATATTATATAATTAAATTCATGGTATGGAATATATTTTGGTTGGCATTCGGATCACATCCTACATACTTCATTGGTTGACTTAGATCTTGCAACCTATTTGTTTCAGGTTAAGGCATGGCATGTAGCATTGGCGGTTTGAGTTTTTTTGTGGCTCATATTACAGATCATAGTGTCGATAGGATGAGGTCATTCTCCTCATGCTTCATGAAGGATAAGGGTGATGTATCAGTTTACATTTTTTTGTTTCCCTATTTTTTTCCCTACCATGTAAAAATAATTTTTTTGGTAATTATTATGGGAATGTTTTGTAGATTTTTTCAGAACTGAATTTTTAATTATTGATGGTATATTTAATAAAATTAAATTTGGGTAAATCATAATCAGGTATTGTTTTCGATATCCGAGAACCGGTTCTAGCCCATGGGGATTGGAAATTTCCTTGAAACCTTGTTGTAGAATGCGATGGGAACTAGGTCAGACGGGGACCCGACTTGGTTCACAAACAAATTGTATTGGAGGAATGTCCTTTGTTTCTAGGTCATGTTCTTTTTGAAAAGAGTCTACGAATATAGGATGTAGGACTGTTAGAACATTATGTTCTGGTTACGAGTAAGGTTCCATGACAACTCAAATGATTTTGGGATTTGAGTTACCAGGGGATGTCTGGTTCCATCTAAGTATTGGAATCAATTTGGTTGCTCATTGTTTGGGAAATAAAAAGGGAGTTGGGTCAATAGTCTCAGTAAGATCGCACTGCTTGGAAATCTATGTGGAGCTATGAAAATTTCCCAAGAACTCTATTTGTGATAGTGAGTTGATTGGAATATGTCCATGACCCATATGTCTAAGTCACCCACCAACTCTAATTTTCCATTTCATTTTCTTGTGCCCCTTTGTTCTTTTGGAAAATTATTTGAAAACCCTTATTTGGGATCTGAGAAAAATCAAATTCTAGAGATAATATGGCTTGATTTTCAAAAGGGTGAAAAACGGGTTCATGGAACAATTTTAAATGAGGTTTTAGAAATATGGTTTATCATGAAATCATTTTTGTATCAAATGAGATTGGATTTTTATATCTGAAACTTTTTTTTATAAGCCTAAGGGTTTGGAAAACATAAGTGATTTTAAGTGGGTTTTGAAGTTCTATTTATGTAGAATTTGTTAAATCCATGAATGGTGTTTTGAATGGGATGAATTGTTTAAGATCGATGTGAATGGTTTGAAAAATTAATATTTTCTTTAATGATTGGTGTTTCTCAAAAAAAATTGTGGGATTCAAAATGGGTTTTTTTGGAAAGTGTTTTTAATGGATGTATGGTGTGTTTGATGATCTATAGTTGTGGGATGTGTCTTTTCATGTTTTAAAAATCATGTATTAGGGTGTTTTGAGATTTTAAGACCTTTTTTGTTTGGAATATTATCCATGTCTATGTTTTTTTTATATATTGATTTGAGGTGTTGGTTAGTGGTATTCATTGAGAAGTGTTTCAGGAAACCTCTATAGTGTTTTTTCACATGCATTCGGTGTTTGTTCAAGGTATGTTTGGCCAATAGGCTAGTTTAATTTGGTTATTTGGTTTTCCCCCATGGATAGAATACACCCCCAATAGGTTCTAATGCATGACTATCATGTGTCCATGGACAATATGTTTTTGGTCGGACCGCTAGTTGATCAATGTCGGAACTCTCCTCATTAATTTTAGAATTTAATCCACCTCTTATTTTTTTAATTAGGATAATCCCCTATCAGTGGGAGAGTAGATGTGAGAGGTTTTAATTGAAATGTTGTTTCTTTAGGTCCTTTGATATACATATGTTAAGTTTTACATTGTTATGTTTAAAGATCCTTCCTTGAAATGGTGATGGGAATTCTAGAGGGGAAAGGAGGATGTAGTCTGGAGTTGTTGGCACAAAATTCTATTTTAGAAAGGACACATTGGTCTTTCATTTGATTCATCAAAGTAAGAGATTAGGTTTGGAAACCCATGTCATGAATCTAGTTATAAGAAGTATTTATGGCCTCTTTAATTAATCGTATTATGTTAGGGCTCAGGTTAAGTTCTCTCTCTTTAGAATTCCTCTGTCGGTTTTATGGGTCATGTTTTGAAACAATTTGCTGTGTCGGGTTCTCGCTCGATGATAGAGGAGAAATTTTAACATGATTTATAAAACCTTAGTTCTGATAATAGCATTTTTCCTTTAGGAAATCACGAACTCCTCTTTTTTAGATTAAGGATTCATCTTTGTGTCCTTTCTCCTGGTGTATCTTATTCGATGTAAATAGGGGTATTTCTAACACATCTTCTAAGCCTTTATCTATGTGAATTTCTATGAGGGAAAATGGATGCTGAAGTATGCTACATCTAATTTTTCTTTTTACGTCATGGTATTGTTGCTTACAACACCCAAAGAAGAGGTTTTGATGAAAGGTTTTTAGTGTCTAACTATGAGTATGGAAATGATTCAAACATAAGAGCTCCAACTATAGGTTTAAGAGTGAAGATGGCACATAGCCATGAACCGCTCAAGGTTATAAGGGATCTTGTTCTAGTTTCTCTCTTAAACATGGAAAATAAAGATAGTTTATGACTTGTGTAGTTATCTCGTACAGATCAGCCCCATTTTGTGGAAATAGGAACAAGGAGACAGAAAATGGGTCTCCCTATAATTCTTATGGAGTAAATTGATGTTTTTTTATCCCTTATAGTGGGGATTCTATTTTGGCCTCCCCCTATTAGGGACCTATTACTATATGAAGGAATTATGTTGGTTCTTGTTGTGGGGAGTCCACTTAGGCCTCCCCATGTTAGTAGTTTGGTGATATTCATGGTGTCTTCATAGCAATATGTGGTCTCATTCAGAGATATGTTACCTCAAAAGCACTCTATTGAGTAAAAAATTGGGGTCAAAGTGCACCCAATGGCATTGGGAGGAAAATATGTGGTATCCTCATTTGAAGTCATCACATATTTCTGGTAGAATACATGATCCATTTTAGGAATGTCTATGATGTGTTGTCTTTGGATGTTTAAATTCTGTGTCGTGAAAGTTACAATATTTTTATTATCAAATGGAAGAGTCTAAAGCTTTGGGTGGGGGGGAGTCACTTGGCTGGTAGTTCATTTTCATGTCTAATGTTATTTTGAATGTCATTTCTCCTTGTTGATAGTGTCCCTACTTCTCTCTTGTTTTTTTGGGAATCCTATTTAAGATAAAAATGTGTTCTGGTTATATACTATAAATAATTTTAGGATGGATTTCTTGGGGAAGAAAGATTTATAGTGGGGAAAATTATTAGATATAGACATTATAGTTAATTTGATTTTATTATTTTATTTGGATTTGAAATATTTTTTCTAGTTAAGGGCTGATCCCAGTTTAAAATTTTCAATACAACTAATAAATAATGTATTTAAGCATGTCATTGCCTAGTTCTTGGGCATGGAATGGTTGAAGTCATGTGGCTTCACTAAATCACTATTAGGCATGCCACGTGCATGTATAATTATTTAATTATTTAATTAATTATTAATGGGAAACAAAATAAATTGTGAAAAAAATAAAATGAAATAAGAATGGTTTTAATAATAAATATAATATTAATAATATTTTAGAATATTATTATGACTATTATCATGGAAAATATATTAATTGAAAATATTATTATTATTAATGTCATTTATTAAGTTGATTATTATAATGTTTAATATTTTTTAGTTTATTAAGATAATTATTTTATTATTATTATTATAACTATTATTGTTAAATTATTATTATTAGTATTAACATTTTTTATGTTTATTACGTTTATTAATATCATTTTAAGTATATTATAGTTTTCATTATGATTATGATTACTGTTATTATTATTAGATATTTAATTATGGTTTCTTCCTTCCATGGACTAATCTAACCCTAATCTATGTGCCGCGTCTTTCCCCCCTTTAGAATCTCTTACCTCTTGTGGCCCCCCTTTTCATCTCCACTCATCTTTCCATTATCCCCTGAGGACATCACCATCTGTGTGACCCCTATGATAGTTCACACCCATCAACCGTTGACTTCCCTACTCATGTGCACCCCTCAACTGGGGCCTCCCTATTTTGTGACCCAACAAACTGTATGGACCCTCCCTTTCGGCTAGCCAGCCGCTGGCACCTTCTCCCTCTGTTGAATCTTCTTATCTGGTACAAAATTACCTTAGTGAAACCTTCTTCCTTCATTCTAGGGTTTTGTCCCCACATATTTTGGGGTTTCAATTTTTCAAACTTTTAGGGTGTCAATTTGGTTTTTAATAATGGGTTTTCAGTTTTCCCTTCTTAATTTTTGTTGTTTCTTGCCTCCTCATGGTGAAGATGTGGTGTGGATGTGATTTCACAATTTTTTTGTTGAATTATCATCATTTGATGTAGGTGGTTTTGTGCCCTAACATTACTAGATGAATTTTGATATGTTTGTTTATGTTTATCAAAATTTTCAATATTTTATGTATGTGGTGTGTATGGTGTTTTTGAAGTGGTCTATGCATCTATAGGTAGAAAATGGATTGTTAATATACAGAATGGTTGTGTTTTTTCTCTGTTATTTTGTGTAATGTTTCTAAAATGGGTTTGAATGGTTATTAGGTAGGTGAAAAATGTATTTTCAGGGAACATTAGTTTCATGTGTATTTAAATTGGATTTTCATCAAAAAAATATATTGTTTTTTGCATGTTATCATTGTGGTGTAGCATGGTTTTAAATTGTAAAATGGTTGAATGGTGGAAAGATTGTTTATAAATTCAATTAAAAGAATGTATGATTTTATGAATGGTGCTTAGGAAATTGTCTAGGTTTGTCTTTATTGTGTGTGTTTTGTGTTATAAAAACATAATTTGAGAAAATATGTATGTGATGGTAAAGGTATTTAGGTGAGGCTTCACCTTTGTATTTTTAAAATTGAAAATATATGTTCTAGGAAGAAAAGTTGGTAGAATGAAATATTTTTCCATTGTTGTTAAAATGGTTGTCTATGTGGCATGTAAACATTTACTCAATAATAAGGGAAACCCCATGGGTCTCGATAGGCGAACTAGAACTAGTGCACTAGTGAAGCAGAAGTGGTCCATCCTTGCTTCACATAGTAAGAATAATGCCTACAAAATTAACTAAACTTAATAATGATTATTGGAGACCACTAGGTTTTGGGTGTGTTACCTACAAGTGGATCATTCATGATAATGCTTGTTTTCATGGTTCATATGCCACCATTCATCTAGGTAAGAGGTTTTTGGGTCCCACATGAGCTAGATGAACCGTAGGAGATTTACTCGTTCTTCTCTACGATACATGAAGTGGTGCCATCCGTCATCCTAAAAAAGACCAACAGAGTGTGTTTTGTCTGTATAAATTCTATCCCCCATTTTATAGTAGTATTTTTGGAATTTTTTTGCTTTACATTGAATTGTTTTACAATTAACTTAACATTTTTTTTAATTCATGTTTTTTAGAAGCATAAATTTGCATAAGCATGTTAGATTAACTTTTAGATGTTATAAAAAGGAATATTTTTTGGGTGGCATCCTATTGGGAATCCGCTCACACCATACATTCTTCATTGGGTGTTTGTAGATATTTTTTCCTCTTATTTTTAGGTTAAGGCATGGAATTTAGAATTGGTATTTTGGGTTTATTAAGGCTCATATTAATGATATTTGTGGAGGCGGATTGAGAATGTGCCCTTTATGTTGCACGAAGGTTAGGGGTGATGTCTCGTTATTCCCATTTTTGTTGTTTTCACTTTTTGGTTAATTTTATCTTGTAAAATACAATTTTGGTAATTATTAAGGTAGTGTTTGGTAGAATTTTTTAGATCTTAAATTTTAATTAGTATTGTTATTTTTAATAAAAATAAATTCATGTAAATCATCCCCATATATTTTTTTATACCCGGTCACTTTTTCCAGCCTGTGGGGATTATGAACCCCCTTTGGACATTTATGATGACTCGGTCGGGCACTAGGTTGGATGGAGACTCAGCTTGGTTCGTGTTAAAACCAATCATGAAATCCATCGATACAAAATACCTTTTATACTTGGGATTAGAATATGTTTGTAAAATACCTACCAGTCAATGATATTCTGCATACACCTGTTGACAGTTGGAACACTGAGTGATTAAGATGAAAATATTATATTTCATACCAGTCCATCAATAATGGATTCGTAGATCCTGATACAGCTTGGTAAAACTATGATGAACATACCATGATGAGGCATTAAATACCTGTATCATCACCCCTCTGATTCCTTCTAGAACCCATACACAAACATGGAATAGTAGAGAATAATCTCAATTCACAATCAAACTAGATGATATCTCATCATATAATATTATTTACCTTAGGAAAAGGAGATCAAGATTTTATAAATTCCTCATTTTTACATGTTCAAGAAGAGTAGAGGTTACAAGTAGGGTTGTGAGGATAGTCTGACCAAGATCCTTTTGAAGAACCACATACATTGTTTAGAACAAATCTATGAGCCATCACTCGCCACTTACCTCCAAAAGAACATATTTTCAAGTATTTTTTCTTAGGGAATCATGTATTGAATTACCTTTCCCATGTATATAAGAAAGCTGAAAATCAAATAACTTTAGGTACTCAACCCACATATATTACCTAATATTGATATCACACTGCATAAAGATGTAGTAGAGGATTTTAAGATCAATGAACACCAAAAAAGGATCTCTAAGTATATAGTGTATCCAATAGTGTAGATCATGAACTATAATGTGTAACTTGGTATCACACATCATGTAACACTAATTGCGAGGCCTCAATTGATGAGACATTTATGCAACGACTCACTCGTCCTACATTAGGATAACTCCATGTATGAAGCATGATGCATCACAATAGACTGTATAGGTTGATCATAGATTCTTAAGAACGAGTATTGGAGATTATTTCAAGTGTCCCTTGAACAGTTTTAATGACACTTAATAAGAATTATACCATTCAAATTACACACCTTTTGTTCATCAAGACTGCAAGTGTCATATAAAACTTCTAAAATCAGGGATTAAGTGTCTGTCAAAACAGGATAGCCTCAAAAAAATCATTATGAAAAATACATTCATTTTGTTCTCATAGGAAAGTTCAACTCACACATTTTTGGGGTCTAATAAAACCCATGACTCGGAGATAATGTTATAGAATAAGTGGACTTTTTCAATCCGAAAGTGTAAAATACTGATAGTGTGATAGAGATGATTCCCACTCAGTATATTTCGAATGATCTCAAGATGATTTTCATGGTCATGTCTAGAATGAGAATACACTAAGATATCATCAACAATGACTAACAAGAATGAAACCATATAAGAGTGGAAAACCCAATTCATTAGAGCCATGTTGAATACTAGAGCATTTGTGAGACCGAACTATATGACCATGAACTCGTATAGATCATACCTACTCCTAAACATTTTGCGATGTTTCTATGATGACCTAACACATAGTTTATGTTACACCAACCTAAAATATATATTTTAGAACAACCTCTTCCATGATGTTGAAAAAATATGACATCAATTCTGGATAGTAGTTTCCAGTTCTTGACTGTAAGATAGTTTAACCGTCTGTTATCCAGACAAAGCCTGAGAGGACCACCTGAATTCATGGAAAAATGATCAGCTAACCACATGAAGAAGTGATGGGGGGAATATAAATACATAATCTAAAAATCCATTAATTTATTCTTGAATTCCATATGTCCCATTGGTTCCATCCTATAGGGATAAATTGTCATGAGTGATTTTCATGGAGCTCTCTAAATAGTAAGTTATACTTCTCACATTGGAGGTGTATTAGAGAAGTCATAAAGGAAGACATCCCTGAAGAGAAAAAATATAGGAGGGAAAATAATGGGTCATAAACCTTAACCATATTTAAAGAGACTAACGAGTTCATACCTATGATTACATTAAATCTTGTGATATCAATGATTAAAAGATACCAAATTAAGTGATATCCTTCTAACTCAATGGGATGTTACATACAATGTTAAACAATCGATGACCGAATATGTAAAAGGGTATCAAGTGTCAGAAGGATATATTTGTGTTCAATATTGAGGACCAGACTCTCTAGGATTTCACCAAATGTTATGTACTGTGAATCCACTAGGTCAAATAATGTTGACATGAAAGTGGAGGCTACTAGAATAGTACATATAATAAGGTAAGTTCTAGTGTGATGCTCCTATGACATTGGCAAGGATTCTTTTAACCATCATTTACAATGACCCAAATTTATGGCCTAAATTTATTGATAAAGTCCCCTCTTCGATAATTGAGAATCATGAGTCTGAACACATCTTCTTTAACTACCACCTCATCTTGAACAACAGATGGTATTCCATTTTCTTCTTAGTGAGATCCTACTATCCCTGCTCTGGAACATGGAGTAGAAGTAGATTCCTGATTGCTAGGCGCTAATGGATCGGTTTTGCAGAAGCACTGGAATATCTCCATCCCCCAAAAACCTCTATATTCAATAGGATCAATAAAGAACTAATGTTTTGTTTGTTTCAGATTCATACACTGGAGACATATCAAGAAACTATTTGCATTAGGATCTTGACTACAGCTACCAACATAAAAAACCTAGACACAATTATTGATTCCACTAAAAGAACCACTAATAGATCTATGTTAGTAACCACCCTCAATTACACATTCATATTACCAAAAATTACTCAACATAACAAGTGGATGGTTGATGATTTCAAAAATATTTGTCAACCTAAATAAATTGAACTGTGATTAGATGGCGTATGGCATTTCATCCTTATATCTTCTCACAATCATAATAACATCACTCTTTAGAGATGGTGTATACCACTACAACTTAGTAATGTGATTAGAATACTCCATGAATCACATAGTTTGTAACACCCCAGGATTTCATAGTGTGTTATTTCTTAAAAATAATTCAATAACTTGCACTACACGCAACACCGAGTTCAATCACACCATGACGTAAAAAAAAGCCATTAAAAGAGGTCATGAATAGTATTAACAACATTTTGAACTTTATATAATCCTTATAATTTTAGAATCCCTATTATGAGTTTCTTAGTCATAATGCAAGAACAGATTCATTTTCAGTATTGCACTTTTATCAACTTTAATAGTGAAACCTTTTTAAATAAAATATTTTAAACTATCTGAATAAATTGGGACATCAAAAAAAATTTAAAATGAAACATCCCAAGCTTCCATGGTACGCTTTCCTTTGAATAAAATAGTAGCGTGTGTTGTACGCAACCTTGAGTTTTAACACACGCCACAACCAATCAAACTAGCCGTTATGAATAGTAATAACTAAATTTTGAAATTATATATATTTTATATTTTAAAATGGACTTCATTTTTGGATTCGGAATATCGAATTTAGCCTAAGGTGAAATTTTGGTACTTTTCGGATAACATTCATATTTTGATGAATAGTGAAAATTACTAAATTTTAATTAAAAACAACTTTTTTAATCAAAATAAATAATAGTGATAAATTATGAATTTTAGTAGTTTTAAAGTATATTTAGAATATATTTTTACCATTTAATATAATGTTGGTCATTGGACATAATTTTACAATTAAACCGAACATAAACAAGTGTCAATCTTTTGATAGTTATTATCTCTTAAAAACACGCTTTTTGTTTTGACAGCGAGAATTAATTTTAAATTAATTTCTGCCACTTCTGTGTTTTGAATTTAGAAAAATGGATTCCATATTTGGAATTAGGATGTCCAAATTGTGTAAATAGGTAACTTTTATTTTTAGACATTTTGAATAATTACTGTGGTAAATATTTTATTTACCATGGTTAAGGGTAAATCCGGTAAATAAGGGTTAGAAAATAATATTATAATAATACAAAATTACCCTAAAACGTGTCCTAACCTTATTGGTGGACACATACCCGACCATGAGCATCCTTGGGTCAATTTGGGGACCCCTTGGAGCCACTTGTATGTGGTAGGGACACTTTATATTAATAAAGTTAAAATAAAAATAAAAATAGCATAAGCTTACATCTTTTAGAAGAACAATTTTTACATAGGGTTATAAATGTAGGATTTTCGATTATAAATATTCATTCTAAAGATAAAAAGATTTCCTACATAATTATATTTTATTTATAATTTTTAGACATCAAATAAGTTAAATTATTAATGTCACAATAGTGATGCAATGTTTACCTCATTAATAAATCATTTAAATAAATAAGATTATAATGATTAAAATATTATCTAAAACCTGTCCAATTCTTATTGGTTGATGTTATTTAGAATATGAGTCATCTTATCTTCGACCTCAATGATTTTTGGACCATTATAAACCGAATATAATTATATTATAAAGTAATACTTTCACTCTTTCCTAAAGAGCCCCTCCTCTCCCTTATAAAAGGAGACCACTTCTACTCATTCCTCACACCTCTCAAGACACTTGGCTCGTCCAAACTCTGCCCAACTAAGCTCCCCACATCCCTCTCCTCCTCCTTGAAGCTTCCCCTTAGGCAGAAAGCATTTCAAGAAGTCCTTTGGTTCCAACCAAAGTGAGTTACCTAAATTAAAGGTAACGATTTCTCTTAAATTATTTTCATTTATTTTGCTTCTCCAACCCCCAAACTCTTTTTATTTCCTTTATTTTATAACAACACCAGTATCCTCAATATACTAGGATGTTGTTATAAGAAGGATTCAAACTACACATACACACAACTCCATCTAATGGATGATGAACATAATGTTTCTGTGGATGGCAAACTAACGCCTCACGAAACGATGATTGCTCAAATACATATTACCGCCTCTCATGGTGGCCATTATGATGGAACTGTAATTAAATATGATATTAATGATATATATTTTATATATAAGCTTCTGTAATTCCATTTTATTTCATACCATTATTCGTTTCATGTTGTATATACATACGATAATTTCATTTGAGGAAGTGCGGACTACCGCCCCCTTAAAATGATATGACTCGTTCATACCACACATGGAACGTATAAAGGATGGTGTTAATGAACTTAAGTAACATATATAAAATATTATATTATACTGTAATAGTAATATACCTAAGTATCATTTGGATTCAATTCTTTTAAAATAAAAATTAAATGGAAGTTGCGTTCGTGCGTACGTACGGACTACCGTCTCCACGAACGCGATGAGATTCATCCTCCATCGTATCCATTCAAGTATAATTATCATTTGATGATTTAAAAATGATGTTTAAGGACTTGATACCATTATGGATTTGAATAATATACAACCTATCCTTTACAAACATGTCTTACGTAACAAAACATACAAAAGAAAACAAGTAAGTTAACACCCGAAACAACGATAATACTAAGATATTATTATCAAATCAATATTAAAAGATCATATATGATATCATATTAATATATATGATTCTTGTATAATTTAATAACAATTATTTCACCATTATACAGGAGGTTAACCTACCCCAACCAAAGAAAAGTACAAGGTAAGGGATTTTCTTCTCTCACTTTCAATTCCGTGAGATTTCCATTGTTCGCCACTAAATTATTGAAAGTGGTGTATTGTGTACTAACATTTGATATATATTATCATGATTCTATTTATATTCATGTTATTCTGTAAATAATTTGGTGGTTATTAACTTTTGGCCATACGACTCAGTTGATTAACGTGGTAATGGGTTTTCATCTCACTCCTTATTCTCATGAGATTCATGCCATATTGCCACCATTACCTTTTGTGTGGTGTATGTACTGCCCATAATTATATTCTTTGTGTAATACAATCTAATTTATGTGTACTTACATATTCATTGTATGATACCTCTTTCATGGGTTGTATGTTTCATAAGTTACCAAACTGGTAAGGGTTATTTCACAATCTCTTCATTATCTGAGGTTGTTTATACGTAATAATCTACTGGGATCTCGTTATCATCCACATCCATGTTTCTTCAAAATGTATTTCAAAACATTTTTAATATTTAAAAGAATATGAGTTAAAGTCATTTATACCCTTGTTTTAATTTTTATAAGAGGTTCATAAGGGAATCTTTCCGTCGTTTTCCAAACAAGGTGCTTTTAACCTTTTCGACAGAATTAAGATAAGAATGTTTTTTTAAATTATACGGCGGGTGCGGTTATTTTCCGCCGTTATAAAATCGTCAAAGCTTCCCTTAAAAGCATATAAGATTATTTTCAAAGAAAATGTTTGATTTTATATGGATCTTAAATGATTTCAAAATAAAAGGAGATATTTCTTTAAAAAGAATTTTGATTTCATCTATGTCAACATCCTTTGATGGGTTTTAAGATTATTTGAAGTTGATTTATTATGATACAAAACTTCTATATTTTTTTGAAGGTTTTGTGATATGTTTGACTGTGGATGTGCTATTTTTATACCATTCATAGTTTATGGTGAAAGTATTGACATTTCGTATGCTAGTTCTAATAAGAATGTTTATGTTATATTTCAATCTTTACTTCATATGAATGTGTTGGACAAGTATGCTCCAGGTTGGGGACTGGTTAAAGTAAGCCCTCCAGGTTGGGGACTGGTAAAAGTAAGCCCTCCAGGTTGGGGACTGGTAAAAGTAAGCCCTCTAGGTTAGGGACTGGTAAAAGTAAGCCCTCCGGGTTGGTGTCCGGTTATTAGAGGCACTCCGGGTTGGTGTCCGGTTATTAGAGGCACTCCGGGTTGGGTTCCGGTTACAGTTAGCCCCAAGGTCTTGGGACGAGGCCTTGAAAAGTAATTAAAGATTATCATTATGCATTCCAACATTATGAAAGTGGTTATTGATTTTGCATGTGATTATTCAATTAGTAGAATATCCATGTGAACAAGTAAATGGCATTATTTCATTTTACTTTTTCCATACTATGTTGAAGTTCAAGTTTAAAAGGCTTTTGTTTTAGTAATTCATTGCCTTAAATGTTTATGCTTATTTTTGAATGTTCCGCTATATTGTTATCCTTACTGGGCATTTGAGCTCACCCCTTTTCTATGTTTTATTTTTCCCAGGATGTGAAGATGTAAGTTATGAATGACCTGCAGGGATATTATGAGGGGATTATAGTGTGGACTGTGGAAACATTATGTTGTTGTAGTAGTTTTTCATTTTATGATATAATGTAAAACTTATGAATATATCTAGTGTTTCCAAGGCTACTAAACCAATCGGTCTTTCGAGATTTGATCTTTCTTGTGATCATGCCAATGTTATGTAATAATGCACCGACTCTGGGTAACTGGGGTCGGGGCGTTACAGTTGGTATCAGAGGAAGTTTAGTACAAACCTTGGAAACTAGATTTAGATAAACTCTGATTAGAGCACGTAGACCTAAGATGAACTTTCAGGATTAGTATAGAAGAACCTCCGAGAATTTTGGTATCGTAGAGATTTTGTGAGTTTTCCGAGAAATACATCCCTGTCTGGATACGAGCAGGTAGAGGCGGCTCTAGCACAGATGTACCTAGGGGTAAAACCCGAAAACACCGCTTTGAGCTAGACTCGAACGAGAACTGGTGCACGACAACGGGCCTTGCTGCACTCTTGGTTACGACACTCCCGGGGGATATGCTTAGGATAACTCTCATTTTCTTACAAATCATTATGAAGGGTTTATGAGTATATACTTTCTCAAAGAAAACATTTTTACGATTATGGATTAATCCATAAATAGTTCAATTTATGTTAAGTGTTTTATAAGTATGGGATTATGTATTTTGATTCATAAACTGATCTAGTTTATGCCATTGTTTAGAAATGGCGCCCAGTAGAAGGAATGAGAACTCCAGAAATGCACATGATCCAAAGAGAAGGAAGGATCATATCTTTCATGGTCTTAATCTAGAATTGATAAGAGAAATAGTCTCCCATGTATTATCATCATATGAAGAAATAATATCATGTGTTGATAAGATAAGTAAAGAGTTTACTGAGTCCTATGGCTTTGAAGGGAAGCAAGAGAAGAAAAGGATGGAAGAGATAAAAATGGATAAAGGGAAGAGGGAAAAGAAGAATTTTCCCATATGTGGTAACTGTGGGAAGAAACACCCTGGAACTTGACTGAAAGGAATGGGAGTTTGTTATAAGTGTGGAGGAAAAGGGCACAAAGTACGTGACTGCAAGGGTGAGAAAATGGTTTCAAATGTACAATGCTTCATTTGCAAAGAGTTTGGACACTACGCGAACCTATGCCCCAGTCATCAGACTATGCCGCAAATGATGCTATTGGATAATAATCAAGTTATGATACTACCACAGATGAAGAGGAATGATTAGAGTTCTTATGTTGATTATGTCAATTGAGTGTTGTATCAACAATATACTTGTTATAATAATTATGGAGTATATAAGGATTGTACTGCAGTACTATTTCATTAAGGACTTGAGATTGTGTGGAACAAAGAAAAGTGACTCAATAGCAGGATAAATTTTTGGAAAATATATGGTTGAGAGAAAGATAAACCATAATATGGTTCTGATACCGAGTTAGTGATTTTAGAATAATACATGATTGATTTGGATAAATTATGTTGGATATTCCTGACTACCTTGAAACTGATTAATGATTTGTATATTCCATCATTTTTTTGGGGTTTAAAACATTTTTGGATTGATGAAGTATATCCAGCATTCTATATGGAATAGGGGAGCATGAATGTAATCAATAAGGAATATAAAAATTCAAGATGTTTCAGTTTATTAAAAGAATACAAGATAAAGGTATTCATATGCTATTACGGGGTAAAAAGGATCTATATTATGTTTACCTTCCTTATAAATGTTGGACTGTGAGTTTGGACAGAAGTATTTTGGATAGTTCTAGTTTGGATTATTTTGGATTACCATAAAAGGACAACCCGGAGGTCGGGCGGCAACCCGTCGCGTCCGGCAAGGCTGCGAGACTTGAACCCGCAACCGAAGGGCGACAAGGGTGTATCACCTACCACTGGCCCACGAGATGTCCTGGATTAAATAATGTTGTTTTTTTAAAGATCTGGTAGTGAATTATAAATTCATTTATTTTGGAACCCTGTACGAATTACATTCTATTATCTTTTAGAGTGAAAGATGAGTTTGTGGTAGAAATTTATTAATGGATAAAACTCTAATTATAAAGTAAGTATATCTCCTTATGATCTTAGCCAATCTCATAAATATATTCCTCAACATTAATAAAAGGAACTTAGAACAAAAATGTTGTCCTAGATGGTACCTTAAATCATCACTAATTCATGGCTTTGGGATTGTTGGCCTTTTCATAGCCATGTTCTCTACCACTCTCCATCAGATAATTGATGGTTATATTTATCTTCCATATCCATATTTTCCTACATGGAACCCTAGTATGTGTTATTTTCGGTAATCTTCATACTTTCCACTCTTTATTTTAAATAGAGGCCTCGTTAATTCATTTTTCGATGTGGGATTTCAACTATGATATTTTGAAACGTCAAAAATGTGTTATCCTAATACCCTATGTTTTGTTGAACCGATGGTATTTCAAATCATCATAGATTGATGAATTTAAGGACCTCAATTATACACTTGTTTGTGATTGATGATCTCAATCACTACCTATAAATATTTACGTTTTTCCTCCAATTATATGTCTCTAATTTCCACCAATGTTCTCCTAATCGAGATCATAATTTGGTGGTGACTCTTTCATTTCTCTTTTCTTCATATTAAAACTAAATTTTAGTAACCTAATTTCCGATGTGGGTTTTCCCACAAAGATATTTTCTATTTTCATCCTTTTATTTTCGAAGAACAATTTCAAATTGTGAGGACTCAATTTATTGAAGGAGGGGAGAATGTAACACCCCAAGATTTCATAGTGTGTTATTTCTTAAAAATAATTAAATAACTTGCACTACACGCAACACCGAGTTCAATCACACCATGAAGTACAAAAAAAAAGCCATTAAAAGAGGTCATGAATAGTATTAACAACATTTTGTACTTTATATAATCCTTATAATTTTAGAATCCCTATTATGAGTTTCTTAGTCATAATGCAAGAACAGATTCATTTTCAGTATTGCACTTTTATCAACTTTAATAGTGAAACCTTTTTAAATAAAATATTTTAAACTATCTGAATAAATTGGGACATCAAAAAAAAATTTAAAATGAAACATCCCAAGCTTCCACGGTACGCTTTCCTTTGAATAAAATAGTAGCGTGTGTTGTACGCAACCTTGAGTTTTAACACACTCCACAACCAATCAAACTAGCCGTTATGAATAGTAATACCTAAATTTTAAAATTATATATATTTTATATTTTAAAATGGACTTCATTTTTGGATTCGGAATATCGAATTTAGCCTAAGGTGAAATTTTGGTACTTTTCGGATAACTTTCATATTTTGATGAATAGTGAAAATTACTAAATTTTAATTAAAAACAACTTTTTTAATAAAAATAATTAATAGTGATAAATTATGAATTTTAGTAGCTTTAAAGTATATTTAGAATATATTTTTACCATTTAATATAATGTTGGTCATTGGACATAATTTTACAATTAAACCGAACATAAACAAGTGTCAATCTTTTGATAGTTATTATCTCTTGAAAACACGCTTTTTGTTTTGACAGCGGGAATTAATTTTAAATTAATTTCTGCCACTTCTGTGTTTTGAATTTAGAAAAATGGATTCCATATTTGGAATCAGGATGTCAAAATTGTGTAAATAGGTAACTTTTATTTTTAGACATTTTGAATAATTACTGTGGTAAATATTTTATTTACCATGGTTAAGGGTAAATCCGGTAAATAAGGGTTAAAAAATAATATTATAATAATACAAAATTACCCTAAAACGTGTCCTAACCTTATTGTTGGACACATACCCGACCATGATCATCCTTGGGTCAATTTGGGGACCCCTTGGAGCCACTTGTATGTGGTAGGGACACTTTATATTAATAAAGTTAAAATAAAAATAAAAATGGCATAAGCTTACATCTTTTAGAAGAACAATTTTTACATAGGGTTATACATGTTGGATTTTAGATTATAAATATTCATTAGAAAGATAAAAAGATTTCCTACATAATGATATTTTATTTATAATTTTTAGACATCAAATAAGTTAAATTATTAATGACACAATAGTGATGCAATGTTTACCTCATTAATAAATCATTTAAATAAATAAGATTATAATGATTAAAATATTATCTAAAACCAGTCCAATTCTTATTGGTTGATGTTATTTAGAATATGCGTCATCTTATCTTCGACCTCAATTATTTTTGGACCATTATAAACCGAATATAAATATATTATAAAGTAATACTTTCACTCTTTCCTAAAGAGCCCCTCCTCTCCCTTATAAAAGGAGACCACTTCTACTCATTCCTCACACCTCTCAAGCCACTTGGCTCGTCCAAACACTGCCCAACTAAGCTCCCCACATCCCTCTCCTCCTCCTTGAAGCTTCCCATTAGGCATAAAGCATTTCAAGAAGTCCTTTGGTTCCAACCAAAGTGAGTTACCTAAATTAAAGGTAACGATTTCTCTTAAATTATTTTCATTTATTTTGCTTCTCCAACCCCCAAACTCTTTTTATTTCCTTTCTTTTGTAAAAACACCAGTATCCTCAATATACTAGGATGTTGTTATAAGAAGGATTCAAACTACACATACACACAACTCCATCTAATGGATGATGAACATAATGTTTCTGTGGATGGCAAACTAACGCCTCACGAAACGATGATTGTTCAAATACATATTACCGCCTCTCATGGTGGCCATTATGATGGCACTGTAATTAAATATGATATTAATGATATATATTTTATATATAAGCTTCTGTAATTCCATTTTATTTCATACCATTATTCGTTTCATGTTGTATATACATACGATAATTTCATTTGAGGAAGTGCGGACTACCGCCCCCTTAAAATGATATGACTCGTTCATACCACACATGGAACGTACAAATGATGGTGTTAATGAACTTAATTAACATATATAAAATATTATATTATACTGTAATAGTAATATACCTAAGTATCATTTGGATTCAATTCTTTTAAAATAAAAATTAAATGGAAGTTGCGTTCGTGCGTACGTACGGACTACCGTCTCCACGAACGCGATGAGATTCATCCTCTATCGTATCCACTCAAGTATAATTATCATTTGATGATTTAAAAATGATGTTTAAGGACTTTATACCATTCTGGATTTGAATAATATACAACCTATCCTTTACAAACATGTCTTACGTAACAAAACATACAAAAGAAAACAAGTAAGTTAACACCCGAAACAACGATAATACTAAGATATTATTATCAAATCAATATTAAAAGATCATATATGATATCATATTAATATATATGATTCTTGTATAATTTAATAACAATTATTTCACCATTATACAGGAGGTTAACCTACCCCAACCAAGGAAAAGTACAAGGTAAGGGATTTTCTTATCTCACTTTCAATTCCGTGAGATTTCCATTGTTCGCCACTAAATTATTGAAAGTGGTGTATTGTGTAATACCATTTGATATATATTATCATGATTCTATTTATATTCATGTTATTCTGTAAATCATTTGGTGGTTATTAACTTTTGACCATACGACTCAGTTGATTAACGTGGTAAGGGGTTTTCATCTCACTCCTTATTCTCATGAGATTCATGCCATATTGCCACCATTACCTTTTGTGTGGTGTATGTACTGCCCATAATTATATTCTTTGTGTAATACACTCTAATTTATGTGTACTTACATATTCATTGTATGATACCTCTTTCATGGGTTGTATGTTTCATAAGTTACCAAACTGGTAAGGGTTATTTCACAATCTCTTCATTATCTGAGGTTGTTTATACGTAATAATCTACTGGGATCTCGTTATCATCCACATCCATGTTTCTTCAAAATGTATTTCAAAACATTTTTAATATTTAAAAGAATATGGGTTAATGTCATTTATACCCTTGTTTGACTTTTTATAAGAGGTTCATAGGGGAATCTTTCCGTCGTTTTCCAAACAAGGTGCTTTTAACCTTTTCGACAGAATTAAGATAAGAATGTTTTTTTAACTTATACGGCGGGTGCGGTTATTTTCCGCCATTATAAAATCGTCAAAGCTTCCCTTAAAAGCTTATAAGATTATTTTCGAAGAAAATGTTTGATTTTATATGGATCTTAAATGATTTCAAAATAAAAGGAGATATTTCATTAAAAAGAATTTTGATTTCATCTATGTCAACATCCTTTGATGGGTTTTAAGATTATTTGAAGTTGATTTATTATGATACAAAACTTCTATATTTTTTTGAAGGTTTTGTGATATGTTTGACTGTGGATGTGCTATTTTTATACCATTCATAGTTTATGGTGAAAGTATTGACATTTCGTATGCTAGTTCCAATAAGAATGTTTATGTTATATTTCAATCTTTACTTCATATGAATGTGTTGGACAAGTATGTTCCAGGTTGGGGACTGGTTAAAGTAAGCCCTCCAGGTTGGGGACTAGTAAAAGTAAGCCCTCCAGGTTGGGGACTGGTAAAAGTAAGCCCTCCAGGTTAGGGACTGGTAAAAGTAAGCCCTCCGGGTTGGTGTCCGGTTATTAGAGGCACTCCGGGTTGGTGTCCGGTTATTAGAGGCACTCCGGGTTGGGTTCCGGTTACAGTTAGCCCCAAGGTCTTGGGACGAGGCCTTGAAAAGTAATTAAAGATTATCATTATGCATTCCAACATTATTAAAGTGGTTATTGATTTTGCATGTGATTATTCAATTAGTAGAATATCCATGTGAACAAGTAAATGGCATTATTTCATTTTACTTTTGCCATACTATGTTGAAGTTCAAGTTTAAAAGGCTTTTGTTTTAGTAATTCATTGCCTTAAATGTTTATTCTTATTTTTGAATGTTCCGCTATATTGTTATCCTTACTGGGCATTTGAGCTCACCCCTTTTCTATGTTTTATTTTTCCCAGGATGTGAAGATGTAAGTTATGAATGACCTGCAGGGATATTATGAGGGGATTATAGTGTGGACTGTGGAAACATTATGTTGTTGTAGTAGTTTTTCATTTTATGATATAATGTAAAACTTATGAATATATCTAGTGTTTCCAAGGCTACTAAACCAATCGGTCTTTCGAGATTTGATCTTTCTTGTGATAATGCCAATGTTATGTAATAATGCACCGACTCTGGGTAACTGGGGTCGGGGCGTTACAGTTGGTATCAGAGGAAGTTTAGTACAAACCTTGGAAACTAGATTTAGATAAACTCTGATTAGAGCACGTAGACCTAAGATGAACTTTCAGGATTAGTATAGAAGAACTTCCGAGAATTTTGGTATCGTAGAGATTTTGTGAGTTTTCCGAGAAATACATCCCTGTCTGGATACGAGCAGGTAGAGGCGGCTCTGGCACAGATGTACCTAGGGGTAAAACCCGAAAACACCGCATTGAGCTAGACTCGAACGGGAACTGGTGCACGACAACGGGCCTTGCAGCACTCTTGGTTACGACACTCCCGGGGGATATGCTTAGGATAACTCTCATTTTCTTACAAATCATTATGAAGGGTTTATGAGTATATACTTCATCAAAGAAAACATTTTTATGATTATAGATTATATCCATAAATAGTTCAATTTATGTTAAGTGTTTTATAAGTATGGGATTATGTATTTTGATTCATAAACTGATCTAGTTTATGCCATTGTTTAGAAATGGCGCCCAGTAGAAGGAATGAGAACTCCAGAAATGCACATGATCCAAAGAGAAGGAAGGATCATATCATTCATGGTCTTAATCTAGAATTGATAAGAGAAATAGTCTCCCATGTATTATCATCATATGAAGAAATAATATCATGTGTTGATAAGATAAGTAAAGAGTTTACTGAGTCCTATGGCTTTGAAGGGAAGCAAGAGAAGAAAGGGATGGAAGAGAGAAAAATGGATAAAGGGAAGAGGGAAAAGAATAATTTTCCCATATGTGGTAACTGTGGGAAGAAACACCCTGGAACTTGCCTGAAAGGAATGAGAGTTTGTTATAAGTGTGGAGGAAAAGGGCACAAAGTACGTGACTGCAAGGGTGAGAAAATGGTTTCAAATGTACAATGCTTCTTTTGCAAGGAGTTTGGACACTACGCGAACCTATGCCCCAGTCATCAGACTATGCCGCAAATGATGCTATTGGATAATAATCAAGTTATGATACTACCACATATGAAGAGGAATTATTAGAGTTCTTATGTTGATTATTTCAATTGAGTGTTGTATCAACAATGTACTTGTTATAATAATTATGGAGTATATAAGGATTGTACTGCAGTACTATTTCATTAAGGACTTGAGATTGTGTGGAACAAAGAAAAGTGACTCAATAGCAGGATAAATTTTTGAAAAATATATGGTTGAGAGAAAGATAAACCATAATATGGTTCTGATACCGAGTTAGTGATTTTAGAATAATACATGATTGATTTGGATAAATTATGTTGGATATTCCTGACTACCTTGAAACTGATTAATGATTTGTATATTCCATCATTTTTTTGGGGTTTAAAACATTTTTGGATTGATGAAGTATATCCAGCATTCTATATGGAATAGGGGAGCATGAATGTAATCAATAAAGAATATGGTAATTCAAGATGTTTCAGTTTATTAAAAGAATACAAGATAAAGGTATTCATATGCTATTACGGGGTAAAAAGGATCTATATTATGTTTACCTTCCTTATAAATGTTGGACTGTGAGTTTGGACAGTAGTATTTTGGATAGTTCTAGTTTGGATTATTTTGGATTACCATAAAAGGACAACCCGGAGGTCGGGCGGCAACCCGTCGCGTCCGGCAAGGCTGCGAGACTTGAACCCGCAACCGAAGGGCGACAAGGGTGTATCACCTACCACTGGCCCACGAGATGTCCTGGATTAAATAATGTTGTTTTTTTTAATGATCTGGTAGATGAATTATAAATTGATTTATTTTGGAACCCTGTACGAATTACATTCTATTATCTTTTAGAGTGAAAGATGAGTTTGTGGTAGAAATTTATTAATGGATAAAACTCTAATTATAAAGTAAGTATATCTCCTTATGATCTTAGCCAATCTCATAAATATATTCCTCAACATTAATAAAAGGAACTTAGAACAAAAATGTTGTCCTAGATGGTACCTTAAATCATCACTAATTCATGGCTTTGGGATTGTTGGCCTTTTCATAGCCATGTTCTCTACCACTCTCCATCAGATAATTGATGGTTAGATTTCTCTTCCATATCCATAGTTTCCTACATGGAACCCTAGTATGTGTTATTTTCGGTAATCTTCATACTTTCCACTCTTTATTTTAAATAGAGGCCTCGTTAATTCATTTTTCGATGTGGGATTTCAACTATGATATTTTGAAATTTCAAAAATGTGTTATCCTAATACCCTATGTTTTGTTGAACCGATGGTATTTCAAATCATCATAGATTGATGAATTTAAGGACCTCAATTATACACTTGTTTGTGATTGATGATCTCAATCACTACCTATAAATATTTACGTTTTTCCTCCAATTATATGTCTCTAATTGCAACCAATGTTCTCCTAATCGAGATCATAATTTGGTGGTGACTCTTTCATTTCTCTTTTCCTCATATGAAGACTAAATTTTAGTAACCTAATTTCCGATGTGGGTTTTCCCACAAAGATATTTTCTATTTTCAACCTTTTATTTTCGAAGAACAATTTCAAATTGTGAGGACGCAATTTATTGAAGGAGGGGAGAATGTAACACCCCAGGATTTCATAGTGTGTTATTTCTTAAAAATAATTCAATAACTTGCACTACACGCAACACCGAGTTCAATCACACCATGACGTACAAAAAAAAGCCATTAAAAGAGGTCATGAATAGTATTAACAACATTTTGAACTTTATATAATCCTTATAATTTTAGAATCCCTATTATGAGTTTCTTAGTCATAATGCAAGAAGAGATTCATTTTCAGTATTGCACTTTTATCAACTTTAATAGTGAAACCTTTTTAAATAAAATATTTTAAACTATCTGAATAAATTGGGACATCAAAAAAAAATTTAAAATGAAACATCCCAAGCTTCCACGGTACGCTTTCCTTTGAATAAAATAGTAGCGTGTGTTGTACGCAACCTTGAGTTTTAACACACTCCACAACCAATCAAACTAGCCGTTATGAATAGTAATACCTAAATTTTGAAATTATATATATTTTATATTTTAAAATGGACTTCATTTTTGGATTCGGAATATCGAATTTATCCTAAGATGAAATTTTGGTACTTTTCGGATAACTTTCATATTTTGATGAATAGTGAAAATTACTAAATTTTAATTAAAAAAAAACTTTTTTAATCAAAATAATTAATAGTGATAAATTATGAATTTTAGTAGTTTTAAAGTATATTTAGAATATATTTTTACCATTTAATATAATGTTGGTCATTGGACATAATTTTACAATTAAACCGAACATAAACAAGTGTCAATCTTTTGATAGTTATTATCTCTTAAAAACACGCTTTTTGTTTTGACAGCGGGAATTAATTTTAAATTAATTTCTGCCACTTATGTGTTTTGAATTTAGAAAAATGGATTCCATATTTGGAATCAGGATGTCCAAATTGTGTAAATAGGTAACTTTTATTTTTAGACATTTTGAATAATTACTGTGGTAAATATTTTATTTATCATGGTTAAGGGTAAATCCGGTAAATAAGGGTAAAAAAATAATATTATAATAATACAAAATTACCCTAAAACGTGTCCTAACCTTATTGGTGGACACATACCCGACCATGATCATCCTTGGGTCAATTTGGGGACCCCTTGGAGCCACTTGTATGTGGTAGGGACACTTTATATTAATAAAGTTAAAATAAAAATAAAAATGGCATAAGCTTACATCTTTTAGAAGAACAATTTTTAGATAGGGTTATACATGTTGGATTTTAGATTATAAATATTCATTAGAAAGATAAAAAGATTTCCTACATAATTATATTTTATTTATAATTTTTAGACATCAAATAAGTTAAATTATTAATGACACAATAGTGATGCAATGTTTACCTCATTAATAAATCATTTAAATAAATAAGATTATAATGATTAAAATATTATCTAAAACCTGTCCAATTCTTATTGGCTGATGTTATTTAGAATATGAGTCATCTTATCTTCGACCTCAATGATTTTTGGACCATTATAAACCGAATATAATTATATTATAAAGTAATACTTTCACTCTTTCCTAAAGAGTCCCTCCTCTCCCTTATAAAAGGAGACCACTTCTACTCATTCCTCACACCTCTCAAGCCACTTGGCTCGTCCAAACACTGCCCAAATAAGCTCCCCACATCCCTCTCCTCCTCCTTGAAGCTTCGCCTTAGGCAGAAAGCATTTCAAGAAGTCCTTTGGTTCCAACCAAAGTGAGTTATCTAAATTAAAGGTAACGATTTCTCTTAAATTATTTTCATTTATTTTGCTTCTCCAACCCCCAAACTCTTTTTATTTACTTTCTTTTGTAAAAACACCAGTATCCTAAATATACTAGGATGTTGTTATAAGAAGTATTCAAACTACACATACACACAACTCCATCTAATGGATGATGAACATAATGTATCTGTGGATGGCAAACTAACGCCTCACGAAACGATGATTGTTCAAATACATATTACCGCCTCTCATGGTGGCCATTATGATGGAACTGTAATTAAATATGATATTAATGATATATATTTTATATATAAGCTTCTGTAATTCCATTTTATTTCATACCATTATTCGTTTCATGTTGTATATACATACGATAATTTCATTTGAGGAAGTGCGGACTACCGCCCCCTTAAAATGATATGACTCGTTCATACCACACATGGAACGTATAAATGATGGTGTTAATGAACTTAAGTAACATATATAAAATATTATATTATACTGTAATAGTAATATACCTAATTATCATTTGGATTCAATTCTTTTAAAATAAAAATTAAATGGAAGTTGCGTTCGTGCGTACGTACGGACTACCCTCTCCACGAACGCGATGCGATTCATCCTCCATCGTATCCATTCAAGTATAATTATCATTTGATGATTTAAAAATGATGTTTAAGGACTTTATACCATTCTGTATTTGAATAATATACAACCTATCCTTTACAAACATGTCTTACGTAACAAAACATACAAAAGAAAACAAGTAAGTTAACACCCGAAACAACGATAATACTAAGATATTATTATCAAATCAATATTAAAAGATCATATATGATATCATATTAATATATATGATTCTTGTATAATTTAATAACAATTATTTCACCATTATACAGGAGGTTAACCTACCCCAACCAAGGAAAAGTACAAGGTAAGGGATTTTCTTATCTCACTTTCAATTCCGTGAGATTTCCATTATTCGCCACTAAATTATTGAAAGTGGTGTATTGTGTACTACCATTTGATATATATTATCATGATTCTATTTATATTCATGTTATTCTGTAAATCATTTGGTGGTTATTAACTTTTGGCCATACGACTCAGTTGATTAACGTGGTAAGGGGTTTTCATCTCACTCCTTATTCTCATGAGATTCATGCCATATTTCCACCATTACCTTTTGTGTGGTGTATGTACTGCCCATAATTATATTCTTTGTGTAATACACTCTAATTTATGTGTACTTACATATTCATTGTATGATACATTTTTCATGGGTTGTATGTTTCATAAGTTACCAAACTGGTAAGGGTTATTTCACAATCTCTTCATTATCTGAGGTTGTTTATACGTAATAATCTACTGGGATCTCGTAATCATCCACATCCATGTTTCTTCAAAATGTATTTCAAAACATTTTTAATATTTAAAAGAATATGGGTTAAAGTCATTTATACGCTTGTTTGACTTTTTATAAGAGGTTCATAAGGGAATCGTTCCGTCGTTTTCCAAACAAGGTGCTTTTAACCTTTTCGACAGAATTAAGATAAGAATGTTTTTTTAACTTATACGGCGGGTGCGGTTATTTTCCGCCCTTATAAAATCGTCAAAGCTTCCCTTAAAAGATTATAAGATTATTTTCAAATAAAATGTTTGATTTTATATGGATCTTAAATGATTTCAAAATAAAAGGAGATATTTCTTTGAAAAGAATTTTGATTTCATCTATGTCAACATCCTTTGATGGGTTTTAAGATTATTTGAAGTTGATTTATTATGATACAAAACTTCTATATTGTTTTGAAGGTTTTGTGATATGTTTGACTGTGGATGTGCTATTTTTATACCATTCATAGTTTATGGTGAAAGTATTGACATTTCGTATGCTAGTTCCAATAAGAATGTTTATGTTATATTTCAATCTTTACTTCATATGAATGTGTTGGACAAGTATGTTCCAGGTTGGGGACTGGTTAAAGTAAGCCCTCCAGGTTGGGGACTGGTAAAAGTAAGCCCTCCAGGTTGGGGACTGGTAAAATTAAGCCCTCCAGGTTAGGGACTGGTAAAAGTAAGCCCTCCGGGTTGGTGTCCGGTTATTAGAGGCACTCCGGGTTGGTGTCCGGTTATTAGAGGCACTCCGGGTTGGGTTCCGGTTACAGTTAGCCCCAAGGTCTTGGGGCGAGGCCTTGAAAAGTAATTAAAGTTTAGCATTATGCATTCCAACATTAGGAAAGTGGTTATTGATTTTGCATGTGATTATTCAATTAGTAGAATATCCATGTGAACAAGTAAATGGCATTATTTCATTTTACTTTTGCCATACTATGTTGAAGTTCAAGTTTAAAAGGATTTTGTTTTAGTAATTCATTGCCTTAAATGTTTATGATTATTTTTGAATGTTCCGCTATATTGTTATCCTTACTGGGCATTTGAGCTCACCCCTTTTCTATGTTTTATTTTTTCCAGGATGTGAAGATGTAAGTTATGAATGACCTGCAGGGATATTATGAGGGGATTATAGTGTGGACTGTGGAAACATTATGTTGTTGTAGTAGTTTTTCATTTTATGATATAATGTAAAACTTATGAATATATCTAGTGTTTCCAAGGCTACTAAACCAATCGGTCTTTCGAGATTTGATATTTCTTGTGATCATGCCAATGTTATGTAATAATGCACCGACTCTGGGTAACTGGGGTCGGGGCGTTACATAGTTCCTTTTTGTATCTTCATATAATCACTAGGATGGTCATCCTTAAGAGTCTATGATAATAAATAATCATAGAATATTGTCTAGAAATTGACACAAACCATAATACGATGTTGACCTTACTAGGTAATAATATCCAACAATATTTTAGAAGAATCATTTAGTATATAAGTTGAAAGCCTTACACTCCTCCCTGGAGGCATCTATAGATGAAAAAATATAGAAATAATAGATTTGAGTTAGGATTCCGTCGCATGAGGTCCTACATCCCTTGAAAAAGAGGGAGGATGATGCCGCCAACACACCATGGTCAACTATTGTATACCCAATTCTAGTCAAGTGATGCCATTCATATCATATATCATGAAAAATAATCAATCACAAAACTGGGTGTTGGTTCCCAGATCAAAAATTAGAATATGTATCAGAGATTGTACTATAGGAGAAATCACTAGTGGTTTAAGGACCACCTCCTTGGGTGCATGGTCATCACCCTTTAGGGCGTGCAACCAGTGCACATTGTGGAGGTATGATGATATAATTCCAAATGAAAGCCAAACAATTAAATTTAAAAACATAATGAATTACATATAAAAATAAGGATAGGTACATAAGCTTCTTTTTGAATTGATCAAACCTCTCTGTCCACCCCATAATTCCGGTCATAGATAAATAAGGGACAGTAATAGATATAATAACATAAGAGAGACCCAAATACACACTACTAAGTCATGTTTAGGTATATGTATCTATTTCACTCAGATAATTATTTAATTCTAATAGTGATATTTATTTTTAACATTGTATTCATTATCCATTAAAATATCATTAAATTGTTTAATTTAATAGATAATTATTCACGATCCATAATGTCCCACACTACCCATGAATCAAAATATTGAATACACTTAATCCAAGACATAACATGTTTCATCTATTGTGACATGTGTTCCATGGATCAATATTACATTACTGACATCTTAAGGTGTCTTCTTTAACATATTCAGGAAATCACTATTAGGTCAAGGTAGATTCCTTTGTGTTAATTATGTTTTTAACTATGTTTTAATAAATGTAATGATATTTATATAGATAAACATGGAACTAATAATATGAAATAGCAAGATGCAAGCTATATGTTGATGTGGCATCTAAAAATGAAGGTCACATTAGTCATATCATGCCTATAACAATTCAGGCGATGAAACAAAATCATTTCATCAGACTAATTAATAGAAATCTCATTCCAACAATAATAATTTCAATAACATCACAATATATATTTTTCACCCATTGGTGAAGTTGTAACATCCTGAACTGTGATCCACTTAACATGTGTCATGATCCGGAGGGTCACAATACCTCAATAACATCTCCCCACATGCTATAGGCTACCGACTAAAAGAGAATTTTTAAAGGTGGTATAGTGGGGAGACAATACTATAATACGACAATGGCACAAAAGATACATGAATAAACAAACAATAAAATAATTAAAATATAAGTAGATAAAAATATGACTCAACCATTAACCCACAACGGTAGAAGCACAAACAAAAAACATTACTATAAACTATGGTAGCATGAATAACAAAACAACAAAATAATAATATCAAAACCTCAATTCTATTTAATATACTTGGATTCATGGAATACTAATATACAATAGGAGAGAATGGTACACACATATAAACATGATATAAATAAACTAAAAATGGAAAATAAACATATCCACTATAATCTCAAGCATATTATTGGTCATGTTCTCATATTCTCCAAATATAGATAAGGAATATAAAACTATGTAGTAGGGAAATTTACCCAATCTATACCAGCAGACATGTAATCTACTAGGTTACCAAATGTGGACCATGTATTGTGTGGGATAAAATCAATGTAGGCCACCACCAATAATGTCTAGATATAATAGAATAAGTGCTCATAATAATAGCAGTGTTATGTATAAACTAAATAATTGTAGATAGTGAATAAATAAGTCCCATCCTGATCAGGTTCCAAAAGGACATATGGTAGCTCTACCTGCAATAGATAAATGTCCAAATTTATGTCTCATTAGTAACCATATTATTAATAATATTATGTATATATATGTTATTATTATATACTAAACCCACCTATATTGACTATGTTCCTGCAAACATAAGTAGCCTTATTCCTGGATTACTCGGTCCTTCTTGGGTCGGGGCATAAATCATTCATCCATAACAAATTTTATTGAGCCTATAAGCTCGTGAAAAATGAAAAAAGTCCTTTATCTCCCGGTTAATGAGATAAACCATGATTTTCACTCAATATGGGAGTTGATTCATTATGCCAACCCCATAAACTAGGGATTTGGTGCATCATTCCCACCATCCATATCATTTCAATGGTGTTAGATGTCATGCTCAACACCCAATGGAAGGGAGAGAGAATCATTGTTCTCAACAATAACTTTAACCGTCCTTCCATGACAAATAATAATTCCATAATCATATTTATAATTATAATATCCATGAGGACTTATATATCATTCATTATATCCCCCAATCCCAAATATAAGAAAATGGAATTTTAATTCATATGTAATTAAAACATAAAAGAGGAAAGGCCTCTCCACCCATTTCATGCATCCATTTAATACGTTTTATTACAGAAACCCACAATGATACAAGTCATTCCAATTATGAAAGTCATTTAAATATCCAAATCATTAAAATTTATTTTTAATGAATCAACTAAGTACTTAGAAGGTGACATTGTTGATTTTCACAAATAGTTATAGGGAATATTCCAAATATAAGTCAAGGTGAATTCTTAGGATGTACTCTATTGTTTGTAAAAAAATTTATAACAGAGGGTAATTCCTTTTATAATTCAATCTGAATGATTAGATAGTTTTTTAGGCATCTATTCATCTAATTATAATGGGGTAATTCAGGACGGAACACTCAAGGGGTGTCCATGATCAAGGTTGGAATCCTCTAATTAATTAACACTGATCCACTAGAGTTCAAATAGACACAAATATAAATTTATAATGATGACATAAATTTTTATGAAACATAGGACATGAGACGACATGTGGCACACTGGAATGAATTTGAAAGCATCATACCATTTGTGGAAAACAATGAGACCAACTACCTTGGGGTTCTTGATGACTCCTTAGTTGATAAATCCTTAGATTAAAAGTATATTTGAATAAATCAAAGAAATGGTTCTACACTCTGAGAATAGATAAATCAATCTTGAACCTAAATAGAGAAATAAATTTTAATGTAAACATAAATTTAAGGGAATATGAATTAATATAATATATCATGAAATCTAACACTTCCTGTGGGTCTTGATTCAATCTTTAGATCAAAGGGATATGAATAAACCTTGGTGGAGAAGCTTGGAAGATCAAGAGAGGGGGAAAACCTATGACATGATAGAAATGGAAGAGGAAAATAATGGTGGAGTTAGATAGGTTCATTATGGGTAAAATATTAATTTCACCCAAAAATATTGGGGCAAATGGATTGTTACCACGGTTTGGCCAAACCATGAAAAAACCATGTTATGCCCACTGTCCAAGGAGAGACGCCACATGATTAAGGGGCGCAATTTCATTAAAATGAAGAAACCATGAAAAAAGTCATTCTATAACCGATGTATTTTTTTCTTGGGTGTGCTTTTGGTGTCACATAGTTTCATAAAAAAAATGTATCCTATGCTTCTCAAATGGTTCCAAACACTGTTACCCCACACGATTAGTAATAACCATGCGGTAACCATTCGACTTACCATGTTTTCCAAATTTTTCTTTTCTTCATGCTATGAAAGAGCCCCATACACATGTGGGAAATTTATTAGTCCATAATTAATGTTTACTAAGATAAAATAGGAGACTCATATTTAAGAAACAATAGTACATACCATTGTGAAAATATGGGTTATTTCATGTAGCATCTTCTAGAAACCATAAGATTTCATCTATGGTATTAATTTATTTCCTTGTGAAATAAAATATCATGCGTGGAATTAAATAATTTTTATTCATTATTTTATATATTAATTAAGGAAATATTTCGACTTAATCTATTCTGTAATATTTATTACAGAATTCAAAATTCTTTCTTAATTCTCTTTACTGGTCGTATGATTTCAAAATTCATATTATAGCAGTGAAATCTCTAATTCATGATGATCCAATAAATAGAATAATATATAAGATGTTTATTAATATTATCAATTTTCTTTCTTTTAACATAATACACATTGAATGATCTTCAATGTTCAATATTGAGATTTACTAACCCATCTGGTTCATCGGTATTTTCCAGTTCAGTTTCTTACATATAAGCAGAATCCATCATAACATCTAATGTATTAGATATTAAATCTATTTAATCTTCTTCTGGACAATCTTCATTGTCTCCTTCTTCTTTGATAACAAATACCTCCTTTATAATTTCTGTCTAGATGAACTCCAAATTTTAGATAGTCTTACATGAGAGAATCATTTTCACTACTTCCATATAACATATGCATCACTTTCTTTATCATCAAATCCTCTATATCACCATTCTACAATATGTATAAACTCATAAAATTGAATGAACAATAATGTATAATTCCTATGAATATACCCTTTCATATCTTAAAATATCAAAAAAAAAGAGGAAGGTAATCAACATGAAATCCTTTTCTTCTCCTATGTCAATAGTGAGATTTTACTTTTCTGGGGACTTCAATTACATCTCTTTACTTATCCTGGTTGATGTGACTTATATATTAACTCAATTTTCATATGAATCCATGAAAATTAATAGGCCATCCACCAATATAATAGATAAATCATATGATTCAAGAGTTCTGACCATCATATTGAACAGCGGTGGAAATTTCAGAGTACCTTTTTAACAATATAATTTAATGTTTTCTCGTACCCATTTCATTTAATTTCTCAAACAATCACAATTATTCAGCTGATGAAATATTAAAAATTATAATTACGATGATTTTTTAAAATCAACTAACTTGTTATGAAGAACTTTTCTCTTTTCATCCATCACCTTATAATCACTTTCATGATGATTAGAGAGTGTTTTTCAGATGGACATTATACTATTACATCTCATCACATTCATATATATCTGATCCTACAACACTCTAAATAGTGAATTTTTATCTTTGGGATCATCCTCAATCACTTTCTTGTTAAACTTATCAATACACTATCCTATCACATTATTTGCATGAATCCACTAGAAATTGGAGGATCTAACTTTCATCCAATCAAATTAAAGATAAATTCGATTTGTATTTTTCTAAACCTGAATGTTATTCACATCAATGAGTGTAAATACATTGAAGTTAACTAATTTCTCCAATCCTAAATAGTAGATAAATATCCAAAACTATTATCTTTACCCCAATACCCCAAGTTATACCTCGAAACTCCTTGAAAGGAGAGAGGTAAATACACATGACACAATTTTCAAAAAATTATATGTATCTTATCCCCACATTGGTAGAAACTTTTTAATCATGTTTGAATGGGTTCTAAAGTCACTAAACACCTAAATCTATAAATATAAGCAGAAAAATTTTCTTGGTTGAGCACTAAGGTAATCTTCAAGGAGTATACCATGATGATGTGTAAATAATACTATAATACTATAATATTAACTAGTTTTGGATGATTATAGTGATTTAATCATGGTCATTCTCTGTTAAGAACATTTCATTTTCAAGAATTTAGGGACCACAAATAGCCTCCATTGGATCACTTCCACTGACTCCCCATTTTACACCACATATATTGATGTATTCCTTATATTATTGACTTGAAGGTAACCTCGAAATATGATTACATATTTATGAATTTTTTTCATCATGATAGGTTGAATTGTATTGTTTAATATATTCCACAATCTTTCCCCAAGTGAAACTCAGTTTGCATAACTATTTTCACGTAACGTCATTTTTTTACCAAACTCCAATTCTCCAAAAAAATTTAGCATTAATTAAACATATATCTTATAATTTTTTTACTAATACCTATAGTTTTTTAAGAACATTATTTACTAAAAAATATATGATTCAATTGGTTCTATAATATATTTCTTGTATAACATGAGTTCATTTAAGATTCTTATTTCTTTTAAGAATTATATTTGTCTAAGTCTAATTAGAATATAAAGTGATTAAACCTTTCCTAATTCATCAATGATTTTGAAATATGTTATATAGAATATTTAAATGAAAACATCACCATATCCTAAAACACCATCACAGTTGTAAAACATCTATCCTCTAGAAATGATTTTCATGAAAAAACTCCAATCATGTTCCATGTTCATGAAACTGAAAAATCATTTTATGGTCATAAGTTTTAAATTTCAAAATATTTAAAAACATTCATGATAAACTACCGTTTTGAAAAAAATATTTCACTATTACTAATAACATGAATTTCATGAATCCTTTACATAGGAAATAATTTTTTATAAAATTCCCAATAAACATTGACACTTTTTACACTAATATTTTAAGGTTAAATACATTGAAAAACAATGTGAAACCTCACCACTACAAATAGTCTTTATGTATTATAATATCTAAAAAAATCACCCTCATTATTTAAAATCCTTTTCATACCATAAATAGATTATCAATAAGCACATCACACTATCAATATCAATCATAGATCACTATGGTAAAAACTAGTTTCAAGAAAGGAAAGGAATAGATGAGAAATAATTTAGAAGTGACCGTAAAATGTGTTAGATCCAAGAAATATATAAATCTAACCATTGGAGCACTTGAAGTGGGTAGGTTCTAGGTAGTTGGGGGGAACTATGATCCAAGAATCAGGACAAATGATATTACCATTACAATGTTTTCAAGGATTCTACTAATTCATACAAAAATTTTAACAGTCCCCCATTTGACGTCCAAATTAATTTGGTATGAGATAACATACTAAGAACTATGGATTATTAACAAATATTATTTTAGGGTAATAATTCAATGTCACATTTTCCATAAAAAGTGCACTCGATTTCCTCCACTATCTGCTAGTACACCATACTTGGAAATTGGAGATCTTCCAATTCCACCATGATATAAAGATTGAGAATATATCATAGGAAGATGAAACGCCCATGGGATATCCAAATGAGCTTATGAAATACCCAATGATGTCACTATGAGGTCCAAAAGGTTCCATGAACAAATACGGTACAAAGAGGAATAATGTGAAGGGGAATCAAGTCTTTTATTAACTAGTCGTGGTGTTGTTTAGTATTGTACCATATAATGAAGTAGAATGGTTAATTTTATGGAGGGATAAAATGTAGTATAGTGTTGTATCATTGAGGGTGGTGCAATGAAATTAATATGAGTTCTTGGTCATACAACTTTATGATATGAGTTATTCACTTACATCATAGAAACATGGATAAATTTTAAGTGATAATAATACTATCTTTTAATAATATTGGTTGCAACATATCTGATTGATAGAAGTTTTGTTATTTTTATGATGGAAAAATTATATAGAAATGGGTTTTCGTAAAAAATAGTGGTGTGAGATACTGCAATGAGTCATGTTCTTAATATGAGTAGTTTTGAACCAAATCAACCACTACACATCACTACCTTGTCTTGAAGGGTTTAAGATGTGGTTCATGCATGGATTTTACCTTTATTCATATATTAATAAATATACGTTTTGATCATCACGCCCTATATATTAACAAGTTTATATTTATGATACACGGTATATTTAAGGATTTTTTAGTTATATATTTCACTAGTATCCCATTGGAGTTTGTGTTAAGGTAGGAGATATAAGAGATAAGACTAATAGATAAATGGACATGAATGAAAGATAAAGATTAACTATAAGGAATCAATGCTCTCTTTAAATATAATATGAGTCAATAATTTATGGGACAAACTATAAGAGGTATCATAGAGTGAGAGGGATTTAACCACTAGAGTAGGTGTGTAGGTTTGGACTTATTTTGTATTTTTCTTTTAATTGTATAATTGAAGAATTCATGTGTTACATGTTAAATGTAAATCAAGTATGTTTCTAAATATTTGTTAAAAAAATTATTTTAGTTCAATATTTTATATAATCTATCCTATTATGTAGAGTTCATCCTTGATTTAATTACACATGAACATGGGTGTCTAGTGTCATAGAAGGGGTGTAGTTGATGATGCTGCTGCTTATGTATTTAATTACATTCATCTACACTTGAGAGATTTTTATATTCATTAGTATTGCATATAAATTAATATAAATATTATCTCCTACTTTCCTCGTAAGAGTGATTATAGTTAAGGTATCAAGTATAATGTGAAAATTTTAACACCCTTATATTTTTAAAGAATACTAGGTTTAATAGAGTACACAACACATAATAAAAAGTCCAAATGAACCACAGTGTGTTATTAAAATATTATTATTTAAAAATCCCTTAGTTGTTGAATTGGTATGAATGAATATTATTATCCAAAATCTTAAATATATGACGGAACCAATCAATAAAAAATAATTTATTAATTTAAAGGAAATAATAACTCAATTCTAGTAACGTCATTTTATGTACCAAAATATATTTTATTGAAAAGTTATTTTTATTAATTTTTTTGTGAAAATATTTCAATTAATTTCTATAAGTTATATAAATTTTATTTTATAAAAATAATATCACGTTATAAATTATAATAAAAAATTATCATAGAGTGACATTTTCAAATGTTTCTAAAATATTTGATTTTGTAATGAATAATAAAAATAGTACTTCTTGTTGAAAGCTATATTTTTTAAGGTAATTACAAATTTTAAATTTATTATAAAATTATTTAAAAATAAAATTATTTATATTATATTATGATTAATAAAAGTATATTTTTTGAAATCAGATTTTTGATTTAATTTAGTATAAAAACACTTCTGTACATAAAAAAGCCTTAAAAACTATTTTTCATCCTGTTTTGTGGGGTTTTCTTAAAATTAATATATACTAAATATATGAATTTAATATTGAAAAATTTATTCCATATTTAGAATAAAGAGTTTCAAATTTGGTAAATAGATCCCTTTCATTTCTTTTGATTATGAATAGTAACAATGATGAGTTATATCACCTTGGTAATAGGAAAATATGGGTAATCTAGGTTAAAATTATGTTATAATGTCCTAATATTTCATATTAAATCTTACTGGATTAATGAAATTGAATCATTATCACCATAGTATTATTATTTTTATTTTTAATGGAATCATTTCCATGAAAAGTTTCAATATACTATTAAGATAAATTAAAGATATAACATTTCACTCTCTTAGTTTTAAATATATGTTATGCATCAATAGTGTGAAAATAAGAAGTTATTATATGAATATAAATATTATTATGGTGAATGGTGAATTTATATTAATTATTATAATTTATTTTTAATTTTTAGATTTTATATATTTTCTTTAAATCCTATCACGACACCGAAATATTGTTTATTTTGGTAAAAAAATAAATGATTTCAAAAACCTGAAAAGTTATATAAATAGATTATATAAAGTGTTCAGAGATTTTTTATCAAATTATATAATTACTGTGTTTTTATAATGTATTATATTAAAATTTAAAATTTCTATTTATGTTGATAAATTCAAATTAAATTAATAGTCTCAAAATTGACATTAATGATATTTGTTTAATATAATATTTAATTGAATAATTTTGATATTATAAAAATCATAAAAGAAAAAAAAGATAATATATGGTATAAAATTTAATCAATGTTCCACTAATTAGTCAATAATTACATTATATATATAATCATAACCTATATGAGTGGAAAATACATTATCATAGTTAATGAAAAAATTGATCAACCAAAGAATTAAACCAAATGATTAGGTTTAAAAAACTATACAAACATGTCCACATATTTTTGGTTGATGATATTTAAAACATATACTACATTATTTTCTATTATATATCCATTGGGATTCATTTTTATTAATAGTGAATTTATTATAATTTAATCTTTTAAGGAATTTCCAAAGTGTACCTCACCTTAGTTATAAAAGGAGACCTTCTCTCTCACTTCTTTTCACTACATTGAGAAATATAGATTAACCAAAACCAACAAAAATCCATTATAAACGTCTTTATCCAAATTATATAGCTAATTATTATCCTAAAATACCTACATTATGACCCTTTTATAGAGACATAGATGAGTTATTTCCAAGGAGAGGTAATCGCCTTAACCGATCAGTTTCTTTTGATTTCTTATTTTCCATATACAGATTCATAGTAGTTATCATAAAATTAAAAAATCAGTAAAATAAAAAAATGGACTTATATTATTATTATTATTAAATTATTATTATCCACCCTCTTCCCCATTAAATGTGAAGTTAGGGAATCCCTCATGCGAATATATGACTTACCCTCTGCTTGTTGATATAGAATTCATTTACGACCACAATATTTCAAGGATGATTAAAATAATGAGGTTAATGTTTATATGTGACAACAATGAAATACTTATACCCATTTATTTTCAATAACACATATATCTTTTTACCTTATAATTCATTGGAATACAATAATGTTTCTCATGTGTGTGTGTGGAATACCACCTCTATGATATAATGCGATTTTCACGTCATTTTTGTTTTACATGGATTTTAATAAGGATTTATTTTTTATATTTATATGATTTATGTATTATAATAATTTTCTAAAAATGATAATTATTATTTAACTTTATTTCATTATTTCCAGGGAAAAATGAATGCACATTCATGTGTATGTATAAACTACCATCTACATGAATCGTGTAATTTATCTTTCAATCAATAAATTTTATGGATAATCCTAAATATTTATATAATGAATATAAAAAATAATTTTATCATTATTTACATACAATATATGATATAACTAGTATAAAATTATAATCACCAAAACCACTGAATCCAAATATAGATGAAAACGATGTAGTTGTCACCCAAATTAGTGATTTTATTAATGAATATAAAATGGATGGGTGATAAAAATTTAGAAGTAAATAATATAGGTTCTAAATATATAAATACAGTTGTAAATTAAATTTATAATATATATAATAAATATATTTTTTTTATCACATATAAATAAATAAATACCTGGGGTTAGGGTTTCCTATATCCCTTTTCCTTCCATGAGACATATACCATATACCCTATTTATTTCTTCCATGTGTTGTAAATAATAAAAATTTAATATGCTACATCATGTAAAAATTTCTATTTATTGTTTTAATGGTTTATTTGATGTTATTTCATTCATTGGATTTGTGATTCAACAGTTACCCATGTAGTGAGATTTTATTTCACAATCTCATCACTATTCCAGTTTGATTCCAATGGGATAGTCTTATCTTTTATATCCATATTTTCAAATAATGTTTTAATGAATATTTTTAATATTATAAAATGATTTATTATATAAATTTTTATATATGTTTGATAATTTTAAATATTTTTGATGAAATATTTTCATCATTTTCGGAATGAGTTACTTTTAGACTTTTACTGAAAGTGTAAATGGAGTGTCTCTTTAACTTATACAGAATGAATGAAATTTTGAGACAAAAAAATTCTCAATTATTTCAATATTAATCTATATGTATAGAAGGTATTTTTAAATGACGGTGGTTTATTTTATATACATAATGGTTTTTTATTTTTGATAAATAATTTTCAATGTGAAAAGTATATTTTCCTATTGAAATATTCAACTAATATTTTTAAATTTTTTTATATCCATGTCAAAATCCTTTATATAATATTCTTATTATAATGTATTATAATGATAAAATATAATATATTTATATAGATGATTTATGATCATATTTACTTGGGAAATTACATATATTCTATAGTATTGTTCTTCTAATATGGATAGTTATTTATTTAATGTCATATTTGTTATTTTTTATTGTTTAATCATATAAAGATTTAATTAGACTTATTAAGTGAGGTATTGGGTCCCCTGTAGAACTTCAATGCATTAGTTGGTGTCATAAAAAAATCAAAACAATTTATTATTCATTACTAACCTATTTAAATTGATATAATGTCATAAATACTTGAATATATTTTTAGATGTCTTGGAATAATCCCTCACCAGTAAGATTCATATGTTTGTAATTTTCTATTCCATCATCATGGAAGTATTTATTAATGGACATTATATTATTTCATTTTTTATACCCATATAAGAGTTTATAGTTTAATTGATTATATTTATAGGGAATCATTTTGAACATAAATTATTCTTTCCATATTATTTAAACCATATAATATTTCATTGTATAGATACCCTTACTAAGAATATGAGATCTTACTTTTATTTCATTTCTTTTCCCAAGGATATGATGATAGATATTGTGAAAAATACTGATGATGTAATAATAATTTTATTCTATGTATTTTACTTTTCTAATTTGATATGTTAATCATGTTTGTATTTGGTTATTAAAGAATGCTAAACTATTAATCCATTTGGGATGAGATTACATGTATCTTGTGCCGACGTAATAAGATATCCACTAGATATATGAGACTGAGTTCGATGTTTTTATAATTAGTATCAATATAATGTTCACTACATACCTTGGTAACTAGATTAATGAAAAAATATATTGGGGAACATAACTATATGACAGACTATGATAATATTCCCAACGAAAATGAGCTTATGATTTTGATATCAGTTATAAATATATTTTTCATTAATTTTAATTGTTTCACTAGTTTTGAAATAATAAATTATGATTCATAATAATATGACATGATCAATTACATTCTATTATTTATAAATGGTTCTTAGTGGAAGGATTGCAACCCAGATCAACACATGTAATCCATGTTGGGACTTCAATCATGGTAGAGATAATGAATCTAGAGCTATAACTATAGATGGGTATACAATTAGAGATGAACAAATTACAACTATATGATGGAAGATAACTAAGGTAATGACTAGAAACGTTTTATCTGATAGATTAACTTAAAAACCAACAAAATGGTGTAATAATGTTAGACAAGTTCATACATAAACAACCATTACAATTTAATTGGACTAAAATCCATTTTTAGATACGAAATAGATAAATTCCTTAGAGAATATATTCCTTACTTTGGGATCTATTGAAAGTTAAAAGGTTTACAAGGAAATCATCCATCTCTAAATTGATTTAGATAAACAGTGTTCATTGAATCATAATACTATGGATGAGGGGGAAATAACAAGAATGGAATGAAAGGATTAATGTGACAATTATTTGATAAATATTTTCCTCATGAACAATGATCCAATATGGAAATAAAATTGTTTATTTTTTTTCAAATGATATATGGAAATGTTTCAATGTATGGATAAAAACATACAATGTTTTAAATTAATGCTATGAACATTGTACATAATCAATATAATTTTTTTGACTATTTATTTGATGGAATAAAACAAATTCTTATATGGGAACAATTATACCCAAAATTCCCATAAAATAAGGTTATATAATTGTTGAGAATGTTTTGTTTTCGACAATAAAAATTGTTTTTATTTAAAGGGGGAGATTGTTGAGGCCAATACTCTTAATCTTTTTGATGATTTTGATGCTCACAAATACCCTTAATTATTTTCTACTGATTTTAATTTTATTATATTTCAGGTTTTATATTTTATATATTCATATTTTTAGAAGATTATTCATGATTTTTTTACAACATGGAACAAGTGTTAAAGAGTTTGGGAATTTTATTCAATGTATTCTGGAAACACTATTTATACCCTACATGTGAAAACATACCATAAAAAATGGAACCTGTTGTTTACTTTACAAGTTATCAGAAAATTACGGATATTCAACCATACGTTATCGAAAAAGTATGAAAAAGAACCCTACGTTAGAAATGAAACCTACATTTGGGATATTAGAAAAGTATAGAATGATAACCGTACAGATGAGTTAAACATTACATTTGTTTCTCAAAAGTATAGTTCATCAACCTTACTTTTGTAAACAACCTTACGTTTATCAGATATGTATGGATCTTGTACCTTTCATTTGAAATCTTATAAACGTTTGGATCATTTATCACACGTTTGAGAGTTAAAGAAAAAAGTATGGATGAATAACCCTGCGTTTGTGATCAACAAGACATTGGAAACCTTTCGTTGGAAGGCTACATTATAAACCTTACCTTTATGATCTACGTAACGTTTGGAGGGTGCATACTATAAAACTCAACCTTATGTTTGAAGGATATGTCATCAACCTTACGCTTATGATCTACGTTATGTTCAGAGGATGCATACTATACAACTCATCCTTATGTTTGGTGTCAGAGAGTTTAAAGTTGATATTATAATTCAACGATTTCCAAGAGAATTATCTGGCTGATTTTTAGATGGATTAAAATCTGTTTTTAAAGCCCATCTTTGACGAGTTTAGAGCCATTTACGGATCAAATTAAAAGGATATTATCATTGATAATTACAATGAGAGTTACGAATACTCTATAAATTCAAATTTTTGAATTATGTGAGTAAAAAGGAAGAGATTGTGGATATGTTTTTTTGCAGAGGAAGTATTTTTTTAAGGTGTGTGTGAGTACGAACTGCATACAGTGATTAGGAACACAAGTGCAGATACATCTATCAAAATATGAGATATGTTTTTCAAATATTATATAAGAAAAATATAGATCAATCACGATCGATATTTTAGTTGATTAAGAAGAGCGATAAAAGATCAATTTGTTAAAGAAGAAAATACATGACAGAATATTCACTTATTTTACATTAAAGAGCAACTATTAGTCTACTACTACTGATGTTGTGATTTATATTTCTATATATACTCCAAAGGGATTGACTCAAAATGACTCTTATTTGAATATTATCATTTTTGAAGATGACAAACCATTTACAATCAATTGCATTCTCTTGCAATTGTGAAGAAGAGTCCGGGGAGTATTTTCAAAGAAGAAGAACTTTTTATCTTGAGATACTAGATTCTCATTCTAAGATGTGTAGGTTTTGGGATTGAGCTAGAAGACTATGTTTTTCCATAGATTTTAAAGGTGTAAACATCCCACACTTATTTGTTGAATGGTCTGTTGAGATGATGAGTAGATAGTGGAAATCACCAAGCTCGTAGAGTAGAGCGTTGTTGGAGTGGACTAGGGGCCTTCTGTTCCCTAAATCCACTATATATTTTGTGTCCCTGAATTTTATATTTCCACTGCATTAATATATCTGATTAGAGATAAAGGACAGAACAAAATCTCATGATGATTTTCGAAAAGACACAATTCAACCCCCTCTTGTGTAAATTTGATATAATATCGATCCAACAATTGGTATCAGAGGCTGGACTATTGACAAAGCTCTATCAAGCTAAAAGCGATTAAGGAATATACACAGAGCAAGATAACTGAAACCAGAGAGGGAATGTATATGGTCAGAGCACTGTACTTCAATGGAGAAAGCCATGGATGCTGGAAGTCGCAAATGCTTATCTATATAAAAAACCATGGATATAGATTATATTCAAAGATATTGACTCCATATGAAATACCTGAATATCCTAAAACATGGAGTGAAGCTAATGAAGTAGAATATGATATGAACTCAAAGGAAATGAATGAAATTATATGTGGTCTAGGACCTGTTTAATTTAACAGAGTATCTCAATGCCCGACATCATATGAGATGTGGAAAACTATTGTCGTTCCTTATGAATAAACTAACAATATTAGGGAAATGAGATATAGTACTGGTAAGATTAAATTTGATACATTCAGAATGGTTGAAGGTGAAAGATTTACTCCAATGAGTGGAGGGATGATAGATATTTTAAATAATATAACATCTTTTGTAGATCCCATTAAACAAGCCGATAAAGCTTTAAAACTAGTGAGTGTACTGCCTACTAAATGGAATGGAATCTCTACTGCAATCAGACAGTCACCAACTATCAAATACTTAACCATGAGAGAACCGTATGGAACACTAATGATATATGAAGTTGAGATGAAATATAAAGAAAATGTGCATAAAGTGTTTATCATGTAAGATGACACTACCTTAAAAGTGTCATCATAGAGTAAAAACAAAAAGATGAAGAAAAGTGTAAAAGTGAAATAAAAAAGTTCTGATTTATAAAATTCTGATGTAGAACTCGCTCAACTAGCCAAAAAATTCACTAAATCCTATATAAAGAAGAAGGGATTTATAAAATCCATAAAAAAGGATGACAAGGAAGTCAGATGTTGTGAGTGCAAGTAAATGGGGCACATTAGACCTGACCGTCCTCAGCTAAAAGAAGACAAGAAGAAGAAATTTTTCAAAAGAAAGGATTATGAGCATAAGGACAAAAAAGTAATGAATGCTACATGGAGTGTATCTGAAGACTCCAGTACCACTTTTGAATCCGAATCAGAAAAGGAATAAGTAAATCTGAATGCTAACATGTGTTTTATGGCAGAAACAGATGAGGTACAATCTTACTACTATTCAGACTCTAGTCCATAATCTTGTCACTGTAATGAAAAACCTTAAGCCTACTGCAATATGCTTGAAGAAAAATATGATTCTCTATTTAAGAAGAATAAGTCTTTAAAGATAATTTATAGGGCTGTTACTGATGTAAGAGATACAATGCTGGAACAACATATGGAGTTAACTAAAACGTTGAAATCAATTAACACTAACACTAATGATAATGAATCAAAGATAAAAACACTGCAAACTGAAGTGGAAACTTATAAAAATGCATCCCTTGTTTTTACTAAAGGAGAAAATATATTAAATTAAATTCTTGGGAAAATGTCATTAAAAATGAAATATTTGGAATTAGCAGTAAAGGTGAAAAACCTAAGCTATACAAGAATTATTTTATTCCAAGTACAAAAAGATTAAATTGTAATTACTATGGAACTAGGGGAAATATTTCTAAAAACTATTTTATAAGAAAAACCCAAATATGTGGTATTAAGAAGTCTTTTTTATCAAATAATTTATTTTACTCTCTTGAAATTAGAAAATCAAAGCAAGTTTGGATTCCAAGATCATTGCTGGATAACACCCCTGGACCCAACAAAAAATTTGTACCAACGAAAATTGTGTAAATGCCTTTGTAGGGAGCAGGTCACAAAAGAAAAAGGGACATATAGTATATGGAAAGTGGCTGCTCAAGGCATATGAGTATAAAATCACAGAATTTCTATATATTAACTCAAAAAAACGGTGGACTTGTCACTTTTGGTGACAATGCCAAAGGGGAAATAATTGGTATATGAATAGTTGGAGATCAAGAAGTTGTCTCAATCAACAAAGTACTTTATGTACAAGGTTGGAAACACAATCTGATAAGTATATCTCAACTCTATGATGATGGTTATACTGTTGATTTTTCTAATAAACATTGTACTGTTCTTAAAAATAATCTGCTTAATTTTATAGCACCAAGAACTGATAATGTATACACCCTAGATTTAAATTCCTTGTGTAAAAAACAAGTAAATTTCTTAACTGCTAAAGTGAATTAATCTTGCATCTTACATAGGATACTTGTACATTGTAATGTATATGTTGTACATAAATTATCTAAGAAAAAAATTAGTTTCTGATTTTCCTACTCTCATGTTTGAAAGTGATAGATTCTGTGATGCATGTCAACTTGGCTAGTAGCACAAATCATCATTCAATTCAGTTTACAAAATTGCTACATCTAATCCTCTAGAACTTATACATATTGATTTGTTTGGACCTTAAACGGTAGAAAGCTTGGATGTTAAATTATATGTGTATGTTTCAGTTGATGATTATTCTATATTTACATGGATTTTCTCTTTGAAATTTAAAAATGAAGCATTTAATTTATTTAAAAGTATCTGTAAATCTACTCAATATGAATAAGGTTTTAATATAATTTCATTAAGAAGTGATCATGGTGAAGAATTTTAGAGTCATGAATTTAATTCATTTTTCTCTAACATGGGTATTAAACAAATTTCTCTACAATAAGAACACCTCAACATAATGGAGTTGTTGAAAGAAGAAATAGGACTATTCTAGAAATGGCTAGGACTATGCTAAATGGATACAATCTTCCTACATATTTTTGGGCAGAAGTTGTAAGCACATCCTGCTATATAATGAATAGAGTTTTAATTAGACCAATTCTAAAAAAGACACCCTATGAACATCAGAATAACATAAAAGAAAAAGTTAATTACTTTAATGTTTTTTGGATGCAAGGATTAAACCTTGAACAACAAGGAAATTATTGGTAAGATCGATCCAAAATCTGATGAAGTCATTTTATTAGGATATTCAGCAACCTCCAAATCTTATAGAGTTTATAATAAAAAGTCATGGATTGTTGTAGAATTAGTTCTTTTGAAATTTGATGAATCTGATCCTTTTGAGAAAATCATAGATCAAATGGATGAATCTGACTCCAATGATAACATGAGACTTGAGAATTTGAAAAATTATTTTGAAAAGGATATAAATTAAATTCATTCCAGGTCAGAAGTATATAATAATGAAGAAACTATAATTGTACTACCTAGAAAGTCTATAACCCTAAAGAATCAACCTTTAAAAACTATAATAGGTGACATAGACACAGGATAAACACTAGAAGAAATATAGGAAATATTATATAATTATCTTCCTTTAAATCCCAACTAGAACCTAAGACTATAGAAGGAGATTTAGATGATGAAATATGGATGATAACAATGCATGAACAATTATACAAGTTCATGAGAAATGATGTTTGGGAATTAGTTGAAAGACCACAGAATTATCCTGTGATAGGAAAAAAATGTGTCTTTAAGAATTATCAAGATGAATAAGGAATAATAACTAAAATAAATCAAGGCTTGTAGAAAAAGAATATAATCATGAAGAAGATATAGACTGCGATGAAACCTTCGCACCTATAGCTCGGTTAGAAGCAATTAGAATCCTTCTAGCCTATGCATATCATATGAATTTTAAATTATTTTCGATGGATGTTAAGTCTACCTTTTTAAATGGTTATTTAATGGAGGAACTTTATGTTGAGAAACCTCTTGGTTTGAAAATTCAAAAAAACCAGATTCTATTTTTAAACTTACCAAAGCTCTTTATTATCATAAACAACCACCTAGAGCTTGGTATGAAATATTAAGATGTTTTATTATCGAAAACGATTTTACTTTTGTAATGGCCATTACAATTCAATTTAAGAAAATTTTATATTCTAATATTTTATTGGTTCAAATTTATGTTGATAATGTAAGTTTTGGATCAACTAATAAATATTTGTTTCATGAGTTTTGAAATATAATGCAAAAATAATTTGAAATGAGCATGATGGGAGAAATAAAATTCTTTTTAGGACTTAAAATTTATCAATAATATATTGGAAATGTATTTAATCAAAAAAATAAATTACTAATTTACATAATAAATTGGGACCTGAAAACAGTAAGACATATACAACTCCTATGTGTACTAAAATAAAACTTGATATTGATGAAACTGGAAAATCAGTTGACAATAAGTTATATATAGGTAGGATTGGTATTTTATTATATCTCACTCCTAGTAGTCCGGATATAATTTATTTAGTATGTCTTTGTGTAATATTTCAGTCTAATCCTAAGGAATCCCATTTAACTTTTGTAAAAATAATTTTTAGATATTTAAAAGGTACTATTTTTCAACATCTACTTTATCCCTAAAAATAGGATTTTAATTTAATTTCGTATTCAGATGCTGACTTTGGAAGTTTTAGTTTAGTTATAAAAATCACTTTAGGAACTTGTCACTTTTTAAGAAAATTGTTAGTGTCATAGTCAAGTAGGAAACAACCCTCAGCTGCCCGGTTAGGAGTCGAGGCAGATTATGCATCTGCTGATAGTTTTTGTAAACAGGTGTTGTGGATGAAAAGAAATCTTATGGACTATGGAATAAATTTTAAAAATACATATATTTTATGTGATAATACTACTGCAATTAATATTTCTAAAAAATTATATTAATCACCCAAGAACTAGACATATTGGTATTAGACATCACTTTTTAAGAGATCATGTTATTAAAAAGGATATATTTTTGGAATTTTTTAATACAGAAATACAATTAGCAGATATTTTTACTAAACAACTTCCCACTGCAGGGTTTTTCTTTATTAAGGTGAAGTTAGGTATATTTAATTTTAAATAAAATTTTAATTTTATTCATTTTATTAATTTTATTAAGATTTATTTTTATATACTCCACATACAATTTTTATTTTCTTTTAAAATCTATGTAATGATTATTGATAACACGGGAATCAAGGCTATCATATCCTCTCGAATTCAGAACCATCTCATTTCCACCAAAACCCTCTCGAACACGAAAAATTGATCCACTGCTTTTCAAGCCTAATATTTGAACCTCTTAAACCCTAACCTTCAAACCTTTAGATATTTTCATAGAAATAGAAAAGACTAAGAGATATGATGAGGTAAAGAACCAAAATTGCATGAAACTGATCTCCATAGGAAGGAAAATCTGACAGGGAAAAGTGATTGATTTAGAATGGATATTTCAAATGAACATATTGTTAAAACAAGGCCTGTCATTTCAGAATCATGAACATACCTTCATTAGTGAGAATAAAGAATTCTTGTATGAAGTAGAGATTTTACATTTCTTTGAATCTATTCAATTTTGTTTGGGAGATGATTATGACACCATGATGGGGAAGATAGAGGATAGAGATTTTTCAATCTCTTTAGTTGGAATTAGTCAGATACTCAATGACCCTCATGAAGGAGTGTTTCATTGTGATTTAAAAAGTATAGGAGATTCTGTGCATAAATATGAAGACATTATGTCCTTTCTGTTTGGCTCTACTAACATAATAAAATGTTAGTTAGTCATTTGGAACCAGATCAGAATATATTTGTGAAATTTGTACAAACAGGGATAACACCCAGAATGTCAGAGATGGAGAAGATGTTTTATCCCAACATGTACATAATTTATCTCTTGCTCAGTGATGTAATATTAAATTTTTCTAGGTACATGGTGAGGTACCGAAGTTACTGCTATAGAAGTGAAGCTCGAATGAATTTCTACCATTTTGGTAGATTCATTTCAATACTCTTGTTCAAGAATGACATGGTGAGACTGGTTGATGCTAAAACTCATTGTCACCATAGTAATGTTTTTAATTCTAGTACTTTAAGAAGAATTTATTATTTATGGAGTACATCAAAAGTAAAAAACCTGCTAGTAGGAGCTGAAGAAGAAGTAAATGAAGATCGATCTCACGATTAACCTAGAAAGTCAAAGGAAAATCAATCTACACCAAGAGTTAGCTCTATTTCAAGAAGAATATGTTTTGAAGTTGAGGATTTTCCAGAAGAAACAAGTCAAGAAGGACTTCAAGAAAAAATAAAAAGTGATTCTATTGCTCTTGAAGAGCAAGTTTCAACTGTTTTGACCACACAAAATTTATTGAATTAAATATTATTAAGAGAAGATTCTATTAAAAAATCAGTGTAAGTTGTTATTGAGAGGTTAGAACTAGTGGAAGAACCTCAGATTCAATCTGGAATTCAAGTAGAAGCTGAAGGAGAGACCCAGGAACATGATGTGGCTCTTATAGAAGCTGAACCTGAAAGAATTGAATTTGAAAGAATATATATAGAAACTGAAGATGAAATTGAAAAAGAGGTAGTGACTAGAGTAGATGTATCCAATCCTCAATTATATGAAGATTAAATTATTCAATAGAATCAAATAGACGAAGTTATTGCTGTTGTACATGATGAAAAACCTTCAGATGTACAAACAGAAGTTCATCGAGAGGATTTTTCTTGTGGAAGAGTCTGGAAATGACTCAGAGGAAAAATCAGTAGACCAACCAGTTAGAGAAGATAATGAGGAAGAAGATTCTTAATCCTTACCCCTAGTGTTAGTGCATCATTTTCAAGCTAAAAAAGAGAATCAAGCACACAGTACCTCTGAATCAGAAAATGAGTACGTTTAAGAAATATACAGGGTGTTACAGAGAGTGGAGGAATATAATGCTGCACTGAGGAGAGAATTTGAAAAAGAACAATTAATATTCCAAAGGCTAAAGAATAGTACATTTTCAAAGCAATAAGTTGAAATTTTTAAGAAGCAAGTACTGAATGATGTTGCAAATTAAAGTATGAAATTGTTATGGAGTCATATTTGTCAGATCTCAAATAATTTATATAGACAAAGCTAGCATCAGTCAGGATCGATGAGGCCAGTGGTTCAAGTACTTCACCTGATTTGATCATAAGATTTAAGGGAATAACAACTGTTTTAGTTGATATGAATCACATGTTTCATGATTTGCAATGCAATAGTGATCCTCCTTCAGTGCTACTAGAAAATCAAAAGTTTTTAGTTGAACAGTTTACTTCAGATGAACTAGGAATCGGATCTGTCTTGGATAAGTTAACAAACAATTTGTCTTTGTTTTTTGAGAAGGAAGAAAGACTACATGAGTTTTTTTTGGAGTAATCTTAATTGAATACATACCTATGACTTAAGAGAATAGAGATCTTATTGTTATTGTTTGTGATGGAATGATGCAGAGACTAAGGGAGCAGCTATCAGAAATCAAGAAAGTAGTTTAAACAAGATAGTCCCTATCTAAACCCTACCAACCCTTGATTCCTTTATTTAGCAATTTTGTACTATAACATATTTTCAATGAAAATCTGTTTCATTATATATTTGTGTGTTTGTTTGTTTTACTGTATTTGAATAGATATGCCATTAATACAAAATCACTAATTGATAAACAGTTAGATATAACATTTACTTATGTTTAGTGATACATTAATATGTGTTATATTCCATATTTTTTCATTCTTTTTGATAACTCAATAGGGGGAGAAATTGGGTAACACAATATTTTATTTTAATTCATTTTTTAAATGTTTTTTAGGGGGAAATTTAAAAAAAAAATATTTAAAAACATAACTAATTTTATTGAAGGAGAAATACAAATTTTTAACTTTAAAATCTTTTAAGGGGGAGAAGTTTCGATAAATATTGTTTTATTTACAAATAGATTTTATTCATTTTTATTTAAGGGGATAATTTTTTTCTTTAATTTTATTTTTCTATTTTGAAAAAGAGGGAGAAATTTATTTTTATGATTATATATGAGTCAATATTTCTTTATTTTTGAAATAATCTTGTTAAAATTAAATATTGCTTTATCTAATCAAAATTCTAAACTATATATAATTAATTATGAAAAATAATTTCATTTATTATATTATGGGTTTTTTTATCAGAAAAAAGGGGGAGATTATTGAGCATGTGTTGTTTTCAACAATACATAATGTTTTTATTTAAAGGGGGATATTGTTGAGAACAATACTCTATCTATTTATGATGATTTTGATGATCACAAATACCCTTAATTATTTTCTAATGATTTTACTTTATGTATATTTCAGGTTTTATATTTTTTTATATTATAATTTTTGGAAGAGTATTCAAGATTTTTTGTACAGCCTGGAACAAGTGTAAAAGTGTTCGGGATTTTTCTTCAAGGTATTCTAGAAACATAGTTTATACCCTACGTGTGGAAACATAGCGTAAAGAAAGGAACCCACCGTTTACATTACAAGTTATTAGAAAAGTATGGATAATCAACCATATGTTATCGTAAAAGTATGAAAAAGAACCCTACGTTTGGTATATTAGAAAAGTATTTAAGGAGAACTGTACGTAAGTGTTAAACATTAAATTTTTTTCTAAGATGTATGGTCCATAAACATTACTTTTGTAAACAACCTTACATTTCATAGAAAAGTATGGATCATATACCTTTCATTTGGAAGCTTATAAATGTTTTGGTCATTTATCATATTTTTGAATATTGGAGAGAAAAGTATAGATGGCTAACCCTACGTTTGTGATCAGCCATATGTTGACAACCTTACGTTTGAAGGCTACATCATCAACCTTACATTTATGATCTACATTACGTTCAGAGGATGCATACTGTACAACTCAACCTTTTGTTTGAAGGCTACATCATCAACCGTACATTTATGATCTTCATTATGTTCAAAGGATGAATACTGTACAAATCAACCTTACTTTTGGTGTCTGAGAGTTTAAAGTTGATATTATTATTCAATGATCTGCAAGCGAATTATCAGGAAGATTTTAAGCTAGATTAAATGCTGTTTTTAAAAGAGCATATTTGATGAGTTCAAATCCATTTAATGATCGAATTAAACAGAGATTTTCATGGATAATTACAAAGAGATTTAAGACTACTCTGCAAATTCAAATTTTTGAATTACGTGAGTAAAAAGGAGAAAATTGTGTTTCTGATTTTTGTAGAATAAGTATTTATTTAAGGTCTATGTGAGTACAAACTGCATACATTGATCAAGAACACAAGAGGAGATTCATCTAACCAAATATGAGATCGACTATACAACATTTTTATAAGAAAAAAATAGATTCAATCACGATCTACATTTCTGTTGGTTACGAAGAGCAATAAAATCACTGTTTTTTAAAGAAGAAAATACATGAGAGAAGATTCACTTATTCAACATTGAAGATCAATTATGAGTCCACGGTTTCTGAAGTTGCGATTTATATTTCTATATCTACTGCAATGGGATCGAATCAGAAGAACTCTTATTTAACGATTATTATTTCTGAAGATGAAGACCCATAAACATTCAATTGCATTCTACTACAATTGTGAAGAACAATTGGGAGAGCATTTTCAAAGAACACATACTTTTTATCTTGAGCGACCAGCTTCTCATTCTATGATTTGTAGGTTCTATTATTGAGCTAGAAGGCTATGTTTTAACTTAGATTGTAAAGGTGTCAACTTCCTAAACTTAGTTGTGGAAATGTCTATTGAGATGAGAACTAGATTTTGAAAATCACCAAGCTCTTGGAGTCGAGCGTTGGTGGAGTGGACTAGGGGCCTTCTATTCCCCAAACCACTATATATCGTGTGTCCTTTAATTTCATATTTTCACTTCATTAATCAATCCGATTAATGTTAAAGGAAAGAACACGATCTCATAAATATATTTAAAAAGACACAATTCACCCCCTCTTGTGTATATTTGATATAATCTTGATCCAACAAGAAACATTTTCTATTAAGATATAAAAATAATTCTCCATAAATTATGTACTCAATGGAGAAAAAGAGAGGAAAATTATAAATAAATATTGATAAGGGAAATAATATATAAAAAGAATTTTCCATATTTGATAATTGTGGAATGATACACTCTCATATGTGAATAAATGTATTGATAGTTTTCATAATGTGTGGGGAGAAAGGCCTTCAGGTTCGCCAATGAATGTGTAAGAAAAAAAGTCTAATTTTATATGTTTCAACTCTAACGCTAAGGGGTAATATGAAAATGAATTTTCCAAGAATCAAGGGAATATAAATTAGAAAATGATAAGGGATCTAGGTCAGTCTTATGTTATTACTAGATAAAAAGTATAATGATTGAAATTCATATCTATTAGGATTCACAAATTATAGTGTAGAAGTATTTTTTAAATGATATATTAGTTATAATAATCGTTAAATGTATAAGGATTATACTAAAGTAGTTCTTGTTTAATGATTTGAAATCATATGTTGGATGGTTCTAATAACCGAGAAAAGTGATTTAGGGTTAAGGTGTTGTTTTTTTGGAATAAATGAATAAGCGAAACATAACCCTTAATATGTTAATGATATTTAGTAAGTTAGAATTAAATATATAAATTAGATAGTATATTTCACCTTGAAAATAGTTAGTGACATGATTAAAAAGTAATTCATGATAGTGCTTACTACATTTTTTAATTTAAGAAATATATTATATAATTTGATATCTTATATAATGAATGAGGAGATAGTTAATTCTTGTAATCATGTGTGTTTTCATTATGGTTTTATGGTGATTCATGTTGTTAGCATGAGAGTATGTGATCATGGTATTTAAATGTGAAATTAAGAGGAAATTTTGGGGGATTGATGATAAATTGATTAAGTCACCTTATTCATAATTATTTGATTATTTGTGTTATTTTGAAAACCATTAGAGGTGCCTTATTGTTGAATATTTATGGAATGGATTAAGATAGTCTTTAAAAAATATTTTTTGAGTTTAAAGTATTATTTAATATATATAATAATATATGGATATAATTTTGGTATTTTTTCATATTCATAGGTTGAAGGAATGACTTATGGATCACATTATTCATTTAAATTAAATGAATCATGAGATATTCTCCTCAAATATCCATTTCCAAATGTAGAGTATGAACTAGAAAAAAATCACATCCTAACTAGAGGTTGATATAATGCTTATGAAATGGAAATAAGTTTGGGAAACTATTTTCTCGCAATTCTATATGGATTTTAAAACTATCACATTACTTTAGGAAAAGTAAACTCAAATAAAAATGTTATCTGTTTAGTTTCCTTTCAGATGAATCAATGGTCTCTTAACACATCATTGTTTTATGGTTTTTCGGTTATTAAATTTCTCATAATCATGTTCTATATCACTCCCTATTAATCCTTTGGAGTTATTTTCCTATTACATGTCCAAAATTTTCAATTCCCACTGATGTTCACATTATTTCGAACTTAGTTTTGTGAGGACCCTCATACATCCCTTTCCCTCTTTTATGATTTATATTCATTAACCCTTTTTATTATGGGGGGTTTCCATTAATAAATTTTGAAATGTAAAACCCCTAACAACTGAGAATAAGTTCAAATTGAGATAGTGTAATTTATTGAGTGGGTGTGTATAATGTTAGACCCCCAGATTTTAAAATAAAACAACATTAGATAATGTATGGAACATGAAACATCATGTCTAAATGAACAACAATATACAATTAAAATATTATTATTTAATTATCTCATAGTCTTTGAATTGGTTGGAAAGATTTTTATAATCCAAATTATGAAATATATAAAGGTACTAATCAATAAAAATTCATTAATTAATGATTTTGAAATACCTAGTATATTTAAATAATTGTATTTGAAGCATCAAAAATAGATTTTCTTAAAAAAAAATTATTGTTGTATTTATTATAAAATATTATTATTTATTTATATATATTCAGTAAATTGGAATTATGAAACATAATACTATTTTTTAAATCATCATATCAAAATTATCTTTTTGTGAAATTTTCATATTTTTATGAAAATACTGATGTAATAGTGAATAGATTAAAATACAAATTCTTATTGAAAAAAAAATATTAAATTCAATAATTTAAAAAGTTACACTTTTTAAATTATATAAAACTAAAAATAGTTCTATTATATTAATATAAATTCAATTTAGTTCATTGGAGTCATTTTCATGATATAATTGTATTCCTAAATACTTTTATACCAAAAAGGAATTATTTTGAAAACCTATTATTGTCAAATATTATATGTTTATTTTCAAAAAAACCTATGAAATATATAGAAATTTTATATTTTAAATTAGATTATTATTTTTTAAAATAAATAGGTTCATATTTGGTAAATATATTCTTTTTGTTTTTGTATAATATGAATAGCGACTATGGTAATATTTATCAGTATAGTAAAGGAAAAATATTGTAAATTATTATTAAAAGTAAGAAAAAAGGTCATAATATTTCATTTTATTTATTAATAGGATGAATTTAATTTTATCCTTATCACATTATTCATTAAATTGATATGTTTAATTGTTAATTTTCCCTGAAAATGAGCAATACAATATTTAAGTCAATAAATGATAAAAAATGTGACATACATTGCTCTAAATACAAATTATGTGCCCAAAAGGTTACAAAGTTATGAAGGAATATAAATATAATTTTTTTAATAATTATAGTATCATACTTATGATAAACTATTTATATTTATTAGTGATTATAAACCCCCTTTCCCAGGAAATGGTAAGGGAAGGAATCATTTGTGTTTACGTACGACTTACCGTCTCCACATAGTGATACAATTAATTTTAGACCACCATATTTAATGGATGACTATTAAAATTAGTTTAATGTTTATATATGATAGGTCTGAATTAATTGCACTCCTTTAATTATGTAACATCTTGTTAACTTTCTATGAGTTATGTTTTGATCCTTACTTTTGGATTCATTTTCTCATTGAGCATGTGTTTTTAACCATGATATAGATGGATGCCTATAATTGTAAAGTCATTTTTTTTCATTTTCATCATTCCAGTCGACTTTTCTATTATTCACTAGGAGTTTTCACAATGTGTAATAGGGTTCCATGATATGTAATTCGAGTCAAAAATCATACTATGAGTTGGATTCACTGTGGGAGTTTATACATGTCGTGTAACGTTTACACGTCGTGCAATGTGAACATTTTTTTAAAAAAATAGATTAATTTTTAGCATAACATCTAATAATATTGATTAAATATGTGTATTATATGTCACTCATTTTAATTATATATGTTCCATTATTTAAAGTGTCATGAAGGTGTTTCACATATCTTTTTTTGATGCCTACTCTACTTGGCCAGAGATCATACCCTAAGGGATATTGGGTGTATTTCTACTATCTAGATCTATTTGTTCAACATTTGATCATTAGGGTTGAAAACTTCATATCTCTGGGTAAGCGTTATTCTTATTTTATCTATCATTGGTGGTTGAGGAACGTTTCATTTTATTCATTTTTAATTTGAACATTTTTTCATTTAGTCACCTTCAATAATTTATTGTACCTTATATTCTGAATATAGATCTTGTGATTTCCAATTCCCTTTGTCAAAGGCAATTTGATTTTCTACACTCTTGAGGATGGTGGACCTATACCGTTATTATAATTCATTGAATTTATTTTTATTCATATTGATTTATTTAAATTGAAAAATAAATTCTATGTAATGAAAATAAAAACGAACACGGGCTCACATTTAAAAATTACTATTGTATTTGAAAATGGAATTACATTTTTTTAAATTGAAAATGAAATTTAAAATCCTGAAGCATATTTTCGTGTCATTGAAATTGTTTTATAAAAATGTTAGCATAGTTTTTAAAATATAAATTGCAAAATATTTTACAACATGAACCTTTGCTATGTCTAGAAAGAGACACATGTAGCCCTAGTGAGTATGAAACATCTATCTTGTAACCTGTTATATGTTAACAGTTAATGGAAAGCCACAATGATATTTTTGATCCCACATTATGCCTTGTTAGTCATTTTATTTTCTAGTACATATTGCCAAATAGTCTAGAGCCTGAGTGGTAGGTGAACTGTTGTTTCTTGTTGTTTATTAAATGATAGTTTTTTCCTAAAGGTCGTCTCTCATATATATATATTTGGATTCCAATATCATTAACTTCTATCATTAGGACTGCTAATCATTTCGAGAAATCTATTAAAACTCAAGGATTGTTTGAAAAATTATTCTAGTTGATTGACTTCTAAAAAGTTTTATAAAACAATTCTGTTTCAATAGTAGTTATTATTTGTTGTTTTATTATAAATTGGAAAGATATTCTGGTGGTATCCTACTAGAATTTGTTTCTCATACCCTAATTCCACCTGTGGGAAACTATAGACATTGTTTTGTAGGATTTTGGTATAGGGAAGGGAATTAAGTAGCATGTTGTATTGTTTGCCTTTATTAGAAATGAGTGGAATCATCATAATTAAAACAGTATTTTCAGAAAATGGGCTTGTCAAGCTCACTCCCATTACTAAATCTAAGTTTCAATGTGTGGATGAAAAACTTATAACAAGTACATGACTAATTATTTAGGATAATTTAAATTAAGTGTATGTGTTGTTTATTTAAATAAACCTTTCTACAATGTTGTAGTACTTTTTGTGTGTTAAGTCATTTTAATAAACTAAGTTGATATTTTATTTATATGGACCAGTTAAATTAAATAGGTGTTTAATTTTTGAGATAGAATTCACAACTTCTTTAAATTAATATAGTTTTAAAGAATTTTTTCAGAATCATGTTTTTTATTTAATGGTTCTGTTGTTTCCCATGAATGATTGGTTAATGTCTTCATTTAACAGACAATGCCACCTAGAAGAGATATTCTAAACATGATGGGGGAAGTTTTAAACAAGGTTTCGTAGGAAGACCCTCTAGTAGAAACTTCTATTATTGATGTCGTAATACATGTTATTCATACTCTTAGATTAGTGGGAATAGTGATCCCATGATGGGAAGTAGATAATATATCAGAATTCACCAGGAAGAATCCACCAGTATTCCTTGGTTATAACATAACTCAAGAGTCATAGGATTTACCAGAACATATTGAGAGAATCTTAAACTTATTAAATAATTTTAATGGTTTTTGGGGTGGGTTTTCTTTATATATTCTCAAAAGTCTACGACGAATATGGTTCGACTCGATATTGCATGCTATGTGGCAGGATGGTCTTACTTGGGTTAATTTTAATAATATATATAATCAGTAGTTTTATCATGAGGAATGATGGTTAATATAGACCCAAGAGTTTTTAATAATGAAGTATGGGAAGAGTAATATTTTAGATTACTTCACAAGATTTTATGAATTAGTGCATCTGACACCGTATATTTTCAACATTAATTACCCAAATACTTAGATATTGGAGATGGGAATGAGGGATGATGTTCAATCAAAACATGTTCGTTTATTTCATATTAACATTTTAGAGGCATTGGATAAGGTAGGGTCGTATAAGTCTTTCAAATATAGAGGGACATCCTTAGGAATGGCTATAGTGGGTGTAACAGTTTGACAAGGTTCTTCTTCTGGTCAGACAAGGTATCATATGAATGGTTGGTTTTCTACAAGACATGTTTCAGGGGATTCTATAGGTCAAAATCTGGTTCTAAACCACTATTGTTGAATTCTTGGATATACCATGCGTCAATGTTTGGAGGATCTAAGAATGTTTCATCTTTGTGTGTGATTGGGCCATCAGAATCATTTCTATAATAAGATATACCATGTAATTATGGTGAGATCCACTTTCAACAAGGGTTCTCTAGTTCTTGATAATTATACCAAGGGTGGTGGGTCTCATTCTTATGATATGTGGAATGTCAATGACATAATGTCTACAAAAATTTATGCATCCTTGGATTCATAAAATTAATTTGAAGAAGGTATATCTACTTGTCTAGGTGTGAAGATTATATCATCATTTATGGTGTTATCTTGGTTTGATTTAGTTGAAACTCCTTTTTTGTCAAAGACGGTAGAAGTGTTGGATTGGAATTCAGATCTTTCATCTTTCCTATTATATATTTCAACACATTTAATAATGTGGTCCGAAAAAGGTTTCATGTTTGTTGCATGTCATGTGGTGATGTGCAACATTTTGGTTGTTGGGGTCTTTTTAGTGCTTGATCATGACATATTTGACTTGATTATTAGCATGGATTCAATGAGTAGTGTAAATGCCCAAATACAATGTTATCTCTTTCTGGTAGAGTTCTAATATATCGATAGGTTCACTCATGTGTTCTAGGGTGAGTGGGTCTCTATATTGAGAAGGTGAGGGCCAATTTTTCATTATGTTGATTTAATCTCATGATTGTTGTCAATAATAGTTTTTTGATGTAGTTTACCCGTTTTTTTAATTCAAATACCTTCTATTGTGTTTACAGATTATGACTTCATTCTAGACGAATCAATGGATTTCCAACCAAAGGAGAGCTAGAGTTCTCTCATTAACCTATTACCTTGAAAAAATTCCATTTCTATGCAATCTTATGAAATGGAACCTGCTGAGTTGGAAGAACAAAAAATCCAGCTTGAGTACCGGGAGGTGAAAGGATTTCTTCTTCGTAGATTGTCATTTTTTGATTCAGTTGTACTCTTTTGTATGTATATTGATGTAATTATTAGTATTTTTTTGATTATAAGAACTTTAATAGGGTGACCGTTTAGAACAATTATCCTTTACCCACACTTGATAATCTCTTTGATCAGTTGGGGGGGGGGGTCATTAGTTTGATAAGATTTTCGTATTGATAGGATACCACCTATTTAGATTCTGAGAAAATGATATACAAAAGATAATTTTTAAATGTTTATATTGGTATTTCATGTTTCAGGTTATTCCATTCAAACTCACTAATTCCCCTATGATATACATATCCTTGATGAAACAAACCATTGATCGATTCTAGGTATTTTTTGTTTTGTTCATAAAAGAAATCTTGGTGTACTCAAAGACACAGAGGGACCACATAAACTATTTTGATATCATTATTAAAATATTTATGGAGCATCATTAGTATGGTAAGCTTTCCAAGTGAGAGTTTTGGATCCTATAAGTGAAGTTTCTAGGTAATGTGATATCTAAGGGGAATCCCATTTGATCATAGGTTAATGATTTTTGGTCTTGGGAGAAGACCAAAAATGTTTCTAAGGTCCAAATATTCTTTTGTTTGGGAGGTTACTATAGCCGGTTTTTTTGAGACTTCTCTAACCATATATCATCAATGATTACTTTAACCAATAAGTGTCATATGATAGAATAGAATGACAGGTATTATTGAAATTTTTAGGAACTGAATATAGGGTTGAAATTAGTTATAGTTTTGATTCTTATGGATCTTGGACGAGTTATGATGTTTTTTAAAGTGCTTTTGGTACGGGTTTGGGATGAGTCTTCATATACTGGAAACATATTTTATCTTATGGATCTGAATAGTTATTCCCCCACATGATTAAATACATACCCATGATCTTGATTTTGATCTTTAATGCATGTGATCCAAACATGGAATCACTATCTCTTTTGAGATAATTTTATCGTATATTTTAATAAAAAATAATTAATTATATTTTCACTCATAGAGATCAAAACATTTGATAGAGAAATTGTGTGGAGTATCTTTAGACATTTTATTTTGATGTTGTGTACACCCCTTGGAAAGGGATTGTCATGGATATTTGTTTAAGGAAAAAATTACTGACAGAATCCATAAAGGAATCAGTTGAACAATTGTCTATAAAGATTTTTTATTCCATGATAAGCTTGGGATGGGAGGAGTTTTGTGGAAAGGTGTTCTTGGATACGATAGATCTTGAATCTCCTTTTGATGAGTGTCTTTGACTCGAAAAGATGACAGAAACATAGATCCAACTCTTTGGAGAAATCACAAATGGCAGTGATACCTTGTGCGAGTAGTCGTGGTCTCCCACAACGATTTTTGATTCCATAGTAGGATGGTTGTTCTATTCTTCTTGAGATAGGAGTTTCTTGATAGTGGAAACCAGTGTTGTTGGTCCTTGAAACATGGGGCTACAATTATGTACCATTATTTGAGATATCATTATTGGTGGAATGAGATGAAGAGATTAGTTGTGGGTTTTGATTCATGGTGTCTCAATTGTAAAAGATTTAACAGAGCACAAAAAAAGACAGAATGTTTTTTTAAAACATTACCCATTTCAATTTGGATGTGGGAAGATATTTACCTGGATTTTTTCATTGGTTTAACATAGAGTCATAGTGGGAATTATTGAATTAGGTTGATAACTGACATAGTCAAAAAACATTGTAATTTATTACCAATAATGGAAATAGATAAAAGTGGAATACCTTGTGGAATTGTATGACTAAGTGATTGTGATTCTTCATGGGGTTCCTTTTATTATTTCTTCTGACAGGGAATCAAGGAACACATCTATGTTTTTGAAAGTTTTCCAGATAGAAATGGGTTCTTAGTTTCAATTTAGTATGAACTTTTAACCACAGATTGATGGAGAGATAGAGAGGAATAGCCTATGTCTTGAGAATATGATCCAGGCTAATGTGCTTGATTTCGACGGATCTTGTGATAGACATATTCCTTCAGCCATGTTATCATATAACAATATTTAATAGTATTCAGTAAGGTTGGTTCCCTTTGAGGTTTTGTATGGGGCGTCATGTCGATCTCCTCTATGTTGAGAAGAGTTGAAAGAGCAGTCTTTAGTTAGAACATGTTTTTTACATGAGATGATAGAGGTGGTGCATTTGATCTAGAGTATTTTTATCACGACCTAGAGTTTTTATATATATTATGATGATCTTATTTATAGACCATTAGTGTTTGAGTTTTTTGATAGAGTCTTTCTCAAATTTTCAACTCATTTGGGAAATCCTTGGTTGGGAAGGAAAGGAATGTTATATCCATGGTTTGTGGACCCCTTTAATATCACTAAATATCTAGGGAGGGTGGATTATCAATTTTTTTCACCATCTAGATTAACATTAATACATGATGTATTTCGTGTTTCATAGTTGAGGTGGTCTGTACTATATTTTTCCCATATAATTCAATGAGGGGATGTTGCACTTAAGCCCGATACCACATTTGTTGAGTAGCCGGTTCAGATTATGGTTTTTCAGGATACGGTACTACATGGTAAATTATTATCTTGTTCTGGGTAATGTAGTTGTTAAGAAAGGATCACCATGAGATGTGGGAGTATGATTCATTGATGAGGTAGTAGGGGCCTACTCATTTTGAGGATATTGGATCTTAAGAAATTTATGGGGAAATAAATATTTTATGGTGTGGGGATTTTTTTCCAAATAACCTCATTATTATGTATGTTTTAATATGTTTTTTTAGTTTCATTTTACTATCAAGCGTGTGTTTTAAACCGTGAATTTGGTTGGTACATATAATGGTGATGTCAAATTTTTTTTGACTTTTATATTATCAATAGACTTTTTCTTCTATTCTTTGGGTAGTTACATGAAGTCTAATAGAATTTCAAAATGCATAATGCTCATTGGACTCATCAGATGAGATTAATTTTTACTGTGTGTTTTTACACATCGTGTAAGTGGTACTTGTCCTATAATTTGAAAATAATGGTTTTTTAAAAGGTGATATATTTTTCAGTATAAAATGAAATTAATGTAGCTATAATGTGTAAAATATTACATACTATGTAATTCCACAAGTTCATGTTTTAGGTTGTTGTGCGGGTGTTTTATTGATCATTTTTCTTCGCATCCTTATCCACTTGACTAGATATCTTCCCATCAGAGATTTTTGGTGTCATCTTTCTATTCAGATGAATATGTTCAGTGTTTTATCTATAAGGCTAGGCACATCATCTATCTGGGTAATATTTCATCCTAATTTATCTCTCATTGGTGTTTTTGTAACCTTTCATTCTAGTTATGGAAATTGGATTGTGTTTTCTATCAATCCCTTTCAGTATGTGGTCATAAATAAACATTTGATGGTAGATCCTGTGGTTTTCAATTCCTTTTGAAAAGGTGGTTAGTATTTCTACAGTCCTGTGGAATGTAGATCTATTCATTTTCTCTATTTCTATTTAATTTTTTTTTGTTCTTATTGATTTATTGAGATTTGAAGTGGAATTAGATGTGTTGAAATTAAATTGGAAAATGTTTTTCATATAGAAAAGGTCTATTTATTTGGAAGAAAATGTCCTTTAATTTAAATGGAAAATGGAATTTCATACCCTGATGAATACTTTATTAGAATTGAAATTGGTTTAGTAAAATGTGATCATAGTTTTTAAAATATAAATTGAAAAAAAATTCAAAATGGGAACGTTGGGTGAGTTTATAAAGAGACATATGTTGATATAGTGTGTGTGGAACCTTCATGAGGTAACATGTTATATGTATATAGCCTATGGAAGTCATCTATGTTAGTTGTGATCCAACATTATTCCTTGTTAGTATTATTATTGTGTTGTATGTATTGTCCCATTGGCTAGATCCAATCTGGGAGGTGAATTGTTGTTTCTAGTTTTTTACTACATGATAGTATATATCATGAACCTTGGCACACATATGTATATTTTTATTTTGGTATCTTTACCTAGTTGCTTATGGATTTGGAAACATGGAATGAAATTTGTGAAAACTAAAGTATTTTTTGAAAATTAATTTCAAATTCATTTATTTATAAAACTTCCCATAAAACTATTATGTTTTAAAGCATGTACATGTGAATTATTATTATCAGAAATTCAATATGTATATATTTGTGGTATTCTACTTGGCTTTGTTTCAAACACCCTACTTCTACCTATGGGTGGCAGTTGACTTTTTGTTTTACATGATTCATGTAAAGGGAAGGATTTCATATAGCATAAAGGCTTCTATTTACATCAAGGTTTCAATTTAATGATGGGTTAGAGGTGACAATTTTTCACATATAGAAAATTTCTTCTAGTTTTGTGGCTATTTAGTGTTTATCTTGGTTGGATGATCCTTATCTCTATTTTATGACACTTTTTACATTGATTTTATGTCTTGTTATGCTTATATATGAGACATGATTTTTTCATTGTTTTACCCCACCCTATGATGTGATAACTTAGGTGAATAGTTTTGTTAACCCATGTTGGTCGATTACAAATTAAAATATCTTATCTAACATCTTACTTTTAAATCCATTGTAACACCATAATTTCAATCATGTGTACGTCTATACTACCACCTTCATGAAGAGATTCAATTTTTTTAATTTTCATTTTACATATACATTAATAATTATTTATTTGATGAATTTATATGACATATATGGTCTAATAATGATTATTTAAATGATAATTATTATTTCCTATTCTTTATTTTTATCCATAAAAAAGTTAAAACCACGTTCATGCGTTGGTATCGCCAACCATATCTAGAAATAGTGTAATCCATTTTTCTATCTATAACTTTTACGTATGACCATGAATTTGTGTATAATGAATATAAATATTATTAAATAATGATTGAAATTATTTTAATATATAACCATGATTAATATATAAGGACCAAAACTAACAAACAAAAACAAACATTAAAAATGATGTAGTTATCACCTGAATTCATGACACTGATAAAGTGTTATTAATAAGTGGGTGATAAAATTTTATAAGTTAATTAAATATTTTATGAAATATATTAATATGTATCTAGAATATATTTAATATATATATATATATATATGTTTATTATATAGTTGGTTCGAACACATATGATGGATGTCGTACATGAGGAAAGGATTTCAGGTATTGATTTCACTTCCACGAGACATATTCCCAACACACCAATTATTTATTTTTTGTGATTTATATTCATCATTTTTAATATTAAATATCATAAATATATATATCTTCCTAAAATTTAACGTTTCAGTAGATTTTATTTCTTTCATGTGGGTTGTGATTCCAAAGTTATCAAAGTAGTAATGATTTATTTCACAATCACATTAATATTAATGATTATCTCTAATAATGGACTATTTTCTTCTGTAATAAAATTATATAAATTTTTAAGGAATATTTTTTATTAAGCAATTTTTTTATTAAATTCAATTTTATTTATATTCATTATTTTTACATGTTTTATTCAAATGAACCCTCTTATTGTTATTTGAATGAGGCACACTGCTCAAAAATGGAACTAGTATAATGGTTGTTAACAATTTTTATATGATGTTGAATAGTTGGTATATCCAATATAAACAAATATATACAATGTTGGCTATAATTCCATGGGTATTCAATTATACTAATTATTTTTAGAAATGTTTTTGTATATGTCACCTAGGTCTATAGTTTACAAACCGTTTCATAAAACAATTTGTATATCCTATTATCGATTAACAATATACCAAAAAATAATTAATCAATTTTAGTATACATTCCATAAATAGTATTCCAAAAACCTATTACCTTATCCTAATAAAAAACACCAAAATCCCTACATCCCCCAAATCATGGACCAGAATCTATAAACATCATCAAACACTAAAAAAATGCACCCAAAGCTCCTTTCAACCAATATAAAACATTTTATAAAATAATAAATTAATTCCACCAATGATGACACATATTTAATATATCATATATACACATTCAAATCCTATCCTTAAATACCATGGGTCACAAATATAAGTCATGAACTGAGAGGATCAAGATCTCTCTCATCACACATAATAATATAATCATAATAATTATCATAATCACCATTTTCAACTAATTCATCTGCAAAATCATCATCACCATCATCTTCACCATAACATAAACATCATCATCACCATATCCATGTCAAATTAATTCCTCATCCTTACCATGAATATGAATATAAAAACCATATCCCAATGAATTGAATAATTAATAGAATTTTACCATATTTGTATAAAAAACCATGGAGATATCTCATATAAGTGACGAAAAAAATGCTTCCATAAGATTCATAAATTTCATGTTGGCCTTTTAACTATATTCACACTATTTAATTCCAATGTTATTGGGATATTATACTTCTATATGAATCTGAGATACCTCTATTTGAGATGTTTCCAAAACAGTGATACTAGAATAAGAACTTAATGTTGGAAAATATATAGAGGGGATAATACTCCTCCTTGATTAGTACTATACTCTACCATTGTGTTCTTATCCTAATACTTTTTGAAAATGATAATTTATCCAAAATTTTGCATCTTTTGTCTCATCATGGTCCTTCAAGGCACACTATTTCATATATAAATAAAATATTTAGTTTCAAAAAATATATTCAAATTTTAAATCAACAAACTGAAACATATTATCCAATGTTATATCGGTTTCATTAATATACATCCAAATTTAGACTTTTTGAGAAATAAAACATTACTCATGTAAAACATCCCCCAATATAAAATACTAATATATTCAATGATATTTAATTTATAAAACCATTATTACATTATAGAATATTTTTGATTAAAATTATGTCATTGTAACTTACATTTAACTGAAAATTAATAACCAATCGACCTGAATAAAATATCACATAAATGTAGTATATTATCCCTAACCATGTAAAACTATAATCAATCAAACTGAAATGAAGGGGGAGTAAGGATATGTATATATAAATTTAACAAATTCTTTGTGACTGTGTGAGAAAATTAAATATAATATATAGAAAGGAAGAAAATTTAATTTTATTTACAATGGATCAAAGATTATATTTCACTATCAATCCATAAAATAGTTTTAATGATTTTGGATTAAAAGTGGACTTTTGAATTATAGTTGTGTTATAAAAAAATCCAAAGGGAAGGATATTTTAATATGTATATTTTATGTAAGATTTCATGACACATTAGTTAGGTTTTTTGACAAGGAATGTATGATGATAATAACATACATGATGAATCAAAATTTAATTTGTATTGTAACACGACACATGGGATCAACATTTAAATTATTCTAGGTTTATAATTATGAGGCATATGGGTTTTCCTAGAGGTTTGGAGGTTTTAGAAAAACTATTATTGGATGTCTATATGTTGATTATTTTTATGTTTGGATGTTGATTCTATTTGGGGAAGTGAATTTATTGATGAATTTATATATTTTATAATTTTTCTTAGAAGAGGAGATATTTTTATTCTCAATGTAAATTGATTGTCCATAAATTGTTTAATGGGAAATTAGTTGAGTGATGTGGGATTCATTAGATTATATTTTCTCACTCAATCGTATAGTTTTGTTAGGTTTAATATAATGTAAACTATATCATCTTATTTGGTATGAATTTTATGGGTAGGATAACTATCTGGACATTTATTATTGGGTTGGGAAAATTTAAACCAAAATGATTATTATTAGTTAGGAGAGACGTCTCCCAAGGGATGTGATTTTTAATTATTTATGGTGGGATTCTTACCAAGATATTCATAATATATTTGAAAAAATCCCATTGATATAGTGATTATATGTTTGATAGATCTTAATTGAGGGATTCATTATTGGTTTTATGGTATTCTATGTGATGGACATATTCTTGTTTATAATATATTTAATCCGGGTAATTTTTCCCTATTAATGTGTTGGGAATGGTTTCATACAATATTTATATAATTTGGTAAAATTGGAAAAGTATTCCATCAAAGAATCTATAGTGGACATGATAATGTAGGTGGATGAGTTACATATCCTATAAATATGCAATGGGTTCAAAATTTAAACAATCACTCATTGAGTGAGTAATTAATATACCATTATGGTGGTATCTAGATAACATTATTTTACAATATGATTATGCAAATATAGTTATAGATCCTTTTTCATTTTTAATATTTTTGGAGATACTTATATTAACAAAGGGCCTGTTTTTGTTTAATCAGGTCAACAAGCCTTTTGTTCATGTACTAGTCCTTATGCCACAAGGCCTATGGGTCATGTTATGTTTCTATCTTAACTCAATGAAAATTGTATTATCCTAAAATAAATTAAAATATAAAAGTTCTTCAAAATTGGGTTATCATTACAACATATATAAACACTATATATATTAATATTAGTGGGTGAAAAGAATTTATATTAACATGAAGGTTAGTGTGAGGATCAATGTATTAGTTAGTGTGATAGAGGGTGTCCAAAAATTATATTGATTTTCTTGAGGTATGGTTGTGGGAATGAAATGTGTCCTTTATTTATATTTGTTATTTGATATGTTTTTATATGATTTTCCATTCCACATTCCTTTCATTAATATCTTATTGTATCATTTACATTAGGATGACTTCTATAACATATTATAATGATTTATTCAATGATTACTTTAATATCAAAATACATTTTTCATTAATTAAATATAAATTTAAAATATATTTTACTGTTCATTATATTATTTTTATATTAATATTACTATGGTTATCATCTACCCAAGTTAATTTATCATCCCCTTTCACTAGTTAGAAACCTCTTTAATATGTGTTCATTCCTGAGGATTAGTTATCTCTATCTTAGAATTATTTGGTTTGTTTTAATAGGATCACATTAAAATTCTATTTTGATATTTTTTTAATTATATATTTCTCGAGTAATGGAAGATATATCTAGGATTAGTTATATCTTGGATTTTATTCTATATTTTTTCTATACACACCCCACATAAACTCTAATTCATGTCACCATTGACTTTGGAATGTTTTTAGTATATTTAATTGTTAAAAATTTCTTCAGTATAATTATTTATTATTTTAATGGTTTCAGTTTTTTATTTATCTCTTGGAATGTGGTGTAAAGATGTATATATAATGGAATCATAATTATCATAATAAAAAAAATGATATAGTCATTTTTTCTATAATTGAGAATCTATATTTTATAAAAGAAAAAAAGATTTATCTATTTTAAATATAAAAAATTAAATTTTCAGTGATATGTAAATAAATTTGGAATGAAACCCTATTAAAGTGTTTGAGTACTATGATAAATTCCCTGATATGATTATTTTCTAAAAAGGTTCACAATATGTAGTTAGATGTTACACAAAATTTATAGTGAGTTGTGTGGATATAATCATACCTTATTTGGAAGAGAGTGTGAGGATTAGATAGAGTCTATTTATTCTCTCTTAAATTGATGATATATATGTATATAAATTTAATTTTGTGTTGTTACTTAATGATTTTATGGTTGATAGAAATGGGTGCCAAAGTATTTTATAAGTATATTTCATAAAAAAGTAAAATCTATGAACTATATTGTGAGTGGATTATATGGTACTCTATATTCTTGATACAATGTTAATTGTTTATTGGGTTCTTTGAACTAAAACTGAATTCGTAAAACCGATGATATTGATTTTTGGAATAGTTACAACAGAATCATGTGAGGTGGGTGGATTGATGAATTGTGATTAATATCAGGGAATTATATTATCTTTGAGTTGTAATTTTTTTCCATTTTTTCAATGATTTTATGGATTAATTACATCGTATTGTAGTGGGAATCAATGAATTTTCGGACTAAAGATTAGATCAGGTGTAATATTACCTTTAAATATGTGAATGAAATCATTTGATAACATTGAATATTATCAGTTAAGTATCTTTTAATCAAGCGGGTTAAGTGGATTGAAGATTGGTTTTGGGTCACTAACATACAATCTCAATTAAATTATTTAGGGTCCCTGATATCCCTATGTATGGTTCAAATTTATTATTTTAATGGACTTGTGGAAAGGATATCCACACATATATGTAAGTAGAAGAACCAATTCCAATCCTTGGGGGGAATTACCCTAGTTAATAGTTTGTTAACCACTATCCCCATGCATGTCTTCTCAGCCACTATTTCTCCAAGATGGTTCTTCGTAATTTAGAAAATATCCTTGCCATAATTTTTGGGGATGCACAAGAAGAGGGAAGACATCATCAGGCCTAATTGACTACATTAGTACTTGATATTGAGTATGGTGGCATCAATATCTGTAGTTTTTTCGATAATATGTCTTACATTCTAGCAGAGGTGGGTAGGGATGTCATGGAGGGGAGGTATCTATAGGAAAGGCTCTCCTTCAAAATGTATGGGACATAGGTTTACATTGTGGGTGGCATATTTTCTACGCATTGGAATTATACTCACCAATAAATCCTTACTTTCTAAAACATTTGATATGGATTGTTGGGGAGGTATTGATAGAAATATAGAATGATAATTGGTTTGGGAGTACTATTCATATTCTAGGTTGCTCAGTACATGATTTATCATTCAATAGGATATCTCTATTATTAAATTCACACATATTATTCAGAACTCTGGGTAATAGTAATTGTTTAATTGTATTATAGTCACCAAAAAACCCGAACAAATGGTGTTCAGGAGTTATAGTACTAGTTCTTTCACTTCGAAGGCGTATCATAGTGTTTCACATTGAAATTATGCTCATGATACATGAAGATGTATTCTATGGTGCAACAAAATCAAGGGAAAACATATCTTCCTCATCTAGATGATTCATAATTATTGAAATCCCATGGATGAAGGGGTATGTAGTGAAGGGATATGTATTGTCTCATAATGTTCTTTTTGTTATCCACCCAAGGAGGAGATAACCTATCTCCTATCAAATCTTCCCCATAAGGGATTGGTTTCCTATATTTGGAATGATTTAATCATCATTACTTGTTGGGATGTGTAGGGTCTCTTAGGTGAAGTGTTACATAACCCCTACGTCAACATATCGGTGGGTGGCATTTAAGAGAGGAATGGAAGATCATTGTTACTGGCCCTAGGTTTCTAGAGATTATGTAGTTCACAAAACATGACCATAAATGAGGGGTTTCCCAATTCATAGATGCCTATGAAAGATAGATAATGGTCCTAGGCATTGGAGTTTGTGTTGCTTCCCTAGAATGGGGACCACCACCTTCCTATTTAGATACTTTTGACTGGTAGGGGTTTAAATATTTCAGTTTGAATGGCTTCTACTATATGGAACTTGGTGTGATGGACTCCTCTGGAATTACTTTTTAAATTGAAAATAAATGGATCTTGCAAAAATGGTTTTATGAGGGGAGGGGAGGGGGCTAATGATTAGTTGGGATCCTATGTATTTTCTTTCAATTTGATGATTGGCCACAGAGAATCCCTCATGGATGAGGATGCAAGTATTTTCAATGGTTGGGAATTATGTCTGTCACATAGCATGATAATCCTCCAACTAGAAATGAATTCCAAAATTTTCTTCTTCTCAATATAAGGTTTTTCCACTACTTATTGGACTATCACTTATTTTATATAAAACTATAGAATCCTTCTTATTAATATAATTAGGCATACTCACACTTGGAGACAATGTCAGAAGGCTTCTAACTTACCGTCATCTTCAAACACACCATAAAAGGATTGTATTATTTTTAGTAGTAGTTTTTCTATTATCCTTGAGTGTGTTAAACTAATATGGTCCAATTCATTGGATTTTCATTGCATTAAACCCCCCATGGCTATTTTTTGACTTTTGTACACTTTTATCATTTTGAATACAATTCTCAACATTAGATGGATTCGATACGTATCTCATTCTTTATATTCTATTTATGCGTATGACAGAGATATTATCTCTAGAATGGTTTATTTTTGATGGAATGATTAGAACTAGTAGATTGTTCTATGATAGATTTTTTTTGATAAATTGTCTAATTTTCTATATTTGAAATTACAATTTTTCATGATAATCATAGTTATAGTAATATTGTTAGATAATTTTAGTGATAGGAATATCCTTATGACGAATTTATACATATTTATCTCCATTTATGTATTTAATAAATCATTTTGTTTCCACATAATTTAACGAAATTATTTAGAAATCAAGAGATATTCTCCAATGTGATTGGGTGTCAATGTAAAACTGTTCTAACATCATCATTGGTGGATTTGGAATCTATTATTATGAGGAATATATGAGTAATAATGTAGAAACAAAATCTTCTATTTGGAGATACAACCATTAAATCCCAGGTATAGTGATGAATAATTTTGTATGAAAATATACTATGTCACCGCAAATAATTATGAAAACAATTAACATGAGATTGGAGAATAGTATATTCGTTCTATATAAATATCAAAACAAGTTTCCTGGTTTATAAAGTTAGAAATCTGTTCTTGAGTGTGGGGATAAAATTATTAAGATAATGCCTAAAAATAATAATTATTTATTTATAGGTTGAGGGAAATGGGAAACATTGTAGTGTGAAAACCAAGTTTTAGGTTTTCATTCCATATGGGTATGTACAATGAAATATGTAAAAAATATTTAGTTCATGATAATTTTTGAGTCTCCGTATGGGGAAATAAAAATAATATATGAGGGACAACCATTGTGTGTTATTAGGTGTGCCCTGTGTATTGTTGGACTGGCTGGTAGTGGTTGATGTTATGTTTCTAGGTGTGTAATATATGTTAGTGGAATGAATAATAGGGGATTGTGTTGTTCAAAAAGGTGTGTTATACATAGTAATGAGATGTCTAAGAGTGTTTGGGGATTCCATGTTTTTTCAGGAGTGTGCAATCTATATTAGTTATGCTTGTGTGAATTGATGTTTAAGTTCTTTTATATTTTGATATATTATGAATAGAATAAGTGTATTTTTAATCTAAAAAAATCTGTAATTATTGATACATAGTTAAATGTTGGAGTGTAAAACAATTTTATGTTCTTATAAGAAACTTTGAATAATACCAAATGGAATAGAGTATAGAATTAGAGTCAATTAAGGTAGAGTACATTCCCCTAAAGTTCCATATGGCCATTAACTCATAAGTGGGAAGGTATTGTGAGGAGATTATCCCACATGAAAATAGTTATGAATTTTTTATAGAGGAAATAGATACTATAGATTCTAATTTGAAGGAAAATTCCAATGAATAAGACCATGAGGAATGAAGCCACCTTGAATAAGATTTTTGGTGATTCACTATAGAAGAAACTACAGAATTTGTTGAAGGGAAATAAATTTTCATGGAATAAAATAATGTTGATGTATCCACTTGGAATTTGGATTCTAGGTATGAAACTAATGATGAAGAAAACATTGATGTTTATTATATGAATTCACATATAAAAAACCTAATAAAAGTGAATTTTTTTAGTATAAATAGATAAAAAAAGTGGGAATGTGGTTAGGAATATATTGAATTATTTATAAAATAGTTATAATAATTATGGGTATTTAATATGACACAGAAAATAAACATATAAGGGAATCAATAATCCATTTTTATCTTATGATATTGGATTCTAGATTTAAAGGAAGTTCAAAATTTTATACCGAATTTATTGTTGATTCCATAAGAAGTGGGATATCAAGTGAAAAAATAACACATAAAGATGTAAAAAATTAAATAGTTTATTGAAATATATTTATAGAGTGAAAATATCAAACATAATAGGGGTAAATATTATGAAAAATTCAATTATGTACAATAATTTAAAGCTATTAGAAATAAAGAGACGAAGAATGTTAATCAAATCTTCAAACATAATTTGGACAAGCCTAAAGATAGATTCAATAAATATAAGAATGATCTAGAAGAATTTACCATTAATGAAAAATAATTAATATAGTAATATATAGATAATTATAAAAAATTAAATAATTCACTAAATCAAAATATGAAAATCCATACTAATTTTTCATGAATTTTAATAAAAAATAATTTTTTGTTTCAAAATAACTTTTGTGGAAAATGTGGGAAACCAGACCAACATCAAGATATAAAGCACAACCCAACCTCTATGGGCCAAGGTCCTCAAGAGAAAAAAATCCAATTCAAATGAAATGAAAAGCCCCACCCTAGTATTAAAAAAATATGATCAACATCCACCTTCTCACCTCTACAAGGAAAATAGTCCTATGAAAGGATGCACATGCATGAATCTGATGGAAAATGGCATACCCTCTTAGAACATACAATTCAAAACAGTTATTATTAAGAGAATTATCTCTACTCTGAATCTCTTCATGAGGAGGCCACTGAATGAAGACCAAATGCATTTCCCCCGACTAAGCGCACAGTGCCACCACGGAACACAACAGCATGAAACAAAAAAAACCTCATCAATGCATAGAACCATACACAAAATCAACCTTTTATCAAGAAGAAATAAATTAAATGTTGAATCCTATGAAAATAGCCTTGAAAATGTGCCCCTTATATGGTAATGTAGACTTCAAGATATAATCTTCAAACCACACCACTGAAACCAACATCATTTTAGGTTCTTTTTGAAAATCACACATCACACACAAACAAAGCACGATCAATATCACCCTAATAGAAAACCATAAGCAAAAAACATCACCACAAATCACCGAATACAAGTATATGATGGAAAAATCCCCACCATAAGTCATAAATCACAACCTATAACTGGCTTTACAAACAATATAGATACCACCATGAACTACCCCTCGCACCCCCAGCCGACACCTGAGATGACAACTCTTAGACAATAAAGTGAAGCACATCCGCTAGATCACACTGAGCCTCCAAAGACCCCTTCCAATTGTTTAGAAGTATTTCATATAATAATTTTTTTATGTTTGTAGAATATAATTATCAAGAAAATTAAATATTCTATTAATGTAAATAATCATAATTATAAATAAAAATCCTCAAATTCTATTTAACCCTTAAACCAAATACTTTTCAAGTGACAAATAATTTCTCAATAATGTGTTTCTATATACTAATTAATGATATGTATGAAATCTATATCCATTACAATTATAGAAACCTAATAATTATATAACTCATGATTATATTCTCTCAATAATTCACTTAATTCCCTAAACAATACAATCCTCACAACATCACTTTTGAGAAAATTATCAAGAAACTGCTACCAAAATATCAATTCATGTAAATATAATAATAATATATCATCACATATAAGGAATTGTGTTACCAATATTTCATCATATAATCATCATTTATTTTTAAGTTGTCTCTAGTGGAGTGGTCTTATAGGAATAATGAATGACTATTTGGAAATCATCGCTATAATTATATTGAATTCACATTCTGTTTTACTAATAATTTGATTATCCTAATGTTTCTCAACCATTAACTGTGTGTTGTGGTTATATAGTTCAAACATTTATTTTCACACACACCACCTAGTTGTTGATCTAGTTTTGGATAAAAAAGTCAGATATTTTTTCAATACATCTTACAATGAAGATTATATATTTTTTTCAAAAATAATTACTATTTTCTTATACATATACTTGAGATAGGTTGATTAGTATGTATTTTTGGATACATACTCTTTGAAGGAATAGATATTTGTATATTAGTAGTGGGGTATAATTTTTCTTGTGAGGCTTAGAATGCATCAGTGTAGAAGCTAAATGAGAATGAACATAAAATTCAGATGATAATTATGAAGATGGGAAAAAACATGTCAGAGAAGTCTAGGAAAAAATATAATATTAATTGTGAGTGGGAAGTGTCATCAGAAAAAGAATAAAAATACAAGGAGAATCAGATGTAAATGGTGATGAAAATATATGGAGTCTAAATATTCTAGGTTTCCTTAATGACATTGTGCGATAAGTAAGTATGTTAGATTATATGTATAAGGAATAGATAATGTTTGATAAGGTACAATGAGTGGTTCGAGTAGCTCTAGTACCACCCCTCACATCGGATGGCTGTATACCCCTACCACTAGGTAAGTAAGAAAAAAGATATATTTTCAATGGTAGATCCTGTTTAAAATTTAAAAAATTAATTATAGGACATTATATGTCGTTTGAATTTATATTTTAAATAGAATATTGACATCAATGACCAGATTATGACTTCACATCTCTCTCATGTGTTGATTATTTCCAAATATCCTCTACATAACAATTCATTATTTTAATTTCCTACATTTGAAAAAAATATAAATTTAATTCGATATTCATAAATAATGAGAAATCCAATAAAGGATGAAGATGTAGATGAAATAGTTAAAAGGTACCATTTTTCAATCAAAAAAAAGTATATATAGTGACATACCATAATCAAAATATATTTAGTGAAAATAATATCAAAACATAAATGATCTTTAAAAAAATTCATTTGTTTGGTTTTTCGGATATATTATATTTCAGTCTAATTATAGGCTGTGAAACTCAAAGAAAAATAATACCATCTTATATTGAGAATAATATTATAAAAAAAATATATATTTATATAATAAAAAATATATATTTAAAAACATGATATTTAATTCTATTAAATCAATGAGTAATATATATTCATAATACTATAATTTTTTTATAATTATTATTTTTATTATTTCACTTATACAATTCACTTTTGAACTTATGTTATTTTTATTCTATAAGTTCATGTATAAAATATTACTATTTATTTTTCAAAATATTCTACATCACAAAAAAACTATGAATTTAGGTTAGATGGATCCATAATTAGTGTGTTTTAATATATAAGTATATTTTTAGTGGTTTATGCATGTTTATTCTTTTACATTTCTTATTTTCTATTGGTGTTTTAGGTGTTTCAAAAGAGTATTAAGGGTGTTCCATGGGGGTTAGAGGTGTAACAGAGCTGCTATAGGAAATAAACATTGTGTATTGTTTTCATGATATGAATTACTGATTTATGGCTTCTGTAACTGGTGGGTTCATATCTTTCATGAAGGAAGAGGGGAATGTCTTGAGGAGTATATACAACATCAAAGTGAAATTCATGATTTGTAATCAATTTAGGATGGGGAAATAATATTTTATGCACAATTTATATTTTTGGAAACCCTTGAATTACACACCACATAATATTTACATGATATGAAAATGATAACATTGAGGTTTCATAGTACTTTTCCTGGATAATTGTTTTCAATGGGCCACACCACATATCCTCTCATTTCAGATGAACCATAATTGCCTTTATGAGACATTATATCCCTTTTATCCATTTCATAGTTTTTTTCTGATGGTTGTTTATTGGTTATCAGTGGTAATCTCTTCAATTCTATTTGTGTTTTTTCATTATTACCTAGCGAATCTATTGTAAATTTGGTTTTGGTTGTATGTTGGGTTTTATTTTCATGATTCTTGTTTATGAATTAGGTTTATCCATGACCTCTAGATGAGGTTGTGGTTTTTGGGAATTTATTCATCACTTTGAGGTGTAAATCAAGGTAGAAAAGAATATTTGAGTTTGGGAATCCTTCATTTTTCTTTATTTTGAATCATGCAGGAGAGGTTTTCACATTTATATCTATGATATAGGGTTTTACTAGATTAATAGAAGACATTGAAATGGATAATTGAAATTTTAGGGGAATGGGGAAGAATTCACCTATATAAAAACATTGATATTATTGTGATATGAATGATTTTATGAGAATGATGCCTCAGTGAAAGTTGTGTATGTTGGTGTATTTATTTTTGATGGATGGAATGTGTTTTTACTTCTATTATAGTTTTGATTGTTCTGATATCAACCCAAAATGTATATTTTATAGCCACTTATTTCTGGTAAATAAAAGTTTTTCCCGATGATTATGACTTGTTTGATAACACACCAATAATAAAGTGAAACTTGATAAAAGTTATATTGTTAAATAATTAAAATGGTCTTTTATGGGTTGTGATGTGTGGCCATACATTTGGTGAAATTATTTGGGATATGATTTGATGTTATAATAATGGGTAAAATGTGTCAGATCTTTTTTAGGGTAGTGAGGTGGTAGTGGTTTGACCGTGAATTTGCGATGGTGAGGTGGTTTTTTTAAAATTCTTTTGTGTTGGAAAGGCTGTGGTTGTATGGACATGCTTTTGAGTTTGTGAGGTGGTTTTTACATGGGTTTATTTTTTGGATATCAAGGTTCTGGTGGTTTGGACATTTTTTGGGGTGGAAATATGTAATTTGTGTAGTTTTGATTTTAGGGACATGGTTATTTGGTTGTGCTTTTAGGGTGGAATATTGCAGATTTGACTGAGATGATGGTTTCTAGTGATTAGTGGTCATTTTGTGCTATATTCTTGCATAGTGATGGAATAACTTTTTTTAATAATGATTGAAATTGAATTTTTTTTCTGTTTAGTTAACAGGATAAAAATGGTTAACAATCCAGCTAATGATTCATTTTGTGGTCAGATGTGGTAGATTCTAATCATTAAAATAAATTCATTATATAGTAGGTTTGAGTGGAGAGGTTAAATTTTCGTTTTACCTTATGGATCGTGTGGTGTTACACATTATGTGTTGGTAGAGAAATGGACAATGTTGTATGTTAGTTACTATTTGATTATAAATAATAGGTTGAAATTGTGGGTGGATATACGCATTTACTTGTAGATTCCAGTGTGATTTCTGTATACACCCCACAAATGTCGATCACTATATGATGAAATCATTATATTTAGAAGAGAGGTGTTCTCCTCAATATCTCTTTGTTGAGGATGGATGGATCGTTAACTTCTCTTCAACACTCTCCCCTCCACCTGAGTATATACACATAATATGAAACAGAAGATGGTCTGTTTATACACAATGTGATGGACCTTGTGGTTTAGGGCGAGCTGTGATATAATCATATTGTGGGAAGTGGACCAAGTTTTTTAGGGTGAGATGAGATGTGTTCGTGTTATGAGGAATCTTATGATGGGTGCTTTTTTTGATAGTTTAAGGGCACACTATTTAATCTATTTATGTATATGATACACTACTATTATATTAATGGTTGTGATGTGTTAACTCAGGTATTTTTTCGGTGAGTTTTGATGTGACCATTTTATGTGGTGGTGGAAAAGATTTTTTTTGGTGAAATGTAATGTAACAATGTTGTGAGGTGGTAGAATATGTTATTAGGAATAGATAGGTGTCATATAACTTATGATTTCATGGCATGGGAGTGGAAAAACCATGGGAAAGTGATATGGGTTACCCTTTATAAATATTTTTCTTATTCTGTTAATATAATTGGATAACATTATTGTTAATTGTTCCTAGGAGATGTTGGGATAGATAGTTAACCAGTTTAGGTTCTGTTGGTTCTAATGTTTTCTCATGGGAAGATTAGTACGGTTCTGGCACTTTTTCATGAGATACATTGATTTTACAACATAGTATACTTGTATTCTCATCCTATATATATACATTAAATTTTAAGTCCTTAAGAGAGAAAAATATACCGTGAAAAAAATTAGTAGCTCATTTATTTGGATAGAAGATGTTTCGCTACTTTATATTTTCTTTTGTGTATTTAACTTTGAGACTTGTATCTGTATCAATATTTTTTTATACATGCATGTAGGATGGTTATGGTTTATTTATATACTATTTCATATATATTCTTGTGGATGATTCATATTATATACAAATATTATATTATTGTAGAGGGTAATGAATCCCATTTCTGCGTGTTTTTATACACTTGAGGTTATTCGCCAATTCGAGGCATACTGGAGGTGTGACTCAAGTGTCATTATATAACTATGATCATTATGGTATCCCTGATAGGAGATAGTTGAGATAAAGTGGTATAAATGGTGATAGTTGAGATATTGGATGTAGTTTAGAGTTAAGCACATGAAGGATTACATGGTTTGGTATGGAAGTAGTTCCAGTTGACCTTGGATCATGACATAGGCTAGGGATACTAGCTAGGACAAGATACTTTAGATCCCCTTGGGATCCAGTGCATAAAATCTGAGCATGTTGAATGCCCATGTGAGGTGGACATATTTTTAGGGTAGAGAACTAGGAGAGGTAATTGAATCATGATAATTTGTTTTTCTATTTGAATTGTGTTGTTTTGGTAAGGTTACAATGAATAATGAGAAATAAAGTGAATCTAAATAATTAGATGATACCAGGCCTAGGATGTTATCCTTTTTTTAGGAAAGGATCATGTTCATTGTCTGTCTGGGGATCATGATGTTGAGGGTTAGAAGAATGATATGGTCCATCACCATAGAATTGACTTGATAGATGAGGATTAGATTTTGAATTGGGCATCATGTACTTTTTAATGGTAGGATTTGGGGATGTACAAAATTATAGTTTTAGATATGTATTGAGAGATAATGTTAGGGTATCTTTAGATCACATGAAATTTGATCCATTCCCCAGTGGGATACTGGGTCCCTTTAACAATATATTTGATGTAGGGATCTATGCATCATGGGTGGTTCTCTATCTGGGAGAGAGAAAGGAGTTAAATGTTTCATCGGTATACTTTTATATGGAGTTCCAATACGATTTCCATTCATTGAAAATCATGGTTGTGAAGATGGAGGATCTTATTTCAATCCAGTATGAAGTTAAAGATTTTACATTTTTGACATTTTTAGAGGATTTTTAGAATCTATAAGTGATCAATTGGATAAAATCATGATGATTTTTCCATTATAGGAGAATTAAAAGGGTTCCTCAAGGTGACGATTTGTTATTGTATGATCTAAAAAACTAGGAACTTTGTGTTTTCAAATAGTAGGGAGTTAATCTCAACAGTTCCCCTTTCAAACTTCTAGGGATAGTGGGTTCTGTGCATTTTCTAGATATATCAGGCAAGTGTGTTTTGGTTGTGGGGTTTGAGGCTATCACCAGAACCAACGCCCAATATTTCTTCAAGAGTAGTTTGGTTGTGTTGGATAGGTTAATCTATAACATCTTTAGTGGTCAATAGTGATACCATTTTAGTTGTATATAAAATATTCATATTATCTACTATGGTAGTGGTAGAAGATATAGGATTACCATAGGATCCTTTAAATTTTTAGGGTCCACTGTTTGAGTGTGGTTTTGTAGGTAGTATCCAACAGAGAGGTAGAGGATACATACTTGGTCCATTTCATACAATAGAGGTGGTAGTTCTAGTTGGCCTAGAGATCATAAGAGGAACAATCCATTTGTTTCTTACCCTTTTTTGTGTCTCATTTGATTTAGGTTATTTACAATCCTCTTTTTTCACCAACTATAGTCTTATCACTTGGACATGATATATTGGTTATTCTTTTTTCCTTGTTTTTGACTATGATAGTCTGATGCCAGACCTACTTGTTTGATGTGTTCTAGTGATGTATACTGATGACATTTCCAGATCAGTCCCTTGGGGATCTTTTATTTCTACATATAAATCCATACGACATTATCCTCAACATTTAATTGTTTTATTGCGTTCTTGATATTATCAAATGCCTTGGGAGGATAGTTTGTTTCTCCTACACAAATTTCCAAGGTGTGGTTTTCATTGGAGAATGAGGTTCTCTAGTTGGAGGTTTGTATGTGGGTCCAAATATTTATTTTTTTGTCAAGTTATATATGAAATTATTAGTGCTTGAGATGGGGGAATTCCCTAGGGTTATTAGGGATTTCTGGAATGTCTTAACATTGGATATTATGACACTACCCCCTTAGTGGGAATTTGAGTTCAGGATAGAATTACAACCAGGTGTTTCACAAATTTGGATTTCTTCTAATTGTATGTCACCATAGGGTTGTGCAAGATGAGGAGATAGGTGGATAATCTAGAAAAGAAGGGTTTGATCCATCCCAATGTGTTGTTGTGGGGTTCTTTTGTGTTTTTCACCAAGAAGGTGGATGCTAGTTTGAGGTTGTCCATAGGATAGTAAAAGTTAAATCTTGTGAAGGTCACGAACAATTACCCTCAAATGATGATAGATTTTTTTACCAGTTTATAGGCGTTAGCTAGTTTTATTAGATCTATCTAAAGTCTGGATATCCCTAGTAGATTGTGAAGGAGGTAGCTATCCCAAATACTATCTTCAGATGCAAGTATGGGTACTTCGATTTCATAGTAATGTTAGTCCATTTTATAAATGAACCAACCATGTTCATGGGGAAAATGAACCTTATGTTTGATGAGTTGATGGAATATTGTTTCATCATATTCATCAATGGAATATTAATCTACATAAATATATAAATATAGAATGAAATCATATTAGAAAATTGTATAAAATCACAGTTTGAGGTAATTATTTCTTGGTTAACACCCACGAACACGACATTAGTTCACATTTAGATTTGGCTTAATTGCTATAATCATAGAATTTGAATGATTTCTACCTAGGAGATGCTTTATTACCAGTTTTAAAAAGTAATTACTAGGATTTTTTTTGGAATTGTCAGTTCTAAGGAATGTTTGGGAACCTAATGGAGAATTTGGTTTGTGCTCCAATGCTTCAGTTTCCCAAGTAGGGTGTGTGGTCAGAGTTTTTCTATGACACATCCTGTTTGTTATCGATGTTGATTTTGATGTAATATGGTGAAGTGATATCTTATGTGTCTTTTAATTTATGTCCCCACAAGTGTAACTATTCCCCAAATGATCTTTATTTGGTTAAAATGGCATTTTCGCTGATGTTGTGGTAGAATTTACTCATTTGGAAGAGCATTTTGGTTTTCATAATTCATAAGAGCTTGATGTTTATCTTTTGTTATCATGATCTCAAATTTCAGAAGTGAACTTTGATGTAGTTTCATAAGAATTATGATTTCAATATATCCTATTTTGTTTTAAATAGGAATTATTTTTCTTAATACTTCTGTAGGATGACATGGAAGGATGCTGTTTAGGATATTCGTGATGCTTGAAGATCCATGGATTAGTTGATAACATTACACATAGATGCGTGGGTGGATTTTTATAGGGGTTTCATATTTAAAAATATGTTTCAATACCCTATAACATCTAATGTGTAGGAGGCTCAGTGGTGAGACACAATGGCATAGGTGATGCACAATCATGTTGGACAAGGTGATTCATTAGAGGGATGGTTGGAGGATGTTCAAAACCTGATTTTATTTCATTAGAGGATACTTTATCTAGTGTTGTTATGTTATGGATTCCTTATTATGTTTTATATATCACCTTTTTCATTATTTATAAGTGTTTATAAGATGTACCTTAGTTTGAGGATGTGGCTGTGGTTTCCTATGATTAAATGGTAAGTAGTCGAGTATGGGGTGAAGTGCATTGTTTTCAAACTAGTAAATATAGATCATTGTGTCCTTGGGAGTTTATTGAAGAATTTAGATGTTACTAAGTGGAAATGGGTTGCAATTTAGATATATTTCATCCAAAGGTTACCCCGATTAATGGGAGGTCGTGATTTTATAGGGATAACTATGGATGAGTATACAAAATCAACACACTTTTTTTATCAAATAGTCGGTCATAGTAGATTCTTTGGTTAAGAGGCATGTGGATGAGGTGGTGAGACTACATTAAGTTATAAGGTCAATTTTATTAGATTAGGTGACACATTTTTTCTTATGACTATAGAGGGATTGCCAAATTATTTTGGATCTCATCTACAAATTAACACTACTTTTCTCCCTCTGATAGATGGGTTGAAGGACCAAACTATCCAGATGTGGGAGGATATGTTTCAGGAATGCATCTTATATTTTGGTGGATTGTGGAAATGGAACCTACTCGTGGTTGAGTTTTCATATAGAAATAGGCATCACTCATTCATTCACGTGGATCTATTTTAAGAATTATAAGGGTGAACAAATCATTAGTTGTTATGTAGGATGAAGGATGTGAGGTATCATTTTGTGGTGTCTATGTGGTGAGGATGACAATGGAGAAGTCTCATCTAGTGTGTGAGTGGATAAAAGTAGTGTTGGAATGAAATAAATATTAAGTTGATTTCAAGAGTAGAACCTTGATGTTTGAGGTTCGGGACCATATATTATTGAAGGTTTCCTCTAGATGTGGGATGTAGAAGTTTGGATGATGCAGAATGATTTCTCCCATGGTTTCTGGGCCAGCTGATGCGTTGGTGCACAAAAATAAGGTGTCATATTTTTTAGTATTAACACCAAAAATAGAGAGGTTCCAAGTTGTATTCCATGTATCTATGGTTTATTGGAATATTCATAATGACCCCCAGGTGATTGTTTGTGGAGTCTTGGCTAGTGAGGACAACATGGAATTTTCCAATCCACTAGTAGAGATAAAAGATCACCAAGAGAAGACATTGTGTGGATGGATAGTTTTTTGGCCTATGTGTTGTGGATGAATTATGTCCTATGGTAGAGTACATGAGAGAAAGAGACACAAATTATTACCTAGTACCCAGAGTTGTTTTGAGTTTTTATTTTCACATTTCTTCTTTTTGATGTGATGTTTGGATCATTGTATTTTATGATATATTCTATTTTAATTGATGTATGTTGTGTTATAATGCTTAATATTATGAAAAGGGGATCTCTACATTGTTAATCGAGTCACATTATACAATTATTTTATTAAACTTCTAAGGGTGGGTTAGTTATAAATAGAGAGCATGATATCAATGCATGGAAGATGGAATTCCCCAATTCATATGTTTGAATATATTCATTTTTTTGGTTACGATGGTTGTTGTTTGGGGCTGTGTGGATGATGATATAGTCGTGTTGTAGGGTGGTTGTGCGGGAGGAGGTAGTTTGTGGATATATAGTGTTGAGGATTTGTGGGATGGTTTTTTGATGTTTGGTTTTCCATGTATGGATGGTGGTACCATTTGAGGTGTGACGAGATCCTAGAGAGGTATCATAAAGGGTGATTCTTCGGTCCTCATTACATATGGGCTTTGTTTGCGATTCTCAAGGGAGAGAATAGTTTTAATGGTATCTGATGTAACTTTCAATGCCTCCCTGGTCCATCACCTTCCCATTTTTGGGTGTTGGTGATTATTTAGGGGAGGATTTATAAGGTTCTAGGGTTTTTATAGGTGTATTAGATTTTCTTTTGGAATCACATATCTTGTATTGTTTACATGAGTTGAATTTATGGATAATGGGTTATGTTTTCAAATAGTTCATGGATTTCCTTCCAGAAGTGGGGGAAGACAAAATACAGATTCACATAATGAATTTATAATTCATCAGTTGTAATAAATTCATTTTGAGATGACACATTTTTCATGTGAAGTACAATTTTTTGGAAACTTTTTAATTACTCTCCATATAGTATTCACATTATGTTAAAAAAGTTGGATATAGTCTTTAAAGAGATATTTTTTATCTTTGTTTTAATTTTAACATACCACTATTCCTCTCATTATTTTCAAGCCATAAGCACCCAAAGGATAAATTCTATCCCTCTTCTCCCCTGTTTCAATTAATTGGATTCATTGGTCGTTCATTGGTGGTTGGTGGTAAGACCTTTTCTTCCTTTGGTTGATTAATTTCATTCATTACATGAGGATCCAATGTGTTGGTTCTTGTTTTTGTTTGGGTTGTGATTTGGTATGTGTTTTAACTACACTTGGATTAATTGACCATGGAACCAGAATATCCAGCTGAAGTCGTGGTTTGTGAGCATTTATACTTCTCTTTAAAGTGTGCTATTTTTTAGAAAAGAATATTTGAACCATGTAATCCATCATTTGTTATAATTTTGTATCACATGGGAGGGTTTTACTCTTTCTTATCAATAGGGGCTAGATTTGATAGATTATTCAATGATAAATAATTGGAAAATTTAAATTTAAGGGGGTATGGATAATGCTTCATTATTTTTATAGCTTTGATATTATTAGGATTTAGTTGATTATACAGGCCTGATGCCCCTAAAAATGGTTTACATATAGGGATTATTTTTTACTAGGTGATATTTATTTTGATATCAATGTGTAATGTGATTTTTCAAATATCACCCCAAAATATAAACTATCATACCACATATATATTATTAATAAAATATAATCCCCCCAAATTGTAGATTGGGTGATAACACACTTAAAAAAAAATTAAATGTTATAAAATCCACTTTGTCAAAAATCTAAAATGATTATCCTTGTGTTTTGATGTGTTTCCATACTTATTAAGAGGTAATTTATAATTGTGATCCAATGTGGGACTGGATGATGATATGTGGCTAGGATTTTTACAATTATTTTAGGGTGAGGAAGCAGTTATTTTAGATTTAATATTTAGGTGGAATGGTGGTGGTTGTTGGGCTTGGGTTTTTGGGTAGTAATGTAGTGGATGATTGGATGTGCTTTTGGGGATGAAAGGGGGAGATGTTTCTGTCATGCTTTTGGGGCTTCAGGGTGGTAGTTTTTTTGAAGTGTTTTTTGGGTGGTGAACCTATGGTGTGATGGAGATTATGAGATACTTTTTATGTGTGGATTTATTGTTATATAATCGTCGGTAGTGATGGAGTAACATATTTTATAATGGTTGAAATGGATAGGGTTTGTTTTGGATAATGAGATGGAAATGGATAATGAACCAATAAATGATATTCTATGTGATTAAATGTGGTTTTTGTGTAATAATGAATCAAATTGGATGGATAATGAGTTTTATTATGCTTGTGAAATGTTGCATGTGGAAGGCGTGGTGTTACATATTTATAGGTGGCTTGAAAAATGAAGATTTTTTTATTTGGTTAGTGTTTGGTTGTGAACCATAAGATGGTATTGTGTGTGGATATACATATATAATTTTATATTATTTGTGATATCTATATACACCCCACCATAATTTATCATTACATATTGAAACCCGTATATTTATTTGGGCATTGTTTATTTTCCAAAATCCTTGTGTTAAGGATGGATAACTGGAGACCAACTATACTCATCTCTCTTACAAAAAAGTAGATATACATAGTTCATGATGGATAGAGTTTTATTAGTGCACTAAGTGCTGACCCAAGGGTTTTTGGGCAAGTTGGGATTTGACCATGCTAGGGAGAAGTGGACTAGGTGTTCTTGAGAATGATGTGATATGTTTGTGTAGTGGCGCAACATATGGTGGGGTCAAGCCTGGTAGGAATATAGAACATGTTTTATTTCATTCATGTTCATGATACCCTAAAACTCTTATTATGGTTATGATGTGATGACCTAGGTGTTTTTAGGTGAGTTGTGATGTGAAAATTCTATTGGGATGTGGCCTAGGTGTTTTTGGTAATGATGTGATGTAACTATGATTTCAGTTATAGTGGTATATGTAAATTGGAATAGATGGAAACTCTAGGAAGATTGTAATCTGGATTTGAGAGAATGAAATAAGTTTTAAAGTGGTTCATGGTACCCTTTATCGATATAATTATTATTATGTTACAATACTTGGCCCATGTTATTTGGTGAGCGGGCTTGGGTGAGGTTACTATGGATATCTGACTAGTTTAGGTGATGTTCATTCTACATATTTCTCAAAGATTCATTAGTATTCTTCTTTCACATGTGAACAATGGACTTTGGTTTTCCAACTAAGTATATTTTTATGCTTACCCTATGTATATAAAGTTATTTTCAGGTTTACAATAGGACAACTTGGACTGCACTAGAATTCATTTTCTTGGATCTTTGGTTAGCTATTGTGTCTCTCCTTAAGCATATCATTTGGATATTTACATTGGATAATATTATCAACATAACTTTTATTCATACATGCACATGAGATCATTTTGATTTTTTATATTATTTAATAGAGTTTCTATTTTACGATTCATCATATTTCATGATCTTATATTTTTGCAGAAGGTAATTCATACAATTTAATTAAATTTTAATACAATAAATGATAGTCACCATCCTAGGTTCTACTTGAGGATGGAATCAAATGTATATCACTTTCTTCCCTCATTATAGTATCATTTGTGGGTGGAGTACATGAAAATCTTAGATTGATTACTTCTTTAATTCACTAATCATTCAATATGACTATAGTTATAGCTATATAGAATTTGGAATAAGGACCATTTATATTGAATTTAGTTTCCTTTATTAATACATTTAGTGGTTCTGTAGTGTTTTTAACAACAAATTTATATAAAAATTTAATTTTCTAGCATAATATCATTTTATAGTTTGTCATCAATAATATTTATTTTGGATATATAGATTCAATATTATTTCTTCATTATTGTGTGAAATCTGTAGGCCTTGTAATTTTTAGTCTGAATATTATTACATTTAACAATTATGTTTTACCATGATGTACCACACGATTATTTATAACATATATTGAAAATTTAATATTGAAGTGGGATTCATGATAATTATGAAAAAAAATAATAGTGTTCATGCATGGGATGATGAGTTGAAGTGTGATTGGGGTGATAAATGAAATGAAACGTACAAAAAGGATTAAAAAGTAATTTATCTTTTGTATGATATGATTGTCTGAGAAGCAATGGCAGGGTTTAAAAAATGGGTGTAGGAGATAAAATTGTGGCCATGTGAAAATGGTAATGAGAGAATGATTAAATCAATTGTGTTTTTCTAAGGGATACACATTCAATTAGGTTTACTTCAATGTTTTTCCAGATATATATTTTTTCTAGTAATCAAGCCTCTTCCATATTTTTTAGGACCTCCATCATGATTTGTAAACCAATTAATCACATTAAATAATAATTAAGAAAACAATTTCCCAACTTGTAATAAAAATATAAATTCTTTGAAGAGGAGACCATAAATATATATCATCACATGAAATTATACAAGATTGAATCCCTAGTGCAGTATAAGTCAAAATTTCAAATTATTACTCATGTAGAATACATTTTGATTCTTTGGAAGATCCATTTAATCACATTAAACATGTATGTCCAAAGATGAATGTAAAACATTACGAGTGAAATAAAAGCATAATTGGGTAAAATTAGGTTTCAAAAATTAAAAACTCAATGTTGGTAATTATAGTGTGAATTCGATCAACAAATAAGTCACTTAGATGGATTGAGCTATGAAAACAACCCATCAACCAAATAAAATTAAATGTATAGCAGAAGTTCATGTTTAAAAGATGTAATATAAAGAGTCTGAGAATGAATAAAATAAATAAATTTCCTTTTTTATAGAATTATGGAAATAAACTATTATAATAATGCATAATATGATTTAGACATATGGAACGAAAATAAATTCTGGAAAAAAATATACATTGGTGTTTTTGATATAAAAAAAATGAAATTGGCAGTTTATAGAAGAGATGAATGATTTGGAATTCACTAATTTATGGTTTAAGGAGAATGGATTAAAACATTAACTGAGGAGAGATTAATTTGGGTAGGGAAGAAAATCAACATCCACAAACTGCTACGGTTGAATGTAAATCTCAATTAGATGGTAGGAAATGGATCGTTTGATGGGTAAATGGGGTAAGGCTATACTAATTGTCTTTAAAAACCATTGGTATAACCATTTATATAGCCTTACTATATATTAATAGTTTTATAAAAATATTAATATAAAAATTAAATAAATAATATATACCAATTTTTATAGAGAACCATGGGTATATAAGGACTTATACAAATTATTTTTTAAACCATTTGTATAGGTACGTTTTTATGGGATCATTTTCCAATAATGGTATTTCATAACATTTACTAAAATAATAAAATGTAATTTTTTAACTTATAATACACGAACATAATTTTACTCTATCATGAATGATCAATTCCTTGAATCTTCTTCTATAGATGTACAATTTTCTTTACAAATAAATTGTTTACATTAATCCGCGTGATGTTTTTAGATTTCAAAAAAATGGGTTTTAATGTTAAAAGGGTATTTTCATTAAGATATATTCCAGTATCATTGTTAATGTATTTTCATCTATGTGAACATCCTTTATTGAATATTATATTGAGGATTTACTCTAATGATACCATCAAACATATTTATCTTGATTTAAAATTCTCATCTCAACTAGGGGTGGTGGATGATATTCCATCTTCTAGTTATTCCTATAAGGACTGTTATTTATTTTTATTGCATGTGGATATTTCTATATTGTTTATTCATATGGGTAATTAATTATACATAGAAAGTGATGGTTCATGCCCATTATAACCCTTGATACATTTTTAAATATCACAAGACAAACAAGATTTGGTTTTTGGCTGATACCTTAAAAATATATTTAAATATATTAGAAAAATAAATTGTTGGTATTCTAAATGTCTTGGAAGAAAACTTAAATGTTATGTTTCAGATAATTAACATTATACATTCCATAATTGTGAATTTAGTTATTTATTTCTATGTGATTATTTAAGTTAATATGATATCCCTAGATGAGTTTCTTTTTCTTGTGATTATTTATCTGCAATTATTTTGACTATAATTTATTAATTCAGTATTATTCATGAATTATTGTCTTTTGATGTATAAATAATCATACAGAGAATCTAAAACCACAATTTTATTTATTTTCTTTTACCTAATATTGGATGTAGGGTATTAGGAATAATATAAAGATTTAGAGAATTATTTTATTCTATGTATTTTATATTTCAAATGTAATGTGACACATATTTTTTGCATCAAGTTATTCAATACCACAAAACTATTCATTCCTTTGGTATGAGATTACTTGTATCTTGTGATATTAATGTAACCCCTAAGTCTAGTCCACTATGGTCATGTTTTTATAATAATGAAGATTGGAGAGTTATATTTAGTTTAACTATACCATTAATATTAGAGATGGAAATCAATTCACCTTGTTTGGTTTGGTTACTTTCAACAAAAGGAACTTTGGGATTAGGTAGTTCTATTTTTATTGAACAATGTAAAACAAGTTACCCTAATATGTATTGCCACTGTTGATTTAATTTATCTCTAATATGGGTATGAGGATTAATATTTAATTAATGATGACACTATAATATAAATCCACCCTCTCTTATGTATTCATTTATTTTTAGCTCTATAATTTAATTCACTCATTATACTTGTCTAGTTAGTTTGGTTTATTTTAGTAAACAATTTAATAACAAAATTTTGAGAACCTAATAATTAGATTTGACAAGATATATAGGATTCATTTTTCTAAATGGTATTAACCTTGTACTTCCACTACACAATGATTTTATGGATTTTTATTGTTTCATAAAATATAAATTCTAAACATTTTCTTACTTATTGAATTGATGATACCCTAATGGAAAATCAATTTTTTGATTCAATTTCCAAGGAATTGAGAAACTGGTAGTGATAAAAAACAAGTGTCTTAAATCATGTCTTCTCTAATTCCTCTATTAAATTATAATTATAGTTATGTGTTTCATTTTTATTTTGTTTTTTATATTTTATACTTGTGTGTCTTGTGGTTGTGATGGATGAAATAAAATTCATACTGATTGAGAATGACATATTCTCTATTCACATACTATAAATTTTCTCCCAATTAATGAACATTAAAGGATCCACAATCCAAGAATAATGACCCAAAAACTGTTCCCAAGTGAGGATGATGCACTATGTTTTCCCACAATTTTTTAGTAATGATGAATATAAAGACCTAAAGAAAATAAAAAAGGAATATTTTTAATGAAGAGAAAATTTGAAGGAGAAATAACATGAGGAGGTATACCTCGAAAAAAAATCCAAGAGATAACCTTATATTGAACTTCATTTTGTGGAAAACCTTCCATATGATGATAAATGTCTTTATATAAAATAATCCCTACCCATAATAGGACCTTAGAAATAATAAAAATGAAAATAATTCTAATTACTAGAAAAAAGTGAATATGGCAGGGAACCGATTCTTAAAAAATTCATGAATGATTTCCTTTATTATTTTCAATATAATCATGATAAATCATCTAGTGGAAGATAAATGGATATCATACCACAAAAATTGATGAAAAATATAATGGTGGGTAGCCATAAGGGGTGGAAAAGAGATATTGGATACTAAATTTAATGATAATAAAGAATTAATTGAAATGTTCCACCCAATGAAGAAACAAATAATGAGGTTTACATTAATAGAAAAAATACCTCTAATCATTAGAGGTGTATAAATTTTGGGATCCACCTCAATAACGTTTTTATGAATTTTCAAGGGGGAGGAGAATAAGAAAAGAAATAATAGATTCATTATAAAACAATTTATGGATAAAGTTTAACATAGTAACTCTACATTAGACTCTTATCAAATAATAAAAATGTGTATGTTCAATATTAGTGAACTTTTAAAAAGTACATTTTTGGAGGGAAACCAAATTTTTTGTTAATTTTTTACTTTAAAATGAATTAATCCTTATGACATAGTTTAGGAAGTAGTTTATGTTATTGTATAATAACATTATATGTTTGAGTATAATTTAGTATATACCTTGTGCTTTCACTTTTATTTTTATTTTATAGGTTCAGGATAATGTTAGAAAAAATAGAAGGAAGGATATTTAAGGTAAGGAAGAGTACTCATTTCAATTCATCACATCATTACTCTATTAAAATTTTCATGTAGTATCTTTTTATGGGGGTTTCAAACAACAATTTCCTGACCATTATTCAACTGTTGATATATTTTTAATATATGAATCACAAGTCACTTATGAATCCCATTATTCTTTGTTTTATTTTAAATTATTGAAGATAAAATGAGTAAAACAAGGGGATAAATGATTAAAGATAATAATGTATATAACAATTTCATGATTAGTGATTTGTGAGAAGTACTTAATTATTATAAATTATTTTTTTCACATTATTTATAAACTGAAATTCATAAGTTCATTTGATTAGTTTTTATCACTATCCTTGTCATGAAAATTTATCCTTTATATATTTTTTCCCATTACTGAGTGGTTCCTATGACAATTATTTTATATTATTTATATTACCCATTTCCATAGTGATACTTTTTTTAATACTAAGGTAATACTATAAAAAAATCAATTATTATATTTATAAGTTTTCATTTTTTGAATGTTTATTCATCATAATATTATAAATAATTTTTTTTCCAAAAAAAGGAATTGTTTTATGAAACAAAATAATTTTTCTTTGTTTAAAATGGTTTTATTTAAAAGATGAATTTCATGATTTAAGAAATTGAAATGGGTAAAATGGACTTCACTTTTGATATAATTACATCAAATAGTGATTTGGGATAATTTTTTGGATTTCTTTGTAGAGATTTTTATTGAATAGTGAATTCATTAGATATTTATTAAAACAGTAATTTAGTTTCAGGTATCTAAGAATTGATATTTTATATTTTATTTATTTTGAAAATATAATAGTCCATTTTTTTCCAAATTTAATCCAATTAATTTCATATTAATAATTATTCTCCTTTATTTTGGTATAAAATCATTTTTATACTCGAAAAAAATGTTTTTTCTAAAAGGGGTTTCTATTGTGGTTCATGTATTTTTATTAAAATTAAATGGTTACAATTTTAAAGTATAAAAATTTAAACATAATTTTATATTTTTAATTTAAATGATAAAATACTACAATAATTCCAATGTCATTTTTTGGTTATTATGAATTATTACTTTTGTATAAACAAGTTGTTTTGGTAAAGGGTTAAATGGCCTAATTAAGTTAAAAACTAAGGGAAAAGTCTATTGAATATTATATTGATTATAATAGGAATATAATATTTCAACCCTATAACCCTATCTTTGAAATGATGTAGTTTTATATCCACTTTACTATTATTAAGAGATTATATTATCTTAAAAACTTTAATAATTACAATTGTGTCACTCACGTCACTTCTAAAAGTGTACCTCATATCCTAACAAATTCAAATAGATAGATACTTTTAAATAGAAAAATAAATACATAAGTACAATAAAATTTTTTAAACATGTCATAGAGGTCTTGGTATCACCAAAATAACAATAGAAGAATCTTTATGTTGTAAGCCAATAGTGGTTTTTTCAAAGAAGACGTATCATTCTTAACTGATTGTTTCCTATTTATTTCCTATTCAACTTCCTTCAAGAGTTATTTAACCATGATAAAATAATTACATCAGTATCTCCAAAATTATAATTTTTTTTTGATTATGGTACAAACACTTTCATATACGTTTCTATCTAATGGGAAATGAAAAAATCATTTTTTCTTAAGTAGGGTAAGCCCCCTCTAAGAAGAGATCTATTTCATTTTTCATCACTAGACAATACAGATGGTTGAAATGATGGATAAAATTCATAATTATAATTTTTAAAAAATAATTTTAATTATAAAAATATAATATAATAGTTATCGTCATACTCTTTCCTCTAATATAAATTGATAACGTCACTTGTGTGTATGTGTGGAATATGACATTAATGAAGTGATATGATTTAGTTTTTATTACCACCTCACATGGATAGTAAGAAATATTGATTTAATTAAAATATATGGAATTTATTATATATTTATTATTTTATGAAATGAAAAAAATTCTAAAATATTTATTTTCCACCATGTAGAAAAATGGAATGATTTATTTATGCATACATACATACTACCATCTCCATGAAACAACATGATTCATTTGTTTTCATTATATTACACATTTTTTTGAAAATTATATTTAATGTATAAATATGATGATTTCAAAATTTTTAATTTTCTAGAGGTAATGTAACAATAATCCCTTTTACCCTAATAAACACACTAACATTGTTCTGAGGTTATAATCCAAACGACTAGAAAATGACAAGACTGAACATCATAATTTCATAATCCAAACTAGTCATGGTAATAATTGAAATAATCATGTTAAATGGTATTCTTAATGTGTAAATATAATACAATTTTATTATTATAGATTTTAGGAATATACAAATCATGATGGGACTTATTGTGAGGAATATTCCATTAAAACATTTCTTTAAATGTTATAATCTATTTCTCCTCCATATTAATGTTCATTAATCTTTTTTCAAAATGAATAGATTTAAAAAATAAATATTCATAATATTCAATTTAAAGTACTTATGATTTTATTTTTAATTTATTTCAAAGGAATAACTTAAACATTTTATTCATGAGTCATTTTTACAATTTTATTAAAGTGGAAAAAAATGTTTTTATAACATATATTAATAAAATGATTTTTCCCACCATCACATCCATCATTAATTTCCATTATTGTTATGAAATATAACATGAGTTATCAAACTATAACATTTTCCCACCCTTTTGAGAATTATTAATTTTTTTTGGGTTTTAAAAGAAGAATGATATTGCTCTAGATGATTATATGTAAATAGAATTTGTTTTTGTACGGGATAAAATTCATTTTGAAGTGTTTTATAATGAAAATAAGGAAGATTATAATTTTTTTCATCAATATATGACACTTTATTATTATATATGTTGATGTGTTAGATTGATATTTCTCTTTACTACAAGATATTCCAATAAAAATCAGCAATGCATTGTGTAATGTCATACTCTTAGAAGTTAAAAATAAGAAATATAACTAGGATTATAAATTCAATGGAATTTAATTAGGCTTAGATATTCTAACACATGATAAACATGATTGAACATGGGTTATGAAAATGATTTTCCAAGATAACTATATTTTCTTGGAAAAAGTGTTTTTATGGAAATATTCCGATTCCACGAGGTATGTATTGTTTATTGAGAACTTATAGATGAAAATTTTGTTCTCCTATGAAATATTTTAATTAGTTTTCAAATAAAAAAATATAAATTTATGGTATTTAATTTTGTTGTTAATATATGTCATAGTTTTTCATTGAGAAATGATTTTTTTTCACATGTTGAAATGATTTATTTATATTTTCAATTATTTATTTTGAGAATGGAAAACAACTTCAAGGGTTTATTTGTTTTTAATTAGACTAATGTGATTACATTTTGTTTGTCCCTTTAGATTCCTTATGATTAATAATTTTCCAATGTTTTTTATAAGATCAAAGGATGATTTGAAATTTTGTATTGCATAGAATTATACAACAGTGACTCATCATAAATGAAAATATAAATTCTTAAAAGAAATGGGGGAGTAAAAGTAACACCTTTTGTATTGGAAAAATTTTAAATTTTAAATTTGAAACATCTTAATTTAATTTTCATATTAATTCATTAAAAATATAAATATAAAATGGCATGGTAATGAAAAAAATGACAAATACTTAATTTTAAAGTCATATTTATGGGTATTTAAAGTTACAAACCCTTATAGTTTGGAATAGAGGAAAGTTTTAGATATGTTTATTGATTTTTATAATGATAAAATACAATTTAAATAGTGTATCATGTATAGATTAATTATCATGAAATTTATTTTCAATATATTTATTTTTTCTAATATACATCTCATGAGAAATGTTTTCTATAGTGGAAACAAGGTAGCTGATTTATGAATGAATCAAGTACATAATATCATCCCATATTAGAAACATAGAATGTATAGAATATATAATTATGTGGATGTTTTTATCTTAGTTGAATATTTTTATTAATACTAACACCCAAGAAAGTGAGACCCAAATTATCCCTATATGGCCACATCTACAGTAAAGAATTTCATGAAATATTATGCTCTATCATTCATTGGATCTTTAAAATCAGTGAATTATAAGGGATGAATACTTTTATTGAAGAATATATATATTTTTTAAAATATAAAAAATGTCAAAAGATAACACTTTTTTATTTATCATTTTGAAGGTGAAGCTAATATATGGTGGTCTCATGTTAATAATACAAGAGAAAATTATTTAATGTATACTATAAAGTATATAGTATTTAACGATCCATTTCATTAGAAGATTTTTTTAAATGTCTATATCATAGAATTGAAAAAATGATTCTATAATTGAATAAATTGTATGAAAAATCGTTAACCACATACAATTAATATTATACTAGATTGGATAGATATACATTTTTTATTATAGGTGAAAAATAATAAATTAATAGATTTTTATATGTATAAATCCATTCTTATTTAGGTAATTTTTCTATGATGAATTTTAAATTAATGTCAAGGCTGTTCATTGAGAATATAATGTTGAGATGAATTTCTTCAACATATGTGAACTTTATGACATTATATGTAAGAAGTAGTCTTGGTGGTCAGATTTAAAGAACCCATAAACCAAAAAAATATAAAGTTATGCCAAAAAATATTCTTATTTTTGTAAAATACATTTTATATGCTGTTTTATTGGATATAGAATGTGTTACAAATGTGGTATGATCAGTCATTTGGATTGGGACTAAAAGGAATAGTATTATAATCAGAAAAGTAATTGGTAAATAGATAATTAGAATGTAGTATAATTTTTTAATTTCAATGAGTTATGAAAATATGATAATCCATGTTTAATGATTCAAACTAACATTGGGAATCATCATAATTTAAAAGATAAATGTGAAAAAAACAAATTTTCTATCAGTACCTCTATTACAGGATCCAAAAATGATGTGGTGATAAGAACATTTCTAATTTTTTCAGATTTTGTAAATGTTTTTCTATTCATGATCAGAACATTAATTCATATGTGTGCTGTTTAAAAGTAATAAAATTATATCTCATTAAATATTTTTAGAATTATTGTTATAAAATACTTTGTGATGTATAAATAAAATCTAAATTTATAGAAATATTCATTTTGTCAAATGTGGAATATATTTTCATATAAACCAAATTATATTTTTATTTTTGTGTTTTTGATGTTTTTTTATTAATAGATTTTATTTTAGTTTATTTTAATAATTCAGAAAATAGTGAAAAGATAATATTTTTTAAGAATGAGTTCTTGTTTTTATATAATAAGGAGTTTATACCATTGATAACATATCATGATGGTGATAAACATAAAAAGAATGAAAATGTTGTTTTCTGTCACAGATTTTTGAAAAGAAAGAAACTATTCAAATTAGTGACATTTTCTTGGTGAATTATTTTGTTTATTTATTTAATAATGGTTTTCGTAGTGTTTTTTTGATTGGGTGATTGAATTATAATTGACATAATTCCTAGTGTTAATCTGATTTTATAAAACCCTTTTTCGAAAAACTCTAGTATAAATTTTGGAATTGAAAAATAAACAAAAAAGTATCCTAATAAGTGTTTCATCTTATTTAGCACACAACCTTTAAGTGATCTTGTTCTGTTAATTAAACAATAGGATGGTTCCTTGATAATTTTCACTGATTATAGAGAATTCATAACATCATAGTGAAATATAATTCTATGTTTTACCATATCAATGACCTATTATATCTACTATAGGGTGGTTTTTATTCTCCAAAGAATGATTTCATGTCTGGTATCTTCAGATAATGGTAAAGGAGAAATTAATTTTGAAGATGGTATTTCATAATAGGCTTGAGAATCATGAGTTACTGGTTATTACCTATAGGTTAATAAATTTAGTTACTATATTTATAGATCATATGAATAGAGTTTTATATGAATATTTGGATAAATTTATCATGGTTTTCCTTGATGATATTCAAATTTACTATAAATTTTATAAGGAACATGAGAAAATTATATGGGTCTTTCATGATATTTTTACACAAAGAGTGTTTTGTTTGGAAAATGTATTCAATTTTTAATAAACTATGTTTTACGGATAATTTACTAAATTTTAATTTTAGTGATAATAGATTTCATTATTTATGAATATTGTTTCCAAATATGGAATAACTATTAATCTTGGAAAAACTAAAATAGTGGAAGAGTTTTGAAGGACAAAAAAATGTTACAGAGAGATGAAGTTTATTTAGATTATCTTGTTAATACTTATAGATTTTTGAAAACAATATTTAGGTATCTTACCCACTAACCAAGTTTAATAAAAAATATAATAAACTCATCTGGACAAGTGGTTTTATGTTTATTTCTCGGAATTGAATAGAATATTTGTTAATTCTCTAGTGTTATACTTTCTAACAAGTGACTAAAAATTTTATATTGATGTAGATTCTAAATTAGTGGTAATCATTTGTTTATTTATCTATGGTTATTATGTAATTACATATGTTTCAAATGAATTAAAAATATATTACCAGAATTTCCCACTCATGATCTTCATAAGGAAATGGTGTTTTTTGATTTAAAATTATGGATCCATTTTTTAAATGCGTTAAATTTTGAATATATGTTATGAAATAAACATTTATGTTATATATTCAATCAAAAAGTGTTAAAACTGTGGTAGAAAATGTGGTTGGAAATGATAAAGGATTATGAATGCCCAAATTTCTATAATCAAGGTATTGAAAATGAGGTAGATAATGCCACGAGTAGAAAATATGTTTTATAATTTACCATGTTATGTCAAAAACATGGTCCTTTAGTGGATGATTTTATAAATTTTGGAAAATAAATTATGCATGTAAGAACTCCCTATATATTGATCAAGGATTTAGTATAGTTATCGTTGTGAAAGAGACTTAAGAATACATTTAAGGAATATCAGTATTTGTATGAAATGAAATATTTGATAAAGAATGGTATGTTTAATCAATTTAAAATTAAAAAATAAAGATTTATGAGAATTATAAATATGTTTTGTGTGCCATGTTATTCATATATGGAGAGGTAATCGCTGAGTGAATCATATAGAACTCTATTTTCAAGACAATATTGCATTACTGAGATGTATATAGACTATCAAGAATATTTTTGGTGGGGTGGTATGAAGAAAGGTATAACTAATTTTCCAATGAAATTTTAAAATTTCAAATAGGTTAATGAGAAAATATATCCACTAAAGGTGATGCTCTTTCCTTTAGTATTGCCTAAATGGATATGATAGAATCTGTCCAAGGATTTCTAAGTGGGATTGAAAATAACATCACAAGGTAAAAGTAAAATTTAGGTTAATATTTAATATTTCAATGATTCTACTCATATTTATTTTATTCAGGATATAATGGCTTTAGATCAACATGGTATAATAAATCATAAATATATAGTAAGGTTTAACCTTGTCCATATATCTATTGCAACTGATCACAATCCCATATTTATCTTTAATTTTTGGATAAAACATCAGAAGTAATATGATATAGAATTAAATTTCAGTAAATAATATCATCCTCAATATGATGTATAGTCATAATGAAAATTTCATACATTAGAATATATTCTTCGAACTTTCTCATTATATTATTTGGGAAATAGGGATCAATATCTTTTATGGATAGAATTTTCATATAATAATTTTTTTCTGTGTAAAGAAGACACCTTTTTTTAGAATTATATAAAAATAGGTATCAAACTCCCTCATATTGGGAATAATTCAATAATTTTTTTTGGAACTACATCTTTTGTGTTGTTTTGATAAATTTTTTAATCTTTGAAAATATAATTGGGTTAAATAACGATTTTTTAAATATGGAAAAGACGAGTTTTTATGGGTTAAGAAATATTTTTTAAGAATATTACTGATAAAAAGATATAAATTTTTTCATAAAAGTTATAATTACAGAATGTTTATAGTGATTAATAAATTAAGAAAGTAATATATTAAAAAAATATAGAATATATGAATGTTAGTAAAGAAGAATAATGATATAATTCAGAAAAGATAGAAAATTTATAATGTTGTTGGAGAATAAGAAAGTTAGGAAGTTAGAATGTTTATAGAGAATAATAAATATAAAAAATATAGAAAGGTATATATTTTATAGATAAAAATAAAATTATAATGTTATAATGGTAAAAAAGTAAAAAAGTTTAAGTAGAAGAAGAAATTTATACATTTAGAAAAATATAGAAGTCATCATTTTTTTAAATAAGAAGAATATTTGAATGATATAAAAGATAAACTGTTAGGAATTTTATCGAGAATAATAATTTTATATAATTAAAAATTATACAAAGATTAACAATTAAAAAATTATGAAATTTTCTCGATAAGAATAATGTTAGGAAGTCAGAAAAGTTATATAGTCAGAATTATTCTTGAAATGAATAATGTTAAAATGTCTGAAAAGACTTTATATCATAATATTATTAGAGAAAAATAATGTGAGAAATTAAAATGTTTTAGAATGTCTCATTAATGAAATTTATAATGATGTCAAATTATTCAATTCTAATTTTTCATATTTTCCAACATCATGAATAAGGCCCTGATTGGAGGTGTTGTTTTTTAATCGGAAGAAAATGTGAAAATAAAAATTTAATAATTTTATTGAATTTTTAAAATTGGATAGAATTTTTTATGTTTGATGTATGTCTTCTAAAAATATGGAATTTTTTGAATACATTGAACATATTCTATCAAATAAATTTTAAAAATTATTGGAGTTAATCCCAAGTTATTAAAAAGATATAAAGTTGTTTTGTTGAGCTCGTAGAAAGTATATTGAGAGTTAAAGAGATGAAGTTACATGTTGTGAAATTTTGAAATGAAAAAGATGATGTTGTATGATATAAAAAGACAAAGATTCAAGATGTTCAATGTTGATGTTACAAACTAGATTAATAAGGAAAATGGACAAAAAAAGTGGTTAATGATTGAAAAATGGAAAAAGTGTTTAAATAGTGGAAATGGATGAACATAATGGATGAAAATGGAATACCAAAAGACATATTAGATGAAAAACTCAAATGGACTGAAAAATTAGATAAAAAACGAGAATAAAAAGACAATGTGAATGAATAGTGAAAACATATGGAAAAAAGTGGATGAATACTTATAATAACTATCTTATTTTTATTAAATTATTAACAGGGCTTATGTAATTCTTTTGGATGTTGTGAAGATAAAATGAACAATACATAAAAAATCATTCTTAAGATATAGTTCATATAATATTTGATTAGGTTCCTTAATTGTAATATTTTTCATATATGTGACATTCTAACCAATGTTTAGTTTTGTGTTGAAGAAGAGTTTCTAATAGAGGATGTTTTGAAAAAATTATTATATAGAGTTTTAATGCTTATATTCCACATTGATTGAATCATATAGTGATTTAAAAGTAGTTTTCATGGGTAATGTTTTTAATTAGAGAGAATATATATTGTAAAATTAAAATTTTTATGGATTTTCACAAGAATAGCGTATCCAAAAGATAAATCATATAAACCTTAAAAACAATCATGGAGATACAGTTATAATGTTTCATAAATTTTTTATAATAAATACATTATAAGAAAAAAAAATTTAAATAAATGGGGTTGGTATTTTCTAATCTGGATATATGATGATAATTTTGAGTGATACCTCAAATTTGGGATATTGGTTAAATACCTTCACTTGTAAGTTATGTAAATATTTTTAGTGGAAGAATCTGTGGACTAACAAGTGTTTCCAAAAAATGGATATAGGTTGTCAAAATGCAGTTAAAAATATAAAATTAAATGTGTCCTATTTTTACTTGTATCATCTAGATTTCCTAACTATAAAATAGTGAGGAATATTTTATAAATATACATACAACTAACCAGATAATAGATGTTTAATCACCATTATATGAGAATGTTTTTATGTTTGTGATAATTGGTAAAAAAATTTCCTCCACTACTTCAACCCCCCTTATTAGGACTATACAATCTACCTTGGGAATCTAAATTGGTATCAGAGAAGAAGATACAAATTTTTTTTATCTAAAATTTTTGTTCCATGTGTTTTTAATAGTTTATATATAATTCACTTTTTAGACAGTTATGGATGTTCTATCTCAAGATTTTATATACTTTCAACTTTAGAAAAAATATACAGAATATATATCTTGTTATAGAAACATGAGGGTTTCCACCAAAACCATGAAAAATAAAAAGAAAAAATAATCATAGAATTCATAAAAATCTAGTTTCTTAGAACCAAGAGAAATATGATCCCTCCCCACAAAAAAAATTGATGTATCTTAAGAAATATTATTATTATGAATGAATTTAAAAATCAAAATATTCTTTCTTTAGCGGTTATTTAGTCTTATGGATTAAATTTTTGTATTATAAAATCATAAAATACATGAAAAACACTCTTATTAATGATACTACGAATATACATTCAAATTTCGGGGGAAAATATGAGGATATCTCAAATATGTAATAACATCTATATGACTCCGTGTATGAATTAGGATAGAATATCCACAAATTAGTTACATTAAATTAACACTTTGATGGTATGAAAAAAAATTAGCTGGAACAAATAAAGAAAACATCATCCTTATAGAAGAAACATTTCCATGATTTTTTTGTGTGAATAAGATGTCTGAATATTTTTGAGTAAAATACTAATGCACTAAATGATACTCACAAATAAACTATTATGTTTTAAAATTTTGATATCATGTAATGTTGGATCATAAACTTTATTCCGCTTTAAAATAAGTGAGTACGGTGGATGACGAAATGATAACAGGATTTAAAATTTTAGAGTGAAGAAAATTATCATATTTGTGATAATTAGATGAATATTTTAGTCATAAAGTGTCTTTAGTAGACAATAAAATTAGTAAGTATAAAGAATAATAAAGAATAATTTTCACATAGATCTTCAATAAGTGTTACTTATAATGTTTCTCTAGAAATTACTAAATCAAGAAAGGCTCTATCTAATAGATTTATTAAAGTAATAACATTGGAAGTGACATTTTATGATAGGATTATAAAAAAGGAAACAAAATTTCATAGAAATATATTAGTAGTCACTTAGAAAATGTTTTTATCAGTTATCATTATCGAAAAAAGTGGGTTAATATATTTTTCAAACCTTTATCATTTAATAAAGAGGATGATAAAAAATAACAAGAAATGATTTCCTATATTATTATCTATGGAAAAATGTTAACATCCAAAATAAACAAGTTTATAAATAATTTTTCACCTGAAAAAATGTAAAAATACTAATGGAACTGAGGTTGATTGGTGACTATTGGTGTTGTGGAATGTTTGGACCTATGGTTATTGAATATTTAAAATATTTACCAATGTATGAATAATTTAAAAAGAAACAATTGAGGGGGAGAAAAGTTGAATTAAAAGTAAGATCATCTATACATAACTAATCAAAATAATGAAATTAATATCAAATCATATCCAAAATTTTTCATATCTTTAATTTTATTGAAACTGTGTATGAAAAGACTACGAGAAAGAAATATTTTGGTCAGTTTATACACATCAAAACAAAATAAATATGTCACAAGAGATGAATAAAAATGTAATGAATATAAAATTAAGTAAACATTTGCGGTAAAAGGTAGTAAAAATGATCATATACGTAGGAATAATGTTTTAGAAGATATCATAGTGAAGAACAGATGTTACATATATAGAAAAATGTCCGCTTTTCGGAATGTTTGAAAAATACAAACAATATTCTTGGTAACAGAAGTATTCATCGACTAAAAAACTTAATTACAAAAATATGCAAAAATATTATAATTATGAAAGATATATTTGATGAAGAAGTTAAAGTTTGCAAAAAATTACCTCTAAAGAGTAAAACACCAATAAAAAAGAATTTTTGTAAAAGATGTATGTTGGAAGGCCCCGCTACATAAAATTGTCGGACAATATTACCATGTCATGAGAATGTTATAGCAATGATATAAAATATTCAAAATAAAATAGGGGTGTTAAAAAATTTAACAGCATAAAAAAAGTGAGAAAAATTTGAAATTATTTGTTATTTTTTTATAAAAATCAGTGAAGGAAAAGATATTGGATGTGAAAGAAGGTAATAAAAACCTTATTACCTCATATGGATATTTAAGAAAATTATACCCTAGTATTTTATATTAAAATTAAATTTGAAGAACCCCATGCATCCCATAAAGTTCAATGTTTGAAAATTGAGTAAAAGGATGAAGAAAAAAATAGTTAATAGAGGAGTGTTTTAATGATGAGTAAACATTCCTAGACCTATGTCTCAATTTAAGGAGTTATAAATTTTCCACATTATTTTATTATGATTTTTGAAGAACCTACTTAAAAAAGGTATTGATGTTGACGAATTTTAATGTAATTCCTATTATATAAATATGATTATTTCTTTTATATAATGTTAATATATTATTATAAATGTTATTCTAGTAAGAATAAGTATTCCAACACTAGATAATGAAATTTAGATGATGAATAATATTGAATTTTTCTATCACTATTGAGGTTTTTTTCTATACTTTATCATTCATAAAAAAACAATTGTACAAATGTCAAATGGAAAAATATTTTTTTTAATAAAAATGTTTTCAGTATCTTAAAAAGGATAAAACCATAATGTTTTTATAATTGAAAATTTATGATATTTTATTCTAGATAGATGCGTGATAATATTTAGAATAAAAAAGGATTATTTCTTCCTTAATGATTTTATTGAAAAATTTAGTATAACATGGAAAAACACTCGGGGTAGCTTTACAATTTTATTTAATCACTCCTATTAACTATAATGATTAAAGATCATGACGAATTATTATTGGTGGATATTTGGATTTTTTTTCATTACGAAAATTTATTCTTTTTTCTTTATCAATATGTTCATAATTTAAATTCGAGTCAGTAAAAGTAAATAAGAGAGGTATAAAAGGAGTGAAGAATGTTCTTATCTCATTCAAGGATATTATTAAAAGAGATTCTAACTGTTCAGACATGTTAATGAACCATTCTATACTAGGATATTGAATAAAATATATTGGGATATTAAATTTCATTCTTAGAATAATGTTGATAAAGATAGAAATTTTAATGAAAATAATAATCCTTAGGAGGAACTTGTTACTGAGGAGAATTTTTTTGAGAGATAGAGTAGTATGAAACACAATTTAATGAATTTGAGCACAAAAGAACATAATATGTTCTCAAAACCCATGATTATACACATATGATCTGGAGTATTGATCAGTTGATTGATTTGAGGGTGAGTTTTATAAACCATTTAACATACATTGTGATAATCATTGTTATATTGATCTTTCTAAAAATACTATACGACATTCAAGATCCAATCATCTTGATTTTGAGTAAGATTTTTTAAAATATATTGTTAATGGTGGTGATGTTATACTTGAGTACATTTCAGAAATATATACATTTTTCCCCAAAGATTCATTATATTATTTATTTCTAGAATTTAGGATGCACCTTCATTTTTAGAATCCACTAAATACTTCTAATTGTTTTGGGAACAACCCTCTTTTATTTGTATTAGGTTGAAAAAGGGGAAGAATATATACCAATTTTTTTTAACATTTTTAAATTTCTTTATTTAATGAATATAAATCCATGGTTATCATAAAATGGTGGATAGAACAAAAATGATGAGTTTTAAAAAATAGAAGATAAACTTTAAGGGGAGGTTACTATTACATGGATGTAATTTTTTTTGTCATGAAGGGATGAAATTATTAAAAAAAATACGTTATCTAGTAGTGTGGTGTTAAGAAATTATTTTTCGAAAATTATTTTTTATAAATGTTTAGGAATTCTATTGTTACAAAAAAAATGTTAAAATCTCTGAGTAATGAGATATGATATGTGTTAAATTATGTTAATGAATACTGTCCAAAAATCCATAGCAGGGAGATAAAATGTACTTTATGATGTTATTGAAAACAAGATTTTTTGTATTTATTGAAAACTAACTTTAGTTAAAAATGTTTTTTTAATATTGGAATAGAAGAGTTAAATCATATTAACTATTATTTTTTTATAAATTTATTGGTGAAGAAGAATGTTAGAATTTCAAAAAAGTTATAAATCTAGAATATCTTTATCGGTGAAGAATTTGAGAAAATTAGAAATCCATGGAAGTTGGAAAGTTTGAAATTTGATAGAGAATAATGTTCATGACCCACATTCAACGAGATGAGGGAAGGGATAACTAATAGCTATAATGTTTCTTCCTCTTGTTAAAGGAGAGATAATAACCCCTCAACTCCCACCTTCAACAGGCCTCAAAGTAGAGACTAGCCCCAAGGGTATAGAATCACACATAATATGGAAGGCATCAAACTTTTTAATTAGTATGATCAAGAGATACAATGGTAAAAACCTTAAAAATTCCAAAACTGAAGTTAAAAGTGTAGCCAAATCCCATTTACATTTTCTTGTTCAAAAGGTAAACTCATACAAGGCACACAAAGAAAAAAAGGATGGTACCCAATGAAAAGGAAAATGGAAGAAGAAACTATTTTAACGACCGAGCTAGTAATGTCCGACACAGTCCCCAAATTCCTCCTAGAAACATTAAAGTAGTTTTATATATGCAGGTTGTGTATACAGGTGTACTCATTTGGGAAAAGAAAAATCTCTCTTGCACAAGTGGGGAGGCATTCTGATGCCACGTAAGAAAAAGGAGAAGGCTAAAGTACATAGCAAAGAAATTATCCACCAATCATTAGAAAGGAAAACTCCTTAAATAATGCAATTTAGGTAAAATAATAGTAATAACACATCGATGTTTGGGTACACCACACATCTTTCCCCCTAGTTATTGAAGTCATCCAACGCGTCATACCACCTCTGTTAATCTCACCATAATCCTACTGCCATACCCTCGCCACACACACCTGAGCTATAAAAACTGCATGTGCCCACCCGCAAACACCTGGGCCATCACCCACATCCCCTCCCACATATACCGCGGCCACAAAAATTTCTACCATGCCCGATGATAGATTTTCCAGAATAACTGCTGCCACGCCTGATGAAACCTAGGCCACATCCTGATGATTCTTGGGAAACAAACTCTTCCATCACACACCTTGGTCAAACACCGCCACATACCCTGAATGAAAAATTATGGGATACAATTGTACTTAGGCTATCAAATCTAATCTGAAGAGTCTTGAGCTATTTAGTAGAGGGAGTGGAATGGATCTAATTACCATCCACCCAATAGGATGTTGGGACAACACCCTCCCCTATGAAGTGGGGGTGTTCAACATGATGTGCTAAACTTGGGTGGGGTGATAATAAGAGACATAGAAACTAGATTTATAATCATTGTAAAGAAAGCACTCATCCCAACCAAAGGGTTTTGAAACTATCCCATTCACAAACACCCCAGTTATGATTCAATAATACAAAGGCCCAAAAACCACAACCAAGCATAACTCAATCCTGAAAAACAGTTCCCCATTGAGCCCATTCTAGTAATCATATTCAAGTGATTCAATTTAAATAATTCTTCACTATTTGGAAACTGACTAGCCTTGCCATAAGTTGAAGAAGGAATAACATCCAAGAAGTAATTTAAGCATCCATGCTCGGTTCTCTAGTAAAGTCACAACTAAAAAAGGAATATGTGAGATCCTTCAATGTACTGGAACCAATAAAATCCCCATCGTACATCCCCACATGGCCTCAGGTCCATAAAAAAACTCAATAGCAGTGGATCCCATCCCCATCCACATCACCCCACATGGCATCAAGTAGAGCCACCACACATATCCCCAAAACCGAGCAAAGATATTTTTTTTTTCAGATTTAAGCACACAATTCATTAACTTCCTTCTTTCCATTTGGTTATCTAGGTGATCACACAAGAATTATTGTTCATTGGGAATCCATTTAATCAACTTACTTTACCTGACTAACCATTTTTCATGTTACAACCATTCAATCACAAGATTAATTAGAAAAAAATGGATCATTATTGTACAAGGAAGGACCACAAATAGTAACAATGCTTAGTGGAAAAAATCCCATAAAATTCATAATATTAAAATAAAAGAATAACAATTCAAAAACATCATTCCCACCCATTAAATCGTTAAATTTTCATTTATTATCTTTGTTTATTTTGGTTTCATCTGTGTCCTGAGGGAACATCATCATTCTTACCCCGCCTGACGCATAGTAAAGAGAGATAAAGGAAGAATACCTACATAGATGATCTACAATTGATGTATTCTTCCTCAAGACAATAATTGGGGATGCGAAAATTACAGGGGATAAACACGAAGGACTCTAAGAGTGAGTAACAAATTCTCTAGCACAAGCACACAAATATAATCGGGAAGAGGGACTCCAAAAATACCAAGGGAAGGAAAAAAGACTATACAAGAAGAAGAATGAAACATTGTGTGATAAAACGTGAGATCCTCGAGTTAGGGGATATGAAATCTTAAATGGATTTAAAGGTGGATCATGGATTTTCTACATTATTGGATGGTTACACAAGATGGAATAAATTGTTATTTAATATTTATCATAAGATAGGTGTCCATAACAGATACAAGTTAAAGGATTTCATTTAAGCAGAAGTAAATGTGTAACAACGACACAATGTTTAGGTCCGTTGAGGGAAGCCCCACTCTTGGGGATTAGAACATCATTTATAGACTTTAAAACAGCCCAATACTACATTAAAGAGGTATTAAACCTTAAAAGATTCGTTATAGGAAAAATGAAGAATGAAACACCCGAAAACCCCCTCGTGGCACCGATCGATCACACACTGATGGGTAACACTACAATGACACCATTCCATTGACACCGCTGCCCTCACAACTCATTGATGGGGTACAAGGTGCCCCAAACACTTGAATTTGGAAAAGTAATGGACTATGAGTGTCCTGGACATTACACCATATACCTATCAAACTGTTCTTGTCCTCCAGAATATAAACTGAACTCGAAGAAAGGAGAGGGTCCTAAAAAACCACCTCGAAAGATACCTCTAACGGACCAACCACCATACAGTAGTTCGAAAGCTGTAACAAACCATGATCTCTAGGAGCACCTCTCCCTCATCTATCTCCTGAGGATCTATGTATTCACTACCACTCCCATCCCCATAGTAACCACACAAAAATAAAAAGGACATCCCATCTAGGGATATGGATCATGAAGTATAATCCATTATGTCAAGATAATAACTTCTTTGGGTGGAAAAGACCCACCTCCACAGGTTTAATTCCATCCACCTTAATGCATCTTGATTAGGGATCATGTACTCCCCTCCCCACATTCAGGACTCTTCACATACATTTATAGAACAATGGAAACATCCCATATCATAGTTAATAATCTTTATAACTACATAAAAAAAATGTACAAAACAAAAGTGAAAAAAAACTCAAAACAACTATGGGTACTAGGCATGCATATGTGCCTCTGGAACACATAACACTTCACTGTTCAAATCTACCATTACACTTCGGTTTTAAACTGGTTTGGTAATGAATATTGAAAATATAACAATAAATATCATATTAAAATTGAATCAATGAAATAATGGTTATCAATATTTAATAGGGAAGTATTAATTGTTTTAGTTTTTACATAGTAGGAAGAGGTGATTTGTAGAGCACGTGATGAAATTCATTCAAAATGGGAAAAACTGTGCAAGATCCCAAGCAAGCATGTGGACAGTAATTTGTACTTTATATAATACATGTATACAATTGGGATTAAAATGGGAGTATGAGTGCAAAACAATTTGGGATACATTTCTCTTGAAGATCATGAATCCCAATTCATCCATTTAGAGGCCCAAAATAGGCCCACAATGTGAAGAAATTCTAAGCGGGCCAGAATGGACCACCCTTCTTTATTTGGGACATAACTGAGGCCTCAGAGAACCAATCATTCTCATTACACCTCCCATGGACTTATAACTCGAAGCCCAAACACTCCACCGAATTTCAAGTCATTTTCACACGTTTGGATAGTCAACCATTCAGATAAATTGGAGTAAAAAATATTCCTTGAATAGTCACCTAGCCTTTTAGATACATGACCACTTTATGTGAAAAAATGGATGTAAATGTCCCATAAAATAACTCATCCCCCTCATTAATATGTTTGATGACCAGGGTTGAATGTTAGACTAATTGGAGAGCCCCCTTCACCAATATTATTTATCTTCTCCCTCATGTACTTCTAAACCTCTTAGTGATCTATTTGGGGAGTGTCCTTTGTTGTAATACTGAGCTCCACACTTATGGTATTCATAAAGTAATTGATTTCCATGTATGTTGTCAATTTTTCATCATTTAAACCTTATAAATTTTTGTTTATTATAGTATGATCAAATAAAAATAAAAGGAACAGGAATCTAGATGATTCTAGGCATAACCTGGATGTTGTGATGATTTGAGTGTGGTTTCCTCTTTTCTCACCCCTCCCTTTCATGAGTGTGAAAACAGATTGCGTCGGTTGATAATATTCAGGAGAATGAAACTATGAATTTGATTTTTTTTCCCGTGGAATATTTTTATCATTGACACTAATCTGGTCATTTTATCACGTGGTTGATGCGACTCCTTGAGTGAGTTCCAATTTTTACAATGATTCATGTTTGTTGATTTTGAGCGATTTATGATAATCAATATCGTAGATTGATCAAATACGAGGAGGTTTACTAGTACGAACTCACATACCAATACATGTTTCAGTATGTACAAAATAATGGAATGAATGATCCTTCCCTTTCCCTTGAGAGAAATGATGGATTGAGCATCAAGTGGCACTTACCCGGGTGGATCACGATTTCTCCAACCTGTTTCCCTTAGTAGTCATATAATTCAAATTTCAGTTATTATAGAAAAAAACACAAGTTTTATAAAACCGCAATCTCCATTTAGTTTGTTAATCATAACCTCATTTTGTAATTAATGATCTTATTCTCCTTCGAGATACAACCTAGGGTGGCTGCTATATTGTACACATTCTAGTTAAAAATAAACATCTAATTTGTCACACTCCACAACGAGATCAAATTTTTTCCCCATTGTCGGGGATCCAAGATAAATTTTTCTTTGTTTAATTTTAGATTTTTATTTTATTTCTTAATCCGCACTCTTTTAAATACTGGAACACCATTTTATTGTTTTTTTGGTTTTGTGTTTCTATTTTTGTTTGTTTTTGTGTGTTCTTCCTTTCTCTCTATTTTTCTAATTCTCCTCCATCTCTCTCTAATTTGGAAGTATAACATTTAATTTTATTTCCACCTTTAATTTATTAAGTATTTTTATTTCAGTCATCTTTCATAATTTTTTAAAAAAAACAACATACATTTATCCAATCAAACTATACATCATTGGTGCATGAAAATATCTAGTAAAAAAAATACCTAAATTTGACAGTGAAATTGAAAATTCACTCCATTCAAAAATCAAGGCATCTAGAGAATTTAAATCAATTAACACTGAGGAACCCCTTATGGAACCTCAAGTTTCCATAAACAAATAAAAAATTAAACCCAATCTATCCTTGGAAATCATAGCTGCAAATAATCAAACCTTAAAAGAAGTGACTACCCAGGATGTGCAGTAACAAACGACATACATCTAATATATTGGGGAATAAAACAACTTTGAGATGAGATCAGGCCTCATCCAACAACTTTCCAAATTCCATGGTCTTCCTGGTGAAGACCCTCATAAACAACTTAAAGAGTTTCACATAGTGTGCTCCACCATGAAACCCCAAAATGTCTCTGAGGACTTAATTAAGATTAGGGCCTCCCATTTTTATCTCGATTGTGTAGTAAAGGATTGGATATACTATTTTCCTACCACAATTGGGGCCTAAAATTACCTAAAAAGTCTATTTTTAGAGAAGTTATTCCCTGCCTCTTGAACATCACCAATTAGGAAAGTAATTTGTGTCATTAGGAAATCACAATGAGAGACCCATCATGAATACTGAGAGATATTCCCAATACATTGCTCACGCTACCCCCACCACTAGATTAGTGAACAACTATTCATCCAAAACATCTATGAGAGACTTATCCCCATGGATAATGAAATGTTTGGTGCTAGAGCCAATGATTCCCTAGTTGATAAAACCCCTTCCAATGCTCTTGACTTAAAAGCCTACATGGCTCAAAATTCACAAAAATTTAGTACACGAGATGTTTCACCAACCTGAGGGGTTCATGAGGTATGTCATTCATCACTAGAAAAAAAATATAACATGCTTAATGAGATTCATAACCTTCTAAGGCTATTATCTCAAGCACAAGGTAACTCACTATCTCCTCCTATTCTATTACATTGTAATATTTATTCTGAAAATTCTCATTTTTCTAGCCAATGCCCACAACATTGAGATTTACTCACATCTTGTGTTGTCGTCTTCACCGGGCGTCTATTTCTACAAGAACCTCTGTTCAAGAAAGAACAATTCAAGCCAAATCCAAATCTCAAGTGTCATGTACAACCCCTGTACCGACAAGGGGGAAACACAAGCTACTCCAAGAAGTATTGTTATCAACAAAGAAAATGCATGCAACCTTTTTATCATTCATCATCTCAAAATAATCCTCCCACTCCTCCAAAATGTGAAACAATCCCCAAGGAAAAGGTGCAAGAAATGGAGTCCCAAAAACCTCTAGTTCTAATAAACCACACAATAACCTATTGAACACCTAGAAACTCATGATGGGAATTTGAAAACACCATCAGTGTGCTTAAGATGCAAGGTTCTAGACAAATACCATCCCAACCCATTGCCAATATGAAGGAAAAATGTAATGTACATGCAATTACAATTGGTAGTGGTATAGAAGTCTCTCCTTGTATATATTATGAACAATATGATTGTCCCCCTCTTGAGAACTCTCTTTCTCAACCCTAAAAAATATAAATTAATGAAAAACAAGTGAAAAAAGGGTAATCAAGTTATCATTCATGATTCAAATGAACAATACATTCCTCTTAAATTCCCCAAATGATTACTTAAATATTTGAAATTTTTTGATAATGAGATTGATAAAGAAAGAATGTATACATTTAAAAAGGTTCAAGTTAATATTACCCTCTTAAATGTAGTTAAACAAATCCCAATATATTCCCAATTTATTAAATAGATTTATACCCATAGAAGGAGATTAAAGGGGAATGAGAGAGTCAACATTGGAAGGAATGTCTCAGCCTTGATTTAAAAAGAAATGCCAACCAAATTAAAGGATCTAGGCACATTCAGTATACCGTGTACCATAGGGGATACCTTCTTTTCTGATGCAATGCAAGATTTAGGTTCATCCATTAATGTAATTCCTCACTCAATGTACACATATCTATAGGTTGGAGAGCATCAACCAATGGGAATTTTCATACAATATGAAATCTAATGTAGTATGCATCCTACATGAGTGATTGAGTTTTTCCTTGTACGAGTGAAGAATCTCATCTTCCCAATTGATTTCTACATTCTTAAGATAAAATATTCCCTAACCGATGGACATGATCCTCTCATAAATTTGAGGCCATTCCTCAAAACACCAATGAAGATCATCAATGTTAACAATGGAATGATGTCTATGGAGTTCGGAGTAGAAAAGGTAAGTTTTTACATCCTTGAGGCTTTAAAACACCCCATTAATGTGCACTCCACTCTTCTTGTCTATTCGATGGATGTTCTCTAAAATTATGCACACACACACACACAATTATCTATTCAACCCATACTTTGATTCATTTTCCTCTTCCTCACCCTTGGATGATTTGAGTTTTGATTCAAGTTTATAGTGTTGTGATTGTTCTTAAATTTGTAAATTTTGTGCTTTAATTGATGAGTGTTTTCATTTTGAGGTACCCATGACCGTTGATGATTCAAAAAAATCTCATTTCAACATATTCTCTATCTTTAGAGAATAAACATGAGCATAAAGATAATTTAATGGAACTCACTCCCCCTATGTACCCTCCCTCAAACCAGAAACCACTGGTGTTGGAACTTAAACAACTTCCTTCAAATTTAAAATATGCATATCATGAGGGTATTGAACAATTGCCTGTAATTATTTCCAATAACCTCTCTTCACAACAGGAATCAAAACTACTCAATATTTTGAGAGAGTGTAAAACAGAAATATGATGTACATTGGCTGGTATTCTTGGTATTATTGTATCTTTTTTGTATGAAACATATACTATTGGAAGATGAGGCTAATAATATTAGACAATCTCAATGCTGGTTGAATCCCACTATCCTTGAATGGGTAAAATTAGAATTCAGTAAATTACATGATGTGGGGATCATTTATACTCTATCTAATAGTAAATGGGTAGCCCAGTGAAAATATTTCCTAAAAAAGAATAACATTTATGTCAAATGAAATGAATGAATTGGTTCCAACACATGTGAAAAATATAATGTGAGTCTGTGTGGACTAATGTCGACTGAATCAAACCATTTGGAAGGACCACTTTACTATATCATTCATTGACCAAATGTTAAAATGATTGGCTGGTAAGTTGAATTATTGTTTCATTGACTGCTATTTGGGTTATTTGAAAATCTATATATCCCCTAAAGATCAAGAAAATACAACATTTACTTGTCTGTTCAGAACATTTTCGTACAGAATGATGTCATTCGGTCTATGTAATGCTCCTGGTACTTTCAGTGATGTATGCTGAGTATTTTTTTAGTACCTTGAGAGTTTTATAGAAGTCTTTATGGATGTTTTCATTGGATATGGTTATTGTATTGATGATTTTTTGGAACACCTAGGGGTTTTCCTCTGCCACTGCATTAAAAATGATCTTGTTTTAAATTAAGAGAAATTCCATTTTATGGTTGAGTGGGGGATAGTTCTTGGAAAGTCATTTAAAATAATGTAATTTAAGTAGAAAAATCTAAAATTTAATTAATTTAATCCCTTCAATATCCAAAATGTGTTCTTGAGTTATGATCTTTCTTGGGTCATGCTGGTTTTTACCATTGATTCATTAAAGACTTTAGTAAGATCTCATTTCCATTGTCCCGATTGTTGCAAAAGGATATTGAGTTGGTGTTTGATAAAAACTATGAGGATAAATTCAATTCACTAAAAAGGAGTCTCAAATCACCTCCCATAATCCATAATCTAAGGGGGGATCTCCCCTTCGAGCTTCTCTATGACGCCTCTATCTTTGCATTTGGGGCAGTTTTATCACAAATGGTAGAGATGGCTCCTCATGTCATTGTGTATTCCTCACGTACCCTTGTCCCTGACCAAGAAAGCTACAAAAAAACTGAAAAGTAATTCATTTCCATTGTGTTATCCTTGAAAAAACATCATTCATTCCTTCATGGGTCAAAAGTAACTCTGTTTTATAACCATGCTAGCCTTCGATTCCTACTAAAAAAATGAAGATATGCCCCGCCTCACACGGTGGATGCTCCTCCTCCCAGAGTTTGACCTTGAGATTAGAGATAAGAGTGGAGTATAATATGTAGTACATAACCCCATTAGAAGTATTTCTCCATCAATGTACCAATAGGTTGATTTATCCCTCCCAATTTGAGTATTCATTCTTCATAAGAACCTTTGTGATGTTGTGGACCTTACCCCCATGTATGCAGACATTGTGAATTTTTTAGCAACATCTTGGGTCCCCACATATTTCAGCACTTCATAATTCCAAATATTTAAACATGATTATTGATGGTACATTTGGGATGAACCAAATTTTTGTGGAATTTATGGTGACCATGTAGTTCTTAGGTGTGTCCCTCACAATTACTTCACCTCTATTTTGACCTTCTGTCACACATTGGCTTGTAGGTTTCACATTGGCTATCAAAGAATAGATTGGAAGGTACTTGACTTAAGAAATTATTTTCCAAAATTTTATTGGGATTCCCATTGATTCATTAAGTCATGTATCCATTGTCAATTCATAGTGAATATCCCAAAGAGGATTGAAATGCCCCAATAGCCCATGTTACTCTGTGAAAGTTTTTCTCCCTGGGGCATTGAACTCATGAGACCATTTTCAAATTCATTTGGATTAAACTATATCTAGTTAGTTGTGGAATATGCGTCTATATTGGTTAACGAAAGGGCTACTAAGACTGATGACTCCTGATTTGTTCTTGATTTTGTGAGGTCCTATATTTTTAGTTAGTTTTATTTTCCAAGATTCATCAGTAGTGATTAGGGTTCCAATTTTTGCAGCCACAACATTTAAACATTGATTCATGTGTATGGGGTTGATCATAAAGTCTCCACTGCATATCATCCCCTAAATAATGGACCAGTAGAAATATCAAGTCAACATGTTAATATAATCATGGAAAAAACTGTATAACCCAATAGGAAAGATTGGAGTTTGCACTTTCATGATGCACTTTGGGCGTACCATACAACTTTTATAACCCCAATCAGAATGTTACCATACATAATTGTGTTTGGAAAGACTTTTCAATCCCTAGTTGTGGTAGAACACCATTGCTATTGGGCTGTTAAAAAATGTCCTAGGAATTTTTCAGATGCATGTGAGAAAAGGAAGCTGCATATTCGATAGTTGGAAGAAACTAGACGTGATACATATGAGAACTCCAAGATCTATAAAGAGAAGAAAAAGGCTATACATGCATGAATGATTCATCAGTGGATGTTCAATATTAATGAGAAGGTTCTCATGTACAATTCCAGGATAAAGCTCCTCCCAGGTAAGCATTGTTCTCGATGTCTTGTTTCTTACAATGTTACTAATGTTTACCTTTTTGTTGTAATATAGATTTTGAATGTGCAGAGTGGGAGATGTCTTACCATCAATGGGAATTGACATAAACACTTTTATGAGGATTTTCTAATGAATATAGTGGAGGAAATCCACATTCTCGAAGCAATATACCAGAAAAATACACCATGTTTCAGCCTTTCTTCTCTCATTCTCAATTATTACAATGAGGACATTGCCCATTCTAGGTGGGGGCGGGGGGGGGGGGGTGGATTAATATTAGGTTCAGTATGATTTTCATCGTATTTCTTCTTTCATATCTTTTTCATCTTTTTTATGGTATTTTCACTTTTCCCCATCTTTCTAGGATCATTAGGATTTTCATTGTCTTTATATTTTCTTAATGTTTTCACCTTCTTCATTGTATTTTTACACACCCACCCTTATGGTCACCAAATAATGAAACTTACTAAATAGGCATTTTGAAATGTTTGATTCCAGGTTGTTTTAACATTTGATACAACCCATATCTATTATAGACATAATATTTGTTAGAATTTAACATCATGGAGTGAATTTTAGTGAATTGGTTTTCAGTCAATGATATAAATGTTTGTATTTACCTAAAACCTTTGAGATGAATGATTCCCCTTGTGTGTGTATTTTTCGGGTAAACAGTGTCACTAATATCTCAACACGTTTTTGAAACAGAACACAAAGTGTGAATATTTATTACTAATAAGAATGTAAATATATGTTAGGTGAATATTTTTCATCATAAAATTATATTTACATATGTTCATCCCTTATCTGATATGTTTAATTACGGTAGAAGATTGACCTTTGCATGTGTACCTAAGATCCGACTGTAGCAAACCCAAAGACATTAGTTTGTGTCTTCTGTAGGTCATAAAACACTCCTCTTCCACCTTTGATCTTTTTATAACTATTATAATTGGTGTCATTAGGAGATCAAACAGTGGTTGAGAGATAAGTGTGATATTTATTCCAAATGAATCATCTGAAAAAAAAACAAAAAGAATAAATGAGGGGAGTGATGAAATGTTCAAAATAAGGGGGTATCTAGTTTGGGATCTCATCATTTGACTTATATGAATTATCATGTGAGTGGGCCTTGAAATATGATTGCAACGGTGTAGGGTAGGTTCAGTGGAAAAAATCTTTTAAGCGGTAACATGTTAAAATTATATATATTTATTGGATAGAAAGTGGAGTGAATAGCATGGAATGGTTTTAACACACACACACACAAAGAGAAAAACATGGAGTTTTAGTAGCATGGTTGAATTTTGAATTCATTTCTCAATTTGGTATAATTAATCTCTTTGTCTTTCATTACGATATGATTTATGAGACATCATTTTCCATTTTAACATGGAAGCACTACTCAGTGTGGTTTGTGTATTGATCACATTACATTAATGAATTTATATTTCCTTAATATTAAAACAACATGATGTTGGTAATACATATATACATCATTTTTTTGGTAGGTGACTTTTCCCTAGAGTGAAAACGTTTAGGTGTGTGGGTGTGATCGCATAGTGATTCCCTATTCAAATCCACACTTACATAGTAGTTTAAAATTGGTTTTGGTAATTAATATTAAAAATGTAATAATAAATTTAACATTATGTTTGAATCATTCAATTAATGATTATCATTATTTAATTGGGAAAGTTTAAATTTCCTGGTGTTTACATTGTAGGGGAGGTGATTGGGAGAGCTCGTGAATGAATTCAAGAAAAATGGGCCAAACTACGTGAGTGCCCCCGCATGCATGTGGACAATTATTTGTACTATAAAAAAAAGTGTATCCAAATGGGATAAAAATTGGTATATGGTTGAAAAAATGGGGCATAAATTTCTCTTGAAGATCATGAAGACCAATGAATCCATTTGGAGGCCCAAAATAAGCAAAAAATGTGAAGAAATTTTGGGCAGGCCAAATTGGACCACACTTCTGTATTTCGACCCTACCTCAAGCCTCAAAGATCCAATTCGGCTAATTCTATATCCCTTGGATGGAAAACTCGAATCCCCGACTACCCACCAAATTTCAAATCATTCTCTCGTGTTTTCTCTGTCATCTAGCCAGATAATGATAGATTAAAACATCTTCCTTGAATAGTCACAAAACCCTTTAGATGCTTGACCACTTTATGTTGAATTATGGATGTTAATTTCCCATAAAATCACTCCTCCATCTCATTATCTGTGTTTCAAGACCATGGGTGAAGGTTAGGTGAATTGGAGACTTCCCTTCACCCTTTTTATTTATGTTCTCAATCATGTACTTCCGAACCTCTTATTGATCAATTTTGGGAGTGTCTTTTGTTGTAATCTCAAGATCCATGCTTATAATATTTAAAAGATAATTGATTTCCAATTTTTTGCTCAATTTTTATTCATTTCTACCATCTATATTTTATTTTTGTATTATCAAATACAAATCAAACAAACTAGAATCCACATGATTCCATGCATAACACAAATGTTGTGATGATTTGTATGTGGTTTACCCTTTTCTCACCCTCCCTTTCTTGAGTTTTCAAAAGGATTTCAACGATTGATAAAATACAGGAGCATAAACCTATGAATCTGCATGTTCTTTCCATATGGAATATTTTTATTCTTAACAAAAATCTGTTCATCTCATCATGTTGTTGATGTGATGCATTTATTGAGTTTTATTTTTTACATCGATTCATGTTTGTTGATTTTGAGTGGTTATCGATAATCAATATAGTTGATTGATCAAATCCTAGGTCTTGTCATAGTAAAAACACACATATCCTTACTAGTTTTAATATGTATAAAATCAAGGATTAAATGATCATTCCCTTTCTCTTGAGAGAAATGACAAATTAAGCATCATAGAACACATACCTGAGTTGATCATGATTTCTCCAACGGGTTTCACTTAGTAGTAATATACTTTCAATTTCTATTCTTAAAGAAAAAAACGAAAGTTTTATGAAACCCCATTCTCATTTAGTTTCTCAATTGGATCCTCATTTTGTAATTAATTATCTAAGGCTCCTTTAAAATACGACTTAGGGTTGGTAATATACTTTAGAAATTATAGTTAATATTAAACTTCTAATTTGATGAGCTTGACAACGTAGTCAACTCTCATTCTTAGGTACTATCCTAGAGGCCACCATGCCTCCATGTCACACGAACCAATGGAATGGTTTTTTCACAAAGAACCTTCTCTCTACTATCCTCGATCCTTACTGGTTTCTCTACAAACTTCTCGTCATTATGGATATCCAGATTTCCACATTCAAGTATGTGAACATCATCCTATAGATACCGAAGGATCTCATACACATGGAAGACGTTGTGAACCCTCTATAGCAGCGATGGTAGAACCGACTGATAATCCGCTTCATCGACCTACCGTGACACCTTGAAGGTTCTGATGAACCTTGGATAAAGCTTACTTACCCTTCCGAACCTCCATTTCACACACCAAGGGGAGACCTTCATGAACAGGTGTTCCAAGACAAGAAACTCCTTGGGTATCCTCATATGATCGGGATTCAACTTCTTCCAATATTTACCTTCCTTCATCCTCTCTCGTATAAGCTCAACTATCTCTATCATGCTCTATACCACCTCTCCACCAGGATCACAGGCTTCCCCGACCTCTGCCCATCACATGGTTGAGTGACACAGTCTCCCATACAAGGCTTCGAGCATAGCCATTCCAATGGTAGAGTGATAGCTATTTTTGTAGGAAAACTCTAACAGAGTCAATTTTCGTTCACATGATCCCCTGAATTCCAAAATAGATGCCCAAAAATTATGCTCCCACAACAAGATGGTCCGCTCTTTCTGACCATCTTTCTGGGAGTGGAAAGCTGTGTTTAAGCATAACTAGGTTCCAAAATCTTGTTTCAATCCTTTACAGACCCATGAGGTAAACCATGTACCCCTATCCGATACTATGGAACTTGAAACTACATGAAACCACACCACATAATCCACACACCTCTATGTCAAGGCATCCACCACACATGACTCCTTGATTTCCATGAAGTGATTTGATTTTGACATCCAGTCCCCAACTACCTAGATATCATCACAACCTCCTTGAACCCATGTAGCCCCATGATGAAATACATCAATATTTTATACCACTTCCACTTAGGGACATATAAAGGCTACATAGACCTTCCGGAAAATAGTGCTCAACCTTCACTTACTGACACATAAGGCACTTTTCCACGAACCCCGCCACTGACCATCTCACCCGAGGCTGCCAAAACTGACTCCTCAAGCCTCGGTAATTTTTGGAAACTATGTGGTGTACTTCTAGGGGTGAGTTATAGAAATCACCATGAACTCTCTGGCACATTTCCATGAAGACGAACAACATTCCATGAAACCGAATTTGATTATGTAAATCTTTTGACCATCCTTCCAGGGCATTGACCTGGATAATGATTGAGCACCACTTAATCATCTATGTACCCCCACTGAGACTCCTCCATATGTCTCAATATAGAGGAATGCATTGTTTTCTGAAACAAGAAAACCTCTACCACCATCCACAATTGCTACTATATGTAAGGTATCCAACTACTCCATTTCCTTCCAAGCATCCACAGAGTCTAGAATAAATTCACTCTGTGAATTTCTTCTCATTGAATCGACCAAAAAAATCCATTTACATTCGGTGTAAGAGATTTCAATGTTGTAGTCCTGAAGAAACATAGTCCTCCTCTACTATCGTATGTTCAGGCCCCTCTAGGAGAAGGTATAGCTCAATCTCTTGTGATCAGTGATGGCCATGAAGCCCTCCCCGATGAGGTAATTCCAACACAATATTAGTGAAAACACAACCGCTACATGCTCCAAATCATGGGTGGCCCAATTACATTCATGGGGGCATAACTTAATAGACACATAATAGATATCCCTTTGTTGTTTCATCAGTACACACCCCAAGCATTGTCCTGAAGCATCAGATAACACCTGAAATGTCACCCCTTCTTCTGAAAACCATAGAAATAGGGCACTAACCAACTCCCCTTTTATGTAACTAAAGGCATCCTGGCACAGATCACTCCACAAAAATGTGTAGCCTTTCAGGGTCATGGTTGTAAAAGGTGATGCAGATCGGGGGGAAGTTGAGCACGAATCTTCAATAATAACCTACTAGACCAATGAAACTACAATCCTCTAATATGTTTATGGGTTCTTCCTATGAAACAACTACTTAAACATTCATTGGGACAACTAAAATTCCATGCTCAGACACCATATGTCCAAGGATGTGCACCAATCACGTCCAGAACAAGCACTTGGACAACTTCCTATAGAGTTGGTGCTATTAGTGGACCTCTAACACCGTCCCCAAATGCCTGGGGTGATAATCCTCTAATCTTGAGAAGATCATGAGGTTGTCAATGAACACAATGACAAACCGGTCAAGAATGTAAAGGAACACCGAGTTCATGAGCCCCATGAACACAACATGTGCATTCGTAAAATCAAACGACATGACTACGAACTCAAAGTGACCATACCTACACCTTAAAGTAGTCTTAGGGATACCACTATCTTTCACCCTTAACTGGTGATACCCAGACCATAGATTGATCTCAAAGAACCAACCTTCTCCCCCTCCACATTTCGAAGAGATCATTTATCCTCGGGAGAGGGTAACTGTTCTTGATAGTTACATGATTCAGTCTCTGTTAGTCTATGCACAACCTGAGCCAACCATATTCTTTCTTCACAGTCTAGACAGGAGAACCCCATGGTGAGAAGCTAGGTTAGAGAAAAAACATCATCATTAGATCGTCAATCTGAATCCTCTAATCCCACAACTGAAAAGGTGTCATCCGATTATGACCCATTTAAATGATATGGGTATAGAGTTTTTATTCTATCCCAAACTGAACATCACATCGAGGGGGTAATGTCACAACATCCTTTGTGGAAACATCCATGAAATATATGAAAACTCACAAAAAATCCATTATCTCAGCATCCTCTAATTCTGCTAAAGGATCTTCCTACATTGAATGAAGAGGCTCTAAATGTCGTCTCCCCACCTGAAAGCCCTGTTAACCAACATAAAACAGAAACTGTCCATCCTCATCATAGAACACAAATCTTCTTCTGAATCATTCAATAATAATGTGCACAAAAAACATCCATTCGATGCATAGGATGACATCGTATGGATGTATTTGTAGAACAAGGAAATCCCCACTAAACATATGTGGTCGCAACCACAGTCTTAATCCTCTAAAAATATAATATAGGATTGTATAACCCCCCAACTCGAGCACTCAACACTAGGGGCATGGAGAGTCTCTCTACATCTAGACCCAAGCAGTGTAATAGACTGGGAGTAACAAAGGAGTGTGATCCTCATAACTCAAACAAGGCATTTGAGATAGTTCTAAACCAAATGACTGTTCCTCGAACAACTTACGACCCTGCTGGAACAACTACCTCTGTGGCCTGAAACTACCCACACCTAGCTTCTCTTACCCTCAACTATCGGTTGCCTCCTTAACACCACCATGGTTGAGGTCCATGAGGATCACCATGAGGTCACCCTCCTCTGGCAATGTTTTCCCTCAGGGGAGAAAGAGCTTGTTGTCCCTACTGCATCTGCTGAATGGGTCTGGCGGGGAACTACTTCTGATGAGGTGGGTGATGAACCTGCCCACCCCCATTATACTGCACTCAGTATAGGAACTGATTTCAAAGGTGATCATGGCTTCTATAGATGAAGCATCTTGGTCCTAGGCCTTCAAAGAATGAGCGATGACCGAGACATCGAAACTAGAACTACTGGGTCCTTATCCCCACTTGATGAAACCTAGAAGGCTCAGACACTAGAGGTCTGTCGCTGACGGCCTTCACCTTTGGTGAGCCCAACTAGCTCCCCTCACAGGGTACACCTCCCACTATGTTCATTCCCTCCACCACATCAGCCTTCTTTAGGACCTCCATGTACATCGTTATGGTGAAGGATGTAACAACATGCTGAAGAGAATATCAATGTTCCACCTATAAATGCCTCACCCAAGACTCCTCATCCGAAAAATGGTCCGAACAAAAAAGAAGGAGATCCTTGAACTTGATCCCCATCTCCCTGACTAACATACACCCATGAGGAAGGGAGAGTAGTGTAGGATCGAAATAATGATGTAGATGCTCAATATACAAGAGGGGGGGGGGTGAATTATATACTTTAAAAATTCATTTGGAACCTTTAATGTTAGTTAGGAATATCTATGATTTCCTTAAGCAAAGGAAAGGGCTAAGTTTAACAAAGTTAAACATAAAAAAATTCAGAACACCTCTAACACAAAATGAAACCTTAGAAAGAGATTCCAAAAGTAGGTTCCAGAAATATGGTTCCGGAAATTGAAAATTAACAAAAGATTACAATATGAGATTCTACCTTAAAGCATATAGAATATAAATGAAACAGAGTACAAGTAAGGAAGTATAAGAATGTTATAATTTACTTATAATACAAAATTTAGTGGAATCAAACAAGTAGTAAAATTACAAGTAACAAGATATATGTCTTTTAACCCAAAGAGATGGGTATCCAACAACCTTGGATAAAGGTCCCTTGATTTATAATTTCAAGAAAGTCTGTCTTACCCACACTAGGGTAAGCCCTCGAAACGAAGATCAGAGTCTCTGTCTTGATATCCCCGCAAGCCCTCAACTTCATGGTAGTTGGAAACCTCTGTCTTCCTCAGCAAGGAAGCCCTCAACTTCAATGTGTTAGAAACCTATGTCTTCCTCAGCAAGGAAGCCCTCAACTTCAAGGTGTTGGAAACCTCTGTCTTCCTATCCCCGGAAGTCCTCGAATGTAATCACCAACATTCGGAGTTGTACGAAGCTTTGAGAGTTTATAAGAGCCTCTCTCTCTAGAAATCACTTCAAGTGTGTAATAACATGAGTCAAAGATCAGTCAACATTTCTGCTACGAGTTCTTTCAAATGAGCTCCTATTTATAGGCAAGGTCGGCCTCCTTTCCAACAGTCGTATTTTCCTAAAAAATAGGAGGGACCTGTACACGTGTAACTTAACCAACGGTTAGCTCATAACAGAATAGACAACATCGTTTTATATCAAAACAAGTGTAACAGAATGTACGACATCATTTAAAGTCTAACTCAAAAGGTCGGAGTGAAGATTCGGAGTGAATGTTCGGAGTGAGAGAAAAAATATTAAAGAGTAGAAAAATTATAATAGTGTAAGCAAAATGAAAGTTCGGAGTTTAACCAAATTTTTTTTTTCAGAGTCTAAATTAATCCGGAGTGTATAAAACTAAGATGATCAGATTTTGTTTAATAGGTGAATTCGGAATGAGAATTCGGAATGAGAATTCGTCATCAGAATTCGTTGGGAGAATTCATCATCAGAATTAGTAATGAGAATTCGTCATCATAATTCTTAATGAGAATTCATCATCAGAATTCGTAGTGAGAATTCATCATCAAAATTCTTAATGAGAATTCAACATCCGAATTCGTAATGAGAATTCGATATCAGAATTCGTAATGAGAATTCGATATCATAATTCGTAATGAGAATTCGATGTCGAACTTCATAAGGATTCATATCCTGAATCTGGAGTAGAACATAATCAGAGTTCGTATCCGGAATTCAGAATGAAACTTTATTATAGTTCTCATCTAGATTTCGGAGTGAAAATTTATTACAGTTCTTTTCTAGAATTCAGATCCAAAAATAGAATACTTCATATCAATGTTTCAAACAATTCCAAGAATATTGAAATGAATTCTAATCGTGTACTTAAGAAAAATATGGATGAAAATATGATAAGGATAATTTTTCTTACAAAAGAGATTTTCCTTATAAAAGCAATTTTCCTTATAAAAGTAATTTTCCTTATAAAAGAGATTTTCTTAAAGATAAGGTGTTTGTGATTTTCAAAACAAGAAGGAATGGAAAATTCATAAGGAAAACCTTATTGAATCAACAAGTAGCTCCTTCCATTTATCATCCTTCATCGTAGATGAATGGATTTATGCCCAGAAATCCTTCTCAAAGTCAGCCAAAAAATCTCACTCTCCAACACCTCTCTAAGGTAGAGTTTCCACCATTTACATGATGATCCCTTCATCTGCCTGACTTCTAATGGAACCTAGTAATCATTTGGAGCCTGGATCATGCTAAAAGCTACTACAGACTTTTCTAGCAAGCGTTTAGTCTCTATGTCTGAGACACTAGCCTCGTACATCCCTAGGGTGTGACGTTGAATGGAACGAAGCGTCTTCTTCCACTGTTCATCCTCCTCCTCTCAATTAGTCCTTTTCTGATCAGCCAAATTGACTTCCTAGTCCTCTATCACCCTCACTACTCGTGAACATCATCTAGGATCCATAGCTACATGGTAGACAATGAATTCCAAATCCTATGTATTGTAGAAGATTTATTTTATATTTTTCTTTAACATGATATTTATTTAATTTTGAAAAACAAACATAGCACCCAAGCACACAATTCATTATGATGGATGTACATTTTTCAGGGTCTCTACCCTGAAATTAGTGTAGCCACACTTGGACTTTTAGTAGGTCCAGAATCATTTTCATTGGATAACAGGGGCCATAAAATCCCATGTTATAGCTAGTATTCCCAGGCCTATTTCACATTCCATGATTTTCTAACACATTTTCCTTGAAATCCTACTTAATCCATACTATTCCTAACCCCAAGGTCCATCATATATCTCAACTATCCCCTATGATATCATTATTTCAAGACCCTCCTTCACCAAGATGAGGGAATGGATAGAAAACTGCCAGACCCTTCCTTTCTCAAGTCGACAGAGACATAATGACCCCCAAGTCCCACTTTTATTAGGCCCAAATATGGAGTTTCGTGTAATGATACAAGGAACTCCAAATATAAATGTAAAATAAAATTAAAAACCCATTTCTATCTGCCTGCTTATAAGGTAATCCCATATAAGACACAAGAGGACAAATGTAATGTAACAAAATAAAAGGAAAACAGAAATAGAAATTGTCCCAATGTCTAATATATTAATATCCGGCATGGTTCAAAGTTATCTTAGAAACCAAAAATCAGTTTTATATATGTATGGTGAGTATACATGTATACTCATTAGGGAAACCCAAAAGATATCATCATGTGGGGAGGTATTCTAATACCCATTGTGAAAAGGAGATGACTAAAGAACCTTGCAAGGAAACTATCCACCCAATATCACCAAGGCACACTCCCAAGATAACAAAAGTTAGGTAAAATAATAGTAAAAACACATCAATGTTTGGGTACCCCACACCACATTGCCACTTGTTATTGAAGTCATCCTACATGTCAGACATCCCCTGCCGTTGTCACTGCAGTCCCACTACCATACCCCGCCCGTACACACCTTGGAAACAATAACCGCACATCACCCACAATATACACTTTGGCCAACACACACATCCACACCCTGCAGACACTTGGGCCACAACAATCGCTATGATTCCCAAAGACACTAGGTCCAGAATAACCGCTTTCTCACCCGAAGACACCAAGGCCTCATCCTAGAGATTCTTGGGAAACAAACTCGGCTTGCACACACCTGGGCTAACAACAATAATATTCCCTTATAGAAGAATATTGGGAAACAATGTACCTTATACCATCATAGCCTACTATAAGAGTCTTTGGATACTTGGGAGAGGGAGTAGAAAAGAGCTAATAACAATCAACCAAATAGGATGCCAGAAAAAATACCCTCCCCCATAGGATGGGGGTATTCTGCATGAAGTGATCAACTTGTGGGTGGGGTGAATAAGAAACATAAAAAAAAATTTATACACATATATATGCAAGAAATAATCCCACCCTATGGGTTCTGAAACCATCCCATGCACAAAAACCCTCTTTATTATTCATTCATACAGAATCCCAACAACCCAACCAAGCACAACTCATTCTTGAAAAACTGTTCCCCATTGATCCCATTCTTGTTATCATATTCTAGTGATACCATTTAAATAAATCTTATCTATCAAGAAACTAATAGGTACAACCTCATGCCAATGAAGTAAAAACATCCAAGTAGTAATTTAAGCATTCACAGCCGGTTCTATTGTAATGTCACAACAACAAAAGGGATCCATGATATCCCTCTTTTTATTAAAACCAATACAAGTCCCATAGTATGGTCCCACATGGCCTCTGGTCCACAACTATGAAATCCAAAATATGGTATCTCATCCCTATACATGTCACCCCACATGAAATCAAGGCAAGCCACCCAACACATCACTAGAATAGAGAACTAATGTTTTTTATATTGAACTGCACTGTTCATTAAGTTCAATCTTTCCATTTGGTTAACCGGGGTGATCACACACGGATTATTGTTCATTGGGAATCCATTTAATCGATTGAGTTTACATGATTAACCATTTTCCTTGTTACGTCCATTAAATCACAAGATTAACTAGAAAAAGAAAAATCATTAGTGAAAAAGGCAGGGCCACTAATGACCATGATTTTCTATGGATAGAATCCCATAAAATTCCTAATATAACAACAAAGGTATAACACATCAACAACATCATCAATCCCTCCCCTTCATTCATTAAATTTTCATTAATTATCTTTTTTGAATTTAGTTTCGTCTACGTTCTGAGGGAACACCATCATACCGAACCTAGATGATGCACAATAAAGAGAGATGATTCATGAATCCATACATGGATGATCAAAGATCGATGTTTTATTTCACACACAAAGAACTGGTGATGCACGACTTAAAGGGGAGAAATTCCAAGGAATCTATGAGTGAGTAAGAAAGGCTCCAATAAGGGAACAAAACTAGCCTTGGGAAGGACTCAAAATCCCCCTAGGGAAGGAAAAGAGACCCACCAAGAAGAAGAAAAAAAAATCATCTGATAAAAGGCGAGATCCTAGAGTTACATGATATGAAATCTTAAATGGATTTAATGGCAGATCATGGTATCACCATGCTGTTAGAGAGTTACAAATGATGGAATAAATTGTTCTTTAATAATTCTAATCAGAGAGGTGGCCATAATAGTAGTGAGTTAAATGATTTCATTTTAATATATGATAAAACATTACAAAAACATGTCGTTTGGGTCCGTCAAGGGTCTCCCCACTCTTGGAAATTAGAACATAATTTATTTTCTATCACATGGCCTTATACCCATTTAAATAATTATTAAACCATAAATGAGTTTTTACTAGAAAACTGGGGAAAGAAACCCCCAACAACCACCCATGGCACCAATCAGTGACTCAGCGATCAGTGTCACACCGATCGGTTAGACCAATTGGTGACACCTTGATAGATGAGACTGATGGGCGAAACAACGATTTTAAGGACCCAGACCCAAACAATACATAATCATGAATTATTTTAATAATTCATAATGATGATCTTTTCAGGTTTATAGTTTTAGAAATTAGGATATAACTATTACATTACATTTCAAAAAATTACAAAGTAGACACTTCTACTCAGTTTCCATTTTTTCCATAAAATAAAAACTTTTGAAAAAAAGAGTCAACTCTAGTTAAATGTTTTAGACATTATGAATTTTTGTTAATCCCTTTCTTGAACCTACTAATCTTTATGTGCTGTTAAAAAAATTTCAAAACATGGGATGAGCATAAAAATATCTAAAATGGTTATTAAACAAGGAAATCGAACATTAGTCCATCAATTCATGCAAAGCATAACCACTTTAACATACCTCAGTACATCATAGGATTTATAAATAACACATATTAATCAAAAACCATGAAGGAAACCTTTGGTATCCATAATATACATAAGTTGTAACTTTCACATTTACGTAGGGAGTTACATTATGAATATCCATCACAATATATTTTCTAAATCTCTTAGGAGAAAGATTAATGATTACCTCTATCATGTTACCCAAATCATTGTTGAGCTATCTTGGGACCACCCATTCTAGGATTATCATAGAACTACCCATATACGTAATGAATTCACAAGAACAATAACATATTCATAACACATAAAACAAATATAAAATAAAGATATAATTTCAATATTTCATTCACAATATATTATTTAAATATATTAACTTAACAAATCCATTATCAAATCCATTTTCAATACCAAAATATATAAAGTTTTTATGGTATTTAGATTCATTTTAAAAACATTACATCTTTTTATGGAAGGCATAGATCAAATAATACTCATGACAACGGAAAAGGTCGTTGTCACTGCTTACATTAATAGAAAAATTATTTTTTATCATCTAGTAAAAAAACTCGTAGAAAAATATTCCTTTTTAATGAAATTAATATTAAAATGCCTTTATACATCATATAAATTAAAGTTATGTTTAAAACATATTATTCTTCAATTAAAGGAGATTGAGATGTAGTCTTTTACCTCGTGTCCGACATGAACCGTTTATTCATTAATCTGCTGAATAATGAAATAAAGTTAATTTCTAAATTCATAAAAACATTTTTAAAGTTTAATATTACTTTTATATCTGGTATTACAATGTTATAAACATTATGTAATCATTTAAATTAATAATGATCATTTTGTTGATATTTGGTACTTGAGTCAAAAATGACCTTCTTATAATTACAAGTTGTTCATGTGGTCAAAATGATTTTATCTCTAGAATGATATAAATGATTTAGATATTATATATATCATATATATCTGGTAAATATATGTATTTATAATTGTACATTACATTTAGAGGTATGAAATGAAATGCACCGTTCATGGAGACAATCAGCCGCACGTACGCATGAACTCTACTTTCATATCTATTTAGTATTTAATGGAATGAAAAATTAATGAATCCTAGGTATGTTATAATTCCAGTATAATATAATATATATTTTCAATAACTAAATCTTTTATATGTTCCACATATGGTATGAAAGATTTGTATAACGTTGAGGGGGCGGTAGTCCGCACTTCTTCAATTGAAATAATCGCATTTTCAAATTATGGAAACCATAAAGGTATGATATAAATGTAAAATAAATATGTATAGATAAAATATAAATATAATATATATAACATATAAATAAATATCTATTATAATATCTACCATAATAGGTGGTAGGAGATAATTGAGAAATCATCTTTTCGTGACACACTAGTTCGTCGTCTATATAAACAGTATGTTCTTTACCCATTAGACGAAGGTATGTGTCAGTGTAGTTCAATTCCTTCTCATTAAAACATCCTAGTAAATTTAAGGTAGCGTTGTTTCTATAATTTAAAGAAGTAATGAGATTTTATGGGGATGGAGAAGGAAAATTAAACTAAAGAACTTAAGAGAAGACACTACTTTTAAATAGTGTAACTCCGATTGTTTTGAACCAAAAGACATTATGGAAGTTCCTTATATCTAGGTTAAGACTTCTAGAAGTAGTATAGGGATTTAGGCAGATTAATTGGTTGATGTTGGATGAGAAAAGGGGCTTGAGCGGTGTGAGTAATGGGTTAGGGGTGATGACTTTTTATAAGTGGGAGGAGGGGTTATTTAAGAATGTTGGAAAAAATTATTTTATTATTAAAAGCTTTTCGAATTATAATGGTAAAAAACTCTTTAACGGCGAAGAAAAGATGAATCTTTTCCGAAATAAACTCATCCAACATGAATTGGATAGGTTTTGGTTATTTTTTAATCTCTATAATTTTATTTATTTAAATCATTCAGTAATATGGTAGACACAACATCATTATTGGGTAGTAAATAATTTTATTTTTATGATGCCTAAATATTACAAAACAAATACCATGATGTAGGAAATCATTTTATCCTTCAAATTACTATTTATAGTCAAATTGATCACTTATATAACCATAAGAAAAAATTGATTTAGTAAAAGTTATATGTTTATGTCATTTTTGTATTAACTTTAAATTAATTATCATAATGTGTCATTATCACTCTCAAGTGGCTCCATGGGGTCCCAAAATTGACCCAAGGATGCCAATGGTAGAACATGTATCATCCAATTGGATTAGGATACATGTTAGGGTAAATTAATTTTATTATAATATTATTTTTACCTTGGATTACCCTATTTACCTTTAATTGGGTAAATAAAATTCAAAAGTTAATATTCACGAAAAATTATATTTCTCTCATTGAAAAATATTTTACTCACTAATAAAAACCATGAATCTCATATTTTCAAAATTAAATTCAATGAAGCAGAAAAATTTCATTCTAATGATGTAGTCGATTTTTGAACTACTACTTAGTGTTTTCACTATTCATAAAAAATTGATATTTTAAGAAAAATATCAAAAATTCATCCAAATATGTATTTGATATTTTGAATTTAAAAATTATATCCATTTTACCAAATTAAAAACATAGAATTTTAATTAATTAAATTAAATTTATTTTCTATTGTTAAAATAAAAAGCATGTTTTTATGAAATAATAAATATCAAAAGATTCACACTTTTTTATTTCCCAATTCAGTGTGAAATTACAGTCAATGATCAACATTAGATTAAATGGTAAAAATATAATATAAATACACTTTAAAACGAATTAGAATGTTTATCTAACCATATAAATAAATTTTATTAAAAGGCAGTTTTGAATTAAAATATAGTTTTTTTTCACTATTCATTAAAAAATTGTATTTTATCAAAAAATACCAATAAATTACCCAAAGTAGATTTTTATGTTCCGATTCTAAAGAGGAATTTTATTTTTTTTTTCTAGTAGAACATATAAAAGTGAAAAAAAAGATTTTAAAATAGTTCCCCATCAAAAGGTGGTAAATCAACCTTTAAAAAAAATTAGACAATTGCTGTTTAAAATTATATTAATTCCCAATTTAAGCCTATAACGTTTATTGGATAAAAATAAATACATTTAAAAAACATGTATAATAATATTTTCATTTTCTATATTCATTCCCTCTAATACAACAACTATGAGTTAACTACCATTTAAAATAATATTACATTAATATTTTTCAGTACGACTCTGAATTGTGTGCAATAAAAGATTTCAAAGAAACATGTTGTTAGGTGATGAAGATATAGACAAGGTGGGTTGATATAAGGGGTGTGGATCGAGGAGGCTCGTTGACTGAGTATCTATGTCCTGAGGCATCCTGTGCGATTTTGAATTTTGTATGAAAGTGGATTTCGTTTTTACTATCTTTTGATTCTGGTGATCAGGTAATCTATTGTATGGCCCGGTTCCTGGTCACCAAAAATGAAATTTTCCAATATCAAATGAAAATCTAATTTTCAGTAAAAGAAACCTATTATTGTGCATCAAGTACACAATATAACATAACATACCATTTAAAATAAAAATAATATTTAATTTAAAAATATGAAAATAAATATCAAAATGTATTATTCTTTATTTACATATGATGTCACACCCATCCCCCCTTTTCGAAATTCTGTCTTTGTATTTTTTATTCACATATCAAATAAGTGGGGGTAATTATCCATTCTATCATTTTCAGATTCCCACATTGCGTCTTCAACCAAATGGTTTTTCCACCAAACCATTATCTGATAAATTACATTATTCTACAATACTTTCTCTCTCCGGTCATGAATCTGGACTAGATGTTCCTAAAAATAGAAATTCTCTTCCAACTGAACTACTTTTGGGCACAAAACATGAGAAAAATATGACAAATACTTTCTCATCATTGAAACATGAAAAACATTGTGTGCCTGGGATAACGATAGAGGTAAAACCACTCTGTAGGAAACTGATCCCACTTTCACCAAGATTTGGTTTGTTCTAATGAACCTCGTACTCAACATTCCCTTTTTATCAAAACACATCACACTTTTCCATGGAGATACATTGAGAAAGAGATGATCACCTACCTCAAATGAAAGATCCTTCCTCCGGTTATCCACATAACTTTTCTGTCTTCTCTGAGTTATTCTCATTTGTTTCTGAATCAATGGAACATTTTCATCCATCTCTTCGACCAATTATGGTCCCATCAACTTCCTTTCAGCTACCTCATCCCAAAAAGATGGAGTTTGACACCACTTCATATATAATGCCACAAATGGATCCATCTATACTATGGAATGGAAACTGTCTTTATAAGAAAATTAAACCAAAGATAGATATTTCCCCCAACTACCCTAGTAATCCATTGAGGAAGCAGACAACATATCCTCAATGGTCTGAATTTTTCGTTATCACTTCCCATCGGATAGAGGATGAAAAGCCATTCTAAAATTTAATTAAGTATCCAACGACATCTAAAGGCCCTTCAAAAAGATAGAAGTAAACATGGGATAAATATAAAATACAATGGATAGGGGAAATCCATAAAACCTAACTATCACATTAACATAAAAATGAGAGTGCCGATCTAGAGACAAAGTATCTCGAATAATAAGGAAATGAGAAGATTTTTTCAATCGATCAAAAATAACCCAAATTGAATTATTACCTTAAGATGTATTTGGTAATACTACAATGAAGTCCATAGATATATTTTCCATTTCCACTCTAGAACCGTAAGGATTGAAGCATACCATTCGGTAACTGCTAGTTTACATTAACCATTTGACAATTCAAACACTTCACAGTAAATTAAGGAATATATATTTACATTAAATCCCACCATTAATACTCTTGAATATCTCTTTATAGAATAGTACTACCAGGATGAACTGAAAATAGAGAACTATTAGCTTCTTGTAATAACTCTTTCTTCAACTTTGAATCACAAGGCACACATAATCTCATCCCATACCTAAAAACCCAATCATTATCAATTTTAAAATCAGGAAACATTCCATTCTGAACCAACTATACCTTTTTCTACAACTCTATATCCTTTTTATATGCTTTGTTAATTATTTCTAATAGAGATTATTTCACTAACTCCTGAAACAAAATGGAGGAATTTCTTCCACCAACAACTTCAATGTCAAATTTCATCAAGTCTTTATCACAAGATATTGTTCCAAACGTATCAATGTTAATGTAGCATTTCTTTTGGTTTAATGCATCAAAAACAATATTTTCTTTTCATGGATGATAATGGATCATCCAATCTTAATCTTTAATTAATTGCATCCATCTCCTATGTCTCATGTTCTATTCATTATGAGTGAATATATACATCAAATGTTTTGTGATCAATATATATTTCACACTTTACTCTATACAAATTATGCCTCCAAATTTTTCAAGCATAAAATACAGAAGCTAACTCCAAATCATGTATATTGTAATTTAACTCATTATGTTTCAATTGACGTGAAGCATAAGAAGTTACCTGATCATCTTGCATAAGGACACATCCAAGTCCATTCAACTAAGAAACATTTTAGTTAAAAAATCAACATTTTTGGAGAATAATCATCACATTTTTTTGATGAAGATATCATAATTTCGAATTTACTTATTCATTGGACTAGATCACTGTGCAAACATATCCACAATCCTCTGTTAATAACCTGCCAAACCAAGAAAACATTGGATTTCAGTAAGATTTGTGGGTCTTGTCCACTCATCAAAAACTTTAATTTTAGCAGGATTAAATGTTTTTCCATTTTTGTAAACTATGTGACCATTGAATGAAATTTGTTGTAACCAAATCTCACACTTGCTGAATTACCCAAAAAGATCTTTTATTTTAAGGTTTGAAAGATAAACCTAAAATGACTTTAATATTCCTCTTTACTTTTGGAATAAACAAAAATATCATCCATAAAAAAAACCGAAAACATATCCAAGAACTCACGAAAAATTCTATTCATAAGATCCATGAATATAGCAGGTGCATTTGATAACACAAATGGAATTTCTAAAAATTTATAATGGATGTATCTAGATTGAAATGTGGTCTTCGAAATGTATTCTTTATTTACTTTCAACTGATGGAACCCCGAACTCAAATATATCTTTAGAAAATATTGTGCTCCCAAAAAATGATCAAACAAATCATCGACATGAGTAAAAAGGTAAATGTTTTTAACAGTGATGTAATTCATTGATCTACATCATTGAAAAGTCTCATTGAACCATATTTTTTTAACAAACAAGACCGAATAACCCCATAGTGACATGACTGGTCGAATGAATCATTAATCTAATAACACCTGAAATTGATTATTTTAATCTAAAAGTGTAATTTGATCCATTCAATTACGAGGTTTTGAAATTGGCTTAGCATTAGTAACTAAGTCAATAGAAATTTCAACTTCTCGATTAGGAATAATAGCAGGAAACTCATCAGGAAAAACATCAAGGTACACATTTACCACTGGGACATCATTTATCTGAATAGTTTATTTTTTTCAACAATAAGTGAAAGGTAACAATTTTTTATATCTTTTACATGATTTTCAGTTTCTCGATATGTTATCAAAATAAAAGGTTCATAATTTTACACAAACTGAAAATTCTTTTGAAAAGAAACCCCTTTAGGTATAAAATCATCCTTAACATGATACATAGAAAGCCAATCCATACCTAAAATAACATCCAACATTAATAGAGGAAAAAAATATGGTTTGTAGGTTGATTCATTCCTCACACAAGGAAAAGAAAGTTCTTATAATTTTTTTTCCACAACATTCCCCCCCAATGTTTTTACCATAAGTTCAGGATTCATATATTGAGATGGAGATCCCAATTTACTATAAAACTTCTCATAAATGAACGAATGTGTAGATCCTCAATCAAACCATGCATTGGCATAATATGAAAAAACAAACAGTGTACCTGATACTACTTCATTTGATGGAACAACATCTGCTGAACTAGGTGCAAAGGATTTTTCCACCCCTTTCTACTTTTAGTCTGACTACTTTACCTCATATGAGTTCATCATCAGACACTCATTTTCATAATGACCCATTTCATTTCACTTAAAACAATTTACTGAATGTAAATAAAATTTTGTCTTACCATTACCCTGATCTTTTTAAGTGCAATTACAAGCCATATTTACCATTTTACCACATCAGTAGCACTTAGATGAATTCAAAATACAATCCCTAAAATGCTTTTTACCACAATTTTCACAAACTGTAAACTTATGTTTCTCACCATCAGAATTTTTTTAAGTGGTCTTACCTTTAATCTTCCACCTCAACCTCTTATTTTTTTGTTTTTCAATGAACACCTGATCATCTTCAAACTCCATTTCCTCCTTCTCTACCCATAGAATAAGTTTTTCATAACATTTTAACTCAAAAGTGGCTAAAACCCTTCGATACTTTGGCTTTAATCTTGAGTAAAAACGGTTGATTTTACTATCATGATATCTTATGAAATTTGGAGCATACCTTGCCAATCGAGTGACTTTTTCTTCATAAGAAACCATTAAGTCATCCTCCTGCCTCAATTCTAGGAATTTTTTTCGATCCTAGGATGTACAACATAGGAAAATATTTCACAAGAAACAATCAAGAGAATCAATCTCTTCACTATCCCAGATATTTTCAACATCGACCACCACTGATAGGATAAACCTTCAAAATGGTAAACGACAAGACTAACCATTTGATGTTCTGAACACCCCATCAAATCAATTTTTTCTAGTATATTAATCCACCCTTTTGATAACACATAGTCAGATGATCCTCTGAATGATGGGGGATGTTGAATCATGAAATGCACCACTACTAAATCCTAAAGTTTTCTAAACCGACATATGATACTAACTATAAGGACCCAACTTTGATCATTACATAATCTTGAATTATGTTACTAATTCACATTGAGGATCTTTTTAGGTTTAGATTTTCAAAGGATTTTTTCATAACTATTACATTACATTTCAAAAAAATAACAATGTTGACACTTATACTCAGTTTCCATTTTTTCATAAATTAAAACCATTGAAAAAAATTAGTCATGTCTAGTTCCATGTTTTAGATAGCATGAGTTTTTCGTGATCCCATCCTTGACCCTATTCAACTTTACGTCTTGTGAAAAACATTTCAAAACATGGGATGAGAACAAAAATCTCAGTAAGGGTTATAATACAAGGAAAGAGAATGTTAGTCAATCAATACATACTGATCATAAGAACATTAACATACCACGTGAAATCATAAGATTTATGAATAAAACATAGTAATCACAAATCAGAAAGGTAACATGTGGAATCCATAACATACATACGTTGTAACATTCATAGATTCATAGAGAGTTACATTAAGAATACCCATCATAGTATAATCCCTAAATCTATTATAAGAAAAATTAATGTTTACCTCCATCACATTACCTAATGCATTGGAGAGATATCTCAGTCACACCCTCCCTAGGGTTATCATAGAACCAACCTTATGTTTAAACAATGCCCTAGAACCATAACATATTCATAAAACATTAAACAATTATAATGTAAGGATACCATTTCAACATTTGTAGCTTTCATTGTCACTGCTTACGTTAAAAGAAACATTCTCTTTTATTGTTTAGAAAAACATATTTTAGAAAAATATTTCCTTTTAATTAAATTAAATGTTAAATGTGATTATTCACTATATAAAAGAATTCTATGTATAAAAAAATATGCCTCAATGAATAGAGATTGAGATGAAGTCCTTAACCTCGTGTCCGACATGACCTGTTCATTCTTTAATCTCCTGAATAATAAACTAATTTTAATTTCTACTTACCTAAGGACCTTTTTCAACATTATAATTTCTTTTATATCACTTATAACCATGTTATACACATTATGTAATCATTTATGTTAATAATGGGAGTTTGGTCGATATTTGGTTCTTGAGTCAAAAATGAACTTCTTATAATTACAAGTTGTTCATGTTGTCAAAAGTCCATTTCCTCAAGAATGATATTAAAAATTTAGATATCATATATATAATATATATCTATAATATATATGTATTAATTATTGTACATATCATTTAAAGGTATGAAATGAAATGCCCCGTTCAGGGAGACGGTAAGTCGTACATATGCATGAATGCAACATTCATCTCTATTTCATATTTAATGTAATGAAAAATAAATGATACATCTATATATTACAATTCTATTTTATTATAATAGATAATTTTAGTAACTCCATCTCTTATACGTTCCACTAATGGCATGAACGAGTAATATCACTTTGAGGGGGAGGTAGTCCTCACGTCCTCAAATGAAATTATCGCGTTTACCCATTATGGAAACCATAAAGGTATGATATAAATGAAAAATAAAGATCCATAAAGACAATATAAATATAATATATATCACATATAAATACAGTTCCATCATAATGGCCACCATAAGAGGCAGTAAAAGATATTTGAACAATCATCATTTCGTGAGACATTAGTTCACTGTCCACAAAAACAGTATGTTCATTACCCATTAGACAGAGGTGTGTGTATGTCTAGTTGAAATAATTATCATAAATCTTATTAGTATATTGAAGATACTGGTATTGTAATAAAATAATTAAATGAATAGTTTTTAGGGGCTTCGAGAAGGAAAATAATACAAAAGAACTTAAGAGAATATGTTACCTTTAAGTCGGGTAACTCCCTTAGGTTTGAACCCAAATGTTTTATTGAAGATTCTTATGCCTAAGAGAAGGCTTCTAGGAATAATATAGGGATTTAGGAAGCTTAATTGGGAAATTTATTGATGAGACTTGGGGATTTATATGTGTTAGTAATGGGTTTTAGGTGATGTATTTTGATAAGGGGGAGGAGGGGCTCTTAAGAAATGTTTAAAAATATTGTTTTATTATATAATTATTTTCAATTTGTAAAGGTAAAAAAATCATTAAATTCTAATATTAAGAGACTATTGTTCTAAATAATATCATTCAATATGAATTTTGTTTTGTTTTTGATAAATTTTTATTCTTTATAAACTTATTTATTTAAATCATTCATTAATGGTGTAAACACTACATAATTATTGTGTCATAAATAATTTTATTTATTTGATGTCTAAAAATTATAAAAAAATACCATGATGTATGAAATCTTTTTTATATTTCAAATTAATATTTATATTCTAAGAGATGAATTATATAACCCCATGTAAAAACTGATTCACTAAAAGATATATGTTAATGTCATTTGTTCATTACTTTAAATTAAATAACATAAAGTGTCATTATCACTCTCATTGGCTCCATGGGGTCCCCAAATCGATCCAAGGATGACCATGGTTATCCATGTATCATCCAATAATATTAGGACACATGTTAGGGAAATTAAAAATTATTATAATTTTATTTTTACCTTGGATTACCCTTTTTACCTTTAACAGCGGTAAATAAATGTGAAAAGATACTATTCACCAAAAAATATTTTAATCTTACTGAACCACATTTTACCAACTAATAATCACCACATATTTCAGATTTTTGAAATTTAATTCACAAAATGGGAAAAATATATATAAATGAAGAAGTTAGTTTTTTTAACTACTACTTAATGTTTTCACTTTTCATAAAAAATTGTTGTTTTTCAAAAAAAATAAAAAAAAATTCATCCTAAGATAAATTTGGTAATCTGAATTGAAAAATGATGTCTATTCTAAAAATTCCAAATATATAGGTTTCATTAATTAATATAGAATTAATTTCCACTGTCAAACCAAAAGCATTCATTTAAGAAAAAATAATTATCAAAAGATTGACATTTTTTTATGTCGAAATTCAATGTGAAATTATTTCCAATGACCAATATTGAATTAACTAGTAATAATATAATCAAATTAAACTTTCAAACTAATTAAAAAGATAATAAATCCATAAAAATAAATTATATTAAATGGCAGTTTTGAATTGAAATACAATTTTTTTCACTATTCCTTAAAAAATGAATTTTATCAAAAAAATAACCAAAATTTACCGAAAGTAAATTTTTATGTTCCAATTATAAAAATAGGTTTTATTTTGTCAAATATAACATATTAAAGTGAAAAAAATATATTTAAAAGAGGTTCCCCATCAAAATTTGGTTATTCAACCTTTTAAATAATATTATACTTTTTGTGCTTAAAATTAGATTCATTCACATTTTAAGCCTCTAAATTTTATTGGATAAATGTAAAAACATTTAACAAACATGAATAACCATATTTCAGTTAGTCATATTCATTCCATCCAATACAAAAACTATGATTTGACTACAATTTGGAATAATATTATATTATTATTTTTAGTGTGACTCAACATTGTGTGCAACATAAGTTTTCAATGAAACTCGCAGATGCATATCAGGTATGCTATCGAACATAGCATACAATTTAAAGTAAAATTAATTTTTAATACAAACATATTAAAATAAATATTAAAATGTATTATTCGTTATTTACCTAGTATGTTACACTGATAGGTGAGACTGATCGGTGATTCCCAGATCAGTGACACATCATTGGTTGACAGCACGGTGACACCATGCCACCAACACCACCGCCCTTACAACTCATTGATGGGGTCCAGGGCTTCCCAAACAACAAAATTTGTCAAATTAATGGACCAGGAGGGTCTATGAAATTATAATAGTAATATTAGAATGATTTCAATTATTGAATATTAGAACGATTCTTAAGAATAAAAATGTTATAATGTTTGAAAAGATAGAAAGAATGAAATCTCATAGATAAGAAGAGTGTTAGAATGTAGAAAAAGTTATAATTTTAGAATGTTTCTAGATAAGAAGATAGTTTATAAATAAGAAGGATGTCATAATGATAGAAATTTTATAAAGTTATAAATCTTAGATAATCATAAAATTTATAGAGATTAAGAAAGCTATAATTTAAGAAAATGTATAAATTCACAACGATTCTTGAAAAAAACAATGTTAGAAAGTTATAAAATTATGTGGGCATAAATTCTTTTTGAGAGTAAAAAATTTTAAATGTTATAAATGTTAGAAAGTAGAAATGTATCGAGAATGAAGAATATTGGAATGTTAAAAAATTTAGTAATAAAAAATGTTAGAAAGTCAAAAGATTTTAGAGAAGAATATTTTTAGAAATTTAGAATTGTTATAATGTTAGAATTTTGTAGGAGAAGAAGAATGTTAAGAAATCAAAATATTATGATTTTTTTCTCAATAAACATTCTAATGGTGTCAAATAATTCTATGGAGATGATTCAAAGTTTCAAACATAATAAAGAAGATCATGATACACGATAAAATTCATTTAAGAGAAGAAAAAGTGAAACCATAATTTTCTTTATTAGATGTACTTTTATAAATCAGATGGAATTTTGTTAAAAATAATTACTTATATGAATCAAAAGAACTTTCTTATGTCATATTAGTAGTAAAAATGAATTGAGTTCATAAAATGTTCATACAAATTTACAAAATTAAGTCATGGTTTACTAAAATGCTTATAGAGACTTATAATGATGAAGTTAAAAATCTAGACATATTATATGTGTAATATTGAACTTATAAAGTTGATGTTACAAAGTTAATGTGAAAATATAAGAAATTTTGATGTTATAAAATTTATAAAAATTGAAAATGGATTGAATAAATGGATTAATATTGATAAAAGATGGGATAAGTATATAAATATAAAAAATGTTTGGAAAATCATATGGACAATGTAAACAAGTGGATATAGTGCATGAAAAATAGAAAAATATGGGAGAAGTGGATTAATGGTGGAAAAATGGAAAATTTGATGAAAAATGCAAATAGATGGGAATAGTGAATGAATATTTAACGTAATCTGAAAAAGTGAGTGAATATTGAAAATAGTTGTATAAAGGATTTATTACACGATTTAAAAAGTCCATGTAAAATATTTTAGTTTCAATTTTATAGAGTTAATGAATACTAGATCATACAAATTTTCTTTGGTTATAGTTCACACAGTGATTTAATAATTTCATTAAATTTGTGATTAAGGAAATTCAATTTTTTTTAGCGAAGACTAGTTTGTAACAATTATTCAAAAAATTCTTGAAGTCCTGTGTAGAATCCAATGAAAATGAATTTACTAGCAATGATGAAATTTATATTTTAATCAATGGGAAAATTAAAAAGTAATACCACATATTCAACTTGTAGAGAACCTATATAAATGGATGAAATATATAATCATACTTACACTATTCACACATTAAAAATGAAAAAATCATATAAAATACTTCCAGAAGTCATTTACTAACTCATATTTAGTATCATGTTGAAGAAGATCTATGGGTAAAGGATTTTCCAATAAAACCATAATGTAGATATTTAGTTCAAGGATTCTATAAAAATAGAATCAATCATATTTTTTTGGGGTAATTTTTGAGGCACAATAGTTTTTTATATATAGAAAAAACAAATATTATAAAAGAATAGTTTTTAGTGAGGACCACAAGATGAATTTATCATAATGGGAAATCAGATAAAAAATTTCATAATGGAAATTCTAGGATTTGAATTCACATTGGTTTATACATTAGTTTTTTCTCATACTTTGTAAAAAATAAACTGTATATTGAATAAGATTAGTATTTTTCTATCGAGATATGGGAAGATATTTTTTGTGTGAAATATCAATTGTGGGAAATATTATAAATAACATCACTTTTAATTTATTATAATATTATTAGTGGAATAATATATTGACTAACAGGAGTCTATAGGGAAAAGATATATGTTCTCACACTGGGTAAATCATTGTATAAATACCCATGTGATATTTTTACTATCTATAAAATGTTGGTCTCCACCTATTCATCCACCAATTAGTGTGACTATACGATTCACCCTAGGAATCATAGAATTGTTATAATTGTTGATTATGAAATAAAATATTATTGATCACTATATGTGGTCAAATTAATGTATATATAAGAGTTACGTAGAAAACATGAAGAAATACCATTCATTTGAAGTAGGAAATATTGATTTTATTAATGTATCTCCTTTGAAAAGTGATATGTGTTTTTGAAAAAAGGTAACTTGTTGTCCTCTCTTAAATTAACCATATTAAATTATTGAGAATTTAGTGTCTATTTCATACCACGTGTCTTTAGCACTAGGTTGATCTCTGGTTTATTATATATTACATGTTTCATTGATAATGAAATGTGGACATGATGTATCTCATGTTTTGAGCCATGAGGTGGTGTAGTTGTAAGAGTTATTTTAATATATTTAAAAAAATATTAATTTTTTTCATAGGGATTAGGTACTATTAGATAATGTGATTCACCACGTAATGGTTTTATGAGAAAAATAAAGGATTGAGGAATTAATAATGAATCTGAAAAAAACAATGTAGGAAAAATACCCCAATTTTTTTATATAATGAATTTTTTTTGAGGAAATAATTTTTCAAATGAGGAAGTATTCGACAACCCAGGTACTCCTAGAAATAAAAATTAATATGATTTATAAGATTTCATTTTATTGATTCTTATTCATCATTGTCCTATAATTTTTTTTAAAAAATGTAAAATTTTACACAACAAAATTGTTTTTCAATATAACACATCGATTTATTTAGAAGTTTAAATTTTTTATTTTATAAATTTAAATTTATAAAATGGAACTAATTTTTGATATCAACATATAATATATAATTGTGTCTGGATTTTTGGTATTTTTCAGAATTGATTTTTTTGGGATTAATTGTTAAAAATATAAATTTTTTAAGATATCATTTCATTTGAAGTATTTAAAAATCCCTATTATATAAGAGATTTGTTTTAAATTTAAAATTATTCCCAATTTAGAGAAAAAAATTTGAAAAATTATATATAAATAATAATTATATGTTTTTTTGGTCAGAATTATTTTTACTAATAAAATGTGTGTTTTTTTAAAAATAATTTCGTTGAATTTTCCATATTTAAGGTAAAATTACTTACCACCAATTATAAAAATTTGAATATTGTAATATTGTTTTTATTTTTACAATATAGTGGTTTCAATTTAGTGATATGGATAATTTCATTTATGTTCATTAAGAATAGTTACGTTATTAAATGTTAGTTTAGACAATAAAGGGTGTACCATGTTAATTGAGGTAAAAAATTTGTAAGGCCACAAAAACATATCATAATTCTTATTCGATAATTTAATTTCAAAAAAATTTACCATCTATCGTAGATTATATTGTTTTAGATCCACTTTACCATTATTAAAACATTAAATTATTTTATGACATTGAATAATTACAAGTGCTCCATTCCCATCACTTATTTTTGGTTGCCTCCACTTCTCACTCCATAAAACATATCAAAACATATAACATGATAAACACCAAGTCATATACCTTAAAAATATCGCTCCCCATTTCATATACAAAATTAAATTTTTAAAAGGACATCATTTAAAGTCATAAGAGAAGGTAATGTCTCCATTGAAGAGGTATAATTTTTAATCTAGTGTTCCATGTTTATTTTTTTTATACCTATGTAAAATCATATTTTCTCAAGTGGATGTATTATAAATATATTAAATATGTAGAAATTCTATTAATATTATGATAAAATTATTTTTCATCTCCTTTAGTATTATGTTTGAAATTACAACATCATTCATGCATACGTGTGGACTACCACATCAAAGAAGCGATGTTTTTTATTTTTCATCATCAAATTATATGGTCAGTTTAAATGATGGATCAAATGACATACACTATATTTATAAAATAATTATTATTTTTAGATATATTATATTACTTACCTTTTTTATCATTTTTTTCATTATAAATTGATCACATCGCTCGTACATATGTTTGGAATAGTAACTACACTAATTGATGTGACTCATTTTTAGTAATTGCCTCATATAATTGGACATAAGGATGGAAATAATGAATAAATATTCAATTTATATCATATTTAATATTATATAAATTCTAACTAATATATAATTTATGTTTTCCCTCCACGTAGAAAAATAGAAACATCTTTCTTATGAACGAAAATAATGCCATCTCTAAGAAACAACCTGATTATTTTTTCATGACCATATTTCATGGTTGGTTTTAATATTGTATTTTTTGTATAATTATCATAACGATAGAGTTTTTATGATTTTCAACACCAAAATGTACAATATAAAGGTAACCATTTTTTTAACAAAGTAAATCTTGGTAACAATTCAAAAAAAATGTATACTTGTAAATAAATATCAATGAAAAAAGTTATTAAGAAATTATAAAATTAATATAAATCTATTATTTCGGAGTTAAAGAATGGCTGATGTTTTATAAGTTATAATGTAATTGATTTTCTTTAATAAAATTGTTTTAAATGTTAAATACTTTCTCATCCAATCAATGTTCTTCAAAAATGTTCCCAGAATATTATTTTTTATGTATAAAATATATTTATAAGTTATTTTACATTAATTTTGAATTTATTTTAAATTTTCTAAAATGGAATCATTTACAAATTTACCACACGATTCATTTTGATTTTTTTCCAATGTGGGAAATATTCTGTTTTGAAATATAATTGTTGACCCAATTTCCACATCATTAGCTCTTATATATAACCACATTTTTTATAATGTTTTTAACATTATGTCATATTCTCAGTCCTTTAAACCCTTAGTGTGTATGTTAGATCACACTCACATAAAGGGTTTCTAACCATTTTGTTTGAGTATTTCATTATTATAGCATTTAAACATTTTATTAATGAATAATCAGTCTAAAATAAGGATTTATGTGGGTCATTCAGGACTATTTATGTGGTCCTAACATTCATTCAACACAATATACCTGGTATGTTCCCACCATTCTGGCGGTGGTGATGATCAGAACCACCATACCTCCAGGAGTACCGCCATACTCCCAATGGAATGTCACCAGATACACGGTGTCTTAAGATGGAAATAGATTAATTCCTAGTGGCTCACAAACAAATTTGTGTGGCTCATAAAGTACATTTAGTAGTCTACATTATCCCATAATTCCACATCCTTGGAAGTTTCTAACTGATTGAATTATGAAAACTACCCAATGGCATTGATCCATACATATCAAAAAGCATTAAATAATGAATTTAATGTATTAAATACACTAATTGAATCCTTAGTACAAAAAAATATACCATTAAATTCTATGAATTCTATAAATAGAGACCAAGGGTGTATTTTATTTTTATCTTTCAACAACTACAATAAATCTCAAAAACCAAATAATTCAGAATAGAACCATGATGCGAAATTGTTATAGATATCCGAGCTTATATCAATTTATCTAAAGGAAAATTAATCTTCAACAACATCAATCCCATTTATATTTTCTTATATTGTTTTACGGAATTATCTCTTATTGAAATTTCATAACTCCCATCCAATTCTACGTTTTTTTCTCTATATTAATAGTTTATTATCTTTCAAATCATATTAATGGAGCTGTGTTCTTTGTAAATGATTTGAAATAAAAAAATTCTATCTTATTAATATTTTTATTTACGTGAAAACCGAAATTTAATTGAGGGTTATTTGTTCTTGGATTTACTTAATAATAATGTTCTTCTTTCGGTTCATGGTATCCATTAAAACAATGGGTTTCATTCCTTTATTATTTGTTTCTTGGTTTCAATTAAAAATTATGAAACTTTGTGAAAAATGTTTTAATAGTTGTTTTTTATTTGTTATTGACTAAGAATTTAGTATAGGAATGTTTTTGTATTTCCAAAATTGTAACTAAATTCAATATAATGTGGTTGTTTTCAAGACAGAAATTTAGGGACCTAGGTTTTCGTATTGTGTTGATTCAATCACATGATAATTTAAGAATATGAAGTTGTTGATAAGTAACATTATAGTGTCTAGGTCCATCTCCATGGGAATGAAGATTCATTAGGCTCATAGTTTTTTAGAAATTTTAATGTTGTCAACTGTCTGAATCCAATGATTATGGGTGTAAGTGATTTTTTTTTTGTTTTTTTCTGGACTCAATGAATCCGACTGAGAAACACTTGATTCATATCAACAGATCCATCAGAATTTGATTCATATAATTAGATACAAAATAAATCGATATAGAAATATTTTTTTCTAGAAAATTTTCATTTCTGTAATATGAGAAAGAAAGATATTGTTGAGTTAGAAAGTAAGATGTTTATGAGTGAATATGGGATATTTATGGTGAGTAGTTGTTAAATATGATTTTGAAGTGATAAGTTAGAATTGTTTCATACATTCTAAACAAAAATAGATAGTGATTTATTATAATAAATTCATTACAAATCATAAATACTCTCATGATAATATCATTTTATGAAATAGGGGAGTGGTTTTAATAAATTCGAAACAGAAAATTGAAGACATCCATCACAATGGGAATTCCCTCATAATATAAATTCCATAATAATAAGAACATTCTTGTAATAGGATTTCTATTTTAATAGTGAATTCCATCATAATGAGATGAGAATAAAACATATCATAATGAACGAAGAATGAAATAGATCATATTTTGCTGAAAAAAGAAATGGACCATAATGAGTTGAGAAATAAATTGATCCTAATGCACTGAGGAATAGACATTCCAAAATGAGATGAGAATGATATAAGGAGTTGAATAAGTCAAACAAGAATTTCAATTGTGTGTAAATATCAGAGAAATATAAGGAGGATTTATAAAGTTAATTTTTATGTTTAAAAACAATTGGGTTTCTCGGATTTGAAATTTGAGGAATTATTGAATGTATTCAAATTTCTTGATTTTTTTCTAATTTACCTATAAATACTTAATCAGATCAGTTATCCAGTTCAAATGATTATATACACACAAATTATTATCTATTGAATAATTCAAATTAAAAGTTTATATCTATTTAATGAAGAATTATATTGAGCATTCAATCAAAGTTTTAGTTTTTCATATTGGATATGCAATTCATTATTTTCAGAGAATTCGTTCCCGCATCATCATACATAGAAAATTGGATCTAGCATCACTGTACTAAGAAAATTGGATCTAGTATCACCGTATATGGAAAATTGGATCCAACATCAACATGCTGGGAAAATCAGATCCTCCATCACCATACATGGAAAATCGGATCTAACACCACTATATTGGGAAAATCAGATCAAACATCATCAGATGAAAAAAATCGATTCCATCAAAATTAGAACCAGGATTTAAAATGACAAATTCTTGATCTGTTATAAAAATCTATTAATTATTCTATTTGGCTCAATTTTTTTTAAATCAACCATTTTAAACTAACATCACTTAGTATAATCTTTATTATTGGGATATAGAATGTGTCTAATGGGAGTGGGATAAATATTTATTCACATATTCCTAATAGTGCATTTCTATAGACCTGTGAGAGAAGATATAGAAAGGATGGAGGTTCTAACACTAAGGATGAACCTTATAGAATTTTGTTCATTAGTTCCATTTCTATACCTATATAAATTTTTATTTAATAAAAGTTTATAATATATTAAATTATAATATGCTACATGGGTTAATTTTTTATATTTTTTAAAAAATATTAAAAGTGAATAACTGAATCAACCCCTTTCTCAATTGTTATTCATTCCTCTTTATCTTCAATATGATTCCATGACAAGATTCCCCGGTTGAATGTTTATTATAGATAATATCAATTATTTCAATATTATAGTAATTCTGACACATGATGGAAACAATAAAATGGATTGAAAAATATGATGATTCCTTATCTCTTATCCCTTATCTTGGAAGTTGTTGATCCAGTGACTATTTTGTTTCAACATATTGTGAATGATTTCCCAATATCTATTTATGATAGTAGAAATTTAGAAGCTAATGGAAATTATTGAGATTCTATTCTTCTATCCTTATCTAAAATGTTTTATGAGAATTTGATGGGTCTTAAAACCTAAAAAAGTATGTCAGAGAAGTTGGAATGGATTTTTTGAAGGGAATACAAATGGAAAGGAAGCAAAGAAACAATGATGAAATAGTATGTATGAAGACATAATAATTAGATATTAATAAACAATTGATGAAAAATTCATCAAATTAAATAAATTTTGTTGATACATCAGTGAATTCAGAGGTGTCATGGAAGATTCTACAACTATGATAAAACTTATAAGAAAAATTCTATAAAGAATTGATTTTAAGATATCATCTTTAGAAGATAAAGACTATTTATCTCTTGATAAATTTAATAACTTTCTTGTTTCTTGCGAAATGAGTAAAGCTCAAATGTGTAAAAAGAAGATGAAACATGAAATGGATTTTGAAGTAATGAAAATGATGAAAACTTACAATGTTGATGTAGATGATCCTTGTAAAATTAAAGAAAAATGCGATGATGAGTTGAATATTTAAATTATGTATTGTATTTATAAAAAATATAAGAGATAAAGTGGAATGTATGGACGTATTCGTAATATCAAATGTTTTATGAGTGGTGGAATCTGAAACATTTCTATGAATTTTCCCCAGATGAATGTTTGGGAATATAAAGATAACTTCGATGAGAAAACTAAAAGTATGATGTGGAAAAAAAGTTGTAAAGAAGAAATGTATTAATAAAAATACAAGAATAATTTTATTGAAAATAATAAGTATTTCCACTAAAAAATTGAATTGTACTGAACTGGGAAAAATTCATCTGAATATGATAGTGTAGAAAAATTCATATATGTCAATGATAATATTGTGAAAAAATAAGATTCATTAGAGTGTGAATAAGTTACTGATGTATCTTATAGAGAGTATCAACTTAGAGTAGAACATGTTGATGGTATTAAGAAAAAAAAAACTCTTGAGAAAAAATATTTACAGTTATGAAGAAATATTATAATAATATTTTTATTGGAATAAAAGATGTTATTAAAAAATTGGATTAATACATCAAGGATATTTTAATATAAAACCATATAATTGATTAAGAATGAATGATGACTAAAGATTGTAAGATGAAACTGGATGCTACAGAACAATAAGTTGACAAGTATCAATCCAAACATATTGAGTCTGAAATTACCTTGATGTAGGTGAATGAAAACATTTACAAATATTTATAAATAAAAGTGGAGACTTTCAACGTTGATGAGAAGGCTCAATATGTGTATAAGGTTAAATAATATTCTACCAAAAATAATGTTTCATTTGATTCTTTTATTAATTTAGGATCTAGAAAACGAATTCAGAAATACTAGTTGGAGAAAAGATGTGAAAACCCTATAAAATATAAAAATGTATATAACCCACTCAAAATGAAAGAAGTTCCATATCCTTAGTATGTTAGAACTGAAGGAATTTACAAACCTCAAAAAAGTTTCTATATATTAAAATATTATTCCAATATGAAATAAAGATTTTTGGGTTTTGTGTTTATTTTGGGGAATAAATGGTTAGATGTATTATAATTGTTGGCACATCATAACCTTATATAGAAGATGGTTGAGATAAGAAGAATAAATATTGAAGGTATAATGAGAAACTTTCCTAACTTACAGAATGTTGAAAAGGATAATTTTTAAGATGACAGAATCATGCCAAGAAAAAATCAATTTGAATGTATGAATGAAGTTTATATATGATTTGGTTAGGAATTTCATCATTATAAAATATGTTTTACACACCTTCTATGAAAAAGTATCTTATGATTTGAAATTAAAGAAATACGAAATGAATAAAGTTGATGAAAGTTGATTTTTATGCAAAATATGTAGAAGCATGTAAAAATACAACAATCCATTAATAGATGGTAGTGGTTGTTATTAATATATGATAGGTGATATAAAAATCATTAAACATATTGTAATTCATGATTTAGGAGTAGTTATATTTGCTATTAATTGTTCCTAAAAAATTATAAGAATCAAAATGGATGAGATTGAAGCCGAACAGCTGAAATTTAAGGAAGTTTTATTTGTTGATGGGATAAAACATAACATACGTAGTGCAAGACAACTTTGTTATCCTGGAAAGTATGTTTTTTATAAAAAATATGTTTGAATCATTAAAAGATTGAATTATGGAAAATTCTTTGAAAATGAGAAAGAATCCATGGGAATTTCATTCCAATTGGTGAATTCAATATCTCTTGTTAGTTGAGTATAAAAGATGAAAAAATTATGGTAGAGAAGACTTGAGCACATTGGATAGAAAAGTATGAATAAAATTCTTATTGTTGATTCCATCTGAAATATTCTATAATTGAAAAGAAGAGAAGAAGATATTTTTCTAGATTTTAAAAAATGTAGGATCAGTGCAAAATGTCACAACAGAATTGACATTCAATCTACCAGACCACATGAGCATATTCTTTCCGATTTATGTGGGACTATGAGACATCAATCATAAAAAATATATTTGTATCACATTGTTTTAAAATGGAATCTCTATGAGTGGAATTTTTGAACCAGCTACACCTAGAAACCACATCCCCACGAAGATGTACCCTATAGATGTCCCATCCGACAAAGATCCATTGCCAGCCGAGATGGAAGAGCGTCCCACAAGATTAAAATACGATTAATGATTTTCGACATAGAAATATATCAACTTGTTGATATGCGCCCTTCTCCCCACATGGTCAGACACCCGGAGGCCCTGAAAGATGAGTTGAGCATGTGAGATAGAAATTCCCGAACGTGTGAGATACTTGGAATTGAACCTCGTATCTCACTAAAAGGTGCAAACCATCACCTAGAAGCATGTTTATACATTATCTCTTTTTTTAATGATTTCACATAGATGGAAAACATCATATTAATGAATCACATGTAAAAATATATGTAAATGATCAAATTCATTAATAAATATGTTGAGAATGAAATGGGGGTTTCCATAAAGAAAATAATAAAAAATAATTTTTAATTTTATCTATGAAATAATGGTATTAAAAATATGTATATTGCTCCATATTTTCTATAAAAAATGGATTAGCAGAATGAAATTAGAGAATATTATTAAAAATTTTATGAATTATGTTAACAAAATAAAAACATTGAATGTTCTATTGGAGATAATATTTTAGTACCACTATACATGGTGAAAATAGATATTTGTTGAGATCAGAAACCAATAAGACTCTTTATGAGATGGGGTATAACAAAAAAACATCAGTGAGATAACTCTATGTTTTTGTATGTCTATGTTTTCTCAAAATTAAAAAGATGGATTTTGGAATAGTTGACGAGAAATATAAGAAAAGAAAATTTTAATGTTTATTCAAATAATATATGAAGTTATATTTTTTGTATCAAAAGTTTATTATAGTTGGTAGACTCGTGTGATGTGAAGGTAAATCAAAATCAATGTTACCTAAAAAAATTTTGATAATGAAATGGAGGATAAACCGGTGAATTCCAACAATGGTGAAAGTATTTAAAAAAACCCTCATCTAGATTAAGATGAATAATGTGATGTGGAAAATATAGCTAGGAAATAAAATTTGAAATTTCATACCTTAAAAAAAAGTTGATCGGAATACATCATTGAGAATCAGAGGGATCCAGTCCAAATAAGAAGAATGTTGAAATTCTATAATGGGACCCCACTTATCTAAAAAGTTTATTTGAAAGAATTTTTTGAATCTATTCAACAAAATGAATGGTATGATGATATGAATAATGATTTGGTTCAGATTTATAAAAATGAAACATGGAATCTTGTTCTATGGCTAGAAAATGAAAATGTTATCGGAACCAAGTGGGTTTACAAAAACAAGTTAGATGAATATGGAGATGTTTGAATAGACAAAGTCGAAACTAGTTTTAAATGACCATTCATAGATAGAATGTGTGGATTTTGAAGAAATGTTTTCCCCCGTTTCATGATTAGAAACTATGAGAATGTTTCTTTCAGTGATCACGCATTATAATTAAAACGATTATCAGGTGGGTGTAATGATAACATTCTTAAATGGAGAGATAGAGGAAGAAGTTTACATTGAGAAACCATTATGGTGTATACTTGATTTGGATTATTTTTTTTAAATTGAAGAATTATTTTTATGGAATGAAATAATATCCACGTGATTGGTATTCAAATCTAGAAACTTTTTTGAGAATGTTTAAATTTTAAAATGGAAAAGCTGACAACAACTTATATATAAAAGATGATGACTCTGGAGATCTAATTGAAATTTTTTATTTGGATGGTATAATTATTTCTCACGATAGGGGAGATGTTTTTAAAACATTTGATGATGATATGATGAAGAATTTTAAAATGTAATTGTTTTTGGAATTGACATTCTTCCATGATTTAAAAGTTCAAAAAAATAGATTTTATTATCTTATGAAATGTATACCAGGGACATGCTAATGAAATTTGGGATAGTAGAATCCAATGAAGATTCTACTCCAATGTTAGTGAGAACAATGATGAGTAAAGATGAATCCATAAAATTTGTTAATTATAATGATATCTAGAAGATGATAGGATGTATTATTTACTATATAATATGAAGGTTTTATATTTTGTATTTTGGGAATTATTGTGCAAGATATAAAAGTAATCCAAAATAATCAAATATGTTAGATGGAAAGAGGTTATAAGATAGGTTAAAGGAAAACATCACATGGATTGTAATAAAAAATAAATAGTAAGATGAAGTTTTATTGATAAACTGAAGCCAATTGTATCAGGGATGGTAATGACTAAAAATCAAACCCATGAGGTACTTTTGTCTTAGGTGAAATTTGGTAGATTTTTTATATTAATAATTTTTTTTTTGTATCTTTAAGAACAAATGAATCTTAATATGATACAACCAATAATTATTTCACTCAAATGTTTTGTATGGATGTTCATCTAGAATAGTAGAATGTAAAATATTTTAAACCATTGAAGATACATTGTGATAATCAATGTGAAATTGATCTTTCTAGGAATCCTCTCAAACATACAAGATCAAAACACATTGATATAAAGTTTTATTTTATCAATGAGAATGATGTTGTTGTAGATGTGTTATAGGAATACATTTAAATAATGTAACATATTACTGATATCTTTAAAATAGAAGTATCAAAAGAATGGTTTATGGAATTAAGGTTGTAACTTCATCTTCAACATCCTCTCATGTCTTCTTAAAACTCATAAATAAAAACCCCTTCTATGCATTGGATTATGTTGAAAAAGTGTGATAGAAATTAATAATCCTATACACTCCCATAATTTTTAATTTTCTATTTTTTTGTATATTAAATTTTGGTTCTCATAAATTGGAGTATAGAAAAAGTGAAAAGTGAGAATATAGGAGAGAAAAGGACATTGAGAAAGGAATAGTGAGAGGAATTTAACTTTATATGGTTATAAAATTTTCCTTTCACCACGGGTTGAAATTACTTTAAAATAATTACATTATCCAGTAGTGTGGCATCTAGACACTCTCTTTTAAAAAAGGTTATGTTTTGATAATAGAAAAAAATTTCAGTTGTTTATAAGAGGTGGGATGTGAAAAAATATCGAGGGTTGGAAATGTTGTTATGACTTGCTGTTAACCAATCCAAATTGGGATATAGAAGTATGTTTGTGAAAATTGTATTCACAATGTTTTTTTATTTTTTTACATCTAACCTTTTTGAATAAGAATGTTTTTTTAGGAATCAGAATCATATCCAAACATGTGAGAATGTTTTTAGGATAGATGTTTTGAGACCCTAGTTTTCATATTGAGCTTCACCAGTAATAGATGATGTCAGGAAGATGAATTTATTGATTAGAAATTTTATTGTGTTTAGGTCTATAGTCATGAAAATAAAGATTCAATAGACTCATAGTTTTTAATAATGTTGAATGTTTCTAAATGTTGGAATCAAAAGAAAAATGGGGGAGAAGAGTTTTGTTTTTTGTTTTTTATGAACAAAAATAATTGGTCTGGGAATCACTAGACTTAGATCATCAGATCCATCTATATTGGATTTAGATAATCGGGTCCATAATATTCAGATATGGGAGATTTTTTCTCCTAGAAAATATATCTAATCCATAATTATATAAAGAAATAAGTTTTTGAGTTCAAAAAAATGATGTTTCTCAATAAAAATATAATATTGGTTCTAAGGATTTTTGAAAGAGTATTGTTATGTTAGGAGTTATAAAGAGCTCAAACACTATAAAAAATACCAAATGATGGTTTTCTAATCATAAAGTTATCCCAAAAAATGAATACTATCATGAAAAAAGATTTTGATGAAATTGTTGGGAGGTTTGATGAAATTCAAAGAAGTAGAGTGAAGAATTAAATTATAATTGGAATTAAATCACAATGGGAATCTGATTGTAATGGTCAATTTATCATAATGGGATATCCACAAAATAGTGACTTCCTTCATAATGAGTCGTAAAAAAATATATCATAATGAAATGTGAATGAAACAAATCATAATTACCTAAAAATGAAAAAGAACACAATGTATTGAGAATAAAATCAATCATAATTTGCTAATAATTACATAAAGAGTTAAAAAAATAAAATTTAATTTAAATATTTAATAAATCTCAGAGATATATAATGGGGATTAAAAAAATAAATTTTTAAACTTCATTGGGATAGATTTTTAGATTTTTGAAATTTTAGGAAGAGGGAAATGTTTTCAAGTTCAATGCTTTTGTTTCCTACGTTTTACATAAATACTTTCTCAAATAATACTTCCATTTGAAAATTTTATATATGCAAAAAATGAGGAGAATTGAAGAAACCGATGTAAAATAATCCCTCTTTTTGAAAAAAAAATTATTGTGCATTACAAAAGTGTTTTAGTTTTGTAGATTGCCGATTGCCACGAATTGGCCTGAGTCGACCCAGAACCGGTCAACTAGGCTAGCCCACGACAAGTCCCAAGAGGCACGCCCGATCCTCCCAGGATGGAGACAAGAACCAAAGGTATAAATAGTGTAAACAATGGGAAAATTCTTCCCAAATATAATCAATCGAACAAATTGCTGAAAGAAATGGATATCCAAAAATACATTGACTTGAAAATCGAGATGAACATTATCTGTACAAGAAACTAAAATTAAAACTAAACCAACCACTCAAATGAACAAACATGATAAAAAAATCCATGTGATCCCACTAGTCACTCTCCCACACAATGATCACACATCTCCCAAGGAGATCAAACTCAAGAAGAAACATGCACAACGGCTAAAAATAAAAAAACACTATAGGTTTGAGTATTAAATCTCTATATTCTAGTCTGATAATCTATTCCCAATGTGAATCCATTAAAATAATATAAACATAAATTTCATGTTTCAAATACAAGATATGAAGGAATTTTTTCTAATTAGGTCCCATTCTATAAAAAAATTACCCGATAAAAACATGCATCTTTTATAAAAAATAATGCTAGTAATAATTTTCAAAGAGGTGAAACATCAAAATGAAACTAGTTTTCAAGATAGGTGCTTTAAAGAATGTAAACATTTAAATAAATCATAGACATTTATTAATTTTCTTTCCAAAACACCGTATGCTGATAGTGTGATCAAAATAGCAAATGGGTACAAGTCAAGGGAACACCCCTAGGTCGTAGTTAGTTCTGAGCCCCAGGTACCTCATTTCTTAATGAATGTAACCATAATAAATATCCATTATCATGGAATATAGAAACTAGTAGGGAGAATAACCACAACATAGTGGTCCCCCAAATACATCATCATCATAGTTTAGTTAGTTTTGTCATCATCAAAATTTCTATGTGAAATAGGGGTGAAACCCCACATGATCACTAGCATACTAGAACACGTCCTCCCATAATGATACATGAGATTCCTTTCATTGCTCAATAAAGTTAAAATATTTTCAAAAACACTTTTCACATCGAAATTACATTTATAATGCATGAAAAAACTAGCAACCGACAAACATGCTTCACATTTCTTTCACAGAGAAATAAACCACTAATGTTTTTTTGTAAAAACATTTCAAGGATTGTATTGAGGCATTGTAGATAAAACACATTCAAAAACACTCTTTTAATTATAAAAACACAACATAACCATACCCAACCATATTTTAAAGCCCTAAAAATATTTAATGAAATCATTTCATGGACCATAAAATAATCCCAATTTATGCAACATGGTATATACATGTAAAACACTAATTCTTTAATTTTTGGAAAGGCCAAATGGAACTTTAAACATTTTATCAAAACTAAATTTTTAAAAAAGGTATGAATTTTAATTTAATTTAAGGAGGTGTATAAAGACCAGATAAAGTATCAAACCACATTCATAAATCACTTATAATAATCAGTTTATAAATAAAAACACAACCATTTTTATAAGGATGTGAAACCATACATTTTCTGCATCTCAGGAAAAAACATGTTGTAAACCAAAACTCATTTGTTTTTTAAAATCAAATAGAAATTGGAAAGCCATATAAGGAACAAAAAATACTATTTTTATTTCATCCAATTCATTAATAAATCCAAATAATAGTTTTGAAATCTCACATAACACATAAAATTCAACCTGGAAATTTACTGAACACATGAAATGCACATTTAAACAAATCAATTTCTTTTATTCACTTTACAAGAAATAAAACACCAATTGAATAAAATATTTTATTAAATATACTTAAAAGTTTTCAAAATACCAAAAAATAGGTTATAAAACTCACAAAAAAGTTGTGAAATATAGCATAACATTTAAAAAAATACTTAGTGTGGACTTTTATGAATAAACGACACCACCATTCACAAAATAAGACTTAAACAACCATATTCACACCAAAATAATTATCCAAATGATGAAAAACAATAACAAAAATATATATCAGGTACGAAAAATAATAAAGATTAGTAAAATAAAATGATAAAGGCATGTGCAAGGGATTTCCTACCTCAAATCATTTGCGTAATGGAAACTCACACCTGATATTACCATTTGAGGGTTTAAAAACCCTAAACCTATGACGACCATCCCCAAACGAACAAAACCACCATATGAATATTGGGATAAGATAACCAAAGTTCAATCATGACTCTATGAGGATATAAAACCAAGAATTACTGAAAGTATGAGAAAGCGGGAGGAGAAATGAGAGGAAATCTCACTTTAGAAACTCGAACAATCGTCGTATTCCTTTAAATCCGAACACATATAGAAAATATAATGTCTTGAAACTAAGTGTATGGCCTACATGTATCTGGAAGAACAACAAGAATAAAATTTTGGGGGAATAGAGTAAGAAATGAATGATTTATGATTAAAATAATTTACCTTCACAAATCTGAATGATTTGAGGAACCCTGAGAACAATCTCCCATATATGTGACGAAAATGAGATCCAAAGAAGAAAGATTAGATAATGGGGTTGAGTTTGGTGATTTGGTCTTCACATGGGATGTGTATTAACTAAAAAATATAAAAAAATTAAAATCATATAAAATAATCAAATTATTTTTCTAAAAGTGGAAATGGAACCACGACCAGGCCCAATGCCTAAATAAGTAACCCCAATTCACCATGATTATAAATTATTATTGGAAAAAATGATATTGTGGTTTGAATATGTAAGGGTAGAAAAAGTATGAATTATAATGGGTAAATATTTTTTAAAAAAAAAATAGTTATAAAAAAACCAATTTGGTTTTTAAATCTAAAAATGGGATCACAGTTGGCCAAAATCATGAAGTAACCACCCTTTGTCCAAAAATTACCAAACAAGAAAAGTGGAAACCAAGGTAAGATGATTAGATATATATGGAATTTCAGAACTAGAAATTAATTTAAATCAACACCCTAGAAATGGATATGGATTTTGAATGTACCAGATCAAAATAAAAACATGATTAGAATAAAAAACAGGGTTTGACGATTCTCTCCACCATTAAAGAATTCCACCCCAGAAAAACCATAACACATTACAACAGATAGAACAACACCAAAGATTACATATCAACATAATATAGCCTCTAAATCTAGGTAAATATAATTCACTATCAACTGAACTTAATCCTCACCCTAAAAAAACACATACTCAGAACCACATCCCGAGAATCAATGGAAAGATCAAGCCACCACCTCTACAACCGAGCCAAGAACCAAATTTTTGGGCCTTTCCCCATGAACCCAATGACCACCCAAACAAATATGAACTCATAAAGGAAAATGACTTGGTGGGGGTGAGTCTAGAACATGCTCCCCACCATTAAATCTCAACTATCGAATGTGAAATCTTTAATGGAAAGAACTTCGAGACCCGTAGTGGGTATACCCACCTATAGAGACCAACTAGAAATGAACAAAAAAAGAAATTAAACATGATATATAATGGGGCCTCACCAACATAGGCCCACCAAAACTGTCCCACAAAAACCTAAAAACCCATGTTATGAAGGTTACAACTTGAACATATTAACCACCCACTCCCAATAAGAGGGGACAAGAACTCAACCAATACTTTCTTCATGAATTAAGAACCCCACCTCTCGGGGTGGGTAGGGAAGGGGACCAAATAATTAGTCCACTGAAACCAAAAAATAAAAAAATGAAGCTACCCACCATTATCCACCTATTAAAAGGTAACACCTAGATTGTGCCCGATTTACATAGGCGGTCCACATGGGGACATTGATCGGAAACCCATATCCACGAGGGCATAACCATAGACACTATGTGAGGGGTATGCCCAAGATGCTCATTGTGACATGATAAAATTCACATTGATGAGGAACCACAATATAGACATAGAAAGTGCCTTACCACAACAGTCAAGGCAGAAGCCTAATCAAGAACCCCACACCTATAGTGATTTTCAGAAAGCATGAAAAGAAAAACTCAATGGCTCTTGGCCAGATCCCTAATGTTTGAAGCATCTATTGTGTCATATTTAGGAGAAATGAATCAAATTATCTAATGATATATACTAGATGAAATAAAACCCAAATACCCAATAGAGACAAAGGAATATAGACCACCATTCTAACTTACCTATAATATGGAGTGATATAAACAAGGAACCTGATGAAAAACACTAGGCATCATCGAACCCAGCTGTTATAACTTAGTGAATCATCATAACGGGAAGGAAATATAAATCTATCCCAAAGAGAAATATATTTCAACAAATGGGATGAGGAATTTTTTAAACAGGTGGATCTATCTTATAAAACATGAGAAATAATCATTGGGTTGATCAACTGGAAATCATGAAAACCAAGAACTCTTGGTGTGCACTTTTATGACAAAACAACACTACCATTCATAAAACAAGGCTTAAAAAACCATTTTTTAAACCAAAAAAATTATCCAAAGTTTGAAAAACAATAATAAACATATATATCAGGTGAGAACAATAATGAAATTATGAAAATTAAATGATAAAAGCATGTGCAAGGGATATCCTACCTCAAATCCATGGAGTAATAGAAATGCACACTCAATATCACTATCCAAGGTTTTATAAACCCTAAAACTATGCCGACCATCACCAAATGAACAAAACCTCATTAAAATTAGTAGATAATAGAACAATAATTCGATAATGACAATAGGATAATATAAAACCAAGAATTAATGAAAGGAGGAGGAAGATGGAGGAGAAATGAGAAATAATGTCACATTGGAAACATGAAGAAAATTTGTATTCCCTTAAATATGCACCCTTTAGTGGAAAGGGAATGGATTGAAAATCATTAGAGGGTCTCCTGAGGTCTGTAAGAACTAGGGAAAACAATTTGGGGGGAAAAGAATATAAATGAATGATTTATAGATGATGGAATTCACCTTCTCAAATCTGAATGATTTGAGGAACCCTATGAAATTTCTCCTATCTATACGATGAAAATGATCTCTAAAGAAGAATATTAGATAATGGGGGTGACGATATGGATTTTATGTTCACATGGGAGGTTCCATAATAAAATAATATTAAAAAAATTAAAATGACATAATAGAAAAAAATTATTTTTTTAAAACGGGAAATGTGCTGACAGGCTGGACCAATACCTAAATAAGTAACCCAAATATACCATGAGTATGAATTCATATGGGGTCAAAAATGATATGGTGGTTTGAATATGTCAGGGGAAGAAATGTAGGAAGTATAATGTGTGTAAAATGTTTAAAAACAAAGTAGTTATAAAAGTAACATGTTTGGTTTTTAAATATGAAAAAGGGCCACAGTTGGCCCAAATCATGAAGTAACCACCCTTTCTCCAAAAACTCCAAAACAAGAAATGAGGAACCCAAAGTAGAATGATTAGACATATATGGAAGTTCAAAAATCAAAATTAATTTCATGAAACACACATGAAATGAATCTGGATTTTCAATGAACCAAATCAAAACAAAGAAACAGAATGAAAAAAGGGGTGTGACAGTGATTGAGCTCATTGTGTTTAGATAATCCTAACTACCATCATCATAATGAGAAAATACGATCCAACATCACCGTTCTGATAAAATGGGATACAATATCACCGTAATGTGAAAATAGGATCCAACATAACTATACTATTAATATCAGATCCAATATAACGACACATGGAAAATCAGATCCAGTATCACCATACAGGGATAATCAGATCCATCATCACCGGATTGAGAAAATTTGACCCAGCAAAAATGGACTGACGATCAAAACTAAGAAATTGTGGTGTAGTTTCAATTTTTTTTATTATTCTATTTTGAGAAATTTTTTATAAGAAAACATAGTAAATTTATTGGATTCAGTACAATCTTTCTTGTTATGAGATAAATGATTCAAAATCTGTATTCTATTTTTTATAATATTTTATTTCCATAAACCCATCGAAGTGGCTATGGGATGGATGTTTTGTTCTCACACAATTCCAAACCCTGTAAATTTGATGTTATTTACTTGATTTAATTTTCTTTTAAACATGAGTATTTACTAAATGCTGATATGGAATTAAATTGTTATATGTTTCAATGGATATGCTTCTAAATATTTTGAAACCTCTAAAATTAGAACAACTGATTAAACACCCATTCTTAGTTATTATTAAATTCTTTATATCATCAAAAAAACAAGAGAGAAATATAATCCTCTAAATACTTATTTTTGGGAGAACGCATAAGGAATCATTAATGAGATACCATTAAGTTCTTTTATGAGAGTGTTTTATTTTAATTTCCATTATTTATTTTTTGTATTATTATTTTATTAATTTACATTATACCCACATATAATATGATTTTTTTTATTTTTAAATTTAATTCATGAATGTAAAAATTTAATTTTATAACATCATTTGATTTTTTATAAATAAATTCAATTATTCTACTTATACTACTCAAAACAATTATTAAAGGGGATCATTTTTTTTCTCAAAATTTAAATTTTTTCAAATACTAGTATTAAAATATTAACTGATGTAATATTTCAAAAATTTTAAAAGTTCAAACCGTTCCAATACCAATAGTACCACTTAAGGTAAATATATTGGTCATTCACTTTATTTTTAATGTTTTTATCTAATTACTAGAAGAAAAAAATGTGGACCTCTCATATATGTATATTGCATGTTCCATATTATAATTTTTTATGCATGTTTATATTCCTACTATTGAAAAAGATGAATAATATATACCTACTAATATTATTTATTTTTAATTAGATAGAACTAATATAAAATTAAGCCATTTTGAATTGTACCAAAATTAATTTAATCATATATATACATTCAAAACATATTATGAAATATATAAATTTCTACAATATAATCATAGAAGATAAAATAAAGTGATATATAGTAAACATTATATGTATAAGAAAAACATTGAATGTTATAGTTTGAAACCTATTGAAAGTATTTAGGTTATGATTTTGAAATTGAATAATATATGAAATGGTTGAAAGTCTCTTAGTGAACCACTCTCTAATGTTTATTTTTTCAAGAAAACAATATGGGTTTTAAAATGAAGTTTGGAGCCTAAAAAGAAGGCAATACAAGAAGTGAAGGATATAAAAAACATTCCAATAGAGTAGTAAATCAAATCACTAATTCCTAATGAGATCACAATAAATCCACATGATGATATGTAATCTAATAAAATCCTATAGTAAAAGGTTATTTCTTTCTTTCAAATTAATGTTCAAACATATAATAAAGATGAAATGGATCATCATGAAAATAATGTGATGAAATAATTAAAAATAAATAAGTCCTACCAAGTTCCAAAAGGGAGAGTGATCAATGTGAACCTTAAGATTCATTATCCCAAAGAAAAAATAAAGAAAAATAATGAAAAAACATGGATGTTTTCCATGTATTAGTTTTAGTTATATATGAATATTATGAGTCTCCGAAAATTGACATCGCATGATTATGAGGCCCGGAGTACCCGAAATGAATTTTTGATGTTTTTTTTAGTACGTTCAGTAAATGTGTGAGAAATTATTTGTAACTTTTGAACTGGTTCTTGGAATTTAAATTTGAGGACACAGTTGAACTCGCAGCACTGGTATTCTCATAAGGAGACCTTCACCTCAACCGTAGAAGGTCAAGGGTGAAGTTAGTTTTTCTATTTTTCATGGAAGAAGAAAAATAAATTAATTAACATTTTATTTCACATTTTCAAACCATATTTTTTGAATTATAGAGCTGGGGACCACCAGAGATTGAATCCACCATTTTAAATTTTGGCGGTGGGGACCACCCGAACACTTCATTAATGTGGGGGAATCCCTTGGAATCCTCCCATTCAATTGTGCCAAAGCAATAAAATTTATTGTGACGTTTAATTGTGTGAACATTGGTGTGGAATCATTAATTTACCTATCATAATTAATAATGAATCCTCATTTACTTGGTGTAAATAGTTAACAAAAGATAATTGGGTGAGAGCCTTTGAGAAACTAGAAGACCATTTTCAAAATGAGGACACCCCAGGAAGAACGAGGACGATGCACGAGCCCTGATCAGAAGTGTCTTGCAAAAGCAATGAATACTACCATCCTATTAATCGACTACATCTTCTTTATTGGACCACATCTAATGAGAAATCGAGGAAGGGGTTTGTTTTTAATATGATTGAGTTTTATTAATTCTTTATATCCAAAATTCATGATGACGATGGCCAAACGAACATGGCCATCGTGCCACACATAAATCGTACTCCAAATTCTTTTTATTATTCACATGTTATTCAGGCATTCTTCAACAACTAATATTTATTGATAATAGAAATATAGAGTTTCCCTGAGCGCGATATATAGACACGGAGTGCTCGATGCTAGGATCATGAATACGTTTTTGTTTAATTTTATAGGCTTGAAAAGAAGCCACAACGGCTCGCCGAAGAAGGCGGTGGCTGACACCCGACCAACCAAAAAAGATGAAGGGTAGTGCATGTCTGTGATGCCTATTGTGAAGGGGGTCGCGGATCATTGTCCACGGTGGGGAAGGGGGAGGTCGACATCTAGATCGCCGCATGGCGGAGCGGCAACACACGTCCGCGCTGCCGGTGAAGCAGGAGGCCTCACCCGCTGGGCCAAGGCAGAGGGTCGAGGATGACTGACACCCTGCCAGCCACAGGGGGACCGTGGCACTGTCACACCGCTGGAAGGAGAACCGACCAGCCATTTCGGTCAGCCAGTATGGACAGAGTGGGACTCCCGAGCAGTCCCTTATGCCAGTAGGGAGACCGAATGCCCATCAGTCCATTTGGAATAACGAGGGGATCCTCCCACTAGGTTTTAGCTAGGGAATATTGCCTACCCAATGTGGGCCGTACTTCGGGCCGACTAGTGGGGCACAAAAAAGGCCGCCCATTGGGCCATACTAGCAGGATGCACCAACGGGCTGCGCTCTTCACGGGCAGGGCAGGGCCAGCCCATCGGTGGCCAGGCCGACCATGGCCCAATGGGCCGTGCCCGCCAAGGCCTAGGATATCTGGTCAGGACCTAAATTAGGCCGGGTGAACCCAAAATAATTTGGGAGGGCCCTAACCAGGTGGAGCTGGGTCGGTCCGACTGGGTCAGACAAGACCCAGGACCAACAGGACCCAGTTGCTCATTCGGGGCCATAACATGTGAATCAGGCATCCATTTGATGAATATTATGTGACACCAAAATCCTTGGATCAAGATGTTCATTTTTATACAATCAACATGAGTTTTAGATGAGGTTGGATTAAGGCTGGGGTGGATCTGACCTTGAATCCAACTGAGCCCTCAGAGTAGAAATGCTAATAACTTACAGACCGGGCGTCAGATTGACATGTCGTATGTTGTCTTGGGTCCGTTAAGATGTGACATAACATTGAGATAATTCTTATTGGGAGTTTGGGGCTTTCGAGGAATGAGCTATGGCTTAGGGAGAGTTTAAATCAAGCACGCTACATAGGGAACCCTACGACTAGCTGAGATCTGACGACTGCTAACAATTACGACATGGAGTGACTCGACATGCATAGTGGTGAGCACCTCTATTTGACACGGCAGATCCACAGTGGGGGTGCCTCTATGTGACGTAGTAGACCCATGGTACTCGACAGGAGGAGTACCTGAGTATGCCATGAGGGGGAGTGCCTATGTGTGATGCGAAAAACCCTTGGTGGGGAGCGCCTCTGTGTGACACGACAGACCCACAGTACTCGATAGGAGGAGTACCTCAACAATCCAAGTTTAGTGGGAAGTGACTCTATGTGACATGTCATGACAACTTTACTTAATAGAGGAGGAGTTCTGTAGCATATGAGGTTTACAATGATGTGACCTGGGATGTTACTCATTACTACCTCTAGAATAAATCCTGGTCTTAGATATATTTACTTTGTGCTTGTGATTTATCTTATGCAATGTGATACTTCACTTTCTTGGTGTTACCTTCGTGGTATAAATTTCACATGTATGATATGAGTACATATTGATAACTCAGGTATTTGCATGAGAATATAACTAAGTAGGGGTTGGGCTCTTTCTTTGTTGATTTTCCATTGTAAAACTGTAAGATAACTAAAGGGTCTTGAGATCCCTACTGAGTATCGTTATACTCACCCCTGCACGGGATACGCCTGTACCTTTTTGGTTTCAGTGCAGACGATGAACAACTCTAACTGAGGAAGAGGGTATCAGTACTAGAGGTAGACCGGAGGTGGACTTTAGACGAGGCATACCGTAGAGATGACTATTCCATATCGGTACTTACCCTTTAGGTAGGATCCTTGGTGAGTATTTATAGGATATGTTTTCAGTTTTACTTTTACTTTTTAGTTGACATTTACTTTATAGTTGGACTTGTATTCTCAAACCTTTTTTACGTTTGATAAACACCTTGTATTCTATATATAGTTTTACTTTGTTCTTCTATCCCAATTTGTGCATAGTTGAGTGAGTTTATAGGTTATATAGGAAATGCCTTTCGGTTTATAGGGAATACGCCTTTTGGTGCTTGTCACCTGACCCTAGACAATGGAAGGCAGGCATGGGGTAGTCATGACACGGGCCCCGAGGGACTAGTCGTGAAAAATTTCTATCAGAGGAGTATGGTTCAACTGAAGAACTAGAAATCTGATCTTTTCTATGTGGTAATAGTGTTAACTGTGATGAGTGTGGTTTTTAGTTCTGGGAGTCTCGTATTGGTGCGACGACCAATGTATCCATACACCAAGACCCTGAATTTTGATTCCTACCACAGTGCATGAAAAAAATGATTGTGTGTGTTTTTAAAAGATTTCATTGTGATCTTTTTGAGTCACCTCACTGACTATAAACTTAATAAGAATGGCACACCTATTTTGTTTGAGAGTGAATCCAAGCAGACAGCCATCCATAACTCTAGTTAGAGTACGTGATGACGGTCCACCGTGCGATGAGGTTTTTGTGTAGGGCCCCTATATGGTAGTTGTACCACTGGGTGCTGTTCCAGCAGCACCAGTACCCATTGGGCAGCCGATTCCACCGGCCACAGTAGTAGAGGGTGTACTCCTCTTGAGCGTGTTTCACGAGTTCCAGTGCCAGAGGCCACAGAGGTTCCAGGGTGAGACAGATCCACAGGAGGCTGAGGATTAGCTAGAGGCTGTGGTTAGATTCTTTTTCATAACAGGGACACCATCTGAGCTCATGGTGATCCTTTCTTCCAGCCTTCTCCAGGAAGCAACAAGCCAATGATGGAGCTTGATGCTCAACGTTCACGATGAGGTCACACTCATCTGGGGAGACTTCATGAGTTTTTTTAGGGTAGAGATTGTCCCAGAGACCATGCGCCCAGTTTTTATACATGAGATTCTCCACATTCAGTTGGGTAGCATGATTGTGGCTCGGTATTCTACGAGATTAACCGAGCTCTCACAATACACCACTAAAATGATCCAGGACCCAATCTTCATGGCCCGGACCTTCATGCATGGGTTCATACATGAAATTAGTGCTTCAATGGTTTCTCTTAGAATCCCGATATAGGTGGGGGTGTTAGAGCGAGCACTTTTAGCAGAGAGATTCTCTATTGAGCCATCCCTGGTAGCGAGACCCACCACCAGATGACAAGTATCAGAGTCATCGACAGGTGGATTCAGACATATGATGTAAAGGTCTAAGAGGATTAGAACTAAAGGTGGAAAAACATATGATACAAGGTTGGTGGTGTGGTGATCTCGAGGAAGAGTAGGACATGGGGAGATCATGCAGAGTTATTCGTGTGGCAGGTAGGGCCATATGGCTTACGACTACCCAACCGGTCATACCGATGACCAGTAGAAGGTCAAGGGACCACCGAGGTAGAGGAAGAGGTTCGATCGAGGAGGTCCATATGTTGGAGGTGGACTTGGTAGAGGAGTAGGCTATGCAGTAAGCGGTGGGTGATGTTTTGAGATTCTACCGCCACCACCACCAGGAGGTCGACCCTGACCATAGGGAGTAGGTGGACAGGGATGAGCTCAACTCCAGGAAGTTGAGGCCTATAACCATGGGGCTCTGAAGATTATACAAGGTATGATCTGTGTCTAATATACCTTATCTGTAATACTTATAGAAACTTGTTCTAGTCACTCTTTTATTTCCATGACCCTCGTTTGGAGCTCGATGATTCTGATGGATGCATTGGCTCGATCCTTATGTCTAGAGACTCATACAAGAGCAGATTCTATGATTACGCACTGGTGCTGGTAGCATGAGATTACTCTAGGAGGAAATAGCTTTGGCTGAGATATTCTAGTAGTGGAGTCGAGGCCTTACGACGTTATCTTGGGTATAGAATAGTTATCTATAGTCCATGCTCATATTGAATGTATTTGGATCAAAGTGTAGTGTTTCCTTACAGATGAGACTAGGTTTTCCTTCATCAGTGTGAAGGGAAGCTTTGTAGAACAATATGGAATTACTTGGAGGATGATGCAGCTGATCACACATTAGTTGGCTAGCCTTACCCTCAGAGCAGTTGATGTTGAGAGTCTGAGCTTTCTTGTAGTGGTGGACCAGTACGCTAATGTTTTCCCTAATTATGTTCTATGTCTACATCCTCACATAGAGGTGGAATTTTATATCGACTTGTACACTAGGACGACATCGATATCTAACCCAACATATTAGATGGCTCCAATAGAGCATTGAGAGCTTCGAGTACAGTAATAGGAATTGTAGAGAAATGGGTTCATTAGGCGTAGTGTTTCTCCTAGGGAACCCTTTATTTTTTTCACCAAGAAGGAAGATGGTGGTTTGAGACTCCGTGTTGATTGTTGGCACCTGAAATATGTGAGCATGAAGAACATGCATCCACTACCAAGGATAAACGATCTCTTTGATCATCTGAAGGGTGCCTGATGGTTTTCGAAGATAGAAATCAGATCAGGCTATCACCTGATCAGAGTACGAGATGAGGATATGCACAAGATGACTGTCAGATGTCGGTATGACTAGTCTGAGTTCTTGGTTATTCCATTCAACATGACTAACAACCTAGCAGTGTTCATGGGACTTGTGAAAAGGATCATTCGACCATACCTTGATCTCTTTGTATTAGTCTTAATTATCGACATGCTGATATACTAAGTGATGGAGGAGGAGCACGCCTATCATTCACAGAAACATCAGGACATACTTTGAGAAAACCAGCTTTATAGTAAGCTCTCAAAGTTCCAATTTTGGATACGAGAGCTCCACTTTCTGGGACACGTTATCCCAGAGGCTAGAGATGCAGTGGCTCCAACAAAGATTGAGGCAGTACTAGCTTGGGAGCCACCTAGGAGCGTGAAAGAGGTGCAGAGTTTTATGGGATTGGCCGGTTACTACCAGAGGTTTTTTCATGAATTTTCCAGATTTGGGGCTCACATATCACCATTGATGAAGAAGGGGAAAACCTTTGTGTGGTTAGAGAGATACTGGTGGAGTTTTCAGAAGTTGTGGGATTGACTGACAAGTTCCCTCATCATGGGGCTACCAGAGGAGGGCGTTGGGTAGGTAGTCTACTACGGAACATCAGGTGCCAGGCTTGGATGTGTCCAGATGGAGGAGCGAGCAGTGATCACGTATGGTTCTTGAAAGTTGAGATATAATGAGGAAAACAACGCTACATGTGACATGGAGTTAGTTGTAGTGGTCTTCACCTTGAAGGTTTGTCACCATAACATTATGGGAGAACGTTTTACAATCTAAAATGATCAAAAGTGTCAGAGGTATATCTTCTCTCAGAAGTACATGAACCTGATACATCGGCTTTGGCTGGTGTTCCTACAGGACTATTACTTACATATAGTCTATACTCCTCAGATGGGGATGTAGTAGTATATGCACACAACATGAGAACAAATATATAGTTGCTGAGTGAGACAACAGAGCAGCTAGCCACTTTGCAGTTATCATATGTGGATCGAGTTGGAGCATCTTATCTTTAGTCACTGATAGTCACACCCCCACTACATCGGCGAGTCAGGGAGGCACAGGTTGGGGACAATGACTGTGAGACTCGATGTGCTTAGATATCCACAGGACATGAATGTGAAGGATTTTTTGAAGGTGGGGAGCATGTCATCTTCTTTAGAGTGTGTACTATGGTACCAGTAGAACATAGGGAAGAAGTGTTAAAGGAGTTCCATAAGTCCCCTCTGGCGGTACATCCTAGAGTGGTGAAGATGTACTAGGACCTCTGGCATCTGCACTGGTGGCCGGAAATGAAGAAGGTATTGGTAGAGTTTGTCTCTCAATTCCTCACTTGCAGCAAATGATGGCTGAGCATCAGGTTCTAGTAGGCTTAGTTCATCCATTAGAGGTGCCTTAGAGAAAGTGGGATTGAATTTCCATAGACGTCGTGACGATTCTTCCATGCACGTCCATGGGACATGATTCAATCTGGGTGATTATAGACCAACTCACCATGTCATCCCACTTCCTACCTATCGGATAGCAAGGTCAGTAGAGAGCTTGGGATGCCTCTACAAACATGAAATTGTACGGATTCATGGAGTTCCATCTACGATCATCTCTGACCGTGATTCACGATTTACTTCCCGGCTATGGAATGGGTAGGAGGAGGGGTTCAGGACACTACTCCGATGGAGCACTAACTTACAACATCAGATGGATGTCTAAATAGAGCAGACCACTCAAACCCTCGAGGACAAGCTACGTGCATGCGTCCTTGATTTTTGGTGCAGCTATGGGTATCACGTTCCCTTAGTGTATTTCACATATAGCAACAGTTATCACTCAACTATAGATATGGCACCATTTGAGGCATTTTAAGGATGACCTTGCAGATCACCTTTGTACTGGACAGACCGAGGGGATTCAGCTATCGTGGGACCAGAGATGGTCTAAGCTACTTTAGAGAAGGATAAAATCATCCAGGAGTGGATGAAGACTACACCGAGCAAGAAAAAATAACATGATGATAGGCAGTAGAGACCTCTGAAGTTCGAGGATGGTGACCACGTCATTCTACGGGTCTCACCTCGATGAGATATGTAGAGAATTGGATGGGGCATAAAGATATCTATGAGGTTCGTCAGACCGTTTCAGGTCCTCCATATAGTAGGTGGGGTGTCTTACTACTTATCTCTTCTACCTCAGTAGCATAGGGTGCACAACATTTTACGCGTATCCCAGATGAGGAGATATGTGCATGCCCCATCTCACATCAATGACCACGATGACCTAGACATCGATGATGGGGAGAAGTATGCAGAGGTTCATGTAGAGATTGAGGATCGACAGTAGCAGGTCCTTTTTGGGTGGTCGATTCATCTATTGCACATTCACGGGTAGCATAGGAACCTCTAAGAGAGAACATGGGAACATGAGTCTTAGATATGTGCTCATTACCCCCACTTGCTTCCCTAGTTTATGTAGTGTCTTTTAGGGACACTAATCCCTGAGGTGGGGAGAAGGTAATGACCCAAATTTTTTCCATGTAATTTTTTTAATTATATGGGAATATTACGTGTCTACGAAAATTCACGGGGCATGATTCTGAGGCGTAATGTTCCCAGAATGTATTTCTGAACATTTTTTCAAGTATGTTCAGTAAACGTGCAAGCGGGTTTTTGAATCATTTGAGCCGGTGCTCAGAATTGAATTGTAAGGACTTTATTGAACTCACTCCACTGATATTAACATAAGGAGACTTTCACCTCAACCGCAGTAGGTTATGGGTGGATGTTAGTTTTCCAGGTTTTTATGGCAGATGAAAAATAAAATAAATATTATTTTACTTTTCTTTTTGAAACATCCTTTTTGAATTATTGAGGTAGGGACCACCCGAGCTTGAAACCTTCATTTTGAATTTTAATGGTGGGGACCACCCGAACCATTCTTTAATGTGGGGAAATCACTTGGAATCCTCCAATACAATTGTACCAAAAAAATAAAATTTATTGCGACATTTAATTGTGAAAACTTTGACATGCAAACATTAATTAAACTATGTTAGTAAATATTGTCTCCTCATTTCCTTGTTGGAAATAATTGGAAATGGAGAATTGTGTTAGAGACTTGGAGGACCTAGAACTACATTCTCCAAAGGAAGAACTCCACCAAACAAACAATGATGATTACACACGAGCTCAGTTGATGAGCTCCTTACGGAAGCGACGAATGCCAACATCCTATTAATCGGCGACATCTTCTTCCTCGTACCACTTCCAATAGAAAATGAACGCATGGGTTTGTTTTTAATATGATTGATTTTTAATGATTATTCATATCCATCATTCAGTATGACGATGACTAAATGAACATGGCCATTTTCCTGCAGATACAACTTTCTCCTCTTTTTTTTTATTCTTAACACGTTATTCATGCGTTCTTCAATGCCAAATATTTATTAATGCTGGAACTATGGTGTTTTGCAGAGAGTGATATATGGACATGGAGGCCTAGATGCAAGGATTGAGAATATGAAATAGATTCTTTATTTGGGCTTAGAATGAAGCCGCAATGGCTCACGGAATAAGGCGTCAATCGGCACTCAGTCAGACGTGAGGGAGGAAGGGTAGTGCGCGTCCGCACTGCCAGTTGTGAAGGAGGCCACGACCCGTCGTCCACAGCAGAGTAGGGTAGTGGAATCCATCTGACTGACCACATAGAGGAGAGGCGGTGCACGTCCATGATGCCGGTGGAGCATGAGGCAGTGATATAGGCCGGAGGGAAGCCAACCTTTGGCCGGAGGCAGGTGGACAGTGGCACTGACACACTGCTGGAAGGAGAATCAGCAGGCTATTCCTACCGGCCGAGGCACACCGTGCGGGACTGCCGAGTAGTCCCACATGCCAGTTAGGCCACCAAACAACCATCAAGTTGTTCTAATTACCTGGGGGCTCCTCCCCTGGTATTCTATTAGGGCGGACAACCTGCCCATCATGGGCCACACCGCGGCCCGCCTGGTGGGGTGCACCGACTACCGCCCAGTGGGTCGCACCAGCAGGCCACGCCAACGGGCCGCACCCTTCGTGGGCCATGTTGTTTCGTCCCCTTCGCGGGTAAGGCCAGAACACTTACCGGTGGGCTGGGCCCACCTAGGCCTAGACCATCTGGGCCAGACCCGAATTGAGCTGGGTCAACCCCCACAAGTTCGGGTCAGCCTAGGCCGGGTCGGGATCTGTCGGTGAGACCGGGTCAGATCAGACCCGATCCCATCTGGAACCAGTTACGCCTTCGTAGCCATAACGTGTGAACCAGGCGTCCATTTAAAGGACTGTCTGCAACACAAAACCCTTGGATAGAGACCGTCCTTTTTTAATAATCTATTCTAGTTTTGGTTATTGTTGGAGTATGGCCGGGTTGGATCAGATCCTGAAACCAACCAGGCCCTCGGAGCAGAAATGCTAATAACATATAGACCGTACATCCAATTGATGCCATGTCTGTAGTGTTGGGTCTCTTAAGACATGAAAAACCATTGTGAGACTTTTTCATGGGACATCAGGGTGGTAAAGGTATGACTGATGGCTTGGGGAGTGGTTCTCCCAATCGCGCTAGGCGCAGAACCCTGCGAATGGATGAGATCTGATGACTGCTGAACATTACCTCCCTGAGTGACTCTATAGGTGCATTGGGGAGAGACTCTGTGTGATGCAGAAAACCCATGGTGGGGATTACCTCTGTGTGATGAGGTAGACCCATGGTACTGGATAGGAGGAGTACCTCAAAATACCACAAGGGGGAGCTTCTCTATGTGACACAACAACCCGATTATGGGGAGCACCTATGTGTGACGCAACATAAAAATAGTATTTGATAGGAGGAGTACCTCAATAATCAATGATTAGTTGGAGGCACCTCTGCGTGATGAGGCAGGCCCACTGTACTCAATAGAGGAGGATTTCTCTAGAAGCTGAGATGTTCGACGATGTGACTTGGGATGTTACTTGTCTCTACCCATAGAATAAATTCTACTATGACCTGTCTTTACTTTGTGATTGTGATTGATGTTATGCTATGTGATATTTATCCTTCATGGTGTTTTCCTTGTGGAATTGATTCCATATGAATGAGATGAGTATAGTTTGACAACATAGGTAAATGTATGGGAATATAACAAAGTAGAGTTGGGATCCTGCTCTGTGGTCTTTCGTTTTTGGATCTCTAAGAAACCTATGGGGTCTCGGGGTCCCTACTGAGTATCGTTATACTCACCCTTGCAAGGTCTTTTCCCAAACCTTGTTGTGTTTGGTGCAGAAAACAGACAACACTGATTGAGGATGAGGGAATCGAGGTTGGAGGTATCTCAGATGAGGACTTTAGATGAGGCGTACCGTAGAGACGACCATTCGAGAGCTGTATCTACCATTTAGGTAGGATCCTTGGTGTGTGTTCACAGGAGGTGTCTTTAGTTTTACTTTTAATTTTCAGTTTAACTGTACTTTATAGTTAGGCTTGTATTCTAGCCACTTTTTACTTCATGTACACACCTTGTTTACAATATATAGTTTTACATTGGGCTTTTATCATTGTTTGTGCATAGTTGTTTGAGTTTACAGGTTATAAAGGTAATGCCTTCCTGTTTTTATAGAATACTCTTTTTGGTGCTAGTTGACAGCCCATGGCCTGTAGAAGGCGGGCATGGGGTAGTCACGACATGGGCCCCGAGGGACGGGTCTTGACAAATAAGGCTATTAATCCCATTGATAAAAAATAAGAATAACGAGATGAAGAATAAAAATAATAATACTATCAATGTTTCAACCTAGAGTAAAAGCAATGATTCTCTGTCCTCGAGCATGTCAAGCATAAAAAATTCCATGTTTCCCATGAATGATGTCTAGGTTAGTACCAATGTAAACTCAAACCCCTTTATTTATTTCTCATAAAATCCATACTCTTCCTCTTTAAATTTTAATCATATAAGATATGAAGATTTGATATATTCTTATAATCATCTTATTTAATATTTTTTTACCTAACATCAATGTATAAAGAGAAAAGAAGAGGTATAATCAAATGCTGACTGAAAAGAATAGTCTGCCCCTAGAGAAGTAGTATTATAAAAAAAATTGAATGATCAATCAAATGTTCATGACTTTAAAATGAAAATAAATGATCCAAAAAATTATTTTTTGAATTATCCAAATCCAAAATACTATATAAAGGATTCATGTTCTCAAATACCTATAAAAATCATTTTTCCATGTTTGAAATACTTTTTGTTCGTACTAAAAGATGACATTTTTAGAAGAAATTTAAAAATAGTGTTTTGTAATAATTATCATAATATAATATATTTAATATATGAATGCTATTGAAAAAATGATCAATGTGGTAGACCAAAAAGTATTCATATTTTATCCCATATATCATTTAAAAATTTATTTTCAAAACACATTTGGGTTCCAAACTACTTATTATCTTATATTTGTGGACCCAAAATCTAGTTACCTAAATAATAGTTTCATTATTTTTTATGAAATATGGATGTATAGTATATCCAAAAAAAATTAGTACATGGATAATAGATTATCTTGATACATGTCTTGTTATCCCTCTAAATTTAATGAACATGTAAAACATGATTGAGGATATATGATTTTCTAGGAAAACTCAGGATGTTAAATCAACAGAATATGTGAATTCAATTTTCTAAATTCAAACCATATAAAAAATATTTTATTCATTTATAGTTTATTGAAATGTTTTCATGGAATTAGTTAGTTTTATAGAAATGTTTTCAAAACAACATCTCTTTTTTTGATTGAAAAAATTTTAATATTAATGTAAAACCTATTTAACAACTTTTTATTTATAAATTTTTTATATTATAAATTTATGATATATTCTTTTTCAAAATTTTAAAATTTTAAAAATTAATGATAACGATTCTTGACATAGGATTATATTCTTAAGTCATTATAACCAACTTAAACATTTAATGAAAAAATAACATTAACTGATATGAGATTTATAAATATTAATTATTAAAGACAAATATGATTGGTATTATTTACAAATTGGAAAGTTAAAAAACTTATTTTAAACCAATGAATGATGTATTGACCAAAAAAACCCTTGATGTTTTCATATTGATATTTTTTGACCAAAACCAGCTGATAGTGTTATAGAAAATATTACCCTATTTGGATTTTTGATGATTATATAAGATTAATTTAGGAATTTTTATTAAAAAAAATGTTTCTTATGAATTTATTCAAAATAATCAACAAGGTGGTTAAAAATTAAGTATAAGGGTACATAATTTCCTTTAGAAGTGATCTTCGGGGATTAGTTGATAAGAAAGTGTTTTATGAAATTTGTGATTGTCAAGGTTGTAATGATATGTTTTCTTCTCCTAGAACCACTCAAAAAACATGGTATTTAAAAGATAAAATCAAAATCTTCACGAAATATAAAGTTCCCTATTGAAAGATTTAAAAATTACACAATATTTTTTGTATGATGTGGTCAATACTTTTTTTATCCTAAACTGTGTCCTTTAAAACTCTTGTAACTCCCTGAGATTTTGTAAAATAGGGTTTTCGATTTAATTTTCCTTTTTACATTATCAATTTAACATGAATATATATATATATATATATATTAAAACATTAAGTAGAACATTTATTTCACATGGAACAGAGACTCGATGTATATTATATGAAACCATGTCTTGGCATGTGTTACATGCAACACAGACTTGGAATACGTTTCCTACTCCATGTTGGGGGGCATCCATGTTGAGGCGAAGGGAAGTGACATGGATATGACTAAAGCATCATACTATGAGATTTTTCGAGGAGAAAATAATTAAGTCTCTGAAAGTGAGGTTGTCATGACTGCCCCAGTTATTAGGAGGCTAAGGAAGGACTATTTTGCAGCTCTAAAGATGATGACCACTAGGTCATCTTCTAAGAAAGCTAAAGAGAAGTCATCTATGGAGCAACTAGAGCGAAGGAAGGTATTTACCAAGCTACTCAAACAATATGAGAGTCATTTAGAGTGGGAATCAGCTGATGCTGATGACATGACTCGGTATGGGTGTGGTGATTATGACTATTATGACTTGTAATATCGCTCTTGCTTCTTCTTTACTGTCTCTGCACTCTTCTTTTTATTAATAAATTTGGTGGTCCAAACGTGCATGGATCTGACTTTTTCGGTAATTATAACCATTTTGTTAAAATAGGTAATATTAATAGTAATAACTTCTATTCTATTTTTTTAATAATTTTATTATATAAATAATACATATTGAAAAGGAGAGATATGTTTTTCAGCAAAGACCTTTTATGCTTAAAAGTATTATTTTCATGAGTGAACCAATTTTCATAATAAAATTAATTTTAGACACATTGGAAAATTTAATTTGATAAAATAATATTTTAAATTTATAATTTTGAAATTATCATAGGTTGAATTTTTTGGATTTTTCTAAGAAACATCATTTTTGTTGAATAGTGAAAAATAAAGCTTTTAGGTTAAACACTGCCTTTTCTTTTAAATAATTGTAAATGGTACATAATATTTTAAAAAAATTTAATGTTAAAATTAGATCAATTATACATCCACTAGTGAAATTTAGGAAATTATAATCAATTTCACTTTTTAGTTGGATTTAACAACTTAATAAACTATTAAACATCTGTCTTCATTAAAAACTAGTTTGTTCGTCCCATCTGTGGGGTTACATTAATATTAATTTTTCTAAGTCCACGAATTTAACTTAAAGAACCAAATTTCATGATTTTAATTAGTATAATATTTATTTTCTAATTTTTTCATTTTTATTGATGACCAAAATGATTAGTAAAGTGTTTAAAATTAATCACAATGGTTAAGGTTAAATAAAGCATAATCAAGAACTAAACATTAATATTAGGAGTCCAAATGACATATCCACTTGTCTGAAACTAATTTTCTAGAAAAAACTCATCCATACACCTTCAATTAATGATTTAGGTTATTTTAATGACTTTTTTATGTAACAAAATATATACACCAAACTTTTTTTCAAAAATTACATGTGAGTTATTTCCCTTTCAAATAAATGGCCACCACCTCTCCCACTCCCTCACACCTCTCAAACCACTTAAGATCAAAAAACATCAAAAAATAATAATCATCCAACAAATCCTAATTTTATCCTAGAATCCATAATTTTGGTAGAATTTAATCCAAAGGATCCTTTTGGAACCAACCAAAAGTAGTTTCTCGATTAAGAGGTAACATTTTATGAGAATACGTTCCAATTATTTTCACTTCACACCCCTCCACATTCGGTTTGCCGTGATTTTATAAAAAAACAAATAACATTAATATAATATTTCTTTATTCAATGGTTTAAAAACAAATTTCACACACCTACATCTAATGGATAACAAATATAATATTTATGTGTATGGTGAACTACCACCTAACAAAATTATTTTTGTTCAATTCCCTCTTACCGCCTCTCATGGTGAAAATTATGATAGAAACTATGTTTATATATGTTATATATTATATTTATTATTTATTTAAACTTATGTGTTACTTTTAAAACACATAAATATTTACCTAAAATTGGGTGTTAATATGATAATTTTGATTCAGGAACCGTGGACTAACAACCCCTCAAAGTGGTATAATTCGTTCATACATTACATGGATTATACTAATGATTGTTTTAGTGAATATATATGACAAATATGACATCATAAATCAACTATAGTAGTGATATACTCACAAAAACACATTTTCACATATATATATATATATATATATATTTATTTATATATATGTCTTTTAATTACATTCTTCCAACAGGATTGTTAAATTGAAATTTCCTTCATGAGTACATATGACCTACCGCCTCCATGAACAGTGTATTCTATTTCATACACATATATTTTATTGATTATTATAATAAAATGATACTATATATATGTGATATTAATATCATGTTTTACATTATTTAAATAATGATATAATTATAGTGACCAAAGATAAGAAAAATTAAGACACAAGTAAAAAAAGTGAATATTAACTGAATCGTAACCATAACTAGAAATTGGAAAAAAGCTGGTAATATAATGTAATAATAATTAAATATACGGAAGTATATTTAATAATATTTTTATATTAAAAATGTATAATAAAATTACCATTATTATGATGGAATTTTTAATGAGTACGAAAAGAGTAAAGAAACAAGGTAATGGGATTTCATCTTACTTTTTATTTCCATGAGATACATTGTATGGTCACCACTCTTTCCATTTATGTATTTTATATAATTTAAATAATTATACTATATATATCATATACATAAATTTATGAGTATTCATATATCCTTTTTATTTACTTTCATTCTTAGGGTTTAGGTTTCAAATGCTACCAAATCGGTAAAATAGTTTTTCTCAATTTTCCTTCTAGGAGACTCATGTTTTATTATGTATGTATATTATCTTTCAAGCTGTATATAATTACATTTTACGTGTTATATCATGAAATATATTCTTTTCCTAATATTTTTATCTTATTTTAATTTATTTTTCTTAAATAAATAGTATGATCCCATGTTTCCATGTTAAAAGAGTCTATTGAGACAATCTAATCACATTTCGAGATTTTTTATGTTTATGACTTCGTTGATTAAAAATTATGATCCATATCTCAAGAACATTCCTAAAAAATATTATTCTATGTTTTTTCAGGATATACTCAAGTATCAAAACCTTTATTATATTCTTCGGCACATAATATTGTTAAGAAATCATTTTTATGAAATTCTGGCATAACCCTCTCTTCGGTTAGAAATCAATGTTTTTTAAAAATGGTTAAAAGAGTATTCTAAAATTATCTTAAAATATTTAAAATAAATTTTTACAGTTTTTTATCATGTAAATATTTCCGATGAAATATTTTTTATACTTTCATTACATAGTAATTTTATATCATTTTTACGGTGTAAAAGGAATGTCCTTTCTACCTCATATGACATGTACAGATTTAACCGATGTTTATTATTTGATGATTTTGATTAATATTGAAAATCTTAATTTTAAAGAAAAATTTTAACAGATATTTTCATGGAAATGGTTCTCAATGGGGTTTCAGGAATATTTTAGATGTTTTTAAGGGAAGTGGTTTTGAGATGTTTTTCAAGCTTATATTATTAAATTTTATGTAAAATGGTTTTCAGAAGATTTTCAACAGTCATTTATATGTTTTTAAAGAAAATAGTATTCAAAAGCGATTATGTTTTTAAAGATACTTTTTCAAATACAAAAGTATGTTTATGTCACGAAATAATTTCAAAATATCTTTCCATGTCATTTTTTATTTGATATTACATATTTTGATATACCATGTGTCCTTGTAGGAAATCATCTAATGGTTCAATTCATATTCTTTCATGAATAGTTTCTGTATTTTCCAAATGATGAAAAATACACTTATTTCAATTCCCTGGGCTTTATTTTTTTTGAAGAATTCTATTTTCCACTTGTTATACTTTCATGAAGTGATTATGAAACTTGTCTCATTTTCATAGGTTATGATGTGTGGAAATGTTAATGATTCCCATTTCATTTGTTTTGTAATGATTTGATGTTTCTAAAACCCATCAATTTTCAGGGTTCATGATATGATCATGTTTTATTATCATGTCGAACACGTTTGATTGATTTTATTTTGACATGAGAGGGACCAATATCTCCCTCCAATGAATTGGGTTACAATAAGTTGTATATGATTTCAATGGATACATATGTAGTCTCCCAAGCCAAAAAACAACAGGGAAGGTGGGTTGTAGTCAAATCCTAAAAGATAGAGCATAAATTGGATATAGTGAAAAAATGGAAGCTTGAAGGTCCATGGGTTGCAGCATAATCGGAAAGAAGAGGGTATATAGGTTATATCCCAAACCAAAAAACCACGAAGGTTCATGGGTGGTAACCAGAGCCGAAAATAAAGATGGTACAATGGTTGTAACCCAATACGTAAAACAAGATAGTACATTGGTTGTATATAAAGCCTAAAAGATAGAGGATACATGGGTTGTATCCCAATCTAGAAAACTATAAGGTTCATCAGTTGTAGGCCCATACTAAAAGAATTATTGTACATGAGTTGTTATCCTAAGTCAAAAGTTGGTGCACAGGTCGTAGACGAACCCTTACATGTTATAATGATATTTTTAGGTATCCATGAAAGAAAAGTTTATATTCTTATATGTATTCCCCCAAACCTATATCTTATTCATCAATTACGATTTTATTATTCTTGAAGTTAATTTCCTTATGATTCATGTCTTATTAATTACTATGATTTATCCAATTACTCATCATTATGATATTTGATATATTTTTTATGATCTCATAATGTCATGATAAAATTCTCATACCCCTATGATCATGTTTATGGCTAATGTTCTCACTTTTTTACCCTTACTAAGCATATAAGATCTCACATTTTTATATTTCCTTTCACAAGGTTATGAAGAATGGTTTTATATAAAATTAATTGAGGTAGATATAATAAATAGATATTTTGTAGATATATCACTAGAATATTTTGTTTTCAATGTTTCCAAAAACACTAAACTACTATAGTCCACATGCATATTTTTTTAATAGAATTAATTTTCTTCTATAATGATGTAATATACATGTATTTCATTCATGGATTACTATAGTTAGTATCAAAGAAAACTATTTTTAATCCTTTAGAAACTAGAATTATAAATCCTTAGTGATATTCCTAGAGTTATTTATCATAATATGACTACGGATGTATATAAGGATATATCTAAGTATAATGAAATATATAAGAAAATATCCTAGAATTTTGTTAAAGGATAGATCATGTGGTTTCAAAGAAATACATATGTACATAGCTTCTACATGTGGAGATCGATCTATAATAGATACTCCTAGACATGAAAAAATAAGAGGATTTTACTGGCCTAACATAGGTTAATGTAGTACATGACAATGAGCCATTTTTAACATCTTGATTGTCACTCTCTAGGGATATTCTTTCAAAATTCACAACTCTTCACAAACCATTATGAATGATTTTTATATAGGATGACTATGAATAACCAAGTATAATCATAAGGATTCATATATTAAGGAAGTTGATATAATTTGGACATCCTATAGGGGAATGTTTATGATTATGTTGTTCCTATTTATGATAATTTTTTCTTATTATATATTTATTGGATTATGTCAATGTATTAAAGAAAAAGGAACCATGTTAATGGTAATTATGTGGGAAAATTAAACGACTGTTCTCTTTAGGATCTAAACTAATTGGGTGATGGAATGAAAAAAACTCAATTCTATACTCACAAAGCAATCAAAAGATATATATCAGGATGAACTTCCAAAAGATAAGAGGAGGGAACAATGTTTTGTTGATTCTTTCATGAGGATAAACACACATTTTTTTATCGGGTCTTCTGATCCACGTGTTGCTGAAAACTAGATCAATACTATTCAAAATATATTATATATTAGGTTGTGTTCAGATTATAACAAATTAATTCATTATATTTATTGGTTATAATGTTAAGAATACTAGTGGTGGACTCTAATCAAGAATACGAGGAAGTAAGATGAAATTTAATCAATGGATTGGGATGAGTTGAATAACATAATCTTTAATAGATACATTCATAATTTTCTTCATATTTAGATTGAAAAGGAGTTTATTGAGTTGATGAAAATGGACGATGAATCTATTGGTTTCTATATGGGTAATTTCACAAGACTTAGGAGGTACACTTATGGAATTATCATTCACCTGTAATGTAAGGTTGATAGGTTCCACAGTGGATTAAAAACATGTCTCTGAAGGGTAATGGACATAACAGAATTTGGTAGCTATGAGGAGATTGTCCATTGTAAAATAAATGTTGAAATTGTGTTTGGAGTTATGTATTAATCTAATGGATTTAATAAGATGAGTAAGTTGGAGTTTATAGGAAAATAAAAAAACCATGAAGATAAGAAGATGATATTCACATAACGCTCCCTTTTTTGAAAGAATAATGGTGGTAATTGTTTTAATGGGACTAGTAAATGTTTTATGTTTCAAGTAAAAGGAAATCGGGTGACTGAATTCCAATGTGATAGGAATAAATTATATAATGATGTGAATAAGGATAAAACCCTCCAATATTAACATCCCACGCATAAGTGTTTAAATTTCATGGAGTTTGGGAATTTCTCCAAAATGTGACAAAATCGAAAGATTTATAATGGGGATTAGTTCCCAAACATCTAAGGAAAAAGGAAAATGAGAAATAATAAAAATCTTAATGGATAAATTGATCCATGATAATTTTTGAACTCTATAGTGGGGAATTTCCATGGATATTTTGAAAAAATAAGTTCTATAAAAATATGTTTGATACATTAGTGTAACATTTAATAAGTATAATAATTTATTATCTTTCCCTCTATGAATTCTGGATTAATAAAATAATGCTTATTATCTATATTTATAAGGACTAAGCCAAAGTTCATATATAAATGTTTTTTAGATAAGATTATTGTTAAGGAATAAAGGGTGGATTATTTTTTCAAAGAATGTATTTTTTTCAATGAGGATATCGGGAAAATCAGATTCTGAAAATATTTAAATATTATATATGATGAAGGTATTCACATGTTTGGTATGTGATGACCCATTGGGTATTAATGTTAAGCTGATTCTAGATCTTTCTTTATATTGTTTTATATTTTCTTCTTTTTGAAGGGTAATATGGTGAACAATTTAATTAAATATTAAGTTAAAACATGGACAATGATTGCTATAATAAATTATTATCTTACCATAAGAGGTTTTATTATTATTGGATTACTTATTATAAAAATATGGTGATTATGATACCTGATGACGTGTGAGTTGGAATATCATGGGTCCCATTATTTGTTAGTGATTTAGGAATGAAAAATTCCCCATCCTGTTTAGATAAATAGGTGGAGTGGATGAAGGAACAAAAAGGGTGGGTTTTCTTGATATCATGGAAGTATTTCTTTTCATAATTTTTTTTTATCTTTATAAAAAATTGTCTCGGTACTAAAAATATTATCATAGTGCCTCCTTTCCAATTAATCAAATGGTCCCTTAATTTATAACAGAGTTTTGGATTTTTGATAGTTAAAAAGGTTTCAAACATTCTTTTAACATGGAACTTTTACTATTTACATGTTACACTCAACCACAACATGAATTTTGTCACACACAACATTGGCTTGGAGTACAATAAAAACAACACTGATGTTTCTAAGAAATTCCATATTATATTTATAATACTATAAATTATATAATTATATCCTAAATGATAAAAATAGAAATATTTTGAGTTATAACTACTTTTAAATTTTTTTTTATTTTTTTATATCAATATAACATATAGATATTGATGATATGATTTTTTTAAAGTCGTTTTATTTTTAAAAAACATTTTTCTCGAATGACATAATTTTAATAATAAAATAAATTTTATGCACATCTAGAAATATAATTTTATCATATAAAATTGGTTATTAATTTTATAATGTCAAAATTATCATACTATGATTTTTTTTGGATTTTGGTATGGAACATCCTTTTTTGATTTATTGTGAGAAATATTGTTTTTTAGATAAAGACTACCATTTTGATTAAATAATTTTTAATGATAATTTATATTTAAAATAATTTATGGTAAAATTATATCAATTATAAATCTATTAGTATAATTAATTTCATTATAACAAATTTTTCATTGAAATTTATTTTAAAAACATAATAAATTATTGAACATTTATCTACTTTAATAACCCAAAATTTTATCCCATCTGCAGGAATAACATCAATGATAATTTTTTCCTCTTAGATGAATTGAAGTTTAAAAAACCAACATAATCCATTTTAAAAATTATAATATTTATGTTCCAATAAGTTCATTATTATTCTAACTAAAATGACTTTTAAAAGTGATTTAAATTAATCACAGTGGTTAAGGTCAAATTAATCTTAATTTGTAAATAAACGCTAGTCATAGAAGACCCAAATGGCCTATAAATGTTTCTAAAACCTATTTTATGGATATTATTCGAAACAAAAACATTTCATTCTTTTTCTAGGTTTCTTTGGTATTAATTTAATTAGGTATGAACATGTGTACACCTTAATAGTTTTCCAAAATCCAAGTTAGCCAATTTGTTTCCCTATTACAAGCCTCCACCTCTCCCACTTCTTCATACCTATAAAACCTATTAGTATAGGAAAGTATATGAAAAATAAATATCCCAAAAGTCCTACATTACCCCTAAAAGGATTACATATTTCATAAGGAAATATAAGGAATCATTTTGGCACAAAGCAAAAGGAGTTACCTGATAATGAGGTAACATCTTCTCTCAACGTCATTATTTAAGAATCTTTCATCAATACATGAAATTTATTTTTCATGTATATTATAAAAATAGTATTATTAATATTCATGGATGTTTTTTATGGTTTCAACCTAAAATTACCTATATATCTATTTAATTAATATTGTATATACAGTTTATGTGTATGGAAAACTACCACCTCACTAAATGATGATTGTTCAATATTTCTTACTTCCTCTCATGGAAGACATTATGATGGAAATATTATTTATATTTCTTATATATTAAATTTATCTTTTAATTAATCTTCTATATTCATTTTGAAACACATATCTTTTTTTACTTTCTATTTGGTTTTAATATGATAGATTTTTTTGGGGAAGTGTGGACTACGACCCCTCATATCCTTTTTTCCTTTCATTCTGATTCATTCTTACAATATATGGATTGTATTATATATTGTTTTATTGAATATATAATCCAATAATAATATCAATAAAATAAAATAATAAGGATATATATATATATACATATATTCCATTTAATTTCATGCATTCAATAAGACAATTAAAAGAAAATAGTGTTCATGAGTATGTACAACCTTCAGTCTCCATGAATAGTTTATTCCATTTCATACATATATAGTATATAGATATTTTATAAAAATATCATTTATATAAATGATATTAATTTCATGTATTACTTTATGAAAATCAGGATATTATTATAATAAATAATATATAACAAATTAATACACTTGTGAAAAGAAAAGCGAATAATACCTCAAGCATAAACTTAACATAAAATTACTAACAAGAGGGAAATATAAAGTCGCAATAAATAAATATATGGAATTATATATACTATTATTTTATTTAAATGATTTATAATAAATATATATTTTCTATACAATAGTTTTTATTGAGTATGACTAGAGAAAATACACAAGGTTAGGGAATTTCATCTCACCATTTATTTCCATGTGATACATGCGATATCCACCACTATTTCCTTCTATGTGATGTATATACTACCAATTATTTTATTATATGTATCATATAACAGAATTTATATACATTCATATATCCATTTGACGACATTTTATTCAGGGGGTCTATGTTTCAAAAGCTACGAAATCGGTAAAATAGTTTTGTCCTACTTTTCATATTAGGATACTCATTTTTTGTGAACTTAATTCTATTTTGAGGTGTATATAAATAAATTTTTCATATTATATAAGGAAATTAATTATTTTCGTGATATTTTAAGCTTCCATTAATTTCTTTTTATTACATGGAGAGTATGATCCCATGTTTCCAGGTTATAAGAGTTTGTTGAGAGAATCTCATTACTTTAAGATATTGTTTATGTTTATGATTACACTCGTGAAATATTATCTTAAATATGTCAATAAAATTCCTGAAATTTTTTCAACTATGGTTACTCATTAAATATTCATATATTGGTACTATATATCTACAATTTGTCATATAAGATAGTAAGGAATGTATTTTTAAGAAATCATGATTTAACCCTCTCTTTATTCTGAATCCAATGTTTTCTAAAAAGGTCTCCAAGACGTTGTATTATTATAATAAAATAAATAAAATAATCTATAACCCTGTTTTCTTTGAGAAATATTTTAAATTTAATCTTCTTATCACTTTCAGAATGAGGCATTTTTCAAGAGTTTTTACTTTGCAAATGGATTATTCTTTTTACCTCATACGACATGTATGGATTTACCTGTCATCATTTCATTAAAGATTGATTTTATTATTTAAAAGGATAATTTTTATTAAAATATTTTTATTAGATATTTTCAAGGAAATAGTTTTAGAATGTTTTTATGGCATCTATTATTAGTTTCTAAGGAAAATGTTTTTGAAAAGGATTTCAAGAATCATTTATATGATTTTAATGAAAATGGTTTTCAATATCTTCTCACGAGTGTATTATATGTTTTTAAGGAAAATTGGTTTGATAAGGATTTTTGTTTTAGATATATTTTTAAAATAATAAAGGATATTTACCTAAATAAATGTTTTTAAAATATCTTTTTAAGTTATTTTCCATCTTGGATAACATCTTTTGATGTTACACATTCCCTTATAGGAAATGATCCCATGGTTACATTCATATTATTTCTCCAATTGTTTTTATTTTGATGGAATGATTATCAAGAGACCTATATCACTTCAACAAGTTTTATGCTTTTGAAATCCTCTTATTTTCATGGGTTATTCTTCGATTAAGGGATTATGAAACCTATCTCCTTCCATATGCTATGATGGGAGAAAATATTGATGATGACCATTTCATTTCATGTTTTATAATATGATGTTTACAAACCCCATCTATTTTTAATGGTCTTGATATGATGATGATTTATAATCTTATAGAACTTGTATGAATGATTTCATTATGAGGTTTCTAGGACCAATATCTCACCACGATTCATTGGGTAACAATAATTCATATATGAGTTATAAGGGTACAAATATTGTATGCCATGCCTGAAAACAAGAAAGTTAATGGGATATAGCATAATTTTAAATGAAAGAGGGTAAATGGTTTATTTGCCAACACCAAAACAAATAAGGTACTTGGGTTGTAGCCCAATCCTAATGTTAAGAGGGTAAAAATTTTATAGCCTAATACCAAAAAACAATAATGTTTATGGATTATAGACAAAACCTAAAATAAAGAAGGTACACTGGTTTTATCCCTTTCCTAATAAAAGAATGCACATGGGTTACAGCCGAAGCCAAAAATAGTTAGGGTACACTCTTTGTAGCCCATGCCTAATAACTATAAGGTACATTGGTTATAGGCCAAGCCTAAAATTAAGAGGGTACACGAGTTGTTAGCCCATTCCCGAAGTACGTAATGGGTCTTAGACCGAGACAATCTTTTTATAAAGTTCTTTTTTGGTAGCCATGACATAAAATTTTATATTATTATATGTATTCCACAAATCTTATGTCTTATTCCCTAGTAACAATGTCATGGCCCATGTCATTTATTTCCTTATGATTCATGTATCACAAATTGCAAATATTTACCAATAAATCATGTTTAATATACTCGTTATGTAGTTTTTGATATTATAATTTTACAATCACGTTCTTATAACCTTTTGTTCTTGTTTATGGTTACATTACACATTTGATTACCCAAAATAATTATCTAAGATCACCCTTTTTATATGTTTTCCTTCCATACATTATGAAGAATGGTTTTAGGTAGAAGTACCAAAGGTTGAGATATTTATGACAGATATTGAAGATGTTTCCCTCGGATATAATATTTTGTTTTTAATGATTCCAAAGACACTAAAATATTATTTTCATAATGCCTGTATTTAATTATGGTACTTATCATTAACCTACAATTATTTAATGTAAATGTATTTTATGCCCGTGTCTCTTATAACATCCTAAAAAATTCTCCATATATAATTTGAAAAAAAAACATCCAAAAGTATTATTTTTAAATGCTTTCTAATGTACATTTTGTATTCATAACACTAATGAAAACCTCGAGATATTTGACAAAAAATGATTTCTCATCATGAAAATGGAAATTCCCCTATTCTATATTGTTAATAATGTTGTGATATATGCATAGATAAGGGAACAAAACATATAAGTGGGACCATTTTGGGGATTCTCTGTATTTTCTTAATTTTTTAATTTTCGTTCACATATCATTTGATGAGATCCTGTGGCAAAATTTCTATTTTGTGGTGGGATTTAACCAAGTTTTGGGAAAAGAAATCACGATTCATATTTATTATTTAATTGTTTCCTTTATTTAATATTTTGTATGTTGTGTATTACTTAGATAAAGAGGGTATTGTCTCCCCATGTGTTATATTAGACCCTCACATCTAGTCGGTAGCCTAGGATGTATGGGGATGTTCAATAGAGGTCAGGTGGTGACCACGATCGTGGAACTAGTCATAGTTTCTACATTTTCATAGACGTTACAATAACCATTTATCTTAATTTGAGGATTCTTTTGGTATACATGACAATTTTTCTTCTCTTGACTTGATTTTTTAAAAATATCTAATTAAAGTGAAGTCCCATTAATGTCCTTCATCAAATGTTTTTAAAAAAATCCAAATACCATACATTGGAAAATATTATGAGCATTTTTCAGGTGGTAACTCATAATGGATGTTCTTTCATATATAATGATTGAAATTATTAGTTTATTTATTTTATAAAATATTAAAACCTTGATGGTGAAAGTAATAATGATATTTTTTCATTGAAAGAAGATATAATACAATTACAAGATAATTAATATTGGATTATTGATAAAATACATAATGATCATCATGTTATTGATACAAAATGGGGTTTTAGAAATAATTTAAATTAACCTTGTAATAACTCACATTAATATCTAGAATAGAATACAAAGAATGTCCTCATGAATAAGACAACAATTATATTGAATCCTTCAACCATAATAATAGAATAGAATATAAAGTAATTTGGGTTTTTCTCCACCCATGTAAATTTCGGAACATTTCATATGATATTTGAAATTACATTTATAAATGGTTTGATTTCTTATTCTTTTTCACCCGATATTTTAGTGAAATAAAAATTTTCAACTTCCATGTCTAGCTAACTGAGTCTATATTTTGTTTCAAAAATCCCCTTAGGATTGGAGTGGAAGTTTAAAATGTTTCCATTTATCAAATAATTTTAAAATGGTAAAAATAAACTCAACAATATTTTTAAAAAATGTTACAATAGATCATATAATGTTTTAAATTTATGTTCATGGTTTAGTTTGTTAATAAAAATATTAATCTCGATATAATTATTTTTTAAAATCTTATAACATATGAATATTAAATGATTATTATGGTTGAGGAAAAATTCATAATTTTTTTCAAATATATTAAAATGGGGATTGAATTTTTTTTCATAAAATAAAATTCACCAATGAAATTTGAAAATGTTTTGGAATGAATCATGCTATTAATTGTAACACACAAATGTGTATTTCTTGTAATAGAACATTGATTAAATATAAGAAAATAGTTTATGAAAAAAATTAGATGTTTGATTTGGGGTTCTTTTTACCATACTATAATCCAAAAATATATATGTTTTATATTTTACTTTATGGTCTATTTGAATCCATTCCCATTGATTGGTATATAAAATATATCAATAGGATTTTTATTCATTTTTTAAATGGTAATAAAAATAATGTTTTTTATACTAATATAACCCATTCTAATATTTCTAATTTTTGTGACACTAATATTTGTGGATTTGTACAATATAAGGAAATTAAAATTGGAAATTTTTTCCTTCATTTATAGTATATAGTCTCTTTGAGTAGTTAAAAATGAGAATTACATTTCTCTTTTAATACACGAATCATAATATATAATTGTGAGGAGTTTTTCTGGTGAAATTGCCTAGATGAAACAAACTCTTTTACTTTATTTGATAAAATTTCATAATTTTCTAAATACATGTGATAGATATAGTTCTTTATGAATATATAAGAAACAATTTCATCATGTCCTCATAAAAAACATTGATATTCAGGACTAATTTTTGAGAGGGAACATTTAAAAAAGATATATCATTTTAGAATACATTCACATATATCATTAATTAGATTATATTTTCATAAAATTTCTTGCTATGGATAATATTAATTAAATTAATGGGGAGGTAGGAATGGAAATGCACTATTTATATTTATTTATCTCCTTTATTTATATTAAGATTATCCAAATATTGATATTTTTTAATTTTTTTGACGGTAACATATCATTTTAAAGATATAAAAATAATGTTTTTTGATCACTATGATCATCCAATATTTTATTGATTATTTATCGAAACCAATTTAAATTATAAATATTTATTTATAATCACAATGGAGGAGAATTTTTTAATTTTTATAAAGGAGAAATTATTAATGTTCTATGCCAGAAAAATTAAATATTTCAAAAAGGAGGGAAAATCTATAGAAAAGATCTTGTTGCAATGGGAGAATTATGATTTCCTGGAAATGGTGTTTATATATATTTTTCTATTTACCTATTCTTCTTCATCTTTACCATATTCATATCTCATCCTATTATTTTAATCATAAGTGAGGTTTTTTGGTCATTAAAAGTGGAATATTATTGAGCCTATATTATGTTTTTATGACGGAAATCTATTTATTTGGTTCTCCCCTTTATGATTGAGTATTGATTGGTAATTTTATTTGAATTTTTTTTAAGAATAATTGAACCATGTTATGTTTTAAAAGGGACCGTGAATGAAGATTTCCATAAAATTCACTACTTGGATGCATATACTACCAGATATGAGGCCACAAACCATCTAGTGGAAATAAATAGAGCCACCATACCTCTAAGAGTACCACCATCTACCCCATGGAATGTCACTAGCTCAAAGAGTTTTTGAATTGAAAGTCAGTTCTTCCAGGTGGATCAAAATATACTATATGGATATCAGTTGATACTTGCTGGAGTATGCAGCATCACATCGTGCTAGATTCAAAGAACTGACAACCATATAGAATTGGACTAGATTCCCCACAATGTTAGTCCACATCTTTCAACAATCACTAAATGATGTCATTAAATCATTGAATCAAATCACTAAATCACTTTGAAGTTAGAAGAATACCATGAATCTTATGAAGGATACAAAAAGATATAAATAGTGGCATTGATATCATCCATTTATATCTTTGATGATTCATTCCAATAAACAATTCTTAATTGATATAAGATGAGTTTTAATGATGTCTTTAAAATTATTTAAACTCTTAAAAAGGGAAACTATGTTACAACCTCTTTAATACAATTTATTTTTCTTCTTTATCATTGAATGAAAATGATACATTGTTTAAAATTATTAATGGATATTCATCTTATATATTATACATCTCTCAATTTAACACCTTTAGTTTATGTAAAATTATTATTTTTTCAAATAAATTTAATTTCTTCGAAATATTTCATTACACACAACACTGAGTTTTGAAAAAAATTAAAATAATATATACACTTTTACTCAAATAAATCTATTATAAGATAGTTTTTACACTCATTTTTATGAATTAAAATAAAAATACAAAAAAATATTTCTTTAATTTTTATTTATAAATACATATTGATTAAAATATAAATATTTATTTTTTATTTTTTATATTGTAATAAAATAATTTTTTCTCAAAATATGTTTTTATTAAATATTTTGGAAAAAATAGTAAATGTAAATTCTATAAATCATTGAAAATTTATTTTACCAATTTTAATTAATATATTAAATTTATTTTTATGAAATATCATTGGGTGAATTTTTAATAAATTATTAATGAATTTATTATTCGATGAGAGGTAAAAAATTTGGATTTTTATTAAAATCATCATATTTGTTTAATTGTTTTTGTTGTATTTAATTTTAATTCTGTTTTAAATTTAACATTTAAAATATTAGATATTTATTTTCATTAATTTTTTTAAATTGATTTTATATTAATGATTTATTTTAAAACTCCTTATACTTATAAAAATGTTTTCTCTAGCTTCCTATTTTTTATCATGTTTATGGGGTTAATTTTAAATTAAATTTAGTCACTTTTATGAATTTAATTGGAAAAAATATGTCTCATATTTTTAATTCGAAAAATAAATATAATATACTAAGTTAAAATTAATATTTTTTCATAATAAATCATAAAAACAATAAAATTAAATTATCATTTTCATTGATAAAATAGGTTTCGTAGAGGTTAAAATAAAAATATAATTGTTAAAATGACTGAAAAACTATTTATGAGCCTATTTAATATACATATTTTGACATTAAATTTTCAATATTCATTAATGATCCATTTTTTATACTTTTTCATTTTTAAAAATTTGGTAAACATTTTTATTTAAAAAATATTCCATGTGTGTCCTCTCCCCCACTTATTAAAGGAAACCACATCTCTTCTACATTATAAACATCCAAATTATTATTTTGTATCCAAATAATACAAAAATATATTTTTTATAAGACTAAAAATTTCATATAATACATATTTTGAATAGAAATCCAACCTATGAAGGATTTGGATATAAAAAAGGAGGTTGTTCGAAGAATAGATATCATTTTTAACCAAGCATTCTTGTTTTATTTCTCACCCAACGTACATCCAATATTCTATAAATAAATTATCTAATAACATCATAATGATTCATATAATTTTATTTCATTATTTTTATATAAAAACCAATATCCATAACCCCTTCATCAAATGGGAAATGAAACCCTCAATCTTGTGTACGGTGGGCTACCACCTCACGAACCAATGTAATTGATTTCCATTACCTCCTATCATGGAAAGACATAATATGAACATAAAATTCATATATAGACTTTATGAAATTATTATTCTTATTGGATTATAATAGCATATATAACTCATTACCTTCCAATCGATTGGACAATGTTAAGATTATTCATGCATACGTATGGACTACAACCACCATGAATAGATGTGATATGTTTTTCATTTTATTTTGAAATGATTGAAAAAATGATATAATGAATGAATATAAATTATATATATGATATAAAAGTTATAATTTAATTTTTAACTAATAATTACATTTAAATTTTTTCATCCATCGTGAAAATAGAATCAACATTCATGCGAATATACGACCCACCATCTCTATGAACCGTGTAATTCATTTTCCATATGAAAAATTTGTAAATTTAAAAAAATACATATATAATGAACGTATATGACATGTATAACATGGTTATAATTCAAAATTGGATCATACAATGATCAAAGGAAGAGAATCAAAAACAGAAAACCAAAAAACAAATGAAAAATGAAGGCGTTATTTCTCAAAATTGGATTGCAACAAGTAATTTTGAATAAATGAGCATTAAAATCTCATTAGTAAATCATATATAGTATGAAATATATTATTATTATTATTTAATATATTAATAATAAACCTATATTTATTATAAATGAGGTATGAATGTGTATTATGAAATTCAAGAATTCAAGTAATGTATTTTTGTCTCAAGATATCTTCTTTGGGTCATATGTTAGAATATGAAAATATCTTCTTTTATGACAAGTTTATTCAGCCACTAATAAAATTTGGAGAAATATTTTTTATATTATCATTATATTTACTGTTTCATTTAATTTTATTCTCTCATGGTGCTTATGATTCAAAATATATTAATGCATGCAAGAGATTTTAGTCTCATTTTTTTCCATGAGACAGATGCCATATTGCCCTGTTATTTATTTTATTTGGTGTATATAATGACCATGAATTTAAAATATTATGGGTGTAAGAACCCGGACCTTATTTTCAGTTATGTTTTCCTTTTCTGGCCTTTTTGGGGAAAAATATATGTTTCTGGAAATTTTTGAAGTACATTCCATGTACTTTATGAGTACACACTGTGTACTTGGTTACCGTGGGTAGCCGTATGTGGGACATGAAGAGGTCTTACACACGGCCATGTGTGGTGACATGGAGGCCTCCAAATGTGGAGTATGTAAACAGCAATTACAGGCGGTGCACACCAAAAGTGCATGCTAGGTGTTTTTTTTTTTCATTAAACGCACCGGGGTCGCGTCAGATGGACATAACGATCTTCTTTTAGGTCGTCTTCATCTAAGAGAACTTGTACATCCGTGACTTCTCTTTGAGCCCCCGATCCTCTATCTGACCTCCAATTCGAACATTGTTGATTGCGTTTGAACCACATCATTGAGTTCTCTCTTTTTCTTGAGCCTTGTTTTCCAATTCCTCTTCTTTTCCAAGTTATCATGTGTTGAACGTTTTAGATGTTTTCGTAGATCTATGATGTTTCAAAGAGAATAAAGATTCTAGGTTCTATTATATTGATCTACTAACCCCAAGGCAGGTAGTTTGTGCCTTTCTGTTCAAAGTCACTGAGTTTTATGTGCAAATTCCACCCATACCCTTGAACAGGGTATTGTGTGTTTACTGTTATACCCCCATTGTGTTCCTACCATTCTCATATGCCTGTATAAAAGATATTTGGATATTAATGGGGTTGATTGTTATTATTTGGATGTGTCTTGCCCATGCATGTTCTGTTTATGACCGTTTGGTACTGTTCAGCTTTGGCTTCTTTTCCTGATTCCATGTATGTTGCTATAAGATGGTGTATTTGTATTTTTGACATGATTGATATGTTGTAGATTGTTTAGCCAAGTAGTTCTATAGGTTTACTTTGGCTATATTGCACTGCTATGCTTGTTGAACTACACAAGGTTGTGAGAACCTGGTGTAGTAGACAATAGGGGTAAATTGACCGGGTGAGCTTCCTCCGAGAGTCTTGGAGCACTTTTGGATATAAGGGGGATTGATCGAGTGAGCAACCTTAGAGATACTAGAACCACTTAGGGCTATAAGGAGATTGACTGAGTGAGATTCCTTAGAGAGTCCTTGATTACTATAGACTATAACAGGTTTGACTGAGTGAGCATCCTTAGAGAGTCTTTGTCTGAACTGAACGACCTGGGATATAAGGGGAATTGATCGAGTGAGCTTCCTCAGAGAGTCCAAGAACTCAGGGATATAAGGGGAATTGACATGTGATCTTCCTCAGAGTGTCCTTGACTACCTTATACTATACGGGGAATAGACTATGTGGGATTCCTCAGAGAGTCATGCTTTACTTTGACTATAAGGGAATAGACTGTGACTGCTTCCATAGAGAGTGTATATTTAATTCCTATATAGAACCGGAGGGGTTAGACCAAGTGTGCTACCTAGAGGATTATCTGTACTAATTAGGTAGTACCGAAAGGGACATCTATGAGTACTTACCAGAGGTTTACCTACTTCTGGTTAGCTATTTGCTTCACCATTGCTTGATTGAACTATGGATTGTTTAATGCTGAGAAATTTCTTATTTACTTATGACTGTTTATTATTTACTTTTTACTGTACTTTACCTACCATATACTCACTGACTGTTAGGCAATGATATTCATGTGGTTTCCTTCTGGGATTTAGTATCACACCCTATTTGGGTCATGCTTTTGGGCCCAAAATATAATATTTCTTCTAGGTATAGAAAAGGGAAACCTCCCTTCTAATTCATTTATTTGTCATGTTGTGGAGTTGGAGAGCATGGTACCAAGCCATGGCTTACGATGCTGAGGAGTTTATCTATTAACCTTTTTTTGTACTTTGGCTTAGAACTACTGTATTGAAAACATTGTGACTTGTTTGGATGATTTTATAGACATATGTATAATGCATCATTTTATATATATGTGTTCTCCAGTTTTTTATTATTTTAGTCTTCCGATTTTTATTATAGTTGGATATTTACTACTTCCGCTATTGTCTATGTTGTATACTTCCACTGTGTACTCTATCAATGAGGGCATAGTATCCCCATGTTCACACCGATGGCCCTCGCTGCTAGTCGGTAGCCTTTGGCATTCAAGGAAATGTGCTTGATGCCATGTGACCAACTAGGTACAGGGTGCCTTTGGGTGGGTTTTGGAATTGGGACGTTACAAAGTGGTATCAAAGGATTTCTTTTCTCATGAAATATTTTTTGGAGCCTATAACCAGGGATAGGACGGAATAGGTACATGGTAATAAGATGTGCCAAGGAGTAGCTGACCCGTGTACAGTGAAAAGACCATCTACCTCGTTATTTCAATTTATCTAGTTTGAAATTTTATAATTGATTTTATTTCACCGTTGGGTGATTCACATGTTTTTTACAGTTACCGTTGATGTTATTGAGGTTCTATTTCTATCGCAACCAGATGATATGAGGGAATGTCATCCCATGCATCATATAGGCACTTGTTAGAAATCACATGCCATGCATTTTTTCCATGTCATCTACGATGTATTAGCAATTTCATGTTGTTGTGATAGATGTTGTGTAGAAGATGCATGTTATTGTGATATATGCCTTAATAGAGATACATGTTGCTTGATAGGGAATTATGTGTAATATTATGTTCGAATGAATGAAAAACATTTGTTCTTGAGGTGTTATAGGGCCCCATGGAGCGGAATTTGGTGGATCATTTCACTATATTCTTGTTTATAACTTTTGTAGGGTGCCAAACATTGATTCGAGTATGGGCCCTCACGGATGAGAATTTGGTACTTTCAAAGCATGATTCAGTGATTTCTGGGTTCCTAAGTAGTTTCTAAAGATCACTGTCTGGAAAAACACAGAATACACATCGTGTAGTGTTAAGTACACCCCATGTGTTCTTTTGTTCACTAAGAAATTAGTTTTCATACGTATACACAGTGTACTTTATTTACACGACATGTAATATCTAAACACTGTCATCGGCCATGTGGGCGGAGAGAAGATATGGGAAAAGTCTGGTGGGAACACACCATGTACCCATTGAACACTCCGTGTAGTGTTGACCCTGTACCCACCCATATCACTAACAACACAAGTTCGCCGAGTCATGTATAATACACACAGTGTGCTGTCTAAATACGTCGTGTAGGATGACATAGGTACCCATACGTGTCATGAACAACACAAGTTTGTGTTACCTTTTCACGTACATGTCATGTATTCCTTGACCACGCTGTGTGGTCTGACCCAGGTACATGGCCGTGTCACGAACAACACATGATGGTGTTATCCTTTCTCATACACGCTTTGTCTGTATGGAACACACAGTGTAGTTTTTGTTATGTGTTAGGCCATGTAACATTCCACATGGGCCAGGCAAAGCTTATTTAGTGCACACCGTGTAGTCTGGACTCAAGAGAGCAGTGTGGCTTAACGGTGTAGAGGGACTCAGGAAATGGAAGAGAATTAAAGTACACTCCATGTGTTAAGACAACACACCATGTGTTTGGGGTGTTACACGACCAGGTTGGGCAGGAGTACACACCCATGTAAATAACAACAAGGAACACGCCGTGTAGAAAATGTACATGCCGTGTAGTCCTTTTTTGTAAAACATTAAGGTTTTACTTCTCATGTTCCCTTCTTACTCTACTTTTATTCAGACTTTGAAAATCCTGATCTAATGTGTGTGCTAGAATTTTTAGAGTCATGACACTGAGAAGTCCTGTTGTTGTGCACAAGTTTCCAGATGGTGATCCCCCACCGGACATAGCCGACCAGAGATCACATGTAGATCCTCCCATTGTGCCAGCCTTGGAACCAACAGTTGTACCTGACATAGGTGCTGATGCACAATTTAGGGAGGGATTTTTGAGGATGATATAGGATTTTCAGGGAGCATCGCCTCCTGCCCCGTCGATGGCTTATTTGACGTGCGTCTTCTAGCAAGATTATCCTCTCATCTTCTAAGGGGAAGGAGGATCTCAGGTAGCTAAGTCATGGCGTGAGGCCACACTGACGATTTTTGATCATCTGGAGATACCTCCAAGGACGAGGGTGAATCTTGTTACCTACATGCTCTGAGACAACATGAAGAGATGGTGGGATGTGTTCTCACAGGTAGGACGCCAGTAGAATATGGTTTGGGATGAGTTTAGGTGCATATTATTTGATTACTTCAATCTTTAGACTTTGAGGGCCGATGAAGCCCGAGAGTTTATGAGTATGAAGCATGGTACTCTTTTTGTTATGGAATATTCCTCTTGCTTCATAGAGAATCAGAGTTTTATGCCTATCCTAGGAGGTGATGAGTTTTTCGTTGCATGGAAGATTGAGCATAGTCTAAGGAATGACATTTGGCCGCAGGTGAACATCTTATGGTGGACTTAGATATCTTCTATCGTCAACCAGGAGATGATCATAGAGCACAATATGAAGGATTCTGAAGCTGTGAGCCAGGGCGGTTCAACATCCAGAGTTAGTGCTCTGCCAGTTTCTAGCAGGAAGCACCGTAGGGAGGCTGTGCAATGAGATCAAAGTAGGTGGTATATATCTTCTTGTATCTAGGTGGTGTGCTACTAGTATGGAAAAAGTGGGAATATGATACCATGTTGCTCTAGGGACCCGGTGAAGTGCCGATCTTGCGGCATGATGGGTCACCTTCAGCACTTTTGTCAGTTCTTCCCACTAGCAGCTGGTGACAAGGTAACATCTATTACTCCTCATTCTAGAGTAGCACCACCAGCTTTTCACCAGTCGGGGAACTAGAGTTCTTCCAGCCGTTTGGGAAGAGGTGGGGTTCGTGACCATGGAAGCCAGTCGCTCGTTTTTCAGCAACATCAGAGTGAATCCACTAAGAGTGGTCAGGCAGGGTCACATTGCCACAGTAAATTCAAAAATTTTGTAGTGGAGAAAACCCAGTACAATCATGATCCCAAACCTTTTACTGTTTGAGGTACGATTTTTGTAGCTTCGGTTTTAGCTTCTGCTCTTTTTGATACAGTGGCTTCCCGTAGATTTACATATGTTACTTTTGTGGAGAGCCTTGGGCTCTACATCTTTTCTTCTACCGCAATTGTGACTCTAGACACACCATTGGGGACTAGAACATCTAGTGTGCGTCATTGTAGAGAGTTCCCTCTACAAGTTGGTGAATGAAACTTCTTATGGGGCCTCTATGTCTTATCGATGATAGGCTAGGATATCATTTCGGGATGGACATGTTAGTTCCATTCCAGGAAGTCATCGACTATTATCGTCATAGGGTGAGTTTCATATCACCATAGGGTGGATCCTTCCTTCTTAGAGGCAAGTGGGATGTACAGAAAAGCAGAGCGGGTCCAGAGCATCATGGGTTGGGAGGAGTTACAATCCAGATTGCTAGTCTTTACATAGATGACCACGGGACATAACCGTTAGACTTATCTCTAGAGGTGGATCATTTCAGGGATGCTTTTTAGAGGACTTTTCAGGTTTTCCTCTAGAGCACGAGGTAGACTTCTCGATTGAGCTTGTGTCAGGAGTGACACCGATGTCCATTCCTCCTTATAGGATGGCTACATCTGAGTTACGAGATCTCAAGAAGCATTTTGAGGAGTTACATGAAAAGGGTTTCATCTGATCTATTACTTATCCTTGGGGTTCTCCTGTCTTGTTTGCAAAGAAGGAAGATGGTACCCTCAGGAATTGTGTGGATTATGAGAAGCTGAACGAGCTGATGGTCAAAAACCAATATCTCATTCCTAGGATTGTTGATCTCTTTGATCTGCTTCGGGGATCCCATGTGTTCTACAATATTTACATGAGATCTCGTTATCATCAGTTGCATGTTAGACCATTATATATACTTATTACATCCTTCTGCAGCATGTATAGTCTATCCGAGTACTAGGTTATGACGTTCAGTCTCATGAACGTGCCTGCAATTTTCATGGTACCGATGAATTGAGTGTTCCATCCATACATGGAATCCTTTGTGGTGGACTTCATGGATGATATCATGGTGTACTATCACACTCGACACGACCATGCTACCCATCTTGAGATCATTTTTGAGTACACTAAGGGAGCATCAATTATATTCTACGCTATGAAAGTGCCGCTTTTGGATGGATCAGATTCACTTATTGGGTCATGTTATCTTAGAGACATGAGTGTCCTTATACCTAGAGAAAGTGAGAGAATTAGTCTCATGGGAGTATCCAAAGAACTTCTTTGAGGTGCATCGTTTTCTAGGGCTGGCTAGATTCTACAGATGCTTCATACACGTATTTTCCCACTTATCATCACCACTGACAGGTATGACCAAGAAGGGGGAAATGGTCTTATGGTCAGATTCTTGTGAGTCAGCCTTTCATGAGATGAAATGTTGGTTGAATTCTGCACCGATATTAGTCTTGACAGATCCAGGAAAGAGCTATAATGTTTACTGTGATGCATCAAGTATCGGGCTGGGAGTTATGCTTATGCAGGGAGATGGGGTCATTGCATAAGGATCTTGGTAGTTGAGGCCACATGAGAGGATTTTCCCGACGCATGATCTAGAGTTGGCAACTGTTGTTCATGCCCTATGATTTTGGACACAATATCTTCTGAGAGATCACATTGTGGTTTTCATAGACCACAAGAGTCTCATGTACATCTTCACTCAGCGTGGTTTGAATTTGAGGTAGCACAAGTGGGTTGAGTACCTACAGTCCTTTGATATTGAGTTTGCCTATACGTCTGGGAAGGGAAAAACAGTGGTTGACGCACTGATTAGGAGGACTCAGATACAGAGAGTTTCAGAGTCTTGCAGTGAGTGGAAACTTATGGGACTGTTCTCTGCATTGCATTTGGAGGTGCACAACAGATAGGGGTAGAAATTTATTTCTTCTATAGTTATTACATCTACTCTTCTTGATTGAGTTCGAATGAGGTAGTTATCAGATTATGAAGGCCTTGTCCTAAGGGAAAGCGTGTGAGGAGAGACACCTATTCTTGGATGGAATATAGGCAAGGATGAGATCTTGGATTTCAAGGGATGCATATTGATTCCATCAGATATACAAGAGGAGCTGATGTGGGATTTTCAATCCTCAGTTTGGGAAGCTCATCCTGGCATCATCATGATGTATCATGATCAACACTGTTAGTATTAGTGTCCAAGTTTGAAGAGGTACATTGCTAGTTTTGTCATGAGGTGTTCCACTTGTTAGTAGGTGAAGGAATAGCATTAAAGACCAGTATGGATTTTGCAGGAGTTACCCATTCCTAAGTGGAAGTGGAATGATGTCACGATGGACTTCGTGACTGGATTGCTGAGGTCACCTCGAGGGAATGACATTGATTGGGTTGTCATTGAGAGAATCAAAAAGGTTGTTATTTCTTTTGGATCAAGGAGACCTTCAATGTTGATGAGCTAGGACAGTTTTACATAAAAAAGATTATACATCTGCATGGAGATGCACACTCCATTGTTTCAGACTGGGATGATCATTTTACTTCTTTGTTCTGATAGGGTCTTCAGAAGGCTTTGGGTACATCGGTTATTTTGAGTACAGATTACCACCCCACAATATATGGCCAGTCCGAGCATATGATTCAAGTGCATGAGGACATGCTCTGAGCTTGTATTCTGGATTTTAGAGGTTCTTGGTAAAAGAATATAACTCTTGTGGAGTTTGCCAACAACAATAGTTTTCAAGAAACTATTCAGATGGAACCTTATGAGGCTTTGTATGGTAGGCCATGTCGATCACCCCTATGTTGGCTGGAGGCAGGAGAGGCAGCTTTTCTAGGACCTCGTCTTGATCAGGAGACCTCAGAGTAGATAGAGTTGACTCAGAAGAGGATGGCTACACCACAGTCTCGACAAAAGTCTTATGATGATCAGTGTGGACAACTTATGGAGTTCGAGGTCAGGGATTAGTTTTTCCTTTATGTCACACCGAGGTTGGGACACAAGAAGATTAAGAGACCTGGTTACCTTTCGCTGAGGTATGTCGGGCCATTTGAGGTGTTGGAGAGAGTTCGGCTAGATGCCTATCAGTTGGAGTTACCTCAGAGGTACCGAGCTATGCATGACTTCTTCAACATTTCTCATCTTCAACATTACTTTTCATACCCCTCTCATGTCTTTCAACCCGAGAAGGTTGAGCTCAATGAGTATGCATTGATTGAGGTGCATCCTATTCAGATTGTGGATCATTGTAAAAAGGTTCCCTAGGGCCGGTATGTTCCTCTAGTATGAGTGTAATGGCAGCACATGCGATTGCAAGAAGAGACTTGGGAGATGAAGGTCGATGTACGATCACAATAGGCGAAGCTATTCATGGATCCTTCTTCAACACCTCATTAGGGAAATTTGGGGACAGATTTCTTTAAGGGGGGATGTTTGTAAGAACTTAGAACTTCTTATTAGGTATGTTTTATTATTCTTGTCTTTTGGGGAAAAAGAGGAGTGTCTGGAAAGTTTATATGTAGACATCATGTACTTAATGAGTACACACCGTGTACTCGATTACAACGTGTAGAAATGTGCTAGCCATGTGGAGGCCTTGCATAGTTCCATGTGTGATGACCTAGAGGCCAACTAATGCAGTGTATGGAAATAGAAAGTACACGTCGTTTACTCCAAAAGTACATGCTGTGTATTTCTTTTTCATTAAACGCACCGGGGTCACTTCTGACGGACATACCGTTCTTCTCCTAGGTCATCTTCATCTGAGAGAACTCGTACGGCCGCAACTTGTATCTGAGCCCCCAAGACATTATATGAACATTGATTCGAACTTCATTGATTGCATTGGAATATCATCGGTGAGTTCTCTCTTCTTCTTGAGCCTTGTTTTCTAATTCCTCGTATTTTCCAAGTTATCATGGGTTGAACATTTCAGATGTTTTCCTATATCTACGTCATTCCAAGGAGAATCAAGAATCAGGGTTCTAGTATATTGATCTACAATCCCCAAGGTAGGTGAATCGTGCCTTTCCATTCGAAATCATTGAGTTTTATGTGCAAATTACAACAAAACCCTTGAACGGGGTATTGTGTGTTTACTGTTTTACCCCCATTTTTTCCTACCATGATTGTATGAATGTGGAGAGGATATTTGGATATGAATAGGTTTATTGTTATGATTTGGATGTGTCTTTCCCATGCATGTTCTATTTACGACCGTTTGGTCCTGTTCAGTTTTGGCTGCTTTGCATGATTCCAGGCCTGTTACTGTAAGATGGAGTATGGAAATTTCTGATATGCTTGATTTGTTGTAGGATTTTTTGCCAAGTATTTTTGTAGGTTTACTTAGGATATATTTCACTTATATGATCATTAACTTACAAATGGCCGTGAGAACCTTCTGTAGTAGACTATAGGGGGAATTGGCCGTTTGAGCATCCTCAGAGAGTCTTAGAGCACTTTCGGATATAAATTGGATTTACCGAACGAGAATCCTTAGAGATCCTAGAACCACATAGGGATGTAAGGGGATTGACAGAGTGAGCTTCCTCAAAGAGTCGTTGATTACTTTATACTATAAGGTAATTGACCGAGTGAGCATCCTCAGAGAGTCGTTGTCTGAACTGAACGACATGGGCTATAATGGGAATTGACTGAGTATGCTTCCTCAAAGAGTAATAGAACACAAAGTTATATGGGGAATTGACATGTGATCTTCCTCAGAGAGTCCTTGACTACATTAGAAAATACGGGGAATGGACTGTGGGAGCTTCCTCAGAGAGTCTTTCTTTACTATTACTATAAGGGAATAGACTGTGAGTGATTCTTCGAAGTGTTTTTTATTTAATTTATATAGATTACCAGAGGGGTTATAGAAAGTGTGATGCCTAAAGGGTTGTCTGTACTTCTTAGGTAGGACCAGGGTGGGAGACTATGAGTACTTCCTAGAGGTTTACCTACTTCTGGTTAGCTGTTAGCTTCACCATTACTTGGTTGAATTGTGGATTGTTTACTACTGAGTACATTCCTATTTATTATTGACTGTTTGTTGTTTACTATTTACATTACTTTACCTGAAATATACTCACTGACTGTTAGGACCAAATCATAGAGTGGTTGCCTACTAGGATTGAGTCTCACACCCTATTTGGGTTAGGCTTTTGGGTCCAAACAGACAATATTTTCACAGTTATAGATAAGGGCCAACTCCCTTCTACTTCATGTACATGACTTACTGTGGATCTAGAGAGCATGGGACCAAGACATGGCTTGAGATGTTGAAGAGTTTATCTGTTTACCTTTCTTTTGTACTTTGGTATATAACTATTGTGTTTCCATCATTGTGAACTGATTTGATGCTTTCCTAGATATTTGTATCATGCATCATTTTATATATATGTGTGCTCTAGTTGTTTATTGTTTTACTCTTCCAATGTTTACTATAGTTGGATATTTACTTCTTCCACTATTGTATGTAGTGTTTAAATCTTCTTTGTACTCTGCCAATGTGGGAATATTTTTCCCACTATCACACCCAAGGCCATCGCTACTAGTCGATAGCCTCTGGCATTCGAGGAAATGCGCTTGAGGCCATGTGACAAACTGGGTATGGGGCGCCTCTAGGAGGCTTCCGAAACTGAGACGTTACATTGCGTTTTTAGACAATTATTGGTATTTATATATAAATTAACATTCATTTATTTTTGGGGGATTATGTTTCAAATGTTTCCAAAGTGGTAAAAATTTTATGTTATAATATCCTTGTTTATCAGTATTGTTATGATTATGTTTGTGATGATGAAATATTATAGTACACCTAGAAAGATAAAAAATTACATTATTCTACACTAGGTATTTCATTAAAAAAAATTTTTCTTATAATTTTTCTATATTAAATAAATGATGTCACCCAATGTTTATTTATAACCAAAAAAATGACATTTATCCCTCTTGAGTCGAAAATAATTTCTCTTACATTTCCATGGTTTCAATAAATGTTTTGAAGAAATGTTTCTATATTATAAAAAAAAATTTAAAATAAATTTTTAAGCATTAATTTTTTTACAAAATCATTTAAAAGGAATATTCTTTTCTTTTTTCGAATGAGGTAGTGTTAACTTTATACCAAAAATGTTAAAGGAATCTCTATTTTGACCTATAGTAAACGATGAAAATTTTCATCTATCATGACAGTTGAATCATTTGATTATGAAATTAAATGTTTTCAAATTTTTTAATTTAAATGTTATTCCTTAATATTTCTGTATTTTTTGGATTTTATATACGTGATTTTTTTATTGACTGGTACTTTATTTAATAATGATTTATTGATATTTTTATGTAATTTATATTCATCCTTTACAAAAAAACATTAAGTATTCTTTTGATTTATTAGGTATATGAACCAATGGTACCTTCTTTATTATTTGTTTATATTTTTTTATAATATGATTAGGATTAATATATGATTATGAAACCCATTTATTTCTATAGGTTATACTATGAAAAAATGTTTATGGAACCTATCTTTTTCTATAGGTGATGATATGATGAATGTTTAGGATATTATGGTAAATATATTTATGGATTATTTTACTGGGGGACCATATTTTTCCCTTGAAATTTCGTTAAATATTTATATATCATTATATGATTAAGAGAAATAAGTTTATGTTCTTGACCCAATATGGGAAATATAATGATGTGCTTGTTTAACATTAGAAAATAAATAAATGTTTTTGATATGAAATACTCAAATGGTTGATGTGATTAATCCACTGTGGAAGACATTTCAATCTCTTCAAACAACTCTAGTATAAATATGATGATATATAAATCGTTTTGTCATGTGAAATATATTAGGATTCCTAATCCAAAATGATTTGATTGTATCAGTAGTTAATGTTCACATATCAAATGGTTTCTATATTTATGATAGTTCCACACTATTATGAAATAATATTATGTTTCATGGTCTATTTATGTTATTTCCTCACACTTATGATACATGTATCTTAAAAGTCAATGTTTTATACTATGAATGATGTTTATGGTATTTGAAAGTTTACTTATGAACTATATAAGTTATGATCAAAATTTCATAGCCTAATTCTTATCTTAAAACATCATATGATCATTGATTGATATCCCCCATGTATAGCCTAATTGATATTCTTAGATCACCATTTGTTATGTTTACCTTATCCCATGATATTAAGAAAGAGATACATATTTTATATCTAATATGTGTAAAAAATGGGAAGATCTCTCTGGGTGAGGTTAAGAATATATTATGAAATAACAATATTTTGTATCTAGTCTCCAAAGAAATTATTCCATTAAGGTAATTAGGATTGTATTTGTAAAATGTATTTAATATTAATTTCAAAAGATTTAATGTTTTTGTATGAAAAGACATGGTCAATATAGTTGGTATCTGATGTAGGGTTTACGTAACCTTTGAAGCTAGGATGATAAAACTTTAGTGATAACCATAAGGATATGTATAACAATAGTTATACATATATGAAATTATCGTATAATTTTGTGGATGTATAGAGTGAGTGGATTCCAAGAAATTAAACCCATGCTATGATAATACAAGGGGTTGTGGATTTAAAATATTTTTAACTAGTCGAAATGACACAAAAATAGTATATTGGGATTTTTATTGATCATCACCTGGTGCATGAATATTATATTTACTACAGAACTGGTTTGAAACTCCTTAGGAATATGTTTTATAAATTCAAAAATAGTTTACTTGATGACATATAGGATTTGGATTATGACCATGGTATAGATAGGTTATGCCCAAGGTGTCCTATATATATAATAAGGTGACACGATTTAGATGTCATGTTAATGAACGGTCACCATGAATAAATATTCCCTAAGGATATCCTAACCATATTAGTTTTTATATGGGATTGAAGATAGAACAATGATGCGAGAGTGGTGACATGTATGCACAAATATTGAATAATATTATTTGAGATTATTTTTTTTAATATCCTTATATCATGAAAATTATTTCAGATTTTCATTTCATATACCTAATAATTATATGTTGAATTACCAGTAACACTCCTTAATAGTATGTTGGTGGCACAACTTGTCTATGATTTCGCTCCGGTTTTTGTTTTTGGGATCGTGCTTCCCAAAAATCCTATTATTGTTCCTCTAGCTGAAATTTTTATTATCTATGGTATAAATTTGATTTATTCACATAAATCCCAGATACATAGACATGGAAGGTAAGTCACATTTTATATCTCTAACCAACTTATTGTAATATATTAGTTTTCTTATAGGTATGAATTAGAATGGAGATCAAATCCACAATATCACAATAGATTCCTACTAAAAAGTGGTGTATATTTTAGATGGTTATAGACAAGATCAACATAGATGATATGCCAATTTTGTAGGATTGTTTTTATATCTTTTGAAAATATTTTTCTAGTATTCCACTAAATCATAAAGTTGAGTTTTTTGTTGTACTCATATCTAATTCTATACCTAAATTAGATACTCCCAATATAATTGATCGAATTGAGCAGCGAGAATTGAATAAGTAACTCAAACAGGCTGTTGAAAATGGATTCATTGGTCCATGTGTGTTATCCTGGGGTGAAAGTGATCTTTCTATTATGAAAAATGATGGATGTAAGGGACATTTTTTTGATTATCAATAACCGGAAATGATCATTTGTAACACTCGTAAATTCTAAATTATGAAAATCTTTATACGATATCGTGTATCAAAAACATTACCAAGACATTAAGGTTCTATATTAAATGGATAAATTAAATTATTCTTACTATTTTAAATAGAATTTATATATTATATACTTGTAAATTCACTAAACACTGTGTTACCTTGCATTACACACAAGAGTGACTTTAATAGAAATATTACATTACATGCAACACCCTGATTTATTGAATAAAAATATATCATTAAACTGTAATTTAATATAATAAGATATAACCAATCCATTAAATTAATATTTTATAAAGTGGTTAAATAATTTTTGAAAATATACAGTTTGAAAAAATCAAAAATGATATCATTAGTTATAAGTTAATTTGAAATGAATTTGAAAACTAATCAATTATAAAAGAAAACATTATTTTTTTTGTTCACAAAGAATTTTTAACATAATATATTTAATTAAAATAATTAGTGGAATATATTTATGTAAAATATATATATATATATGTATTACATTCAATATAAAATTTTTGATGTTTATTAAACATATTGAAAATCATAAGATAAGAAAAAACCTAATATTTCACTTAAAACACTATATTAATTTAAAGGATGTTTTGCGGATTATGGATAAATAACCTATATTAAATTCAATTTCAACCTATATATTAGTTTATTATGTAAAAATATAACTTAATACTTGGAAAATAATGATAAAATTCAGTTTAGGGAGAATTATGGATATTTACTAGAAACTTAACATTTTTTATTGAATAATTAAAAATACTGAATTTTATTTCATAGTGGCCCATTCATATAATTTAATTATAAGGTTAAATTATGTTTTATATTTGTTTCAAATTTTAATTATATCATATTTTTATTAGTTAATCTAATTTAGGTAATTGGAATCAATTTAACATTGAAATTTAGTTTTAAAACATATCAATCTTTTGGAGGTCTTTACTTTAAAACCCCACATTGTCACCCTGTTGGGGGGTTAGATTTTAAATTAATTTTTCCAATTATGTGATTTGGATTTGGAAAAATAGATTCCAGATTTTAAATCATAATAAAATATAATTTCAAATACGCCCAACTTTTTTTGACTCAAAAGATTAGTGAATTTAACTATACATGGGTACACCTAACATCTTTTAAAAAATACCAATTGAATCCTTTTTTCCCTCATAAAAGAGAATCACCTCCCTATATTCATCACACCTCTAAATATTTTAGGTTCTTTAAATATATGAACATATAGCTTCTAAAAATTCCTTCTCTTAAACTATAAGCCTTAATTTCTCATAACGTTTTCAAAGGAATACATTTGGTACACACTTAAAAAAGTTATCTGATTAAGAGTTAATTACTTCTCCCACATTCATTTGTTTTATTTACATTATAAAACCCCAAATTATTTTTTCCATAATTTTATAACAAAAAAATATCATAAATAGACTATTATGTTTTTATGATAAGGTTTATACCTACACTTACACACACATCCATCTAATAGGTAATTAACATACTTCTTTTGTGTATAGTGAACAACCGTCTGATGAAATGTTGGTTGCTCATTTTTCCTTTAGCACCCTTCATGGTGTCCATTATAACAAGAAATATATTTATATATTATATATATATATGATATTGATAATATTATTTTGAATTTTTAACTTTTATTTATACTATATATTTATGATTTTCATCTTCTATAAATATGATTATTTCATCTGAGAATGTGAGGACTACCGCCCCCTTAAAGTGATATGACTCGTTCATGGATTACATGGATGATATTACTGGGTTTTTCTAAAAAACACTATGTAACATATATAAGATATTTTTGATAATATAAATATTAAATAAATAGTTAATATTTAATTTTCATTAATTTAATATATCAATGAAATGAAAGTTGCACTCATGTGTATGTATGGGTTACGGGCTCCAAGAACAATAAACTTCATTTCTATTCTCTAAATATTATAGACAACTAAAAATAAATATAATATTACTATAAACGATATTTATGTCATGGAATACAATTTTCAGATAATGAAATAATGATCCAATTAATAGGAACTACAAATCAAATGTCAAAACATACTTGAGGAAAATAGGCCATTACACCCAAAATAGTCAAAATAATGAAGCATTATTAAAGATTAGGTAATAAAATATTATAAGATGAAAATATTTGGTATAATAAAAAAAATAGAGTTATTGAATTAGAAATTTACATATTTAAACCACTATACTGGAGGAAAAATACCACCCAATGTAAAGGAAGGTTAAGTTAATAGAAATTCATCTCAATTTACATTTCATTGAGGCTTATTTGTTATTATGCACCAAATCCACTATTATTTGCTGTATATTAAAAATTTTGGTTTTTATATCATGAATTAAATTATTTTAATGATATTATATGTTTCATGTATCATCATAACTTTCTATACATTATGATTCAAATGTTTCAATGTGGATTGAGACTCTTGTGAATGTTTAAAGATTAATCTCCTCACGAATTTTATTAATGATTATATTTCAAATCTGACTTCATTTTGTTATTATTAACCCTTTATTGAAGAAATAAATATATTTTAATTAAAAACTTACATGAATACCCCTATTCTCACAGAAATGATAATTTTATTTCTAAATCTGTATTCCATTTTACATATGGTGTATACTTTGAATGTTGATTGGTTATTTTGAAGAAATATTGATAATCCTGTATTCATTATTCAATATGGATATTTGTTAAGAGATATTTTTTATATTGACTATTACTTATGAATAATGATTATAACATGAAATAATGGTAGGACCCCATACATTATATAACTCATCGATGCATAAAAAATTTCTCATGAGATAACTAAGTTAGCCAAATAAAATGTGTTTCTATCTATAGTTTAAAACATTCATGTGAATGGTATTGAGGGTATAAGTTTTCATGTGCCACGTACATGATATTCATTATAAAATAATTTCCCATATTTAGTTTTAGTTATATTTAATCCATGGGATTTTTCCTCCATATATTTATGGATACATTTCATTTAACATTCATTTGTTAAATGTCATGTGTTTCAGTTTTTTTCCTTTACATATTGATTTTTCATTGCTTAGTTATAGAATGGAAATTTTTCAACTAATCACCCTTACATGTTGATTTATTCTCACTGATTCATTGTTTATTTTTCTTTACATACCCTTACTGAGAATTTGAGCCTACAATTTCCATGTTTCATTACCTTGGTAAAAAAGAAAAAAATATTAGAATAAGAATCTGAGGATATAGTTTATTTCATTTTATTTTTTATTATGTTTGTATTTACTATTTTCTATTATATTATGGATATCAGGTATGTAATCTACATTTCCAACAAAGATAAACTAAACTGTCCTTTGGGATTAGACTTCTTGTAAGCATGCCATTGATATAATATAATTCACCAACTCTATGCTATTGGGGTTTGGGCGTTACTATAGGTATCAAGGAATGTTTAGAAGAAACCATGGAAAGTAGATTTAGAATAAATATATTAGGGAAAATAATCCTAATATAGTGTTTTAGAATTAGTATAGAATAACATCATAGAATTTTGGTATCGTAGATATTATGTTGGTACTACTAGAAATACATCCCTATCTAGATACTAAAAGTGATCATGGTTCTGAAATTAATGCACCTAGTAGTAATAACTACAACAAGATGTTTCATGCCAAACTCAAGGAAACCTAGTACATGAAAATAATCCTTACTATGCACCTTATTTTACAATGTCATGGGATACACTTAAGATAGTACACATTTTCATTACCTACCATTATTAAGGATTTGAATAAATATATTTTAACAAAGAAACCAATGATTACGATTCTTGGATTTATGATGCATTAATTTATGATATGCATTATATAATATTTATAAATACAATGATAGTTTATGAGTTAATATAGTATATTCCATTATTTATAAATGGAACATTGATGGAATAATAGTAACGATTATCATGGCCAATGTAGAGGTTTCCATGATGAGAAAGTCAATGTAGTTGGTAATACAACTTAACAAGTTATAGATATATTATGGATCCTTAGTATAGTTATAAAAAATATATTTTCCTGAATGGAGAAACCTATTCCATGGAGATAATATCCTATGTTGGAATGCTTTATGTGGTATAAAACCCCATAATTTAGTGGGACTACTAATCCAATTGTATCATAGAAATGGATTATGTTGGTGGATAAGATATTTACGACCTTGAAATGTAGGAAAAAAGAAATTGTCAAACTAATAGTCCATTGCCTCCAAGGTGATTCTGATCAATTGGGGTCTTTGATGTAGAATAATAGTGGGAAAGAAGAATAATAACTAATGGAATTGTGAAAATTTAAGGATTCATTCTTCAATAAATATATCCCTTGTGATGGAGAGAAATTTTTTTAGCATAGTGAAAAAGTATAAAAGGAGTGTTTAGTATTATTAATCTACCATTACAAGGTCTGGTAATTATGCTGTAGATTATGTACACAACATGTAGTGTAAGATAGACTAATTATTTAAATTTATTTATTCAAATCATTTAGGGGAGATGGATTATCAGAATTATTATTCGATTGAAGAGATAGTTTTATGTTCCCTTAATATAGATAAGGACTTCTTGATATCATATGAACTCCAGTGATAAAATGGGAGGAAAAGTTCATCTGAACATAATGAATACGGGAATGAAAAAATGAAGATCAAGGGAATGAAGTATTTCCCAACATGTGATTATGTTGGAATAAAATTACATGGTAAATGATAAATAGTTTGGGTTTCTTATAAGTGTGGTTAAAAGGGTTGCCAGGTAAAGAAATATAATGGGAAGAAAGAAAAAACCACTATTCAATGTTACGAATTCATGGAGATGGTTCACAATGAAAGAAAATTTCCCAAGTTTCAAGGGAATACACCACCAAATAATCTAAGGGGTCAAGGTGAAGAATAATTTATTGAAACTACAGAATTGGATATATTAATGTACACTGATATTTGAATATAATATATATTTTGTAAAAATATTTTTATGATATCCTCATCATATGATTTATGAAATATGTATGTATTGTACTTGAATACATTTTAGTTAAAGATTTTAGACCATAATCAAAATGGTACCAAGAAAATTAATTCTGTATAATGTTAAACTTTTTAGAAAACCCATGATAGAGGGAAAGGAAAACCTTAATAAATTATTTATGTTGGGATAACGATAAAGAAATCATTGATTTGGAAAATTGTTTTCTAAATTGGAATTGATTATAGATTTATTGACAATGTGGTTCATGATATCATTGATAGAGGATAAAACACTTTTTGGTTTAGGGAATATATCTAATAACAGTTTTCCTATATAAGGAATACGTAAGAATTCATGTTTCTAATAATGTTTTATGGCGATTCGAGTTATTACTATATTTCATGAGGATACACGATGAAGTCATTCACGTGAATGGAATGTAAAAATTTAGAGATGATTCATGTTGATTAAATGATAATGATAAGTTTATTTGGGAAATTTGGTGAATTACATTCCTATGTACAAGATTATAATATATTGGAAAATTTGACCATTTTTGAAAATATTTATGTTGTTTATTGGATATGGTTTCAGAGATTAATATATTACCTCACCATATGATTAATCATATTCTATGAGAAGGAGTAGAAATAGGTCCAGGAAATACGAAACAATTGGATTACGATTATAGAAGCATACCATGTATGTATATCTACTTACATTCTTATAGAGTCAAAGAATTCCTCAACTCCAAAAAATGACATTGAAACAAAAAATGCTGTCATGTTTTCATTATTTTTGAGGATATCGTTGACCTTTATTAAATTAGATGTATTTTGGTTTTCCTTCATAAAAATTCCTTCTAAATGTGTTTTCTAGAACAATATATCAGAATATGATTGTTATATTTTTCTTCCATATCCATGTTACCATTTCTCACCTATGTTCTCATACTATGGAACTGAGCTACACGACCACTTCACTTTCCAATATCTCTTATTTAGATGATGTGACATTAAAAATATTTTTTTAAAGTGGGTAATTAAAAAATAGTTTATTTTCCAATATTATTCCCTTGATTATTGATATTAATTCTATATTGTAAGGATGCAATTTAATTAATGTGGGTAGAATATAACACCCTAAAATTCTAAATTAAGGACATTTAATTTGATATCGGATATCAGACGGATAACCAAGCACGTATTGGAATATGATAAATTGATATATTAATATTTATAACTAATTTAAATATATTTGATATATTATATAATTAAAAATTCACTAGTCACTCAGTTACCTTGCATTACATACAGGAGAGACTTTTATCGAAAGCTTATGTCACACGCAAGACCGAGTTTTAACAATTAATGATATATTATTAAAATATTACATAATATAATAATATATAACATACAAATTAAATTAGTAGTTATAAAAGTAGTCAAATAATTTATTAAATAATATGTTTTCAAAATAATGAAAATGAATTCACTGGTTGTAAATTAATTAGAAATAAATATAAAAATTGATTTTTAATAATGATTTTTTAAAAAGGATTTTTACCCTAATATATTTGTTTAACAACAATTAGTGGATTATATTAATGTAAAATATATGTATATTATTTATTCATTATTAATTTCTTAACATCATCTAGTATATTTTATATGCATAAGACAAGAACAAACCAAATATTACACTTAATATATTATATTTTTATAAAGGTAGTTTCACTACCATTGGATTGAGACCCTATATTAAATCCAATATGAACATTTTAAAAATTTATTATATTAACATACACTTCATAGTTGTAATAGAAACATAAAAATCAGTATAGGGTGATTTTTTGATATAAATCAGAAAAATATCATTTTTAATCAATAATTAAAAATAGTAAATTTTAATTCAAAACACCTATATCATCTAATTTAATTATATGGTGAAATTATGTTTTATGTTAGTTTTAAATATTAAATAGAAAATATTTCTATAAATGAATCCAATTTAAGTGATTTGAATCAATTTTTATTTGTTATTAAATGTAAAAACTAGTCAATCATATGGACATTTTTATTTTGAAACCTCGTGTCGTCTCGCCACCAGCAGGATGTATTTTAAATTAATTTCGACCACTTATGCGAATAGAATATTGATTTTTTTAAATATTTGGAATCTCTATAATATATAAATTTTAATATGTCAAAAAAAATAACAAAAATATTATAAAAATTAATTAAAATTAAATACAATTATTTAAATAGAATTAGTATTAATAACAGACAAAACCATTAACATAATGGCCAAAATGATGAGAAAATATTCCAAAACCCATTTTATGGAAGAAAATCTTCCATGAACTCTCTATACAAGAGTTTATATTGGTTTTGGAGGATTTGTTTTTGAAAGAACATGTGTACACCAATTTGATTTAAAAAATATGACGTGGGTTATTTTCTTCCCTTATAAAAGGCCACAACCTCTACCAATTTGTCACACCTATAAAACCACATAGGTTCAACCATGATCTACAAATATAGCCTTATAAATTATATCCCATATAATTAAATCCTACCTTTGTCCAAAAATCCTTCTAAGGAATCCTTTTGGTAAAAACTTATAGTAGTTACCTAATAAAGAAGTAACATCTTCTCTCAAGATATTCAGTTTTATTTTCCTTATCAACACATAAAATATACTCATTATATTATTTTAATAAACAATTATCCTCAATATACTAGGATATTTGTTTCTATGATCTTTCCCTACATTTATACACACATCAATCATATGAATAATGAGCATACCATTTCTATGTACAACGAACTACTTCCCCACATCATGATGATTGTTCATTTTTTACTTTACCACCTTTCATGGTGACTGTTATGATGGCAATTATATTAATATATTATATAAATTATATTTATAATTTCCTTATGTTTATTTAATTATTATTTAGAACATACCTTTATGCTTTTCATCTTCTGTAAATATGATAATTTTGTTTGAGGAAGTGTTGAATATAGCCACCTCAAAGGGATATGACTCATTAATTCCATAAATGGGAAATATAAAACTTGTTTTCAAGAAACCTAGTAAAGTTATATAACATATATATCATACTTTAAATATAATATAAAAATTTATCATCTATTTTTCATTCTTTTAATAAAAAAAAATGAATTTAGTGTTGACATGTACGTACAACCTATATTCTCCCCGAACTGTGCATTTCATTTCTAATATCCAAATATTATTGAATACAAGAAATAAATATATACTGAATTTATGTGATAAATATTTCATGGTTTATATTATGGTTATTATTAAATAATTTTAAAATTAATAGGAACAAAAAATCACAAGTCAAAACATACTTGAGAAAACTAGGAAATTAACACAAAAATTCATAATATTGAAAGATTTAAAAAAAGGTTTATAAATATTATAATTAGTTAGTATATGGTATTAAAATAATTATTATTGTTATCAAATAAGTTATTAACATATTTAAACCACAATATTGGAGGCTAAATATTAGAAATAAAATTGAAAGAAAAGTTAAAATAATTTCGTCTCAATTTATATTTCATTAAGACTTATTTGTTATTATGAGAAAATTCAAATCAATTTGGTATATATACTAAATTTTTCATTTTATATAATGAATTTATATATTCTCATGATATTATAATTTTCATGTAATGTCATGTTTTTTTATATTCTAATTCATTGGTGGTTGGAGGGAAGCCCCCTCATTCTGGTGGATGATGCCTCGTTCACATGATGTCCCGGAAGTCGAGAGTGGAAAATGTGGCTGTTGGTTGTAGTAGAAGCCCCCACTAGGGGTCTTAAGATCAATACTAATGGGTCTTGTAGGATTCGTTTTCTACAATGGGGAGGGGTTTTTTCGTATTCTCAGGGTGCAGTCCTATTGGATTTATCCAACAATTAGCGACATGATTCTTCATTTTAGGGTGAAGCCAATGCTATTCACATGGGTATCAATATCTTCCATAAGAGTTTTATATCCTTTTTAGAGGTTGAAATAGATTCAAATATCCATCACGATGTTTTGAACGATTCACTACCTCCTCGTTGGTTGATTATCTATACTATCAGAAAGTGAAATCGCATGTTGAATAATGGTATCAAAATTATTCATTCCTTGCATGGGGGAAATCAAGTGGTGGACCATATGGCTTTGATTGAGGTCCCTGGAAATGCTTCAGTTTGGCAGCATGATATCATTTCTCTGATTACTGAGAGGGTTAATATTATCATAGGGGATGCCATCGGCCTTCACCATTTCAAACCTCCCTAGGTGTTTTTGGTGTTGTTTTACATATTTTGACTCATTGTTATATAAAATGTAATTTTTTTGGTGATGATCTTTGCAATAGTACTTAAATTTGTGATTTTTAACATTCTCATGAATCAATCACCTTATTTTAATTTTAAATTTCGTTTTATATTTACATTCTTATATAATCGGAATTAGTATTTAATAAACAAGATACCATTTTACATAAAGTGTCTGCTTTGACACTTATTTGATTATTTTGTTGAAATGATTATAATTCCCTATTATTTATTCAGTACAGATATTTGCTAAGACAAATTTTTAATAATAACTATTATTTATGAGGATTTATTTGTACATTCAACTATTTGAAAATCTCAGACTTTATATAACTCTTCAATGCATCCAAAGGTTTCTATGAGGCAAATATGTTGGCCAAATTGAATGCGTTCTATCGATAGTTTTAAACCATCGTTTGAATGGTCATGAAGGTATTTTTTTTTCATGAAACTTAAACCTAAAATCAATTACTAACTAATTTACCTTATTTAGTTCTAGTTACTATTAATCCATGAGATTTTGCAATGACATATCTATAGATACATTTCATTTTCAGTTCTTTAGTAAAATGTAATGTGTTTTAGTTTCTTATAATAACATATTTATTTTTCATTGTCTTATTATTTAATGGAATTTTATTTCAGTTAATCATCTTTTCATGTTGATTTATCATAACAAAATAATTATTTTGTATTCTTTATATACCCTTACTGATCATTTGATCTCACCTATATTATATTTATTTTCACAGGTTATTAATAAGAAGACATTGAATATTAATTCAAGGACATATTTTATTTCATTTTATTATGTTTTATGTTTGTATATTCTATTTATGAATATATGATTGACATTATTAATATAATACTAATTTCCAAGTCTTTTGAACAAAATAATCCTTCAGGATTTGATTCCATGTAACATTTCAAATATAATGAAATAATAAACGCAATCTAGGCTTCTAGGGTCTGGGTGTTACATCATAACACATCATAACCATTAATTTTATCCTCTACCACATATTGAAAAATTTCATGATAAAATTCATAGACCTCAATTCCATTTGAGAGTACCTAGATCATTTCATGGTAGAATATATAGATGATATTGAAATATATTCAAATTAAAAAATAGATAATTGAGATCACTAAAGAATTGTACGGAAGTTCTTAATGAAGGAATATCTAAATTAATATATTATCAAGTATAGAATTTTTTCTTAATAAACACTCATTTTAGGTGATATAATCTCAATAGTGTGTCTATTGGTGGATCCATTAGTGATATTGTCTACTGAGTATTGGCCCATACCAATCGATGCTGTTTAAATCTATAGTTATTCTTTTAGTTCAATATTGTTGACACTCAGTAAAATTTTTCATGGATGTGAAGTCCACATACAATGTAAACATATAATAGATCCATGTTCTTTTGGATATATGAATGTGATGAATATTTATGGGAACTAAAGAGAAGTTTAGTGAGATAAAATTTTATTACATTGACCTATAAGGAATAATATTTTGAAATCTATAATGACACATCATAGAAGTGTTTAGAATGTGTTCTTATGTAAATTTATATAGTGATAACTTATGACTCTTGAAAATTTAATTCTTGTTTAAAAAATTAACCAAATATTGATTTATAGTTATTTCTAGTGATTTATTCATTAATAAAAAAAGGAATTATCTTTATAGAGACAGGTGAAATATATATATATATATTAAGCATGGAATATTTAATTCATTATTCATATGATTTGAGTTTTTTTTCTAGTGAATATAGTCAGATAATATTAATGATTATAACTACTAATTAGCATACAACCCATGGAAGGAAAAATGGGGGATGATTCTTTATAAAAAATGGATCATACTTCAATATCCATGATGAGGATCAAAAAAGATAAAATCTTTCAATATTTCCAACATATGAATCAATAAGTCATAAAACAATTAGAAAAATATTATATTTATCAAATTGGTGTTAAATTATGTATCCTTGTAATGATTAAATATTTATAAGGGGATGAGGTAGAGTTGCAGAAGAACCGAAGAAATGTTCTTATATTAAACATTGATTATAATGGAATGAAAATGTTCATGAATCAAGAATGAGTTTCATCCATACCCATTTTGAAGATGTAGATATTAAGGTAATAATATTTTTCTAAATTATCTATTGATCCTATAAGTAAAAAAGATGTATAGAGATTTGAAATAGTATTTATGGTGGGGTGGTATGAAGTGGGTTTTTGTAGAGTTTTTTTTTATTTTTTCATTGTATGTATGAAAGCTTATAAATTGAGAGAAACGTCCAAATGGATTCCATACCCACTAACCATATGAAAATGGAAATGGGAAAACATAACCATATATTTTTTTAGGGTATCTCCAAAACATCTAAAGGGAAAATTCCCTATTTACTGTGGTTAATCTCCATAAAATATCTGAACACTTCATTGCTATCCAAAAAATTATATCTATATCATCGTAATACGATATAAATTATGTATGTTATAAGGTGTCCTTGATTACCTAATTCCATTGTTTCTGATCTGGATATGAGGTTATCCTCAATGTTCTGGTGATGTTTTCAGAAAACACTTAATACTGAGTTGCATTTTCATATGATGTGTCATCCTCAAGGAGAAGGTTATTCTAAGAGATTAATTAAAATACTATTAAATATTATGAGATAATATTTTTTATGGATTCCAGTGGTTTTCGAGATCAACAAATTATTACTATTGAGTTTTATAGAAAAATAACTTTTCATCGACCATTCAGATGGCCCTATTGGAATATGTCTATAAAATGAACTTTAGAAATCAAACGTTCTGTAATAAAGTTAGAGAAAAAATATATTTTGACCATATTTTATCATTGAAATTTCACAAAATGTAATATAAATTCAATAATTAAAATTATAGAAAATACATACAGGTAACCATTAATGTGATCTGGAATTTGAAGTTGTTTTGAGGGTATTTCTATGAATTTCTACACTGAATAAGGTTATTATATTTGAGAAGTTATGAATTATTAACATTAGGTATAATAGACCTTATAAAATTCTTGATCAAGTAAAGGGAATTTCATATCTCTTGGCACTTGTACTGAACCTCTAAGATATCCATGATGTGTACCATATATATTTCCAATGAAATTATATACAAGATATTGACATGAAATTAACACATAATTCATACAATTGTATAATTCTATTAATTATGAAGATAAAACAATGAAGACTCTGGATTATGTAGAGAAATAGTTATGAAACAAGATCACTCACCTTCTCAATGTTTTTTTTGGAGAAACCACTAATTGATGAAGAAACATTAGAAACTGAGCATGTTATGAGGAGAAAGTACCCTCATTTTTCTTTATCCAATTGGTGAATTTTTTGGGATAAATTCATTTTAATTGGGTTATGGTGTAACAAGCCCATGTTTTAATGAAATATATATTTGCTAAATAAATTTTATCTATTCGATAAATTAGGATACATATAACACATAGTCTTGACAAATGACGTTATACTATCAATAATATTATTTAAACATGTCCATTATAGACAAGAAGTTAGAATTGTTTATATGAATACGAATAAACACATCTTAAAAATTATTTATAATGGTTTTATATAAATAAATCATGATGATAAAAAAAATCTATATATTTTAGATTATTTTCAAAATAATTATTTTATTTAATAAATATAAATATCTAAATTCATTTTCTTTGATTTTTTAAAATTTCAGAAAAGGTATATTTTAAATGAAAAAAATAATAAATTTTCAATAAAAACCCACCATTTTATTAAAGCATTTGGAAGATAAATTTTATATTAATGTCATTTTAAAAGTATAATTAGATTAATTATATATTTATTATTCAAATATAGAACATTAAAATCAATTTCATTTTGAATTATTATATTAACACCTATAAAATTTATACAATAAATTTTTGAAAAATAGATTTTCATCATGCATGTGAGATTTATTTAAATTAATTTTCTCAAAAAATTAATTAAAAATATTAATATATATTCCATTATTATAATAATTATATTTAATATTATATATTAATTTAAACATAATTTTTGGTCATAATGAATATTAAATGTTCTAAAAATCAATTCTTATTATTAAGGTTAAAATAGATTTATCTAGAGGTTAAATTAAAAAATAAAGATTAAAATAATATAAAAACATGTAAAATTCGTATTTTGTTGATACATTTCTTCATTATACCACCTAATGTTTTATAAGGATCTATTTTTTATCCTTTATGAATGAATGTAATGTTAGCATACTTTTTTACACTTGAAACATCCAGCTGCGTCCTCTAACACTTTTTATAAAAGGGAAACCATCTTTTATCAAATTCAGATTTAAAAATATTTTTGTTTTATCGATAACCGACCCATGTATCTTCCATACATCATTACAACTCCTTAAATGCGTCAGTTTATTAGTATCTTCTCTAAAAATGGGTTTTTTTGTAATCATAAGGATGTTTTCTGAAGAATATATATTGTTCTTAACCATGATTTTTTTCTTTTCTTTCCTTTCCCACCACCTTTCAAATAATCTCCAAATATAATGATATTATAAAATAAGTATATACCATATAATTATTTGTTATTATGTTAATTTCTGAACCCATATATGTATCTTCATTGATAAAACTGGAAATGAGACTGTCAATCATGTGTATGACAGACTACTACATCAAAAATGACATAATTTGATTCCCATCACAACACTTCATGATTCGATATAATTTTATATTTATCATACATATCTGATATCAATGAAATAATTATAATAATAAAATTATAATATATCATATACCTGTTTATCATCCATTCTGTTGGTAAACAACAACTGTTCTCACGCTTATGTGTGGACTATTACCTCTACAAAAAAATTTGATATGATTTTCATTTTATTTTAAGAAGGATCATAATAAATATATATTACATAAAAATTATTATTTTAAGGTTAATTTATATTTAACATTTTTTAATTTCATCCATCGTTAAAATAGAAACAATGATTTTTCATACATATGATGTACCATCTTTATGGACGATGTAATTCATTTTCCATATCAATCATTTACATATTACAATAAATATATATATAATAAATATATATGATAATTATAACATAAATAAAATATTATAGATTATTTAACCACGATAATTGTAAATGTATCGAAAATACCATACCAAAACACACCTAAAAAATGAAGGAGTTATTTCGCAATGTGTGATTTTAACTATGCATTATTAATAAATGGGTAATAAAAGTTCATAGAAATATTTAATATGGTATGATATATTTTATTATTGTCCCGTATTGTATTTATAATAAAATATACTTTATTTAAAAGTATTTTCTATCATGTATGTTGAATGTAAATACTTGAGGTAAAGGATTAATCTCTAAAATTATCATATTTGGAAAATATGTTATGTTTCTTAACTTTGTTCATTTATAGGGGGTATATATAGACACATTGACATGTTATATAATATATTTATTTATCATAATAATATTAAATGTTCTATTTAATTTTAATCTTTAAGGAATATTTCTATTGAAAATTTACCAATGCATGTAATGGATTTCAGTCTGACATTTATTTCAGTGAGACACATTCCATATTAACCAATTTTTTATTTTATGTTGTGTATATAATACCCATGAATTTCATTTATAATAATTTTATTGAAAATTATTTTGATTTACATATCAATATAATATTCATTATTTAATTGGTTTTATGATTCAAAAGGTTACCATAGTGGTAAAATCATTACGTTATAATCTCATTGGTTATCAGTATTGTTTAAGATTAGGTTTTTTATGTTGAAATATTACTATCTAACACTTAATAAAATAATTTAATTTCTTCTGTAATTATTATTTCATATAAAGACCTAGTTTTGGCTTATAATAATTTGGAATATTTCAAAAAAAATTCTCAAAGCTAGGAAATGATCCAATATAGGTATCAAGGTCCTACAGAGAATTAGTGTGGTGTTTTTTAAAATATTGATATTAAAAATATTCTTCACATACACAATGTTTCATAATAAATGTAAATAACTCACATTTTGATTCTTAGATCAGATTTTTTATGCCATGGGTGCATCGAAAACATCATGTACAACCCGGGTGAAACATAAAATTATCCACACTGGGAGTTTTGGAAGAAAGTACGTTATCGGGGTTATTTTGTATAAAATTAATTAACTAAATGATGATGTAATTAAATATACAAACATAAACCATAATACCCAAATAATCCATTACATTTTGGGTGAAATAATGGAGTTTCATATCTCTCCCTCTCATTTGTCCTCCCCCCCTTGGGGATGGAGGAAACCGCCACCGAATCATCGAAGAAAGGTTTTTTTGAAACTATTTTTGTCTTAGACCATCATCTGATCAAGAATAAGAGTGATCCTGGAACCATTCATCAACCAATGCTTCATATTTCTTCCATATAGGTAGGATGATATGAGATTTTATATGGATCCTATTCATTTTACATTATTATTAGGTTGTATATCCCTTTTTAAATTTTATTGATTCATAATAGGTAGATATATGGGTTTTGGTTTGAATCCGGTTGAATCTGGTGGTTTTGCTGATAATTACCAAATTGAATTACCATATAAATTGTGTGATGTTCGTAGGCAGATGCTCCGTAGTTCTCCCTATTCAGGTAAGATAAAATTCGTGGACTACAAATAGTGTACCTTCTATACATTATGTGTTGTGCTTAAAACCATGATTTGATGGGGCACAACTCAGGATATACCTATATAAATTCATGATCGTGTACAAACACACGACCAAAGTACATGGTCATAGGGTCTAGTAAATAGACACATGATAAAATACATGGTCTGGGGTCTGGGGAAGAAGACCACATGGTGTACTATTTTATAGGACATGTACCCATACGTGGATCAGAATCTGCATAGACCATATACATATCCAATTTCTCCGGTGGTATCACATGATGTATGTGCCCCATTGCACGCCCTGTACTTCTAAGGGATCCCTTTTAGATCGAACATAACTCTTTCTTTGGGACTTGGATTCTGTCATCATAACATCCAATCCTGGGTGTTTTTTCACAAAGAACACAATGGTGTCATCAGGATAATACATCATGATACATAGTTTTTCATTTTTAACAAATAATTTGAGAAGTGAAGCTAATTTGGGGAACTTATTAGTGTGAACCAATTGATTGACGTTGGGGTACTACCCTTCCCTTCTATATGATGATGGGGGTCCCCTTAACTATTTATAATGGTGAGCTGGTGCTCCCCTATTAGAAAAGGTAAATGGTCCCCAACCCATGATGATGTTACTACATGAATTATGGTATGTGTGATTATCAAAATTGTGGTGCTTGAATGATGTTGGGGATCATTTTTTTTCAAGAGAGAGATGTTGGGACTGGTACTCCCAATTTTGAATAGGGTGCAGGGTTTCCTTTCTTCATTCTTTATTAGATATGGTACTCTACATGTTGTGGGAGTGGGTTCTTTTACCTATGTGTAGATCTTTGGGAGGATACATAGTTTGGAATATCCTTGGACTCACAAGGAGGAGGAATAATTTCCCCATCGAGACACATCCTAATAACATGATCTAAAACAATATGGGTGAGTTTGTGAAAACCAACAGAATTCATGTCAATGTGTGGTGTTTGAGTTCCTTTGAATTGTGTTTTCTAGGTACATACATGTGATGTTGGGCATCCAAGATGTACTTTCAAAACTATTGGCACTCCCTTAATATTTTATTGAGTGAGTGTTAATATTTGTTTTGAATATGGAATGTACACATTGGTCATGTCAGGAAGTAGTCCCTCCACACTCAATGAAAGGTATAGTAGGTACTCCCCTATTGTCCTAGGGTGAGGTTCCTCTATATTGGTATTCGGTACTCAAATATTATACCTTGTTATGGGTACTCAATATATGACATATAGAGTGAGTGGGGACTCCCCTACCATGTTAGGGTGGAGGTCCCCTATCTTAGGATTTAATACTCCCCTATCGTTTAGAGCACATGCCCTCTATATGTGTTGTTCCGGTAGAGTCAAAAATCCCCTTCCATGTCTGGGATCTAGTTCATTTTCCTGGGGTCGGTAGTCCTCTATCTTGTTCTACTGAGGGTACTCCATAATGAATGATCTAGCATACTTGTTAATCCACTATCCTACCAGGGTGTGGGTCTACTATCCATTGAGCGGTAATCCCTACATGGTTAGGGTGAGGGTCCATGATTTATTAAGTGGTACTCCTCTATCGTATTGGGGTGTAGGTTCTTCATGAGTAGTACTACCTTGTTATATTGGGTAGTGGATCCTAACATATAAATAAGTACCCACATATTTTAGTAGTAGTGGCTAGCGGGTCCTCCATTTGTGTTGGTTCTCCCGCAAATGTGTGATAATATTACCAAGAGCGGGCATCTCCACAAGATGTGAATGATACCAAATTATGATATAGTTATCCTTAAACGGTCAGAGGTATGAGCCACTCCCTACAAGAGTGATATTGGTTTTGTTGGTTCATTTAGTAGTTATAACTCCATCAACTTTATAAAGGTGGAAATGTTCATGTCCCACAGTTTCCTCTTATAGAGAGAATTCACATGGTGCATCATTTAATGAAGTGATCTCAAAACTGTAGGGTAGTGGTGAGGAGCGAGGCTCTCCACTTTCATTCTTTAGCCAAGTATAGGGTGCATGTTAGAAATAGAACATCCTATGTTCATGGGTGAAAGAGTCAGATAATATAGGTGGTTGTTCATGGATCATGTCCTCATAGAAATACCATATATAAAGGAAGATATTTTCTTGATGGAGTGTATCTCTTAGACGGTTCCATCTTTGATGGTAAACCTCATGTAGCATGTTCTCCTGGGTTAGTGGTTTCCTTTAGTGGTTCTAGTATAATAATGATGCAGGCTATGTGGCTGAAACATCATGAGACATGGATTCTATTGTGAGTCTATCTATATTATTTATAGGAGCACTTATAGTGATGTCACATTCTTGGTTTACACCCATTTAGGATTGAGTATTCTTACCACTTCTATGAACATAACTTACTTTTGGTTACTATCCTTCTATGGGAGGTGAAGAAACCCAAGGCAAACAACATTATTTCTATGTTTATCTTCTTGTGGTTGGATGAGTCCACTATACTACTATTTTTAGTGAATAATTGATGAGATGTTCATCATCTCACATGTTGAGATCCTTGTTCTGGGGTGAGATTACATTCTCTCTATTGTTGGGTTGAGTTGCGCGAAAGATTCTTTTCCTTTCTCTATTGTTGGGACTTCATCTTTAACATAGTTGAATAGTCATGTTTTATCTAAGGATGATTCAAGATGGGGTTTCTCTCTCATTGGGGTTCCATCTACATAGGTCAAGAAGACTATCAACTTTCAGTCACTCCCTTATATTTTAGGTGTTTTTCGGTTCCTACTGAGTATATTTTGCAATCATCCTTAAGCGGGGTTTTCCCTCACATGACTTTCATATTGTGTAAACCATATAAATTTCCACAGAGTCCACAGAGGACCTTATGAAAGAATGAATTAGTGATCTAGACCTACCGGCATGTTACTAGAGCTGGTTCAAAGATTTTTTCAAAAGTTATTTTTTAGAAGTGATCCTCTACTTATGATTAGGTTATTTTCTTCAACATCCTTCATTTGGAGGGTTCTTGTTTTCCTCTTTTTACATTCATCACTTATTTTTAAATATGGTTTGGTATAGATGTAGACATGTATTTTAGTTACCTCTTTTTATATAAATTCACTATTTAATTGAGGTGTTTTTGGGTTCATGAATATAGTTATTATCATAAAATTCCACCCTGAGTTTAGTTATGAATTCGATGATTATATCCAACCACTATACAATGGAGGTGGTCTTGGGGATTTTTCTATTCATGCCTCGGAATAGGTCAAGAAATGATTGAATGTTATAAAAATGTTCATTCTCTATGATTTTTTTCAAAATTTTCCTCTTAAAAGGATTTAGTAGGGTTTCATTTTAATATAATTAATATGTTTCGAGGTCATCTCTCATGCTTGATGTTCCATTTTAAGTGCCGAAGATGACATGTCTATTAACAAGGACACTGATTACATAATTGTTGTCTTGGTACACTATGGCATTTCATGAAGGGAAGATAATGGTACATGAATCCTATTGAACTATGTTTTTAATTATTCCTATTATTCATGAGTTATCTCCCTATATATATATATTCTTTATCTATGGTGAAACATGATTCAATTTTAGGATGCCACCATGATGATATCTTGAAGGATTCTATGGCATGATTTTATTAAAAATCCTCTACATGATGAGGCATTAGTGCAAGGCACAAATTATTAGGTTTTACCTATGGATGGTCAATCGGTCGTGCAACCATCTATTGAGAAACACGTTTTTCTATTGGTATAGTCCAAAGATGAGCATAGGATGAGTGTGTTATATGAGTTACAGAGGTAGCAACCTTTGATTTACTCGGGTGATCAATACCCCTAGGAAACAAGCAACTTTATTGGGGTAGTCACACGAGTTTTCTTGCCTTGTGAGGACAAATCCTGATCAGATGTGGGTTATAGTAGCGATGGTTCTGCAGGTCTCATCCAGGTGATAGTGGGGTTTGGTTACATAGTCCCAAGACGAGTTTATAATCACATGGGTATAGTTAGACTAACTCTTTATGGAAAATTTCTACCTATACACATTGATATCATAGGATATCCAAGATAATTCATATCATTAGAAGGGTGATGTGACTGTGGAGGAGTACTCTAAAATATTGTAAAACCTATTGCGTTACTCCCTCAACATGGTGCAAGACCAATTCATCACTGATTGAACAATCGAATAGGGCTTTTGTTGGGAAATAAGGGGGTTAGTGATTCCACTTTTTATTTCTATATACACTGGAGCAATTGAGTGTGTTGTGGTATTAGAGAGTTTTCTTTCAGAGGAACCAGTGGATGTGGCCAAAGGTGGTAGTCATGAGGTAGAGGAATATTCTATAACTAGTAGAAGAAATTTGATGATATTTCAATGTAGGAGGCATACCCTTTCCCAGACCTTTCCACATAGTCTTTTAGTAGAGGATTATAACCTTGAATTAGAACAATTGTATGAGAGGTGGTGTTATACATTAGAAGGTTGGGGAGATCTTTATAGAGGGTTTTCTGCCCACCTTGCTGCTATGTGGGAGCTGGATTACGGGCCACCCAGGTAGAGCCAATGGTTGGTGCAGGGTGTTCAGCAAGATGGAGGAAGAGGTAGAGTTGGGATAACAACAAGATTTGGTCTACTCCCAAGGGTGATGGAAGATGTAGAATAGGATAGTTTTAGGCTATAATGGATTTACACCTAGAAACTCCATGGATGAATAGAGGTCATATTTTTTTCTTATCTACTTTCTGCAATAGAAATTTTTAGATACTATTTTGGGTAGTATTTTCTTCCCACTTGTTTCTCAAGGTTTGAACAAGGGGACACAAGGTGTTGTTAGAACCATTTGTAGGTATGGTGTGAAGTAGGTTTGAATTGTTGAGTAAGAGATGTTCTTCAACCATCAATACGCGATTTAACCCAGTAGGATGAGTCAGTGCTACCCAAAGCAGTCATTATTGAGGTGTGGTGGATGAGTCTCCGGGACTTGTGTGTTCAGGTTGAAATTCAACAAGAGAGATCTTAATTTAGAATTATTATATATATAGTTATTGAAAATTTTACTTTGTTCCCTTGTATGGATTTGGATTCCTACCATCCTTACTCTGGAATGTTTCCACAAGTGAGTGTGGTGGTGTTGGTGGTTCGTGTTACTCACCTTGTGAGAAGGGATGTGACTTACATGATATTCCACATGCATTATGTGTATAAATTAAAAAGGATGGATAAGTTTAACCTCTTTTCTAGATTTTTGGTAATCTAGTGTGTTTGATGTCAAACCATGAACACAAGACATCTGAGGAAGTTGTTCGATAGTCTATCCATGGTTTGATGTGAAATATGAGTTTTTATAAACACTTTAATTGGTTTAGTGATGTGGTGTGATTGTAGACCCCATTACTGTAGATAGAACACAATTCATAGTGTTTTTCCAAAAATTGTGTTCTTAGAAGTGGAAAAATATCCCATAGTGAGATCTCTAGCATGCTAGTCCCATTCGTAGAGCTCAATTTCGTTTCTCTATACTTTGCCTTTTATTGTTTGAGGATGAAATTATTTTAAGGTTTATGTAATTTAGAGACTCATGTTTTGGACAATAAGAATTTGTAATATTTCAAGAATATAACCGAAGCAATCCATTGATCTGAAACTGGTATCCAGGGCTCAAAGAGTAATGATGAGGTGTTTAAAAAAAATATAAATATAAAAAATATTTTCTCACCAACATTTACATTCTCTTGAAATATAAATAACTCCCATTTGGAATCTCAGATTGAATTTTTGAGGTCATAGTTGAGTCTCGAACATCATCTTTATCATATGCATTATATAAAATTGTCCACAGTGGAAATTTTGGATGGGGCTAAATAAGTGGGGTTATTTTTTGGTATATTAATTAAATTGATTATGTTGTTTTTAATTAACATAACCCAAAACTAATTTCCCTCATCCTCGCTCATGTTTGGGTGACATAAAGGTGGTCCACATCTCTCCCTTCTGTTCTCCCTTCCCCCCCCCCCCTTAGAAATGAAGGAAATCACCACTGATTCATCAAAGTGAGGTGGCTTTGATCACCTTTTGAATCATAGATTAAGAAACAAAGACATCCGAGTACCTTTATTCAATAGAATCATCAGCATATCACCATCATGGTTGGAATATAAGGGTTCCATGCCTATCCAGACCATTTTTCATTATTCAATGGTTCTTAATCCCTTTTCAAATTATTCTGTCTGCATTCTAGGTAGACCATTGACTTTTGGGTTGAATTGGGGAAAATCAAGTGTTTTTCATGTAATTACAATCTATTATTAGAATATACATGGAGTGTAGTCCATTGGAACACACCATGTAGATCTTCAAGTTCAGGGAAAATGAAATTTGTAGAATAAAAGCCATCTACTTACTATACACGTCGTTTAGTGCCTCATACCGTGTTTCTATAGGACACGGCTCGAGATATCCACGCATGAAGACATGAAAATGTACTAAAACATGACAACAATTCATGTACAAGGAATTAAACACATGAACATGGGATAAAATATATTTTTGAGGGTCTAGGTAAAGTTAGACACACCAAGTACTTATTTTACACATTTTTTACCCATACATTGGTAGGAAACTATGGTGAATAGATAAGTCAAAAAGTCCGAGAGACAGGAAAATCTTGCTCCACCCAAATTATTAATAAAAAAGTGATAAACAACAGAGTACACCTCAAAGAAGTGGAGCCTTAAAAAGCCTCGTATAGACAGCACTAGCACTATCATCATGAACTAGGCCATTTCAATAACTAGGTAACACAAAAGACCAGCTGGAACCGACCTCCATAATTGCTCTTTTAGAAAGAGCATCAACAACCTGATTTTCCTCCCTGTAGACATGTGAGACATCAAGACAAATCCTCTCAACAAGCTTGAGACACTATATCCAAGTAGGTATCATTATCCAGGGGACATTCCTGGACTGATCCTTCAGGATCTCCACAGCAACAGGGGAATCTGACTCGAGCCATAACTTTCGCCAGCCATATCGGACCACATACCTGACTGCTTTTTTAATCGCCCAATGTTCTGTTCAATCGCATGACCAATCCCAATGTAATGAAAGTAGAAACCTTTCACAAAGCCCCGGGAAGTCCGAAAAACTCCACCACATCCAGCCAGGACCGGTGCACCATGGGCCGCTCCGTCCACATTGACCTTCAACTAATCACAGATTGGTGGAATCCATCTAATTTACTTCATCACACATGGCCGCCTCTCCCTGGAACTTACACCAAGAGTCTTCAACAGTGTAAAGTAAGAAATATCATTTTTCATGCTTCCATATTGATGTGCTGAAGCAATCTTAATGCTTTAGTGAATAAACAAAACACCTTCCTTAAACATGGGGTTACCATTATTAAAGACCACACTATTGTGAGCTCTCCAGATGTATGACAAAACTGAAACAGTAGTAGTAGTGAGCAGGTTTTTCACTTTCTCACTTGCTTCTATTTGAAGCACCGAGTTGAAGAATGTATCAACCGAACAGAATGTGAAACTGCAGTAAAAAATGGACTGTAAATACAAATATAATCACAAAGCAAGAGGACATTCAAGGAACAAATGGAGGACAGATTCTTCATTACACAAGAAAATGGGACACACCGAGGCAAGGTTTACACTGATGAGTTGAAGGGAAGACTGAATCAGTAACCTTTTCTTCCAGATTTTCCAAATCATCAGAATTTCATTTGGAGAAATAAAGGTCTTGTGAATGAATTTGAACCATGAAGGTATCGTGGATGCAGTACCACATTCAAGCTTATAGAAATCACGACTTAAGAAAATCCATTTAATGCAGGTTTCCAAACAAGAAAGTCATGATCCGCATAGTCATAATTTGTAATTTCCACACAAAAGTTACTAGGTATAATAGCCATTGCATCAGCATTCCTCTGCATGTCACATATAGACATTTGCTTCCAAGATGATGGAATATTAATGACTTCCTTAAGGGTAGAAGAAAGCCATAAAGTATTCCAGTAGCTCAAAGAAGAATTGATATATACCAGCCATTTGGATTGTGCCATGAGTTGAGAATTGGTACTCCTGATAGAGGTCCATATAAAGGACTACAGGTAAGCATCACTATGATTATGCAGCCTGTGAGTAAACCTGTTGGTCAGAAATTCCAAGGATTTATCTCCATTTATAAGTCTCCATGTAAAGATCATAATCATAGCATCATTAAATATCCTAACATCTTTCACCCCCATCCCACCAATGTCCACCGGCTTGATACATTATTTCCATGCCACCGTGACAAGTTTCCTCTGATTAATAGAGCCAGTCCATATAAAGTTGTGTATCATCCCACTTAACTCCTTTAATAATGTTCTGGGCCACTTATATAATGAGAACGAATAAAAAAACATTGAAGTCATGACAGAGTTGACCAAACATACTCTCCCATCTTGGGACATGGTTTTCCCTTTCTAGCTAGCTAGATGATTAGTGATTTTTATAGCTATCTCCTCCAGATATACCCTTTTTACCCTCCCCCAAAACAGAGGCAGTCCAAGATAAGTGATGGGCAAACTACATCTCTTCACACCAAGCCTGCTAGAAACTCTTTATGGTGAATAGATACACAGTGAAGTTATTAGGGGGGATCACATGTTGTGTGTTCTCTATATCACATTATATACTTCTAGGGTATCGCTTTGAGAATGTCTATCTTCTATTTACCCTTCTTTGGGACTTGTATTCTGGCATGCAAATAGAGTATCCAGAGTTTTTTTCTGGTAGAATGAAATGGTTTCCTTAGTTTCAGCCTACAAGATACATGGTGTAGAATTTAAAATAAAAATATCATGTAACAATGTATATATTGGGTAGTGATCATGGTAAATCAATGGGTTGATGTTGGGCCAAAATTTTATCTTTTTCATCTATTTATTTTTGAGTAGATATAAAATTATTTTTAGCTCCTCTTAGGGAGATTCTATTTTTATATATGATTACATCAATCATCTATGATTTTGTGGATTTATTGTCATTTTATTCAACCCAAATTATTCCCAGATCATAAATTGATATACTTAATGTCATATAAACTATAACATGTAAAAATATAAAAAATATATCATGGGTGATATTTGTTAAATTATTATTTTGGTATGATCATATGAATATTTTAAGATCTTAAATCCAATGATATGTGTCAATTTTGTGATATTAATGTCATCATATGTTCATGTGGTAGAATATTTCTTCCCAACAATATGGTAAGTCTCGACATGTGTCTCTGATAAGGTCTTTATCATGGCCAATAGTTCAAAATAATTTATTTTGAATTTCATTCAAATATTCATATGATCTTTGTTTATTTTTAATTCCCTCTTCACTTTATTAACCTTATCATTTTGCATTCTTCTTAACTAATGTAATGATTTTTTAATATTACTTTCTATAATTTATTTAAACTCGAACTCATTATATTTTTCATTCATAGAATTTTTTTCATCCAATATATGAATAGATTATTCAATTAATTAATTAATCCTTTTTATCAATATTTGATTTCTACATTTATTTTTAAGGAATGGACTATTTTTCATCAAAAATATTTAATGGTTTCCCCTAGGTTCAACTAGTTGTGTGATCCTCTTTTACCTATAAAACCTTAATTTATTGATTTTTCCAGATCATTTACTTCAAAATATATATTTTAATTTTCAATACAAAGCCCCTTGAAAAACCTAAAATATAAGTGACCACCTTATTAGATATTTTCATTCAATAATATTCAAATTTAGTGTATAGGTCATTGTCTTTTTCAATCTAATATTCCTCCTCATACACACCACATCTTAAAATGGAATACTCAAAAATATAATCCTTGAATGTTGTAGAATATTAAATACTACTTCTTTGAAAAACATTATATTATGGTAGATCATAATTTTCTTTTGATATTTTCCTTATTTTATTTCCAAAATTGTCATTTTTATCAATTTTCTTACTGAATAATCCATTTTCAAACCAATATAAGTAGCTTCTTTTTTTCCCTATGTGATGAATAAAAATATACTTTATAAATATTAAGAATATTTGTAATTTCAACAATGATTGTAAAAAATTTATATCCAATCTGTGGACTCTTATTTTTCATTGATATCAGTTGATGTACTCTGTGAAAAATCAATGGATACTATTATAGGGTAAGGGGGTGTGGATCATGGTTCTCATATTTTACTGACCTTTAATATATATTTTAATTATAAAATTTTTAAACTTATACCTTTGTAAAGTTCTATAAGTATGGATCTGAATATGTTTAATCAACAATCATAACTTCATGTAAGAAGTTAGTTAAAAAGTGAAAAAACACACACATTTTCATCATTGTTTATGTCTAATGATGATACATACTCCTTGTTTTGTTCAACTACCATAGTGACCGAAGTTATTTCAATTATATATGAGGGAATAATAATGTTTTATTAAGGTTTTTTTTCATTTTCTATGTAGTTATATTTGGTCGGATGGAATCATCCACATCTATAGGGAAGTTATCATCCATTTTTATTTTTCTACCCACTAAAAAGAATTTATGTTTCCATATATTAGTCCTAATCCTTTCAACTGTAATTATGACATTACTTATAATGGATCCACTAGTATCTACTAATTCATCATGAACCCAGTGAATTTGATATTGATTTTTATTCATATGTCACAACATCACCATAATGATATCTTCTTCCTCAACGACTCAGTTTTCAGTGGAATTTATATAATTAAGTACACATCATGAAATATGAAATTATTATCTAACACAATATCAATGTGATTTAAAATCATTATAGATCAATAACATTAGATTATAGACATATGATATGATATTTAATCGTATAATCACTTTTTAGTCACTCTCACACTCATTTTGCAATGAAATAGTGATGTAATAAGACTTAATAATTTATTATTATTTTATATATCAGTCATATTTTTTAATATTAGGGTATCATAGGTATCATCCTTCTCCAACTTCCTTGATGTGCAAGTTTATCTTTTTTGATGTAAATAAATTATAATTCTTTGATTCATAGAAACCTTTTTTATAGAAGATATAACTAATAAATCCTATCATTATCCTCTTGTAATCATCATCATCCATATTACTTAAAAAATTTAATGAATAATATTTTCAATATATGAAATATTGAAACTCTCATTGATTTACACAAATGATATTTTTTCTGTGTGCTAAATTCCCCATGATGTGGATATAAAAAAATAAAAAAATTATTTTTTTCTGATTCTTATGTAATTTATTATTAAATCCCAAAAAACATCACTAAAAAATGTATTCCCATGAATGAAATGAAAAAAATTATTCTATTACAAACTTAATTTTAGTTATTCACTGTATTGTCTACTAAAAAAATTCTATGTAAAAAACACATTAAAAATCATATATTACAGTTTTGCAATATAAAGTGTTCAGGAATAATCAGGTTTTATTAAAAATAGTACACTTATGTAGGGAATCCTTAATATTATAATTTTTTTATTACACCTACATTTTTAGATTACACTTACAATATGTCTTGATGACTCTTATGAAAGAGAAATATTACTCTATTTCTCCTAGATACCTACCCATATTTACAATATCATATACAATAATGAATCTTATGGTAAATTAATGAAACATACAAAATATATTTCACCATTATGACATGGTCATGATAAATCATAATGTTTTTAAATAATTACCTTTATACAACAATGTGTGTCTTCTACATTGGAAATATTTCTTCAAGCGGATATCCCTTTTGTAATATTTTGACACTCTCACAGATTGGGTATGTGTCCTCAAATTCTCAAAAAAATTAGATCTATATAATAAAATACAAATTCAACAATAATTATTCATTGAATTTTCATGGAGGATCTATAATATTCAATAAAAATCACTATGATAATAAATTACATTTAATCAAAATCATAATTTACCACTAGTTTCCTATGAAATTTCTACATTTACACATTCATAGGTGTGAGATGTCACACACAATATATTAAATATATTATTAATCATAGTGGGTTCTTCCCATTTTCAATTTACTGAAACCTCTATATATATAAATCATATATATACAAAATATTCTCAATAATTGTCCAAATATTTGAGTTTATGAAATATATTTCGTATCCTTAACTTAGAACGTTTCTCAACAACCTATAACATAGACATCTTAGACACTTTTATATATAACTAAGTGTTCTAAAATATTCATCCAAAATATATTATTTAGTAATCACAATATTCATTATTCTCCAACATCTATAAATGTTTCTTTAAATCAATATAGTGTTTTATTAATTTAGTAATAGCTCTCAATCAATATCATTATTCATATTCTATATAATCACTTGAAAACTATTATATTCATTTATTTATCTTCTATAATCACTATATTTATTCCATTTACAACCTTCTTATAATAATAAAATATATAGGTTCCATCTAGAAAAATTTTCACTAAGAATTTAAAGAAAACCCACTATCAAATCCTCCTTTTCCATTTGATTATAATTGAATATACAACAATATTTTCCATTTCTACATATTTATAGTTCTTCATAATATAAGTGTAGCCAACTATAATGAATGTAGTTTATATTAATTGAAGTTTGAAGCTCATCCAACTTCATGCATTATGATTTTATTTAATATAAAAAACATATTGATAACCTCACTTCATAAAAGAATCCAACTTATTTACAAAAAAATAGAATCAGCATAGTCCTTTGGGGTCATCACATAAAAATTAAAAAAGATGATAATAATAATAATTATTTAATATATTTAAATTTAAATGTAACCCCATACCTTGGAATATATGTTTTTCATTGTGATATAACAACATGCATAGTCAATTATGTAATATTGTACATATATATTAGAAAAATAATTATATTAATATCACTTTGGTGTATATCATTATAATTTAGTATTTCACATTTAGTAATAATTATTTTATATAATTAGTAATCAGGTATTCATTATTTCACTCATTCAATGATTGCTTCAATTTAATCAATTTGTTCTTTTATCCTCTATCACATGTATATCACTTAAAAAATGATTACGGAGTTGATATAGAGGTGGGTGATAGGGTAATTAAGTTCTATCATTATTTTATAGATTTTGTAGGGTTGGATTATGCTATAAGGCTTAAATAATTATTTTATTATGAAAAATGAATCAATAAGAATACAAGATATTATTAATGAAAATACTTTTATATATTATAATTACATAATTTAAAAAACAATTAAATTCATTTTTATTTACTTATTTTTCAGAAATTAATCTTTCTAATCATTTATAATGGAAATGTAATAATATCTTTTATATAGGTGGTAAGAGTATCCAATATAAGAGCATGTTTTATTAACTGAATTATTAAGCATATTGATTTATATGATTCTGATGTCATCTGTATAAAAAAATGACGCAAATATAAAATAATTAATGTTATATATATGAATTTAATAGATTAGATTTGAGAGGATAAATAAAAATGTTAAAGAATAACTCATAACATACTTTTATATAATTAATCCTCACAAACAATTCCTTCAGAATGAAAAACCTATGCCTCATTTTTATGATCGGTGGATAACCTACATGTTATAAGATGTTAGGAGAGGAAATTTGAGTAGGTATTAAGAGGAAAACAAAATTTTGAGAAGTGGTTTCATGTTAGTGGAGGATGTATTCTTTAATAATTGAAAATTTGTGAATATTTCATAAAAAAATGTAGTTTTTTAATGATAAATATGGAATAAAATGAGATTTAGCTATTTCTGGTGACTAAATGATTACATTAATTGTTTACTTTCCTCCCATATAATAATTAATTATATAACGTCTAAATATATCCTGAAATATTATTTTACACCTTTTTACTTTATGAAATTATTTACAGGGAAATTATTGTTTTTAAAGAAAGATAATATAACACAGCATACATAAATCTAATATGATGAATCCAAATTTAGTATGAAATTTATCAAAATGAAATTAAAAATTAAATAAAATAATCTTTTAAATGAAAACATATAATAAGAGAAACTATTCATTTATAAAAATAAAAATTTTATACCCCAAATGATTCAATTCTCATTTCTGGCCGATTAATAATTGTTAGATGCATGTTAATTCACATTATTTTATATATAGAGATTAAATTTATTTAAATAAATTATTCAATGGTGACCCATTTAATTTTACAAGGAAAAATACACAAAACGTAGAAAAATAATTCATTTAAAATATTTTTATTTAACATTAATTTTTTTTGTAATATATATATAATATTAATTGTTTATATACTAATCATTCATTGAATTTTAATTGTAAACTAGGTAGGAAAATATTTTTTAAATATTTAAATAAATTTAATTAATATTTTCATTTAATTTGATAGATTTAATAAAAATATTTAAAATAAAAATATAAAATTTTTTTATTAAAAAATATTTTTCTAAATAAATTATAATCATTAAAGTTTTATTAATTATATGAGAATTAGATATGCTATTATTAATATGTTAATAACATGTTTTTATGAACATTAAATAAAATCAATATTATTAATGGATAAATGTATATCCAAGAACCATATATTGAAGTACCATATAACAAACGACCATATAAATGTCATATTACTATTTTACAATCAGATATATAAATCCTTAAAAAATTCATTAGAATCATTCATATTCTTCCCCAAATTCAATCTTAGACTATCAATCCTATTTATATTATTTTTATTTCTTTTTATAGATTTAATGAGTGTCATAATCATCAAGGATAACTGAGAGTATATAGATTTCATTTTCATATTTCTTTTATTTACTTGTGGTTGTCATTTTTTTAATTCACATAATTATATTTCATATTGAATTTTTATTATATATCAAGGTTTATCGTGTTTTTTAATATTTTACCTCAATAAAATATATAATATGCTAATTTTAGTTTTTTCATTCTTGTGAATAAATTTATTGAAAAAATTCATGCAATAAAAATATAGTGTTTCACTATCATCATTTCTTAAAAAATTTCTAAAAAAATTATTTACTCAGATAAAAATATATGAGGGTACAATTTTTTTATTATATCCACGAGCTCAAAATCTTCTTCCACAAAATATTTTTTTATTAATAAAATTTTGGAAAACTGATTGATATTATTCCACATTAAATATTCTATATGTTCCTAGATAACAAGTTCTGTTTTACAAAAATACATATCATGTTATAGTTGTAAAATATAGTGACCCTATCCATTTACCCATATTATAACATGATTTGTAGTATAAGTAACAATTAGAGAAAAATCAAGGATAGTAATTTCTAATGTCTTTTAATGATAAATTAAATATGTATAAATCATGAAACAAAAATAAAAAATATATTTAATTCAATATAAATAATGATCTCCCAATATCCATTGATCTCTTACATATTCAATGGATATCTTAGGGAATACATAATGAAGAGGATTAGGTAAAAAGCCCAGTATGTGAACAAATAAAAGAATAAATCATTACACAAGGGATAAAGGGAATACCATGTTGGAATAAAAAGTCATGAAGTATAAATAATCATATAGAATCATAACATTTATGGTAGGGTATAATTTAATTCTATAAACATATGAATCTTGAATCAATATATTAAATGACATCAACCTGAGTTAAAGATTAAATCTAATACTATATCACAGGCTGAAAAAATTCCCATAACGGATAAGGTTTAATCTATAATCGAATACAAGAAATTTTATAAGACTAATCACTATAAAATGCATAATAGTTATGTATAAGATATCCAATCATAACATGTTCATGAAAATTTGTGCTACATGATGAATCAAACATAAGAGACATTCATAAGTGTTACCCATGGAAATAAGTTGGTATTGTAATCATGTGATAAGGCATAGAAAATTTGATTATCATAAAAGAGTACATGAAATAATAAACATAAAATAATACATGGACATTCATAAAGTAAAATATGAATATATCATGATAAATTATTTCCAACTAATGTGAAAAATATAAAAAGTGTTCTTAAGGAACTCTATAAAAGAGACACTTTTGTACGGTTTAAGGGAAAATATTTATTTAAATATATATAGGAAAAATTGTTTATTTTTTTTAAAACAAGAAATAAATAAAGATATTTTCTCAAGGTGAAATAAATGATTTTTGAAAAATAATGGAGTCTTAAAGGATCTTATAGAGTTTACATGAAAAGTGGAATGACATTCTAATGTTTCCTTTAATCGGGCTTTCTTATTAAGAGTAATTGAGAAGGGGCCATTTATAATCTTGTATTTTTTCAATCAAATAAGAATTAATAGATCTATATACATATGTTTGGAACATAAATAAAAAATATATTATGAGTTAAAATGGATCATTAAGAACTAATTTGGGGTAAAGTCATTGATAGTGTATAATGATTCAAAAAAAAGTTTTAGAGAGAATCTCTTACCTTATGTTTGAATGTGATATTCCCTTGAAATTAAATTCTAGGAAAATCATATTAGATCCATTAATTATATAATTTATATCCATATAATAATATATATTTTATTATAATTTTATTATATTCATTTATGGACATTTTAATTAGTTATAATGTTTAATTTTTAATTGTTTGGATCGTTTGTTTCATTGATTTTGTGGTTGGTTTAATAGTCTATAATTATAAAAGTTCTTCCGAAATGAAATAAAAATAATTGAAGTGTAATTAAATGGTATTAAAAACATCCATCATCTTAAATTTTCCCATATTTAATTTTTTCCATATATTAAAATGACTAATTAGATAAAATTTTAATGAAAATCGTTTTGTTTATTTAGGTGGTTTTTTGATCACATAATCTTGTTTGCTTGACTCTTTAATATTGTGAAAATATATTTCATCTAGAACATAGAAAAAGTTATAATATAAATTTTACATTATATTATAACCATTATAATGTTAATTATGATCGTTGATGAATTCAGTAATGGAAAACATAATATCATCATCCTCAAAGGTGGTGAATCGACACCTCATTGGTGGTGTTTCTATTTTTTGAATAAAACGATAATAGAAGATACTTGATGATGGAAATTCAATTAACATAGTAAAATTATATTATATCAATAATTATAGAGTTATAATATCACTTTGGTTATGGGAGGTGAGTGGTGGATAAGAAAATAAATGAAATTAAAAGAGAAATAAGGAGGATTTTACCTCTTGAATATTATCTCATTGAGAACCTCTATAACACACATGGAATGGGTATTTTGGGGAGACCACAAAGACCAAGGATTATAAAAGATTATTTGGAGAGGAATTTATAATAATATTATAATGATAATAATTTTATAATGTGTGAGAGGAATAGGTTTTGAGAGGTGGTACATATAGGGGAGGAGAGGGATTTTTTTAGTTATTTTATCCACTAGTTAATTTTTTAGGCATAGTAAAATAAATAATGTTTATTTTTTAGACTAATTATATAAAAAAATTCATTTTTTGAGATAATGGGAACATACTTCTTCCATGAATCAACCATGTCAAAGAAATTATATTATTTACATATAATGTTATATACCGTAAATTATTGTATTTCACTATTAACTAATAAATTCAACAGTTTTAGAAAAATCCCAAATTATTTCCTTTGAATTTTCATCAAAGTATGGATTTAAAAAAGGAACTAAGTTCTTTTAAAATAAATATATAAATATTTTAATCAAAATTTTCAATTAAAATAATCATTTATTAAAAGAATATTGATTTTAATATTATAACTCCTTTTACGATGCTTTAAAAAATTATTTAATGTATCATAATGTTATCTTATTACTTTAAAAAAATAATATTAATTTATGATTCTATTTTATGAAAATAAATTATCTTTTATATCATTATATACTTTATAAAAAAAACATTTATATTTCAGAAAATACCAATAGTTAATTTGTAAAATTTAAAATATTTTTTAATTATTATATGATATAATACATAAGATTTTAATTTATAAGATTCAATTATTTTAAAACTTTATATTGAAAATTAATATTTTATTATTTAGAGCATTATTTATTTATATAGAATTTTTCACGAGTGTTGTCATTCCATAATTGGAAAATTTTCATATTTTAGATTAGTTGTGATTCTGAAATATTTGAAAACATTGTAGTATTATTTGAGGACTAATGTATGATTATTAACATGTAATAATATTTTTATTATTGGGTTATGTATGTGATTTATTTTCATTACAGTACATGATTAAATTATTAGAAGATAAGTTTCCTTGATAAAATTCTTGGTCATTATATTCCCCCCTATAAAATCACACCCTAGTTAATTATATTTTACATACTATGGTGAAACAATGTGAGGGTACTTATCCCGCATCAGTACCTAAAGATCCTATGTTTCATATTAAAACTTTGGGTTCATCTATATTAATTTGACCTGATGATAATTCTTATTGTGTAGAACATTATCTATGCGGTACATGTTCTTCACCAACATCTCCTCCTAAGAAAGTTTTTTTTCCAGTGTTTACACATATAAGATGAGTTCATCTTATGGATCTGGTATGTACTTTCTCAAGGGGGATATGTGGATGAAATCATGTACTAGTGACATGGTTAGTAGAAGGGCTAGTTGACATGGCCCAACTCTAACATGATCATGAATATCTAAAGTGTCGATACACCTATGACATAGCCTTTCTTTAATCACAAGTTTCATGATCTTATTCCTTGAAAATATGTGTAGGAATACCATGTATCAAACCAAAAAATGTAGGTCCCATCAATGATTTTATATAGTTATATTCTATCCAATTTTTTCATCCCTGAGGAATTGTAGAACAATTCCCACCTTTTCTACCATTTAATCGACCATTTCCGGACATGGAATCTTACATTCACCATTGTCATACCAATATGTTAGGGTTATGAAGTTTTCCCATAATGGGATAAATATACATCCATTTTTATAAAAGAGTGGAAACTATTGATTTATGAGAAATTCACTAGAGGTAGATTTTGGTAACATTCCCCCATGATGTCCCTAGAACATGCTCTAAACATGTATTCCAGTTTTCGAATACTCCACTCATATTGGAAATAAATTTTCAGATGCTATGGTGTAATGAAATGTAACTCAGTTTTTATAGAATCTTTGAAAAATTTACAAAACATATAAGTAAATATATGATCTTAATAACATATAATTGATATAATCATTGCATACGGCCTCACCATTTGTTTGATGTATATATGTTCAATTGGATAGTGTAATAATCCCTCCTTAATTTTGATTATTTTATATTTCTTGGTAAGATAATCCACAATTACTCATATTGGATGATTTCAACTATATGTCTTTGGATGTATAGGGACATAGTACATGGTGATGTTTTCAAATTTTCATGTTGGAAATGTAAATGGTTTCTTAATCCCTTTATAATTTTATCAATCATCCTTCACCTATTGACACACTAGGAAAATTGAGGTGTATTAAGGGATATTCTTCTTATTATAGTTTTCATAATTGAAATCATAGAGATCTCACTACGTCGTTGTGATATACTGGTCAATAGAAGATCTTTTTCTCTCCCTGGCATTCAGATTCTATTTCTTTATATATGGATTGGATAGTACACATAGTGAAGACCGAAATCATACAAATATTTACTAATAAATTTTTAACAATTAGGATTTCCCATTTCTGATAGCTTCGAACTTTTTATTAATTTCCTCATCATTTCATTAGCCATCATTATTTTCTCCCTAGGGGTTGGTTGAACAATAATTTGAGAAAGTATTAATGATGTTCCTCCCTTAATTATCACCATGTCAAGTATTTGTAGGTCTAATAATATTCGATCCTTCTCAATTATCATCATTGAAAAACTCAAAAAAATCTATTATACTAAACCATCATCTACTTTATTTTATTTACAACGATGGTAGCGTATTGTGAAGTCAGAATTCTTGAAGAGATGTATCAATCCTTACTAGTTTATATTAATCTTATTTTTCATGAATATATAATTCTTTATCTTATTATCATTACATATCTCACAATTTTTTCTATAGAGATAATGCCTCAAATTTTCCTTGTGAAAATAATAGCTGCTACCTTTAGATAATATGCGGGATAAGTTTTTCATATTCTACCAACTGCACTAAGTCATAGGCTACAAATATGTCATTTTCAACAATACACAAGATAATATCATCTTTGATTAATCTCTATATACCACAATGATTTCCCCACCAGTTTGAAGTGTCAGTACTGGTGTAGTGATAAGCCTATATTTCAACACATAAAGGAGAATTCATAATCATTGGTCCATAAAAACATAAATAAATTCTAATTCATCATGGTTAGTTTTTTGAAAATGACTATAAGTTCTTCATAAATCATTAGTAATATTTAGATAGACCATGGAAACATTTTATCTTCATTATAGATTCTTGTCCACGCCACTCCTCAATTGGAATAGTTTTATAGCAGAACAAAAATATTCATTCTCTAGTGATAAAAATCCACAATAATGAATTTTCTTCCATCAAAAACTCCCAATGTTTTACATTTCATATATTTTGTCCCTACATAATGTCTTTATCACAATATTAAAATTATCCTTATTCTCCCTACTTCTAATGTATAACAGAATATCATAGTTGAATACTACAATAAATTTTTTAAGGTAATATCTACGGAATCTATTCATTATGTACATGATAATTTCTGTATTATTAGTGATTATGAAGGGAGTCACTATGAACTCTTAGGCTAAATACCTCATTTATAAGGAAGCCTTCGGAATATCATCCATTTCACCTCTCATTAGTGATATCTATAATGAAGGCCTTTTATAGTGCAATATTTTTCCACATATAGATGATCGAGTAAGTCATCTATCTGTGGAAGAGGATACATTTTTTATCACGGTTTTTTCGAGCACATGATAATAAATCCATTGGAATATGTAATCATCCATGTTCATAATGAATAGTACTATAAAACCAAATGGTGATGCTCTTGACTGTAAAAAAACCTTTTCCAGATTCTGTTGTAATTATGTTTTCAGTTCATTCAAATCAATTTTTGAAATTATTTATGGATTCATTGATATTGGATGAGATCAATGTATATTTTCAACAAAAATGAAACTTCTTGATATAATGGAAGATTGATTTTTTTGTGGAACACATATGTGTTGTCCCTCATAGTGGTCATGTCTTCGAACATGATTCTCTCATTTTTCACAATCATTTGTCATAGAGATTCATTCTCATAAGGAAATAATATCCACAATTGAGACTATGATTTTAAATGAGATACATCCTCTTCCCCACAATTGTACAGAATTGGGGGATTCCTGGGTATGTAAAGAGTGATATCCCATTCTTGATAGTTGATGTTGAAATTATATAAATTGAGAAAATACATGACCAATATTGCATAAAAACGAACTAAAGGAAGTATGACATGAATTTTTGGGAGTTTCAGTTGACAAGAATTAACCATATCTGAATTACATATTTTGGATGCAATAATTCCCACATTTTATATTGTCAAGAATTACTCAAACTCCATATTTTGAGGTCATAGATGAATTGTTCGACAATAACTAATATATATGCCTGAATTCATAGAACTAGAATCAAATAATACATTTTCTATTGTATAATGAATAACTAGCATTCCTATCACCAAGTAATTTTTAGTATCCACATTAGTAGTAGTTATATCAAATATCCTTCAAGGATTCCTTGGAGTTGGTTGTGGTTAATTTCCTATGAAAAACCATGGAATATGGAATTGGATCACAGAATTATCTTGTTCCTAATAGCTAAAACACTTTACATTTGAGGGATTTTTAAAATTCCTTTAATAACAATTATCCCCATTCCATTATTTTCCACATTTTAAAAAGTTCATAGTTCCCTTTATAAATTTATCATGATGATTTTTCCAAAACATTTAACGCATGAGAGGTAGGTTTTTTATTACATATTGGGATTTATCTATCTGTACTCCCATATTAAACTATATTTTTATATTTTTATCTATGATCCCATGAAACCATTGATAGTATTTGATATCAATTTCATCCCTAAGGGGAAAATGTAAAATCACTTCATAACTATAAAAGTCTCATATTACCAACACTTCACATATTTTTCATTAGACTGTTAAAGAAACGATCTACCTTACATTCATTGTTCATGACAAATATAGATACATATCGTGTAATCTTTGTAATTTATTCCTTGCAAACCCCTATAAAATCATATTATTTCAACTTCAGTCCAATGAAATCCCTCTCAATATTAAGATGAAGGGTCCAAGGAAAAAACTTATTGGAAAATATTTTCTTGAATCCTTCCCATTCCATGGAATAAAGTTATTCTTTAGAATTTTTTTGGTCATTTTCTACCATTGAGAAGATTCTATATCAAAATGATAGACCGAAAATGTGGTTCTCCCTTCTTCTAATCATATGAGGATAGAGAATATCTTTTAAAGGGTGTTAATTCATTTTTCACAATGAGGGGATAATAATATACACTATTGATATTGGAAATTTTTTATATAAAGGATTTGATAGCAACATGATTGTTCTTATTATAAGGATGGAATTCCATACGATTCAACTTACTATTCATTACTTTACATAGTTTTGTGAGTATTGTCATGATGATTGGATGACATGTTCATATATTAATTGGAATCTTTTAAGGGAAATCATCTCATTGACTAAAAAATTGATTATAGGAACGTGTTCACCTATTTATAACCATAATATAGTAAAAACAATGTACAATTAGAGTGGCCTAAATAAATAGTTAATAAGAATAAAAAAATAAATATTTGAACATTTAAGGATAATATTTTTTTTAAAAATTATAACATAAAATTTTATTCCCTATCATTTAATCTATGTTATCGATGGTGATTAAATTATCCCAAGGGTTCTTACCAAAGGTTTTTTGTCCTGATCACCAAATATCACCATATTATTACTATAATACCATATATAGAGACTCTATCTTCTTTGAAGTATTATTACATGAGTTAACCAAAACTAACCCTGGAATAATAACCATGGATCATAATTTTTATTTTATTTGGAAGGGTATGTGAATAATTAGAAGTCATGAAATCAAAGAAAAACGTTAGTTATTTCCACTATGATATAATAAATTCTTTTGATCTATGACATCTTCATATGATATGTAGTGGAATAAAACAATAATGGGATGAGATTAAAATTATGGAAAGGTAATAAACCCAGGAATAAATAATTTAACACAGGCTAAAAGTCCAAATATGATGCCATAAAAAGGCTTGAAAAATGAATAACAATATATAATCAAAACATATTGAAAATAAGATCATGTAATCATAGAAAGATAGGACTGTGGAAGTAATATATAACATTACATAAACATGTGTCAAGGCTAACTTCAAAGACTATGATACATGGTGACAAAATTACCATAACAGAAAAGCTTTACTCCCTAATCCCATACATGACATCTCATGAGTAATAAAAAATAATGAGTTAACTAAATGGTTACTGATGGAATAAAATGGTAATCATAATCACGTAAAATGAAACAAGAAATGGGTGTATCATAATTAATTCTATGAAAGAATGGATTTATAAAATAAATATAACATAATAAAGAAAAATTTCAATAGATATTGATAATTTATCTCTATAGTAATTGAAAACACTTAAAATGTGTTTTAAGATACTTTAGAAATGAGTAACTTTTGGGCAGTTTAAGAAAACATATTAATGACTCATTAAAGAGGAAAACGAATTTTTTTTTCTAAAACTGAAATTAACTAAGAGTGTTTTTCATGATGAAATTTCTGATTTTAAAAAAATTATGGTGTATGAAAATATATTAAATAATGTACTTTAAAAGGGGTAATAAATTTGGAAGTTCCCTTTAATAATGATTTTATATCGAGAGTAATAGAGATGGGAACCTTTTTAAACATGTATTTTCCCCAAAAAGTAAGATTAATTTTGATAGGTATACATGTTTGAGACATAAAAATGGAATATAAGAGGATTAACTAGGAATAATTATGAATTAAATTGGGGTAAATTTAGAATAATTTTATCTTGAAGGAAAAAATAGAAGTTTAGAGAGAATCCCTAACCTCATATCAGAATGTGTTCTTCACTTGCACATCATGTGTGGAAAAATATATTTATATCTATTAATTACTTAATTATAAACCATATAATCATATATATTTTTTATTATAATTTAATTATTTTCATTTATGGCTATTTTGATGAGTTTTAATGTTTCATTTTGTCGTTTTGGGGGAAATCATTTCTTAGAATTCATGGTCGGTTTAATTGTTTCTAATTATGAAATTTCTTATCAAATGAAAGAAAAGATACTGAAGTGGAAAAAAATGTTATTTATATAATTACATAATTTAAAATTTTGCCGTATATAACTGTTTATTCATATATGATAATTATTCGTTAGATAAAATGTTAGCGAAAATCATTTAGCTTATTTTTTTGGTTTCTCAATCATCACAAACTAGTTTGTTTTATTATTTAATATTATGAAAATATATTTGATATATGACAAAAAATATATATATAATATAAATTTTACTTTATTTATTAACAATTATAATTTATTTATGACTGGATATGTAGTCATTAATTCGAAATTAAAAATCACCATCCATAAAGGCAGTGAATAGATACATCATAGACAATGTTTTAATTTCATGAATAAAATACAATGTGATGAGATTAGATGATGGATACTCATTTTAAATTATAAAACTAAAGTATAATTATGAGACTTTAGTTATAATTTAACATTCGATGGGGGTGTTGAGGTTTGGATATGAGAATAAATGAAATTAAAAGATAAATTATGAGAATTTTACCTCTTGAGTATTGCCTCTTTGAGAACATCCTTAAGGCTTTTATAATTGGGATAATGGTGACACCATCAAGACCAGGTTGTGGGAAAAAGGCTTGGAAGTGGAATTGGGAAGAATATTTGCAATTTCTAATTCTTATCAGGTGTGAGGAGATTCGATGTTGAGGGGTGGTATTTATAAGGAAGGAAAGTGATATTTTTTTATTTCATCTATTACTTCATTATTTTGGATCTAGACCACAGATAATGTTTTTTTCATATGAATAAGTATAGTAAATGAATTATTTGACTAAGATATAATCGGAACATAGATAATGAATTTTTTAACCATGACTCAAAAATGCATGTTTTACTTATAATGTTAAATACCATAATTTATTGTATTTCACTATGCACAAAAATTTTATCTATTTTAGAAAAATCGAAAAAAAGTAAAACATAAAATTTTCAACATCTATATTTCAAAAATATACATACTTTTATGCAAATAATTTTTTTAATATGATATTTTTATTTTCATTAAAATCATTATTTATATTTAAAATTCTGATTTTAATATTATATCTTTTTTGTCACATTGAAAATTTTATTAATGGTCTCATAAGTTACATTATAATTATAATTCAACAAAATATTTATTTATATATCTATATTATGAATAGAAATAATATTTTAATTAGAGATATTAATTATATAATCGTTGAAATATATTTTTATTTCTCAAAATATAAATACATATTCTAAAATTTTAATAATATTTATTTAATTAATCTATAATATAAACATATCAAATTTTATTTTATAAGATTTATAAATTTTATTTATATATTCCTCTTTTAAATAAATATATTATCATTACATATATTATTTTTTCTACAATTTTTATAATGAGTGTTGTCATTCTGGAAGATCTAAATTCCCAAATTTTTTATTTGTTTTCCTTCTATAATATTTGTAATTAACAATGGTTTTTTTTTCTGACTAAAGTATCATTATTCATATATTATAATTTTTTTTATTTTTTTCTTTGTTTGGTTGATGGGATTTACACCAAATGAAATAATTATAAGAATATTAATGTCATTGATAAAATTATGGGTCATTACATTCAACCATTGAGTTTAGTACAATCGATAGATCTCTTTTATTGTTTCTAAAAAACGATTAATGAAATAAATGAGTAATATGGGAGTGTATTGTTTGAAGAACATTATGATATGAATATATGCTTAAAATTCATGGAAATTTAATGTACTGATTTATCAAGGCCTAAAAAGTTTTTTTTGAATATAAAATACTCCACATTGATATTCAATGGGGAATTTTTCACCAACCTACAACTCTACATCTATTTAATGAATGTTATCATAGATCTTCTCTAAACCATGATTTACTACCTAATTTTTCTAAATGTATTATCCTCTTGTAGTCATTTATTGAGGAAAATTTAGTCATAATATAATTTTATCTATAACTTTACCCTAAAGTATCAGGGTTCTCTCTCTCTTCCTATAAAAATACTTATCTGGTTCTTGTTGAAAACTTGAGTGAAAATTGTTTTTATAGGAAGAATTTATCAGAAAAATATGTTTATCCCAGTATCCTTGGAAATCTATTAAGAAATATAATTAAATAACTTCTAAATAATTGATGGGGATTTCAGAATAACCATTTATTTTTGGATGATAAAAAATGATATCTTTCAAAAATATGACTAATTATTATTATATACTTCCCCTTGTAATGTTTATGCATTCCTTTTATTTTCAATAGATACAACTGAAATTTTTATAGAGAAAAAGGACTACTTATATCTTTAGTTTTAAAATTATTATAAATTTCAATAATTTTTTTTAACATGATGATGTTTAATTATGATTTTTTTCATACAGAACGTAACTATTTATTTTTAAACACCTCATGAACTGAAATGCTATATAATGTAATATATATATTCGAATAAATGGTAAAATAAATCTATTAGAAGATGTTGATGTTTTTTATAAAATTTAAAATAAATATATCATCTATTATCATAGGAATGGTTTTTAATGATGTCCACAAATTAGATAGATCAAAAATGAATATAAGATATGACATACAACAATTTCACATGACTTGTATAGTCTTCTACATTGTAATTTATCTTTATCATTTCTATTTAAGGCTTCAATATTAATCATTTTTAGTATCATTTTAAGAAATATTATATTTTTTTCTCATTTTAAAATCATTATAATTTAATTATATTAATCATTACATCACATCCTGTGTGATGGATGAGGTTTTAGGAAAAAAAATACTTTTTTAACATTGAAGTTCAAAGAGGTTAATGGTTGTGGACATTATTTTTATCATAATCATCGAATAGTTTTCTAGGGATAATGATTATTGTTGAATGTGGATTTAAGGTAGAATTTCAATGTGATGAAATTGTGTAATATTTTTTTGGTTATTAAACCTAGCACCACATTGTGATAAAAAGTAATGTTATTATGGATTAGAACAATTAATAATGATATCTATTAATGGAGTATTTTTATTATTATTTTACTCTTAGTGTTTTTCACATTAATTATACTAAATCAATAATTGTATTGTATCTATTTTTTGTTTTTTCACAATGTGAGAGTTTAATTTCCATGGTGTTATTTTCTTTGATATACTCGGAATTTTTCATTGTATCTATCAAATATAAAATTTAATTCAATGAGATTGAAAATTTTACATTAAATTTATGATTTTAATATTCCCATATTATATATTATATACTATTTTTATCCTGGACAACACAACAAAGCATATTTTTTATAGTATATCTGGCATCATGTTTTTTAAAATTTGTTTTTACCTTCTGTGTTTTGAGTATAAATTTTTCTCCTAACACTAACCAGGCTTATATATATTGTTGGATATAGATTGATTATTGTTAAAATCATTTGAAAATTAGAATTTAATTCGACTCGGATATATTTTTATAGGTTATGAAAAGAAATACAATTATTATATTAATACTAATATTATAAAAACATTATTTGATGAATATCATATGATAAATGGAAATTATATATTCTCATAGAACTGGAAACCTCTATTTACTTCCTTAAAAATTGTGACACGAAGATAATTAAAAATTATAAACTATATTTATATGATCTATGATAATAAATATTTATATTATAATAATCTATTTTGAAATAGAAATTGAAATTTAGAAGAAATATGAAATTACACATTTCAAGTCATTTAAATTTCGAGATATCAGAAGATCTATGATTCATATAGCATAGTGAGGTTTTTATTTTTATTTAATAGAATTAGTATCACAAATAATCAATAAGTTCAAGAATATTATGAATACTCTTCATTCAAATGGATAAAGAGAGTTTAATGATTATCATCTTGGGGATAATATCATTTAAATTTAATAAAAATAATAAATAATAAAGAAAAATTATTTATAATTATATACATATTATATATTAAATTATGGATGATTAATTTGATAATAATATCATGTATAGAACTAGAATGAATGAGAATGACTAGATATTGAAGAATATGAATAGTAGTCCATTTACTGTAAATTCAAACTAATTAATTTCTAGTGATAATAAATCAACATATAAGACAATAAAAATTTTTAAAAATCAATCATACAGTAGGGGATTAGATGATAGTGAAATGTACAATTCAGATATTAAAAGGAATATGAATAGGATTTTATAAATATATATTTTTATTAAGATAATAAGGATATATATGAAATCATTATAATACAGGAAACAACATCAAAAGTTATTTTTTAAGAATGTATGAAACAGGTGTACAATAGAATTTCTTATCTTAGGAATAAGAAAAAGAGAAAGAACTAAAAATATGTAGTAAAATAAAATAAATAAAATAATTTCATATAATGGATGATATATAGAGTGCTTGTGAAGATACATATTACGATATTAGTAGCGATTCAGATAGAAATGGCATTTAGAAGATATCATGTTTCTATGAAAATAATCTTAGATTTTAAATATGATTTACAGGGAAGGTAACTCTTCATCCACTTATGAAAAAAATTGGATGTTTATTATTCGTTATCTTTATTTGAAGAATATGAATTAAGGTCATTCGAAAATATAGAGATGCATATGACTTTATTGGATAAGGAAAATAAATTGTTAAAAGGAGTATGATATCACTATGGAAAATATTATTAAGGATTAGGATAACAATCCAAAACCTATTACCAAATTAGATATTAAATCTATTTATGTTTCAACTCATGATTATAAGACCCCATTTTTTAATATACTAGGATTATTAAATAAATAAAAGTATTATTTCTAATTTTTTTTACATTATAGAGAAATTTTATTGTGTTTTGAAATAATTTAATCTTTCTAATATATCTTTAATAATTTATTTTTCTTCTCAAATGAAATATTTCTAGTCCAACTACATTATTCCCAATAGTGTACCCATCTGAACTATGATATAAAAGGGAGGTCAATGGAGGTTACATTATTCATAGAATAAGATACAATTATTAAAAAATTTAAATAATAAATTTTGAATGTACATTTATCTATTCAATAATATTTTATTGAACATATATGGGTTCTGTATTATTTATTTTTTAAAATTTAAAATCCCAAGATTGTTTGTGTTCCAATAGTTTAGTTTAATTAAATTAAGTATTAAAGGTTAATTAATATTATTTGAAAAACATGGTACCTAGATATTAGTTGTTTTTAACACATTATTGGAATATTCTTGAATTTTGATACATATAAAACGATAAGTGTGTACATGTTACATTTGTAGAAAATATATAAGGATAGATTGTACCCATTTGGGATGTTTAATTTCCAATAGTGTCATTAATTTCACAATAATATATTCATGTTAGGACTTAAGTAAAACTATATCATCAAAATCCAATTATGTTAATACTATTACACTATGAAATTTGGATATGAAATATGTACTTTCGCAACATTGGATTAAGATCATATCTTATGTTCTGATATACATGATATTTTTCACACTATTGAAATATAAGACCATAGTTTAGATAAATATCATTGTCTAAGTTAAATGGGGGATAAATCATGAATTTTTCAAAGGAGTTAGGGATATTATAATTTTTAGACCATAACTAATATTTATATGTCATGATTGCTGACTAAACGCCAAGAACAATTGTTTATTTATTCCACTGTCAATTATCACTACCTATATGGTAAACAAAATAAGTGAATATTTAATCCTAATTTTGAATTCACCAACATTTAAGATCGAATGGTAGGGTAAATGGACATTTCTGGTCATAAAAAACTATGTGAACCAAATACATACACAATATGTATGTCATTGTTGAAAACTGTACTATGTATACGTGTGTTTATTATCATAACATTAAAATTGGAATCACTCTCCATATTTATTTTTTTATAAAATTATTCAACAGAAATTTATATATTGTAATTATCTATAGTGATCATGGAGGTGAGTTTATAAAATATATGTTCTAATAATGTTTTTGAGAAAAATCATTAAATAAAACCATTCAAAAAAGAGGAACCCCATAATGGAATTGTGTAATTGACAAAATAAATATATCCCTTCATGAAAATTTCAAGAGTATTGTGTGTGAATAATATGTTAATATACATTATATCTCTTAATCCATTGGTAATATATTATAATCTATAAAAGAATTATTCTTATTTGTGTTTTTGAGAAAACACATTATGAATTGTGAATTATAAGGATACCAAATCTTGAACATCTTAATGTTTTTGGATGAAAAGTATTAATCATGAATACTAATGATAACATAATAAAATATCATCCGAAAGAATATGAATGAATTTTTCTTTTTTACCCCATAATCATTATCTCTAATCATTATTTTAGTATACATACAAATATTTTTGATGAAATTATATATTTTATGTTTGATATTGATCTTACATTGGCGAAATTAGAACCCATAGATTATGAAAATAATAAATTTTTTATGATTTTGAAACAGCCTTTTTTTTATTTTAAATTTTTGAACCAGATGTATAAGAATAATAATATAGAATTAATATATTATCAAAGACAATTATTAAATAGATAATGAATAACATTCATTTTTTAATTAAAAACCAGATTATATTATAAATGAATCATTCTTATAACATCAATAGATATGGAGATAAATTTCTTTGACACATAAGACCCATAAGAAGTGAGGATAATCATGATGAATTATAATCTCAGTTTGAAACTAATATGGAATATGATACATTGTGTGACAAGATTCGAACAGATAGTATTTAATTTGATCATCATAAATTTTAATGAAATAATGTTAAAATTTTGGTCGAAAATTTAAATGATATTATATTTATTGGATTAGAGTGCGTATTCCGAAACATGTAATAAGATATTACAATTTTTTTTATAATATGGCGAGATTAGTTATTTGTGTAATTATAAGTAAGTGAGAATCAAATATGGACTAATAATTTCCCCATAGCTGAAGTGAAATCTATATAAATTATATTATACTTCAAAGGCCATTTGATATTAACACTCATTGAAATTTATGTAAATATTTAACTCCCAAATAGTTTTATTCTAAATTATTGTTTTGTTGAATAAAATATAGTTTTTATGACATATATTGAATAGATGATATAGTCACAAAATATATTTGTTGTTTTTATGTTTTAATCATTAAAAAAACATATAGTTTATTCTAATGAGAATATTTTAGGTTTTTTTGATTCTATATTTTATTATTGGTGATTTATGTAATGTTCAAAAATATAAAACCATCATTTTTTTATATTTTATCCATCTAGCTTATCTTATTCTGAGGGATTATGTTATTTGTAATATAATTATCTTATGGTGAAAGATTAATATATTCAATAATGAGTTTATTTTATGGTGAAGTATTTTGTCATATAGAAGATGAAAGTTATCTTTTCATTTTTAAAATAGATGTTAATATTTAATTAAGATATTTATTTTAACCTATGAATAAGAAATTCATAAAATTATTATCTTACAAGAAGGGAAGGTACCGTTGAAAATAAATTAACTTATGCTAGTAAGAAATAATCTTATAAAAAATAATTTATCTTATTTAACAATGAAATAATTTTAATCTATGTAGTGGAAGATATTAATTGTCATATCTTATAAAATCCTTCAAAAATTTATCTTATGATAATAGTGATATCAAGTGTTTATCATATGAAGTATACGATATTTTTATGTTCTTAGGGATCACTTTTTTGATTATAATCATATCAAGATAAGGCATTTCATGATTTTAAAAATATAATGAATGTAGTGGACCAAATAAATAAATTAATATTTGGATAATGCATATATTGACTTGGAATGGATGGATATATAGGAGAAAATTTATGACATTACCATCATAGAATCACATTCTATATTTAAAGAAAGAAAATAATTTTCAAAAAAGAAAAAATATTATTAACTTTTAAATGGTTTATTCATTATACTATTATGATTATATAGTATTATTAATCTCAAAATAAAACAGGGGATATAAATTTTAATGTTATCCACTCCATGAAATAGAGAGATATTACTTTTCATACCAACACTCTAATAAAAAAAAGAATGAACAATTGTAAAAAAGGAGTAGAATACAATGCAAGCATACTATGTCTAGATTTTTATATGTTGTAATTACTGTATCTCAATATCTTTATTTTAAAGATCATTATATATTCATGGTGCGTCATTACTTACATTATGGTTAGTAATTGAACCATGATATGAATCATTTTGTTAAATTTCATTCTTCTTTATTTCACCAATCATTATAGTTGAGTGTGTTAAGGATGTGTTTCAGACCTATAAAGGGACATATTATTTAATTTTTTTATATTTTCAACAAGTAGGAATTGTTTTTCATTATCTCATATCCCATAGTAAAGTGATTTTATAGTTAAAATCACTGAAATCATGGAGTAGGGTGTTGGGCGAGTGGGATAATAGATTTTTACACCCTGGTCCACTATAAATCTCAGGTTTTTAGTATTTTTCATCTGAGATTTTATAATTTTTAATCCTATATTTCGAGGGAGTATATTTGATTATTCATAAAATAAACATGAAGGTTAAAAAAAAATTATCCTGAACACAATTCACCCCATCATGTGGTTTTAGTTTGATATTGTATTAAAGATAAATTGGTATAATGATTTCTGCTTTTCTACTGACAACTGTAAAAAGATAAAGTCAAAATATATTCATTTATATGTATGTATCGGTATATAACTGAGAAGTAATATTATTGTTTAGAGATACCTATTTTAGTAGTAAAAATTGTTGTTATTAGAAGACCTTAATATTAATCTATTTGAAGAACCTCATCTTAGAGGCTTATCTCAAATGCGTGACACCATATGAAACTCCTAAAAGTAAACTAGAATATTTAAATTATAATACTGATGAAGGATATAACCTCAATTATAAATAGACTAATTATATAATATTTGTAACAGTTCTATATTTGTCGAACCATGTTTATGAATGTCATCTATCTTATTAAACTTACACCACTACAGTGGATTCCTATTAAGGTATGAATAATGTATAAGATATTAGATGTTATAATACTAGACATGTGTTAGAAACCATAAAAATGGAAGGATGTGGAATAATTAATTAGTTTAATATAATACTAATTGAGATTAAAAATAATTTCAATACTCTAGGAACATTAATTTCTGAGACCGATAATTCACTGAATTTTCTAGGTGTTTTACCACTTAAGATGAGTTGAATATTATCTTGAATCAAAAAATATTAAGAGGAAATTAATTTTATTATAAAATATCTCATTGTAATTGTTATGATTTATAATGTAGAAATTTAAGGTAATGTAAGATAATATAAAATTATAATGAAGTAAAAATCATCTATGAAGGTTTTTACATCAAAATATGAAAAAAGTAAAAAGGTATATAGATATTTGAGTATTCTAAATATAAAGAATATTTAAGGGAATATAGATCTGATAATTAACATTCAAAAAATTCATGGAATTTTAAAAGTTTTTATAATTAGAGAATATGTATTAAAGTACCTTTTAATATTTTCCAGAATCATCATGGAAATTATAAAAAAGGGAGATATTATGAGTATAAAATTTTTGGACACATCAAGCAAGATTGTCCTCAATTATATGAAAAAAATTTATAATTTTTTGAAACAAGTAAATATATAAGAAGAAATAAATGATGGTTATAAAATCCCAAAATAGTTAAATTTAATTCTATAGGGATTTTTCTAAATCGTAATTATAATCGTAAATTTATAATAAAAAATAGAAGATGTGTTTCATGGAAAATTTAGATACTGTACACTCTTATTATTCTTTTTGGAATGAGTTTGAGTTTGAAAATGTAAAATATTTATATGGAGAATTAATTGGATAACACACCATGTTAGAAACTATGAAAAGAATAAAATATAAATATAATATTCATAAATACTCGTACAACAAAATTATAATAAATATAATAAATATAATACTAAAATTTAGTATTTGAAAAACAAGTCGGAAAATTCTAGTTATCGTGTACCAAATAGACTAACATAATTTAGAACATGTAGAAAGAAACATAAAGCACCAAAAATGTTTCATGTAATTTTTAAGGGATAGGATTTCCTAAAATATATTCATGGTAAAAACTATCATAAAAGATATAATATTAGAATAATAAATATTGTTAATATATCAAAATTTAATAGCAACTATTTTTCCTAGTGTAAAGAAAAAAAATCACTCAGTTGTAAATTGTTTTTACTATGGAGAAGATGGAAATTACTACAACATCTATAATATGTAAAATCCTCAATTTTGGGGAATTAAAAATAATTTTCTAATTTTTTTTCAATTTTTAATAATGGATTTTTTAAACAGTATAAATAAAATTGTGTTCCAAATTTTTTTATATAACATTTTTGATCCAAGATTATTAGGATAACCAAAAAAACTTTATTTTGTTATTTTATATAGGGTATTATCCACAAGAATTTCATTAAAAAATGGTTCATGAACAGTAGATGCTGAAGACATATGAGTTGATATTTCTATTAATTTTACCCAATATAAAATATTTAAATAGAAAGTGTAATATTTTCTGATAATGAAAAATCAAAGGAATTTGGTATTGGGTATGTTGAAAATATAAAATCTATCCTCATAAAGAACATAATATTTAAGGCATAAAAAAAATCTAATATGTACATTTAAATGTTGTGATTATTTTAATTTAGTTTATTTTCTAACATTAAATGAACGATTTTTAAATAAATATCTATCCTGTTAATGATCCATGACCATGTGATGTATACAATTTAAATCATAACTATTTATTTTGAAAAAATGTTACCTTTTTAAATTTTAAAGTGGATGAATCATGGATTTGGAATATATATCTTGAAAATTATAACACGTATTATTTGAAAGAGTTATCCAAAAGAAATAATTTTTTATTTTCATAATCTTAAAATTGATAAAAAGAAACTTTCTGACACATGTCAATTGTTCATGATTCAAAATCCATTTTTTAAACCAATTAAATAAGTTAAAATTATATACATATAGAGATAATACATATAGAAATGTTTGTACCCATAATAACAACAACCCTTACTATAAAATCATTTTTATTTGTTTTTTGATAATTTTAGAATATTTACAGGGGTTTATTTATTTCAATTTAATAATGAATCCTCATACACATTTTTATATTTTTCTAACCATATGAAAATTTAACAGGATTTTAAAATTTTGTCCTTGTGATTTTCAAATTGTTTATAATTTGAGAATAATAAATTTAATTCATCATTCTCATAATATTTTATTAAACACACCTTTTCTAACATATGAAAACTTTACAAAATTGTTTTTTTGAATGGGGAAATAAGACCCTATAAAAATTTTTAAGGATAATTATATGTGAATATAACTTTCCACCCTGTTTTGGATAAATCTATTTACATTGTATGTTAGGTGATTAAAATGCATATAATATATCAAATATTAAAGAAAAAACTGATGACTTACGGAGTAATATAAATAAAATATTTGATTCATACAAGTGTTTGGATGTATGGTTTAAATTCTTAATACTAAGGATAAGCTTGGTAAATTTGACAGAATAACAGATGAAGGTATATTATTTTTTTATTCTTCTATATCCAATGTTTATACGGTTCAAAATAAAAGGTTAATGATCATTTTAGAGTCAAATCAAGTGATGTTTGAAAAAAGTGATCCTTTTTATCACAAAATAAATCAAGGAGATTATTTTATTAATTCTATTAAGAACTTGTGGTCCGACAATTTTTATTAAAATAAAAAGGATTATGATTTGGAATTTATTTATAATGAGAAAACTCATGTAAGGGTTAATAATAGTGAACTAGAAAATGTGACACTTAGAATACTTATAGAATTATGAATAAAATAAATGAAATAAACCTTATATAATTATGTTTTTTCATATCAATTCAATTACCTAGAAGTGTATAAGAATATTTAGATAATGGTTGTTGTGTTTTATCAATTCTTGATGAATTATTCCAGTTCAAGTGGAATAGGGTTGGAGAATTTGTTGACAGATACTCTGAATATCCTATTATTATAAGTGTATGTGTATTTAAGAAAAAAAACAAATGATCATTATTTTATCACTAGAAATAAATATATATTACTTTCAAAAGGTTATAATCATAAAGATAGAGTAGATTAGGTAGAAACATTTTCTGATATAACTAGTTTAACAGATAATAGAATCATTCTTGAATATGAATCCTACATGAATGTTATATTATATCAGATATATGATAAATATTTATTTTTAAATGTATTTGTAATGGAGGATGTTTTTTGAACATCCTCATATTTTTGGAGACCCCCATTTTTACAATTATATTTTCAAACAACCCAAATCACTCTATGAACTTAAACAAGCATCTTGAGTATGGTTTGAATGATTTTGTTCTATAATATTATTAAATTATTTTAAGTAGGTATTGGAAGACTCTAATATTTTCAAGATAAAATAATCAAATTGAATTTTTTGTGTGTAAATGATTTTTTGATAATTTATTAAATTCACATGCCAAAAAATGTGTAATTATTTTTCTAAACATATGAAATATTTTTTAGAAATCATATGTGGCGGGTGAGTTAAACTATTTTCTTGTATTTAAAATTTATAAAAATAATTACGAATTGATTTAAACCTAATGAATTATATTCATGATTTTCATAATATATTTTTACTCGATAAAATTAATACATATTCAACTCATATAAACTCTAATTTTAAACAGGACTTGGATGAAGACACAAAACCAATTAAAACCAATTTATATAGAGGAATCATTGGAATTTTTCTTTTTCTAACTAAAATTATATTAAAAATTATTCTTTTAGTACGGATTTGTGACATATTTCAATATAATGCAAAATAAACTCATTTAAATGGTTCTTAAATGATTTTACGATATTAAAATGGAAATATTTCACATTAATTACATTGAAAAAAATATATATTTTTTTAATTTCATATTTGAATACATATTCAACATTGTGTCAACAAGATATGAAGAGAACCTGAGGAACCAACCACATTCATGGTAAATCCATAATATCATGGTCTAGTATTGAATAACTCTCTATAGATCTATCTAGGTATAATGATGAATACATTTAATCTAGATTTTTATAAGTTATAGAGTTGTAGAAGAAACACATCCTAATAGATTTTATATTTAATTTAAATCATGTTCCGATCATATGATATAAGTAAATCTCTATCAAAAATTTAAAATATCGAATATATATTTCTAGAATAATGTACCTTTATTTAAGAATAATTTGGAAAGATATCAGGAATGAAGGGTATTATCTAACTTGATTTTTTTTCATAAGAAATCAATTGGTATACAATTATAATAAACAATTTTCTGTTGAATGATTTTATTTTATTATATTCAAAATATTATTAATTAATTTTAATTAGATTTATTAATATACTAAATATTTTAATACGATAATTTATATAGAGTAAATATTTTATTTAATTATTTAATTTTAGATATTGATCCATAATTCTGATGATGAGTCAAATATCAATAGGATATATAGGTTAGTGAGTCATTATTATCCTTCACGTGGATATTATTTCTCCTAAAATTACAACAATAATATGGAATGTAAGATAGTTATACGATATAAACCCTTCATGACCAGTAAATCACTATCTTCTATCCATCAAAACCATTTTACCTTATCCATCAAACATTCAAATCTCTTTTGATAGGGACAACAACTAATAGATAATATGAAGTAACTTCTAACAAACAAAATCACTTAGGGACTATGATAAAATTTTTGAGTGCAAGGGATATCAAATTTTTCTAGAAATATGGTATGAATATGGTGATAAAAAAGTGTCTAAATGTTCAATTATGGGAATTTATTATGGATTAGAAGTGAAAATAATTTTTATATCAAAGTAAAATTAAATATTTTCAACAGAAACTATATTTCAATTTTTTGATAATATTGATATCATTAGTAAAAAAGTAAATCAGAATATCATTTCAATATCATCATTAATAATGGATTATGTATTTTTATGTCCATTTGAAGATATTTATGATTTTGACACATCCTTAATGATAATTTATGATTTCTGTCATGTGGAAATCACGATTTCCATTTTCTAAAATGCCTAACATGGAGAATAATTTTATAAATGACATAGAACCAAAAATAATGGTTCATATAATGTTTAGTCAGTCATCTATTTCCTATGAAATAGTGTGTTTGAGAAAATACTCCTTCAACAAGGTACTTTATTGTATCCATTTTTGATAGAGAAAACCATTAATTTAGAATGATATATTATTAATTATATGATCTATATTTTAAAATAAATTAATAAATATTTTACATTTCGGAAGTTGGTTAAACTCGGGGTTTTGTAAGGCCTCTTGTAATATGGAAGAATCCACTACCTCATTATTTCACACATAAATAGTGAATAGTTCTAGTGTATTAAAGTGAAGGGGAGTATTCTATAATTCATATTTAAATAATAAGTTGAGGATAAACATACTACAACTATGGGGGGGGGGTCATGTAATATGGTTGATGCTGATGAGGTTAGTACTCAAGTTTATACTCTCAATAAGAACTAGTTTAATGTATAGATACAATAAATATAAACAAAAATGAACTTCTATAGATAGTTCAATAATAGAGTGTGTTTTTGTTTATGATGAAATTCATGTTAGGGATATGGTTTTCCTAGGTGTTCACCACAAATCATGTAAAATTGTTAATATACCTATATTTTTTGTAAATCAACCATTTATTTCATTTATATTAGAAAATGTGATATCTACCATTTCAAGGATAGATAAAATTAGAAATTAGAAAACTATTTTTACTACATCAGGTAAAATCACACTCAATGAAATATCTCTGTATCTGGAGACCATTAAAAAGTGAGTGGATAATCAATAATTTTCATTAGTCTAAATGATGATGGTGATTAAGAGGATGAATAAAAAAATTATTAAACACAACTTTTTTCAACCTGAAGTAAATTAATAATATTTTGATAACCCTCTCATATTGAATAAGTGATGTATGGTGATGAAAATAAACATGTTGTTGATGTTTGTAGTGCCAAATTTCAAGAAGAATTGTTTTCTCTTATTCAATCAGATGATTCTAGTTCATAAATCCCCTAAAGAAAATTAAATTATTTAGATAAAAGAGATCTTGATAAATATTTTAAGGTAATATATGGAGTGGATTCATTATGGACTCGGGTACAATAATATAGAGTTGAAAAAACCATTCTCCGAGAACAATATATCTCAAAATAGGATTTTAGTGAGTTACATTTGTTGTTTATACCATTTTAAAAAAATTTAATTAGATTATACTCAAAATGAATCTATAATGATGTTCATGCATTAAATTTAAATATAATAAATTTTCTTTGAGGTTTCTCTGACAATAGATATAATGATATCAAACATATATTCTCTAAAATGTGATCATCTATCTTATGAGGTAATATAAAATCATCAATGATATTTTGTTACTGAAATTTTATGAATACGAATTGTTTTTAAAATGTATATTATAAATATAAATTATTTTTACATGGAAATTAGTTCATCGATAAAGGAAAAGGTACCAATTATATAGAATATTCATTTGAAGTTAAAAAATTAACTGTTTCATAATCAATGGATTGTAAAAAATGGCTTGATCATTAGGCAATAAATATGAATTATAGAAAGATAAATATTAAAATTTTCACCACTTGTTGATAAACAATTTTAGATTTCATTATAATTAAGAAGTAGTTGAATAATACGAATTTGGTAAGACATAAGAGTGTCAATCATTTTATAAATTATATAACCCTATATTCTCATGTTTGTAGTTTAGGTGGGTTTTCAGATATTAATTTTAAATTGATAAATATATTGATTCAGAATAATTCCATGAAAGGGGAAATATTTATTTTCAAGAAATTTATCTTATAGAGTATCGAAAAATTTCATTACATTATTAGACATCTATAAAAATAATTTTTTGAAGAATCTCAATATGTTTGTGGATACATTATACAATTTTAGTGGTAGATTACAACTTGGACCATCCACATCATGTCTTCATAATGACACCTCTTAGGAAAATAATGAAATATTGTATCCTTCTAAAATCTATGTATGGTAGAATATCTTTTTATATAAAATGGTCTATTAACTAGGCCTAAATGTTCCTCTAATTTTTCATTTATACATGTAAACCATTTTGATCTAGAATAAGTTCCACAAAGTTCTCTAAATATTCAGTCCACATTAGAATGATTTCTTTTGATATTATATTTCGATTTGTAGGATCTTTACTTACTTAACCCAATGTTGTCAGAGTAAGTACAGATTCTCATCTTCCAATATCTTCATTAGTAGTTGGACAACCTCAATAATTTATGATTACACCACATAAAAAGCGACCAATGACATGAAATTATCATAAATTTATAGTTGAGTTTTGTTTGAGTGAATGGAAGTAGTTAAAAATTTAAATTATTGTATAATTTTTTTGGAGTTTATTTATAGATTTATTTCATGTTTTTAATGTATTTTATTTATTATTTATTTATAAAACACTATCATGTTCATCTTATTTCTAATATATTTTTTACTTTATAATTAATATGGATATATAATTCAATACACTTCATTATATTCATTGATCATGTACTATATAATTTTTGATATATTTTTATTACTAAGCAGAGATCTAATTTATGTTACCTTAATAATTTAAAAATTTTGGTCATTATTTTTTGAATCCTATCAATACTATTGTCAATACACGTTTAAAAAATGTAATCATATTCAATATATCTTACTTAGTTAATTTACACTGAATTTTTATGAAAATAATTACATAATTTTTATTTTTCTAATTATTTGTTTATAAAAAATGGGAGGGAAAAAAGTATAATACAAAAAATTAAAATCTATTAAAATAAATTTCATCAAATATTTTTTATCATTAATTGTGTTTTTGGATCATAGAAAATGGGGAAATTGTTAGGTAGTCTGATAATTTTTTAACATATCTCCCTGTTTGATATGTAATATTGATACAAAAAAACCTACATTTTTTTTCTAATGAGTTTATTTTATGTGTTTCCAATTATACAAATTTATGAAAACTGAGTTATTTATTAAGGAAAAAGATACATTCATATATAATGATTAAGTTTATCCGTATAATATATCTTACACTACTTAATTATCTTACATGTAACATAACTTTCATATGAAGTAAAATTTGTGACTTCTTTGATAGTTTTATTCAACGATAATATATTTCTATAACAACCTGTAATTATAAAATAGGAACACCATGGTAGATATCATGTATGACACACAACAAAAATAATAGATTATGATATTTCATCCTAATATATTATGTTATTTTACTATTTAAATACATTAAATCTCTACGATAGTCGGGGACTCATCCAAGAGCAGTATGAAATAAAAAATTGTACGCTATAATTTTTTTTATTTAATTGTGTCTATTAAAAAATAATTGTTAAATTCGACGTTATGTAATGTAATATGTAAATTATTAATATAATAAAGTTTAAACCTGTATAAAATAAATTAAATGGTTTTCAATTGATTATAAATAATATTATAATCATTTTAAATAAAAGAAAAGTTTTCTAAAAAAATTACATTTCAAAGAAAATGGCTTTGTCTCTTCTGGTACACATATGTTAAAATTAAATTTTGAATTTTTTTAAATTTATTTGATTTAATATACAACATTTATAAAATCATCATATCAAAATTTTCAATAGGTGATTTTAAGGGATTTTCCAATAAAGATTAAATTTTAAATGAATAGCTAAAATATAATATTTACTCAAAAATTTATTTTTGAATAATATTTTTTAACAATTTAATCATATTTTTTATATTTTTTATTGTAAAACTGGTTCAAAAAATTTATAATAAATTAAAATTTGGTCATTAGAATAAATTTCATATTGAATTTTGATATTAAAAAGTTCTACACTTATGTGAATTTTCCCATTAGACACCCACCTTTTCCTCTCATCAACATGTGAGAGTTTTAATTTAATTATACTACATATGTGAATTGAATTAGGAAAATTAGATTCTATATTTTTAATCAGGATAATATATAATATCTAATAAGGACATATAATTATTTGACCAAACCAAATTGTGAAAATTGTAAAAATTCATTACCATCGATATGGTTAAAATGGTTCTTTTGATGGATTAATCTATGGTGTTAAGAGTAAAAATTCCCTACGATAATATAAAATACTAATTAAATGGAATTATTTATACCTTATAAAATATTCATTTTAATCCAAAGTCATTTAGAAGAAATTTTATTACAAATTCCTTTATCAATTAGAACTCATTTGGGAAATTATTTAGTAATTTATAAGAGGGTTCTTTTTCCCCATATATAAAAGGGAACACTCTTCCCTCACTTATTCACACATATGAAGAAATTTTTGTAAAACTAGATAAACCATGCCTCTAAATCTAGTAAAATATAATGTTTTATATTTTTTTATAAATACTATGATAATATATTTTTCTTTTAATCATATTTGGATCTTTTCCAATCTAGGCCTTGGAGAAAAACACTCCTACTACAAATTATCATAGCATAACCCATAAAAATGAAATAAATTTATTCATGATAACTCCATATCGAAAATAATTTACTTGAATCCTTTAAATGACATTTATAGCTCTAATAAAGCATATAGTGAGTATATTTTCCAAGTAATAGTTTTGTTTAAAAACATTTAGTGGACGATTTTTTAAAAATACCTTTGAAAACATATTTGAAATCATTTTTAATTATGTAAAAATAAATATTTGATATATATATAAATTTATAAAATTTAATATATTTGGATTTAAAAATATATCATTATAAAAAAATTTAATAATCATTTCAATATATATATAATTTCTAAAATTTCATTTTGAGAATACGTTTTCAAAATATTATATCATTAAAAATTGATTTTAAAAAATGCAATGAAAACATGATTTTTATAATCCCGTTGAAAAAAAATTCACCTTTAAAATATTATATTAATTTTAAAAATAATTACTATTTCAAAATAATATAATACCTTTGAAAATGTTTGTTCTCTGAAAATGCTATAATTCTTCTGAAAATACATATTAGTTTAAAAAAAATTCTTAGTAAATTAATCCAATTTTTTTTTCAAAACATATCACTAAATCATTTTTAAAAAAACAATGGGGCCACTTTAATCCTTTAATTTTATCAGTTATAACACACTTCTTGGGGAATGGGTTCACTCAAAAATTCCTTATCATGTTTAAACTGCCGACACTCCAAATTTTATAATGTGATTTGGATCTTGCCTTTATATCCATATATTCACTAGATGTTTCACTTTAAAACATAAAAATTTATTATTACATAGTTAAGTAATTATATTTATATAAATATATATAATTATAAAAATTCCTATGAAATCTCTTTAAATTTTTTTTACAACCAAATCTTATGACCAATAAACTTTAGAAAATGCATGTGATGATAATAAAGGAATGATTTAAACCAGTGTATTTAACGCATCATTGATAAAATCAACAAATTAATTTTTAATGTTGTTCCTATAAATTAATAATTCACATGCTCATATATATATATATATTTGATGTATTAATTTGTAGAAATAATATGTAATTTATGACCATAATTATGATAATGAAGGACATATATATAAAATTATATCTTAAAATGAAGTGATTTAATTACATGAAACAAGTATATGACTATACATTATTTATTAAATAAAATAATACTTTGATGATATATACTTACATCAATATATAAAATAAAGTATAATTTTATTTGAAATTATTTATTTCATTTACATAACTATATTCATGTAGAAATTAACTTCTTTTTATTCATAAAATTTAGGATCTTGAAATTTGATTCATCCACTTAAAATAAATTGTTGGGTTAAAATCATTAAAACATAATGTATTATACAAGAAAATCATAATGTTAAAATATATTAATATTTTTAAAATAATGAAATTTAAAATTTCGTAAGAAGGGTGTTTTAAAATATATTTTCTATGAATGAATAAATAAATGACCCCCCTCATAAAATGTATTTGAAAAATATAATTTTTTTAATATAATAAATATATCTATATATGATTCTGTAATATAAAAATGATATTTTGAATAGATATATATATATATAATATTTTTAAAAACAATTCAATCCCCTTTATCTTCTTGAAACAAAAAAAAGGATGTATTCTACTAGCTTGGGGTGTTCAGGATAGAAGGATGTAATGGACTTCTCCCTACATAAGGTGGTTGAACTAGTGTAGATTTTGGGGAATGTTGGAAATTATTGGCATGGATGTGGAACTAGTGAAGAGGGGTTCTCAATATAAGAAGATTCATATATATATATATATATATATACATGGTGGTCCATACAGGAGTTGCTTCAACTTATCTAAGAAGATGATATTTTCTTCTTCTATTGAATGAAAAAAATAGTACACACATATATATATGGGTCTCAAACGATACGTTTTAAAACCTTGAATTGATTTTTTTTATGTAACAAGCTGTGGGTTTTTAAAAAGAAATGTGAATTGATTATGTTTTATAATGGAAATACTCAATTCAACATTGATAAAAGAATATATATAAATATTTTATTTGTTATGATTCTATGAAATGAAAGTGTATCAAATGGTGATGGATATAGACCAAAAACCTTTGAATGAAGATCTATGTTATGGCCACTTCAGTGTCTAAAAATTTAAAATTGTTGGACTCTATAAGAAGGTTGACCTACACTTGATTTTCATTAGGGGAAAGAGGATTTGAAGGAAGAATCGATGGAGAAAGTGGATGGTCTGTATTATAGGACAATACTCAATTAATAGTATAAGAGGGAGGAAGAAGATTACATAGATTAATATTAGATAGTTGCGGTTATTTGATCAAATTGTCTAGATTTAAATGGATGTTTTAACAGCAGGTGAACAATACCCATATTAAGAGATCCCCTATCAAAAGTAAACTCCATTCACATATCCCATATAATCTAAATGATGGATTTTTCATTCCATCCGAATGTACTGGGGTGTGCTCTAATGAGATAATATTCTTCATCCTGTGTAAGATTTCACCTAACAAATGAATGTTTTGATCCTTACACAAGTGCCCTATCGCCATACTGTGCGCAGCCCATGGTACCTCAATTCCCAGTACCTTTCTTGATCCTTTCCTGTACTCTATATTTCCAAGCATATCTCCCATATTTGGTTGAGTATTCCCACCATTCTCCCACAACGTGGTTATGATAGACATGCTAGTTAGCCTGTATTGACTTATTTCATCATATTTTTTTCCAAAATAAATATCAAGAATAATGAATAATTATTTATTTAAAATAATTTCTGGTACATGAAGCCTTCTATATTCTAGTTAATTGATATGTTAATTATCATACCATTTTATTTTGATAAAATTCATCACTTTAATATTAGAATTACTCTTTATAGTATACATAATTACATATTTTTATTAATAAGAAAAATTTTAATAGTCTTTAATTTCATTCTAAATTAAATCATATACTTATATAATTTATAAGAATTTTTTTCAATGGATATATTTTCAATTTATTTATTATAAAATTTAACTTCCATTTGAAAACCTCATTTTCTAATTATTTTTTATAAATAATAATTTTTTATAAATAGAATTCTGGGAAGGTATCTTAATAAAATTCTTTAGTCCATTTTCACTCTCTTTCTCACAATGATGGTTGTCATATATCAAATACAATGTTCTTTAAGAATCATTCAATATTTAGGGCTCTTACTCATGGTGGATCCAGAAGAGTTTGAATATAATTAGTCTATTAAAATGTTCATTTCAACCGATTCCCTTTTATTACTCATATCACTAAATAGCTTAATGTTTTATTAATTATTTTCTATCATTTTTAATGAAATTTCCTCGTATCAAAGTACATTTCTATATCTTAATTTAAAGAAAATATACTATATTGTACTGTGGAATGATTTTTCAACAGTTTTATCATAAATTTATTGAGATATTACACAGTTTAAAATAATGGGATGTTAAATCCTCCCATCATGAAATATAATTTCATTCTTGTAATTATTTATCATTAAATTTTTTGATTCCCAGGATTTAAAAATGGAAGTTATAAATCTCAACCCAAACCAGTTTATTAGAATTTCTAAACCCAAAAATATCTATTCAAAAATTCTATGTGAACATATACCATTATCTAGGTCTTCATGGAATGTTTCTTTCATACAGAGAAAATTTCCATGAATTGAAATGGTACCACATGGAATTTTCAAAATACATCATCTCTTATTTCTCGATGAAACATGATCAATGTGGATCATAATGATGTAGACATCAGTAATTATTATAAAATGTGTTATTTTAAAAATATAATTTTTGAACGTCTGGGTAAACAATGTTTTGGGAAAATAATCTTATTTTCTGGTCCTCAATTGTCTGAAAATTATCCATGATACATCCATAGATAAATCAATTTATGATTTGAGGTATACTAGTTGGATATTTGTCAACCTTCTCTACATATCCTTAAAAATTGATGAGTTCATTGTATGACTTAGAGTATAAAATTATTAAATCAAAATTTTAATATCTTCCACATTAAGAATAATAAGAAAGGAGATAATACATGATTTATTTGTATACAAACCATGATACATGAAATAAATGGTGAATATAGAGGTATTAGATTCCTCGTAGAGTTATTTTCATGTGACATGGATGATGGAAAAAGATATAAAGTCATATTACGGTGAATTACCAACTATTTATGATATTAGATCCTCTATAAGAGAAAGAATATTTTTTATATCTTTCCCCTCTAATTTAATGTATTCTAATTAGTATGAAATTAATTGAGTAACAAGGTCTCTTATAAATTATTATATTCTAGTAATGGATTGTTTTTAAAATCCATTCTATTTCTAAAAATTCATCTAAACCATTCCTATAGTACCAACTCTAATGCATTAAGACCCATACATCTGGATTGGGTACAAAATAACTTTTTATGTATCATATAATGAAATTCAAAATATAAGTCCAGTATTCAACTTACGATCTTTTCTGGTCTAGGCCTTGGGGTAAAAGGACTCCCATTCAAAATTATAATAGATTATAGAATAAATAAAAGTTATTGGTATGAATTTTCTTATACTGGTTCCTTATCAAAAATAATATCCATGAATCGTATAAATGACACTGTACATTTTTATATATCATATTATTACAATAATTTCCATGTAAGGGGTTTTTTTTAAAATCTAGGGAAATAATTTTATGAAAAAACATTTTAAGAGTCAATTTTATTCATTTAAAATTTTAAAATAATATATAAATGATATATATATATATATTGGAAAATATATTTTCTAAATTCTTCAAGATATAACCTTTGAAAAAAAATTAAATTACCTTTTTAAAATACAAATTATTCTAAAAATATCATTTTGATTACTCTTTTTCAAAACATAATAAACTAAAAATTCATTTTAATTTTTTTTAAACTTTATTTTGAAAATACATTTGATAATAATTAATCCTTTAAAATATTATAGTTCATTTGAAAATATTTATTATTTTAAAATATTATAATAAATATGAAAATACTTACTCTTTGAAAATTATATAATTCCTATAAAAATACGTACAACCTGAAAATTATTTTCATAATTAAATAATCCATTGATATTATAAAAAATTATTTTAAAAAATTTAAATAAAACACACCGTGTCAATTGAAACATTGTTGGATGTCTGAGAATTACCCTCTTATTAGGGGATGGGTTGACTCCCTATTTCTTTATCATGTTCGAAAAGATTAGGTTCCAAATTTTATAAAAACATTTGATATTTCCTTTATATATATATTCACTATATTTTTCACATTAAAAACCTGAAAATTAATAATGAAATATGTACATGATTATATTTAAATAAATATATTAAAATATAATATTTCATATCAAATGAAATAATAAATTTGTTACAAATTAATATAATGAAAAATATCCATTACACACGTGCCTGAAATGTTAATAGAGGAATGATTAAAACTCATGAATTTATAGTTTCAATCATAAACACATAAAATAAATTTTAAAAGTATTTCCCATAAATGGATATTGCACATTCAAATATAGATAAATAAATACCTATACATATTTATAATGTTTGATATGTAATGAATAATCCATAACATGCGGGCATAATTAGGATCATGAATGTAATGTATGTAAAATTTTAGATTAAAATGATAATATTTCATTACCTGAAATAATGGTGTTTTTATAAATTATTTCATTAATAAAATAATTCTTAAAGATATAGGATTTCACATTTACAAATAATCAGAAATAATTTATACTGGAAATATTTATTTCATTTACATAACTATAAACATGAAAATTATAAATTTTAGAAGGCAAACTAAATGTTATATGAGGTTTGTGATAACTTTTTAAAATCAATGCTTAAATTAAAATCATTAAAACATTAGGTTTTATATTATCAAATCATTATTTAAAAATATAATATCATTTTAGAGTAAATAAATTTTCTCTTCCATAATAATGGGGTTTTAAAAAATAGTTCTTTATAATGAAAAAATAAATAGCCTCTTCATAATATTTTTTCAAAAATATAAACATGATATTAGAAAACAAAATACCCGCATATATTTATATGAATAATATAATCGTTAAATTTGTAATTAATATATAAATATAAATAATAATTAAAATAATGGATCCCATTACCTTTTAGAAACTTAAACTAATTTTTTTTACTTTCTTGGGGTGTTTAGACCGGATGGTGGTAATGGTATTTTTCCTATTTGAGTTGGGTGAACCTATGGAACGGTGGGGAATGGATGATAGTCATGGCTTGGTTTATTCATGGATTGAATAGGTGTTATACCAAAAAAAAGCCTATATATATATATAGATATATGGAGGTTTGTATTGTCATTTATCCATCTTGTACGAGAACCTATAATTTTTTTCTTCCTTTGAATGAAACAATGTGAACCTATATATATTTGGTCTCAAATGATGTACATTAAATCCATATTTTATATGCATATAAAAAATGAATAAAGGGTTTTCCAGAATGACAAAATAAAATGAATTTTATTGTAATGGTAATAAGTGATTCAAAAATGATAAATGTTTATGATTAAATTTAGAATTATCAAGATTCCTTGTAAAGAATGTGTTTCCACTAATGATGGATGTAGGATGAATACATGAGAAATATGATCAAAGTATTAGTTTTTTAACTATGGTTTAATTGATATTGGTTGGATATTGTTAGAACGATTCCTTGAAATATCATTTTCCTATGGAAAAGGAGGGTTTTAGGGAAGAAAAATGGAGATGGTCATTGGTCCATATTGTGGGAGAAGAATGTGTGAACATTGAGTGATGGATGAAGATTACATCATGAAGGAAGATTGGAAGGTTGTGATTTTTAGATTGAATAGTCATGATATAAATTATTATTTTTAATAATGGGTTAATGTTACATGTTTTAAGTGATCCAACATTGAATGGAATAATTGTTCACTTTCACCATATATGCTAAGATAATTATTTAGCCATCCAGAACTATCAAATGGAGTGAACTCTCGGGTTTCCTTAAAAATTGTCTCATGAAGTATTTGACATAGACTTTGAATTTCTTAGGAATTACCCATGGGATCTATCAGCACATTGTCCCCAAACCATGCATCCTCTATATAAGGCCCCAAAAGACCCCCTATATCTGATTTCTCTGCCCAAAGATGGTTCTCCCTGATGTTTGAGCACACCCAATGTTCTCCCAATATGTGGTTAACTTGGCTAAGCTAGTTATCCGAGATGTCATTATATTTATTAATTTTTCTAGAATATCAATCATGTAAAGAAGAATAATTATTTCTTTAAAATCATTAATATTTTTTTATACTATTTCATAAAATGTTAACTTAAGTTTAATGAAAATTCTATTAATTTTTTTTAAATTTCATCACATAATTATGTACATTATTCTTTATTTTCAACAGATTTACATAAATTTATAATATCATTCTAAATTTTATAATATATATACTTTATAATAAGGGTATCAACGATTGTATTTTCATTTTATTATAACAAAAAATTATCTATTATTTGAAAACCTCAAGGGATATTTCCAATGGCCAAATAATAATTTATTATAAATATCATATATAAAAGGAATGTTAATAAATATACTCTACATGATTGAGAATATCATTCTTAAAATGATGACCTCTTTGTTTCCTTGATTATGTGAGCTTTTTATCCTTCCCTTTGGAAGGTCATTACTCAGGTAGGATCCAAGCGAGTATGAATAAAATTTGGATTTTATAATATTAATTGAATCATGCCCTATTTTACTACTAATTGATATTATTAGATTAATTTTATATTGATTATTTATACAATTTTTTAATGAAATGTTCTTATATCAATGTCTGAGATCATATATCTTTTTATATAAAATATTCTATATTCTAATTTTGTTTGTGTTTTAAAGACTTGCCTCATTTATATAAATGAATCATAAACACTTCCAGGTTTTTTGATGTAACCCATTGGCTCTAAAATACCTCTAAAATTGTATCCTGTAAATCATATTGAATATTTTTGATCTTATGGTCTTCCTAAATGTATAGCTTTGGGGTCCTTAAGAGGAAATCGTGAGGAGGTTTCTATAAGAAAAGGTAAACTTTATAACAAATGTCGTTCAATTATTTTCTATTTTACAACATTAAATTATTCATTATCAATTACAATATAATAAATCTAATATATTAAATATACATAGATATTATAATGTTAATAGAATAATAGATTTCCATATATTCTTCCATCAAATCGAAATAAAAACTTTTGATCTTGTGTATGATGATATGCCACTCAATGAATAAAAGTAGTTTTTTTTTATCATCAAATTTTAAAGATCAAAGTAATTATATGATTAAAATATTTTTAGGATATTTATTAAAAAAATTACACTCATTTAAATATTATTTAATATCAATTGTCATTCCTTACAATATGTTGGAAAGAAATAGCATCACTCGTGTGCACGTGTGGACTGGTCTCTCTATATAGAGATATCAAATGTTATTTAGTTCTTTTTACATGGGTTGTAATGATGAAATATTTGAGTAATAAAAATGAAATATATGATATTATAATTATTTGTAAAGATAAATTGATATATATTTTCATTTCACTCTATCCATAAAGAAAAATAGAAACAACAATCATTTTTATACATCAGCTACCATCTCAAGGAATAATGTATCTCATTTTATATTTCTAAAATTCAATGATTAATCTAAATTAATATATACATAATATATATGTAATCTATATTAGGGTTAAAATTAAATAGATTATGTAAAAATTATCAGATTAAGATGATTAAAATTGCTGAACTAAAGCATACACAGAAAAATGAAGCAATTACTACTTGATACATTTATTTCAATAATTAATTATTAATAAATGAGAAATGAAAGACTATAACTAAGTCATATATAGTATTAAATATATTACTATGTTATTTAATATAAAAATAAAAAATACTTATTTTTTATACACGATTTCCCTTCAAATATGATGTGTGTCAAACCTGAAGTAAGGGTTTATCATCTTAGTTTTACTTCTAAGACATATACACCATATTTACCACTTATTACTTTGTGTGGAATATATAACAAAACTCCTGAGGTGTTATATCATGAATATATTCCTCTTCATGGTTGTAAAATTTTTAATTTGAATTCATTTATTTTATTGGGGTTACAATTCAAAAGTCACCGATATTATAATGAGTTATTTCAAAATATCATCATCATCTGTGATTGTTTTTATATTATTATCCATTAAAGGAATTATCTGATATTTATATCTTAAATTGAAAATATTTTATTCTCATATGTTTATTGATGAAATTTATCAATTTATATTACCAATTTCCTACTCATTGGTATATAAAATTAGTGTAGACCCATTTTCAAGAAAATATAACTTTAATAATCACTTCAGAAATAAAATCCATTTCATCAAAATCCATGATTTATATTTGGTATAAAAAATTTATTAATCACTTAAAAATAATTTACTAAAAAAATAACAAATTTTACTTTTTATAACAAATTTTTCAAATAAATCATCATTAATTTTCAATATATGGCCCATTTGGCAATAACTAAAAATGTCAAAAGAATTAATGTTTTAATATGAACGATATAAACATAAATTTTTACTATAAAAATCACTCTATGATTTATGTATTATTTGACAAGTCTTAACTATTTATTTTCAAATAATTTTTTTTAATTTTTTTAACATTTTGTTTTATAAGATTATTCTCAAAGATAAAAGGTTATTTTCTTGATGAATGTGTTTAATTATATTTTTATGGTATTTATACTCATTAATAACATAAAACATTTTGTATACTTATGAATCATTAGAGTTTTTTTTATTAAATAATCCTTATTATTCCATTTTATGGTTTATGATCATTTTGATTTAGGATGACTTATTTTACTTTAATTCACCATATTAATCTAAATGGATTTTGATTATGTATATTTTATTAGGGGACGTATTAATGAATATTATTATTGTTTTTAGTTATATTATTTTTTATAATATTTAACCACATTCATAGGATTAATACATTAGAATAAGTACATTATGATTATGTCTCCATTATAGTTATCCACCAATGTATTGGCATATCTCAAAAAAAAATCATTTTTCCAAATGATATGTGTTTATACCGATGGATTTAAACTATCCTAAAGATGGTCTTGATAGTTTCAATTATCCATTGATATCCATTCACTCATTCTGAGATTATTTATTTATATCTATGTGATTGTTAAATTACTTATAACATCTATGGATATGTATCATGATGATTTGATTATATATATTTATATATATATATATACGAATTTATATGATCGTCATTCATTTCTAACACATTATTCCCATTTTATTGATCAAATGACATGTTTTTCATTTACAAGTCATTACATATTGATTAAAATTATTTAGTAATGATATCATATATTTAATTCTTGAACTTATAGTGCATCTAAGAACATCAATTTATCATTTTTTTTCCAAGATTTAGGGTTATTTTTTCTCATTTATATTTTGTGGTAAATTATGATTAATAATATAGTTCATAAAGATAACATTATTTTTATTTTATTTCTCTAATTTTAATTTTAAATTTAAGTATATATATAGATAAAAAATAATACAAAACTAATAAATAATTTTGAATGAAATTGGGTATACTAGCTCTAATGTAATTAAGTATACAATATCTATGATCTACAAGGGTCGAGGTTATTATTTTTGGTATTAGAGATAGTTTATTAAAATCATTTAGAATTAAATTTTGGAAAATGTATGCTAGTAAGTATAACTATATGATAAACTTTGAAGATAAGGTTAGAAGAAAAAACTACATCTTTTAAAAAGAAGATAATATGTGGTTTATTATATAAATATATCCATTTCATTGTTATACAATCAGACATGATTTTTAAAATGATGTAACAAGGGGAAATACCACTAAAAGGGCCCATTAGGATTGAATATATCGTCCCATGGTGCAAAAAAATGGCTTTATTTTTCACCTGGTTTGACACTCCTAAGAGATATTCTTAGTGTAATTCACAATATATTAATAATAAATTATAATGCATCTGAATGTTCATTAATAATTTCGAAACTGTCAAAAAGAAACAATTTTTATGATTATGAGATTATCCATGAATAAATTTTTTATTTTATTCAAAGTATTTCAATAATTTTTGGATTATAAATTATTTAACATATTATTATCATTTAATCTATTGTATGGATTTTTTAAATGGATTCTATTAGAAGATATGTGACCTATGTCAATGCATGTTATCCAAAGAGTAAGAATGATTATTTCCCTGATAATATAAGGAAAATATTTCAAAGGGATATACATTCCAAACCATTCTCATCATATGACTTTTTTATATCATCTTTTTACCCTTCAAACAAATAATTATAAAATTATTTTTTTATTGAATGGAAGATAGATAATAGTATGATGAAATAAAAAAATAGACAAGTGGGTGAAGGGAAATATGGGTTTTCCCACTTGTGATAGTAGTGGAAAGAAACACCCTAATTATTTCCAAATAGGAATGAGAGATGGATACATGTGTGGATAAAAATTAATCAATTATCCTATTTCAAGGGGAAAGAAATATATGTCCATTGTCTAATTTTTTAACAGTATAAAGATAGATAACTATGAAAATGAAATCCCAAAAAATTAATGGAATATTTCTAAAAATAATTAATGGGTTCATTTCCAAGTTTTATAAATTAAAAATTACTTGTTAGAATTATTATTCTGATTGTGTTTTTATTATATAATAATTTCATTATATTATGTTATTAGTTATTTAATTTTTATAAGAACCCTGAAATTTATAAGGATTGTTCTATAGGAATAATTTTTTAAGGATTTGAGATCATGTGTTGAATGGAAACTATGAACAAGAGTAGGTATTAAGTAGAAAGTTAAACCTCTTGGAAAATAATAATTAATAGAGGATAAACCTTAATATTTTCATAACATTGAGACAATAATGAGATGTTAATAAGATAATTTGAGGGAGTAAGAAATTACTTAGACTTTTAACGGTTTTTATTCATATTTTACATATTTTACTTAAAGTATTTAATTATAGGTTATATTATATTACCTCAAATTTTATATTTGGTAGAATAAATGTTTTTAATTAGGTTATATAGTGATTAATGTATTGAAATAATTGAATGAGACTATAAGTTGGTCTTTATGTTTTCTTGGGAATATAATATTGAATTAGTGGCATTCATTTAAATTTTTTTACATTAAATTTGGATTGAGATATTTTTTATAATTCATATTTTAACAATATATGTAATCTATTAATTTTATATTTCATTGTCAATTGTTCAATTTATATAACAATTTTTGTTTTGGAAAAAATTTAGAGATATGAAGAATGGTCTATCATTCTAATAACCACTTAAAATGTCTGTGGTAACAAAAATTCATTTTGGATACTCATTTCATTGAGTATGAAAGGAAGTGGGAATTGATAAGAGAATAAACAAGGGATGAAATTGTGTGGATTAAATAGAAAGATATAATCTATGTATATTTTCATATGTTTTTAGTTTATATTGTAATAGAATTTCTCATCACTTGGAAATTATCTTGAAAAAAATGGCATCCTAGTTACATTATTTTTTTTAATAAAATGGTCTCTTAACTCATCAAATATTTATATTTTCTTGGTTTTTATCCTCTTTAGGAACAACTCATTTCATCTTATTAATGATATTTATCACCCTAAAAAATTATTTTTTATTTTCATCAATGATTATATTTTCATTTCCCACCAATTTTCTCTCATTTTGAAATATAGTTATTTGATTATTCTAGAAGAAATTCATACTTCCATTTACCTATTATAAAAATGATGTTTTTTTAACCAATTTTTTAATATTGGTTTCCAAATAATATAATTTCATTTTTTAGAACAATTGATTATATATATCAGAAATAAATTCTGTAGAAACACTTTTTTAATAGGGTGACATAAAAACAAAAGATTTTAAAATTAGTCTATAATGTTAAAAAAACATGTATGACAGATAAAACCAATCATATAATAGAATATAACATCTCAAAACATTATAATACTTTAATTTCCATATTTTAATTTCTATGATAATTTTCAATGCATGCAACATCATGTTTAAACATAACATGATACCCAATTCAAATATTATTATTTAAAAATGACCATTATAACTCGACTTTTAAATTGGTAGGTATGAATAATAATAATTAATTATTAAAATAATATTGATTAAAATGTATAAAATCAATTAAATTGATATATGTTGATTCTAAATAAAAAATCATTTTTATTTAAATGAATTTTTTTTAAAAAAATCCCATTTTTCTGAATGGGAACAGTTTCACCAATTATTTCACACATATAATAAAATTAATTATTTACACTTTTTTGAAAAATAATTTGATAAAATTAAATTAATTTTTTAAATCATCATAGAAAATTACACTTTTATTCTTTTATATAATTTGAATGGAAATTTTTTCGTAAACATTGAAAATATAGATTTTCCCAAAAAATGTTCATTCATTTAAATTATATAATAATTTAAATTATAGGTTGTTTTTTTGAGGTAAAATTAGATAAATTAAATTCTAATAAACAAATAATATTTTCATATGGTATAATTATACTTCTAGAAATATTATATTGCACCTAACTTTTTAATTTCCAATAATTTATTAACCAATAATGCCAGTCATGTGTTTGAGTGGACTCCTTCCATGAAATTGTGATGAGAATTTATTTTCATTTTATGTTTATATTTGTATTAATAAAGAATTATTTTTGTGAAAAATTTATATTTATGAGAAAATAATTATTTTTATTTTTACATTAATATTTATTTACATTTTTTTCAATCTTTTGTGAAAAAAGAAAATTATTTTCATGAATATGTGTGGACTACCATATCCATAAACTGTGTAATCAATTTTATGTTTCTAGAATATATTTATTACACAAACTAAATATACAATGAATATATATGATATTTATATCATGGTTAGAATTTTGGAGTTGATGTATCCATAATCGAGTTAAAAAAATTATAGAAAGAAAACATACATGGAAAATGAAGAAATTATCAATTGAAAGTGTGAGTTTGACAAATAATTATTAATAAATTGTTCATAAAAGACTATAAGTAATTAATATCTGATAGGAAATATATGAATATTACTTTTTGATATATTTATAAAAATATATATTTATTTTATAGGATGTTCATATTCCTACAAAGGATGTCGTACTTGATGTAATGTTTTCTAATCTCGCTTTTACTTCCATGAGATATACGCTATATTAACCACTTATTTCATTATGTGATATATATAATGAACATTTTGAAATTTTATTGCATGAATATATTTTTATTCATTGTTTTTATTGTTTTATTTGTTGTTATTTCTTACACATGTCTTAGAATTCATATGTTACCAATGTCGTAAGGGTTTATTTCACAGTTTCATCGCAAATAAAGATTTATTTTATTGAAAGTCTACATTGGGGGGATTGTTTGATATTACTATCATAAAATAAATATATTTTCTTATAATATAGTTATTCATATATTTTTCCATGTAATAGTGAATTTTTTTTCATACCTTATTACTTAAAATTATTTAGAAAATATTTTTATAAAAATTCAACCTTATTCATCTCTTCATATAAAAGACCTCATTCGAGAAAATCCATGTTTTCTAAATTTTTTTTATAAATTTTTTCAATCATTTAAAAATTATTCATTAATAAATATTTAAACATTTTCAACTTTCAAAAAATGTTTGGATATGAATATTCAAGTCTTTTTCAAAACATGGTATGTCTATCTTTTACAAAAAATTTGAAAAGAATATTTTTATTTAACGTGTGTTGTGTTTATAAAATTATCCACCATCACGAGGAATAAATTTTTCAAATAATATTTTGAATGTTTTCAATGGTTATTCTAATGTAAGGGATTATTCAAAATTTTATAGTCTTTTTAAAATGAAATATTTGAAATGAAATTTCTATTTTCCAGAAAAATGTTTTTATTAACATTTTTATGTTTTCTCCATTTTAAAAGTAAATCAACAAAATATTTTACCTATGATCCTCTATGTATATATCATATTGTAGTCATTATTATTCTTTATTATTATGGATTATGATCAATTTTTCTAAGGATGTATAATTTTATTACCATTCACAATTTTACATCAGATGGATTATGTTTATGTTTGTTTTATTGGGGAATTTATTAATATTTTTTATCTCACTTTTTAATTATAATGTGGAAAATTATTATATTTAATAATATTGATATGAGAAATTCATTAGATGTAGTATGTCTTAGATTGGGTGTAGTTACAGATAGCCCCTTGATGTATCAACATGTCAATTGATATAATTCAATTTTCCAATTTAGATGTGTTTCTGCACAGATATTTAATATGGTTAAAAGATGGTATTTATAGTTCAAAATGTTGATATTATACATTCCCTATTTATGATATTAGTTATTGATGTAAATTTGATTATTATATTAAGAATAATATCTATGGATATGTTTCAGTCTCATGTGATTATATATATATTTATGTGTATTTATGTGATCATTATATATTTCTAATATATAATTCCCAATTTACTGATCAAATAGAATGTGTTTTAGTTAGTTACCTTGCCATATTGAAAAATCTTATTTATTCATGATATCTACCACTGTATGATTGTCCTTATTTATTATAAGATCTCTCCGATTTCTTATGTTTTATTATCCCTGTTATTCTAGGATGTTCTTTCAGATTGATATACAGTGATACTCAATATGGAAAAATGGAAATATCAATGAATTAACATTGCATATTTTATGTTTGATTATGTATAATTTTAATTTAAATTATCTATCTAGTTTATGAATACCTTAAAAATTTTCAGCCTTATGGGATGATATATCATGTATCTAGTGACAACGTAATAATGTTGACATAGACTCCAGACTACTAGGGTTATAGTTGTTATAATTTTATCATACGAATGATGAATATTTTGTTTTATTTTTTTTAAATATTATTTGGAAGAGAATTTAGTGAATTATTCATATTATTAACTGTAAAATCATAAAATTATGACTCTATAGGAATCAAACTATTCAGTGAAAATAAATTATCATATTCCATTGAAATAGTATCATATTTAGAAGAATTTATCATAAACCACAGTAAAATCATGTAATTATACCTAGAAAAAGATTTGCAGTGTTTTATCATTCGATGATATTAAGAAATATATCGTACAGAAAGAATTATATTATATGTTTATCTTAAAATGTATAAGCTATTACGAGGATCATCATGATTTTCTTTCATTATCACATTCTCTTGATAAATAATATCTTGTTTTTATGGTAATAATAATTTGAGTTATATAAATAAAAAATATTTATTTGGATATATTATTTTCTCAATGAATATAGAGATCTGAAGAAGAATATTTCCAACATCACCACTATGGAATAATATTTTATATTTGTGAAAACATGGAAGCATTCAATTAAGAACCTCTCAAATAAAATTATCAATGGATTATTTATTTAACATTGTGATTTTTGGAATGGTTATGGTCAAAATCAATGTAATGATGTAAATAAAAACATTAGTCACTATATTTATGAATGATATATACCTTTAAATATGAACACTATGATAAATAAAATAGCAATCACAAGTAAAATGATAGAATCACATACAAAGATTTCATGTCTTGCATACAAGTTTTTCTACTATTATAAATAAACCTATAGATATAGGTTTTAATGACAATTCAATTTTATAAATGTCTTTATCTATTGTATGTTTCTTCTTTTAAATTTGTGTTGCATCATTACTTCAAATTGTATTCATCTATATTTCATTTTCACTCTTTGTATTTTAATTTTCTGAGGCTATTGTTATTTCATATAAAGAGATATCTAGGTTAAAATATCTTGGAATGATTCATCTAGTAGAATATGATTTCACTCAATTGGTAGATCTTGAAAAAATGGTATCATAGTGATAATTAGAATAATTCTATAGGATACTTTTTGTGGAGTTTACTCAGAGATTTATTTATCCCAGAAAATAATAAATATCTTATTCTTGGTATTTTTATTCAAGGATATTATACTTTCTCTACATGATTTAAATTAAGAAAATATCTGATACTATATAACATAATGTTAGTGGTTTCAAATTTAATAAAATTTCTGGAACAGAATTTATCCCTCTTGATTTTGCTGTTAGAATATCCTTGGTAGAATTATATCAATTTCATGAATAATTTTATTAATCATAATGACGAATATTTTTTTTGTAATATGCCTCATGATATTTTTATAACATATTATTTTATTATTTTTGATTTTAAAATGAATTTTTTAATCGAATATTATGTTCCACTATTTCAATGTAGAGAAATTTTTATGATATATTATTAGAAAAATAAATTTCAATCAAATTATTTTATATTTATCCTGAAAAAACATATAGACATATTTTTTGAGATATGAAAATTTTGTTTCATATGATAATGATTGGTGAAGATCATTAAATTTCGATATTATAAATAGAAAAATATTAGCAGTAACTATAATAACATAACATAAGTATATGAGATATTTAAATATATGTTTATTTTAAAATTATTTATGTATTAATACATTAGTTGCTACATCATAAAATCATTTCATTTTTGAAACTAGGAAACCAATTGACTAGAAATTTGTTATGAACAAAATATTTATTTACATAAAGGCCAATAGGAAACACATTATATTATCCATGTTCTTTAGTGGGAGATTCATGAAAAATCTAATAGAATCTCAAACAAGGGGTGTTAAAAGTATACTCATATATCTTAAAATAAATTAATAATATAAAATATATTTATTTTCTAGATCTCAATTTATTTTTGTGGATATAAAAAACAAATGATAATTTTAAGATGATATTTAATAAAATAACATTTCATTGGTCATATTAAAATAACAATTTCAATTTATAAGCACCCTACAATGAATTTATGATACAAACACATAAATATAGGAAAAAACCTCATCTGTGACTAAAAAAATAAGGATGATATTATTATCAAATTCATTGAAATACAAGATCAACTTACTGATATTTTTCAAAAAAAATTACTATTTTAAATATTATAAATAATTAAATTATATATGGGTATAATAATTTTTTAGTGATTAATATACTCTTATAGATTTACAATTTCTAGTCATTGAAGAAATATTTCCAAAAGTGGGAGGACAATTTTTTATTTTTATATATTTTTTAAACCTCATTGTAATGAATTATTTTTTTCATAATAACATTTAATATAAATTATAAAATATACATTTGAAATATTTTGAAAATATATTATATGTATTTTTTATTTTATATTAACCTTAGTAGTAATTAAATTCCATGAGGATCCATTTACTTCTTTTTTTAAATCATACAAATTTTTCCTGGGAAATCCCCTTCTTTTTTGAATTTCATTTAATCTTACAAATGATTTTCATTTTCTATTAATTATTCCTTGTCCTTACTCTTCTGTGAGACAAACTATTTAGAAATTTATATTTCATGTATTTTAAAAGGATATTTTAGACATGATGTCTTACACTCATATTTTGATCATCTTTAGTATTATTATTAGAAATTTATGTTTTTAATTATGGTAGACTCTTTATGAAAGAGGATGTTTTGTTTATCAAACTCATTTATAAAATGCGTTTATTTTCAATGATTCACTATGGATGTTCAATTTTTTTATTATATTATCTTGAAACATCATCATCAAGAGATTATCATTGAATTTTATCATAAGGTTACATATGAAATGGTGTTTTTACATTTTCTTGAATACATTGTTCCCCTTTCTATATTATTATTACTATATTTACATTTATAATATATAATGTGAGATAAATGTTGTATTTATATTATTATAAAATTGTTACAAGATATATTTTTTCTAAATTAATAGAATTTAAGTGCATTATAGAAAAATTTTATATATATGATTCCTGATGTTTGTGAGAGATAATTTAGTAATAGGAATACTACATTCTAAATAGTCAACACATATATTAAGGTATGGTTTTTTCATGAAAAAAACATGGTGTTTTCAAATTTTATTCATTCAATATATATTTTTCCCATTTTTTACTATATTTTATACTTATGGCATAAACTTATATGTTTATATTTTGCCTTCGTATGATTCTGTCTTTGCAAATCATGATGATTGAAACATTTGGTAGATCTTTGATAGTTTAATCCTATGGTGTGTTTTTATTTGGATTAATGTGTTGAATTTTTTATACTAAATTTATTTCTATTGACTTATTCCTAATGTGGAAAAAATATTTATGAAAATTATACTTAATTATTTTTTATTTATTAGATAAATTAAATTTTTTATTTTGAAGTAATTTTCTTTTGTATATTGTGATTTTCATAAAATTATATATTGTTGTTTCAAAAACAAATTTTGAAAAATATATTTTGAAAATAATAATACACTTTAGTAAAATTCATTGAACATGAATTTTTGTTTTTGTTTTTATTTTTTAGAATATAATATTTTATTTTAATTTTCTAGTGAACTATATTGTAGAATTTTAGTCCAGATATTTTAGAAGTCACATTGAAGTATATCATGTTTAAGACATGGTAATTATATGTTAATTACAAGTTATTGAGAAATTTCATATGTTACCATTTGAGTTTTTTAGGTAAAACCCAAAATTTTAAAAGTTAATTAAGAATAAAAGAGATGAGTTAAAAACATTACAAATGAGATGGAAATATATCCACATTTACCTTTCAGTAACATAATATATTTTAGAGACAATTTTTTATATTTTTAATTATGTTTTTCATATTAATTGCTATTTTTTTGTTCTTATTTTAATATTACTACTTTTTTATAGTTTTAATTTTCTTTTTAATCCCGCATTATATATTTATCTTGATGGATATAATAATATTTTATTCTAAAATACAAATTTAAAAAATGTCTCACAAGTTAAGAATTATTTTGGTTTTTTTGAATGAACTGGATATAGGTATAGTGATCAAATCTATTGACACATTTTTATTATAAATTCCATAGTATAGAACATGCATGAATTGGTTCTAGGAAAAGAACCTACATTGACATTATGATAAAAGAAACACATTCCTACTGATTACAAATGTTGGTAATAATATTATTTAAAAGTGTTTTTTATTTTTATCTAATACACAATGATATTTTTTAATTAAATTGTATTAAATTTGTTATTAGTTTATATATTGGTTTTTTAGTTTCAAGGAGATTAATTTATTATTTCTAGAAATTTATTTTTTCATGGTTGTCACATTAGAACAATTTATTTTCAATATTTTGAAATCTTTATGTTCGATTTATGACTTAAATTTACCCACACATGATGTATCCATGAATTTAGTATACAAGTCTTTTAGTAGTTTTATATAAAAACTCTACAATTCCTATAAATATTTTTTTGAATGTTTATTGAGTGATTAATCAACATTAATAGATATTTATTTTTTTAAAATTATAATTTTTTCTCCTAAAACCCATATGGATATATTTTCTATTGGGGTTATTAAGAATACATAAGAAAATATAAATTGGAATGTTATCCCATTTAAAAATAGTTATGTGTAGTGGTTTCATCATTCTAATTGTCTTCTAATGTTTGAAATTTACTTTCCAGACTTTTATTAATCAGGATATATACAATCAAATATCCCACTTCTTGTAGTTCCACTTGAAGTTAACCATGATATATCGACAAATCATTGAGATTACTTGGTGAATATGGAATGGCAGTTAATTTTTCATAATTTAAACCTTCCTTATTATTTTTTGGGATTTAATGGTACACAAATTAAGACTCTGTTGTTTATAAATTCATAATTTTCACTGTAAAATATTGTAATAGTTTAGAAATGTTTCTTTGGTACATATCAACTTTCTATTCCTAATTGATCATTATATAGATGGATATCTATGAAATAATTTTGTAAATAAAGTGTTTTATTACTTCAAATATTATTTTTAGGTCCCCCCATTATATATAAACAAATATTGGTTCTCCATCAATCCATATAATCGATACAGAAGTACTATATTTTAAACACATATAGTCAACCACCTTGTTTTACTTCCATGGAGGATAATGTATCAAGGAATCATAATCCTTGATTAACTCTAACCATATCATTTTGTTCATGTCCACATCCTTATATGGGAATATAAATGTCATCCCCTTCTTCTCATTATATATATCACACATTTATGTATATATATGATTCAACCAATTTTTCATTGAAAAATTATCTACACTAAATCTAGAACTTTAGTAATTTTATTTTTATAATGGGTATTTCATGGAAATCAAGAATGGGATATTACATTTATATTTTAAATAATTGAATATGTCAAACCCTTCATTAAATAATAATAGTTTATCCTAATCCATATTTCATTAAATGGTAATGTGACTTTAGGTGAAGTAATTGGACTACACTTAAACACATTAAATCTATCATTACATTTTTTTCCCAATGAATTTTATTTATCATCCATGTAGATCAATCTAAATATTTTAAAATCATGAGAAATTTTTTATAATGTTTGTATATTATCCTACTAGTACAAGAAAAATACATATATCTTATAGAAATATTGTACAAATTTATTCTTCAATCCTCAGTTCATATGATGGATTAATGGATACACCATCTTTTATTTTTCAGTAAACCCAAAGGATACTTTATAAAGCTAAAAATGACACTTTCAAAATTTATCATGCAGTTTATCCTTTTAAATAGTCTTTATAACACTCATCAAATACATTTCATGTTTATTCTTACCCATAGAATGTATGAGAATATCATAAATGATGACCGTATTTTTTTATCAAAGTAAAATATAACGAATTTACTTGAAAATAATGAATGAACAATTGGGAATTGATAGTTTTAAAATGAATCCATATGCACTCATTATATTTATATACTGTATAGAATGAAATATTTTGTATATATTCACTAATTAATCCAAGATCATGATATACAGATTTGATATTCAACATTAATAATTATTTCACCCCTCTATACAATGGTAGAATTTCATCTATATGGGTATATTATGCTTTTGATTGATCGTAATCAATATAGGTTAACAATAATAAATTAAAAAAGACAACATACAATTATTTTTGATAAAGAGGACTAGATTGCCTCATTAAAAATCACTCATAAGAAGAAAATAATTTTCCAAATTCTACTATAGTTTTTTCGTAAATTCTTCTAACATAGTTGGTTCCATTATATAATGAATATTTGATATTAGCATTGAACTGAGTATTCATTAAATTAATAACAAAATCCCATATTCTATGGAATATACCAGAAACATATTTGGAAGATACATTAAAAAATTACTATAAAATTTTTATATAATAAATTTTTAGTTCTTTTAAAATTATTCTAGCCAAAAATAAAGAAAAGATCACTATATTGAGGGATCCAATCCATACCCGAAATCACAATAAATTATAGTGAGGTCAAAATAAATAAATCTATTGGATGTATCTTCCGGCAATCCTCAAACAGTGTAGAGAAATATACATCCGAAAAAATTATCATGTTTCCTTGTGTTTTCATTGGTTACTATGAATCTAATAATTGTATAGGTGATTGAATAGTCATAGACAACATGACTAAGATGAATGAGCATAATGAATTATAATCAATTGATATGTTCATCGTTTTTTAAAGGATTATAAGTATAACTTTACAACTTTTTTATGATGAACCCTTAGGTGATAATGATTTCACAAGTTATTACATTCTCTCTTGGTTTTGGATGTTGATGACACCAATCCTCTCCCCTAAATATGGAATTAGTGAACTTGTCTTTAAAGTGATCGAATTATAGACAATATAAATATTTATTTATTATAAAATATTAAATATAAACGTCGTCACCAAAACTATTCTCATAATTATTTTTTTATTTTTAAATTAACGTGTCTGATTACCTATTCTTCCCCAATTACATTATTTATCAATTACTTTCACTAAGATCATGTTTTTTTCTTACCATATTTTCTCTAAGTGAATATTTGAATCTTCTTCCCAATATGTTCCATATCATTTTCACTTCTAGGAAAAATTATTCTCTATTTCATATCTCCAAATACATGAGAATTGTGAGAAAATCTATTTTATATTTCCACCTTATGATCACATCAAACAATTTTTTCATAGATAACACATTTTTTATAGATAATTTATTTTGAATGTGTAATTTTCTTAGACTAAAGAAATTAATTTTTTACAGGAATTATAATTAAACCGAAATCATATATTGTATGTTATATGAAATTTTATTTTTATTAACCAATTTATTTTCCGAAATTTGTATTATGCTCAAGGAATTACAACTCCATATTAATGAAGAGTGTTTAGGAATAATATGTGGTGAAGAATATATTCACAAAATAGTACCTTTTAGTATGTTAAATTTTTATATTTACCTCATGCTCTTGATCATTTTCACTCATTGGTTCAGTTAAACATATATTTTCTAATTATCATAAAATTATATTTTATACATCGAATATCAGAGAATAAAAAATAATCATTCTATCATGTGGATCCATTTTGAAGAATATAGTATATTATAAGATTCAATAAATAATGGTGATCATTGTTTGATGAAGGATATAACATTGATTTTATATTTATTTGTTTCAGTTTAGAGGAGTATATGGTTTAGGTTATTAAAAATAACATATGATAATATTTTCAAAATTGTGTACACACCATATCCCATCACATTTGGTTTTATATTATGAAAATCATCACATTTTCCATCATTATCATTGTTTATTTGGTTATTCATTATTTTGTATATTTATTAAAACCAAAAAGGTAAACATGAGTAAAAAACAACAATAACTAAAACAAAGGGGGTTGAAAGTCATATGAAATTATAAAAAATCAATCATAATATGTCTCTTCAGAGCACCCCTTCATTTTTTCCATTCATAATTCAGTGTAATAACTTTCGAAATATTAGAAAAAAATCATTTTCATCTCATATAATTATTCATTACTTATATATTTTTGATGTATATTCGTTATAATAACATTTTAGAATTGTGTTTCAATTTTTTGGAAATGATATGTTAATATATTTTTGGTATGCTCATAATGAGAATCAGTAATTCATAGAGAATTGTAATGGATATATTTTATGGAATTTGAGGTCACACTTGGAAAATTTTATATCTACATATTTTGATTTATTAACAAATTTTATGCTCAATGACATGTTCCAGTTCCACATTGAGAGTTTACCATGTCAAAATATTTGAATAAAGAAATGAATTTCATGAAATATGATCATTATTTCTTGAGAAGATCCAAATTGGATAAATAACATGGAAAAATTTAAATTTCATGAAGACATTGTGATAAATAAAATTGATGATATATTCTTCATATGAGATGAGGGAAGAATAATGTATTTAAAATTGTGAACTGGAATATTTTAGATGGTTATGTATTTAATTTTATTTATCATAGAGTATTTCAATATATATATATATATATATATATTCATTACATAAAAAGGAATTTAACTAGCCAACATAACCAAGACCGGATCCACTATGGCCGTTATGGAACTCAAAGTGGTCGACTACACCCATGGGAACCCTTTTAAGGCTAACCCAATGGAGGAAGATAAATTATTCCATGTATAAGCAGCTCACCACACATGTATAAGTTGTAGAGGTAAAAGTTTCCACCATTTAGGGTGGATAGGTGGTGGAAGAAGTTTTATTGGGTTGTATCGAGAGTGAATATAGATTTTTAGAGGACTACAAATTACATGGTATGAAATACCCTTCCCCAAAAGTATGGCCGTTTCGATGTGGGAGACTGATGAACATTATACTGCTCATTAGTGTGCATATATATTGTCATTTAACGTGTTTTTGGATCTAAGAGATCTTATCCATCCTATCTCTCATTCCATTTTAATCAAATAAGCCACAAAAATTTCATAAACCCAATCATCGTCTACCACTTAATTAAACAATGTCCATATAATATCGACATTCCGACAATCTCCAATAGTGATAACTATAGAATGAGGTTCACTTCATTGTCCTAAAATAATAATTCATGTAATCTCCATATTTCATAAATGATAAATCTTGCAAGATGTTCCTCATCCAAACTGAAAACATGGTTACATGAGGCAATTTAAACATTTGATCACCAGGATTGAAAAGCATGGAATAATAGATTGCGATTGAGAAACACACTTTTAATATAAATTTAAATGAAAACTGATATAATCTATGTTTTCTGGTGTATATTTGTGAATTACTCAACAACATGGATAAGATATTTTTTCATAGATATGAAATTATTTGTCATGTGTTTGAATAAGTCACTATGATGATTAAAATGTGTAGTTTTAGGTGGATCACGGAAATTATCCTTGCTTATAAATATAGATGAATTCCCAAGGAGTGGTTATCCTAATTGTTTTTTATTGGATCAGTTTCTGATGAAATAGTGCACTATGAACTAATCTTTCTCATGAATTATAATCCCCCCATACAATAAATTTAACATGAAAAAGGGTAGGATATCAATATTGTTAAAAAAAATTGAATTTACTATTGAATTTCTTTTATAAGAACAAAATTCAACAATGCTACTCATGAGAGAGAAATAATGTGTCTCATATGAGGTTTCAATGATATGATATCTAAGATGAATTCTTATTTCAATATATTTTTTCAAGACATCTTAAATTTAGTTTTAGACACACCATATTTTTTTAATGAGTACTCCAATAGTTTTGTTTAGTGTTGCTGTGGGGAAATTCTGTTTATATGTTCATAATACATATGTTTTGAACCCAAACTAAATACATATCAACATTTTGTTTTTGCACAAGGTTTTCATGAAGAATAAAAGATGATAGTGTGTCTGTGAAGGATTAATGAATATAAGAAATACATACATCCAAGTGTAAACATGCATCGAGACACAAGGTTGTATTATTTGTGTCCATACAAGGTGTACGTAAAGAAATAAAAAATGGGATATATAATAATATTTATTGAACAAATAAAATTCATTGTATAATAATAAATTCATGAATATATACAATTCTTAAGATAAAACTGAAATTTAATTGATAAGAATAAAAATTAATGAATATAAATGAATGTGTTATGTTTGTGATTCTATTAAATACATGCATGATGTGTGGCTGAATTGATAAGTGAATTAAATAATAAGAAACTTTGTAATTCTGTATGGGTAATTTTTTTTAAATAATAATGAATATTTTGTGCAAAAATTACACACATATTAGTGAGGTTGGGACATGAGTCATATGGAATAATCTCCCAACCATAGTTTCACTGAGGAAACCGATCAAGAAAATGTGATTTGAATTATAAAGAAAGGCTAAATTACCCAACTGGTGAATGATGAAGGTACATGAACTACTAAAAGATAGATTTATGACTTCAAAATTCATGGAAGAATATTAGGGAATTTTCAGGTGGTGGATCAATCACTCCATTGTAGGTGAAGTCTTCAAGTTGGTTAGAGGATATGTTGACATCTTCTGGATGGAGTGCGGTACAGAACGATATTCATTGTTTGAGTCAGATGATGAAATATTTTTTTGGGGAAAAATATAATAGATAATCTTGGTTGGATCCAAATCTGTTGATATCACATGTGGAGATAGGGAAATTGAAATTAGAATCCATTATTGGGATAATAATCAACATGGAAAGGAGTAGGTATTTATGCCTAATCATGTAAATTTAATGTGATTCTATTCATGTTGTTGTTACAACACATGAGGGGAGTTTGGGAGATAATTTTTTCTATATTAGGAATCTTAAAAAAATCAAGATGATGAATCGAAATGTAAAATTAACCATTGTGGAATCCATTAATTGACCACTCCTGTATCTGTTGTCAATCCATCATGGGGATCTTCATGTGGTTTCAGAGAGTACATCAACTCTAAATATTCAAGAAACTATTTATGAAGTGATTATTTTATTAAATGAGTGAAATAAAATATATGGATAGTTCATCAAATAATTATAGTAATACTAAAAAAACATATTAAGAAATATAAAGAATAATGTCAAGGTAAATAAAGAGACACCTTAAAATAGGATGAAATCTAAAAAGAAAAATCTAAAATAATTTTTCCAATCATGATCCTTCTAATAAATACTTAACAAGAAATGATGATGATTTATCCCTTAGTGATCCTCTTTCTAAACTCATATAAAATATTAATAATATCACATTTAATGTTTTTAAACATATATTTTAATTTATCATGGGACTTTAAGATTAAAAATTATAGCTAGAAGAAGAAGGTGATTCAATGAAAGAGGCATTACATATTGGTGTCAATATATCAGAAACTCCGAAGAAACCATTGAATAAAGAGGATGAAAAAATTTCTATTATCATTGAAATATATTCTAAATCTGTCTAATAATTTCATGAATGAATAATTTTATAATAGTTATTTGAATTTTTTTGAACACGATTTCTATGCATTTGAAAAAATTTAGAGAGATTTTTTTTTTAATATACTCAAATAGAGTTTTAAGATAAATGGGTAAAAGAGAATGACATTTCTTTGATATATTAAAAAATATGCATGAAGGAAAAAACAAAATAAGATGAATGAGTAATGTGATTCCACGATGATATTAGTTGATAATAATAAGAACTTTCTCAACATGAAGTTCCTAGAGATTGAGGGGGGATTAAAAAAGCATAAATCACAATATGCTAGAACAACACATACTTCTTTTCATAGGTTTTTTTCTAAATAAGTTTTACCTGAGGATCATGTCTCAAAAAATAGCATGAAATGACTCTCCAATCAGAAGTCATTATCATTAATGTGGAAGGTATCACGTAACCTAGAAATTATTTTATGTACTAATGATGTTTAATGTAGTGTCACATGTAAAACCAAAATCTATGATTGTATTGATGGTAAATAGTACTATTAAATCCACCACAAAAATAGAGTATTTTAAATTAATGATGATAAATTATTCCCCATGATGTTTCTCAAGGATTAATGTTTTCACACAAGAAGTAGAAAGTTTCCCAATATCTAAAATCTAGATAGAATAAACATCAAAAGAAAAAAATAAGTCACATATATTATTGTTGGTGTAGTTGGAAAATTGAAAACAAGGCACTAGATTAATATCACAAAATTACTAATCTTGAAAATAAAATATTATCTACATTTAGGTTGAAAAGGATAATGAAGTATAATTCCTGCACCATAGAAGAGAAATACATAGAAAAAGGAGAAAAGTCCTCCTGGGGTTTTGAACAAGATATTAATACATTTAAACAAATAGTTATGAAGAATAACCATTAGATATCTTCTCATATTCAATGTGATAAATAAATTTAAATCCATGTAGAAACTCCAAACAAAATATCACCATTCCCAAATACATTCTAGTGATTTTTCAAGCTAAATTAGTGAAATATAGAATGTTTGAAGAAGAATAAGAAAAACATTGTTCCATGGGACGAAATTAAGATTCCATAGTATGAAGATTAATTTCATGAGAGGTTTTTAGAAAATTACAAATCATGTAATGATGATATTCTATGTGAGAGTTGTGATATAAAAGTACATAGTTAAATAGGATGTTTAACAACATTTCTAATAAAAAAAACCTTGAAGTACATGAAACATGCATAAAAAGATGCATGTAATTCAAAGAAAAAGAAAGTATTATCTCAACCAATGAAGTTTTATGAGTGATAATATCCACATAACCAAAGTAGAATTCTTACATGAAACATAGATGTCAAATCATGGATATTAGATAATGTGGTGTATATTGACTGATGAAAACATATCAACATTGTTGTTCACCTTAGGGAACACGTAATGTCTCTCTGTATTTCCTTATAAATGAATGCTTTTTCACTAACACATTATGTATTTAATGAGATGGTTTCATTTTTAAGTGGGATAATTGATGATATAAATCAGGTAAATCCTGACTCTCTAGTGAATGTATATTTACTGAATACAATTAAAATACCATTAAAAAAATTCCATTTTAATTAATTGATTTATCTTATCAATTATGGGTGAGTTATTTTTTGATGAAAAAATAATATAATGGAGGATATTTATCTTTTCAATTGAACATTATGGTATGTATTTTAAATTATGAATATGTTATTTCATTTAATTGATAAATGTGATTATTTACAACTCGTGGAATGTGAATTGAGATATTCAAGCCATGATTCCAAATCCATGGTTGTTTGTGGGAAACATTGAAAACCTCGGTCATATATCTCCAATTTTCTACAAAAATTTTATCCCAACTAGATTTTGAGTTTATTATCTAATTTATTCTTTCTAAGAAAACCAATTGATTCCATTCCTCTCAAATATGTATTTTTTGAAATAATATTAAAATTTTCTATAAAATGATTTTGATAAAATACCATGTTTTCTGTTGAGTTTTATTTCAAATAAGGGGATAAATAGTAGAGCACGTATATTGACTCTTATAGTGTTTTATAAAGAGGTATTGACAACAAGGGGTTGATTATTGGGACCAATGTCACATTTTTTTCCATGATATGTCAATACAATCATGGTATGTTGATAATGAGAAGTTTTTATTCTTAATGATTATATATGGATTCAATTTATGAAGTTGGATTTCATTATTGGATAGTTATATATTTATATATTATTATTATATACATTCACTAATGTTTAATGGAATATACCTATTGTGTTTTTAGATTTCATATTGTTACAACATTTGAATAAATAATTAAAGGGAATACAATATGACCATTAATGCATGATGAGTTCCTAATTGGATTAAGGACATTAAAGTAATAAATTTTCCAAAACAAGTTCCATTAAAAAAATATAAAATATAATTTTCCTAAGAGAAGAATAATGTATAAAGAAGTTCAAAAGTATTCATAACATATTTTAGATGGTTATGTATTTCAATTTATTATATATTGAATATTTATCTATTTTTATAGGCCTCATTTAAAAATAAATCAACCGAGTTATCCAGCCTAATATATGATCAACTGATGGCCATGTGGGACTCGAAGGGGTAGAAAAGACTTGTGAGAGCACTTCTAGAGCTGTCCCAAATATTTAATAGAATCTAAGACATACATAATCCCCCCTTTACAAATGTATAAAAAATGGTGCAACAAATCCACCATATGAGACAACATGTTGGATAATGAAGTAGTATGAGGTTGTATAGGGGTGGATATTTTTGTATTGTCAATGAAGCACCTTGAATGAAATACCACACCCTATAAGTATTTTAATTTCAATTCGGTATTCAGATAACCTTACTACTTTACATCACATTTTAAAATGATGTACATTTATTTTTCCAATTGGTCAAGGATATCTCAGCCATCTTGTCACCTACTCCATCTTACTCAAAAATTCCATGCATATTTTATTATCTGAATCTCCTTCTACCTATCGATGGACCATTTTTCATCCATTATTGAGATTTTGGGCATCTATTATGGTGATGTTGACATAGTTAGGTTTGTTTCATCATCCTAATATAACCATGAATACAATCCAAATCTGTCATCCATGCGAACAAATCAATGATAATATTCAAATGTATAGAAAATGTAGTTGTTGGAGGTCATTTGAAAATTTGATCAACATGTTTGAGAATCATAAGGTATTGGAATACAAATGGGAACATCACCACAAAGTATATCATGAAATTATAAAGGATATACACTATGTTTTTTTGGAGTATATTTTGACTAAAAATGAATCATGTGATTAATGTTTTTTTTTGAGAAATCCGATTATTTTACGATTCATTTGAATACGTATCGACAATGTTTGAAATATGGATTCTATGGTTGTACAAAGAATTTAACATTTACTATAAATATCGAGGCATGTCAACGATACATGTTAATGATAATTTGTGATAGGCTCCCATTTCCAAATATACTTACCACCTTTAACCCCTCTAGATCATGGTGTAGATGATCTTCTCCTGATAAGAAATAAACAAAATAGAAGTGGATCCCATGAGTGTTAAAAAAGGAAAAATCACACTTGAATTTATTTGAGAAGAAAATTATTTTGAGAATCCAGTTGAGACAATGCTATAACAAATGTTAAAGGATTTATTAATGATCTGAGATCCACTAATCCTTTAGGGTTTACGTGGTTTTCTTGAGAAAACTGTAAGGCAGTGTCACAAATATTGTGTTCCATAAAAGGGAAATCCCATGTTGCATGATGGTGTTCGACATGTGGAAAATCCATATAGATGATCATAATAGACTTGTTTTGATCCCAGAATAAGAAAACATATATACTGTATGTGCACCTAGCATGCATGAAGAATAAAAGTGTACAGTTCGTGCCCAAAGTCTTTTTGAGGAAAATAGATGGAAGGTTCCCTGAATACACATGAATTGAGACACAAATTGGGATGTGTTTGGGTGAAAACAAGGTGTACCTGAAGAAATACAATGTGTATATTCCATACAAAAATAATGAACCAAATAATTTAATGGTACATTCATGCTTTTAAGAAAATGTATAATTATGTTGATATAACTAAAATATAAATGATAATCTCATAAATATTAAATATTATAATTGAATCTTATCTCTTTTGGATGCCATGAAATACATGTATTATGTGTCAATCAATATGGTTTAAAATTCCTAAAAAATGTTACTGTGCAAAGATTATTTGTGAATTAAATAATAATGTGTATTGTGTTCAAAACACACACTCATATGGGTGAAGTAGGGACTTCTTGAAGAAGGAATAATATGAATGAGCATAGTTATAATAAGAAAACTAATCATGAAAAGATGATAGAAATTATTGAGAAATACTGACATACCCCACCGGTGGCCATTGAATGTACTTTAATAGTTACAAGAAAAAGTAATATCCTAAAATAACATAGAATAAGGTTAGAGAATCATCTTATTGTGGATCGATCCTTTCATTAGATGTTATTTTGTTCAATTGGTGTTTGGAGCTGTTTAATTATTATGGTTGTATAGATGATACGAACAAGTTTCATGGTAGGAGCTATAGATAGATGAATTTTTGTTAGAGATAAAAGCAATAAAAGTCTATTGGTTGGATCCAAGGAAATTATAATCACTTTTGGAGATAGTGAAATTATAATGCAAAATCAATGATAGTGGGAATATCAAACACGTCAAGGAGTAAGAATTTCTGTCAAACTGTTTAAATATTATGTGCTCCTCTTTATGTTTTATTGATACACATGAGGTGAGTTTGAGAGATAATATTGAGTGGATCATGAACATTGAGAATATCGATAGGATTAATTGATAAGAAACTGAATTCATAATATGAAACCGCTAATTAATCCCTCTCCTCCCAATTATCAATCTGGCATTAGGTCCTCCTATAATATTATTAAATTTTTCATTAAAAAAAAGAAAACAATTATTTATAGACAAAAATGGTTTTGATGAAATATAAGGATTGAATAAAAAAATTCCATATTATTGAATTGTAATTTAACAAAATTAACATCTTATTTTTAGTTTTCTTTGTCAAATTTATCATAGGTTTATTTTTATAGAAATTTCTGAAAAGATGTATATTTAATGAATAGTTTATAATACTTATTTTTTTCCAATATTATTTTAATGTTTGTGTAAATTAAGATACAATTTTACATTTGTAATTTTTTTTATTATAATTTAAAATGATATAACAATTGGATTTTAAATTAATTAGATATTTAAATTTAGTATAATAAAATTTTATTTTTTAGGAGGTCATTTATTTGAAAAATAGTTTTCAGGATTAATTTTATATTAAACTTTACCACTTATGGGAATTGAATTTGGAAAATATTATTCCATATCTAGAATTAATGGGTCCAAAATTAGTAAATAGTTACCTTTATATATTTTTAATTATAAATATTAACCATATATATTTTGATTAACATAGTAAAGGGTAAATATATTAATAAATGTTAATAATAAAATGTAAAGGATTATAAAATTACACTAACACTTTCATTAATTTTATTGGATGATTCGATATCTTCCTAAAACCTCCAATATTTGGTTTTATGAAATTTTCATTTTGATTTGATTATAACTCTTATAATATTTTTTACGAAATATAAAAAATTTCACACTATTGTTTTTAATAAAAATAATATTTTTAACATGTGGTTAAATGGAGTAATTATTTGATTATAAATATTTTCTTTCATTCTAAATGAAATATATTTTTATGGTAATTTATCTTTAAATTTCATAAAAGTTTAAACAATGTTGATGCATTAACTATTCAAATAATGGGAAAATCAAAAAATAAAATAAATTTTTTTAAATTAATATATATTAAGATAATTAATGTAATAAAAAAATTTAAAGGAAAACTTTACATGTCCTGGATGTATTACTTTTTTATTTTACTTATTTTTTACATTTATTAGTATTAATGCAATGGATAGTTCTAAAAATTCACTATGATGATATATTATTATACATAATATCATATTAAATTATTTAATATTTCCAATATCAAATATTACAAAAATTGATTAGGTTATGGTTGATAATAATAGCTGCAATCCATTTAAATGATTTCTTCAAAATTATAGTTAATATATTTTCCCACATTGAGTACTAATAATATTTGTCATGGGATGAATGAACAAAATTAATGAGGAGTTAAAAAAATATAAGGGTAATAATATTATCAAATAATGTTAATATTTTATTCTATGAGATTATTTAGATAAATACTTATCAAATTATTAAATAAATTTTTATCCATTTTGGAATGAAAATAATTTTATATTAAATTAATATTTTGAGAATTTACAAGAGAGCACATACACTCTCTTTTAAAAGGGCATCTATTTATCTTATATCATCACATCATAAAACCATTTTTTTAAATCATAACTACCCAAATACAATATTATATTCTATACCCTCATTGAATAGGTGTTTTTAAGGTATGAAACCATACTTAGTATTCTTACTGTGTTAATCGCATGTGACCTTTCGATGAAGGGCTATACTTCTAAGCGCTTGTTTTAGTTTCACTATATCTTCTAAAATTTTAAAATATTATATATCCATGATCATATAAAAAATATTATATTCAAAATACATAGGTGGTTTATATGTTAATAGAACAATCTATATCTATATACTTTTCAGTTAAACGGTAAATAAAACCATTCTTCGTGCTTATAGAGGACTACCATCACATGAAGCAACATAATTCATTTTCCATCACCATCTCTCATGTATGGATTATAATTGTGGAATTAATGGTTATATTTAATATTAATATAATATTAATTATTTTTAAAAAATCATATATCATATATCTTCTCACCATTCCATTAACAAAAAAAATACTACATCATTCACTTGTATGTGCGGAAAACTTCCTCCTCGAAAGGATATGATCTGTTTTTCATCCCCACAACACGTGGGTGATATATATAAGTATATATAAATATTTAATAATAAATATATTAAAATTTTACCATTATGTAAATTTAAAATAATAATTAACTTCCTTCCATAATGAACATTGTGACATATAAATGTTACTTTTTTCTTTATATGACCTACATCTCTATGATTGTAATGTAGTCAATTTTTCAAAATTATATTTAATGTATTGATTTAAAATTATAATTGAGGAATAAAAATTATAATTTTTATATTTTTATTATTCTTGAAATTGTGAAATAGTGACCTATTTGGACAAAGTCATCATACTATTGTTATTTTGGACATACGAATCCAATATATTCAAAACATTTAAAGTGAAATTAAATAATAAAGTAATAGCGATAACGTCATAATATTTGGGAAAAATGAATAATAAAAATGATAATGGTTCTAAAGAAATTAAATAATTATCATATGTATATTATTTATAATGATAATGAATGTACAGTATGATTCAGACCCAAGCGAAGAGACATTATTTTTAAAAACGTTCATTAATGTTTCCATTAAAACTCTTCTTCTCTACTGAATAAATATGTTTAAAAGTAATTTTATGGATTTTATTCATTGTAAATAATATATTTATAATGTATCTTTTATGTATCTTTTTACATTATTTCAATGGTTTTCAAAATTAATTTTTATGGAATTTTTGACTTTCTTCACAAAAGACAAAATCAAATATTATATTTTAAGGTAAAAATCAATATTGAATTATACCACCACCACACCCATTATCTGAATTTTTATTCCATTAAAAGAATTATTGTTTCCTTCAAATAAAAACAAATATTCCCTCTCTGTTTTTATTTTATTATTGAAAATGGGGTTTTAAGATGAAATGGTATTTCTGAATCCAAAATATTTCACACAAGGGTTTAGAACCATTTTTCAAGGGATTTATTGATGATATAGTTTTGTACATTTTTTCTGAAGGGATTACCCTGATTATAGATCACACATGATCCCAATATATATTATATGATGGGTGTTTTTTATAGTGCTTGGTGATCCCATTATATATTAGGTTGTGGGTCCACTCGAATGTTGTTTGAATTCATTTGGTAATGACTATATTCTTTAGAGACATTTTTTTAAGTTGTATGAATGGCTAATTCTATTTTATAGGTAATTAAGGGTATTAGTTTTATAATATTATAAATAATATAACTAAATTTATATAAAATCTAATGACATATAATGGAATTTTTTTCTCAAAAGACATGATAATGAAATTTTAATGTTAAAATGATGATGCTTTCTAAATAAAAATATTTTTTATTGGAAAATATTTTTAATTTTTTTTCATATTTTCGACTGGAGTAACAAATTTATTCATATTAGGACCATTACTAATAATTTTATATAAAACCACCATTTATAATTGTTTTCATAGGGTGTCATGATGGGTAAGGGAAATCAAGAAGTCATGTTGATTGTTGTGAATATTTTTACGGAAATTAAATCAGGTTTTATTTGTAATTTTTTATACATTGAAAAAAATAAATACTAATTATTAGTTTCAACATTAAATATATTTGTGTTTTTATAATATAGTAATGCCCTAAATCACTTAAACTCAAAATATAAAATATATATTGGAATTTTACAATGTTAACTCTAATTTAAAGTCACTAGAATATATAATTATTCTGGTTTGATCATTATAATGGGTATTTGAAGAATTTTGAGATAAATTTAGGGGTTAAGAAAATGATAATAAAATAAATTTAAAATATTTTACCTAATGGTTATGTATAAATAATATTACATTTAAATATTACCAAGTTGATTGAAATAAATAATATTTGTTTATAGTTTTTTTTCTAAAGAAGAACCATAGAGGAAATAGTAGGATGGCACCATAAAGATGAAATCCATCCAAATTAGAAACAAAAAATGGTCAAAATGGGAATGAATAGTTTTTTATTATGATTGATCACATTAAGAAAGATATAAATGATGGTGGAATTTAGGATAGAGAGTATCCAGATCTAATATATATGATACTAATGACATTATTGGATTTTAATAGAGAAAATTCTCTATAAATAAGTGGATCTTCTAACATAGTGGTAGCTGGAAGATAGATTAATGCAATGTAGAATATATTTGAAGTCATGGGGTGTTCATGACATTAATATTTAATCATTAAAATTTATAATTTTGAAGGAAAAGATGATTGGTGGTGTTCTTTGGTTAATAATACTAAATAGAGAGATGATTATGATTTTATGGGAAAGTTGACATTTAATAATAGATTTCATATGAAATATTTTGGAATGGTTGTTGGAATTAGGGTAGAGAAACAATTCCAAGAATTGAGGAAAAAGGATGAAGATTATATAGCTGTGTACAAATCCAATTATTCATGAATAGCTTGGTATGTACCATATTTTGGTTGGGTTCTTGATTGTAATATTAATCAATTTAAGTCATGTATGAAATATATATATTAATATGAATTATCATTCCATGAATTCAAATGTTTTTTGAATCATATTCATCATACACTAGAGGAAGAAATAGCATTCTATAACAACCTTATATTCCATATAAACATGTAGAAACAATTCCATGATTATATAAATATGGTGATTATAATACATGGATATTATTCCAATTTAAATGAAGAATAATCAAATTAAAAAAACACTATCTTGTGGACCATAATAGTATACTACCATTAAAAACATGGAAGAAAATATTCCAATATGGTGAATGATCATCTATGTTTTCCACGAAGATCTTTATATTTAGTACACCTCATAGGGATACCCAATATAATTTTTTTGATAACATGGTGAATTGAAACATAATAAAGGGTGACATCAGATGCTTAGTTATGAAAAATATTTGAAGATACATTAGAATAACATAAACATAAGGTTTGATAACATGATTACAAAATCTAAGAAAATATATATTATATATCATAGATCATAATTATCATTCATTTAATAAATATTTGATGTTTATAAGAAATTAATCCTAAGGAAATAAATAATATAATCCATATGTGCATAAAATATGTATAAGACATGGATTTTTGTAAGACACATAAGTATATATAATCATTCCCAATAAGTAAAGGATTATTTCCATAACATAATAGGTAACTTCATAGGTTCTACATGTATTGGGTGGAACACACCCACATCCTCAGTGGAAGCTATTTCTATATTGTGGAGTCAGTGAATTCCCTACTACCGTCATAATGTTCAATGTCCATCACTATATGAATTTCGTACCTCATTCGATCTCTATCTTATTATACCGTGTTTAATATCCATTCCAGGCTTGTCTTTCTCATGAGAAATATATATCATTAACAAATTCATTAGATGGATATATAGTTCCAAAAAATCACATAATAAAATTATATTTATGTGTTCAACAAGATCATAAAAATTCATCATTTAATAACAAATGAAATTCTGTAGGTATTATAAATATTTCCTCATATCATAATATATATAAAAGTTGTAGGATTAATATTTATTTAATCAAAGAATAACCTTGGAATTAAGTGAGTTTCATAAGTACTTTATCAACGCTAAACCCCTAGATGTGAAAAGGGTTTCATAAATAACTTATTAGAATGAACAAAAACAATTCAAAGAAATAATGATAATGATAACCTTTGATCATATCCCTAGTAAAGTGTATATAACATCAGTGGGATCCATATTAGATAGAGATATATTTTGATCATTAATTTAAAAAATTTCATCTGTAAAATTACATTTCCACTAAATTAAATGATTTTTATAATATAAAACATTTTTATAACCTTTTTCATTAAAAACATATAATTTAAGCATTGAAATCTTTTAAAACACTTTTTATTCATAAAACCATTTTGAAAAAATATTCCTTGAAAATAAAATATGAAATAAAATAATAATAATATTTAAGAAACCATTTTTCTTTATAGGTTTTTTTAATATGTATAATGAATGATTCTATGAAAGTAGTTGTCATTATAAAAAAACTGAATATATAAATTATACGTAAAAATATATATTTACTTTCATATTCTCTATAGATGTGAAAAAAAACATTATCTAAAAATAGAAGAAATATTCTTATTAACAAAATTGTAAAAAGTTATAACATGGTTAAAAATGAATTATTAAAAAATTAGAAAATATTAGAAATGTTTTTACAATATATTTAGAAAATAGGGTTTTGGATGAAATTAGATTCCCGATAGAAGAGAGAAACAACGTAGAATTATATTAAAAATATATTATTAATTATATAAACTAAAAAAAAGGAGAAAGTGGTTCCATTAACTCACTATATATTTATTAACTAGATGAAAATAATGGCTAGAATAATCTTTCAGATATGGATAATAACATTTCATCATTGGCTGCATATTCACAATGAAAAATATCGAAAACTAGTAATATTGTACAAATAAAATATTAAAAATTTTCATAATGTTGAACCATAATCCTCATGATTGAATAAAATTAAAAAAATCATAAAAAATCATTAAATAAATGAAATTTATGATATTACTTTTCAAATATATAGTATATACACCTTGTAAAACAAATATGCATGGAAAACATAAAATGTCTCTCAAAAAAGAAAATTTGAGAAAAAATTAACATCCATTATTTGTAACATGAAAACCATAATAATTTTAATAGTAAATTTTAAAATGAATATCTAAATATGTTTTTTTACATATAATATTAAAAAAATTATAGTCACTTTTTATACACACCATATAAATAAAATATTTGGTGAATATATTGGGTGTCTTAAAAATTAAAAAGTAACACAGAAATTCTTAACTGTTATTCACGACATCCCTCATTAGAATTAAAAAAACATGTATAACAAATATATTTTTATTATAAATATATATACAATATTCTTAGATATCATACCATTTTGGATTTTTTATGAATTTATTTTACCATTTTATTAATAATCCAATGTAAGAGTAACATTTTTGGTAATACTTGCTTCGTTTTTGGAATAAGGATTTAATTTTTATATATGGTTTTTGTAATTTGATCGTGATTTATTCATTTAGATAATGTGAGACATCATATAAATATAATATATTTTATTTATTGGTTTTTATCTTAACCCATAATATTTAGTGATATGAAATGATGTACACCATTCACGGAGATGATAGGTCATACGTAGAGAAGAATACTTTTCACCCTCTCTTATAATATTGAATGAAATGAAGTAAATTATATATGGAGTAACATTATAGTTTAAATTTTGTTTAATATAAATGAAATCTATTTTATTAAACAAATTACTAATAAATTACTTGTTAACTGTGAACGACTCACATCGCTTCATGAGGTGGTAGTCCATAGTACACATGAACGAAGTTACCATATTCCCAAAAAACTAAATAGAATGATTGTATGTATGATATAATAATAATATAAGAATAATAATATAATAAATATCATGAATTTAATATAAAATTATCATGTCCATCATTATTCATAACCATGAAATGTGGTAATATGAATACAAACAACATCGCTTCGTGAAGTGGTAGTCCATTGTACATATGAAGGATGATTCTGTAACCCAGTTGATTGTTGTGTAAATGGTTGTTGAAATTACACTAATCCTAAAATATAAATTTATTTTTAATATACTTATGTTATAATATAATCATTATATAAATATAATATATGGAGGTGGATATGGAAATAAAATAAAATCACTTTTAGAAGAATAATACATCTTCTACGAATATTTTTCATAGGTTTCGAATAAAGCATGGTGGGGTTTTTTTATTTCCAAATTAATTATTATAGGATTGGGAAATGGATTTTTGGATGACATATAATCATATTCATTGTATCCAAATGTCTTTATAGGTGCAAATATATGGGGGAGTGAGAACATTTTTATAATTTAGGAGTTGAGTCATTCTTATGAATAGCCAAATGTATTCACTACAGGGAAGTCAATAATATATCATCTTTGAAGAAGCATGATAATTAATGGGTTGGAGGGATTTTATGTTCAATAAAAACATAAATAAAAAATATATACTCATGTTTTAAATACTTTGTTCATTAGGTATTATGTTTCCCATTTTCCATTTTGTTTTTTCATTACGTTAACTAGTTTTCTGTCGTATGTAATTTATTATTTAAGAATGTGATTGAGTGGTACATATTAGATAATTTGGAATAAATTGTTATGAATATAAATTCAACTTTATAAATTATTAATAATATGTTTTTGAGAAATTTACTTTAATATAAGCACATGTGGCTCTAAAAAATGGCGCTTTTAACATAACTGTGTTAAATGACTTGTTTTCCATTTAGTGATCAATATAGTAATTTTCAAAGAACTATTTATCCATGAATGGACCATATGTCATATTAATTAGTAACTAAAAATGAATATATATATATTTTAATTTTTATTAATTTTAAAATAATTAATAAAATAGTATTTATTATAAAATTACATTAATGACAATTTTGACATTAATAATTTCATACAAATTACAAAAATATCATGAAAATAATGGAAATAAAATAACATCACCTATATAAAAATATATATTAATATATGAAAATAATTTGACACTCTAATTCAGCATACCTACATCACATTTAATGTTTTTAGTATCATTTTATTTATATCAATTATATCTAAATAATTCATACATTGGTGTTTCGTAAGCAATTATTATAAATATATTATCTCAAAAAAAGTAAAAAAATTATCAGTATAAACATGAACTCATTTTTCTTCCTAAATAAATTTTATAAACTTATTATGTAGTTTTCATTATTTTTATGCATTATAGAAATTAAAAGTAAGAAAGGTTTATTTCTTTTGTTTATTGATTACGTAACTTACTATATGGTTCAAATTCTCTCCAAATATTCCAAAAAACTAATTTTATTAGATTATAAGGTCATAATGGTCTAAATATATCCAAATAGTGGATTTTGGATATGTTTTTGGTCATTATTAAGTCTTATATTCAATGTTTAACAAATATGTTAACTCGTTTTTACCTTAGTCTTGTCATTATTAAGTCTTATATTCAATGCTTAACAACTATGTTAACTCGTTTTTACCTCAGTCTCTATAATTTAGTTTAAATGTTTTCCATAATAACATTGGTCCAAAATTATGTCTCACTTATTAGAAATTATAAATTATTCTAATTCCAAATATCCAATCTATTTTTATAAATTTAATTAAATGAATTTGAAATAATTAATATAAAATAAAATCTATATTATTAATGGAAAATAATTTTTTAAGGAGAAAAAATGAAATTATATTTACAATGGTTTCATATTAAATTTAAATATTATATTGATTGAAACAAAATAAATTGGATTAATAGATGTATTATTGAACTAATTATACATGAAAAATAACATAAAATTATTATTCAACATTATATTAAAGATACATTAGATCAGAGTTTTCAATTAATGCTCAGTAATTTTCACCATTCCTCATTAAATAAATATTCTAAATGGAGCAAAAAAGTTAACCATATAATGATTTTGATATTAGTAATGAAAAGGATTATTTTTTCAAATAAATTTTCTAAAATTTTTTAAATATAATTTATAATTATGTGCACCACAATTTATTAACTAAACTTTTATAAATGATACTCTTTTTCAGAAAAAATTTTCCCTTTTAAATGATTATTATTTTATTTGAAATATATTATTAACTCATATACATGAGAACATTATATATTGTAATAATATTTTCAATCCAATTAATTCCATATATTCCAATGAATAGTACATAACTTTTACAAAAAGTATATTAATAATAGAATATTTAATATTTTTATAACTCAGTAATTTGTGTAACTCAATCCATACATAGTATTGGGTGTACGTCAAGCTAAACTTAGTGTTCTATGTAGGTCTAGAATAAAATGGCATTCTGTATGAATAAGTAATATCGTGGTGTATCAGGTAACACAATCCATTAAAATTATTTGAATTATAAAAAAAATAATTCATAATAACATGGGGTGTTATAATAAACCCCACTGAAAATGAATTTCACCCTAAATATTCATCTGAGTCATTAAAGAGTTAATACATAAAAATACATTTCCTATCAATGAATACCCCAAGAAGGTTAATAAAGTATCTTATTGCATAATAGAAAATAGATATGTGATTGTCATCAGGAATGACACATAGTAGGTTTCTAAATCATCGAATATAGTTGGGAATGGAAGAAAATAATAAATAATTAAAGGCATTGATAATTTAAACTGATCAGAAGAATGTGTGTGATCCAGATAAAGTAAAAAATCATAAAAAATAAAAACAAAAGAATATTTAAAAATTTCGGTGATATAATAAAACATTATTATAATCATAAAATCATTTATGTCTAAATCGTTTTCATAAAATAGATGAATTATCATGTGAAGTTATGCATAACTGATTTCATTCCCTTCCATAAAAATTAGCAGACCCTTTTATTTTACCTTGACGAAATTCCACTTCAAATATAACACAAAGAAATTTAGTTGAATTTTCTATAGATGAATCAAAATTTGATTATATGATACTTAAATATAATGGAAATTCACTCTATCAATCATTAGTTATGATCCCAGGAACATTGTTATTATAGGTTGTCTATTATGAATAAATATTCATATGGCTATGAAAAAAATTCATCTCTAAAACAACAACCACAATTTAAATTAAACCATTATATTGGTCGTTAACCATATGACCCTTTTGAAATATTAAAAGAAAAAACATTATAAATATTCCCACAAATATTTCAAAATACACTTATAACTACTCTCCCATACTCCATAATGTGTTTCTTGATTGTCAAATAATGAATATTTAAGTATCATAATAATTTATTCTCCTGAAACATGGTAATAACAAGAATTACCATTAAAATTTATTTAAAGAAGACATGATTTATCATTCTTTGAGCATATTATTGGACATATTTATTCAACTAAAAAATGTTGTATCATTCATCAATGAAAACAAATACTACATTTTTAACAAATCATTAATGTTTTACAAGGGAATAAGTACTATCCAAATTAATTCTTTCAAATAAATCAACAAATTATTCCAACATCATTATCTCATCATATATATGATATAAGGTGTTATCCTCCTTTAAGCATTAATTTTACATGAAAATATACTTTACTTCAAATTACTTCTCCCATTTATAATACCCTTTAAAATACATAATAAAATTATATATTAAACCATACATATATATTTTATCACTTTTATAACATAATAATTGAATATCAAAACATAAATACATCATTCATCCCACTTTCTTAAAAAAATTAACTATGTTTCATCATGATATTCACTGTCACTTCATTCGTTTCACATGTCAACTCTAGTGTCTTCATCTTCATCAATAAAACAATTACATGAAAAACATCCTAGGTAATTATAGATTAAGAAATTTTCATATATATTAATATTTATTAATTTGAAATTATTTTTAATTTAACTAGGATACTATATTTGATATCACACCCAATACAAAACAATGTATTTATCTGAAAGCTTATGTTGCAAAGAATAATGAGTTACACCAAATAATAATACAATTTTAATATTATTATATTAAATGGTATTAATCGCCTAACTGTATTATTTTTGGGAATGTAAATAACTATCAATATTATGTCTACACGTGTATATTAATTATTTTTACTTTCTTCCAATGAATTTTATGGACCTAAAATAAAAATAAATACAATTTAGGGATTAAATGTACTAATATTTTTAGAAGGTATTTTTACCACATTTAGATGGAAAACCAATTTTAAATCTAGTTTTTGACACCGCTATATGTTTTATCTGACCAAATAAACTTCTTATTTTAAATAGGCATATCAAAATTTATTTTAGATAAATTTTAGGTAGTTTTCTGATAACATTTATATTTTAATGAATTGTAAAAAATACAGAATTGTAATTCCAAATTTATTTTTAATATACATTATTTAAATTGTTAAATTATAAATTTATTGGTTTTAAAATATATTTCTAGTATTTGATATTATTTATTCCAAAATTTTTATTGGAATCAATTTTAAATAGAAATTAGATATAAAAATATTTCAATATTTTGAACATCTCACTTTGAAAACACACTTTTTTGTTTTATCCAAGGAATTAATTTTTAGTTTAATTATTCAAGTTATATTAATTTATTTATGTAAAATGGATTCAATATTTGGAATATGAAAACTAAATATTTATATTTTGTTATAAATAGTTACCATGGTTAAAAAATATTTAATATAGTAAAACTAAATTTTTGACAACGGTCAAAATTTAAAGTTCAAATATTAAAATATCTAAAAACTAAAAAACATAATTATTTTTTGAGGTGTTTATCAACAATAAATACCCTATGAATCATTCATTACAATAAAAATTCTTTTAATTTAATTCCACGTCAATATGATTATCTTTTAATATAAAATAATCAATAAAATAATCATTTTATCCCACCTATCCTCAAGTATAAATGCGACCTATTCACCACTGCATTTTGATCCATGTACCGCCAAAAATATCTACCAAAATAACTCCTCTTCATCATTATAATGCAAAACTACTTCTGGTATCCCCAAAATGAAAAATTTGTGTTTCTCTGGGGTCTTTCATGTGTGGTATATTCAAGAGGTAATTTTCTTTAAAGTACATCAAATTATTTCTTTTCTTTTTGTACATTATCCTCACCACAAACATCAATAAATTAATTAAAACTATATAAAAAATAAAATTCCATATTTTATGATTCTTATGGAATATATCATATCCATTTATTTTCCCACATACTCTTATTCAAAGTAATGAAATTCTTGTATGAGTTGTGTTGATTAATCACCTTCATGAAGAATGTTTTTGTTCCTTTTACATTACATCCTTCATGGATGTAAATAATAATTTTTTAAGGATAAATTAAATTTAAATATGTTTACTATAACCTATAACATATTATTGAAATGTTATATTAAATTTAATTTCTTTCTTTTCATATTGTTGTTGTATGATAACTTCGTTTGGGGATGCATGGACTACCACCTCCTCAAAATGATGGGATTCATTCAAGCAACACATGGAGTGTATTAATTATTTTCTTAGTAAATTTATATTATATAAATAACATAATATTGATAATTTACTTATATTATATATTTATACATATTTATATACATTTCATTTAATATCTCTCTTTCAATACGTCGGAAAAAATGGAAACAACATTCCAGCGTATGTACAACCTACTATCTCCATGAATGATATTTTTAGTTTGTCTTAAATGATTAATATAAAAAAATTATATAGATATATAACATATTTATATAATTTTTTACATTGTTTAGTTAATGTACTTATTACTATATGGACTATTGACATCATCCCAAGTTCATTTTCGACAAAAGTACAAAATATCGACGAAAAGTCTGATGTGAACATGAAAAATTATGTAATTGTTATATCATGGTATAAAGAGTTATAAAATGATTAATAAACAATAAAAAGTATCTTATTATGGTATAAACTATTTTAATTTTATTATTCATGAATATAATGAAGATACCAGACAAGTCAGACTTCTTGTAAGGGAATTTCATAACCCAATTTCCATTTTTTGGGTCAAATTTATACATTGTGATTATGTTGTTCCACTGTTACATGTGAAAATAATTTTTAATATATTATATTTTATTTATATGATTAATTTAAATCAATTTTTAATTAATATTTTTATATTGTGTGTTTGACTATCTGTAAAAATTTACAAAATAAATGTTTATTAATGTATACGGTGACGATGGATTCTTTTCTGCCGTAATCATTATTTGATATTTAGATACCTCTATAAAACATTATTTTTTAAAAAGGAATATAAATTAATTATTCCATTTTAATGACCATTGGTATTTAAAATGGGTTTGATCAGAAATATATTATGTAAATAAAAACAAATGATATCTTGTGGTTATAATGTGGAAATGATATTTTCTATTATGCATGATTTATGTGTTGTGATAATGTTTCAGTTTTTAATAATTTATTACATATACAAGTTGTTTTGTGATAATCAAAGTGTGATTCATCCCCTGATAACTCTCCAATGCATTGGGTAATATGATGGAGATAAATTATAGGGTTTCTCATAACAAATTTATGGAATATACTATGATGGGTATTCGAAACGTAACTGTGAAGGTTACTCCATATATTATTGTGGATGAAAATATGTATGTATGATATAGTTTCCACAAGTTACCCTTATTAATTATGATATATATTTAGAAATTATAGGAATATTATAATTTTGTAAAGGTAATTTTTATGGGTGAGAAGATTCATTTTGTGAAATGGTTCTCTTGAGTTTAAAATATTCATGGACTAATTGTTTCATTCAATAATTTATATCACTTAATGAGATGTTATTACTCTTCCCATTAGTTTTTAATGATTTTCATAGTTTAAAATAATGTGAAAGATAACGAAATAAGTCACAATTTTTTTTAAAGAAAATGAATCTTGATTTACATTAAAACATTTATATTTTGAATAAATGTATACTATTTTCGTATTATCATTTTTGATGATTTAGGGATGTTAGGTATTAATTATATCCTAACTATTTAAAACAATAAAAATTAAAATATCCTCAATGTGAAAGTTTCTAAATTCATAAATAAACTAAAGATTATGTAATGTTTAAGGCTGAGGCCTTTTAGTTGTCATCCGAGGTTGGATTACATAACTGTTGGGGTTAGAATATTGTTAATAGAATATCCATAAATGTTTTTATATTATATTTAAATTGAAATGATATATCATTTAAAGATTAACATGATGTATCATCTATGATATGACGGCTCAGAATGTTTTTCCAAAGAGGAAATAGGGTTGTTGTGCTAGGAAGATGTCCTAAGGAAACATCTATTCAAATTAGCATCCAAAGATCGGTACAATCAAAACTGAACTATTTTTTGTAGTGATGGATTAGTTTAATTAGTTGCTAAATGGTGATGGTTTTCATTCAGTAGAACATCTAGATTAACCCCATGAGAACATGATAGTAGTAGATAATTTAATGAGTCCACATAATTAATAATTCATAGTATCATCTGACCCCATGCTAGTGGAAAAGTGGATTAAATCCCTAAAAAATATTTTCAATGTAATAGGTTGTTCAGAAAATAAAAAAGTTAGCCTTAATATTTACCTTTTTGAAGGTGAATCCAATTATTGGTGGTTGATAGTTCAGAATACGAGGGGCAAAGACATGATTTATAGACTTGATTGGGATAAATTCAAAAATATTATCCATCAAAAATATTTTACTACGGCAGTTATACATTGGATGGTAAAAAAATATTTGAATTGATATATGGGGATGACTCATTGGCTAATTAAGAAAAAAAATTCAATCGTCTGGAAAAGTATTCTCAAAATTTCCACTAAGATATTGATAATAAAATTAGTTATTTTCTCTCATGATTAAATCCTATGTATCAAAGATAATATGGTTCTCATGTGTTTAAAATTTCCATTTTTTTATTTTGAATAGTAGTTGGTGTCGGAGTATACTAATGATCATGTATTTTTTGATATACAGTATAATAAGAGAATGAGGTTTTATGGAAAATAGAATAATTTATCATAAAAGTATGATGGTAATAAAACAAAATTTATGGATTATGAAAATTATGGTAAAAACACACGATAGGATGCCTTCTGAATTCTAATATGTACATAAGTTATTGTAAAATGGGACATATTACTAATAAATACATTAAAAAATATAATGGTATTGGTAAGAAAAAATATGATTTAAAATCAATAAAATAGTTTAATTGAAATGTGATCAGTTATTATGAAAATGAGAGTCCAATGAAGATCTCGACTGATTGGATTCAGCTAGACTATATGTAGAATGGAGTGTTTAAATCCTTTACAACTACTTGAGTAGATGTTGGATCATCAAATTATGTGGTATCATTCACATTTCTTTCTTACTTATATTATGAAAATGTTTTCTTTGATTAATGGTCTTCTCATTCTTTCATTTCTGAGAATTTTTTTGTAAATTGGAAATTCCACCTCATTAAATGAACCCTCAATTTGTTGTAAAAAAAATCGGAATATTTTGGGTAGAAAAGAAATTATATGAATCTTCTAATCATTATATTTGGAAATAATTTACTCGAATACCTTATTGTGTTCAAGTAGTAGATTTTGATGTTATTATTAATATGGACTAGTTTTCTATTTACCCTGGTAAGAGTGACGACAGAACTAAAGAAGTTTCTATTTAGAAATACTTTCATTTTCTGTATATGACTGAACAATTTCCATTGATAAAATATCTTGATGTTTAGAAACTGTAAAAAAATTGAAATGATTGTTTTCATTCACATATTGTGGAAAAAAGGGACTATTATGAATAATGACTCTCTAGGTGTAAATGAGTACCTTGATGTTGTTATTTATGAGTTTCATGGTATTATACCAGATAAAGATATTGAATTAAATATTGACTTAGTTCATGATGATAAGATAGTTTGAAAACACCCGTACCAAATGGATCAGTTTGAAATATTGTAGTTGAAAATTAAATTGTTTGTGTTATCATATAATGGTTTCATTCAACCATGTATATCACCATGGGGTGGTCCTATATTGTTTGTTTAAAATTAAGATGGTTTAATGAGTTTTTCATTGACTTTATACTTTTTAACAACATCTATGTCATGAACATGTATCCTCTACCTCATATCGATTATTTTTTTGATCATCTCTAGGGGAAAAATATTTTTCAAAAGTTGACATGATATTGGGGTACCATCAGTTGAATATTAAGGATGATTTGATTCTAAGACCATGATTCATACTAGATATTTACATTATTATTTTTTAGTCATTTAATTTGAGTTATCCAATCACATTCTATTTTCATTGATGTTATAAAAATAATTTCTATTAGGTCATATATAAGTTTGTGGTTGTGATTATTGATGATTTTTTTATATATTCTAAAATTATAGAGGATAATTAAAGTCATTTAAGACTTATCATTTGAACCTTAAATGAAAAAACAATATATGGGAAATTCTGAAATTGTGAGTTTTCATTACAAAAAAGTTATATCCTGGGTCATATTTTTTCTTAAAATGGGCTAACTATTGATCCTGCTAAAACAGAAGTTCTTTCAGAATGGGAGAGACCCACAAATATTACCAAGATCATAATTTAAATTATTTATAAAGATATTGGAGGATTATTGTTGAAATTATTTTACTGTTATCCAACCCACTAACTAAGTTAATAGAAAATGGTATTATTTTCATCTTGACAACAGAATGTGGTGATTGTTTTCATGAATTGAAATGAATATTGGTGAATTATCTAGTATTAAAATTTTCTTCTTTAAATGGAGAATTTTTTATATATAGTGATGCTTTATTGAAAGGATATGGTTGTTTTTTTAATGAATAATGATCATGTAATCGGTTATGCTTCCCTTCAGTTGAAAAATCATGAGTTAAATTACATTACACATGATTTAGAGTTATCTCTTGTTGGTTTTGATTTAATATTTTTGAGAAATCATCAGCATGGAGTAAAATGTGAAATATATACTAGATTAATAAATTAAAGTATATATTCTCTTAGAAAAAATTGAAAATTATATATGAGAGATGGATAGAATTAATCAGGAATTATGATTGAAAGATTCATTACAATCACGAAAAATTAATTAAAGTGTATGCTACTTTGAGAAGAAAATGTAATTCAATATTAACCTTTTTACTTTTTGAACATGATACTTTGGTTAGGTATTTGATGAATATTTACATGGACTTTGTTTTTTATTGTAATTATTATGTTGTGTTTTTGGTTCCAGTGTAACAATCTCTATCAGATAGAATTAAACATTCAATGAAGGAAGAAAATGAATTGAAGAAAATGGAAGAATTTGTTCTGAAGGTTACATTACATAAATTTAACATTGGAAAAGATTGTTTGTTGAGATATGGGATGCAGTAATATGTCATGAACCATGCTGTGTCTCCATCCAACCTAGAGCTTGAGCCAGTCTGTGGCATTTCCCAAGGGGCGTTCCTGATCCCCATAGGCTTGCACAAGTTATTGGGTATCATAAAAACACATGGAAATTTTTTACTCCAAATAATAAACATAAAACAACCAAAAACATAAATAAAAAAAATATGAAGATAAACATCCTAATTAGTCTTAATACATCACGAGATTAAAAATTTCCAATTCATCTCAAACACAAAAAATGGCTACAATGAAAATTAAACTAAAATAATGACCTGAACATTCATGAAACACATGTCGAGAAACCTATATCTACCATCACAAAAACATGAAATATAAGGCCACTAATAACCTAGAAAACAGTCACAGAGAATTCTTTAACTAGAATTGCCAACATACAAGATCTACAAACACCCCTAGTTTTATATAGGGTGGGATCTAACTCCCAGTAGGATGCCGCCCAGATAATAAGGCTACATTCCCAAACATTAAAAATATAATGTCACAATTTCATTTAAAGAAATTATTTAAAAATATTTATAAGAATACATTTATTTGAAATAAAATAACTAAAATGGAACACTTAAAAAATACCATCTCAAAACCATTTTCATAAAATAGAAATGGAATTTATACAAAGAAAACATTAACACACACACACAAATACCAGTGGTCCACAATATATCGACTAAGGGCACCAAATCATGCATAATAGAACACTATTGGTAAATTCAATAGGTTCATATAGCTCGAGTTGGACCCTAGAATCTCATGTCTTGATGGAAGGTGGTATAGTAACCATAACTATCCATGTCCTTGTGCACAAGCCACTAGAAAGGAAAAGAATAAACAATTTTAGTGGAAATCAATCATCATTACAGTTTAGATAGTGTTATTTTCATCCATTATGCTATGTACAACTAAGAAATGACACTTTTATATCACTAGTGCACTAGTTTTAGTCCATTCACCTAGATACCAAAATTTACCTTATACGTGAGTTAAAGCTCACATATCACAAATTCTACCAATTTCATAATAAAGGAAAAAAATATAAAGGGGAACACTTTTTTCATATGAAAACACATTTACCATTTTATACACATGAATAAAACCCCTTCGAAAATTCCTTTACCATCACGTAAAAAATTCTCAAATATTCATTTCTGAAAAAATTAAAAACATTAAATTAAAACCAATAATGTCCATGGGACATTCCAATTTGTAAAACCATTCATAATCAAAATCCATTTGAAACAACATATTTTCTTTATTCAAAAAAAATAACAATTCATAATCAAAATGAATAACAAGGATATCATGTTCATAATGATCATTTTTCTGTTAAAAATACCCATTAATCATTTCAACAACCCATGTGCCTTTGAAAATACATTTCGCAACTTCCAAGCCACCCTGAGACAATTTTTAGAAACATATCATTATAAAACAAACAAAACATAAGCATTTACCTTGTTGAAATCAATTTCAAAATAATAAACACCCTAACCATTCAAAGAACACTATTCTCACCACACAATCAAGCCAAAAACTCATTTTTAAACATAAATAAACATATTTAACTCACATATTAATGTTTTTGCATGGAATCACCTACCACATGTAATGAAGCATTTAGAAAAAAATGAAACATCATATCTAAACATCAATTGCACCACCAAGAGTAATGAAGGAATGCTAATAAATATGATCAAATCCAAAGACCTAGTATTAAAATATACAGTAAATCATCAACCCACAAGAGAAGAGAAACCCAAATGAAGAGTGAGGAAACACCTAGAATAGTGGTAGAAAATAATGGGGAAGAGTCTTGCATGAGGGTTCCTTGAATAGTCTGGATGAAAGCCACACAAAATCAAATCTTAAGGGAGGGAGGATAATGGTAGTGGCGTTCCTAGGGATGGGGAGTCAGTGGGGGTTGAGAAAAAGGGAAATGGGGTTAAAATCATGGGGAGATGAAAAGAGGAAATCATTTTTAAAGGGTTGGAAGGACCACATAGATAGAGTGTAGGGTTTCAAAAACTATGTAGATGCCATGAGACCACCTCTTCCAAAGGAGACCCAGCTGGATGGTTAATTTTTCTCAGGCGCATGTTCGTGCTATATGTTCTATCTCCTACCACACAATTTCATTTTTTTAGAGCATGGTTAATACATTTCATACACAAACCTGACTATTCAATCTGCCTAGCCCTAAAACATTCAATTTTTCCATGATATCAATTTAAAATCATTGGGGAAAGAGAAACTAATAATTAAAGGGATGAATATTCCACAAATTATAACTTATCACACCTATTTATTGAGAGAACCACTGATGTTAAAACTTGAACTGGAAAAAAGTATATCCCCCAACCCCATGTGTTATAATTCTCACCACAATATATCGTTCCAAACCAAGAAATCCATAACAATACTGGACCATTAGTCAAAAATTATTCCTATTTAAAGTTCAATGAGATTCACATTGAACCAAAAATGTTATGAAGAAAAGACACTATTACCAAAGAATGGTTTTATAAGCTAAATTCATGTGAACCAGAGTGGATTCGTCACTAAGTGTCACCCAACCCCAAATTTAGGACACATCCAATGGATCGATCAAAGGAAATAGATAATCCAATCTTTTTATTCAATCACTCAACATTTCACAAATATTTCTTACACAACTAACCTGAAACGAGAAAAACAATAAAGACCACATCTTGAGATAAAACCCCATATACACCATCAAATGAAACTCAGACACTTTACAAGAAATGAACATCTAATTATAAGTGGATACCACTTCCTAGAATCAAAAAAACAATTAGGCATGGCTTACTCCCATCGTTTACCCAGGAGAAAAGTTCAGGGATAGATATATGTAAAAGAGACTATCTATATCCAAGGCAAAACTAGAAACAAGGTCGCCATAATTACACTGGTAGGCCCGAATGGACTCCACACCATATAAAATGACTAAAGACTATATTTAGTGAGACTTGTGATCGGTCTCCACACTAATAGAAGTAACGAAAATAAACAATCATGGAACTTACTAGCACTTACCCAACTCCCACATGATTAGGGGAGGGGAAGGAAGAGCCTAAATAATGAGGTATTAAAACCTCATCTGACCCCATAATAATAAATGCATATCCCCAAATATTCACAAAACAATTAAAAGAACATTTTCCCCATGATGAATCATTAAGGGCTGACAAATAGTGGCATACACTCAATGATAGGCCACCAAGGTTTCCGAAAACTGAGAAAACTAATCCTACATATAACCAATGTATTACTCATACACTCTAATGGTCCTAAAATAAGAAACAAAGACTTACCACCAATATCCCATAATAGGAAAAACTGATCAAGGATCTCTACAATAAAAGATTTTAACTATTCCCATATTTAACACCGAGGACAAAAATTAAACCAAATCCATTAATGGAACTAGGATTATCATGAATATGATCCAAATTTACTGCTAGAACTATGCTTGGAGATCGGATAATTGTAGAATCTAACAGCTAATAGTTAGGTTTTCGAAAATTATGATTGGAACTTCTCATTTATGTGCCTCAAGCTACCACAACATGATCCCAGATGGAATTCCAAAGACTGGATTATATTATTTACACACATCAACCCTAGTTATGTTGAATGAGAAAACATAGAGAGTAAGGGAACATTAATTTTCTAAAGGGAAACATAATTTTTCAAAACATAGGTTCTTAAAAGAATTCATAACCTTGACCCTTGAATATGAGTGAGAACACAACACCACAAAGTAGCACCCAACATGACTATTGCGACTGGTTCAAACATTAAATAGAGGGGTGACATAAAATGATTCTCAAATAGCACATGATTCGTGGAAAAAAACCATATAAACCTAATAGGAATATACTTTTGACACTGAAAGGACTACATGAATCCTTTCCTATACACATCTAATGAATTCACCAAGTCCCCTTTAACAATAACCTGCATAAATGAGTCCACTTATCTTCCACCTCCCATCACAAGAATTTCCTTCATCATTTCTATACAATACCTTCAGACACATATGCGTCAATCATCACTTTATAACTGAGAAAAACCAAGTAACTATGGTCTCCTTTCAACTTTTAAAATCCACTCTCCCACTTTAATAGGGTTCACATAATTGAAAAAGAAGACTTGTAGAATCAATCTTCAAGGCTCAAGTGGAATATAATTATATTGATCAACTAGAGGAACTCCGATTTCAGAATCACATTTGGTCGCACATAAATCATGAATTATATCATTATGAGGGAATAAAATATCCCATGATGGAAAAAAAGAACCCAATCAAATCGACCCACTAAAAAAAATTCCACAACAACTACTGAACGCCTAGGGGGAACACCCAAAATGCTTCCCAAAACACTTCATGAAAATACTATTAATTAGATCATCCACCAAACTCAATGAAACAATACACATATGAAACATCCTTCTAACATTAAAGGGGAGTGGGTTATTGTACTCAAAAAACCCTATAACAACATTCCCATGAATCGTAAAAGACAACCCACCGAATTAACATATTTTTGAACACCATTTTTTTTAAATAATTTTGGATGATAAAAAAGGATTGTCAGTGAATCTTTTACCCATGGTGTCCTACAATCCTCAAACATGCATGTTTCCATTACCCACCGAGCACCCAGAACAAATTCATCAAGGAAATCATCAACGTTTTATACTAACCATCCTTAATTTCACACATTCTCACGCATGGGGTCACCATTTAGAATACCAAATATATAAAAAAAATCATTCCAAATTTAGAAACTAAAAAGTTCAACACACACTTTATCTTCAAAATTTTATAAAACATTTTATGATTCAGTACCCACTATATCAAAAACCATTTCAAATAAAACAGGTTCTCATAACCTATAAATCCATTCCAAAATGTTTCACCCAATTTAAAATAATTACTACTGTAGGACAAATTCCACCTCATTTCCATCAATTGAGAATAAAATTCCACTCTTCACATTGGAAACTTGTTCTCAAACCACATTTGAAATGATATTTATATTTTCTACAAATTGTTTTTTGAGAAACTACCAATTCAAATAATAAAAATCCAAACTTGTGGAAGTCATTAACTTTTTAAATATAGACGACTACATTAAAATAAAAATTCCTAATCCTTCCTTCCAAAAATTCCAAAAAATTAATTTTCCACCCCATTTTGTAATTCAATTAATTCCTTATTAAAATATATTTTTTCAATTCTTCAAACAAGGTTTTTTAAATAATTTTCCAAAATACAAAGTAACATAAGACAACATAAGGGAAAACTAGTTTTTATGGGACTGTTGGACATATGGTTGGCCTTAATAGGCCAGTCACACCACCCTCATGAAGAGTGTTATATTGAAATAACCCCGGAATCAAATGGATTTCAAGGACCTGCAAGCACACTGATACTATTAACCCACCACTCCTTTCATTTCTTATGACAAAAAACCACATAGACTATAGACACCAAAAGAGACTAGACTCCCAATTGGATACATGAGTTACATAATATGGCATGTAGTCTTGGGATAATACTCATTACAAGAACCACATGTCCTAAAAATCATATGTCTGATCTATCCCGACACTTTCTCAAATAATATGAAGAAAAAGCTAGAACCACCATCCAATTCCATTTTTTCATGAACCATGTACAGTTGCCATCTGACCTACCACATGACACAGTCCATGGTAAGGCCCAATGGACATTAACAATTCCCACGGGCTATTATAAGTGACCATGTATCCAAAAAAAACATTGGAATGGTTGACCCAAAATAATAAACACACAACATCCAACAACATATATAAAAAAACATGAAAATACACAACCAAACTAGGCTTAAAACATCACCATATTTAATGTTTATAATTCAACCCAATCTTGAAAAATTACTACATAGAAAAGAAACTAAAAATCAAGCCAAACATTCATGAAACACAAGTAGATGCAACCTGAGGCCACCCTAACCAAACATAAAAGTGGGGGCCACTAAAAACCTAGACCACATTCATGTAACATACCTTACCTAGAATACAGATGGAACAAAATCTACATACCCCCATGGTGTTTGTATGGTGTGATACAATTCCCAGTAGGATTTTTCCTGTATAAGAAGGTTCCAAGTCATGACATTAAATATAATCATACAATTTCATTTAAATAAATGTTTTAAAAACATTTCTATGAAAATTTTTATTAGGAAAGAATCTTTAAAAGGGTAATATTTCTAAACAATCCATTTTACAACCATTTTTATAAATATGAAAGGGAATTTATATAATTAAAATATGCACAAACACACAAACACACAAGTGATTCCCTATATGACAACGGGGCACCACCTAATGCATAATAAAGCATTATGGGTATTTCCATTGGGTTTATCAATATCGGGTGGAAACTTAGAACCTTGTGTCTCAGTAAAAGTTGGAATTGTAACTACAACCATCATTATCCTCATTCATGATCCAATAAATAAGAGAAGCATCCAAAATTCTAGTCATGTTCAATCATCATTGTAGTTTAGCTACTGTTGAAATCATCAATCATGCTATATGAAACTATGACAAGCCACTTCTATATCACTAGTTCACTATTTCAAGTCCACCCCCCAATATTCCTAGGGTCCTTGAATGCTCGAGTTAATGTTTTTATATCACTCATTCCACCACATTAAAATTAATTCTAATCATTTCATAGGGAATCAAGTTTTTACACAAAACAAAAAATTTAACATTTTACACATACAAAAGAAAACCCCTTTAAAAATTTCGTTACCATCACTTAAAATATTCAAATATTTTCCTTCCAAACATTAGAAAAACATTCAATTAAAAACAACCATGTCCATGGTAAAATCCTCTTCATAAAACCACTCATAATCCAAAACTATTTCAAATGAGTATTTAATCATTCAAATAATTTCACAATTCATACTCAAAATACCAAACAGGGATAACATTCCCAATATTCTCAATTGTCCATTGAAAATATCCTTTAAACATTTACACATGTCACATTCCTTTAAAAATATGCTTCAAACTTTCTAACCAACTCCTGACACCCTATTTAGAAACATTAAAGTATAATACTCACAAAACATAACCATTTCCCAATTTAAAATCCATTTTTAACCTATAAACACCCCAAACATTCATATAAAACTATTTAACCACACAATAAAACGAAATATAACATTTATTATCTTATATAAAAATATTAAATTTATATAGAAATGTTTGAGCATGGAAGCACCTACCTCATGTGAATAAAATTTTGGAAAATAGAGTGAAATACCATAAGCACATCAACCAAACAATAAAGAGGGAAGAAGGGACACTAATAAAGAATATCAAACACAAAGACCCACGACAAACAACCAAAATTGATTCCCAACCCAATAGATAATAGAAACAACAATGGAGAGGGGGGAAACCCAAGAATAATGGTTGAAAAGAATGTAAAAAAGACTTACGTGAGGGTTCCTTAAAGAATCTGGATGAAAACTACCCAAAAAGAGTTGTCCAACAGATGGAGGAGAAATTGACAGGCGTTCCTAGGGTTTTAGAATCCATGGGGGTCACACATGGGGCCAAAGATAGTTAAAATAACAGATAGAAAAAAGGGGGTTAAATTTAATGCACTAGCATAACATCACATTTGGTCTGCACAGTTTCCCAAACTGTTCGGAGACTACGCTGTTGCATCTACTGATGGAGACCTAGCTTCTTATTTACCTAGTCCCATGCTCCTAGCTATGTAGATGCTATGTGATGGATATTGTCTCCTAAAGCATGGTTTATTTTGTTAGTGAATGTTTACTAGTAACCATGCACAAATTGTGCAATTCAATATTTCTAGCACCATAACATACAGATTTCTGAAAAACTCAAAAGAAACTACAGGAGGAAGATAAAACAATGATAATTGGGGAGAATAATAAAAAAATCAAACCGGTCACATTTGGTTCCCATGAGACTCACTGAGGTCTAAGACCAAAATATAACAAAGGATAACATAGAATCACCAGAATGACATTATGTGTCCCTTTTTATTCAATAATTGAAGAAAATATTATTATGTAAAGCTCAAAGTTCTCTATTTTTATTTCATCTTGGCAGTACTAATATGTACAAATATTTGTAGGAGTTTTATTAGTGGGATGAAATGAAAATAGATATTAATGACATTACTGTGAAGTGTTTTAATTATCAGTAGGTTAATGCATTTGAAAAAGATTAAAAGGGATGCTTCTACCTTTTTCGATTCATGAGTGTAAATTGGAAAATATATTCAAGGATTTTTTATTGAGAATACGGACGAATTCTCAAGGTATCTATGATATTTGGGTTATTTTTTATTGATTAAATAAATGTTATCATTTAATTCCTATTATAGATACTATATATCTAGATCAACATTCTTAGTTGTATATTAAAGATATAGTAAGGTTTCATGGATTTCATCTCCACATTATATCTGAATGTGATTTTTGGTTCATGTAATCCTTTTTTAATTTCCTTTATAAGTCATTGGGAACTGAATTAAAAATTACTATATTATTTCTTCCACAATCATATGGGAATATATAATGAACAATTCAGACGTTGGAGGATATGTTAGATTTGTATTCAATGGATTACCAAGGAATTGAGGATCGACATCATCCTTTGGTTATGTTTTCTTGTAATAAAAATTTTCATTATAGTATATAAGTGACACCATTTGAGGCATTATATATAAATCAATGTTTATCTCAATATTTTTTGGATGAAGTATGTGAATGGAAGTTGACATTAAAATTATTGGTACAAGTGATGGAAAAAAAGTTCAGTTGATTTAGTGGCATAAGAGTACATCTCAGATCTGAAAAGATTTCATGTGGACAACCAGAGGAAGGATCATTCTGTTGACATAGGTGATCTTGTATTTCTCAACGTTTCTTCATGGAACCATTTTAAGAGTTTTGATGAGAAGGGGAATCTAGGTCCATAGTCTAATGGACCATATGAAATCCTAGAGAAAGATGGTTCAATTACTTACCTATTGACATTACCTCCTAGTTTATCCCAATTACACATTCTTTTTCATGTTTTAATATTAAGAAAATATATTCCAGATTCATCTCATATTTTGAGACCATACGTTTTTCAGTTGGAAGATAATATTTTTTATAAGGAACAACCATTCCTAATTATTAATCATTGATAGAACGTGTTGCAGAATAAGGTGATAAATCAGGTTAATAATTTTTGGAAAACCATATTGTTGAAGTTTCAAAATAAGAATCTTAAAATTATATGAGGGAAAAATATCCCTATATATTTGTTAAGTGAATAAAATTTCAAGGTTATAATTTTCAAAATACGGATGGTTGTAACCACCTAGGTAATTATACAATAAGTAATTTTCATATCTATTAATATTTATGAATTATATATTTATTTTAATTTAATTGGGAATCTATTTTTGATAGCGTTGCGGACACACAACAATGGGTTTCTCTAGAATCTTATGTTACACACAATATTTGGTAACACAGATAAATAATATGTTATTAATATATTTTTTAAATAGTGGTTTTAGACTAATAGTAGTATTGGTGGGAATGAACATAACTAATAGTATTATGATTAAAAATATTTATTAGTTGTTTTTACTTTCTTAAAAAAAATTATTGACATAAAATAAGAATAAATCCAAAATTTGGCATAAAAGATCAAATATTTTTAAAAGGTTTTTTTACAACTTTTTGATGGAAACCCCATTTTAAATGTCGTTTTTGACACATTTAAATGTTATATTCTAAAAAATAAATTTATTTTTTAAAAATAAGGCTATCCAATTTTATTTTGGGTGAATATTTTTTATTTTTCTGATAAATTTTATATTTTAATGAATACTGAAAAAATGCATTTTAATTCAAAACTGTATTTTCATATAAATTATTTAAAATGAAATAGAAAAGTATTATTTGATTTTAATGTATGATTACGTAAATTTTATATCATTTAATCCAATTTTGGAAGTTGGGAAAAATTTCAGAATGAAATTATATACAAAACATTATAATATTTCGAATGATTCATTTTAAGAACCGTCTTTTTAGTTTTGTCTACTAAATTAATTTTATATCAATTTTTCTAAATATTGAGAATAGAATTATGTAAATTGTATTTAATATTTGTATTCAAATTGTCTAAATTATGTTATTCATTCAATTTATTTTTTTAAAAAAATTAAACATTTTAAAAAAATTATTTACCTTAGTAAAAGTAAAATTTTAACAAGGGTTAAAATTAAAAGTTAAAATATTATCATATTTCATGACTAAAATATTTAATAATATTTTGAGGTGTGGATCTACCCTAAATATCCTATATTGAATTAAATACAATCCAATGGGGTGGAATTTAATTCCACTTCAATATGGTTATCATTTAATGTAAAATAATTGATATGATTATCACTTGAACTCACCATTCCTCAAGTAAAAATACCTCCTCTCCACCAACATATTTCAAAAAAAATCTATGTAGCTCATAAAATATCTACTCAAACATATCTTACTAATGATCACCACGTCTATGTTCTTATAGACTCACCATGTGAACAATCCAGGGTCCTCAATGGTATTTCATATAGGGGATATTCAGAAGGTAATTTTATCAAAGTATATCTCTTAATTTATTTTTTTCTACAATCTCATAAACACATTCATCAATAAAAGAATTATTAATGTATAATAATAAACCTACACGACTTTTATATTTGTAATGGAGTATCTCATACCCTTTTCTGTTATCCCCTCGTCTAATTTAATGAAACAAAATTTGGATCCAAGTTATGTCGGTTAATCGCATTCGTGAATAATTTTTTTGTTCTTTTAACCATTAACGCCTACATGGATGGTCATAAAACAATTATTTAGGGGAAATAACATTTAAATATATATATATACCTATTTATTATTATTTAAATTTTATATTAATCACACCTTTTTTATTTTAATATTTTTGTAATACGATAACATTGTTTTGGGATGTGTGCACTACCACTTCCTCAAAATGATGTGATTCGTTCATACATCATAGAGAATGTCTGAAGAATATTTTTATGTAAAATATATGAAATATATGAAATATTAATTCTATATAAATGACATTATATATCTATATATATTTCAATACATTTTATTTAATTTATCCTTTTCAGTATAGTTGGAGAAACGAAAATATTGTTCAAGCGTACGTACGACATACCATCTGCATGAATGGTGTCTTTAGATTGTCACCAGAAATGATTATAATTACTTTTAAATTAATATATAATATATTTATATCATATTTTATGTTCTAGATAAAATTGACTTATGACTACTAGGACTATTGACATCATAACAAGTTTATTTTCGGCTCCAGTACTGAATATCGACAAAACAACCAACACGAGCATAAATAATTACATAATTGTTATAACAAAATAAAAATAGATATAAAATGAATAATAAAATTTAAAAATTTTACCAATAATGTACATATTAACATGTGTTAATTATTCAGGAAGATAAAGAATGTATGAGACAAATTACAACCAATATAAGGTAATTTCATAACCGAAATTTCATTCCATTGGTTAAATATGTACTTCATCATTATGGAATTCAACTATTACATGTGAAATTAAATTTTAATATTTTATATTTTATTTATATAATTATTTAATTTTATTTTTTTAAATTTATATTTTTATTTTTAGTGTTTTAATTTCTATATAAAATGACAAATATAATATATTTTATCGTATATGGAGACAAAGACTTATTTTACACCATAAACATTACATGATATTTGGATTGCCCATAAGAATTATTTTTTTTATAGGGAAAATAAATACCATATTAAATTTTCATATCTTTTGGAATTGCATTTTTATTATATGGTATTTATTATTTTAATGTATTGAAATGATATCTTGTGATTGAAATTTGGAAATGATATTTTTCATTTATGCATGATTTGTGTGTTGTGATTAGGATTTGTTATTGTAAATTTCTTATGTATATGGGTGGTTGCATGATAAACCGGGGGAGGGTGATTCTGTGATAGGTCAATAATGTATTGGGAAATTAGATGGAGTTAAATGATTGGGTTTCTATTAAGATATTTATGGTATATAAAATTATGGTTATTTACAACATAACTGTGAAGGATAATCATTTCGTTTCAAGGAATGATATAGTGTATGAATGATATGGATTCCACAAGTTAACATTGTGATTTATGATTTATAAGAAGAATTATCAGGAATATTATGATTTCATAAGGTATGTTTTAATTGGTGAATATTTTTATTTAGGGAAAATGATTTCTTGAGTTAAAATATTCATGGACTAATGATTTCATTTCGTATTTAATATCTTTTATTGAGCATTTTGTGCTCTTGCAATGTTTTTAAAATATTTTACCAATTCTATAAGGATGGGCAATAGAAGAGATTATTTGATGAAAATATTTATCAAGGAAATAAATCATGTTTTATTTTATAGGTTTTAAATTAAAAAAAACAAATGATATTATTTTGGTAGTATCATTGTGTATTATTATAGGGTATTATGAATTAATAATGGCCTAATTATTAAAAACTATAAACCATAAATTTCACCAAATGTTAAGGATAGTATGTTCTTGACTAAACTCAATATTCTATAATGTATAAGGCTACAGATTTATATTACTCACACCATAATGTTGATTTTTTTAGAATATTTCCCCTAAGAAATACATCTTCATAATTTCTATAAATCTACATTCAAATAATTTAAAAATAAATTATTTATTATTGAAACAATCATTTTTATCCATTTCAATAACCAAAAATTTAATTTTCCCTTTATAGTTACATTATCTATTTTATTCATTTTCATAGTCAAAACATCTTTATGTTCCACTAATACATTTTCTTTTGTGTTTCTTACCATAATATTGATATATAGGATACTATATCTTCTTTACTCTTCGGTATCCACTACCTAAAATCTCCAAAAAATATTTATTTATCATATTTAGTGGGTCATTAATTTCGTTAAGTGGCACATTGTTAGTCATTTTCCAAGATAAATGATTTTTCATAATCACTACAACCATTAATGAAGTCATTATCCCATTTGGATATATACCAGTAATTTATCAATCACATTAAATATCATCCCATTAATTTATAGTTACCTCCATTATTTAAAACAAACAACATAGTTTGAGAAACACCAATCATTATGGGAAACCAAATAATTAAGAAAAATAACTTATTGTTTTTCTTAATTATGATATAGTATTCATTAATCTATGAAATCATTGGTTTCACCTAGGATATTTATAGTCATATTATATTTAAATCCTTTATATTTTTTCATAAAGAGTTTGTAAATTTTCAAAACCATATCCCCAAAAGTTTCTAACCAGATGTTCATCATGGTGCATTATCATTCACAAGTTTCCAATAATGTATTATGTAAGAACATTGAACTTCTTTTCATGTATTTTTTCCTTTTCATGTCATTTTTTGAACAAAATGATAATCTGTAAATTTCTTAAGTACACACTGTGTACTTTATATATACAATCCGTGTACTTTGATGCTGCTCGAGGCCATGTTCTGGTCGTGTCATGGCCACACACATGACCCTGTTTGGGGGTGTGGAGGCCGCTTAATGCAGAGTATGGAAAAGCATAGTACACGTCTTGTACTCTAAAAGTACACACCGTGTACTTTATTTTTTTATTAAATAGACCAGGGTCGTGTCTTAACCTTGAAAATGTATTCTTCTCCAACACCATTGACTGAGAGTGAGGGTACGGCCGTAGATCTTCTCCGAGCCACCGATCTATCACCGGTTATGTGAATCGAATGTCATTGGTTGTAGTAGAATTGCAGCGGTGAGTTCTTGGTTCTTCTTTGTCCATGTTTCCTGATTCTATCTCTTATGAGAGTTATATTAGGTTGAATGTTTAAGATTTTTTCATATCTACTCTTTTCTAGTACAATTCATGGGCTGAGGTTAAAGTATATCGATCTCCTAGGATCGAGGTAGGTGATTTGTTGCCTTACATTGAATGTCTTTGAGTTTTTGTGTAAAAGTACCATATTCCCATGTATCAAGTATCTCGTGTTACGGTTTTGATCCTATATTATTATATGCCTTAGATTTCATTCATGTTTGAATCTATTAGATCATTAATTAATTTTTTGTTAGCATGTTTGAGGATCACCCCATGGGTGTTTCCCTTATTTTGGTGGTTTATCACAGTTTGGAGTTGGTTTCCTGTGAGTCAGACCTTTTTGCATTGTTTTCATGCCTTGATTTAATTAATTGCTTTTATTTCCTACTTTTTATATGCTTTTGATAATTTGTAGCTATTACCGAAGTAGTTTGTTGAACATACTTAGGGATGCTGATAGCCGATTACACATGGCTTGACTTTTTAGGGCTCTATGAACCTAGTGTGGTAGACTAATGAGGGAATTAACAATTAATAGCTTCCCTAGAGAGTTTGTTATAAACTAGTATCATTCACAGGACCTACGGGAATTGGACTTTGGGATTTCTCAGAGTGTCCATAGTTTCGTATCGAGACTACATGGCGAATTACATGTAAGTGCTTCTTTAGAGAGTCTATAGAAATCATTGAAATACCATAGGGGAATTGATGTTGAGATATTCCCAATGGGACTATGCCTTTATAGGATTACCTGACTAGAGAGTTATGCTAGTACGAGCCACCCAGAGAGTCAGTTAGTGTGAGTATTGTTTGGATGGTTGTGACGAGTCCACCAAGCCAAAGAACAAACTTGGGTTTTGTATTTCTTGTTGTTTAGGTATTCCACTAAGATAATTGTTGTGTTACTTGCTATGACTTTGGAATATAGATATGTTTTCTAGGTTCCTTGGTTGATGATTAAATTATTGAATGAAATTATTAAATAAATTGAAATGGTGATTGGTAGGATTGTTTACTATAGCGTACTTCTGTTTCCCTACTGCATTTATTTCCTTTACTTTTTCTATATCTCTCACTGACAATAGGGAAGATATATAGTGGTCGTTGCCTATTAGGATTAGTCTCGCACCCTGTTTGGGTCCTGGTTTTCGGCCCAAATAGGTTATATGGTAGTAGGTGTGGATATGGAATGTGGCCCCTCTACTTCAGGTACATGATTGCTGGTTGGAGGTGGAGATCATAGGACCGAGCTTAGGCTTGCGATGCTGCCGGAGTAGCTGTTTAGTTTTCATACTTTGTTTCTCAGTTTTATTTCATCATGTTGTTGTGTTTTCTGATATCCTTAGATACATGTACCTGCTGCATCATTATTATCATTACTATATATTCATTGCTTTCACTATTTAGTTTCAGTTATTTTATGTTGTTTACTACTTCCACTAATTAATGTTATTTCCTCTCCCTTGTATACTTTACCAAATGGGGGCATAGATTCCCCAATGACTCACCAAGGCCCTCACTGCTAGTCGGCAGCCTCTGGAATTTGGGGAAATTCACTTGAGCTCATGTGGAGAAACGGGCAGGGGAACCAGTTGAGTGGCTCTGGAATTGGTTCGCTACAAAGTGGTATCATATGAGTTTCATTTATTTTCTATTAAGTTACTGTTTAGCTACATTTGATAGGGATATTATGGAATAGGTAAATGGTAAATAGTTGTGCCCCGAGGTTCTAAAACCTGTGTACAGGGAAAAATCCAGGTTACCTCGAATATTGCAATATTTGAGTTTTTCAATTGTTACATTTGAATTGATTTAAATGTTGGGCGGTGAACTTGTTTTGTGCTATTACTATTTATATGATTGTTCTTCCGTTTTTTTGCAACCCAATGAGATAATGGTATTCCATATCATGCATTATATAGGCACTTGTTAGAAAATCACATGACATGCATTTTTTTCATTCCATAAATATTGCATTAGAATTTTCATGCTATTCTGATAGAATTTGTGATAGAATATGCATGCTGTTGTGATACGTGATGAGATTTAATACCTTCTATGTTGATAGGGTATCATTTTATTAGATCTTCATTATCATGGATGAAAAACATTAGTCTTAGAGGTGTTATGGGCCCTCATTGACTGGAATTTGGTGGATCATTGACATGTTTACCTGTTATATGTATTTCTATGATGCGATCCTTTGATTCGTCGGGAGTATGGGCCCTCACGGATCAGAATTTGGAACATTAACTCGTTTTTTATGTTTTCTGGGCTTCAGTACAGTTTCTCAGATACTGCACAGAAAAATCCAGAATACATGGCGTGTATTATATTACTACACACGGTGTAGTTTTTAAGCCGTGCCACTGGATATGTGAGCAGAAACACGGGGTTGTGAAAAATAAATCTCTTTGGAACATGCCATGTACTAGTTTTCACTTCGTGTACTAGTTTAGCTCAGCATGTAGTCTAAAATAGGTACCTGGCCATGTCACGAACAACACGGGTCAGTGTTACCCTACCTCATACACGCCATTTCCATGTGGAACACACCATATTGTGTCGTCCATGTGTCAGGCTATGTCGCTAACAACACAAGTCAGGAAAGGCATGTCTAGTAAACTCCGTGTCTTCTTTGAACACACAGTGTAGTGTCAGCCGTGTGTTAGGCCCTGTCGCTAACAACACGGGCCAGGTAAGGCATTTCTAGTACACTCAGTGTCTTTTATGAACACGATGTGTAGTGTCGGCCTTGTGTTAGACCGTGTAACTAACAACATGGGCCAGGAAATGCATGACTTGTACACGTCGTGTATACCTTGAACATGTCGTGTAGTGTTGTCTTAGGAGAGACATGTGGCATAACCGTGTAGAAGGACTTGGGTAGGGAAAGAAATTGAAGTACACGCCATGTGTTGGGACAACACGCTGTGTATTTGGGGTGTTACTAGACCATTTTTGTTAGGAGTACATATACATGTAAATGATATAACGGAATACACTATGTAGGGAATGAACACTCCGTCTAGTCATGTTTTTCCAAACTTGAATGTCTTATTTTCCCTATTCTATCTTGTGCCTTCAGTTTTCCTACATTGTTTAACCCTAAATCTGAGGTGTGCTTTTGACCTTTCAGATCTATGTAACTGAGAAATCCTCCCATTGTCCGTTAGGATACAGGTAGTGACCATATGCCTGATACAACAGATTAAGGACTACCATTAGTTCCGCCTATCATTCCAGACATAGAACCTGCAATGATTCCAGACACTGGTTCCGACACTCAGTTTAGAGCGGGTTTCGTGAGATTCATGCAGACCTTCTAGGGAGCATAGCATCCTGCTCCCTCTATGGCAGAGCTAACACAGGTTTTTCATTAGCACCATCCTCCCACGTTCACAGGGGATGGAGGACCGCAATCTACAGAGTCATTGATTGAATCCATGTTATCCATCTTTGAGCATCTTGAGACACATCTGTAGAGGAGTGTGAAACTCACAACTTATATGCTAAGAGATTCTGCCAAGAGATGGTGGGATGTGGTTTCACAGGCAGGGTGCCAACATGCTATGGATTGGGACATATTTCAGCGTACGTTAAATGACGACATCTTCCTGGCGATGCTATGGGCAAACAGAGAAAGAGAGTTCATGAACCTGTAGCTGGTTACTCTCACATTTATGGAGTATTCCTCTCGCTTCATAGAGTTATAGCGTTTGACACCCATTCTGTGGAATGACTAGCTATTTTTAGCAAGGAAGCTTGAGTAAGGACTCAGACAAGAAATTAGATTGCAGGTGAACTTCATTCAGTTGACTTCTTTTAATCTAATAGGCATCCATGTTCTTATCATGGAGAGGAATCTGATGGAGACTAGATATATGAACTTGGGCGGTTCAACATCCTGGGTTGATTATGTTCAGATAGACAACAAGAAGCGCCACCGAGAGTCTACACAAGGTGACCCGAGGAAGTGAGGTATTCTTTCTGGTATACGAGATATTCCTTATGGAAACAATGTGGTGTTCTATCAGTGTGGAAAAAGTTGGCACAAGTATCCTTGGATCCCATGAGACCTAGTGGAGATCTGATCTTCTGGAAATATGGGTCTTCTACAACGTTTCTGAAGGGTTCTCCTACCAGCAGCTAGTGGAGGAGGATCAGTTTCGACTCCACGTATAGGAGTAGGATTACCAGTTCCATAGAAGACTGGGTTCTAGAGTTCATCAGGTCGTTCAGGCTAGGGTAGAGACCATGGACATAGTGGTCAGGCTCATGGAGGGTCAGCTCCGGGATCTCAGGCTGCTACACCAGGCCGTTGTGCAGGCCATACTTTTGCAGTAGGGAAAATTCATCATGAGGAGGATCCTAGACCTTCCACAGTTCGAGGTACAATTTTATTATCCTTTGTTTTATCCTATGCACTATTCGATATAGTATCCTCTCATAGCTTTATTTATGTGCATATTATGGAAATACTTATACTTACTATTTATAATTATGAGGATATGATGACATTGGACACACCATTGAGGACTTAACAACCACAGTACGTCAGTGCAAGGAGTTCCCTCTATAGGTGGATGGGTATCACTTTCTATGGGACATCTATGTCCTAGAGATGACAGGATATGATGTCATTCTCGGTATGGACCGGCTCATTCCCTTCCGGGCATTCGACGACTATTATCGTCATATGGTGAGTTTCAAATCACTGGAGGGTTGATCATTTCTTCACAAGGGCGAATGGGATGTCCAAGAGAGTAGAACTAGAGTATATAATCATGGGTTGGGCTGTGTTACGGTCCATATTGCTAGCTTATATATGGATGAGTAGGGGACTTATCAGATAGATTTTCTTCTAGTGGTTGATCGCTTTCTAGATATCTTTCCAGAAGACTTTTCATGTTTTCCACCAGAGAGAGAGGTAGACTTCTCTATTGAGCTTGTGCCAGGAGTATCACTGGTATCCATTCCACCTAATAGGGTGGCTACACCTGTGTTTTATGAGCTCAAGAAGCAGTTGGAGGAGTTTCAGGCAAAGGGTTGTATCTGACCCAGTACTTCTCCTTGGGGTTCCCCCGTTCTGTTTGTAATGAAGGAAAATGTTACTTTACGTCTTTGTGTGGATTATAAAAAGCTAAACCACTTGACGGTCAAGAATCAAAACCCATTTCCATGGATTGATGATCGCTTTGATCTGTTTCGAGGAGCCAGAGTGTTCTCGAAAATCGACTTGAGATTCGGCAATCATCAGTTGCATGTCAGACCATACGATATACATCTTACAGCTTTCTGAAGAAGGTATGGTCTGTATGAGTATATGGTTATGTAGTTCTACCTCACGAACGCACCTGCAGTTTTCATGGTGCTGATGAACATAGTTTTCCATCCTTAATTGGATTCTGCCATGGTGTTTTTCATGGACGATATCTTGGTGTACTCTCACACTCGACATGACCATGCTACCCATTTTGAGATCGTTTTGAGTACAATAATGGAGCATCAGTTAAATACTATTCTCTAAAAGTGCCACTTTTTTATTTGTGAGATTCAAATCCTAGGTCATGTCATCTTGGAGACTGGAGCATCAATAGACATAGAGAAGGTGAGAGCTGTAGTTACATGGGTGAAGATGAAGAATGTCTTCGAGGTACGAAGTTTCATAGGGCTGGATGGTTACTACAAGCAGTTTATATAGGACTTCTCACACTTAGAAGCGAAATTGATGGGTTGACTAAGAAGGTGGTGAAGTATGATTGGTTAGAATTCTGTGATTCATCATTTCATAAGCTGAAGGGGAGAATGACTTCTATACTGATTCTAGTTTTTCCGGAGACGGGAAAGAGTTATACAGTTTTCTGTGATGCATCTGGAAATGGGCATGGATCATTTCTTATGTAAGATGACTGTTTCGTTGCATATGGATCTTGGAAGTTGAAGCCACATGAGAGGAAATATCATACGCACGACCTAGAGTTGGCTGCAGTTGTTCATGATTTGCGTTGTTAGAGTCATTACCTTCAGGGAGATCATTTTGTGGAATATACTGACCATAAGAGCCTCAAGTACATCTTCACGCAGTGTGACATGAATATGAGACAACAAAGGTGGGTTGAGTACCTACAATCTTTCAATTTCAAGATTTCTTACATGCCTGAGAAAGGCAACGATGTGGCAGACGCGCTGAGCAGGAGGACATAGATACAGGCAGTTCAGGGGGCCAGCATCAAGTGACAACTTATGGCCCTATTCTCTAAAATGAATTTAGAGGTGCACGACCGACAGGGTTAGAATTTTCATTCTTCTATAGCTGTTACCTCATGTTGGAATGAGGCAGCTATCAGACACTGAAGGCCAAGTGATAAGGGAAAGTGTGTCAGGAGAGGAACCTCTTCAATTATGGACCATAGGCGAGGGTGAGATCCTATGTTTCCAGGGATGCATATGGGTGCCAGAAGATATACATGAGGAGCTAATGAAAGACTTTCATTACACAGTTTGGTCAGTTCATCCTGGCATCACCATGATGTATCATGATCTACACCACCATTATTGGTGGCCAGGTATGAAGATGGGTTTTGCTAGTTTTTCTATGTGGTGTTTCACCTGTTGGCAGGTGAAGGCGAAGCACCAGCGACCAGCAGGGCTGTTACAGTAGCTACCCATTCCCGAGTGGAAGTGGAATGATGTCACTATGGACTTTGGGACAGGGTTACCGAGATCGCCTGGAGGGAATGAAACATTGTGGGTTGTCATTGCCAGGCTCATGAAGGATTCTCACTTCATGTCGATTAAGGATAATTTCGGTGTAGATGAGATTGAACGATTGTACATCTGTGAGATTGTACGCTTGGATGGGGTTCTGAGTAATATCATTTTAGATAGGGACTCCCGCTTTACGCCACATTTTTGGAAAGGGATACAGAAGGATTTGGGTACATAGGTACATCTGAGTACATCTTACCATCCCCAGACAGATGACCAGTTAGAGCGCATGATTTAGGTGCTAAACGAAATTCTATAAGCATGCATCCTTGAACTTGGATGTTCTTGGGAGTGACATATAACTGTAGTGGATTTTTCCTACAAAAATATTTTTCAATAAATTATTCATATGTCAACTTACAAGGCTTTGTATGGTAGGTCGTGCTGATCACCCTTGTGTTGGCTAGATGCAGGAGAGGCAGCTATGCTGGGACCTCATATTGTTCAGGAGACCACAGGACACGTGGAGTTGATTCAGAAAAGGATGGATGTTGCACAACCTTGGTAGAAATCTTATGCTGATTAGTGGAGACGACCATTGTAGTTCATCGTCATAGATCAGGTCTTTCTACGTGTTACACCGAGGTTGGGACAAAAGAGGATTATGAGACAGGGTAAGATTTCACCACGATAATTCGGGTCATTTGTGGTTCTCGAGAGAGTCGGTCTGGTTGCTTATAGGTTGCAGTTTTCTCAAAGGTACCAGGATATGCACGAAATCTTCTATGTTTCTCATCTTCAATGCTATTTCTCAGACCCATCTCGTCTTTTTCATCCCGATGTGGTTGAGCTAGAGAAGGATGCATCATTCGAGGATCATCCTATCAGGATTGTTAATCATTGTGCAATGGTACACTGTGGTCGGACTATTCCTCTGGTACGGGTGCTATGGCAGCACGACCGTGTACAGGACGAGTCTTTGGAGAGGGAGGCCGATATGCGATCACAGTGGCCAGAGTTGTTTGAGGATTATTCTTCTCCACCTTGTTAAGGAAATTTGTATATGAATTTCTTTAATGGGGAAAGTTTCTATGATCCTGGACCTTCTTTTCAGGAATGTTTCCTTTTCTAGTCATTTTGGGGGGAAAAACAGGAGAATTTAGTAATTTTCTAAGTATACCCCATGTACTTTATAAGTACACACACTATACATTGATTTCGCTCAAGGCCGTGTTCTAGCCATGTCATGGCCACACACACTGCCATGTAGGGGTGATGTGGAAGACACTTAATGCAGAGTACAGAAAACCCTAGTACATTCCATGTACTCTAAAAGTACATGCCGTGTACTTTTTTTTGTTAAATGGACTGGGGTCATGTATTAACAGTGGAAATTTATTCTTCTACAGCTTCTTCAACCGAGAGCTAGGATACGTCTGCAGATCTTCTCTGAGCCACTGGTCTGTCACCAGTTATCCGGATCGAACAAAGTCAGATGCAATAGAATCATAGCAGTGAGCTCTTGTTTCTTCTTTGGCCACGTTTCCTGATTCTTTCTCTTATGAGAGTTATCGTAGGTTGAATTTTTAACACGTTTTACAGATCTACTCAATTCTAGTATGATTCGCGGTACTAGGTTCAAGTATATCGTTCTACTAGGATCAAGGTAAGTGGTTTGTTTACATGCGTTGAAGGTCTTTAAGTTTTTGTACAGAAGTGCTGGGTACCCAAGTGTCAGGTATCTCCGGATATGGTTTCGATCCTGTATTATTATTTTCCTTATATTTCTTGCATGTTTGAAGCTATTAGATGAATAATGAATTTATTTTCAGCATGTTTGAGGATCACCCCATGGGTGTTTCCCTTGTTTTGGTGGTTTATGGCTGTTTGGATTAGGTTGTCTGTGAGGTAGACCTTGTCGAATTGTTTACCTACCTTGATAAAATTGATTTCTTGTATTTCCTACTGTTTATAAGATTTTGATGCTTTGTAGCTATTACATAATTATTTTTTTGAACTTCATTAGGGTAGTTGATAGTCGATTATGCATGACTTGACTTATTAGGGTTGTGTGAACCAGGTTCGGTAGAATAAAGATGGAATTGACGATTAAGGGATTCCCAAGAGAGTCTGCTATAAATTAGTATTATTCGCAGGACCTACGGGAGTTGGATTTTGTGCTTCCATAGAGTTTCCTTAGTTACGCATAGAAACTACAAGGGGAATTAGTCTTAAGTGGTTCCCCAGAGAGTCTATAGCTATCATTGCTTGACAGTAGGGGAATTGACGGTGAGAATTTCCTAGAGTGTTTGTGCCTTTGTTGGATTACCTGACTATAGGATTCTGGCAGTACAAGCCACCTAGAGAGTCAGTGTGAATATTTATTGGTTGGTTGTGACGAGTCCACGAATCCAAAGAACACGCTTGGGTTTTTTACTGCTTTTTGTTTAGGCAGTCTGCTTAGATACATATTGTGTTACCTGCTATGCCTTGGGAATATAGAACTGTTTTCTCGGTTCCTTGGTTGATGATTAAATGATTGAATTAAATTATAAATAAATGTAAATGGAGATTGATAGGATTGTATACTTTAGTGTACTCCAGTTTCTCGCCGACATTTTTTTTACTTTTTCTATATTGCTCATTGATAGTAGGGCCAAGATCTTATGGTGGTTGCCTGGTGGGATTAGACTCACACCCCATTTGGGTCCTAATTTTTGGCCCAAATAGGTTATATGGGTGCAGGTGTGGATAGGGTCTATATACCCTCTACATCAGGTACATGATTACTAGTTGGAGCTGGAGAGAATAAGACCGAGCAAAGGATTGCGATGCTGCTGTAGTTTCTGTTTACTTTTCATACATTGTTTCTCAGTTGTATTTTAGCTTGTTGTTGTGTTTGATACTTTCCTTAGATACTTATTCCTGATGAATCATTATTATCATTACAATATATTCATTTATTTCACTATTTAGTTTTAGTTATTGTTTGATGTTTACTTCTTCCGCTATTGACTGTTATTTCTTCTCCCTTGTATATTTTACCAGATGAGGGCATAGTTTCCCCAATGACCCACCAAGGCCCTCACTGCTAGTCGGTAGCCTCTGGATTTAGGGAAATTTTTCAGAGGTCATGTGGCAAACTGGGCACAGGGCACCATTTGAGTGGCTCTGGATTCGGGTCGTTACATATAGCTCAATAAAGTGTTTTTGAGGTGGTTAACCCTTGGTAAATAATTGATATGTTTTTACCCACTGTTAGTATCTAGACATGGATGTAGTTCTATGAAACCACCTTCTCCATAATTTATTGAAATTCTTGGTCCTTTTTATACACATTAACACCTAATTAGACATATCCTACAAGACAACCCTTGACATATCCTTTGAAATAATTCTAAGGGTATTATTGGTGTTTTCTTCTCCACCTTTCAAAAGGATGACAATAAATTTCTTCTGATACCAACTATAGGGATAATATTATTTACCTTCATTTATATTTCATCATTTTTGGTATATATACATCTAATTACACAAACACTCACATGAGGACCATAATAGTTTTGTTCCTTCTGAAACTTCGAACATAATATTCTAATTTTGATAATAATCATAAATATTTACCATATTTATCATCCTATTATGTACTAATACTAGATATACTCTATGTAAAACCTCTCTTAAGAACCTATTGAATGTTGACATGTGAAAAGGTGATCTCAGACCATTAGTATGGGTATATAAGGGATTTAAATAAGCATAACCTGAACATAAGTGTATGAGATCCTAATAAAATAATTTGGAAATTATAACATGGATATTATATTTCATAATCAAGAGTTATGGAATAAATATTTCCAACTAATAATACACAAATAATAATGGAATCATGAAAATAATCCATGAGGTTATAATATAGGAATAAAAGATTGAATTGTGCAAAACACATATGCATATAAAATCAATCCCTAGAAGTCAAGGAGTATTTACAAAACTCACCTAGGTACTTCATATTGGATACACATACTAGGTGTGAGACAACAACATCCCCAATATATTCCCTTTCTTTATTTTTGAATGAGATTACCCCAAAATCTGTCATGATGGAAAATATACTTTAATGTATCGAGTTCACAACTTTTTCTAGTTTTGTATTACTATAGTGGGTGCAGTCCTCATTCCATCCAAGTCAATATTATGTGCGTTATAAATCTTTTACCAACCAATTACATAACGATATAATTCCAGACCATCAGATAATGAAATCAAACATATGTGTGACACAAGGTCAAAAAAATTCATGATATCATAACCTAATAAATAAATTGGGTATTATAAAAATTTGATCATATAAAAATATTTTTAATGTATAAATGGTTCATAATCCTATCATCATAAATTACACCATGAAACAAGAAAGATTCATTATAATTTTATCATGGTATAACCCATGAAATAAGAAAGGGATTCATAAAAAACCATTAATCTTAAATATTAACAATTCATATATATAATGAGAATGGTATCTTTGGATCATATCCTCAGTAATAAAAATTCTATATCAACAAGTGCCATCTTAGATAGAGAATTATTTTGGTCAATAATTTTAAAATTTTCATAACAAAAATATACTATTTTCTTTAAAAAAATTATATTTATAGTATGAAATTGTTTTAAACATTTTTAATTCTAAATAACCAAGAACAAATTTATTGAACTATTTTGTTATCTATTAAAAACACTATTTAAATAGAGAACATTTATGAAATCCTTTTCTTTAAATGTAACATTTGAAATAAAATTTTTTTACAAAATGTTCATGAAAAATGATTTCTTTTGAATGTATTATTTATAACATATAATTCAATATTGAACAAATGTAGTGGTCATGAAGTCATAGAATTATGTACATGAAGTATATATAAAACCAAATATTCCTTTCATATCATCGATGAAATTTAAATGATCCTTTATTGGAAAACAAAAATTATATTACATTGAAAACAATTTAGTAAGAATATAAAGAAGGGTAAAAAAACTGTTCAGAAAAATTAGTATAACTGTAGAATATTTTTTAGAACATTTAATGAAAACATGGTTTTGGGAGATATCATTTTTTTGACTGAAGATAAAAATAACTTTTTATTTTCTTAAAAACCATTTATAAATTTTCTCCTATTCCAAGGAGTGGGGAAATTTTACAATTACATTAGGATATCATGAATAACCATAGGATAACGAATTCATAGGTAATTATTGAGAGATGTGTCATATCCATTCATAAATGCATTCATAATAAGAAATAAATCTGATCAATGATTATATTATATCAATAAACTCATACCAATTTCTTAAGATTAAATAATAATACCCATGAATGAATAACATTAAATGAAGCATAAAATTAAATCAAAATATGGATATTAATGATATAACCTAATAAATTAGAATTATATACACCATTTTAAATAATAGTGGTTTATAAAATAACAAGTGTATAAAAGAAGTGTAATTGAGGCAAAATTTTCATACCACATTGGTATTTTAGAATCCATAACCCCCGGAAAGATATATATTAAAATAGACATGTAAATACAAAAAATGATAATAATAATAATAATAAAGTAAATCAATGGAATGAATATACACCACATAATATAAATAAGTGTTAAATATAACTTTTTTATCACACACGTGAAAAGTGAGATCGAAATACATAAATTTTAGTATTAACTTCCTTTCTACACAATCAAACATTATGTATAATTAATATATGTTTATTATACATATCTAAAAGAATCATGATAATATACATATATAATTCCATATATTCTTTTATATTGACATTATATTAACCATTTTCTAACAATCCCATGATAATGTTATATTTTACATAATAACCACTTTGTTTTTCATATAAGTTTTAACCTATTATATCTAGGCCACTTAATTTCATTATTATTTAATTATCTACAGGTTTTAAACCATTATAATAATATAAAATAATTCTATTATATATGAATTTATATTAAACTATAAAATTTTAGGGAATGGAAATGTCATACACTTCTAATGAAGACGGTATTGCGTACGCAACAAAAAATTCTATTTTTATTTTCATTTCATATTGAACGAAAGTAAGTAAATAATATATATATATATATATATATACTCTATTATCACTATTATATCATATTTATAACATATATTTATCAAATACTTTTTTAATACATTCAATTTCAGACATGAACGGATCATATTGCTATATGAGGCAGTAGTCCTCCATATACACGAACAATGTTATTTTTTTTAGCACAAAATGGAAATCATGAAGGTATGCTTGATATAATTATTAAATAACCTTTATAATATCACAAATATAATTAATATTATATAAAAATGGCATATATATCATTATTTAAAACCTTGAATTGTGGTAATGGAAGAACAAATAACATCTTTCCATGTAACACCCAAGTCTTTTATAAGAAATATTTTTTTTATTTTATATAAATCATCAAAGGAATCCTTCACTACACACAAATCTAGCTTGGATTTCTTAACACGCAATCGCAACCTTCCTCGATAGCTTGCGTCGTACGCAATACCGAGTTTCACTAAACAACGATATGCTATTAAAATATTATTGAAACTAGCCGTTATGAATAGTAATTACCACTTTTTAAATTTTTTTAAATTTCTTCTTCAAAAAAGGACTTCATTTTTGGATTCGGAATATTGAAATTATCCTAGGGTGAAATTTTGGTATTTTTCAGAAAACATTCAATTTTTTACGAATAGTGAAAACACTGGGTTACTATATAAAAACCAACTATTTATTTAAATAATTATTTATTTTTTTAGGTAATAATTGATACATAATACCTATATATGTTCAATTCAATTCATTGAAGTCATTTTATTATAATTTTAGATATATAAATATCTTATTGAGCTTTCACCGTCTTTTACCCACCTCCTAGGAGAATTTGCAAATTTACATAAAACATAATTTTACCACTTCTGTGGGTGGAATTTCAAAAATCCAAGAGCAGGGTTGACTTCATTAAGTAAAATGTGGTTCAATGAGATAAAAATAATTTTTGGTGAATAGTAACTTTTAGTTTTATTTACCACGGTTAAAAGGAAATAGGGTAATTAAGGGTAAAAATGATATTATTATTACCCTAAAACATGTCATAATTCTATTGGATAAGTGTAATTCGACCAAAAACAACCTTAGGAATAAAATATGATCATTTAGACCCACTTGTATTAGATTAGGACATTTAATATTAATTTATTTAAAGAAGGGTTAAAATATTTAAAATCAATGTTTAATATGTAAATCCTTTTTAATATAGAGTTATACATAAGATAAATTCGACTATAAATATTCATTAGAAAGATAAAATGATTTCCTACAGAATGGTATTTTATTTTTAATTTTTAGACATTATATAATTTAATTTATTTATGACACAATGATGATGGAGTAATTATCTTATTAATGAAATATTGACATAATTGATGTTATAAATACCCAAATAAATGTAATATGAGACTTTTTATGAATTCAAATAATTTTATATGTTAATATGAAATGATAGTAGTTATTTAATTAACTTTTTTCGAACTAATAATTCTGTTATGAGTTTCACAAAAATCAATTACCAAATAGTATCAAAATTGACATTAAATAGTTTTAAAACAAATATTATATTATCAATTGATATTTTATTCTTAAAAATCTACAGTTCGGCCAAATTACTTAGATAAGGTTATATATATTAATAATAAACAACTTGGGGTTATTTTGGCTTGTTATGGTAGGTTTATTAACCTTATATTTTATGAAAACAAGAAGACACGGTAAAAGGTAAATTATCTAACTTAAAGTTAAATCTAAATTATAAGGTTACAATAGAACCCTAAACTTGTCAAAATTATATTGGATGAGAGGATTTCGACCCATACCCACCTTATCTTCTAAATAAATCTATTTGGAGCTATTAAAAACCGAATATGAATTTATAATAAAATAATATTTTAAGTTTTTCCTAAGGAGCCCCTCTCCTCCCTTATAAAAGGGAACCTCCTCCCTCTCTTCCTCACACCACTTTGAGCCTTCAAGCTGGGCCAACCCCTGAAACATTCTCTTCTCCACTTCCCTAGAAACATCTTAGAGGTCCTGGTTTTCTTCAAAGACCAATTTAATTCCCTAAAAGGAGGTCTCAAAGAGGCGCTTCAAAGAAGAGGTAATGTCCGTTACCAATTCTTTCAACTTTATTTCTTCTTCCAATTATTCTTCATTAGTTGTTTCATTATGAATTAATAACATCAGTATCACTCATATAATAATATGTTATTATAAGTATTAAACAACTCAATTTCACCATCTATCCATCCAACGGAAAACGAAATCACCGCGCGTGCGTACGTACGGAATACCGTCTCCACGCCGTGGTGTAATCTATTTTCCACCACCACCGTACATGGATGTGTATTATGATGTAATGAATAAATATATATGATTATTTTAAATTTATCTTTATTCTGAAATATTATACATACACTCCAACATAATTCCATGATCATCGGAACGATATCATCACTCGTGTGTACGTACGAAATACCGTCTCCACGATGTGATGCGACTCGTTCTACATGATATTCATTGCATAATGATTATATAAATTAATTGAACGAATGAATAGGATATATATTACACTAATACCATTCTGGAAATGAGGTATCTATAACCTAACAAGAAGAATAAGAATTTATTCGACAAAACACGCATAAGAACAAAAAGCAATAAACACCCGAATGACAAGTAACAATGAAATATTACAAATAAGAAGCTAATAATATGACCATATATGATATCATAAAAATAAGTATGATTCTGGAATAAGTCAATGACATTATTTAAATCATTATACAGAAGTTTCAAACACTTATGAAGCAAATCAGACCTAAGGTAAGGGACAATCTCGCAATCTCAATTTTTATCCGATATTGTTTATACATCAGAATTTACTGGGGAATATTTATCATCCACATCCATGTTTCCTCAATATTTAATATTATTTATATCCTCCTACAATTTTATAAAACCAATTTTACCCTTCACTGAGTTTTTAGTAAATGATATGAAATGAATATTTTGTCGTTATTCGTACGAGGTACTTTTTTACTTTTCCAACAAATGTACGAGAAGAATGTTTTTTTAACTTATGCGGCATGAATGGATTTTTAATACATTATTTACAAGAAGCATCCTTTAAATTTTTCAAGTATATTTTTAATCATATTCTTTTAGTTTAAAATTGTATGACATGTTAAGAAAGGATAAATATTTTTGAAGTAGAAAGTATATTTTCCTCAAGAATGGAGTTCAAGTGTTTTATCAAAAGTATTTTCCATCTAAGATAATATAGGTTTCTGTTTCTATCACTATTATTACATTGATTTGATTATGTTGTGATGGAATTATTTTTATATCTTATATGAATTGTTTTATGATGTCACGATGTTTAAGAATCCCATTTTTATTACATGGGTTATGCAATGATGTATGATTTATGATTTTGTGGAACAGATAATAATGGTATCATTATGAGATGGGTGGGACCTATATCTCCCACCAATTCATTGGGTAAGAATTATATCTCATGAGATAGACATGGCTGGAATGGCAGGTTAAACCGGTTCAGTGAAACAGGACTGAAACGAGCAGTGAACTCGGTTCAGAAATGGACTTTGTCTACTAAGATAGTCTTGGCTATGAGTCTTGACTACTAAGAAATGATTCTCTATGATTATGTGTGTATGCCAAAAAATTTCTTGTTTTATGTTATGATTATTGGGATTACATTTCACTACTATGATTTATCCCATGTTATGAAATTGTGATCTCTTTTGCAGGTTAAGATTTCCAAAATGTTATGTTCTTATGAATATGATGTGATTGATATTTCTTTTGTTTAACCTTACTGAGCATTTGAGCTCACCCTTTTGTATGTTTTCTTTCCCCCAGTCAGGAAGAAGTTTATTAAGTAATATATGCCAAAAGGGACTATAGATATAATGAAATAAATGGGAGATAGTGTAGATGATTTATGAACCAGTTGTTTATACTTCCCAGTTTCTAAAGACACTATACCTATACGATCCTTTAATGGTTTTGTTATATTTTTTAATAAGTATGATTCAATTTTGAAGTATTAACCATGTATGTAAAGTATGGGTCCTTATAGTTGGTAACAGAGGAATGGTATAGTCAACCTTTGGAAACTAGGATGTGAAAGCCTTAGTAAGAAACCTAAGGATATGTCTAAGAATAGAAAACAATATTAGTGTTTAATAAATTTCCATGAACAACCTACGATAAGACCTTAAGTGTGAAATTTTATTCATGATTATGTGGTTTTCCTATTATAATTAGTGTTGCTCACACTATTCTTCTTTGTTTTGGTCAATGGATGGAACCCAAAGGAACTGTGTTAATGCGGAATGTGACGGGAAATGCAATGATTGTCCACCTGAGGAACGAAACGTTATGGGAGCTGGAGTGAAAAATATTGTAGCCATGGTCACACAACATTCTCAAGCTATGAATCATGCAGGACTTGAAAATGAGCAAAGGAAGGAGCAACATTCTGTTGAATCCTTCATGAGGCAGCGTCCACCTTCATTCAGCGGGTCTACTGATCCATTAGTTGTGGAAAAATGGATCAATACTACTGAAAAGATATTTTCAGTTCCTCAATGTTCTGAACATGATAAATTCATATTAGTAGTGTATCATTTGGAAGGTGATGCTGATCAATGGTGTAATCTTATCAAGAATACGAGTCAAAGGGATGAAATTGAATCCATCGAATGGGATGAGTTCAAAACTTGTTTTTCAATAAGTACTTCCCTCATATTCTCCAAACAAAGATGGACAAGGAGTTTCTTGAACTAAAGCAAAAGGATGATGAATCTGTTGGTACCTATGAAGAAAATTTTACAAGACCAGCAAGGTACACTTCTGGTATTATTATCCATCCTGAGAGTAAGATCGATCGATTAATTAGTGGCATAAAACAAATTATTCGAAGGGTGTTAGCCATAAGGGACTTCAATAGCTATGAGGAAATCATTCGATGTGCTCTCAATGTTGATATGGAGATTGGAGTAACCCATCAGTCATATGGGGTTGATAAGAAGTGTAAAATGGAATTCAAAGGAAAATATAAATAGCACACTAAAAAGAAGATGAGTTTTCCCTTATACACAAAGTGTGGAAAGAAACATGGAGGGAGTTGTCTTAAATAGACAAGTAAATGTTTCAAATGTGGAAAAGAAGTTCATAGGGCATTTGAAGGCCGCAATGATGGGAAGAAGATGTCTAGTGATGCGAACAAAGAAAAGGCTACACAGAGTGCACCTCTTACACTTCAATGTTACAAGTGCAAGTAAATGGGGCATTATGCCAATCAATGCCCTAATCCAAGGGGTTTTTATGATGATCGACGTCAACAAACTCTTAAGTCTAAACACAAAGGAAAGTCACATGTAATTTCTATTAGAGATGTGGAGTATGATAACCAAGTGGTGAATGGTACACTTACCATCCACTCTAAAGTATCAATTGTTTTATTTGATTTTCGATCCACCCACTCTTTTATTTCTGAAGAATTTTCTAAGGGTATCACTGTATTACCTCAACAATTAGATGTTGAGTTAGCTGTGACAACCCCTAATGGAACAACACTCGCATCAAATGTTTATAATTATTCTCCGATTGATGTTTGTGGGAAAGTGCTTCCTGCAAATCTTATGATCCTTCCTATAGTGGAATTTGATGTGATTCTTGGCAAGGATTGTCTTTCTCTATATGGAGCTCATATCAATTGCCAAAGAAGGGAAGTCACATTTCATATTCCAGATCAATCTATGATCCTCTATCGATGCAAGGATGAACATAACCTTCCAGTGGAAATTTCTTCCATCCTATGAGTCCTGATTCCACTAAATGAAGGTTATTTATCTCAAACGGTTGGAGAGAAACTCACTATTAATAATATTCCCATTGTACGGGAGTTTGACGATGTCTTCCTGGAGGAATTGTCAGGTCTTTCACCAAATCGTGAAGTCATGTTTTCAATAGAACTCATATCGGGTGCTTTGCCTATTTCAAATACACCTTATAGAATGTCCCCAATTGAGTTGCAAGAATTGAAAAGAAACTCCAAGAGAATCTTGATAAGGGATTAATATTCCCCAGTGCGTCACCTTGGGGAGCACCTGTTCTGTTTGTTAAGAAGAAAGATGGATCAATGATACTTTGCATTGATTATTGAGAACTTAAGAAGATCACTATCAAGAAAAAATATCCTCTCCCATGCATTGATGACTTATTTGAACAACTACGAGGATCTCAATACATTTCCAAGATTGATCTTTGTTCAGTGTATCATCAATGAAGGGTCAAAAGGGAGGATATAACAAAGACGACTTTCCGTACAAGGTATGGACACTATGAATTTATAGTGATGCAATTTGATCTTACTAATTCCCATGTTATTTTCGTGAATCTAATGAATAGAGTCTTTAGAGACTATCTTGATCAGTTTGTGGTAGTCTTTATAGATGATATTCTTTTCTTTTCAAAGATGAAGGAAGAACATGAAGATCACTTGATAATTGTATTGAAGACCCTGAGAAAAGATAAGATTTATGCCAACTTTACCAAGAGTGAATTTTGGCTTCAAAAAGTTTCATTTTGGGGTCACATAATCTAAAAAGGGAGGATATCTGTGGATCCAACAAAAATAGAGGTTATCGAAATATGGTCGAGACCAACAACAGTAACTGAGATCTGAAGTTTTCTTGGTTTGGCAGGATATTATCGACGTTTTGTGAAATACTTTTCAAGATTATATAATCCACTCACCAAGTTGACTGGGAAAGGAGTTAAGTTTGTTTGGACGGAGGAATATGAAGAGAATTTCAAGGAGTTGAAGAGGATGTTATCTAGTGCACCTGTTCTCACACTGCCTTGTAGTGGAGAATGGTTTGTGATCTATAGTGATGCATACAAGAAGGGATTGGGGTGTGTTCTTATGCAAAATGATATGGTGATTTCTTATGCCTCACGACAGTTGAAAATCCATGAGAAAAATTACCCAACTCATGATTTTGAGTTAGCTGCGGTAATATTTGCATTAAATATTTGGAGGCATTATCTTTATAGAGAAAGGTGTGATATTTATACTGATCATAAAAGGTTAAAGTATATTTTCACACAAAAGGAGATGAATATGTGCCAATGAAGATGGTTGGAGATGATTAAGGATTATGACTGCCCAATTCATTACCACCCCGGGAAAGCAAACAAGGTGGCAGATGCATTAAGTCGACAAGACCATGCTAGCTTATCTATGATGAGGATCACAAAAGATCAAATATTTATGGATTTACAAAGGATGTATCTTGGAATTATAATGGAAGGGGAAAATCGTATCTTTATCAAATGAATGTTCAACCATCTATAGATGTGAAGATTAAAGATGCAATGAAAGAAGATGTAGAGTTACAATAGAAGGTGAGAAATGTTCCTGAATTCAACCTTGATTGTGATGGAATAATAAAGTTTAGGAATCGGGTTTGTGTTCCTCCCATCCTCGAATTAAAGAAGGAGCTGCTTGATGAGTCTCATAGTTCTTCATTCTCTATTCATCCTAGAAGCACGAAGATGTATAGGGACCTAAATGAGTACTTCTGGTTAGATGGAATTAAAAGTGATGTTGCTGAATATGTCTCCCGATGCTTGGTTTGTCAACAAGTTAAAGCTAAGAGACAGAAGTCTAAGGGGATGTTACAATCATTACCATACCAGAATGGAAATGGGAAAACATCACTATGGACTTTGTCACTGAAATTCCTAATACATCCAAAGGAAATAATGCTATCTGGGTCATATTTGATCGTCTTACAATGTCCGCACACTTCATCGCTATTAGAGAGGATATCTCTCTAGATCACCTTGCCAATATATATGTAAAGGAAGTGGTATGATTGCATGGAGTACAACTTTCTATTATATCTGATCGGGATCCAAGGTTTACCTCAATGTTCTGGTGAATTCATCAGCATACTCTTGATACAGAGTTGAGTTTCAGCACAACTTATCATCCTCAGACAGACGGTCAGTCTGAGAGGATGATTCAAACTCTAGAAGATATGTTGAGAGTTTGCTCTATGGATTTCAAAGGTGGTTCGGATCAACACCTACCTTTGGTTGAATTTTCTTATAATAATAGTTTTCACTCCAGTATTCAGATGTCTTCTTATGAAGCTCTCTATGGAAAGAAATGTATAACTCCAACTTGTTGGGATGAAGTTGGGGAAAGAAAGCTATTAGGACCTAATCTTTTTGATGAGATGGCAGAAAAGATCTGATCTATTCAATAACACATAAGAGCATGTCAAAGTCAACAAAAAAGTTATGTCGACAACCAAAGAAAAGACCTAGAGTATGAAGTGGGTGATAAAGTGTTCTTACGAATATCTCCCTGGAAGAGGGTCATGCGATTTGGAAAGAAGGGAAAGCTGAGCCCTATGTATATGGGTCCTTTCGAAATACTGGATCGTGTTAGGAAGGTATCTTACCAATTGGAGCTTCCACCGAATCTCTCCCAAGTTCACGATGTGTTCCATGTATCTCTCCTGAGAAAGTAAATACCTAATCCTTCACATGTACTCATCTCAGAAGTTGTACCGTTGAAGCAAGATCTTTCTTATGAAGAACAGCCGATAGAGATTCTGGATCGTAGCGAAAAAATCATACAGAACAAGACCACTCGCTTGGTGAATTTTTTTGGAAGAACCAACAATTATAAGAAACTACATGGGATCATGAGGATATGATGAGGGAGAGGTATCCTCATCTATTTGTTACAAATTGACGAATTTCGAGGGCAAAATTCATTTTAAGGGGGGTAGAATGTAACACCCGAGACTTTTATAAGAAATATTTTGTTTGTATTTTATATAAATCATCAAAGGAATATTTAACTACACACAACACTATCTTGTCTTTCTTTACACACAATCATGACCTTCCTGGATAGCTTGCGTCGTACGCAATACCGAGGTTCACTAAACAACGATATGCTATTAAAATATTATTTAAACTAGCTGTTATTAATAGTAGTACCCACTTTCTGAAATTTTGTACATTTAATCTTTCAAAATGGACTTCATTTTTGGATTTGGAATATCGAAATTAGCCAAGGGTGAAATTTTGGTATTTTTCTGAAAACATTCAATTTTTGATGAATAGTGAAAACACTGGGTTACTATTTAAAAACCGACTCTTAATTTAAATAAATATTTATTTTATTTTTTTAGGTAAAAATTGATACATAATACCTATATAAGTTCAATGCAATTCATTGGAGTGATTTTATAAAAATTTTAGATATATAAAAATTTTATTGAACTTTTCACACTCTTTTACCCACTTCTTTGGAGAATTTGGAAATTTACATAAAACTTAATTTTACGGCTTCTGTGAGTGGAATTTCAAAAATCCAAGAGACACGGTTGATGTCAGTAAGTAAAATGTGGTTCAATGAGATAAAAATAATATTTTGTGAATAGTATCATTTTACTTTTATTTACCACGGTTAAAAGTAAATAGGGTAATTAAGGGTAAAAATGATATTAATATTACCTTAACACATGTCATAATTCTATTAGATAAGTGTAATTAGACCAAAATCAACCTTTGGAATAAAATATGATCAATTAGGCCCACTTGGATTAGATTAGGACATTTAATATTAATTTACTTAAAGAAGGGTTAAAATATTTAAAATCAAAGATTAATAATTAAATCATTTTTAATATAGAGTTATAGAGAAGATAAATTCAACTATAAATATTCCTTAGAAATATAAAAAGATTTCCAACAAAATTGTATTTTATTTGTAATTTTTAGACATTATATAATTTAATTTTTTTATGACACAATGATGATGAAGTAATTATCTTATTAATGAAATATTGACATAATTGATGTTATAAATACCCAAATAAATGTAATTTGAGAAATTTTATGAATTAAAATAATTTTCTATGTTAATATGACATTTTATTATTGATTTAATTAACTTTTTTTGAACTAATAATTCTGTTATTATTTTCACCAAAATCAATTACCAAATAGTGCCAATATTGACATTAAATAGTTTTAAAACAAATATTATATTATTAATTGTTATTTTATTCCTAAAAATTTATGGTTCGGCCAAATGACTTATATAAGGTTTTATATATTAATAATAAACAACTTGGGGTTCTTTAGGATTGTTATGATATTTTTGTTAACCATATAGTGTTAGAAAACAAGAAGACACAGTAAAAGATAAATTATCTAACTTAAAGTTAAATCTAAATTATAAGGTCAAAATAGAACCCTAAACTTGTCAAAATTATATTGTATTAGAGTATTTAGACCCATCCCCACCTTTTCTTCGAAATAAATCAATTTGGAACTATTAAAAATAGAATATGACTTATAATAAAATAATAGTTTTAGTTTTTCCTAAGGTGCCCCTCTCATCCCTTATAAAAGGGCACCTCCTCCCTCTCTTCCTCACACCACTTTGAGAAATCAATCTCAGCCAAAGCATTACAAATTCTATTCTCAACTTCCCTAGAAACATCCTAGAGGTCCTGGTCTTCTTGAAAGACCAATTTAATACCATAAAAGGAGGTCTCAAAAAGGCGCATCAAAGAAGAGGTAATGTCCATTACCGATTCTTTCAACTTTATATCTTCTTCCACTTATTATTATTTATTTGTTTCATTATGAATTAATAACATAAGTATCACTAATATATGGTTATGTTATTATAAGTATGAAACAACTCTATTTCACCATCTATCCATCCTATGGAAAACGAAATCACCACGCGCGCGTACGTGCGGAATACCATCTCCACGCCATGGTGTAATCTATTTTCCACCACCACCTTACTTGGATGGGTATAATGGTGTAAAGAATAAATATATATGATTATTGTAAAGTGATATTTATTATGATATAGTATACATACACTCAAATAAAATTCCACGATCATGGGAATGATATCATCGCTCGTGCATATGTACGAAATATCGTCTCCACGATGTGATGCGACTCGTTCTACATGATCTTCATTTCATAATGATTATATAATTGAATTGAATGAATTAATATGATATATATTACACTAATACCATTATGTAAATGAGGTATCTATAAGCTAACAAGAAGAATAATAATTTAATCGACAAAACACGGATAAGAACAAAAAGCAATAAACACCCGAATATCAAGTAATAATGAAATATTACTAATAAGAAGTTTAGAATATGACCATATATGATATCATAAAAATAATTATGATTCTGGAATAAGTAAATGACATTATTTAAATCATTATATAGGAAGTTCGGACACTTACGAAGCAAATCAGACTTAAGGTAAGGGACAATCTCATAATCTCAATTTTTATCCAAGATTGTTTATACTTCAGAATTACTGGGGAATATTTACCATCCACATCCATGTTTCCTCAATATTTAATTTTATTTATATCCTACTACAATTTTTTAAATCCAATTTTACCTTTCATTGAGTTTTTAGTAAATGATATGAAAGGAATCTTTTGACGTTATTCGTACGATGTACTTTTTGACTTTTCTGACAAAAGTATGAGAAGAATGTTTTTTTAACTTATATGGAATGAATGGATTTTTAAAACATTATTTCCAAGAAGCTTCGATTATAGGTTTTCATGTTTATTTTTAATCAACTTCTTTTAGTTTAAAATTGTGTGACATGTTAAGAAAGGAAAAATGTTTTTGAATTAAAAATGATATTTTCTTCAAGAATGGAGTTCAAGTGTTTTATCAAAAGTATTTTCCATATAAGATAATATAGAGTCCTGTTTCTATCCCTATTATTACATTTATTTGATTATGTTGTGATGTAATTATTTTTATATCTTATATGAATTGTTTTATGATGACATAATGTTTAAGAATCCCATTTTTATTACATGGGTTATGCAATTATGTATGATTTATGATTTTGTGGCACGCATAAGAATGGTATTATTATGAGATGGTTGGGACCTATATCTCCCTACAATACATTGGGTAAAGATTTATATCTCATGAGATAGACATGGATGGAATGGTAGGTTAAACTGGTTCAGTGAAATAGGACTGAAACAAGGAGTGAACTCAGTTTAGAAATGGACATTGTCCGCTAATATAGTCTTGGCTATGAGTCCGGACTACTATGAAATGATTCTCTATGATTATTTGTGTATGCCAAAAAATTTCATGTTTTATGTTATGATTATTGGGATTAAATTTCACTACTATGATTTATCCCATGTTATTAAATTATGATCTCTTTTGCAGGTTAAGATTTCCAAAATGTCATGTTCTTATGAATATGATGTGATTGATATTTCTTTTGTTTACCCTTACTGAGCATTTGAGCTCACCCTTTTGTATTTTTTCTTTCCCCATGTCAGGAAGAAGGTTATTAAGTATTATATGCCAAAAGGGACTATAGATATGATGAAGTAAATGGGAGACAGTGTAGATGCTTTTTGAACCAGTAGTTTATGTTTCCCAGTTTCTAAAGACACTATACCTATACAGTCCTTCCATGTTTTTGTTATATGTTGTAATAAGTATGCTTCAATTTTGAAGTATTAACCATGTATGTAAATTATGGGTCGTTATATTTCATGAGGTAGTAGTCTATCATACACAGAAATGATGGTTTATTAACCCATTTGATGGAAGTGTGTATAAAAATAGGTTCTAATATAAAAATGTATTACAAGATGAAGGGATGGATTTTGAGATGATATTTGAGTATATTTAAGTTGAGCTAAATATTTATATTGATGTGAAAAAGTGGGGGTGTATGTTCCATTTTATAGTTTAGGAGGAGTGGTATTATTGAAAATACTCAAAATTATTCACTCTTGGGAGAAAAAGATAGCTTCAATTTGCTTGAAAACTAATAATTAAATTCATTTAGGAATTATATGGGTTAGAAAAACCTACAAAAAAATGTATACACATTTTTTAAACATTTGGTTTCTGGAATTTTATTAAAATATTTTTTTACCATTTTGTTCATTCACTATGATAACGATTTTTCAAACCTATGCAATATATTATTTTAGACTAATATTGAATGATAATTATTATATAAATTTAAAACACTGATTAAAAATAATATTTATAATTTATAAACAATATATCCTACACATGTTAGAAATTAACTTCAATAGAATGGCATATTTCGCCCAAAAACCCCGCTTTAACCGTAAGTGTGATAACTATGTTTTTTATTTAAAATCCATTATAGTCATTTTAATATTATAATTGGACCATGAATGGACAAGAGATTACATTAATTAATAAAAAAAATCATTTACAATATACATTTTTTCCGAAATTTTTAATCAATTAATAAAATAACATTTACTATTAAATGAAATTACTACCAATTTTTTAATTATTCATTTAATTTAAATTTAAAAAATATAATAAAATAATAGAAATAAAGTAAATTATTTCAAAATCTATTTGAAATGAAATATCAATCTAAAATATAATTTAACAAAATAATTATTTCAATTTACTTCACATTTATTTTTTTATTACCATTTTATTTATTTACTTATTAACTAAATAATTATAATGTTGGCGTTTTATAGGAATTTAATGTAATAATATATTATAACTAATATGAAAATAATTTTTTGTTATAAATAAACTCATTTAGGTTAAAATATATTCTTTATAACAATCATTATCTACTCATTCACTATTATAAATGTTTATCGAAATTTAGAGGAATAGATGTAATTTATTATTCTTTTTGTATACATAACATATTATTTGAGTTAATTTAATGGAACATGATGCCAATGACTCATAATATTTATTATTATGGTCATAAGGGTATAAATAAGTCCATATAAAGAGGTTTGGACAAGTTATGGATCATTTTCACACCTTATATTCTGTGTTTAACATCTAAGTACACTCATTTTCCCCTTAATCAGTGTAAATAATATTTATCTATTTTCATTAATCACTTCAGTGATAAAATTTAATTTTCCAAAAAATAAATTATAAATTATTATTATTCCAAACTAATAATCCAATTCTAAAAATTAACATTTTAGAAAATTCAAAACATAATATAAAATTAATACCACATTTTTTATAAGAAAAGGAAATTTTTAAATAGAAACATGTTCAAATATTTATATGGTTATTATATTAAAAATAAAAATTAAATTGATTACAATGAACTAAAAAGGATTAATATATTTATATTTAAATTAATTATTTTTTTAAAAATTAATTCAAAATATTATATTATATTATATATTAACTAAAGGAAAAGGTTATTTTCAAATAAAATTTATAGTATTAACTATTCATCAAAAATATGATACTTCTGAGAATGTCTAAAAATTAAATCGACGATAATTTTTATATTAATCCATAAAAAAGAATGTATTTTTTTTAATATTTTTTTAAAACTTGAGATAGTTAATTTTAAATTTTGGGCTCCAATAATGATTAACCGGTCTTCAGGGAAAGACAATTCTTTCGAAGAAAGAGTTATTTTTTACATTGAAAAGATATTTATTTTATTTTTAGTAAATAAAATATTAACAAACATGCGTAGACTATTTGTTTTCATAATTTTTTTAATCCTACTTATTCATACCATTCTAATTTCTAGGTGATAATTATCATGTTAAATAATAATATTAATTATATATTGATGTTTTTGTAAAAATCAGTACTGAGAGAAACACAAGAAAAATATAGTGTTTTGTGTTCTATAATCTAAAATGATTGTTGCGTGTAGTGCAATAATGACTTGATTTTTTTATATGAAGAAAGAAAAAAATTGGGTAGCATAAAACAGAATAAATCAATGAATATTAGTTTAATCTAAAATATAATTCATAAAAACTTGTGATGATACATAGATGGATGACAACAGGGAAGAATTCATCAATTAAATTTGTTGGTATGATAATTAGGTGCCCATATTATGATAAGTGTGGTAAAAAATATGTAACTAGCATTAATATTTACAAAATCTTGTGTTTCAATCCAAAAATTATTTCTCGAATATTTAAGAAACATTTATGGATTTGAGTTTTACAGAATCATGTCATAAGTAATACCTATGATATCCATATAATATACAGTGGAAAATTCTAATGATAATAAATTTCTCACACAATATGAAATAAGAAAAAAAATCATTCTTTAAAAATCATCATGAATTTAAAATTAATCCCTTGTATTCCTTTACACATCCTTCAATCATATGATTTTTTTAAAAAATAATAAATGATCATAAAAATAACATTAAGGGATATTAAAATACAAAAATTGTTTATCTATTGAAAAAACAATAAGACACATAGAAAACCATTTCCAAAAAAAACAGCATTTTACCCATAAAAGGAAATATTATTAATTTAAAAGATAATTTATTTTACAATAAAAAATAAAATTATTAATATAAAATTTAGAAAGGATATAATATTCAGGTAGGTACCTTGAGACATCATCTAATATAACCCTTACAGAACCCTTCTAAACCATATTGAAATTTTAATAATCGTAAAACCATCTTCCAAAAAAAATCTTCATTTATATTAATAATTACCAAATTATTTGGAATCATATCTAGTGGAACTCATCATTTGATCTATAACAGGCTTACTCAGTTCTATCTAGACACAACCATTGTATATAATGTCCATGACCAAAACATGAGTAATACATTTCCTCATTTGATGAAATCTTAAAACATGTTTTAAAATAATTTCAAAACTCAAAATACGATTATATTTTAAAACAAATTTCAATACTAAAATAACTAGAAAGGTTAAATATGGTTTAATTTAATAAAACATATACATTGTAACAGAATTCAGGATTGAAATAAAATATATAGATATTGAAAAGGTTGTAGTCTATGTTCTATTTTAAAAATGTAAAAATATTTCCCATAAAAAAAATTATTTAAACTAAAAGATTTAAAAAATATACTTTTTGAATATTTTATTACTATATAAAAAATTTCAATTTTTAAAAAATGTAAACACCGAAGAGAAACAACATTTTATGGAAATAATTAAATGAAAATTTATTTAGAAGAAAACCCTCTTATCAATTTGGAATTATTTAATTCATATACCCAAAGGAATAGTAATATTATAAAAATCATTAAATACCTTAAGAATAGATAAATTCATGATACAAAATGTCAAAGAGTATGTATATATTCCTTATAAATGAATAATAGATCATAATATAAAGATATTCCTCAATTAAAGGTGATTCAGATTGAGTTTTATACCATGGAATTGACTTTTCATGTGTCTCTATATCATCCTAAATAATATAAATATGTTAATTATATTCTTACTTTAGAGACATTTTCAGGATTATTATTAATGTTATTCCGATTTTTATCAAGTTATATATATTTTCCTAATCAATTATGTTAATGTAAAACGTTTTGTACATACTGGATGTTTCATCAATAATGAATTTGATAGGTTGACTATGGTCAATGTGGTCATTATTTAAATGTATATATCATAATAATCAGGAAATAATTAACATATTTATACATCCATTATAATTTTTAAACCAATCATGAATGATAGTTATGAAAAATGAAATAATGTTTCGATCCGGGAGAGGAAAGGCTATACATATGCATGAGTAACATTTTGATTTTTCAATGCTCATTATAGGAATATGGTAAGTAAACCTTTTAATCCCAAATTGATCAAAATATCATCAATACCATATTTTTTAATTATATATACTTATATATATATAATTCATGTAATGTGGAGATGAAAAAGATGATTTTCATTACTTGGAATGAGTTTTCATGACACATATAATTTATTATGATTTTGATATTCATTTATAGTTTAGGGAAGACCCTAGGATATCTCTCAAGGAGCGTTGTTAACATATAGTGTCTATTTTTAATAAATATTACTAAAAGAGGGGTGATTTTTAAAACAGTTTTATGAAAAATAACATAACCTAATGTGTTTAATAGTTTAAAAACAATGTGGATTTTGAAAAATATGAGACAAAGGGTCCATTGTGATTTCCATACACATATTTCAAGTTCATTGTTCATAGAGATTCATTTTGGTTTCGAGTAATTCTTTGGTTGAAATTAATTGGAATCCTGATTAATTGATAAGATTTTATTTCAGTGCACAATGAACCAAACCTTGACGTAACAATTTTACTTTTAAGGTCCAGTGCTTATAAATGGAATAATCACTTCCAAAACAGATTGAAATATCAATAAAGTGAGTATAAAAAGGATTAGTGTGCACTCTAATCGGAACAACACATGTCACACACTCAAATCATCACACCGATTGATTAGAAATTAAGAGAATAAAATTCAAATGTATTTAAATATGCATTCAAATACGAAATCATGTAATGTATAAGTAATGAAATGTTTAAAATCCAAAATTATTCCAAAATAGTAGCTAATATATGATTCGTAACTCCCTTTACATGTGTGTTTCTCCCTCAAAATGAACACAAATAGTTTAGCTTGACATAGATTGGAGGGGGAGGATTGGGTGGAACTCCTTCTTAATTATTGATCCCATGTACAAGGATAAGGGCCTCTAAAACTTATAGGATGAGGATATGACTCCTCTGGAACTCCAAATTGTTATCACTTCACTCCTTGGCCTAGCATTCAAATGAGGAGCCCAAACAACCATTTTATAGGAAATGTGGAAGGTGGTTTTTTGAACACATATTGTGTAAAACTAATAGGCCCATGGTTTATAATCATTTCAAATTCCAAACTCGATTTGGACAAAACTACACATATCACACACTCAAAACCTCACAGTGATCAGTTAGAAATTAAGAGCATAACATTCAAACGTATCAAAAAAATAAATAAAATATGAAACCATGTTAGGTAGATGGAATAAAATGTTTAACCACCCAAATTAATCCAAACCAGTAGCTAATATATGCATCATAATTACTTTGACATGGATGTAGCTCCCTCACAATGAACGCCCACCATTTAGCACAATATCGGGTGGAGGAGGAATCTCGAGAGGAACTACTTCTTTATTCTTGATCCACATTTGTGGATAGGGGACTCTGGAACATATAGGATGAGTATTGGATGCCTATGTAACTCAATATTGTTGGCACTTCACTCCACGGACGAACTTGAAAATGAGGATCCCATTCATCTATTTTATAGTTGAAGTGGAAGGTGATTTTGGGCACACAGATTGTGTAAAACAATTCATCCCATGATTTTCCAACACATGATAGTAAAATCACGATTTGTAGAAAACTAGAAACATGTTTCTGACCACATGAATTTATCCAATGAATGTTTTCCACCATTTGGACATCTAGAGACTGAGATATGTACATATAAAAAAACAACTTTTGACTTCATTCTGATTCGGTGAGTTGGATTGATTAGGTTAGTTCGGAAACCAGATGGCCAAATGTGGCATGGGTTCTTCCATATTAATTTTATCCTCATGCATTTTGGAGCAGAAAAGAAATTTTCAGCCCATTTGGAGGCACAGTAACATAGTAGTATGTAGTTTAGTAAACTAGTGTGCTTGGATCCTCCCCACCTTGGCCCATTTGTCTTGGACTTCATCATGGGCCCAAAAAGCACCTCAACCATCAATGAAATTATCAAAAAAAGTAACATTTCTTTTTCGATCAGTGATAAACACAATCTAATAGAATCAAAAATGAAGTTCAAATTGTTAATTGTTTTATAATTTTCAATACAAAACAAATTTAACACAATGGTGTAAGGGTTAATATGAAACAGTAAGTCATAGTGTAATCACACCCCCACACCTAAACATTTTCACTTCTGTGAAGAGTCATATTTCAAAAAATTATGCACATAGATATTTAGTACATCATAAAGATTTAAACATCAATAACAAATTAATTCAGGATAGAAATTTGATCAAAGAAAAATTCACATAGAGGAGTTATTCTTAGTGATCAAACAAAATGATGTCTCATGAATTGAATCAGCACCCAATTCAAAAAGATTAACCATTCACATTTGAGGAAATAGTTCAATATATAACCATTTAACTAATTTTTCTTGTTTTTGTGTGACAACCATTTCATGCTATCCATTTCGCATTCTATCATGTAAATATTTGTTATTTAAAAAATCACCTACATATATGATCCATTCCACAGAACCTTCTCTATATTATTTTTAATAAAATTCTAAGACCCACACACTTAATCATTCCCAGAAGTCAAAACATAATCTCTTGACCTTAATATCCCTATATTTTTCACATTTCATCACCCACTCATTTATCATTTTATTCAAAAGTTTCTGTTGAAACAAATCTCACACTCTTCCCCCAAACAATTTTTTTCTCCCCAGGACACTAATTGTAATAGTTTTAACAAGAACAAAGGTAGAGGAATTTTTTTTAACCATAAAAATATATGACCCATTGTTATGAGGGTGTACAACCGTTGGATAACAAATACACACACAAGTCAATCTAGTACAGTAATGATATAGATCGCATAAGGAATGAATGTATGGAAAACTTATTTTAATATGTAGTGAAAAACAAACTTAACATAAATTTACCTTTTATAATGATTAATGTTTCACACTTCATGGTTGGGTGAAAAGTTATGTGGAGAAATTATCTGACTCAAATTTCCCATAAACTCTTCACAAAAAAGGAATTATTATTCCCAATGGATCCAAAATTATACAACCATTTAAATTTTCGACAATGAACTAAATTTCATCAAAAATCCACACCATAGTATTGAAATCTAGCTAAAATTCACATTTCATAAAAAAAATATGAATTCTAAATGAAAATAAAATACAAAAATTCCCCTTGCATTTTCAATAACTTAAATGGTTAATCATGAATCATTCCCCATGATAAGGTGGGAAAAAATATTATGCCACAAAGGAGAGTGAGAGGGAAATGAGGAATGTAAAAATAAAATTCAGGAAGCTAAAAAAGAAAGGGAAATAGATGATGGAAATTCACAACTAAGCAAATAATATACCCATCCCCCCACACCTAATGTGTACAGTTTCCTCACAACAATAAAAGAGATTGTGGGAAGTAATGGTAAAACATAGTGATTTTTTCATAGATTACATCATGAACATGGAGTTCCTCCATTAGGGACTCTAGAATGGATTCCCAGAAGTGCCTCACCCACTTCCCATTAACAATGATGGACTGCTTGGATTCATCATTTTGAACATGGAAAATATCAAATAGATAGACATTAGTAACTATGTATGGTCCAAACCAGTGGCAATGAGGAATACCTAGATTAAACTTTAGACATTCATTATAGAGGAGTATCGTCTGCAAAATATGGATGTAACAACGAAGGAGGAGAATGTCGTGGGAAGCCTTGGTTATCTATTTATAAATACCAGAGTTTTCATATGCAACTATTTTAATTTTCTACATCTCCTGAATCTATAACTTCCTTTGAGAACAAGAACAAGATTGATTACAATTGCATCACTTGATGGCCTAAAAGTCCCAGTGCCCTATCTCAATAGGGAGGTGACAACTCCTTCCAACGAATTTCGGATATGGTGACATTCCAATGGGGGTTCTGAAAGAAGTATGGTAAGCCCATAAAGAATCATTGAGACTAATACTCCAATCATTTCTATTTGTGTGAACTGTTTTTTTTTTCAATAATCTATTTGACCTCCATATATTACACTTCATCTTGACCATTACTCTATGGGTGATATGCAGTAGACACTCTATGCCTAACCCCATACCGATGAAAAAGATAATGCATTGTTCAGTTGTAGAATTGATACAGCTGTTCACTAATGATGATCCTAGATATGTCAAATGTACAGTAACTTTTGGTTCTAGAAAATTACACAACTTCCTTATAATCACCAGTCCTTATAGTTCATGCCTCTACCCATTTTGAAATGTAATCCACTACTAAAAGAATGTATTGGTAAACAAATGAATTAGGGAATGGTATCATCAACTCAACTCCCCAAATATTGAAAATTTCATCAAAGAGAAAGGTTTTTTGTGCCATCTCATTTCTTTTAGATTCATTCCCCATTCTTTGACAGTGAGGTCAAGATTTAAAAAAATCATTGGAATCCTGAAACAATGTGGGACAAAAGAGGCCAGAATCGGGGACCTTGCGAGTAGTCCTCTTAAGACAATAGTGGAACCCAGATGTGAGAGAGTAGAAAGACCTATGGACGGACTAACATTGGTTATCCGAAAGAAAACTCATAAGGAATTGATTACTATGGGTGCGCTAAATGCTGGGTTTATCCCTTAGGTACAAATGAGCTCATGTTTTAGACGATCTGCTTTGTTTTTTGTCATAATTTGTAGGAATTCAATACGCTAAAAAATAATATACAATTTTATCATACCAAGAAATAACATATTGCACTCATTACAGTTGATAAAATGGAAATATATCATTTATTGGAATACATGGTCATGAGTCAATGTACAAGGATTGGTGAATCCTACAGATATGGTTAGACACCACATTGTCTACTCCATTTTATCCTAAATTTTTAAATTTAATTTCTGAAGGAGGGAATCCAATGAATGCGACATTGTTTGGATTCTGGTTTATTAAATAGATACCAGAGGGCTGCATGTTTTGAGAACTCAGTGACCATGTACCTTAAATGATACGATCTGAGTTTATATAAGGCCAACAAAATGGCAATAAATTATTTTTTAGTTGTGGTGTAGTTTTCTTGGGAAGGGTCGAAATTACATGAGGCATAAATAATGAAATGTGCAGTGTGATCAACTCTTTGTGATAAGAGTACCCCAAATAGATAGTTAAAGGCACCACACCTGAGACGAAATGGTAAATCTCACCGAGGTGGTTGGATTACCTAAGGTGATGTGAGAATCCATTTTAAATTATTAAAATCATTATGACATTCATTATCATAAAATTCCTTTTGTTTTTTGAATAACCTGGTGAGTGGGAGCGCAATCATACTAAAATCACAAATGAAATGATGGAAAAATCCAAGATAACCTAGGAAAGACCAGACATATCAAAAAAATTTGGGGAATGGGATGGAAGAAATGGAATCCACTTTTAAATTATCTACTTGAACACCATCCCCAGAAAGGACTTGTCCCCAAACTATTTCTTTTCGAACCATAAAATTGAATTTCAAACAATTTAATATCATATTATATTCAATACATGGACATAGGACTGAACCAAGATTAGTCAAACATTCAATAAAAGAGGTTCCATAAATAGTGAAATAATCCATGAGTACTTCTATACAATCCTCTAGGTATTCTAAAAAATAGTAACAATGCATCACTAGAATGTACCTAGATCATTTCACATACCAAATTGATTCCTCCTATATGAAAATGTTCCAAAGGGTCAAGTGAAGGTTGTCCTTTCCTTGTCCTTGGGGAAAATATGGATTTGAAAATATCCAGAATAATCATAAATAAACCAGTAATGGGACAACCCTACTAGTATTTCATGATTTTTTTCAATGAATGATAATGAAAATGGTCTTTTTAGTGTATTGATTTTGTCGGTGATAGTCTATACATGCATGAAAACTATTTTTCACACAAGTGGAAACCAATTCAATGTTTTATTCTTATTAATGTAAGACTAGATTTTTTAGGAACCACATGTATTGGACTGACCCATTGGATGTCAGATATGTGGTAAAAAATTCTAACATCCAATAATTTTGTTACCTCTCTTTTAACGGCATCTTGGTGGATTGGGTAAAGTTGATATTTTGAATTCATAACTAGTTTGTACTTATCATTTAACAATATATTATTTGTACATATTAAAGGTATAATAACATGAATTTCTGCAAGTGTCCATCCCAAATATTTTTTATACAACCCAAAAAGTTTATACAGCCACAAGTCATGCTCATGAGGGTGTGAACTAGCAATGATGAATGGAAGCTTCTCTCAATTATCAAGATATGAATATTTTAAATCTTTAAGAAGTTGTAATAGTTATTATTAAGGTGGATTTTTGATTGAAGGTATTTCATATGAATGAGTGAGGTCCCTAATCTCATCTAAGTACTCAATGGTATGAACCTCAGATGACGATTGATCTTTTACAAGCTTGCAGTATCATCGATGGTCAATGTATCCTTAGTGATCATGAAATAATCAATTAATAAACATGCATGAATATTATATATTACTCTACAACAATTGATTAATTATTTTTTACCAATAAATCCAATCAAGGAAGAAAACATATAAAAGGGATTGAGGTAATGAAAAGAAGTGTTTTAAGAGGAAGGGAGTACATGAATTGAATTTAAAGAGAAAGAGAGAGTATTGTTCTTATCAGGGGCGCTTTATGGATTCATGGTTGTTGAAATGGACTATGTCCCCACCAAATTTCATAGATAATGTTCGATGATGTACATTAGTTAGGGTTTTTTTGGTTTCAATAAAGGTTCTCCCTAATATAATCAGGGCATTCCCATTCATCGTATACATAAAAATCAGCAGGAAAAATTAAAAATTTCACCATCCCAAGAACATCCACTAACAAACACGAGGGGTGTGTGGTACACCGGTTGGATAGTTGAACAACAATTTTTGTGGGATTAAGTTACCCAATACGAAATGACGTGTAAATAGAGTGAGGAATCACATTTATAGTGGATCCCAAATATAGAATTCCATAAAAAATGAATGATCCACTACGGTGCATGGAATCAAGAATGTTCAAGGATCATTGCACATGGTGGGAAGGGATGGATCTATTAATGATGATATGTTCCCCCACAAGATCACCCTTTCTTATCCATTAAGTAACCATTGGTGTGTACAAATATCCTTTAGAAGATTAGTGTATCTTGTTTTTTTCATCAAAGAATATGTCGAGGGGATGTTAACCTTCAATTTTTTTTAAAAAATTACAATATTTCCTTATAAAGATATTTTTATTTTTGTTTTCATGGTTCGGTGGCCCATTGTGTAAATGGAATATAAATGTTTCTGATAGGTGACTCATCAACAGAAAAACTAAATTCTTTGGAATGGATTTTCTCAAGATAATGATATACCTCATTTGGATAATTTCTAGGGGTTGGGATGGTGGTTTCCATTGGAGAGTATGAATAAATTTGTAGAGGCATTTGGGTTTTAAATTGAGTTCCACTAGTAAGGGTGACGAAGATGAAATTTCACTTATCCATAGGGTTAACTACTGGTTGAGAAGGTAGTTTACCCATGTCATGGCTTTTTATTTCCCCCATTTAGTTGGAAATTAGGCCTAATTGGGTTTTTTGTTGTTTTATGACTGTTTGGTTATTTTAAATAGTATATTGTTGTAAGAAATTTATTTCATCTAATATTCTAGTATAATCTTGGGTTTTGGAGGGGGTTGTTTGAAAGAACTTTTCTATGGTTCAAGATTTATTGGTGGTGTTAGATGACTATTCATCCCTTGTTGGTTCCATTGTTGTTGAGGTTGGTTTGAAAACCACCTTTTATTATAGCCTTGGTTTTATTTCCACCTAGTGTTGGTAGGATAATAAGGTTCTTGCCTAATGGTTTGCTTATAGGGGTAGCCCGGATGGATTTACTCACAACTCCCATAAGTTTCTCTTAATTGGGGGAATTGGTTATAGTAGTGGGGGTCAGAAACACACATAAAACAATTGAAGGGAGGAGGATATTGGGATTTCACATAGTAAAATGAATGTTGTTGATGTGGGGTACTTACCTTTTCAAACATTGTGTCCACTTTTTTTATGAAATTCTATACTTTAAACCTCATAGACACCAAAAACGGGTACACTGAATTGTGAACTGAATTGTTGATTGTGTTGTTGCACATTCTCAATTTAGATTCTTACATCAACTAAGGTCTTATCAACCAGTGCACCACCTACTGCAACATCAATCATGTTTCAATCAATAAGAATTAAACATTCATAAAAATATTGAGTTAAAATATGATCACTATTTTGGTGGTGTGGTCCACATGAACATAACCTTTTAAATTATTCCCAATATTCATGAAATATCTCTTGTTTTTGATGGACTATACAAAAAAATTTATTTCCATATTGTTTTAGTTCTAGAGGCTGGGAAATTTTTTTCCAAAAAAGAAGTTTCATGTCATCCCCACCTCTAACTAGTGAATTAACATTGTTAAGACAATATTTTCACTATATTTTAATAAGAAAGAAAATGACCATATATTTACTTGTTCTTCATCCAAACTAAAAGGATTTAAAGTGTAACACACAATATGAAATTATTTTTAGTTGTTATGTGTATCTTCTCCTGTGAGTCTATGAAATCATGTTAATAAATTAATTAAAGAGGATTTAAATTAAAAATTGGGTTCCTTGCATTGAATTTGAATATATGTTGGATAGATATCAACATTAGGTGAGGTTATTTGTTTTAATGTATTATTATTTTCAGCCATATTATGCCTGATTATTTCTATTTTAAAATTGGTTCTATAAGAATAAGAGTAATGGTTTGGAAGTGTGTCGATGAATTGTGTGTCCTACATCGAAGGGTTTTCTTGTGCATCTTAGTGTCGTCGTTCAATGATCCTATCTAGTCTAGGTTCTAATGGTTGTAAGCCTCCCTGAGTTGAACATGTCATCCCAAAAATCTAAAAACTAAATAAATCATAATAAAAAAATATAGTTAAATATATAAGATAAAATAGATAAATATTCACAATGTTAATAAAATTATTTTATAAAAAAGAACTAAAACCAATGTGCTCCTCGAAAATGGTGCCAAAATTTGAACACGTTGTTGTGAAATGTCAAATTGATTATGATTTTAATTTTTATTTATAATATATAGAATATCATATGTTATATCTCATGGAGCATTGGTATATTATACTGTGTATTTTTAAAAAATATTACTAAAAGATGGGGGAGATTTTTAAAACAGTTTTAAGAAAATAACTTTTCCTAAAAAGCTTAATAGATTAAAAACCTAGTAGATTTTGAAAAATAAGTAAAAAAGGGTTAATTTTACTTTCACTACACACATTTAATGTTCATTTTTTCAAAGAGGCTCATTTAGGTCTGGAGAAATTCTATGGTAGAAATTAACTGGAACCTCATTTAATGTCTAAACTTTTATTTAAATGCATAAAGAACCAAACATTGAATTAAAAATTGTATTGTCAAGGGGAAAAACATGCATGGAATAATATCCTCCAAGGTATATTTAAATCTCAAAAAAAATTTGTGTGAATATGATTCATGTTCTGTCCAATCAGAATAACACATGTCCTGTACTCAAAACCTCACACTGATCGGTTAGAAATTAAAAGCATAGCATTCACATATATCAAAAGAACCATTAAATTATGAAATAATGTAAATTAAATTGAATAAAATGTTTAATAATCCAAATTAATCAAAAACATTAATTAATATATGCAACAGAACTCCCTAGAAATGTGTGTAGCTCCCTCACAACAAACTCCCACAATTTAGAACTACATCAGGAAGGTGAAGGAAGCTCAGGTGGAACACATTCTTAATTCATGATCCCTATATGACGATAGGAGCCTCCAGAACATCTTGGATGAGTATTTTGCTTCCTATTTAACTAAAAATTTGTCCACACTGAACTCCATGGCCTAACTTTCAAATGAGGAGTCCACGCTTCAATTTTATAGGTGATGTAGAAGATGGTGTTGGGAACACAGATTGTGTAAAACCACTTAGGCCATGGTTTTCGAACACATGAAAATGGAATATCTATTTGTAAAAAAAAGAAACATTCTTACCTCGAATTGAATGTCTCCAACTAATGTTTGGCACCATTTGGAAAACTAGAGCCTGAGATATGGGCGGATCACAACAAACCCCTTTTTTACATCATGCAGATTCAGTGTGTTATAAACATTAGTAAAGATGGGCATCAAGATAGCCATCTATGGCTTGGATTCCATATATGAAATTTACCCCAATTAACATTGGATAAGAACACAAAATTTCACACCATTTGGAGGCACGATTAAGTAGAAGTATGTTGTTTCGTAATCTAGTGTTCTTGGGTCCTGCACTCCTTGGCCCATTTTTCTTGGAATTCATCATGGGCCCTCAAATTACCTCCACCTTCAATGAAATTGTCAATACATGTATCATTTCCATTTTTAAAAGTGATAAAAACTAAATAATTCAATCAAGAATGTTGTTCAATTTTTTTTATTTTTATAATATTCAATACATAAATACTTTAACACATTTGTATAAGGGTGAAAATGAAATTGGGAATCATGGTATGATCACGCATCTAGGAGGAGGTAGTCAACAAATCTACAAATTATGTTATAATTTTTTAGTGACATAAAAGTTTAATTAAAAATCATATATTATATTTCTATAATTATTAATATGTCATGAATATCCAAACTAAGTCATTTATATCACATATATTCATTATATTTTCCCTTATTAGTTTCAAATTTAACACATTGGAGGAAAATGTATCACAAAACTTCATGATCAGGTAGTCCACCATACACTAGAGTTATATAATAATATCTCCTACGATACGGAATATAAAATGGGTATATAAATATAATGAATACATTGATATACTTATGTTATAAAAATCATATTTTATTTTTAAAACCATCATCATATTTTTGGATCCTAAAAATTCTGCATACAAGATTAATAGGATTCCATTAATATTAAAAGGGAATGAAAATAAAAAGAGAAAATAAATTGAATAAAAATGTTCAATGGTTGTGTTCCATGACGTACATATTGAACCCATGAATTTAAAATCACGTCATAGACTACCATTCCAAAGGTAATTCCATCGATTTACAAAGCACCATGAAAATGAAATCATTCGTCGGATAAGAGGACATCAATGGAGACCACAAAAAAATCACATTTTTAGGGATAAATGCTGATTTATGCCTATGTGAATGTATATATCCTATTAAAAAATCAATCATGGGATGGGATAATGATTTCAACCCCCATGAATGATTCCCCCATGAATGAATCTATTCTCAGTCTGGGGTGTCCTCCTTGGGTTCCCACAAAACATTTCCATTACCAGCTATGGATGACCATCCATGAAAGTATATGGTCTTTCCATTATTATATGAAGGGGAATCTTAGTGGAGAGAAAAGAGAGTGTAAAGATGAAAAAAATAGAGATCAAAGGAGGATAACCCAAATGAGATTTGAAACATGGATCATTCTATTCCCAGAAGGTTAAAATCTACTATATAACATTAAAGATGAAATAATAAATTATCTAGCCATCTGCATACAGGAAACCACCTTTCTAGAGATTATTACATGGGGTATAGATATATGTCACATATTTTTGTCTTACCCCACATAGAAATAAATATGTGCGACTAAACCTACCCTATGTTGAAAAATGGTACTTGAGAGTAACCGAACCTCGCATAACAAACACACTATGCTGATAGAACATGTCTCTGTGATGGAAAAAAACTACACAGAGGGAACCCAGTTCTTTTTGTCACAATTCTATATATATAGTGCCCTTTTCCATGTATCAACATTATATGTATAGAGAACCCCATCCCATATAAGTGTTGGATACATTGTATTGTGAATTATATGGTATTATAATCTCCACCTAACATTACTTCTTTCCATTATATCATCAGGTCACAGATTTTCCCCTCAGTGAAGAAGTTTATCCAGATCTGTCTAAGGACTCTTCCAAATCCACCTAACGCATATGTTCATAATATCATGCACATAAATTTTCCATTTGATTATATATATATATATGGTAAGAGGATTCACATGTTTAACCTCCACAATAAGAAGACCCTATGAATTTTTTCACCTCTAAACTCTTTTGGTAAAGAGGTTTTAGACTCTATAGGATCTAATGTGAACCTCACTATTATAGGGATTATGGGGAACCACTAGAATTTCTAATCTATTAGTCATAGTTCTAGACATTAATCTCTTACATGGTGACCTTTACTAGCATCCCTCCTTGAGTAATCATCTAGACATTCATGTAAGAGATGGTTTTATTTCTTCTACTTGTCATCCTAAGACATAACTGAATGGTTCAAAAAATGTTTCTATCATAGATATAATGATAAAATAATATACGAGAAATCAAAATATAATATCCCCCTCCCTTTTGATCAATCATCTAGTCCACAAGTGGGTAGAGTGGATCTTGTGATCATCAGATCGACCACTTCCTCTTGTTTCTCAAACTGAGCATGACTCACATGAGCATAGAGATTAGGGTTGATGATGACATCCAAAAAATCACTAACATCAGTGGAATTCAATAAATGTGTAATAACCACCACATATTACTTCTTCATATATATATATAACCATAAATCATTTCAAATTGTTATCTTCCATGCGGATGAACCAACGACAAGAGTATCATCACAGGTGTAATCCCCAAAATGAAAGACCGTGTATGTTTTGAATCCAAATAACTGGGAAACATAGGAAGACTCCCTCAGGTCCTATCCCAACACCCAAATTCAGCCAAATGTTATATAGGCCATTTTCATGATATGTTCAAATCCACTTTGGAAATCACATCTCTTATAGGTCCCTTGGTCTACCACAACATAAGACAAGTACTGAACATTGACTTGGAAAATTTTACTATGGAATGCTCACCACATGATGATAAATTTCATGGATTTCCCCTTATCACATTACCTTTAAATGTGTGGTGTTTTTTCAATGGAATTTCACTATGTGGGTTCTAATTCCTCTAATGAGGAATAAATGGATTCTAATTCTTGGTTTTTGATCCTAAAAACCAAACTTATTTTATCTCCCTAGTTAATGATAAAATCTAGAGCACCCAACTATATAGATTAAAATCCATATAATACTAATGAATCAACTAAAGAATCACTAATCCCTGAATGAAAATGGGATCATTGATCTTGAACCTTCGATACATAGATATCCCTCCGTTGAAGGATAACCTAATATACATACATATGATTCCTAAACTAGGCAAGTTCTTAATTTTATCATTATCTCAGGATAAGATGTGTCTGCATACATGGTAATGAAAAAAGTATTCAAGAACATATATTAAATCTATAATAGAGTACCAGAATTGAAAATAGTACCCCCAAAGGGTTTTATGATCCCTAATTCCCATCCTATTGACCAATGTGAGTTCTTAATTAACATTAGTGAAGTTCCCAAATAAACACCTAGCATTAGATTTTTGATCCATGTATCATCAGGGATAAGAGATTTGTTGGGAATTTACGTCTATATGAACAATACCTATTGGAGACCTTATGATGATTTTATACCAACTTCCACTAATTTACGACAATTCAACCCTCGGTAATCAATCATTGGGTGAAAAATGGTTTTTATAGGAAAATAATTCTGAACCTCATTTGAATCCTTAACCAAGGTGAGACTGTTACATAATTTTAGAACCATTTCACATTCTAAACTAAAAGGGGAAACTAAAATGTTAGATGAACAAGTAATAATTTTTCGATAAGATACTATTATTAGTATTTTTGTGTGTGCTTGACCCATATATTATATGAACTCTTCACCAGAACTCTATGAAAATCTATTAAATCACATCAGTTATCACACATAAGAATATCATCCACTACATAGACTAGTTCTTGAACATAAATGATGACTTCATTGACCATCGAAAATGATAAAAAATTCAAATGAAATTGTTAGGGAGTACTAGGAGAATGGTGCACTCCCCAACCCAATGGTAGCTTGAAAGACCATCCAATCCACGAATCATTTCCAGTCGTACGCCCAATGAAGTCCAGTGGTCCATATCCAGAAGACCTGGATAGATATCTCAAACTATTTCCAGAACCTATCTATATAATGAAATGATGAGTTCATCTATTCTCATTTTTCTTATGAATAAGTCTTCATAAAAAAGTTCTACCTACATCATAGGGGTCCCGTCCAGGTGTCCTAGATGATAATCATTGTTAAAAACCCTTATTTTTATTTCACATTTAAACATGATTTAGTACATTGATTTTCATTTAATAAAAATAAGATGAATGATATGACTACTGTGTTAGGAAATTAAGAAAACTAAATAACTAATTAAAACATGAAATACAATAAGAAAGGGGTGAGCAATAAAACACTATATTTTATCATACATAACACTGCATGGGATTAGCTGAGGAAATAATTAAGAAAGGGGTGAGCTATAAAGACCAATAAATGAATAAAAACTGAATAACATAAAGATAAAAAAATTTATACAATGGATTTTAATGAGGCCTGTTGGAACATGAATATTAATTAATGATATAACCATATAATTTTACATGGAAATGTGGTAACTACTTAAAACACTACATCTTTAACAAAAATAATTTGGAAAACCCTTATGTCAACATGGTGGACACAAGTCCCATAATGTATTTAGGTAAACCTATATCCCAACATGATGTATCATCATACTAAAAATTACCCAATACATTGGATCACTATCAGAGTGCACCCTTCATAATCATTTCTATCTAATGCGTAAGTGTGCCCCATAGAACATAAAACATTGATTCATTCTACATCTTCATTTATTACATGGTCATGAAATGTGGAATACATACCTGAAAGACCATAATCAAATATTATATAGGCACAATGATTAATTCTCTTTTTAGAGAAATGGGTATGGTATTCACTACATGGTGATTTTTGAATGGAAAATAATAGTGTAATTTCAAAAGCGTAACAATGTCAAGTTGAAATTCAAAAAATGAGTTGACGAGAGAGAAATGGTTATATCCTTAGTTATAAAAGTAATTAATAGTAATGGGATCATGGACCAAAATATTCCAATATATGAAATGTAATTCAAGATGCATAAAATAAAAGAAGTTCTTTAATTAGTATGAGGAGAGAGAAACCCCTTATGGAATTTTGACATGGTAACAGGTGTATATAAAGCATCATGAATTTATTAACAAGATTGGAAGGATGTTATAATTATCAATAAATAAAATTTAAATTAAGGGATGTATATAAGAACATATCCCAAAAAATAAAAAATTAATTTAAAATGCATATCACAAAAGGAGTTATTGATAAAAGTTAAAGAATGAAAGACTCAATATGGAATTTTGGAATAGAAATTGGTTGGCTTAAAGGATCATAGGGGAGGATTAGTGGGAGTTAAAGGAATATAACATCATGTCTACATAAAATATACAGCATGGATTTATAGAAGAACATATCCCAAATCATGAATTGGAAATTAATATCCCTGACGTAACACATGTGTTGTGAAGAAAAAAGATATAGGGAGATCCCTTACATGGAAATGTGATTCCAAGGGATTGGGAGGTGCTTTTACAAAGCTAGGGAACACCATGGGAGGAATCAATCGAGAATGGGGAAGAGTTTTTTCGATCTTCATGGGGCATGAATGATGATAAATGGATGATTTGAAGGGTTTCTATTGGATAATAGAGGGATTTATTCATAATTTTTGTTTTGGACACCTCATAAAAAAAATCAAAACCACAAACCATCCCATGGTTTTTCCTAATGATTTCATGAAAATGGGTTTGGAATAAATTATTCTATACAGATATGGTATGATGTTATTAATATATTTACTTTTCTTGCGTGGAGGTGAGTTATAATTTCAAGGAAATGATTTAAAAATCATAGAAAATATTATATTATTAGAAGGATTCACTATGGACATATAAAATAAATAAAATAAACAGAAAATTAAATTATTTTTATGGAAAAACGTTAAATTTTTTGAATATCCCTTTATTCATTTTCATTACATCATTATTGGTCTGTTTTTTTGTCATAAAACACAATATATATTTATACGATATTGAATTTTTACCCCAAATTTAGAATTTCTCAGAAAATAATTAAAAATACAGTTTTTGGTAATTTTGACATCTTCATTCCTATTTTCTAATAATATTATAGATACTTGTATATGTTATTTTAAAATAAAAACCTACATTTATTGAAAATTGATAGGTTTTGAGAAAAAATTATTCCAAACCTCAAAAAAAATTACATATGAATTCATTAAAATTATATGATCATTTATATTTAACAAAATTAACTCAGTAATAATATTTTATTAAAATATTATTTAATTAAAAAATCATTAATTCCTTAAAATAGTATCTCAATTAACCGAAGATACAGGTTGTGTATAAAAAACATTTATGAAGTACAAATTTCATAATGAATGTATATTCATTATTCTATAAAAAACCATTACATAATCATAATGGTATGGTCATGTTACTTATCCTTTTATTACACAAAATACATGACAATAGTATGGTGTGTGATGGTAGAGATTTTATGGGGTTGTTTTGTGAAAATGGCATGGAGAGTCATCTCGATAACCATCAACATCTTTTACAAGAGGTTTCCCTCATGCATTGGTTGAGGGATTTAATATTTTGATTGGTCATGGGGAAATCATGCAAATTCAATCTCCAATGGAAGCTCCAATAATTAGATTTCATAGAGAATGATCCTACAGGTTGAGGCCATTAATTATTTTGTCTATGTCAAAAGGATTTTTTAAAATCCTATATTTACACTTGTAATATGATTAGTATTTAACGAGTATATTATAATTGATAACTACCCAAAAAGGCAATTTAAATTTATTTAAAAAAATAAGTGCATGTTTATTATATCCACAAAACATTTAATTAAGTGAAAATAAATAAAATTTTATTCATAAATGGTTAGGTCATCTCAAAATTCCCCAATTTAGAAAATATTTCATTGAAATTTCCTTTTCCCACTATAATATTGACGATGGTAACTCTACTTCATCACTTCTTATGATTCCCATTTCTTTTAATCGATGTTTTGGTATCTCCAAAACACTTTATTGGGGGAATTGTATTTGCTCGTAGAACTTCTTATCTATGATATAATATCTTCCCTAGATTCTCCTCATAGGAAAGGTCATTCCCAAATAGTACCACCTATAGAATCAGTAATTGTGATGGGTCTAGAAGGAAATTTTATTAGAGGGATACCTGGATTACATTATGTACTTAAGATAGGTTCGGTGGGAGTGCTACTTAATAGACACTACTCTCATGCTATCAAGGATCTAAAAAGGGATGATGTATCATAGACTATGATTTCTCTTCTTCCCAGTCCTTATCACTATATTAAATGGAGACATGATGTGGAATTCCATTTCTCAAACATCAAACTCTAGGTCACATCGATGATTATTATCATTTCCCTTTTTTTGACTATGACCATCTTTGATGTGTTGTGGGATAGTCTTAACCATTTCTACCATTTAATTTACCATTTATAGACCTAGAAGTTATCATTCCACAACATCATCCAAACATTCTAGTTCTTAGAACCTATTCCCATAAATGGCTTCATAATGGTCTATTTGGATGCTCGATTGGAAACTATTAATGTACGAAACTCCACCAAAGGATTATGTTGTTCACATATTCAATTTAAGTCTTTTGTGAAATATAATAAAATGTAAAAAATTGTTTGGATAGTCCACTCTGATTAACCATAAATTTGATGGTGATAATTTATATAGAAATTTAGATCAGTTTATAGAGAATGGAGGCTTTTCCAAAACATAGAGGTGATTCCTAGGTAGTGATCAGACGTAATATAGTGTGGTACACCATGAAGCCTTAACACTTATATATTTTATTTTTTTCCATTTGATTCAATGTGGAATCCTCCCAAATCAAAATGAAGTGTTTAGTTTTTTTATAATGAACCACATTAACCCATATAGCATCATTTTTTTGGATGTCATTATAATTCTCATGACAATATCATGGGTGATTTTTCTCATTTACACATTGGTATGGGTAATGGTTGCATCATCCCCATAGAGTTATACCTATTATCCTTCACATGATGAAACACTGGGAACATTTATGTATATTCAATGATCTATTTCATCATGTTATCCCACCAACAGTGCTCTCATAGATCCGGATACATATTGGGGTATCATGATTAATGGGGAAATTATAACTATGTGCATAATCCAAAATTTCTTTCTCTAACTTAGGTTTTTATGGAAGACATAACTTCAACCCAAATCTCATTATTCCTTCTTCATTAACACTGAACTCTAAGGATTTCTAAATTATGATTGTTTCCCACTTCGTTTGATTTCCCTCATAGTATTTTTTAGAATAAATTATTATCTCAAAAAGTGATGGTTGAGAAATAAATTGTGGAAGGTGGTGTTCCTTGGTGTTGGAGTTAACTCATTTGTGGTTGGGATGTGGAGTTTGATAATGAATGCACGGTTCGATATATTCCTTGGGAGGCCAGATTTTCTTTGAATGATTTTTCTCTGCAGTGTTGTTGGGAAAAACATTTTGTGGTTTTCTTTAGGATGGGATCCTTACCAAAAGAGTGTATTGGTATTGTGATGGGGGACGCCTTGGGGCTCTATCATTTTAGACCACATTGAATTCTTGTCCTGTAAGTCCCTTAACATTGAATAAAAAAATTAATGATTAGTCAGAGCAATAATTTGCGAAAGGATTTCTAATGTTACCCTATTTATGAATCCCATGACGATGTTCATCAATACTATGAGGATTGTATCATTTTCAATTCTCTTCAATGAAAGAAATGATGGGTCCTTTCTACTAAGAGAATCCACCACCTTATTTTCTTATCTAGGATAATAGTGGATTGACTAGTCACAATCTTTAATGATATCTAACCTTCTGTATTGGATAATTCTGTGATCTGGAGACTATTCATTTATTTCTATGTGAATATATATTTGAAAAATTTGTTATCTGTATATATTTCAAAATTCACTCCAAAGATATAATGCCACCAGATTTTTAGTGAAAAGAGCATAGCTACAAAATTTATGTCATGTGTGGGATATTTTTGTTCGGGAATCTTCATCTTCATTGAGGAATATCGAATGAATTTCTCATTTATCAACAAAATAACACCCAATCCCTTCATTGAAGAATAGATAAATATTAGGAGTATATACCCACTTGTGGGTAGTGTGAGCCTAAGGGTAGAGATATACAAATTTTCCAACTCCATGAATCATTCTTCACATTCATCATTCCGTGAAAACTTATATCTCTTCCCTATTATCTTAGAATGAGAGTTTGATAATAATGAAAAGTTTCTCAAAAATTAACAATGACATCTAGCTAGATATGGATATCCATCACAGATGTTGGACTTGGACTTCACTCATTTACCTTTGTATTAGAAGTATCAATAAATATGCAATTTATTATGATGATATGCCCTAATAATGAGACTTCCATTAACCAAAACTCACACTTTCTATAAATTTTTTTTGATATTCTCATTTCTCATGGTCTTTAGCATAGTTCTTAGATACATCTGAAGTTCCTATTTGGTTTGGAAATATAATATAATATCATATATGAATAATATCACAAATTTTTTTATAAAATCTCTAAATACTCTACTCTTCTAATCCATGATGATTGTTTCCACATTAGAGTGTCTAAATGGAAACACTATGATCTCATAACGCTCGTACCGTTTACGAAAATCATTCTTTGGGATATCCTCTTTATTCACCATTACATGGTTATATCCTAACCATAGATCCACCTTTGAGAAGTATTTTTCTCCATACAGCAGATTAAACAAGCCATCAATTCCTTGAAATAGATAAATTTTTGTTATCATGATTTTTTGAGCTCAATATAATCAGTGCAAAGGCACATTAACCTATCCTTATTGCGGAAAAGCTGACTTTTTACCCCATGATGAATCATTTTCTCATATAAATTCTTTATCAAAATTCTACTATACATGTTTCTTCATTTTCTCATGTTCTGTAACAACCATTTTATATGGATTCTTGGATAATGGAAATTCCCCAGGTATAAGATCAATCGATAATTAGACCTCTCAGCTAGGAAGAAGACAAGGAAATTACTCAAGAAACACATCATCAAATTCCCTCATAATTGGAATGTATTAATGAATTGTTTGTTCCCTAGTCTACATCATTTGAGTTAGATACACTTTATCAAAGGGAAATAATATCCATTCATGAGATGATGGTGATAAAGAATATTCATTATCATGATTGCACTAGTATAGAATCAATGGTTTATTTTCCTTGTGGAGAGTGATTTTTATCTCATGTCAATATATGTTGGATATATAGGGAAATCCAATCCATTCCTAGAATTACATCAAATTCCATAAAGCAGTGTATAACAATGGTCACTGGGAAGTATAATCCAAAAATATTGACTAGGGAGGAGTTATATTCTTGGATTCAATAAATTTCCACTTTTTGTCTTCAACGATATCTCCACTTCCATTATCTGTGGTTATGATTGAATAGTTACACTAATACTTCATGATATAAAATAATGTGTAGAACAATAGATGATAACCCAACCATTCACTTTTTAATTTTGGTTCTACTTTATACAATATAGGCTTATTGATGATAATCATAAATAATTTGAAAAATGTAAACGGTAATCCAATGATATTAAATGGATTAAATATTAATTAGATTTATCTCATTAACTTATGAGATTCTATGATTTAGTCTATGTTATCAATGATCTACTCCCTAATATATATTTTTATGGGAATTTTTTGTTCCTTAATAAATGTTTTTTATGAGATTATGAATTTACTAATCCATATCCCCAAGAGCGTTGAACCTAGATTGAAAAAATGACCTTTGTCATGCACCGATTCCCATTTTTGTCTAGATCAATGTAGTGTTTTATAGTTTCACCCATAGATTCATCTATTCCAGAGCCACATTAGGTTGTTCATATCCAAACAAGGTTGAATTTTCATTATAAAAAACATACTCTATACTCCCAAAAATTTGATGTTGTTTTCCTTATACATAATCTTATCCCTAAGGATTTTCACTAGGGTTTTCTAATCCTAATCCAAAAAATACGTAAAAATATTCTCTGATACAAACTATAACAACCCTGCTCTTTATTTTATTTTTAAATGTGATTTATTAAATATATTTTCACTTAATAAAAATAATAATATTTAGAGTTATAGTGTCTTGAAAAATTAGAAATATTACATAACAACTTAAAAAAATGAAATACAACATTTTTATTGAAAATTTCTTTTATATAACAACCAAATTTGTTCGAAGATAACATTATATGGGATAACTGGAAGACATATATAAGAAAGGGATGAGCTATAAATCCTAGTAATTAAATAATCATGGAATATCATGAGGGTAATAAAAATGACAAATATGGAATATAAATGATGTATGAAGGAAAAAATATATAAATGCATGATATATCATGTTAATAATAACATGAAAATGTTTAAATAACATAAAACACTACATCAAAAAACAAAAATGAATCAGGTAAACCCCTTTCCCAATATAGTAGAATAATGTTCCATTACTTAATTAGGTAATCCAATGTCATAATATGAAGTTTCAGGATATTAAACATTACTCAGTACATTGGAGCGCTATCAGGGCCCAACCTTCATAACCATTTCAATATCATTCTTAAATGTGCTACATATGGCAAATAATAAGGCTTCACTATACATCATAACTTATTTGATGATGAAGGAATGTTTAATAAATATATTAATGTCCTTAATAAAAAAATATATGCATATAATGGTGAATACTCTTGATAGTGGAATGGGAATGGTATTGACTACATGATGATTTTGGCAAGGAAATTCATGATGCAATTTTGGCAACATGATGATGTCAGATAGAAATTCATAAAATGTGTTGATTTGAGAAAAACAGGTCCCTAATAATTTTTAGTTGAAACGGATTATAATTGTATCATGGAACATAATAACCCAACATATTAAATGGAATTTGAGACACACAATATAAAATATGTGCTTTATTGAAAATGAGGAGTGAGAAATCCCGTACAGAATTTCAGCACGCTCACAGGTGTATATAAAGGATCCTGAATGGAATTATGAGTGTTGAAGGAAGATATCATTATTTATAAAAATAATTATAGTAAGGGTTGTATGTATGAACATATCCAAATACAATTGAATTTAAAATAATAATAATATCACAAATAGAGTTCTTGATAAAAGTGGAAAGTGATAGATCAATTACATAATGTTCTCATTGAAAAGAGTGGGCTTAAAAGATCATGGTTTGGAAGCTTAACATGAGATAAATGAAGATACCATCATGCATACATCACATTGATATTATATAGTTAAGTAATTACATTTCCCAAATTTAGAGAAAGGAAAATAAATGCAATGAAAAAATAGACGCGCTTAAAGAAAAATAAGAGAGAGAGAACCCTTATGTGGATGTGAGATTCCATTGGCATAGAAGGGAAATAATTGGAGCTTGGGGAAGCCTGGGAGGACTCTAGGTAGTAGGGATAATATTCTGGTTGAGATTAAAATATCTAGAGTGACGTGAAATGGATGTTTGGGTGGGGTTATATAGGAAAGGATGGGTATTTCTTTAATATTTTTTTAGACACTTCATTATAAAATATTGCAATACACAAAAAATACCATGGTTTTTTACCATGGTATCTGGAAAATTGGAGTTGAATAAATTATCTTATAAGGATAAGGTCTTAAGACATTACAATATTTACTTTTTTTATATGGAAGTGAATCATACTTTTAGGGAAATGATTTTTAAAACAAAAAAATATAATAGGTTTTGGAATATTCACTATGGATAAATAATATAAATTAAATAAACATTATATTGAATTATTTAAAAATAAATCATGTATATGGTCTAATATACATTTTATAGAATTTATTTAATTACTGTTGGTCCAATATGATTTCTTAAAGAATAATATATATTTATACAACATTTAATTATTACAAAAAAATTGATGGTCTAAAATTATTATAACGAATCCCTAGTTTGGAAATTTCAATCTCCCAATTGAAAAAATAATTTTTATTTTATCTAATTAATTTTCTAATGATGTTAATTTTTAATTTTAAAATAAAAATACATATTTATTTAAAACTGATGGATTTTGAAAAATTCTGTTTTCAATCAGTAATAAAAAATCAATTAGAATTCATAAAATTTATAAGACCATATATATTTAATAGAAGTAATAAATTAATAATATTTTATTAAAAATGATTTCTTTTAAAAAATTATTAATTCCTCAAAATTGAAGTCTTAATTAACAAAAAATACTATTTGCGCCTTAAAAATCATTTTCAAAGTAACAAAAAGAGAATGAATGTATTTTAATTATTCTATATGAAAATAATTTATGTAATCATAATTTTATGGTATAGTTACACATCCATTTATTATAGTAGTATATGTCCTATGAATAAGGTGTGTGATGGTGGGGATTTCATGGGGTCCTTCAAAGAACATGGATTAGGCTATGAACTCGATGAACATGAACTTACCCCATATGTGGTTCACTCATACATATGTTGTTGGATCTCATCTTGGGATATGGGTAGTGAAAAGACTATAAATGATATGTCCCTTGGATTCTCTGATAAATGGCCTCCATAGAGAAAAAACATACTAGTTGAGGCCTCCCTTCCATTGTATGTGTCAACAAATTTTTTTAAAACCTAATATTTATACTAGTCATGTGTTCAATTTACAATGACTATATTATCAACAATAATGAAACTAATGGGTCACGAAAAATTTATTTGATAAAAAATTGTTTTTTTGTTTTATATATCAGTAATACATTTAGTTAAGAACAATGAGAAGGAATTTTATTCAAAAATGATCAGTTCATAACTATTTTCAAGAAGACCATATGAATCCATACCCTCACAACACAGAGGATGCTACCCCATGGTCCCTAGAAAATGTCCTTTGAATTTGGGTCCCCAAAGTAGCCTGCAAAGGGTGATGAATAGATAATAAATAATAAAACACCGCCTTATTCATGATGAATAATTTCACCACGTAAATATAGAAACAAATAATGGGATGATTTCTATTCTTGTGAAATTTTGAATTCCCTTCATACAAATATGTGTCCAATTATTTGAAGAAGAAAAATCCAAGTTAATTTATATGAATAATTTCAGTTAAATATGATAGATTTCAAAGAGGTGACCCAAATTGCTGCTCATAAATATCAGGCCCACAATTGAATTATGGAAGTATTAAATGAGAAGAAGTATGTTTCTACTTGAAATTATGAAAAATTTCTTTCAAATACTATAAAAGGAAATGGTAATAAATACATTCATTTTCAAAAATATCATTCCCACTTAAAAAATAAAGGGGGTATTCAATGAGTTGATATCAATTCCAGATCATTCTTATAAATCATATCAGTAAAATATGACAAAACTCAACGTGGGAAAAAAGATACATGATCATTCACATGATGAACTATATGTAAATATGATATAGAAAACATTGAGTGGATGAAAACTCCTACCCATGCTTACGAACTCCATAAGTTAAATACAATGGAAAACCATGAGTTGATACAAACTCGTTCTCATTTGTATAAATACCACCATTAAATATAGTATAAATTGTGAAATGTAGATGACATATCATAGCTTCAAATCAGGGATAGACATGTACCACCTACCTAACAATAGATGAATGTCACTACCTACTAGAAATAAATGGATCACTAGTATATGAATGTATTAATGCTCTGACACTTGAATTGGAAGAAATTCTCTTTCAAAAAATGAAATTATCTCAACCTATATTAGAAATACTAATGTATTATACATAAATCCCTACAAATACCGTAAATTATTTTAAATATGTAATCACATCCACAAAAATATAAAGGAGTCGGGCCCAAAACCACACCTCTTAAAGTAGGGTGACTCATCTGTGCAATAAGTTGGTCACTAGAGAGAATACAACCATCCTTGATTCCATTCAGGAGGGTAGTCCACAATATTCACTAAGAAATAGAAGACATGGTCATGCAAAAATACTCATTACATTATTGGGAAACTAGTCCACATTATTTGTTGCTCAATTTAAGAAATAAATCCCATTCAGAATATCAAAATCTTATCGGTATATCCTTACAATACCACGTGAGAACCATGAAAAAAACAGATATATGAAGTATGTCACAAAGAAAATGCATCCCTTGTTACCTATAAGAGAGTTTCTAACAATAAATCATTCCAATGGAAACTATAAAACACATATAAGACTGATAAACTTTCTCTACTAGAAGATGGAGTCCCTTTAGACATAAAAAATTTATCAATGGTGGATCAGGATCCTATCAATCCATTTCAATATTACAAAAATGGTATTATTAGTTACAGAGTTCCTCCCTAGATTATTGTTACCAGAAACTATGGAGGTCCTCCCCATAGAATATTCCATGAAGGCATAATTTGTTGTAAAAAATATTGATCCTGATATCCTTTCAGTTATTAATCATCATATTATCCCAACTCATGACCAGAACATCAAACTGTAAGAATCTCCTCCCCTGGATGTCATCCTCCCCGAAGGGTCTCTCTAAAATATAATACGTAGAAATTATCCATCAATTCATACATAAAGTAATTATGATGGTCCAATCTATCCCGAAATCTACTGTGATGGTCCTCATTATAGTGACATATCATTTTAGCAAGAATGTACTCCCACTACCAGTTCAAATATGTGAAATCACTCATATCCTGAGGCACATGTAATTATAGACCATACATTCTAGATACCCTATCAATGAATATAGACATACTTATTCAATAATAAGATGTATCGGGGAAATTATCAACCTCCAAGCCACTCCCAAACGGTTCCCATACTAATAAGAAATAAAATATCCCCACTACATGTGAGAAAAGAGTCAAGAAACACTCATGTTTTGAAGATCATGTAGACGAGTATCTTTAGAGGAGAAATAATATATTTTTCTCTTGAGATGATATGTTTCCAATGTTGACAATCCAATTATGTTTTCACCATCTACCACTTCTCAATTTGAAATTATAAATTAATTTATTAAAATACTATACAAAAAACATTCATCGAAATAACTGGAAAACTCTCTGCCACTGAAATGAAAAATTTGTTTCTTCCAATGGGTATATAGATCATGTGAAAATATTATTATATAATTTTCAAAAAATTCACATGGAATCCCTAGAATCTTCATGAAGATAGGAATCAAATTTGTGGAATAATGATCTTTAATCGACATGCCTCTATTAATTACATATGCTGCATCAATTAATTTTTGATGCTCTGCCACAGGTTCATATTTAGAGATGGGGGGAACATGGATCATTCGATTTCACCCCATTCCCTTTTCAAAAGAACCCATGAATAATGAAATATTCTAATATAATAATTCCAAGTAGGTTGTCAAGAAAAAATCCCTACTCAGGAATGTTGACACTCTCAAAAATAATTAACCTAGAATAAGTATCAAAACCATCAGCCCAATGAGATAACCCATCAAAAAATATTCAACTAGGAAACTAATAACATTCATTGAACTTCTCACTTATGTGAAATCAATAAACCGGAAATAATAATTTCATTTGAAGAAACAAGTTCACGTACATAACCAACATTGAACCCAGATCATGCTTAAACAAGGATGGATGAGATAAAGTAAGAGGAAAATGTATTACCTACCACTGCAACATGGTATCATCCAAAACCCATAATGCTGGAGAAATTTTCATCAAAATATTCACCCCATAGATAATAAAACAAGATCAAGGTAGATCAACTAGTTAATGAGAGAATCCACGTCCCATAGATATGGGGTAATTGTTAACTCACCTACCTCTTAAAAAAGAAAATTAGTCTTTTCCAATATATGGATGATGAAATGTGGAGATGTCTACTAGTGTGTCTCCTCTCGTGACCCATTTCCCCTAGAAGGGAGGAATACAACTAGACTTCCTCGAGGTTCACTATGAGTTACAATTCAATTAGAAGCCCGAAGAGGATCCCCGAAAGGAATTGAGAGGTCCAAAAATGAAGGAAAACAACACTGTTATAATTAAATAGTCTCCATGATGACCATAATTCCATACATATAATTGAATAATGTGGAATTTAATCTTCTAGAATACTCAATAAAGGATGAAAACAAATAGATGTTATGGGAGGTTAGTTCCCTTTGGAATACAATCATATCTAGGAACAATGGATTGTGAACTCATAACATGAGAATCGAACTAAATTTGGGTTCTCCCATGATCAATCATGAAAATTCTCCTTAGATAATCATTATAAGAGAGAATAATAAAACAATATCAATTACAATACACCTCCCATCAATGAACACTAACTATATATACATGAATAAATATTTAATTTTTATGAGGATGAAATGAAAGTTATGGCATGAAAAATCACTGAATTTATCCAATGTAGAATATATGTCCAACATGGTTTCCTATGAGAGAGTCATCATATACATTTTTTAGTTTAAACTTAGAAACAATGATTTTTTAGAAGAATTTAAGAAGGTCTAGGACATCCAACAAAATCCTTTCCTAGATCATCAGTTTACTTTGACTCTTTTATTGAGGGATATTATGATTTCATCCATTATAGATAAAACTAGAGTGGTTTTAAGCTACCCTTATAACATGTCCCTTACCAGATATCAACTATAAATAATTATAGAAGCAGAATATCTGATCCTACCCATTATAGCACCTATCCAAGAACCTATACAACAATACACTCATCATGGGATTATTGAAACCATCGATTTGTAGGTTTCATGATTATAATATTTGGATGATTATATTACACCTATGTAGTTTGAATGGAAACATCACCATGATTGGGAAGGTGAAAACCCACTAACTCCAAACTATGTAAGCTCAATATTTTTAATAATCAATTTCTAGATAGTCCTAGTGAAACATATGATTCACTGTACATCCTAGTAATATCCTATGATGGGAAATCATGAGCAACAAGAAGCAGTGATACTCAGTTGCTTCAAAAAACCCTTCAATGAATAGCCTTCATATTTTAAACCAGTTTTGCAACTCTGTCAATCCCATGATGGGAGGATAAATATAAAAAATTCCACTTTTAGTTTAGCTCAGTGGTGTTGAATAAAAAAATTGGCGACCTATAGAATTTTAAGTAGTGATAAAATGGGTGAGTGTAGATTTCATCACCAGTTAAAATTTTTTGACCTACTCCTTCAACTGATCACTTTCCAATGATGATATGGGTGCTCAACACATTGATAATATTTATCAAGTCTAACGAATTCTACTCATCACTGTTAAATATATAGGTGAGTTTTTGGATTTATCTAGCATACCCAAATGAAAATAATACTCTATACGACAAACTAATCTGAATTCAATAATATATCCAACAATCGTGGGGATAATAGTAGGAAAGGTTCATCCGATATCCATAAAACATGAAATATCTTTCACACATGCTCCAACTCCAAATCCTACACTATCTCAAGAAACACCCTTGGGAATTAAAAGAAATACCCAACATGACATGACAGGGGAAGCAGACTAATGAAAAATAAATTTGAAGAGTAAAAGAATAATTTTAAATCACAATAATATGAACAATAATACGACTACATTATAGACACTACAGATATTGGGAGACAACATTAGAGAATGCTTCATAATCAAAGACATACTTCAAATAATTGTATATTCTATAAATAGAATTTTGGGAAGACATCTAGAAAAAGTGGTGTATGTTTCCACCACTAAAAATGAGGAAGGAAGTGAGTGGGAAGAAGTTTTTCGTATAAGGAAAAAAATTTTGATATTAGGATGAATCAAATGAAAAACAACTACACTAATGGTATTTTAATAGAAAAATAGAAATAAGAAATAATATTCCACTAGTAATTTCTATTGAAACACAAAATACATCAGCATACCCACACACCGAAAAAGGATTGTATTTAATAAAGTGTCATGGATGAAAAGACAAGGAGGAGGTACATGAGGATTCACTTGTATCATGGAAAATTTTAGATTTGACACTACGATTTTATGACCTCCAATCTAAAACAGTAGGAACCAAAACACCAAATGGAACCACCGGAGATGGTTAGTAAAGAAAACTCATTATCACATTAAGAGTAAATAATTTGGTCCATTTATATCATCCATATAATAGACCGCATCTCTGATGAAGTGTATGACTATGAGCCCATGTTACCAAAATATGATTAGGGATTAGTTAAAAGAGGCCAATAGAGGTGTGGATATCAATGAAGTCACAATCGCGATAAAATTCTTACTTCTAGAACAACCCCCCCATGGACTTCCAATGTTGTTGAGAATCAGAAAATAGCTCTTCAGAATGTTCTCAAGGAGTAGTAAAGTCCTCATTTACTATCCAAAATACAAATTGAAACTATCATATTGGAAGTTCAATTAGAATTAGACTTGGTATTAGATCACCCTGAGTGGGTTAGAATGCTTACCTGGTCTATCATTCCAAGAACAAGAGTACCTATATCTTCTGTCATGAGGGAAAATCCATTTGTAGCAAATACTCGAGCCCCTAATGTACATTTTATTGTGTATCCCCACAAAGGGAAGTACATTACTCTCAAATTGAAATATGAAATAATGAAATGGTTTTACATTCTTATAGAAAACAAATCAATCTTGGATTACCATAGTATATCCGAAGACTTCATGGTAGCATTCATAGACGATTTTCTAATCCCCTATGAGTATAAAGTTGAATTTTACACTACTAATCCCTATCATATGGAAATTTATCCGACGTAATTAAACGTATTTATCTCTTATAGAGATCAATATGCACATTTCCTTATATGAGGACAAAATATAACCTTTAATTTTGTTGGATGGAATAATAGTTTCAATGTATGGTGGGTCTTCATTGAAAATTTCTCTGGATTTAATGTCATTCTAGTACGTTCACTTCTGTGGGTGGGATGCAATGAGTAAAACCTAGTTCCTTCCTCTATACTATTATATATCTACGATAATGTTGAGTAGAATACATTTTTAAAAATAACGATCAAGGACCAAATTGGATTCCTAATAGTCTAATAATAATTTATAGTGGCTCAAGAGAATGAAACCATTAATTTCCTTCTAGGAATGATCTTGTAGAAGAAACCCAAGGAAATCCTTCATTTAAAAATAAATGAATCAAATAATGAATTCATAGATAAATTTGGAGTTATAAAATACACAAGGTCACATTTGAATAATGGGATTTTCAATATATCAATGCTGGATTATATCATAGGAAAGGGAAACAACCACAAGTAAATAATGTTTCATCAGTAATTCCCTAAATGATCTAGATACGATCATGAATATCCCCTTTAAAAATATAAAAACAAATATGTGTTACCTATCAATTAATGTGAATAGATGAGTCCAAATTAGGAAAATTACAAAAAAATCCACATCAATTAGGCCATAAAAATCATGTCCAGTAGTACTAAAATATTTGTTGACTCGCCATATGGAGGTGAATTCTCAGATGAAAATGCCTTTATCCCATCCACCGATCACCAAGAAATCGATACCTCACTAACTGAGGAAAAATATGTTTTCTCATCATCTAAATATGATGAATAAAATCATTATCCATCTCTAAATATATCATTTTAGGAAATTTTATGGAATCTATCATTATTTTCTAGTCTAGAGGAAGCCACCTCATCTTCAACATGAAAAAAATGTTGGCCACTCCCCATGATCTGGGGAACATATCCCAATACAAGATTATGTCATTAAAAAAGATATAGAAGTTAAATATGATACGTAATAGGATTATATTCATTAGGATACCACTCTATCATTTGTGGAGTGTGTCTCTACCATAATTTTAGAATTTAGTGGTATAAATTTGGGTATGGAAGAAGACTGACACCACTCCCAAATTAGTGTAGCCATGTCTTAATATAGAATGAGTTATATACCTCCTCCTCGAAGAAAAATTCAATCGTGTTCACCAATATATACCAAAATTATCTAGCCCTCAATCTCGACATAGACACTAACTACCCAGGCTTACTAAAGGACCATCGGGCTGTAAATTTGAAATTAAAAGGACACGCACAAAACCTGGTGCTAGAAGTGATGATGAAATTGAAATTATATTCATAGATAACATCATTTCGGAGTTCTAATATACCAAAACGAATTCAAATATTATACCTATAAAGAAGAAAAGTGGGAAAATTAGAGTCTACAAAAATTTTAGGGATCTCAACCGGAATTGTCTGAAGGACAATTTCCCAGCCCCGATAACATTAATATTGATCTATTCATTGAATAGATATCAATCCCTCTTCATCATTGATGGATATTCAAGAAAAAATATAATCTAAAAGGATGAATAATATGAAGAATCCACTAGCTTCATGTCCTCTAGGGGGTATTTTTTATAGAGTAATGCCCTTTCCCTTGAATGATGTCAGTGCTAGATACCACAATCCCATTATTCACATCTTCAAACCCTTTATGAGGAATTTCACAAAATTTTATGTTTATCATGGGGTGGTAAAAACATAATATTTAATTGACCACCTATTTTATAATGATACTACTTTAAATAAAATACCAAAACACATCCTAAAAATGAACACTTTGAAATGAATATTATGCAGTACAGTGTGGAATTTCCTTAGATTTGATGTATGCCATCATGTCATCGAAGACAATAATAATTAGAAAAACAATATTTTTGGAATTTAACCTCCTCAAAACTTCAATGATTTGAGATTAAATATTGGCAATTTAAACCAAATCTGACACATCATAGAAAACATTATTGGGAAATGACTTCCCTTAACAAGGATGAAGAAAATGGGGGTTACATATCAATGGACAAATGAATGTTAGGAAGCATTAAACAACCCCAAGAGATTCATCTTGAGCATCCCTCTAATGATTCATCTTATCAAGGTACATACACTTTTTTCATATAATAGATATACAATGATCACTCAAAGCCTTACTCACACAAAATAATGGAACCAGCAGTGAAAAAAAATCCACTATTACCTAAGAAAATCGATGATTTATACTGAGACTCGTTATTCAGATATTGAGAAGAGATGTCTGGAAATAATATGTATTTTCAGAAAAATTAATGAATTACATACAAAATCATAAGGTTATATTTATGTATAAATTAACCCACTAAAGTAAATTTGTAGATTTTCAGTGTTTATTTAGCATTTTCATTATGGGAAGTAATCCTGTTGTAGTTTTGCATTCATTTTGTGCCTTAGAAAGCAGAAAAAGGCAAGAAAATAGCTGATTTCATGGAAGAGAATCTATCAATAGAAATAAATTTACTGGATTACAAATTAAATGGCCATTACTTATTCACTATTCATGAGGCGCGGTGGATATCAAAGATATATTATTATCATTCATATAGGGGACCAATAAGAAATATGATGTAAGAGGCAAATTTAAAAAAAGAGGGGTTATATTTCAAGCTGAAATACATTAATTTTTTCCATACTCCATTTTGAGGCCGAAGTGGTGGATAAACAATGAAGAAGAATATTTGGTTCTCATTGCGATATTGGAGATGAATCTTCAAGTACAATTAAATAAATTGACGAAAAAGGGTGATTCAGAACTGGCCATTAAATATGTTAACACCGATGTTTCTATAAAAAATGAATAGATATCTCCTATGTAAACCATATATAGGGACTAATGGAAGAATTATATTTGAATACTATAATGACTACCATCCCATGATTGTAGAATAACTGTGCTGATGAACTAGAAAATATATCCACGACTCCAGCTGATCTCGAGCAGGATGTAACCTCCATTTGGATTATTCCCTATCAGATGGTCTCACAATTCAATCAATCCTACATATAGGAGGAAAATGAAGTTATTCGCATACATTAACCATATAGTGCTACCACCGGTTAGATGCAACCCATTGTGAAAATCCCACAAAATGGATAACTCTCATCAGATTGATTTGGGATATGGAAAACCCAAATATTTGAAATAATCTTATTTTATATAACATAATGTATCATAAAAAGGTCCCCTAAAAGTGCAGCATTGATGTGGCCCTTAACAGTTTCATTGATGTAGAAAAGACATTTCATTCATGAAGTATGTTAACACTTGACCTTGTGGTGCTCAACAGTTATGATTCAAGATACCCCACCAAATATGAATGCCTGGGTGCTACTAGAATACTCTAACTTAATATTACACAAAATATAAAAAAAGTCACTTTTGTCTATGTTAAATCAAATTTTATTCACCAGACATATTATTTTCATCCCTCAACCATGTGCTCATGGCCATTTTCTCTATGAGGAATGGACATCTTGGGATCACGTTCTCCTTCTAGTTCCAATAAGTTTTTGTATATTCCTATTAAGACTAACTTCTTATCAATGTGGGCCAATGATATACACCACAAATAATTCTTGGAACGTATGTTTTTCTACATTGTGAGAGATAACATCATCAATAGATTATTCATCCTACATAATTTATTTCATTAAAATGGTACATTATTTCATTTTTTCTATATTAGAGAATATATAGTAGTATTATGATATAAATCCAAAACATTAATCCTACATCCAAGGATTGCATACTGGATAGACAAAGTAATTAAATAAGAACATATCAAATATACTTCACAAGATAGTATATAAGGATAAAATGACCTGGCCAAAAAAGATACTACAATCCTTACTAGATAACCGATCCATGAACCATAATTCCATGTAGGAGACCCTATACTGATTAGTATGATGGACTACAATGGTTATTCTAATTGATTTTCAATTTTCCACCCTCCACATTTCCATATGTGATCAATTGTCAACATATGAGAAATTACATGAACGAATGGTTGAATTAGAGAAATTGGATGAGAAAATATTTCATAAAAACCATTATTTGGAAATCCAACAAAACAATATTTCATGATATTGGAACAAAAAAGATCACCTTTTATTTTTACTCAAAGGTTAGATGGTGTTGCAACTCAAAGAATCTAATGATACATGAAATGAACCCTCCAGAGATGAAAATTTATTAAGAGGGACCATAGACCATAAATAAGGTATACACTATTAGATATTATGCTCTAATTTTGGTGGAGGGTCAACTCACCATGGCCCCCACCAATGGAAGGTTCTTAAAGTAATATTTCATTTAATCACAAAACAGTATTGTTCTAATACCTAGATGTAAAAATGAATTATACATATTCCTAATAACATGATGTTAAACATCATGGTAAATTTTTCTTAGTTATATGATGTTAGAATTCATGGTAAATCATCAAAATTTTATGATGTTAAAATTCATGATAGAATAACCAAATCATATGATGTTTAATGGAATGGTACAATTATCCTAGCTACATGTAGTTAAATTTTGTAGTTGGTCTTTGTCTCGTGACTTTAAACGAAAAGATATAATCATCCATGAAATAATAAAATATATAGAATTTCATCGATGTCCTCACAAAAGTATTGTAAAATACAAGAGAAATATCATTTCACTAACTAATTAAATAGATATTTTCTAGATCTGTGTTGGATAAATATTAAATGCCTTTGTCCCAATGTGATAGTAAGATCCACATAGGGGATCTATTTCACATGAACTAAGTGTGGCTGATTCACATTCCAATGGGATACAATGTAACACATATAATCTATTTAATAGTAATACCCATGAAAATGGAAATAATTCCTCCTATTTGCATGGGTAACACCTACATAGGGAGTTCCCATTCATAACATTATGTGGCTTGATTCCTTCCATTGTAAGATGTTTAGCAATGTTCAAAACTATTGCATTAGGATCACCTATAAATTTAGCTCCATTTTTTGGACGAATTTATTACCATGATTTGAACTCAAGTCCTCTTTTAACACTAGATTTAGGATTCTAACTGGTCCACACAATCTCCATTCACATATCAACAAAACATAATCATTCTGATTGCATGATTTTAATATAAACCATACATATTCATAATCACATGATGTTAAACTACATGGTACATCTTCTTGACCACATGGCAACAAAATATATGGTACATCATCCTAATCGCTTGATGCCATACGGTATGGTGAAATGTCTTAATCACGTGATGTTAAAATTCTTGGTACATCATGTTGATCACATGACATTAAACATTACTTTACATCTTCATAATCGTTATACATTAATCTGCATGGAGAATCCTCCTAATCAAAGGACATTAAACTACATGGTGAATCTTCTAAATTTCACGATTTTAACTTCTTTGGTATACTCCAATGTTACTAGAAAATAAACTACATGGCACCAATTTATTCACTATATGATATTAAACTATACAGCACCATTATGTTTTCACTTGACAGGTCATTTATATATACATAGATATCCTACCATGCCATATTCAAGAACTGAATATTGATATATTTTTATTACAAAGTGATATGTAGAAATTCTAGGATTTTAGATCATCGTCCAACCACTATTAATGAAGATTCCCCTCCCTATGCGTGGTTCAAACATACATAGTGAAATTTCAATCAAAAACATTGCGTCGAATAATTATAACCCTTTAGGATATGATTTGATGCACTAATCTGTATTTATGGGCCGAACCATGGTGATACTTCATACAGACCGGGTTAACCCCATCCTTAACACAAGGAATTAAACGCCATGGATAATACAAAACAATGTTTTACTAAATTATCATCCTATGGGATATATAGTGACACCCAGACTTCATGTTGAAGGCTCATCCATGAAATACTATAGATTACCACTCCCAAGAATACAATCATAATAAATACATAGGACTCCAATGTATTTTCTATTTAGAGGTCCATTTCATGAAAATTTAGCACCCATTGTACATGATTCAATACTATGTAGGGAATCCAATCAAGAAATATGAGTGGACATATTATTTTCATCAAGAGATATATAGTTATGGTCTTTCCTACACTTCTGATCCCAACTATGGAAAATGATAAAAATTCCTACTTTGTATATGGGTTAGACTTATGTAGAGTGTTCATATTCATAACTATGTATTGATTGATACATAACCATATATAATACATAGTGATACCCAGATCTCTGATTCAGAGTCCATCAACAACATTCCCCCACTTTCACTTAAGGTCAACTTATTCCTCACCACATTAAATAGAGCTTCATGTATCCCCAAAACTAAGTGTGGACTCACTTCTAGCACTAAATGATACATTGTGATGCATGTGTCTTCAATATCAATTCCATCCATATATATATATAAAAGGTTAAAAGTCCCCCTCATTGTGTAATGTATAGGCCCAAACACTAAGGTAGTCCATGAACTACATATGGATTCATTCTCACTATACTAAGATACATAGTGATGCCCAGATTTTATATCATAGTCCACACACTACGAAATAAAAAATGACAATATCCATCATTTTACCACCAAATTTTGAATAACAAACACATTCCCCTCCTTGGTTCTCACACATAACCCAAATCATCTAGGATTAAGAGATTCATAATGGGGTTCCCCATTCGATCAATGTGTATAAATCCACATAATATTTTCCTTGGTTCGGGTAGAAAGACATTACAGTGAACTCAAGTCATTCCACCCTACAGGAAATTAAACTGCATAGTACTTCCAGAACATTCTATGTATTGATTCTCATTTTAATGAGATATTTAGTGATTCCTACACCTTTTGTCTTAGTCCATACCATAAGGTACATAAAAAAATGTTCCCATCTCCCCTATGAAAACAAAGATCTATACACGAGATCTCATGGTTTGGTTCCTTATTCTTGGATTCATGAAGGAAACAACAATTACACCTAATATATTTTCTATATCTATGTACGGAATTCCACACTCCATGGCCAATAAAGGTATTAATGTTTATTTCATACCACAAAATGTTCATTCCATTAATTATACTATGTTTTCTAGTGAATTTTTAGATATACACAATCTTCTTATGGCCATCAGAGATGAGGAATTGGGGTTAGTTTCCTTATAAAACATCTTTTTGGATACAAACAATATTCCCTAGTTGGATTTTATTATGTTTTCCACAAAAAAAGCATTTTATCTTAATGAAAATTTTTCCCAAAGAGTTGCATATTTTTTATCTGAAATACCCAGTCGAATTTTTTCCTCATATCATTTCATTATATATGAGAATCCCTAGAATAATGGATTACACATTCATTTGACCCCACTTATGAGGAATTCCATAACACCCTATCATGATATGCCTCACATTAATCATCACTTAATTAAAACATGGTCTTATCCATATGACATAAAATTGAGAATGCTCATTGTTTTCTCCCCACATGATGTTAAACTAGACGACTATTGAACTAGTCATATGACACTAAACTGTAATATGTAAAAAACATATGGTTTAATTACTACTACCATATGATTTATAGTGAAACCAGAACATTGAATCATGGGTCTAATAATAAAAAATTTAAAAATTCCCTTCCCTTGTCTATGGGAAGGACCTATATGGTGATCCCCATAAGAACTACGAATGTATTAATTCTTAAATTTAGATGATATTTAATAACTCATCGATCATACATACCATTCTGAACAAAAGAACAATTACCCATTCCACCTATACACAATATAGATCTACATGGTGTGGGTCAAATATGTGGGTTACCATATTAATGATCTTGTTCTCAAAGGAATATGCCACTTCCCCACATAAGTGTTCAATAAATATGTGGTGAATCCCCAGAACTACTTAAGAGATAACTTATATATTTAATGATATATATAGTGATTCCAAAGCCTTACATCTCTACACCTACCATAATAAATAATCTTTTATACGTATGTGTCCATCCTTTATATGGGAATCATTTCAATCCATTCTGAGAAACATTCAATATAAAATGAACCGTTCATGTTCATAAACACTCATATCATAAACCCAAATATATGTCTTTAATGGTATGAATCCCCATAAGCTTCGATGGCCATTGAAAATGGTGGCTCAGTTTCAGGTGGACACATTTTCTTCAATATAACCAATATCAACCAGTTGGATATACATAATTTTCCAAAAAAATGGATTTTCAACCAAAGGAAAAATATTCATCCTTAAATACATTTCATACATTTGTATTCCCAGATGATGTTTTCATTCCATATTAACAACATGACTTAGAAACACCCAAATTACAACATAAATCAATTCACCATAATACATGAGTAATATGGAACATTCTTGAAAATTTTTCTATGAATAAGGAAAATCATTCTACCCTCAATAAAATCAATGTGAAAATTAATATTAGCCCTTGAGTGTTCATTTTTTAAGACCATAAACAACATGGTTCATATCCGTGATTATATTATTAATATATTCCATCCTTCAAAACTTCTATATAGAATCCAAATTCATGTATGAGTGGTTTGCCATCCATGAATTGTACGAAAACTAATTCTCTCATCTCATTCAGAAATCATTATCTTATCAATCATCCTATCATGGTATAGTGAAATCTGAATTTTTAAAAATTTAATTCTCATTAGAAATATTGGGATATTGCTTTATGGTCAAATTTTTCTGACTATGCACAATATGAATTATTTGGATCTGCATAAATTTTCCACATAAAATGACAATCAATTAAAGGAAACAATTATCACCTAAGGGAGACCGTTCCCACATCTGCATTCCATGAAAATATCATTCTTGAAACCATTCTCAAAGTTACTCCTTGAATAATTTCCGCATATCACTACTCTGATAAATAAATCACAAAACAATTGCCTAAATATCATTCAATCATGTCTGATAAAAATCGGAACATTTTATGCCAGTTACCCCTTTTGGGGTTATCACCATATAATTCATGGTCAAATAAATTAATCATAAAATATAATTTGAATTATTTTAGCTTTTATAACATATAGTGTCCCACAAAAAGAGATTCTGTATTCTCTAAGATGAATACTCACATAGAAACACATAGAAAATTTTGAATACCATCTTTCATGACCTTTGATTAGTATGGTTTAGAAAAAAATAAATTAACATAAATAAATATAAAATGGCACAAAACTTGTTAGATCTAAAACCTATATAGGGATACCTAAGAAAAATTCATGTTATACTAGCTAAGCCCACCAAATAGTGGAATTAAAAAACAATTTTTGTGGTCCTTGAAAATGAACAATGATTGTAGGTTTTTTAATGAAAACATAGAAATTTTCAAGATATACATATGGAGTCACTTGGCATAGTAAAAAGTAGATTATTTTCTATAATTTCATTCAAATCAAGACTACTACATCATTGGAACTATCTCTTCTTCATCATGATCAGAAAAAATCCTGAGGGAGGAAATTTTTTAGGTTCTAATAAAATTTTTATTCAAAAATATGTGGATTATATTAACATTTCAATGTAATGAAACAAATATAGATAATAATTTGATTAAAAGATTTCAATGGTGGTGAGATTCTAATGATGGGTTTATCCCATGTAGTGGAAATCACTTTCTGAACCAACATTATGTATGGTGTTCCACCGTATCATGATGAAAGCCATGAAGGAAATCATTAATTAGATGAGATGACACCCTACACCTTTAAAGGATGGAAAAATAATTTTAGTTGTAAAAAATTATTTCAGAAACAATGAACATCCAACCCCCATTAATGAAATCATTAACGGGGTGAAAATTGGATTTATATCCATGAAAATGATGTATCCCACAAAAATAACTGAAGACGGGTGTGGTCATCCTTCATGGGAACCTATAAAATAATCCCCATTAACTTAAAAGAATTAATATCCATTATAGTATATGGTCCCCACATTCATCTATAATAGGACCTATAGGGGGGAAAATGGGAGAGGAACAACAATATAAAAATGGAGATTGAAAGAGGAGTGCTCGTAAGAGTGGAAAAACAATGATCTTTCTATTACATGCAGGTAAAAATCAACTACCAAGCATTAATGAAATTTTCCATCAAATTTTTAACCTAAAATAACTTTTACAAACACCATTATATGGGTCATAAATAGATGAACCCTTTGTATAAAATAACCTCATATATAAAATGATCTACAAGAGGATCCCTTTCCCGTGTCGAAAAATTTTACACAGGAGGAACCCAACCCCTCTTAGAAAAATTCTATGAGGGTAGAATCCAATGGTGTGTAGAAATAAACTACACAATTGATTATTACCTTACTTATAATCATTCTAAAAAATAAAATCAATGTCTTATTTGAACAATTCTATGTGGATAGTACCCTTACCCATATAAAAACTTTTAATATAGAGGTAATTCCATCTTGTGTATGTGCATAATATATGGGATGAGGAATTCTAGGGCACTCAACTATCCAAAAAATAGTCACTCCTTTAAATCATATATTAATTCACCATGTTGTCCAATCCATGAACTAGTATAATGGCATAGTGGGAAAGCATCTTACAAAGACACCAACCATGTATGATCATAATATCATGGAAATAATTTTTCCTCATTTAGACTAAAAAACCGTTGTTTGTGATGTCATGTGTGTATCCTACACTACAAGGAGGACCCTTAGAATCATTTCAAGTATACATTATTGTGGAATATAAGGATTTTATCCAGGAGGTGATCGCATAAACCTCCCCATTCTAGGTATGGAGGGGAACCACTGACATGTTTTTTCAATTAAAGAATGTTCCCCAAATTCCACCATTCCACAGGGACTAGAATGGGAATTCCTTCAGGAATAAGCCCAAATATATTCTTGTGGGAGGTGAAATTATTTCTTTTTATCTCTAGCCTCAGACATAGCCAGATGATTCGACAAATTTTGAAATCCTAAATACAAAAAATAATGGGTATATGAGCATTGTCAATTTCGAATCCCTATTTTTTCGAGCTCTAACATATCATCCACAAGAATGGAGAGTGGATCTTGCCATATTCGGATCCACTACATCCTATGTATTCTCACACTGAGCATGAATTGAATAGTATTAGAGATATGTGATGATGATGACATCTGCACTATCACAACCCACAAATGAGAATCATCTTGAGTGTAAGTCACAACACTATGATCCTTCTCCATAGATGAAAGACCCAACCCAAATTGAAATTGGAAGCTTCTATTTGTAAGACACAACCACATGGGAATCATTACAGGTTTATGAAAAAAATTATAGAACAACATGGTCTTTGATTCCCCAATAACTGGGACATGTATGAAGCCTCTATGAGATCCAAACCCAACACCCAATTTCACGCCAATATTTTTTGGGGCATATTCCCAGTAGGGTCATATCCACATAAGATATGACATCTCGTATGGACCCTTTAGGTGGACATGACATAAGAACTACCATAAACATTGAATATAAACATTCATCCTTAGATTCCTTGTCTTATGATATTAATCTAAATGGTTTGGTCCTTGTCACATGAACATAAAAGGTGATTTGTCTAATTATGTGGAAAATAGCAATGTGTGTTCATATTCATCTCTTGAGGATACATAAGAATACCATATTATGGGTTTTATCCTGACATCAAAACAACCTTTTTTTCTCCCTAGATGAGTATAACCCACAAATCACCACATCATATGGATTAAAATCGAAATTCTCCTAATGAATGAACAATCAATATATTATCATAGTAAGAATTGGGGATCATCGATGCAGATCCTTTGATATATGAAGATCCATCCATTGATGGATAAATACATATACATAAATTTGATTTTAACCCATACATTTGTGTAATTTATCATTATCTTAATATGATCTACGTATATATACATGTGAATGAAAAAAGGATTCACAATTATATCTTAAAAAAATATTAGAGTCTTGGAATAGTGAATAATTCCCCACAAAAGGGTCTGATGAGCATGAATTCCTATCCACTAGACCAGTGTGATTTTTTATGTATCATTGGACATGTTCCTTAATGAACTCCTCTCTTTAGAATGCATATTCCCAAGGCTTTGTGAAAATGATAATCATTTTGTTTTTATGTATCCACAAACAAAACGTATTAGTCATCATTCAAAGACATGTTACCTCTAGTTGGTGATTATAAAAAATAAAAATACATAAAATAGATCATCATGAGAAATATTATTTCCATAAAAAACACATTCCCAGATATTATAGGTGGTAATTGAAAAACAGATGACATCATTTAATGAGGAAGTATCCCTCCATTCAGATGAATAACAAGTTCGTAACCCATTGGACAGAAGTGTGTGTGGTTACAATACATAAAAATAACATTAAAACCTATAAATTTATGTAATATACTATGTTTATTATATCAAAATGTTATAATAATAATTGTAAGGGTTGGAGAAGGAAATTAAATAAAAATTCTCATTAATGGATGTAAACACTTTTTCAAGATGGTCCTTTTTTTCTACCAGAATCCATTAATTGTTAAATTTATACAAAAAAATAAATATTTTAGGTTGATTTTAGGTGAGTTAAGAAGTTATTTGGGTCGTTCTTGTCAAATAAAATATGGCTTAATGCTTTATGGATTGATGTAGAGGGGGTTCCCTTTTATAAGTGAGGTGAGTGTAAGCCTTGTAATTTATTTAATGTGTGAAATTCATACACGTTTTTATCATTTAATTAGACCCCAATAATGGTCTATTCTTGAGAATAGAATGTAAAAAGTAATGATATGGCATGAAAATGGATTTTTACATGTTTTGGGTCATCTTTAAACATTAGATGAAAAGTCTAACCTATAAGTATTCTTGTTTTTTACCTTAATATTTGTAATTAATTTTAATTTTTTTCACTAATCACTTGGGTCAAAAGTCATGAAAAAATTATTAGAAATTAGAAATTATTATTATTCAAAATATGTAATCCCATTTTCCAAATTCAATCAAAAATACTAGTGAAATTTAATTTAATATTAATCGTGCAGATGCAACGATACATTGGGTTTTCACAAAAGTGTATTTTTTTAGAAAAAACAATTATGTATTAACTTCATGACTATTAAAATTTCTGTAGGAAACTAAATTATATGTAATGAATGATAATTAATAAATTTGAATTAAACAATTCATTATTAGTTGTTATGTTAGTAACTTTAAAAGTGGAAAATTATACATTTTATAATAGTTTCTAGAAAGACATTTTTTAAACCCATATAACAAACTTATACTAAATAACATTATAAATTTGATTCAAAAGAAATTAATTATATTAAATATAAATAAATTAATCTCATTTTAGTAGAATGAATATTCAAAAAATAGGGTCTCATTAATTATTTAATTTAATAAAATGAAAGTAATTTTTCAAAAAAAAAATTATTCATCACTAATCCGGAAAAAAATAACCTCATAAATCACCTTATTCCAAAAAACATGATCACTAATGTGATATCCAAGAACAAGACGCCACTTATAGTTTTGTTGATCCATTTTTTTCACACTACCTCATGTGTATCTACCTAAAATATATAGGATGATTACAAGAGTATAGTTCAATAGATAAATATCCATCACAAATAAAATGTGGATGTAGTATAAGTAATCGGATGGGAGTATAAGGAGACAAGACAAATAGAAATAAATGAAAACTCATATAACTAATATAAATATAAAATACCTGATGAAGATATGTAATTTATTTATAAGGATGGGAAATAGATATTGAAAAAAATTTAAGAATTCTATACTATAGGAAAAAATGGAACCCCAAAATATCCCCAACATCCTGATAACTAGCTCACTCATATACTACCCACTGCAACCAATATAAAAAAATAAATAATGTGTATGAAGATGATTGTTTATTTTTCACAACATGTATAAATATTTAGTCTTCTCGGGTACTGGAGGATCCCATATAGGGTGTGAGATAAATCTCGGTAGGCCACTAGTAATGGAATCTATAACATCTCGTCTATGAAAAAAATGTAACAGTGTGCAATAATTCATATTTATAAAAGTAAATCATTAAAATAATGTAAATACCCTACTATTAGTGTCTTCCCATGACTGGTGTCTGAACATACCACTAGTAAATTTACTAGTTATGTCCTAATTTTTATTTTTATGTCATGTGAGGCATATCTAGAAAAGATATCACGTCGTGATAGTAATAGTTGTGGTTCTAAGATTTTATAAGGAAGCCATGATTACTATAATATAGAAGGATTATAAGCTATTAACCAAGATAATCAAGACCTCAAGGGTTATGAAATATATAATGAATACATCCATTCAAAGGGGTATGAGTGTAATCCAATGAACATCATCCAAGGAATTTCACAATAGTATGATCTAACATAGTATATAGAATACATCCAATGTAAAATGTGATACGATATGTTTAGGCCTTAGAATATATCCTAGACAAAATGTGTCTATGTAATCAATTCTATATACTAAGAGTTTATTAATGGCATCATATAAATGATATATAAGGCATCCTATGGTTTCAGACAAGTAATTCAAAAAAAATAAGATCTCGTTCCAATGTGGGTTTTAGCCAAGGCAACTGAAATCCTTAAATCTGAATGGAATCCTCAACAGTTCAAGGAATTCCATGAAGAAATAAATAACTAACTTGATTCTAAAAACACCTATAAGTGTATCATTTTTACAAAAATTTAAAAACATGGACCTTAGATTTTATTCCTTTGATAATTAAATCCATTTATTTTTCTTAACATTTAGATAGTGATGGTTCAAGCCATTGCATTTAATTCATGTGAAATGACCAAGGTATAGGAATCCATTTCATTCATTTCAAATTTAATAACCTTTTATCTTATTTAGATTTAATGATATGACAAGGTTTTCCAATGTTTGAAAAAACACTAGAAATACATTTTATAAAAACTAAGCTAATTCATATATCGTATTGTACCCAAAAGAAATTTACCATTTATTAAATAAGTTCATGAACATATGTTTGGAAGGAAAGGTGTATAGAACCCATTGTACATTACATGGTTAATTCAAAATTCTACTATCATTTATTATAAGTTGGATGACCATTATATTGGTCGAGCTCAAACACATAAGAATGGTGGATCAATGGTTTCAAAAATCTAAAAACCAAATCATTGAACATCACCAAATAATGTTGGATGATGTTATAGATGTATCAATAAACGTTAAATTACATATATGGAAAGTTTATTATAACACTTACCTAAAAAAATTATAATTGATATATTAAATCAACAAATGATTCCAGATGAAATCAACATGGTGATATGACAATTTACGAAATAAATAAACACATGGGGTGAGTTATATACTACTTACCTCATACTCATATTACTCTACTAATAAAGTATCAACCTATAGTTTTCTTGGGAATAGAGCTGTTATTAAGAATATAAAAATGTATAAAAAAGAGGTCATACGAGCCTACATCAAAATAGCATCTCTTGTAGGAATAAGAACAATGAAATAAGTTAATGTACTGAAGCAATTTCTGATATACTTCAAACGTGATTAAAAAATATTAAATCATTGTCCGGATAGTGAATAAGTAGAAGAATATGGATTATGGATCATTGGGGATCTTGTGTGAGAGGGATGGAGAAGTTAGTGTTCTTTCTAAAAAATGGAGTCACTACCTCATATATTATAAAAAACAGACTGGGAATTTACAACCTTTTTAATGATTTACATGTCACTTAACACTAGAGGGTATTCCCCTATGAAAAAAACATTGCACAACGTGAAATGTCTGGTATAATCTGTCACATATCTTTTAAATCTTATATACCATGCTATACAATTTCTTCACATATAATTTCCATTCATCCAACCTTCATCCCTCCTAATCTATTTTCATAAAAACGATCCATCCCAAGACCCGAATTAAGAGTCTAAACAAAAAAATGAACATTAAAAAAGGTTAAATTAGAAATTAAAAGTATCCATACATGAATAAAAAACTGTGTTCATATAGCCTTCCCCCATAAAGGAAATCATCCACACATTCACCATCCAAGGGAGGTGAAACCATTTTTAGAACAATTCTGTCCATTGGGAACGTACGTCGGCCTCTCGCTCACATGTCACATCATATACATGGTCATGCTTCTACAACACCCATACTAAAGGGAAATAGTGGAATTATAGAGACATAAATCTCTTGTAAATGATAAGTATTGGATACTCATCCAAAGTGGAATCATCATATATCTCAACATCCCCATGGTAAATTGAGTGAGATGGGATGGAATGATAATGGTGAAGATGTAAAACATGGAAGAAATCATGCATTGAACTATAAATATGTGGTAATGGATACTTTATTATAAATTCCTAAATCATTCCAAAATTTCAAATGGACCTAAATAATGAGGTGAAAAATTATCTTACCTATATACCCATCTATTCCCGGGGCTGGGTGATACATAGAGGAAAACACAATCCCTGACCTCAAACTCCTGAGGTTGTCGATGACTACTAACATAAGATATAATCTTTATCCTACTAGTATTAATTTTAATTTTGATATGTTAAAACTACTCCAATGTATCTTAAAATAAACCCATACTCATTAGGGGAACCTCTCTTGCCTCTACTCAACATTGGGATGAACGACATAACCTATGGTAGAAGGCCTTAAAACAGTCCATCTATATCATTTTCTGAAATATATTATTATAGGATAACTCGGTGAGAGGGTTATGATTCTTCCATGAACTACTAAAATCAAGGATACATTCCTAGTGATTGTCTCCTATCACCTGTATCATTTGTTCTAACTTTCAATTGGTCTGAGGAAGAATGGACATGCGGAGAAGAACCTGTATACCCATTACCTTCTACATCTAGTTCCATATCCATGATTTGAAATGTGAATCTCTATCATAAAAGAAAGTATGAGGGACCCCAATATTCATATGAACTCAGAGACATAAAATCCTCCAAAATCATTAATTGAGAACATCTCCCTGATAGGAATGTAGTTGTCTACATTCATCAGTATTTCATTGAAAACCCATACAACATCATTCCCTCTTGGTGACCTCAGTAAAACAACTACACAGTCTTTAGAAATACCGTTAAATTCAAATTCTATAAATAAAATTTTCTATAACAAGTCATCAGTATTCTAGTTCTCCGACTTCACCAAATGACAGGTGGAACACTTAATGATAAATCCTTCCCTCTGATGTTTTTTCCAATGTCACCAATACTTGTGTCACATGTCTTGATACATTTTGGAGAATCATATATAAATTTACCAATAAGATGCATGATACTCAAATCATCTCCAACAACCATAATAGCCTATAAATGTCTATGAATACAAAGGATCTCATTTATGTTTCAAGGCTCATCATATCCTAAAATAATATCACAGAGAACCAATCCATCAGGTTATGAAAATTACATTTTCTTCACCACATCAGTGAGGGAATATGTAGTTGTAATGATAGATTGATAGGACTACTGATGACTATCATGAAACTATAGATGAAACATAGAAAATAGGGTCATCAATTTCATATCATCACTAGCTTCCCATACGGCATGTGCTTGAGTTTTCTGACTCAGTGCATCCATTATGGAATTTCCTTAACCAGGGTATATGCATGCTCATAATCGAAGGACTGAAGATATTGAACCTTTCTTCAATACCTGATATTAATTTTATGTTGTGTAATGATATATTTGAATCTATTTTGATCGGTATACAATACAATACAGTCACCCAATAGAGAGTGTCTCAAGCAATATAAGCCATAGAGAACCATCACATGCTCGAGGTCATGAATCAAATATTTTATCTCATTTTCTCTCAAATTATGAGATACATACTCAAAAAATAATCAATTATGCATCCATCCATCCCCTAGGAAAATTATTTATGCATCAAATAACACCATATTTCCTTTCCCATGCTCTAGATGAATCAGAATAGGTGTCAAGACAAGCCTCTATTTTAGATTCTTAATGGATTTCGCACAAAATTTATACCATTAGAATATAAAACCAATTTCTTAATAGTAGTAAGTGGTGAATAAATAATTTATATGTCTTTTATGAAATTATTTTATTCACTATATAGCCCCAAAAAACTCCATATATCAAATAGTTTCATTGTTTTTTCTCAGGAAGCCACATCACTAACCGTCTATTGAACAATAGAGACTCGTGATTCTGAGATAATATAACCTAATAAGTGAATGTTTTCTTCCCTAAATTAGAATATATCATGATTGGAACAATGAAGTTGTCTTTCATGCTATATATAATGATCTCAAGGTTATAGACATGGTCTCGTCGAGTAAAAGAAAACACCATGATGTCATACAAAAATACTATGAAAAGGTATGAAGATGTGGATGAAATACCCTAATCATCAGAGGAATGTATATATTAGGAACTTTTTGGAGACCAAATGACATAACACTATACTAATATTGACCATACGTACTTCGTAATGTTTTATGAGGTATGTATGGTACCATGAATCACACATGAAAATAGTTGAATCTTATGATTCTTTTGGAGAACACTCTAGCTCTTCAGAGTTCGTTAAAGAGATAATCAATTCAATGTAGTGGATACCAGTTATTGATATTAAACTAGTCCAACCATCTGTATTACACTACTAGATGAAGGTTCCAATCCAAATTGATGGGAAAATGGGAACACCTAAAGAAGAAGTTATAGGCTACATATTACATTTTTCCTCTTAATAATCTATCAAAAATTTGAGATTCAGAAACTCGTTAGAGGTTATCATGCATGGAGGAATGAACGCTGGAGATGCTCATAGAATGATCACAATAATAAACTCTACCTCTCTTTCCAGAGGTATTAAAAAAATTTATCCAGAAATAAATCCTCATAATGATATAATACAAGAGGAAATTTGATCATAAGTTAACCTTGATCCTCCATTAATTGATTTGAAATACGGGTGGTCAGTCCACATATCACATGATGATATTGTCTATATCTTCTAGTATAAAAATCTCATATACCCTTATGTAGAAAATGTATACCCTCTTGTTATGTAAATGCTTCCCTACAATGATAATAATATACAAAAGGCATTTTATAGAACCAACCAATTTATACCAAGAATGGAATCGAATCACGTCATCACGAGAATGATGTGGTCCCATAAAAAAGGTTAATTGTTTACCTCAAGAGGAAAATCCTTTCACTGGCATATACCCTCTAACCATATTCCCAACAATGTATATAGGGTCATTACACCATATTAGTAATGTATCTCCTTCCCATGAAATTCCACAGTATATAATGAAATAAAGGAGTGTGAAACACCTGTATCAAATAAAGAAGATACTATAGAGGAGGATAGTGGAATAGTCCCTTGAACTGTTGAAGGTTATGTTGCTTGAGCCTAGTGTGTTGGTTGTATAGCATGCATCTAACCTGATCGATCACCTGATGAAGAAAATATCTACCATGATCAATACCACTCTACAAGAATTTTTGGGGATCACGAATTTTCACAGAATGATCATGGATTACTCATTATCCTACCACCTGAGTGATACTCAAAATCCCTACTCAATGTAAAATAAATGTACTAGTTGTTGAAGGTGGATTTTGTATGGAACTTCATCCATTACATTCTCATGGACTGGATTGAAAAGTTATTGGGAGATTAGTCAAATAGAATCTAGACAAGCACTCTAGTGGATATCTATTAGAATAAGTCATTAAGTCCCCTTGTCATCCACACTGATGGTGCACTAAAGATCTACCTCAACAAGTACTTTGGCTGCCACAGATATAATGAGAATCCTCAAATGATTGATTTACACTACATGAAGAACTACTTGATTTCTATGATGCAGGTACAATATACTTGGTATTAAAATAATCTATCATGTTTCAATCAGTGATAAGTTTCTCATTGAATTTTCTTAAAGGGTGTGTAGGAGAAATAAATACACCTAAGTAAAAATTATCTGGCATGATCCCACCATTGAATAATATAACACATGAAATCTCATCACCATCTAGAATCACTGAAAAGTTATAGAGGTCAATGAAATGCATTGAATATCGATATCTAACATAGAACCATACTCAAGATTCATGAACATACTAATTCATTCAGATATCAAAATCTGAGTAATGAACATATCATAGAAGGATGTTTGGGAATCAAATCATACCATGCCCTGATGGAAACCATACTGGTTACCTTAATCCCACCATCACCTGGCCAAATTACACAACAATTAAGTAGAAATAATAACCATCCACTATGGAGGTATCTATAGATTCTCAAATATAAAAATGGTGAAAATTGGAAAATAATCAGTATCTGTTGATCCTACAACTTCTAAGTAGGTGGGAGGATGGAACTACTAGAACTCATGGTTCAAATAATCAATCATATGTAGAAGGCATGTAGAACCATGAATGATCTAAATCTGACATATGAACCTTTCAAAAACATGAGTGGTAGTGCCCAAATCTAATACCAAAATTATTGCCTCATTTGTTACTCATGATGGTATGATAGGTGGATCAGGTCCAACCACATCTAGGCCATGGTTGTAACTACCCTCCTAACACATAGATCGAGGATTCATGGAAACATTGTTCTACAAATTCTAAGAACATTCCATCGAACTTGATTTATACAAATAAATAACATTAGAAATGGAATATGATTGAACAAAAATGTATCATTGAAAATGGTAAACCACTCAAAATACACTATTAGAAGGTCAGGTATTGGTTTTTTATGATGTATAAATTACATGGGTTCCCTTTTATGAAGGGTCAATTATACATTGTGTCATCATTTACTAGAAAAAAATCATTTTACCATTGATGTCTCAATATTCAAATTCAATTTGGATATTTCCATATATGATGATTAATTTAGAATGAGTTTCACATCCCATTGAATCAGGTCCCATACTTATTATCACTGACATCAACACCCATTCCAATCCAAATTAATGGATTGATTTCATAAATTAATTGTTCCAGCTTACAAGTTCCCATAAACCTCAAGAATTGAAACATAAACCCCCCGAAATCATAGAAAAATAGTAGCACATGAAATACATACATAAAAAGATCAGTCAAAAATCATAGTCATATCAAGAAAAAGATAAGACTTGAAATAATCATAGATGGAATTGAATATTGCAAGATATGTGAACTCATGGTGCTGATAATGAGGTAAGACAAATGCTCCTTTACATCATATATCCAGGATGAAGATGAAATAATATCATCTATCAGAATAATAAAAAAACACAAAAAAATTGAGAAAACCAATGGTGAAATGATGTCAACTATAATAGGATGAAGATGATAAAAATTTATAATTCAAAAAACTCTGCATTTATGCCATACATGGGTTTACAATTCCCACGAAAGTCTTTGGACCATGTTCCATAGTTCTCAAAATCCCCATAATATTATCTCCATTTTATTAAGTAATATTTGAAATTCTCTAATACCACCTTGTGATATGTCATACCCAGATACCACATAGAGGTTATGTGATCCCAGTTTGGCACATGGCCTCAAAAACCTCTCCCCAAATTCTAGAGGATGCTATCTAAATGTAAGGGTTAAGGGTGTGTCCATGAGGAGATTATTACCTCATTACTAGATAGTAGCACAACCGAGAAATATTAAAAATAGGTAAATAGCGGAATCATTATAAGTAATTAGATATAAGAATAAAGAAACATGAATAAAAATAATAAGTGAACAATGGAAAAAAAGATATAAAATTCAAAAAGTAATTGATGATGATATGCCATGTAACTAGAAAACTATAAAACATGTATAAAATAATTTGAAAAGATTGATATACAAAATAAAATAAAAAATTAATAAAAAAACTATCCCCAACACCCTGATCTTCTGTTTGGTTATCTACTACCAAGTCTAGCCAAATCAATCAAGAAATCATGTTTCTGAAGACAAACACATCCACTTTTCAACACCAACATACATATAGTTTTCTTAGTGAGTAGAGGAGACCATATATGGTATGAGATAAATCACAATGGGCCACCACCAATGATGTATACAAATTATAGTCCTTATAATATGAACTGCAACTTTATAAAAGCATTGATTTATATTAAATTATAGATTCAAATCAAAGTAAATATTCATATATATGATTTATCCCTTTTATGGTGTCAAAAAATGTGACCGGTTTAGAAATTATTTTTGTTATAGTTAAATATTTAATTCACATTAGGCATAACCAGCACAGAAATCAACTTGTGATAATAATAGTAGAGGTTACATAATATAACAAGCAAACTGGGATGATTATAGTATAGTGGGGTTTTGAGATAATAACAAAGGAAAACTAAAACTAAATGGTCACCCACTGGGTAATAACTATATCTTGGATAAGGTGTATGAATGTAATCAATGGAGAGTCATCCCTGGAATTGAAAATAGTATGATATAACAGTTTCCAAGGAATACATCAATCGTGAAACAAGATAAGTTATGGCTAGGCCCAAGGATATAACAAAGGCACCACATGTGTGTAGAAGAAATGATGGATCGAAGGAGTGTATCGAATGAATCCTATAAATGATATAAAAGGGATAATTTGTTGTTATATCAAGTATCTACTATTAGAATATGACCCAGATCCAAGGTGGATATCAACCAAGGTAACCAAAATCCTTCAATAAAAATGAAATCCTTGAGTTCTCAAGGCATTCCATTAGGAATACAAGAACTATAATGAGTCTGAAAACCCCTAAAAATTTTAAAAGATACAAATTTATATATAAATAGTCACCTTATATTTATTTCATATTATAATTAATTCTATGTATTGTTCATACCATTTTTATAGTCAAGGTTCAAACCATTTAATTTCTTTAGTGAGATAAGGACAAGGGGAATGAAACCACATATTAACTACACATTTAATTCATTTGTTCACTCCACTACCTTTCATAAAATTACACAATAGTGTTATGGGTGAGAAACCACTAGCAATACATTTAATATAGACTAGTCCAAGACATATATAAAATGTATACATCCCAAAAAACATTTATCAGTTCTTAAATATGTCCATTAACTTTCCTTGTGTGGATCAATAATATATACAAAATAGTACACTGCGTGGTCCATTTATAATAAAATAGTAATTTATTATAATGAACCATACCATTATAATGGTCAAACTCAGAACACCCAAATGGTGGATAATAAATTCATAATACTAAAATACAAATTATGGTACATCACCCTAGAAAGCGTGGATGATGAGTTTGAAACCACCAACCTAAAACTCATAAAAGTTTCCTCATCGAGTAACATCCTACTATTCAACCTGTATTAGAATATATTATAAGAAATGATCAATTCCCTGAAAATATGCCATCAATTATTTCATCAAAACAATATCACTAATAGGAATAATAATACTGAATGGATAAAAAAGACTAAATCTATTACTAATGCACTTCCAATGTGATATACATATTTTAAAATAAATTTTCAATTATAAAGATGTGGACGAAATTATCATAGGGATCCATTTATATCTTATGAGGGAGAGAGATTGATAAGTGAGGGTTATATTTTAAAAACGGAGGCACTACGTCTTATTTTTGAGAAACTCATTTGTCCATTTACACGACGTGTAAATGATTTCCATGTGGAATAATGATCCGAGTTCATTCTACTTGGGACCACCATCTACATGATATGAAAGGTCTTGTCAAGTCCATTCTATGTTGTTCAAATATTAAACATAGTTTAATCTAATTACACTTCATGTAATATGACAAAATCCTTTCAACACATATTTCTGCTTCTATTCAAAACAAATATATCGTACCATGACCAAACATTAGGATATAAAAAATAACTATAATAAATTATAAAGATGAAATTTAAATGATCAATACTGGATGGAAAAACCCAGGTTCATATAACTACAGTTAATAATATGAATTGGATATTCATCTTAATAAATATTCCCATTAAATTAAACTACATTGGGGATCAAAAGATGGTTTCAATTTGACATATATTTCCTTAACAATGAATCATGAACAATAATGTTTACCATGATAAACTCTGAGGTAAGGCCACAATATAGGAAAATGAGAGGAATTTATGTAGGATTTTATATTGTTTAATGAACCAGGGAACTAACTTACCCATATTTCCTAAACATGTCAAATTTTTCCTTGGGTAAACATTCATAAAGACATGATAACCTACCCTAAGAAAAGTTTAATATAATTAAATTCGTAACTTTTTTCTTTATCTATATTATCCTCATATGCACCTAAATCAACTAAACATTCATGGCCATTACATCTACTAAAAATGTCTCATAAACTTTATTTCTCCTACATATTCCTCGAATCTGAGTTTATTAAACCTCTTTTCATGTAATGCCTCAAATTGTTCCATATGTATTATAATTTTTGTTAAAATAAAAATAAATAAAAGAAATATATTGATCCTAAATCCACTGGTAGTCTATTGAACCATAATGAATAATATCTTCAATGGATTGAATTATTAACTAAGACTATCCATCATATTAAGGGATGAAAGTTTTATTGAAATTTATTTTAGTCACAAATGCTTTCATATGGCCTTTAATTTTTTATTGTTAACCTATGATCGTGGTATGATACAATGAAGAGAGACACTCTATGTGAAATAACTACTCAATTAGATACAATCAATAATCTAATCTAAATACATTATATCTGATGTTGTAATGAAATGTTCATATTTAGTTAATCGATCAACAATAAACTAAAACACATTGATACATCCTAAGGTCCATGGATATCCCACTACAAAGTCTAGGGATATATTTTCCCATTTCCACTCTGGAATTTGTAATGGTTGAATTATCCACTTCGGTAACTAGCATTCTAATATAACATAATGATAAGTCAAACACTTCTTGTTGATGTCAATAATATTTATTTTCATTCCATATGACCATTAATACTCCCAATGCTATATGAACATATTGGTGGTTACCAGTTGAATGGAAAAATGAACTATGAGCTTCACTCAATAACACTATCTTATACGGGGAATCAAAAGGCACAAATTGTCTTTTAAAAAATAGTTAAACAAATTCTTCATCAATATTTAAACAAGTAATATTACCATTATTAATGGATTATTCTTTTTCCTATAAATATTGATCCCCCTAATGATAATTCCTAATTTATTCACATTAAGACTTCTATACTAAATCCTAATATAAGATAGAGTATCTTTATACATATAAAGCTTCTAGGAAACCATTTTTCAAATCATTGAAAATGTCCAACATTTAATATGTTACTCGTTTACTATTGCATTATTTTTTTCAAATCTTAGAATATTCTACTTCATTTTCTTTTCAAGGATGATATATAATCCAGAAATCATAATATTTGATCAGTTCAAACCATCTTCCTCATCTCATTTAATTTTTTTATGAGTGAAAATATTCTTCAGAAATTAGTGTTCAGTATATATGTCACAACATTCACCATGAAAATGAAACCACTATATTTTTAGAGAAAAAACACAACCTTTTAATTGAAAATTATTTTCTAGTAATTTTACTCATGAGGTTTCAAATGATTTTATGCAAAAACAATTTCATGATCATTCTACATTGAGGCACAACCATGTACTTTCTATGAGGCATCCTGATAGAAGAATAGATAACCATTTATAGATGGTATGGTCAAAACTAGATGATTCACCAATATTTTTTTATATCTTCAATACAATAGTCATATTATACATTGAAGATAAATATGACTCCTTTATAAGTTCACATAGTCGGTGGAACAGAAATCATATAAACTATTTCAAGAAAACTCTAGTAGTAAAATGCTATTTCAGGAAAACTAAGAATGTATATGAAATTTTTTGGTGTTGAACTTTCATCAAAGACATTTTTATAGAATGGTCTATAGTATTTATATAATTAGGAATAATATGAAAAAGGAAATAATTTTTTGGTAACCATAATTCAGAAATTCTATATTTCCATTATTGTTTCTTTTTTTGGATTCAAAATATATCCAATGTTTAATTTTATGATCCTCGTGAATTTTATAATATAAATAAATTTAATCATTTAATACAGACAAAACATCTTAAAGAAATCATGAAAAATATTATATTCATAATGTCTATAAAAAAATTATTGCATTAGATAAACAAAATGACCTAACTAAAAACACATTATGTCCAGATCTATTCTAAAAAACAGTCTTCATATTGATTTATTATTTTATTGTCAACTAATGGTACTCCAATCACATGACTACATTTGATAAATATTTTTCTCCTTAGGTATGATCAAATGAATCATTAATACAATGAAAAAGATAAATTTTCTTAACAAGGATAAAATTCAAGGCTCTAGAATCAATAACTAGTATCTTTAAACCATATTTTCTCAACAATAAAAATATTATATCCCTATGGTGATGTTCTAGGTCAAATAAATATGTTATATAATAACTCATACAATTTATTTTTCAATTATAAATCTTCTTCAAGATCTATTTGATAATGGGGAATAGAAATATGATTTACAATTGTTACTAAGTGAAGAATAAAGTCAGCCTACTAATCAGGAAAAACATATGAAAAATATACCTAAAAAATACATATACTAATTTACTAATGAAAATCACTAATTTGAATAGTTTCAATATTTTCATGAAATATTATGTAGATAACATTCAATACCATCTCTGATCAATTTTTCATCTTCTTAGTAAGTTATAAAATGCATGAAATCATTGAATACATCATTTTTATCTCTGATATCCATATTATAAAGTTAAACTAAAATACATTCCACATCAAGAATGATATCAAACTCCACATTGTCAAATTCAATATTTTTTTGGAAGGTCCATCCCACTATTAAAAATAGGAATATTTATATAACACTTCATTGCTTTTATACTTTTACCTAGAGATTTCACAAAATGTAATATAATTATTTTATTAATTTTTATTCCAAATTTACTTGAAAACATCACATAAATTGAATAATGAGACGTTCCATTAGAAAAAAATGGAATTTTTATAATTTTAACACATAAGTAAAATATCAATAACCACTTCATTTTATTTCGCAAAAACTACAATTACTATATGAAATGAACTTGTTGCATCTTTCTTTATCCACCCATGAATATTTCTATCCTTTGAAATTTACTTTAGATTCACATTATCATAATGAAACAACTGGTTTAAACTAAAAAATAATTCAATTTTGATGGATATAGGATAACCCATTGATTGATTCTTCAAGAATAATTTTCTTTCATTCACAATCCATGTTGTAAAACATTAGACATTGGAAACACTTATCTCACTTCAAAAGTCATTTTACATTGTTTATTTACCAAACATAACATAGGATAAAAATTTCATTTTCATACCTCCAAATTTATTTATTGTATTTTTACACAACACCATCAATCTTTTCCACTTATTATAATCATCTTCTTAAGGAACATAGGAGTTATAAAACTCTATATCATCCTTTTCCACAAAGTAAATAACATTCTCATAGATTTTAATTTCAAATGTTGATAAAGATATTCATAGACATGGTTACAATATTGAGTAAAACCTATTAATTTTTTTATAGGTTTCATGAAGTAAATACAGCACATACCTTACCAATTATGTTATGTTTTATTCATATACATCTATAGAATCTTCATCATAATGTATAAATTACATAAATTTTTTTTCCATTAATGGTAAATAAAAAATAGTTATATATTTATAATGAAAATAAATATAAATATTTTCCATTCCATGGAATCATGATAATATTTCTCCCAAGTATGTTATCTGAAGCCCATTATCGATCAGATTAACAATAAAAACAATAAAAAACAATAGTTACCTTTTCAATTATGGTCATCCCATGAAAACAAATATCTTATCCTGAGCATTGATCCATCATCCGGCCTCTATTGGGTCGGATTATCTAATAAACTATGAGGGTTGTTTCCTCATGAAATGATCCACAAAATATATTTTGCATCATGATACACTGGGTTACTATGTAGCATGTATAACCCAACAATTTATATCATGTTCAACTAGCCCCTAACTGAACCGAACTACTATTTTCCAATTCAAAATATCGATGGATGATGATTTGGAAGGATATTTTCTTCTTGATGGCTCCCCACTAATGAATCCCCCTTTCTTATATGTAATACTATTCTGAAAATGAATAGTTTAGAAGAAGAGACAAACTAATATTTAAATTCAATATCATTTTAATATGACCATATAATGAATTCATTGATTTGAAATTTATAATAATTACCCTATCCTATAATTTAATCTAAATCGGCCGATTATACTGACTATAAGGAACATAACATAAAAAAGAAATAATCTTTTGATTTATGTCATGAATTCATTGACATCAATTTTGGAAGATTTTTTGATACATAGTTTTTCAAAATAAGTTCATAAATACTAAATAAAAAACCATATAATATAAAGTGGACACTTATGATCTGTATCCATTTTTCTCATCATATAAAATTTTAAAAAAATGTTTTATTTTCAGGAAAATTGTTCTCAACAATCAACATGTCTTATTACATACCATTAATAATCCTTGTGTTCATTGAAAAAAAACTTCAAAAATTGTTTTATGAGCATAAAAATCTCATAATGGGACATAAAATGAAGAAAACCATTAGTCCATTGAATAACATAAAAATCGATCAGAAATATTTCATGAAAAAATTACATTTTACCCATAATGGTAAATTTCAATCCATTAAAGGAACATGTATTTTAATATTCTAAAATGAATAATTTACAAGAAAAATAATTATTTATGATAGATAATTCTTATAGTAACCATGAGATATCATCTCATATAACTCTTAAAGAACTTGTATAAAACATCTATAGAACCCATACTAATTGGAATTTCCATAACTCCAACTTCAAATATAATTATTTAGATAGAATATTAATTAACTAATTATATAGATCCCTATCTTGGTCAACCGATCTATAAATATATATTTGGATCACCTAATACTATTTAGTCCGATCCATAAAATATAATTAATATTAACCACATCCTCAATAAAAACTATCATCCTTTTAAAATCTCATTTAATATAGTTTGAAAATCACTTTCTGATACCAAAATATAATTCTATTTTTAAAAATCATTCAATTCCAAAATAAAAAATATAATTAAAAGAATATTTTTTATTTTATAAAACATGTAATCATGTATAAGGTAATAAGAATAAAATAATAGTCATTGTGGAAGGAATAATAATTGTAACAGTCTTGTTTATAACATGTAAAAGATTCATTTTTCTATGTATTTAAAATAATGAAAAATGTATTTAAAATATTATTTATAAATATTTTATATATGTATAAACCATTTATAAATTTATTTTAAAACATTAAAAATGAATATAAATAGAGTATTAAGAGGAAAAATAAAAGGTCATTTATATTGAAGAAACATCCCTTATCCTTTTGGATGTATTTAAAGCATATTATACATGAAATATTAACTATGGAAAAATCACTAAATGATATGATAATGGATTAGTTCATGATATAAAATGTTAAATGGGCTATATATAAATCTTTTAAAATAATATAGGTGAATTTATAAGCCATTGGTTGTTGAGGAATAATTAACTGAATCCATGATACCCCCATTTTGAATTTGGGTAGATTAATATTTCCAAGATACTATAGGAGTACTATAGTAGATATTTTAGCAGTTATTATAGCATTTATTGATTAGTATTGTAATAACCGTAACAATTTACCTTTAGGATATTAGTTTAGTCTTGGAGATCTTTATGACATCGGGCCACCGTGGTATTTGGGTCAATACAGATTTTGTGCCACCACAAGGCCTTCGAAAAACATGATATGCAGACAGAAACCAAGAAAATTTGAGAGAGAGAAATATCCAAATGAGATGTTATAGTAGGCACATTCAGTAGATAATAACTATTAGATTTTGAAGAAAGAGAGGGTATGAAATATTCCATCGGTACCAGGCCTATGATTCTCTACACAAGAAAAAATAGTTGAACACCCATGCACTGATGGTGATATTAAAATAATGAAGATGATGGCGAGGGGCAGTTTCAAGTAGTCATAGTTTATGATGAATTACTTTAAGTCATTCTTGTCATATAACATCACAAAGCATATAATCAATGTATGAGTTCCCCTTCTACCAATATAAAGGGGGATTATTAAAATAAATAATTAAAAATTTAACTCCATTATTCCATTAACATAGTAAAATAATATCAATGGTGAATTACCTCAAAATATGCCTCCACAAAATGAGATTGAGATATGGTGAACTACCATAAGGCTAGCTTGTAATGTGTGTCTTTATCTTCCAGAATTATAAACATGTGTTAACTAGTTACATCCAAAATAAAAAATTTCATGTTCATTAATAATTTTATTTCACAATATTTTTTATATATTTACAGAACTATTTTATTTATATTGGATGTTTTTGCTATATTCAAATTATGTGTAAACAAATGACTCTAGTTGGTTGACTAGAGTAAATATGTAATTATTCAAAGATATCCATAATATTTATAATAAAAAATTACCATATTTTCATAAAAATTAATCTAATAAAAACAATCATTAAATATGGATGTGATTAAAGATCTAACATTATTATCTTGGAGATGATATTCCATACATAAACATGAGTAACATTTCCATTATTCGAATAACATTATTGGAAAAAGGTATTTAAATTTTAAGATTTTACAATGATAATAATATAATAAATTCTAAATTATTTTATTTTATATAATTAAATATTTCATTCATGCGCTTTGGTGATGAAAAAATATATCACATCGCTCTGAGGAGGAGGTATTCCACATATCAACAAATGACTATAACATTGTTTTCATCGAGTGAAAAGGTAATAAAAAGAAGAAATATTATATTTAAATATTGGTAAAAATTTCATTAATATCATTAATATTTATTTTATATCACATATATTATTTATATTTACTATAATTACTTTTAATTCCATATGTTATTGAAAAACTAATCGCATCGCATCGCGAAGTCGTACACAGGTGCGATGCTATAAACCCTCCTCAATTCTATACAATAAATATGGTGTATAATTATATATATATATATATGATATTATGACTCTTGATATATAAATATATTATAAATAAAATTTGAAAATTATAATACATTATCATTCCATACTGTTATAGGTGGTAATAAAAAACAAATCACTTTGTTTCTTGAGGTTATAGTCCAGTGTACACAAGAATGATGATTTGGTAACCCATTTTATGGAAGTGTGTGTGGTTTTATGTTTCCCCCATACAATAAAAACATTTAATTACAATTAATAGATTGGTTTTATTTTATAATCATGTTATTAAAAATTTACTGTGGTGGAGAATGAAATAAAAAAAAATTCTCGTTGATAGATGTTACCTCTTCTCCAGGTTACCCTTTTAAGCTTTAAAAAGTGGGCTTTCTTGGGTGGATTTATGAAAAAAAATCTTCTAGGATGAGTTTAGAAGTGTTTAAAAGTTATTTGGGTTTGTATTGGATAAAGGTAACCAGTTTGAACATGTGGGTAGAGGATAAGAGTGGGTGTCCTTATAAGTGAGGTAAGTTGACCAATTATATATTTTTTCAAAATACTAAATTAAAAACCTGTTTTTATTCATTTCACCAAGACCAAATAATGGCCCCTTATCTATATAGAAGGATTAACGAAAATATATGTATAAAAAATGTGGTCTTGACATGTTTTTGATAATTTTACAAGGTATATTCATTGATTAACCACATGTAAACTTGTATTTACCATAATCATTGAAATAAATTTAAATTTATTTTTATTATAAATTTGTGGAAAAAATAAAATTTACCTCATTATAAAAATTAAATTATTCTTAATCAGAGTATTGAATCCTGTTTACAAATCTAATCTACATAATTGGAAAATTTTAATTTAATATTACTCCCATAGATGCAGTGAGACAACATGTTTTCATAAAAGTATATTTTTAGGAAAGTTGATTCTATATTAATTATATAGAAAATAATAACCATTGTATGAAAAGAAATCATATATAATGAGATATAATCATAAAATTTCATTTATAACATTCCCCATTATGGATTAGTTTTATCAAATAATATTGAAAATATTTATGATGTTGAAAATAGTTTTTAGAAAATCCCATTTAATAATAATAATAATAATAATAAACCAATATATTGATGATTCACAATTAACATAGTTTTATAAATAAAAATAAATAATAATTAGTGTAAATTAAAAAATATTTTAGCTATTTTAAAACTCAATAATTAAATAATTTATTAAAAATATTATTTTATAAAAATTAATATTTTTAATTAATAAACAAAAACACAATATCTTTTGAAAAATAATAATTTTTCACCCAAGGTATATTTGGACCTGATTATTTCAAAAAATATATTAATTATATCAAAATGAAAATTTGATATTTGAAATTTACACTTTTAATAAAACCCTATATGAAAAGAGTGGAGTTAAAACTATTACCTTTTAAATAAACAATTAGTAAATATTGTTTTAACAAAGATAAAAATTAATTTATATTAATAAAAATTAAAATTATTTTCAATTTCATTTTATGGGTTATTAAATTAAATTAAACTCTAAGATGTTCTTGTTTATTTTATAATATAATTTTAGTTTTGTATGATCTGTAAGAGGGGTCATTACTAAAATGAAAAATGTCCAAAACAATAAAAAATGGTAACCTATAGTCATCCATCAGTGATATTTTTCATGCAATAAGTTTGGTCATTATGATAGTTTGTGTCTGATGATTGTTACCCAAGACAGAAATCATCAATAATAACAGTACAAAGGTGTGAAAAATATTTTTTTACTACTATGGGCGTTGAAGGTACATATAATATAGTTGTGAAAATTACATTACTTATTTATTAAAATTTTCCCATAATCTATTTAATTACTAATTTATAAAATTATTCATTTTGGAAAAACGTTCACTAATTCTTGGAATATCATATCATGAATGTATGATAATTGTTTTATTTTTTAATATATGGTCCAAAATATTAATTCAACTATGATTTATATTAATTTTCTTATTTTTTAGAGGTGAATGGTATTTCTTATAAATCATGTTGAACATACAATGTTAGAATTTGATTTTATTTTGTGTATGGATTAAATTACTCTTTAACATTCTATGATATATTACATATCCAATAAATATTTATTAAATGATTTCATCCCATTGATAAAAAACCATTAAGTAGATAAATTAATTTTAAATGACAGTAAATGTTACATAGGAAATTTTCTTTGTAAGAAAATGACTTCAAAGATTAGTGATATCCCAATAGTGAATTATTATATGGAATTTTTCTCTAATAATTTATCAATTTTTATTCTTTATTTGGATGTTGGGTTTACTATTGGCTTAATATTGTATGTTATCCCAATTTCAAATCCCCCTTATCAAATTAATCAAGTACATATTTTTTAACTGAAATTTAAATCATATGATTTTTTATGAAACAGTGTCATTTATCTATGTACTTTAAATTAGGGTTATCTTATACTTTTTAAAAAATAATAATGGTTTTATGAGTTATTTCATTGCTTATAGATCATTGAATAACATCACTTTTTAGAATAGTTATATTTTTCCTCATATCAAATATCTCTTTAATATATATAGGGAGGAAATTATTTATAAATGATTGATATCAAGCTATTGTGCAATATATTAAAGACGGAGTATGAATAAAATAAAAAGACCACATTTCATACTAGATATAGGCAATATGAATTTGTATTTATTAAATTTGTTCTTTAAAATTCATCAAATATTTTTATATATTGGATGAATAGAGTATTCCATGATTATTGGTATATGTTTTTGGTTATTTTTATTGATAACATAATGGTGTAATATAGAGTTAATGAGGATATTGAAATAATATTATGTATTTTTTTAAATCATTTATATAAAATAAATTATATGGAAGCTTAATTATGTTTGAATTTGGGTTCCAAAAAATTTCATTCCATGGAAATATTGTTTATATAGATGGAATTAATACATAACCAATTAAAAATAATAATTTTGAATAATGGTAAAGGAAAAAAATTCACTACAATTTATAGGTTTCATTTTTTAACATGTTCTTACATGAATTCTATTGAAATTTTTACTCAGTTATTTGGCCCACTGACCATGTTAACATTAATGTGATTCAACTTGGAAAATGAATTAGATGATTTTCATCAAGAAAAAAAGGGGACTAACAAATTCTAACGTTATCCCGTTTCTTATATATATAGTGAGTTTTTCATGAAAAGTAATGATTTGTTGAAGGTACAGTGTTTATTTTTGATTTATAATGATAGTGTATCCTCTTAAACATAACAAAAACTAAAATTTCAAGAGTTATATTAGCATATTCATGATCTATAATTAGTTGTTTTGAATTTATATATAAAAATTTACATGCAACATTTATATGGTCCCATGATTGTATTATACAGTGGTCATAAACATTTGATGTATTAATTTACATAGAAATAGTGTTACACATGTTAAATAAGATGGTTGGAAACGATAAATTATTATGACTGCATGATTCTTTGTCACCCATGAAAATCAATCAAACTAATGCTTTCTATTAGAAAATTATTTCTATATTAACAATGATAAATTTAGATCATAACCCATGGGTTAATGATATTATTATTATTTCATAGAATTTTGGCATACAGTAACATCCCCTATTTTGTTTCTCATTTTTTTGAAGTCGACTTTGGTTGATAAAATTATGAAAATCTTAAAAGGAAGACCCGAGGATACATGAAAATGAATATTTTTTTATCAATATAATTATTCTTTTAGTTTTATATTAACAATTATGATGTATTATGATTTCTAATATGATTATGCATGCCTTAGGTTATTCTGTATATGAATTACTTATTGAGTAAAGCATATATTCCCTTATTTTCCATTCACCTTCACTGAACTATGATTTACATAAAATTTTTGGAGTTTTACAGGAGGGATATGATTAAAATTGTAATGATCGGGTTCCCATTAAATGTTTTACTTTTTAAGTGTTTAACGAAAAATAATAAAGGGTATTCTTGTAATTTTAGAACATAGAAGTGGAAATCTGAAAATTTATTCCTTGTTTTAATAATAATATTGGAAAATAAATCTCATGGTATTATTGAAATTTGTGATATTGGAAATCAATTAACTAATTTAGGGAATTTAATTCTCATTTTAGATAATATAACTTTGGATCTAATATCATGAATTTATATTACAACAATAGATAGGGTATATGGTGTTCATATCTCCATTTTATCTAATCAGGATACTAAAATTACTTTACATTTTTGGAAAGGAGATTACATGTCCTTGGGAACTGAATTAAATTTTAGTAAAACTTTTTATCCTCAATATGATGGATTATATGAATAAAAAAATTCATTCCATGGAAGAAATTATTTACACTACTTCAGTGGATTACCATGGATGTTGTGAATGATGTCGTTCTTAAATTGAGTTTTCTTACAAAATTATCATTCTTACCATTATATAACTACCATATTTTAAGGGTTTATATGCAATGTGATTTTAGACATCATCATGTTGGATAATGTTAGAGAAGGAAAATGATGTGGGAATATTTGGTAGGGGGAAATATATGATAAGTTGAAGGTAATTTAACAACATCTGATGATAGTTTCAAGATGTTAGAATTTTTTTCGATAGATATAAGAAAAACATTTATTTTTCTTTAGGTGATCATGTTTTCCTTAATATATCCCTATGGAAAAGTGTTATGATATTTTTAAAAATGTGAATTTAAGTACATTGTTTGTTAGAAAATATGATGTCCTAGATAATTGTGGATTATTTTACTACTGACTGGCATATCTTCTTGTTTATCCTATGTGCATAGTGTTTTTCATGGTTTAATATTGAAATATATTTTCTAGATTGATCTCTCATTTTGAGTACTGAAGTAGTTCTATTGGAAGAGATCTATTATTATTAATAAAAACATATTATGATTCTTGAACATAGAGAGAAGTGTTATAAAACAACATAATTCAATAGGTTATAGTTTTTTTGGAAAATACCGAATGATTATGAAGCAACATGGGAGTCTAAAAAAGATATATGGAAATGATATAACTACTTCTTTAATTTCTTAATATAATTATAAGGACATAATATCAAAAAAGTGATAATAATGTTATTACCCAATTAGTGTTCAAATAAATATTCTTCATTCCATAAAAATTTCCATTAGTAAGATACTCCAGATTCATATTCATTACAAAAATATTTATTATTTTTTAGTCAAAAATGAAATACCATTTTTGTAAACCAAAATGGGTTTTCATGACTTATATAATTTTTTTGAAAATCGTGATTAAAAAATTTAAAATATTAATTTTAAAAAATGAACATAGTTTGTTTAATTCCACATGTGAAATTTTTCTTAGAAATGATTGTTGATAATTTTAGGATACAATTTATAGGAAAATGAATAGTAAAAATGTAGATTTTTATTTTAAAATTTAAATTAATTTTAATAATTTATAATGTAAAATAATAATTTGGGAATGTTGTAAAATTTTTATTGATATGTTTTAATTTAAATTATTTAACTATTTTCTTTGAAAAATATTTTTTTCTTGAAAATTATATAAAAGAATTAAACATTTATAAATGACACTTTTCAGAAAAAATATTTTTTTGGTGTTCTTTTTCTGATCCATATTAAATTAAGTTACACAATTATTACGTTTGGAAATTTTAAAATTTGATTTCATATTTTAAATTAGTTGTTCCAATTTTTCTATATAGTCCACTTTTTTAATTTTTCTATATGAATAGTTACATAAGTAATTTTTGTTATCTATATAAAGGGAAAATCAGGAAATTAAAGCTAAGAAAAATGGTAAGGCTTATAAAATGACCCAAAATTAAAATAAATTTAAATTTATGAGTTCATTTAATCAATTACCTTAAATGATTTGTTTATATAATAATTTTCATTTGATTATAACCTTTATAATATTTTATTTATTGAAAAGGTTAAATTGTCACACTCTTATTTTTAAAAAATATAATATTTTTAATTTAGGTTTATTATAAAAGGTATAATTTTATTGGAATATTATATCATAATATAAAATATTTATATTAATATTTTATTTTGTAATTTTTTGTTAATAAATATATAGAATGAAAATTTACACAATGCTAACGAAGTAATATATAAATTAATGGAAAATAAAATAGATGATATTAAAGAAAATAAATATAAAACCATTTGAGATAATTAATATTATAAAAATATTTTATTAATGAACATAAAATGTTAGGTATTTATTAGAATTATTTATTTGAATTTTACTTGTTTTATTGATTTTATTAAATTCATAGAAATGAGTAGTTTTAAAAATTAATATTAATGATATGTTATAAAAAATAATACTTTATTAGATTATATAAAATTCTTAAAAATATTATATTTTGAAATTATATCTATTTATTGTTTATAATATAAACAATGTTCCAACTATTGTTCATTTCATCATTACATTAAACAATAATCTCAATAAAAGTGTCAACATCATTGTCATACCTATAAGTGGGACGAAATTAACAAGGTGTTAAAACAAAATGGTTATGGGAATAATGTCTGGAAATATTGTGTATTTTTATAATATGAGGGTATTACAATCCAACCTCAACATATCTAAAAATATATTACATTTTATCAAATAGAATTGAAAATTAATTTATATTAATTGAATATTTTGAGAAATTCACAGGGTGCCCCTACAATTCTTATATAAGGGTATATCATCATCTAATTAATTTGATCATAGAAACCATTTGTTTATTACAAGAAATACTCTAATAAAATATTATAATCTATCCCCTAGTTATAGTATTCTTTTTTTGAAATAATACCATCCTTTTAAGGATTAATATTTTAATTTAAGGAGACATTCCGAAGCAGAGATATATTTTTTAACAATATGTTTTAGTTTTATTTCTTCTTAAACCCCATTCAAAACAATATTAATATTATAAATATAATAAAAAATTGATTAATTTTAATTAAGTGTTTTTATGTTAATCGAAAAACATATATCTCTATCCCCATCCATCAAATGTGAAGTGAATCCATTGTTTCTATGTACGACAGACTACCACATCATAAACCAATGTAATTCATTTTCAATAAAACAACTCATGGATGGATAAAAATGTTATAATTAGTATTTATAAATTATATTAATGAAATATTTATCATTATTAAAATATAGTATATCATTTAACATCGTACAATTCAATTCACTAAAAAATTATAATATCATTCCTGTGTATAAGTGGACTATAACCTCCACGAAGTGATGTGATTGGTTGATCATCACCGAAACACATGAAATATATATATAAATATATTTTATTATGTGATTTTATATTTATTATATTATTATATTTATTTAATTCTAAATTATCATATACCATTGTTCTATAATAAACAATAAAAAATGGAAAAATTACTCACGGGTACATAAATCCTGATGACTTTATGATTAAAAAAAGTTCATTTTGCATAAAAATAATTAATTGTAAGATTTAAAAGTAAATACATTTATAATAAAAATAATTAATTTAGTATTATTATTCTTAAGGCGATTGATCATGTGATGTTTTTTTATAGTCTACCATGAAATTTTATTTCAGAATTATGCCCTGAATATCATTAAAAAATTTAAAATCAAGGAAAATAATAATGTAATATTTATAATATTTTAATAAGTGAAATAAGTAGAATAAAAAACAAAAAAATATTCCTCAATAATATTAATAATTAACATATGTTTCTCATTCTGGAAGATTAATAACATATCTGACGAATCAAAATCACTATAAATTACTTTTTTGAAAACAGATAATCTTTTAAAGATTACTGTAAATCTATCTTTTCCCTACATATCTATATTTCTAGTTATTTTTTTATGGAAAAATTTATATGGTAATAAATTATTATAGATTACATATTATATGTCATTTTAATTTATTTTGCGGGTTTTACAAAAAAACATTTTATAGAATGTATGGATTTCATTAGAAAAGACAAAATGAAGTGTTATATTTTAAAGTATATTATGACAAGAAATTTTCACACAAAAATAAAAGTTATTTAAATTAATGATTACTCTAAATTTTTCCTGATTTTATCAAATAAAAACTGATTTACCATTTTATGGTTATTTTGGTATTGAAAATGATGTTTTGATAAGAATAGCTATTTTGATATCCAAATTTTTTGAAAATAAGATTAAAAGTGTTTTTCATGTGTTATATTAATGATATTATCCTTGTACATTACTTATGAATGGTTGATCTACATAATAGATCATGGTTTATTTTGATGTAGAAAATATGATGGATGTGGCTAGATAACACTGGGTGAACCTATTATATATTATTTTTTAGGTGCGCCCATCTGACGCTTCAAATGCATTATGAAATGATAATGTTATTCAATGAATTATATTAGATATTAGCTATATGGTTATTCATATTTTAAAAGTTTATATGGATTTTATGATGATGATGTCCCAAGAAAATTAAAAGAATTTTCACTTCTTTCAATGTAGATGTCATTCAAATCATTTCACTTCAAAAGGTAATATAATTATATTTCCAAAGGATATATGATGCTATTTTCAAATAAATAGGTATATATTGTAAAAAAAAGGTTTATTAGTATTCGTGTATTTTTCTAAACTAACTCATTTATTATTCCTATGTCCATTATTGAGTTTTTATGTCATATAAAATTTAATTTTTTTTCTTATTATTTATGCATGGGTAATTTAAATATAGAATCTTCTTAATTATGATGATATTTTTCTGGAATTTTTTTATTTTAAATTAGTTATACTGTGTAAAAAATGAATGTTACTAGATGTTTCCTCTTATCATATATTTGGTTTTGTCATGTAATATTTATGTCTAAACACCATAAAAATTCTATCCTAAAATATCATCTGTAATGCATTAAATTAAATTCCAATTTTAAATCACTAGAATATGTAATTTTTAAGATCATGTGCTTAAATTTGGATCATCGCTGATTTATTTAATATTTTTTCTTTATTATTTATTAACATATTCTTGAAAAATAAATGATCCTCAGTCTAATACTAATTGAGATGAATATGAAGTAAAATTAATATATATTAAACTAATTAACATTGTTATACATTATATCTAAATAATAAAAACATTCCCTATAAAACTACATGTTTAATCTCCATTAATATTAGATACATATCACTATTATTAAAAAATAAAAATAAAAAACATTTCCCATTCAGTTATCCACAAAGGATTTCATCAAAGTAAAATTCCAACAAATAATTTCTTATCGGGATGGGGAAATATAAGTAATAGGTGATCTTGTGCACTGAAAAAGGGATTAACCACATTAATGTTCCATGTAGAATACTTCATTAGATTCGTAAAATGAAATTTTTTATCAATACTAGTTTAGTTGTTTCAAGTCGGTGAAATTGAGAAGGTTATCATGAAATATGATATCATGGTCATAAATCATAGCATCAGATTATGTAATAATTAAATATTATCATAAGATCATAACATGTAAGATGGAGTAAGAAAGATACTGGTAGGTAATAGGTAATCATTTCTTGGAATGATATCAAGGGATTTCTCTTTGGATCTTGTGGTATTATGTGGTATGCATCAAGAAAGGTTAAGAAATGTGAGGTATGTGTGGTTACATGGTCTAAAAGGATGAATGAATAGGATTTCATCAGGAATGAAAAAAATAGCTACATGGATGAGTAAAAATAGAAATTTCCAACCCAACCAGGTGCTAGAGGCTCACTTAATGAAATATTGAAAAAATATATTTGTATAAATCATAAATAGATCAAATAATTATATTAATTATTAGAAAATTCAATAAAAAATTAAATCATAACATATGTTTTCTTAACTACTAAAAAATTCATATCCCCATGAATATTTTTTACCAAATATCAAAAAACATAGTTGGATTGGACTAACTACCCATGTTTCATAACATTTTGGACTTGTAAAATCCATCAGTGTCCCATAACATAGTGATATTAAGATGAACACATATTTCCTATAATGATACAATGATATATAAGGATTTACCTAATGTATTAGAGGAATATATAATTACTATAAGATATCCACTCATAAAATGATATTTCTTACATATTTTATTCTTTATGAAATAGATATTACATAAAATCATTTTTAACCCATGAAGATAAAATGGGTTCATGACATCGCAATGAGGTATCACATAGAAAGAAATTATTAATATGATATGATGATAATAAAATTTAAATATCTAGAATGAAAAATTTCATAATAGAATATTTATAATGATATGTGATGAAAAATTCTATTGATGGATGAATATTAATAGATAGAGAAAAAAAGGCAATATAAATCATAAAAAAGAGTATTTATAATTTTTTTTGTAAATTTTATAGAATAAAATTTGAACATTAAATTAAAAATCTAATTCAAAATAATATTCACCTAAATAGATTTTTTATGGATTGTATTTATTTTTTAAAAGAGGTCAATGTATTCTAGTAAAAGTTGGGAAATGTTTAACATAATATTACTAATTTTTCGGTTGAGAAAGATCCATAATTTTGATCATTAGTTTTTTTTGTTATTTAATTTTTATTGTTCTGTATGGGTTGTAGATTTTTCTACATTAATGGGTTGTGCATTTTTGGGTCATAGTTTCACTAACATTTTTGACCAATAAATGAAATTAGTTTAACCCCAATTAGTTTCAATTTTCATTGTTGGAATACATGTTTTCGATTCATGTAACCACCTTGTAGAAACTGTGTTGTATGATAGTGGGGCTAACTGTTAGGGTGGATTTTTATTTTAATAATGTTGACCTACCCATAAAACCATGGGAAAAATAATTTTAATTAATAAAAAATATTTTTAAATTCCCTAAATAACATTAAAAATTCCACATGACCATAATAAAAGATATATAGAATTAATAGATCTTGTATTATCTTAAAAAATACTTTCTGATTATCCAAACCCATTCCTTTTATGATCAAACCACTGTATAACTCATTTGATTCATCAACGGAATGTGATTATCTACCAATTATTTCTCTCCCACAAACCCTTTCTATACTCAATGGTGTTTGATGGTTAAACATGAGATGTATGAGTGTAAACTGTGCTAATTTTGATATTGAATCGAGTTCGAATTTTTTAATCTCTATTTATTCATCTATTATAGGAAAATCATGTAACATGTGTTGAGTTTTGATACAGTGAATAACGGTAATTCTATACATTGGAATTTTCCATTTTATAAACCCTTGAATTTATTTATTTTATTTTATTTATTTTAATTTATTTGTAAAAAACCTATTTTATTCGAATAAGAATGAAAATTTATTTGGAATTTTTTAAAAACAACAAATTCGATTGGAATTTGAAATTGTAGCATGCATTTCAATGTGATGGGGTTTTGAATTGTTTAGAGAACCAATTTTTTATAATATATTATAACGAAATGTTAAGAAGATATGAATATATTTATTTAGAAAAATAATTAAATGTTCAAAACCCAATTATTTTCTTGGGAAATGATTTAGAATATTTAAATGAGAAATTGGGGAATTGAATTGCAAATGATGTTATGATTCTATATGATATGTATTTATAAATATAGATGTATTTATTGAGAAAATGTGACGCTATGTAGTCAGTGGTTTATATAAGACATGTGAGATGCTATGGTAATCCATTTTTAATGAATAGATGATTATAATTGTGTAAACAAATAGTTAGGAAGATCATATACATATGGGATTTTGGTGATTTCTAGTCGACGTAAACCTGAGGGATGTGTGTACACATTGGGAATGATCACTTATATTAGAGTTTGGGGATCCTACGACTAGGCAAAATCAGAGAACAAGGAACATGACCTAGATTCTTATTACGATTATTTTTACATATATTCTATCCATTCTAAAATTTATTTCTTAATTCCAATTGATTTCAATAAACTATTTTACATAAAACGTTTTTAGTGAATTATTTGAAATGTTATATATCATTTGAAAAGAAATAATCTTTTTTTTAAATATAAAATTTATTGACATGCATATTTTATTTAAAATTGAAATCATGATTTATTTTATTTATTATGGAATCTTTTTATAGATCACATGTTGAGATTGTAGTGGACTTTTACCTAACAACCTATTATTTTATTTAGTTATTTTTTGGATTTCTATCTATGAAGTCGTATCAAAGGTAATGTTCCACTTGGAGGATGTTGTTTATCTTGATCAAATTTTCTAAGAGTGTTTATTCCTTTGGGATGTTTTTCTTTATCTTGTTAGTGTCTTTGTAATATTAAGATATAATATTTTTGAGTTTTTATTATCATGTTTCTCTCGGGTACTGTCATACTTTATAATTTTTAACATTCTGATATGTATCTGTTTTCATCCATCTTTATTGAAACATTGTTGCCTTTTATTGTATTGTACGATTCCACATGATTTTCTCCAAAGAAAAATGATCAAGAACTCCATTAGGGATATTTCATAATTGGATTTTATATCAATATAGCAGGGTGTCTTGGTAGCTTCATAAAAAGTGACATCAAAGGTGAAGGTTGATAAACTATATATGATTTTAGTATAGAGTTGAGATATCCTACATTTACTTAATAGGTATTTACAACTGATTTTTGATCCCACTGACATCTTAATTAGCATTAAGTAACTATATGTGGTTTAACAATGGTTTCTTGGGGAATAATTCTAGTATTTCACTAGATTTATTTGGATAGGTTTAAATCCAAATTTTTTTTTATCTATTTTATGTAATAAATTTCCCTAATTATATTTTTTGAGTATTTGAACTAAGTAGACTTCAATTTTTATTAATTCTTATTATTGATGTTGTATCGAATTATGAGTCTGATAAGTTGTGGGAATGAGATTATAGAGAAATATTATGATAAAACACATCAATATAATACTTCCACAGATCATAATCACATTAATACTATTTTGAAAACTGTCTATGGAATATGAGAGGTACCTACACCGATTCCAATTTAGGCTCCCACTATGAATCCTAAGAGGGACGAATTCCAAAAACATTCCCAATACATCCTTCTCGAGGATCCAGTATATGACAACCCTACATTTTATTACAACTTAAACAAAATTAATTACATAAAACATCACTTGATACAACAAATAATATTGAGAGGTTTAGTGTCTTTGGGGCTTAGGATCATTACATAAAAAATTAAAACATGAAATACAACATCTTTATTGAAATCTTCCTTTACATGACCACTACATTCCCTCGTACTTAGCAATGCATGGGATAACCTGAGGACATGCATAAGAAAAGGGTGAGCTATAAAGCATAGTAAGGGAGTACACATGGAATAACATGAGGAGTACAATACATGTTAGAAAATAGGAATATCAATAGACCATAAAAGAAACATGATCATAAAGGCATGATAAAACATGATAATCATAACATGGCAATGTGGCAACAACACTTAACATTGAATTAGCATGAGCCAAGGCTCATTGCACATGGAGCATGAGTAAAACCTCTTTGCACATGAAGCACGAGTAAACCCTCATTTCACTTGAATTAGAATGAGTGAACACTCATTGCACATGACGTATCATGATACTATACTTTACCCAATGCATTGGAGCGCTATAAGGGCGCACCCTTCTTAAAAATTTCATTTCATGAAAACGTGTGCCATATGGATCATAAAACATGGATTCATAAATCATAATCATTTATTCCATGATAAAGGAATGTGGAATTCGTACATGAAACATTATAATCAATAAATAAATGTGCATAAAGGTGAATACCCTTGATGGAGAAATGGGCATGGTATTCATGACACAATGACATTGGCTTAGAAAATCTGTGCGATTTCGGCAGCGTAACGGCGTGACATAAAAATTCATAAAAATGGTTGACGAGAGACAAAGGGGTTCCTCATCATATTTACATGTAATGGAAATTAAGGAGTTCATATAGATACATGTCCCAACAATTGAAAAGGAATTTAGATTCATGATACAAAAGTATTGCTTGAATGTAAAAGAAGAGGGAGAAGATCCGTTCGGAATTTTGGAATAGTAATGGGTGTACATGGGTGGAATTTAATGAGAGAGAAAGGGGTCTCCCATCATTCAATCAATAAGAGGGAAGAATGGGGGAGGTGTGAAACCATACCCCAAAATTCATAATTGAAATTAAAAGGGCAATACAACTTAAAGAAAATTGACAAAAATAAGAAAGGAAGAAAAAACCCTTACTTGGAAGTGTGCTTCCAAAGGCTAGAGAGATGCTTGTGAGAGGCTTCATGGGAGCTTGGGGCACCTTGGAGGATTCTAGAGAGAGTAGGGCAGAGGTTGGATGAACTCCAAGGGATTTTAGGGAGGAGGAATTGGGAGATTGGGTGGGCTTATATAGGAAAGGTGAGGGAATTCTTTATTATTTAAGTTTGGGTCCCCTTACATTAAATTAATCCAAACCACAAACCATCCCATGGTTTTGGCCCATGGTTTTTGGAAAAGGGAATAGGAAAACAATATTTTATAAGGCCTAAGTCCGTACATCTTAGAATAGTAAGGTTTCTTATGTGGAGGTGAGTCACACTCCCATGGAAATTAATTTAAAAAGGCAAAGTGTTGAATAAGTTTTGAGGGGTTCATTAATTTTTTGAAAATTATGTCAAACAAACCCAAAATCACATTATTTGAATGATAAAACATATATTGTCCGAAAATAAGGATTATAGTATTTTATTACATCACCATTGGGTCATTATGGTGTCATAAAACATATTATATATTTAAAAAATATTTAATTTTTACCCAAAAATATGACTCTCTCCGAAAATTATGAAAAATTCACCGTTAGATAATTTCGACGTCCGGATTCTAGAAATAACATTTATTTTATCTAAAAAAAATTCTAAATATGTTAATTTTCACTTTTAAAACACAAACCAACATTTATCGAAAATTCACGGGTTTTGATAGAAATGGCTTTCAAACCTTAATATAACATTTTAATTACATTCCTAAATTTATAAGATCATTTATATTTAATTAATTTAATAATATTATTATTATTTTATTAAAAAATTATTTAATTCAAAAATCTATTAATTTAATAAAATAGATTTTTTAATTAAATAATAACTAAAAACACCATTTGTACTTTAAAAACTATTTAGAATGTATCAAAAATGACTAGAAATTATATTCATTATTCTATAAAAAAAATAATGTACATGAACATAGTACTACTTATTTGTTACATAACCCCTTAAAATAGCCGCATAAGACCTAAGGGTAAGGTGTGTGATGGTGACAGACTCTTGGGGTGGCTCGGATAGCATCGCTTAAGTGGTAATTTCAATCAACTTCCACTTTTCCCGTAGACGGTCCCGTTCGAGCTTGACATGGTGAATCTCAGCTTGGGCTTGGTCAATGGAAAAGCCCAAGGATGACACCTCTTCTCCGAGCTCCGAAAAATTGGCTTCGTATGGGTCAATTCTACTAGATGAGTCCATCGCTTCCTTTGTCTGAGTAAAATTGGGTTCGTTAAAGCCTTATATTTATACTAGTCATGTGATCACTATTCGACGACTATATTAACAAAGGTCACAATTCATAACATAAAACCAAAGAATTTGACATTTTATAAAATGATTTTTTTTCATAAAGAGACATTTAACTGGATCATGAGTGATTTTCCATTAATGAAACTTTGGGTCGTTACAATATTCCCCCCCTTAAAAAATTTCGCCCTCAAAATTTTCCTTTTCCCACACTAAAACAAATGTGGGTAACTAATATTCATCATATCCTCTGACTCCCAAGTTTCTTCTTCAAAATTTTGGTTTCTGCATAACACCTTGACGAGGGTCATTGTCTTATTTCATAGAACTTTTTCTCTACGATCTATGATCTTCACTAGTTTCTCTTCATAAGAAAGATCATCTTCCAATTGTACCACCTCATAAGAGAGTACATATGAAGGGTCCGGTATGTACTTCATTAAGAGGGATACATGAAAGACATCATGCACCTTGGCCATAGTCGGTGGAAGTGCTAGTCGATAGGCCACAGCCCCAACACGATCAAGAATCTTGAAGGGGTCGATGTACCTTGGACTTAACATACCTTTTTTTCCAAACCTCATGACCTTATTCCATGAAGATATGCGTAAAAACACCATGTCTCCAACTTTAAATTCAATGTCTCGTTGACGATTATCCGCATAACTCTTCTGTCGACTCTGGGCTGCCTTGATATGCTGTTGAATGGTTTTCACCTTCTCTACCATTTCTTCGACCATTTCTGGTCCAAGCAGCTTACGTTCACTGAACTCATCCCAACATGCCGGTGTTCTGCACCTTTTCCTGTAAAGGGATTCATATGGTGCCATTTGGATGCTAGAGTGGAAACTATTATTATAAGAGAACAAAACTAGAAGAAGATGTTGATCCCATCCTCCTTTAAAGTCCATTGAGAACGCTCTCAACATATCCTGAAGTGTTTAGATAGTCCGCTCAGATTGGCCATCAGTTTGAGGATGATAGGATGTAATGAAGTTCAGTTTAGTATTCAGAGCATGTTGAAGACTCTTCCAATACTTATAGGTGAATCCTGGATCTCAGTCAGACACAATAGATAGTGGTACTCCATGAAACCATACCACTTCCCTAATATATATATGTGCCAGTTGATCAAATGAGAAATCCTCTCAAATTGAAATGAAGTGTGCAGTCTTTGTAAGACGATCCACAACATCCCATATTGCATTGTTGCCTTTAGATGTCCTTGGAAGTCCTGTGAAAAATTCCATGGTGATGTTATCCCATTTCCATTATGGTATAGGCAATGGTTGCATCATCCCCTTAGACTTCTGCCTCTCTGCCTTCACTTGCTGACACACCTAGCACTTTGATGTATATTCAGCAATCTCCTTCTTCATATTATCCCACAAAAAGTTTTCTCGGAGATCTCGATACATCTTTGTGCTCCCTGGTTGAATAGAGAAATTTGAACTATGTGCCTCATCCAAAAGTTCCTTCTTCAGCTCCGGAATTGATGGAACAAAAAGTTTTTTCCCAAACCGCACAATTCCTTCTTCATTAACATTAAACTCTGAGGATTTTCCCTTTTTGATAGTTTCCACTTTTTCTTTAATTCCTACATCATACCTTTGAGCATCCTTTAACCTTTCCAAAAGAGATGTTTGATCAATCATTTATGAAAGTATTAATGATGTTCCCTTATTTATAATTCCCACGTCCATCATCATCAAGTCTAAGAAGATTGGATCCTTCTCAATTCTCATCATTGATAGAATCATTGGATCCTTTCTACTTAGGGCATCTGCCACCTTGTTCGCTTTCCCACAGTGGTAATGTATTAAACAGTCATAATCCTTTATGAGATCTATCCATCTTCTCTGGTGCATATTAAGCTCTTTCTGTGTGAATATATATTTAAGACTCTTATGGTCAGTCTATATCTCACATTTCTCACCATAGAGATAATGCTGCCAGATTTTCAAGGAAAAGATCACCACCGCCAACTCCAGATCATGCGTTGGATAGTTTCACTCATGGATTTTCAACTGCCTTGAGGCATAGGATATCACTTTATCATTCTTCATCAGCACACAGCCTAAGACCTTTTTTAAAGCATCACTGAATACCACAAAAACCTCCCCACTTTTGGGTAAAGTGACCACGAGTGCAGTGATAAGCCTCCTTTTCAACTCTTTGAAGCTTTCTTGGCATTCATAACTCCAATAAAACATTACTCCATTTCATGTTAGCTTGGTAATAGGGTTGGAAAATCGTGACAAATTTCTCACAAATCGTCGATAATATCCAGCTAACACCAAGAAGCTACGGATATCGGTTACCAATGTTGGCCTCGGCCATCCCTCAATTGCATCTATTTTGGATGGATCCATAGATATCCCATTGCTTCTGATGATATGGCTCAAGAATTAGACCTCCTTCAACCAGAACTCACACTTTCTGTACTTTTCATAGAGCTTCTCCTTGCACAATGTCTCCAGTACAGTTCTTAAATGCTTCTCATGGTCCTCCTTAGTTTTGGAGTATATTAGAATATCATCTATAAAGACTACCAAATTTTTTTCAAGGTAATCTTTAAAGACTCTATTCATCATGTCCATGAATATTTCTGGAGCATTGGTGAGTCCGAAATGAATTACTATGAATTCATAGTGCCCGTACCTTGTACGAAAGCAGTCTTGGGGATATCTTCCTTCTTCACCCTTACTTAATAATATCCTGACCGCAAGTCCACCTTGGAGAAGTATTGTGCTCCACACAACTGATCAAACAAGTCATCGATTCTTGGGAGAGGATACTTGTTCTTTATCAGGATTTGGTTAAGTTCACGATAATCGATGCAGAGACGCATTGACCCATCCTTCTTCTTGACGAAGAGGACTGGTGCACCCCATGGTGAAGCACTTGGGCGTATAAACCCTTTATCATGATTCTCCTATAGTTTTTTCTTCAGCTCTTCAAGCTCAACAATAGCCATTCCATATGGAGTCTTGGATATCGGTAATTACCCAAGAATAAGTTCAATTGATAACTCAACATCTCTTCTAGGAGGAAGACCAGACAGTTGCTCAGGAAACACTTCCGCGAATTCCATCACAATAGGAATTTCTTCAAGGATGGTTTCTTCTATGGACTCAATCATCTGAGCCAGATACACATGCTCATAGGGCAGTAATATCCATTCTTGAGATGATGGAGCTAAAGGAGATTCATCTTCCTCCTGACACTTGTAAAAAATCAGGGGTCGATTCTCCATATGGAGTGTGATTTTCCTCTCCCGACAATTTATGTTGGATCTATATAAGGAAAGAAAATCCATGCCAATAATTGCATCAAATTCCACTAAAGGGAGTATGAAGAAGGTATCTGGGAAATTCAATCAATATATTATAATAGGGGAGGAATTATATTCATGGGATGAAATTATTGCCCCATTTTCCGTACTCACCGACATCTTTATTTCCATGATTTGTGGTGGTGCTGGGATTGTTATACTAAACATTCGAGATTTAAAAGAATGCGTAGAACCTAAATCAAAAAGTAAGTTCACTATTCTTGAATGAATAACTAGCGTACCTATCACCACTTCGTTGTCGGGGTTCACTTCGGCAGAAGTGATGGATAAAGCTCTTCCTTGCTACCTTGGAGGTTGTTGGCTGCCTCCGATAACCCTTGGATTAGGGAACTGATTTGCAAAATGACCCAGTTATTTTCATTTTTAGAATTGAACAATGCGTTGAGGTTTGAACGGAGCATTCCTCTCCTCTTTTGCAGCCGCGGGTCCTTCTTACCGACAATTAATAGCTAGGTGCCCTTATCTTCCACACCTGAAGCATTTTCTCATCCCCTTAAGGAAATTTCCATGGTGTTTCTTTCCGCACTATTGGCAAGTGGGGTTATGGAACTTGTTAGTGCCGTTAGATTTATCCATCGGACAACTAGTATTGAAGTCCACCTTACGCTTCTTGTCCCCATGATACCCCTGTGATTCTCCGATCTCCATTTCGACCTTGAGGGCACATCTGAGAATTTACTCATAGCTGTCGAAGTCACGGATCTCTAATGCTTTCCGCAAGCTAGGCTTTAGCCCACCAATGAAGTGGTCAACCTTTCATTCAGGGGTAACGACAAAGCCGGAAGCGTATTGTGCAAGCCTTGTGAATTTTTCCTCATACGCTACCACATATTATTCATCTTTTTTGTTGAGGGAAAGGAAGTCCCTTTCCATCCTAAGCCGGAGGGTGCGCGGAAAATATTTATCGAAAAACATATTCTGGAATTCCTTCCATTCCAAAGCCTCGATCTCCTCCTCAGGCTTCATATTTTTTATCAACGTCCACCATTGATCAGCTTCACCCTCCATACGATAAGCATCTAGGATAACCTTCTCTTGTTTAGAACATTGAAGGGTGGAGAAGATCTTTTCAATGGATTTGTTCCATTGTTCAGCGATCGTGGGATCTGATGATCCACTAAAAGTAGGAGGCCTTTGTCTCATGAAGCTCTCGATAGCGACTTTTTCTTCCTTAGGGGGGTTGAACGTTCATCTTGACCCATGTTTCTATTCAAAACTTGAGTTAGCTGAGTGAGAAGCGTGACAAAGTCTGCGATTCCCGCTCCCATTGGATTGGGCATCTCATTAGTAGAATCATCACACTGATCTTCACAACGGTTGATATCCCAAGTCCTCCTATTACTGGCCATTGGCTGGAATAAAAGGAAAGTTTGGGGTAACACATAAAGGGTAATCCAAAGACAAAATCTGATGACTTATAAATAAACATTAATTTCATTAACTCATGAGTCTATAGGATTCAATCTAGGCTTTTCATGATCTACGTTATAACATATATTCTTAGGTGAATTTTTCCCTTAATAAGGGTTCATACCAAGATTGTGAATTTATCAAAACATATCCCCCGGGAGTGTCATAACCAAGAGTGCAGCAAGGCCCGTTTTCGTGCACCAGTTCCCGTTCAAGTCTAGCTCAAAGCAGTGTTTTCGGGTTTTACCCCTAGAATACATCTGTGCCAGAGCTGCCTCTACCTGCTCGTATCCAGACATGGATATATTTGTTTCACAAACCACTTACATAGTATTTACCAAATCTTATGGATGCTTTAATTATACTTAGTCTTGTATCTAAGGCTTTACTAGGGTTTCCTAATCCCAAAAATAACTAAACCTATCCTTTGATACCAACTATGACAACCCTGCTTTTTATTATAACTTAAACATGATTCATTACATAAAACGTCACTTGATACAACAATGAAGATCGAGAGTTTTAGTGTCTTTGGGGCTTAGTATCATTACATAAAATTTTAAAACATGAAATACAACATCTTTATTGAAAACATCCTTTACATGACCACTACATTCCCTCGTACTTAGCAATGCATGGGATAACCTGAGGACATGCATAAGAAAAGGGTGAGCTATAAATCCCAGTAAGGGAGTACACATGGAATAACATGAGGAGTACAATACATGTTAAAAAATAGGAATATCAATAGAGCATAAAAAAAATGAACATAAAGGCATGATAAAGAATGATAATCATAACATGGAAATGTGGCAACAACACTTAACATTGAATTAGCATGAGCCAAAGCTCATTGCACATGGAGCATGTATAAACCCTCATTACACATGAAGCACGAGTAAACCCTCGTTGCACTTGAATTATCATGAGTCAACACTCATTGCAAATGACGTATCATGATACTATACTTTACCCAATGCATTGGAGTGCTATAAGGGCACACCCTTCTTAAACATTTCATTTCATTCATAAGTGTGCCACATGGATCATAAAACATGGATTCATAAAACATAATCATTTATTCCACGATAAAGGAATGTGGAATTCATACATGAAACTTTATAATCAATATGTAAATGTTCACAAAGGTGAATACCCTTGATGGAGAAATGGGCATGGTATTCACTGCACAATGACATTGGCTTAGAAATTCGGTGCGATTTCGGCAGCGTAATGGTGTCACATAATAATTCATAAAAATGGTTGATGAGAGAGAAAGGGGTTCCTCATCATATTTAAATGTAATTGATAGTAAAGAGGTCATATAGACACATGTCCCAAAAATTGAAAAGGAATTTAGATTCATGATACAAAAGTATTTCTTGAATGTAAAAGAAGAGAGAGAAGTTCCTTTCGGAATTTTGGCATAGTAACGGGTGTAAATGGGAGGCATTTAATGGGAGAGAAAGGGGTATCACATTATTCAAACAAGAAGAGGGCAGGATGGGGGAGGTTCAAAACCATACCCCATCATTCATAATTGAAATTAAATGGTCAATACAACTTAATGAAAACTGACAAAAAATGAGAAAGGAAGAAAAAACCCTTACTTGGAAGTGTGCTTCCAAAGTCTAGAGAGAGGATTGTGAGAGGATTATTGGGAGCTTGGGGCACCTTGGGAGGATTATAGAGAGATTAGGGCAGAGTATGGATGAACTACAAGGGATTTTAGTGAGGAGGAAGTGGGTGCTTGCGTGGGTTTATATAAGAAAGGTGAGGGAATTGTTTATTATTTAGGTTTGGCTCCCCTTACATTAAATTAATCCAAACCACAAACCATCCCATGGTTTTTGCCCATGGTTTTTGGAAAAGGGAAGAGGAAAACAATATTTTATGAGGCCCAAGTCCGAACTTCTTAGAATAATAAGGTTGCTCATGTTGAGGTGAGTCACACTCCCATGGAAATTAATTTAAAAAGGCAAAGTGTTGAATAAGTCTTGAGGGGTTCATTAATTCTTTGAAAAGTAAGTCAAACAAACCCAAAATCACATTAATTTAATGATACAACATATATTGGACGAACATAAGTATTATAGTATTTTATTACATCACCATTAGGTCATTATGATGTCATAAAACACATTATATATTTAAATGATATTTAATTTTTACCCATAAATTTGACTGTATCAGAAAATTATGAAAAAATAACCATTGGATAATTTTGATGTCCTGATTCCAGAAATGACATTTATTTTATCTAAAGAAATTTCTAAATATTTTAATTTTCACTTTTAAAATAAAAACCATCATTTACAGAAAATTCACGGGTTTTGACAAAAATGGCTTTCAAACCATAATATAACATTTTAATTGCATTCATAAATTTATAAGATCATTTATATTTAATTAATTTAATAATAATATTATTATTTTATTAAAATATTTTTATAATTCAAAAATCCCTTAATTTAATAAAATATATTTCTTAATTAAATAGTAACTAAAAACACAATTTGTACTTTAAAAACTATTTACAATGTATCAAAAATGACTAGAAATTATATTCATTAGTATATACAAAAATAATGTAAATGAACATAGTACTACTTATTTGTTACATAACCCCTTAAAATAGCCGTATAAGACCTAAGGGTAAGGTGTTCGATGGTGACAGACTCTTGGGGAGGCTCGGATAACACCGCTCGAGTGGTAATTTCAACCAACTTCCACTTTTCCCGTAGACTGTCCCGTTCGAGCATGACATGGTGAATCTCAGCTTGGGCTTAGTCAAGGGCAAAGCCCAAGGTTGCCACCTCTTTTCTGAGCTCCGACAAATGGGTTTCGTATGGGGAAATTATACTAGATGAGGCCATCACTTCCTTTGTCTAAGTAAAATTGGGTTCTTTAAAGCCTTATATTAATACTAATCATGTGATCAGTATTCAACGACTATATTAACAACGATCATAATTCTTCACATAAAACCAAAGAAGTTGACATCTTATAAAAACATTTTTTCATAATGAGACATTTAACTGGATCAAGAGGGATTTTCCATTAATGAAACTTTGGGTCATTACACAGTAGTGTTACATGTCTATAATATTCCATAATAGGATGCAGATTTGTTGACCATTCTAGTGATTGTATTTTCGGATCATGGAATGTACATATGAAATCAAGGTGAATGTTCCACCATCAAGCTAGTGAGACTTAAGAAGTGATTGTGGGATTCGATGGATATAGTGCAAAAGCTTGAGGGTTTTGAGAGGAAGTACTTTAATGAAATTTTCACTAACCATTTCTATCCATATTATATATTTTTTTCTAAAGCTATGGAGATTTTCTAGAATGATCAGGATGATAGGACAATGTAAGAGTATGTGAATTGATTTTAAAATCCTGTGCAGTTTTCACCTATGATTGTATTTAATGAGATTTTGAAGAATCAATGGTTCAATATGGGAAATTGAGTTTATATTTCTTCCTAGATTTTTATTGTAAAGTCAACTACTCATCTTGAGGTACTAGATAGGGTGTTGATGGATGAAAATGATATGGATGGTCATTTATCGTTTACGAGTGTTCAATTTTATTCCATAGATATTTCTATCAGTTCTATTAAAGGGACGTGGTTGCATCATGATTTTTATGTTGGTTATCTAACGAGGCTTCTTGAATACCAACTACAGTTCATAGAAGTAAACTTTTATTTGTTCTTATTAATGTAATAATGGGAATTTCAAATAGGTTTGTACTGAGGCTTTGAATATATGTTATTCATGGGGACACTCATGTAATATAAGGATGTTTAGTAATATATTATCCTCTACTAATATTGTAAAGATATCATTATCACCAAAAAAAGCTAAATAATTTAACCAAATGATTCATAAAAAGGGGTTCCAGCCACAATATTCAAGTGCAAGTCATCTCTATAGTGTGAAAGAGTCTCAAGAGGAAGATGATACATGTCCAGTGACTATGAGAGGTACAATCACTATATCTTCCACTTCAATAACTACTCTATTTTATATTCATTAATATTATTTAATTATATCAACTCACATTGTTATGTTATTAAATCATCCTACAATGCTCTTTATAATATTAAATATTTTACTAGTCCCCTTAGAGAAATGAGATAGAAGGAACTACATTCCCCTGCTTACCTTTCCTCTTTAGAAGTGATTTTTATTGGTGGTTATTATATTGTTTTTACATGAATAATATTTATTTATTTCATAGGATGGATAATATTATCTCTAATTAATGTCCAATTGAATACTATTTTTGATGATTCTCTGTTTCTATGCCCATTGGTGTTGGTCGTACATTTTTAGTAGATTAGGACCAGAGTTGGAGTAGAGTCGAACGATATTATCCAAAGTTGGGGAAAGTAAAATTACGGTTTTATTATTACATGGAGTGAAAATATTTGAGTAATTATCTCCCACTAGTTTTTGTTGAGTCTCCCAACATTTTTCCATCATACTTCCATAGTTTGATAGTAACAGTAGATCTATATTTCTTTATTTATCTGTCATAGGTTATTAAACCTATATATAATCCTTCTTACATAATGAAACCAAATAAAATGAAAGGGCTGAGGGATTATATGGGAGATATATTTTAGGATAGATTTTTAATCTCAACTATGACACCTTGGGTGGGGCATGATCTCTTTTCTATGAATGATAATGTAACGATTTTCCTTTGTGTTGATTACTAGAAACTAAAATGAGAAATAGAAAATAAGAAATATTTATTCCTATAGATTGATGACAAATTTAACTATACAAATGGGGTGAAGTGGTTATCATATATTGATGTTTGATCTGGTTATCATCATATGATAATAAAAAATCTGGACATTCAAAAAAATTCTTTTCGAAGTTGTTATGGCCATTATGAGTACATAATCATTCCATTTGGTCTAAACAATTATCTTGTAGTATTTTATTAATTTTAATGAAAATAATATTTGAGGAGTATCTTGATAAATTCATTGTTTTATTTGGGTATAATAACTAGGTTTACTATTTTTCTGTAGATGTTCATGTACATTGTCTGAGTGATGTTCTATAGATTTTAACAGAACAACAATGATATGTCGAGCAAATGAAATGTGATTCTGGGACATGGGAATAGATGTTAATAGGAAACATTTTTTCAGAAAATGTAATTTTTATTGACCCTAAAAAGCTTTAAGATATTATATTCTGGTAGAAGCCTCAAAATGTGTTCAATATTCAATGATTCTTAGGATTGGTGAGATATTATGAACAGTTTTTAAAGTATTTTTTAAAATTATGTTCTCCAACAACTTATATAACATGGATGGGCGGGATGTTTTCATTGGGATGATAAAATTCAATGTTCCATTTTTTGATGAAATATATTTTGACATGTCCACTATTTTTGACCCTTTTAGAGGTTTGATGGGGCTATGTGGTCTTATATTGAACATTAGGTTTGAGTTTTGGATTTTTATAATGTATGTAATTATTTTTTAGCCTATGGATCCTTGTATATCATTCAACATACGAATATGTTTCCATCCATTGGACTTGAATTTGTAGCCATGATGAATATGATTAAGATTTTATGGAATAATCATTTTAGAGAATAATTTAACAGGTCATTTAGAAACATGATATTTAGTTATATCTTATGTCAAAAATATTTTAATATACCCTATAACAAATAGGTGTATTATCAAATGACTTTTGAAATTGACACTGAAAATACCTTTGGGAAATGGAATTTCATTTATTTTTCTTTGAGAAGAATGATTCTGACCGTGGATGTTGAAATATTATTGGAAATGTTGATCATAATAGAATTTTGTTCACATTTTCAATTTATGAGTCTCCGAAATAAGGGCAATGGTTTTCATGGTTAGTCTATGGTTAACGAATTAACTTCTTGAGATTATTCTTCTAGTACACCATCTTGATGATGAATAACATATCATTTGAGACTCACTTTTTGGTTGGGAGACTATTGGAGAGTGGTAATTCACCATATAGTATATTTTATGCTTCTAGAACTACTATGACATACCCTTTGATGTGAGGAAATATGTGATGGGATATTTCAATAATTTCTAATGAAATGTGCACCCATGAGCTAAAAAGATGTTTAATGACATATAATGAAAATTATGGTGGATAGGTTTGACATGGAAAATTATGACTCAGTCTGTCATTTTTTACATTCCATGTACCTCAAGGGAGATGTATGTGATATGGGAAATGATTGACGGGTTACCGAATAATTTCACATTATTACCATTTATGATATGAAAAAAAATTGGAGATTAAAAAGATCTAGGTGAGTGATATTGTTTGTTTTCACAGAGTTTAGTCTACTATAGTTTATGATTGAGATTCTCATTTCATTTATCTCTATTGGATAGAGATCTATGAGGAACTAAGATATCATGTTCATTTGACTAATAAATACCATTAATTAATGGATTCCCAAACATATATAGATAATCAGTTTATTTAGGATAATATTTTCTTCATGAAACTCAATTTTTGGGGGTTTGGGATTGCTTTTTGAGACTAGTTGAATACTATTATAATGATATTAACTTCTCCATGATTGAATGAATTCATTTGAGTCCATTTACGAATAGCCTTGAAAACATCCATTGGGTTGGTTGATGATTAGTGAATGTTCTGTGTTTGGACATAACTTGGTTCATGAGACACAAAAAAGGGGTCATTTAATTCATTAAAGAATATCGATGAAACATAGATGACAACCTTCTGTTCTAGAATTTTTCATCTTTTTTAAGTAATCGATGGATTATATGGAAAGGATAGCTTGATCCTCATTATGTGGGATCTTTTAAGGGGGTTGATCAGGTGGGGGAAGGTGCCATTCCAATTAGCACATCCACCATAGTTAATGTAGATACAGAATGTTTCCCATCTATCATAACTATATAAATATATTTATGATCCACCTTGTGTTATGAGTTTTAGTGATCTTCATGTTGAGCATGATCTATTGATGACTGAGAATCTCGTGAGGATATTGGTTTCTAGGTCAACTGTACTTTATTATACGAAGATACCATTGGTACGAGTTCAATTACGTCACTTTTTTAAAACAGATAAGGTGTTGAAGAGATATGAACGGATGAGAGAGTAGTGTCCTCAAATATTTTATATGAAAACTTTGTGAAATATTTTCTAGGGATAGAAGTTATATATGGTGGAGAAGTTATAACATCATATTATTAGTTATTATATAATCATCCATGCCTAATTTTGAAAAATCTTTGTACCGGGTTTGTCTCATGACTTTTCAAGTGGAAAGAGGATATTTGTTTTTGAAATTTATGGCTTATGCATGGATAGAACATGGTCTTCCCAAACTATCCACCCAGCCGGTGAAAATAAGTCAACCATGGAAAATGAGGGTTTGCAATAGTTGAACACGGTTTAAAAAATAATGATCTCACCAAGTAGAAACTATGAAAATCTGAATAGTGGTACATGCTTAAGAAGAATTTTATTCTATACATATTTTTATACCCATATAACCATGAAAATGATAATTTTAATTGCTCAAAATTATTTAAAAATTCTATGACTAAACGTTAAGAATTCTAAATGATACAAGCTAAATATTTCAATTAATAACAGGTCTTGAAGGCTTCTAGTAACCACTATTGGATACTCAAAACCTCATATTATGTGGATTGAATCATGGAAGATATCATTTGGTCCTTCATCGTTAATTAATTTATCTCTTATTCCATATCTCATTTTCTATCTTTATTCCCACCTGGGTTATGAAATATCTTCAAAATATAGATGGATCTACACTCCATTTATTTGGTTCAGAAATTTTGGATATATTTATTAATCTCTATTTTTTTCAAAAAAAATTCAAAAAATCCTTATATGAGTGTAGAGTTTTTATTTTCTGTATAAAGGTCCATGGTTTGGTTGATATTTTCTATTTAATAAACCACTTAATAGAAATATTTGGTTTTAATTGATTTCAAATGAATTATGAAAAACCAATTCATTTTGAATAGGAAAAAATGGATTTAGTATGGATTTTGAGAAACCCCCACAACTATAATGGTATCATAATTTTTGAAATGATTTGGAAATTGATAGAATTGTGAACTAATTTGAAAACTAATTTTTGATAGTGGATTTATGTGATTTGGGAAATGCCATTTAACTGTGTTTATTCTCGAAAGTCATTAAATTATGGAGAACACATGTTTTTGTTGTGAAATTTATTTTTCATACTGAAATTTTAAATAAAAAAATTGAATTGTAAATATATAATTTAATTTTAAATTAAATGAAATTATAATTATTAAATAATTTATTGAGAACATTCGATCTTGGGTAGTTAGTGGGTTATTTGGGTCATGCATTATTGGATATCAATTTACTAGAAATGGAAGGAAGATGAAAAATCTTACAGAAACATAGTTATGTAGATCTATTCCCAAGACTATTTTGATGATTCTTAGTCAGCCTACACCTGCGGTTCATGTGTACACAAATTCCATGATTACTTATACGATAGTGTTCAGATACAATGATCACGAACTATCATACTGAAGGGCAGATAACCATGTTTCTTATTAATATTACTCTAATTTATATTACATTGAATCGGAAAGTGGTTTATTAATGCGAGTTGATTTATATAAACTGTTGTATGTTAATTAATTTTAAATCCATTATTTTCAATGTTTTTCATTAAATGACATTAAAGAATGTTTCGTTTTAATGGAAAACATGTACCCAATGACTATTTTACTTAAAATTGAATGAATGGTTGGGTTTATATATTATTTTAACTCATTATGGATCAATTAGAGATAAAATATAAGGATTTTATCTCTCACACAACCTTTTCATTTGGGTTCTTGTATATTTCTATCTTATAAGTCTGAGAAAATGGAAGGAACCTCATCGAGGATGTGGATATTCTTTATCATTTGTGGTTATATTATTTATTTATTTGGATGTTTGGGTTTATATTGATATTTTTTGAATACATTAATGATACCATATTTTTTATTATTGATATGACTTTTCAGTTTATGTTACTATATCCCCTTATTGTTTTGAGTATACTGATATGTATATGTTATGTATAGTTTTTATATGGAAAATTGTTCCCTCTTTTATCTTGTTTTATGCCAAGTACTTGCCACCAACCCATGGGGATTGTGAACACCCTTTTGGATATGTTGAGATATACATCAATATTAGAATAGAAGGATATCTAAGCCATTGTATGACATAATGGATTTTATATCCACCATATAAATGAATGTTTACAGTGTTGACCATGCATTATGGGTAAATGTAATATACAATGATTCTAGTGGAAATATATAAAAAGGGGATCACACAACTGAAATTGAGTTAGGATATAATTTATTATTCTTAATGATCTAGATGGATATATTTGTGTAGGATCCTATAAAATAATAGGATTTATGAGATAAAAAATAGGGTATAACATGAAAAGTGATTAGGATGAAGTTATAATATAATATATAAAATTTTGGAATGGAAAAAAGATCATTCAAAGTGTATTGATTGAAGGATCCAATACTATTAGTGTCAAAATTTATGGATAATCTACCCAGAGATATGAAACCACTACAATTCATGGGGAATTAAACTCATATAAATAATGAATTGAATCTAAGGTGTTGAGTGTAGTGTGTAATATTTAAACACTAAAATTGGATAATTTAGTTTAATATGGGTTAATTTTTAACCATTTTGAATTTTTTGATAATGTATCTAAAATTTAAAATGTTTTTTAGATGTTTTTACGAGTAACTAGTATTGGGAAGTGACTAAAAAAATCAAACTGTTTTGAAATTAATGATGTCTATAAAATTTACCATGTTTTAGATTTTACATAGAGAAATTAACCATATATATAATTCCATCATGTATTAAACTTCACATATGTCAATATTGACGTAAGGGAATTCAATCCACATATTAGATTCTATGTTAGAGTTCTTGAATACGTATTGGAATTCAAACAACTAAAATCTTCTACATTTCCAAATTCAAATCTCCCTACACAAATGAGAACTAGATAAACAAAATTTTCCAAGTTCAAGACATATAAAAATTCTAATATGTGAAGTGTATGTTCCCATTCAGGATAATTTTATTACTAATAGGGGGATGTGTGAATCAATTAGTCCATTTTCTTTTATATTTCATTGCTTGTGAGACAACCTTCTCGTCAGGTTAAATACTTCCTTCCCTTAAAATTAAAAACAAACACACATCCATAGGAAATCAATTATTTATAAGGTGCATTATTCCATGAGAAATGTGATATCCTTGTATTGTTTGGAAATAACAAAATACCATACAATCCACTATAAAACAATCCGTGTAATTTAATGAGTACGAGGTTCCCATTCACTCATGTATAAATAAGTAACCAATGTTATGGCGTCTGTGCTTATCTTAGAAAAAATTATGTGTTATAATGTTTTTGTAACAAAATAAGTTACAATGATTTTTTATCAATATTAAAATAAATTATTCATTCAAAAAAATTAATAACCTTCATACCCAATAGCCAATTAGTACCTTTTGAACATTTTATTGAATCTCAATGTGATTTTTCTATCGCAATTTTACCACTCAATCTAGTAAATAGGGAAACTATATCTCTATTAAAATATGATTGATTTATTTATAATAACTTTCATTCCTATTCTACCAATCGATAAAAGTAATCTTGACTATATTATCCAACCCGATGCGAAAAAAATCTAAATACGATGAAAAAAAGATTTAGTTAAGAATATTAATACAACGATCGTCTGAATACAATGAAATTTTGTCTATTTTTATTCCCTTATGTCTATCACAAATTCTTCTAGAAATATGAATATAAAAACATAATCTCCCTAAAAATATGGAGCTTCTCTCTCTTAATTTTTGAACAGTACATCCATTAAGAAAGTATAATGTACTTCTCAACATTTATACATACCCATAAGATTGGTTTGGGGGGAATCTGATATTATTCCATGCTCAACCAATTTTTATGTATTTGAATGATTCTTCGAAATTTAGGTATATTTATTATTTATTCAATGATTATAAAATCATATTTATACTTCTCAGTTCTTTTAACAATTTCATATCATCTTTATACATTCTTTACAAACACATTCCTGATTTAGATTTCGTATTCTGATTTCCTTAGTACACATTCTTCATTATGTTCCTCCATATCAAATGTATGTATAAAGATATAAAGAACATAAATATTCTCATAAAACCTCATTCTGAATATGATTCTCTATTTTTATTACCCAATACCTCAATATGATGAAGAAAAAAGTGAAAAATATTTTCATCATTTGACTTCTCTACAAAAACAAATATATTCTTCTTCAAATATCATGCCGCATATTTCAGTAACCATCCAACCATTTTTAATGGAGATTATACTTCCTCATTACTCCACACCGATTATTAGTTTTGGCATCAACTGAATTCTTCTTCAATTTGATGGATCATCATCCATTTGTAATAAAAACTTTTTTTCCTCTTAATTGGTTTCAAACAATTTTTCCTTTGATGAATATGAAGACATAGAAAATCTAGTGAACTGGTATTAGTCGATTCATTTATTCTGTAAAATGATAATAATGATCTTTTAATACTGAAGTTATTTATATTTTCTTGATTACATTTCCCATAAAATTAATTCTATAATGATTTATATATTTAGGAATTTTTTCTAACAGAAACAAGAACCTTTAGTCACTCACATTTTCCACAATCCTTACTAGACTTCATAAAATTTGAATCTAATGAAGTCATTACAGTGAACTGAAGTCTTCAATGTCATCAAATTTCCACATTAATAATTTAGAATGTATCATGTCCTCCTTAATGACTTTGAATACATTGAAGACCAGATTTGGCATCGTATTCCTTTTAATAGAATCTATTAAAACTTCCCATTATTTATAACATATTCTTAATTTCATTATAAATTATTAAAACATCATAATCTTCTAACTATATTCCTTCTTTCTAACCAACATCAATAAAATTTTTGGGAATAAAATTTATAGCTCCTTTTATCATTCCATTAGATTCTCAATAAGACTATTTGGACATCTTCTACGACATTCTTTAATCAATCTTTCATCACATGTTCTACAATATACATATGATGTGTGAAAAATAAAAAAACAGAAATTCATCATCATATTTTCATCATATTCAAATAGACTATGATTATTCCCCATTAAAATCAATACATTTTTTTTCAAGATTTAGAATTAATCTAATCATCCTCTATTTTGATCCATATTATCATGAAAGCAATGGAATTTTTCAAGTATTGGGAGTCTGATTTCTTGAAAATTATGGTTAGTCTGATATTCAGCAAATACAAAGTGAGGTGATTTCTTTTCTTCTTAAACATTATTGAAAAAAAATATAATACCTGAGTATTATCATTTTTTATTTGCATTGTCCTAAAAATATCTCCCATTATATGTTTTTGTCAATACAAGAGTCATAAATAACAAAACATTGTATCCTCAAGATATGGATTACTTTTCGATAATTTTATGATTTTCTGAGATAACTCATTGTAGGAAATAACAATTATTGGTAGTAAATAAATGCAGTCCAAAAGTTGTGATCATGAAACCTCATCAAAATAAAATTAGTTGGAGAACATAAAATTTAATTGTAAATAAAATGATTAAAACGTAATTTATGGTTAAACTATATCAATAGGAAGGTATATACACCAAATAAAAAAATTACGTAATATGAATCATTCTACAAATAAGAAATTTCATGAAAATAACCCCTATATTAGATTATCGTTTGGTCAGATGAAATATAAAAATATATTTAATAAATTTTTTATTATTATACAACTATCAATGAAAAATATTAATATTTGTCTCACATAATACAATAAAAAAAGAAAATTTTTACTCATTTAATAGTAATTAATTTTCAAAATCAATTGTTGGTTTTAATTATTCCATTTATTTTCAATTTGGATTTGTTTAAATGTTTTAGTCATTATAAGGTTATCATATATTATTATACATAAAAACAAAAATAAACTTAAAATTAAAATTTTAATGGGGTTTAATACCCTCATTTGTTTTTATGAATTATAAATATATTGAGTTTTTAGTGAATGGTAATGAAATATATTTTTCAACAATTAATATATAATAATAATTTATTTCATTTATGAAAATAATTATATATATTAAAATTGTATATTTTAAAACATAAATAAAATTCAAGATTATAAAAAATATCAGTGTAATATAATTTTTATTAATCATTCATGATGATCAAATTTAAATAATTATTCATATAGGTTGTAAAAAAATCCCCTCAAAAATATGTTATAATAAATGAATTAGTATGTATATAAATTTCAATTGTTGTAATATAATTTTATATAATCATATTGATGTAAATAGTACATTATTATTTTTCTGTTTAAGATTTATGTATATTTAGGATGAGAAGGAAATTGGAAAAAAAAATGAATAAAAACTCATAACATAATTTAATATAATCACACATTATCAAAACATCCTTATTTTGAATGACGGACTTAGGCCTCCTTATTATGACCAATAAAGAAACTACATTATAGAGGAAATTAGGAGAGGAAATTTTACACCATTAATTTTGATTACTTTTGTTCAAATATAATTAATTTCTTTGATAACATACATTACATGCAACATTGAGTGTATAAAAATCATGAAATATAATTAATATAATATTATGTGGTCATTATAACATAACTATTATGTTGTATTTTTTTGAATATTAATAATTAATATTGATATATATATATATATAATACATACTCAATTTAAATTTATTGGTAAATTCATAGTAAATAATCACTCTAATTTTAGTAATTTCATATTGACATTTAAAAAATATATTTTCATCTGATATAGTTTTAATACGTTTTGATATAAAAAATTGTAATTAAATTCTTGGAAATATATATTTTTTATTTATTCAAATTGAAATAATTTTTGAAATAACCAAATCAAAATTTTCTAAGTATAAATATTTGATAATTTTCAGAAAAGATTAATGTTTCGCTGAATATTTAAAAAAAATTAACAATAGGAAACTATATTTCTATTTCAGGAATGGACAAATTTATATTTTTTTAAATGGATTTAGTGTAAGATTAGTTATATTATGTTATAAATAATCTAATTATTTTTATTATAATAATTTTTACATTTGAATATTACATAAAAATATTTTTATTCATAAATGACATTTTCATAAAAAATTGATTTCATTCATTCAATATTATTTTATTATAACAAATTAAATATATATCATTAGTGAATTATTTTAATGAAATTATAAATTATATATTCAATAAAATTTTATAAAATTTTATCTTATTTTTTCAATGCATGAGATAAGGCAATGGCTAGATTTATGTACATGAATTGAATGTCTCTATAAGAAATTTTTCATATTTCTGTACACTTATTTTATAAATAATTTTTGAATATTTTAGGTGTCAAATGATAAAATATATTCAATATTTTCAGTCAACAATTTCAAATATTTTAAATAGTCCCATTTAATTTTCAATCATTATGAATTGTTACAATAATACAATTTATCTCATTTGTAATGGGTAATTTGAGTTACTATTTGTTAAACATAAGTTATAAGGCCATAATATATCAAAATAATTATTTTTATAGTAATTAAATTATAATCATATCAGCTTATACTATAATTTTATTTTTTAAATAGACATGTTGTCATCAAAATGACCCATTCAATAATGAACAAAAAGAAATATTTAAAATATCACTCTCTTAGTTTGAAAAATATCATATATGTAAAAATATAGTCAAAATAATGTTACAAATAAATATTAATATTTATTTTGAGCTAAAGGAAATTATTTTAATGATAATTTTTTTAGAATTCATTTAATTAACTCAAAATCTTCTTTAATGCAAATAAAATATTTATTCAGTTAACTAAAAATTAAAGGAATGAATTTAAAAATAATAAATGTGCTATAATTTAAATCAGTTAATTTGAACCATAAATTTTATACGACTATATATAATATCTTCATTTATTATATCATTATATATATAATCACCCTTATAATTCATTTAATTAATGTGAAATTTGTGGTATATTTTTAAAAATGGACTTAATGATATTTTATAATGAACGATATTTTCTTAAATGATAAAAAGATCATAAAAACACTAATTCTGACCATTTAATGGTATATAGTTTTACACATTATTTATTGTCCATTAATGGGTCTTTTAATATTTTATTGTAACATTATTTACAATGGATTTGTAGAAAACTCTATTATTATGGTGTTTCTCTAAATGGCTATTGAAGGGATACAATGAAAATATATGAGTAAAAATGTGACCCAATATTGTCAATATATTATTTGATGAAATTATATTGACTCATAATCATATTATATTATAATATTGAAAAATGTTACCTAATTGTTTTTGAAAACAATATATATTAATTTAAATTTTTTTAAAATTACATGACAACCCATCCCCTCAATTATAAAAGGAAACCCATCCTCTGAATTATTCACAAAAATATTATCTTTATACAAGAACTGACCAATTCTATGTTCCCTAATATAATTATATATAAAAAGTATATAGGTGATGGTATTCCTAAAATACCATCCCTAGACCAGCTAAGAATATATCCCAAGGAGTCGATTTAATGTATAGGTATTCACCTTAACCAATCAGTTTCATTTTAATTATTATTTTCCATCCCCTAATATTTTTATTTTCATCATAAAATAATTAATTAATTATATTAATTATACTACGTTAATATTATTTGTAAAAAAAATTAATGACAATCTTCCGATAAAATATGAATTGATAGTGTTACTTGTGCGTACATACACCATACCATCTCCATGAAGCCATATAATTCATTTATCAAGTCAATCTATTTTGTATGGGTGTTATTATGGGATTAATTATTATGTATTATACATATAAAAAACATATTCCTCGGGAATTATAATATCATATCTACCTTCTTACCATTCATACCTTTAGAAATTTATAACGTCACCCATGCATAGTTACAAACTACCTTCTCTATAAGGGATGCAATTATTTTTCATTTCTGTTTTACCTAGATGGTAATATTTATTGATATATATATATTATATAATAATGATACTAGAATGGTGATTTATTATTTCCCATTATTTTTTTCCGGTCAATATTTTATGAAAACAACTTTAATGTCTATGTACGACCTACCATCTCTACGAACAATGTAATGCATTTTTCAATCTATAATTTTATGGATTAAAATAAACATGTAAAAAATTAATGAATATGTTATTTATATCATGATTATTAAGTTATATATTTTAGATCAATGTTCAGAATTTAAGGACAAAAATTAGCCAACTTGAACATATATAAAAAATGAAGTCGATATCACCTAAAAAATTGATATTAATAAAGAAGTGTTAACAAAATAATGATACAATATGAAGAATAAATCATATATGGTAAGATATTTGTGATTATAGTTTTATAATATATTTATCATAATTAATTATTTATTATATAGGTGTTTATAATGTGTATGAAAGAATTCCGACCAATGGTCTGGATTTTCCTTCTCACAATCATTTCAATGGGACACAACCAGTATAGAGTACTTTTTTATTTGAGTATATAATAACCATGAATTTATTTAATCACTCAAATTATGAAAATTAATATTACATAAATTTTCCATCTAAGGATCATTAATTTCATGTGTCTTATTTTTCTAAAGTAACCAAATTTGAATAGGTTTTGTGTTATAATATCATTATTTGTCAAGATTATTTATGATTATGTTTCTAATGATGTAATATTATCCTATAACTCTAAATAAGCGTATGATATATCATATCCTCATTGTATATATTTAAAATAAATTTGTTCCATTTATTTCCCCTATATAATGTACTCAAGGGAGTTAAAATTTGTTTTTATGTAAAATAGACATTATTTTTCCTTCAATCAAAATGTGGTTTATGTTAAATAAATGTTTTGTAAATAATATATTAATAATGGTTTTAGAATTATGATCATTTTTGTTTGAAGTCATTTATACCCGTTTTTATTTTTTACAAAAAAATTCAAATGTAATGTTCTTTTAATTTTATAAATGATATACATTTTTTAATGAAAATGTAAAATGAATGTTTAATTTTAAATTATACGAAATGGATGGAATATCCTGCCACCATGAACACTCAATTATCCATATATTCGTTTACTAGTTTTATTGTATGTTTAAATGATTTTTTCTATTATATTCTGTAATTTTTTGATTTGAAATATGTGACTTCAAAATGGGATAGTAATGTACCAGAAGAATGTTTTAATGATATTTTATTATTATTTATATTCATCATAGAAAAAAATCTATGTTTTCATGTATGATTTCATAGGGATATAATCTATTAGATTATTTATATTTTATGTTTATGATATGGTTTTTATAGAACAAAATCCTTTTCGATATGTTGTTTAATGATTAAATAATGTAATATTCATTAAAAATATTTTGTTGAACAACTATTATGATTTGATGAAATGTTTATAAATCCCATTTCCTTTCATGGGTCTGAAAAAGATGAATGTTTTATAAATTTGTGAGACACGAATATATCATTTTCATTGGGTAGTGGGTGGGAAATATTTATCCCTCTAACACAATGGGAAAATATTGACATCTTATGAGATAAAACAAGATGGAATTATGAATCAACCATGTTTAATAAGGTAATTTTCCTACATTGAGAGCCTCGAGGGTGAAAATTTACTACTATGATGGTTTGGGGGGGTGAAAACATTTCACTATGATAGCCATGTAAGTAAGACATGCTGTTTATGAAAATTAATTTTTATGCCTATGTGTATACCAAAAGTGTGTGTATTATACAATTTTTATTCTCTATAGTGACATAATATTAACATACATTGATATTACATCATTTAAGATTAATATTCAATACATTGAAAAAATACATGCCAGGGGACCATAATAGTTTAGTGTCATTCGAAACATGGAAACAAAATCTTCTATCCGAGTAAAGGATATTCAACATCTCTGATAATGGTATCAAACATTAGTACTTCTACTTAATTCCATTATTCGTAACCTATAGAATGGAATCATATAAATTGGGTGCTCTCAGATATTCAGTAAGGGTAAACAAGAGAGACCTCTAATAAAAAAACAGGGGTATAATAATACGATCGTAACATTAGGAGATCATACCATGCATATCAAATATCAATAAAATTAGTTTTGGATAAAGATTGGTAGTTCATAACAAATGAATCATATGGAAATAAGCTTCATGATCCTTGAAATCCTAACTCTGGAATATGACATATGATTTGTGGCATACAAATAAAAATTGATACATTTATTTTATGGCTACCTACCAAGAACATTATAAATTTTTAGGATTGGGCTATGACCTAAGTTCCTACTTCAGGCTTGGGCTAGAATCGTGTATACCCACGTTCATTTAGTCTTCATCTAAAACCCACATACCTTCTTTGTTTTGGACATAATCTATAACATATGTATCCTATTTCTTTTAGGCTTCGGTTATAACCAATGAAACTTCTTTTAGGATTGGGCTTCAAACCATGAACCTTGTTTGTATTAGGCTTGTGTTAGAACCCATCAACCGACATTCTTTTAGTCTTGGGATATTTCCAGTTAAAGTTCATTATTTTAGACTTGTTGTACAACCCATGAACCATATTTCTTTTAGTATTGGGATAAAACCAGTGAAACATGTTTCTTTTAGGCTTGGAATACTACCCATATATCCTTCAACCTGATAAAGAACATAAAATTACCCAATGGGTTTGATTTAGATATCGGTCCACCCTACAACATAATTAAATCATATATAAATTTTCTATAACAATTTCATTATATCACAGCCCATGAAATGTGATTGGTTATATAATCAACAAATCATAACCCAAAAAACGAAATGGTAATCTATAAAATTACATCACTTCATAACATATGGAAAATAGATAAGATTAATAATAATCTCAGTGGAGGATAACCCTTAAAAATAATCGGTCTTCAAAAGAATATATCCCATGGAAAAGAAAAAAATTTCAAAAAGTCCTAGCCAATAAGCACAACAAATTTATAGAAATAATATAAAAGGAAGCATAAGATCATTTCTTATAATGGACGGAGTAACATCAAAAAATTTCATCAATGATGGAAAGTAATTTTCAAACATCAATATAAAAAATTCATGAGTGAAAAATCATTTCCCCTTTGAAAAAAAATTATTAATACATAAAAATTTAAAATTCATTTTCATAGAACAAAACTAGAAAATATATAAAGATTAATTTAAATTATTTTGAATACAATTTTCCTTGAACATAAATTTTAAAAAGAATTTATTAATGATTATCCTTTTAGAAAAATATTTAATCTTCAAAGGAATGAAAATGGATAAATCCATACAAGTCATTCAAGGAAAATAGGACATTCCTTTTGCCGAGTAATAAGGTGATAAGGAATGGCTTGTTTTAAAGGTGGTCAGAAGATTACCTTGAAGTGATTGGTAAAATTAGAAGGGTGAAAATTTCATTCAAATAATATAGGATACTGGAAAATATTCTTCTAAACCATTTGTAGAAAACATGATTTAATGGAATATAGATTTCATACTGAAGAGAAGGTAATGTAGGAATTTCTAGAAAACACATTCATATCTATATTATGTACCAAAAACAAGAAATATGGTTCCAATACATGGGTATAACATGTATAAAATGTTATTATAAATTTCATTTATGTATTTGAGAGATGAATCATATTATTTCATCCAAACAAGCATAAACAATCTCATAACAATGATGAGATTGGCTAAATAAACACTTATAACATTGAAATGTGGTATTATAATCTTCATGTAAGATGTAAAATTACATGAATCTAAAAACATCATGAAAATATTTATATTCATGATATTAATTGGAAAATAGATGTACAGACAACTCAAAGAATTATTTTAGGGACATTACCATACTTGAGTTTCAATGCTGGAAATTGAAACTAAATAGATGTAACATTGTGATATCTTCTAAAAAGTAAAACCCATGATATATGGATAATAAAATGGAAATGTTAATATCCATAAATATAATTATAAGCTAAAAATATCAGAATCATGTTCAGTAAACACACCACACAAAAGGAAAGAGTGTCAAACATAACATGTGTCTCACAGAAATTAAATGTGAGATGAAATCCCATTACCCTGTGTCTTGACTCTCAACGTACTTCATTCAAAAAACATGTATAATAAATATATGTTTATTATAAATAATTTAAATAAATATATTATTATATAAAATTCTATATATGGTTTGATTATAACCTTATATTCCTCCCGTTTTAATTATCTTAAGTTATGGTTTCACTTCGAGTAATATTTTCAATGTTCGTCGCCTGTTCCTTAATTTTTTATATCATTGGTTATTATAATTATATAATTATTCCAGAATGTAAATAATTTTATAAATACCATGTATATCTATTATATGTATATTTTAATTATAAATATCATAATTATGTATAAAATGGAATACACCATTAATGTATACTGTAAGTCATACGTTCTCATGAATGATGTTTCAGTTTTTATTGTCATATTGAAATAAAGTATGTAAATGGCATGTCAATATATATATATATATATAAAATTTTTATCATAGATTTATTATATCTTATATGTTCATGAAATCCATCTTTAATACATTACCTGTGGAGAGTGAATGATTCATATCTCATTGAGGGTGTTATAGTCCAGACTTCCTCTAACAATATTATCGTATTAACAACAAATAGAAAGTAAAGAGGAGTGTATTGAAAAATTAATAACGAATATTAATTACATAATAAATAAAATATATAAAATATATAAATATTTTTCCATCATAAATCCCACTATGAGTTATGGTAAAGTAGAAATGAACTATCAACGTTTCATGATGCAGTTGTTCTCCAAACAGAGAAACCATATATTCAATATGCATCTGATAGAGTTGTGTATATTTTTAGGAATAAAAATTTTAAATAAAAATTCTATTATATATATTATAGTAGTGTTTTCACATATTAACAAAATAAAAATATTGTAGGGGTGAGTAAGGGAAACAAAGGAAAGGTTCTTGAGAGAAGACGTTGCCTCTAAATAAGGTAACTTTTTTTCCTTGTATAAATAATATTCCTTGAGAGGATTTATGAAAAAAGATGAATCATTGTCTACATTTGGATTGAATTTATGTTTATTGGGTAGTACATTTCCTAATATAATAGCTTTTTTATGTGTTAGTAACGTCTAGTATTGAGGGCCTTTAATAGTGTTGGAGGAGTGACACACTTGTAAATATGTGATGAGATAATTACATGAACGTTTTTATGGATTCAAGTGGATCCAATAGTGTACCAATGTAAATAAAAATGTTTATAGGGTCTAAAGATAGACATAAAATGGGGGTTGGACAAGGATCAAGTTCATGTTTCTTCATAAATTTTTGGTTTAGTACATTATTAGCCAAATATTTTTTTTAACCTTTACAATTGATTTTAGTCACTTCCACTAACATTATTGGTAACAAAATTTCTACATTATTAGACATTATAAGTTATTTTTATTTCAAATATGAAATCCATTTTCATAAATTCTAGTCATATAAGTGGTATAATATAATTTAATATTAACCACAAAGATAAGATAACACTGTGGTTTTTTAATTTAAAAATTATCAAACATTTTCTATGGTTTATGTCCAATTTCAATGTAAAACTGGTTCAAATGACAGAAATTGTATTAATTGATAAAAGATATTCTAAATAAAATTATAAAAAAAATTCAAATAAAAATGTTTTATTATGAATAAATTAGATTAAAATTATGTTTTGAATTTAAATCGAGTATTTTTATTAATTCATTATAAGATGAAACCTTAGATTAAAATTACAAAAAAAAATATCCTAACATAATATTTTTGTATTGCTTATAAATTTGAATTTTATTGTGTCATTTTAAATCTATAAAAATTATAAAAATAGGTTTCAAAAGGGGTTTCCGTTACAATATAGAAAATCTACATTTATAAAAAAAATATGTTTTTATAAATAAAATTGTGGTTTTTATCTTATGTATGTAGAATATATTGGATGAATATATTTTTTTAAATTAATATATAACACATGTATTACATTAATATCACGTACCAATTCTAAATAATTTTATTTACTAGGTTAAAATAAGTTTATGACTATACCCATATCTTTCATTATATTAAATCAGTTTTTATATTCATATCTAAGTAATTAGTAACCTATGAATTCATCTTGTATTTGTGTAAAAAAATATTTACCTAATTTAGTAAATACTATTCATATCAATAAACGTAACTACTAGGTTTTATATTATTATAATAATATTTTTTATAATATATTTTAGTTAGGTAATACTCAGACTTTTTTGTTACGGAAGCCATCAAAGAAGGTCTATATTGCATGTAATATACTCTAAACCTGTTGGGTCATCTAATGTATGGAATATTTGTGATTCACGTAACAAAATCTAATTCAGTTCCTTGTGAACGGAATTATTGACTTAATGAAAACCTATTTTCAGTATAGTGTGAATTGGAAAATATCGAAACATTAAATTAATTCAAAAACAAATCCACAAACTCTTAGGGTGTTACATTCTTCACCAATAAAAATGTTTTTTTCACAATAAATTTGTTTGGGTAGTAAAAGGATTAATAATTGAATGATTTTTATATAAAAACCGACATCAGAAAAATATATACTAAAAAATCCCCTAAAATGGGAAATATGGAACCATAATGTTTACCTAAAGTAACATATAAATTGGTTTCCTCATGGGATATCATAAGTGGAAATTGAAAAAATGGTTATTGAAAAAAAAAATATTACCATTAAGTTCTGATTAAGATTTATAGAGAAAAATTCTATAAGAATGATAATAAAAACAATGCTATAAATCTGGAATGACCTAGGGGACCATCTAATTCATCAAAAACATAAGAATATGAAAAATATGTTAGTTTGAAAATTATTTTCCTAAAGTTAAATAATTTACATAAAAATATATTCTTGCATGATTTTGGGACAAAATCACCTTTTATTATTTATTGATCCACTTAAAATCTTTCTCAAAAAAAGAAGTTGACTTTTTCATTCCTGAAGCAAAAGATGATCATGGGATCCCTGAAATGAAATTCAATTTGACATTAGTGACCATCAACAAAAGGTATTTTAAACATTCTATACAATATAAATACTCATATACAGATATAACACATTTATATTACTTCATCTTATGTTTAATATAGACATTCCATAAATTTTTAACCTTATAATCCTTAAGAAATATCAAAAATACCACGCATTGGAAATAATTTCATTCAATCAGTTTAATAATCATCCCTCATATATTAAAATGTAACTATTGGTTTTCACATTCAATACATGTGAATAACCTCATCATATATTTTCTCAAAACATAGTAACAACCAAAATTACCATAATTCATATAGGAAAACATACTTGCTTCTTTATTCCAACGGGTATTATATCAATTAATTAAATCCATGAATTCTATAAAAATAATCTGTTATAAAAGAATCCACTTATCAACAAGTCGATACATAGTTATAAGGAAATCAGTACTATCCAATTTACATATTTTTATCCCCCATATCATTATCCATACCACAATATCATAACAAAATAAATTGTACTATGGGATTACTTCACTTAACCAAAATGTATTCATTCATGAGATCAACATTCTAGTCCACGGACCATTTAGAAAAATCTTGTAAATACATAGGGAAAACATAAACATAACAATCCAATAATAATTCATCATTCCGAATAATAGAATCCAAAAACGTAAATTATTTAATCATTATACTTTATTATGTGGAATGGAAGAGGTCCTTTATTGTTTTAAAAGTAAATTATTATCTCAGGGCATTGATTTGGGTAATTATTCTATTCTCTACAGATAAGACAATGAAAACCTCTATAATTATTCACTATATGACACTTTTTTCCACACAAAAACAATCATACCTTCCATTTGAGGTATTTCTCGAGGTTATTCATCCCCTATTCATGACATGTTGGAAGAAAAATATTATTTCATCTATGTTCTTTACCATAATGTATATTTTTATTTGATCTATTAAGAATATCACCACAAATAAAATTAATAATCTTATACCACGATAATTGATTTAGAAAAATTGAAATATCTTTTTATCCCATAATCTTCCCATTTAACTAATCACTAGAAAATTTTCCATCACATTTTATAGTAATCCAATTTATTCGGATTCCAACCATTGACTTAAAATAGAATCATGGTCTAATCATTACATAACATAGAAGAAAACCACATATTATGTAAATGAATTACTTATATAGTATATAATTCATGTCACATTCCTTAATCTATGACACCTATGATTTATTATAGGTTATTCATAAGCAAAATATATTTAATTATTTAAAAATGGTTCTTAAATAGTTTATTAATTCCTAATGAACATTCATTAGGAGTTACAAACTTGGTGTTAAGGAAGTCCCATTGTCATGAACCAAATTACCAAGAGTCAAGGCCCAAGCATCTTTCTATAGTTGTTACACTATGGGACATCTGTCCTAGATCCTCATCCACAAGTAGTATCCATAAATGGTTTTATTTCTAGGAAACCACTTACTCTTTCCATTACCAAAATTCATTGATATTTTCCAAAATTTTATCACATCCCAATACTTATACATACGTATATCCTTAGACACATACATGCAATCCTACCTACAAATATCAATATGGGTTTCTCATGATAGTTTCCAATGTTTCACTAGACCAACCTTCGATACCAAATATATTATCCCAAGCTAAAAATACTTGGATATTACATCATTCTAGATTAATATTATGTACATTTGAAAAAATACATTCTTGAATATCTTAATAGTTTAGTGTCTTTTGAAACCTGGTAAAAAATATTCAATCTCAGTGAAATTTCTTGAATATATCCCATAAAGATCCCTACATATTATACTTCTACATAAAACCTTTCTCCATAACCTTTATAAATTAAAAATAACAAATGGATAATCACATATTCTCTTTAAGGGTAAACAATAAAGACACGTAAGAAAAATAATTAATATAGGGGAAAGATAATGTGATCATAACAAAAGGATATTGACCCTGTATATCAAAGATCACAAACATGAGATATGTGATAATTATACTATGTTTATAATACATGAATGATAAGTAAATTTTAATCATGAGCAATGAAATCATAATTATGGAATAAGACATATAATTTCGGGTATACATATAAAAATAGAAACTTTTATGAAAATTTTAACTAAAAATACCATTATAAAATGTTAGGATTGGGATATGAATTGTGTACCTAATTTGGGTATGGGATAGAAATCATTGTACCTAATTTTGTTTAGACTTTGGATTAAACCCATATACCTTATTATTTCTGAGATTAGTTACAACCCATGTATCATTTTTCTCCTAGGTGTGGGATAGAACATATGAACCTTATTTAATATTGGTTTAGTCTACAGCCCTTGAATATTAATTCATTTAGGATTCAGATATAACCCATTAACAATTTTTCTTTTAGTCTTGGGATACAACCAATGAACCTTCATTCATTCAGTTTTGGGATACAACCCATGAACCTTCTCTTTTTTATATTGGGCTACAACCCCTGAAACATCTTTATTTTTGTCTTGGGCTATAACACATGATCCTATTTCTTTTAGGCTTCTCTACAAACCCATGAAGTTTATTTAATTTAGGATTCGGATAAAACCCAGATACCCTTTATGATCATATAAAACATATCATTACCCAATGCATTGGTGGGAGATATTGGTCCCACCCATCACATAAAAATATCCTTGATGCGTGTTCTATAAAACATCCATCATATCAGGACACAAAAAAATATATGGGTTCAATAAATATCAAATAAAAAACCACAAAATGAAATGAGAATTATTAAAATTTCATCACATCATAAAATATGGAAAATATATAACTTTATTAATCCTCTCATCGAAGAATAACCCATGAAAAGAAGCTAGTTTTGAATGCATATTACTGGTGGAGAATAAATAGATTTCATAAATTCCATGACATTAAGAATACAAATTTCATTTAAAGGATATTAATGGAACCTTTAGATAATTTCATAGAATGTCTTGAGTAAAATCAACAAATTTCATCTCATAGAGAAATTTTTTTAAACAGAAATCAAAAACATATCATGAGGAAAATATCCATTCTCTTTTGAAAAGGTCTATTTAATGCATATACTATTTTTAGATTCACGTTCTTATATCCTAAAATGAAAAATTATATATATTAATTGAAATCATTTTAAAATATTTTTTCTTATAAATTTAAATTTAATAATAGTTTCTTAATGATGAACCATTTAAAATGAAAAATAATATTCATATGAATGATGCTTCGTAAATCCAAACATGTTTTATGAGGTAAAAAGAACATTTCTTTTTCACGATAAAAATGTAAGAAGGAATTACATGTTCGGAAAGAAGAAAGAAGATTCACTTGAAGAAATTAGATAAATAAAGAATCATACAATTGTATTTTAAATATCATATTAAATTGGTATAATATTCTTGGAAACCCTATTTATAAAACATTGTTTAAAAGATCATATATTTCCGACCAAAGTGATAGTGAAGTTAGAATTTCATGAGAATAATTTATTAACTATATTATATACCAAATAGTATAAACAAGGTACTATTACATTTGTATAACAAGGATAAATGGCTGATAATAAATTTTATTATTTTCTTTGAGATTTGTATCATATTTTTTCATACATGTAAGCATACATAATCTCAATAAAAAATTGAGATTTTTTCAATATGCATTTTTAAATTGGTAACATGGGACCATACTCTAAGTGTCCGAAATTAATTTACATGAATATTAAAATATCACTAATATTTTTAGATTCATGGTATGACATGTAATATGTATGTATATATATCTTATAGAATGATTTTATGTGTATAATTGAAAATGATTCTCAAAGGAGAAAAAATGAGATAAAGATGTTTTACTGATTCAGTAACTTTTGAAACATAAACCACATAAAAGATACACTAGAAAATGGAAATATGTATACCCGTATATAGTACTATATGATATATAGATAAAAATAAAGTGTAGTACATACACCACTAAAAACGTATGAGTGACAAACAGAACATGTATCTCACATATATTAAAAGTGAGATTAAAGCCACTTATCGTGGGTCTTTAATCTCATCATACTCATTCCCAACCACCTATATAATATATATATATATATATATTATAAATATTATAAATAAACAAATTATTATCTATATTACAATATCTGGTTGTATTACGACCATATATTACCCACATGATATATATCCTAGGTCAAGGATTCGCTTCGAGAAATATTTTCATTATTCATCGCATGTGAGTTAATTTATTATATCTTTTGTAATTATGATTATATAATGATTATATAATTTAAATAATGGTTTAAATATAATATATATTCAGCATACATATATTATAATAATTTATATAATAAATAAGTACCAAATGTAATACATCGTTCATAGAGATGATAAGCCTTACAAACGCATAAACACTGTTATCATTCAATTATCGTATTAAAGAAAGTATGTAAATGTTATGAATATATATATATATTTATTGTACTACAAATATAATATCATTTATATCATATAAATTCACCAAATTCATACTTAATACATTCCATGTGGTGTTTGACGGAATCTCATTGCTTCGAGGGGGGATTCCACACTTCCTCAAACGAGATTATCACATTAACACCAAATGTAATGTAATGATTTTTGTGTCTAAAAAAGTAATACATAGAGTAAAGACACAATAAATATAATATATAACATATATAAATAGAAATTCAAAAATAATGTCCACCATGATTGGTGGTAAAGTAGAAATGAACAATCATCATTTTATGAGGTAGTGGTTCATCATAAAGAGAAATAGTATGTTTGATATCCCTCAAATGGAGGACTATGTTTTTTTAGATTAAAATATTTTAATTAAAATGGCCTATTATATGATGGATAATTCATTGGTTACACAAGAATGTAATAAAGAGAGTGGATTGGTTGATTTAAGAAAATAAAACAAACGATATTGAGAGAATCCATTACCTCTAAATTGGGTAACTATTTTAGGATTGCTCGGAAATGATTATTTCAATGTCTTTCCTAAAAAAGTAATTATTCAAGGTATAATTTTTGATTTTTTAGATGTGCATTGGTATTCATATGGATGTCCTTAATAGGATTGATATGTGTGAGGAATAGGTAATGTTAATGGCCTTTTATAGTGTAGGGAGAGTGGCACCACTATAAATAATTTAAGATAGAATTACAACCACTTTATTCATGATTAATTTGGATACAATAATGGAACAAAGTAGACAAACTTTTTTAATGACTCAAAATATTTATTTCAAATGGGTGTTGGATAAGTTTTTAATGAATTTTGGGTTTAAATATTAATCACATTCAATAATATTTTTGGTAAAAAACAAATTTTACCTTATTAAGTAGTATAATTTATTTTGATACCAAATAGGGAATTAAATTTTAAATTTTATAAACACAAAAGTGTTAAAATTTAGTTTAAAATGTTTCTCTCCTGTAGGATGACATGACTAGTTTTTAAGGACAAAATGATCCAAAGCTTGTTAAGATTTTGTATTCAATTTCAGTGAAAAATTATTTGCAAAAAACTAAATTGGATTTATTGATAATAATATTTTCAAACTATACTTTTAAAAAAATTAAAATTATAAATTATTCTTACATATATATTGGTTGAAAAACATGTTTTTAATTAAATTCTAGTATTTTTAATTATTCAGCATAAGATGAAACCGTTCATAAAAGTATCAAAAAAATATCATAACCTAATTTTTATTTTTCTATTGAAAATATGAAATATATTTTGACAAATTAAATTAACGAAATTTAAAAAAAAAATAAACGGTTCTTAATTAAAAGCCGATAAAACTAACATAAAAAGGTTTTTACGTGTAAAACATGTTGGGTTTTTATCATAGTTCTATGGAATATAAAGGATGAATATAAAGACTACTTTACTGAATATATAAAATACTTATTACTTTAATATCACATAAAAATAGTAATTAAATTAATTTACCAGGTTAAAATATATTTGTGATGATAACAATATTTTATTTATGTTCAATCTCTTTTCATATTCATTTATAATTAATTGGAAACCTATTAATTTATCTTGTATTTGTGTAAACCACATATTTTCATAATTTATTTATAACAATTCATATTCATAAAATTAATGGATAGGTTATATGTTATTATAATAATATTTTTAAAACTATATAATAGTTACATAACACCTGGTCTTGTGTGTTATCGAGGAAGATCAATCTTGCGTGAAATGAACTCAAACATGATTGTTTAGTAGAAAATTCAAAAATCTGGTGTTTTTTGTAATGTAATTAAATATAGTTCAATGTGAATGGAATGTTAGACTAAGTGAAAGTATGTTTCTTGTGTTGTGTGATATGTTAAATATTAAAAGATACAATTAATTTGATTGAAAATTTAAAAAATATCAGGGTGTTACATAATCTGTAAGATCAAATTATTTTTTTTACGATTAATTTATTATAGATTACCAATATGTATTCCATGAATAGATATAAAAATATATGATATACATGTTTTGATTTACATAAGTTATTCCTATGTTCTCATACACTTATGTTCATGTTCCAATCAAGTGATCATATATATATCCTTTATTTACCCTTACTGTGCATCTGAGTTCATGCTTTATAATAATTTATTTCCTTAGTTTATGATTAAAAGTTCTACGATAAGTCTAAGAAGTGTTATTTTAAAGAATAACTTATTGAGAGATGGTGTAGATCTTTTAGGAACTAGTTTCTTATATGACCAAGTCTATAAGGAACAAGACCTAGATGATTATGGTTTTGATTTATGTGTTATGAATTGAAAATTCAACTATTATAATTTGACATATATATGTGAAATTTAAAAATCAATATATATTTTATTATAGAAATATTTTGTTAACATTTTTAAACTATGAAAGAACTATGGTGTAATTAATTATAAATAATTTGTATTTATATAAACTTCCTACCGATAATTGTTCATTATAATATGATTTTCTATAATAATTATTAATTCTTACAATATTATTTCTTATTTTAGTTATTGAATAGATCCATAATGATTCATGTTAATACTGAATAAAACAAATAAAATTATATATATAGCTATTCGAATGAAAAATAACAATATTTTAATCAGAATAATATATCATTGAACAAAAAAATTGAATTTGAAATACTAAAATGTGAGAACAATGATATGTTGATTCGATGATGAGGAAGATTCCACCATTAATTAGAGGTTCAACTAATCCACTATTTTTTTAAATTGGATCAGTTACATTGAAAATAAATTTTTAGTTCTATAATTTTTTGAACATGAGATCGTTATTATGCCAATTTATCATTTTCAACGAGAAATATATCTGTTTTAGACACTTAAAAGGAACACAAATCAATAGGAATAAATTTACTCTATCGAGTGTGATGAGATTACAAGAACATTTGATAATAATTAAATTTATTGCAATGTTCATATAAAAATCTAGGAGGAATTACTTGATATGAAATTGATGGATGATGAATATATTGTTTACTATGAGAATAATTTTACAACATATTTGAGTTACACATCCATTATAATCATCCAACTGAAGCTAAGGTTGATCTATTCATTATTGAAATAAAACCATGTCTTAAAAGAAAATATCTACCGGATTCATTAAGAAAAATGAATAAATCATTATATTTGTTATAGATTTGGTAATTGCGACTCGGGGTACTCATTATTCACTTGGATTTGATAAGAAATTAATGATATAATTAAAATGGAATTATACAAAAATAGGGGTTGGAAGGTGATATTTTCTTTATCCATAATGCGGGGAAAGAAAAAATTAAGTCAAATAACATAATGGAATTGGTAAATATTAAAAAATTTGAATGATGGTCATTGGGAAATTTAATGCTAATTTGATGGGAATATGTTAGTTGATGATATGAATATTGACAAAACTCCACAAAATTCCCCTCCAAAACTCTAGTGTTTCAAATACATTGAGTACATGAATTATGACAACAAATTCCCAAATTTTATGGTTAATTATTATAATTGAAATCAATTTCCACATAATCCCTAAGATAATTTGAAATCTCAAGAAATTAATGTTTTTTGGTGTGGTGTAAAATAATGATGTGGTGAATGGAAGACTTACCATCCACTGTAGAATATATAATTAATTATATTATCAAATATTTTACTAATATTTTATGTCCAAAAAAGTTTCTATGGGTGTAATTGTACCTCCTTAGTGATCAGGCAATGAATTGTCAATGAAGACACATAATGATATTATGATATCAACTCTGTATACAATTATCATCTGAATGAAATTTATGGTCAATTTCATTATAGAATTATTATTATTCATCATCTAGTTGTTTCAGATGTTATTTTGGGAATGGATGTTCTATATCTATATAAATCCTTGATCTATATAAATTGAAGGGGACAAGCATTTGGTATTATAGACTAGATTATTATCATTTATTAGTGTGGTGATAAATATAAACTTTTGATGAAAATCAAAACAAATATTTGGTTTATTGATTCTAATTGAAAATTTGTATTTTTAAGAGATGGTTGTGGAGATGTGTGGCATCAATGATATACCTAGTGTGTGTGAGTTTTTGATGACTTCCCAAATTTTTGGAATATAATTCCTTCTAATTGTGATGTTTTTTTTAATTTAACTAATACACATTCCGGAAAATATTCCAATTAATCTATTTAGAATAGACCTAATTGCTTGAATGTCCTGAATGCCTTCATTATTTATTTATTTTTGATAAACCCCCTTATAAGTATGATGGCGAAACCTCACATAACATTTCCCATAGGGTAGGAGACATTACAAGAACCATAGGTCTTAATGAAATCAGAAATACTATGACTACATGAAACCGACCCACCCCATTGTCAGCATCATGATCATCTCTCCACCTTTGCATAGATATTTATCTAGTTGTACTATGCAGAGATGCACATGCTCGATACCAATGGAAACTCCACACCCTTTGATTCATCCAATTTTATTAGAACTTATATTTTGAATGTGCATTCCTATATAATCCTCCTCTTTTGTTGGTTTCCTGTAGAATCTATCTTGGAACTTGCATATCGGGTGGCCTGAAGGCCTTGATGTGGCTTCAAGGCATTGCGGTTACCCAAAAGCCTTAAAGATGTCCTGAAAGCCTTAATGACCTGATAAAATAGCTGGCATGAAGGCCTTTTGGACTCCAATCCCAACCTAGTGGCCCAAGTGGAATAGTTAAGTCTATTACAGTACTTTCTAAAGAAACTACTACAGTACCCACACAATACAGCTATTGTACATGCACATCACTACTACAATATCCAAAATTATGCCTCGTTCTAGTTTTGAAAATGGTCCTCATAGATTCACATAGAGAGACCTCAAAATCTAGGATAATGCTTTTGTGAAACCTAATTGATTTGTAGGAACTAAAGAATAATCTCCAAGATAATCATGAAAAAGGATTCATTTGTTCATTCCTATAGATATTGGGTTCAACTATTTTTATTTTTGAATAAATAATGTTTAATTATAATAATAAATTATTATCAATAATAAAAAAATAAGTATCATGATTAGGAATCCTCTATAATATATTTATGACTTGTTTGATACAATATAATAAGATCAATTTTTTAGTGGTTTAAATTCAATATGGATATCATCAAATTAGGTTCAATAAAGATAATATTCATAATAAAACAATCTATAAAAGTTGTGTACTGAATAAATTCATAGTGATGTAATTTGGAATTACAAATTTCACCATAATAATCATGGATTTAATTAATTGAGTCTTTATATATTTCATTTATAATTTTCTGGTAGTCTTTATAGAGGACACTATTATATTTTCAAATATAATTAATGGTAAATATGATTATTTGAAAATTATTATAAACACATTAATGATGATGATGGGTTTTGAGAAATTTACCATGTGATAATTTCAGATTATGAATATTTCATTATTAGGTTATATAATATCATGTATGTGTATTTCATGTGGTACTTGGAAGATAATAGATAATAAACATTGTCCCAAGACAAACACTATAACTGAGATATGTAGTTTTATTGGCGTAGTTGGATATTATCGAAAATCTATGGGAAGTTATCACAACTATCTAATTCACTGATGAATATAACTTTGAAGAGAGATATGATCCATTATAAAGATAAAATTATGGAATATTTCTATGATTTTAATATAAAGGTATTATGTGAACACATGATTAATTTACTCTATAGTGTAGAAGGATTTTTAATAAAAATTGGTTCATCAAGGAGGGTATTTGGATGCGTTATCATAATCAAGTATATGATTATAACATATAACTCATTACAATTAATGGTTCATTATAAAAATTACCCAACTCATTATTTGGAGTCAACTGTTTTAATTATTTCATTAAATAAATGGAGGAGTTGTCATTTTCAAGAAATGTGTGAAATTTAAATTGATCATAAATGATTAAGGTATATTATTAAATAGAAGGAGATGAATATGAGCTATATCAAAAATATTTAAATTATTTAATATGGTGATTACTCAATACATTAACAATGTGTAAAAGGAAAAAAGGTTTTATATGCTCAGAGAAAAAAGAATCTAGTTACTATATCTATGATAAGGCCTTTTAAAGATCCAATTTTTCTAGAATTTAAAAATAATGATCTTGAAATATCTAAGAAATGAGTGAAATCACAGCTTTCTCAAATGAGTATTCAAGAATTTTTGTAAGTGATGATTAATGTGGAACAAAACAAAGACATTTTAATATCTTGGATTTCTCCTGTATTATATTTAGATATTATACCGATTGATTTCGAGCCAAAACATTATGATGCCTAGAAATTCTGAGGCCTGAGGATCACAAAACAATTATTTGAAAAATATTAAAATTCATAATAACATAAAAAATCTATTTTCCTAAAAATGTGTAATAACTATTAAATTGGAACCTGGCTAAGAAATTTGAGGGAAAAATTTAGCTCAGAATGAAATATTTACACTACGCATGATGTAACATTATTCAGAGTGGGTTGGTTTTTAAAAAATTCATTGAGGATTCAATCGTAAATAAAATAACATTATAATGAAATAATTTTGTCGCAAAGACATTTTTTATATTATTTATTTTTCAATAATATATCATAATAATTGAATATTTCTAGTGGAGTAGAGGATGAATCTATAGACAATTCATTGTAGGAAGAAGATAGATCAATCGAATGATGCACCTCAGATTTGATGAACATTAACAAGGACGATAATGATGCTTTGTTCATCATGAGTAATCATGAAACATCAAGGTAAGATGGTTGTTTCTCTTTGGAATGCAGGTTATAGATTTCCACAATGAACACGGGTCAATCCATGAATTGATTGATCTACAGTTTCCTCATTATGGAATGATTTATAATGTCATAGATTATTATGTTTATTTTCATTATTTGGTTCTTCGTTCGTCATTATAACTATAACAAATCATGTCCAACACAACATGGTCAATGTTTATTCCTCATCTACAAGTTTTACATTGTCTTTCCTTTATTTTATTCACATTGATCACCATTGGAACAATAGTTTTCCCATTTTGACATTCCTAGATGGATCCCGAAGCAATCAAACCACAAGAATGGTGGAAAAGCGACAATAGAGGATGGGACTGTGTAGATCCGCACTCGAAAAGCTCATAAATATGATTGTTTTATCTTTTGGGAACTGGAGAAAGAACTTTTTCTTGAAGAAGTTGTGGTTACAGAGGGTGGCATAGGCGGAGGCACAGGATGACATGACACAACCTATAGAGGCAGCCAGTGTTGCTGGAAGTTGTGCTACATGGAATTTGGTGTGTGGTCAAGTGTTAGTTGATGAGAGCGGAAAGAGGTGAAAATAGTATTGGTCAAAATCCATGTGTGTTGGAACACACCCGAGAGTGCTGGGGAAGGGAAGACAAGACGTTCTAGGTGATATGGGACATGCCAGGTGAGTAAAAACATGGATGACATGGCCATGGGTGGTCGGCCACATTAGGTGGAGAAACAAACATGATTGTTCCATGAGAATCCTATCTACGAGGTTAACTTCCATGTTCGGTGGATTGACAATGTAGTTGGTCCACAAGCCCAGTGACCCCAATTGAAATTTTGAACTACCATAACATTCCAACAATATGTCCATTTTATATTTCATCAGTGGAGTTGATACCCTGACATTGAGAAGATTCTTTTTAGAGAAATGGTCATTTTTTTGTTTGAAATAGTATAGGTTGAAATAGTTCCCTTGATCCTTTTGTTGAGGGTTTAGTACAAAATTACATCTACATAAAAGGAATATAACTTCATTTGGAGACCGAACTAATAAAAAGTATGGTATCATTAGGTGGGACCATAGTGTGATCCTATATTACCCCTTTTAGAGTTTTTTTAAATTGACATAATCACCATGATTTTGGGGTTTTATCCTACATCTTCCTAGCCACATTAGTAGGGTCACTGGTATTCCCTAGTGTGTCTCAAAAGGATCATCTACGTTGTATGTTAATCAAATTTGGGTATGGGGTATTCCCTAATGTGTCTGGTCAGGATGAATCCTATACATATCATAGACTTCCTTTACTAATTCATTCTCTTAGAGTGGGGACCAAATACAGTAGACCCATTCGTGATTGTCCCAGATTATATCATGGATCTAGTAGTGAGTTCTCATTGAAAAAGTGTGATTCAGGAATAGTCCTTTTCCTGTTAATTGACTGTAGCTTAACACTAGACATCGTGTATTGGATTGAGTATATATTTATGTCATTTTTATATGTTATATATATATATATATATACCTATGTAGGACAAAATATACTTTTATTTAAGGTATTTTTATTGGTATTCCAATTTTCTATTGAGGTGTTATAATGAGTATTTTAATACTCACACCTACTTAGTCGTTTCCATCACAAGTTGGGTCTTGTGTAGATGATTGATCATTCGATGAAGTCATAGATAGACTAGGACTAGATAATGCTTTGTGAGACCAGACATAGTGAGGTGTGTTCATACAAGTATTTAGTTAGATGTCCCAGAATATCTATTTTTTTAGGCTGGACACATGGTTATATACTCTTTTTTGTGGTCTTTTATTAGGACTTTTTTACATTCCAATAGTTTCACTGTGGCACTCTGGTTGTTGGGTATAGTAGTTTTCAATCAATTGTTACTTAGTGTTTTTTAATTTTAGCATTTTTTCTTGTAGATGTGTGCATGCATATTGGTACAATAGGCTGACACATCCCATTTTTGGATATTCATATTTGGTTCTAGTCACCATCCCCAAGCCTATCAGAGGTGGGATTGGGATAGTCACTTCTTGGGCCCCTTTGTGATGGGTCATGACAGAGTGATATTAGAGTGGTCGATTCTACTTTAGGACTGGGATTCTATGAGATTGGTTTGGGGAAACCATGTTACGTGTTATGAGATCAGCTTTTAGGCAAGATAATCAAGTATTATTGGGATAGTTGATGTATCCATACACCCGGATACTAAGAACCTACTTTTCAACTCAGTACATGAAAACAATGGCTGTAGGAAAAAATAGTGGAAAATTCATCATATAGGAATTTTTGTGTTTTCCATGTCCTTCTTAATTTATCTATCCAGATAAACTCTATTGAATGTTGTTAATCTTTTTTTATAATTGGATGCCTCGACATTGAAAACTGCCCAAAATTACATAGAAATATCATGTGTATTCATTAGTTTTGAATCTACATCTTTATAGGGGGTGTATTTGAGATAAAACCTCTGGTTGGTTAACCTACAACACCACCACTCATTGAGAAGTAATTATTACAAGCACTATAAGATGAGGATTCATGTAGGCAGTGTGTGTCACAAGAGTTTCAGAGGGAGGGAACTACCAGGATTCGGGGTGACCCAGACCCCAATTTGGCTTTTTATTTTATAAAGGATATCACAAGAGCATAATGCCTTGTGAGGGATCCTACCAATCATATAGAAGTTATATTAGTGAGTCTCATTCAAGGTTCTATTTGATGATGGTGGAGCTTTGGGGCTTATACAGCTGAAGAATAATCACTCTCCTAAAAGGAACATGAGATTCAATCAAAAAATATGTTCTATTTGTACACATTCTTATCGGTACATATATAAGAGCTTCAGAATCATTAGTAGGGAAGTATAACCCTGCTCGGGTAGTCAGTGAGGTTTACTTGCCTTTTTTGAAACTCCATAGACATGGTACAAGAGATGTTCTTTTGGGATAAAGCCTTCATTAGGTCTTATGATGATTCCTCATGGAATATTTAGTATCCCTTAGCATTCATAAAAATAATGGGGTACATGAGTGAGCACTTCTAGAAGATTAATTCCATGCCGAGTATACACTAGTAGTGGGAGGTAATGGCGGCCCTCGGGTAACTGATACATCGGTAGTAGTTAGTTAATGACAGTTACAAAGAATCTACCAGGTTAGACCCTTCAAGAATAAATCATAGGATCAGGGTTTCCTTTACATGGATCAAAGGGAATCTCAAACCAGCCATGAGATAAATGATGTTACACATCCAAAGGTCAGGGACATTTGTAATGATATTTTAAACCCAGTCGTACAACTGAGTAAGAAAAAAGATGAGGGACCACATAGGTAGAGGTAGATATACGAGTAGTCTGGTACGTAGGGTGGCGTATGTGATATAAGAGTGGGTTGGGCATCATGAGGTGGTCCGAGGTTTTACCTCTTACCGAAACCACCCCTAGCTGTTTCATGATAGTCTCCGGGAACCAGATCATGGGGATGTAGATTATTCTAGGAAATAGAGGCTTATGACACTGAGTCAACATGGATGATTCTTGGTATAAACTGTTCGATTTTCATTATATCTATTGTTTTTATTGAAAACGTTTCTAGTAAATTTTTTTTCTACAAACCTTGTTTGGGACTCAGTGATTCTGGTTAAACCATTGACTCGACACTTCCACTTGGAGACTACAATGGGAGGATATTTTATTATTACATACTAGTGCGGAAAGTGTGACCAGACTCTTAGAAGTGATAATGTATGTTTGAGAGATCTGGGTAGTAGTGTCAAGGCCTTATAATTTCACTGATGTTATTTATTGGTTACCCATAGTTCAAGTTCATATTGACTATATTAGGTATAGAGTACAGTGTATCCACCATAATAGAACTGGTATTTCATTTGTTGGTGAAATGGAAACACATGAAATGTAAAAAACACTCACAAATAGGTTGGTGTTTCCAATCAATTATCATTTTTCTAGTTCCACCCTTGGTGCATTGGATGATATGGGACCTACGTTTCTGGTAGTGGTGGTAGTGTATGTGGAAAATGTTCCAGAGGAATTTATAGTATTAACTCCCAATAAAGAGATATTATTATGAATTGATCTATACACTGGTATGAAACTAATATATAAAAATACATATCCAATGGCTACCACCTACCTTTGTGGTCTGAGGTTATAATTGGGGGACATATAGGGGAAGGGATTCGTGAGACCAAGTGTCCCACACCGGGCAGCCCCAGTTCTATTTTCCAAGAAGGTAGATATGAGATTGAGGATATAATTGGATATATGGTGCATAAACCTAGTGTCAGTGATGATTAATTTTCCACTACCAATGATAGGTGACCAATTTTACCAGTTGAGAGGGGTGTGATGGTTCTCAAAGATTGACTTTGGATCTAGTTATCACAAGATACAAGCACAAGATTAATATATAAGGAATATGGCCTTTAGATGTTGGTAAAACCACTTTAACTACTTGGTGATTATGTTTGGAATAATGAATTCCCCCATCCCAATATTCATGGGACTCTTGAACCAGTTCATTTATAATTACATAGACCTGTTCATGGCAGTCTTCATTATTCACATTCTGCTTTCCTCGACGTATACAGTGGAGCAGGTGGGACACTTCAGGTTGGTACTAGACACACACTCATAAAACCGGATTTATTGAAAGATCAAAAAGATTCATTTATGGATTAAATATTTCCACTTGATAGGAAAAATATTGTAACACCCAAGAATTTTATAAGAAATATTTAGTCTTTATTTTATATAAATCATCAAAGGAATCTTTCACTACACACAACACATAGTTGGCTTGCTTTACACGCAATCACGACCTTTGCCGATAGCTTGGGTCGTACGCAATACCGAGTTTCACTAAACAACGATATGCTATTAAAATATTATTAAAACTAGTTGTTATGAATAGTAATACCCATTTTATTGAAATTTTTTAAATTTCATCTTTGAAAATGGACTTCATTTTTGGATTCGGAATACCGTCTCCACGCCGTGGTGTAAACTATTTTCCACCACCACCTTACATGGATGGGTATAATGGTGTAAATAATAAATATATATGATTATTGTAAAGTGATATTTTTTCTCAAATAGTATACATACACTCCAATACAATTCCACGATCATGGGAACGATATAATCGCTCGTGCGTACGTACGGAATACCGTCTCCAAGATGTGATGCGACTCATTCTACATGATCTTCATTGCAAAATGATTATATAAATGAATTGAATGAATTAATATGATATATATTAAACTAACACCATTCTGGAAATTAGTTATCTATAACCTAACAAGAATAATAAGAATTTATTTGACAAAACACACATAAGAACAAAAAGCAATTAACACCCGAATAACAAGTAAAAAAGAAATATTACCTATAAGAAGCTAAGAATATGACCATATATGATATCATAAAAATAATTATGATTCTAGAATAAGTCAATGACATCAATTAAATCATTATATAGGAGGTTCAGACACTTATGAAGCAAATCGGACCTAATGTAAGGGGCAATCTCGCAATCTCAATTTTTAGCCGAGATTGTTTATACTTCAGAATCTACTAGGGAATATTTATCATCCACATCCATGTTTCCACAAAATTTAATATTATTTATATCCTCCTACAATTTTTTAAATACAATTTTACTCTTCGGTGAGTTTTTAGTATAAGATATGAAAGGAATCTTTTGTCGTTATTCGTACGAGGTACTTTTTGACTTTTCTGACAAAAGTACAAGAATAATGTTTTTTTAACATATACGGATTTAATGGGTTTTTAAAACATTATTTCCAAGAAGCTTCCTTTATAAGTTTTCAAGTTTATTTTTAAACAAATTATTTTAGTTTAAAATTGTACGACATGTTAAGAAAGGAAAAAAGTTTTTTAAGTAGAAAGGATATTTTCCTCAAGAATGGAGTTGAAGTGTTTTATCAAAAGTATTTTCCATATACGATAATATAGGGTTCTATTTCTATCGCTATTATTACATTTATTTGATTATGTTGTGATGTAATTATTTTTATTTCTCATATGAATTGTTTTATGATGTCACGATGTTTAATAATCCCATTTTTATTACATGGGTTATTCAATGATGTATGATTTATGATTTTGTGGCACGCATAAGAATGGTATCATTATGAGATGGGTGGGACCTATATCTCCCTCCAATGAATTGGGTATGTATTTATATCTCATGAGATAGACATGGCTGGAACAGATGGTTAAACCGGTTCAGTAAAACAGAACTAAAACGAGGAGTGAACTCGGCTCAGAAATGGACTTTGTCCGCTAAGATAGTCTTGGCTATGAGTCTTGACTACTAAGAAATTATTCTCTATGATTATGTGTGTATGCCATAAAATTTCATGTTTTATTTTATGATTATTGGGATTAAATTTCACTACTATGATTTATCCCATGTTATGAAATTATGATCTCTTTTGCAGGTTAAGATTTCCAAAATGTTATGTTCTTATGAATATGATTTGATTGATATTTCTTTTGTTTACCCTAACTAAGAATTTGAGCTCACCCTTTTGTATGTTTTCTTTCCCCATGTCTGGAAGAAGGTTATTAAGTAATATATGCCAAAAGTTACTATAGATATGATGAAATAAAAGGGAGACAATGTAGATGCTTTATGAACTGGTTGTTTATGTTTCCCAGTTTCTAAAGACACTATACCTATACAGTCCTTTCATGGTTTTGTTATATGTTGTAATAAGTATGCTTCAATTTTTATGTATTAACCATTTATGTAAAGTATGGGTCGTTATAGTTGGTATCAGAGGAATGGTATAGTCAACCATTGGAAACTAGGATGTGAGAGCATTAGTAAGAAACCTAAGGATATGTCTAAGCATATAAAACAATCATAGTGTTTTAGAAATGGCTAGGAACAACCTATGATAAGACCATAAGTGTGAAATTTTATTCATGATTATGTGGTTTTCCTATTATAATAAGTGTTTTTCACACTATTCTTCTTGGTTTTAGTCAATGGCAGGAACCCGAAGGAACCGTGTTAATGCGGAATGCGACAGGCAATGAAATGATTGTCCCCTGAGCAACAAAACGTTATGGGAGCTGGAATGAGAAATCTTGTAGCCATGCTCACACAACTTTCTCAAGCTCTGAATCATGCAGGACTTCCAAACGAGAAAATGAAGGAGCAACATTCTGTTCAATCCTTCATGAGGAAGCGTCCACCTTCATTCAGCGGGTCTATTGATCCATTAGTTGCATAACAATGGATCAATACTACTGAAATGATATTTTCAGTTCTTCAATTTATGAACATGATAAAGTCATCTTAGCAGTGTATCATTTGGAAGGTGATGTTGATCAGTGGTGGAATCTTATCAAGAATACGAGGCAAAGGGATGAAATTTAATCCATGGAATGGGACGAGTTCATGAACTTATTTTTCAATAAGTACTTCCCTCGTTTTCTTCGAACAAAGATGGATAAGGAGTTTCATGAACTAAATCAAAAGGATGATGAATCTGTTGGTACCTCTGAATTTTTTTTTACAAGACTTGCAAGGTACACATATGTTATTATTATCCAACCAAATAGTAAGATCGATCGATTCTTTAGTGGCTTAAAACCAAGTCTTCGATGGGCGTTATCCATAAGGGACTTCAATAGCTATGAGGAAATCTTTCGATGTGCTCTCAAAGTTGAGATGGAGATTGGAGTAACCCATCAGTCATATGTGGTTGATAAGAAGAGTAAAATGGAATTCAAAGCAAAATCTAAAGAGCACACTGAAAAGAAGATGAGTTTTCCCTTATGCTCAAAGTTTGGAAAGAAACAAGGAGGGAGTTGTCTTAAAGGGACAAGTAAATGTTTCAAATGTGGAAAGGAAGGTCATCGGGCATTTGAATACCGCAAGGATGGGAAGAAGATGTCTAATGATGCGAACAAAGAAATGGATACACAGAGTGCACCTCATACACTTCAATGTTACAAGTGTAAGGAAATGGGGCCTTATGCCAATAATTGCCCTAATCCAAGGGTTGTTGATGATGATCGACGTCAACAAACTCTTATGGATAAAGACAAAGGAAAGTCACATGAAATTTCTATTAGCGATGTGGAGTACGATAACGATGTGGGGAAAGGTACACATACTATCCACTCTAAAGTAGAAAATGTTTTATTTTATTATGGATCCACCCACTCTTTTATTTATGAAGAATTTTCCAAGGGTATCACTGTATTACCTCCACAATTAGATGTTGAGTTAGCTGTGACAACCCCTAATGGCACAACAGTCAAATCAAAAGTTTATAATTCTTATCCGATTGAAGTTTGTGGGAATGTTCTTCCTGAAAATCATGTGATCCTTCCTGTTGTGGAATTTGATGTGATTCCTGGCATGGATTGGATTTCTCTATATGGACCTCATATCAATTTTTAAACAAGGTAAGTCACATTTTATATTCCAGATCAATCTATGATCGTCTATCGATGCATGGATGAACATAACCTTCCAGTGGAAATTTCTTCTATCTTATGGGTCTTGATTCCACTAAATGAACGTTATTTATCTCAAATGGTTGGAGAGAAACTCATGATTAATAATATACCCATTGTACGGGAGTTTGACGATGGATTCCCGGAGGAATTGTCGTGTCTTCCACCAAATCGTGAAGTCGAGTTTTCAATAGAACTCGTACTGGGTTCTTTGCATATTTTAAAGACACCTTATAGAATGGCCCCAATTGAATTGCAGGAATTGAAGAAGAAACTCCAAGAGAATCTTGATAAGGGATTAATACGCCATAGTGTGTCACCTTGGGGAGCACATATTCTGTTTGTTATGAAGAAATATGGATCAATGAGACTTTGCATTGATTATAGAGAACTTAACAAGATCACTATCAAGAACAAATATCATCTCCCATTCATTGATGACTTATTTGACCACCTACGCGAAGCTCAATACTTTTCCAAGATTGATCTTTGTTCAGGGTATCATCAATTAAGGGTCAAAAGGGAGGATATACCAAAGACGACTTTTTGTACAAGGTATGGACACTATAAATTTATAGTGATTCCATTTGGTCTTACTAATGCCCCTGCTATCTTCATGGATCTAATGAATAGAGTCTTTAGATACTATCTTGATCAGTTTGTGGTAGTATTTATAGACGATATTCTGGTCTATTCAAAGAGCAAGGAATAACATGAATATCACTTGTGAGTTGTATTGAAGACCCTGAGAAAAGAAAATCTTTATGAAAAATTTACCAAGTGTGAATTTTGGCTTCAAAAAGTTGCATTTTTGGGTCACATAATCTCAAAAGAAGGGATATCTGTGGATCCAGTAGAAACATAGGTTATTGAAAGATGGTCGAGACCAACAACAGTAACTGAGATCCGATGTTTTCTTGGTTTGGCTGGATATTATCGACGTTTTTTGAAAGATTTTTCACAATTATCTAATCCAATCACGAAGTTTACTCGGAAAGGATTTAAGTTTGTTTGGACGGTGGAATGAGAAGAGAATTTCAAGGAGTTGAAAAGAAGGTTATCAAGTGCAACTCTGCTCACACTGCCTTGTAGTGGAGAAAGGTTTTTGATCTACAGTGATGCATCCAAGAACTGATTAGGGTGTTTTCTTATGAAAAATTATATGGTGATAGCTTATTCCTCATGACAGTTGAAAATCCATGTGCAAAATTACCCAACTCATGATTTGGAGTTAGCTGTAGTAATCATTTCCTTAAAGATTTGGAGGCATTTTCTTTATGGAGAAATGTGTGATATTTATATTGATCATAAATGTTTAAAGTATATTTTCACACAAAAGGAGATGAATATGTGCCAAAGAAGATGGTTGGAGCTGATTAAGGATTACGACTGCTCAATTCATTACCACCCTGGGAAAGCAAACAAGGTGGAAGATGCATTAATTCAACAGGACCATGCTAGCTTATCCATGATGAGGATCACAAAAGATCCAATATTTATGGATTTAAAAAGGATGGATCTTGTAATTATAATGGAAGGGGAAAATCGTATCTTTCTCAAATGAATGTTCGACCATCTACACATGTGAAGATTAAAGAGGCACAGAAAGAAGATGTAGAGGTACAAAAGAAGGTGAGAAATGTTCCTGAATTCAACCTTGATTGTGATGGAATAATAATGTTCAGGAATCGGGTTTGTGTTCCTCCCATCCCCGAATTAAAGAAGGAGCTACTAGATGAGGCTCATAGTTCTTCATTCTCTATTCATCCTGGAAGCACGAATATGTATAGGGACCTGAAAGAGTACTTCTGGTGGGATGGAATGAAAAGAGATGTTGCTGAATATGCCTCTCGATGCTTGGTTTTTCATCAAGTTAAATGTGAGAGACATAAGTCTAAGGGGATGTTACAATCATTACCCATACCAGAATGGAAATGGGAAAACATCACTATGGACTTTGTCACTGGACTTCCTAAAACATCCAAAGGCAATAATGCTATCTTGGTCATAGGTTATCGTCTTACAAAGTCAGAAAAATTCATCGCTCATAGAGAGGATTTCTCTCTAGATCATATTTCCATGACATATGTAAAAGATATGGTAAGATTGCACAGAGTACCACTTTCTATTATATCTTATCGGGATCCGAGGATCACCTCAATGTTCTGGTGAAGTTTTCAGCATACTCTAAATATAGAGTTGAGATTCAGCACTGCTTATCATCCTCAGATAGACGGTCAGTCTGAGAGGACGATTCAAACTATAGAAGATATGTTGATAGCTTTCTCTATGGATTTCAAAGGTGTTTTGGATCAACACATACCTTTGGTGGAATTTTCTTATAATAATAGCTTTCAATCCAGTATTTAGATGTCTCCTTATGAAGCTTTCTATGGAAAGAAATGCAGAACTCCAACTTGTTGGGATGAAGTTGGGGAAGGAAAGCTATTAGGACCTGTTCATGTTGATGAGATGGCAGAAAAGATCCTATCTATTTAACAACACATAAGAGCATCTCTAACTTGACAAAAAAGTTATGCCGACAACCGAAGAAAAGACCTAGAGTTTGAAGTGGGTGATAAAGTGTTCTTACGAATATCTCCCTAGAAGAGGGTCATGAGATTTGGAATGAAGGGAAAGAAGAGCCCTAGGTATATCAGTCCTTTCGAAATACTGGATCGTGTTGGGAAGGTAGCTTACCGATTGGCGCTTCCACTGAATCTCTCCCAATTTCACGATGTGTTCAATGTTTCTCTCCTGAGAAAGTACATACCTGATCCTTCACATGTACTCAGCTTAGAAGTTGTACCACTGGAGAAAGATCTTTTTTATAAAGAACAGCCGATATAGACTATGGATCATAGAGAAAACGTCCTACAGAACAAGACCACTCTCTTGGTGAAAGTTTTATGGAGGAACCACCAATTAGAAGAAGCTACATGGGAGCTTGAGGATATGATGAGGGAGAGGTATCCTCATCTATTTATTACAAAGTGACGAATTTCGAGGGAAAAATTCATTTTAAGGGAGGTAGAATGTAACACCCGAGACTTTTATAAGAAATTTTTTTGTTTTATTTTATATAAATCATTAAAGGAATGTTTCACTACACACAACACTACCTTGGCTTTCTTTACACGCAATCACGACCTTCCTCGATAGCTTGCTTCGTACACAATAACGAGTTTCACTAACCAATGATTTTATATTAAAATATTATTAAAACCAGCCGTTATGAATAGTAATACCCACTTATTGAAATTTTGTAAATTTCATCTTTCAAAATGGACTTCATTTTTGGATTCAGAATACTGTCTCCACGCCGTGGTGTAATCTATTTTCCACCACCACCATAGTTGGATGGGTATAATGGTATAAATAATAAATATATAGGATTATTGTAAAGTGATATTTATTCTTAAATAGTATAAATACACTCAAATACAATTCAACGATCATGGGAACGATATCATCGCTCGTGCATACGTACAGAATACCATCTCCACGATGTGATGAGACTTGTTCTACATAATCTTCATTGCATAATGATTATATAAATGAATTTAATGAATGAATATGATATATATTACACTAATACCATTCTGGAAATGAGGTATCTATAACCTAACAAGAAGAATAAGAATTTATTCGACAAAACACGCATAAGAACAAAAAGCAATAAACACCCGAATAACAAGTAACAATGAAATATTACTAATAATAAGCTATGAATATGACCATATATGATATCATAAAAATAATTATGATTCTGGAATAAGTCGGTGAAATTATTTAAATCATTATATAGGAGGTTCAGACTCTTACGAAACAAATCAGACCTAAGGTAAGGGACAATATCGCAATCTCAATTTTTATCCGAGATTGTTTATACTTCAGAATTTAATGGGGGAATATTTATCATCCACATCCACGTTTCCTCAATATGTAATATTATTTATATCCTACTAAAATTGTTTAAATTAAATTTTACCATTCGGTGAGTTTCTAGTAAAAGATATGAAAGGAATATTTTTTTGTTATTCGTACGCGGTACTTTTTGACTTTTTGGACAAAAGTACGAGAAGAATGTTTTTTAACATATACGGCATGAATGGATTTTTAAAACATTATTACGAAGAATCTTCCTTTAAAAGTTTTCAAGTTTATTTTTAATCAACATATTTTAGTTTAAAATTGTATGACATGTTAAGAAAGGAAAAATTTTATTGATGTAGAAAGGATATTTTCCTCAAGAATGGAGTTCAAGTGTTTTATCAAAAGTATTTTCCATCTAAGATAATATAGGGTTCTGTTTCTATCCCTATTATTACATTGATTTGATTATGTTGTGATGGAATTATTTTTAGATCTTATATGAATTGTTTTAGGATGTCATGATGTTTAAGAATCCCATTTTTATTACATGGGTTATGCAATGATGTATGATTTATGATTTTGTGGAATGCATAAAAATGGTATCAATATGAGATGGGTGGGACCTATATCTCCATCCAATGCATTAGGTAAAGATTTATATCTCATGAGATAGACATGGCCGGAACAGCAGGTTAAACCGGTTCAGTGAAATAGAACTGAAACGAGGAGTGAACTCGGTTCAGAAATGGACATTGTTTGCTAAGATAGTCTTGGCTATGAGTCATGATTACTAAGAAATGATTCTCTATTATTATGTGTGTATGACATAAAATTTCATGTTTTAAGTTATTATTATTGAGATTACATTTCACTAGTATGATTTATCACATGTTATGAAATTATGATCTCTTTTGCAGGTTAAGATTTCCAAAATGTAATGTTCTTGTGAATATGATGTGATTGATATTTCTTTTGTTTACCCTTACTAAGAATATGAGCTCACACTTTTTTATGTTTTCTTTCCACAGGTCAAGAAGAATGTTATTAAGTAGGATATTCCAAAAGGGACTATAGATATGATGAAATAAATGGGAGATAGTGTAGATGCTTTATGAACTAGTTGTTTATGTTTCTCAGTTTCTAAAGACACTATAACTATACAGAACTTTCATGGTTTTGTTATATGTTTGAATATTTATTCTTCAATTTTTATGTAATAACCACGTATGTAGAGTATGGGTTATTATAAATATGTTCATAGTCTAGAGTGGCAGTGGATATAAGGATGATTGAGGCATTACATACATGGGAGTTGCCCAAGAGTGTAACAAAGGTGAATAATTACCCTTGTTTGGAAAGGTAATATAAGAGGTTTTCATCCAACATATCTTTTGTGAAGGAATACTTCATAGATTTGACATTATTGGGGAATCCTTTTTTATAATTGGTAATGTTCAAAGAGATTATTTTGCAGTAGAGTTAGAGAATAGAAATCACTCCCATATTGAGACTTCCATAGGTGGGTGCTGAGTGTGTAGTGTTTGTGATGTATTAGTAATTTGTATTGGTTTTGTCTGGATGAAGTAGTAAGAGGTTATTGCCTATGGTTCACTACAGTTGATACCAAACATTTAGAACTATGCATACCATTTTTCTGAGTTAGTAGTGACAATATTCTATTTGAATACGTGGAGACACAACCTAAGGGATAAGTAATTTATCTTATACACACATCACAATATTCTAAAGTATATCAGCTCTCAGAAGGATCTTAAGAAGAGATATAAGGTATGACTTTTGTTCGTCCAGGTGTATGATATTGAGATTTCTTATACTCTGGGAAAGGGAAACATGCTATAGGATAGTCTCATCAAGTGTTCCATTTCACAGTTTATGAATAAGTAATTAAAGAATTTAGCCTCATTTAAATCATCCTTTATGGTTGGGGATAGATCAACATACCTCTATCAAAAGGTTGTCACCCCTTCTCTATGACAACATGTCTTTGAGGAACATCTTATAGATACTGACTATGAGACCGTACATTCAAATATTTTCATAGGGCATGCATCGGGGGGATATTCGAAAGGTATGGATCACATCATACCATTATGAAGATTTATAATAGTAATAGTTGTGTTGTAGGAGGATGTTCGAAGGGAGTATCATAATTTCCCTTTGATTGTACTTCCATGTGTGGAAAATATGTAACAGGACCATTGAGGTTAGTAGATATCTTAGGATTCCTCTATTTGAAATATATTGTTAAATGAGTTCCATCAATGATAGTTTCAGATTGTGATGATCTATTTACACCCCAGTTATCGAAGGGATTTCATGAGGTGTTAGGGAGCTACGTACACTTGAGAACAACATTCCAACTATATGTGGATGACAAGATTGAGTGGGAATTTCTAGTTCAAGATGATATTCTATGGGATTAAATGTTAGACATTGGCTATTTTTTGGAGGATCATTACCACTGTAGCTTTCTTCATACAAAAGAGATATCATTCCATCATTTTTATGGATCAATTTGAGGCCATGTATGGGAAACACTACAGGTCACCCCATTTCTATACTAACCTAAGAGAGTCATCCCTAATGGATCCAGAGATAGGGAAAACTACTACAGTGATGGTACAAATCATCTAGGAGCTGATGATGACCACACAAATCCATAAGAAGTCTTGTGTTGACCAGTGACAGAGGCCTTTGGATTTTGATGAATGAGACCATGTGTTCCATCGGTTTTAAAATCAACATGTATTATAATTATTTGATCTGGGAGACCTAATTTATCTAACGTTCATCTGCCCTTTCATGATTCTACATAGAGTTTGGGAGGTGGCGTACTTTTTGGCTCTACCTACGTTGTTAGTGTGGGCACACGACATCTTCTATGTGTCACAACTGTGGAGGTACGCACATGACCTATCACAGATCATCTACAAGGGTGATGAAGACTTTGGAGATTATGGACATTTTCTTAGCACCCATTAGAGATTGATAATTGGAAGGATATGATCCTTCATGGGTGAGTGATTCCTTTAGTGTGTGTCTTGGGGCACTTTGAAAATCTATGAGATATTAAATGGGAGTGTGAGGCTCGTATTCATTCTTAGTACCCTCATCTATTTTAGTATCCATTATTTTGGGTGCTGAGGACATAAATCACCTAGGTGAGGATTATTTTACATATTATATTTTTGATTTATTTTTTTATATATTATACGGATTTATTCTATGACTAGGCGTAGAGACAACGTGAGATCTTGATACCCAGTATTCCCGATACAAATCTGTATTAAATATTTTACTTTTTAATAGAAAAAGGACATGGTTTTCTAGAAATTGTTGAATAACTCTTAAATGGGTTCCCAGAGAAGAAATATGAGGGTACTGTTGAATTCATAATTATGACTTTACTCTTGGTGTGATTGAACTTTAGTTGGTGTGGGTCATCTGTAGAAAAATACATCGAGAATGTAACCATAAATAAAATAATTTAATAAATATATAAGTATTTGTAGAAATTTTTATTTATTAGGTATTTTTCAAACATTTTGGGCATACATGATATCCCTCTAATTTAAATAGAGCTGTGGATAAAAACCCTTGGTAGAAACCATTGGTGGACGATGATAGATCGATCGAATTATGCACCTTGGTTTCGACGAACATTTCCAATGATGGAAATAACACTTCATTCTTCATCAGTGATAAAATTAAATAGAGTTATAGAGGTTTTATCATTTATTCTTTTCCAATCTTGATTTCTAGGATGCATGTGGGTAATCCAAGAATATATTGATCTTTGGTTTGATCATTGTGGGATGATTTAGAATTACATGGATTGTTTTGGGTGCATTTTCGATTTGGTTCTTTTTTAATCATTCTCTCCATAAAAAATAAATTCCAACCCATTATAGAAGATTTTTATTCAAAATATGATACTTTTTCCTTGGATTAACCCCTTATGTTCATCAAGGATACCACAATTGGAAGCTCAGGGATCCCGATGCAACATTTATGACTGGCTTCGAATGTGATAATCCCCCCATATTAGAGAATACTGACAATAGAGTATTGGTCTATGTAGATCATGACCTAAAGAGATCATATATATGTATTTTTAATATTTTGGCACTGAAGGAAGAGCAACAACTCACAGAAGTATGGGTGGAAGTGACTATAGGTGGTGGCTACATGGGAGCTGGTGGTTCCAGTAAGAGAGGACTATGGGGGCTACTGTGTGCATTAGAGGGTGTGGATACAGATATATAGACCACATACCGCCGACCACACATGAGCATGCCAGTCCATAGGAGATGGTCTAGGCTAGGGGAGATAGACTAGTCTTGGGGAGAAAAAAATGGACCTCATGATATTGGTCAGACCCGGATTGTTGTCTTGGGTCAGGTGGGTCGTGGCAGGTGAGTCGAGCCATTGTTGAAATTGGGGTGAGTGAGGGGGAGACACACCTTAGTCAACCATGAGAAATAGATGCTCCAAATACCATTATAAAAAGGCCACAATATGTGGAATAACCACTATGGTCACTCTATGGGTGGCTGGTCCGCGCAGTCGACCGCCACGGTCGATGGACCAACCGTGTGGTCATTCAACATGAGCAGTGACCCCATTAAAATTTCAAAACTGGCATAAATTCTAAGTGGTATTTCCTTTTGATGAACCATCTATACTTTTGCAACCCAGACATTGAATAGACACATTTGAGATAATATGAGAGTTTTTTGGATCAATATAGTTTTTGAGTGTTCCCCTGGTCCTTTCCTCAAGGGTTTACAACTAAATTTAGTCTAAATCACTATATTTTTATATCCCCTAAACTAAATAACCCATATATAGTATTTTATCATTTTGTAGGACATGTGTGGGATCCTATATAACCCCTAATAGCTATTTTTTCTAATCAAAATCACCATTAATTGAAGGGATTTGGTAATCAATCTAGTAGGTCACATTAGTAGGGTAAGGGGTATTCTCATGTGTGATTTGGTCAGATTCTCTACATTGTGGGTTGATCGGGATTGGGTATGTGGTATTACCTAGTGTGAGTGGTCAGGATCAACTATCTGTGTATCATATTCTTTTTGGAAGAATGTTTTCTCTTTAGGTGTGGCCCAAATGGGATAGACCTGTTCTACGGTGACTCCAATGATATAATGGCTCAAGGATGGTGTTCTCCTATAACAAGCATTTACAGATAAAAATATTGTGGTGGGTAATTTTTGGTGGCTTACCTCTAGGTTTTTTTGTCTTGATTTAGTATATCTTGACGTTTTTGTTATATATTTTGTATACATGTACCTTTTTGAGATGACTGTAAATTCTTTTGTAGAATTGATTTTTGGAATTCCTTTGTTGTTTTAGGGTTTCCAATTGAGTATTGTTATATATACCCACACACATTCGTTTCCCAAATTTTTCATGTCTTTTATAGTGGATCCAACATTCAATGGAGTACTAACCAGACCATGATCAGGCAGTACATTGATAGACTAGACAAACAAAGGTGGGTCCTAGAACTTTTTAGATACCAGTATCATTACCAATTTATAAATATTATGGACTTGTTGTTAAAGACTCATTTTGTGCGATTTTATTTGGCCCTTTTTAACTTTTTGGTACATTAACTATTTGAATCTTGTTGTGGGATATAATTCTTTCCATGAATTATTTACTTTGTGTTTTTACATTTTAGAATTTGATTCTTGGAAATTGTTTCATATATATACGAAATTTAGGATAATGCCTCAAATTTATGGGATGTGGATAATTGGTTCAATTAGACATCCCAAAGCTAATTGGGGGAAGGTTTGGGGTAGCCACTAGATGGCCCCCATTGGGAAGAGTCATGACAAATTTGGATCTTGAAAACAAGGTGAGAAGTTTTAATATTTATTACCATGATTATGGGTGATGATAATGTTCTAGAACAGATTTTGTGTTCCGCATTTGATAGATTTGTAGAATGAGCTCTTGTATGAAACTCATAGTACACTATTCTCTATTTATCCATTAATCTTGAAGATATATCAAGATTTGAATGTGTATTTTTTGTTTTAATATATGAAGAGAGATTTTGTAGAGAATCACTTTTTATGCTTGGAATGATAGTATATTAAGAATGAGAGACAGATGTCAAATGTGGTGTTTCAAAAATTAACCTAAACTAAATGGAAATACCATGGAATCGCCGTTATTTATTTCATTTGACTCCCCAAAACATGAAATGATATGAATTATATATAGGTAGTATTTGATTTCATTATAAATTTATCATTATTCATTACCAATAGAGAGGATTCCTATATGTAAGATCTTTTCATAATTTATATTAAATTAGAGGTAATGTCACCGGGAGTAACACATTCAATTTTATTTAATTTGGATTCTAGGAATACATAGATTTTCTAGTGAAGAAATATTTAGGCTCTAGAAATATAGTCGAGTTTTATAGATTTTTTTCATCCTTAAAAAGATGGATTGATAGAGAGAATAATTAAAAAATTATAGGATATGCTGATATTCTATTATAGTTATTTCAATGGTTTTTGGGATTAACAGGCTCACCTTGTTTTGCATTCATGCAACAATAATATTCACTCTAGAATTTATATGGCACTATATAAAGAAAACTATTGATGGAAGGGAAAATACTGAAAACTTTGGTATGATTTTATACAAAGTATGTAATTCGTACCATGGGCTGTTAATTAAATGAAACAAAAAGTAAATACCATATGCATTCGATGGCATCTCATTGGAAAAAAACATTGTGTTGGTAATTGTCAGTGCTACCTAGAATTTGAAGTTACTGAAATGTTTTTCTATAACTTATTCATTGTATAAAGTTATGAGATTTTAAAATAAGTGAAATATCATCCCTAGTGTGATGGGACATACATGATTCTTGATCGATAAGGAATTGTATATTATTTAATGTTTCTTCCACCTAACATCTGTCATGTTCATGATGTATTTCAGGTATCCATCCTAAGGAAGTACATACCTTATACATCACTTATTATGAACTCATAGGTCCTACCAATAGGTCATGAAATTTATTATGATGAAATTAAAGTATAAATTTTTCATCTTATAGATTAAGTGAAATGTAACAAGAATTCCATCATGGGGAATGTTCTATTGGTAAATAACAAATTCCATGAAGCTATATGGAGACCATGGGATGTAACTAAATATCAATATCTTTATTTGTTTATCCAACTACTAAATTTTGATGGATAAATTCATTTTAATGGAGTTATAATGTGAGAAATTGATAGTTTGTTAAATCTATTTTTTTCAAATCAATTTATTTTCATCGATAACATGAATTACGAAGAATATTGTGTTTAAAAGAACCATGGTATATTATTAAAATATTACCATGTGTCCATTATAACCTAGTATTTAAGTTGGTGGGTACGAATACTATTAACTAATTTTTGATATATAAATATAAATTTTCTACTAAATAAATATTTATTGATAATTCATTATTAAATAATCACTCAAAATTTAGTAAATCAATATTATTCATAAAAAAATACGTAATATTTTAAAAAAATAAATTATTCTCTTGAAAAAATATTATGATTAATTTCTCGATCCTTTAGAAGATTAATTTATTAAAATGGAAAAAAATTTTGAAATCAAAATATCAAAATCTGTTAAGGATAGTTATTTTATTATTATATGAAAATATTGATTTTCTTGTGAATAGTGATTAATAATAATTTTTATGAAATTGCCTATTTTTTATAAATATATACAAAGTTATGTTCTGTTTTTTAATGGTATAAAAGTATAATTATTTATAATAAATTTTAAACATTCCAATTATGTTCATTGAAATTAATTTTTTGATAGAATTTATCATAAAAAAATATTAAAGTAAAAGAAGTTATCCTAAATTTTTTGTGCTCACAATGTATTTATTATCCTAATAAATTATATTTATATGTATATATATTGGTCAGTTATTTTAAATAAATTTATATATTAAATTTATAATCACATGTTTCAAATTGACATCTAATATATTTTCTATACATGGGATAATAATAAATCCATTTTACATATACAAATTGTATTTTTCTAAAATCGATGTTCCTCATGTTGTGGGAACATATTTTAAATATAATTCATACCAATTATAGGTATCTAATTTTTTTTAATTTATTAAATATTTTAAATAAATTTATTAAATGTTTCTAAATAATTGCCTTTTATTTTTGGTCAATATGAATAGTAATCACAATAGAAATAATCAAGTCAGTAATGCATAAATTTGGTTAATATTAGTTAAAACTATGTTGTAAAGGCATAATTTTTTCATTGTAATTATTAATGGATGAAATTAATTATAATGTTATATCCTTAATCATAAAATTGAGATTCATATTGGAAACTTGTCCATATAAGTGACATATATAATATTTAATGGAAAAAACACCTATAAAAGGTCACACACTTATTATTAAATATATATTAAATGTACACGTAAATAAAAATAATATTATGAATGAATAGAAATGTATATAATGAGATTAATGAAAATAAATTAATTATATAAATTTAATTTTAAATTTTAGATATAATATAATTACAATAAAATCATTTTCAATGATAATACAATATTTACTCAAAAAACATATAATAAAAATAAATGATAAGAAAAGTATTAAAAGTGATATAATTTGAATTATTTTATACATAAAATGTATTGTATAAATATAAATGAAATATCATCGAGATTATATTCCATTATATTTGATTTCCCCATTTTTCTTGATGTTTAAAAGGTTAAATTGAATGAATAGTTTTAGAATTGAAATTAATGATATTTTATAAAAAATAGTAATTTATTAAAGGATATATAGTTCTTTAAAATATTATATTCATAAAAATGATTATTATGTGGTTTTAAACATCATAAAAAACCAATTTATGAGGTTTTTTCATTATATTATATTATTATTAACCCTTAATTGGTAGAATAAATTTATATTAGAGTATTTGTCAATAGGGTAAACAAAGGGTTAAAACAAAAATGATAATTGGATAAATCTTATCCAAACATATCAAATTTTTATAGGATTTTATTATTTCTAATACTCCAAATATTACATTTTAATTTTATGATTTCAAAACCATTTTATGTCAATATTTATTTTTAATATTTTAATATTATATAAAATCCAAGGGTGCTCATCCCATAAATTATAAATGGGTATCCCTTATTCTCTTATTTCACACCACGTTCTGCATTATATGTTGAAACAAATCAGGCAAGATCACTTATACACTTCCAAATATACATTTTATATGTGACATATTTCCAAATATCTAAACATATAGCCCATTATTGGATATCTATGTGATCCATTTAAATGAAATGTTAACCACCTAAATTTATCACCCTATTTTCAATTAATCTTTTATCATTCATATATATTATATTATTCATAAAATAATAAAAACAGTATCATAAATACTCTGAGATGTTATTATGATTATTAAACAACCATTAATAACTCTATTTCCATCAAATGGGTTGCGAAAGTATCATATGTTCATATGCACGACTTACAATATTTACATATCAATATAATTTATTTCTCAAAACCATATTTAATCTATGGGTATTTTGGTGGGTTAAATATTTACATATAATAATTCTGATATAATTATAAATTTGGAATGATAATATCTTGTATACATTCATAAATTATGAACCATTGAAAAATTATAATTTCACTCATGCATACGTATGGAGTACCACCAAAACCATGCAATATAGTTATTTTTCATTATCATTTAATTTAGACAATAAAAATGGTGAATTTAGTTAGTAGATATAATATATATATATGGTATAATAATTATTTTAGAATTCTCATTTATTATTTACCTTTCATTCATTGCATCTGATGAAAAATGAAAACCTTGTTAATGATTACCCTCAACCAACCATCTCTATGAATGGTATTATGTTTTTTACAATCTATAATTTTTTGGATGAGTCTAAATATTTATATAATGAATATTTATGATAAATATATAATTATAAAAATTTTGGAGATTAAGGATTAATGATCATTCTACAAGGACCTAATACATAGAAGAATAACATACATAAAAAATGAAACTGATATCACATTAATTAGCAATTTTAATAAAGAAGAATGAAAAATGGGAGAAAATCTGTCAAAAGTAAATAATATATGTTATTTTATATATAAATAGGGTATAATAATTTATGTTATATAAATATATAATTACTAAAAAACAGGTTCTATTGTGTGTGAAGGAACGAAGACCTACGGTAATGGATTTTTGTCTCACTTTTATTTCTATGAAAAACAAGATTTATACACAACTTGTTTCTTTTTTTCTATTGTATAAACTAAAAATTCAAGAACGATATGTTTTCAACATTTAATAAAAATTTAATTTTACCATATATATTTAAATTATTCAATGAGGCGTATGATCTAAAATATACCAATGTCGAAAGAATTTTTTGTTACAATCTCATTGTTTATTGGGATAGATTATTATTACATTTTCAAAGATAAAATATTTAGATATTCCTGTTGAACTTTTTTTAATTTTTTTATAATATGGTTATATCATGAAAATAAAATTTCCTTAATTTTTTTCACCTTAGGTTCTCAGGAGACCAATAATCTATATTTTAATGAAATTCATGTTTTTTGTCTCTTTTTCTAAAAATCTCTTTTCTTATATATCCATGTTTTCCATAAAAATGTGTTCAAAAGGATTTTAACTATTTTAGTATGATTTCTAAAGTTATTTTTACCATTTTTTAAATTTCATAAAATAGTTCAAAATAATTCATCTTGTTATTTTCTAAAACAGGTATTTTATTAAAATAATAAAATGAATTTGTACATAGTTACTTACATTACATGATTACAATTTAATACAACCATGAATGGAAAATTATTTCAATATTCCTTTATAAGATTCCATGGCTAATTAAAATAAAATTTTGTAGATAATATTTTTTAAATTTTTTCATTAATGAGGTGATTAAAAAAAATAGTATTTTTCCCTAATAAAGTTTTCATGACATTTTAATAATATTTATATTCATCAAGGAAAAAATATTTTATTTAACTTATTATTTACTTGTTATATGATCCATGTATATCATAATAATTTTTTCTTTTAAATTTTTATGATATTGATTATATTTTTATGTAAATTTTTCTTTTACCATGGTTTATGCGATGATGAAATTTTCAAATTATTATGAATAGAGTTCATTTTTAATGGGTTGTGATTTGATAAAATGTTTATGCAACCAATTTATTTCATTTGGTTTCAAATATTATAAAATTATTATCATTTCATGGAACACACTTTTATGATTTTCATTATATGATGGATGGTACCTATATCCCCCTCAAATTCATTAGCTAATGATTGATATATCATGAGATAAACATGACATGAATGGGGGAGAACCCAAATTGATAAATTAATTTTTAAACGATGATAGTATTTTATGTGAAACATTACTAATATGATAGTTAATGGAATAAAATATATCTATTATGATATCTAGGGTAGTACGACACAACTTGAAGGGAAAATATTTTTTCTGCATGTGTGTATTCCATAAACATATGCCTTATTCTAAAGATATGTTCTTGTAGACCATGGTCTATTATTTTTTTGGGATTATTTTATTATAAACTCTATATATTTGTTCCATGACACAATAATATGATCTATGATATATTGGGTAATATTTTCCATTATTATGCTTAGGTTTTCATACCCTTAATTTAATTTTATTGTCATGTTATCATTGATATCTCCCTTTTTTACCCTTACGAAGCACATGATCTCATCCTTTATTGTGATTCCATTCTCATGGTTATAACGAAATGTCTATGAATGAAATTATTTATATGTTTTCTAGTTATGAACAACATAGTGGGAGACGATGTAGCTATTTTATGTGCCAGTTGATTATACACCAATATTTACAAAGGTATTATACCTATATAGTTTTAGAAGGGATTGTTATATTATGTAATGAATATTCATCTTTTAGGATTAGATATCTATGTATGAAAATTATTTAAAGATATAAGAAATTTTGGTAGATATTAAATATAAAATCAAAGGAGATGTGTTTTATAATTGTTTGAGGATATGTCCTTTTATATGTGAACATGATAGATTTCCATTAAATATTCAGTTAATTGAAGTGTAATATTGGAATAAAAGGGTAGTTATGGGATAAAATTTGGTTGGAATTGTACTATTGATTAAAAAAATAATAAATGATTTCTCAAATATCAATATTTAAAATTAATTATTAAAAATCTATTCCATGATCATTTACTCTCATTACATGATTTTACGTTACTTAATTATTGAATATGAAAATTAATTCTCTTTCAAAAATACTATATAACTCATAATTCAATGTTTTGATATAATGAATCTAAATTTGTATAATGTTTAATAAAATTAAATATCTAAATATAATAAATTTATCGTTAAACGTAAAACATAAACTCTATTATAAAATCTAGTTTTTTAGATAAATAAATTTTTAAATACTAAATGATTTAAATAGTTTTTATTATTAAATAATGATCATTAGATGAACATTGATATGTATATATATATTATTTCAATAAAAATATTCCATAAAATTTATGAGTTTTATTTACTAAAAAAACCAATAGGTAGTGATTTTTTTTGAAAAATATCCCTGTTAACATTAAAGGATTTTAATATTTATTATAAATTAAGAATAGTCTACAAAAAAATCATATATTTTACTAATACGTTGGTTTTAAAATGATTGATAGAATTTTGTAAATATATTTAATTAAAATTAATCGTTCTATGTGAATTTTGTAACAAAATATATAATATAAAAATTAATTTTTAAAAGATATATTATTTTTATCAATGAAATTGTTATTTTGAAGTATTATTAATTTAATAAGAATAATATTTATTAAATTTTATATGTTATTAACATAAGTTAATTAAAATTTAACAATATCAATATGCACATTCAATATATGTATAACCAAATAGCATCTATCAAATGACTGTATAAACAATGACAATATCATTGTCGTATTATACATTTACACTCCAATATGCATCAATACATGATTTTTTTTAAACAATTCAACATATTATTTAATTTATTTATCATGTTTAACAGTACATTTTTTAAAACTTTTATTCATATGTAATCGATGGTAAGATAATCACGAAAAACATGATGAAAAATAAATAAATTTAATAAACTTTTTATTTTTTCTAAGGTTTTATTACTCTATTTATTTTTTATAATTCTGCTTCATATTTGTAGGCCCAAAATGTATTATTATTTATCATAGTTTATAATATTTTATTTGGATTTTTCTATATTTTCTCATCATAGATTGGTGTTGTGAGTGGAACTATTTATTAAACATATTCATTGAAAAAAATGCAGGGGTTCGTAAATGGATATTGATCATAACTCACCCTACCTTTTGTTTCGTAGAATATATATCTATAAATTAATTGTGTTATCGAGGAATAATATTTCTAGTATACAATCCTACCTTCCTACCTCCATGTTAAATGAAATTAAAATTGTGCTTATGATTATGGAAAATATTATATGAATTTCCTCTACCAACCTGACCCAACACTAATGTTTCATATTATCATTAACATTATCGTTATAGAAATGATACATATAGATACTATAGTTAATGGGTCACCACATTTATCATTAAATTGTAATGTAATCCACACCGACATCCATTGTCATATGGGATATAAAAATATGTTTTCCCTTTCTACTAATGAAATATTATCTCTCATAATTTATTATATATATGAATCATAGGATACCTAATACAAATATTTATTAGAATAGAAATCTATACTAATAAACCAAAATCCCCAATAATATAGGTCGTTATCATCGTTATTTTACTTTTACCAATATCGATTACCCTAATAAAAATTCAACATTATTCCTTGTTAAAACCATGTTGAAGAATGCCACCATTGAAAACACATAATCATACAGTCTCAATAAAGATTGACCAATATATTATTAAATCTCAAGTCACAACCCCTAAATGAATTCTTGGGAAATAAACACTAAATTTAGTAGAAACAATGATTGATATAATTTTAATCATATGAAATATATACTTCATATTCCTATATAAAATAATATGCCATTTGGATAACAAATATTTCTTGGTTATGATCCAATATAATATTATATTTCAATACATCTAGTAAAATTAATCTCAAAACTATACCCACATAATTAGAGAAACCTCTTTATCTCTAAGGATTGAAATCAAATACTATCATGGTACTTAATTTATTAATCTTATCAATAATGGAATCTTATTATCCTTAACTACTCAAGTAATTATTAAATATACTTCAACTGACTCCAACCACTTATCACTTTTTAAAAAATCTATCATTTCATACATCAATATATTATATAATTTTAATTCAAAAATGTCGAATCTGTATACACCCATAACACCAGTCCTCTTATCTCACAAGTAACAAAAGGTGCTTCATGTACTCTATCGTTCTCAAACTCATTATTTCAATTCAACTGTGAGATAATTATTTTGATAAATTAAAACATCAACCTAAATAAATTATATTTGTTTTTATATTTATAGTATCTAAATCCCAATAAAAAAATTACATTTCTTAAATAATCATCAAGACATGATACTATATGATACATGAACAAAATTAAGTATAACTAATTTATATATAATATAACATTCCTCTAGAAATGATAAATTTTCAATCAAAGTAAATTCTTAACCATAGAGGATCCTATAGTATCCCTTTTCACTTTCACTAGCCTATATTTAATTCTATTTTAATAATATAAAAGTGCCTTATCATCCCATGTAATTAACATGAGTGTATAGTAAAAACTGTATCATAACAATATTCATCCAATACTATATTATTGTTACTTGATCCAACTAGTTTCCCTTTTGGAAATATTTTAATTGATTGTGACCCACGATTCATTCCACAGATAGTATTAATGATGAGTACTCCCAATAAGGGTTTTAAAACATGTATATTCAATTGTATTACATTTTATTTAATTTAAATATATAACAATTAAATCCTTATTAAACAATTAAATCATATATAAAATCTTAAAAATACATGTGTTTTGGTATATTAAAAAACACTATAAACTAGAGGGAAAAAAATATCCACCAACACAATGAAAGTTATAATCACATGAATCCTCATTATACTTGTTATATCCTCATTTATAAACATTAATTTATTTTAACTCTATCATCCACATGGTCTTATTTGTATTGAAGGAATTATAATAGTGTAAGGGTAACCATAAAAATAATATATTTTGGATAGTCTCTTGAAACAATTATTTTTCTTTTAGAACTAGGAATACTAATGCATATTCAAACGTTATATATATATATATATATATTTTAATTTAATCACAGGATATATGGTAAAAAAATAATCCATGATATATAACATCATATAACATTCACATGTACTTTATCATAATTACAAAAAAAATCATTTACATCAATATCGTCCATATTCCATCAACTATATTAATATAAACACCTTACATAATTCATATTATTGGATTATACACAACATAATTATGGAATAAATATGACTATAAAAATCATTATCCAGTTCAAAAAATATAAAAAAAATGAAATCACATGATGCTTAAACAACTTTAATAACAATAACAATTTTACACTCGTAAAGCTGCATCATTAAAAAATTTATACACATTGGGAAAAATCATGATTAAGTGTTTATGCTATCCATGTATATTTCACTAGACATTAGGAATAAAAAATCGTTTTAAACCACATCCATGTAATGTGAAATATTTAATAAAGAATTCATAATAAACATATAAGTATATTATAAAAAAATAAGTATAACACATCATTAATAATAATGAGATACAATATTTTACACCATATCAATCCTAATAAAATCTTCCCACACCTAGATCAAAATACTTTTTTATTATATGATGTTAATTTATATTACATGAAAATATAATCATACGATATGCACATATGTGATTCAGTATATCTTTATGAATAATTTAATGTCAAAATTTATTTTTCAACATTTTCTCTGCACCCATCCAACAATTCACATTTACACCACAGATTATGAAAGCAATAGAGGATTGTTTATTTACTCCAAAATTATTTATAGTGTACATTAGATATTTATGTAATCTTAAATTAAAATATAAAATCATTGAAAAACCCAAAAATAAGGAAAATTTTATTGAGTGGAATAAACCCATATGCTGATGTAACCCGACATTATGCGTAATTAGCATAAATAAGGGGGGGGAAATATAAAATGAATGTAAGATATTTATTTTAAGAGAATATATTAAAGGATTTGGAACATCCAACTTACCACTTATCATAACCATTATATACATCCCAATATAGAAACTAGATTATCTAGTGTTTCCACTATTGTGTAGAGTGGATCCTATGTAGTTTGGCAAGAACATATTATAAAAGAAATTGAATGAAGAATAAAAATACAAATTGATAATATGGATTTATTCAAAAAAATTATCCCATACCACATTCATCAATATACATCTAATAATTTTTTGGATATCAATTTTAAGGTTTTGGTTAGAATAATCTAATGATTCAACAATAACAAGAACTAATAAATTCCAAATTTGATAGCATAGATAACACTACATCAATAAACATTAATAAATTTTTTATCAAAAAATTATTATTTAAAGTTATACCCCCAATGAAATAATTAATGTACCACTCATAAGGATTAATAAATTTGAATTCTATAAATATTGGTACCATAATGAAATCATCATGGAGGAGGAGATTTGTGAAATATATAAATGTATCATCAAGTATCATGTAAAGACATTTCATTTCATATTTAGTTATTTCTTATGAGAATAACTCCATATCTATTGTTCCTTTATCTAGTTTCAAATAAATTCTATATTGTTCTTCTCATTTTAATTAATCCACCAAGGAGAAAAAAAAAATTATTATAATTTCATCATATTATAAATTTCTAAAGGGAAGTAGAAGTCAACCTATAACTATACATATTTGTTTTCATCCATCATATAATATTTTATGGTAGAGGTATCATATGAAAGTTTCATCTCTATAAAAGGAATAGTTAAATATGCTTTCTTCTAGTCTAGGATTGGATTTTACTCATCCTTCAGTACCTTTATAATTGAATGGACAAAATTCCTTGCGTAAATAAACATAGAGACTGAACTCATCACCATAGGATTTTTTAGGGAAATGTAGATTTTATAATTTTCATATTTATTCCTATTTAAAAATAAATAATTACCAGATTAAAATCCAATATTAATTCATTAATTTTACCATGATAAATAATAATCATTAACTCTTGAATCCTATTTATATTGTAATGAGACCTAACTATATACTTCTATTTAGACACAATTCATAGGATATTTCTATTCTATATTCAAACCCTTGGATTCCATTGGGGTTCTTGTTTATAATACATTCTTTCAAATTTTTTCCTTCTTATTTCATACATTTTTTAATAATAATTTTCTATTTGAATCCATATATTTAACTTCTATGTGATCTAATTTGATATATACCTTAATTCCAGATGATTACCAAGCTAAATAAGACCATGATTCAGTTTCATGAGTGAATGAGTTGTCGTAGAAGTTCCTCCTAAATATGGTTCAATTTTTTTCCAAAAATATTGAATTTGATATATAGTTTTCTTGTAAAATATAAAAATATATCTATTAAATAATTTCAATATGTTAAAAAATCTACCTAAAATACAGTCACACTACCTCTAGAATGAAAGGGTTACTCTCTTTGATTATCAACTGTATAATTCAATTTTTTTAGGATACTTGTTAAAATGTTACCATTATTAAGAAACAATAGAATATATTCTATACTCTTTATAAGTTAAAGATAACTTCATATCCCAATGAATTTAAATATAATATAAATATGAAATAAATTTCACAATGATTGGAAATTATTAATGTTTAGCTAATTATTATACCATAATCATATATTAAAACATGATCACGATTGAAATATATTGTTAAATATAGAATGGAATAATAATTATTGTATATAAGCCATGAAATATGGACATGTGATTTGAAATTACCAATCATATATCGTAAAACTTTTATGGTTAAATGAGCTAATAAAAATGATCTATAGAGAAAAATCCTAGATATATAAAATAAATATTTAGAATTTCCTAAAAACCTATCATAAAAAATATATTTTGAATCAAAATTTATGTACATGGAATCCTCATATTGTGATCACATCCATATATCACCAACATGTATGTTGTTTGAATATGTCAGAATGATCACACATTATGTTTGGGAATGAACCAAGAAGTCTCAGACATAAATCTGTGAGTGTAATACACAATATATGTCACATTAGAATGTTCGGAAATTCCAAAAAAATGATAACACGTTATGTTTTTGTAATAAACTAAAATGGATAAAACTTTATATTCTGATTGTAATCTCTGTTATAGTACCCAATATTTTGGGGGTAAATCCATGTATGACCACACGTTATTATCTCATGATATGTAAAACCTAAACTAATTAATTAGACGATTTATAAGACCACACCAATCACTCATCCCTACTAATGTGTGGATATTTAAAATAATCATCTATCACATCATTAATAATCCATTGAAATAAAAATGGGTTTTACAAAAATTTAAAATGGTATTACCAAAATTTATATCAAGAATATTAATAGTTTATATAAATAATTAAATATCCCTAAAATTTTATTTCAAAATAACATTTAGATTTATATTTATGAAAATTAATTTCCAAGAAAATAAATCATTCATAGATAATGAGGAAAATGTTCACTAGATAATAAAAATGTTTTATTATATTATTTTAAAATAATTTTTTATAGATCAAATTATAATTCCATTTTCAAAATTTGATTTTAAAACTTATAAATTATAAAATTATATTTATTAATGGAAATTTTTTTAATATTAAACAGTTTTTACAAAAATTGTTTAGTGAAATATAAAAAACAATTATTAATGGAAAACCATTTTAATATTATAAAAACAATCTATTGATAACACATATCATGATATGGTTAAATAAAACCTCCATATGAAAAGTGAAAAATGAAAATTTTTCCATCCCATAAGATCAAAAATAATTTATTTCTCAAATAAAAATGATACTATTAGATGAATTTATTTACATGTATAGGAATTATAAAAAGTAATATTGGAATAGATTGTAATTATTCAGAACAATTTAATGTTTTCATGGAAAAACAAATTCATCTAAACAATTATCTGAATAAAAACAATCTTTTTATACCTATAAAAAGACAATTTTTAAATATATATTCCAAGGGATTAAAAAAATAATAAATATGGTTAAAATTTTCATGATGTGACATTATAACTCAGATAAAGAGTGATTTATTAGACAAAATCCATAAATAAATTCTTTTAATAAACATAAAATCCCATGAAAAGTATAAAATGATATTAATATTTAAATCCCATTGATTTTATGAAACGTTAAAATAAAAAAAATTACAAATGATATATAAAAAACCAAAAGTGAACAAATATTTAATATATTTCCTATCTTAATTAATGAAAAATGAATTGTAAAAGACAATTTGTTTAATCTCACATATATGATTGTGCTATGACCTCCAAAATGAAAAATTAACTATATTAATCACATATTTCAGAAACATATCTATATGAGTAATATTATATATACACAATTAAGTATATTTTTTTAAAAATATATTAGTTTATTTTATTATATTTTGATAAAAAGATATTAATAGCTTAGATTGTTGGTTTATTATTAATTTCAGAATAGAGGTGTTGATTCTTCTTTATAGATTCAAATTATGATGTTGGAAGACAATAATTGGTTTAATAATAGGTTTTTTAATGATTAATAAAATTTTAATTTAATTATACATGTTTTTTAAATTTATTAGTGTTTAAAAAGTTGGTAACATGGTTGTTGAAGTAATTTAAAATTAAAAAATGGTCTATAATAACAATAAATTTAATATAAGTATATAGTTTATACAACTATAACCAATATATTCATTTAAAATTAATGTCTAATATCACCACTAGTTATGTTTCCATAATCATCAAGAATATAAAATGTTATCATTATTATTGTAGGTGGTTAAACAAACCCAAACTAGAACAACCTATAATCTTCGAGTGTGTGTGGTTTAGAAAGTGATTGATTTCAAATAATATAATTATCACAGAAGATTAATTATATTATTTTAATGTGGGGAATAATATTAAAATCCATTTTAAAGAAAAATAATAGTCTATGTGAATGAAATATATTACTTTAATAAAGGTGGTTGTGCACACATACAAACTAGTGACATCTTTTCTAACATTAAAAATAAGGGAGTTCTAAATATGCTTAAATTTTCATAAAATTAATAATTTTCTAAATATATTTATTTTTAAATATATATAACCTATTAAATGTTATTTTTGTTTGGTTATGTAAAAAAATAAAATACCCTATGGTGGTTTTAGACCACACATTAGATAAGTGACATATTCATTTTTCCCGATGGTTGGGAGGTGGGAAAAAATAAATATTTCATAAGTATAATAATTTTTATATTTATTATCAGAAACTATGTTATCATTAATTAAACTATTTTATTCAGTTGAGGTTGTATGGGAAGAAAATAATATGAAAATCATGGCTGATAACATCAATTTTTTCTTGTATGTATTCTCATAGGTAACAAATTTAAGGCCCTAACATGGTCTTTTAGAAAAAACAATGATCATTATATATAGAGGGAAAACTAGGGGTATAATATGTATATTATTTTATATTTATTTTTTTAATAGACTTATGAAATTTGATAAATTAAAAACGTTTATAAGAGAAGAAAATTCATTTTTTGTAAATATATATGACTTTTTCATAGATGGATTGAATCTTTAATGGGACAACAAATCCAAAATGGGGGAAATAACAACGTTTTGGGTCATACAAATTCAATATATACACCTAAATTCATTTTAACACATTTTTTATCATTTTTTTCATGCCATTTTTCTATATATTTTTATATTTTACCAATTATATTTTTTTCCTTTGAAACTAGTTTTTAACCAAGTAATTTGTATTATATTAAAAATATATAGTAACCCATCTTAAAAATATTATTTTACTAAATATTTTTTTCATCCATTTAATTTAATTAATTTCTTTAAAAAGTGATACTTTTGATATAAATTAATACGTTAAATATACATAAGAATAACTATGTAGAAAAATTTCTTTTCACTATTAAGTCTTCTTAATCTTATATTACATTAAATACCAATTAAATGTTTGATAATGTATATCTGTGTGTGTATATATATATATATATATTTTTTTTTTGCATGTCTATGTGTGAGAATCATATGAATTTTATTATTTAAATATTTTAATTTTTTTATTAGATAAAAATTACAGTACACTAATAAAATAATTCATTGAAATAACCCTCTCACCATTATCATGGCCATTAACTTTTGTTGTAGTAATCATAATTTAATTCCAGAAATGAAATCATCCTTATAAAATAATATGAACATTCTGACCTAAAATGCAAATTCTTTTTTTCTAGATTTCATTTCTACATTTGATGAAAGACAATTTTTAATATTACTGAATTTAGATTATAGAATAAAATATCACTAAAGTTTCAAAAATGATAAGCATGAGTTTATAAATTTATCATAGTAATTGAAAATTATGTATTTCATTTAAATATATATATATAACTATTAAAATGGTTTCAAAATATATTAATGAATTATTATATTATGATAATGTGATAATATTGTTATTATTTGAAAAATACATATTTTTAAACTATTAACCACAAAATAAATTATTTGACAATAATCAAACAAATTAGGAACATGATACAGTTTATATAATAGAAATAAAACTTATGTTAATTTCTACATATTCCTACTATACAATTTTAAATTAATGTATTTTAAAAAAATATTAATAATTTAATGGAATCTCTATATAATAAAAAATATCACTTATTAAAAATATATCTATTATAATTCTAATTTTCAATCAGTTAATAATTATACGAGGATTAATATTATAAAAATATTATATATATTTAATTTAGTTTCCTATAATAATTTGCAAATTGAATTTAATAAGATAATATATTTCATTAATAATGATTTTATTATTTATTTATCCATGTTATTTAGTTTCATCAACGCATTCTGTGATTTCATAGAACCACAATGCTAGAATTTTTTATAAAACAAATAATTTACAAATATGATTTGATACGAAATATATATGACTAGAAATACTTTTACCTTGATTACATCACATAATGAAAATTTTACAATACATACATTCCCTAGAGCTTTTAGGACTGTAGAATTGGAAAATTAAGACTGAACATTAAGTAATAAAGTCTTTATCTACTTCAAATAATTGATAATTTTCCCACTATAATAGAAACTACTTAATCCACATTAACTATTAATAATTTCCAAAAAAGTATACAAACACTATAATTTCTTCATGAGATAAGATGTGTTATAGATTCATTCCTAAATACAGGGAAAGTAAAAATAAAATGGGTGAGCTCAAAAAATATATATGGTAATATATATGTCATAAGCTAGGATAGAATATATTATATTGTTAGAATAAATTGCAGTCAAATAATAATATATAACAGATCAAATGATCTTAAAATAAATCAATGTGTGACATAAAAATATTAATAATCACATGGATACTGATAGCCAAATTCGTTTTTTTTTGAAACACATAATAAAAAATCCATCCATGCCTCAATCCAGATATCAGTCGTGATTAGATGTTTGTATCCTAGACAGAATCCAATTCATCAAGGCCATGCACATTAAATCAAGAATTTACTAGCTACGTATACACATCAAACCCAAACATTTTTTCTTTGGATACAAACTCATGCATCGAGCGACAACATAATACCATCCCCATCCATCCTGTAAATACCTCCCTCCTCATAGTATTGAGTTAAGGAAGTTGCGTTAATTGGCCTTAAAAGACATCTCAAAGGAACTAATGGGTAGAAATAAATGCCCATGACTTCATGAATATTGCGGGAGAAGATTCCAAATTGAATGAAAACACCCAGCCAAGCGTGCCAATATGAATATAACTACATAATTTATGAATAAAAGTTTTCACTATTAAACATTAACAATTGAAAAATATAAACAAAAATATTCTTCTATAATAAGTATACAAAGAGGAAAACTAAAAAATTAAACCAATGAAGCTGTGACATAACTCCACAACTCAATAGAACGTCAATGATCCAGGCACCAAAATACATCCAAAGCATCATGATGTACCTCAAACGAAATTAAATTCCTTACCTTTGACTGTGTCCCAGAATACTACTTTTTCCAAAGCACCAATGTCCCAATGAAGGTGGTGTGTAATAATACATAACATGTTTTCCCCAAATGACATTCCTATAGATTCCTCTAGGATACAGATTTTAGAATATATATATAATATCATTTATATAGGGCCATAAAATAGTTTAACAATTAATAACAATACAAACTAATCTATTCCCAAATAAATTCACCAAAATCAACATAATTGCCAAGAAAGCAACCTAAAAAATCATTAAAAATTTATTGTTGTCATAACCCATGTATTTTAGTGTGTCCGCACACTTACCCTTAAAATACATTATCTTTTCACAATAGTTAGGTGGTACCATTTACGGTGGAACATCACATCCAACCCTATCGCATTTTTATTGTGGTATATAATGCCTACATTCCAATCCTGGATGGTGGTCCTTCACACTAACTATCCTTCTCATCCAAATCATTATAATACTACATAATCCAAAAATCATAAGGATCAATATTTAACGAAACCAAATCAACACAAAATGAAGAATCCAAAAAACCCTTTATGAGACTCAACAATTTCTACATAAGCCATAACCATTTAAATAAAACCAAAACTTATTGAAAAAAAAATTAAAACACATCTGTCACTACCCGCCTTCACCAAAAGGAGGGAAGGGTGAGCAGATTTCCAGGCCCTTCCTTCTTTAAGTTGAAGGAGAGATAATGACCCACGAGACCCGCCTTCAATAGGTCCCGGAGTGGCGACTAGCACCAAGGGTATAGAAATTTCTCATAACTGGAAGGCATTACCCCTTTTTGTTTTATAAGATCGGGAGATAAGATGATGAAACTCAAAAACACAAAGGTAAAAGAAACGTAAAGCCAAAAGTAAACCATCCCTACATGCATGTTCCAAAAGTAAAAGCCACGATGTAAAAATGGTGACTACAAAGGTAAGTAACAAAGAAGAAAAGCATCAACTGCAAATACCACAAAGGTCCGAGGTAGTATGGTCCTGCATGATCCCCGAAGTCCGCCTGGAAACCAGAAAGTAGTTTTATATACGTAGGGAGAGCACACAAGTACACTCAGTAGGTAAAACCAAAGACTCTCATGCACAAGTGGGGGAACGTACTAATGTCCCGTGAGAAAAAGGAGTAAACCAAACACCTATCAAGGTAAATTATCCACCCAAGCCTCACCAAGGCACACTCCCCAAATAACTCAAGTAAAGTAATATATATAATCATAGCACATAGATGTTTGGGTACCCCGCACCACTTTCCCTCTAGTTATTGAGACATCCTATGCATCGGACCAATCCCTCCATTCTCACCGCAGTCCCACTGCCACACCCGCCCACACACACCTGTGCCACAACCACACACTGTCCCACTGCCGAATCCCGCCCGCAAATACCTGTGCCACAACTATCACATGTAATCATGTCTACAAACACCTAGGCCAGAACAACCACCACCACACCCAAAGACTCCTGGGCTAGAAAATCCACTGCCACACTCAAAGACACCTGGGCCTCATCCTGAAGACACATGGGAAACCGCCTGCCGCACACACCTAGGAAACCACCACACTATCCCGCCCAAAGGTTCTTGGGATAATAATTGACCTCAGGCCGTCAGAGCATGCCTGAAGATACAAGTTCTATCTGAGAAAGGGAGATGAAAAGGAGCTAATAAACAGCCACTAATAATAGTGTTGGGAAAAACACCCTCCCCCATGAAATGGGGGTGTTCTGCACTAAGTACTCAACTTGGGTGGGGCACGAATAAGAAACAGAAAACTAAAAATATATCCATAGGTAACAAGAACTCACCCCAAGTTATATTTTTCTTCAGTCAGCCTACAAATCACAACAGCACTCAAGTCCGAGTTACAAATCTCGCCAATAAAACTATTTTGTCCCATTCTTGTTTTTATGTTCAGTAACAATGTTCAAATAAGTTTATGCACTACTGGGCAACAAACACCATAAGAACAACCAAGGAAAAGAAACCATCCAAATGTTAATTTAAGTATCCATACCCGGTTCTCTTGTAAAGTCACAACAACAAGGAAAAGTGAGAACCCTCGAAGTCCTGGAACCAGACAACCCCGATACACTGCCCCGTGTCCCCTCCCCCAAAATGTTTTTTCATCAACAGAGGATCCCACCCCGATTCATGATATAAAAAAGGTAACCACCCGGTCTCAAAACTCGCAAACACTGAATCCATAACAACAGGGGATCCCATCCCCAATTTCACAACCACTGACACTAGGCATGGCCATGCCTGTATTTTCAGATTTATAAGATTTAACACACTCTACGATTTCAAATTACATGTGTTTTTATAGGGAGTTATCACAGAAGGGATGATCCTGGTGATTTCAATTTATTCAGCCGAGTATACATGATTAAAAAATTTAATTTTCACAGCAGAAGTTTATAATTACAAAAAAAATTCATCTAAAACATCACGAGGGGTTCATTAGTGCACAGACAACGACCACCAACGACCTTGATTTCAGAATGCGTAAGCCATCACAACTCAGAAAGATGATTTTAATATAACAACATCAACTATCACATCCCCCCCTTCATTCATTATAGGATTCATTCATTATCTTTAATTAGGTCTGGTTTATCCAATTCTACAGAATCAAAAGCACGCCCACCCCGTATGATACACAAAGGAGATAGGAAAAGGAGAAATTTCATACCTATTGATCGACGATCGATGCTTAGGCTGGGCGCATAACTTCACGGATAGCGATGCGGCTCGACAGAATGAAAAAAAAATTGTCTCATCTATCAATGCTCAGGCCAGGTGTGGAACTTTACGCATAACAATGCGGCTCGCCCGATGCACCAGTAGCTGTTCCTAAAAAACCGCGATCGAGGTAAGAAGAAACCATTGCTAACCCTTAGTTTATAAGAGCCACGGATGGTTGAGATGAGAACGCCAAACTGCGTAAGGAATGGGGGTCGTGGGTTGACCACACATTTGGGTAGTTACACACGATTATATTAAAGTGTTATTTAATATCCCCAATCAGGGAGGTTTCAAGAATTAATCATGGTCCTTAAGTGGTTTTAAAAACAGTAAAAGAATTAATTTGCATCAAAACTTACGTTGTGGGAGCAGAAAAGTCAGGTACTTGGTGAGGGGACACGGTGCCACCGTCATGGTGTCACCCTCACGGTGTCACCCTCACGGTACCACCGTCACGGTTCCACTATCACGGTGTCACCCTCACGGTACCACCCTCACGGTTCCACGGTCATGGTTCCACCGTCACGGTGTCACCGTCATGGTCTCACCCTCACGGTGCCACCGTCACGGTGCCACTGTTTTGGTGGAGCCTCACTTTTGGCAATGTAATGGGCCAAGAGGGTCCGATCCATTACATTAGATACCTCTTAAACCATTATCGTCCTCGAGAATCAAATCAAACCAAGAAGGAAATAGAGGGTCTGAACAACCACCTCGAAACATACCTCTTAGAAGTGATCCCATGCTAACTAAAAACACTTCCCTGACATGAACCATGCAACATACTATTCCAAACTTCCTAGGCATGTGGGTTAGAGAGTCTCCTCCCCCATGTCAAGATATTATCCTCTTTGGGCGGCATTGACCCGCCCGCACGTGTTTAATCGCATCCACCTTAATGCATCCTGATTAGGGGGCGGGTTCTCTCCTCGCCCATAGTAAGGGATTTTCACACACATTCAGAGGAAAGAAAACTAGTACATTTCATATCCAAAAAGAAAAAACATTCTACCAAAATAGGTACAAAAAAGAACAAAACTAAAAATAACTCGGGGTACTGGGTACGCATCTGTGCTTCCCTCTCCCACATACTCTCCTCAAGCCCACCATGTCTCCACAACACATGAACCAAGGGAATGGTTTTCCCATGAAGAACCTTCTACATGCGATCCTCGATCATCACTGGTCTCTCCAAAAAGGTCACGTCGTCCTCGATGTCTAGCTCAACCCAATCAAGGACGTGTGAATCATCGTGCAGATACTGACGAAGTAGGGACACATGAAAGACATCATGTATCCTCAGTAGCAGTGGTGGTAACGCTATCTGATAAGACACTTCGCCGACCCACCAGAACACTTCGAAGGGTCCGATAAACCTGGGATAATGCTTACTCCCCTTGTCAAACCTCCACTTCCCATGTCGAGGGGAGACCTTCAAGAACACATGGTCTCCAACCTCAAACTCCAAGGGCCTCCTCCTGGTATTGGCATATGACTTCTATTGTTCCTGGGACACCTTCATCCTGTCCTGTATAAGCTGAACCTTCTCTGTCGTGCTCTGCACCACCTCCGGGCCAAGGATGCCTGCCTCTCCCACTTCGGCCCAACACATAGGTGAACGGTAGGGCCTCCCGTAGAAGGATTCAAACGGGGCCATACCGATGGTAGAGTGATAGCTATTATTGTAGGTGAACTCTACCAGGGGAAAGTGTCGCACCCATGATCCTCCTGAGTCCAGAACACAAGATCATAGCATATCCTCCATGGTCTGGATGGTGCGCTCTGTTTTTCCATCTATCTGGGGTTGGAAAGCAGTGCTAAGGTGAAACTGTATGCCGAAAGCATGCTGCAATCCTTTCCAGACCCGTGAGGTAAACTGTGCATCCCTATCCGAGACTATAGACCTCGTAACTCCATGCAACTACTGCACCACCTCATCCACGTAATTTTGTTCCAAAGCATCCACAATAATCGACTCCCTGATCGCCAAAAAGTGGGCTGATTTTTTTAACCGGTCCACTGCCACCTAGATGGCGTCGTTTTCCCCTTGGACCTTGGGATGTCCCGTGATGAAATCCATCGAGATTTAATCCCACTTCCACTCGGAGACATCTAGAGACTGCAGTAGGCTGCCTGGAACTCGGTGTTCAGCCTCCACTTGCTGACACACTAAGACCTTGGCCACAAACTCTCCCACTGCTCGCTTCACTCTGGGCCACCAAAACTGTCTCTTCAGTCCCTGGTACATCTTGGAAACTCCTGGGTGTACCGCCAGGGGTGAGTTGTGGAACTCACTGAGAACCTTGTCGTGCATCACTCCTAGAACAAAAAACCTTTCCTAGAAAAGAATCTGGTTCTGTCCATCCTCTGTCCATCCTTCCGGAGCATTGCCCTGGTCAACTCAGTCACGCATCACTTCGCACTCTGGGTCTCCCCACTTAGACTCCTCCACTTGCTGAAACAGAGATGACTGCACTGTCATCTTATATAGGCAACCTCTACCACCATCCATCCTCACATCCGGGTGTAAGGCAGCCAACTCCTCCATCGATTTCTAGCCATATTTCGACTCTAGAACCACTTCCTTCTGTGTCCTCCTGCACAAGGCATCAACCATTACATTTCCCTTTCCCTTATTATAAGAGATCTCGAAGTCGTAATCATGGAGGAACTCCACCCATCTTCGTTGTCACAAGTTTTTGACCTGTTGAGAGAAGATATACATCAAGATTTTTTGATCCGTGAAGACCACAAAGCGTTCTCCAATGAGGTAGTACCGCCATAACTTTAGCGCAAAAACGACCGCTGCATGATCCAGGTCATGGGTGGCGTAATTCCGCTCATGGGGGCGTACCTGATTGGACCCATAAGAGATCACCCTTTGTCGCTGCATCAACACACATCCCAGGCCCTATCCTGAAGCATCACAGAACACCTCATAAGCCTCCCCTTCTTTTGGTAATCTCAGCACTGGGGCACTAACCAACTTCTCCTTCAGAAAGCTGACGACTCACTTGCACTGCTCACGACCCGCCTTCACCAAAAGGAGGGATGGGTTAGCAGATTTCCATGACCTTCCTTCTTTAAGTTGAAAGAGAGATAATAACCCCCCATGACCCACCTTCAATAGGTCCCGGAGTGGTGACTTGCACCAAGGGTATATAAATTTCTCACAAATGGAAGGCATTACCCATTTTTGTTTTATAAGATCAGGAGATAAGATGATGAAACTCAACAACACCAAGGTAAAAGAAAAGTAATGACAAAAGTAAACCATTCCCACATGCATGTTCCAAAAGTAAAAGCCACAAAGTACAAAAGCTGACTACAAAGGTAAGTACCAAAGACGAAAAAAGGCAGCTGCAACTGCCCCAAAGGTCTGAGCTAGTATGGTCTGGCGTGATCCCCGAAGACCTCCTGGAAACCTGAAAACAGTTTTATAAATGTAGGGTGAGCATAAAAGTACACTCAGTAGTGAAAACCAAAGACTCTCGTGCACAAGTGGGGAACATACTAATGTCTCGCGAGAAAAAGGAGTAAACCAAACACCAATCAATAAAAATTACCCACCCAAGCCTCACCAACGCACACTTCCCAAATAACGCAAGTCAAGTAATATATATAATCAGAGCACATCGATTTTTGGGTAACCCACGCCACATTCCCACTGGTTATTGATACATCCTACGCATCGGAGCAATCTCGCCATTCTCACCACAGTCCCACTGCCACACCCGCCCGCACACACCTGGGCCACAGCCACACACAGTCCCACTGCCGAATCCTGCCCGCAAATACATGGGCCACAACTATCACATGTAACCACGCCTGTAAACACCTAGTCCAGAACAACCACCACCACGCCCGAAGACACCTGGGCTAGAAAATCCACATCCACGCCTGAAGACACCTAGGCCCCATCCCGAAGACACGTGGGAAACCGCCTGCTGCACACACCTGGCCAACCACCACACTACCCCGCACGATGGTTCTTGGGATAATAATGGACCTCAGGCTGTCACACCCTACCCGACGATACTTGGGCTATCCAGGAAAGGGAGCATAAAAGGAGCAACTAACCAGCCACTAATAATAGTGTTGGGAAAAACACCCTCCCCCATGAAATGGGGGTGTTCAGCACTAAGTGCTGAACTTGGGTGGGTCGTGAATAAGAAACAAAAAACTAAAAATATATACATAGGTAACACGAACTCACCCCAAGTTAGGTTTTTCTTCAGACAGCCTACAGATCACAACAGCGCTCAAGTCCGAGTCACAACTCTCTCCAATAAAACCTATTTGTCTCATTCTTGTTTTGATGTTCAATAACAATGTTCAAATAAGTTTATGCACTACTGAGAAACTAACACCATAAGAACAAACAAGGAAAAGAAACCAGCCAAACGTTAATTTAAGTATCCATACCCGGTTCTCTTATAAAGTCACAACAACAAGGAAAATTGAGAACCCTTGAAGTCCAGGAACCAGACAACCCCGAGACACTGCCCCATGTCCCCTCCCCCAAAAAGGTTTTTCATCAATAGAGGATCCCACCCCGAATCGTGATATAAACAAGGTAGCCACCCTGTCTCAAAACTCACAAACACTGAATCCACAACAACAGGGGATCCCATCCCCAATTTCACAACCACTGACATAAGGAAGGGCCATAGTTGTATTTTCAGATTTATAAGATTTAACACACTCCTTGATTTCAAATTCCGTGTGTTTTAACCCGGAGTTATCACAGAAGGGTTGATCGTGGTACATTCAATTTATTCAGCCGGGTATACATGATTAACTAAGTTAATTTTCACAGTAGGAGTTTATAATTACAAAACAAGCCATCTAAAACATTACGAGGGGTTCATTAGTGCACAGATAACGACCACCAACGGCCTCAATTTTCAGAATGCGTAAGCCAACAAAACTCAGAAATATGATATTAATATAACAACATCAATAATCACAGCCCCCTTCATTCTTTACCTGATTCGTTCATTATCTTTAATTAGGTCTGGTTTATCCAATTCTACATAATCAAAAGCACGCCCACCCCACATGACACACAAAAGAGAGAGGCAAAGGAAAATGTCTCTACCTATTTATCGATGATCGATGCTTAGGACGGGGGCAGAACATCACAGATAGAGATGCAGCTCGCCTGAATGAAAAAAATCACATAATTTATCAACGCTCATGCCGGGAGCGGAACTTTATGCATAACGATGCGGCTCGCCCGATGCACCCAAATCTGTTTGTGAAAAGCCGCGATCGAGGAAAGAAGAAACCACAACTAGCCCTTAGTTTATAAGATCCGCTGATGGTTAAGATGAGAACGCCAAACCGCGTAAGGAGAGGGGGTCGTGGGTTGACCACGTGGTTGGGAAGTTACACATGATGATATTATGGGGTTATTTAATATACCTCATCGGGGAGGTTTCAGGAATTAATCACGAGGATTAAGTGGTTTTAAAAGGAGTAAAAGAATTAATTTACGTCAAAACATATGTTGCGGGAGTGGAAAAGTCAGGTACTCGGTGAGGGGACACAGTGCCACCATCACAGTGTCACCCTCATGGTGTCACCCTCACGGTGCAACCGTCAGGGTTCCACTGTCACGGTTCCACCATCACGGTGTCACCGTCATGGTCTCAGCCTCGCGGTTCCACCGTCATGGTTCCACCGTCACGGTGCCACTATTTTGGTGAAGCCTCACTTTTGGCAACGTAATGGGCTAGGAGGGTCCGGGCCATTACAACATCCATAAAAAATATTACATAAATAAAACAACCATTTTTCCGAAAACCAATATCACAATCCATATCCCAAAAAACCACCATTCCAATGATTTTATAATAATTATTTCATATTCCAACATCTAATACATTACACAGAAATAACCCTTTTTCCAAAATGCACAATTCATCATAAAATGGTGGTCAAAAAAGCTTCACACCTCCCAAACGTCATCAAGAAGATGTAAAAACCATTAATTTGATATTAAAATCTTTTATTTCTATAATAATAGAGAAAAAACTAAATCTTTGTACCATTGGATTTTGAAGAAATTGACCAATCCCCAATGACACAAAAAATATAGGTAAAAAATCCACAAACCCGAATTAGATTCCTTTCCCGAAAAACAATAAGCCCATATCACACCATTTTAGGCATAAAATACGCATGATCCAAATATAAATGATGTAGATCCTGAAAACCAAGATGGGGTGAGATTAAAATAAATCTAAAGAATACCAAGAAATATCCTTGATAAGAGATATAACGGAGGAGAATCGCCTATAACACACAATGGAATCCATTCAAATTTCCTCTGAAACTTGTTTGAGAGGCCTCCTAACCCTTAAGAAAAATGAATACTGGGTTTTGTTTTCTTGTTTCACGAAATGAGTGATTAAGTGAAAATACCTTGAGATCACATCTTTATAAAAACCCATTTTTAATGATGCACACAGCTAGATTCCATTGTTAGACAAACCATGAACAAACTATTCTACTGCTAATGTATTAAGGGTGCCCCCATGGTGTCCTCACACTATTAGAAATACATTCTGATGATCTTGTTAACACCCACAACCTTGAGTATCACTCATTACCAAGGATGGATGGATTTTTGGAAACCGTGCACCTTAACCGTGCATCCACCGCTTGGCCTATGCCACACTATGCATGGTTTCCTTGTTTTTTTTTCATAGTTTCCACTAATTATTATCAAACCTTTCTACAAATGAAAAGCTTCCAAAAATTACAAAATACGTTCCAAACACCCCCAATAATTACCCACAAACATTATAAACATAAAAGTACCTAATCTTGGGTTACATACTTCAAAAAAGCGGAACTAACTTCTCCACACCATTGGACATTCCATCCTCAGAAAGTAATTAACGATATCATTTCCTAATGATCTCTAGATGTTACAAGGTAATATAATTCTTCAGTTCTAATGTCTCCTCTAGAAACTCAACATGTTAAAAAAACAAACAAGGAAGGTTATTTTTCTTTGAAAATCATTGTCTAGCCTGTCCATAATTACACTGGAATGTGAACCATGGAAACAACTGACTCTGGCTAAATATTTTCCCATCCAATGACATGGTCATGATCTAAATGTGACTTCTTCAACCAAGACACATATAACACATATGCACCGAACAAAACCATAGTGTTATGGATAACCAATAATACACCCTTCCAACCTACTCAAGTGTCTCAAAATGCCCAATATACCACTGAGATAACATTCCCATCATTCCAAAATTTTGATGTCAAAATCTCAGAGTTATTATCAAGAGAACATGATTACCCACCACGAACGACAATGATTTTCGATGGTGGCCTGCATATAATTTTTGAAAACACTTGGCTATCTCCATTCTCTTCAAAATAAACATAATAATCACAATAATTTCATAAACACAGATATTATCAACCATTTATGTCTCACCAATTTCCCACAAATATATTGGAGAATGACACACACTTCCCTAAAATGATCCAAATTGAGCCCTATGTATGGTGGCATATTTACTATTTTGGTAGGAGAACTCCACCAATGGTAATTTCACTTCCCATGAGCCTCCAAAATTTGTCACAAAAGACAAAAAAAAAATCTATTAACTTTTTAATCATCCTATTATATTTAACTTTCCTCTAAAAATGATATACTGGGCTTATAATTAACCTATTCCTAAGGGTATTTCATCATGGATTTCCAAAAATAAGACATGAAACTATGATCTCTATTTGATTAAATCAAAATTGGTCAACTATTTATCTTTACCACCACATTGATATTGAATATGGATAAATTATCCACCATATGTGTTTCATTAATAGGGATGAAATGGGATGACATTGTGTGGCGCTACACTATCACACATATAGAATCAAGCTTCTTAACCATTCATGGGACACCTGAATCAAAATACATCACTCTCTACTCCAATTTCCACATAGAAATAGTTAAAGAATACATGTTACTCGATGGTCACTAATTCTATCTACTTTGACTTGCTATGAAGTCACACATCTTGATTGAAACCTAACCCCATTCATTTTTATACAGTCCAACAAAAACCATTTCATTAAATGCCATATAAGTTTTCTTAATTCCAAGATGGACACACTATTTGTAATGATGATAAGCACTAAGAAGTTTTTACAGACATGGAATAAGTATAAGTATCAGATTCCATAGGTAAAAAATTTTATTCTAATCTAATTTTCATCCCCCAATGGTCTCCCCACGATTGATTTTCGACCTCATAGACACACACTCTGATTTGTTCATCTGCACCGCATTAACCTAACCGCCTAAGTTATGAAATGATGAAACAAAATTGAAAATAGATACATCACCCAGATCATTGAATTGTAATCCCAATTCAGCTATAAATGACAACCACTGCTTGTGGTTTGAGGCCTATTTCACCATTTGAGAATGTGTATTTATACATAAGGCATCCGCTACTGAATCTCTCTTACCCGATGTATACATCAAATCGTAGTTAAACATCTAGAGATAATCCATTCATCTCATTTTCCTAAAATTTAAATATCTATTTGAGAAAATATTCTTCATGCTCTTATGATCAGAAGAAATCATGAATTTCTCACCAATGTGGAAGTGACACGGTGTTTTCAATGTATAGAACACCACCACCAACTTCCAATCATTTGTTGAGGATTTTTTTTCATGTAACCTCAACTATTGTGAGCCAGACACAACCTCATAGTATTCTTTAATGGGAACACACCCCAACCCTTATCTGAGTGTATCACAATACCCCATATACCCTTTCCCTAGATCTAAAAAAACATTATTGGTGCAGGTGTAAGATGATCCTTAATCACTTAAAAAGATACCTAGAAATTCTCATTCCATTAAAATCTAACATTTATTCTATTCAATGCTTTCATTGGAGATGATAATCACAAGAATTCATTAATAATGCATCAATAATACCCATCTAGACCAATAATGCTTCATATCTAAAAATCATTAGTTAGTGGTTACTATAAGATAACAACTTCTCTGTTATATAGGTCCACTGAAATACCACTCTTAGAAATAACACGTTCCATAAAATGTACTACTTGTATCCAAAATCAAAATTTAACAATTTGGAATACAATAGATTGCCTCTCAAGATTCCAAAAACTATAACCATGTGTGTCTAATTCTCTATACTTTTATTTGAATACATTAGTATATCGTCAACTAATACCACCATGAATGAAACTAGATGTCTTAGAAAAATCTATTATATCAATTCTTTGAAGACCAATAGAACATTTATATGACCAAATAGAATTTCCATGTATTCATATTGGTCATATCTGCTCTTGAAGTCTATATTGGGAATATCCTCCTTCTAAACTCGCAACTGATGATTTCTTAATTTCATGTCAATATTGGATAAACAAAGAGATCCCATCAACAGATCAAATATGCCATCAATGAATAAATGTGTATATCTATTCATTATCTTGACTTGGTTAAGCTTATGATACTTTTAAAAAACAAATCATGCACTTGTTATAAATATATACTTGACCAGATGAACCATTTATTTGTTACCTCCTCCTAAAACATATTAAATTCCATCAATTTTATGTGGTACATCTGGTAAGATGAATTTGATATAGTACTGGTCCCATGAATGAAACCAATTGTAAATTCTATTTCTTCTATGAGTGTCAAGATTGGGAGTTATTCAAGAAAGGCACCTATATACTTATCAAACACTATTAAGAAAGCCCTTCTCCTAAAATATTACATTGTTGCTGGTGAAGATCCATCTAATTGATACAATATTGTCACAACTGCTTTTTCCAAAAAACATGTTTCACCCACCTATACATTTTTTCTCACATGTAAAGAGAATCTTGATTGGAACAACCATTATAAAAATAATCATTCATTTATAACAATCAATTTGAGCTTTGAACATTGATATCCAATCCATACAATGGATTATATAATATTTATCCATCTAAATAACTAAGAAGTCCAACATGAACTCAAGATTATCCCGAAATGTAACACATGGTGTACAGAAGAAGGTTGTACACTCTCTTTGGCCTAGATGAGATTAATGATTTTAAATAGAAAGAATCATATAAACAAAAAAATCTGACAAATCAACAATACAAGATGAAATTACAAAATGAGAAGAACCCATATCAAAAAACACATTCGTAAATGTAGAATTAAATAGAATGGTACCTCTCAATGTGGATGGTCTAATCTGATAATCCACAACAACCTTCTCTACTCTAAACATCTATTTTCTTGCAATGCTCTACACTTTATTACACTAATGAAGAATCATTGTACTCCTATAATAACCATAAATAAGTTGGATCAACCAATGAGGTGCCTGATACTTCCCCATCTAATTCTAGCAAAGGTGTACTGTGAACAAAGAGGAGTGTCATAAACACCTAAATTCATAGCATTATGATAATAATGCTGAGGATTCCCCATCTTCATACAGTAATGAAATTCTTATGGCTATTTTAAACAATCCCACATCATGTGGAATGTATAACCACACCAAAAACATTATATAGTAAACTATGGATTTGGAAAAAGATTCACTGAACCATAAATTAGATTATATGACACAATCTCGCCAAATATCTTTGTGTCCCTCTTTTTCATGATCCATACATTAGTGTACCCATGATTCCCTATGCGTACAAACATGATTCACCTGCTTTTAACCACCAAGATATCCTTTTCATCTACTGATTCCATATTCACTATTTCCCTATAATCACTTATATATAACACTATGGGTTTAAAATGAATTTCTTATATCCAGCTCGATATAATGAATTGTTCCTTCATGGATGCACTTGATTCCACTTTAGGTGAAAACAAGACTCTTTTCACAAACATAGCCAAATATTTCTTCATTGATAGGCTCACATCCCTTAAAATTAATAAATCCATTATTATGGTAAATTCTAATGTGTGGATTCTGAATTTTCTGATAAAATATTCCTTAAAATAATTCAATGTCATACCTTGGGTTGTTCCATCATTGAACACAAACTCCCACCTCTTCCATGTATTATCTTCCAAAATGTGCATTCCTAAATTAAAATTTTCACTCTTCCAGTATAACTTAGAAATAATATATTCAATTAATATTATTCAACCATGCCTCCAATATTTCAGATTAGAAATCTCCATTAATGATGGGTGGATTCTACATCTGGAACTTTACCGAGTGATCCACATGCATAGGATTGTTACCTATATTCCCATATTCCACAGTATAGAAAGATTGCAATATTCATTGAACTAGCTAATAGTTCACATTTGGATCAGGTTCTACCATATTTTCTAATTTTTTTTGCAATTGGTCTCTATAATGCCTACCTAGTTCAGTTTCAATCAACACAGGATTGAACATAGCTACCAATCACTAGTAACTAGAGCCTTATAATTTCATGTTCAACTTCATTGAATATTTTATAACCTTTTCTTCAAAAATTGAATATTTCCCAAATTGAACCATTTTTGAATAATCCAACATGTTTTCAAAATTGTACTTTTTCGATGTAGCACATTTTTTTTTCAAAAACATACATTTTAAATCAACAAGCAAAATTTTATAAATTCAACACATTTAAAAAATAATAATTCATTATGAAAACTGAAATATATAATTCAATTTGGTAGTCATGTGTATTTGGAATATCATGCTCTTCTCATTGGTATCACTCAAAAAATTGACATCATACACTTATAAGTGTCACCAAAACACTTATGTATCGAACTCCCTAGAAACATGGCATTCATCATAAAAGGGTTAGGTACATCATTTTATGCTATTATTTTTATATTTTGAAATTCATACACTTCTCTACTATCCAAAATCAAGTATCAAATCAATAATTAATGCCAAATTCATGATGAAAACCCAATTCCAATACTGAACAAGAGCGCATTTACTTGTACATCATGGACTAAATAATCTGATACCACTTGTAACATCCCACCCATCCTCATTGAATTTGTTTTTGTTGGATGTGTTACTCATCCTTAAAAGACATCCCCAAGGCCTAAAAGGCCCATAATAAATAATAAGGGCTCCATGTAAAGTAGGTGAAAATTTTCCATTTTGAAAAAAACCCAACCATGCACGCCATCACCAAAATAACTACATGATGCACATAAAAAATGTTTCACAATTAAAAAATTCCAATGATACAATACAACCAATCCATAATAATCCATAATCTGCGTATATATTTTTAGACTAAAAAATAAAACCTAGAGAACCTATGACAGAACACCAAAGCTTCAAACAAACCACAATGCTCCAACCCACACAATACCACCAAAGCATCATGATTCACCAATAAATGAATGATGTGCCTTAACTTTTCCTATTTCTTGGAATACCATATCTGCAAAATCACCAATGTGAAAAAGCATGTGGTGAGTAATAATACATAGTAGTTTTTACCAAAATGGGTTATACACACTTCCCACTATGATACAACATTTAACACTTTTAAATAAAAATAATTTATATAAAGCCATTAAACATTTCAACAATTACAAATATGTCAAAAATATACTTAACCAAATTAATTCACACAGATTAACAAAATTCCTATTATAAAAACTTGTTAGGTCAGTACTCATTTTTTATTTTGATAACCAATGTATTTCTTAATGTCTACATTATTACCCTGATAATACTCTCATTTTTCACATGAGCTCAGTGTTACAACTGATAGTAGAACATAACATCAAACTATGTTAACTATTTATAATTATACTTCATTACCACATTTGAATCCTTGATTGTGGTCCTTCATTCCTATTATCCATCACATCCAAACCGTGATTTTCCCATAATATCGAAGAATCATATCAATCAATTCTTACTAAAACCATATCAAAACACAATTTACATTCAAAAAATCCCTTAAAAACTAAAAAATTAGAAAACAATCCATTACCATTTAAATAAAATCAACATTTTCAGAAATTGCTATTCACCCACATTCATTCAAAATATTAAATCAATAAAAAATGCTTTTTAAAAACCTTTTTGGATAACCATTTCCAAAAATTCTATAATGGAAATTATTTTAAAAATATCATTATAATATCCACCATCATGAACCTTACACAACAATGACCCATTTTTTATATATGCACAAAACATTATAAAATTGTTTTCAAACATGCTTCACACATAACAACCATCATCAATTTCAAGAAATAACTACTAAATTGAAATTAATGTATTCTAATTCATTCAATATGGAGATGATAGTGAATCCACCAACCTCCGAGTTCTAATAAAATCAATCAACACACATGTACACTGAAAATCTAGAGGAAAATTACATGCAACCAACTTATATCCCTTTCCCTAACATTATTAGGACCAAATCTCAAAATTTTCAGGAAAAAAACTAATATTTACATGAAATGCAAGTAGTTATAGAAACCCAGAGTTAGAGAAAACTATATATAAGGAAAATGAAGAAAAAACTAAAAGAGGATAACCATTAAAAGATAATCTCTTTTATATCACCCAAAAAAACCTTCAAACATTTCTCCAAAATGAGTTGCTGATGCCTCTTAACTATTGATAATATGAAATCCCAAGTGGGATTTGGGTGGGAGAAGAATGTGGTGTCATATGAAAGATACCAAGTGATATAATTCTAAAGCAACCCTCTTTTTAATTCTGTGAATTGTTAGATCTCATGGTTATACAACCCATGCACTAACTCTGTGACTCCTATAATATAAAGGGTGCACCATACGATTTCCTCACACATTACGACAAACTGTAAAAAACTCGTGTGAAAGTCCACATCCTCGAGTAGCAATGTTTTAATGGGTTGATCAAAAATCTTGGAAACAATGTTCCTTAAACGTGCGCCCACCCATTTCTCTCTGCCTCACAAGGAATAGTTACATGGTTTTTTTACAGTTTCCACTAATTATCCTCAAAATATTCGCCCGATGAAAAACCTACAAACATTACCAAAACCATTCCAAAGTCTTCCAAACATTACCCAACCACTTTAATTTTATAAAAATACATAACCAAGGTTTACATACCTTAAACAGTGGGCACTAAAAATTCATTATCTATATATAATTTATTCACTATGTGAACAATATGTATATCAATTCAATAAATGATGAATATTTATAAGTGATCCTCAGAAATAAATATTTTTATATAAACATAAATAATTAAAATATATTTATATTCAATTACATAATGTATGAAATCTCAAGAACATTGTAGATTGGAAAAAAATATCATCTAACTTCATTATTAGTAAATAATAATATGTATCTCGATAGAAAGTATAATTTTTTTGATATTTTACTAATTATGTAATAGAATATCATTCTTTTCTTGTGTACCTTAATATAACAAAATATAGGGAAATGGGTATACAATAATGAAAATAATTTTTCCAGCTAATCAATTTATTACATATGTGTTAACAAACTCAAATCAATGAATTGAAATAAATAGTGTTTAAGTAAAAAAAATTATAAAGAGAATCATACCATCAATATAGATTACATGGTAGGAAAATGGTACTGATTGACATCCATGAGTAAAAAATGCACAAAATAGTATATTATAATTTAAGGGGAATTTCATGAAGTGAAATTTCAAAATGAAATAATTATTTTTTAGAAAAAGTGAAATATGAAAGTGAACACTAAAATAAATTTTTTTAGAATTTTTTATCATTATCATAAATGATGAAAAATCCTGTAACATTATGATGCAATTTTTAAAATAGAGAGTTAATATAATTGATGAAATATTAATTATTAAAAATAAGAAATGAAATAGTATATTCATGAAAGTTAATTAATATTATTTAAAGAAGTCTTGACCATTTTATAACAATTTTACTACAAAAGTATTAAAAATATTTTTATCAAATTGATATATCGTTAAAAAAACACATACCATAAAAAGTGTAAATCCTATTAATTATTTAAACAGATTAATTTTAATATATAGGCCATATGAGATAAATAATAATTTGGATTCCAATGTTAACGGATAAAATTAATGTGACAGGAAAATATGAACAAGGAGGGGAAATCATCATTAAATACTATGAGAATTATTTTACGAATCTGTATAATTTTCATGAGATAATATTATCAAGAATATTGATTTTAATTAAAAGGTATTTCCCCAATCTTACCAAATATAATTTACTATAATATAAAATATTACAGGGTAAGATAATAATTTTGGTAGACTATGTTCATGTAGTAGTGTTTCAACTCAATGAAGGGAGTCGAGTTAACAAAACATTTTCAACTTTTGTATCTTTTGAATATAAACACATTTGTAGAAATAGAATGATATTGATATTAAAATATTTCTATATAATGAATTTTCTAAAATAAAATCATTAATCATTATTCAAATAATATAAAATATCATTTTATATAATACAGAAGATTGTCTCATAAATTGAAATATGAGACAAAGAGACACATAAATTAATCCCTAACTTCCTCTAAAGCGCTGGAAGCACCTGTATAAAAATTGATATCATAATTATATACTATGTCAAATTATCCATATATATATCTACTTTAAAAATAATTTATAATTTTTATCTAGAACTATATCTATTATTTTATATCTATTTTCAATATTAAGATTGAGTATTTTGATAATTTTGGAAAAGTTTCATAACAGTATTGTTTTTAATAATTAGTATCTAAATATTAATCATTACTATATAGTAAACGATATTGTAAATGTTATTTTATAATTATTTTATATTGTATTATTTCATTATATTAGTTTTATAATTGTTTTATAGGTGAAATTGGTGATATGTTTGACTTTGTGACTATTGACAATAAAATGATCAAATCATTTTTAGTAATTTTTATATTAATATTTATATTATAGAAACATAATTAAATATTAATTTATTTATTTATATAATTTTTATTATTAATTAATATATCATATTATCCATAATAATATTAAATAGCACAGTTCCTATAGGTTGTTAGAAAGAACCAAACATGGAGGTACCCTAATTAATATATTAAAACAATTTAAAAGTGGTTGTTTTGGGAATAATATCATTGTTATATAATAATAATGATAAGAGGAATAAATTTTATAGTTATAAATATTTGAGGATATAATAAATAATATTGAGAGTTGATTAAAATTGATATTCAATTTTTTATGGAGGTTGTAGTCTAATAACACACAAATAATATTTTAATTTATACAAAATTAAGAAGAAAATAATTGGAATTCTTATATTTATCTTAATAAAAATAATTTTTTTATATATGTCACTTTTAATTTTTATTCTCACCTTTATAAGCGCTGAAGATAGGCATTGATGAAAAATTAATGTCATCACATTGTGTACGAGGAAGTCCATTCGATGAAAGAATTGAACTTTAAAATTTCTTAATGGAAAAGGTAAAACCTGGTTAATATTTATTCCATTAAAATAATAAAATTTATTATAATAAATAAATTTTTAAATTATATATGAATTGTAAAATTAGATTTGGGAATGTATGGAAGAAAATGAAAAAATGATAGGAAAAAATAACTCATGTTATGGTCTTAGGATTTCCCTGGGAAGACTACTAGTAAATTTAGGTATTAGAAAAATATATTGTGCCATGTGTCTCACAGAAAAGTAATTTAATTAAAGGGGGTGATGTAGGTAATAATTTCAAGCGGGTAAAATAAATTTAGGCAATTAGTATGGGGTGATGAGAGGCTTGTTTTATAATTAATAAAAATGATATTTTATAAAACATTCAACATAATATAAAGAGACAACATGTTTCAAATGTTATGAGGAGTATAGAATATATATTATTATACAGAGAGATTATATAAGGTTTATAATCCATTAAACAATCATATATAAATATGTTTTATGCATTTTTTTATTTCCATTACACTTTTAATTTTCAAATATCATTTTTTTATTTTTCCCGGGCAACTTATTCTTATCTAAGTAAATCTACATTTATTCTTAAAAATAGGATAGAAATTAATTAATAATTTATACCTATAAATTAAAAATATTGAAATAATTTTATCATAAAAATTTTATTTTTTAATAAAATCTAATTTTAACATGACCACATAAAAAGATAAAAAAATCTATTTTTAGGATAACATTATTTGTAAAAAAAATCATTTTATATGAAGTAATATTTTATTTTCATGAAATTTTTTTTAATAAAAATAATATAATAATTCTGTTACTTTTAAAGAAATCCAAAAGTATTACTCAAAAGAAAATTTCATTAATAGAAATGAAAAAACGATTTCTTTTACAGAAAATTATTTCTTATATTCATAAAATGTTAAATATATGTTTTACGAATTCATAATATAATTTCAAAATATTTAGTTTCAATATTTGAAAATATATTTTATCAATTAAAATGTTTTATAAACATTATTATCATGATTATATAATGATAAATTCATCAAGGCTACCATTTAAGAAATATATATTTTCATTATTCACAAAAAAATCAACTATATCAGAATAATCATTAAAATGTATGGTAATGAAATATAGACATTATGAATATAAATTTAAAATTTAAAATTTAAAATATACATTATAACATTTAATGTAATTAACTATTGAATAAAAAAATTACAAATAATAATAAATTTTTCATTTATTGGAAAATAAATGTTTTAAATAATTTACTATTTTTATTGTTATTTCAGAAAAATTACTATCAAAATTATTATCAATATATTATTCATTAAATAATATATTTTATCACTGGTAAATATAGTTTTTTAAAAACCCATATGTTTACATCATTCAGAAAGGTTTCGTTATAAATCTTAAATTAGTCTTACTAGTAATTAAAACACTTTAAGTGAATTTTTATCAATTTTTTATTATTAATAAATGAAATTATTTTAATTCTACACATATGGAATACTTTTGGTAGCTTTATTTTTATGACCTAATTCTATAGAAATGTATAAATGATTATACGATGGTTTATTGTTCTTCTAGTTTACTGTTGTGTGTGATGTAAGATAATGAAAAACATTATGTTTTAATTAGTTATTTATAATTTAATATCAAGTGTGTAACATTCTCCCCCATTAAATAAATCATATCCTAACTATTTTAATATTTACACAATAATTAAATTATTTATGGTTTTAAAAAAACATTCCAAACTACTGTGATAAATTTTAATGCGTTTTTACCTTAACATCATCAGAATGACTAAGAAAACCCTATTTTACCATCAACATGTAAAATGATAGCTTTTTCCCCATTGCAACTTGTTTCTATTTATATAATTTCCCATAAATTATATATTTATGAGAACTTTTGGGACATTCTCCAAGGTGTTTCTTCCCACATTTCTAGCCTAATAGAAATTGATCATTCCTTCCTTCTCTATCACTATTAAATGAAAATCTAGGATCCTTTTTCCTTATCTTCATTAATTTTTTTGCAAGTCAACTATGTTCATGTTTTTAATCAAAATTCTTGATAAATTTTTTTGTAGAAGACATGCTTTTTTACTCAAACACATATCCCATTTGGTTCATCATTTGAACTATATCCTCATTTTCCCTTACATACATCATTAACATGGATCCATTCTTATTATACGATTATTAAAACAAAAAATGATTTGTTGTGATTTAATAACAATTAACAACTTAATATGATAATTTTAATATTATACATGTAAATTAATCCTCACAATTTAATATTGTTCGAAATTATTAATGTATCTTTCATTTCAACCTAAATAACTCTTTGTTCAATCTTGGGCGGTTTATGTAAGGTCCTATAATAGTTATTAATCATATTCTTAAACATGATAAATCCTCTATAATGGCTTATAAATATAATTTTATTATCCAATTAATATACCCATTATGTGTAATGATATATGTGTAGTTATAGGCCCACAAATTGTGTAATGGAAACATTATTGAGTTCATACACATCCAAAATATTCTAATCTTATTTCCCTTTTGGTGAATCTATTTAATAACTATATATAAATCTTACTATCTAGAAATATATGAAATTAATCAAAGGACTATACAATCTAAACTTTACAAAAATATTTAGATTCTATCGAATATTAATCATATCCCTTTGACGTATGCATATGTTTTTATTAATATTCATTTATCCTAAAAACAAAAAATATCTAACATGAACTCAAATAACCCAAAGGGTTATCTAAACATTTGAAATTATCATGAACCATAACTTATCATCCCTTATGGTATTCTCAAGAAACACAAAAACCTATATAATTATTGAATCCCTTATTGAATACTAACATTGATTCGATAAACCATCTCTCCTAGATTAAGTACACAAAACCATTAATTTACATACCATATTTGATAAAAAAATTAAAATCGTCAAACTTATATATCCCATTTTTTTACTTGGGATATAGATTATATTTTATTACATGTATTCACAATACCTTCTAGGTTTATAGGTTTTGAGAAATAGTCAAAAAATTAAATAACAATTCCCATTTAATTAAAAACTAATGTAGAATTAACTATTATAAAAAAAACATAAACCATAATAATTTTATAATATATCCAATGAAATCCCCAAACATGGTATTTCAATCAAAAAATATCATGTGTAATGATTCTCTTCATAAAATATTGAATTAAAAAATATAAAGCGTGATATAAAATTTTTAATGAGAAAATGAATTTCATAATCTATCTGAGATTGAATAATATTAATAGAATAAATAAACATATAATTATTCTATATGACTAAAAACATAATCTTTAATTAAATCCATGGATGATATAACAATATAAACAATAATATGTGAAATAATAATTAAAATCACATTGAGAAAAATGGATTATGTAATAATTATTTTTCCATTAATCTGTCAACATATAAATAATTATTATAGTGAAATCCTCCTGAAAGAAATAATTACTTACCTTAAAGAGGCAAAAAAATACATCATGATTTTATTGGGTATGTATTCCAAAGATATTTCATACTTCTTTATCTTTTGACTAGAATATCTAGTAAGGACATCAATAATACTCGGCACCACTAATAACGTTATTAACAATAATTAATTCATAATGTGAATGCTTTGAATACAAATTAAATTCACAATCAAAATTAATAAGTAATAAATAAATAACCTCACTAATACACAAACATATTGAATGTCAATAATTTCAATGTAAATTAATGAACAAAATTCTTGATGAGAAAAAAAAGGATCATGGTTAACAAATAATTAATTAAAATGCCTAAATAGTCAATAAACATATATATTTGAATGAAAAAATATATATTTGTTTAATATTTCACCAATAAATAAATATAATTTCCTTATATATAATAATCCTTAAAAATAACAGTATATAAAGAAATTTATATATATAAATTTCCACAATTTCTGAAATATATTGATGTATGTAATTTTAGTGAAAAAAATTTAATAAAAAAAATTAAATATAATGTGTTCATATTGTAGAGGTATTTAAATGGAAATTATTTCTATACCATAATATGATTTGGAAATAAAAATATAGTGGTAAATATATATGAATATAACCTCCAAAAACAATAGAGGTGAATTTAGAGGCAATCTGTTAATGAAAATATCTATATTAATTAATAATTTTGAGACACATTTTAAAAAATATGAAAAACCATAAAATATATTTGTAGACAACTTTGTTCACATTTTAATATTTGAATAAGTCAGGGTCACATCCAAATTTAAATTTCAAAATATTAAAATGAAAAATTTAAGAGTAGTTAATTTTAACATAGAACAAAATCAATTATTTATCCTTGAGATGTTCTAAAATTTATCAAAAGTAAAGTAGATTGGAGAATAAAAAATTCTATTATAAAATTATGAAAAATATTTCAAATATTTTGAAATATTTTTGTAAACATAGATCATAAATAGAGTAGTAGAATGTCATTTTTAAAAGGGGTAATAAAAATATTAAGGATAGATGATATAAAACATAATTAGTCTCCTAAATTTAGTGGAAATAATTTTTTAGGAAGGAAAAATAGTTGATGGAGGGGAAATAACTATTAAATAAGACGTAAATTATTCTCAATAATGCATCATTTTTTTAGAGTGATATTTTTAAAGTTAATATACATAAATTAAAAGGTAATTCCCACTTGAGAGGATGGGAATGTACCATGTAATAATATCTTATGGTCATGTTAACATGTCTTAGAATAATAATTTCAAGAAGCAGAATTATAAATCAATGAATGATGTTGAGTTAAAAAACACAATGAACTATGGTATAATTTGGATCAAAATCCATTTGAAGAATGAATATGATATAGCTATTAAAACCCCATGTATGAAATTAATATATTAAAATTAAATCATTATGAAACTTTCATTCTATATAAAAAATTTCATTATTCATTAAAAGAAATATATATATATATATCAGGACTTTAAAATTGAGACAATGAACCCCTTTACTTAATTTATGACTTCCACTAAAGCCCATTAATATATTGAAAAAATTATAATAAAATTATTAATATATTTAATACCATTATTCATATATATTAAATTCAATAATATTCATTTATATTTATTATCAACATTTTTATTAATTAATTGTTATCTGTTTTTTACATCAGGTGTTTGTAATCATTATAGTTTTGAAATTGTTTGACAATAGAGGTTTTTATATTCATTAGTATATGAAATTACATCATTAAAAGAGCCTAAATGGTAATATAATTTGTGTTTTTTAATTATTTATAATCTTATAATTTCATTATATGTATCGGTGACAAGAATGTTTTAGTGATTTTGCAAAAAAAATATTCAGGCACAATAATTAATGAGATTAATATTAATTCTAACATTCAATAAAAAAGAAAATATTTAATACTATATTTTCATAATATTTAATTTTTCATTAGGTTTAATATTAATCCATGATATTAGTTCATATCATTGTTCAAGTAGATGGCTTAACTGACAGAAATCGGAACATGTCGTAATTAATACAAGATTTTGATTACGTAAGATGTTCCATTTTGGTATAACATTATTATTAAATTATAAAAATTATATTATTATTATTATTTATATGTATGATATTTAAATTTTATAAGAGAGTAATAAATAATAAATAAACTATATGAAAAACGAGTTATGATATATCATAGAGGTGGTAGTTCACACAATACATAGTTATCATTTTCCATTCACAAATAATGAAATAGAATGAAAGTGGATAATAATTTTTATCAAAATAATCAGAATTATATAATATATTTTTCATATATATTTTAATTTTATCTTTAAGAGAGTAATTAACAAAAAAATAGATTCCATCCCTTCAAGCAAGTAATAGTATTCTAAACCAACAATGGTTGGTTTTTTTCATTTTTGAAAAAAAATTGTGGTTAGTAGTTTTTAACTTCGAATAATATAATTTATTTTAAAAAAACAATAGTTTTATTTTATTATAATTACTAAATTATAATTTGGAATGTATGAATGAAAATTCCAAGTTCTTAGGTGAAAAATTACACATTATGAGGGTTAGAGTTTTCCCTAGGAAGAGTCATGGGAAATTGATTTATTATGTCAATATTTTATTTCTAGAGGCTCAATGAAAAGATATAGAAATATATAAGAATTAATAGAAATATATTATCATATTGAGACGAAATTTTTATTTTTGTTTTAAGTGGTGGTTATGAACCCATTTTATCTATTTTGTGATTAATATTATTAACTATGTTAACTTAATATAAAGAGAGAACATGATTCCTATGTCAATAATATAAAAAATGTAATATCATGGATGTCTAGAATTTATAATGGTGATGGGACCTAGAAAATAATTTACAACATATAAAATTGTTTTCATGTCCTCTATTATTTGAATTTTTTAATTTACTATTTTATGTGTTATCACAATAACATGTTTTTACTTATGTAAAAAAATTATTATGCCAAAAAAATTAAATCTTTTTATAAAATTCATACACACTGATTAAAAATATTAAACCCATTCTATAAAATTAAATATCTATGCGAATGAAAAGTCTATTTTGAAATAATGGCATGTAATGTGAAAAAACATGTTTTTAGATGAAATATATTTTATGATTTTAAATTTATATCCATGGTAAAATATCAATTTCAGGAAATAAATTTTATTATTATAAAAAATAATTTATATTTTAAATCAGTCCAAAATAATATTCTAAAAAATAATTATTAGATAAATTAAAATCCCAAAAAATGATTCTTTTATTGGAAATCATTACATATGATCATAACACGGTAAAATTATTTTTTAGAAACTCATTATATAATTTCAAAAAAGATTGTTTTAATTATTAATTTTAAATTTGATAAATTAAATATTTTATAAACATATTCAACTACATAACATAATGATAATGTATTAAAAGTTATAGTTTAGTTAATATTTATTTTCAATATTCATCTAAATATCAAATATTTCATTAAATAATAACAAGTAATCTTTAACTAATGTTGAAATTATAATCATGGGGTTGTTGTTATGGTGAAATTAATATTCTAAAAGTTGATAATTTTACCTTTAAATATAAAAATATAATGAAAACTGTTCTCATATGGTAGTTATTTTCAAAAAATATAAACTAAATTTATTCTTATTTAATATCATTAACTAATAAAAAAGGTGACAAGTTATTATTATTACAAAAAATATATTTTATCCATATTATGTTTATCATCTTAAAAAAAGATAAAAAAATAATAGTTTGTATGGTTAAATTCCAAATATTCCCTCAATATTATGTTTAATTAGCTAAAATAATTGAATTTTTATCAATCATAATATTAATAATTTCCAATATTTTTATATCAATAAATACTTCATAAATTATATATCAATATTTCTATGCACTAATTATAAGGATAAATTATATATCTTATATAAATGATTACTGGGACATTATGGATTACCTATTCTTAAGAATAATTGGATTGAGTAAACTAGGTTTTAATGGAAAGTTATTATTTATAATATCAGGTTGTTAAAGATTATTATTAAAAATGTTATTTATTTTATTCCTACTTTTATTTCAAAATGATGTTATCTATCATTTTTACTCATCATTTCCAAAACTAAATTTTAACTAATATATAAACCTCTATTGTTTTTTTGGATTAGTTTTGCATGAAATGAATCTTTGGAGAATAATAATAACTTAAATAAAAATATATTACCTCATTTTTAGTTGTTATATTCTCCAAATTAAAAAAAATTTGTCCAAAATTTTAAAATTATTAAATAATAACATAAATATATCATTTTATAGAAATGATTTTCCTCCCTCAATTTATATATTCAATGGGGGGTTATACCATTATATCTTATGTAAGACTAAGAAAAGAGAAATTTTTCCTTCATTGTGTTAATTTTTTAATTCATATTTTCTTAGAAACAGACTTCCATATGACCTGATTTACAATATATAAAATATATTATAAATCTTTTGGGACATTCCCTTATATTCCTCTTCAAAAGAATTTGACAAGAAATACATTTATTCGACTTTCCTTCATCATCATCAAAACATGAACATCCATAGGACTACCAATAACATATTTGCATCTTCATTTGAAAAATTGCCACTTTTTCCATAACATCAATTTTCTAATTCAATTCATCTGACTCCAATAGTTAATAAAATTAGTAGTCGTTTTTTAACAGGTAATGAATTAAAATAAATAGATAGTTATCATGAAAAATATCATGAAAAACCCATCCAGGAATTGTATCAAAATTTGAAACTATTATATTATATTTTTGTTGAACATAAATGAATATTCTCTAAATCGTATATTACTTTGGTTGGGTTCCCTCATACATAATAACATAACATATTAAAATAATAAATTATTAATAATGGTTCACAATGAAAATTATATGGATCAAATAATATCCCCCAGGATTTTCTTTCAAGGTGTTCGTTATTTTGGCCATTAATCATGTAATTCATTAAGATAAAATTAATACTGAACTGTCGTTTTTTTGAGTGATTTCCATTAAGAAAATTAGTTAATTTACCACAGCCACATTATAATATATATATAGGTATACAATTTTTATAAAAGTAAACAATCTATACTTGAACAATAAAAAAGGATGTTATACCAAACCTATGGTCATTTTTTAGGATTCTAATTTTTTTAATACAAATATGGAAAATAATTGTAATTATCCTAAATAATATCTAATAACTAATATGATAAAAATCAAGGAACCTCTAACCGACACACCTTTGTCTAGTTCTAAATAGATCTTCATTAAATATTGGCTTTGATATAATGTAAGAAAACCTAAGATTAAAATATATTTTTTTATCAGTTCACAAATTTGAAAACTAAATGTCTTATAAAGTAACACAATCCTAGGAAAAAATCTGTAAGCGTATTTTAGAAAAACTAATATAATAGGCCTTTTTAACAGTACATTGGTAAATTTCATCATAATAAAACCACACTATACTCCCTTATAGACACAGCAAAGATTATTCTGTAATTTATAATCTAAATATATGGAGGTGGTGATATGAAACAAATAGTAAAAGTAATAATTTAAAATTTTCATAAATGGTTTTTTTATAAGCATATGAGAAAACCTGAGAGTGGGAGAAATATTTAATTATAAAGGGCATGTACTCATAAGTACTTTCTAAAAGTAAGTATATTAGTAAATATAATAAAAAATGAATGAAAATAAAGAGTAGATATTTAATGGGGAATCCCAAGATATTAAATATGGTCCATGAATTATAATCATACCAATATCATATAAAAAAATCTCATGTATCTGAAATACTACATAATAAGGTATTATTGAACTAGACATAAGAACATAAAATTAAAATTTTGTGAGAATGTCCATGAAGGCCCACCTTGTATGTTTTGAGCATATCTAATTAGGCTCAAACATTATATATTGATCATAATAAAAGAATAATTACCCTTTATGTTGTGATTTTATCCCAAGATGGATCACACTTTAAATTACTAGAGTAATTAAATAAGGCTCACCCTTTATATTATGATCATAATCTAATAAAGATCACCTTTATGTTTTGAAAAAATATATGTATTTCTACTCAAAATTATGTAATGAGAAATAAAATCATATCCAATAATCTATAAAAATATGTTAAATTTTAAAATAGTCTTTCATGACACCCTAATGAATCGATGGAAATAATAAATTCATTTTACAATATTTTCATACAGTATCACAAAATTGACCTCAATAATGTATGTATTTTATACCCATACATATATAAAAGTAAAATAGTTCTTCATATGTATATTTAGGATATTATTAATGTAAGAAAATTTTATTTTTAACAAAGCTATTATATATAATGATAAAAAATTTATAAAAATGAAAAAAGAGTTTTTTAATTGGTTTTACATTTTCATAAAAAAACAAGTTACATAAAACATTCAAAAATGAATTTTCAAAATTTGAAGTAATTTTTTTATTACATATAAATTCAAAAATAATTTTTAATAATTCAACAATGATATTAATTTAATGTTATAGAGTAAATTTGTAGTGGAAGATAAAATAATTTATCATGAATTGAAAAAGTATTGAATATATTAAAATTCTTTATTTAATAATAAACATCATTAATTGTTTTCATAAGAAATTAAATTTATTAGAGGAGTAGGGAAATGTTAAGATCAAAATATATAATACATATTTATTTTTTATATATAAATTAGATCATTATTGGGATTATGAACCATTTATACTGAAGTCAAAGAGATTACTTTGAGATAAGAAGATTTATTTTTAATAATTTCGTACATTTATTTGGATGAAATTCATAGGGAAGAATGATTTTATTAAGTAGTTTATTTTCTATTAAGAAAAATATAATGAAAATATGAAGTCATAGGGTATATTAAACTATGTATATGATTAATATGTTCATGATGAAGCATTAGAAGATATTGAATGGAGGATTTATTTATAATAAACCCATACATCAACATCATTTTTTATAAATTGAAAACTACGAAATTTAGATCATAATATCGATTGTTAAATAACTTATAAATCATGAATATTTTTTTGGAAAAACAATAATTCATATATATAAAGCACATAATTGATACCAATGGGGAATACACATCACGTCCCAGTGTAGTAAAATTGAGGTACAAAAACCCTTTACCTTTAATATTTATTAGTAAAATTTCCCTCAACCATCATTATAAATTAATCATCTATATTATTTAAATATTTTAGGATTTTATTCATTCCTAAAAATGTTTATTAATTAAATATATAATATATGTATATGAATATATCAGTTCATTCTATTTTATTTTACTCTATTTGATTTTAGTACCTTCATTTGTTCACTTTGTGTTTATTTCAAAATAGTTGTGTCAATTCATCATTATATACTAAATATTCATTATTTTGAAATAATTAGTGCTACTATAACAGATTTTTCATAATGATATATAATTATTTATTTTCCTTGAATAATTATTTTTGTAATGATTGTTGAAAATAATGTCTTTAAAATATCTAATTTGTTTAATTTATAATGAATAAAAATAAAATATAGTAATAATATGTATTACAATAGTATTTACACTAAATAAAAAATAATTATACATTGTTTTATATATAATAAAATAATTACTAGTGTTACTATATTCAACCAAGATATAAAATTATAGTAATTATCATGTAGGATGTTTATCAAACCAAACTAGGACAAACTATAATATATGGGTGAGTATGTTTATGAGAGAGATTAAATTGATTCAATATCATTAATATAGATGATTGATGATTAAATTTATATTTTTTCTATTTTTGAATAAAATTTAATGAGAGTTTTATAATGAATAAAATAATACATAAAAAATTTATAATGTCAGTTTTGTGGGGGCACTAGTTCGAACAGACACACATTCATTGTGTTTCGTTATGAAGGATGTAATGTTGGTAAGAATGTTTTTTTAAATGAAGTATATTAATAATTAAATAAATATAATATCTATTTTTAAAATAACAACTATTAACCATCCATTTAATGTAATTATATAAAAATAATCATGCCACTTATGGAGGTGGTAGTCTCCATGTATCACAAATAACATTTTTGTTTTTTGGATTTTTAATAGGAAGAAGGTAAATTAAAAGTTAAGTAATTTAATAAAATATAAGGATCATAGTAATGTTTATTTTATCATAAATTCATTTATTTAATATGTTTTTTCTAGTATAATACGAAATAAATTGGGAGAGTTTATTGATAACATTAACTATCTATTTGGATATACTTCATTGGTTTAAAACTTATAGATGTATAGCGTGGTCTTTTGTAAATGAAAATGATAGTAGGATATGCGGTAGATTTTTGGGGATAATAGTATAGAAATATGGTATAAATTATTCTTCGTAAAAGGTGGAGAAGTATGCTAGATGTTATCTCCTTTTATATGTGTTGGAAATGATATTTTTGAAAATATCCATTTATAATAATGACTTGACACTATTTACCGGTCATTTTATGAAATTGTTGAAAATGTATAAATTATAGATAATATAATGTCGAATAAATTACTGCCATTAATTTTCACACATTTTTTAAAAATATTTCATTCTTTTTTAAATTTTATTTTTATACTTTACCATTTCAGCCTAAACCATGGAAACAACTTATTACCCAAGTAATTTATATTTTATAAAAAAATCAACGATCCCCTAAATCTGAAAATTTTATCTTACAAACATAAATTTATGACACAGATAAACAAATTCAACTTCCAATTAATATAAAACTATCTTTTAAATCATTTTTTTAACATATAGAAATGTTTTGAATAAAAAATGTTGTTTTTTAGATTAAATTTTTTTCACCTTATATAACACGAATTACTAGTTATATAGGTGAGAGAATATTTTTATAAATATGGAAATTTCATTTAAAATTCATTTTATAAAATATATTAATATATTTTATTAGATAAATATTAAAAAAACATTAATAAAATTATTCATTGAGAAAAACCCTTTCGCTATTATCATAGCCATTTAATCTGAATAATGATAAATTTTCAATGAAAAAAATCATTCTTAATTTAAATATTATTATGTTTATCAGTGGAGATATCAATTCTATTTAGTTATATTTAATTTCTATAACTGATGTAAACTAATTTTTATTAGTTGTGATTATGAAAAATTATAGTGTAAAATAATAGTAATGGTTTCCATACATTGAACATGGGTTTTTTTGAATTCAAAAAAAAACTCCTTTGACGTATTTTAATTTAATATAGAAATTCATTTATTTATTTTAAAATTTATTCAAAAAAATTATTTTAATATTGTTTTTTGATAATGTATTAAATGATCTCGTATTAAAAAAATTAAAATTTCTCCACTATTCACATAAAAATAAATTATATTGTAACAAACCCCAAAGATTAATCATAAGAAAACCTTGTTATTATAATTTTAAAAAAATAAATTTTTATTATCTAATTTATAATTATAACTTTTATGAATCTATGTTTTATAGAAAAACATAAAAATATAATTAAAAATGATTTATTAAGAAAATAATTTTTTTAGTAATTTCATGGAATGTGCTTATTATTATTTATAATAAAATAAATTTATAATATATATATATATATATATATATTTATTAGTTTTATTAAATAATTTATATAAAAAACTAAATATACAAGAAAATATGTTTAGAAGAATAATTATGCTATTATTTATGTAACCAAACTTAATGAATATTATCTATGAATTTTTATTAAAAACTAACATTGTTTTACATCTATGTGTATTTAATAATGTGTTTTCCACTAATTTTACATTCCAATTCATGAGATACAATTTCATTATTATGTAATGTTATACAGTTAATTTTAGATCATTGTTACCTATGACTATTTCTATTGAATATTATATTAACTTAAGATAAAAAATATTCTAAAATCATCATGTGTTATATTCCCCCCCCCCAAACATATTTAATCTGCATAACATCAATTATCAAATAATAAATAAACTAGTTATTTTTATGTAAAATATACTCATGGATTAAATTATAATTCCAACTAATGTTGAGACCTTAATATCTGAGGAATGTATAGAAAATATAGTTTTCCATTCATAAAGTTTTCTAATTTCTCCTTTTTTTAGTTTAAATTATGTTCCCTTTGTCCTTCCATTATCATAGAGAATAAATTTTAAAGTTTCATTGAGACATTTTACTAGGTGAAACTTCCTACAATTATTACATGAAAGAAAATTTATTCATATTTCCTTCAATTTGTTCATCATGTGAGCTCACATAATACCCTATAATTATATTATTTTTATCATTTTTATGTTCGTAAAGCCTCAAGTCATTAATCATAAATCATTATCTTTGTATGGCCACTTTATAATATTTTCAAGACCATATTCTATCACATTTGATTCCTCATTAAGAAAATTACTTCTTTTTTATATCATATCTATTGTTAACTCTATTTCCACATTCTAAAACCATTAATATAACCAAACTAGGATAATATTATTGGTGAAAATTTTTCATAATAAGTTAATCTTAATTAATTGTATCATGAAAAACTCATACATAAAATGTGTCACTCTTTGAAACCATGAAATTAGTTTTCATTCAAACCTAAATAATTATGGGTTCAATATAGTTTATTTTGGTTGGGTTCTCACATACTATTTAACATAATTTCATAATATAATGAATTCACTATAATTTCTAATAAAGAGAATGTGGGTTACTAAATAATATATCCAAAGAGTGTGTATGAAGGTATGTTGTCTTTGGACCACCCACCTTCTTCTATGTGAATATTGAGTTAATACTACACCCACCATTCATAGATTTATTACTCTATGGTTTATTTTCACAATACCAGCATCCAGATACATTTATCTATACATGGATATAATTTCTAGGAAAACAAAAAACCTCTACAATACTTGAACATCATTATTTTATTCTAAGCAGACTGTCATATTATGTATGTCAATGATTTTTTATAATCATAATATAGAATATAATTACACCTATTATGAATCAAATCAAATTTCTTCACTACTACCAACTACGTTTCACTAAAATCACACTTCTGAATTGAAACTCCACAAGCTTCCATGGTATGTTTCTCTTTGAATAATGCAATATAATGCAATGTACGAAACTTCAAGATTTCAACACACCGCAACCAATAAAACTCTCTATTATGAATAGTAATACCATATTATTGAAATTTTATGATTTTCTATTTCAAAATGGACTTCATTTTTTGATTTGGAATATCAAAATTATCTTATGATTAATTTTTGGTACACTTTTTTAAGCATTTAATTTTTTTATGAATACAGAAAAATATAAAATTTTTATTAAAAAACATTTTAAATCGAAATAGTTTATAGTGTTAAATTATACATTTGAATCAGTTTTATGTATAATTAAATTATCTTTTTATCATTTAATATAATTTAGATTATTTTATGTTATTTCACATTTAATCATTACGTAAATAAGTGTCAATCATTTGATAGTTATTATTTCCTAAAAATGTTCTTTTTGTTTTGATAATGGGAATTAATTTTAAATTAATTTCTGCAACTTTTGGGTTTCGAATATAGAAAAATGGATTCCATATTTAGAATCTGGAGGACCAAATTTTGTAAATAGGTCATAATTATTTTGAGCATGAGTCATCTTTTCATCGATTATAAAGAGTTTTGGACATTTATAAACCGAAAATCATTATGTAATATAATAATATTTTCAAACATACTTAAAGAGCCCCTTCATCCCCAATTAAAAAGACCCCACCACTAACCCATTTACCACACCTCTCAAGCCCCTTGGTTCAACCAACCTCTTCCCAATTAAGCTCCCAATATCCCTATTTTTTATTTAGTAGCATTACCTTAGGTATAAAGTACATAAAATAATCCCTTATTTTCAAACGAAGGGAGTTACCCAATTTAAAGGAGGTTAATATACCCTTGACCAAGTAAAAGTACAAGGTAAGATTTATTTTGAAAATATCATTACTTTTCAAAGGTTGTTAATGCATATGTATCTATTAAAACCTTTTTATAATCCACATCTATGTTTTTATAAAAATGTATTTCCATACATTTTTACTATTAACTTGAGTATGGGTTAAAGTCATTAATACCCCTGTTTGACTTCTGTGTTTTGAAAGGAATATTTAATTCATTTTCCAAACAAGTTACATTATGACCTTTTCAACAAAATTAAGGTAATAATGTTTTTAACGTATATGGTGGGTGCCTCTATTTTCACCCATTATAACACCATTGAAGCTTCCATTAAAAGCTTATAAGAATATTTTCAACGTAAATAATTTCTTTTATAATTATGTGGATTTTAAATGATTTAAAAAGAGGTGATATTCCTCTCCAATTATTTTGATTCCATCTATGTCATCATCCATTGATGGATTTTACAGATTTTTTATGTTAATTCATTATAATTCAAATTTTCCATATTTTATTGAAGGTTTTTTTATTGTATTAACTGTGGACGTGTTAATTTTACACCATTCATTATTTATGGTTAATGTATTAAAATATTTTAAGCTAGTTTTTATAGGAATGTTTATGTAATATTTCTACCTTATCATTTGGTTAAGGCATTGGATACAGTAATTGACGGGTGGATCCTACTATAGCTCATCGATGTATCGATAGGTCTGATGTGACAAACTAGTATCTTTGCACAAGGCCTCGTAAAATTATTATATGTAGTATTGGAATGATGCCTTGACTATATTGTTATGATATCTCACATTATGTATTCTATTATAATGAAATTAGCTATTGATATTACCTCTGATTATTCGACTAGTAGAATATCCACGTGAATATGTAAATGGAATTATTTTATTTATCTTTTCTGTATTATGTTGATGTATATAATTAAAAGTCTTTTGTTCTAGTTTAATAAATTCCCTTAACGATTTATGCATATTTATGAAGTTTCCACTATTTGTTTTCCTTACTGAACATCTGAGCTCCCCTGTTTTGATGTTTTATTTTTTCTTGGAGATGAAGGAGTATTTTATGGTGGACCTACATGGAAAGGATAAGGGATATATGTGTGTTCAAAGGGGACAATTTTTTTGTTTTTTATCTCATGATGTAATGTGAAACTTATGTATATTTATAGTACTTCCAAGGCTACGAAATTAATATATCTTTCAGGAAATGATTCCTTGTATCATGACAATGTAATGTAATAATGAACTGACTCTATGTATCTAGGGTGGGGAATTATAGTTGGTATCATAGGATGTTTAGTACAGACATTGGAATCTAGATTAAAAAAACGATGATTATAGAATATTATCCTAAAATAGACATTGTAAATTAGTATAGAAGAACTTTCTATAATTTTTGTAATGTATAGATTTATTGAGTTTTCCAAGAAATAAATCCCTCTTATGATATGATTATGTAGCGTCGTCTCTATAACAGATGTACCTATGAGTGAAAACTCCGACAAGGCGTTTCATGCATGACCAGTGGTATCCTAGTGCACAACAACATGCCTTGCTGCACTCTTGGTTATGAAACTCCTGGGGTATATGAATAAGATAATTAATATTCCCTTTACAATCAATTATGAAGGATTTATAATTATATACCTCCTCAAAGAAATAATTTTTATGATTCTTGATTATATCCATAAACTTTTCAATTTATATTAAGTATTTTACATGTTTGAATATACGTATTGTTATTTATAAACTATTTTAATGTAAGCCACAATATAGAAATGGAGCCTAATTGAAGGAATGGAAATTGTATCAAAGAACATAATCTATGTAAGGATTTCCCACCAAATTAAGGTAATTTTATTAGAGCTAGTGATGCAACATGTGCTGATCATCTTATCATCATTCTGGGAAAACTAACATAGGTTTTGAATAAAAACCATACCCTTATGGAGAACCCTAATCCACAATGTGAAGGATCAATGTTAGACGTCTTTATGAGGAAATAACCACCAACATTTAATGGGACAACAAATCCAATTGTAACTGAGCAATGGATAAGTTCCTTAGAGAAAATATTTCATTATTTGGTGAGTAGCCAAAAGGAAAATGTTTTCATGGATGTTTATCAGCTCACGTGAGATGGAGATCAATGGTGGTTATTAATTAAAAAAAGGAGGATTAATAAGTATTAAATTTGTAATTGAGGGATTTTAAAGAGTTTTTCTTATAGAAATGCTTTCCTCCTGACTATCGAGCGTGTATGGAATGATAATTTTTGAGTCTGAAGAAAAAAGGAGGATGACAATGTTGCAATGAATGAGGCTAACATTATAATGTTAAAAAGGCATGCAACTTATTATATATGAAACACAAGGAGTATGATTAATCAATTATTTAATGTGTTAAAACCATTTCTCCATCCAGAATTAGTCTCAAAATCCTTCTAATCATATGAATATATTGTCTTATGTGCTATCAAGACAGAAAAGAAATTATCTAAGTCATACGACATTAATGAAAAGAAAGGGAAAAAGTGATATGATGAACACTTTAGATATGTAAATTAGGAGAAGAAAGGAAAAGATTAATATTCATCATGTTTTAAATGTTGAAAGAAACACCCTGGTTCTTGCATGAATGGAATGTGAGTTTGTTACAAGTGTAGTGAAAAAGGCCACCAATGTCTCGATTTCAAGGGGAAGAAGAAGGATATTAATGATGAATTCTAAAATTGTAGATCAATGGGGCATTATGAAAATTACCTTCCAAAGAACAAAGGAAACATACCTCGGAAAAGGAAAATAGTGTAAGGATAATAATATATGATCACTACTGATGAGGCTGAATCTCTGAAAGATATGGTGGTATGTAATGTAATGGTTTCTTCAAGTTTAACCAATATATTATTTGATTCTAGATAATCACATTGTTTCATATCTTCCCAGTTTTCTAAGAAAATTAGATATTTTCAATTTGATTTAACAAGGGAGTTGTCAGACAAAACTCATAAGGATAGAATCAATGCAACGATGTTTTCTGAATCAGTTACCATTAGGGAATATAAATGATATGTATCTACTATTCTCATCGTCACACCCCTGATTATATTTGATATAATCATCTGAATAGTTTGGCTTATAGAAAAAGATGCGAAAAATAATTGTAAGAAAAGGGAGGTTACAATTTTCAAAGATGATATTGAGTACCTTATATTTATAATAGAAACATCACCAGCAGATTCTTCTCATGATCTGTAAATGGTATCTCTACTAAATCCAATTATTTGGGAGGAAGAGAAAGAAATAAATATGGGCGAAGAATGTAATGTTAAAATAATGATGTACCTATTGTGTAAAAATATGTCTATGTGTTTCCAGAGGATTTACCAGGACATCCTCTAAAATAAGAAAATGAGTTTTCCATTGATTTAATTCTTGGATCAAATCCCATATTGAAGAGCTCTTATAGAATGTCCACTGTGGAATTAGTGGAGCTAAAAAAACAACTAGATGAGTTGAGTAATAAAATATTTAGTCACCTTAGTGTTTCTCCATTGGGATCCACTGTTATTTTAGATAAGAAAAAATGGATCTATGAGGTTGTGCATTGACTACAGGGAGATCAATGCAATAATTATAAAGAGCACGTATCCTCTTCACCGCATTGATGATTTATTTGATCAACTTCACTGAGCTTAATCTTTTTCAATGACTGACCTTCTATCTGGATATCATCAGTTGTGTGTGAAGAATGAAGACATTCCAAAGACAAAATTTCGAACCAGGTACGGGCATTACAGGTTTACATTAATGGATTTCAGACTGACTAATGCACCGTCTGTCTTCATGGATCTAATGAAAATAGTTTTCAAGGAATATATTGATGACATTGTAGTGGTACTTATTGATGATATCTTCGTATACCCCAACAGATACATTGATCCTGAAAATCAATTGTGCATAATTATAATGACTCTGAGAAGAAATGAATTATATGGTTTATTCATCATTATAGAATTCTGGCATCAAGAGATTTTATTTCCTCGTCATATTGTCTCTAAAGATGTAATCGCTATTGATCCTTCAAATACCAAAGCAATCCAAGAATTTCCATCACCTAAAAGTATAATTGAGGTACACAGTTCTATTGGTTTAGCAGGTTATTATAGGCATTTCATCCAAAAAATTTCCCAATTGGCTATCCCATTAACCAAGCTCACACTTAAAGGGTTTATAATTTGTTAGACAGAAGAGCGTGAAGATTGTTTTTAATAACATTACATAAGATTAGTGAATTCTTCTATATTGAATCTACCATCAGGAAATGGTGGGTTTGTTATTTATAGTGATTCTTTAAAGAATGTACAAAGTTTCATCCTTATGCAGAATGATTGGGTTATTTCCTTTGCATCACAACATCTAATAATTCATGAAAAAAATATGCCACTCATGATGTTGATTTAGAAGAGGTAATCTTTGCTATGAATATATGGATGCACTATCTTTGTTGTGAAAATCTGAGATTCATACTAATCAAAAGAGTTTGAAGTATATTTTCTCACAAACAGTACTCAACATTAGGAAATGGAGATGGCTCTAACAATTCAAGGATTATGATTGCATCATACACTACCACTTGGGGATGGTAAATAAGGTGGATGATGCTTTGAGTAGAAATGATCATAGTGTTTTGAATAAAATGTGATTTGAAAGGGATCCTATGTTCATGGATCTAGTAAAGATGGATATGGGAATAATCCTGGAAACTGAAATAAAAATTCCTTTTTAAATGATTGTTAAACAGTCTTTACTAGAAATTATAAGTTCTCAAACTGATGATGTGGTGTTTCAAAAGTAATTAAAGTTGTGAATGATGGGTGATTGATCGACATCGTATATGAAGTTCAGATTTTGAAATTTGGGAAGAGACTTCTTGTTCATGACATACCTGATCTAAAAAAAAGAATTTTTGGATGATGCTCATACCTCTTATTTATTTATACATCCTGGTAGCACTAAAAAGTGTATAGATTTGAAGAATCATTTTTGTTGGGACAATATAAAGAGAGATATTGATGATTATGTGTCACGATTTTTGGTTTATCAATAAGTGAAAGCTATAAGAAGACATCCTATAAGATTCACGCAACCACTCCCCATACCTGAGATGAAATTAGATGATATTATTATGGAGGTTATCTTTGGGCTACCAAAGACTTTTAGAAGGAATGATGCAATATGGGTTATTGTTGATCTTCATACCAAGTTGGCTCATTTCTGTTCTATAAGAGAAGATTTACCACATGAACATCTAAAAAGACTATATATTAATGATAATGGAAGACTTCATAGAGTACCCCTATCAATTGTTTCAGATCATGACCTCTATTTTACTAGAAGATTATGGATAAGTCTTCAGAATGCCTTAGATATATATCTTCATTTAAGAAATGGTTACCACCCTCAAGCTAATGGAAAATCAGAATAGACTATTCAAAAATTTGAATACATGTTGATATCATGCTCACTTGACTTTCAAGGTATGTGGGATCAATATTTACCTCTATGTAAACATTCATATAGAAATATTATCTTTCATGTATTTTTATGGCACCATATGAAGATTTATAAGGAAAGAGTTATCGCACACCAACTTATTTATATGATGTTGGTGAAGGAAAAATCATAGGCCCATATCATGTTGAGAAAACAATGGAAAAGGTGAAGGTTATCAAAACCCACATCGAAGCAGCTCAAAGAATAAAAAAGAGCAATGCCGGTTACGGAAGGAATGATTTGGAATTTCTCATAGGAGAACATGTTTTCTTAAAGGTATCCCCATGGAAGGTTGTTAAAAAATTCGGTATGAAAGGAAAAATAAGTACTAGGAACATCAGACTATTCAAAATTATAGAATAAATCAGAGTTGTAGCTTATTATTGGGAAATGCTGCCAAGTCTCTCCAAAGTTCATTATGTGATCCATTTATCACTATTAAGAAAATACATGCTTGACCCAATGCATGTACCCACCTATGATGAAATAAAACTTGATCCAAATCTGTATTATTGCGATTAGCCTATCATAATTATTCATACCAGATAAAAAGTGTTGAAAAACCGGACGACTCGTCTGGTGAATGTTCTATGGTGAAATTATAAGATTAAAGAGGATACATGGGAACCCGAGGATAATATCAAGAAGTAACACTCAAATTATTTTATATAGTAGTATTCTAGAAATTTAGAGAAGGAAATTATATGATGGAGGGAAAATGTAACACCACAAGGATCTACAATATGTTTCTCTTTGAATAATTCAACACCTTTCATTATACTCAACATTGAGATTAAAACTCACCATGACCAATAAATCTGTCCACTCTGAATAGTAATGCACTATCTTTGAAATTTTATGATTTTTTAAAAATGGAGTTCATTTTTGGATTTGGACTATCATAATTACATTATGGTGAATTTTTAGTACTCTTTTGAAAACTTCCAATATTTGATGAATAGTGTAAAATACTAAATTTTAATTAAAAACACCTTTTGTAATCAAATTATTTATAGTTATAAATTATCAATTTGAATGAATTTTAAGTATTATTCGATTATATTTTTGTCATTAAATATAATTGAGGTCATTGGATGTAATTTCACATTTAAACTGGACATAAACAATTGTCAATCTTTTGATAGATATTGTTTCATAAAAAACACTATTTGTTTTGACAACGAGAATTTATTTTAAATTAATTACATTCACTTCTGTGTTTTTAATTTGGAAAAATGGGTTCTATATTTGGAATTAGGAGGTTTAAATGGTGTAAATAGGTAACTTTTATTTTTATACATTATGAATAATTTCTTTGGTAAATATTTTATTTACCTTGGTTAAAGGGGTAAATCTAGTAAATAAGTGGAAACAATAATATTATAATAATATTAAATTACCCTAACAAGTGTCCTAACACTATTTACTTATATAGTTCTGACCCTGGAAATATTTGGGTCGATTTTGAGACCCCATGGAGCCACATTAGAGTGATAATAACACTTTATATTAATTAAATTAATGTAAAGACAAAAATGAAATAAACATATATCTTTTAGTAAAACAATTTTTACATTGGGTTATTTATGTTATCTTTTAAATTATAAATATAAATATATTTCCTACATCATGGTATATTTTTTATAATTTTTTTTACTCCAACTAAATAAATTTATTTAGGAGACAATAATGATGTAGTGTTGACTCATTATGTAATGATTTAAAAAATGATATTATAAAAATTTAAACAATATTAAATACTATTCCAATTCTAATTATATGATTTTATATCGAACATGAGTCAACTTATATTTGACATTAATGTATTTTGGACCATTAGAAACCGAAATAATTATATAATAAAATAACATTTTCAAGAAATCTTAAAGAGCCCCACCTCCCTCTTATAAAACACCCTCAACTCTAACCCATTTCTCACAACTCTCAATACCCTTATCTCATCGAAGTTTGGAACCATTAATATCCCTACATCCATATCTTACTCTTAGAAGCCTTACCATAGTTATAAGTCACATCTAGGAAGCCTTTGGTTTCAATCCAAATGGAGTTACCCAATTTATATGATATTAATGTACCCTCAACCATGGAAAAGTACATGGTAAGGGTAAATTTTACAATCTATTTACTTATCTGAGGTTGTAAATACATAATTATCTACTGAGACATATTTATCATCCACATCGGTTTTTCTTAAAAATATATTTCAATACATTTTAACTATTTATATGATTATGGGTTAAACTCATTTATACCCCTGTTTGACTATCTATGTTTTGAAAGGAATCGTTCCATCATTTTCCATATAAGGTACTTTATGACCTTTTCATCAAAATTAAGTTAAGAATTTATTTTTGACTTATATGGTGGGTGTAGCTATTTTCTGTCATTATATCATCGTCAAAGCTTCCCATACAAGATTATAAGAATATTTTCAAAATAAATGTTTTCTTTTATAATTATGTGACTTTTAAATGATTTAAAAAACAAGAAAGAGACATTTCTCTCAAATAATTTTTATTTTATCTATGTCAAAATCCATTGATGTATTTTATAGTTTAAATAAGTTTATTCATCATAATAAAAATCATTCATATTGTATTGAATGTTTTGTGTTATGTTTGATTGTTAATGTGTTATTTTTATACCATTCATTTTTTATGGTTAAAATACTATTATTTTGTATTCAAGTTTTAATATAAATGTTTATGTTAGGTTCCAACCTTTTCATATAAGGAATGCAATGGAAATAGTTTTTTATGGGTGGAGCCCACGATATCTCCTCGATTAATCGATAGGTCTCATGAGACAAACTAGTGTATTGGCAAAAGGCCATGACAATGTCTTATTTTTAGCCTTAGTACGAGGCATTTACTATGATATTATGAAGTATGATATTATGCTTTCCATCATTATGATATTATCTATTGATATTACATGTGATTATTCGACTAGTAGAATATCCATTTGAATAAGTAAATGTAATTATTTTATTTATCTCGGCCATATTATGTTGAATTTTATGTATAAAAGGCATTTGTTTTTGTTTTATACATTGCCTTAATTGTTTATGACTATTTATAAAGATTCCACTATATTTTAATCCTTACATAGAATTTGATATCACCCCTTTCTATGTATTATTTATACCATTATGTAAAGATGTATTTTATTGTTGACCTTCTTGGATAGGATAAGGGATATAGGTGTATTAAAAGGGAACAAAATTTTGTCATTGTTTATATCCTATGATGTAATGAAAAACAAATGTATTTATCTAGTACTTCCAAGGCTACTAAACTAATCAGTATTTCAAGACATGATTTGTTGTGTCATGCCAATATTATGCAATAATGCACTGACTCTATGTAATTAGTGTCGGGTCATTAAATGAATAATGTATTATAAAAATTGTCATCAAACACTAGTTTTATTGAAAAGTGAGATTATCCATTCTAAAAACATTTTAACTGTGTTTCCATAATATGATTAGTAATAATATTTTATAAACACACTATCCTTGAATTAAACGTTTTCAAATTGAGAATAAAATGTATATAATTATTTTTTATAATACTTGTTAATATTTCATCATAATCAACCCACAGTAGACTACATTATAGACTCATCATAGATTACACTCATCTTAATAACCTGGGAAATTAAAATAAAAGAAATTTGTGGGTTAAAATATGGAGTTATAGAATATGTATCAACACTTCACGAAGGGTTAAATAATAAAAACACTAGAAAACATGATCATGAACGAAATATATTATAAATAATAACATGGAATGAAAATTATTTTACACATGTCATGATAAATTGAAATTAATATCAAATTAAAAAAATGACGAAAATTGAGTATAGAAACCTGAGATAATAAACATGAATCATTTATTATAACCACATTTATAAAATATTAATATTCGTAATTTGTTGGAAATGTAACATAACAATTAATTTTTCCCAAAAACAATAGCAGATGGGATGATCATACTGTGTGAATATATAAGATGTAAAACCCTATATGATTACTTATCATACATATAAGATCAAAATTTCTTTTTTGATTGTAATAAATTATATATCAACCTTGATTTTATGATTGTAGTCTAAGATAGTTCACCTTTTAAGTTGTGAACATTATCCAAAAAAGTTCCACATTTACATTGTGTGAGTAATCTAAGATGTCTCTCCCTTTTTCATAGATTATAATAGGCTGACTATATAAGATGTGAAAAAACCATGTATCCCCATACATTATTTTCTTATGAGATATAAAACCTTAACCAATCAACCATTGTGTGATATAAGACCCCACCAATCAATCAACCATTCATATATGAATTAATAGTAAATTGTATTTCATCACATCATAATAATCTGATAGAAAGAAATATGGATTTCACAATATATCTATATAAATTCAAAAAAAAATTATTCATTAATGTAAAGTTTTGACAATAGAAATTCTTACACATGAAAATAGTATTTATTAAGAAAATTAATAATATTATTTATGAAAAATAATTTCTTGGTAAATAAATCCTTTCGAGTTTAATTGAAAGAAATAGTGAAACTATAAAAATAATTTCCATAGAAAACATTCATAATTTTTTTTAATAATATATGAGTGACCACATTCAATAGTCGTTATAATAATTTTTATGTGAATTAATTTTAAAAAATTACTTTTAAAAATAATATTCAATAATATATTCCTAAAATTTAAGTAATTGTTTTTATAGGAAATGTTTCTTGGATGAAAAGTTAAATTATGATCAATGTAAAATCTTTTTAATATTTTAAAATTCATTCATTAATAACACACATCATAAAAGATTTAAAAATATTCTAATATAATAGTTAAAAATATAAATATGAAGATAATAATATATAGAAATTTAATGGATTTAAAATATTTAGGATACATTAGTAGGAACAAATAACAAGGATTTGGAATATAATAATCTTTCTTGGTAAGGATGAAAAAAATCAATCAAAATGTCTTTATTTTATGGGAATATGTTCATCAAGGAGGGTTATTGGAATCCAAAGTGTCATTTTTCCCAAATTGAAATTGAAATAGAAATATAATGTTACTTGGTGGATGAAACTATTCAAAAAAAATTAATTTGTTCAAGATGAAACATTTTAACTCAGTGAAACGGGGTTTGGGCTAATAAAAACCCTTATAACATCATTATCTATTAAATTGAAAACACATATGTGGATTCAAATTGGTTGGATTTGAATATAAATGATATATTTTGATTTATAATTTTTAAATAAATTAAAATCCCATAAATACACAACAATAACAAAAAAAGTGGTGAATACACACCCTATAATAATTAATAAAAATTGAGATACAAAAAACCATACCTTTAATCCTGCTAGGTTGATTGTGTCAGAACAACTAATATTATGAAACAATTTATTAATAACATATTTTATTACATTATTCAAAACTAGAACATTTTAAAAACATAATTTATAACCATTTATTTCAAATAAATTAGATAGTTATTTTATTAATCATTAGATACTACAAGGTTGGTTTGTTTTAGTTGTTCTAGTTTAATATGTATTTTGTCTATTATTCTTTCTCGATTCATATTTCATTATAATTATATCTTTATTTTAATTTTAATATATTTTATAAGTTATTATAATGTAATAATTACTTATCATATTTAAATATTTAATGATTCATGACAAAAAATTTGGTGAGAATCTTGTTTTCGTATTTGATAACTAATAGGAAGGTGGTTAAATAATAAAAAGTTTAATAATTTTAATACCATTATATTACTATAAACCAAACAAATTTTAACATTAATTATTATCAAAATAATTACTTAATATTCCATTGTCCTCTACAATTGAAAATCATTTCCTTGTTCAAGTGGGTGGTTAAACTAAGCCAAACAAAGAATAAACTATAATATATGTGTGGGAATTGTTAAGAAACTGATACGTTTTTAATTAAATAATAATATTATAAGAATAATGATTTTATTTATATTCTTACAATGTGTTTAATTATTTTTTATGTTTTTTGATAATAAGGAACAACCCAAATGAAAAACACAATACTTCACTTTTATGGAGGTGGTAGTCTGTACATATGCATGGTTAACATATTCTTATACCTAGAATGTAAAAGTGGTAGTAATTGGTTTATATTTTAATAATATCATCATTTTTTAGATTCATCATTACTCATAAAATACCACCATTTACCAATCTATCGGATGTTTTTGATAATATAGAATATTTTTTATGGTGGTGATAATATACACATAATATAAGAAACATTATTATTATTTTTCACGGTTAGAAGGAATATTGATAATGGATACTCCATTAGTAAAATAAAATTTCAGAATGTTATTAATATTTGTGTCCTAAAAATTTTGTGGGTAAAATATGTATGAGGTGTCACAAGTAAAAATGATATGGATATCTTGGTTTGGGAGATGAGATCTTCCATTGAATGATATATTTTGGATAAATCCTTAAGTATTTTTTTATTTGTATTTTGGAAATGAAAAGGCTCATTGGATATGGGATATGATTTGAGTAGTGAATTTTATAGTGTTCATTATTAGTTTACTCTTTGTAGGAGAAGGAGAAATTTTATGTAAGTGATCTCTTTTTATATGTGGTGAAAAGGGACTCTTTAAATATTCATTACCTTTTCAATGATGAATTTGAACTCTTAAAGGGTCAATGTATATAAAAGTGTTAAATAATCCGAATAATGATGATCAATGGTTGGGAAATCCTATAAATTTCATTTTAAATAAATTCAATTTTTTCTCTCTATATTTTTAAATTTTACCATTTTTTGTATTTACACGAGTTATTTATATTTTATTAAATATATATCACATGTGATTCCACACTATACTATATTGTGAATGTGAAATGGGACCCAACCATCTAAATTATCTTTAAGTAAATAGTTAGATTTCAAAAATGTACTGTTATGAATGTACATGGCATGTACCAGGAGTACACGACATGTACTGGGAGTACACCTCATATCATGTCTACCCCATGTATACCAATGTCTCACCTTCTCATAAGGAATATAAATAACCATACACATAGAAAGTTCATTTGGGACACAATAAGGGTAATGGTTAGGCCACCACATAGAATGTTCTTCCATCCCAATTCAATTCACTATAGACCATTCCCATATATATTAGGATGTATGCAGGAACTTTATTCGTTCCATTAAATTTTTATATGTCCATGTATCAAAACATTTCTATATACATTATCCATGAGAGTGTTCCTTTGTGTGTCTATGTTTTTGTTCCTCTAGTGTAATAAAATCTATCTTCTAGAGGTCAAATATAATGTGATATTTGTCACATTGTTTGGGATATTTTTCTATTCATGTAAAACCAAGTTCCAATGTAGTTGACTAAAAAACATGTGTTGTTTAAAAAATGGACATAGTATATAATATTTCTATAGAATTCATAAACCTTGACATGTATTCTAATAATTATACTTCTACCACTGAATATTACTGATTTTTCAAAATTAATAATTTTTCTTATTTTATACGATCATTTATGTGACATGTGAAAAAAATTCACCAATCCATTATACATGAGAATTGATTCATGTCACACTATTCTATCACCGCATGCCAACCCATAAAATGAGGAATCACTACTCAATCATAATCCACCTTTAATGGTCCACGATTTTCATCACAGCCTGATAACTGCATTAATCATGAACACAAACCTTTGCTGACAATACTTTACACCAAAAAATGACATCACAACAATCTTCCACTAGTTATTTGTCAAAACACGAGCGAAAACTATTTCTTATGGTAAATTCGCAATGAAAAAGATGAGAAATTTGGAATCAAAATAAGTGGAATGTTCCTTGACCACTATTAATATTAGTATCAACTAATCTTCATTAGAAAAAATAGTGAATAACCAACAAGAAAATATCAATACCATAAATTCCACTATTACTATAAGTCATAATCATTTTTATTAGAATGATTGAATCACATTTGGAATGAGATAAAAAATGGGGTTGGAATCCACAATATTGCATCATACCATTGGTTTGGATCGATCAACGATTATGAATGGATCCTCATTATTAAAATTTGTGATATCTATATCCTCTAATAAGAGCATCATTTTCTAATCCATGATCTATTTATGATCATTTTAAAATTCTCCTTCAATTGGTCCTCTCTCAATATCTTGGGTTATGATATTAATTCTTGGAAATTTTCATAATTTATTTATAAATAATGTTTAGGTTAGGATATTTAATATAAAAATTAAATCAATATATCAATTAACTTAATTATTATTCATCCCATGAAAACACTCAAGAAGAACTCCTGATGCATATAATTATTATGTCACACATATAGTAAACCCAATGTTTCAAACTCAATAATAGTCTCACATTGATGATCCAAGACCTCATTCATCATCAATTAAATTATTCCATAAATCCTCTATGTGTGTGGTATAATCAATTTAATATTTATATTATATCCATACTATTCAATTTTGGGGTCTGTAATCATATTCTATGTCAACTCAATGCTCGTAAAGTACTAAATAAAATATTTTAATGTAATTCAAGGTAAAAGGTAGTTACATTCTCCCCATGTCATGTATCTTCAATCCAAAAGGAAAATAATCTTTCTAAAATGATGATTGTACTGATCTCACTTTTTGTTCCAACACTCCCTGGAACTCTGTTCAAGATTCATAGGCTATCATCTGACACTCACAAATGTAATCTCTATCTTATAAAAGATATTCTACTATCAATCCCTTATCTATATGTAGTACATTGAAATTTTAGCTCCATAATTTGTGTCCATGTTTCATTAATCAATAACATGTGAATGGTTATGAAAATACATCCTCATCTATGACTAAGGGAGGAAAACAAGCACCTAGTCTAGATATTGTAATAGAGACAAGTAGTACACCACATGAAAAAGCATATGCTATATCTAGAATGGTATAGTGAACACACCAGAGAACATTCCACCCAAAAAAAAATCTTTACAATCCACATTGAGGTGATACCATTGGTAATCGATGGTATCCCACCTTTTACACTAAAATCCTCCATTATTGATCAAAATAACCCATATCATGGATTTGGATTGTCCAAATATTCCCTTTGATGGTCAAAAACATTTTTGTCATATCTCTTACCCACTACAGGAACAAAATTGTGCATTACACATGATAAATCCATCATTGATTTTTCATATATAATATCATTGATAATGAATAAAATGGTTCTATACCGATAGTGGGGTTCTAATCCATTGTAATATGAAAAATCTTACATGGGTAGGTGGTCCTCATAACTACTTCCAAAGGATAACGAGAAAGTCCAGTCATGTACTCCAAATGATGAATGATCTATCAACTTTATGATTATGGAGATTATTATAGGATTCTATTAGGGCACCATTTTTTTTGAATAAGAAATTTCACCACAAAGATTATGGATGAATAAAAAAACCTCTCAAATTCTAGATAAAATACAACAATATTTCATTTTATAATTTTTTTAAATTTAGGAGGACCACCTATCCTTGGTGATGTTTCCATATAACAATAGCAACCACTAAAAGTTTATTATAGAAATATTACAAGATCTAAATGGGATACCCTATATGTCACCACTATGGTATTGTGATTAGCGGAGTTTTTGAAAATTTTCCGCAAGTATGATTGTGAAATGAATGAGTGTTTAGATCATCTTGAAGCATATGAGGAAATCCAATAGACATCAAAAGTTTTATACAAATCAATTACGGTGGACATTGGTTTTCATATAGGGACACCATGTATTCTTGGATGTCTACCATCAATGTGACTTTTAATGAATGAACTAATGTAGAAAGTAATTATAAGGTTCATCAGCCCTTTATATATTCTATTTACAGATGGAAACATATTCTACCACATGCCATGACATCCACTATTACATAGGGTATCATGACATCCATGTTTGACAACTAATGAGGTATTTGAAGAACCTTTGAAATTCTATTAGTTAGGTTACGCTATATATAATTTATAGAGATAAGTCCTAAAAGTTACTATTAGAGATTAAAAATCAAATGATAATATAAATTTTTGGTCAATGATTACCAACTTTTTTGTTATATGGAGGAACTTTAGTCCTCCGAAAAGCACTATAGAGTGAGATAATCTCATGTGAACTTAGAAGCCTCGTATTTCAAAGTAGGGATCTAGTTTTTTGAATGAAGATCAATGAGGTAGAGAAAATTAAATGTCTATATTTTTTAATTTTATATTTTAAAATATTTTAAAAAATATTTTATCATCTAGCATCTATGTTATCATGTGATTCTAAGAACCAGAGAGGCCCATTGCGAATATAATATAAATATTAAATAAATCAAATAATGTGCATGCAGCTTTACGGAATACTAATTCAATAACTCCCAAAAATATAATCATATAAAAATTTTAGATCACCAAATATTTTGAAACATAGGTTTTACCTTGTGTGATATAATCATTGTATATAGTGGGTGTTCAATTTCAGTTCTATCATTATAGGAATATTAACTAATTAAAATGATATATTTATTTAGTTCGTATAATAAATAACATTACCTAACCATCCTCCATATAATAATGTTAAAAAATAACTATATGGTTATCTAAATAACCATAGGGATTTAGAGAGGATTAAATAGTGGATCAATCATGGATGAAAATAAATGGATAATGGATTTGAAATTGGAGAACCAAATAATGCACGATGATCTTTTAATAAAATTGTATATTGATCCTCTCTTCATACTGAATTTATCTAAACCTATTTTAGGATGTTGTCTCTTAAATTTCTTGCCCATTTATTTATACCATATTAAAAATTGGTCAATTATTATAAGTAGATTGATTCACAGATTGTTGCTTGATGTATGGGTATCTCATTATGTTCTTGAGGTATGAAATGAACACTATATATTTTTAATTAATTTTTCTAGATTATTCATTATAATGTAAATTAATCATGTAATATATAAACAACACGTGGTATTCATTCCTATTATTATGTTTTCTAATTTCTCACCCCATTCATCCTAGGTTCACCACTAACATTTTCTTTAGTCAATGGTTTGAAAAATTCTTTAAGGAAGACCATTTCATGGTAATTATTTGTACCATTATATTTACACAATTTTTTCAGTTTCATGATCAACATATTGATCATGGTTATATGGTTACTATTGATGATTGAATGTGAATAAATATCAATCATGATTAACTTTTTTGGTGGTTTTTCAGGTGGGAATAGTGTGGTGTGACAAGAGATGATTCCCAAGTCAAATTCATGGCTATAATCTGGAAACTGGAAACAAATGGGCTCTTTCAGAATATGATATATTATAAATGGATAGTCTTGTGGTATATTTAGTTATTGTATTTGCAGAAGAAAAATATACATTATGTGTTAGGATCCCTATAAATTTACCAACTACATGTAATATAGTTTTAAGAACACACAACATGTGGTATAATCCTATGAGACTAGGGTTTACAAACTGTGAAAAATATCACTTATTGGGTGACACCTGTCACACTTCATTTGGATCCTGCAAGGTGGATCAACATATCACTTATTGGGTGACACCTGTCACACTTAATTTGAAGTTCTTCGCATCCTGTTTAGCATGAGACATTGCTTGCATCAGGATTTAGATTTGATGCTCCTTTCAGTTCAATCCTTCTTCTTTAGTGCAATAAATGAATGCACTAGATCCCCTTGTCTCTGTTTTCCTGAATCACAATCACTGATGTTATTGCTTACTTAATGGAACTCAGATTACTCGGCATTGTCAGAATCAGTTCTCCATGTATGCATGAGATCATGCATGTATCATTTAGATTTCTTCTTCAATCTCACTTTGCACAGAAAGTATCAGGAAATATTTCAGCTCTTGTGCAGCTCCAGAAAGGTGGGCGTGCTTTAACAATATCTGGCTCTTATCTTCATGCCCGACACGCAAGTCTCCCACGGCGCGCAAGTCTTAGGCACGCAACTATAACCTGGCACGCAAGTGTCTCCAAATCACCTGCGCGACTCTGCCTTCTTGAACTTCAAACCTGCGCGACTCACTTCCTTACATGCCCAAATCACCTGGGGCACTCAACCATCAGTCGGCGCGCAACATCTACTTGTGCGACCAAACTACCACTTGCGCGGCTCAACCACATGTGCGACGAGAGCTCGAACAATCTCAATGTCTTGAGCTCCGTGAGAAATGAGGAGGGGTGGTCCAGTATTTATAGGCAAACTTGACCCCCTGCGCGGCAGCGCGCAAGTCTTGTCTCCAGTAACCTCTGTCGCGCAACTCACTTGCGCGACCCAACCAACACTTGCGCGACCTTCTTTCCCTAGCCAAATTTTGATGTTCTGATCCTCAAAAACATATGGCGTGCAAGTATTTTATCTTCCAAGAGTATGGCACACAAGTCCCTTTGCCAAAATCACTATTCTTCATTTGTTGATTTTGAGGCCCTGAAATTTGGCAAACAATGGAAACCATCGCCACCTTATATCTGCTCTTTTTGTACCGCCTCCAGATCATCCATTCCTCTGTCAATGTTCTTGAATCAAACATAGATCGTTGACCACAACTCTTGAACTCGAAATGTCACCATGGAATCTCTTTTGTCAACTAATTTGTATGTCGTTTGTTTGCTTTGTCGACAAGCACGATCACCTCAACAACACTTCTTCTTGGTGATCTGTATCCTTCAGCAAATCTTTTGCTTTTATCACAAACTCCACCATTGTGATATGTATTCTTTGAAGTAACAGCTTTAGTGCCATCATCTTCTATGACAGTGTGATGTGCATGGCCATTTCATAATTCAACTCATTGGCACATTGCCTCCTTCATCAACCGTCATGATCAACTTCATGCAAACCATGTGATTCAATCCATCAAGAAGTCTCTAGCATGGTTCTCACGCAATCATGAGTAATTGCAAAACCCATTGTTCTCATGAAATAATGAGGAATTGCATGGTTTTCATTAAAGCCCATGGTTCTTATGCAATAAGGAGGAATTTCATGGTCTTCATCCAAAAACAACATCCTACTTTAATCATCCTTGGATGGATTACTCCTAACTTTATTCATTGTTGTAAACAATGTATCACCTTTGAAACATGTTCTTTGAACTTATGATCAACACAACAATCGTCTGAATCCCTACTCCTCTACTTCATCGGAGTACTTCATGATCTCCAACATTGTGAGCTTCTGTTCCTCCATTTTATTGGAGTAATTCTTGATCTCTTTCATTTTGGTATTCCATTGACAACTATTGACAACAAATAAAATCCTATACACAAAGTGGTTCCAACATTACCCTCCCATCACATATAAAAATTTACCTATTATCCTCTCTTCATCAAAAATTGGGATCCTAAATGAATTTGAAATACCAAAAATATTTCCTTCATATCATTTAACCACATCCTAGAGAATATGGTGATACCAAAATACGATCATTTAAAATTTTACCATGTAATAAAAAAGATGATTTCTGATGAGTAATTTTAACTCTCAATTGATAATGATCAATTTTATCTCTTATTTATACTCTTCTAAATCCATGGTATACATTTTAAAATTATGAGTTCATTATATTTAAAAATATGAGTAAATATTATTATGATGGAGCATCTATTATCCACCTTTTTTCTATCCTATCAAAATCATAAACATCCCTCTTGTGTATGTGTGATTTTCCCTCTCCAATGCATTCTTTATATAAAAGGGTTGAACCATAACCAACCTAAATACTTTTAATGGAAAAATATGTTTTAAAATGTCAATATATACCCTTATTGAATAAATATAATCATAAAATATCCATATAAATATATTGAATGTTAATAAAATCATACTCCCTGAATAATACTGATCATAAACCATTCAATGAATAGATAAAGATGATGTCAATACAACATATCCTTAGTGTACCATAAGTAAAATTAATGATTGATTTTATTGATTAATACATGTACCTTAATATTATTATTAAAATAAATTTTTAGAAAAGTAATTGCTTCACTAAAAAAAATCTTTAAAAAATCAATCATCATTTGGAAAATAATTTTCATTGATAATAACTATGAAAAATTATTAAAATTCCATAAAAAAACTTATTTTATATTAAGGTGCAATGTTCCATTCATGTTATACAAATTAAAATAGTGATTCCTTTCAATTATTTTGTAAAATCCAAAGAAGCCTTGTTTGGAATATAACATCAAGGATATATTAATTTTTTTATAAAAATAAATAAATGAATAAAAAATTAATTTGTGAAATCATAAAAAATTAATTCTATAATTTTTTAAAAATGATTTTTTTGATGAAAATATATTTTTGACTGAAGAGAAAAAAATAGTAATATAACATGGACATTTTCATTAATAGCCATTTAATAAGATAATATATTGATTTTATGATACAAATATAAAATAATTCTCATAAGGGATATTTTAATAATAATCTTGAATAATTATGAGACTATGATTTAAAATATAACAACATTGGTAGATTTTGAATAATAATCCACATAAAATAAATAACATCAAATTAAACATTCAATTATATTAATATAAATATATTAATGATATAAAATATTAAACGGTTTACTATATACACCACATAATGAAATTAGTGGTAAATATGGCATACATCTCATGGAAGCAAAAGTCATATGAAAAACCTTAATCTCATGTTAAACATTAATCATAGGATCCTAAACCTAATTAATTGTAAATATATTTTTCTTATAAATATATTATATAATTTTAATCATATATATCATAAAATATATGATCCTCTTATAACAATTTACAACATATTCTTCAATAATATTTCATTATTTCCACTATTTTGGGATTTAATTATATTGCTTTCCCATATGTGGAATCTCTTGAATGTTTTTTTTCATGAATATTTAATTTATATAGATTATATATAGAATGATATTATTATTTTAAATATAATATTTTGTCATTATATTAGTTTCATGAATCATGATTGATGGTTGAAAATGGAAATTAAATAACATCACTTCATGGAGATGGTGCGACCTATGTTTTTGAAAAGAGATAATATCATTCATATAATGGTTGAATAGATAAGAAAGTATGTGGTGAATTGAATTTTTTATAATAAAATTTCATTTTTTTGAATTAAATAAACTATTTTTTATTTTATTTATTGAAATTATATATTCATTGGTTTTATTATAAATAACTGATTTAAATTACCATTGAGAATCATAACCATTGATAATATTGCCGGAAAATGATGATAATATGATTATTATAAATATAGGGTTTCGATAAATCCAATTCGAACAAGAAAAGGAAGAGATGAAATCAACCAGAATAGTCATACCCTATGAATCACATTTATCAAAGACTTTATGGGAGAGAGAATCATTAGTATTTTACATTTACCAAGACCAATAAATAATATAATAAATAAAACTTGAGTGAAGTGTTTACTAGAGATGTTCATACTCATCGAGATCACTTCCCAAACCTAGTATATAGAACCACCCCTGAAAATGTCACCACTGCACACCTTACACATATGGAATTTTTAGGTCTAATAATGTGATATGTATTTAGAACCAAATAACATGAATATTTATATTTTATAGAAATGTTAATTCATTTAATTTAGATTATATTTAATTTTATATTGTATTTTTATTTGGATATGATAAAAAACAAATTGTACTTTAGGGTAATTAGAGATTTCAAATAAGACATTTATTCTGATGAATTAGTTGATTTTTGAAATAATTAACATATTAATACTAAATTTTTAATAAAATATTATATTTAAATTAAATATATAATATAAATTTTATGAAGTTAATGTAATTCATATATGTTTTAGAAAACAGTTGTTGGAAAAAAATTGTTTCTCAATAAATGGAGATAATTTTTTAATAAGAGAAATTTATATGTTTATAAAATTATATTGATAAAATAATTATTATTTTATATTTAGTGTTTCATAATTATACAATAGTGAATGCTTCACTATTTTATGAGATATTTGATTTTTTGGGTAAATATTAGATATGGTATAAATATAATGTGTGTGTTATGATATTGTAATGTCCCAAAAGTGACATAATAAATTATATAAAATTTATCAAAAAAGTGAATACATGTCTCCCCTCTTAATTAATGTGTTTTTAAGTAATTTTATTAATTTTATAAATCTATTATGAATCATGTAATACCTTTGTTATATTTTACGGTTTTGAAATCATTTCACTATGAACATTAATCAGTTCAACCTCACTAAAGGTAATATTTTAACATGATAGACCGATGGAAATATAAAATAAATAAAACAACTTGTCTTTGTTAGAATCCAAGGAAAATAATGAGATGGATTTTGGTTCAGATTACTTTATTATATAGATTCAAGAACCAATGTTTGGGATTTGAGGAAGAACTCTCCTTTGTTTTCATATGTATAATTTTCCAATATTCCATTCCCCATTACCAATAAACCCTATAGAGCTTCCCATCTCTTCCATCCAATCTCTAAAATCCTATAATTGTTCCCCTATGCTCTAAAAAATCACTTCCCATGTTATTGTAATCACCCTCTAAAGACTAGATATCTGTTCCTTCTCCTCTTTATTCTTTATCTTCTTCATTTTATTAATTATATTTAAAAATTCTTAATGATGATATATTAAATTTTACAAATTTTTTACTATACAATCTATTTTCAAATGATTAGTGACTAATTTCGATTTCATTAATCCATTAAATGAATCATTATTATTTTTTGTTATGTTGCTATGATTTCACTATGATTATTCATTACCAAACCAATATATTGTGAATACAATTTCAATTTCCACCCTAGGTTACTCACATAGATGTATCTATACTTCATTCAATTGTTATTTTTGTGTATCTGTTACACTATAGTTTATCATGGAAACAAATTTTATTTAATATGATCCTATATTGAATAAAATATGTGGAGCTGTAATGCACATACATGATATGAATGTGATAGGTGCACCCAGAATTGCATAGAACTCTAATGAATTAGGTATTATTTTATAATATTGAGACATCATGAAATGGATTAGAATTTGAACCTAATCTATCCTTGAAATTTTTTGACCATTTTATAATGTATTAGAGATAATCCTTGACCCATGTAAATGATTTCATGTTAAAAGTTGTATCTATTTTTTAGGTTTACTTTATGTTTTCATGCTATATAATGTGTCTTTGTTCATGTTTATGAAGTACACCATTTTTATTTCCCATTTAATTTAATATGTTCTATCATGTAATACATTATTCATTTTATATCACATTTATTCCCTTACCTGTATTTGTATCATACCCATTTCTTATGTATGTCCCTATTTCATCCCAATATATTTCATTTATAATTGATTATTATGTGTATTCTATGGATGTTTTCAACATTGTTCATATACCCCATTTTAATGTCATTTAGTAATATAAATAATTACCTAAATACAATAGACATATCTATCTTTTGGGTTTTATTTTGTGTAATTTATTGTAAAAAATGGTGAATTAATGTGTAATAAAGACACTAGTTGACATACTTAGTATCAGAGCAATGTTTTGTTATTTTTGGAATTATTATTATAAACTCTCTTTGAATACATAGGGATAAGTCTAAAATAAAAATATATCACTAAATTTTGGTAAATTATAGAGTAATTGGATTCTATGTAAACACTTCTCATTATTGATACTACTAGTGTTTGTAGCTATAAAACAGATGTACCTAGGGTTAACTCTTAAAAATACAATATTGATTTAGACATGATTGGGATATCGTGAAGAAAAATATGCCCTGATACAATCGTAGTTCGACATTACAATGGGATATTATTTTGTAAATTCATATTCTCATTATAAAAAATATTATTGGAACAAAATGCACATATGAATCCATATTGGGAAATAGATAATGTATAACATAAATATATTCATAGAAACTCATAAGTTATGGAAATAAATGAAATTTATAAATAATCTAATTAATGGTTTTTGTTTCATTATTATGTTTTTTAAAGTAAATAATCTATAAAATTTTTATTTATTCTAGGATATGACTGAAAATAAGAGGAAATAAGTAAACACCTAATCTGAATTGAAATTTAATGACTTTCCAAATGAGATACTCATCTCAATGAGAGCTAGAATTGTGAATAATGTGATGACAGTCACCCAATATAATCAGGTTATAATGGAATACATGAAAATATGGAATAACCTAATGCCTCTAAGAACGAACTGCCTTTTATTGAGGTCGTTATGTGACAAATTCCTCATAATTTAAAGGGATCATTTGATCCATTTATCAAGAAAAAATGGGCCCCATCCATGGATAATATCATCCCCATTATTCAATGGATTAGAGATAGAAATGGTAATGTATATTGTTTATTCTATGAATTGATAATATGATCAGTGGTGGAGATTGACCAAAAATAAAAAATTTAAGGAAGAGATCGAATAATTTTGGTGGCAGGAATTTCGTAAAATGTATTAGAAAAAATATTATCCTTGAACTCACCAAATTAAAATGGAAACGTATTTTATTTCATTGATGAATAAGGAAGATGAATTCATCAGGGAGTATATGGTAAAAGTGACAAGACATGAATTATATTCCTCCAACATTTTCATTACCCCTAAATGAATAGTTTTCAAATTATTTCAAGTGCTAAAAATGAGGCTATTAAAATCCACGGTGATCCAAGATATTAATAGATATGAGGAAATTGTCTAGTTTTCCCTAAATTTTGAAATAAGTATAAATGATTCTGATGGGTTTCATGAAAATGTTATGCATAAAGTGGATTTTAATTATTTAATTGTTATGGAGAGATTTTATGGTGATATCATTTTTAAATATCCAACTTGTAAAATGGGTGGAATGAAGAACCCTAGAAAATTCCAATGGGGGAAAATGAAATGATTAAGTTTTGGAAAGGAAGGTAACATAGATAGATATTGACTATAGGAGAAACATACCAATGTAATGGAATAGTGGAATGCTCTATTCAAGAATTATCAATTGATCTAATTTTTTAACTTTATGAATCCAAATAAATTTTCAAACCAATTTACTCTAAATTTTTTGTCATAGATAATCATCTTAAAAAACAAAAAAGGAAACAAGGGATGGATTATGTTATTAAAAATATTAATGTGGATCCAAAAAATTATACGGTGATTGGTATGTTAGTTATTCATTCATGATCAAAGAACATTATTTTTTATTCTACTTATATGCATTCATTTATATCACACCAGTTTAGCAGAACTATAAACACAATAATAAAATAATTATAGTATATCATTAAGTGAAAACAGAAAATGGGGAAATTATTTTATCCAAATTATATTAAACCTACCTTATTAAATTATTTGGGATCAACCTCAAATAGAAACCTATGGTAATACTATTTTTATAAATTAATGAAATTTACCATATGGAATAGATTTACAAATAAAGAGTCAATATATATTTCCATGAGAAGGAAATCACTCTTCATATCAAGAATTTTCCTCTGATTAATTTAATGTGCAAGGAGAAGGATGAATATTCTTTAGAAAAAACTTATCATTCATGGATATTATTTCCTTTTTAAAACTAATATCTTGCTTATATGACTGATTCAAACAAATAAATCATCCCTAAAGAGATTCACATTGTGAGTGAATACACTAATGTGTTTCGAAAAGAATTTCCTACTCTTCATTCCAGCCATGTGGTTGGATTTTTTGATCATGCATATACTTGGGGAATTTAGTTTTTCTAAGACTCCATATATAATAACTGTTAGGGAATTGGATGAGCTGAAGAAAAAAATAAAATAGATTCTAGATAACTAATTCTTACTCCCAGGTTCATCACTAATGGGGGTGCACGTCCACTTTTCAAAGAATAATGATAGGTCAATGTATAATTTCATTGATTATTTTGATAAAAAAGACCAGGATAAAGAATAAGGATAATATTACATACATTGAGGAAATTCTTTATTATATATTCATATCCCAATACATCTCCTTGTTGGATCTTAAGTTGGTGAATTATTATGTAATGATAAAGAAGAATATACCCAAGACTGCATTCCAAAAAAGGTACAAGCACTATGAGTTCATTGTAATGTCATTTGAACTCACTAATTTTCTAGAAATCATAAATTAATTTATGAATGGAGTCTTCAATAATTAAATTAAGAAATTTATTGTATTCTATATAGATTATAATATAAAATTCTAAAACCTCAATGTGGAACATGAAGATCATTAGACCAACGTGTAAAAAACAATACAAAAGAAGAACCTTTATGAAAAGGAAAACATATGTGAGTTTTGGTCGAAGGAATTTACATTCATATAGAATATTAAAATAATAAAAGAAATATCATCAGACCTTAAATGAAATAATAAATTATATAATTTCCAAGACCATCCACAGTCGCAGAAACCCATAGTTTCCTTTTATTCGATGGATAATGTCATCGATTTGATAGAAATTTATCATGATTATCAAACCCTCTAACAAAAATAAATGAAAAGGGAGTAATTTTTTTTTGAATAATGAATTTGAAGAGTGATGTTGATATTTAAAATAATGTCTTATCGCAACACCTCTACCAACACTACCCATAACTGACGATGTTTTCATGGTACACAATAATGCATAGAAGAATGGATATGGATGAGTGTTAGTATATAATGATAAAGTGATAGACTATGCCACATGTAATTTGGAATTTCATAAATATAACTACCTAAATCCTGATCTATATTTTTCTGTAGTGATCTTTTCATTTAAAATAGTGGATCATTTTCTCTTTTTGACGATGTGTGATCTAGATACTAATCTAAAGAGTCTCATGTATATATTCATAAAAAGTACTAAATATATTCTAGTGATGATGGTTAGAGCTGATTATGGACTATGACTACACAATCCACTGCCATTATAGAAATGAAAATAATGTGAAAGACGATCTATATAGAGAGGATCTAATAATTTTATCATTGATGATAATTGAGAAGAATCTGATATTCATAGACTTGAAAAGGATTGAAATTCATCAATCTAATTAAAGATAATGTACCATTCATCCCACACAAATTAAGATTCAAATTATAAATTATAATATGTGTATGATAAAAATAATGTTGAAGCTATAATACATGATAAATAATTATAGATCAAAATCAATTATGTAGTGGTATGATTTGCATAAAGACTCTGTGTACCATCAGGTCCGGAGTTATAAAATGATCTATTTGACGATGCAGATATAACTGACCTCACCATCCATCCATGTACAACAATGAGATATTTTTATCACCCTAGGAACTATTGGTGGGACAATTTAAAGAAAGAGATAACAAAATTCTCATCATGTTGTCTCATTTATTAACAAGTGAGGGATAAATGAATAAACTAACATAATGATTCCACCACTAACCATATCTAAATGGAAATGGGAGAAAATAAACTAAAAAATCACTAGAATTCTGAATACATCGACCATAAATAATCTTATATGGGTTTTAGTGGATCATCATATAAATTCTGGTCACATTACTGAAATAAGACAGTACTTTTCATTTGATAAAATTGTTGGGATATGAATTAGGGAAGTGATGAGGTTATAGGAGACACCACTGCAGATTATATCAGACAAGGATCCAATTTTTTATTCCATGTATTTGATGAGTCTCTAAGTCAATATAAATAATTATTTGAACATGATAAAGGCGAATCACCCCCAAAATAATGTCCAGTCATAGAGGGATATCCAAAAACTATATGATATGATTAAATAAGACTCAATTTTATTCAATGGGGGATGAGATCAACATTTTCTTCAAATCAAGTTCTCAAAAATTAATAACCTCCAATAATGAAAAAAATTTATCTTTATGCATCCCTTTATTGGTAGAGATGTAGAATACATGAATTCAAGGATGTGGTTAGTGAATGAAAACTTTTGGGTCCAAAAATGGTTCCATAAATGGTGGAAAAGGTCAAGACTACAATCTAACAAATCAAGGATTATTAGAGTTTGAAGTATAGATATACTGAAATAATCTATGTGACATGGAGTTTGGGGTCAATGATATAGTATTCCTTCACATATCTCTATGGAATAATTCCATGATATTTGGGAATAAAAAAAATTTTGATTAAAAATGCAGCAGTACCTCTGAGATCATTGATCACACCAAAATAAATTCATATCTACTATCTCTCCTACCTAACATATCTCATGTACATGATTTGTTCCATGTATATATCATTATAAAGTAAAACCAAATTTCATACATGTGTTGAATCTTGCTGTGGTACCTTCGGTTAAGGATTATTCATATGAATAGTCGTTAGTGAAGATCTTCGATTATAGATATAATTTTCTATGAAATAAGATAAAGAAACTAGAAAAAATGTTATTGAGAAACCAAAAGTCTTTAGCTTTGATTTGGGAACTAGAGGAGGTGATGAGAAAAATTACCTTAATCTATTTTATTATATGAAATGAAAATTTTTAGTGTAAAATTTATGAATTGGGGGGGGGGGGGGTTTATGATCCGAAAATGTATAAATTAAATTATTTTTTGGCTGAATTTAATACTCCATTATGTATTATTCTTATAGAAAACAAAAAAATATTTTTTTTTTATTATATCTTATTATATTTAAATAACTGTTGTGAATTATTAATATTTATAGATAAAATACTAAAAAGTGATAATATGATTACTATTAATATAGTTTATTGATAAATCCAATTGAAACAGAAAAAAGAAGCAATCGCCTAAACATTAAGGATCATACAATATGTATACTGTTTATCATAGCTTTTAAGAGAGATAAAATCACAGGTATTTTACCTTGACAATGCTTAATAAGGTATACGAATACTAAAGCTTTATCAAAACTTTTTACGCTACATGTTCATGATCATCAAGAAAACAACCCAAACCCTGTATGTCGATCCACCTAATGGAAATCACACATTATCACACATTATACTATAATTATTTAATGGTGTAATAAACATATATTTATTATATGCTAATAATTTGAATATATATATTTTAGAGAAAAAATTATATATATTTTCTCATTATAGTTTCATGATAACTAATTTGTATTTTCATACGAATAAAATAATATGTGTTTTTTTTTGTAATATGTAATTCTACTTCGGAATTTTATTTTGATTAATTAACTAATTTTTAGATAATTAATACTTGAATAAAATATTATTATTAAATTAATATTATTTAATGTAAATAATAATTGAAATAATCTATTATTCCTGAGCCCTTTGTGAATATCTAGTTTTTGTAGTGTTCTTAGGGGTCATCGTCGCTTGTCCTGTGAGTTTTCCAAAAACTCAGTTCCACAAAATTGTATCACTAAAACGATGACCCCATTATAGCCACACCATTACGGTGGCACAAGTCACAGTCACACAAAAATAGTGGCATCAAAAATGGTTACACCGTTACGTTGTAATTTGTCATAATTGAACCATCACTGTAGCATGGTCACCATTGCACACCGAGATGGTGGCACCATAAATGGTGTCTCACCGAACTGATGGAACTATTACGGTGGCACTATTACTAGGTCTCACCAAACGGTGTCCCACCATTTTCCATTTTTTTCTTATTTCTCATGTTTTCCCAATTTCTCCCCTATAACATCTTATTTGAGGTATGTTATGTTTACATCCTTATTTGAGTATTTTAAGGTAGTTTCAAAGTTTATTAATTTTTTCATTATATATCATATAATCCTAGGTGATTTGAGGTATTCTACTACATAATCATCATCATGATCCCATGATTAATGAATTTTGGAATTCATTATTATTTTAAAATATGATCTGGATCATTAATGTAGGATCTTCCCTTCCTAGTGTGTTTTCAATTTCCCCTAGTGCACATAGAGCCTTCCTCCCATGAATAGTCATCTTCCTATTCTGGTCCCCTTCAACTCAACTTTCATGCAGTCCCATAAGCCTGCATGATCCCATATTCTTGGTGCGACGTGGATCATTGATCCTTTGATCATCCACATAGGGATTTCTCTTTATTATCATTATTTGTGAATCATGAAGGTTGGGGATTCTAATAAATCTGTTTAAGGGACGGATGAAAATGTTTCTTAAAAACAAGAAATCCTTAAGAACTGGGTCGATCAAAAGACTAAATGAGTATATAAAATAATAAAAAAGAGTGGATTCATGTTGATAAACTATATTTGTTGTTATATGTGAATTTTTATTATTATCTTATCCATATTACTTTTCAAAATCATGGTCTTTAGAGGTCTTTGATTGAATAATAGTGATGTTATGTTCTTTTGATAATCTTGAATAAATGATTGTGAACCAGAAATCTGTTAAATATCCTACACTTGGTTGAATAAAAGGATTCCTTAGGATCTGGCCTATTTGGTGATCACCTTGGTTATAATTTACATGGAATTATAGACCCCAGGTTAATTAAATATGAATGTATGTACATCATGTTGATAGGTGTGGCTGAATACTGTGTTCTTTTTAATTATTTCAACATGTGAGAGTTTTGTAGTGTTGTTACTGGGAGCACCGTTGTGGGTACAAGGATTAACATATGAGTCACATCCTTGAGAAGGGTGTGGAATATGTGTACAATAGGGTTGTGGGTATATAGTAGTAGTCATGGGATCTGTTTGTGGGGGCAGTACGAGTGATATGTTGTAATCCTAGTTTGAAAGATTGATTGATTGTAGAATGGTTATACTTATAGGTGGATGAATTACTTTTTTTTCTGCGTCATAGTCGTGGAGAGACATCTGTAATTGGGACTATGGTGTGATGATGAGTTATACACATTGGGACTCTATCGTAGAGTTTTTGGGAAGTGGGGTTATAGCACTGGGATTTGATAGAAGTAATGAGGGGTATAATTATGAATAATGGTTTTCGGAAAAAATTGAACGTGTGCCTAAAAAGAATGGTGGTTTGTGAAGTGGAACCATCATTTTTTTCTTATTGTTTTGGTGTGGTTTCAGTTGATAGTTTCCCAATAGATGTTGAATAAAATAAAATGAACCCCTAAAATAATAAATGTCTAGTAATTAAATGGAAAATGGGTTCAGTTTGTCTTTGACTATGGTTCTTCGTATAGTTGTGCATATAGGTGCCGCAGCAAATGTGGTTATGTGTGTCAGTTTATAATTTTGAACCCATAATTTCGGATGAGTAGTTTGTTACATATAAATATACATAATTTAGTTTCCAGTGATTTCTATACGCACCCCACCATTTTTTAGCACTATGTGTCGAAGACAATCATTTTATTGGAGAGAGTGTATTTCCATCATCATAGTGGGAGGATGGGTGGGTGGTTAGTGACATTCTCCCTCACACACCCTTCTGGGTTCTTAAATATCGATCATATCTAGGAAGGCTATAATATCTTAAGGATTACTATAATCCCTGATTGATTTGGTGATGGTTTTTTGTTGATGAGAGGACAAGGTGTTTGCATGCCATGTTTGTTTTTCCATGTGTTTTCGTGATAAGGCCCTGAATTCTTTGGGTGAGTTGTGAGGTTGTTGTGGCCCAGTATTCTGCATGCAAGATTGTGTGTGTTTGGAGGCCCACGTGTGTACAGGTTGGTTGTTGCAGTGGGACAGAATGTGGGATCAGTTGTAGAATCAGGATGTTATTCATCAGGGATGAGTAGTTAACCAGTGAAAAATTCATGCAGGGTACCCAAATATCAATGATACTATACAATTATTTTACATGAATTGTTTTATTTTGTGAGCATGAAATGGTGAGACTGGTCTGGTTAGTATTACAAGGTAGGTGCTTTGAGGTTCATCTATTTTCTCATAGGGACATTGGTATGTTCCCCAATTGTCCACTAGTAGCATTAGTTTCCCAACTGAGTATACATGTATCCTCACCCAACATATATAAATCTATTTTCAGGTTTCTAGGTGCACATTAGGGACCATGATATACCTTACCAGCTTGGGCATCATGATTTGTTTTTTTTAATTCATAGTCTTTTCACTTTTCATTCGATACATTAATTTGGTGTTTTTTTTAATTTGTATAGGTTTTACTTAAACATGCATGTGTGATTGGATTTTGGCTTTAAATTTACATTAAATAATTGAGGATGATTGGTATTTACCATCTAATATCTCGATCATGTTAAATAAAAAGCGTAACACGTTCCATTTTTTTGTGAGATTCTATACAATTGGTGCTAGTCACCACCCTGGGGCCTATCAATGGTGGGACTCTAGGGCCATTATATCTCATTCATCTTGAATAATTAAGGGTGTGGCACCATGTCATCCCTTCCGAAAATTTTGAATAAGATGGGTCGTACAAAAATGGTGTCAAAGGGAGGTCAGTGTTGGGAGATTTAGAGATAGAATAGAGTTTATAATTTTGAACAGTGATGATTTCTTATGATGTAAGGGTTTTGGTGTTCGGAAATCATGTAATGGGAAATTGTCCTTGGTTGAGCATCTTGGAAATGGAATTTTAGGGGCCCCATGATCTGATGCAAGGACACTAGACCTACTATATGACTAGGTGAGGATACACCAAATGTAGGATAGGGACCCTAGGGAAGGTACAAGCAATATAAAGATGTTTATTCTTTTGTGTCTAGGGTGTTATGGAAATTTATATTAAATTAATGATTAATTGCAAATTGAGATAAATTTTCCACACTACTCGGGTATATGAGATCCTTTTTTCATTTTAACTATGGGACCTGAACATTTTCCACTTGTGGTACTAGTAGTTGAAAAAAAATCATGGTGAAAAAGTTGATTAGTAGAGGTATTATTGAGAGGAGGTAGATAACTAGAGGAATAGGATGATTCATGCCTTCTAGTGTAAGACTCCATTGAGGTAGGAGGGTAGCGTCACTGACATGTAGATGGATGGTTGGTTTGAGGAGATGGTTATTGCTTTAAGCCTGATCCGAGATCCAATAGAGTACTGGGGTACCCTAGAAATGAGATAGATAAGAGGAGCAGCATGTCAGTGGTGGATGCATTACCTTGGGTGAGGGAGGAGACTGATGTTTCATGGTCTGACTTCGAGAAGGAGTTCTGGGCGAAATTCCTTTCTTCCATGATAATGGTTGAGAAGAGGCATGTGATAAGCTCCCACCACCAGGAGATTATGTTGGTGAGTGATCTAGAAAACAAATTTGAGGATCTTCTACACCTTTCAAAAAATATTTTTCCTGATTTGGAGTCCTTTGATATATGCATAGAGGATACACTCTGACCTTCTCTTCAGTATTTTGTCACTCCATTTACTTTATCGATGTACATGGAAGTTCATAAGAAGGCTGTTGTAGTATATAATATGAACTATCTAGGATGTGCACCCTGAGATTGGATCCATCTAAGTACATCAAAGGGGAAATAATTCATCATCAGGTTTCCGGTGTTACGGCCTTCTGTGTTCTAGCTAGTGGGGAGTAGGTCGCAACAGTTCCATTTATGATCTCTTTGTCCCCGCCTTTTCCCCATGGGCCTAAGACTGAGGTGCTTTTTCATTGGAAGTTTTATAAATTTTCCGAACCAGTTCTTTGTTTGAGCTCTATATAGTGGGGGTTGGAAGGTTTATCACCCACCTTAGTAGTAGAAGCTTCCATCCAGGACCTTCCAACCAGGGGGCATCGAGCTCCTACCCTACTAGAGAAGAAAGTGCTGGTGGAGGACGAAATCAATGTTCTTCATAGGGACCTCGACCAGGGAATGGTTAGTGAGGCGTTTGATAGTTGGGAGGTATGGGATATCAACATGGGTTATTTCACACTACATAGGAAGTCGTTCCCCGAGGGCCATAGGTTGTTAGATGTATGATCAGTCTATTTAGTACCCTTGCGTTTGATTTGTTTGATTCAAGAGATTAAAAATCCTTTTTTGCACCATGTTTATCCCATGCCCTATGTCTTGACGTAAAGAGAAAATATATTTCCGTGGTGTTGACTATGTCATTTTATGGTCCGTACAGGTAACATGATGTCTTCCAAGGATGTAGACAGATGATGGTCCCACAAAAATCCAAGGGGATCTTCTTCTACTACATATTTATCCATACAATGTCATCCTGGGCATTGAATGGTTTTTTTGTGCACAATGTTATCTACTTCTTTTGGAGAAGTGTAATGATCACGAATATTAATGGAATGTACCTAGATTTTGTAGTTTAGAGGAGATTTTAGGTGGGTAGACAGCATTTGGAGCCTCTTATTTCATTATTAGTTGACATTTCATTGGAATCTGAACAAATAGAGATGGTGGATGTTTCAAGAGATTTTAGTGTGCTCTCTGAAGTGTTCCCTAAAGAAGTTTTCACTATACCTTCTCAATGTGATGTTGAGTTAGAGATAGACATAAAACCCAGTGCCTAGCAGATTTTGATGGCTCCCTATCGGATGGAACCTTCTGAGTTTCGGGAGTTGCATATTCAAGTTGAAAACCTACTGAAGAAATGTTTTATCTCTCTAAGCATGTCACTGTCGGTTTCCCCAGTCTTGTTCACAATGAAGGATAATGGTGGACTAAAATTGTACATAGACTACTAGAGGCCGAATCATGTAAGCATCATGGATGGTTAGCCCCTTCAAATGATCGATGAACTTTTTGATCTGTTAAAAGGGGTAGGTTTTTTATTTATAGTCGACCTATGGTTTGTATTTCACCAGTTTAGGGTAAATTATGGTGGCATCCTGAATACTGCATTCAAGTGCATGCATGGGAACTTCTTTTTTGTGTTGTTTCCCTTCTATGTCCCAAGCACACCAACTATTTTCATGGGGATCATCAACATTTCATTTCAATTCATAACTAGAATAATTCATTGACGTGTTCACCAATGAAATCCTAATCTAGTCAAGGTAAAATGATTCACATTTAAGGGAATCTTAAGACTATATTCGAGGTCCACTAACACGACCACCTCTATGGAATGTTGTTTAAGATCAGTTTATATACATGAGAGTTGCACATCCTCAGATACATAGCGACTCAACAAGGGATATAAGTGGACCCTCCAATGGTCAATGTGATTATTTCTTAGGTTTCACCCATAAATGTGGTGGATGTTCATAGCTACCTAGGTCTGGTAGGATATTATCGGAGGTTCGTATCTGATTTCTCTCGAATTATGGATCCATTGATAGCATGGAATAGAAAGGACATAGACATTGTGCAGAGTGGGATGTGTCTGTCATCCTTCAACTATCTTAAGGGGAAGATGGTTAGTACCCCAGTGCATAGGTTTCCAGAGGAATGGGTGTTGTTCGAGTTGTTATATAACATTTTTAGACTAGGAATGGGTTGTGTGTTGATTTATAAATGAGGATTAATATCTTATATGTTTATGCAATTACATTCTCATGAATGTAGTTATGCCACCAATGATCTTGAGCTTGTAGTGGTCGTCTTTGCACTGATGTTGTGGTGGTATTTCCTCATCAGGGATCACTTTTTGGACATCACAGATAAGAATATATTGAGACAGATGTATTCCCAATGATACATGAACATGTAGAAATGTTGGTGGATCAATTTTCCACATGACAAAAAATTCCAGATCTCTTACACCCATGAAATGGGATTTTGGGGGTTGTTTCCTTGAGTAGGAAGTCACAGAATGAGGTATTTCATAAGTCGACTAATGCTTGGATGATGATGGAGGAGTATACCACAATGTTCCAAGATGATGGGGAGGACAGTGGAACATGAAATCTGTTTCAAATGATAATGTATTCATTCCTGGTGTGGATGGTAATAGTTGTAGTGGGGAGACCCATAGGATAATGTAATATGTGAACTTATTTTCGAGGGTGATGCTCCAAGGGTATGGATGGAGGTTATCTAGAATGAGATGTTGTCAAAGGGAAGCTTCTTTTCCCTGTGGAAAATTGTGGGGGAGTTATCGGTGAGTTCTATATCTCATCCATGAAAGTGAATCCAAGAGTTTATATGATTTAATGAGACCTGAGGGTATAATTTTTGTGGCACGGGGTGAGAAGGCTGTGGCGGAGTTTGTGGGAAGGTTCATAGCTTGTCTACAGGTGAAGGATGAGAACTATGTTATGAGCGGTTTGTTGGAGCCCAAGGATATTTCAGAGTGGACGTGGGATGAAATATCGATTGATTTTGTAATAAGAATACCTATATCTTAGGGAGGATTGATGCTATCTTGGTTGTGGTGGATTGATTGACGAAATCATCTCACTTCTTGGAAATAAAGGAGTCGAGCGTAGTGTATGCCTTAGCACAGAGGTATGTGTATGAGGTGGTGTGACTCCATGGAATTCCAATATTAATTATCTCAGATCGAGATACATATTTTACCTCAGAATTCTCATGGGAGTTTTAGCATATATATGGCACCAAGTTACATCTTAGAACATCATCCAACCCTCAGACGGATGGGCAGACAGAGAAGAAAATCTAGAAGTTAGAGGATATGTTGCTAAATGTGTTCTAGTCTTTATAGAATCATGGATACAACACTTTCCCTTGGTATAATTTTCCTATAATAATATCTGTCATTATACCATTGTAACGACACCATTAAAAGCCTTATAATGATTACTTTCTCATTTACCCGTTTGTTGGACAGAGGTATTGGAAGCATCATTTCTTGGACCAGGAGAAGTGAACAACGCAAAAAAGAAGGTTCATCTTTTGAGTGAGAGGATGAAGGTGGATCGGGACTGGTAGAAGTATTATGATGATCATTTGAGGAGTCCATTGGAGTTTTATATTATGGACCACATTTATCGAATCGTCTCCCTTAGCGAGGACAACGGGGGTTTGGTAGAGGAAGCATGTTTTCTCCCAGTTTCATCGGACGTTTAGAGGTGTTAGGTTGAGTGGATGAGAAGGAATTAACACAAAAATTGGAAAGGATACACGATTTAATCCATGTCTCTCATCTCCATTGGTATCTACACAATTACTCCCACATCCTTTACTGGTGATAGTTTGATATTAAAGATGATGCTACATTCATAGAACGACCGGTAAGGATCAATGATCTTAAGGAGAATGTGTTTCATGGAAGAACCATTACAATGGATCATGTGTTATAGATCAATAGTGACATCGAGGAGAGTACATTTGAGTATGAGGCATAGATGTGTGCCCAGTACCCTAAGCTATTCTGTGTTTTTCTCTGGTGTTTTGTTTTGTGCCATGGTTATGATGAAATGTTGACTGTATTTGATGTATGATAATTTTTTTTTCATATTCTCAGTTTTTCTGTGAAATGGTTTTCACTAAGGGAATTGAATAACCCAATCCCTAATCTTGAACCATTGATGTAGATGTGATTAAACATATATCGGCAAGTCAGTGCAACCCAAAACAGTTAATATCTTGACTTGGAGGAAGGATCTCCCTAATCCATGTGTCTAGACAATGTGACCTATGGTGTTCATATGATATCATAGGGAAATTGGGCCTTAGAGTTACCCCAGTTGTTTAGGATATATATTTGGATGAAGTTTACACCGAATAGGTATCATAAGGAAGGTTATTTAGTCCTCTTTTCTTCTAGGTATTTTAATATTTTCAAGGATAATAATATTTAAAGCAGAATCTGATGTAATAACACAGTTTTCATGACCCTAACATTGTGAAATTCAAGTGATTGTTGAGTTCTTAGGGGTAACTATGGCTTTTCCATGGTGTTTTCTGAAATCCCAGTTCCACCATATGGTATCACCGAAATTGTGGTACCATTACGGTGGCACCGGTCACGGTTGCACCAAAACGACAGAACCAAACATGGTCACACTGCTAATGTGGCACCAGTCATGGATATACAATAATTTCCGCACAATGAGATGGTTTCACCATTACCGTGTCACCGTTACACAGTCTCACCTAACAGTGTCCCACCCTTTTCCAATTTTTTTCCACTTTCACGAGTTTCCCCAGTTTCAAACCTTTAACAACTTATATGACATAAATTTAGTTAAAATTCTTCTTTGAGCATTTAAAGGGAGTTTCAAAGGTTATAAATTATGTATTTAAATATCCTATTGTTCTCATAAATTTAAGATACTCAAATCACATAATATTGATCACAATCCCACTATTAATGAATTTTGGAATCTATTCCTCCATAAAAATAATAATTGGATATTCAATTAGGGGATCCTCCCTTCATAGTATGTTTCCCATTTCCCCTAGTGTGCGAAGATTATTCATCCCAAGATGTTTGTGCACCAGTGTCGGAGCCCTTCTTCACATATTTCAGGGAGTTCCCTACTACTCATGTGATCCCCTATTCACGGCGTAAGGAGGAACATCGATACATTAATCATAAATGTAGGGTTTTCTCCTGCTTATATTTATCTATGCATCCTTCAGTGTGGGGATACTAATGAATCATTTTGTGTTATGGCTAGAATATTTTCTTAAATACTAAAAAAAATTTAATATATGGGTTGATCAAAACATATCAAGGGTATATAAAATAACGGGCAAAGAGTGGTTTGATGTTAAGCACATATTTGTTGTTATCTTCTATTTTTTATGGTTATCGTAGTCTTATTCCTTCTAAATAGCAGGGATTTTGGTGGTATTTTCTAGAATTATTTTGAAATTTTGTTTTATTAAGAACTATATATAATTGGTTGTGGTCCTAAAATCATATTAATCACATACACTTTTTTGAATGAATGAATTTCGTAGGAGAAAACCTATTCGATGATCACTGCATTTATAGTTAATTGGATGTAAAAATAATTTTTTTGGTAAAATATGAATTTATATAGATCATGTTGGTTGGGGTGGCTTAGTTATGTGTTCATTGGAATTGTGTGAACTTGTGTGAGTTGTGTAGCACTATTGTTGGGAGCTCGACTATGTTTATAAGGATAGACATTGGAGTTGGTATCATGATCAGGGTGTGGTATGTGTGTACAAGAATATTGTACGTACATAGTAGTTTCTATGGGACTTGTGTGTGGGGTAGTATAGGGGGTGAGTTAGTATATGTTCTTGAGATAATGATTGATTGTTGAATAGATGTTCTTGTAGGCATATGAACTACATTTTTTGAGCCTTGGTCACAGAAAATTTCATCCAACGGGACGAAAATGTGGTTATGAGTTTAGATGTGGTTGGAATGAATCTGGTAGTTTTTGTAAAGTGAGGCTATAAAGCTGGGTTGTGAGAGAATTATTGTGGGGTATAATTTTGAAGAATCTTTGTTGTAAACTAATGAACAAGTGTCTAGGTACATTAGGGGTTTGTGTAATGGAAATGTAGTTTGATTTTACATGTTGATTTTGTGTGATTGTGGTTGAAAGTTTCATTGTAGTGTACAAACAAATTAAATTGGTCCCTAAATTAATAAATGGAATGTGATTAAAGGAAAAATGTGTTAGGCTTTGGTTTTACTATGGATATTCTTACGGTTGTGCTTATAGGGGTAGTAGAAAATGTGGTTGTGTGGGTTGGTTTCTTGTTTGGAAACCCATATATTAGGTCGAGTGGTTATTTACCTATATATATGTTGCAGTTTCTTGTGATTTCTTACACACACCACCCTTATTGTGAAATATGTGTCTATCACCCCCATTTTATTTGGGAGGGTGTCTTCCCAACATTCTAGTGGGAGGATGGATATCATGTTATTGACTTTCAAGCTCTCACCCTCTTCCATGTTTGTAGAACTCGAGCATATCCGGGAAAGATTTTATGGCTTGAGGACTACAATAGTCCAAGATTCATAGGGAGAAGTATTGTTTGGGATGAGAGGCATCGGTGTTTGCAGGAAAATTTTGTTTTCCCAAGTGTCTATGGGAAGAGGCCTAGGTGTCTTATAGAAAGTGGTATTGTTGGTGTGGGCTATGTGAGTGGGGGCGTGATTGTTTGGGGTTTGAGGCCCAAGTGTGTGTGGGAAAGATGTGCCAATTGGACTACATAAGAGAAGAGTGGTAGTGTCAAGACGTTATTCATTAGAGATAATAATTTAACTATTGGGAAAAAATTTTGGGGTACCCAAATATCAATGTCTTTATAGAATTATTTATCTTCACATGCATTATTTGCTGATCATGCCTTGGTGAGGCCGGAATTGTTTTTATTCCTTGGTAGGTGATTTTAGGTTATACTATTTTCTCCTAGAAAAATTAGTATGTCCCCCTACTGGTGCATGTGTATATTTTTTCCCCTACTATGTATACAAGTATTCTCACACTACATATATAAAATGATTTTATGGTTCCCAGGAGAACGTTAGGGACCTTTAATGACTTTAGTAGCTTGGGTGTAAAGATTAGTTGTTGTTGTTAGTAGGTATTTTCCCTTTTTTTCTAGTTCATTAATTTTAGTTTTGTTGTACTTTATAATTGTTTTTTGTAAACATTCATATGGGAATGGACTTGGGATTTACTTTTACTTTCAGTATTTGGGGTTTCCTAGGATTTACCATCTAATCTCATGATATTGTAAAATAAAAGTTTTAATACCTTCCATTTATGTGTGAGATCCTATATCCTTGGTGTTTTTCGATGCCCTAGGGCTTATTGACTGTGGGACTCAGGCGCCACTATATCTCTATCATCCTGATGAAGGATGTGAGGGGACACATTTCATCACTTCCCTCATCTTTAATAAGTAAGGTTGTAATAAAAATAAAAATTTTATGATGTCAAATGTAATTGTTATATGTGTTGGAAAACAATTATTAATGATAAACACTCACTTATCAATAAATTCTGATTTTAAAAAAAATTGGTAATTCCAATTTTTATAAATTTATATTTAAAAAATATATATTTATTTTTTGGTTACCATGTCCAAAATATCCAATGATGAGTTTTTAAGAAATTTATGATATTTTCAAATATTAGGGTAATCATTAAATATAGTATCAAAATAAGGTGTGTATTATGACACCATAATGGCCAAAAAGTTATCTAATAAATTCTATAAAAGGTATCCAAGGCCAAATATATGTCTCAACATTAAACAATGGTGTTTTATGTTATTTGATTTATTTTATAAATCCATTATGAATCCTCCCAAAATAGTGATATATATTACTATTTAAAAATCATTTCATTATGTACATAAATCAATTATACATCACCAATGTAAATAAATAGATAATTTTTACCCTTGAAAATATAAAATAAACAATGAAACACATATTTAGAAAAAGAGGACAAAACTCATCTCAGGGAATGTGGTTCTGATTACATTTTTTATAGATTCAAGAATGGTTATTTTGGAAATAATAACAAACTCCATAAACTTTCCCTATATAAAACAACTCATGCTCTAACAAAAATACATTCTAAACCATTGATAGCTTCATCACTCTTCCCCTAACTCTTTATATTCTTTCCATACTACCCCTATATCTAATCAATAACCTCCCAAACTTTTGGAATCAACATAAAATTTGATGAAATATTTCCTTATCATATTTATTCAAGTATATTATTCATTTTATGATATTTATTTCCTATAGAAAATAATGGGATTTTATTTTATACACCTATAATAAAAACCATTTGATTTAATAATGATGAGAAAAAATTTTCTCCTACATTAAATAAATTTATGAATATTTTTGTATAGTCGTGATGCGGTCAAATTTTCACAATGACATTCCATGCCAAACAATTTTATTATTAATAACATCTATATTTACACTAATTAGTATTACCCTAGATATTTATATTCTTCTATTATTTTTGATTTCTATGTATATATTCCATGATCAATGATCATGTAATTCAATATGGTGGAATATTATGCTATGTTTAATGACTTATATAATACACTTATGCTTGTACATGATATGAAAGTGACCAGATATCCCAAAATGATATAGTTGTCTAATTCATTGGGTATGGTTTTAGTATCATGAGACATATCCCAAGGGATTAGGGAGTGATCATAATAAATCACATGACTTTTCCCATGACATTATAATATTTTTTAAGTTATCCTTGACCTATTTTTATGATTTCATGATTAAATATATTATCACATCCCCATGTTGCCATTATGTTATCATGTAAGTATGATGGAATATTATAAGCTTGATACATATATTTCCAATAATTGAGATGCACCCCGAATTGTATATTGTTATTTAATATAACTAATCACCCAAATTAAACATACATATCTATAGTTTAGGGTGTTTTATGTGTAATATTATAATGTTTAATAAAGACACAGGTTGTGGGTAATTGGTATCAAAAGGATGTTTAGTTATTTTCGGGATTTAGATTATAAAACTCTTGGAAAACACATAGGGTAATAATAATCAAAAGAAGACCTTCCAATATTTTTTTAATGAATATATAAGTGGTTCCCAATAAATGTATGGATACTACATGAGGATGTGTCTCTAAAATTGTATTACGAATTATAACACCCAGAAATAGTTCATTGAGATATAATAATTCGGGAATAGGGGCATGAAACTGGTCCTTGTTGCATACTGGATTTAACATTCTCAAGGGAAATTATTTGGTAAATCCATATTCTCATTCCGAACAATTATAATGGAAACCAAATAGATTGTAATGGTCCATGTTTTGAAACAGATCATGTATAACATAAATTTAATACTATAAATTCATATGTTATAAAAATACATAAATTTTATAAATTCTATATTTTATTATAACAGATTTGTGTTTAGGTAGTTTAATAGTTCGCATCCATTAATGTTTCTTTAAATCTACTCAATGGAATAAAATAATAAGAACATTATAATCAACCACCGTGAACAGATATTTGATGAATTTCCAAACGAAATTCACATCCCGATAGAAGAATGATTTTTATAATTTGTGAGGATACACACTCAGTTGAATCATGATATGAATAGAATCATGGATCATAATGAATTAACAAACTCCCTTAACAAATAAAATGATATTATTGGGGCCATTATGTGATGGAGGCCATCAAATTTTAATAGACCATATAATACCTTAATCATGGAAAAGTGTATCGACTACATTGAAAAGATAATATAAATACATCAGTTTTATAAACATAAAGAGGTAATACTAGAAGTTTATTTAATTGATAGAGAATCTAGTCACTGGTAGAAAATGATAAATAATACATATCATGGGGAATCGATCATATATATGGCATAAAATTAATTCAAGAAAATGTCTTTCAATAATTATTTTCAACATAATATCCAAAATATAATGAAATTAGATTTCCTTAATTTATGAAAAAAGATATTGAATCCATTAGGTTATGAAATATAAACCTCAAAAAACATATACAATAGGCAAATTAATATTATAGTACCCCCAATTGAATAGTTGTCATATTATTTGGGGGGAAACAACCATGTCTATCAAAATACATGGTGATCTTAAACATTGATAGCTAGGAGGAAATTGTATAATGTTCTCTATGTGTTGTAATAGATTTTAGAAACTCTAAAGGGTATGAAAGGGATACATTATGGGTAGTGGACTTTAATTATAGAAGTGTGATTGAGAACTAAAATAGTGATAAGAAATTTCACCATTCCTCTTTGAAAAAGTGTAGAAGGTTTCACACCCTCATTTTCTAATGGGGTCAATGAAATGATCATGGAGTCAAAACGATGTGATCTTATATGGATATTTCTGATTCTATAATCCCACTGATGAAATGGAATAGATGAATACTATAGTAAACCAGTATAAATATTTCTACTATTTCAGTAGATATGGACAATGGATCTTTACAAATGAATTCAATATACTATTTGTGGTTGAAAAAAATCATCACTATCATTTTCCAATGTTGGATGGTTGCATTTGTACTATTCAAACCTCTAATGTGGTTCGTAAAAACAATGTTGTGATAAGTAGTATAGTTATTTCTTCAGTAATACCAAATTAATTTTTCGACTCAGGATCTACACAATCCATTGTATAATGCATGTTTAGTACAAATATTCAAACACCATTATAATACATGGATGTAAATTTTTTTGATGAAAATGGAAAATGGGTGAATTTTTAAATACCATTTATATAACACCTATACTATAAAAAATTGTGGGTGTAAATTCCCAATGAACCTTTTTATACAACATTTACTATAATTTTATTCAATTTCGGGAATGGATTGAATTTTCATTGAATGACGCAACATAAATTATCGTGAGAAGAATTTAACTATCTATATTTAGACTCTTGTTTAGATTCTGTAAATGTATAGGGAGAAGGATGAATCATATTTACCCAAAAAAATCAAGCATGGATATTATTACCCTTCTTTCAAGAATATAAATCTCTGATGATAAATTCAAAGGAAAATTATATCCTTGAAGACATTCCCATTTTGAGGGAATTATTAATGTGTTTACCAAAGATTTTCCTCATCTTCCTCTAAGCTAAGTGTTTTAATTTTAATTTGATATTATAACTAGGGTTTTTCTGTTATCAAAGAATCCATATTGGATGACAGTTTTTAAATATAATGAGTCAAAGAAAGAAGTAAATATCAATATAAATAAATGATTCATTCATACAAGGAAATCACTCTAGGGTTCACTAGACCTCTTCATCAATAATATAGATACATCAATGTACATTTCAAATCATTAAAGCGATCTGAACAAGATCAAGAAAAAGAAAATAATCCCCCTTTATGGATCGATGAATTGTATTATCAGCTATGTAAAGAGAAATATTTATCCATGGTGGATCTCTAGTTGGGGTATTGTCATGTAATGGTGATATAGGAGGACGTTAAAAAGATTACTTTTTTGTACAAGATATGAGGACGGTGAGTTCACAATAATGTCATTCAAACTCAATAATGATCCATATATCATCACATTACTTTTGAGTAGAGACTTTAGAGATTACCCAGAAAAATAATTTTTAGTATTTGTATAATATATTCTAATATACTCTAAATACTAGAGGAACTAGTGGACCATTTAAATAGTGTGGTAAAATCATTATTGAGGTATAATCATTATGAAATGTACAATAATATATATTCATATTAGAGGAAATATGATTAGTGAAGAAAATTAAGAAAGAAAATGGAATATCCATAGACCTTGCAAAGGAAAAGACAGTTGAATGTAGAGAAGGCCAATTAATGTGATATAATCTATAGTTTCATTAGATTTACAAGCTATTGTCATCTATTTGTGTGATATTTTACATTATATACAAATCCTATAAGAAAAATAGAATGCAATTTAGTTATGTTTTTTGAATAATGGATATTAAAAGAGCATAATGTAGTCAAAATTAAGTTTATAAATTCATTTATACTTATCCTACCCACATGTACCAAACCATTTTTGGAAAAAATGATTCTTCAATGAATGGATCAGAATGCATGTTAATGTATAATGACAATGTAATAGTCAATTCATTAAGTCAATTGAATGTTCATGAACCCAAAATCCCAAAAAAGATCAATAATTGTATAATCTGATCTTCATTTTGAAAATATCTTTATCATTATCTCTTTTGGGAGAAGTGTGAAATAGATATTGATAATAAGATGATCATGTTTATATTCACATATAAAGATATGAACATCCACCAGTGAAGATGATTATATATTATTAAAGAATATAACATCTTATTTTACTAACATTATGTGAAATTAAATGACTTGGAAGATGTTCTATTTAGACATGATTCATAAATTCTATCATTAAGGTGAATTAAGAAGGATCTCATCATCTTAGATATAAAAATGATAGACATAATAGTAGTATAGGAAAAACAGAATAAATAATTTCAGAAATTTTTCCCAATAATCCATTATAGAGAAGGTAAATGATATTCAAATAGATGATATGTAAATTAAGATGAATATGAAAGCTATATGAAATAATAAATATGTAGAGTTCAATATTATTGATGAATGTGTTGAAATATATGGATAATGACTATGTGTACCATAAAATATAGAGTTTAGGAAGGATTTTTTGTTTGATTCACATATTATGACCTTCTCCCTCCATCTGAAGATAAAAAAGATATATTGTGATCTATAAGAGAACCATTGGTAGAACAATATGAATTGAGATAATGAGAAATATACTTCTAGTCTTCTAGTAGGTATGTATGTGAAGTATTAATGGAAAAAATCTTAGGTGTGATAGATCCATTACCCATACCAACATAGGAATCAGATAACATAAACATTGAAATTTTCATGGGACTTTAGAAGACTTAATGATGAAAAAATCCTATTTGGGATAAAATTTATCATATTACATAGTCATCTCATTTCATTGAATTCTATGTGAATTTATTTTTCAATAAACATGGAAGTATATACATTTGAGAAGTGTTTAGTCTAAATGGAAGACCACTATTGACTATATCATATTATGATTGAATATTAACCTCTATGTTCTGTATGATTTTCTAACATGCTCTAAATTCTATTTTTGACTTCGTCATGGCTTTCCACCCTTTATCTAATGGACAACATTATTGGACTACCCTACATAAGAGAAAATGTTTAGGTAATTCAGAATTGACTTCAATGGAGGATGATATCAATGTATTCCTCTCATAAATTTCTCATAGACCATTATTTTCCAATAAATCCTAAAAATGGACCCACATGATGCACTTTATGGGAATAGATTAATAACATATGCATTCTAGGATGATGTTGGTGAACACAAATATATTATTTCAGAAATGGTCGATAGAATGGTTGAAAATGTAAATACCACCCAATTGAATATCGGAGATGCTCCAAGTTAATAAAAGGCCCATAATGACAATCATCAGTGAGATCTACAATTTAAGGTTGGAGATAAGGTATTTTAACAAATATACATATGGAATAAATTCATTTAGTTTTGGAATATGGGAATGATTTGTCCATGATTCATCATTCCCAATGAGATTCTTGATCACATTTGAAAATTATATTTTCTACTAGTACCCCCACCAATCATATATCACATAAATTATGTGTTCCATGTATATCTCTTATATATGTACATACCAGGACCCTTAAAAGAGCTAAATCCATATGTGGTAAAATTAAGGAATGATTATTCATATAATAAACAGATGGTGAAGATATTAGATCATATTGATAAGGTTTTATTAAATATGTATTTGAACCACTTCCAGGTGCTATAGATAGACAAAATGATTGAATAATAAATTCCAGAAATAGAGGATGTGACTAAATAAAATTACTATCATCTATTTTAGAGTGTGAAATGAAAATTTCAGGGGTGACATTTTTATAGGTGGGATATTGTAACGACCTGAACATTTATAAATGAAATTCATTTTATGGTTGAAGTAAATGCCTAATTAATTATTATGGTTATAGAAAACATATAAAGTTTTTTGGTTTTACAATATCCAATCATATATAAATGATTAGTAAGTATTATTAAAATTTAAAATATTTTCATTGAACATTGATCATATGATAATAATAAATATAGGCTTTTGATAAATCCAATTCCTTTAGAAAAAAGGAAGTAGTGGCCTTCTCTAATTGGATCGTCCATTATAAATCCCATTTATTGGATATTCAAGGGGAGATAACATCATTAGCGTTTCCATGTGACCTATCCCAAGATAATATCCAATATCTAAAACATGAGTTAATCTATTTACAAGATATGTTCATGATCATTGAGATCATGAACCATACCATTTTTTTCAAACAACTGCAGGTGAATCTCACTATCATCTACCTTACAGATAGGATGCTCTCTAGTGTAATAAATATATATGTTTAATAACCATAAAAATATATATATATATATATATATATATATTATAAAATAATTAATATATTTTATTTGTATTTTTTTATTCCTATACAGAGTTATTTATTTGTATATGATTAAACACAAGTAGTATTTTAGGAAAATAGGTAATTTCATATAAGAAAGTTATATTCCTAAATTAATGAATTTTTAAAATAAATAATATTTTAATAAAATATTATTATTAAATCATAATTATTAGACAGAAATGAGAATATAGTTTTTATAAAGTCAAATACAGTGGTTAAAGGTGTTTCAAAAATGATATTGAAAAATAAATTATTTCTCAATGAATACCAATTCTTTTTTAAAAGAGAATATTCTCATATTTAGAAAATTATGTTCTATGAAAAAAAATAATTTTAGGTATTATCATGTAGAAATTATGTTGTGGATAAATTTTCATAATTTGTTGAGGTAATATATTTTTCTAGTAAAAATTAAATAATGTATTAATATAATGTCTGTATTTGGACATAATAATTACACAACTCTGATGTAATAATCTCTATAATAGTTATCAATTACCAAATATATATTTCACCCATATATTAATGTGTTTTTATGTATTTGATTAATTTTAAAAATCCTTTTTGAATCAACCAAAAATTATATTTTCTATTTTTAAAGTCATTTTTTGAGAACATGAATCACTTATAAATCACTAATATCAAATTTTTGATGTCTTCATCCCATTTACTTGTGAAATAATGAAATAAACTCCAAATGTGTAGAAAACATGGTAGAAAACAGGGAAATGTTTTTGTTTTTTGATTATATTATTATTTAGAGTCTGAAACGTATGTTTTGGAAATAATAAATAACTCCTTACTATATTTCGATATAAATGCACACTTTACCCATTCAACTTCCATAAAAACCCATGGATGACATCTTTATTTTTTCCACCCCTCTCTAGAGTCCCCCTAATGTTCCCCAAGATAACATGTTACTCCTCCCAATCTTTTGGAATCACCTAATTAATAAAAGGGATCATTTACTTCTCCTCTATATTCATGTATCATATTCATTTTTTGAGTTAAATTTCCAATTCAAAATATTGGTATATTATTTTATGCATCCATCATATTTTCCAGTTCATTTCAAAATAATGATAGACTAATTTATTACACATTAATCCATTTTATGTGTATTTATATAATATCCTTTTGATATATAAGTTTTACATTTATTTTTACATGAAACCCCATTATATTGTGAATAACATTGATATTTTCATTCAAGGGTATTAAACTGCACATGACTATACTTATTTTATAGGGTATTTTTCTATTTATTCCACACTCTATGAGCATGGAATCAATTGTTATTCAGTATTATCATATGTTGAATGACCTATGTGGAACAACGATACATGTACATTATATTAAAGAGATAGTTTCACCCAAAGTTATATATCATTACAATCCATTGGGTAATTATTTCATCTCATGAGTTATCACTCATGGGATTAATTAGTGAACATATTCCATCATGAGACATTTTGTACAATGTTTTTATTCTTTGGTTTTTAGGATTCACCTATGTTTATGATGTCATGTTTAATGTTGTTTCCACTTACACATATTTGATTTAGGGTTTCATGTTTTATCATGACTCATTGCTCATGTTTACGATTCAATCTATTTTTATTTCCATGTTAAATTCGTATTGCAGAACATGTAATTTTTTTCACGTTATACCATCTTTATTCCTATATTGGGATTTATTACTGACCCATTTCTTTTGTATTTCTCTCTGTTACAAAATTATTTTTTAATTTCAATGTAATATTATAAATATTCCAAGTAACTTTTAAATAATGCTAATGTACCCATTGTAATATTTTTTAATTTAATTGTCTGAATAACCTAGAGAAACAATTATTCTTATCGTTATTCTAGTATTATTTGTCATTTTATGTAATGAATCATAAATTAATGTGTAAAAATGAGAGAATATGTTATAAAGTGTTTTATATAATAATTTTATTAAATTTATATAAATTCATATACATCCCATATGTTAATTAAATTTACCATTTTTTACATTAATTATTATTTACTAGTGAAAAATGAATCACGTCACTTTATGAGGGGAAGTTCATTGTTGAGGCATGTGATGACATTGTATCTTAAAGGGAAATGTGATTAAAAAGTAATATTCAATACTATAACAGTGTAAGTATAATCAAATTATTATTATTATATATATAAATACATTAAATATAAATTTATAATAAACTCTTAGTAGTGTTCATTGAAAATGAGATACATCAATTATTATGGTTGTGGATTGCCGTACACATTATTGACGATTTCATATTCCATTTAATGGATGTTGAGAGGGAAAATTAATATGAAAAATACCTAATAAGAAATCAGAATAATGAAGACATAGAGTTTATTATATTTCATGTATTAATAAAATACTGAATGTAGAAATAGTGTAAAGAAAAAGAGAGGGATCTTCATTAAGATAATTATCCTATATTAGAGAAACCTCTTACAAATATCTTTTTGTGGACATTGGGGATGATATTTTTGGAAGAAAGAAACCACTCTAATGTGCCTAATGTTATTTAGGACATATTTTTTAGGGTTTTTTAATATAAATTGTGTTACATATTTAAATAATTGAAGGTAGTGAGTTCAATATTTTATCTTAAGAGTGTCTTTTATGAAAATAAGAAAAAAATACAACAATAAGAAGTAATTGACATCTGATGTTCATCCTAAATTGATAATCAAATGGTTTTATTAAGGACATGGTCAAGACACACCTCCACCAAACAAAATATTTATTTTAAACATGCTTCTCATTATCTTCTATGTTTCTTTTCAATTATCATTTTTGTTTTCCACTATGGAAACTAGTGTTATTAACATAGGTATTTTTTCATTAAGTATAAAATAAAACAACCCATGTTAATAAATTGGTACCCTAGAATTCTAAATATGAAATTGAATATATAAAATAATAACCCTTTGTTTTTTGAATTCTATTTTTAACACAATTGATTGTAATAATAAAATAAAACAACTTCAACTCTAAGCATGGTTACCATATTTTTACTATATGGGGGGTCAATATTGTCACTATAAGTGAATTATTACTCTATTAATGAATCATATTTGATATTAACAATCACATAAAAATTACATGGAATATTATATGATTTTTATGAATTTTAATTCTTTAAAAATAATATCAATTATTATAATATAACATTACTATTAATTTCAACATTAATCATTAAACTTAAATTTTAAAAATATCAAGGTAATTGAGGGATTAAAATATATTATCTTAAAACCTTAATAATGTTAAATATTTATCTAATAAAATTAAATTAACATACCAAATCATTAAATTTATTTTTCATTAAATAATGTTTATATAATTTATTACATTTTTCTAATAATTAAATAAATACTACATTTTCATTTTTAATAATTTAATTTAAATATATAATAATAATAAATAAATAATAGAAAATAGATAAAATTTATTTAATTATGTTAAATATTACCTTATATATTCTTTCACATATTTCTCAGGTCCCTATGTGAACACAAAATTGAAATTTTATTGCAAGAATGTGACATTTTGTATTTTTCATTATATAAATTATTAGATTGATCTGATTCATAGAATAGTGTCTCAAAAACTCGTATCATTTTATTTCATGGATATAATTGTCTAAATATTACCATAAAATAATTCTTGGGAATATTTTTTGGTTATTTTGAAGATTATCTTATTAATTAAACACCACAGTAAACCCATTTTAACAGAAACTATGTTAAATATTTTTCATTTTTTATTAAATTTTAGTTAGATAAAAATAACATTACACTATTTTATAATAATATTTTTTTTTAATTCCTAATAGGAAATCCATTTGGTAAAAATAAATCAGAAAACATTCAAAATTTAATTTATATTAAACCCATTGAAGGGTTGAAAAAAATGAATTTATGATGAAAATATTTCAAAAATTTATAATCTTTTTCTATCAAAAACAATTTTTCAAATTAATACCAATTACATAAATTAGTTAATTTATAATATAAATAATTAATTTTACATTAAAAGTAAATAAAATTACAATTAATCATTTAATGTAATTTAAAGTGACAAACAATTATTAATAAAAATATATATATCTCAGTACAGATAAAAAATTAATATTTTAAAATAATTATAGAAATCTCACCCAAAGATAGTTTTTTTATAAATGTTTCATAATTGAAGTATATTTTTTCAAATTAATTTTCAATAATTAGTAAAAATTACATTTAAATTACGTGTGTATAATGCAACTAGTAAACAATTAAGTATAATACTATTTTTCTAAGATAATTTATTTCAATCTTAAGGGGTTCATATTTTATATATCATAAATAGATACCTTTTGAATTTATATTATAATTTTTAAATCCATATATTTTTCATAATTATGTTATTTTTATTCATATCTTACAGCATAATAGGTAGGTTATATTTGTCATGATAAAATGAAAATATCTTAATTATGTAATGTATTTCATTAAATCCCAATATTGTGTGCACTACAATTTTTCATCAAGAATATGTTATTTAAAAAAAATTATATCGTAATTTATTAGGGTTTCATATTTTCATTAATATTTGATTCATGTGTAATGTTTGCAACTGAATATGATGTTCCTCTTTTAAAATCTTAGGGTGTTATATTCTACACCCCTTAAATAAATTAAATCATCTTAGTTTAATATTTATCTCAGTATTCATGGGATTGAAAAGTGAAAATATCCTTCAAGAAACCTCGCATATTAAATATGGTTAATAAAATATCCCTTTCATAATGGTTTAAGTATTATGGTCATATTGAATAGAACATTACTGGGTTTCCAAGTATCAAACAATTGATGGGAATAAAATATATGGACAAGAATGAAATGTGTAAATAATAATGTAGAGTGATATAATTAATTTATGAATAAAAATCGACAGATATAAAAAATTTAATTAACAGAAATTCCAAATTTAGTTTAATAAATTTCATAGTTGGTTAATCATAAGAATTTTCTACAATAAGTCTCAACAAATTCAAAATAAAAAATTTAGATGGAAGGTATTTAAATAAACGTTATATTCATAAGACATTATAATCTTAATATTGATGTCATTTTCTATATATATAAATAAATTGATCTATATATAACCATAATGAGAAGATTCATGGAAATGAAAATAAAATCTTAGGTATTCAAATGTATCCTATAAATCCCAACATGCTGTAAACATTAATAAAATCAACATAGACCATCAACTCACTAAAAAATTTATTGTTCACCTAAATTATCCCATAAAAATGTTATAATTATTATCTCAACCTTGGGAAAATATTAAGGGTTATTTTATCCAAATCATGTGTTTTCAAAGAAATTTCAACATTCTAATTAATATGTTTTCTTGTTCATAAGTATAATTTAATAGATTCTCTCAAATTCATAAAAATTTTACTTATAAACAATACATATAAATTTCCATGTTATTATAACCCTAATATCATGGATAAACTAATCATACAGTGTAATTAATGAATCATAGAGCAATATAGCTATATGCATTTCACATTCGCTATTGTAATACCATAATATTGATTGTGATCTATTTTATTCTTCTATGATACACTCCCTTGACTCTTAGGGAGCCATTTGTATAATTAACGATATATGTAATGATAAAAACATAATATATAAGGTTTTTATACCATTTCAATCACAATCTAGGTGTAATTTCTATTCACACATAGAGAAAAATATAATTTCAGACATTGAAGTACCAGTGTTTGTCTTTTCATTATTATCACATGGGGGAATATTGTTATTTCCCTTCAACGATTTATTTAACTTTTATCTGCCATATTACTATTCTGTAAATTCCCATATAATCCCATGGACATGTATAATTCCTTCTATATCTACATAAGAGATGATATTATGTCCTCATAAGATGAAAATTAATGAGATAATAGATCCCTTCGTAGGATTGGTGTAATCCTATTAAAAAAATCATTATTACTCTTTGTATTATACGAATTGATAAAGTTCACAATATTTTTACATGGTGATATGTATAAACCATGGTATACAATAGATTAGATCCAAACAATATGATGAATATTTTATAATCCAATCAAATAGTTAAATACTATGAATAAATTAAAAAAATATATTCATGGATATTCTTATAATTGTAAATAAGGTTATGTTGTTAATTATTTAAAATAATAATAACATTTTAAAATCCATCATAATTATTTTTCAATAATATAATTAATCATAGAAATATGTCCTGGTAATTTAAAACCTATTGTATAATAATTCATATTGTCATATACTAGATAATGACCGATTCATGCCTGACTGGCCTTTTTGGAGTGATTTTCCCTATGAATATTTTTACTAGAATGACATCCATTTATAGTATCTGTAAAAGGTTGAATATTATAAAAAACCACTAATTCCCCACCTAACCAATACATTAGGATGTTATCAAATATAATTATTTATAATTAATTTATATCACAGTGTAATATTAACTAACTTATGTTTTCCTAAAGATGAATACACGGTTTTCTACCAAAAAAATCCTTTGATACGAATCGTAAATGCCTCAATCCTTGTAACACAAACATTGTTGTTACTTTATTACATAGGAACTGGATAAAAGGTATCACATCCCAAGGTTGAAAATATTTTATTATTCATAGTAAACTAGTTACATACTAGAATTTTAAATATATTTGAAAAAATGAAATAAATTTTTTTTTCATTGATAACACCATTACTCACTTAATAATATCTCTACAGATCAATCATAAAACACAACTTCGTGTCCTGGTGAAGATAAAACAAAATAAAGGGACGAGATTAGATTCTTATTAAGGGTATATGTACAATTGGATATTTCATGATTAAATTAGTATAGTCAATATTTAAATGTAAATAACTAAAACAAATTCCATTTAAATACTATCTTGATAATAATCTAGTTGGAATAAAATATGATCAAAAAAATCCTTTTAAATAAACACAGAAGCTTGAAAAATATCTATAAACATTATAAATAATATTATAATCATATGAATATCAATATATGATCTCATAATAATGTAATTTATAATTCCATAAATCTAAAATATAATTTCAAAACATTTCATTTTTTTTCAATTCAAAGGTAGAATCCAATATAATGTGGCCATTTCGGTTGTTTCATTAGACAAATGGATCCCTCAAGAAAATGAAAATGACTTAGAACCACTCATCATTTACTAATTATACATCATTCCTCATATTATAAGGGTGAAATTAAATGAAAAATAATTATTCCATAAAAACTAATATAAAAAATATCAATAATTTCCAAAATCATGTAAAAAATAATAAAGAACTATCTAATCTAATATGTAATATGGTAATAAATTATATATCCTTTGTGGAACTGACCAAAACCCAAATATAGAAATAATATTTAAGGTTTAAACTGAAGATATCCATATTAGATAATTACTAAGTTAATATTTTGATGTTATTGATAAATATAATTTCCATACGAATGCCTTTGAAATAATTTTAAAGGAAAATAAGTTTTTCACATTGTATAAATATTTTTTCAAAAAAAATCAGAAATCTTTTTAGAAATATTTTTCTTTAAATATACATTTGAAAAATGGTAAAATAATATTTTAATGATTTATTGGAAATAAAATTGAAAGATTTTGTTCATGTAAGACATTTTAAAATATTGATTCTTTTAAGATTTATTGTACATGCTAAATGGGTCATGTTTTAAAAATGAAATGATGACTCCAATAAAAATAATTTTTAAAAATTAATATCAAAATTAATAACGAAATAATAAATCTTTTTAAAAAGGTAATGAATTTATATCATTTTTAGAAGAAATATAATTTCATTAAAAAATGTGTCAATACCAAATAGAGATATATAAAAATATTTTCTTGAAAATGAATTTCTTGATAATGTTTAGTACCAATCAAATGAAAATGGTAATATTACATGATTGTTTTCATCAATAAGTTTATTTTAACACTTTATATTTTGATTATGATATTAATATCAAATAATAACTACAACGGATACTTAAACAAAAACTATCCAAAATAAATATCATATGGTTAAATAAACCCTTACCACTTTGGTTACATTAGTATAAAAATACGAATAAAATATTAATGTCAAATTTAACCATAAATACCAAGAATAAAAATATATTCTTGTTATAACCACTCAAATATGGCTTTATATTAACCAATAAAATGGAATAAGTGTTGAATAAGGAATATGTCTCACAGAATAAAAAGTGAGATGAGGAACCCTTCTCGTATGTTCGACTTCCTACATATGTGTCAGAACCTCATGAATAATGAATTTATCCTTATTGAACCTATATTATATATAAATTAAATTATATATCATACCATATATTAATCAATTATAATATAATATATAACTTTTGTAAATAAAATTCCATTATTTTCATTGATTTGGTAGTGAGTTGTCTTTGTATTCTCATACATGATTTTTGATGAATGTTTCAATTTCTATAAATTGTAAAAAGTACGATCATATCTAGAATATTAATAATGATAATAATATAATATTTACTAATTATGTTAATTTTTATTATCAGTATTAAGGGTTGGATATGGTAGATTAATCAAATTGCATCATAAAGATGTAAGGTTGTATTTATACATGAGCGACGATAACTGTATCACAATGGAAGAATGGGAATGGAAATTCATGATATATTATTTTTACATTATTTATCTCAATTTATATATATCACATATATTCAGAAAAAATTTTAGTATTAATTTTCATGTAATGAATAAGTGAATAATGACTCACATTGCTTTGTGAGGCTATAGTATGCCATACACATGAGTAATAATACCATAGTTTAAAAAGAATAGAAATTAATAATGAATATGTTACATTTTATCAAAATAAGTATAATTATATAATAAGTATTATATATATATATATATTCAATTCATAAATATTTTCAACTTTGAGAAATTTTTATTTAAAACAAATTGCATCAGTTTGTAAGTCGGTAGTTTTCTGTACACGAGATAGACAACTTCATTCCCCATTTTATGGAAGTGGAGAAGGATAAATACTTTTCTATAAATATAATATCATCACTATTTTTGTAATAAATTATTTTATTATATTTTATGTGTTAAGACATAATTGAAGGTTGATAAATAAGAATGAAAATTAGAGGGAACTTCATTGAGACTATAATATTTTATTAGAGAATCCTAATTTGGGTCTGTACTCTGGGACACTAAGGAATTAATTTTAGGAATAAAAAATATAATTTATATAAAGATTTCTATATTTTAAAATTCATTTATATTAATAAAACTCTATTATGGAGTGTGAATAAGACTGGGTTGTGTGTTTATTTTTATTATTGAAGATGGTGAAATTTCTGTAAAGACCTAAATATATTGAGTAACAAGATGTCACTATCACCCCATATAATTTAAAAATTGTCAATTAAATGGTTTTAGTGCTTAAATGGTTGATACATTCCTCCATCTTTAAATCTAAAACATCATTTACACATTCTATTCCTTAGCACTATTTTTTTCATACTTTTAGCTATTTAGTATTTCACACTTGTTACATGCCTTCTTATCCTATGTATGATATCCATTAAGACTAAAATAAAATTAATCTTGTTAAATAACATGGAATCCATTATTATTAATATGAAATAAAATATATCAAATAAAAATCTTATGTGAGTTGAATTCTATTAATACAAAAGCATATAACTAGTAAAAAACCCATTTTTAACCATGAACTTGACAACATGGTTTTTACACATTACCAGTCAATGTAGTCATTATAAATGAAATATTAGTCCTTTAAAGGATCATAGTTGATATTTCAAAAAATTTAAAATAAATTTTTATAATATTTAATTTTTTATAATTTTAAAACTTTTAAAAATATCATTTATTTAAAAATATAACTACTATCAATTTTCAAACATTTTATTTAATCGTAATTTAAGAAACGTAAAGATAATTATGGAATTAAATATTCTATTTTTAAAAATACTGTAAAATGATATATTTATCTAAAGAATAAAATTAATAATATAATTAATTTATTTTATTTTATTTTTATTTTTTTAGTATTATATATATTTATTTTCTTATTTAATAACTAATTTTTCTGTTAGCATTGTTTAAGAATTTAATGTAAATATAAGATTAAAAAAAATTAAAAATTAATAACCCCCGCAAATTTGAATTAATTATTCTCCAAATGAATTTCCATATTTATTCACATCATTCATTTGAACGTACATCATCATTTAATAAATCTTTAGTAGTTAGAGGGTGACGTTTTGTATTTTTTCTATACAAAAAATATTATATAGGTCATACTCATAAAAATTGTCCAAAAAATTTCAAAAATATGCATGATAATATTATAATGTTATAAATATGAATATTAAAGTGGAATTATACAATTTTTATGTCATTTTAACCCTATCCATTTTAGATTTTCTTCATGGTTATATGTATTTCACCTTAAACTTAATATTTATTTATTACTATATTAACTATTAAGTAAGATAAAAGTCTATGTTGAACATATTTATTAATATTAAATATTTTTTGTATAAGTATGAAATAAATTTTATAAAATTGTACTAATATATTTTTCGATATTTAATTTAAAATTAAACATCCAGATGAGTCGACAATACTGGTTTTTGATAGAAAGATACTCAAATGATTAAATAGTATTCATATTATAGTTCAATGTAAAATTTATAATTATGACATATATTATTTGATTTTTAATATTATTGAACTAATTTTAATTTATAAAAAATTAAATATAATTTAACTTTGTAAATAATTTAAATGAAAAGACAATTTTCAATAAAAATAAATAAGTCAATATTTATTTAAATACAATTATTCTGAGTAAATTAGCCGATATTAACCCAATAATAGTTATGAAATTTTGATTTAAATAATGAGGTATATTTTTAAATGAAATTTATTTAAATTACAAATAATTAAATTAAATTTATAACCATAAAGCGTGCCTAATCTACCTATTAAAAAAATTATTTTTTCAAAAATCATTTCTCTCTATTTAAAATGTAAATTATATTATATCTAGTAAATTTATTACAATTCAATTTATATTATAGAAGTTTATTCCATAATATTTTAATAATTTAGTTATGAATATTCATATCCACAATATTTATGTTTAGGTTATAATAATCATGTTTAAATGATAATTTTTTTTAGAATTTCTAAATTCATTCGAACCCAGTATTGTGTCCATTGATAGCTACTGAATGAATTGGATGTACTGAAAAATAAATATATTTTAAATTCCCTATGTGTCAAATTATCTTATAATATTTTATTCCGGTCATATACACTATCGAATATGATGTTACTCCTTCAAAATCTTGTGGTGTTTTAAAAACAAAAATTGAGTTTGAGGAAATAAAAAAACAACACTAGAAGAATATTAATAAGACATTAATATTATCTAGTGTTACTCTATTAGGTCCACCTGTTCTTTTTTTTTTTGAAGAATGATGGGCCAATGATTCATTTCTTTCTTGGGAACATAATAAGTTCACTATAAAGAACTATTATCATCTTCCACATTATGATTATTTGATTGATCAAATACAAGGGTATTAATAATTTTATAAGTTTTTATAATGAAGTTTGAGAAATAAATCTACTGGGAACTAATATAGATGATTAAATGGTGTGTAATGTCTTATACATTCGTTAACACATCATGAAATCTCTAAATCGATCAAAATATTTTGTTGATAATATTCACTGAGAAATCTTCTCAGATGTTGGGGAACGGTGCTTTTTTTTGCAAATTTATACATGGAAACTGTTATGATATTTTTAATAAAAGTAAATATAAAACATAGGTATATTGGTCACTTTTTTTTGTTTTTCTAGGGTTTCTATCTTATTTCTTGTTTCATTCAACAATCCTCTCTTATGTTCCTGATGTCTTTCAGGTATCTCTTTTAAAGAAGAGTATTCTTGATCCATCGTACATACATAAGTTAGAGTTCTTACCACTATAGTATGATTTTTATAATTAATAAAAAGTGATAGTAACATTAAATCATAGAGATAATGTGCATCCTTTTAGTAATACTAAAATGGTTAGAGAAATATAGAGGAGTTTGAAATTCAAATAAGCTACTTACGATCTAGAATATATAATGTAACAAATATATAGTAATATTTTTTGTATCATATAGTGGGTATTTATTGGGAGGAATTAACATTAATAGTGGTTTAAAGTAAAACCCTTATATTTTATTAAAACGATATATATAATGATATATCAATTCATTGATTCCCTTCCATAAAAACAACACCGAGTTTGAATAAATAGTGATATACAATTAAAATTTTATTATTTAGCGTGAGACACACTCTAAACAGAGCTTGGATATGTTGGCTACACAGTGTGTCTATAATTTTCTGTAAGATAGGGATAGAGTGGATGAGATAGGTACATAAAGAGTGAGAGTGTGGATAGGACACTTGTTTTACCATGCTTTTCTTCTATTTCTTCCATTTGACTGCAACATGAAGCATTAGATTTTATGGATTTTATATTGTAGATGAAGTAGATTCAAGAGATAAAAGGCTATACCAATAGTGTATGAAGTCTCAAATGAAATCTGTTCACCCACAGTGCAATAATTATTTTTACTCTCATGTCTTACATTGGTGAAAACCATTTCCATATATGGAAGAGAAATTCCTCAATAATCTTTGGGAACATAAAGATTGTTTTGGGTGGAAATACTAGTTTAATGGTTTGAACTTGGTCTTGGTTTTTGCATGTGATGTTACTGACAACATTGAGTTTTGATGCCACCACAACTATTTGGAAACTTGTTGTGGATTACTATGAATGTGGAGAAACAATAGACAACTATGAAAATGAAGTCAAAATCATGTCTTGAAATGCTGAAGGGTTCTTTCTAACAACATGTAGCTGAGATAAATATATTTGAATCTGGGATATATAATTGGGGATTGGTTTTGAGTTTGTATTTATCTTCTACGAACACACAAGTGATTTGAAAATGATTTTTTGGCACCCCTCAGTTGATGTATTATTATCCTTCACCTATGATATGACTTTAATGATATGGACTAGGGATGGTGGTAATGATGATTGGCATTGTGCTCATTCATTTAGTTAATATAACAATTTCCATTATTTCACTATTTTTTATCATTCACATAATGTTGTTGGGGATATTACTATTACATGTAATGATGATCTTACTATTGATATCTGGGAATTAAATGGTGTAAATGAATAATATTTTCATATCTACACAACATAGATGCATCGTTTCACTCTCTTAGGGTATCCTGAAAAAAAATGAAATTTTCATTCCACTGGTCAATGTAGAGAGTGATTCTTAGTGGAGAATCTTCTGATACTATAATCTTCTTTTAGAATAAACATAGATCTGCTGATGGTCCTCTATATCAAATGTTGTTGAAAGATGAAAAGACCCACGGAATGGATGTCAATGAGGTAACATAGATTTATAGCGATACACATCTATTTTCTTCAGCGAATGATGAAGGAACATCCCAAATATGAGGGTTTACATTATCACACTAATTGTAGTAACTTTTTTATTATTAGGGAGTTTTCTTAATGTGTTGGATTTTGAAAATTCTCAACATGTTTTATATAGATTTTCGTTGTTGTAATGGTTATTTTCAATAAAATGAAAATGAATATGAATATGAATGATATATAAATATAATTACGGATTTTTTTAAAATATGAAAAAAAAATTACCAAATAGGTTGTTTATTTTGAATATGAATTCATAAATTAAGATAAATTTTTTTTTCATGTGAATAAAATTTATTCGTTAGTTTTAAATTTATTTTAATTACAAATTATGAAAATAAATTATATGTTTTTTTAGAAAACATTTTTTATAGAATTTTTTTATATTAATAAATTAAATTAAATACTATTCGTGGATGATATTATTTAAATTTATATATTATATTTTTAATCAAATGTTTTAAAATTAATCTGATATTCTTTCTAATAATGGGATAATAATAAATATAGTTTTATTTTTAAAAACCTAAAAAAATCATCATTGATCATACTTTTCATATATATCTTAAAATATATTTCTATTAGTTATAATTGAATTTTGAAAACTTGATTCTATAATATTAATCTAGTGGTATATATTTAGTAAATCATTACAATTTAATTTTAGGCATTATGAATAATAACAGTTGTAAAAATTTTCACCTCTATACGGGGTATATCTTTTTTATTTAGGGTAATCCTAAGTGTTAAGGCCACCATTTTGTCATGTTATTCTTTTTTCAAAAGGAATTATACCCTTATCACATCAGGCTCTTAATCAATAGTTATAGGGACACATTCCCATAAAAATGACTTATATAATTACCAAAGAAAAAAAATACAAATTTTCAAACTCTTGCATTTAAATTTCTCGCATGTGCTCACATAGGGAAAAAGTACATTGTGAATGAATATTAATTTTTATTTTTAGAATTATAAAATTATTTTCATGATTGTAATTTAAATGATATTTTTTTAGTAATTTGCTTATATTTTTATATAATGCCGATATAATATTTCTTAAATTAACAAAAATTATAAACTATATCAAATTAAAAATACAAAAATTAATATAATTAGAGTAATTTATATTGTTCTATGTACTTTATATATTAATATAACATTTTAATTTTTTATAGACTATATTAAAATTATATATTTATATTCTTGTATATAATGCCAAAATATTGAATATATTAAAATGGGATTATTCAATTTTCATGGAGACAATATTTTATTATTATTTACAAAATATAATTTTAGAATAATAAATATGGAATAATTTTTGGTAAAATATATAATCCCATATCCATTTATTATTAATTTCACCATGTAATTAACATGATAAGACTTAATTATTTTAAAAAATTCATTACTGATGTTAATATTAAAATTGGTGAACCAAGTTTTTAATAAAAAAAAGATTTCAAATAACACCAAAAAACTTTTAAATATCTTTGTATACATACATTTTTCTCCAGATAAATTTTATTTTAACTTATTTCAATTTCAAATATTTTTCTTGTGAATGACTCAATTATATTTAAATCATTTTTTGTAATTTCATGAGTGCACCTCCCCTCACTTGTAAAAGGGTACCTCTTATAATTTATTCCTCCCCAATTTATTCATTATAGATAATCTAATCTACAGTATTTCACCTTTCCATCTTCATGAACCACATAATTGAGATTTTGGTATTTCTAAATGACAATCCATTCATGTTTTAGGGGATCATCCCAATGAGGTCCCTTGATGAGGAGGTATAACTCTTCACTAATAATTTATAATATTATTTCATCCTAAGAATATTATAAATTCATGGAATATAATTTAGATTAATTATTTAAAAATTTTAAATGCACATAATTTTTATAATGGGGATGAAAAAACCAGTATCTACATTCTTTCTATCATATGGATTATGCAAATAGGACTTGTGCATATATAAAACATACCATCTATAAATAGTAGTGAAATTCTTTTTCCCCTCAAATATCCATTTATTAAGATGTATTTAGCACATATATATGATATATATTATATAATTATGATTTTAATTGGTAAAATATCATTTATGGTTATTTTTTTTAATCTATTTAAAACTTGAAGAACATTTATGCATATAAATCACATACCATCTCAATGTGCAGATTAATTCAATTTTCTATATATAACTATTATAGATGACTATAAATATAAAAATAGTATATATATATATATATATTATTTATATCAATGATTCCATTTTTAATATGATATAACCTTGATAAATTTATAAATACAAACACATTTGAACTGAAACATTCATAATAAATGAAGCAATTATTACACTAAACTATAATTTTGAATTTTTTTAAATAAATTGGTTATAATATGTTATAAGAAAATATTATACCAGGAATGTTCAGGACTCGAGTGAGATCGGTCCTTAAAATTATTTAATAAAATATAAGTGCAACGAAACACAAAATACATGCATCACAAGAAGAACTGCCAAAACAGAAAGAAGACAGAAAAACTTCTCAAGAACACCCAAAATCATAGAGACCCACAACATTACTTGTAATACAAAGGTCTAAATCCCCCCTTCCCCACATCCATTATGCTGTAAATTAAAGGTTGAACCAAAATCCAAGAAAGGCCCAAAAATCTTTCGATGACAACCCCCATGTGATTTCCGACACAATTATCCCCAAGTTGACTCTCCATATGATGGCATCGCATCACCCGTCATACGATCTCACCTACAAAAAATAAAGGCATTGCTCTCATAGCTCGAGGTCATCTCAGCCTGCACCACCCCTTCACTGGAATACCAGATCACGATCCAATCACTAGCCATAATGGACCCTTATCTCCACCGCCGGGATAGAATACCCACCTTGGTGTTAGCCCCGCCATCAGGTCACCCACAACGCCACCAGGAAGAGCTTCATCACCATGGTCCTATGAAACTGGTCCCCGCCTACCTACGACGAGCCTCCGTTGATCATCCCAGATCCTCTTTCAGGATTCTCCCCACATCTTCATCAACGTGTCCTCATCTGAAACCTAAATATCCAACACCATAGCCTCATCACAAGGAACGCCTCACTGGAGCACATAGTAAACACCCAGGCACACAACCTCCTAATGCCACTGAGGTCCCATATCAATTGTATTTTGGATGTCACAAAAAGAAGAAACTGAAAACACTAACTGTTGGGATAAACCCCCACTTGCTCGTCCCGTTAATTATTTCAAATAATGGGAAGATCCTACTTCATTCCCAAATTAACAACATAAATGATTTGGAATCTATAAACTTTTGGTCCTAACCTTCAATAACTGTGAGCCCAATTTATTGACCCACAATTTCAGAATTTATCTAACTACTCTTAATTCCCCAAGACGTGAACATCTCATAGTGGGCAACAATTGCATCTTCACAGATCATAGATGATAATAGTGTGTGATTGTCCGAGAAATCACCATTGAAATATCGAGAGATATTCTCTCCATATATGAGAGATAAACTCTCCATAAGATAATTTTATAATATATTATATAAATGATTTTAGTTCATACAAACATTTCTAATAAATCTAATTTTTTTATTGTATTTTGGAACATATATGAAAAATTATGAAAAATGATGTTTAGGATTCGTAGTATAATTTTCATTTATTTAAAACATATAGATTATCATACACTCATTATTTTTAATTTTTGACATATTATTTCATTGAAGAGTTATATAATTATTTTCCTACTATTCCTACTATTTATTTTTTTATTTATTGTTAATCATTCATGGTGATTTTGATTCAATAGTTACCTAACTAGAAACAGATTTATATTTCAACAAGAATTTAATCAGTATTTGTAGGATCGAAATATAATATGAGATGCTCAATATACAAGAGGGGGGGTGAATTGTATACTTTAAAAATTCCTTTGGAACCTTTAAAGTTAGTTATGAATAACTAGAGTTTCCTTAAGAAAAGGAAAGAACTAAGTTTAACAAAGTTAAACTAAGTTGATTCACAACACCTCTAACACCGAACTAAACTTGGAAAGAGATTCCAAAAGTAAGTTCCAGAAATATGGTTCCGGAATTTGAAACTTAACAAAAGTTACAATATAAGATTCTACCTTAAAGCGTATAGAATCTGAATGAATCAGAGTAAGTAAGGAAGTATAAGAATGTTATACTTTCCTTAAGATACAAATTACAGCGGAAAAGAAACGAGTAGTAAAACTACTAGCAACAAGATAATAGTCTTTTAACCCAAAGAGAAGGGTATCCAACAACCTTGGATAAAGGTCCCTTGATTTATACTTTCAAGCAAGTCTGTCTTACCCACACCAGGGTAAGCCCTCGATACGAAGATCGGTGTCTCTGTCTTGCTATCCCCGCAAGCCCTCAACTTCAAGGTAGTTGGCAACCTCTGTCTTTCTCAGCAAGAAAGCCCTCGATCTTTAAGGTAGTCGGCACCTCTGTCTTCCTATCCCCGGAAGTCCTCGAATGTAATCACCAACATTCGGAGTCGCACGAAGCTTTGAGAGTTAATAAGAGACTCTCTCTCTAGAAATCACTTCAACAGCATGTATGCACAAAGTTCAAATGTTCATCCATCCGTTCGTTGTGAGCTTTTTCAAATGAGCTCCTATTTATAGGTGAGGTCGGCTCCTTCTCCAACGGTCATATTTCCCTTAAAGTTCGGAGGGACCTGTACACGTGTCACTTAGACAACGGTTAGTTTATAACAAAATGGACGACATCGTTTTATAACAAAGTAAGTGTAACAGAAAGTACGACATCGTTTTAAAACCTAACATAAAGGTTCGGAATAGAAATTTCGGAGTGAAAGTTCGGAGTGAACAAATTCAGAGTGTATAAAACAATGATATCCAGATTCTGTTTAATAAGTGAATTCGGAATGAGAATTCGGAATAGGAATTCGGAATAGGAATTCTTCATCAGAAATCGTAATGAGAAATCGTCATCAGAATTCGTAATGAGAATTCGGAATGAGATTTCTTCATTAGAATTCGTAATGAGAATTCTTCATTGGAATTCGTAATGAGAATTCTTCTTCAGAATTCGTAATGAGAATTCGAAATGGGATTTCTTCATTAGAATTCGTAATGAGAATTCTTCTTCAGAATTCGTAATGAGAATTCGTAATGAGAATTCTTCTTTAGAATTCGTAATGGGAATTCTTCTTCAGAATTCGTATCCTGAATCTGGAATAGAACTTAGTCAGAATTCATAACCGGAATTCGGAGTGAAACTTCCTTATAGTTCTTGTCCAGAATCCGAACCCTAAAACAGAATGCTTTTTATCAGTTTTAATGATTCCGAGAAAGTAAATCCGAATTTCATACTTAAGAAAAAAATTAATGAAAATATGATAAGGATAAATTTTTCTTATAAAAGCGTTTTTCCTTAAGAAAACATTTTTCCTTATAAAAGCAATTTTCCTTACAAAAGCGATTTTCCTTAAAGATAAGGTGTTTGTGATTTTCAAAACAAGAAGGAATGGAAAAGTCATAAGGAAAACCTTATTGACTCAACAATCTCCCCCTTTTTGGAAAGCACAAACATCCTTACGAAAAAGCTATTTCTAGGAAGAAAGAAACACAATAAAGCTTATCTCCCTTGGTTTAAGAATATAGATGAATACGACTAACTCCCCCTTAGGCTTTGAATCTCTAAGGATCGTATTCATATTTCCGGAGTGATATTTCTTTAAGATAAAAACTCCCCCTTAAACAAACTCTTATTAGAGTTCTATCTCATTGGGTATTTTTCTTTCTCCCCCTTTGATAAGCACTTATTAGATTTCCTCTTTTTCTTAAGGATCTTTTCCTTCTCCCCCTTTGTGATTTTCAAAAAGAATTTCGAGGGAATGGAAAAAAATAACAAAGTAACTGAAAGAATTAGTAACAACAACAAAACAGAACAACAAGCACGATTCTCATTAAATTTGAAATGTCAGCAACAAAAACAGATTACAACAAAAAGATCGGATTGGTCATTTGGGATCTTTCTCTTTCGACATCAGCCCCTTGAGAATAGTCTTGATCTTCTTGAGATCCTTATGATCTTCCTCTGCTTGCTTTTCTAAGACAACTATTCTTGCTGACTGAGTTTGAATGATTTCTTCCTGAGCCTTCAACTTTTCTTCCTGAGCTTCCATTTTCTCTTCCTGAGACTTTATCCTTTCTAGAAAATTGATCCGATGATCCCTTTCAAATTTCCAACTTTGATTAACAGAGTTGAGCTTTCCATTCAGATCTCTTACTTCCTGACTCCGAATGTTCTTTTCCTCTGCCAATTTCTCATCGAATGATGCAGTCATCTCATGAAACTTCTTATCCTCGGTTTGAAAAGCATCCTTAACATTCTCCTGAAACTCATCCAGCAACCTCATCTCTTCCACATTCTTCTTCGACCAGCTAGTCATCCTTTTGCAAGATCTTTTATGGGCTCCATAACCAATGAAGAAATTTTTGAACTGGGCTTCTATCTCAACACACTTATCCATTACCATGGATACGGAATCGGTTTTCTGATTCAGCGTATGTTGGAGCATCTGGCACCGAGAATCAATACTGGAGAAAGTCGGAATGGTTCCCACCAACTTCTTCAAGGATTGAACAACAAAATCGTGCCCCAACGAAGATGATTCCGAATCTGACATCTTGCTAGGAGAATTTTCTTCTTCAATAAGCTCCAACTTCCTCTTTGAAGAACTACCAGCTTCCTTCCTCATACTCTTTTCTGAACTCGGGGTATCAGCAATAACTTGTTTCCCCTTATCTTTTTTCGGAATAGAAACCTGTTCCGGAGATTTCTTCTCACTGTCAGAAACTTGAACAACCAAATCTTCCTCATCAACAACTTCTATATTTTCTTTCTGAGCAGCATCAAGTGAAAGATGTTCTTCTTCTCCATGATAAGAAACTTCTTCCTCTCCTTCCTTTCCTTCTATTACTGGAGTAACTAATTTTGAAGATTCGGCTTCAGAAGTTCGGAGCGACAGGTGTTCCGAAGGAGTTCCCTTGTATTCATCTACTTGTTTGAGCACATCTCCTGTCTCACCACTTCCTTCAGCAGCTTCTTCCACTTCTTTCACTAGCTCTACTTCCTCAGCATTCTTAGCAGCAGCCTCTTTCGGATCATCGAGATTTCTTCCTGGAGTCTCAGGTAGAGAGTCCAAAGAAAAAGTTCTCGGAACGGGAATGGTTGCTGAAACCATTTCATTAAACTTCAACAAGGCTTGCACAGCCTCAGCTTCTGACAACTTCTTCTTCAGCTTCTTTTCCTTAGCTTGCTTCTCGAGCTCATCAGCAGCCTTTTCTTTCAGAGCTTTAGCCTCTGCGGGATCCAATCCGAACTGCGGATCTCCTTCCTTCCTCTTTTCCTTGTCAGCTCTCCACTTCGCTGCAACCTCATCAGTATATGTCTTCTTCTTCTTAGGCTTAGGAGGTGCGGAATGGACTTCCTTAGACTTAGGTTCTTCAGCTTCACCTACCACTTCTTTCAGCTTCCTCTTCCTTACCGGCTTAGGCGATTCCGGATCAGCCACTTTCGGAGTCACTTCTTCTTGAGGAGGAAGATCAATAAACATGCCAGACTTCTTGTCAAAAGCTATATTCATCCTTTTAAGAGTTGCATCACTGAGCAACATGATCTTGCAAACTTTCGGTTTAGAACTGCAAGCAACCTTGAAGGACTCAAGGCACCGAACTATTAGCTTCGACAATATTGCCGGGTACATTACTATCTGAGCTCTCAGATTCCCTTTCTTTAAATTCTCAAGATTAAGAAGGATATGCTTCATCAGGTTGAACTTCCTTTGATTTATCAAGAAATCTAAGATGTATATCTCACTCTTTTTCAAGCTGTCCTTGTCTCCTTTTCTCGGTACAATAAGCCCTTGCACCCATAACTCCAGAATCCGGAAGTTTGTAGATAGGGTTGCAATTTTCGAAGCCTTATCATCATCCAGTCCGAGAATTTCTAAGGCTTTCTCCTTGTTGAAACTACCCAAGGAGTCTGGCAGAACATGCGAGATAAACTCAGCTTCCCCTTCATAATTCAACCCTACCAAGCTTGCAGCCTTGGTGTAAGATAGCTTATAAGTCTTGCCATACGATTTGAAAGAAAATTTTTCTCTATTGTCTTCCACGAAGAAAGCAACCGACTCATAAAACTCAACAAGCAAGTCTGGGTAAACTTCATCTTGGTTGCCGGTTTTTGATATCGCAACATCTTCCCAGCCATTGAGCTTGATATTCTTTGATATAATAGAATCATAGTTGCTGAAGAAATTCGGATGCACTAACCGCTCTCTGTAGACTAACCACTGTGAAATGGGCTTTGTTGAAGACATCTCTTGAGAAGCTAACTCTGCAGACATTCGGATTAGAAGTCTCTGAGAAGTTCGGAACTGAGAAGACTGAAGTTCGGAACTGGAAAACTGTAGTTCGGAACAGCCTTAAATCAGAGAGACAGAGCTTCAGCACGCAAGAGCTTGAGATCGATGTGGGACGAGAAAATAGGGTCCCCTTTATATAGGTTTTGGGATGACGGTTCAACTTCCTCGGTTGATCTAACGGTTTAGAATGATCTGAGATCAGATCTGACGGTTGAGAGGTTGAATCCGATCTTTTTGAGGTTTTATTAAAACAGAATTCAAGAAATTAAAAAAAAAACCGAAAACAAACTATAAGAAAATGCCAGCAAGTAAAATATGATTACGAAAACTTCAGTAAGGAAGTCATACCTTTCGGATTAGCTTAGGAAAGTTATTCGTAATGGGTAATGTAAAGACGACTACGAAAAAAAAACTCAATACGAAAAACTTGATACGAAAAACTTGATATGGAAGATTCAATACGAAAGTTTTTCCATTATGAAAATACCAGTACGAAAATTTTCCATTCCGGAAATTTTCAATACGAATACTTTTATTCCAGAAGTATTTTGTATGGAAATATCCATTCTGGAAAATTGTAGTTCCGGGAGTTCCATTCCGGAAAATTTCGTTCCGAAAAATTTGAAAACAAATTTTGAAAAACTTTGTTAAATAAACAAACAAATGTACTCCCCCTATGAAAAGGAGTTTATTACTGTGAGAAGATTTTTCCAACAGAAAGTTAATTAAGGAAGATTACCTTACGGTTATCATTCCTAACTTCTGTTTAATATATTCAAATCTATCAGAAGGTAAAGATTTTGTGAAAATATCAGCAAGTTGATCTTGCGTTCCGATAAACTGAAGAATAATATCTCCTTTAAGTGTGTGATCCCTAAGAAAGTGATGCCTAATATCTATGTGTTTTGCACGGGAGTGATGTGCAGGGTTTTTACTTAGAGCAATGGCACTTGTGTTATCACACAAAATTTGAGTTTTAGTAAAACTCAAGCCATAGTCTGTAAGTGTGTGTTGCATCCACAACACTTGTGCACAACAACTTCCAGCTGCTACATATTCAGCTTCAGTAGTGGAGAGTGCAACAGAATGTTGCTTCTTGCATGACCAAGAAACTAATGAATCTCCTAAGAAATGACAAGTTCCGGATGTACTTTTTCTATCCATTCTACAACCACCAAAGTCAGCATCAGAAAAGCTTTTTAGAACAAAATCATTTCCAGAAGTATAAAATAATCCTAGATCCATGGTTCCCTTAAGGTAGCGAAAAATTCTTTTAACTGCCTTTAAGTGAGATTCCTTAGGATTGGATTGATATCTTGCACATAAGCATACTGAAAACATTAAGTCTGGTCGACTAGCAGTTAAGTAAAGTAGACTTCCAATCATACCTCTAAAAGATGTTTGATCTACTGGTTTCCCAGCTTCATCAAGATCTAAAGAGTTTGAGGTACCAATAGGAGTACTTATACTCTTCGTGTTGTCATAACCATACTTTTTAAGAAGATCTTTAATATACTTATGTTGAGATATGTAGGTTCCTTCTGGTTTTTGAGAAATTTGAAAACCAAGGAAAAATGTTAACTCACCCATCATACTCATTTCAAACTCAGATTTCATTAGACTAGCAAAAGAATCAGTCAAAGATTGCTGAGTTGAACCAAATATAATGTCATCAACATAAATTTGAACAATCAAAACATTTTTCTTATCTTTCTTTATAAAAAGGGTTGGATCTGCATTTCCCTTAACATAGTTATTTTGAAGCAAAAATCCAGTAAGTCTATCATACCATGCTCTTGGGGCTTGTTTAAGGCCATACAAAGCTTTGGTAAGTCTAAAAACATGATCAGGATGTTTTGTATCTTCAAAGCCAGGAGGTTGTTCAACAAAAACTTCCTCTTGAACATAACCGTTAAGAAAAGCACATTTCACCTCCATTTGAAATAGTTTGAAATTAAAGAATGCTGCAAAGGCAAGTAGAATACGGATAGATTCAAGTCTAGCTACTGGAGCATAGGTTTCTTCATAGTCTATTCCTTCTTGCTGATTATAGCCTTTAGCAACAAGTCTAGCTTTATTTCTAACAATGACTCCATTTTCATCACATTTGTTTCTGAAGACCCATTTTACTCCAATAACAGAAGTTTCCTTAGGTCTTTCAACCAAGGTCCAGACTTTATTCCTTTCGAATTCATTTAGCTCATCTTGCATTGCTTTGATCCAATCATCATCACCTAAAGCTTCATCAGTGCTTTTAGGTTCTAGTTGGGAAAGAAATGCTAGATGTTCTACTTCATTTCTTAAGGAACTTCTAGTCCTTACGGGTTGATTTACATCACCAATGATACTATCACTGGGATGATTCTTAAGAAACATCTGATTTGGGTTTTGTAAAACCTGTTCATCAACATAAGGTAGAAAGTCTTCTGGGGTAAATGTTTCAGAAGTATCTTCTAGAACAATTTCCTTAACAGAAGGTTCTTCTAACAAAGGTTGACAATCAGTTTTTGAAAACACATCCGAAGATGTAAGTTGGGGAGTTTTAAAAACAAAAGGATCTGACTCATCAAATTTCACATGTACTGTTTCCTCAACAGTACAAGTATTTTTATTAAAAACTCTATAAGCCTTAGAGGTTGTGGAATATCCTAAGAAAATCCCTTCATCTGATTTTGGTGCGAATTTATGTAAGTTATCTTTAGTATTCAAAATGAATACTTTGCAACCAAAAACCTTGAAGTAGGAAAGCCTTGGTTTTCTACCATTCCATAACTCATAAGGAGTTTTATTAAGAAAAGGTCTAATCAAAACTCGATTTATAGTATAACAAGAAGTACTTACAGCTTCAGCCCAGAAATGTCTAGCAATAGAATATTCACTCAACATGGTTCTAGTTATTTCTTGAAGAATTCGATTTCTTCTTTCAACTACACCATTCTGTTGAGGAGTTCTAGGTGCTGAAAAGTTGTGAGTAATACCTTTCTTACTACAAAAAGTTTCAAAATCAGAATTTTGAAATTCTCCTCCATGATCACTATGAATAGTTTTCAATGGAAGGTTTTTCTCATTTTTAACTTGAGCTCTAAAACTTTTGAAATAAGAAAAAGCTTCAGATTTCCTTGCTAGAAAATAGACCCAAGTAAATCTAGTGTAATCATCAACTAGAACAAACACATAGTATTTGCCTCCAATGCTTCCAGTTTGTGTAGGACCAAAAAGATCCATGTGCACCAACTGTAATGCATCGGTTGTTGAGACTTCACCGATTGACTTAAAACTAGATTTATGTTGCTTGCCATATTGACAAGGATCACAAACTTTAGAAGAATCAAATCTAAGCTCCGGTAGATCCTTAACTAGTTTCTTCTTAGAGAGTTTACATAGGTTTCTAAGATTACAGTGTCCTAGTCTTCTATGCCATAACCAAGAATGATCTTCCATTGCACTTAGGCAAGGTAAATCTTGACTTCTTAGGTCTTCTAAGTTTAAGGTGTAAACATTCTCTTGCCTGTTGGCTGAGAGAATAAATTCTTCCTTGGAATTGTGAACTAAGCATTTATCATTCCTAAAATTCACAAGGTAACCTTCATCACATAACTGACTTATGCTAATGAGGTTGTGCTTAAGACCTTTAACAAAAAGAACATTTGAAATCAAAGTTTTACCTAAAAGAACAATATTACCAATACCAACAATCTCTCCCTTAGCATTGTCTCCGAAAGTTACCTTTCCTCCTTTCGTCTTGATAATTTTTTCAAAGAAGCTTTTGTTACCAGTCATGTGCCGGGAACATCCACTATCCATGTACCAAACATTGTTGCTGGAACTTTCTTTATTTTCCTGAAATTAAGAACAAAGTTAGACTTTCGGAATCCAAACTTGCTTGGATCCGAGATTTCCAGACAATAAAATCTTAGGTACCCACATTTTCTTGGAAAAATAAGCTTTATGAAAACCTAAGGATTGGATTTTGTTTAAGGAACAATTTCTTGCCCAGTGACCACCACATTGACACTTAGTACAAAATGGGGCACTTTGAGGAACAAAATAATTGTTGCTGAAAACAGGTTTTGCATGGGTATAACCAAATCCGGATTTATTTCTTAAAGGTCGTATTTGAGAATACATCTTATCAAAATTTTCCTTACCATGGGTAAAGTTTGATAAGCACTTCTTTAAGGAAAAAATTTCGGACTTGAGTTTTACAACCAAGTTTTTATCTTCAAAATCATTAGTTTTGGAACTAGAGTTAGGCTCGAAAATATTTTTATTAGAAATTACTTTTTCTAACTCTTTAGAAAGTTTATTCTTCTCAGAACTTACTTCCTCAAGATTTTTTGAAATACTTTCAAAATCAGCATTTTTCTTATCAAGATCTTTAGAAAGATCTGATATCTCTTTTGTAAGAATAGAATTCCTAGAATTTGCCTTATCAAGTTTATTGTTGAGTTTGGAATTCTCAATCTCAAGAAGTTCAGCAAATCTAGAGACTTCTTCAAAAGTAGGTAAAGTATTTTCCTCATCAGAAGATGATTCTTCATCAGAAGAGTTATAATACTTACTATCATTAGGATTTAAAGAAACATTGGTCAAAGATTCAGCATTTCGTACCTTAGCCATAAGACAATGATTATCAATAGGTAATCTGGCTATAAGACCAAGATTCTTCTGTCCTGAAGATTCATATTCAGAAGATTCATCTGAAGAGTCACCACCACTGGCACTCCAGGTGTCATTAGCTTTCAAAACTTTCTTAGCTTTAGCTTTGTAATATTTCTTCCTGTTCCTGTCTGAATGCCTTTCCTTTCTTTCTTTCTTTCTGAGCATAGGGCAATCTGGTCTAATATGTCCAGCTCTCTTACATTCATAACAAGTAACTTCTCCATCTTTCTTATCTTTCCTATCCTTCTTCTTATACTTGGATTGAAAGTTTCTTTGTCCAGCTATCTTGTTCATCCTTCGAGCAAGATTGGCTAATTCATTTTCTGAAACTTCACTTTCACTAGATTCGGATTGGAAAATGACTTTCTTCGATTTGGATCTGGTTACTCTCTCAGGAGTCTTAGCTTTCATCTGATTCGAAGTTGTAGTAAAAGCAACAGTACCATTTCCATTCTTCTTCTTGATGTTGTCAGCATCTCTCTTCATTCTGGTCTCATGTTGTAGAAGAGTTCCAAATAATTCATCAAGAGTTATTTGAGTAACCTTCCTGTTCTCATCTATAGCTGTTCTCTTGGATTCCCACTCATTGGGCATAATGTCAATTATCTTGTCCACAAGAGCTTCATCATCTAAACCTTTCTCTCCCATAGACTGTAGACTATTGACGATTGTCATAAATCTTTGTTGTACTTTACAGATAGGTTCTCCATAAGGAAAATTAAAGCCATGATATTCAGCTCTAAGCATAGCTCTCCTAGTCTCAATCACTTTAGAAGTCCCAAAATGAGTAACCTCTAACTTCTTCCATATACAATTAGCTGCTTCACAAGAAGAAATTTGGCTATATATATTTCTAGTCATTGAACATAATAAAGTGTTGCGTACCTTGTAGTTGAGTTGATATTCTTGCTTCTCCTGGTTAGTAAAGGTTCTGACTTCCTTGTCAGGAATTTTGTAATCACCAGTAAGCATGACAAAGTTATCTACTCCAGTATTGATAACAAACGTCTTCATACGATCTCTCCAGTATTCATAATCATTACCATCGAATATTGGTGGCCTTGTAGGATTCAAATTGTCTATCGAACCAACATTCATTCCTGCCATACTTGAAAATAACTTGGAGACAAACTTGTTAATAACAAAAATTCGGAATTAAAAAGTTCGGAATAGGAAAAGTTCGGAATGGATAATCCGGAATGAAAAAGTTCGGAAATGAAAAGTGAGCAAGAAAAACTTGAACGTGAGTACAAGTATTTCAGTAACCTTGGCTCTGATACCAAATGTAAGAATGGTATAGAGTAAGAGGTTTCCAACCTCTGATACCAATTGTAGGATCGAAATATAATATGAGATGCTCAATATACAAGAGGGGGGGTGAATTGTATACTTTAAAAATTCCTTTGGAACCTTTAAAGTTAGTTATGAATAACTAGAGTTTCCTTAAGAAAAGGAAAGAACTAAGTTTAACAAAGTTAAACTAAGTTGATTCACAACACCTCTAACACCGAACTAAACTTGGAAAGAGATTCCAAAAGTAAGTTCCAGAAATATGGTTCCGGAATTTGAAACTTAACAAAAGTTACAATATAAGATTCTACCTTAAAGCATATAGAATCTGAATGAATCAGAGTAAGTAAGGAAGTATAAGAATGTTATACTTTCCTTAAGATACAAATTACAGCGGAAAAGAAACGAGTAGTAAAACTACTAGCAACAAGATAATAGTCTTTTAACCCAAAGAGAAGGGTATCCAACAACCTTGGATAAAGGTCCCTTGATTTATACTTTCAAGCAAGTCTGTCTTACCCACACCAGGGTAAGCCCTCGATACGAAGATCGGTGTCTCTGTCTTGCTATCCCCGCAAGCCCTCAACTTCAAGGTAGTTGGCAACCTCTGTCTTTCTCAGCAAGAAAGCCCTCGATCTTTAAGGTAGTCGGCACCTCTGTCTTCCTATCCCCGGAAGTCCTCGAATGTAATCACCAACATTCGGAGTCGCACGAAGCTTTGAGAGTTAATAAGAGACTCTCTCTCTAGAAATCACTTCAACAGCATGTATGCACAAAGTTCAAATGTTCATCCATCCGTTCGTTGTGAGCTTTTTCAAATGAGCTCCTATTTATAGGTGAGGTCGGCTCCTTCTCCAACGGTCATATTTCCCTTAAAGTTCGGAGGGACCTGTACACGTGTCACTTAGACAACGGTTAGTTTATAACAAAATGGACGACATCGTTTTATAACAAAGTAAGTGTAACAGAAAGTACGACATCGTTTTAAAACCTAACATAAAGGTTCGGAATAGAAATTTCGGAGTGAAAGTTCGGAGTGAACAAATTCAGAGTGTATAAAACAATGATATCCAGATTCTGTTTAATAAGTGAATTCGGAATGAGAATTCGGAATAGGAATTCGGAATAGGAATTCTTCATCAGAAATCGTAATGAGAAATCGTCATCAGAATTCGTAATGAGAATTCGGAATGAGATTTCTTCATTAGAATTCGTAATGAGAATTCTTCATTGGAATTCGTAATGAGAATTCTTCTTCAGAATTCGTAATGAGAATTCGAAATGGGATTTCTTCATTAGAATTCGTAATGAGAATTCTTCTTCAGAATTCGTAATGAGAATTCGTAATGAGAATTCTTCTTTAGAATTCGTAATGGGAATTCTTCTTCAGAATTCGTATCCTGAATCTGGAATAGAACTTAGTCAGAATTCATAACCGGAATTCGGAGTGAAACTTCCTTATAGTTCTTGTCCAGAATCCGAACCCTAAAACAGAATGCTTTTTATCAGTTTTAATGATTCCGAGAAAGTAAATCCGAATTTCATACTTAAGAAAAAAATTAATGAAAATATGATAAGGATAAATTTTTCTTATAAAAGCGTTTTTCCTTAAGAAAACATTTTTCCTTATAAAAGCAATTTTCCTTACAAAAGCGATTTTCCTTAAAGATAAGGTGTTTGTGATTTTCAAAACAAGAAGGAATGGAAAAGTCATAAGGAAAACCTTATTGACTCAACAGTATTTTCTATGCATGAAATTCAATTTAAGAAAATTATAAGATCATTTTATAATAAATTATTTTCATTTTATCAGTATCAAGTTATTTATAGATAATAATTATCTTCATTAATTTTCCTGTATTGATGAACTGATGATACCGAAATAATATTTTTATGGAAAATCGACTTCATTTCTTGATCAAAAATAATTTTTTATCATGGCCCATGATTTCTAGAAATCTTTATAGGAATGAATATACTATTGAAAAAATTGTAGTCGAAATTCAATGTCGAAAATCTTTTACATTTTTCAAAATTGATTAATATGACTATTTTTTTATTTTCAAAATGTGGTAAATTTCACATTGTAAAGAAAATTTAAAACGATCAATTGTATTATCATACAAGTCATTGAACAATTTTCCACTATTATGAACACTCGATTCTATAAATATCCTTTTATATTAGATAAAAAATATTCTCAAAGAAAACATTTTTTGTAATATTTTATTTATTTTTAGATTTTATTGAGGTGATTTCCATTAGAAATTTATATTTCTTTGATGAATTATTTCAATGATAATTTAATAAAATGTTTCGTAAATGATAACATCCTTGATGTTAGATATGTTTTAATTGGGATATTATCTAATTATAACATCTTTATTATCTATCTAAATTGACTATTGTGAAGACTATGAGAGGCATTGAAAACACATTTATTTGTCTCGTTATTTTTATATTGATAAATGTGTTATGATCAAGATATATTTCTAGAAATAAATTATCATTATACGATGGTTGGGTTTGTTATAGTACACTAATGCATTGTGTAAAGTAATATTTATTTCTCATGAGATTATGAAGAAAATAATGTACATGTTTTTTATTAGAATGATGTAAATATATATGCTTGAGTATGATTTCATTTTACATATTCTCAAAATAAAATGTGTAGACAATATTGAAAACAACATTCTTCACATATTTATATGTGAGTATGTTCATCATTATTCTATGATTATTATATTATTCATGGAAATTAAATCAACTATATTTGTAAAAATATTATGAATTATTATTCAAATTATGTAATTTTCATAAATTATGAAATGAATATTTTGATTACTAGTTAGACACCCTTATTGATCAGGCTTCTAGATATGTGTTTATTTTAAATATTATGATCCATGATTTTTTAGATATGAATATTTTATACTGTGAACGTGCACATGATTATGTTATCATGCCTTTTTGATTACAACATCCTATAACTATTTATATCTTCAATGCTTATCCTTACTGAATATCAAATATCTCCATTTCTTATGATTTATTTCCATAGGTTATGATGAAAGGATCTATTTTGGGTTTTTATAAGAAGAGTAACAAATTGGATTATCATTATGAGAGATATTGAATATCATTCATGACAAAATATTATTTATCTAGTATACAAATAGAAAGAACATTTTTTATCCTCGAGACTGTATAAATTTTCAATGAATTGAATATTATTATAATGTGAAGAAATAATTATATATTTTATTCATAAATTTATTTTGTAAAAAAATTATATAAAAATGTTATAATAAAATGAAACATGTTGACATAGGATTATAACATTTTATAAAAAAATTTATTATTATTATTATAATTTCTTAAATTTCTTTATATAGGATTAAATATAATTTCATATATAATATATAATTTAGTATTTAAAAATTTTGCGCATTAAAATTCATGTTTAAAGGAAAATATATTTCTTCTATAAAATTTTCTTATCCTTTATTTAGAAATAATGATTTATTTTTATCTATACATTAATAATAAAAAAACCAATTTACATTGTTTTTACATGTATTTTATAATTTGGATACCTCAATTTTTACCTTCAAATTTTTCATTTATTTAATGTTCCATGGATTATATGGTTAATTTTTTAATGTGAATATTTTTATTGACCACTCTATTAATTTGGAGAAAATTTTATTCTAAATTCATTGGTTGTTTTAGAAAGAGTCTGCATAATTACAGCTGGTGTTTTATATATACATTGTGAGTTAATATCATATTTTGTAAAATAATTCCCCTTATCTATAATCAAATAAACTATAATATAATGAATCATAAACATGGAATGATTCATAATATTCATTGAGATAGGTATAGAGTCACAGAAGACAATAGAAATAATAAACTCTACTAATATACTAGTGGATTTCCTAATATATTGATGTGATAGTGTAGAATTAGAAAACGTACACTCATTGATAATTATATCATCATTAACTTCGTCAATTGAATGTTTTTTAACATACAGGGTATATGGTGTCATGGATTCATTGTCACAATAAAATATCCAAATAAAAAATAATCTATATATCACTAGCTATTCTGGTATGAAATTCATATGACCATGTTAGACATACGTCATATAGAAATAAATTCAAGATTCAATGTCAACATCTTATTTGAAAAAAACTCACCCTTGATTTACAATAAAAAAAACTAGGTAGTTATTTTTTATGATTCTCTTTGTTAAATATAGATAGATATTTTAGGTGTATTAAGATGAAATTGATGGGACATGAAACATGAATATACTTTAAATATTCAAAATAATATTAATTGTCAAATGATTTTCAAAGTGTTGGGGGGTAAAAATAACTAAATATCAACAATTTTTGAATCTATTTAAAAAAATTAATAAATACACTATATGAACATTAAGTAAATAAATTATTTTTAAAACATGTTAGGGATTTAAAAGGAATAAATTAGTCAATGCCATTATATAAAGCATAGTGTAATTATTTCTAGATCCAATAGATTGACTACCACATGAATATTGAGGATCATTAAATCATTAATGAACTTATTTAATGTAACTACTATTAGTTGATTATGAATAAATAATGCTACCAAGATAAAACAATTAATACATTTCATTGAACTTCAATGTATACACTAATACAACAAATTAACTTTTAATTAGTCAATTTTTCTTTTGGTTAACTAAGATATGCATAAAGTTATGGATCTTATTTGGGTTTGTGAATGTGATGATGTGTTGAGAAGAGATATGAATGGATTAATAAGACATAAGAACATACTCTATCGGTTGGGCAGGGGAATCGACTATTTTAATAAATTTATTTATGATTATATGAACCATATCTATGAGTCATAAGAGTGACATTTTAACGTTTCCTACATATTGAAATATTGTAAGCATCCCTAGCTACTATTTTTGGAATATATCCATCAACACTCTAAAACAGTATATTATTTCTAAAATTTATTAATCTATAACGTCTTACATAATTCATTCATTGGAATATATAAAAATATATCAATAACCTTTAATTCATATTGACATTTCATATTAGAAAAAATTGAAATCTATTTTACTACTCTCTCAAATTATACAATTTTAATAATCTAATAATGTTTTAATAACATAACTTATAGCTTCAACATTTTAATAATATTATATCCTTATTAATATTATTATGGAATTCCATAATTTACCATACACCCACCATAAAACTAGTTATGATCTCATATATTTAAGATAATTTTTAATCTAACGTTACCTAGGTCAATAATATAATGATCATAATCCTATAAATAATGATTTCAATCACTTATATAAAATGGAAAAATATACCATGGAATACAAAATACATTTTATTCATAACTGGTTATTAATTCTTATTTATCATTTGTTAATATGGTTTAATCAATATGTTACAATGTGTTAAATTTTATACTTGACATCCCATTTTAAAAATTACTAACCATTTATAACAACATTACTTGTCACCAGCAGATCATTGAGATTGGACATTTTAATAATTTTATAATTATTTAATAATTAAAAATAATACAATAATATTGTTCAAATATAATTATATAATTATTTACAATAATAAATATTTTAAAACATAAATATTCAAGAAAATATATTATTCCGTTAATTTTGATACTATGTAAATACAACTTTTATCGATGGTTTTCATTGATTTAGGCTACGGTTGGAATCTTCAAAAAAGAAAGAATAGTAGTTATCTAAAACCGTAATTTATAACCTTGTTATGGATTATTTCAACAATTTTAGAAAAACCATGTGAATCATTTCATATTGCCTTGTTACTAATGTTTTTGATATTTTGTGATATTTTATTGTTTTTAAGGATTTTTTGTAAATTATAATTTTTAGTGACCTTATTTTAGTCTCAATACATTAAAACATATTTAGTATCCGTCATAAATACAATAACTAAATAATGAAAGAAGGTAATTTTCCAATCAAATGATATATATATATATATATATTGATAGTTAAAAATAGTGGAATCATAATTAACTGTGTTTTTATTTTAAAAAAACATATACATTTAATTGTTTTTGGGACTTAGCTGAATGAAGCCTATTTATCACAAAGTCCATTAATCCCAACACATGACCTATGAATATTTCACCATTTTAGGGTCCTGAAAAATCCGCAAAAAAGAATGAGAATCCCCATAATTTGAGAATGGATTCTACCCAATTTTCCTCAAAAATATCGAGAATACTCAAGATTGTAAAAGGACCGACCTGTCCGCGTTTTGGTCCAACATTGATGGTACACGGCCAGTTCAGTGAGATACCCCCTCCAAGGACCAACATCATTCGTGAAAGGGAGGCAGGATCTCCTCCGTGGGTGGGAAGCATGACGGGCGCCAAACCGATCTACCATCACCAACCGCCCCAGCCGCGAGATGCACCATTCGGCCCAAACCGCAAATGATTTCCTTCACGGACGAGAGGCAGAGCCCTGCACGGCCGCAAAGCACCCCCGAACCTATTTGGTTCATGTATGAGGTGCATTCAATACCCCCTAAAAGTTGTGGATTGACCAAGTCATCAGTAAACCGGGTTTTCGGTCATGGGTCTCCTCAAAAGGTGTCGAATGACCACAAATACATCTCTTTCCCCCTCTAAAAAGGAAATAAAGGGGGAGAAGAAGGGGATCGATCCGATTTAGGTGGAAGGATTCCGGAAGAAGGAGCTTAGTTTTTCGCAAAAAATGAAGTCCCAATTCCCGAACCAGAACTGGTATGAAAATGGAAACGAATTAATAAGTAACTGAAAAATGCATAACAAATTGGTGAACTGCGAACTAAAAATAAAAGAAATGTGAGCCATGGACCCTTCGTGGATGTACCCCCTACAGACCAGGGATTCTATACCCTTTTTTTGATCCAATGCACCGCGTGGAACCCTCCTAAGCTGGCGAAGCCTCGACCGTCGAACCCCTGCCCGGCGTCGCCCCTAGCTGCCACTACTCGCATGGATTCCACCACGTACAAATCAGGAACACGTGCCGAACCCGATGCCACATACCGCCCTGGTACATGGGATTCATATCTGTCAGCATAACACCATGGTACATAGATGGAATCTCTAGCCACGTAGCACCCCCTACGTGAAGGGCGCCACTCCTCATGTACCCATGTCACCCTCCAACTCCTTCGGTGTTCCCACTTCCCATGCCAGATAAAACCCTTCCAATATGGTCTGATCCTTCGCAATCCCTTCGTTGGCCTATTCATCATCCCCGAGCTAAGGCCTCTACCAAAGCCACCAGACCCATATGATGAAACCTTCAGGTGCATCAACCCACCACTTCTATTACACATACCCACGGTAGGCAATGACAAAGGGGTTTCCCCGGCCTTTGAGCAGATTCCCGAGGAATTCCCGACTTCACATTCCCACAATAGTGCAGGGTCCAAGCCTTGGAGCCCCCTTTCTGACTCTCAACTCACCAGGATTGAGGGACCCTGCTCATGTTTACTTTTGATGAGCTACAGTAGTGAGCACTTCTCCCCTCTCCTGAGAGTGTCTGGGATTTCCTCCTAGATTATGCCCCACACCATCCTCGCTGGAAGACAATGGCCCATCCCGTCTCATCACAGAAGTTTCATTTCACCATTGCAGGACATCTACCTTCCTCCAACATCAGGGAGAAGTAGAGTCCCATGGTCATAGCCATCTCATCTTCCCGTCTTCTTCCTCCCCTTCCCTCAGTAGGAAGAATGTGTGAGGCTTGCCAAGTCAGTCGTAATCTATTGATTCTCATACTGAGCATGAATCACGTGGGCTTAGAGATTTGTGATGGTCATGGCATCCACACAATGGTGGTGGTTGAACGAACTACGTGGGTTTTGATCCCTAACTCCTATACAGTGTATGTAGGACACCTCCTCGAGGCTCAATTCCAATAACATGCAATTCCCACGTGTAATCCCTAATCTTCCATGAACTACGTGGACATCGATTCCCGACCAACCATGATACATTGGAAACCTCCACGAGGTGCAAGCCCGATATCAAATTCTAATACACATCTATCCCTATCAGATCATGTCCTTATACTTCAGTAGGACCATCTTCAAGACCAGGAAATAAATTCCCTTCGGTCTTCCGGGCCTCTTCGACTTAAGTCCCACACCAACATTGACCGTGCATCTCTCGCCCGGGTGTCCTTGCCACAATATGTTAAACTGTATGGTTGGGTCCTTATCGCATGACATTAAAATGTGATGTGTCCCTTGATGTGGCACCAAACTACAAGGATTCGGATTCCTCTCACGAGGATACATAGAAAGCCCATATCATGGGTTCGATCCAAACCCTCAATTCGTTATCTATCCCCCCTAGATGACAATAAACTCTAGAGTGCCCAGTTATGAGGCTTTAAACCAGTGCCATATCAATGAGTCCAAACTTCTCGGAGTCATTAATCCCAATGAGGGATAGTAAACCTCATACCTAAATGACTCTACATCCCTGGGATCAGTTGATCATTTCCAACTAAGGGGTAATTCGTGTATATTATTCTTTGGGATAAAACAAATATTTTCGAACAAATGAATACATCTTAAATCAATAACAGAGTCCCGAAAGAGGCAATAATTCCCCCCAAAATAGTGCAATGAGCCCGACATCCCATCCTCTCGACGAATGTGAGTTCATAAGCATCGCTGGCGGAATCGCCCAACGAATGCCCACCTAAGGAAAGAGGGTTCACGAATTATTGGATACAAAACTGTTGGGATTTTCAAAATGAAGTCTGATATACCCAACCTGAGCGATTGAGCGGAACTCAGCCCTCTTTAATATCGACCCTTCGGGGCGTCAGTCCACCCATCACCCGGTTGAAACAAAAATGATAAACTCGACGTGAATCTTTAACCAGGCATGATAGATTTAACCTAATCCCACTCTGCACCCCCGTTATTCTCACAAAGAGGGAAATTCAAGGTCATTAATTACGCATGGGATCATGATATACTGCTTTGATAGGGTTTTTGTTTTTATTTGTTGAAATATTTCACAGGTACCTATCAGAACTCCCTTCGATCCAATGTCATCACAGAGGAACTCACAAACACATACATCAAGCGATGCAATGACAGGACATCCTCACCAACGAAGGACCCTGTCACCTACTTAGCATCTTCAACACTGGGTCTCAGATGCGTTGATGCAAGAGTACCACTTGAACGGTACTCTCCTAACACTGGAGGCAGCCATGAACGCCCTCTAATCCGCCAAGAACATTTGGTCACCTACCATGCAACGACCACGAAATCAGATCCAGACCGCTCCTATTGCCATCTCAAACTGTTTTGGGAGTCTATCCCCAGAACGAGACAATGCGTTCCTTCCTTATCTTATGGAGGCGGATGAGGTCGACATTGAGGACTTCATCCCCACTGAATGGGGGTTCTACTCTAAGGACCCCATTGGAAGAAGTCATCATGGTTACGCCACGACTCAATATCATCACGCTATGAAGGTTTTTGCCTTGAGGATCCAGGCCCATGCTCCCCGAGCTCCATCCCCTCGGAATGCCCGACGAGGGAGGAAAACGTACAACCAGGGACCAGTAATCACCGTTGTTCCTAGGGAGGAGCTCCGCTACCCAGTCACGAAGACATATTGTGAGCAAGAACATACACATGTCCACTCCTACAGAGCCCACTATCAAGACATGGTGGCATCATACAAGATGGCGTGCATCCCCACTGAGCTCCATCAGTCCAGTCAGTCACACAGGATGGCACCTACCTGGGAGGCACCTCTCCCTACATAGGGTCATGAGACCCACCAACAATATGTGGTGGAAACCTCGCGCCTGCAGGACCAGCTCCTAGAAGATGATCCTGACCCCTACAATCCCAATGTGGTGGCGATCAACAAATCATCCCATCCAGATGTGGAGACAATTAATAGGCGAAAACGTCTCACTTCCAACAAAGGCCACCGACTCGATACGGTGGGGAACCATCATATGACAGGCCAGCTCCCTATAGATGTAGGTAAAGTCTGTCATCCCAATGTGGCGGCAAACAGAGAGATAAACTGGTATATCCCGGCATAGGGGAAAACTCATTCATCTTCCCCGACACATGAGAATTGTCAGTACCCACTGACCAGCAGAGGACTAGATGAGAATATTACTACTCTGATACTTGAATGGGACTTAATACCCATTCCATCCAAATATGTCTCTCTACATATCATGGCAATTATGGAGGAGTATGCATCGATCCCATATCATATCGTGCAGACTTTCCGGAATGTAATTTCATCAGTGGGAACAGCAAGGACTCGGGCCCGTGAGCCTGTCTCCCCAATTGAGGTGACCCATCTAAGAGATGAGATAGCCACCTCAGAGCATAACTACATACTTGCTTTCTCCCAAGAGGTTTTTTGGCGATATTCCACGATATATGTGCAACTGGATAGAGCATCTTCTCTCATTCCAACTGGGGGACACCCATCCATCATGGTGGATGTTCCAGAGAAGGCATATATCCTTTTTAAAAGTCAAGATGTTCGTCGTCATATCCAGGCAGCATCATGAGACACAATTAGAAAGGGACCCAAAGGTGAAGGTCGTTATCAACAACATATGATCCTCACTGCCCGCAAGAAAAAGCCTCGAACGCGTTGAAGGTAGCCGGAAAATAAAGAGCGGGTTCATGACTCTGCTATGCTGGAAGCTGATATTCCCAATACCGCTAAGAACATGTCGAAGGCTTAGAACCCTGCCCACACATTACCATATTATGGGAGTGGAAGTAGCAGTTGTGATGGTCCTCCCATCAATTTTTCTACCAATAGCTCTGAAGGTCCTCCCTATAGCACTTGTGGGGCCTCCCCCACAGGAATATAATGATCAATCACGAGAGATTCTCTTTCTCCTCCCAGGGGTATACACTACAAACACTCTCTGTGCTTTGGGACTACAGATTATGATTGTAGTCCTCGCTATCATAGTTGAAACTGTGGAGGCCCTCCCCATAGTGACATCTTATCACGACAAGAAGGCCCTCCCCTTGTCATGGGAAACCCTGAAGATCCTCCCTAGGGGTTAAATTTCAACGACACTCCATGCAACCAAGCATCAGATCATGATTTTAGTCCTCGCCACACTGATATTGGAGGTCCTCCCCGTAGAGATGTCAAGAAACAAGAAGGCCCTCCCCTCATTGCAGTACGTTCTGATGGCCCTACCCAGGGTGTACCACGCATACATTCTCCTTACGGCAGCTGTGATCGTAGTCCTCGCCATTGCAGCAGCTGTGATGGATGTCCTCACCACCATGACTGCCATTAAAATGGTCCTCCCCACAATGGCCCTATGCAAAAACGAGGTCCTCCACTTTTCGCAGTGTGTCTTGAAGGTCCTCCCCAAGATACACATCGAACGTCAAACCATGATGGTCATCCTCACCATAATGGCAGTTATTGTGAAGGTCCTCCTCGCAGTGAAATATCATATCGACTGGAAGTCCCCCTGCTGAATCAAGTATAGAAAAGCCCTCACATGCTGAGGCACTCAGAAGGACGGGATCAAGAATGTAAGATTCTCAGCTAGTTTCCAATGACACCCTACTTCAATTAGGAGATTTTACGGGGACACATTCATATTCCGAACCCCCTCGGAATCACCCATATGATAATTCAAAACCTACCGGCCCCACTGCCTCTGACCAAACTATCAGTGAGCATCTCAGTTGGGCCAACCAGGTAGAGGAATCACTAGTAGAGGAGTATGCTGACATGCTACACCTAAGGAAATGACTGGACAGAGATGATGTACCAGTTATGTTTTGACCCACAACCACCTCTCAATTCGACATACCCAGAATGTTTTCATCAAAATGTGTGCACGACATCCGCTCCAATATATTGACAACCCTCTTCCAGATGAAATCATGATTCATGCCCTATGATAAGTATGTAGACCATGTCAAGACAATAGGAGACATCATGTGTCACATAGACCTAGAATCTCTTCCTTTGGCACAGCAACCGTGACCTAAGAGGTGTAAAGGGAAACATGAGTTTGCCTGCATCAGTGCACTACACCAGTTGCACTGCCTCGTTGGTGACGCTCTGATGGCAGTCCATATCGGAGTATGGGAAGAACATGGAGCTCTACATTTCACTCCACTCCCTAACCTGAAGAACCCATTCGACATAATTTCTTGCAACGTCATCACATCAAGACAGCAATCGAGTGTGGTCTCTATTCAAGAAGGGTGACACACCCAACAGAGGCAGTCCTTGAGTAAGTCCCAAAAGCATCTTGTATGATGGGAAAAATCCATTCAAAGACTCCAGAAATAGGCCACTGAAAGCATACAACATGCCTATCGTCTAAGAGGGGATAATCAGTAGTCATTGGTTTCATCCCTAGAGGGGATTGATTCATAGGTGAACTCAGCATCAGATCTAGTTCACCCCCAAATGGGGGCACGCAAAATCAGGCAGGTAGCAATAGCAGCATCCACTGTCGAAATCCATGGTAAAACTCAGCCTGCAGGGCTGGAGGAAGTTTTAACAAAAAATTCCCCTGTAAGACCAATAAATATTGTAAGAGACTCAACGACCAAGGAATGGATCCAACCCCAGCCCCCAGGGGTATGGGCATTTTTCCACCCCGACAACAACCTCCCCCACAAGAATCAGTATTCTCTCATCTAGGTAGGACAGTCAGAATAAGATATTCCCACACTATCTTGTCTTTTGAATCATCATCCCCATCAAGAGGGAGGCGTATCGTAAGGTCGCATCAAAGAACTCTCTATGTCAGCCATCATCAAGGTGACTGAATGTATTTTCGGGACCGGAATGAGAGGACCAGTAAAAGGTGCAGGAGATCCTCTTCCTATTTAGAAGATGAAATCTCTTCCACCCTATGATTTGAATCCATCAACACCATAGATGTTAACCCCATAGGTGACATTAGAGATAATGCAAATCCAGATGGATTGGGAGATGATGGTTCCGTTCATGGTGTGATTCACAGTGAACAATCTGGTGTGCACACTCGGAACCAGAGAGCCGACCAAAATATGGCCTCCCTTCCAACTAACCCTCCTCCTCTTACCCTATGAGCTTCCATCAGGGATAATAACAAATGACTTATTACCCTAAACCCGCCTCCTTTTCTCGATAAAAATGATCCCCTTACGCTCGAAGAGAGATTCACTCGATAGGAAGAGGAAATGAATGAATTAAGCAGATAAACACAGAGATACTCCAAAAGAACCGTCTTAATGAAAGCGACTCCCAAGAAACACACCGTGCACTCCCAAAAATTGCACCTCAAAGACCAAGGTTTTCCCCTGCAAATGATGTGCGGTTAGGGCTCCAACCCAATGCAGCGCCCACACCATCCAACTACCAGAACATGGGCTCAGATGAATACCAAGATTTCCCTCCACTCAAGAGGTAACCAGAGTGAGTACGTCTGAGCCCTCCAGAGGTGTCATAAATGGCATATTCACCTTGGTGTAGGCCGAGAAGGATCCTTAAGCAATTCCTCGGGATACACCTTCCCATGACTAGGCCCAATTGGATGTAAATAAGGGTCTTGCCAACACCATAGAGGCACTAAAAGCTCGATTGGTTACAATGGAAGGTAAACGTTCTTCGATACAGCCAAAGAGAAAGCCCTATATAGATTGGTTGAGCAACACTCCTCCTCCACCAAATTTTGGGAGCCCTGTATTCCCTATTTTCAATGGATCAGGTGACCTAGAACAACATTTGATGCACTACATGTCTTATTTCAACCCTATTATTGGAACTCTAGAACAACAAGAAGCAGTGAAACACAGATGCTTCGTGTGGACCTTGCAAGGATCATCCTTCATCTAGTATATGAATATTCCAGCTCATTCAATAAAAAGATGGAAAGACCTTCAGCAGCTATTCTTATTCCTCTTTAGCACAACGCTGCCTAAAACAACAGTCAATGACCTCATGAATTGAAAATAGAGGGAGAACAAGAGGGTCTCATTTTTTATCACCAGATGGAAGGGTATGTCCTACTCTCTGAACATGACAATTCACTAAGTTGAGATTATTTCCATATGCATTGATATCATTCGAGAAGAGCTGCGAACATCACTCATACCTGTGGAGTGCACCACTGGCTTCCGGAATCTCTCTTCCATTGACCAGAGAATTGAAGACTCCCTACATCGGACTAATCTGAAGTCCTGAATAGCCTCATAGGCTCCTACAAATAGAGTAGTTAGAGCTAAAGCTTACTATTTCATGCTCAATCCAGCCCGTTCACCTGCTCCACTGCTTAGGCCTCCACAAAATCCTCAAGGGCCCCCTGTATATCATCGGTCACCTCTGCCCAAGAGGGATGTTCAGAGAGGATCGAAGTGGAACCTGTTCAATGAATGAAGACACAATCTATACTCCTTCCGAGAGGACCAATTCTCCATCTACTTCATTTCCGTCATGAATTTCAATTTACTCCACCTACTGGAGCCAAGGAAGCCCAAAGAAGTCAGCCGTGATGATAGGCCAGATTATTATCCCTACCATCTAATGTTGTGGAACAATATCTAAGAATGATTCATCTTCAAAGACATCTTGCAAAGTATGGTAGACTCTGGGCAAGTCAAGCTAGGACCACCCCCAGAACATGGGATGTATATATCTACCACCGACTCCGACAAAGGGGAGGGGTGGAAGGAAGTCACTACTAAGAAGGGGCGGAAATTTGATGACTATATGACTCGGAAGACTATCAACCGACCATAGGGAATACTTCTAGCTCAACTACAGCATCCAGTTTTGCTTCCAATAGCCTCTAATTCCGCATAACCGACAATATCGGCCTTACAACCCTCCACGAGATAGTTATCCCGGTGAAATAAAAAAGGGAGGAGACAAGATAAATAGGAGATGTCTGCAACGAGGTCGAAGTTAGCCCTGAAATTGTTGGATTTTGTGCCCTCAATGTTGGCGCCACATGCACCGACCCCCCAAAAGACACTGTCAGGGATAACCGACCAGGTTGACCTGTCACAGGATGAAGAGCTATGTTTTGGTTCCATTAACTTCATCCATCTAATGGAATCGTTTCATGAAGAAGGGTATGGTTGTGAACCTGAGTTCCCAACGCAAGGGGCTAGGAGGAGGAATTGCAGAAGTAGGGGATACCAGGGGAGGCGTAGTCGCGGCCAAAACCAACCATATGATTTTAACCCAGCCCAAACCGTTAATATCGCATAAACCTATGGGAGAGCCCTTCAACAGAATAAGAAAGAGAAATAATATCCTTCAACCTCCACAAGATGCCACTCTGGACTCATCATTCAGCGGTGCCCATCAAAGGAGGAACAAGTGTCGAGTCTCCTAGTTCACACAAACATACCGGTCAGGCTGAGTCCCCAGAACGTGGGAACACCGTCGACATCTGACCTCACAGCCGGTCTCTCCTCGTCACGTACTCTGGCTCCCAAGTTGTCTGCTAAAACACTCCCACCAACGGAGAAGCGTCGGTTGCTAGAGAATAAATACGATATCCTTAATCAGCTAGCGTTGGTACCAGCCAAAATGTTAATCATGGATGCACTAATTTTTTTGGAAGATCTCAGGGAGGCGCTTAGAGAAGTCTTGCTCAACCCCAGTAATTTCAAGTCGAGGTAGCCACTACCGATATTTATCATATGGAGATTGCCCCAGCTGAATGCAATGAGGTGAATTCCTTCACTAGCCACGATGAAGATGCCATCATGTAGGGACACCTCAAACCACTATATGTGTCAAAGACACTAAACGATGTTGAGATCCAAAAAGTCTTTATTGAAAACCACTTCAGATTTAACCTCCTTTCCCTATAGAAAATCCATAAGTTGGGCTATAGTGAGGATGACCTAATAACCTCAACCACAACATTGTTAGGATTCTAAAAGAGTTAACAGAATCTAATGGGACTAATCAATTTAAAACCCATTTTGGTGACCGTGTGTCCTACTCAGAATTCATGGTGGTCTAACAGAACACAACAATCAATGCCCTGCTAGAAAGGTCGGGTCTCAATAAGTACATGGTCATTCCTTTATCCTAACACTCGTGTATAAATTATTGCATCAATGTAAAAGGTGTAACATTGCACACAGACAAGTCCCCTTTGGATCTCTCCGAGTTACACTACATTGATGGGGATTTTTATGAGAAAAAGAAGATGAAGCCTTCAATCGATGGTATCGACTGGGTTTCTACTCCAAATAGTCAGGAAATGGTTCCTCATGACCCCCTAAAGAAACTATGTGGAGACTATGTACTTACCATCAACCATTTCGAGAGAAAGAGTTCATGTCCGGACACGTACTAAGCTATCCTCATGACTTTTTCCAAAATGACTGAGCATTATGATGTAGAAACGACCACTAACCCTCAATTTGGGGGTGAATACATGAGCGAGTATTCCCACAATGCCTCGCCTCTAGACTCCCAAGATCCCATGCCAAGAGTTCTCCTCTTGTCAGATCAAGAAGATAAGAATGTGTGGGAAGAAGGGGAGGAAGATCTCTGGGATGCACCTCCTGCATTTGAGGAAGGTTTCTCCACCACTGTGGACGAGCTCAATGAAATAAACCTACACATCGAGGAAGACCCGAGTCCCACTCCTATTATTACAACCATGTCTCCTGAGGTGCACAAGGTATATACCTCTTTCCAAAGGAAACATTGAGATGTTTTTTCCTATAACTACACAGAAATTCCGGAAATTGATCCCGAAGTGGAGACGCACCACTTAGGTCTTCCAGAAGACCACCATGGCTATAAATAAGTCGCCAGAAGGACACACCCCACACATGCTTCCAAAATAGAGCCCAAACATGATAATTTTATTAAATCAGGATTCATTCAGGAGGTCCAATACCCTATATGGATAGAAAAAGTTTTCCCCATTATGAAAAAGAACTAACAATTTCGCATCTGCATTGATAATAGAGATCTCAATCGGAATTTCCCGAAAGATGATTTCCCGGTCCCGATCACCCAGTTATTAATCGACGCAATGGCCTGGTATGAGGCTCTCTCCATCATTGATGTTTATTCTAGGAATAATCAAATCAGAATGGCCCAAGAAAACGAAGAAGCCACTACCTTCACAGCCCCTCAATGAGAATTCTGTTATAGGGTCATGCCCTCTGGTCTCAAGAACACTGGCGCCACATATCAACCTGCCATGCATCGTATCTTTAAAAAATTCCTAGGTTGATTCGTCGAATGATACATAGATGACTTGGTGGTCAAATAAAGACAACTCTCAGATCACTAGTCAGACCTTGAAACCGTATTTAACAGGCTTCGAAAACATATCCTGAAGATTAACTGCTTGAAATACACCTTCGGGGTTACATTAGGGAAATTATTTGTCTTTGTCGTATGGCATTGTGGCATCGAAGTCGAACCTAGAAAGGAAATAAATATCCTTGGTTTACCACTTCCACAAAATCTCACTGAGTTGAGAGGATTCTATGGAGACATGGCCTATATTAGGTGGTTCATATCCAGCCTGGCAGAAAATGTTTTCCCTTCGCCAGGTTAATGAAAAAGGGGGTTATGTACCAATGGACAGGTGATTTCCAAGAGTTATTTGATAGCCTAAATAAGTACCTCTTAAGCCCACCGGTGCTCAAGCCCCCAGATGAAGGAATACCTCTTATCCTATACGTGACAGCTCTAGAGCAGTCACTGGGATCCTTTCTCGCATAGAAAAATGACGCTGGTAGTGAAAACAGTCTCTATTTACTCAGTCGAACCATGATAGTCACTGAAACTTGATACTCAAACATTGAGAAGAGTTGTTTGTCCTTGGAAGTTGCAGTTCAAAAATTGTGACATTATCAGAAGCATCATGAAGTCTATTTGGTGTCATATAGTATCCTTCTCATGAACATCATCAGTCACCCGATGCTGACCGGGTGCTTATCCTGATGGCTAGTCATCCTGTAACAGTTTTACATCTGGTTTGTGCCTCTGAAATCCACCAATGGCTAGGAATTTGAAGTTTTTATAGTATAGCACCCCTCGATCGGGACCACAGCACCAGAAGTCGATCTAAATAATGAAGACATATTCTCTGTTCAAGAGGAGATCCCAACAACGGAAATGTACTTCGACGGAGCATCTCAAAGTCCAATAGGGAAGAGGATGGAGGATCCCAAGTTTAACAAGGAGGGATTGGGGATCATAATCATGTCCCTAGAAAAGGCGGTCTTTCCATATTCCTTCCTCTTATCAGAAGGATTTATGAACAATGAATCAGAGTATCGAGCCCTCATTGCAGGCTTGGAGCTTGCACTCTAGGAACATGTACTACACCATAAGGTAAAAGGTGACTCGGAACTAGTCATCAAGCAAGTCAATGGTGAAAACTCTATTTAAAAGGTGGATCTGATTATTTTTGGTTGACCTTGTCTGAGGGTTAATGGTGGAATTCCCCATAGAACCCACATTGACTTATATTCCCCAGTCTCAGAATGCCTAGGCCGATGCATTAACAAATACAGCCACAACCCTTACTGACCCAGACCAGGATGAAACAATTATCAGTATTTCCCATCATTGATTGTCCTTTCCAGTTGTTCGTACTAAGATGGATGAAATCAAGGAAGTCAGTCTTGTCCTTGAGCCATATGCTTCTGCCACCGGCTAGATGACCCATATTGAAAACTAATTTCAAAGGGGAGAACTTCCATCAGACAGGGTTGAATGAGAGAAAACACTAACAATGGAATCAACATGGTCCTATATGGTGGTATGGATCAATAAGAGGTCATCTACACATGATCCCTCGATGGAGTCCTCCTCATATGTATTGATGGAGATGAAACTGTTGCTATCAAAAATGAAGTGCATGCCGTAGTATGTGGACACATCAGTCAGGGTCTAAGATTTCTCATTAGGTTTGAAGGCTTGGGTACTATTGTCCAACCGTGGCTTGAGATTACGAGCATTATTACACAAAATGTTACTCCTTCCAAATTCATGCCACATTCGTTCACCAACCCGCGGAGTTACTTCATTAGGCTAAGTACTCGTAGCCATTTTTCATCCGGGGAATGGACGTCGTGGGACCATATCCTCCTACAATGACAAAAAAATTAATGTATATCTTCACAGAAACCGACTTATTTTCTAAATGGGCTGAAGTTGTACCCCTCAAGGAAGTCGGGGGAAGAAACATTGTCAGCTTTGTGAAATCCAATATCATCACCAGATTCGGAATCCCTTATACCATACTAACTGATAATGACAGCGAATTATGATCTGCTGAATTGGAGAAACATTACCGTGAATATGGTACCAAGGCTAACCACTCATCCCACTACCATGAAGCAACCAAAAGATAGATGGAGGCTTTCATCATGTCCCTGTCCAACATTCTCTTGAAAATCGCAGAGAAAGACAAGAAATCATGGCCGGATAAACTCTTTCATGCATTTTGGGCTTATCGAACCACAATCTGCACCGCTACTCTGGATAATCCGTAGTCATTACCATACAGAACATAAGAGGTCCTGCCCATTGAGCTACAATTTCCCTCTCTCCGTGTTTCCATTTGTGATCAGCTATCCAACGATGGGAAATCATAAAAATGACTAGGTGAATTGGAATAGATGGATGAAAGGAAGATTCACACATTGCACCATCTAGAAGTATATTAGAACCGGATCATATGAGACATCAATAAAAAGGGTCATCTTCAGTCTTTCTTTGAAGGAGAACAAGTGTTGGTCCTTTGGACCCCAATGATACCTAGAAAGAAACCTCAAAAGCTAGATCCCAAGTGGGAGGGACCATATGCTGTACACAAGGTCTACTCCAATAGAGCATATTCCCTGATCTCTATAGATGGGAAGTTCACCACCGCTCCTACAATTGCAAGATTTATGAAGAAGTATTTCGCATAACCAAGATAAGTTATCGTCTGAGCAGCAGGATGTTAAACAGCCAAGCCACATTGGTCCAAACTCTATGAACCAAAACTAAGAGTATTTTGTCCTCACCACATGACATTAAACTGCATGGATTTCATAGAGCTGTGTACGGCTTCATTCCTTCCCTTGAGGTATACGTAGCGACGCCGATATTCTATATCCAGGCCTAGACCCCCCCCCCCCCCCCCAATTATATCAAAAAGAATGTCCCTTTTCCTCCATGTATGGACTAGACCTGCATGGGTTGTATTGCCTTCTAGAGAACTATGTACGGATTGATTCATGCCCTTGCAGGATACGTAGCAACGTCAGGATTCTGTATCCTGGCCCAGCCATCCCCAAATAATGTTAAAAGTGAAATTCTTCACCCATGTATGGGAAAACCATACACGGGGTGTATCCCTTTCATAGAACTATGTATGTCTTGATTCCTGCCTTTGCAGGATATGTAGTGATGCCCAGGTCCCCCATTCTGACCCAGCCACCCCCGAATGAAGATTAAAAATTCCCTATTCCCCTATGTGTGGACTAGGCCTACATGGGTGTATTGTCTTCTAATGAACTACGCACGGCTTGATTCCTACCCTCGCAGGATATGTAGTGATTTCGGGATTACACATGCTGGCCCAACCACCCCAAATAAAGATAAAAATACCCCCTTTTCCCCCATGTAAAGACCAGACCTTCACATGGAGTATTCCTCGTCCTTACTGCACAACGTTAAACTGCACGGATAAGAATTTTTTTTCCGTTTACCCCATACGGACCAGACCTGCACGAGGTGTATTCTAGAAAAAAAACTACATGTGGCTTGATTCCTGTCCTCACAGTATATGTAGCGACGCCAAGATCTTATCTCTTAGCCCAACCACCAATAAAAGGAAACACATGTATATATACCTCTCGTCCTTATTTCATGATGTTAAACTGCACAGTTCAATGTCCTTACTGCATGACATTAAACTGCACATAATCTCCTTTTCATGTCAGTTCATCTTCATCATCACTGCACGACATTGAAACTGCAAAGACTTCATCCCCACCGAACGATTTTAAAACTGCACGGACTTCATCCTGACTGCACGATGTTAAAACTGCACGGACTTCGTCCTCACCGCATGACATTAGAACTACACATAAATCATTGTTACCCACCCATGATATATGGTGAAACAGGATGAGAATCCTCCTTGTGCATTTGGATGCATCATCTCCATACATTAGACTCTGCGACCCAGATAATTGCGGGTCTTCATAATCATTCATGGCCATCGGAAGTGGAAAGTTATCGACCTGTGGAAACCTATTTACGGCTATGCATTCCATGCCCTCTACGGCTCTACATATTGATATCCCCTGGACCATCTACTAAAAGAAAGATTTCCTCTGGCGATACACTTCCAATCTATGTACGGTTACCGGCCTCTGGGGCCCCATATCATATCTCTCGATCAAAAAATTTATGGAGTAGTGGTTTAGAAGTTCATTCCCCTATCACATCCAAACGTTGCCAGGGTATCCTTACCTAGTTACCCTATGTATCCACCTGTGGTTTACATGATGATCCACATCTACAAACATCAAGTCAGGGCTACACTACTTTGACACTATGGGAAATTGCGGTGAAGATGTTTCTTGTATGCTTAGACACCATTATCCCAATATGTCGAACTCTATACTATTATCAATCCCATATTTTCATAATCATCCATGGCCATTGGAAGTGGAATGCTTTCGCCACATGGACCCCATTGTATAACTATGCATACCATGCCCTCAGCGGCTCTACATATTGATATCCCCAGACCCATCTACCAATGGCAATATTTCCTCAGGTGATACTCTTCCTAGACCCATACGATCACCAGCCCCAGAGACCCCATAACATACCTCTCGATCCATAAAAACCCATAGTTACAGTTTACACCCTCATTCCTTCATAATTGTACAGAGTATTCCAGATCATCCTAACTCAATTTCCCTTCTGATGATTATTGCAATAGTCACCCAATGGTCCGAACTCTATGATCGTTAAACTAAGAGCACTTTATACCAATTGGATGACATTAAACTGCATGGAGTAAAGGTACACCCCATGTGCAAGATAAATCAGCGCAGTGAACTCTTTGAGTTTTAACAGCAACCAGGGATGGCCATCCCTGATATATCCGGATATTTCCTTACCAAATGATAGAATTTGTTCCCCAGACAATCGCATATCCTAATAATCATTCATGGAAATTAGAAGTGGAAATTTATCGACCTGTGGACACCTTTGTATGACTACGCATATCATTCCATTAGTGGTTCTGCATATTGATATCCCCTGGCCCGTCTGCCAAAGGCAAGATTTCCTCAAGTGATACTCTTCCTAGCCTCGTACGCTTACCGGCCTCAAAGACTCCATATCATCTGTCCTAATCCAAGATGCCTGAGAACCACGATTTACACCACCAACCCCTCTCCACCTCTTGGACATGACGAGATAATCGAGCCCAGTTACATTCAAATTAGGAGTGTCCGTTGCATCTATATCCTGACTGAATGATGATTAAAACTACTCGAAACTTGTCGTTACCGCTTTTCATGAAGCAAAAAAGACCATGCATTAAACATCTAGCTAATTGACTCCAATTACAAGCATTTTTAGTGTTTTAAAAATTCCCCACATCCTCGTTGCACTATGTTAAACTGCGCAGTATCTTTAGTAATGCTCCACGTCCTTACCGCTTGACATTAAACATCATGGATGTCATCCTTACTGCATGACATTAAACCGCATGGTCGAACTCTTCAAGAGATCAATAAAGAATAGAGGTTTTCCTCCTTCCCTCAGTGCATGGGAAAGACAAACACAAACCACCGTCTCACACCAGCATGAGAAGGGATGACTTCACCCATTCCCGGGAAGTTCAGCCTAGATGTTTCTCCCATATCCAGTCACCCTCTTTTCATAAAACATGCATTGCTCTTAGAAAAAGATTAACTCTCGTATTCCACCCCTTTTGGTCATGAATCTCATCTTCCATGATGTTTCCTAGATATCGGGAGAATACAATCATTGGCCTGAGGAAATTATTGCATGACTATGCATACCACACCCTCAGCAGCTCTGCATATTGATCTCCCCTGGATCGTCTACCAATGGGAATATTTCCTTAGGAACTGCTTCTCTTTGTATACCTCTTGGCCTCTGAGCCTCCATATCTGTCACGGGATTCATAAACCCTTTGAGCTCAAGTTTACCAACCCCTTTCACAACCCTTCCTGAATATGGTGGAACGTCTCTGACAATATTACTGAGAACTAGGGGATGTCGTTCCATTTTAATGAATGTCTCTACTACATGAATTTAAACTACTCCAAGCAACAATAATCCTTCACACTAGTTAAATATGTTGGACAAGGACACTTCGTCCACACTCCTGATTAATACAAATATTCCCAAACCCTTTCAGACGTCACATACCCTTCTCCCAGCCACCCATAGTGGTTTCCATAATCCGGGCTTCCATGAAGTCCTCAGGCCATTAGAAATGGAAAATCATTTACTTAAGGACACCTTTGTCTGACCATGAATACAATGCCCTCAGCGGCTCTACATACTAATTTCCCCTAGCCCGTCTAACAAAGGCAAGTCTTTCTTAAGTGGTGGTTTTCCTACCCCTACATGATGATATGATTCTAATGCCTTGAGACGTGCCCTGCATGTTGTTCAATGTTCTCCCCACGTGCGTCTGAAATGTGTTGAGACATCTTTTAATCAACAAAACCTCATCGGCGCCCTCGCCCCAACTTATCTAGTCAAATATGTTCGACCTAAAACATCAGTAATGATAGTCTTGTCGGTGGGAGTTTAAACCGCTCACAAAAGAATAGAGGATCAAAGCTCTTTAGGCTGAAAACCCGAAAAGGGAGACCTGAGAAAAATCCGAGCCACACCCTCTAGATCCACACCATATGGGCCCATGAAAAAGTAGGGTACTGACGGATAAGACCAAAAGTTTGTGTGGTTTTTCTATCAAAACCCTACCAATAGTCAAACTATGCTCACTGGATCCCATGGTCTAGTAAAAAATTAGAGCTCGTTTCTATTTTATCAATTGTCCAAAATGTAGATTATTCTAATTATGGTGAATTATCATATACATCAATCATGTAAAATAATTTATATCAGAGGAGAATACATCAAGAGTGCTAAAGATAAACATATTTTTGTTCCATAACAAAGTTGATGAGACGAGATTCAACAATCTAGAGCCTCCTCTAGAAGTTAAAGGTTATTACAGGAGACATTTAGCAGATTTAAAAAGTTTTATGAGGCACTGATGAGAATCCTTGATTGCTTGACAGAGATTCTGTAGCAAAGCCATCTCAGCTTCCGCATCAGCCTGTAGTGCCTCTACCTCCTGTGTTGCCTTTAATCTCTCCCTCATCTCCTCCTCCATATGCTGCTCCCCTTCTTAAATTAAGGTTGTGGCATTATACTCCTCTAGATATAGTCGATGTATGTCACTCCTCAGCACCTCTAGTTGAGAACTCTGCTCATGGACTTTTCCTTGTGGTCTCATGACTACCCCGTTATGATCATGAGTTTTTGTTAGGAAAAATTATCAGGTCCTAGAATGGTAGGATTCATACATAGCAGCAGATAGGTGAGATTCAAAACCGTCAAGCCTTTCGCTGTCAGTAAACACCTGCTTCACTATATCATAATGTTGTGTTAGTCAAATCCGTCGAATCCCAGCAACAAAAACAGATTGCACAACTTTGGAAATTTAGTCTGCATCTCGGCCAAGGGCGTCTGAGAAATCAGCTTCCATATTTTCTCCCATGCCCTTTGACGAGTCGGTCGAAGACTGGAAAGGGCTCATTGATCAGGCTTGGATTCACTCCCAAATTAAGAAACATACTCTGGGATAAACGTCACTAATGAGGTGCTTGATGTGAATTTAGCCACAATCTCCGACACCACGACAACTTTGGCACTAGCTGTTGTGGTCACGAGAATGATTGGATCCAACAGCACAATCACCAGCTTCGATGGTTGTGGTCCTAGAGCTCAATACTCGATAATACAGATAAGTATCCCTAATCAGAAAAGATAAGTGAAGGGATTCAGTGGAAAGAGATTGAGCATCTTACCCCTGATCATCAATGCGTTGGTGCCCTCAAGCTCTACATCGTTGCTGCCGCTCGAGGAAGATGGTATATCTTTAATGGGCAATGGAATCCTGGAAACCCCCAAAAGTGGCCAGGACCAAAGGCTATGCCCAAGGCCAGTAACTCCCAATTTTTTATCCAGGACATCATCTACGGAGATCGTGCTCAGGGAAATTACTCCCTTGTTAAACAGAATGAGGGATCGTACTGGATTCGAAATAACTGGCCTCATAACAGGCTCTTCCTCTATCACCATGGGATCCATCGGGTCCGAGGCAGCTGACCTTGTCGTATCTGAGGCCTCCTCGGTATTCACAGGCACCCCATCCTCCCCCACAGCTACAGAGGCTGTGTGATCAACATGTGTCTCGCCATCCAGCTGCTCCTCCTCTAAAATATCCCCGGTCATTGAAGATAGAAGGAAAGCATCTGTACCACTAGCCCCTTCAGCAAGGCCCGCCATCTCATCACGCTTAGTTATGGCCGCATATGGACCCTCAGATAAAAAAGGGGCGGATGGTAAGACCACTTGGGCAACCACGGCCAGGTCACCGATTGGCCCTGGACCATAGCATGAAAACAGTTAATAACTGGCATAGCCAGAACATATGATTTAGTAATCGAGGAAATGGGAATCATGGTTACCCATAATTCCCTGTCTGATCCATTCTGTTAATTGGGACACCTATTGACATCTCTGGATCTACCCAGGGTAAAATTCTCCACTCGGGATGCTGGGTGGAGCTGAAGGAGGAAAGAACAAAGTCGGATTCGCGATGGTCACTTCCATTTGCTCAATTGCACTAGGATACCCCTACTCAATGACCCCCATAGTCGAATGTGCGTGTTCTTCTGCTGCGATACTCCGGGGAGTATACTCTGGGAAAGTAACCTCCCTTTGGGATTCCTCGTCACCCAGCATGAAGGGAATAAACTTTTTAACCTTCACGGTAATGAAAATAGAAGCCCTGAATGGATGAGCAGTGAAACCTCATCCTCAGGATCAGACAATTCAAGATGCTTTATCATCATGGACTCCGAATTATACCTGTAAAGCTAGTTTTGGAGTGAATTCACATATGTGTCCCTTTCTTTAAAAGAGGCGACTATTTCAACTGGATCCTCTTCCAACAGCTAGTGATATGGAGAAAAGATGGTCCCAATACCCGGGAACTCAAGAGAGCTCGTTTGAGTAACTCCCAAACCTCTTCATATGAGCCATCGACCCTCAGGTCATCCCAAATTCTCCACGTGTCTAGAAATTCGGCCGTAACAGGAACAACTAGATATGGGGGATTGTCCTGAGAGGGTCGGGCAACGACATGGTCTGGTGGAGGTGTCGATAGATGTGGTTGTTTTCTAGGTCTCTCCACCACCCTATAACTCTCAGAAGCTACCCGTGGGCGGGACCTCACAGGCAGGGGGGAATTCCCTTTCACCAGCCACATCAGGGGAACTAGCGAAATTGTTTCCCCCTAAAGAGTGATCACTCTCTTCCTCATCCACATCAGTCACTTATCACACCATGGCCTAGACTCGGTGAGTTAAAACTAAATAAACCTAGAGCGCATGAACATAGGGCTTGAGGTCCTAGAGATATCGATTGACCCTCTCTGGGTCCATGTCATAAAGGATGTCAGTAGGAGAAGATATGTATCCCAGTCCGTCCAACGCCACTTCTGATTCCTGGAGATGCTACAACAAAGAACAGAGGAATTGGCTACGAAAGTATAACTGACCTTTGAATTCTTCCCATTGTCCCCAGGCCATATGTAAGGCAGAATCAGTAAGAATGGCCAACTCTCTCTAGGCATCTTCGAGGGCATGTGATGAGAGAACTCTATCTATTAAAACCTTCCCTGGGTGAATGGGACCGGCAGGGTTACATAGACTCTTTCATAGTCTGGTTGGAGCACTATCCCCCTTCCGCTTCCTCGTGATTTTTGATGGCTTAGGACTCGAGATAGTGGGAACCCAGAGCCCTAACTGACCATTCGGGTATGATTGCACCCAGGAGTCAGCATAGCTTTTTGATGAGGAAGGCATGGAGTCTGTAAGCGTGGGGGTCATAACCTTGCAGTCAGTGTCCTCCCTGTTGAACATTAGCTACAATTGTCTGGACACCATCAGATGGTGGTTCTTGTGGGTTCCATTGAGAGTAGGGGGACACAGTGCTTGAACGCAGCCAAATTAACGTCCAAATCGTCAAGGCGCATACCCCTCAAAGATCAGTTCCCCACCGATACAAGCCACCAGAATACCCTCTAGGAGGGAAAAGAGGTAGCCCCACTTGATAAATTCTTCTAATATGGTGTTTTTTAATGTGCCGGTCGGGGAGGGATATGGTCGGAAATTGAAATGATCGTAGCTCGAGATCCGGCTCGACAGTAGGCACATAGTCTGATCCGTCCATTTTCCATCCTTCTCTTGGGCCACACACTCTTCGGGCATAACCCTTCTGGTCAATTGCGAATAAAGATGGAATATGGTACACGTAATCTGAAAAGGATTGATGAAAGTATAGAAATTATTAATATGCGCTCCCAACCATTTCCAGAGGATTTCAAAAGAGCCATATACCTGGTTTGGCAGACTCCACTCAGTAATATTTCCAAGCAACTGATAAATCCTAGCTAGTACTGGGAGGACCAGGTTGATGACATTATCGATGGCCAGTTGTGCCTCCATAACAAAAGTAGATACCCGCACACCACCAGTATCACATACGGGCAATAGCCAGCCACTCAATAACATGGACAGAAACGCCACCAGGTAGAGTAGTCTATCAACGTTTGGCACAAGTTCCAAGCACCATATTTTGAACTGGCCGTCCTCCAGGATCAGCCTATAGCTTCCCCTCTGCCTTGAAGACTCCATCGAAGGACATTTCATAGCCCTACGTGGAAGAGCCATGGAGTTCCTCTCTCAGTAAAAATCATTGATACATTCATGATATGAGACAAGCTATTTTGAAGATATATGCTTCGAATACTCTCAGTCTTGATCAATGAGTTTCTTCACTAAGGGAGGAGTCCGCTCTTTGTTAACCCACACAGAAGGGGAAGGCAAGAATTCATCATACATGCCTCCAACAATTGGGATCCCTAAAATCAGGAAGACATCCCAATGACTGATACCCACCTCCCCATTGACTAGATGGAATGTGTTGGTATCCTGACTCCAATGGCTCATAAGCTGCTTGGGAATAGCGTGGGGCCGATGGGTATAGTTCTGTGAAACCCAGGATGCTTCATATAGACATATGGCTCACAATTCCGCTTAAAACTCCACACATCTCTGGCAAACCCAAAAGGGACACCCCAATTCAATAACTTAAACTCCCCTCTGGGCAAGAGGTCACGGTCTAGTGACTAGCCACTTTTGTTTTTTACCATAGCATTGCGGGAAATGCTTCAGTAATAGTGAATTTCCCCATCTTGCTGACGTTGTTCTCCTATCAGGGACACACGAAGGTGATTTAGCATAGACCCGCCAGTTGTATCCCATGGGGTATGCCACCCTCCGGTGGTTATCACAACTCGAGGGATAGTACAAGGAAATATCCATGTTGTGGGATTGTTGTCGTGACATGGTACTGGAATCGGTGTATCAAACAATAAACCGAACCTGTAGGCGAAAAGGTTGTTGGAAAAGGGGTACTCCCACTGTGACTCGGAGAGCACGTTTGTAAGGAGGTGGTATAGTGGAGTGTGGCAGACTCCATCCCAAACATAGCTGACCACATCCTTAAAGCATTGATCACCAATCGGAAGAGGCTCGATAGCAGGCCTAATTGTGGGTCGAGGAGGAACCATATTTTCTCCCTGCATCATGGAAACCATACAGCTGGTTAGTCCAAAATAGTAATATCTAGATAAAACACTAAGTGTTTCTCGACAGTTGTATCCTGCGAACCAACCCTATGCGGAAGAAGTCTGTGACAATCTGGCCCGCGGAGCATTACCCAGAAAGCCACGAACCCGGCTACCCCATGGAATCTTCAAATTTAAAAGTTTATGTTCAAAAAACATAAAATAACTTCAATGTATGGATTATTCTAGCCCACTAACCAACCAAAACCGCGTAGCGATTTCCTACATGGACCATCAAGACCAACTTTTAAATTGATTAAAAATTTTAGTTCGCGGCTGGGATACCTGTCCGCGGGTGAAGGCCAGCGCGAATGAGGAACGGTTTACATAAATGGAATCTAGTTATCGGACGAGGAGTTTTGTGAAGGAGCAGGAACACATAGACAAAAAGAGAGCTCAGTATTCGCGAAGAACCCAATAAAAGACAAGGGCAGGGGACCCCTTATTTATATGTATGGTCCCCAACCGAGTACACTCCTCTACCACAATATATTCAAGTTTCAGGACCACTCTACATCGTAATAGCCTATTATTCGTACTGATCAGACCACATTTTGATGGGGGGAATTTGTATGGTACTGAAAAATCTGCAAAGGAGAATGAGAATCCCCTTAATTTGAGAAAGGATTCTACACAATTTTACACCAAAATATGGAGAATAATTAAGATTGGCAGAGGAACGACAGGTCAATGTACAATCCAACATTGATATCACATGGCCAGTTTAGTGATCCTACCCCTCCACAGACAAACCTCTTTCGCAAAAGTTTGGCGGGAACTCCACCGTTGGTGCGAAACAGGACGGGTGCTAAGCCAATCTGCCATCACGAACCGCCCTTGTCATGAGACATGCCAACCAGCCCAAACCCCATATGCTGTCATTTGTGGAACAGATATGGAGCCTTGTGCGGCAGCAAAGCACCCCCCGAACTAATTTGGTTTGTGGATGAGGTGCATTCAATGACCCCCGTGATTTTCGGACTAACCACGTCATCTGTAAATTGGGTTTTCCTTCACGGGCCTCCATAAAAGGTGGTGCATGACCACAGATACATCTCTTTCCCCCTCTATAAAAGGACATCGAGGGGGAGAAGAAGGGGATCGATCAGATATGGGTGGAAGGATTTCGGAGGAAGGAGCTTAGGATTTCAGGAACATCAATGTTCCAATTCGCGTACTAGAAAAGGTATGAAAAAAGAAATGATTTAATAAGGAACCTAAACACGCATAACAAATTGGTGAACCGTAAAATTAAAATAAAATAAACACAAACCATGGCCCCTCCGAGGATGTACCCCCCGCAGACCAGGGACTATATGCCTCATATTCGATCCAACGCACAGCGTAGCACCCTCCTACGCGGCCGAAGCCCAGACTGGAAAACCCCCGATAGGAATCAACCCTAGCCTCCGCTGCTCGCGTGGATTCCACAACATCCCAACCTGGCATGTGGGCTGAACCCAAAGCTGAGTACTGCCCTAGTACGCAGGATGCCTATCAGTCTACATACCACCCTGGTATGTCGATGGCCTCTCCAGCCATGTAGCACCCCACTACGTGAAGGGCTCCAGTCCTATTGCACACATGTGGACCGCAAACTCCTTCAGTGTTTCTTTTACCTGAGCCGGAAAAAACCCTTCAATTCTGGTCTGATCCTTCGCAATCCGTTCATTAGCCTATCCATCGGCCCCGAGCCAAGGCCTCTACCGAAGCCACCATACCCGTATGATGAACCCTTCAGGGGCATCAGCGTGAAACTTCGAGTTCACATACCCATGGTAGGCGAGAAAAAAGGGGTTTCCCTGACCCTAGAGTTGATTACCGAGGCATTCTCGGTTTCACATTCCCACGGTAGTGCGGGGATCAAGCATTGGTTCCCCCATTCCTCCACTCCACTTGCAAGGACTTAGGGACCCCTCTTGCATTTACTTTTGACATGATATAGTGGTGATCACTTCTCCCCTCTCTTGAGAGTGATTGGGCATCCCTCTCAGAGTAACCCCTACACCATCCTCGCCAGAAGACAATGGCCTTTCCATTCTCATCACAGAAAGTTCATTGCTCCACTGTGCGACTTATACCTTCCTACAAAATCAGGGAGAAGGAGATTACCATGGTCCCGGCCTTCTCCTCCGCTCGTCATCTTCCTACCCTTACATTGATAGGAAGAATGTGTGAGGCTTTCCAAGTTTGTCGCATTCTCTTGTTTCTCGCACCGAGCATGACTCATTTGGGCTTAGAGATTTGGGATGGTCATGGCATTCACATGATGGCGGTGACTGAATGAACTACGTGGGATTTGACCCCTATCTCATAAGCAGGGTATGTAGGAGACCTCCTCGAGGATTCATCACAATAATAGGAAACTCTCATGTGTAAGCTCTAATATTACAAGAACTTCATGGACTTTGATTCTGGACCATCCGAGATATATAGGAAACCTCCCAGAGGTGCAAGCCTGATATAAAAGTCTGATACACATCTTTCCCTATCATACCATGTCCTTATACATTAGAAGGAACATATTTGGGCCTAGGAAATCACTTCCCTTGGGTCTTCTGGGCCGCTTCAGCATAAGTCCTGCACCAACTATTACTAGGCATCTCTCACCCGGGTGTCCTTTCCACAAGATGTTAAACTATACGGTTGGGTCCTTGTCGCACGACTTAAAAAGGTGATGTGTCCAATCATGTGGCACTGAACTACGTGGATTCTGATTCTTCTTGTGAGGATACGTAGGAAACTCGTATTACAGGTTCGATCCAAACGTTCATGTCATTATATGTCCTCCTTGATGACAATAAACTCTAGAGTACGCAGTTATGAAGCCTTAAACTAGTGTCATATCAATGAGTAAAAACTCCTCGGAGTCATTAATCCCAATGAGGGATGGTAATCCTCGGGCCTAAATTACTCTGCATCCCTGTGTTCAGTTGTTCATTACCAACTAAACAGTAATCAGTGGATACTATGCTTGGGGATAAAACAATGATTCGCAAACACATTGATACATTTTAAATCTTTAAGAGAGTCCTCGAATAGGCAATAACTCCCCCCCAATAGGGTGCGATGAGCCCGACTACTCATCCTCTCGACCAATGTGAGTTCTTAATCATCACTGGCTGAATTGCCCAGCGAACGCAAGCCTTTGGAAAGTAGGTCCATTGATCATTGGATATGGAACCGTTGGGTGTTTCTAAATGAAGACCGATATACCCAACCTAAGCGATTGAGTTGAACTCAACCCTCCGTAAGATCGACTCTCAGGCGAGTCAGTCCTCCCATCCCCCAGTCAAAACAACTGTATATTTGAGGTTGTTTTTATTAATACACACAACATATTCATAATAATTCTAATAATTTACCACTTATATATTTTCTTCATTAGATAATTATATTGACATGATAGCTAAAATAATTTTATATAATGGGTTTTCAAGGTATGTGTGTTGTTTGTTGCATATAATCCACTTTAACTAATATATATACATAAAATGAACCAAAAAAATATATATAACATATATTTACATATAGAAAAATATAAAAAACCTAAATTTATAATCTGATATTTAAATATAAATACACACACACACACACACACACACATAATAGATTTAAATATGTGTAAATATATATAAATATAAATAAATTTTCTATAATGTATATATACATATAATTATATATTGTTATATATAAATATCTCTAAATAACTATAACCAAATAATATATATATAATATGTATAAATATATATTAATAAAAATATGGATATATATATACAAATAATTGTATACATGGTAAGGACTTGACCTAAAACATTACTTATTCAGGTTTTATAGAGTATAATTAATCATTATTCATTATAAATTATCTTTTAGGTTTGTACATCTATAGAATGTGGACATAAAAATTACATAAAAATACCACATTATACAAAGAATACAATTATATTTTCTATAAAATTTTAACAAAATATAAATTTTTTATACTTAATCATTGTATAGTTTGAGGAAAATCATTCATGACTTTAATAATTATTTTTTTCAGACACCCATTGTTAAAACCTGTGATTTTTTTAAAAAAATAGTATGATCAAAATAATATATTTATGATATGTGATGTGAAAAATTTAGAAACATATTATCACATTTTAAAACCATTTGATCATATAAACAATTATCTATAAATCAATGATGTTTATTAAATCAGTTTAAATTCCAAATGTTTTTTCATAAAACTCTTTATCAGAAAATGTGATGGGAAGATAATAACCATGATGGTTTCTTAAAAAACATGAAAATTCATGAATATTTTTATAGGTAATACATTTTTACCCAAAATGGAAATAAATATTTCATAAAAAGGATATTTATCATACCTTTTAAAATAAACCATTTACATGAAAACTCATAAAAACATAGATAATTCATGTAGGTTTCACAAGAAATCATCTTTATATAACAATTATAGAACCCCAATAGTCCCTTGAAAATTCATATTACTATACATTTGCCTTCCAATATAACCACAAAATGCATTGGAGATCTATAATGGGAGTCACCCATCCTATAAAATCTATAATGGGGATAAAACCATTAGATCATGAGATATAATGGGGATCATTCCATCAAATAATGATATATAAAGGGACGTTACACATCATATCATGATCTATAATGGGTCCAAACTCATATTAATATCTATACTCAGATCATCTGTATCATATTCATTTTCCAAGGACCATATCATAAAAAATTATTTAAATCTTACGCTTTTTAATTATAAAACCCAAGAAAACTTATTTTAACCATAATAAAAAAACATATGAGATTTCAAAATAAACTTTTCACTTAAGAAAATCTTTTTTCAAACCATAAATCATCCAAAACAAGGGAATGATAATTATTCATTAAATGATACATGAAATCATTTAAAGGATGGAAAATATCGTCTGACATTTATGGTGGTGTCAAAAGTCAAAATCACCATGTCAAGGAGGCACAACAGTGAGATGCTTACTATGAGACACGACATGCTCAGATATCCAAAGGGCAGGAACCTGATGGATTTTTTGAAGGTGGGGAGCACATCATCCACTTTTGAGGATGTACAATGGTGCTAGTGTCACCTCAAGAGGAAGTGTTGAATGAGTTTCACACATCCCCTTTAGCGGTACATCCAGGAATGTCGAAGATGTACCAGGACCTTCAATGAAATCACTGGTGGCCATGTATGAAGAAGGATGTAGCATAGTTTTTCTCTCGATGCCTCACTTGTCAGCAATTGAAGGAGGGGCACCATGTACAAGAAGGCATGGTTCAGCCATTATAGGTCCCAGAGTAGAAGTGGGATGTGATATCCTTGGACTTCATGACATGACATTCACATACATCTAGGGGACATGACTTGATTTGGGTGATCATCGACCGACTCTCTATGTCAGCCCACCTCCTACCACTCTGTATGCAAGGTTATGTAGAGAGATTGGGATTCCTTTATGTGAAAGAGATAATATGGATACATTGAGTACCTTCTTCTATTGTCTCTGATCGAGACACACGGTTTACTTCGCAGGTATGGAAGGGGTTGTTGGAGGCTTTCCGGACGCAGCTTCATCTGAGCACTGCCTTCCATCCACATAAGAATGATCAGTCTGAGCAATCCATTTAGACCCCCGAGGACATGTTTCGTGCTTTTGTCCTTCACTTTGGTCAAAGCAGGGAGGATCACTTACCTTTGGTGGTGTTTGCATACAACAACAGATATCACTCCACCATAGGGATGACACCTTTTGAGGTGTTATACAGATGACATTGCAAATCACCTTTGTGATGTAATGATGATATTAAAATAGCACTAGTGGGACCAGAGATGGTATGGGATACCACGGAGAAGGTGCAGATCATCTAGGAACGGATAAAGACTGCACATAGCAGACAGAAGTCATATGCTGACAGGAGATGGAGACTTGTGGATTTTGAGGATAGCGACCATGACTTTCTATGGGTCTCACCTAAATGAGGACTATAGAGATTTGGACGAGGTGGAAAGTTATCTATGAGATTAATCAGTTTTTTTAGGTCCTCAGAAGAGTTGGTGAGGTGGCTTAGCTCTTCCACCTTAGTTGTACTGGGTACACAACGCCTTCCACATATCTCACCTGAGTAGATATGTGCACGAACCTTCTCACATCATCGACCATGGAGTGCTGGATGATGAAGATGGGGATACATTCATTGATCTTCCAGTGGAGATTGAGGATCGACAAAAGTGTGTCCTATGTGGACGGTCTATACCTCTGGTGGGAATTCACTAGCAGCACGGGATCATCCAGGAGAGCACATGGGAGCGGGAGACTCAGATGTGTGGTCAGTACCCCCAGTTGTTCCCTTAGTTCGAGATGTAGCTTACGAGGATGTAAAACCCTGAGGTGGGGAGAATGTAAAGACGTGGATATTCTCTTGAATTTTTTTTCATAAATACATGAGAATTTTTGTAGTTCGTAAAAATTCATGGTGCATGATTCTGAGGCCCGGTGTGACCTGAATCAATTTATGAGAATTTGTTCGAGTACATTCAGTAAACGTATAGGTGGGTTCTTATAACATTGGAACTGGTTCTTAGAATTGAAATCCGAGGACACTGTTGAACTCGCAGTGCCGATATTCACTTGAGGAGACTTTCACATTGAAGGCAGTGAGTCGAGAATAATAGTTATTTTTTTGGTTTTTGTGTAAAGTAATAAAATAAAGTGATCTTCACTTTATTTTTATATGAGCCTCCATGTCTGTGTTCGGAGGTGGGTCCCACTTGATCTATAACTTCCTTGTGTAGGTTGGAATTTAGAGGTGGGACCACCACACCTTAACCTCCCATGAGGAGTTATGGTGGTGGGGCCCACCCGAACGTAACTTTCTGTGAGAGGTTACGACGTTGTGACCACATGGGACTAAACCCCATATTAATGGTAAGAGAGGAAAGCTCTCATATCCCCTCATTAATTATAGGGAGACCCTTGAATTCCTCTACCATTTATGGTGCTACCACCACCCCTTTAATTATTTGAGCCTATTCATAATTTATTATGAAAAATACATGACATTAATTAGTTTGAGCCAATAAAATTAATTCATCCAATTTTAATAGTGTTCCAAAGAATTAATAAGATATCACAATATCTTATTATTTTGGTTGGAATTGATCTTTTCTTAGAACTTGGGAGAAGAGAGAGAATCTCCCAATGAAGAATGATGAACGATGAACAAATAAGGAAGAATGATGATCAAAGAAAGCCGGTGAGGAGAGACTTCGACTTCCTTCCTCTGATCCTACTGATGTGGAGAATCTTCCACAACCGACGTGAGAGCTTAAGATGGGAAGTGTGGGGCGGATGTGATGAATGGATAAAACACCATCTTCTTTAATGTGACTCTGTCGATGACCAATGATCATGGTATGGAGACAACTTGAGTAATATTACATTCCTTATTCTCTTATTTGGTTAAAATGGAATCATTGTAGAGGTAGTGAAACAATTGAAGTATATATTTCTTACTTCTGGATGAGACAAATGTTACCACCTTAAACGCGGAGGGTGCGGGCCAAACGAACACAGCCCGACCCCACCGCCGTTCTTGTTTATGATGATCTTTGGCATGGAGATGATGCAATGAGGCGATAAAGGTGGATAAGAGAAAGGTCATGCTACCCAAAGCCTCTATGATCTGCGTTTCCCCCATGGTGTTTCACTCTGCCACCGGTCAAACCATCCCCGACCGTGCCCTCGCTAGTAGCGCCACTCGTAGAGCCGAGCCACTACCCCGGGCCAGCCCGCGCCACGCCTCCCAGAAGCCTGCCAGCTGGCCCGGCCGCCCTCCGGCCCACCGGCCGGTCTGTCCACCCGCTCGCCTACCTAGACGCGCTCCACCGGCCTCCCATCCTGCTCCCATGATCCCAGCCGAACCGCACTAGCCCGCGCCCCACCGTTTCGTCCGAGCCGCACCCCTCACCGTGCTAGATGAACCGGTCTCGACAATCTGTGCCAAGACACCTAGCAGCGCCCCACGCGCTTCGGGCCGAATCGGCCCCATGTCCAGGCTGAACTACCCACACGACCTAATGGGCCGGTTCTGGTGGGCCGGGTCGTACCAAACAAGCTGGCCTGCCCAATGGGCTGGGCCAGACCCAACAGGTCTAACCAAGTCGACCCAGACCAGGTCGGTTTGACTGGGTCGGATCGTACCTGGTCCCACTACCGACCATTTACATTCTTCATCCATATCATTGGCACTGGACGGCCATTTTATGAACCGTCAGTGGAAATAGTTTTCTTCGAGTGTGGCAGACACTTTGAGTAAACCCCACTAGAGTTCTGGGTAATGTTGAGATACAGTCAGGTCTGATCATACATGAATCCAACCGGGACCATGAGACTAAATGGCAAATAACTCATAGACCGAGCGTCTAATTGATGCGCTGTATGTTGCATTCAGTTGCATATGATGCGGCAGACCCTCAAGATACATATACATGGGGCTTCGTGATAGTTAGAGTATCGACCTGTAGCTCATCGAGAGGATCCTCCCAAAGACGAGTGGGCATAGTGTGGAGACCTAGTACCTAGCTGAGACCTGACAACTGATGACTGATTTGACTCAGAGTGATTCGACTTGCCCAATGGGGAGCGCATTGGTGTCACGACTAACCCAAAGTGTGGATCATAATGGTGTTGTGGTATACCCACGGTACATTATAGGAGTAGTACCTCGGAAAGATACAAGGGGGAGCACCTTGGTGACGTGGAAGACCCCCGGTGGGGAGTGCCTTAGTGACGGAACAGACCCACGGTAAATGATAGGTGGAGTACATTAGTATTCCAAGGTTAGTGGGAAGGTCCATGGTGATGCAGAATTCCCACTGTACTCGATAGAGGAGGAGTTCTCCAACAGATGAGGTTTCGATAGTGTGACTGGGGATGTTACTTGATACTACCCCTAGAATAAAAATCTTGGTTTAAGATGAGTTAGTAACTTTTGTTTATACCTCATGATTGAGATGGATTACATGATAACCTAGGTTTATGTATGGGCATATACATATGTGGGGTTATCTTTTTTTTCATACTTTTTTGGTTTAGGATTGTTGGATGTTTTGAGACATTGAGGGTATTGGGGCCCCTAATGAGTATCGTTATACTCACCCCTACACTGGCTATGCCGGCACCTCGTTGTTTTGGTTGCAGACGACAAACACAACTAATTATGGCTGAGAGTACCAGGAATAGATGGCACCCAATGGTGGACCATAAGAGGTGTCTTTACACGGAGGAGACCGATATACATGGAGTTCTAAGGAGGCTATCCATACATGACCTTCAGGTATGATCCAAGGTGGATGATCCACGAGCTTCTCTTCACCTTTCATCTGCTTTTTCCTTTTCAGTTGTAATGGTACTTTACATTGGGTTTTGTATTTCCGGCCCCTTTACTTTTCAACACTCTCTTTTTATACAGTTTTACATAGTGTTTTGTATCCAGCTGGGTACTATGTTGTTTGTTTTTACAGTTACAAAGGTAATACCTTCCCTATTTTGGGATTTACGCCTTTTCTTCTAGTCTCCAACCACTATCCAATGGAACGCGGGCTTAGGGTACTCATGGCACGGTCCCCGGGGTCGGGTCGTGACCCTAACCACTCTGTTAATTTAGAGAAAATTACATTCTAAAACAATATGTTATTTTATAAAGAGACTACATAATCACAACTAGTGGTCTATCTATTCATGATATGTTAATATCCTATTTTTTAAAATAATCCCCCTTATCTATAATCACATCACATATAAGATAGTGAATGGTAAAGATAGAATGATTAATAATATTCATGGGTGTTTCGCACGGAATCCGGGGATGACCTCCTAGATGGGAGATTCAAACGTTCCGATCGGTTTCTAACGAGTTTGTTCATAGAACCGGAAACATCCAATGATTCCATATCCGCTTGGACATACTTTCCAAAGGCAGGCGCTCATTATCTTGTGGACTAATGAGACTTAGGAATTTGCATTGGTCGAGAGGATGGGAGGTCGGACTCATCACACCTTTTTTGAGGGGAATTATTGTCTACTCCGGGACTCTCTTTATAGATTTAAGTTATGTTCGTGAATCCTTATTACATTACCAAGTATAAAATGAGATTTCCTTTAGTTTTAACAATCAATGATTAAATATGCAAGAAATTTAGAGAATCTTTTATATGTATTCGAGGTTCTTCATTGATAGAGAATCATCTATATTTGTTTAGAGATTCTTGGTCAATGGTATCCTTCAAAACATTTATATAAAAAGTCTCTTGGTCATTTTATGATGACCAGGCTGGTTTTAAAGCCACTCAGTGGGGCACTTGAAGTTTATTGTCATTCAGAAGGACAGAGATTATCTCAAAGTTGGGATCGAACCCATAAATGGGCTACCTACGTATCCTTTGTTTTGGAAAAGGAATCAGAACCCACGTAGTTCGAGTAATGGGGTATGATGTTTATGATTGATGGCGCAAAGATGAATGTCATAATTACTTTTACACTCTAAGCTCACGTGAGTCATGCTCGGTGTGAGAAACAAGAGGTATTGGTAAAATTTAGACAATTGTGCCATGAAAGATGCAATCATAAGAATTTGTTTGGGGCTTATGTATGGATGACTGCCCAGATAGATGAAGGTTTAGGATTTACTTTTAGGGAGAAAATCCATGAACAGGGTCCACAAAGTTATATGTGCTTCATGGAGATTTGAATACTTTAATCTTGGGGCTTACTCCTAAGAAGGATGCTCAAAATTGGGAATTTGATTGGGGCTTACTCCTGAGGAGGATGCCCAAGATTTATGACTAGGACTTATTCCTGAGAAGGAAGCCCAGGTTAGGGGACTTGGGGCTTACTCCTGAAGAGGAAGCCCAAGATTATGACTGAGTCTTATTCCTGAAAAGGAGACCCAGCTTAGAGGACTTTGATTGGGGCTTACTCCTAAGGAGGATGCCCAGATCAAAGGTTTTATAACTGGGGATTATTCCTGAAAAGGAGACCCAGGTTAGGGATTAAGGTTTGGGGCTTACTCCTAAGAAGGATGCCCAAGATTGGGAACTTGATTGGGGCTTACTCCTGAGGAGGATGCCCAAGATTGGGAACTTGATTGGGGCTTACTCCTGAGGAGGATGCCCAGATCAAAGGTTTTATAACTGGGGATTATTCCTGAAAAGGAGACCCAGGTTAGGATTCTCTCATCTTAAAGGATGAGGTTGAATGAATGAACTCTCAATCTTTGGTGACATAAAGATTTTTAAATCACTAGGTTTTGAGAGATATTTCACAGAATTCTTTTCAGATAAGGATGTCAAATCAAGAAATCATGCCATAAATGGATTTGAAGAGTATCTTGAAGACTGAATCTTGAAGAGGAAAGGTGAAATGGTTGAAGAGGGGTAAAAATGGACAAGATGGGCACCCAAAAAGATAGGGGCGCGCAAGTCTTGAAAGGCGTGCAAGTCCTGCGGCGGCGCGCAAGTATTGGTCGCGCAAGTATACTTGCGTGACATGAGGGGTACATGCGCGATTTTCAACCAGCATTGAAATACTTGAGAGACTCTTTATTAAACCCTTTACCATCCTCTTGAGGTTCTTCCAGAATAGGGACGCGCAAGTTATATTGAAGGAATTAAGTCGGCGCGCAAGTGTTTGATAAGTTTCAACACTTAGGCCTTCCTTCTTCTCTTTAGATCTTCCATTCTAGGTAAGAAATTACCTTAGAAGTGTTCTGGAAGCTTTGAGAAGAGACTTGGGCGTCGGGAGCTTCAATTCGAGTTTCTGGAAAAAAATCCTCTCGAATGGGGGGCCCACAGGGTCTATTTATAGGCAAAAGAAGACCCCGGGCGGTTACCAAGCGGTTACCACATATGTCGCGCAAGTCCCTTGCACGACCATGAGGAGTCGCGCAAGTATTGAGGCGGCGCGCAAGTGTACTTGCGCGACCAAGAGGGAACTTGCGCGACCTATGGACAATGTTCTCGTTTTTTATCCCTTTGTCGATTTTTGATGTTTCTTCAAAGGATTAATCACTTTGAGCTCAGATATTCCCTTTTCCGATCATTAGATTCTGTGACGAAAGGAGCGTCAACAAAAGTCCCCCCTCAGAGTTGGATCCGGAGAAAAAATGAGGATTTGACTCTGAGGAAATCGAATCCCTCCAGAGGAAAAGGGAGGCGCGCAAGTCTTTCAGTATGCAGAGGGCGGCGCGCAAGTTTGCGTTGCGCAGGCCTTGAGCGCTCTGGGTACGGCGCGCAGGTAGGCTTCCGAGCCTATAAATATACCGCTTCCGGCCGTAGATGGCATCTGACCCCGAATTTCTCGAGCTCTCGCCGCGCAAGCCTTTGTCGCCGCGCAAGTCTCCTGTTTTCACTGTTTCCTCGCTGTCGCGCTACTCTCAAGGTAATAAGGCTTGCGCGGCACATACTTGCGCGACAAATACTTGCGCGGCACATGTACCACTTGCGCGACATCTCCATACTTGCGCGCCTTAATGCCTTAGCCATTTTTTTCAAATTCTTTCACAAATTTTATGAAAAAATAAACCCACTTAAGAGTTTAATTTATTCAACTCTTGTGCAGATTCAATGGCTCTTAGACCTGGATTAATTGATGAACTGGCTAGCAAGCGGATAGATGATATGATGAATATCATTGGCCCTGATTACTATACTGTAAAAAACAGTACTCTTCCAGATTTGGCTAAGTATCTGAAGAAATATCATCACGACTTTCCTCACTGCACTTATCTACCTTTGTATGGTCATGGTCATCTGCAAGAAGTCATTATTCCAGAAGTAAAGAATTATCTTCCATTTTCTTGGTTTCAGAATTATACCAATTTTGCTTCAGCAAATATCTCAGGCGGAGGAGTATTTCAAACTGTTGGAACAGTGGAGAAGGCTTATGTGATGCATCATAGCCCTTGCACACCAGATCTGAAAAAACATACACCTGAGCTTCAACCACATTGTCATCCTTCAATCTTCCGAGATGCTCAGATGGATCAATCCAAAGGCTGGAAGAAAAGTTGGGATTTCCACCCTGGGGGAGGTGTGAAGCCAACTTGGATGTGGGCATACTGGGTGCGACAGACTTGCGCAGAGTTTATTGAGGATCTGAAGAGAGCTGCAATATATGAAGCTGTTTGGGTTGGGCAGACATATATTTACAGACATGATATCTTCGTGCCAGAGATACTCAGCCACTGGAGTCCAGCGACTAATTCTTTCCACTTGACTCATGGAGAAGTAGGTATCAGTTTGTGGGATGTCCACAAGATTTCAGGAGCTCCAATCTTGGGCGATATGTATGATGAATTCATTCCTCCCAAGGTGACTTGGAATGATCCAGAGAAGACTCCTGCTTTGGCTCGAGAATTATTCAAAATCTTTCACAAGCTCAAGAGTTCAGAGACCTCATTAACTCATTTCAGAAAAGATATCCATCCGGAAGAATGGATGAATGTGTTTCTTGCTGAGAAGAAAGGGATGGAGCCAAAGGAAAAAGGATCCAAGAAAAAGAAATCCAAGGATACCCGGCCCAGGCGTCCTACCACTTGTCCAAAACCTGAGAAGAGAGGAGCTCCTGGCACATTCTGGCCAACTCTAGAAGCAGGAGAGTTTGAAAAATGGGGCTATGAAGTGAATCAAAGAATTCCAAAGAAAACTCGTCTGGCGGGTTTCTTGGCAATGTGGCTCAGTATTTACCTCTTGCCGGTCAGGGATTCGAAGGGAGGCGTTAGGCCAGGGACCTTCGTCATTGCGGCCAAGTTAGCTGAGGGAAAAATGGTTGGGTTAGCTACCCCCATTTTAGCAAAGATTCATAGGAGTTTACTTCACGTCTTCCAGGGTAAATCTCCTTTAAGAATAGTGGGACCATTCCAGGTTTTGTGGGGATGGATCGCCACTCACTTCAGGACTTACAATGCACAGAATGGGTTACAAATTCCTGGAAGCTCTTTCAGACCGTCAGTGCAAGCATTCTCTGGAATTGCTCCATTAGATGTCAATGGTTAAGACATAAAAGTAAGACTAAGCATGTATAAGGAATTCAACTTCTTTCCTTATGGAAGTCCGCCATCTGGGCGGTTTATTGATGATGGGAAAGCCCCTTTGGATTTGAGGGCATACATGCTAGCTTGCAGGGATGGCGTGTTAGTAGCCAGGGTTGATGGAGAAATCATATGCGAGGCCTATGATCTATATAGATTTGCACGCCAATTCAAATGTTTACAACAGATTGTTGTATCCCCTCCAGTACACGTCAGGTTAGAGCAACATCCGATGGTTTCTCGACAACTATGGTTGCTGACATCAAGAGAGAAGACTGGAGCATTATTTGATCTACCAGTTGAAAAAGCGGCACATTATCAGACTACATTTTATGCCGAACACTGGATAGCATCATACCCTAAAGGGATATTGAATCACCCTGTATATCAAGTGGGAAAGAGGAAGAGGACTGTAGAGAAAGAAAATCTTCCTCATGAAGGTGATGCTTCTCCCCCTGAAATAGGTCCAACAGACTCCTCCTCTAGAACTGATTCCTCAGATTATCATGATGGGGATGATGAGGCACAACCGGCAGCAAAGCGGTTTCGTGCCCGATATAATCCTCCGGCAAGAGTTAAAAGACCCACTCCATCAGCTCCTGGTGAGTTATTTGATTGTAATAACTTCAATCACTGCTACTTTATAAAGTAATAAGTCTCACTTTCTTATTCTCTATCTGTAGTTGCAGGAGTCGGGAAGAAATTGAAATCAAAAATTGTAGGACCTTCCTCACAGCCTTTATATCTATGACCAGAGGCTGTTCAGCTATGGCAGAGCTTATACTGTGATACTGAGACCGCCTGGCTGGATTTGTGTGAGGGCCTACAACTTCCTGGAATAGGATATCTTCTAGCTTCTAAAGACCTTCAATACGGAGATAACCCCAATGAAGTGCGGGCTTACATCAGAGAGCTGGAAATGCTCATATATGCCACCGATAATTCGGTTCCTATCACCAGGCGGGTGAAGGAAATGATTGATCGTGGCACCACTGAGGGGGCTGGTGGTTCTGGAGATGAGGAGTGGCAAGAGTACGTGGCTCCTGAAGATGTAAGTTTTCTTTCCTTATTTTCTTTGCAACTTGATTTCAGTTGAAGCTTTGTTACTTAAGGAAGTTATTTTCTTCATCTTGCAGCTTGCAAAGAAAGGGACCAGGGTTCCTTCGCCACAATATAGCCCTGGTGGTACCGCTGTTGGGGCTGCTGCTGATTCTCCACACGAACCAGGCGAGATATCTCCAGGCTAGCAGGCCATGAATGAGGCACTGGACATAGCCTTTCATTCGCCAATCCAAGTGCCAATAAGGGAGACAACTGAAACTCCAAAAAAGAAAAAGAAGCCAAGGCAACGAAGGAGGAAATCCTTAGCTAAACGTTTCATTAGCAGTGGTAAGTCCTTCGAACAATCATGATTTTATACCCATAATCATATGGTTACTCATATTTCTGAGGATTGCAGGGGCTTCTTCAATTTCCCCCTTGAGGGAAGGGACTGATCCTTCTTCAAAGGTCGTGGAGGGTGCTGTAGAACAACCACAGACTCAAGCTAACATGGTTGCTCCTAGAGAAGAGCTACCATCCATTCCCAGTATCCCTCCCACTACTGAAGATGCTGTCCAGGGTCCGGGGTTGCAAGACATAAGTCAGCAAGAAGACGTAGCAAATGCTCCCACTGGTGAGACTAACCAAGATTCTGAAGTATCATTGGATGAAATGATGAATCAAGGAATGAATTTTGAAGAATTTTATGATCATGCTAGATTGTCATGTGATTTAGAAGACCTTGAGCGTGAGTGTTACCCTTCGCCCAAATTTTTCTTTTAAAAGAAAATATTTCTAACCATGATGTAAAATAATATGCAGTTTCTTCCGTAGAAGCTGCTGAACTACCAATGCCTGAAGAGGGTGTGGACACTGATGTCAACCCTATCATTGCAGAAACATTAGCTCAAGTAGAGCTAAATCCAATAAACTCTCCTGAGACCCATCTTGAAAATCCTGTTGAAACCGGGAAAGATGGGGAGAAGTCTTCTCATGTTGTTGAACCATCATTGGGTAAGGGATAACAATATTTGTGATTGTACTTTATTCGCAAGACAATCCATTCTTTTGTTATCCTTTGAAGCTGACTAAACCTTTCAATTAATCATGCAGGACCATCAACTGCAATGACTAGACCCGAAGATGAGGCCTCAGCCTCTGTCCCAACGGAAATTGAAAGTGAAGAAGCTCAAGTCAGGGGGGAAAGAGCAGGACAAGGCATCTCCCTAAGTGCGCTAATTCCAGATTACATACCCCCTTCTGACGAAGATGTTGAATCAGATCCAGAGATGCTCAAAGCGTTCAGCTTTTCACGACGTAAGGCATGGAACAACATATGGAACATCATATCGGGGGTGCCTTTAGAAGAGCTACCATAAAAAATTTCACGATTGACATCCCAATTTGTTATAATGGGACTCGGTGGTTTTGGGTATGAAAAGATCCATGCTGCGGTGAAACAGATTATTTTCAGGAGGGAGCAAATGCAGACAAGTCGCGAATATTTGACCAGAGTGAAATTGTCAGTCAACATAGGCGAATTTGAGGCTGCGATATCCCAGGCTGAAGCTGATTATGCTGTCAAGATGAAGGATCTGAAGCAAAAAATCAAAGAAAAGGTCGTCCAGCAGGTGAAACTCCAGCAACAGTTAGATGCTGTTACTGGGGAACTTGATCAGCTTAATAAATCATTGGATGAAACTCATATGAATGGCATGAAAGCCATTGCAGATGCTAAGAAGGCACTTCAGCAAGCTGAAAAGAGTGAAGCTGGTCAAGTGCACGAGCTTCAAGTAACTGTTGATAAGGCTCAGGATGCTATACATCAAATGAAGACTTATGTTGACAATATTCTGTAATTCTTGAAAAAGAGAAGAGATTCCAGTCTGTGGATGTCCTTCTAACTCTTGTGTATCAATGAAAAACACTTTCGTCTCCAATCATTTGTACCTGCATTCTTTCATTACCTGCTTCAAATTTACATAAGCCAATGGGCTTAGTAATCATAGTTTGATTTTTACTAGGATTATTACAAATAACCCTACAAACTTTGAATCTTTTAACTGCTCAATATTATCTAAATCATACAAAAAAATGTATATTTAGTGAGCTAGAACTTGACTTTTATTCAGAGTTCCTTTGTCTTTTGTGTGGGCAGTTTAAAGTCATGCATGCCGGACATAAAGGGGCTAATGTTTAAGGTCGAAATAGCTTTGACCGAAAATGGATTAAAATGGATTCAATTCCTTGACAATTTATCTGAAAACATATTTACCATACTCAAGTATGAGGGAAAAAATGTAAACTATGGCTTAAGAATATTTGAATCTGAGGAATGATATGAAAAAAGAGCTAAAAGGCATTAGAAGAAGTAGTTTCCAAGAATGAAGTTACTATTATTTAACAAAACCCGTTAGGGGGTTGAAATATGCAGGGCCACCTATGGGCATTGGCTGCATAGTCAAATAAAATAGCATCTTTTGGCTGAAAAGTCTGTTATGTGGACTGTTTATGCAAGGCCACCTATGGGCACGTGCTGCATAGTCAGGCAAAAGAACTCCCAGAAATTTACTTTCCTAGTGCCAAAAGCCAGTGAAAGTTTATGGAGATTCAAATTTTCTAAAGCATAGAGTTTGTTGTATGGAAAGAGGTACTTGAATATGAAGAAGATATTTCCAAACAAGAATATCGAAGAACTGGATGAATATCACTCCTACGAAGGTCTGACCCAAACGTAGGGAAGAAGAATAAACCATAAACTTGAATACTTTCAGATCATGAAAAAGGATATGGGACAAATATGTTAAGGATGGCTATTTTTGTGGATCCCTACATACTTTCGTTTAAGACAAATAAGAACAAAAGAGGCATTCTTCCTAAGAATGAAGTTACTATGATTTAACAAACCCGTTAGGGGGTTGAAAACATGCAGGGCCACCTCTGGGCATTGGCTGCATGGTCAAATAAATAGCATCTCTTGGCTGACAAGTCTTTTATGTGGACTGTTTATGCAAGGCCACCTATGGGCACGTGCTGCATAGTCAGGCAAAAGAATTCTCAGAAGTTTGACATTTTTGTGACTAGAAGTCATGAAAATGGTTATGAAGATCTGAAAATATTTAAGGTTAGGATTATAATACATAAAGATGGGTATTTTACAATGTATATAGAGATACATAGGTCAATGAAAAACCATAATCATGTTGTGGCTGGGTCCTGAATTGAAACTTGGACTTCACTACGTATCTCATAAGAATGAGAATCAAGCCATACGTAGTTCTTAAAATGCAGTTTAACGTCGTGCAGGACGAAAGTATGAGTAATCTTAGTTTAAGGTCATAGAATTCGGACCATAATAATGAATACACAGTGTGTGTTTTCATGAGGACTTTTCAGCCAAGGGACTGAAAGTGAAATTTGGGGTTAGGCCCAAAAGACTTGGGACTGGATTCGAGGGACACTCGAATGTTCCTACGTATCCCATAAGGATGGGAATCAAGTCCACGTAGTTCTGGAATTACCCTTTGTACAAATTTGGTTCGTACATGTGAAGGGTGAAAGGGGACTTTAGTGCAATGATGGTTTTAGCCTAAGATAAAAAGTTTAGGCATTACCATGTATGTACGTAGTCTTTTGAAAATGAAAACCATGATTGAAAAAGAATCAATGTTAATAATGGTTCCTTCTCAAATGAGGAAATCAAAGAATATTATAGTTTATTGTCGTACCGGACAAAAAGTGTTGTATAGTTTAACGTCATATAACAAGGACGAAAGTGAATCAATGTAAAGATATTGATTCCAGGGGTGGTTTCACAAATCATCATCATATGAGATGGTGGTGAACCGATGTGAAGAGATTGTTTTTGGGCTTGAACCTTGGGAGGTTGCCTACATACCCAGCCTGGAGGGCAAGGATCAAAGTCCATGTAGTTTATTAAAGAATGAATCAATGATCAAGTTGTTCTTGTGGACAATGATCTAAAAATGTTGTTGGGACTTACGCATGGTTAGTGGCCCAAAGGGAGTGTTATGGTTGATGTTCGCTCTAAGCTCACGTGAGTCATACTCGGTGTGAGAAACAAGAGGTAATAAAAACCTTAACGAAGCACAGTTTTAATGTCATGTAGGACATATCAAGGACTTTCTGTACAGTTTAGCGTCATGTAGTTAGGACGATGGGGACAATACATTTTAACGTCATATTGGACGAAAGGGGGATTGTGCAGTTTTAATGTCATGCTGGACATTTGATGATTATATAGTTTAACGTCTTTCCGGACGTGAGGGACTTTTATACAGTTTAGCGTCATGTAGTTAGGACGTCATAGTTTAACGTCTTGCTGGACATAAGGGATTTGCAAATAGTTTAAGGTCATATACCTGGACCAGGGATGGTGCAGTTTAATGTCATGTTGGACCTCTCATGGAATTTTTTCACAGTTTAATGTCGTGTGGGACGAAGTTGCAGTTTAAGGTCATACTGGACCATTGCTGTATAGTTTAACGTCATATAGCAAGGACGAACTGGTGCTACACAGTTTAAAGTCATGTAACTAGGACTAAGGTGAACCAATATGAGGATATCAGTTCTGGGGACTTTTTACGGTTTATCGTCATGCTGGACGTTGGAAGTGCCACACAGTTTAATGTCATGTTGCTAGGACACAATATAGTTTAATGTCATCTCGGACAAAATATAGGAACTTCTATACAGTTTATTGTCATGTAGGACAAAATTAGGGACTATGCAGTTTAAAGTCTTGCAGTTAGGACTATTGGTGCTGCACAGTTTAGTGTCATGTTGCAGGGACATAAGTGCGAATAGTTTAAGGTCATATGCATGGACCGTACAGTTTATCGTCATGCTGGACTTATTATAGTTTAATGTCATCTCGGACAGAAGTGTGACACAGTTTAATGTCATGTTGGACGAAGTTGTAGTTTAAGGTCATACTGGACCATTGCTGTATGAACCAAATGTAAGAGTCTTGGTTCTGGGAACAATATTTTGTGTTTATACAAAATACTTCTTCAGAAATCTGGTATCATTGGTGTTCTGAGAATCAATACCAATTCTCCCTGAATAAATGAACGAAGACGAACTTTTTTGTTAAAAGCTCGTGCTATTCGATTCTGATAGATTTCCAAGTGGTGCAAAGTGCACAATCTCTTCTCATGTAACTGTTCCAATTCATTCAAACGCTTTTGGGATTGCTCATCTGTCGATAAATGATCACAAATGGCTATTCTGAGTGAGGGCAATTGAACTTCAATTGGAAAGACTGCTTCTGTTCCATATACCAATGAATATGGAGTAGACCGCGTTGCATTGCGAGTGGTAGTCTGATAATCCCATAAAGCATGAAAGAGTTTATCAGGCCATGACCTCTTATCTTTATCCACCATCTTTTGCAGTATATTTGAAAGAGTCTTGTTGAAGGCCTCTATCTGGCCATTAGCCGCTGCATGATATCGAGATGAATGGTTGGACTTAATGTTGTATTCTTGATACAATCTCTTTACCTCAGAAGAACAGAAGTTGGTGCCGTTGTCCGTCAATATGGTATGAGGGACACCAAATCTAGTAATGATGTTAGACTTGATGAAGCTAACAATGCATTTAGAACTGACTTCTTTGAGAGGTACTACCTCTGCCTATTTGGAAAAGAAATCAGTAGCAGTAAGAATGTACTTAAACTGCTTGGCCGTAGCTGAAGGGTAAGGTCCCACCACATCCATTCCCCATGTGGAAAATGGCCATGAGTATTTAGCTGTATGAAGCAACTCTGGAGGTTGATGAATGAAGTTGGCATATACTTGGCATGAATGACACTTCTTTGTGAAATTAACACAATCTTGTATCATTGAAGGCCAGAAGTATCCAAGCCTTCGAATTTGATCAGACAATCTATGTCCAGACTGGTGGGCACCACAGACTCCTGCATGCACTTCTTTTATGACAGCCATTGTCTCTTCACCATCAATACATCTGAAGAGAACTCCATCAAAACCACGTTTGTAGAGAATTTTCTCGAGGTGGTTTGGACCATCATAAAAGAGTAAAATTGACCACACGTCGCCGAATTTGTTCTTTCTCGGCTCTATCAGGTGGAAGTGTTCCATTTTGAAGGTATTCCTTGATAGGTGACATCCATCCTGTAGTATGACCATATGGTTCAGGAATGGGACTAATTTCATTAATTTCCTCTGTTCTGACTTGAACATAAGGTGAAATTGCATGACAGTGGGCAATACCGATGGTTGTCTCGTCCCGATTTGGATCTGCTAAAGCTGTGGCTATATTAGCCAGTGCATCAGCTTGAGCATTTTGTGATCTTGGGACATAAGAAAATGTCGGTTCTGAAGGGAATTCCGACATTAATTCTCTGACGTAATCATACAAAGGGATTAATTCTTCTTTTCTGATGGCATAATCCCCATTGACTTGTTTGATTACCAGGTCTGAATCACCTTTCACCTTTAAGTGATTCACTTGTGCTTGAAGTGCTAACTCCAAGCCTGCAATGAGAGCTTGGTATTCAGCTTCATTATTGGTACCACCTTCCCACAACAAAAAGGAATAAGGTAACACTGCCTTATATGGAGAAATGAGCACAATTCCTAAACCAACTTTGTTGAATTTAGGATTTTCCATTTTCTTCCCTGTTGGACTTCTAGAAGCACCATCAAAATACATTTCCCATGTTTGAGAACTCTCTTGAATAGAAAAAACTTCCTCATCAGGGAGTTCGATATCTGAATACGTGTCTTCCACTGAAGGGTGTTCAGCCAGGAAATCAGCCAGAGCTTGGCCCTTAATTGCCTTTTGAGACACATACTGGATGTCGAACTGCTGTAGAATAACCGCCCACCTTGCCAGACGTCCTGTAAGCATTGGAAGAATAAGGATGAATTTGAGTGGATTATTACGAGATACCAATTGGACCTCGTGATGTTGCAGGTAGTGTCTCAGTTTCTGAACTGCATAGATTAATTCTAGGCTGCATTTTTCAATACTTGAATACCGGGTTTCTGCTTCAAGCATAATTCTACTGAGATAGTAGAGACTATTTTCATTCCCAGCATCATTCTTTTGAGCGAGAAAGGCACCCAATGATCGCTCTAAAGCTGTCACATAGAGGATAAGAGGCCTACCCTCAACAGGTGGCATGAGTACTGGTGGACTTAAGAGGTATTTCTTGAGAACATCAAATGCTTCTTGACATTATTTAGTCCACTGGTAAGTGACTCCTTTCTTTAATAATTTGGTAAAGGGTAAACTTTTGCCTGCCAAATTGGCGATGAAACGCCGAATATAGGCTAAGTGTCCTTGAAGTCCTCTTAATTCTTTCAAATTATTAGGAGGTGACATACCAAGGATTGATTTGGTCTTCTCAGGATAGACTTCAATACCACGATGGCGTACAACAAAGCCGAGGAATTTTCCTGAGGTTACCCCAAAATCACATTTTAAGGGGTTCATCTTCAAATTATGTTGTCGAAGCTTGTGGAATATGACTTCCAAATCAGTCAAGTGATCAAAACGTTGTTTGGATTTAACCACCAGATCATCTACATAGCATTCAACAAATTTCCCTAGAAAAGGTTTGAAGATACGATGCATGGCGCGTTGATATGTTGCACCTGCATTCTTTAAACCAAAGGGCATTACCCGGTAACAAAACACACCTTGAGGAGCTCTGAAGGCTGTATATTCCTCATCTTCTGGGGCCATTCGGATCTGATTATATCCAGAATACCCATCCATGAAAGAAAGCACTTCATAACCAGCCGTCACATCAATTAAGAGTTCTGTAATCGGAACTGAAAAATCATCTTTGGGACAATACCGATTAAGATCTCTGAAATCGATGCAAACCCTAATTTGTCCATTCTTCTTCTTTACAGGGACAATATTAGCCAACCACTTAGGATATTGAACTTCTCTGACGAAGTTAGCTTTGATAAGCTTATCCATTTCAGCCTCGATTTTGGAAGCATATGTTGGGTGTGTTCTTCTCGCGGCTTGCTTGAATCCTCGATGTTCTTTTGGCAAACCCAAATGATGGGTGGCAACATCAGGATCAAGGCCAGGCATCTCTATATAATTCCAAGCAAAAATATCTTTATTTTGCGTTAGAAAAGAAATATACATCTCTTGTTCTTCAAGGTTCATGGCTGCACTAATTAAAGTGGGGCGTGGATCTTTATCTGTACCCAGATTTACTTCTCTGAGTTCATCCACAGTGGTAGAGATACCCTCTTCAAATGCTGGAGGAGCATCTCTAAGATCTTCCTCTTCCTCTTCATCATGTGTTACTTCTTCCGTTTCTACTTGAAAAGTAGATGAAAAAACGAAATTCTCATGATCATAAGAGATGTCAAAATTTTCACATTTTGAAGAAGAAGCTTCCATTTCCGACCCTATTGACGATAAAGGGTTTTCTTTGGGAATCAAAGAGGAGATGATGGATTGAGAATCGACATAAATATTCACCTCTGGTGTTGCTATAACTTCTTCTGGCCTGATTAGCGAAGTATAGACTTGTTGGATTTCAGCAGACGAAACGAAAACGTCACCACTTATGCTTTCATCACTGCTTGGTAAGTTACCAATTTCTCCCATGTTGTCTAGCTCGATTGCCGTAATTGACATTATGGATCTTTCCATAAGAGTATTTTGATTTGGGCCTATTTTGTCAATTTGACTGATAGGTAACACATAATCTGTACTCACATGTGAAAATGGATTTATTGGAATTTTTTCCAAACCATATGGAGCATTAACTTTGGTAATTTCCTTCATTGTAGATTTTTCTCTTCCCTTCATGTGATAAAATTCTGCCTCAATGTATTGAGACTCACATGTCTTGAAAGGGGCCTTATCACCATACAATGTTCCAACTTGACCATCGAAACAGTATTTGAGACATTGATGGTATGATGATGGAATAGCTGCATGCTGATGTAGCCAGGGTCTTCCAAGCAAGATATTGAAAGCTGAGTCTTGATCAACAATCATGAAATCTGAATTGGAAACAAGATCTCCAAACTGAGTTCTGAGCGTAACTTCTCCCAGTGGTTCTTGTTCATTTTTATCATATCCTTGCAACATCATGGTAGAAGGAGATAAATCAGATTCCGTGAGGCCCAATCGACGAAGTGTACGAATGGGCATGAGGTTGACTCCTGAACCATTGTCAATAAAAGCTCTTCGAACATCTATACCATTGACTTTGCCAGATAGGTACAAAGGTTTTATGTGCCCATGCACAACATCATCTTCATCTTTATCAGTAAAAGATATCACTGCATGACATTCTGCAGGATTATTCTCTATGTGATAAATTTCAGCTGCAGCAATTTCAGCTTCAAATTCCTGAGGACTTGATAAAGATTCGATGAGTGCTTCCCGAAGATATCTTGATAGATTCAAAGCATCCAAAATTGATAATTTGGCTGGTACTTGGGCCAAGTGTTTCAATATATCATACTTTTGATCTAGAGGCCTGCGTTTCCCAATAGGAATATGCGGTTTAGCAGGTACCTTGGAAGCAGATGCTTTGGAAGCAGATGCATCTTGTATTGAAGTTGGCAACATCTTTGGTTTTGGAAAATTAGACTGATTAGATCCATTTACTTGCTGAGATAAAGAAGATGGAACCTTTAATCGGTCTTCCAAAATAACTGTGCCGAAGCTGTGTTGTCCATTGGCAGAAGAACTTGCTTGTTCTTTTTGAGCTCGCTGAAGGGCTCTACCACGAGTTTCTGCTGCATATACGGTGCTAGCAGGGGTAGAATTAGAGTAGTGGCTTCGGAAAGATCCACGTCTTCCCCTATATCCTGAACCTCTAGAACTTCCTCGGGTTCCCTTATTTGATACAGGGAATTCAGGCTCATCAAGACTGGAATATGAATCTGTTAATTGAATCATATTAACAGAACCAAAGATCAATTCTTCGTCTGATAAAGACTCTGCCTGGTTGGCCTGTTTAGGCTGTGCCGTTTGGTGGGACGGTGCCCGTTGCTTTGAAGTAGATGGCATGAAATCTGCCAGAGTCAAAGACAGTTTAGGCTTTGATGCATACTCATCTTCTCCTGATTCCTCTTTCTTCTTTGAATTGCGCTGCCCTTTTGAGGATTTGTCCTTTGATGGAGGCTTTACTGCAGCTTTTGTAGGAGACACAATTGGCTTCTTCAATTGTGTTCGCAAAATGGAATGGGTCCGATTGATTGTCTTTCTGACCATCCAATCATCATATTTTTTCACAGTTTTGCTTTTGACTTCCTGCCACTCGCCTCCTTCTTCTGGATCTGTAGCGGTAATACACGCTACATGAGCTGAAGAACCCTTCAATTTGGCTTGTCCCAAGTCGACCATCTTTTGTAGGAGGTCTTTAAAGACAAAAAACTCCTGGATGGGATGTCCCAACATTTGATGAAAGGGACAATAATTGGGACGGTCTTCATCTCCTTCCTTGTTTGGTCTCTTCGGCACTGGTAATTGAACCAAATTATTCTCCAGAGCTGAAATGAAGTAACCAGGAACTTGCTCACTTTGGAAAGAGCATGTTTTACTCTTCATATCCTCAAATTGTTTTTGTCGTTGATCTTTTTGATCATTTGGACGAAACAACCTTTGTTGTTGGCGTTCAGGAGGTGGAGCCCTTCGAGAAGATGAAGGTTTTGAAGTAGAAATAGGTACAGGTGCCTGTTTAAGCATAACTGTAGCAGTTCCTGCTTTACCCATTCTTCTTCCTGGAGCTGATGGAATTACACGAGATTTAACCTTAGCCTGTATAAGGGAATCTTCAATCTGTTGAGCGATTGAAGTAAGGTCTTGAAACCCTCCTTTGTATTTCACAGGGATCAATGGCGTGCGTAATTAGTCACGCAAATTTGCCACACAGATTGGCAACAATTCCTCCTGAGGGAGTGATAAACTCAAGGAATACGTTAATCCCTTCCAACGAGCAATGAAATCAGAGACTCTTTCATTCTCCCTTTTCATGCAGTTTGTAAGATAAAAAACTGTCGTTTTTGGCAAAGTTGAGCTAAACTGAAGAAGGAATTTTTGACGAAGATCCTCCCATCCGATGACTGACCGGGATTGCAAGCTTGTATACCAGACAAAAGCTGGTCCTTGCAAGGTTCGCACGAAGCATCTGAGTTTCACTGCTTCTTGTTGCTCTGGAGTTCCCATCATAGGATCACAAAAAGACACGTAATGCGTCAAATGTTGTTCAGGGTCGCCTGATCCATTGAAAGTAGGGAAAATATGGTTTCCAAAACTGGATGGAGGAGAAATTGAATCTACCCATTCAGGGTAAACTTTCTTTTCAGGTTGAACTTGCGCCCGTTTCCCTTCCATAGTTTCTAACCGAGCTGTTAATGACTCAATAGTAGTTATTAACTTTTGAGAAACGTCAGGTTGAACCTGGTTTTGGGTAGGTGTAATGAATGGAACTTGGACAGACGTGGTGGTTGGTGCTGCAACTGATGGTAGTGCTGCCAACCGGTGTTGCATTTGACCCGTAGGATTAGACCTCTGTGGGTGTACTGACAAAGGAGGATATTCTTGATCCATCTCAGTAGTTACAACAAATTCCTTCGGCTGTCGGACTTTAGCATTCTTAAGAAGAAGACTATTCTGAAGTAGTTCTGCATTCAACCTTCTTAATTCTTTCATTTCTTCCTCCTGTTGTGCAAATCTTTGCTCTAATGAGAGCGATTGACCTCCTTCAGAGGAAGGGTGAGAAGTAACCTGGTTCTTTCCTTTCCCCTTATTGGATCCTTTTCGGAGAGGGGGAAGTGGGTTACTTGAAGGAATACCCAGATTTTGGGTAAGCCTTTGATTACGTGTGCGCACACCTTCTTCATTTAGGTCTGTGTGCGCAACTTCTTGAGCAGGAACCTCTTCGTCTGATCCCTCTGATTGAGCCTCATCTGGTGAATCAGCAGCAACGGCATTGATGACATTAATGGATGCATATTTCATGGAATCCTTTCTATCAGCATTTCTGTGATATTGTCTTCTTCTATGTCCATGATGAGACATGGCATTCCGTTGACTTGATCCCTCAGGAATTTCTTGGAGAACCGTCACTTGGAGAGAATCTCCTGACAGCTTGGCTCTTCGTTCCTCTTGAGGCTTATTCCCTAATCGAGAGAAAACTGAATTTCTCTGAGGGAAGGATTGAGGATTTGAAAAAGTCCCCAGTCCGGTGGACTGGGGATGTTCCTGCTGCTTCTGCTCAACTCCTCGAATCCCATTCGTTGACTCTGAGGGTTGGGTTAGAGAAGTCCCCAGTCTAGCAAGCTGGGGTGTCTCTTGACATGCTATGTCTGAGATCTTCTTGAAATCTCTTTTGATCTTGCGAATATTAGTTCGGAAATTAGCTGGATGCATTAACCTGTATCCACTTTTATCACCTGGTTTAACAGACCGTTGGATGATTTCCGAAACTTCTGTCATTTGATGACGTGTTTGCTCCAGACGAGAGGCTTGTGCAATATTCTCGCCTGCTTGATGTAGAAGCAATTCAACAACCTGTTCTCTACATACTTGATTTTGAGAGGAACTAGTTGAAGCTTGTTCTCGAGCAAACTTTTGATTATGAACAAAGCCCATTGACTGTGGCCGGCCTTGGGCAATAACATTGCATGAGACCATTTTCGGCGGGCTTTGCTGACCGGAAAGCACTGTGAAATGTAGTGCTCCGTGAACACCCCATCCTCTGATATGAACATTAGATGGAGCATTAGCAATTAACTGACGCAATCTTCTTAGTGCGCCAAGGCATGAACGTTGAAGGGTTCTCTGTTGCTTTTCAGCCTTCGGATACCGAGAGACTGATAGAGATGCCAAATCAATATGGCGTTGTAACCCTTCTATTATCTTAAGATGATTTTCATATTCCTCGTAAGATAATACCTTCTTCTTTAATTGACAAAGAGTTTTCCATATGTTGAGACGAATATCATGGATTCCATCATCCGTCAACATCTTTGGAATGTCATACTGGGAATCATCCAAAGGCCAAAACATGACTGGTACTTCACCTTTTGCCAGTTTTTTCCTCATGTTCAGCATTTCCTCTTTATCATTAAATGAAGATTCTTCTACCTGTTTGGACCAGAGTTGGTGTTTCCTTGTTGCTTCATCGGATTCAACAAGATTGGTAGAGGAATCACTATTCATGCTGGAAGATGAATGACCCAGGGAAGGTTCGGAAAATAACCTGAACCCCAGGATATCTTCTGATGGAGAAAGAGTTTCACCTGCCGATAGTAAAGCATCAGACATGACTGGTTTTACGTTTGCAAGTGTCTCGAGATAGGAGGGCTTTCTCGTCACTACATTGCCTTCTGAAGAATTTTCGAGACAATGTGAATCACTACTGCGGAGAGGACTTTCGCAGCGAAGTTCATCACCATGAGGAGGACCATCATGATGGGTTACAGCAAAAGATGAAATCTCTTGCTCCTTGGTCTTCTGACCACACAGAGGGTTCCTGTGGCTCTCATCTGAAGAAGAAACTTCAAGATTGACCGAATTTTCGTGAAGCAAGTCTTCATGAGGAAGTGTCTGTTGAAGACCTTCGGGATTAATGTTCCCGTTATTGGGAACTGAGGGAGTAGAATCTTGAATTCCGACAGATAAATGTCTGAGGGCTTCAAGAACTCCAGCATCAAGCAAGGCCTTGTTGCAGATTGGCCTTTGATCTCCTGACTGTGCTGGGCGGATCTTTTTCTTAGATGCCTTCTTACTCGCTTTAGAAACCACTTGATGACGAAAGTGATTGCTCTGAGCAGGTGTATGTGCCTGATCAGGAAAGATGGTCAGGTTAGGCTGACAATCATCGCTCAAATCAGGTGTATGTGCCTGACTTGGTTGTCCGTATGATATGGGGGAGTATGCCCCATAACCCTCTTGGACTGGAACAGATGTGTGTGTCTGTTCCGGAGTGAATTGTTGATGTGTCACTCCACTGCTAGGGATAGATTTATGTGTCTGTCCCTGAGATGATGCTGAAGCTGTTATGATATCCTGGCAAGCATCCAGAATATGAGCAGGAATTTGCTTCTGCTCTTTCACCATTGACAAAATATGTTTGGTGACTTCAGCCGCCGGAACAAGGATATACGTCCATTCCGGGCTTGGAGTAGGTGTATGTGCCTGCTCCTGTCCTCCTTTTCCTATCAATGAATTCTGACAGTACTCAAGTGTGGAGGCAGAGAGTTTAGTCTGCCTCTTTTTTGTCGTCGGGGCTTTCCGACTGACTTCTCCGTGCGCTACCAAACGAGACTGTTGGTAGGCTTGATTAGTATTAGCAGGTGTATGTGCCTGCTGATTACACTTCGCCAAACGCGGTTGACGAGATCCATCATATGTAGTCAGAGGAGCCTGCTGACTAACTGATGATGTATAAGCAGGTGTATGTTCCTGCCTATGGTACTCCGCCGGAATTGCCTGGCGGGATCGGCTTGATGCTGCCAGACGAGTCTGCTGGACAGCGGGATTAAAACGAACAGGTGTGTATGCCTGCTCATTATTTGCCACCAAGTTAGGTTGGTGGACTTCTCCGGAGATGGCAGGGATGACAACCTGCCTATTGTTAACCGGATTCCGTCTCTGGCGGTTCATCTTGCCTGCTCGGGTTCGAGGAACCTGAGCTGAATGCCTGGAGTCGGTACCCTCATCATGTTGAGGGCGCATTACCGCACGAGTCTGGCGGCGATTGTTGATGGGAGCCCTTGAGAAGGACTCCTGTCTTTTTGAATTAAGGTCCTGCGGGACCTGCTCATTCACTTCCTCGGAGTAAAGGAGTGAATGGAAACTGCGTTCCGGGGATAACGACCCGAAACGGTTAGAGACGGTAGTCAGCACCGCCTGCTTCTTGATTGCTGGTCGCCGTTGTCCGGACGACCAGGTATAATTGTTAACTTGGAGGGCTTGACGAGCGGCCTCCAGAGTTGGGATAGTACCGTTGCGACGGTACTCCTTAACCAGTGCATTAGAAACACAGCGTTGAAGACGCTGAGTTGGTGATGTCATCCTCAGAGCGGATGACGTTCCAGCAGGAGTAGCAGCATTGGTTTTCACAGCAGCAGACCTCACAGTAGAGGTGTTCATAGCAGCAGTATTCACAGGGGTGAATTTAAGGAAAGCCATTTTTTTGCAGAAGATCTTGAGAAAAGAGTGCCTGTTCCATGTAACAGACATAATCAAGATGAATCCGGCTACTTCATCTTTTGGATGATCATATGTCAATGATTGCCTTGTTGGCCCAAGGGGCCTAACAGATAAGAAGAACATCACTTTAACTTGGTTAAGGATTCACGTCGGGTTCACCATTTTTGTTTCGCACAGAATCAGGGGATGACCTCCTGGACGGGAGATTCAAACGTTCCGATCGGTTTCTAACGGGTTTGTTCATAGAACCGGAAACATCCAATGATTCCATATCCGCTTGGACATACTTTCCAAAGGCAGGCGCTCATTAGCTTGTGGACTAATGAGACTTAGGAATTTGCATTGGTCGATAGGATGGGAGGTCGGACTCATCACACCTTTTTTGAGGGGAATTATTGTCTACTCCGGGACTCTCTTTATAGATTTAAGTTATGTTCGTGAATCCTTATTACATTACCAAGTATAAAATGAGATTTCCTTTAGTTTTAACAATCAATGATTAAATATGCAAGAAATTTAGAGAATCTTTTATATGTATTCGAGGTTCTTCATTGATAGAGAATCATCTATATTTGTTTAGAGATTCTTGGTCAATGGTATCCTTCAAAACATTTATATAAAAAGTCTCTTGGTCATTTTATGATGACCAGGCTGGTTTTAAAGCCACTCAGTGGGGCACTTGAAGTTTATTGTCATTCAGAAGGACAGAGATTATCTCAAAGTTGGGATCGAACCCATAAATGGGCTACCTACGTATCCTTTGTTTTGGAAAAGGAATCAGAACCCACGTAGTTCGAGTAATGGGGTATGATGTTTATGATTGATGGCTCAAAGATGAATGTCATAATTACTTTTACACTCTAAGCTCACGTGAGTCATGCTCGGTGTGAGAAACAAGAGGTATTGGTAAAATTTAGACAATTGTGCCATGAAAGATGCAATCATAAGAATTTGTTTGGGGCTTATGTATGGATGACTGCCCAGATAGATGAAGGTTTAGGATTTACTTTTAGGGAGAAAATCCATGAACAGGGTCCACAAAGTTATATGTGCTTCATGGAGATTTGAATACTCTAATCTTGGGGCTTACTCCTAAGAAGGATGCTCAAAATTGGGAATTTGATTGGGGCTTACTCCTGAGGAGGATGCCCAAGATTTATGACTATGACTTATTCCTGAGAAGGAAGCCCAGGTTAGGGGACTTGGGGCTTACTCCTGAAGAGGAAGCCCAAGATTATGACTGAGTCTTATTCCTGAAAAGGAGACCCAGCTTAGAGGACTTTGATTGGGGCTTACTCCTAAGGAGGATGCCCAGATCAAAGGTTTTATAACTGGGGATTATTCCTGAAAAGGATACCCAGGTTAGGGATTAAGGTTTGGTGCTTACTCCTAAGAAGGATGCCCAAGATTGGGAACTTGATTGGGGCTTACTCCTGAGGAGGATGCCCAAGATTGGGAACTTGATTGGGGCTTACTCCTGAGGAGGATGCCCAAGATTGGGAACTTGATTGGGGCTTACTCCTAAGGAGGATGCCCAGATCAAAGGTTTTATAACTGGGGATTATTCCTGAAAAGGAGACCCAAGTTAGGATTCTCTCATCTTAAAGGATGAGGTTGAATGAATGAACTCTCAATCTTTGGTGACATAAAGATGTTTAAATCACTAGGTTTTGAGAGATATTTCACAGAATTCCTTTCAGATAAGGATGTCAAATCAAGAAATCATGGCATAAATGGCTTTGAAGAGTATCTTGAAGACTGAATCTTGAAGAGGAAAGGTGAAATGGTTGAAGAGGGGTAAAAATGGATAAGATGGGCACCCAAAAAGATAGGGGCGCGCAAGTCTTGAAAGGCGCGCAAGTCCTGCGGCGGCGCGCAAGTATTGGTCGCGCAAGTATACTTGCGCGACATGAGGGGTACTTGCGCGATTTTCAACCAGCATTGAAATACTTGAGCGACTCTTTATTAAACCCTTTACCATCCTCTTGAGGTTCTTCCAGAAGAGGGACGCGCAAGTTATATTGAAGGAATTAAGTCGGCGCGCAAGTGTTTGATAAGTTTCAACACATAGGCCTTCCTTCTTCTATTTAGATCTTCCATTCTAGGTAAGAAATTACCTTAGAAGTGTTCTGGAAGCTTTGAGAAGAGACTTGGGCGTCGGGAGCTTCAATCCGAGTTTCTGGAAAAAAATCCTCTCGAATGGGGGGCCCACAGGGTCTATTTATAGGCAAAAGAAGACCCCGGGCGGTTACCAAGCGGTTACCACATATGTCACGCAAGTCCCTTGCACGACCATGAGGAGTCACGCAAGTATTGAGGCGGCGCGGAAGTGTACTTGCGCGACCAAGAGGGAACTTGCGCGACCTATGGACAATGTTCTCCTTTTTTATCCCTTTTTCGATTTTTGATGTTTCTTCAAAGGATTAATCACTTTGAGCTCAGATATTCCCTTTTCCGATCATTATATTCTGTGACGAAAGGAGCGTCAACAATGGGGATTGGTATAGAGTTTTAAAATACATTTGAATCAATAAAGTCTATAGATATACTAGTGGATATCCTAATATATTGAAGAGATATAGCAGAATTATAAAAAGTACACTCCTTGATAATTATATCATCATTAACTTCTTTAATTGAGTATTTTTTTAACAAACATGTTATATGGTGTCATGGATTCATTGTAACAATTCAATTTCCAAATAACTATTATTCCATATTTCACTAACTATTCTGGTACAAAATTCTTATAACCATGTCGGTCATATCTCATATAGAAATAAATCCATGATTCAATGTCAACATCTTATTTAAGAAAAACTCACCCTTGATTTAATAAAAGGTAGTTATTTCATATGATCCATTCATTGAATATAGATAGATAATTTAGGTGTAATAGGATTAAATTGTTGGGAAATAGAATAGAAATCAAATCTATGTATTTGAAATATTATTAATTACCAAAAAATTGTCAATGTTTTTGGGGGAGGACAAATAGAAACATATCCACATTTTGTGAATATGTTTTCAAAAAATAATAAATAATCTATTTGAACCAGAAGTAAATAAATTATTTTTAAATCGTATTATGGATTTAAAAGGAATAAATTAGTCAATCACGTTATATAAAGAAGAGGGTTATTATTTTTGGATCCAACAGATTGATGACCACATTAAAATCGAGGACCATTAAATCATTAATCAACTTATTGAATGTAATAACTCGTAGTTGATTATGCATAAATCATACTACCGGGATCAAAACAAAATTAAATAAATTACATTTATCTTCATGGAATACACTAACACAACCCATTAACTATTAATTAGACAAATTTCCTTCGGGGTGACATAGATGTGAATAATGTTAGGAATCTAGTTTCGGTTTGTGAATGGGATCATGTGTTGAAAAGAGCTATGAAGGGAGTATGAATCCAGAAGAACATACACTATTGGTGGGGGTGATGACTCAACTATATTAATAAATCTATTTAGGATAATAGGAACCATTCCTACTTTTAATAAAAGTGACATCTTAATGTTTTATACTTCTAGAAATTTTGTTTGAATCCCTTACTACTATTTTTGGAATATATCCATGAACATTCTAAAACAGTATATTATTTCTAAAATTTATTCATATATAACACCATACACAATTCATTCATTCACAAATAAAAAAATATATCATTACCATTTAATTCATATTTACATTTCATATTTGAGAAAATCGATATCCAAATTACTACTCTCTCAAATTATACATTCTTAATCATCTTATAATATTTTTATCATATAACTTTTATCTTCAAAATTTTCATAATCTTATATCATTATTAAAATTCTTATCGATTAAAAAAAATACCATACACCCACCATAAAACTAGATAAAATGTCATATATTTTAGATAATTTTGAATCTAATGTTACCTAACTCAATACAATAAGGATCATAATCCTATAAACAATGATTTATATTGTAACACCCCAATAAAAGTGAGACTTAAAAGGATAAATGTTACTACCCATGTCAATAAGGTGTACCTTTTTTTTCAAGAGCCTACAAGATTAGAACAATACAGTTAAGGAATCTTGGCCAGGAGTAGTAATTAGAATGGGTGACCTTTTGGGAAGTTTCCCATGGTGTGTCTGAGTAAGGAAAAAACACACTAAAAGAACATGTGCTGTCCTGTGGGGATAGTCATTGGTCTGATAAGCGACCCAAGTGAGTAATATCCTATGGTGTGCAGGGGAGGAAACCAAGGTATTACATGTGACCCATGGAGACATATGACATGGTTCATGGCCCGGGGAGGTGGGTCATGACAATTGGTATCAGAGGAGTTGGTTCTACCATAGAACATAGAACTCTAATCTTTATTTTCTGTGAAACAATAGTGTTGAGGGTACTAAGTGTGGTTTTCAGTTCAGGGAGTCCAGTTTTGGTGTGGGCGGCTGACGTATCCATACACAAGGGCCATGACTTCTGATTTCCGACTCAGTTCATGAAAACATTGATTATGTGCTTATTATCAAAAGTTATCTTTAAGTCAGCTCAACCAGATCTGCTCACCAGGTATAGTGCTTTGACAGTGTCCCATCTGTTCAGGATTCCTCCACGCAGACAGCCATTTGGAGTTTTGAGAGAGTACCTAATGAAGTCCCACTAAGCAACGAGGTTTTGGCGTAGGGCCCTCTTACTATGTTGGATCCGTTGGATGGTGTACCAGCAGCACTACCACCCATTGGGAAGCAGATGCCACTAGCCACACTGGAGGATGGTTCACGCCGACTAAGCGAATTGCACGAGTTCTAAAAGACAAAGGCCTTTGAGGTTACGAGGCAAGACAGATTCTCAGGCAGTAGAGTATTGGCTGGAGGCAATTTCTAGAGTTCTCCGCCTAGTTGAGACACCCGTAGTTTAGATATTGATCTTAGCTGCTAGTTTTTTCCAAGTGAGTGACCACGAAGATGGCCCACATTGTGATGAGGCCTTGATATATGGACCATTACCCGAGATAGTACATTCAGTAGTGTGTCAGCTATATCACTGCCTGTTGGTCTGCAGTTTCAACTGGTGGTACCAGTAGAGGAAACTTGTAGGCTTAGTGCCTTACATGTGTTTCAGCATCAGATACCCCTCAGGTTGCGAGGAGATCCCCACTCACAGGCGGGTGAGGACTTGCTTGAGGAGGTGGTAGAGAATTCCCTAGAACTTCTATATCTTCGGTAGGACGACGTGTCGGTAGCTGAGTATTCATCGGGGCATACCGATCTTTCCTGGTACTTGATGAATATGGTATAATATGTTCTTAAGGGATCAAACATCTGAGCGAGGTGTGATTAAAGGATATCCGAACCAGCACAATTTCTCAATGCATTCGTACTTATGTTACGATGCTAGAGAGATCCTTTGTGGTTGAATGTTATTTTGCTCAGCTAATACAGCCAGTGAATGTTAGCGGTGGGAATGTAGGAAACTGGTTCAAATCATAGATACTTGATCATGTAAAAATGTTTTTTGAATAGGAAGTGTTAAGGACAGATGAATCTATAAGGATGAATAAGTGTAAGGAGAGCTAGGAAAGCAGCATGAAGTGGTGTGCATTTTGACATGTTACAACCAACCCCTTATGTGGAACAGCCAGGCTTAGGGATCTGGAGGAGAGGGGAAGAGAGTCGATGCATGCAGTCAAGAAGTTTGAACCAATGGCTCTAGAAATGATTCGAGGCATGGTCTATGTCTACTACTAGTTTCCGTATAAATAGACATAGGTACCAATCATTCCTACCTTCCACGAATCTTTTCCCAGACCTAGAGTTTTTGGTTAAATAGATGACTTGAACCTCACATCTGGAGATACCTTTGGGATAAGACTCAATGATCACACTTACGCCGACTATGTGATATGAACCTTGAGTCAAGAGTTTCAGTTGGAACCTCTTGGTGGAAGCATCGAGGCCTTACGATGATAGTTTGGGTATGGACTGGGAACCACAGTTCATTCACAGATTGACTGTATTATGAAAAAAGGTTGTGGTTTATCTACAATGTTGGGATGGGGTTTTCCTTGGTCGGTGAAAAGGAAAATCTAGGAAGGTTAGGATGGACTCATGCATAAGTGGGCGTAGTTGATCACACATTAGTCGGCCAGACACACCTTTGTGCCAGACTTCTCCAGAGTTGCAGCACCACTATCATCCTTAACGAAGAAGGGGAAACCCTTCATGTGGTCAGAGAGATTCCAGAAGATATTTCAAGAGCTGAGGCAGAGGCTAACTGGTGGACCCATATTGAGGGTTCCAGAGGAAGGTGTAGGGTACATAGTCTACTGTGACACATCAGGGGCTGGAATCGGGTATGTCCTGATACAGGAGCGAGTAGTGATCGCGTATGGTTCTCGGCAGGTGAGACAACATTAGAAGAACTATGCTACCCATAACCTGGAGTTAGCAGTAGTGGTCTTCACCTTGATAATGTGGCGACACTATCTTATTGGAAAACGTTTTACAATGTACTCTGATCACAAGAGTTTCAGGTATATCTTCTCTCAGAAGGATATGAACCTGAGACAACGGTGAATGCTTGAGTTCCTCCAGGACTATGACATCAAGATATTCAATACTCAGGGGAAGGGGACCATTTTAGAAGATGCACTTAGTAGAAGATCTGGTATACAGCTTCTAGGAGAGGCGATAGAGCAGCTGGATACTTTACAGATATCCATTGTGAATACAGATGGAACAACCTTCGTTATATCTCTTACAGTCACTCCCCCACTTCTTCAGAGAGTCAGGGAGGCACAACGTGGAGACGATGACAGCGAGACATGACATGCTCAAATATCTACAGGGATGGCACCAGATGGTTTTTCTGGAAGTGGGGAGTGCTTCATCAGCTTCAGAGGACGTACCTTGGTACCAGTAACACTTCAGGAGAATGTGTTGAGGGAGTTACACACTTCCCCTCTAGTGGTACATCCAGGAGTGGCGATGATGTACTTGGACCTTCGATGATAGCTCTGGTGGCTAGGTATGAATAAGGCAGTAGTGGAGTTTGTCTCACGATGCCACACTTGTCAGCATGTGATGGTGGAGCACCAGGTACCTGCATTCTTGGTTCAACCCTAAGAGTTCCCAGAGTTGAAGTGGGATGAGCTATCCATAAACTTCATGATGGGTCTTCCACATATATCCAGGGGTTATGGCTCGACTTGGGCGATCCTCGACCAACTCACCATGTTGGCACACTTCTTACAGATTAAAGAGTAGGGTTCAGTGGAGAGCTTAGGATGCCTCTACGTGCATGAGATTGTGTGGATACATGGAATACCTTCTTCTATTGTCTCTGATCATGACGCATAGTTTACATCCCAACTATGGAAGGTGTTGGAGGGGGATTTAGAGACGCTACTATGTCTAAGCATTTCCTTCCATCCTCAGACAGATGGTCGGACTGAGAAAATCATTCAGAACCTTGAGGACATGCTCTGCGCATGTGTCCTCGACTTCAGTCACAGCTGGGAGGATCAATTAACTTTTGTGGAGTTTGCATAAAACAATATCTATCACTCCGCTATCTAGATGGAACCTTTTGAGGTCTTGAATGATTGAACTTGCAGATCAACACTCTAATAGAAAGACCCAGGGGAGTCAACACTAGTGGTACCAGAGATTTTATGGTCTACCACAGAGAAGGTGAAGATCATCCAAGAGCAGATGAATATTGTACAGAGCAAACAAAAGTCATATGTTAACAGGAGACAGAGACCTCTGAAGTTCGAGGATAGTGACCACTTCTTTCTATGGGTCTCACTTCAACAAGGTCTATGAATTTTTGGCCGAGGCTGCAAGTTATGTCCAAGGTTCAACGGCCATTTTAATACCTCAACAGTGTCGGAGAGGTGACATACTACTTTGATCATCCACCTTAGTTGCATTGGGTTCATGACATCTTCCATGTATCCTAGCTGAGGAGATACGTACACGACCCTTCCCACATCATCGACCATGTTGAGATGGACATTGACGATGGGGAAACATTTATGGTGGTTTCAGTAGATATTGAGGATTGAATAGATCTGGTAATTCATGTATGGTTTATACCTCTGGTGAGCATTCCCTGGCAGCACAGGAACCTCCTGGAGAGCACATGGGGTGCGGGAGGCTCAGATGTGTGCTCAATACCCCCACTTGCTCCCTTAGTTGGGATTTGAGGCTTACGGGGCTGTAGAGACCTAAGGTGGGGAAAATTTAAAGACTTGTAGTTTTTATGTAATTTTTTTAATTAAATCGGATTTTTATGTGTCTGTGAAAACAGGCAGCGCGTGATTCTGAGTCCCGGACTGCCCGGAATGATCCGTAGAAGTTTTTTAAGCTTAAATTAACGCGCGTAAGCAGATTTCTAGATAATGTGGAATACCTACTAAATGGTTACTCTAATCGAAATCTGAGGGCACCGTTGCACTTAGGTTAGAAGGTTTATCCTAGGCGCGATATAAGTTTAGTGGGCGTGGGCCTCTTGTGTGAAATCAAAAATATGGCATAACCGTAAATAAAATAATTTAATAAATTATTTTATTTTTCAAATTCTTATAACTCACAAAGGGTATCTCGGATTAAAAATTAGAGAACACCACTAAACTCGTGAGGGAATTCTTTATTTAAGTAGATACTAACTTTATCCGGCACGGGCCACCAGAATAAGTTAGTTTTTGGCCGCAAAGAAATTAATTAAGTACATTTATTTTATTGTAAAATTTATAACATCTAAACGGTAACTCAGATTGAAAATATGAGAGTACCGTTGTGTTTTTGGGTCCTTTTCCCATTAAGGAGATCTTAACCTCGATGGTATTTGGTCGAGGGTGACTAATAATAATTTTCCGAACATTTTTTTGGGTAAGTTCAGTCAATGTGCGAGCGGCGTTTTGTATCTTTTGAACTGGTTCTCAGAATTGAAACTTGAGGACAATGTTGAACTCACAATGTCGGTATTTCCTTAAGAATACTATCACCTCGACGATAGTTGGTCAAGCTGGAACATTATTTTATCGGTTTTTCGTGGAAATAATAAAATAAAACAAACACATGTTTTATTTTCTTTTATCTGGTATAACCACTACTTAGGGAGGTTTGAAGTGGGGACCACCACACCTTAACCTCCCATGAAAGATTATGGTGGTGGGGACCACCCGAACCATAACCTCCCATGAGAGGTTATGGTGGTGGTGATCACCCGGGTTAAAACCCCCTTGAAACCTCTCATTAATTGGGAGAAACCTCTCAACTCCCTCATAAATGAGGGAGATCCTCTTGACCTCCGTCAGCATAATTGTGCCAATGCACATACAATTAATTTTTCCAACGCGCCGCATCATTTAACAAGTGTTAATTAATGGGATTTCCCATTTTTAAGTTATGTAACTGTGTTGTTCGAATTTAGGAAGTTTCCTAATAAATGATCCGTCATAAATTACAACGATCGTTACCTACCTCCCCCCCCTCTCTTATATATATGAAGCTTGGGAGGAGGATTTTGGATGGAATCATCAAGCGACGAAGCACTGGTAAAGTGCCGCGACACCCAAAAATTGGAGGATAACACTCTCCAATGAATAATGCCCCACCAATGAAGAACGTCGACCTCCTTCTAACTTCATCCTTGGTACTTCTTTCGACATGGGACTTCTGTATCTTTGACTATAAAGAACCGACATATGAGCCCATAATTAGAGGTTTGTGGCGGACGGGATGAACGTCGACAACATCACCTCTTTCCTTCTTGGGCCAACGATATCAAACGAACAAAGGTAGGGGTTGTTTCCTTTAAATTACCATGTTCTTACTTCCTTAAATGAAGAACGTTGATGTTTACCTTTTGCGGGTGGGGTGTTGTGTTCCCTTCATGAAACCTATTGCTAAAACCCTAAATGCGGAGGGTGCCAGCAAAACCAGCATGGACCGACCCCTCCATTGTTCTTTCACTGATGACTCCACGACGTCATGGAAATGAAGCAACGACGATGAAGACGACAAAAAAAGGCCGTGCTTTCGCAACCTCTACGAATCGGGCCGCCCTCTTGGCAAACCGATGCATCCGGCCGAACACAGTCATGCCCCATCCTAGCCTTCTTGTGCGATGTCGTGCCCCGCACCGCCACGCACCGCACCGCGTGCCTGCACGCCCCGTGCACTACTCGACACCGCTGGTGCCCTTCCAGTGGCCCGCCCGGTGCCACTGCGCCCTGCCGGTGGCTGGCCGAACATCCTCGCCCCCTACTGGCAGCTCGCCCGGTGTACCCTTGCCATGTCAGTGGCCTCCCTGATGTGTGGCCCGCCTGCCTGGCCCCTAATGTTCCCTACCTAGTTCCCCAGCGACATGCCTCGTGGCCTGCCGCACCCAGCCCGGTGCACCTGCGACCTTCCTGATGTCCAGTCGGCCTACCTACGCCTTGCGTGGCCTGCCCGCTAGCCTCCCACCTACCGAACTCTTGAGCCACATCCCTCGCAGCGCTGGCTAAACTGGCCCTAGCCTTCAGGCCGAGCCACCAGCGTGGCAGAATCTGGGCCTAACCGCCCTCAGAGTCCACTGTGCATGGCCCAACGGACCGGGCCTAACATAGCAGGCTGACCCGCCCAATGGGCTGGGTCAGACCCTTCGGTCTGTCTGGGTTGACCCAGACCGGGTCGGCTCAAACCAGGTCGGCTCAGACAGGGTTGGGCCAAGTTGGTCCGATCGGGTTGGGCCAGACCCCGGCCCATTGCTGACCCATTGCTTACTTTGGTCATATATTTGACATCAGACATTCGTTTGACGAACCGTCAGTGGCGTAGGTAATCTCGTTGAGAGATGGTCCATTTGAGAATACCCCACTGGAGTTTGGGTTATAGTTGAGAAACTGTCAGGTTGGATCGTACATGAATCCAACCAGGACCGCGGGACGAAAAAGCTAATAACTCACAGACCGGGAATTTGATTGACACACCGTCTATTATGTTGAGACCCATATGAATAGGTGGAACATTGAGATACATCTATGTGGGACTTCACGTCACTTGGATTATTTATTTGTAGATCGTGGAGTGGACCCTCTCGGGGAGGATCGAGCATATTGCAGTGACCTAGTAGCTGGTGGAGACTTGAAAACTATTGATCGGTCGACTCAGAGTGATTCGGATTGCCGAGTGGGGAGCGCTTGGTTGTAGCAGCAGGCCCAGGGCAGAGGAGTTCATGGTTGTAGCCGTAGACCCATGATACTCGATAGAAGGATTACCTATGTAGGCTATGAGGGGGAGAGCTTCGTTGTAACGGCAGACCCATGGTGGGGTGTGCCTCTGTGTGAGCATGGAAGACTCACAATACTCGACAGTTTGAGTACCTCAGTAGTCCAATGTTAGTTGGAAGCACTTGGTTGTCGAGGCATGCCCACTGTACTCGACAGAAGAGTAGTTCTCGAGTAGCTGTGGTTTTGACATCGTGAATAAAAATCCTAGTTGAGCTTTTTCAATGAATTTTTAGTTTTCCTCATGATATATACGGGTTACTAGATAACTTAGGTATATGTATGGGAATATAGCTAATTAATGGTAATCTGTTGATTTCATACTTTTTGGATTATCCATGTTGGATTTTGTGACACATGGAGGGTCTCGGAATCCCTACTGAGTATCGTTATATGCACCCCTACACTAGCTATGTCTGCACCTTGTTGTGTTGGATGCAGATGATAGACAAGGCTGACGGAGGCCGAGAGCAACAGGTCTAGACAATACCCGAAGGTGGACTTTACGACGAGTCGGTACACAGAGGATTCTGAGGGACTTGGCGTGTTAACGTTGCCATCTATACCTACCCTTCAAGTAGGAACCCCAGAGGATGATCTAGGAGCTGCTATTTACCTTTTAGTTGTTTGTCACATTTTCAGTTGTTCTAGTACTTTACAGTTGGGTTTGTATTTGCAGACCCTTTTTAATTTCCAGCACACTCTTTTCATACAGTTTTTTACATATTGTTTTTCTTCTAGTTCTCTACTCTAGTGTGTTTGATTTTAAGTTATAAAGGAAATTTCTTCCCAGTTTAGGGATATATGCCTTTGGTGCTAGTCGCCAGCCCCTGGCCTATGGAAGTCACGATACAGGCCCCAGGGGACGTGTCATGACATCTATCACCAAAATAAAAGGAAACAATCTATCATGAAATCCACCATTATTTTTTATTTACAATTGACTATTTATTTTCTTTTTCAAATTATTAATATAGTTTAATCAAAATGTAACAATGTGTTAAATTCTATATTTGACATTCCATTTTGAAAATTATTATCCATTTATAACAACATTACATGTCATCAGTCGATCAACGAGAGTATCCATTTTATAATTTTCTAATTATTTGATCATTAAAAATAATACAATAATATTTCTCAAATATATATACTCCATGATTTCGATAAATAAATAATTAAAAAAACATATTTTAGTAAATATAATATTTGGTTAATTCTGATACTGTGTAAATACAACATTTATCAATGGTTTTCACAGATTTATGCTACGATAGGTATCATTACAAAAGAATACATAATTGTTATTTAAAACATTAATTTATACCCATGATATGGATTATTTCAATGCTTTTAGGTAATCTCTGCGAATCATTTCATGTTTCCTTATTACTGGTGTTTTTTTAATATTTTGAGGTATTTTATTGTTTTTAATGATTTTTTATAAATTACATTTAGTAGTGATATTATTTTATTCTCAATACATTAATATATTTTTAGTATCCATTATTAATACAACAAATAAATAATGAAAAAATTAATTTTCTTAATAAAGGATAAATATATATATTTATAGTGAAAAAACAGTGGAAAAATTAATTTTTTTTAAAAAAATTACATTTTATTGGTTGGTGACATAGTTGAGCTAAGCATATTTTCTCATAATCCATTCATCCCAACACATGGCCTCTGAATATTTAACTATATAATAAAGTTTCTTTTAATTTTTACCAATAACGAATTTCTCATAATTAAATGAATTTACCACTTGCATATTATTTTTGTTAGATAATTATAGTGACATGATTGATAAAATACTTATATAAAATGCAGTTTTAAGGTATTTGTGTTGTTTGTGGCATATAATCAACATTAAATAATATATATACATAAAATTAATCCAAATAATAACATTTAAAACATATATTTACATATATAAATATATAAAAAAACATTAATTTGATATATGATAATTAAATATAACCACACACACACACAGAGACACAATAGATATAAATTTGTCTAAATATATATAAATTTAAATAAATTTACTAAAATTTATATAAAAATATATAATTATATATTGTTATCTATAATATCCCTATATATGTATAACCAAATAATATATATAATCGGTATAAATATATACATAAATAACTATATATATGGTAAGGACCTGACCTTGATCATTACTTATTCATGTCTTATTGAGTAGAATTATTTTCCATCATTTTAAATGATCATTCAGTTTTAGATATTTATAGAATGTGGAAAAACCTGTTACATAAATATCTAAGATTATGAATAGTATACACTTCTATTTAGTTTCAATTTTTATCTACAAATATTTTTTCTATAGTGAATCATTATATAGTATGATGAACAATTATAATGACTTTGAACATTATTTTTTCAAGATACCAATTTCTAAAACCTATTATTTTTTTATAAAAAAAAATTATGATAAAAAAAATATATGTATGGTGTGCGATGAGAAAAAGAAATAAACATGTAAGTACATTTTACATCCATGAGATCATATAAATTTTTTTCTATTAAACAATGAAGTTAATTAAATCAGTTTCAATTCCAAATTATTTTTCATAATGGAATTTATAAGAATGTGTTATGGAAAAATAATAACCATGAGGTTTTCTTAGAAAATATAAAAAACGTTGAAAATATTTTCATTAAAAATACATTTTCACAAAAATGGAAATAAATATTTCTTAAAAAATGATATTTACCATACAATTTAAAATAAACCATTTAAATGAAAACTCATAAAAACATAGAAATTTCATGTAGGTTACATGAGAAATCGCCTTTATATAACCATTGTAGAAACCTTATAGAACCATTACAAATTAAAATTATTATACTTTTGACTTCCAATATAATTCACCATTGCATTGGAGGTCTATGATGGGACACACCCATCTTATGATGAGCTATAATGGGGATAAAACTATAATATCATGAGATATAATGCAGCTCAGTCCATCATATCATGAGATATAATGGGGTAAAACACATCATATCATGAGCTACAATGGGTCTAAACTCATATTAATATCTATATTTGGATCATTTATATCATATTCTGTTTCCAAGGACCATATCATAAAAAAATAATTTTAATCTTGAACTTTTTTATTATAAATCCCATGAAAACATGTTGTAACCCTTATAAAAAACACATCTGATATCAAAAAAAAAACATTCCATTTAAGAAATCCCATTTTCAAACCATAAATCACACAAAAAAGGGAATAAGGGGGTTTTTTTTAAAGGAAACAAGAAATAATTAAAAGATATCAAATATCATTCGACATTTATGATGGTGAAAAATGACAAAATCACAGTATATGATAATGATAACATTAATTTTTGACTTTTATAAAAAAAGTCACAACATTAACCTAAAATATTCCTTTTAAAAAACATAAATAAATTAAAAATAGACATAAAATACCCTTCAAAACTCTTTTATTTCCATCTAAATATATTTATATGAATATTATTTCCCAATTTGGACATGGAATAATACGATTTGGATGGAAATATTTAAAATATAATTTATAAAATAAATTCCCATACCATGTTCCCATCATATCATGTGTGCTCTATATATTCATGAATAGTAAATTTTTGTTACTTATTTACATACTTGATAAAAAAATTTCAGATTTTTTATTCTATTTATTTCAATTATTTACATGTCATATATAATTATATAATCAATTAATTTGATAAACTATGTTTTGATGATATTTGTATCACTTATCCAGAATGACGTTTTTATGTTTAATATTGTCAAAGAGGATATTATTACATCATCTCCATAAAAAATGGTCACCTAATCATAATCTTAATTTATCAATTATAATTTTAATACCACCCATGAATTATTGTTATAAAAAAATAACTATGTTACATTCATGGTGTCAGTATGCTCTAAATATGAATAACAAAAATTTCCATTTTTTAATGATCATTATTGAATTAAGGAATGTATTTTTTTACCTCTCTATAATGATCATAAAATACAAAATTAAGTATTTATTAATATACTAATATATATATATATATAATCCATTTGATGTGGAGATTAGAAACATATCACATCACTTTGTAGTTGTGGTAGTGCACATGGAAGAAAAAAGGATGTTATAAAATTTTATTTAATGAAAATTTAATAAAATATATAACACATTGAGGCTTTAAGATATATTTATTCATAATAAAATTAATCTCAAGGAAATATTGTAGTACACATAACCCCATGTCTAAATGAACTATAATATACTATAAAATTATCACATATCCCTAAATAGAAGGACATTAATAATGATAACTAAAATATAAAAAGCATATGGTTTAATCCTAAAAAAATTAATTATATTCTTATAAATTAATTAGAAATTAAAATATAAATCATTTTAAATAAAAAGAAATATTTTTCCTAAAAAACGTACATTTTTTAAAAAGTGTTTTCATTGTGTTTTGAAAAAACAGAATGACCATAAATTTTTACAAAATTAAAATGATTGCCTCATTTTTTTTATTTCTAAAATCATCCTTCCAAATTTATATTATATTGTTTTTTATAGTTTTATGAAATGATTAATTTTTTTTATAAATATTGAAAAATTCTAATTTGAATTTGACACTTTTTTTCTTTTATATATTAGAGAAAAATATTTCTCAAAACAGATTAATTCCAAAATTAGATTATATATAATATTATAAATCTATTTTTTAACAGTAAAAAATTTCATTTTGATTTTTTTATAATAACAATCTAAAATTAAGAAAACATTTCCATTAAATCTGTTATTCAATGTGCATGTGGGTTTAATATTAAATGGAATTATAAATATTTTGTTATTTTAATTAATAAAAATTGATTGCATATTTTTAATACCAATTATTAAAATTAGGTAATATGGTCATGTTAATATTTGTTAATTTTCAATTAAAAAGCAATTGAAAATTAATTATCATCGTTATGGACAAAAGAGGTTTACCAGGGGATTAATATATATATTCATAAGGATACAAATGACCAATATGATTTTTTAAATTTTATTTCAAATCTATTTTTTACCTTATATCAGTTAAAATTTATTAATTGATCATTTTATATCTATTTGGCTTGTGGAAACGTAGTTATAATTTATCATTTTAAAAAAATTCAAGTGTTTCATCTCCCAAACTAATTAAATTACTCCCCTTCTCCTGTCATATAAACACATCATTAACTATTTTTAAAAATAAAAAAACTCAAACATATCTATCATATATCCCTACCAAAAACCAATATTATCTTTTATGGTGATAAAACCATTTTAGAGAGAATTTATGAATAAAAATAATGACATTCTATTAAAAAGAGGGAATGTCCTCAACCAAGCATTTTGTTTTTTTCCTAATTTTTTTAACTATTTAAAACATCATTATAGTTTTATAAAAAAATAAAACTCGTACATTCATTATACATATATTTTATAATGTAGGTTTAATATACTAAATCCATACCCTCTTTAGTATAATGGGAAATTAAATAGTTGATCACGTGTATGGTGAAATACCACCACACAAACCGATATAATTCATTTTCCTTCACCACCTATAAAGGATAGATAAATTTTATTATCTAAGTAATATATATGATATTTATGAAATAATAATGATTCTGAAAAAGTGAATTATTTTATTTCATTCTTTAGTTCTATCACATAAAAAATGAAAACAACATTTGTTCCAATGTAAGACTAACCATCTCAATAAACAATGTAACTCAATTTTCTCATTATAATATTTATTGACAATTATAAATTCATATATAATGAATGAAAATGACATCTATATATTTATTAAAATTAAGGGTTTTATGTTACCATAATAAATTTATCATTTTGAAAACTACCAAACAAAAATATACATGAAAAATGAATTAGTTTTTACCTCTAACTGTCATTTTCATAATGATTTGTTAGTTAATGTTTGATAAAATAATATGAGTAAATCCTATGATGTCCTATATCCATGAGTTTTATTAATTAAAGTATTTGTAATATATTTTAATATATTATTTAAGAGTTTTATTGACATATAAATGTAGTCGAACATAATGTAAGGGTTTCTCTACTCACTTTTACATCCTCGAGTCATATATCATATTCACCGCATATTTCATTTGAATAGAGTATTTAAATTATTTTTAATATGTCAAATAATTAATTACTTTATCTAAATGGTATTTAATGTTTAGTTTGTTGTAATTTTTTACATGGAATTATGTTTCAAATGTTACCAATTCAGTATGTGTTTATTTATTAATATCATCATTATACAGAGGTTGCTCAGGAAGAAGTATCCACCAGGGTAACTATTTGATCTTTATATCTACAATTGAATATTTCTTTTTTATCTTCAACAATTTCATGAAATTAACAATTAATATTTCCATTATCCAATATTTGTTACATACAATGAGAGAGAAAATAGTTTTAATAAAATCCATATTTACTTATATTTTCAGTGGAAAATGAAACTTTCTTCCACCTCCTTGTTTTAAAAAAACGTTTTCATAAATGTGTATTACAAGTATCCTATAAATTTTAAATGTAATTTATAAAACTTATTTCATTTATACCAAATTGGTATATTTGGAAACATCCTATAATTTTACAAATGAATTGAAATTTTACATTTTTCTAAATATATGAAAGGAATAATTTTTTAAAAAATTAATTAGAATGAATTGAATTTACAACAGCCATAACCTCTCATTTATTCGAAGCTTCCAATATATGTATCGATGATTTGTTTCAATGAAAATAATTTTTATAATATTCTAAAAAATTTACTTTTTTAAAATTACATTAAATGTAAAAGAAAAATTTCCCTTAAGTATGTTTTTATAGAATTTATTTGGAATTTATACTAATTAATGAAAATACAACTATTACATATACTGCAATGATGATTTATTTTAATAATTCCTTATTTATTATTTCTGTATACTTTTTATGAATATTTTTCATGATATATACTATTTTTATTCCATTTAAAATATTACTCTTTATGGTTCATGAGTATGTTTATTGATCGATCAAATTATTCACATTTCATATGAAAATTATTAAATAAAAATGATTAACTGGATTTTATTTCTCCCATTTATAATTATGAATTTATTAGTCATAGTAATTATTTTGAAGTTACCAATATAGTACATTCATTAATTTTTATATCTCATGAGAAAAATTAGTTATGAAATTTGGTAAATGCCTTTCCCATTTCAATAAGATGTCTTCGAGTAAGGCTTTGACGGAATATTTATGATGAACATAGTCGTTAATTCCCCATTATGAGATTATGTATTAAAAACCATATGATTATTATATTAGATTTATATCGATATATAATATTAAATCTTATGTAATTAGTTATATAAAATTATTTTATGAACATTTATTCTTATCATATTATTATTCATGAACTAGTTTTTTGATTTGATGGTAGGTTTTATTAGTTATTAAAATTTTATACAGAATATTCATTATTTCTTCATGATCAATTTTGATATAAACATACCCATATTGAGCATCTCAGCTCGCAAAATTATTATGTTTATATTCAAAAATATTCTTTTGAATGTGTTGATATTGATAAGAAGGGATAATAAGATTGAGATAGTTGTTTTCTCAATGATAATAATAGGTTTAATTTATATTTTCCAATGTAATGTGAGTTATATATATGTATCAAATTTTACATAACTTATAAAATATTTTACCTTTTGGGATGTGAATACTTATATCTAGAACCAATGTAGTAATCTAACAAAAAAATATAGTATGCTAGAGTAGGAATTATATATTGTATCAAAGCAAGCATGGTATAAACGTCGCAGATTATACTAAGTAAAATATATATTAAGAAATACATCCACATGACTAACTTTGAGGATAAAATAATGTACAATATGACAACTAAAAGTGTAGTGAAGTGGGAAATTATTTTCTTTTCCTAGAAATGCATGAATATCTATATAATATAAGTCTATGTTGGTCTTTCATAGTCTTACTTAAGGTCAATAACTCAAAAAAGGTATATTGTGCATTTATTGGATGACTACGTAGATAACAATAACCATAAATTTTGACTTCTAGATTTATACTCAAGTGATCCAATTTCAGGTTTATTAATTTATTAATTAAATACAATTATGAATGATTTAAAAATATATTTATGACTATAGAATATTTTCAAAGATACCATGATTATGATAATGAGATTACCTATGAATGTAATCATTCAATTAATTCTATGTATATTTGAAATTATAATTTATGATTCCAAATTTTATAATATAATCGAGTGTATATAATTGAATTAAATTGGAATCGAGTTGAAGGAACTAAAACTGTATCAATGTGCTTAATAAATATTGGTATTTATTTCATAGGAATGTCGAATGAAGATGGAGATAGTGTTGAAGATTGAGATGAACAAATTAAAACTATATTTCTGTTGATGACTTATTTTATGATCGATAACCATTATTATATGTAACATAAATCAAATCAAATATGTAGTGTTACAATGATGGACAAAAATATGTATTAGTAACATCCATTATTCAATGGCACTATGAATTAATTTGAATTTGAGTAAAGGATAATTTCCTTAGAGAATATATTTCACATTTTATGATATAGTGATTAATAAAATGGTTTATTTGAAATTTATAATCTCTCATAGGATGTCGATCAATGATGGTAATTGATTATAACACTAAGGATGAATAATTAATATATATAATGGAGTTCAAGGATTTTAAGGTACTTATCATGGAAGAATGGTTTCCGTAATATAAATGATCATATATGGGGAAAAACATCCTGAGTTTTAGGAAAATATTATTTGGAAATATTAATAATTATGAATCCAAATTTACATGTTTATCAAGTAATGATGAAAAATATAATGGTAATACATAGAGTAGGATTGGAAATTTCATTTATGGTATAAATACAATTCATCAATGGGAACTAGTATCCCAATTCTTCTCATAATATGAGGATAAATTATAATTATTTACAATGAAAAGTAAATAATTCAACATGTATTGTGAATTCAATGAAAATTACCATTAGATTAAGTTGGATGGTCAATCTAGGAGAGAAAGTATAGAAATGTCGATGAAGTGGAGGGAGAAACATAAATATTATAATAAATGTGCAATGAAAAACAATAGAACATTCTTATTGGGAATGATATTTTACTACATGTGTGGGAATAAAGAAGATCATTTTAATGATTTTGAGGGAAAATTTAATATTTAATTATGTGGTACACTATGAAAATTATTGTCCCATATGTTAATGGAATTTTCAAAAAAACGGCCTTGAGGGAAATATAATGCTTATACCAGCACAACATCTGAGGATGAATTTTTTAATGATGTGGTGGAACATAACATAATCATATAATATATTTATATAATTATTTATTTCATTCATTATCATAGAAAAAAAAATCTTTTACATGTTTTCCATGAAAATTAGATATTTCCCTTTCACCACATGATGGGGGTTTTTATTCAGGAAACCCAATGTATATATTTCTATGACTATAATTTCTTATTAATTTCCAATGAAGAAAAATAATCATTCCATATTAAAGGACAACAATATAAAACCTCCGGATTTTTTATACACTTCATAGTACAAAATATATTTCAGAATATTATATATATATATAAGAGAATGAAATTATGATTCATGATGAATATTTAAAATTACTTTTCTTTAAAGGGAATACATTATCATTTATGTCTGGTCTATATCAACCCTCAATTTATATTTTTAATAAGATATTTATGGAAGAATATAAGACAAAATCTATGGATGGAAAGCACAATACTCAAATAAATGTTACACCTATTATAAAAGAGTACATTGGTGAATTTACTAAGTAATTAGATTGACTTGGATGAGATAATGATTTAGATTTTTTAATTTAGTTAATCACAAATTTACTACTAGTATCAATGAAACCCTAAAAAATGGCCACTGTGGAATTAGTAGATTTTACGAAATAATTATGGGAGTTGTGTGATAGATGATTTATACAACATATTTATTAAAATTGGGGAGCCCCTATTATTTTCATTAACAAGAAATATCTCTATATGGGGTTTTTCATTTATTATAGTGAATACAATTCTATTACAATAATTTAAAAGTATCCTCAACCACACATTAATGAATTATTCAATGAAATTTGCAATGATCAATATTTTTCAATGATTTACCTTAACTATAGGTATAATAAATTATGATTAATGAACGAATATATTATGAAAAAATATTATATTTCATGGTATATACATTATGATTTTATATTAATGCAATTTGGAATAAATATTTCTCCCTATATAATAATGGATATTATTATTATAGTATTGAAGGAATATCATGAAATTTTTTTTCTATTATGAATTGAGGATATAATGGTTTAATCTATGAAAAATGAGGGTTATGAAAATTTATTATGGATCATTATTAGAAAAAATCCAATTAAAAAGTTATATAATATATTTATCAGGTGTGAATTAGTGATTTATAATGTTACTTTTCCTAGACATATTGCATCAACAGATATAATCTTAGTTGATATAATAATGAAAAATTTATTCCAATAATGGTATTCATTATCAACCATAACCTCAGGACATTATTTCTTCATATTTATAGGTAACAATGATAATTGTTTATAATTATTTGTTTTATTGGTAAAATAATTAACTAGAATTACATATATATATTTGTTTAGTTTATATAGAAAATAAATGTTTTATTTTTTCGTGAATTGAAGATGACATTGTTGAAAGAATATATATTTAATCAAAAATCAAAAATTTATGGATTTGTGATATATAGAGATGGATCAGAGGAGGTACATGGTCATTTATTCATATATAATGATAATGTTATAACGAATTTATCATAGAAGTTAATGATTCATGAAAAAAATATCCAAACCATGATCTAGATTTTAGTACATTATTTTTTTCTTCAGATTTATGGAAATATTATGTCTTTGATAAAATATATGAGATTTACCAAAATAAAAATATTATTTAATACATATTTAAATATAAATAGGTTAACATGAGGAAAATATGATTGATTTTTATACTCAATTCTTATAATATATAAATACAGCACCAACATGGTAAAGAAAATATTGCGGTTGATTAATTTATTTGGAAATATCATAGAGTGGTTTCCAAAATGATGATCTATAAGGATCCCATGTTCATTTTTATAATAATGATGGATATATAAATTATTACTAAATATTAAGAATCATTCCATTTTCAAATGATTATAAAACCATCATTATATTAATTGATAAAATGTTCTAAATTTTATGATGATAATTTTCAGAAATAAATAAATCCATGAATGATGGAAAATTTATATATTCTTATATGAATACAATGTTTTGAAATTAGGAAATAGATTATGTGTTCCAAATGTATCATATGTGAAAATTAAATTTTTAGATGTTTCTAATAGCTCCAATTTTGGTGTACACGCTGATAACACCGATATGAATTGATATATAAATGAGGATTTTGGTGGTACAATATGAACCGCGTAGAGACAGATCATGTGCCTAGATGCTCAGTTATTCAATTTTAAAATATATATAGGGAAAATTATAAAGGATTGATACAATTTATTATTATTACTCTATAGAAATGGGATTAGATTAATATGAAAAAAAATTAATTGGATAATCAAACACTCTTATAAAGATTCATGCAGTATGGGTTATTGTTGATTACCTCATCAAATATACACATTATCTAATTATACGAGAAGATTTATCTCTTGATCACCATAATTATTATTTGGATTAATTAATATTTATAATTAATGGTTATACTATTTCTATTTTGTATGATTCTGATCAATAGTTTAAATCAAAATAATGGGATAGTATTCAAAAGTAACATGATACCGAAGTTTGTTTGGGCACTGCTTATCTCACTCAAATAGATTGACATTAAATATGTGACTTTAAAACATTTGAAGTCATTTGGAAGTTCTTATCTCATTAAATTAAAGGTATGTGGGATAATTATTTACCTTTGTCAGTGTATACCTATTTTATTAGATTACATTCATATATAAACGTCTTACCGTATGATGATTTATTTGAAAAAAAATCTATTGCATTCCATATTTTTTCAATGAAGTTGGTGATATGAACCATGTAGATAAAAAATTATAGCGGATAAAATAAAATATGCTTGTATTATTCAAAAAGATATCGATGTATATCAATTTCATAAAATAATGAAATGCTAATAACAGAAAGAAATGAGTTTAATTTGAAATATTAGATCATGTTTTCATGAATGAATATCTATTGAACGGTGAAATAAGGGTCAATAACAATGGTTAATGGGCACCTAATTATATCATACATTTTTATGTCCAAAATTGAATTTTAGTTTTGGATTACTATTGTGAAATTCCACTATTCCACTCTAATGCACACAATGTGTTCTATATTATTTTTAAGAATGTACATTTCAGAACTAGTACATCTGATAACATCAAAAATGATAGAGTAATATATTAATTTATTGTAATGTAATGAACCTGTCAAAATTATGAAAACTAGAGAATATGTGTTGATGAATCATACGGCATTCTTGCTAATGGTAGTCTGGTGATATCATACGATTGAAGAGGAAATGTGGCAACCTGAAGAAATTATGATTAAAAAATAACAAAATATGTTAATGATGGAAAATAATGAAACTTTTTAGGATTATATAGTTATAATGAGGTTTAACTTTAACACGAAAAAATTTTATGAAATATTTCTTTTAAATAATTTTAATATCCTTAATAGATTATGGAACACAAAACCCCAAGAAAAAATGATACATCATTCAATATACCATTATAACAAAGCTATTTAGATTAGGTAGTATGAATAATTCAAAAAATTAGGATAATTATATGGTATTAAAACATATAAAATAATATAATTGGTTATCAATTATGTTGAAATTAATTTGAGAATACATTTAATGAAAATGTAATGTTTTTCTGGAATTTTTATTTTTTAAAAAGATGTTTAATCACATTTTGTGCACTAATTTTAAAATTAATTTCTAATACTTTTATAAAAATTAATTTTAATAAATTAACATAAATACTTATATAATCATGTCTAATGTTTCATCAATTGATGTTTTTTATAATTTTATCAAATGATTAATTTTCTGAAGAATAATGAATACTTATATTTATTGTAAACAACTTTTTAATATAAAGATTTTATAAGGTTTCATTTTTTTATAATTTTTTAATTTTTAATTTTTTTCTTTTTTATTATTGATAATTAAATTTGTTCATTTTTAATTAATTTTTAGCGTAACATGATAAAAAATCTATTATAGTTAAAAAAAATCCCTAGAAAAGTGTTTCTTCATCCCTCTTACGAGATTATTTTTAAATTCAATTCTATAGGATATGTTATTTGAATTGAAAAAAAAGGAATCATAATTAAGATTCAGAGTAAAAAATATTATTTAATATTCTCAAAAAAAAAAATTATAATGAATAATAAAAATATTAAATATAATAACCATATTTAATGTTAAAATGACTTTACCATGGGGTGCAGGAGGAGGTTGAATGAAAATTATAATCCTGAAAATGTACTATATCAGTTTATAATTTATATATTCTACACATATTTAGAACATATCATATATATGATTCTATAATGTTCTATTGGAAACCATTTCATCTGTGAAAATGTATGCATAAATTGTTCTTTAAAAAATTCCATGTTTTCCCTCTATCCTTCTTATAAAATGACTCGTAATCTCATCACTTATACCAAATAAAATAAACATTTGGTTTTTGGAGAAATATTCACATATCACTTAAATAAATTCATCATCATAATCCCCTATCAAATTTTTTATTATAAAATCATTTTATAATGACTTCATCATTAAAAATGAAGATGTTGTTCAAAAAAGATATATAATTCCTAACTATGGATTTTCATTTTATGTATTATTATAAAAACATAAAATAATATACAATAATTATAATATTAAAAAACTATAATATTATTCACAACTGGATGTATTTAATTTATTTTCATAACATTAATTCATCCCCTCTCCCATCAAATGTGTATCTTAACCATCGATCATGTTTATGGTGGACTACTACTTGATGATCTTATACAATTCATTTTTCATGACCACCTATCCGAGATGGATATAATGATGAATTTAATCATTATTTATAACATAAATTATATAATTATTATTTTAAAAAGGTTAATTTAATTTTTTTTCTTTCTTTCGATCCATCTATTAAAATGAAAGATGCATTAATGCGTACATACGGCCAACCGTGTCTATGATCAGTGTGACTTATTTGTAAAAAGTTATATTGTATATAATTTTATAAATAATTATATAATGAAAATATATTATATTTATATCATTAATAAAATTATTGATATAATGGAATTTTGATCAATGTACAACTACTGAAACTACCAAACAAAAACATAAATTAAATATGTATCTATTATGAACTGAAAAAGTGATTTGAACAATTTTTTAATAAATAGGTGATAAAAATATAAGAAATTCATATATGGTGTGATATATATTATTTCAGTTATAAAATATATTTACAATATATATACATATTTATTCATTAAACAGATGTTTTTGACACATTGAATGAAACCAATACATGTCATCATGTTTTTCATCTCAATTTAAAATTCATGATACATATTATTTAATGTACACTTATATTTTTGTCGTGTATAATCTATATCTTTGATATCTTATATAAGAAATATATTTATATTCATTATATTTAATACTTAACTTTATGTTATTTCATTCATGGGGGTTGAGATTCAAAAATTACAAAATCAATAAGGGTTTATTTCACAATGTCAATATTATTTTATAATATTTATATTTATGTATCAAATTATGGTATTATATGATATTTCAATCATACAATCATTATATTTTATTAACCCATTTTAATTTGGGAATTTTTAATGTAATAGTATAATTTTAAACTCTTTGGAAATATAAATGACATAGAATATGATTTAATGAAAATAAAACATTATTTATCATTGTAGTCAAAAATTCTATTTCTTTTATATCCATAAATTCTAAAAAGGATTTATAATTTGATTTTTAATTTTATATTATGATTTTTTAAATTCATTACTACCATTCCTTTAATTATTTTAAAATTTTTAAAATAGAATTTTTATATATTTTTCTCAATGATGTACTTTTTGAATTTCCACTGAAAATTTTAAATGAATCATTGTTTTCAACATACTCAGAATTAAAGAAATATAAAACAATAATTTCCACTTATTAATTTGAGGAAAAATTTAAAATTTTATAAAAGTTTTTAAATGATATTTTTCCCTATAATGTAGATTTTGTTTATTTTAAAAATTGATTAATATTTTTACGACCCGTCCCCCAGGGCCTGAGTCGTAACTACCCTAAGCCCTCCTTCCATAGGCCAGGGGATGGCGACTAGCACCAAAGGTGTAAATCCCTATAACTGGGAAGTCATTGCCTTTATAAAACATAAATTCACACATCTAGAGAACAAGCAGAATTATACACTAAGTAAAGTAGTAAAAAAAGTGTGCTGAAAATACAAAAGGGGCCAGAAATACAAGCCCAACAGAATGGTACATCTAAAACTGAATGTATAGAACAAATAAAAGGACAATAGCTGAAAGGTGATAAGAAGCTCCTGGATATTCCACCATAGATCCCACCTGATGGGTAGGTATAGATATCCTCCTCAGCACACTGCGACCGTCCGTCCATCCGTCCATCTCCTCTGGGTACCGTCTCGTCGTGAGAGCCACCTCCATGTACCGTTCAGTCCTCGTACATTCCACCACGGTCAGCGTTGTCCGTCGTCTGCATCCAACACAACAAGGTTCGGGCATATCATGTGCAGGGGTGAGTATAACGATACTTAGTAGGGACTCCGAGACCCTCAAGGTCTCACAAAATCCCACAAGGACAAACCACAAAGAAATATCTCAACATATAACCTTTACATAGGTATATGTCCATACATATACCTAAGTTATCAAGTAACCCATCTCAATCATGATGTAAAACACAAAGTTCATTGACTCATATCAAACAAGGGTTTTTATTAATGATATAGAAACCAAAACTACTAAAGAGCTCCTCCTATGACGAGTATAGTGATCCTCTCACGACTCCGAGGTGTTTCTCAGTAAGCGTAGACTACTGAGGTACTCCTCCTGCCGAGTATTGCGGGTCTGCCAACCCAACACAGTAGTGCCCCCCGCCATGGGTCTGCCACCCCAACATAGTAGTGCTCCCCCTACTTGCCTACAGAGGTACTTCTCATGTCGAGTACCACGGGTCTGCCACCCAAACACTACAGTGCTCCCCGCTGTGGGTATGCCACCCAAACACAGTAGTGCTCCCCACTAGGCTAGTCAAGTCACTCCGACTCGAATCGGACAAGCAGTCATCAAGTCTCATCCAGCTATAAGGTCTCTGTACTCCGTACGCCCGTCTCCGAGAGGTTCCGCTCCACGAGCTACTGGTCAATACTCCAAGTATCACAATGTCCCATGAAGAAGTATCTCAAATGACTGCCTCGTCAAAGGGGTTTCAACGCAACAGAAGGCGCTTCTAGCGGACGCCCAGTTAGTGAGTTATTATCCTCTAAGTCTCGGGGTCCGGTTGGTTTTATCTATGAACCAACCCGACCATATCTCAACTGTAACCCGAACTCTCATAGGTTATATCCAAAGGAATCGTTTCTCAACGATATTACCAACACCGCTGACGGTTCGTCAAACAGACGTCCGGTCTGAGAGTTATTAGCATTTCCGTTCTAGAGGCCCGATTGGATTTCGGGAAAAATCCAACTAGTACATACCCCAACTGAATCCAAACCTCAAGTGAGTTATTCCCAAAGAATAGTTAAAAAATTTTAAATCTAACATAGTCGACAGAACGTCAATCGGACGTCCGGTCCTCAGGTTATAAGCGTTTCCACTCCGAGGGCCCGGTTGGTTTTGGGTTAGAACAAACCCAGCCATACATAATGTTCGCAGAAACCTTAAGTATAATATACCTAAATGATCGTCTCTATTTAAGGAATCCTACGCAACTGACGGCACGTCGATTGGAGGTCCAAAACTCAAGTTATAGGTGAAAGACCAAAAAACTGTCCGAAGTGGGGGTCTGGGCCCGGTTTGACCCGGCCCCACCCCCCGGGGTCGGCCCAACTGGGTCGACCCGACCCGGGAATGGGTCCGGCCTGGTAGGGCGTGGCCTAGCCTGGCTAGGCTCGGCCCTGCCCGGTGGGGCGCAGCCCGGCCCTGCCGGGGGGTACGCTGGCTCGGCCAGCGAGCTGCGCTAAGGGTGCGATCCCCCCTGTCCAGCGGACACGGCGCCAGGCTAGCAGAACGGTTTTTCCTGGATCCCACACCACTGTGGGATCCCCCCCTCCCCTTGCCGCCGCAGCTTCAGACATGGTGGGATTTTTCCGGGGGCGTGCCGGGGCGCCGCCGCCTCCAGGCGGCGGGCCTGTGCCGACCGCCACCTCCAGCCATCGGCGCTGTCGTGCTGGTGAACCACCCCACTGAGGGCTTGCACTAGCCACCGAAGTCATTCTGGTGGTTTTTTCTCGATTCTGACTGCACCTACAGTCTTTTCGGAACCCGTACATCACTGCAAAGGCCTCCAATCCCCATTGCGGTCCGACTTCATCATCGCTAAATATTCTTGCGCATCATGAACAAACTAGCAGTGTGTCTGGACTTGTCTATTAATTCGTACGCACCACGTTAGTGGTTCAAAAATTACTCATCAAATAAATGCCATGTTCGAGAGTATAGAACATAAATACTAAAAAAATACAATTCCACTACCTTGTAAAATGGTGATAAATGGTGGCGAGTCGCAGAAGACATGGGTCACGGAAGGCGGCATCGTTCCGTCAATGTCGGGAAGGAAGGAGCCGAGGGTGGCGTCGATGTTCTTCACTCTTCGTTCATTGTTGGAGGAAGAGGAAAACTCTCCAAATGCTGGGCGCCGTGCTTTGCTGCTAGCGTTCTGCTGCTTGAAGAAGCCATCCAGAGCTCCTTCCCCTAGCCTCCATTATATTAGAGTAGGAGGGTTCATCGTTGGCATGCATGTCTTAAATTGAGGATTTATAGCAGAGGGCTCCACCCAATTAATCCACTGTGGTGGAACATTAAAATGGGGAGGAATTCAAAAAGGGGGTTAATGATTGGGTGGCCCCCTCATTAAAAAGGGAGGTTTCATCCTCCCTAATTAACAGGGGGATTTAGAACATAGAGGCTCTCCCTAAAAAATGAGGGGGAGTTAAGGAGTTATGATTCCCCTCCCATTAATGGGAGGCCTCGTGTGGTTTCTACCAGAATCAACCTCACATGGGAGGTTGGATCTCGATGGACCCACCACCATAACCTCTAATTGGGGTTTGGGTGTGGCGGTCCCAGCACCAACTCCCAAGTGGAGCCTCTAACCACTTATTATCACAACATGTGTTTAATAAAATAAAATAAATTAGTCACTTATTTTATTTTATTAACCCACATAAAACCCCAAAAACTAACTTTCATACCCAATCATCTGTCGTCGAGGTGAAAGTCTTGTTATGAGAAACCATGTGCTGAGAGTTCAATGGTGCCAACAGATTTCAATTCCGAGCAGTGGTTCAAAAGATACAAGAACCCAATCATTTGTTCACTGAACATACCTGAGCTAATCTTCAGAAATTGATTCTGGGCACACCGGGGATCAGAATCAGGTTCCGTCAGGAACTAATTTCTTTTAAAATTCTAATCAAATTTAGAAAAAAAATTCCTTGAAATTTTCAGGTCTTTAAATTACTCCCACCTCAAGAATTTACATCACCGTAAAGCTAAAACAAAAACTAGGGAAACTAAAGGAGGTAACGAGCATGAATCTGAGTCTCCTGCTCCCAAGTTCTCTCATGGAGGTTTCTGTGCTACTAATGAAAGCGAACAAGAGGTATCATCCATCCTTGTAGGACCCGCTCCGGTCAATCCTGAACCTCTACTGGGACCCTGTGAAGGTCTCCCTATCATCTATTTCCAGCTCCCTGTGGTCGATGATGACAGATGGGTCATGTACAGTCTCCTTAGCTGAGATATGTGGATGACGTCGTACACCTGGGGTATCTGAGGAGGAAATGACATGTTGTAAACCACCTTGCTTATGCTTTTGGGGACCTGAAAAGGTCCGATGAAACATGGAGATAACTTGATTCCCTGGCCAAATCTCTATAGACCACATCGAGGTGAGACCCCTAAGAAGACATGGTCATCACCCTAGAACTCCATTGGTCTCGTCCCTTATTTTCATATGACTTTTTTACGCTCTGTGCAGTATTCATCCACTCCTGGATGATCTACACCTTCTCCACCGTAGACAGAACCATCTCTGGTTCTACACCTGCTGACTCCATCACTATCCAAAAAAGATATATGAAATGTGGTTAGCTACTGTCTCACCACTCCTAACAGCTGAAAGCCCGATATCCTACTAAGATCATCTGCTAGAACGTTCTCCTCCCCACGAGTATAAACTATCTTGAAGTCATAGTCCTGGAGGAACTCAAGCCATCACTACTATCTCAGGTTTAGTTCCTTCTGAGTGAGGATACACCTGAGACTATTGATTTGGAGTGAACTATAAATCATTCCCTTAATGAACAATGGGTGAGACTAGCCAATTGTATGAACTAATCTCCACCCTTCTTCGTCTATGTTCTACCAATGAGCTGCTGAGATTTATCCTCTACTGAAAATAGAAATCGGGTCTCCTCCCCTAGATGAACCATGTTCTTTTCCTAATACAATCAATCATGAAAATGAACAAAAAAATTCATGTCATGGGTGACGTCGCAAGGCCTCGACGCTACTACCAAGATATCAAACTGTTACTCTTGCCTCCAAGGGTCGAGTCACAATGTCGGCATCAGTGGATGGTTACCAGGTCTCCTCTAGTAGGAATATCGCTTGTGAGGGTCAAATCAATAGTTTTAACCCGAAACTCTCAGTATCAACCATACAAAAAAGACAGGAAAGTAAACGTCACAATGAAAAGTGTCTTTTATTACTACAACTCGTAGTAAAAAGACACAGTGAAAACACAACAATGACAACATCAAAAAAAAGGAATCCAGAAGAAACAATAATAAAGGCCTCCATGCTTGGAACTACTCTTTCTCCTGTCCACATGATTCTGAAGCTCCATTGTCATATATTTCATCTTCATGAAACTGAGCTCTCCCATATCCACCCGTTTCCTACCCTTGGGGTGGACCTTCTGGTGGTGGTTGAAACACTTTGAAGCGTCATACACCACCGGATGTATGGCCGACTTCTCTGCACCAGTCTGGTAGGTTCCTATACTGCCTGCTGCTCATCTGCTGGATAGGTTGGGCAGTATATATCCAAGTGTCCCAGCTTTCCGCATTCATAGCACTTCCATCTCCTCGTATGGCTGGCTCTGACTCCACCCCGGGTGCCCCACACTACTGATCCTTTAACTAGAGGTCGCCCACCTGTTGGCCTGGTCCTCCTGGACCTCTGTATCATCCGTCTTCTACCTACATATGACACAGCTACTAACGGAAAATCTTTTGTCAAGGGAAGCATCTTATGAGAATTCATAGAGTGTATAGTCTCTGGTATAAACTCCACATGGAAGAAACTCTTGAAGTCTCCCCAGGTGAAGGTTGTCTCGTTGCAAAACTAGATAATCTGGCTCCACCACCTCTCAGCTGCTCTTTGGAAGAGGCAAAAAGCTTGGTACACGATCAAGTCTGTAGGAGTCCCAGCTGTGTGGAATGCTCATGCTACAAACTTCAGCCAGTGCCCAGCCGTCTGAAAATCTGACTCACCTCAAAACCTCGGAGGCCTCTGATGCTGGAACTCATGCATCTCGCTCAAGCTTCATGCAATCCCAGCTGGTTCCTGATCTAAAAGAGGGATTTTTAATGAGGCTTCGTCACTCAATAATCCTCTAGTATGTACAATTGTTGGGGCTCTAGCTTATTGTCTGTGGGGAGTCATCCTAAAAGAACAGATGTGACATGGTCAAAGGACTATACCAGGTGATCTAACCTGGTTTGAGATGACTTAAAATATATTTTTTAAAACACAAATGCAATCAGTTTTTTTGTGAACTGAGTAAGAAATCGGAAGTCAGTGCCCTGGTGTATGGATACGTCGGCCGCCCGCACCAACATTGGACTCTATGAACTGAAAACAACACTCAGTACACTTAACAATATTTCATCACAAAAAGAAAATATCGGAGTCCTTATTTCTGCTGTAGAAACCACTCCCCTGATACCAATTTTCCACGACCCGTCCCCCGGGACCCGAGTCGTAACTACACCAAGCCCGCCTTCTATAGGCCAGGGGCTGGCGACTAGCACCAAAGGCGTAAATCCCTATAACTAGGAGTACAGTTCCTTTATAAAACATAAATTCACACATCCATAGAACAAGAAGAAGCATACACTAAGTAAATTAGTAAAACAAGTGTGTTGAAAATAAAAAAGGGTCCAGAAATACAAGCCCAACAGAAAGGTACATCTACAACTGAAGGTAAAGTAAAACTCAAAGGACAACATCTGAAAGGTGACAAGAAGCTCCTAGATCGTCCACCATGGATCCTACCTGAAGGGTAGGTACAGATGTCCCCCTCCGCACTCTGCATCCATCTATCCGTATGTCCATCTCCTCCACGTACCGTCTCGTCATGAGACCCACCTCTAGGTTCCGTCCAGTCCTCGTACACTCCACTATGGTTAGCAATGTCCATCGTCTGTATCCAACATATAGAGGTGAGGGCATAGCCCGTGAATGGGTGAGTATAACGAGACTTAGTAGGGACCCCGAGACCCTCAAGGTCTCACAAAATCCAACAAGGATAAACCACAAAAGAAGATCTCAACAAATAACCTTTACTTAGTTATATGACCATACACATACCTAAGTTATCAAGTAACCTATCTCATTCATGAGGTAAAACAAAATGGTCAATGACACATCTCAAACCATAATTTTCATTAATGATATCGAAACCACTACTACTAATGAGCTCCTCCTCTAATGAGTATAGTGATCCTGTCATGAATCTGAGACAATGCTCACTAACCTTAGAATGCTGAGGTACTTCTCATATTGTGTACTGCGGGTCTGTCACCCCAACACAGTAGTGCACTGTGCCATTGGTCTGCCATACAAACATAGTAGTGCTCCCCCTACTAGCCTACAGAGGAACTCCTCCTGTCGAGTACCGTGGGTCTGCCACCCAGACACAGTAGTGCTCCCCACTGTGGGTCTGCCACCCAAACATAGTAGTGCCCCACACTGGGCTAGTCAAGTAACTCTGACTCGAATCGGACAAGCAGTCATCAGGTCTTATCCAGCTACAAGGTCTCTGTACTCTGTATGATCATCTCTCGGAGGATCCCCCACACGAGCTACTGTTCTATACTACAAGTATCACAATGTCCCGCAAAGAAGTATCTCAAACTAATACCTCGTCAAATGGGTCTCAATGCAACAGACGGCGCGTCAATCAGACGCCCAATCTGTGAGTTATTAGCCTTTAAGTCTCAGGGGCCCGATTGGTGTCGTGTACGAACCAACCCAACCGTATCTCAATAGTACCCCAAAATCTCATAGTCTGTATCCAAAGGATAATTTTTCTCAATTAGATTACCAACGTCACTGACGGTTCGATAAACGGGTGTCCGGTCTAAGAGTTATTAGAATTTTTGTTCTAAGGGCCTGGTTGGATTTGGGAACATTCCAACCCGGCCTTACTCCAACTACATACAAATCTCAGGTGAAGTATGCCAAAATAACCGTCTATAAAAGAGGAATCCAACATAGTAGATAACACGTCAATCAGACGTTTGGTCCTCACGTTATAAGCATTTTCGCTCCGAGGGTCCGGTTGGTTTTGGGTTTGAACAAACTCGGGCATACCCAAAATTCGCCAAAACCTAGAGTTTCATATACCAAAACAAGAATCTCGATCTGAGGAATCATACAACACTATCCATTCTTCGATCGGAGGTCTACAACTCATGTTATAGGTGAATGACCGAAAACGATCTAAAGTGGGGGTATGGGCCCGGTCCGACCCGGCCCAACCGGGATGACCCGACCTGGGTCCGGGTCTGTCCTGGCAGGGTGTGGCCCGGCCAAGCAGGGCACGACCCGGTCCATGTGACCCACCCCGGCCCGGCCGTGGGGTACGCTGGCTCGGACAGTGAGCTAAGAAGGGGGCACGGTCCTCCCTCTCCAGTGGACATAGCGCCAGGCTGGCGTCGCGGTTTTCCCCAGATTCCGCGCGGCCTCGAGATCCCTTACCCCTCGTCGCTGCGGCTTCAGCCATGGCGAGCTTCAGCTGGCGGCGTGCCATGGCACCGCCGCGACGGCATCCTGCACCTCCGGGGCTTCCGCAGGCCCCAAGATTCATTCTGGTGGTCTATTCTCGATTCTGATTGCACCTGCGGTCATCTCTGGACCCGTGCATCACTATGAAGGCCACTAATCGCCATTGCGGTCCCGCTTCATCGTAACCAAATATTCCGCGCATCAAGAACAAACTAGCGGTGTGTCTAGACATGTTTGTCAATCCCTATGCACCGTGTTAGTGGTTCAAACATTACTCAACAAATAAATTCCATGTTTGAGAGTATAGAACATAAATACAAAAAAATAAAATTCCCTTACCTCGTAAAACAGCGTTAAATGTTGACGAGTCGTGGAACACGGGCGTTGTGGGAAACGGTGTCGTTTTGTCAACGTTGGGACGGAAGGAGCTGAGGGTGGAATCGGCGTTCTTCGTTCATTGTTCTTTGTTGGAGGAATAAGAAAACTCTCCATGTTCTAGGCGTCATGCTTCGCTGATCGCTTTCTGCCACTTGAAGATGCCATCCAGAACTCCTTCCCATAGCCTCCTTTATATAGGAGTGGGAGGGTTCATTGTTGGAACGCATGTCTTAAATGGAGGATTTATGACAGAGGGCTCCACCCAATTAATCCACTGCGGTGGCACATTAAAATGGGGAGGAAGTCAAAAAGGGTGTTAATTCTTGGGTGGTCCCCTCATCAAAAAGAGAGGTTTCATCCTCCTCCATTTAGAGGGGGATTTAAAACCTAGAGGCTCTCCCTCATAAATGAGGGGGAGCCAAGGTTTAATGATTCCCCTCCCATTAATGGGAGGCCTCATGTGGTTTCCACCACAATAAACCTCAGATGGGGGGTTGGATCTCTGTGGGACCCCGCACTATAACCTCTCATGGGGGTTAGGGTGTGGCGGTCCCACCACCAACTCCCATGTGGAGATTCTAAAAACTTATCCACACGACATTGTTTAACAAAATAAAATAAATTGTTCACTTATTTTATTTTATTCACCCACGTAAAACCAAAAAAACTAACATTCATACCCGATCATCTGCCATCGAGGTGAAAGTCTTCATAAGAGAAAACCCACGCTGCAATTTGAATAGTGCCCTAATATTTTAATTCTGAGCCACGGTTCAAATGATACAGAAACCTGCTTGTTTGTTCACTGAACGTACCCAAGCTAAACTTTGGAAATTTCTTCTGGGCACACCGGGCCCCCGAATCAGGTGCCTCCAGAAATTGTGTTCTCATAAAATTCCAAAGAAATTAAGAAAAAAATTTCTTTGAAATTTCCTAGTCTTTACATTTATGTTAAATAAAAATTTTCCATTAGAATGGTTTTCATCACATATTTATAGTATATAAAATGATACTTTAAGAAAACCAATATTTTATTTATTGTCCACAGATTATATGATGTAATTATGACACAATTGTTATTGTTTTCGATGTTTTATGATCTGTGTGAGTGATGATGTCCTATTTTGATACCATTACGCATATTACACATGATGGTTATGATTGAGTATATTCATTTTTAAAATTATTAACAATTCATGTACTATAAATTCAATTTTTATTTTTATGATAACTATGTTTCTACCATTTGATATGTGGAATTAATTAGACTTTTTAAGTGATGGGTGGGACCCACTATAGCCCCTCGATGCATCAACTAGACTTATGAGACAAACTAACTTGAATATTTTTCTAAGTATTACCCATTAATTTAATAAGTCTTGACATGAGGCGTTTTAGGTATGATTATGATGTCTATAATTAAGGATTTCATACATATGAGATTAGCTATGGATTTTCTTGTGATTATTTTAATAATTATGAAATAAATATATATCATTCAAAACTATTTGAGGGGTTATATGTTATTATTTGATTACCATTTTTTCATTTAATATTATTCTTAATTATTAAACTATTAATAAAATAATGTTTTATGTTCTTTACCATAATATTTTTATTGTGATTTATATACTCTTGATATCTTATAATTTATTTCTCCCCCATGCTAGGAATCTGATCTAACCCCTTTCATATGTTTCCATTAACCATGATGCAAGGAAATGAGTTTTGAATGATATGTAGGGATATTAAAAAGGTAATTCTAGTGTTTCCATTAGGAAAACTGTTTTCTAATTTATCTTCTCACATTTATTGTTATATATATATATATATCTATCTATTTTTTTAAAATACCAAACTTTTCGATCATTTGGGATGTGGTTGATTGTCTCTAGAACCAATGTAATAAATTAAGTAGAAATTATAGATGTGTAGGTTCATTATAAATAATAAATTACTATTATATAATAATTATAGAATGTTAAATATTCCATTAAGATCAAATACATGCATTAATAAATTAGTACATCTAATTTTGAGAGGTAGTGATGGAAATTGAATTGCATTGGTTCACAAGGATGTAGTTACCCATATACACCAACCATGGATTCTTTTCCCATTTGATGGATGAATAAATTCAATATAGTTTGTTATAGTAAAATAATGAAATATCATATTATGGTTGATATTTATTTTATTATATAATTTTATTGAATAAATTGCTCAGACAATGGATGATGAAATAAATTTATAATGTATGATTGACGATGAAACATCTTCTTTAAAAAAATCTTATGGATAAAACATAATTATATCCATTATTTTCTTTCTAGTTCAACTATTGTTCTCACTAAATTGGGGTGGTATGTAATGAATGGATCTGGGTACGTATTTTTTGAACCAATTTATTTGTGATGCATGATAAAATGAGAATAATAGGTTTCTATTTTATAAAAGTAGAGAGGGAAAAACATTAAATATTTTCATATATTAAACAACTATATATTAATTTTATATTAGAAATATATTCAAACTGAATTATTTGGATATTAGAATGAAAATGGGTAGAATTAATCTCATATAGTACATCATGGACATGTTATATGATGCTTTAAATATTTTTGTTTCTATTGTAACCCATCTCTATCTTGTTTAATGGATATAATGATATCTATATCTTTTTAAATGGGGTTCCAATATAGTTTTTAATGAAAGAAATTTTTTCTATATGTAACATTTACATTGAAAGGGAAATTATTATTTTAAAAAATAAATCATTTAAAAAAATAGTATCCATTAAAAAATATAATTTAATGTTAGTTTTAGAAAAATTTATTGAATTTGATTTTAAAACAACAATAAAATAATGAAATTTGAATATACATTATTATATTGCCTTCAATATTTATTATTTATAAAAAAATTGGAAATTAATATCCACATAAATCATATTAGTTTTTATATTTTTTAAATCATTAATATTATTTTTCTATTAAGAGAATAAATATTATGGTAGTGTTTCTGAATATTTGTAACAATTATTTTTTCACTAAATATAATAAATTGATTAAAATGATTATAATAAATCCATTGTTTTTAAAATTAATATTTATCGCTAAAAAAATATTTTTTTCATATTATTAATATTTTTGTTTTATTAAAAGAAATATTGTGAAATTTTTTACTTATCTTTATATAAAATACAATCATAGTAAAAAAACGTGGACATTTATAAGAATAGCTATATAATATATTTTTCGATGATTATGAATGTGATATAAACATCATATTGTATTTTGTCAAGTGTTAGGATCATTTTATAGACTTTATCGTATTATTTGTATCAATAATTACCCATTTTAACCTCTAATGTGCAGACAAAAATTACACAAGTTACAACTCATAAAATCCCAAAATAAAAGTGTAGTTGTTGTACCCACACATTCAATTATGTAATTAGTTATTTATTTATTGTATGTACATAATATTCTTCTAGTTATTTGGGAGGTTTTGGGGGTATTATGGAATGTTATTAAGTGTTTTTGGGAGGTTCACTATTTGTTAATGGTCAGTGGAAATGATAAAAATCCTAAAAGAAACCATTAAAGATTAGACATTGGCCTTAGGGTAAATGCATGGTTTTGAAAATCCATGTGTACAGATATGATTAACCATGGAAAGTGGAACATTGAGAAAACACTTTTGGAGAATGGGTTTTCAAATCATTTGATCCAACCATGTGAAGTGTATAAGGAGGTAGTGGCTGGAGTAGAGATGGCATATGGTTATCCTAACTATATGATCTAACCATGCACAACTAAAAAATGTTTCCATAAATTTGGGATATCACTCTGGAACACCCCCGAACAAATATTTTATTCATCCCTTAATATATCAACTTGGTTTTTTGTCTTCTCAATAGTTGTGGAGACTGTATCCTTCAACATATAAATGATCCATCTATATATCATGGTCTATTAAAGTATAGATTTCGTGGTATATAATCATTCATAATTATTTTATATACATATATTCTAATTCCCCCTCATATATTCATAGATATGATTCATTAGGCATAAATATATGATAGTTAATGGAAATAATGATATGGTTCGGATCTATTGATGTCATGGAATGAAATCAAAGATTGGTTTTTGGAGATTTAACATAGTTTCTTTGAATTTGTATACTGTTTTTTCAATTCCTCAACTGTTTATAAGGATTTTGGTTTCAATTTTGACTACACTTATTAAAAAATTAATTATTATTCTAATTTTTTTTGAGTTGATTGAAATTTATTTTTGAATTTTTTTGAATAGCATGGTGGAAGCCTTATTTGGAGATGGTTTTTGTAATTGATGAATTTTCATGTAAAGTGCCTTGTTTTATTTATTTTAAAGTAATTATTTTAAAATATGTAAATTTTGGATTTATGAAAATGGTGTGTTATAACGTTTTTCAATAAAATACATCTTTTATAAAAATGGTAGAAATGGTTTATTATGATTTTTTATAATATTGATTTCTATGTGTTTATATGAGTTCGTGATGAATATGTTTATGATGTTTCCTCTATCATTAGTGGATGGAAAATGTTTTGATCATTAGAAATATAAAATTGGTTCTCCATGTGATGGCTTAGTGATATAGTGACTCACTAATCATGAGTATAGTGAGGCCCATGGTTTCATGCACGGTTTAATGTGTGGTTAGGTGAAATGAAAGTAATTGCGGCAAAATGAAATGTGTGAATGGTTTTAAGTTTAGTTTTATTTTATTTCATTGGAAAATGATTTTTTTGAGAAAAATATTTATTTATTGAAATTGTATTAAATTCATATATAAATGGGTTTTATTATTTTATATAAATTTCTCTATATAAATGTGTTATTTTTCAATACTAGTGTAGTTTGTAAGGAATTCAATTGGGGAAAACCTACGGAATGTCATTATTCACTCATTATTTTGAAAAATGTTTCCTTTGAAGAAATTTTTTAGTGAGAAATAGTTAAAGGGAAACTATCACAATTCATTAGTGATTAGTTTTGATACATGGTCATTATGGAGGAGTTCGATCATATAGCATGTTGGGAGTTATAGAATCTTGTATTTTGCGTCATTGAGATTTTTTTGGTTGAATTCCACATATAGTTTGATGATGGTTGTCTTCCAATGTAGTACTACATTTTATTTTGGTCATGATATTAGATTTTATGACATGAGTGTTTTTACATTATTATCAGGAATCTTTCTGTAATTTTGGTTATTCTATAATTGGTTGTGGTTAATTATATTATCAATGGGTAAATCTTCCCCCAATTGTGTTGACATGCGTTAAATTTACGGCCATACTTTGGTAGCTTAGGGATATAATCTATGTCCAAGTAGAAATTCAACCTCAAATAAATCCAACGATGATGGTTGGGATGTTATATGTGTTGTTATATAGTTTTGTGATTGACATAAAAATATTATTAGTCTGGGTCAGTACTAATCTTCTAGGACAAGTAGTATAAAATGTCTTTATGTATTAGAATTTTCTGTATTGGAGTTGAAAAATCATTATGGATTAGTTGTTGAGTTCAGTTGGTAGAATAATGTAATATTTTTATAACATTTATTGAATATCATACAAATTTATATCATTGTTATTTATTTCAATCCTCAAGATACCAGGTAGTTTTCTATAGATGAATTTTTTGAGTCACATATTTGAGCTATAATTTAATTATCATGGATTGCACCAAGGAGAATAAAATTACATGAATTGATTTAAATTAATTCAAACTATGATTCCACGATACATTTTTATTTATGATTTAAAATTTAGTGAAAAAAATTATTTTTTTCAATGTATTGATACAATTTTTCAATTGTGAAATTTCTGGAAATGGAATGATAGTGGTATTTTATAAAATATAATTATTTTTAAAAATCATGGTAGACATATAAAAAATTTAATTTAAAAAAATGTATAATTTTATAAATGACATGTTGTGATAGTTGAGATATGATAAATTTGAATTTTAAAGACTTCAATACTATGAGAGTGAGAAATAATTTGTTTTTTGTGTTATATAAAATGGAAACTGGTAGGCATCATAATAACCACCCAAATAATTTACAGAGAATGTGGCTACACATGAGCCATTGATGAACGAACATCTAGTTCAATGTATTGTACACACCCTTTCTTTTATGGGAATTGAAAACTAAAGGGATAAACTGATAAATTAAGATGATTTCTTTCAGTTTTAGATGTAGAATCCACAAATAATTAATAGTGATCTGAAATAATAAAATGTTTATGCATGGATGAATATGATGAAATGAATCTTTGATTTCATAATCAAAGTAGAAGAGTTAAGAGTCATGTTTTCAGTATATATAAAGATTGATATTTCATTCCAATGGAGGGATTCAACATTTTAGTCTAAATTGGACAACATGTTTATAGGGGAGGACTTTTAATAATTCGTCATGAGATTTTTTTATCCCCACTCATTTTGGATTTCAAGAATGGTAGGAATATTCTTTATAAAGTAAGATAATATCTCGATGACTGAGTATGTGGATAAATTCCTCATTTTTTGAACACAAAGATTATTTTGATACATCATCAATGGATTTTTTTTGAATATGGAATCAGGAAAGTTATCTTCTTGATGATTTATACGATTTGAGTAAACGATCACATAGATATGTTCAATAGATATATGGGGGAATAATGGGGCATATCAATTAGTGTTAGAGGAGGAAGAATGTTTATAACTATGAGATACGGTGGGAACTCTAAGGATGTGAAAAAGATGAATATGGACATTTATTTCAATGGATGTTGGATGAATTAGAATAATACGGCTAGATCCACAATTATTCTTCCAAAAAAATAAAAAACATGTGTGATTTAAATGTGGACCCTCTATCCACCTAAAAAATATTTCAATGTAGATCCTATGGAATTCTATAATTGAAACCATATGGGGAAGCTTCAGGGGAACAGTTTTTGTGCTTTATTTTTTTATTTTTTTAGGACAACCCTCATGTTCTAAATATGTTAAATTCATCGATGAGACGAGGATAAAAAAGTACATATCCTCAGAAGAACTAATATATCCATGATGATTGTCTTTATACTGGAAATGCTCAGAAAGGACAATCTCAATTAGAAAATATAGAACAAATTACACTGATTTTGCAGCTAAATGGAGTTGATCAATTGATTATGGATGATTAATATAGACCATCAAAAGATAGATATGTGGTTCTCTTGAATTATACTCTTATGGAAGCTTTATTTGATATGGGTAAATAATATATTTTAATTTATTATATTTTATTGACCATCATGGTTTAAATCCAGAGATGATTCCATAATAGGGTAACTTATAACTTCTCTTGGTAAAAGTGAATGAAGAACCATTATGTGTAAATCATGTTCCATAACACTTTATAAATATGAGATAATATTTGATTATTCTACGAATGATATGGATGTGTATGATATAATTCTGGGTATGGATTGGTCTTATCTATTCAATTCATACATACATTTTTAAACTTGAATTATTATTTATACACTTGATGATGGATTCATGAATATAATTTAAGGAAAATAGAATATAAAGGTAGGTGTAATGAAATTTTTAGTAAAAAAATGGAAAAATATTATACTATTTTATATCATTGAATTATTATCAATGGACGTAAAAAAGAGTTGGATATTTGTAGTAGTTTTTGATATGTATCCAGATTTGTTTCCCAAAAATTTATCATTGTCTCCACAAACATGATTAGTGGATTATATGATTGATCTCTTATAAGGGAAAAGTATTATTTCAGTTTTGATTCATTGGATAGAACCAAGAAAAATAAAATAATTTAATGTGATGTTCAATGACCTTGAAAAAATGGATCATTTTGCTAGCACAACTATGTGGGAAGTACCAGTTTGCTTTCTCAAATAGGAGGATGGAACTATGATGTTATGTGTTTATTATCATATTCATAAAAAAGTTATTATAATTAATTGATATCCATTTTCATGAATTGTTGATATCATTTATCAATTTATGGTATCATAGTAGTTTTATAAAATTTACTTCTGTTATTGATATCACTAATTGAAGGTTTGGAAGGTGTATATTCCAATGAAAAATTTCAAGAGTATATATAACCATTTTGAGAACATTGTTATGTCTTTTAGTCTTAAAAATTCACCAGAAGTCTCTATAAAGTTTATGAATCAAATATTTGAAAGGTATCTAGAATCTTTCAAAGGGGTGTTTATGGGTGACATAATGGTTTATTCAATGATAAGGGTGGTGCACGAACAACAATTTTCATATTATTGGTAATCTATAGGTATTGTAATCATTATTCCAAATTACCAAAATTATATTTTTTTTACCGGAGGTACATTTACATGGCCACATAAACTATATATTAAATCATTCTGTGAATCCAGAAAAAGTAGAGGTTGTAATGTATTTATAACCACCAAAGAATTTCTTCTAGTTATGTAGTTTTCTTTGTCTAACTAGTTATTATCATCTTTTTTCCTTTGAATTCTCTTACATATATTCACAGATGAAATCATTGTTTACTTATGGGCTTCTATTTATATAAAATGAGAAATCTACAATGTATATTCATGAGATAATGGTTTTCCTTACAGCATCAGCAATCATGACCTTTCCAAATTTTGGATAAAGGTACATGGTGTATTATGATGCTTCACGATCTGGATTTGTATGTGTCCACACACCGAGAGATAATATTGATTCTAGTAGCTCGTTAAAGTTATAGTAAGATGATAAAAACTAACCAACATAAGAATTAGAGTTAGCTACCATAGTCCACAATTTTAAGACCTGATTTCATTACCACATTGGTGATAAATTTATAGTATTAACAGATAATAAGAGTTTGAAACATATTTTTTCACAAATGGATTTACATTTAAGACATAGAATATGGATGATTTATTTGCAAATGATTTACATTTTCAGAACGTAATAAAATGGAAAAGATAATTCAATTAAAGTTGAATTAATAAGAAATTCATTAAATCCTTTGGAGAAGAGGCTTCAGATCACAAGATATTGATGTTATTCATAGGTTACATTCACTTGGATTGTGGAGATTATGGTAGCCGAAAGTTTTCCCATACAAATTTATCTTTTCGGTATTTGGTTAATATAGATGAAGAGGCAGAAATGGTTGATTAACAATTTTTTATGATAATGACAATAATTAATAGTAGGGAGACCATTGAGAGATGTAAATAGGATGAGTGTTATGTTTTGTGGTTACGTTATCAGATGTTCATATATATGGATTGTCTAGAATTACTAATTCGTTATTAACAACATTTTAGACATCTTTTCATTTGAGAATAAAGAATAAGTATATGGAACTGAAAACAATGATTTAGTGTGTCTGAATGAAATGGATGGTGGATATGATTGTTTGAAAATTCATAAATATTTAATAGGATATATCGTAAAATCAGTTGATAGTGCTTCATTATCTACATATTATTATTTCAAAATGTGAGTAGATAACCATCGATTTTTTTACTTTTCTCCTAGGAATGATTCAATAAAATGATTCCTTGTGGGTGATAGTGTACAGACTAACAATATAGGTTCATTTTATACCAATTCATGAATATGATATAGGGGAGGAAGATTCAAAAATATATATCTAGGTACTGGTAAATAGGAATGGAGTGCTTATTTCCATAGTATTAGATTGATATATGAGGTTAAAATTACATTTCTGGAAATACTCATAGCAGGCTCATGGGACATACTTGACCCTTAGTACAGGTTTTCATCTTGAGATAGATGGACCATCCCAATGGATGATTCAAACATTCAATGTGATTCTTTAGGTTTATGTAATGGATTTTGATGATCATTTGAAGAGAAAATTCAATTAATGGAGTCCTCATATAATAATAACAATCCTGCCTCAATAAATTTTTTTCATTTTGGTTTATTATTTTTGATTCCATGTTCTTTTGTACTATGTTTTTTGGAAACAAGGGAGACATCACTAGTTCGAACATGCATTTTCTGACTGACAACATAAAAAGTATTGTTAATCAGGGACACTATGGGGATGGATCATTGTAATTTAAAATCATATACACATCATAATTGATGGTCATTATTGTTTTAGGATTGTGATAATGTGTTCTTGAGAATATATCCAAGGCTTGGGCATCATCATTTTAGGAATTCGTTCATGTTATCTCATTGGTACATATTGAATTTTGAGTTACTTGATTAATTTGTTTTTGTGGATTGTCAGCTAGATTTTCACCATTGTATACTACAATACATAATGTGATTCATATATCTTAGTTCATGAAGTATCAATCTGATCTTAACCATGGTATTCAGTGATATCATGTTGAACTATAGCTGGAAACATTGTTGGTTCATATGACAATACAGTTTATGGATAATAATGAGAAAATATTTTAGGGCAAAAAAATCTGTTCATTGAGTGTTATTTGGTATCATTTTTTCATTCAATAAAATAATTTGTAACATGAGAAGGAATTCATTTATTAATGGACCAAACTCTTTATGGGAAATGTTTTTTCTCTACTTTCTAGGGACATAATGGGCAATTGTGGGGAGAATATATCACCCCTAGTTACATTCTAGTAATCCTTTCATAATGTATTTATGAATTTAAGGTGTTTAGAGGATGTTTTGGAAGATTTGGTGCTCTTTTGGAATATTTTTTGTGTAGATTTTATGGAGGTTCAAGGTTTTAGCACTATTAGTACAAATCATTGAACACTTTTAAGAAACCATGAATTGTGAGACACGTGCTTAAGCATGGATCCCAGGTAGGTAAATAAATTGGAAGAACTATTCATCCACCAAGTAGGGACCACACATAGTTTAATAGAGGGAAAAATAGTTGGCACAAGGGTTTCATTATCATGAACGACAACTGTGTGATGTTTGTTAAGAATAAGTGGCTAGTAAATGGTTAGTGCAAGGTTTGCCTATCCTTGAAATCCATCCATGCATGGTTGAAAATTAGATCCTCAAATTGGGGACCTCACTTGATATTACACCTAAACCACGTTTTCTCCACTATTTGGACAATAAATCAAATTTTAATTCTTCAAAATGGTGTGGAAACTCTCTCATTCGATCTAGAAATGATTCTTTGGATAATCATGGTGCAATGATGGAAAACTTTCATGGTATGTCATCATTCATGGTGGCTTTCCTCATATCTATTCTCTTTTATTATCTTAGATTAATATATCTAATCCTTTGAGTTTTGTTATAAGATCTTTTATGTCCATCATGATGAGATTTGGCTATTTTGATGTTAGTGAATTATACCTAAATCACATTTTTTATATTAAACATGGTTGTTTTGGGTTTTAATGCAATTATTCTTTTCTTCCATATTTACGAAGGTGGGTGGCTTTACTCTCTACTCCATTCATTGGAACATGAAGGAATAATTTGATATTTCATTAACTAAATGAGATTGATTTTATAATTTTGGGGAAAATATTCTTTTATACATTATTAATTTATGGTTTTAGTAATTGAAAAATTGTAATTAAAGGTTCATTTATCATGATTTTAATATATGACCGTGTTGTATTTATGGAAATGGTTGTCTAAAATGATTTATCACTGATTTGGAATTGTTTTTTGGAATATTGGTGGATGTATGTTCTTCTAAATTTCAGAAAAATAATGTTGAGATATTACCTCCATCATTTGTGGGATGGATAAGGGAATTAACCTTCCACTATAAAAATGGTTCACCAAGTGATGACCTCATGAAAGGATGAATCACCAATAATGTGTATGGGGAGGTAAAAAGTTTCAATCATGGTTTTATATGAGGATATGTGGAACAAAATAGATTATTAAGAATGTTATTTTTTAAATGGTTTTGAAATATTGTATAGAAAATTTCATGGGAAATTGTTTTGGTTTCGGAAATCAGTTTTTATAAGGAAAATTTTCAATATTGTGAAATCAAATATTCAAATTAGTTTATATAATTTATTTTATATAATTTCACTATCTTGTTATCTCTGACTGGAATAAATATTGAATTATTTTGTGTAAAACCTACTATGATTCATGAATTACCACTTACATTAACACTTTGTATTTTTTGATGATATTGTTTACTGATACATAAGTAAATTGATGGTATAAAATTTCATTTGTGGTGCTTAATGATAATTTTCCTATATAGTGGACTTGGTTCTAGGATCATGATAGGAGATATGAATTCATGTCCTTAGAGTATTATTGCCTTTTTTTTGTTTCCAGATAAACATTGATGTTGGTAGTCTTCCACTTCGATACACTGGTTTATTTTGGTCATAAAATTAGTTTTCATTACGTGAGTATTTTATATTGTTATCATGAATAATATAATAGTTTTGGTAATTTTAATCATAGGTGTGGTTATTTTATTTTTAATTAGAAAATCATCCCCTAATATTATTGAAGTAATGGGAATTTATTACAACCCGTTGGAATCTTGGGGATATCTATTATGTTCATGTTGTAATTCTTCCGAAATATATTCCAATATTGAGGGGATAAATGTAACAATATTAGGTAAAAAATTGTTCCACTTATTCCAATTATTTATTCATTTTTTATTATTCAAAACACAAAAGTTTAATAATTTTATTCCAAAATAAAAATACATTTTTTAGTAAAATATTTTTATAGAGAAATTAGTTTTATATTTATAAATATTACTATACAAACATTTATTAAAAAATTAAATTTAAAAACTATAATTTGATTATTATAAATAATATTTAACTACGAATAATTTAATAATAATAAAAAATAATTTTACAAATTAAATTCATTAATAAATATTATAATTTCAATAAAATATTTTTTTTTTAAAATCCCAAAAAATATACAAGTTTTATGTAAGGTCATTAAATTTCACTGTAATATAGTTTTAATATTCATATTTCTACAATTTTATCATTTTTATTAATACAATTTCAAAATCTATAAATAACTATTTATTATATCCACTCATAAAATGAAATAATATTTTAATGAAAACTTATTTTTGCGACATAAAATAAAATTAAATATTGAGAGATTATTTAAAAAGAATTTATTAATATATAGATATTCAGTATTAATATAATATATAATTTATAAATTATTTAATCCTATTAATAACTAAAAATTTACCTGGTGGATTATGATATTTCTAATTAAATAATAATATTTCATGGTTTATTTATTCTTGGTGTTGTGCATCACATACACTTTCAAACATAATGTATTTCCATAAAAATAATGAGGGTTTTAGTACAAGAATACATGTATACATTCCTAAAAATCTAAATAAAATCAAACACACGTTCTTATTTACATATATATTTGGTAGATAAGATTACAAAAAACATCAACTGACACACCCAGAAATACTATTGAGTCAAACCTTATCCCTCTATATAAGGAATAGTTTTTACACATTAGACCAACATTATGATATATACAATTTTAAAAGAATAATTTTCATGATGTATTGATGTCCTATTTGAATGTTTCATAACGTCCCATGGAGTAAATGGCCCAATATACTAATTGAGTAGTATTGATTCAGGTCGATTCAAATGTTTTTAAATGCTTTACTGCATAGCCAAAACTGGTATGTCATGTTTCCTTCTACCATGATATGGATGACAATTCCACTATCTCAAAAATAATATTTATTCATAGGGGATCAATTAAAAATTTCTAATACACTCATCCCCAATTAGAGATTACTTCTACAATGTGATTTCTTATTTCCACATTAAACTACTCCATCCTAAAAATCACACTAGAATATTGTGTTAGTAGTAAGAACACCACATTGCAGCCTTCTGGTGATTATTATTTCATTATTCCTTCAATTATACAATATAAGGTAACCCATTAATCCTATATTAGATATCCATGTGGATAGGGGCCAATTAATAGTTGCTAATACACCCATCACACATTCAAGCAACCCAGCAAAAGAATCACATCTAATTATATGTTTCATTATAGGTAGTATTTTAAAATCATTTCCCTGGACTCATTATTATTCATTATTTTATTCTTATATTCAACAACATTTTTCATTACCATAACATAAAATATCTTGTTTCCACAAATGGTATGATAAATTCTCCTTAAATAGAGAAGTCTCGATTTTCACCAGGTTCAGATGATAATTCATATATATATATATATACCCACAAAAAATTATATATATAAATTTATAAAATTACAATTATATAAATAAAAATAAATAATATATATATATACATATCTAAATAATATAGATCAATATAAATATTAAACTATATAACATATAAAAAATTAAATGCATACATGTATACATAAATACAAATAAATACATGTAAATACCTCCATATATAAATATAAATCTATGTAAATTTATATAAACTTATATAGACACACACATAAACAAATATATATCTAATAATATTTAAATAAATATTGAAAATTATATATACAACGATATATATAAATATAGGTAAATATATATTCATAAAAAGAATCACATATTTTTTTAAATATGTAAAAATATATAAATTTTTAGATGATTGAATGGATTTGTGGTTCTCCCAAAATTATTTGTCATCTATTTTTTCAGGGTTAAACCTCATATTACCTCCATTATTTAGTTTTCAAATGGGTTTACCATGGTCACTTGAAAAAATGTAGGTGGGAATGATTAATGGACTTATCTACATGGTCAAAGAATGAATTTAAGTACAAAATACACACATAATACATCATTTTTAAAGAAATTTATATAGATATATCAATAAATCAAAACCTAGATTAATATTGTTTAGAGCCACTGAAAACTAGATACATAATCACGTAAATATTTGAAAATTATTTATCATTTAACAAAAATCCTATTAAAAATTGTATCATTTTAAAAATATATTTCTTATCATCATTCACTTCATAACATTAAGAAATGGAAACATATGAATTTGTGAATTCATATTCATTTTAAGGGTAAGCATTGAAGATAATAATTGAAAATCGTAAGATGGAATACAATTTTTATAGTGATGTGAGAAAATAATCAAGGTATGTGGAAAAATGAATGGAAAATAATACCCATAAATTGATAGATTATAAATTCGGAGTCATAACATAATTATTTGGTATAATATAGTAAATGAGTTATTAAGGCTCATAAATAGGAGTCATAAGTAAACAATCTTGAGCAAGGGGATCATAATAAAGTCTTGTGAATATATCATAAAATAGTCTACCATATGTAAGTAAAGAAAATAATTTCATTTAATATCATTTACTGCTAACACCATCATCACGTAGTGGATATAGTCTCATTATGGACTGGGTTTACTCTTCGTTACATTTAAACAGTAGTTGATTGAGTCCCTTAATGGATTGGATTTACTTCCTAGCCCCTTAAATGATATCTCATGTGATATAAATATTTTAACAAAACATTATAGTTCTATAAAAATCTCACCAACATTATTATAATGAACTATACACATATATTTCATAAGAATAAAAAATAATTCATCATTCATTCATAAAACAATTAACTACTATGAACACAACAAGATGCATAAAAATTCCATTAATATATCATCATACGAAATATATGGAAATAAGTTAGATTGTATCATTTGATAATAACCCCATTTAAATACAAAAATAATTTAATAATGATTACATTGACAAAAAATACCATTATAATAACAGTATAAATATTTTTTAAAAATAAAAATCTTTATCATTTCCATTTTAATAAGTAAATATAATTCATTTAATGAAAATTTTTAATATAATTTTTATGAAAACAATATTAAATCATTTAATAAATTATTAATAATCAATAATGTTGATGATGGTGGAAAAAAATGTTCATGTGGAAAATGTAACAAAAACATTATATTCGCACTATCATAAAGAGGGTGAAAAAACATCTATTTAAAAGGTCAAAAAAGATTCATTTATTAAAATTAAAAATGTTTTTAAAAGTTAATAGTTAATTACCCTGAGAAATCCTCGAAATATGGATACGAAAATTTTTCAGGGAATATAAATAATATCGACAGGGAAGGGAATGAGTTGAATAAAATCCATCATAACTTTTAAAGTAGTTATTTTTACGAAACCCTCATAATTGTCTTTGTGTGACATTCAGAAATCGTAGCTTAATTTAAAAATATCATTGTGGTGTTTTATGCATTATAGTTAAATCGATTTCCAATAATTAAAATAAAACCCCCATTAAATTAAAAAATGGGCATGGATCTTAAAATAACATGTGTATAAAGAGACTACTGATATAATTTTACAAAAATATTTTATATAATCTATTTAAATAAAAATTGGTTCATTATATGAAACATGTTTTGATGAAGTGAAATATAGACGGAAAACACATAACTATTACTACCTATTTGATATACACACAATAACCTCATATATAATAGATTTTTTTTAAAATAAATATATATAAGAGATATATTTTAATTTATCTTATGATACAAAACTAAAATATTATTTCATATTACCTATTAAGAAATTTATTTTTTAAAAAATCAATATTATTATCTCAACTATTGAATTTTCCTTTCATGTTTCTATTCAGTGGTTTTGGTCTATGCACCATGTTCAATGTTTCATTTTCTTAAGAATTTCAATTAAGTTGTATTATTTTTTCAATAATAGTTTCTTATACTCATGATCATTTTATGGGTCATATTTCAGCTATTTTCAAGGGATTCATAAAATTGTAATTTATCATAAATTAAGATTCAATAAGAAGAACTTACTTTTATATTCAATCATAATATTTATATAAGCATTGAAGAGTCTTTATAAAATCTAAATTTATTTAATTTTACATAATATTAGTACTATATAACAAATAATTGTTATTCATGATACCAAAATTATAGCATGGTTAATGTAAGTGGTAACACTAACTAGTGAAAAATATATTATAACAAATGAATGATTGAGAGAATTCTATTTCATTAGGATAATTTCAATTTTATAGAAGATTAAATATACTAATTTTTATGAATGTAATAAATAAAATTTATTTATAGTTGAATGATTATTTTAGAGATAAAAAACCAAGAACTGTATTTTTATTACGTTGGGAGATTGAATATCTTACTGAAGGACCTCTTGTAAATGATTGTTTTTAAGACTTATTCTAGAAAAAAAAATTACTAAAATGGGGAGATTATTATAAGAGACATAATAATGTCAATTTTTAAGGGTTACTTTGAGATAAGGATGTATTTTGAGGTGGTTAGTGGAGTGGTGCTTTTATAAATTATAGGGGTGACTCTTATGTAAATACTCATATATATAAATCAAATAATGGTAATTCTATGTGAATTATGGCACTAAATTAGACTAATTTCAATGATATGATATGTTACTAGAGAATTCCTTCTTCTTATCAATTAAATATGAGTTTCTTTAGGATACTATGAAGTGTTACTCAATCCTTAAACACATAATATTTGATTGTACATAATATTATTTCCCAAAAATTTAATTGAATGATCTGAAGGGTTAGAGTCTTTGGAAGATTAGGTGCACAAATAGATCAAATAAACAATAAAAGAAAAATATTTATTTCAGACTCTACATTTTTCTTGTAACTCACTAGGTTCATCTATAACTACATAGAATCTAATAGGGATATACATAAGTAAATTTGTGATATAAAACACCCTTTAAGGGAAAAAACATAGAAGGAAAGCATAATGTTAGGCATAAGATGGAAAAAATGATATCATAAAGAGGATGAATATAATAGATGGAAAATTGAGTAAATAAAATATGTAGTAATATTATAAATAGGTTAGTGAAATAGAAAAGATGAGTTCATAAATAAACATTAAATTCTATTCCTAGGACTGACATCATAATATGTGAAATGTGTCATGGTGGAGTCGGTTCATTCTGTAGTACGTAATATAAAATATCATGATATTTAAAAATTCACCTATTAATTAAAGGATTATATAATTCTTTTCCCACCCATAAAATAAATTAATATTATGAATATATGTTCCACATGAAGAAAATAAACCTTATATATAACACAATATTTATCTAACCCAAGAGAAAAAAAATTTATTTCTTAATTTTTTTAGAAGGAATATCATAAGGGTATTTAATAATTATTACTAAAAGAATAAATAAATTAATAAATTTAATTTTAATATTTGAAAATTATTCATAGGTCTTGATCAGTGATTATAAATATATAGATTTAATGAGGAATATCTATTATAATAATGTGTCAATACATACAACTTGGGTGAAGCTATAAAAGACAGGTAAATGATCCATTTTAGAAGTAAAGACAATATTACATTCCACAAAACACAATATTAAAAAAATATTATATTAATAAAAATATTATTTTTTTGATAATTTATTAATATTTTAAAAATTATTTTTGGTTGTGATACTCGACATGAGATATGAAATAAGAATGTTATTTCAAATCAGATTTTTATAAAAGTGGGAATATATAATAGGAATAAATATAAATACAACTCAAATAATGAACGGTAAATTAAACTAGGTATATATTTAATTGAAATAAATAAATTATTGTGAACATTAAATAAAAATAATATCAAATTAATCTTGGAAGAAAATAGAAGTTATAATATGGAATTCATAAGGGTTGTTTAAAACATTTCTTATCTTATGTTATAGGTACAGTATAAAAACAATATTATCTTTATAAATATAAAAATTAACATACAAAAAACCAAGGTGTCTAGAGATGTATCACTGTATTATTGCATTTCAATAACACTAATATAAAATCATCCAAATGGACCAACTAGTTTAGTAGTCTTGTCAAATGAGTTACATAAATAATTCATACATTACATTTGAAAAAATACATCATATTTATTTTCATTTATTTATATGTGTATTGCATATATAATATCCATGGATATTCTTAATAGTATATGTAATGGAATCCTATGGAACAGAAGATAAATATTGGTGTGCTCAAATTCTTAACTAGGGTTATGTATAGTGGAATAATTAACAAATCTGTAAACATAATCAGAATGGAAAATTAATAAACAAAACACCAAAATGTATAAAAAATAATATTTATGGATATAAAATATATGTAATGGTAAATAACATAAACATATGTGATTCAAATAATGGGGTAATGAAAAATAAATATAGAAAGTTAAATAATAGATAACATGTCCCATTTAATCAATAGATTGTTAGTGAAATTCATACATATATTTTCTAATAGTGAAAATATCATTGATTATAACAAATAAATATGAATGAAATTTGTTTTTAATTATTTGAATCCATGATTTATAGTTCCATGATACCTTTAATGTCCAGAACAGTCAAAATATAGTTTAAAAAATACTCGGTTAAAATGCCACTAAAGCTAGCAAATTGTCTCATCCCATTATAATAACGATAAATCATGTGGATATATATAACTAGACCCCACTAGTTTCATACATATCCTAATAATTCCTCAAGAGTTGAATAATAAATTTAATTTACAAACAATGAAAGTTATCAAATATTTGTGTTGGGTATAGAATACAGACTTATAAGTCATTCCCCACATAATTAAGTTAATCTTAATGTAAACACCATATGTAAAAATGTTTTTTTTTTCAGAAATTATATCCATGATAAATAAGGTAGATATTTGGAGGGATATTTATTGTTAAATGATCACTATAAAGTGAAAAACTCAACCAGATTTTAATGACAACAAAATTGATTCAAGGAAGTGAATGGAGACACCAACAAAGAACAAAATGATCACAATCCAAACTGAGATAAAATAAGGATTGTATCAATATGACATATATCAATTTGATTAGGAATAATGGTTCTTGTTATTGATTAAATAAAAATACCATTCAAATATCATTAAAAACATTTGGTGGATAATAACTTTTTCATTCTGATAAATATGTTGTAAAATTTTTTATTTTAAAATCACGTTTAGAAAAAGTTTTTTTAAAAATAACATGATAATCATAAAATGGATTCTAAATTGAAATTATCATAGGTAAATATATAAATTCCATAAGGGAAATTCCATTTCCACAGTAAAAGGTTAGAATATTTTCTTTTTTAGAAAGAGATAAGAAGATTCCATTGAAAATATTTTCCAAAAGGAAAATGTATGTAGTAATTTATTTGATTTTTTTTAAAAGGACAACTTAAAAAATATTAACTTTTTTTAAAAAAAACATTGATTTATAAGAATATAGTTTTCAAACAAGTAGATAAATGTTGTTGTATTTTATGAAACCAGTTTCTGAGAAATTAGAAGAACCAATGCGGGGAGAGTAATGTTACAATAATTTTAAAAAAATCATTAATAACCATATGACAATAAAATTAAAGGTTTTATTAAAAATAATCAATTAAATTCTATCAATATAAATTCTTGAATAAATAAGTTCTATTAGAATGAGATTGTGAAATGAAATATTAAAGTTTTCATAACATTGATGTTAGAATTAATCAATGAATTAATTATGTGTATAAAATTTTGATAAAAATAATAAAATATTAAATACATAAAATTTATTAAAAATTAATTATACAAAAAATAATTTATTAATAATGAAAATAGTGTAGTAATATAACACTGTGAAATGGAATTGATTTTTGAAATTATTTTTTACATAAGAAATTTTAATTCATGTCTCCATTGAAGGAATAATTCAAACTGTATATTATAATTCAATGAATAATTAATAATCAATGATATTACATGTCATGGGGAAGTATATAAACCATATATATGCTAGTAGATGTAAAACATTATAATATTCCACAATGAAATGAAATTGAGAGAAAATCCCAATCCTCACATTGTCCTTCTGGTTATATATGTTTTAATCTAATGTATAGTTGTTAAACATGGAATTAACTTAAAATAAATCCATATTTATATGTATGATATCATATATTATTATTTTATAATATATTATTACCCATTCATTAATAATATTTCATTATTTTCATCATTTAAGGTGATATTGTCTTGTTTTTCAATTTTGTTTTGACTTGTTAATTTTTTTGCAAACATAGATCATGATTTTACCATATTTAGAAATTATATCTTGATTTTAATATCTTATATATTTATTATATATGTATTTAGAGTAATTCATAAAATTTAATTATAGAAAATGAAGTGATCATTTCCTGGCAATAGTTGGTCGTACATGCGCATAAATAATACTTCCATTTCATTTATGTATTAATGAATGAAAAATATATAATATATATGTATATTATTATTCTAGTATCATCATTAAGTCACATACATATAAAAATTAATTAACCCATCAATAATACATTATTGGTAGTAAATGAATTAATAAAATAACTTTGTGAGGTGATAGTTTTCCATACATACAAATGTTGTTATTATATTCTCACATAATGTAATGAATGTAGGTGTTTGTTATATAATAATTGCAGATTCAATGAAAATTAAAAATATCATATATATAATATATATTGTACAAATCCATCATTTTTCTCAACCTTGAATGTTTATAATGGAAGAACAAACAACATCGGGTGGCAAGGTAGTAGATCTCCATACACAATGTCGGTGAATGTGTATCAAATTTGATGGAAGTGTTTAAAGTTGTACTAATACACCTATTTTAACAATATATAATTACATTTTAATAAGTTATATTATCGTATTAGCATGATATATAAATAAATGAAGGATTAATTGGAGAAAATAAATTGAAAATGATATTATAAGAACATTGTAAATTTTTGGGTTTCGATGTTATGTTTACACTAAAAACATGAGATGTTTTTGTTTAAAAAAAATCTTCAATGTATAAGGGAAATATATTTCATAGTAATTTTGATAGGGTTTTTATACTAAAATAGGATTAATTATTGACTAAAAATGTCGGGAGTGGGTAAATCTTTATAGTAGAGGAGGAATGGAAATCATGTAAATATAAAAAATTTACACTATTAAGATTCCCTATACCTCAGGTCAAAAAAATAATGAATTTATTTTTCAAAATAGTATATATGGATGATATATGTCCATATATCATGGTTTGGAAAAGAGTGTAGTTCTTTTTTCACCTTATGTTTAAATTTTAGTCCCTCAGTATACTCAATTTTACAATAATTGTCATGATTAACATTAATAGTTTTCTCAAAATATTTTGGTAGAAAATTATATTTTCAATTATCCATCCTCATGGGGCTCATTTAGAGACTCTCTAAATCGAAATTAAATATGTCTGGGGATAGAAACATACATGTAAGAGGCATATCACTAACATGGGATACCTTATCTAATGTATATGAATACACACACACATGTCGAATCCTATACAATGATGAAATGAAAAAAAATTGAATACTCATACAATTATACATCTAAATCCCACAACCATAGTATGTTAGTAAGTATTGTAATGTAAATTAGGAAAAATAAAAGCCCACCATTATAAATATGAAGATATAAGGCCGTGTAGAAAATATGTAATAGGACTGCTGTTATTTAACCAAAAAATTACACTTTGAGTGTCACAATGAGAAATAAAAATAGTTTATAGGTAATTTAATGTCATTTTATATTAGCCCGAGGATCAGAAACAATTATTCCATGGACCATTAATCTAAGATAACACACTCTTGACTTGGATATAACTGATAATGTCCATCTGAGAGGTACTACTCATCGAGTCTCACCATGAGAAATAATATGCAGATGGTATGAACAGAAATTGATACAGAGATGAGGATCACTTTTTTCCATGGGTTGATAACAAAAAGTCAGTTTGTATTGACATTCTATGTAGAGAATCAATTTCCATGTTGAGTTGGTTCACTAAGATACTTAGAAATCCACTTAGGCAATGAAGATAAATAGTTCATCTTGCTCTGGGCCTCTTTGGGGGATTCCAATAACTCTATCTAGAAAATCATACCGAAGAGACCATAATTTTAGGAGTATGATTAATTTTTATATTAATACTCATCAAATGGAAAAGGGGAATGAACTCTAACAATGCTTATTCAAGATACAATTTAACCAACATCAAGGAATGTACGAATGAGTTCACAAAGTGTAGTAGGGCTATTATGTTTCATACATTGATCCCTAGTCCAAATAGTGTAAGCAGAACATTTCATCATTTCATGTCTATTAATTAGAATACATGTCATGTAAGAAACCTATGTACTCCACCATATGTCTATGTACTCTTAATAATATAAACCTAGACTATGGGGAGGGATGATGTGTCATGTGATACGAGTCATATGTTGTGTGATATTTAACTTCATTAGGAAACCCTACCCCATACTCTGGGGTCCCACATGATGTTTAGATATGGCTTGCATGCCAAGCAGTGTATAATTTTCTAGAATCCAAGATCCATGCTATGTTCGTATACTCCATCACTCTGGTATCTGATATGGGATATCCTCACCAAAAAACAAAGTGGATGGTTCCTCAAAATATTTCAATTGACAAAAAAATTAAATCCATCAAATCCACATTGAAAATGGATCTAAATGTCATTATTTTATGTTCACTGAAGGATATAAATGAATCTATAATTGAGTACCTAATGTGGTTTGATTAATTTTCTGTTAACCAGTCTCACTACCTCCATTTTATATTGAACTTAGATCTATGATTATGGATCACTGCACCATGCGGCAGAGGCACAATGATGGATTGATTATGAATTTTCAAGTTTCATGCCAAATAAAGAAGGCTCAAAATGAATAACGTAATTGGGAGAAAATAACAAGTATAAGATTCATGAATTAACCTTAATCAATGTTCATGTAGATTTTGGTAAGTCACTATTAGTATTAAAAAAGGCCAATCAACATTCATAATAAATTATACCATAAAACCAACCAAAATAACCCGATCCTTAATTACTCTCAAACCAAAGAAAAATATATTTACCGATTGACTTACGTTAGTCCTTGAAAAAAAATATAGAATAATGAAGTCAAAAAAAGATTCCCTACCTCGATTTGGATTGATCACTAAATAAGATTAAGGATGTGTTGTGTTATTTTGTGATATCCTTTTAATCAAATGTGTTTTTATTGTCAATCCATGATATTGTCGTTGTAAACATAAGATAATTCTCCAATGTCCTCTCCAATTTCATTGACGTTATGTGGATAACCATGGAATTCTACTATAACCATCAATTTAAATATGTTTTAACTGATATATAAAAAATATGTATAAAAAATAAATAATTTAATTATTTTATTCATTCCCACACCCATGATGAATTTTATACAAATGACATGATCCAACGAATTTTATGTCTTTCATAGTGTATAATGTGAATTTTGGGCCCAATGGTTCCCCTGAATTTTTAATTCGAGAATCAATTTTTTAGTAATTCTTCTTTTTTCGATAACATTGTATATAATATTTAACATATTTCATAAATTAATTTAGAGAAGATAGTGCCTCAGAATTTATTTTTTTCTCATCCCAGGTCTTGAAAATAATACATATAATATAAAAAAATAATATATTGAAAATCCAATGCATTACATTATCCCCACCTTGAGGCTTTATATCCCAAAAATTACAAAACAATGGCTACTCAGTAAGATAAGAGCACTATGCATGATTATGTTCCTCCCACTCCCATTTCCCTTCAGAAGATTCCCATGTTTCCACCAGACACACACCAAAGAAATCGATTTCCCAAGAATGATCAATCCTCATGATCCTAGATATCCACCTTTTACTCAGCAATGGATTCTTCATCCTTGATGTACAAATATCCCAATTCAACGGTGTGAAATCGGTCATGCATGAACCTACTTGGTTGCGACATGTGAAAGATGTCTTGTACATATTATATCAAAGGAGGTAGAGATAAGTGGTATGCCACCTAACCAACTCTATTCATTATTTATAAGGGTCCAATGAACCTCCCATTTGGCTTACTTCCCCAACAAAATATCCGTATTAGTTGTCAAGGTGAAACTAATAGGAACAGATGGTCTCCCACCTAGAACTCTGAAGTCCACGTTTTCCTATCAGCATAAGAATTGTGACGATTATATGTATTCTTCATCAACTCATGGATGATATCTTCCTTCCCAATAGTTACTCAAACCTACTCAAGTACCATGATTGATTTCTATCCTAGGTCAATCTAGAAAAGTGGTGACCAATATGATCCCCAATAAATAACTCGAATGGTTCCACAATGATCGTTTAATTGTACTTGTTATTGTATGAAGACTCCACTAATGGTAGTTGATCCATACAAATATAACCAATGTCCAACATTCAATATCTCCAAATATCCTTAAGGACATCAATGGTCATCTTTGTCTTGCAACTTGTTTGGGGGTGAAACACTCTGCTCAAAGACAATTAGGAACCAAATGCCACGGGTAATCCCATTCAAACACAGAATGTAATGTGATAATAAAGATATGAAATAATTGTCAATATAAATATCTTCAGTCGAACTATCTCATGTTGTTGAGGTGTTACAATCTCTCTTCAAAACTCTGCTCTCCTATATCTAGGAGGTGGGCTGACATAGTGTGTCAGTCAAAGATCACCTAGATGGAATTGTGTCCTCTAGACATAAATTTTAATCCCATCAAAAAGTACATATATGTCTCATCCCACATCCAATATTGAACCATAAAGGGGTGAGTCGGAGCTACTAGAATGTTCTACTCCGTCTTAACCTACTGACAAATAGTTCATCGAGAGACAAACTACGCAACTTATTTCATCAACCAAGGCCACTATAATTGATGTTATAGGTCATGGTACTTCTTTTCAAAACATGTATGTACTTCCAATTGAGACATATTAATCACTCTCAAAACCTATTCCTGTAACTTCACTGGTAATATATTTTCTACTCTATAATTAACTTTGTTCTCTACACTATTACAATGTATGTCACATGTATGCCTTGTCGATATATGAGCACATATGTTCTCACAATCAGTATCCCCAAGGCCTTCCTTCATAAATATATTAATTATAGTAGGGAAACAACCATTGACTATATTTAATATTCCCTATATCTATAGGGAGAGGATAACCGCAATGAGGCTAACAGCTCCGACGTCTTGTTGGATAGCTATGAACAATATCTCATGAAGATAACATCTGCTACTATGTTCAAGTTTTTACTATTATAGATAATTTAAGGTTCATAGACTTAGATGAACTATATCAATTGACTATATCACATGGTGAGATATTTCTAGAAGGAGATATATATTTTACTCTTTTGATTAGAGTAGAAAAAAACCACTCTCCCATTAGGTTTTGTCACTACGTTATCAAAGTGAATACTACTTCCTCTATCATGAGATTATGGTTCATGTGGTTCTCTTCATGTGGTCTTAACTAGAATAAATAATAGTTAATCACAACATTCCTTTAAATTATAACAAAACTAATCTCATTTCATAATGCATCATAAAACAGAACATACTATACACCTTCCTGTAGAAATCTCTAGAGGGGGGTTCTTGTCAAACTCAACATTAACTACTAAAAATCATACTATCACTTCTCATTCCACTTGATTAGATTCCTCTTTCAATTTATTTTTTTCTTTGGTTTTTATATTCCAGTAATATAAGGAATTAATCTCCAGTAACATCCTACCATCCCAAAGAAGATTTTCACCTATGTCACACTCTTAGGTAGGTCCCAAGATAACATTGACTTGACCATGTCTCAGTCCACATGCACACCATAATTTGAGATAATTTATTAGAGAAATTGAATTGTATAAATATAAATTAGAAAGTTGAGTTCAATTTGTAATGATAGTTCTCTCGGAGAACATTATAAACTATCCTCAAGTGTATCATGCGCCCCTACTTTTAAATACATTATATAAGGTTATCATTAATGAAGACTTCTAGGAACCAGTATATGTAAGGCTAAAAGATCTGGTTTTTTACACTCAAGAATAGTGATAGAGATTTATTCATGCCAATGGAAATAACCATGTACTCTTAGTGACCATAGTGACATGAGAATGTAGACTTCTTTATATCCTCATCCGATACTCTAATGTTTGGATAGCCTAATCTATGTTTAATCTTTGATAACCACTGTACCCCACTAGACTGATCAGAAATGTCATTGATCATTATTAGTGGATATTTTTTCATTATGATCACATTGTTTACGTGTCGTCAAACCACACACAATGTCATTATTATGACAACCTTTTTATAAAATAAAAAAGTGGCTTTACATAGGGAAACACTATGTTGAAAAATACCATTATCTAAAAGTCCATCAATTTAACTGTCATCAAATGAAGCTTTATAGGGTACATCCAATATGCTAGCATAAATATCATTGTCATTATAGGGGTTTATATCAATGAATAAGTCAATCTATCACTGTGGAGTTATGACTATAATATCTTTAAGTAAGACATCATAATACTCCACCACCCCCCGAAGAAACTAGAAACTCTATACTTCCACTACACCATGTGTTAGGCTATCTACTTGATGACTAATCAACATAGCCTCCTATGTAAGTATCAGTCCTGTACTACCAAGGTCTCCATTTCAATGAAAAAAGAAAAACTGGATCCATCACTACAAACACACTTCACACTTTTCATAAAATCAACAATCTAAACATTAATTTTAGATATAAAATACATATGATGAATAACATCATAAGTCCTTGATTCTAGTACACAAATATTCCAACAGAAGCTATGACCTCTAAGATATGGGTCACACTATAAGCAGAAGTTCATGATCCTGGATTCATCTAAAGTATGAGTCAATAAGTGTAAGGGTTGATCAAGTTGTTATACAAAAATTCTTATTTCATGTAATATGTTTGTGGAATGAATAGAGAATAAGCCTATTAGTAATGTAACAAATGAAAAAAATACATAGATCATTCCTAGAATCATTCCATGAGCAATTGGGTTATATGATTCTATATCCTTCATCTATATCTCACCCTTCTTCTTTATCCTTGAGAATGGAATATTTCATATGGGGGTTGTTGGTTATAAAGTGTCTAAATTTCAACCACCTTTTTATGATCTCCTAACTCCTTGAAAATGTTCCCCACTCTAAAAATCAATATTATTCTAAAAAATTCTCTTCCTTAGTGACCCATCCATAGTCTATATGTTATCTATATGACGGGTAAGACAATCTTGAACAATGTTTACCCTTCCATAACATAAGTGGAACTATGTATCTTTGGAAAAACAGGACCAACCCTATGGGACTTGAACTATAGATTATCAATCCTGGGGTCTCTCCTTGAATCATTAAACACATGAAGATCCCTAAAACTAATAAACTCTCTCTACTTCCAAGGCCTCTTCTCCTTTTTACCACTACTCACAACCATTGGTTTTATTTTCTCAACCATGAAATGTACAATCCCCACGGTAGGCTCTATCACCCCATCATATCATATAATTCCCATCTAGATAACAATGGGTCTGATGTATCTTCTCAAACCATGATCCAAGGACTGATCACATAAAATCTGAACACAAACCATATCCATTTTGTATTTAGAGAGGTTGGTTAACTATGATGACTACTAAAATACTATCATACTACCTTTTGGGAGATGTAGAATCCCTTAGATATCTACAACCCATATCAAAGATTGGTATAACTCCTATAAGAAATAGTGATTGAACACTTCCCATGCCAGATTCTATTCATCACATGATATGGTATTCGAACCCCACCATCGCTCTAATTATACCTGATCAAGTAACACTTCCAGGACTACCAAATTACATGATGGTGTCCAGACTAGATTTAGAATTCATGTCACCACCTCAAGACAGTCACCAAACACAGCTGGATTTGGGCTCACCTCGAAACATGAGGGGTCTGTCCCATTGATACTTATAAAGAATGATTATCCTATAATCCTCATCAACTTGGACAATAGGTACCATGTGATTCTCTATAGTTGGTTATATGGATAGTTCACCACTTAGATGTAGAATCTTGGGAACCAGTCCTTACATGAATGCCACATCACCAAGGGAATCATTCTCATGGTCCTAATGCCGAATCCATGTTGGTATAATCTATAGGTGAACCCTAAATGTAAACCACATGTACCATGGTCAATGAGTATATCTGGAGAGATGACTAAAGAAGGACATGGAAACTAAAACCATTATTATATGATTAATGTTCCATTTGTTTCATATAACTAGGGTTCTACAGTACTATGTCAAAAATTATGTGATTTGACTGTTAATGTTTAGATATGTTAGCCTCCACACCGACACTAGAGTCCCTGGACTTAAATCATAACTCAAAACATTTATCCTTGTTTCCCCAATCCAATATCATAGACTTCCAGTCCGGATGTAAAACTGTATTATTTGATAACACTCTTTGATGACCCATCCAAGTTGGGACCATGATGTAACTCCACAATACCACCTCTATTATGATAAGGTTTGGAGACTAGTGTCAAGAAAGCATGTAAATGGAATAAGATTACAAAACCTATGTACTATAAAACACACACACACACATCCCTAAGCATATATAAATCAAAAATGAACAAAATATCTAAATAACCATGCATGAATACATCTAAATCACATTAGAACTATATAAAATGATGTAATGAAAATTGTAAAATTCCAAATTTAGTCCCACTCCAAAGAGTCTGAAAAAAATCGATCATGACAATATATACTTGGACTACTATAAAAATCCATAGAAACATAACTCAGTCTTTCCAGTCTCACTAAGCACCATTTATCTTTCTATTCCTAGAACTCAGTCAAATGGTTGATCTGTTTCACCATACACTACACATGTAAGAAAAAACCCACACTGGGGTGAGTATAACAATATTCAGAAGGAAAACCCGAATCTAGAAAGCATAAAATAAAGTAAATATTGTCAGGTATACACAATTATATATATGCAACAAATATAACAAATATATATATACTCTAAAAAGTCACACTATATATGTAATTCAAAACCATAGTATATCAGCCATAAAAATGTCTTGTCACAATTCACCAAGATGAATAACATAATTATTTAATAAATATAATATGATACATTTACTCGGATCACTTCCAAGAACATGAAAATATATAAAAAACACAATATGGATTAACCCACTGTGTATAAAAACATAATCCTCATAGTTTTTGTTAAGAAGAAACCATGAACTCTACATTTTTTTAATATATGAGTATCAGATCTCACTCTAGGCCCCTCTTAGTTATTCTTACAACTAGATCCATGATGTTTGGAAGATGGAATCGTAGTCCTAGATGTATAAAAAGATTCCATAATGATGCTCATTGAATGAATAAGGGGAAAGAACCGTAACTAATATTTTCCAAGATATATTCGAAAAGTTATACAATCCATAAATAAAATATTAAATTTTGTGTTTTAGGGGTCACGCGCTATGTCCCTAAATCCATTTTCATCTCATGTACATGAACAATGTCACCATGATGTGTCAGTGTTAGGAAGTACATATCGTGTTGCAAACCCATGTAATCTATCCTGTATTTGGGTACAATCTAGATTACATGCTGAGTATCCCTAGATGGAACACACACCATGTGATGGGGTTCACAATCTGTGGGACGTCAACATCCATTCAAAACCCTAGCCACCTTACATGGGGTCCCACACACCCCGTGGATATGACTTATACATCATGTAGCATGAGATTTAAAATAATCCAATATCTGTGCTCAAGTCATCTCCTCCGCCAATACGACTATCGATATTCCCATTACATACATGAAAAGTCAATTGAATGAATTTTTCCAGTCTCACTGTTAAAAAACATAGCATTCCATCCATAAAATCCCCTCAAAAAATGGATCTTCAAGTAATTTTTCATTACACACTAATGAATGTCAAAGAAAATGAAATCAGGTACATGTCACCATTCTATTGTTCATTGATTATAAATTTGAGGCATTATCTTGTGATCTTGATCAACACTCAGTGATTATAGCTTATTTTAGTAATAAAAAGTTGTACAATATTCGGTTGGTAAGGATTTTTTTAGTTGGGGTCCAAATGAAGAATGCCTATAGCGAATGATAAAGTCGGTATGAAAAGTACGAGAAAAGATTGTATGTATATACCTTGATAAATATTCCTATTGGAATTGTTCCATTAAATTTATAATGTAAAATGGATAATAAAAAACCATATGAAATTCTCTAATCATTTCCCCTAAAAATAAACCCCTCCACAATGATGATCGAATAAAAAATTAATATGTTCATTTATTGAATCAGTTTCATCAACAAAATCAAAAAGAGGAAATAATAATATCAAAACACACATTCGAGCGTGAATTAGTTCAATTAATGAAAAAGAAAGAAGTTTTTTTTGTGTTAATCAACATGATCCTTTGAATCCCATGTTCATCAATCGTCAATCGATGATCATGTTTTCGATTTCCTGATAGAATTTTCCAATGGTATCTCCAACATCACCAAGGTTATGTGGATAACCCTGTAATTCTAACATATAAATCTATTTAAAGATGTGTCAACCACTGTATCAACACAAATATAAGTGAAATAATATTTTTAATTATTTTATTCTTTTACATTCCAATGATGGATTATCTATAAATGACCCACATGAACTAGTGATATGTTGCATCTATGGTAAAAACTTCATTCTATACTCAATGGTGCCCTCATATTTTTGATCTAGGCATCAATTTATATGTTATTAAAAAATTTCATTAAATGGTGTGTGCGTGATATATAATTTATTTAATACATTTAAATAAAATTCCCAGAACACAATGCCTAATAATCTTTCACCATCTTATTGCATGGCCTCAAAAATAATATATATAATATCTAAAAATAAATCACATGAAATCTGATAAAATAAAAATTACACCTTAATAGAAAGTATAAATTATTCTATTTCTAAATTAGGAATCCATTTTTCCATATTCATGTCACAAATTATGTAAAAATAAGTTTAACATTAATCCCATATATTAGATGATAAATATGTTTTAAAAAAAATGATCAAAAATTTTAATAATGTTATTTTATAAATTTAGTTTAAAATTGATTCCAATGACCAAAATTTTATTATTATATGTATTATTTTTATATTTTTAATTTTAAACAAATGAAAAATATCAATTATCATTTTAAATTATTTATATGAAAACATAATTTTCATTTAAAATTTTGTATTTTTCACTACTCATTAAAACAAAAAAACATTATAGAAAAATTCCCAAAATTCACAATAAGGTAATTTTGACATTTCAATTTCAAAAATGATGTTTAATTTTTCATATACGATTTATCAAATATTCAAAATTTATTTTTAGAAATTTATTTCAATAATTGATGGTAGAACAACCATAAGAATAATATACATTTTTAAGAATACAATTAGATCTGTTCTAATCTTAGAACTATAAAATCAATTAGATGAACATAAAAACAAATTATTTAATATATAAAATTTTAATACCATTAATATAATTCACTAATATTGATTATAATTTTAAATGTCCTTAGAATATAAATTGTTTTTATAAAAAAATGTTTCCTTAATATTCTATCGATTTATATATTTAATTCTAATTGATTTGTAACCAATGAATTCATTTTATAATTTTTAATATCATAAATTTTAATAAGCTAGTTATTATTATTTATATCTTATATATTAATACCTATGTGATAGATATAATTTTAAATAATAATATTAACATTATTCGGTAAAAATTGGTCTTACGCGTAACATAAGATATCGAAGGAAGTTGTTGTTATGTGTAAATAAAGATTAATATATGTTAAATTCAATGAAATTTGTATCATATATTGAAATTATGTTAAAAATTACATATATTGTAAGGTCTCACGTTTTTATATTCTCTTCCATGCTTGGGGTTTCATTTAATAAAATGTATTGAGTAAAATGTTATTCATTTTTAATTTTGGTGTGTCAAATTCCCCCAAAATTAAATAAAATGCTACCTAAAAATTCAAACATGATCTTAGTATTATATAGTTTTATATTTGAAAAATAAATTATCGCATATCCCATATCATTAAAGGGTCAATAAAATATCCCCTTTATAATAGAGAAAAATAAGTATAAGTTTGTTTGGGAGTAATATATAACAATGTTCAATGTAAGATAATTGTAGTGGAATGTTAACATACAAACATTGAGAAAACACATAAATAATTATAGGGTGATATTGAGGTCACTAATCTTAAAATTGTGGATGATCAATGGAAATTTAAGCGATACAAAACAACAAATTTATATTGATTTAAATGACCATATTAAAAAAATTTATTAGGATTAAATTTTTGTAGATAATTTTCAATATGTTGAGTAGATACTATAATCCTAATGAATATAATGAAATATAAAAAATTTCATCATTTGGTTTTTATTCAAAAAATTTATAGATCACCCCTCACATTATAAAATAAATATAAATAAATGAACTTTTATGTCTGAAGCACTAAAATTTACATTTCAATGTTCTATAAAAGAGCATCGAATCACTCCTTTTATCTCAAAATATTTTCCAAAAACAAATTTCTTTACTATATTATTCAATAATACTAAAATAAAGTACTACTATTTTTTCATTTTAATTTAGTGATAAAATTGATTGATAAAAAAATTACATATTAACCAGGACATTTCGTAGGCTAGTGGTTGTTTTAAACCATATCATACTCCAATTTTGGGTTGAAACCCAATGGAATTGAAAGATATGATTTGTTGTCACCTGACATTAATGTTTTACATTTTGTAAAATATATTTATATAATTATAAAAATATTATTGACATGATTGAAAATGAGTTAATCATTAAATAACTATTCAAATGGGGTTTTTATTACAACATATTTTTTTCACAAATTATAATAATCATATTTGATAGTGTTCCTATAGTGATAATATATACACTAATGGGAATAAAAAATTAAATATATATATATATATGTATATAATGTAAATTAATTATTCTTCCAATACATTTTTCAATATAACATATATTTTCACAACATTTCTCCTGAAATTTCATTAATCATGGTTGAATCTGATTAGATAAAAAATAAAATTATGTTTTTAGGAATTCTAACATATGATCAATAATGAACCCATAAACCAAGATGGTATCCATAAATCTTATGTTAATTAATAAAAAATTACTAGTAACATTTTAAAGCTATCCTTATATATTTTGGGTTTTATATAACTAATATTCCCTTGGTAAAATACTATAACAATTTATTTTATCAATCCTAATATATAAAAACATCATACTTTTAATTTTAACATAGGTCCTTTCTGTATCCAAGGTATAATCATGGTCATTCATATTCATTATCTATTTAAATCCTTTAAAATGGATTTAAAGACAATTTAAATTATCCTATGAATATCCCATAGGTGTGTCAAACTTGGTACGTAGTAAGTATTATCGTTGTGTACAAGGTTACACCCATGTCACGCCAGACACACAATTATTAGAGATTTTACTCTTATTTTAATATCTTCTACAAAAACATCCATATGTATTATCCATAAAGGGATGTTTGGTAAAAAAGGTCAAATAATCTAAATCTAGCAGAAGCATTATGATATTATTTATCAAATATGTTCAAATTATATCATTGGGTTATGTTATATAATCTATGTTTTCAAAAATCTAGTTCCCAATGTATTTTCTAAACCCCCCTTTGATAACAACTACTATAAACCAGACTCCAGTATCATGAATCTGGTCTCTAAAACCATTACATAAACATAATATATTTGGAATATCATCTTGATGGGCTGATATTTTTAGTTGTATCAGAAAACAAGACATGTACACAAGTCATACATAACATTGTATAAGAAAAATTGCAACATAGATTTTTCATTTATTTTTTCATAATATATATTATTTTATCTAGAATATTTGTGGATATCAGTCCTAATAAAATTCATGGAATCCTATGAAAATGAAACAATTAAGGGTGACATAAAATTCATAGAAATGGTTAAGTAAAATGGACATAATAATGAATCAAGAATAATTATCACCATATAATTGTAATAAGTAAAAATAAATTCCAAATAATAAATAAATAGAGAAGAAAGTTAAAAAATAATATATAATTTTAATTAAAATGAAACACATTCCACTAAAATATATGGACAACGAATCAACAAAATGGAAAAGTGAATGAATAAATAAAAATTCTTATAAATCAATAAAATGAGAATAAAATTAATCTAAAGATATTTTCATAAGGAAAATATAATGGATAATAAAAAAATATAAAAGAAGGAAATTATTATTCAATAATATTGATTTTTCCTACATACATCATACCACTACCATCAAGAAATTTCATTAATAAATATAAAACAAATGGTGTGAATAACCCACTGCAGCTAACCAATTGAATCATCCCTTGAGACTACTAAGGAATCGAGGGGCTATCTGTAACCGAGACCCACCGATTTTATAACTATACAAATAATTCATCAAAAGATTAATTATAGATTTAATCTATATAAAAATTTCCTTATCAAATTTCCATTTCTAGTAAAGAATACATATTTATCAACAATTTCCTAGATAATCAAATAAATTAAAAAGTGAAAAGTATATGTTAAAATGGTATGCAATTTAGGAAAAAATAAAACCAATGTTTGATGTTGTGAATATTTATTGAAAATTTAATATTTAATCATCACTAGAAAGAGAAAAAAATAAACTGAAAATTAACGACTATGAGAATGATTCAAGTAAGTGAATTTAAATATTATCGTCATTTAAAATAATCATAAAAAACTAGTGATATGATAAGGACGGTATCAACATGAAATATACCAATTGGGGTATGAAAAAGGTTTGGTTTCATTAATAAAATTAAAGTACCAACAAATTTTATTTAGATAACATTTTGAGGAAAACATTATTTTCATTTTGAAAGACATTTTAAGATAATTTTTTTAAACTACCTTTAAAAAAAATTTATTTTTATATAAAAACTTTTATTTAAAATAAATCTTCATTGGAAAAAAATAGGTAAATATAGACATGCCATAAAAACATTAGTTTTCTTTCAATAAAATGATAGATTAGTTACATGTTTGGAAAGTAAAAAAAAACAATTACATAGAAATTTTTTTATAAAAAGAAATAATTATTAAATATTTCTTTTTATAAATTTATTTTAAAATGATAATTAAAAAATTTCTAGAAAATATGGTTTTTTAAGAAAAAATATTTCTTACCATAGAGAGAAATAGATTTTAATTTTATGAAAAAAATTTCTCAATAATTTTATGTACAAAATAGTGAATTTTTTATCACATAGAAAAGAACATAATTAAAAAAATTTAATAAATTTAATGGTTTTATTAAACATTAATAAAATAATTTTCATCATGTGAATTCATGAATAAACACTGTCTATTAGAATGAAATTGTGAAATTGACCCTTAAATGATCATATCATAATAGTGAGAATTATTGAATGAATTTACTATTTGTATTAAATGTTAACAATAATAAAAAATAGGAAATTAATATATATATAGTCAAAATACATTATACATATAATCATATAATAGTATCTAAAATATTGATATAATATAAAATAATGAAAAATAATTGATTTTTGATATTATTTACGACATTGTAACTTTTAATTCAAGCCTAATGGATAAAATAATTAAAAATATATATTTGAATACCATTAAAAACTAATTAGTCATTTTATTACTAGTTTAGTGGAATAATATAAACCTTATAAATTATTTTGTCCATAAAATTACGATATTATACAATTTAATGAAGTTTTTATGTATTACCTTACATCCCACTTTGATTTTGGTTATAAATTATTTAAAAATATTATTAATTGTATTATTAATTTTATTAATATAAAAAAGAACCATAAAAATATGTATAATATCATATATTATTCATTTATAACATATTATTTCCCATTTTATAATAATCATTCATTATTTTAATCATTTCTTATATTGATTTTCTTATTTTTTTAAGTCTATTTTGACTTGTTACTTTTTTGTTCTTCTTACCTTTATCATGATTTTGTAATCTAAATAATTTAATTTTTTTTAAATATAATATATTAAGAGTATATATTTTTTATATTAGTATATGAAACTTATTTTTTGGAAATGAAATACACCTTTCATGGTAATAGTAGATCATATGTGCCCATAATCAATGTTCCAATATTCTTGTTGTATTATAGAAATAAATGAAAATAATGTACATTTATATTATTATTCATGTATCATAATTATTTCATATATATCAAATATTTTTTTATACTGAACCACAATATATTCCCTATTATGTGTGAATTAATCACATTGTGTTGCAAGATAGTAATTTGCTTTACTCATGAACGATGTTATTTTATACCCAATTAAATTAATAGCTTGAGGGTATGTGTTATATAAATGTAAAATAACCATAAATAGATTATATATAATATATATAACAGATATATTATAAATAAATCATTATCACCATCTATGAATGGTATAAAAAACAATATTAGTTTGGGAGGCACTATTCTACCATACACAAGAATGATGATCGAATATCACATTTGATGGAAGTGTTTGAAGTTTTATGTCATAACTGTAAAATAAAAAAATATTATAAAATTCTAATTACTTTGAAAACTATATTATGATGATATAAAATTAAATTAAATAGTTTGATAAGTAAATAAAACGAAAACACAATTAAAATTACATTACCTCTTTTTTTCGTTTCTTTCTTATGTGTTCATTAAAACCATGAACTATTTTATTTCCAACAAAAATAAGGATTTTATAATTTGTTGTGGGATTTTTTTGTGTGAATTTTTTTTTGGATGAGAAATATTTCTTGGGATATGTGAATAAGTGATGGGAGTGAGTTCTTTTCTGTAGTGGAGGTGGATTGATATTCTTATAAATACCAAAATGTAATCACTATTAAGATGATTACCTTACCTTATTTTCCTCCTATAATGAACTTGTTTTCAGAAAGTTCAATATATGGGGGAAAAGATCTAAAAAATGAGTTTTGGAAATGTGTAAATGTAATTTTCCCATTATGTTTAATGATTAAAACCATGTGAAGCTCAGTTTTACCGTACTCTATGGGATTACGATTAACTATTTTCGATAATCATTATAGAAAAAAATTATGTGAAATTGAATAAAATTAGAAACTATTCTTATTCTAATTATTAAATCCATTTTTAAGTATTCAAATCATATAACTGGAAGATATTAATTTAAAATTAATCCCACAGAGAGTATGAGAAAGCATGTTTTTAAAGAAAAAATTTATAAAAATCTACAATGTCTTTATTGAAGTTCCCAGTCAGGATCCTAGTATCACTAAGAGTGGGAGGGGGTGAATCAGTGATATTTTTTCTTTTTATGTTTCTGTCTTTATGAAACAACATTCACCTCCTATTAAAGAGTTTCTTCCCCGATGAACACACAAAACCATAGGGACATATGATTTACAAGGTTCACTACTCAATAAGAGTAGCTATGTCCTTGGTATGGTACGGAAATAATCCAGTACCACACAAGCCACTAGAAAACAATCCTTTGATGTGGAATACAACGAGTTGGATATTCAATTACACTCATGTATCACTTTGAAAACAATCCAATAGTGTGTGTTCTCCCTCATATCACAAATCTGGTAGTGAAATAATTCTGTACTTATTGATGACCATTCCCGAATCAAATCTTTCAAAACAATTCTTCACTTTCTTACCTAGAAGCTGGTAGAAACCTCCTGGAGAAAATAGCTTGCGCGCCTCCTTCCACTTGCGTTCCTCCTTGCACTTGCATGCCTCCTTCCACTTGCATTCCTCGTTGCACTTTTGCGCCTCCTTCCACTTTCACACCTCCTTTATACTTGTGCGCCTCTTTGTGGATAGGTAATACTTGCGCGCCACCTTTATAATTGCGGGCCTCTTTGTGGACAACACAACACTTGAACATCACCTAAAAATGAGGCACAACTTGCGCTCCTCAACCACTTGCGCGCCACAGTTCTTTGACTTGTGTGCTCATAGCTCCAAATATATTTCTAAGTCTCGATCCATATGAAATGAGGAGGGCAGTCTCCTTTTTATAGTCATTTTGGGAACCTACGTGTCCCATTCACTTGCGTGCCTCCTTGGTACTTGCCCGCCTTTTTTGGCACTTGCGGACTCCCTGACCCTTGCACACCTCCTTGGGACATGCACGCCTTCTTGGTACTTGCGCTCCTTTTTGGTACTTGAGCACCTTTTTGGCACTTGCGCGCCTTCTTTACTTTTCCAAATTTTGGAAATAATTATATTTAAAATATGACTTGCACACCTTTACATAGTTGCGCGCCTACTGCATACTTGCGCACCTACTTATTTCTCTATCCCTTTCATTCATAAGGATTGCATCACAAGTTCTCCAAACTTCTGATGTTTTTGAAATACAAATCCTCAAAGCATCGTCTGTTTTTACAAGTCTTTTACAAAGTGAATTGATTTAACTTTATTTTGACAACAAAAGACAACACTCTGTAACAACAAACTTTTCTTACTTCCTTATCCTTCTAACTTGGTCACAACAATCTCCCCCATTATATCTTGTTGTCAACCATGATTCATAAATCAATGAACTTTGTATCCTTATGAAATGGATTACTTATCAACAATTCTAAGCCTACGTGAGCTAACTCATTGTAGGAAAAAAGAATTATTTACAGCCAAAACCATGCTGTCCAAAAGTAGTGACTATGACATCTCATGAGCATACCTCCTCAGCCTTCTTTAGAACATCTTTCAAGATTCTACTTCAGCATTATTCAGTTCCTCAACTTTCATGGAAAACAACCTTGTTTCCTAAAACCACTCCAACAAACAGTTAGGATAGCTCACACACATACATGATGGATTCACAGCATACCCACAACTCCCACTTTATGCATGCATCGATAAGGATAGATTTATGAAACAATTATCCCCCTTGAAAACACTATCCAAAGGCAAGATGAGAGATGGGACCGAAACACATACCTTAACCTTGATGATGAGGTTGTACACCCATGTTCAACCTCAATTTTGAATATTGTTCTTTCGGTAATGGCTTGGTGAATATATTATCAACTTTTTCAGAGACTTAATTCATTATTATCTACCTACTCTTTGATGAAGTGGTGATTTATATCATTGTGTTTTGAATGAGAATGTTGTACCATGTTTTTTGTAAGATTGATTGCACTCTGATTATCAAAAACTAAGGGAAATTGTAGCTTCACTTCAACAAGTAGATCTTCTAACTGAGTCGTCATCCACATCAGTTGAGTTGAATCTTGATTAGAAACAATATACTCTTCTTCAGTTGTGCTAAGAGTTACTGAATTCTGTTTCTTGGTATGTCAAATAACACATATTTTCCCCTAAAAGAAAACCCCACCAGATGTGGATCTTCGATCATCCACATTTCCTGCCCAATCAGCATCAGAATACCCAAATAGATCAATATTTACTGAGCCATCATACCTAATTCCAAAATTTATTGTGCCTTTGATATATACGAGGATTCTTTTTCAGTCAATCAGATGTGATTTTTTAGGATCACTTTGAAATCTTGCACATAACGTGACATCATAGATGATGTCAGGTCGTGAGGAAGTCAAATACAACAGACTCCCAATGAGCTTTCGAAACTCCTTCCAATCAACAACCATGACTTCTCCGTCATTAGACAACTTGGTTCCCACTAAGATAGGTGTGGACACTTTTTTTTAATTTTCCATTCCAAACTTTCTCAGATGTTCTTTATCTTATTTTTCTTGAGACAGAAAGATATGATTCATTTTCTGGTAGATTTGTAACACAAGAAATTATTTCATTTCACCCTGCATGGAAATCTCAAATAACTTCTTTATCACCTCAAGAAAATCATTCACATGACCTTTCATCATTCCCAAAAAAGATGATGTCATCAACATAAACGATTACAATCAGTTAAAACTCCTAGACCTCCTTGATGTAAAGATTTCTATCAACTCTACCTTTCTTAAAATTCAACTTCTTCAAGAAAGTATCCAATTTAGAATACCATTACCTTGGAGCCATTTTTAGCCCATACAAAGCCTTATTCAATCTGCACACATAGATTTCATTGATTCCAATAACAAATCCAGAAGGTTGATCAATGTAAACTTCCTCGTCAAGGTCACCATTCAAGAATGCAGATTTTACATCCATTTGAAAGATTTTGTATCCTTGTTGTCTAGAAATGGCATGAAATATTCTGATTGTTTCTAATCTTTCTACAGGAGAAAATGTTTCATCAAAATCAATGTCTTCAATTTTTGAATACCCTTTGCAAACCAATCTTTCTTTGTTTTTTGTTACTTCATCTTCTTCATTCAGCTTGTTCCGGAAAACCTACTTTGTACCAATAATGTTCTTATTGTCCTGCATAGGTACAAGTTCCCATGTATTGTTCTTCTCTATCTGATCAAGCACTTCATTCATATCATGAACCCAATATGGATGCTCAAATGCTTCATTTACATCATTTGGTTCAATATTCAAAAAAAGAGAAATATGTTATATAGAATTTGTTATTCTTCTTGTTTGAACCCTATGATCTTTATCTCCAATAATGTTCTGAGCCTCCACTTTCTTCCTCAATCTAGGATGAGTTGTTTGAACTTATTCCTCATCACTCGAGATCTCTGATTCAGATTCCTCTTCTTGAGTAGGATTAACACAGTCTGTAGAATTATCAGAATTGTTAACAAAAACATCTCTATCCTGCTCAACTTCCACATCAACATATGGATTCTTTTCTCTCTAATGAATTTTCAAAAACTTTTAAATCTGAAGAATCGACAATTCTTCATGTTTCTTTATTTAGGAATCTATAACCTCTTCCTTCTGGAGCATAGCTATGAAAAATTCGTTCATCGCCTCTTTTCTCAAACTTTCCCAGGTTTCCACCTTTTTTCATTATAATGCATGGAATCCCAATGACTCTCAAGTGTCTCAGACTTCGATATTTTTCATAGAACAATTCATATGGAGTCATATCCGAGTTTTGCCTGTAGAAACATCAGTTCTGTGTATGCACTGCAGTCCTCATGGCTTTCCTCTAATAATAATGAGAAAGACTATGTTCAAGTAACATAGTTCTCTCCATTTCCACCAGACATGGATTCTTTCTTTCAGCAACCCCATTTTGTTGACGTGTGTATAGTTGAATAAACTCATGCCAAATTCAATTTTTTTCAAGGTATCTTAAAAACCCCTCATCCTTATACTCTCCACCATTATCAGTTCTCAACTTCTTCACCGAATACTTACATTCCTTCTCTGCTTTCCTCCTAAAACTCTTAAACATTTTCATAACATCTGACTTATGTCTCATGTACATTACAAAAGTAATGCGATTAAAGTCGTCAATGAATGTAATGAAGTACTTATCTCCATTTGTATATTTCATTCTCATTGGTCCACAGATATCCGAGTGTATGACTTCCAATGGCCTTTTTGAGTGCATTTCAACTGTCTTATGAATAGAGTTTGTAATTTTCACTTTATCACAAATGGTGCAACACCAATCTATATTTCTTGATAAATCAAGCATATCTCGGACACTGTCTCTCTTTGATAACTTACACATATTTCTCTGACACATATGTCCCAACCTTTTATGCCATAACTGATTTTCATCCACTACAACCATGTAGCAGGAGCTCTGCACTTCACCAACATGAAACAAATTCCCTTTTGTGTGTTATCCTCTCGTAACTATATTTCCATCATTTTCACTTTTAACAATAATTCCATTTTTTCCGAAGATAAATTTTTTTCCTTCATCACAGAGTTGTGACACACTAAGCTGGTTATGATTCAGTCAATCAACATATAATGTTTTTCTAGATTTCATCTGTTATTTTCCAATGATGGCTGATCCAACACCTTTGATCCTTTGAGATTCATCATTTCCAAATGTCATTGTTCCTTTTTTGAATTCTTTCACATTCTTAAGTATCTTTAAGTCACCTATAATATGAGATGAACATCAACTATCAAGAATATATCGATGTTATCTTTTTATATCTTTCAAAGAGGTTTCAACAACAAGAGCTTTTACTTCTTCCTTTTCTTTCTTCACCTCCGTCTTCTAAGAATTATTAATCGGCTTTTTTTGTACTGGTAACAAAACAAGGAATCCTTTCGAAAGATGTACAGGTTGTTCACATCTTTCACAAATAGATTCCAGGGGTTGGAACCTATTTTTAATCTTTACTCCAACATTCTCAGGATTCTTTACAACCACCTTTTCTGACTTCTTTCTTTGAGGAGATTTACTCCCCCTCAAACCCTGCCTTTTATAACCTGTGGATTAATAGTAATGTTGTTGGTTGAACCAAAACATATTTGTAGTATGTCAGAATCCACCACAATACCAGCAGTATCCATAGAAATAGTATTTCCCTCTAAAATTTCCATAATGACCAGAATTGAGAACACATTTCTCATCCACCGTCCTATCTTTCTTTTCTGAGCCACCAACCTTTCTATCATAAATCCATGTATAGCTTTCCATTTCAGTTCTATCAAAAACATAATTTTTTGAAAACTTTTCCGAATTCTGAATTTTTTGAATCATTTTAGAAATCATGGTTCTTTGAAACATCAGAATTCCTAATTTTGTTGGTCTTTACAACATACATGGCTTTCCCACTATTCTTCATTTCAGAACAACTTTTACTTTTCTTTTCATCCATTGAAGGAAACCCTTTCTAATCCTTCTCAGGTTCCTCCTTCAAACAATATTCACCAAATTCATAGATAGAGTTTTTGAAACTGATACACATTTTTTTAGTTTTATATAAATAATTTGGACAGCTTCCAACTCTTCTTATTTTTCCTTCATATTTACTTCAAGATGATCATTGCGATTATTTTCATTCTCAATATAATTATTTAGATCATCAATCTACTTTTTCATATTGATTTTCTCATCAGTAAAACCTTCTTGATTGTTTACTAAATAATTTTCATTTTTCAACTTCTTGTTTTCCTTCTCAAGCCATTAGATCTTTCTCAAACATTCCTTCAACTCTTCTTTCAGATAGGATTCAAGTTGAGATTCTTCTTCTTCAAAACTACTTCTCTCATAATCATCATTATTCACAGTTGAAAAAAAGAACTACTCTCAATCTTTATCAGCAACTAAATTTTAAAATCTAGTCTCACTATCATATTCTTCTTCAATTTTCAAAAACAAGCTTCTACTTTTTGATTTGAAGAACTTTTTATCCTTATCTCTTCCAAAAGGTCTATCTTTTCTACCTTGTTTCTTCCAAGACCTTCTTGGTCTTATGTCTTCTTCATCATTGTCTTCACATTTCTTCCTTTTAGGACAATTATCCGCAAAGTGGCCAACAGATCCACATTCAAAACATTTCAAGGGAATTTTACCTTTATATTTTCATATACCTCTTCTCACATTTTTAGAAAACAAGGATATAATTTCATCAATGTTTTCACAGACCTCATTTTTGGAGTCTGAGCCAACAACATATTCTTCCTCAAAAGCCTTATTAGACATTTATCTCTTAGCAGCTTTTAAATAAATTTCTCTATCAACTTTCGTTTTTTTTCTTTGGATTCTTCTCCATTCTAATTTCATAATTGATAAGAGTGCTATGCAAATCATCCAGAGATAATTCTTCATGGTCTCTATCTTCCAATGAAGAATCATTAGCATAAAATTTGCCGGGAAGAATTATTATGATCTTTTCAATGACTGTATAATACTCCACCTTTTCACCAAGACATCTGATAGTGATGACAATATCATTTATCTAGGTAAATAAGTCCCCAACAGATTCACCTTCTCCCATTTTCAAGACTTCATACATTATTCTCTAGATTTGTATTTTAGTCTTCTTCAATTTTCTATTTCCTTCATATATGTTCTTCAGTTTGTCCCAAATTCCTTTGGTTGTAGCAACACCTTCCACTCTTAAAAATTCACTCTCAGATAGAGATGATAGTAACACATTTTTAGGTCTTCCATGATTCTCATGATTCTTCTTATTAACCGGAGTAAGAGGAACCTTGTCATCAATAACAGGAAATCCATATATTGTAGTTTCAAGAACTTCATATCCAAGAGACATAAGATAAGGCATCATTATATCCTTCCAGATGTGACAGTTCTTTCCGTAAAAATTCAGAATCCCCTTACTGTTCATGAAGTTTATATTTTCCATCATAGATTCTCTTCAACCACTTCAGCAAAGAATAATCAATGTGAACCTGACATTGATACCAATTGAAGTTCCCATTCAGGATCCAAGTATCACTGAGAGGGGGAAGGGGTGAATCAGTGATATATTCTTATTTTTATGTTTCCTTCTTTATGAAACAACCTTCACCTCCTGTTAAAGAGTGTCTTCCCTGCTGAACACACACAAACACAGGAACACAAGATTTACATGGTTCACTACCCAATAAGAGTAGCTACGTCCTTGTTATGGTACAGAAATAATCTAGTACCACACAATCCACTAGAAAAAAATCATTTTATGTGGAATAAAATGAGTAGGATATACCCTTACACTCGTGCAGCACTTTGAAAATAATCTAATAGTGCGTGTGCTCCCTCATGGAAAAAATAGGGTAATGAAATAATTATGAGCTTCTTGATGACCTTTCCCAGATCAAATCTTTCAAAACAATTCTCCACATTCCTACCCAGAAGCTGGTAGAAACCTCATACAGAAAACAACTTGTGCGCCTTCTTCCACTTGTGCGCCTCTTGCACTTGCGCGCCTCCTTCCACTTGCGCGCATCCTTGCACTTGCGCACCTACTTCCACTTGCACAACTCCTTTATACTTGCGCGCCTCTTTGAGGATAGGAAATACTTGGGTGCCACCTTTATACTTACGCACCTCTTTGTGGATAGTACAACACTTGCGCGCCACCTAAAAATATGGATCAACTTGCGCGCCTCAACCACTTTCATACCACACTTCTTTGAATTGCACGCTCATAGCTCAAAATATTTCTCTAAGTCTTGAGCCTTAAGAAATAAGGATTGTAGTCATATTTTTATATGAATTATGGAAACCTGTGCGTCACATTCACTTGGGAACCTCCTTGGTACTTGTGCGCCTTCATAGCACTTGCACGACTCCTTGGCACTTGCTCGTCTCCTTGGGACTTGCGCGCCTTCTTTGTACTTGCGCATATTTTTGGTACTTGCACACCTTCTTGTAACTTTCGCTCCTTCTTTACTTTTCCATATTTTTGAAATAATGTTATTTGAAATATGACATGCGCACCTTTACAAACTTGCGCACCTTCTGCATACTTGTGCGCCTACTTCTTTCTCTCTCCCTTTCCTTTATAAGGCTTGCATCACATGTTCTCCAAACTTATGATATTTGAGAAATACAAATTAGCAAATCATCGTTTGATTTTACAAGACTTTTACAAAGTGAATTGATTTAGCTTTCATTTGATAACAAAAGACAACACTCTGTAATTGCAAACTTTTCTTACATCCTTATCCATCTATCATGGTCCCAACATTTATAAGTTGATTAAACATAAAAATCACTCCCATGACCCAGATTTTATTAATATATCAATAATTTACAAATATTAACTTAAAAAATTTAAATTTATATATATATTTATTAATTGATTAGATGTAAATTAAATTTCTAGTAAAATTTAGTTTTACTCATAACACATTAAAAAATGAATGTTATCAAAAATATTCCAAAAAAATTAACCTATCATTATTTTGACACATTTATTATAAATATATTGTTCTGTTTGACATATAAAATTTATAATTGTTTCAAAATTTAGTTTTACAACAAGTGATCCATTAAATGATAGTAAAACTACATTTAGAAAATTACAACATTATATATATAATTAGTTTTGTTAAAATGATAGGCCTATAAAATAACATGGAAGACTAACAATAAAATAAATTTAATATATAATATATAAGTTCAATTAATATTATTCAATAATAGTAATTATTTTAATATAAATATCATTGTCACATGAAATTAGTTTTCAAAAAAACATTTCTAGTATATTCAATCGGCATTTATATTCATATATAATTAATTTTATTCAATGAATTCATATTACAGTTTTATAATTAACATATATTAATTTTAATTTTAATCATACTCATAAACAGTAATTTTTAAACTATATTGGGAATTCCATTTTTTTAAAAAATGTATAGTATTCTATAAAACTTGGTCTTATGTGTAACACCTAAAATTAAAGAAATTCATTGCTTAATGTAAAAAATAATAATTCAATTTTCTATGAATTGAAATAAATATAATATATTTAATTTATTTGAATTATTGAATATTTTTTAATGTGAAACGATGTGACTTTATCTTGTATTATTGGTATTTTTTGTCTTACTCTCTATTGAATAAAATGTAATTATTTTATAATTTCATTGTGTTAGACCAAATTAAAAATTTTAAATACATAAATATGAATATATTCATACTACATTTTGTATTAAATCATCATTTAACTATATATTATTTTATTTTTATAATATAAATTTCTATCTTAAATCAGTTACTTGATGTTGTTCGGTAAAATATTTCACTTGTTTGTGCACATCTTGTCCATAGTAGAATGTTGTTGAAAAAAAATTATAATATCAAGAGTATTATTTGTGTTATTGAAATAATTAGTATAAATTAAACATATTTTTAAATTCCTATATGATGGGTGGTGAGGATTGATGAAACTCATTGCACATTGTGGTGTGATTTCACATATATATATATGATTAATGTTTCTATTTTCCAATTAAAAAAATGAGTAATGGTTTATATTAATTTATATTTCATAATCTTATATATTATATATATCATATCAATTCTTCTGCTAGATTATTTATAAGGCCATTGCATGGAATTTATGGATAAATAGAATAAATACTGTTATGGAGAGCTATACCATGTAACTCACTAATGAAGCTTTTTTTATGAGTGGATTTAGAGGAATAAAAAATTATTAAATTTATATAATCAAGTATAAATATAAATAGTAAAACAATTTCATTATATTATTATGGATATTTTTTTCATATTTTTATTTAGTTGAAAATTTTATATAAAATGTAATTATTATTTTGGACACTTATTCTTTTTATATATATTTATTCAGATGTAAATAAATTAATAAATATTCAAGATAATATAGGATTAATGATGAGAAAAATACTGGTAGTAGATTTATTATTTCAGGACTATAAAGAAAATTTAAAAAAAAATTGTTCAACCACGGAGGGGTTTTAATGATCCCAATTTATTAGTGATGAAATCAAAACTATAACGAATAAAATATACCCTTCCTTGACATCTCTAAACATTTCCTTTTGGAATACATCAAAATTTAATCCTATTACAATGAGTTGTGATATTGGTTCTATAAACCAAAACTCACCACCTTCCATAGATGTTTTAATCACGTTTAATTACTTTTACTATAGATTTTTTTACTTTTTAACATTTCTTATTTTTTTAGAACCTATATATTATCTAAGAAATTTTTATTTTATTTAATAATATAAGATGACCCATATTAATATTTTATGTTTTAAAAATAATAAAATATCTATAATATATAATTTAATTTATAAATAAATAAAAATAATCTTTTTGATTTAAATATATATTATAAAAAGACAATTTTAGATGATAAATTTTATTCAAAAATTATTTTTTTATATTATATGTTATTTATTTCTAATTGATTGAGCATTTATATATTTATATACGGGATTAAGAATAATATATTATTCATAAAAATATTTCGAAATTTTTTTATTAAATAAAAATTTCACAATATTAATAAAACTATTCTTTAAAAAACTTTTTTACCATTATAGAGGTAGTTAATACTCTCTTACTATCATTATAGTTATTCCAAGAAAATGAGTTTATTATTGTTAGATAAAATCAAAATATTGAACTAAAATAAGAAATAGATTTTTTTTAATTACTAATTTCGTAATGTTTTATAGAATAGTATTTATTTACTGCAAGTAAATATAGTTTTTAGATTTGAATATTTCATGAGTTTCAGAAATACATGACATGTAATTTATAAATTTGACAGATTATTTTAACTGTTTCATTAATTAAAATTTTTTTAAAATTTTTTAAACTTAAATTTATTTATTATAATTATAATGTGATAGTTTTTAGTAAAATCAATATATTTACCATTCAAAGAAATCAATTATTCAACGAACTATTGAAAATTTCAAATAAGGATATTATTTTTATAATAAATGAAATAATGATGTTATTTTGTTGAAATTAATATTTTTCATTTGTTATAAATATATTTATTCGAAATATTTTTACTATTATCAATTCCCTCTAGTTTAGATACTTTTAGAATCATCTAGAATAATTTAATTTTATTAATGATTTATTCTTTTAATGTTTATTAAGTTATTTAATATAACTAACATATTTACCAAAATACATATTATGGGAATTAATTATTTATATATTTATTCATTATATTTTTCCACATATTAAATTTCCCAAATCAAATTTTATTTCATAAACTAAGAAGCTAGAAGAGGGTTCTTTCATCAATAATATCTTCGGGTTCCAAAATTCCTTCCTCATATATATGGATTTTATAAATTATACTAAAAAACAAGTTTCCTTATTGAAAATAACATGATGTATATTATCCTTGATCATCATTATATTCCCCATATAAGAGCGATCATCCTACAACTATACCACCATTGAACTGAGTACATGTGAGTTATCCACAATGTACATCCTCTAGAGGGATACATTGATAATTTTATGTAATCTGGAATATTCTTGTGGGATCTATAAATTAATGACCAAATCTATTATATGATCATGAATATTAAGAGATCCAAAATATCACTAAATTACCATACACTTTTTTCCAGGTCTCATGTAACCATTTTATTGTGATATATAGTGGAAAACCATTTCCCCAAAGTCAAACATCACATATTCGTTGTGGTTATCAGCATAAATCCTCTACCAAAATTACACTACATTGTTGTTTTGTTGATAGTGATTACCTTTATACTATTTATTTTACTATCCTTAGTATTTTACTTATTTTTTAATATAATTTATCTCATCATGAATTTTTTACACTTCTATTCCCATATAGGGATATATATTGATCCATATAGATACTTTAGTTGGAACTATTTGTTTATTGGACATAACCTAAGGGGGATGTTGGTCCCATCATCCAGTGATGTCCATACCTAAATCTTATGACACATCTTCCAGTATCTGGATAGTCTATTCATATTTTCCAATTATTTGGGGATGATTGTCCATATCTAAGTTGAATTATATGTTCAATTAATAAATGGTACAATTTACAAATGACTGAGGTAAAACACATATGTTAATTGTTGGTCCCGGGCACAACAGATGCTAATGGGTGGCTATTCCCACATGACTTGTTGTCATTATAAATGATGAATCCAGGATGAATACGATGATAAATTCCAGACTACACATATCAAATCATAGAAATAGTTGAAGAAGAAGAACAGTCCTAGAACCAAAACGGAGGATCATCACAGGTGGATTAAAATTAATTTAATTAATTTACATGAAGTACCTTTTACGACATTCTTTCTTCATTATTATTTATGATCACATTTCGATGTGATTCATTATTGCATCGCAAATTAAAATTTTAGACATCCTCAAGTGGTGATCCACATGTGCACCACGTATCAGTGGATGTCATCAAATAAATCTATGGGTGCTAGGTAGAGAATCCTTTGCTTGCATTGTCTGCGTCAGATCTTCTTGATCTATGGGAGGATGATCTCTCTCAGTCTTGAGAGCGTTATTTGAGGAAGGTGTAATTTTTTCCTTGAGATAATTCTCCAAAATTTTAGTGCCTAATGATTAGGGAAAAGTCTTGGTGTTTTAAGGATATTTATAATCGGGTTTGAGGTTATAGAGTTATGACAATAAATAAACGCATTATGCATTTTATTTATTTTATTTACTCTTATTGAAACCCCCATGTTGAATCAGTAATTCCTTCGCATTCCCACACATTGATTATAATAAATATCATTTAAAAAAATGATATTATTTTCTCAAAAATCCTTAATGGAAAAACTACATGGCGTGTAATCATTAATACATGTTGTGTACTCGTTATTAATTTACATTCCAAATTGAAAACTACCCGGCATGTACATTCAATGTACACAACGTGTATATATTGTTTTCATTTTATTCTGACTCCAACATTAAAACCATTCAGGATCCCTTGAATAATTATTAAGCCACATATGGGAATAATCATTATTCTATTTGATATACTTGGATACACATAGTTTGTGACCCTATATGCCTCCTTTTGTTGGCTTTAGGCGAGCTTGCCTAAAGTCCAATATTGCTATTTAGAAACTGGTTAAGGCAGCCAAGATAAAGAACATGACCTCGCATTAACGTGTCACCTCATACAAACTCTTACATTTTAATTTAATCCCTTTATCTCAATATCTCATCTAACAGGTTTAATGGCAGTGTCATAAACCTATATGCATGATTTGTCATTCTTTGACTTCTAGTAATAAACACGTTGTCACACCATGGTCATGGAATTTGGGTGATAGTTCTATTTCAATCAATGACCTAAGATATCTACTTCCATTAATATAGAATGGAAAAATCCTTCCTCGACATATCATTTAACAACATGTCTTTCGTGAAGCATCTGACGTACCCTATTTCCTGCCAACTGTCTTCTTGACAGTTTTCATAAGCAAATCTATGTGTACGAGTCATTCCATGAGTAAATGATAATCTTCTAGTCTAAGGACCATTACACACGCTCGTAGATAGAAATGTTCGATAACACCAAGACATGTAGAATCACAACTGGTGTGTCTATTCTCATATTGTCACATCTTGGAGATTTCCAAGTGTGAACTCCATGAGAGAGAGTATCATCTTCTTACAAGTACTCACACATGACTGTCTGTATACTATGTGTCCTATCAGAATATGTCAGCCAACCGTAGAACTTTGTTTAAGAATATAGTTATAGCATATAAAGGTTATCATTATAGCGGGGATCCGAAACGACCTTATCAATGTGACTAATATTCCAAGACATTATTATATTATAGGCATGCAGAACAATAAAAAATATATAATAAGTGTACATTCTTGTAATCAAAATATAAATAGTTAGTTCTCAGGACACAAACTCTAACAAAATCCCACTTGGTCTAGATCCAACTGCCTATGACTTTTAGTCTGTTAGACCCCACATGATGATCATGTTCTTCTATGTCGAAGATTTAGTCAAGGGGTCTGCTACATTTTCTTCCATGGAAATACTGCTCCTTGAAACTTCACATCTCTGAGAAAAATCCCTCGAGGGATGATACTTCTGAAGTATGTGCTTTGTCCACTGATGTAACCTTTTCTCTAGTTTTTTTAAATGTTGGGGCCGAAGCCTCAATTTATTATTTGAAAGAAAATACCTTTTTAGACTGGGTAGAGGGAGACCCATTACATATCCCAAAGACCCAAGGCCAAGTGTCCTGAATTCAAGGCTTGAAAGCCCATTTTTTTGCCCAAAGGACCCCTTAGTGAACAATACAGCTACAGTACTTGCGCTGCTATAGTACCACCACCACTACAGTATCTGCTATAGTCCCTCCACCACTACAGTGAGGTCATTGCTATAGTGTCGCCGCTGCAACAGTACCTGCTATAGTACTGCTACAGTACCTAAGAAATTTTCCCCTGCCCGGATTCGATCCTGGGACTTTGGGATGCCAAGCAGGAGCCTGTACTACTAGGGTACATTCTCGTTGGCTGTAACCTTTTCTCTAGTGAAAGTTCCACCACCGCAGTATTATCACAATAGAGTAGGATTTTTTTTACTTCTAAGTACTACAACCAGCTCTTGGATGAAGCATCGCATCCATACTTCCTCTTTAGCTGCTTTAGAAGCTGCGATATACTCGGAATCTTCTGTAGAATCTACGACCACACTATGCGTAGAGCTCTTCTAGCTCACTGCACCTCCATTGAAACTGAAGATGTATGCATTCATCAACTTCATATCATCTTATCATTCTAGAAACTAGCATCTATATATCCTTTAATGACTAGTTATTCATCTTTTCAATAAACCAAAAATGTATCCTTTGTATGCCTTATATACTTAAAGATTGTCTTGACTATCATCCAATGGCGGTCTCCTTGATCTTCTTTAAAACTGCCAACCACACATAATGTGTAAGAAACATCTAGCCTTGTACATAGTATAACATACATGACTAACCCAATCATGGATGCATATGGGATCCTTGCCAATTTCATTCCTTCCTCATGTGTCTGAGGACACATTTTGTTAGAAAGATGAATGTCATGTGACATTGGAAACAATCTCCTCTTGGACTGTTCCATACTGAATCTCTCCAGTATATTGACAATTTATGTACTTTGACTTAGGCCCATCATTCTCTTTGATCAATCATGATGGATCTTGATCCCAATAATATATGATGCATCTCCCAAGTCATTCATAGAGAAGCGTTTATCCAACCATGCCTTAACTAACTATAAGACAAGTACATTGTTTCTAATTGGTAATATGTCATCAACATATAACATTAAGAAAACGAATTTACATACTCTAAAACATTTGTAGACACATAGTTCACATTCGTTCATAACAAATCGAAATTCTATTACGGCTTCATCAAAATGAATTTTCAATAGCATTGTTGCTTGCTTTAATCCATAACTGGTTTTTTTCAACTTTCATACCTTGTTGGCATCCTTTGGTGTTTCAAACCCTTTAGGTTGTGTCATGTAGAAATCTTCCTAGAGGTTCTATTTAAGGAATGATGTTTTGACATCCATTTTCTAAATTTCATAGTCATCGTAAGTGGAAATGGACAAGAGGATTCTGATGGTTTTCAACATAGAAACTGGTGAAAAATGTTTCATTAATGTAAATTCCATAACGCTGTCTAAAACCTTTTGCAATCAGTCATTCCTTATAGGTTCTGACTTGCCCTTCCATGTCCAGTTTCTTCTTCAATACCAATTTATTACCAATATGATTTACATTAACCAGAGGATCTGGCAAAATCAAGAATTTCTTATGGTACAAGGAATCCATTTTAGAATTCATGGATTCTTTCCCCTTGGAAACATCAGTGCGTTCAATAGTTTCATTGTAGGTAAAAGGATCATCATTTTCAACCAATAATGATTCACCATCCTCGGTGATAATAAAACCATATCATTTTGCACTACAAAAAAAACTGGGTTTAGCGGCGGTTTTGTGGCGGCGGTTCACAAAACCGCCGCTAAAAATTTTCGGTGAAGGTTTCGCGGCGGTTTTTAATAAACCGCCGCGAAACCCAAATTTTTTCAGAAACACCGCGACCCTTTCCCCCTCCCCGACCGTATTCCCCAAACCCTCCCCGATCCCCCCTAGCCTCGGCGACCACTGCGCCCCGCGCACCCTCCGGCGACCCCCGCACTCCCTGCGCCCTCCGGCGAAGCCCTCCGGGGAAACCCGCCCTCCGGCGAAGCCCTCCGGTGAAACCCGCACCCCCCTGTGCCCCCCCTCGACCACCGGTGACCCCTAGAATATATATTATTGTTTTTAGTTTAATTCTTAACCATTGATCCAGTTTCCCTGTATATTCATCATGCTTAATTAGGTACTGCATATTTGTTTTTTTTTGTCTCATTCCCCGGAAACATGGACCTCTGATTTATTGAGTGGTTATTTTATATTTTTGTGTGGAAGTCTTAAGTCTTAATTTTATTTATTTTGAAAACCAATTCCCATGAGTTCCTATATGATTCCTTAGAACTAGTATCTAGACTAATGATATTAAGAGTGTGCCTTCGGTATGTCATGGGCCAACTCTAGTGCCCAGGTCATTGGTGACCCAAAGTTGGTTCAAGAAGAAAATAATATTACAGCCTAGGTAATTAAGATATATTATGTACCAAGATCCCATTTGATATTTGTATAGTAATTATAGATTATATATATAGATGTAATAAAATGATAGGAAGGTGTGGGGGGATCCCCATGAGATCTTTCTCATTCACTTGGGATATACTTCTTTATACCCCCATGATTTTTCCATTATATGTTTTTATTATTTTATTTTCATAAAAAGTTGAATTTATAGATTTCTATGAAGTTTTATAAGGTTGATAATATTGATGTGATGATTTTGGGTGAGGTCTTAGACATTATTTAAGATTCAAACTTTAGTGTGGGATCCTTATTTGGTTAGACTAGGATGACATAAATCTAGATTAACCATTGGTGCGTCATCTCATTTGGTAGGGTTTATAGAAATGGTTGGGTAGTTGGTCTACTCAAGGGTAAGATGTACTCATGGTTGAAATCATTTTATAAGGAATCCCTTAGTCTTTTTTAAAAATAGAAGGGTTTTATGGTGTTTTTTTATAAAAATGGAAATGTTTATATATTTGGAAACAGTTAATGGAAAATATTAATTATTTATTTAATTTTTAATATCTATATTTTGTTTTAGGAAAATTCCATGGGTTTAGGTAATGTTTTATAAAATGAATTTAATGTTTTTGGTTTATCATTTCTATGGGGTACATGATATTTTTGAGGGATATCCTACTTTTTCCCTTTAATATCCCCTATATTCCCATATTGGTCAACATTTAGATTATATACAACACAAAAATGTAAATAAAATACCTCCTTCTTTACATGTTGTGAATAATAGTCTCATATGTGGAGCTATAAAGGAGGTGTAGCTATCTGGTGGTAGGTTGGATCTTGGATTTTTTAGGGGAAACATGGAGGTTCAATTTGGGTGATTTATTAGATAGATAAATATTTAGTTGGGAGATCTTTAATCTAATGGATTTATTAATCTGAGTGTGTCTACATAGGGTTATCCATTTCTTTTTACCAATATTTCAAGAGTGAGTTATTGATTTTATATTATCTATTATAAATTAGATCATGTTACTCTTAATAATTGGTATCATTTTCTATGAATTTATGATTTATTCAATCAGTTTAGAGATTTTTTATGGATTTTGAAGATTGTTCATCGATTAGGTTATCAGCGGTTAAAGGTTTGAGCTAAAGGTGTGTCCAAGATAGAATTTCAAACACTATATAGTAATTTTGTGTTTTTGGTAATTCTATTTAGGGTAATGGCGAAACCATATGTATTTATAACTTTGATAAACCATTTTTTATCCTTTTTTTTCATTCGGGACTATATTTATCAATGATATATCGGTATGATCATGATCCTATGAGGAGCATGAAGAATAGTTGGTTATGTTCTTAGACACATTGAGATATCATCATTTATATTCCAATATATTGAAATGTTATTTCTATAATCAATAGGTGACATTTTTTGGTCGTGAGTTCTCTAAATCTTGGATATTAGGGGGTATTGAGAAAGTAGAATCTATAATTCCTTAATAGATTCATACTAATATTGTTGAGGTTCATATTTTCATTGGTTATGTGGTTTCTTATTCTTGCATTATCTTGGAATTTTCTCACATATTCATTAAAAATATAGTATTGACTTGGAATGGAGTGAATTTTTAGTGAGATGATAAATAAAAAGATTCATTTTATGAGCTAAAAAATATATTGACATCTACACCTATTCATATTTGACCAAAGCCAAGGATGCATTATAAGGTCAATAATGAGGCCTCCAATGTGATGTTAAGATTTATGTTGATATGGAGGAATGAGTTTTAGTAAATGGTTCTTGAAACTTATAATAAAGTTCATGTCATTATAGAAACCTTGACCATCACTTTTGTTGTACCCCTCTCTCTTGGATTTTAATGATCACAATCACTCTCATCGTGTTCTAACTTGTTTTCAAGTGTTTTGATGCTAGGAAAAAGGATGCCCTGGAGTTGGCCCAAGAAGGCTGATAGTGGACTCTCTGAGTCCACTGGCCAACCGGTGGATTCCCACCGGCCAGTCGGTGGTCTCTGGCAGAAGCATTACTTTCTGCCAGAGCCACCGGTCAGCCGGTGCTAGCGCACCGGCCTGCCGGTATGGGCACCGGCCAACCGGTTCTTGCCCACCGGCCAGCCGGAGGACCCAAGCAATAGGCTTGCCCACTGCCTGCTGCCACCGGCCAACCGAAGGATGACCACCGGCCAGCCGGTGGAACCCAGACAGAAAGCCTTCTCTATCTGGACCACCGGCCAGCCGGTGGACCACCAGCCAGCTGGTGAGACACCACCGGCCCGCCGGTGTGCCCAGTCAAACTAGCCGTTGGGCTTTGAACAAGAATATAGATATGTTCAATAGATTAAATCCCATCCTATAGACCAATTTCAATTCCAATGGTTTATTTTACAAAAATCTATGTGACTTCTCTCCCGTGTAAATTTGGTCCATAATGACACGTCTTATCATGGATAATGAATTAATTAGGTGCTTCATGTTCTGTAAACATATCCCATTGGAAACCATAAAAAATAGTTGGGTAGATAGTGTTATGATAAGTGTGTAACCCGATATTCTTATTTCTCCTCAATGAGGTGTTGACGCTGTCTCTTATAAACCAGACTTGTTTGGTTGGTCTGAAGTGGTAAATGTGGTCAATGAACCATCTTTATTATATTATGCATACTTTATGATCAATGGTTTATCTTTATTATATTATGTTTCTCTAATCTTACACTATCGTATATTTTGCGTAGGCACATTGTGATATACATGGATAAAAGCTGGATCACATTACCGAGGAACATACCTCAATATGTTAAGGGTTTGAATGAGTTTTTAGATTTTGCAATTTCTAATCGATCCGTTGAAGGGAGAATAAGATGTCCATGTCCTAAATTTAAATTTAGAACATGGTTGAAGAGAGATGAAGTTTATGAACATTTAATTCTGAAGCAATTCCCTGATCAATATTTGTGTTGGATTTGGAATTGAGAATCAATCAATATAGAAAGATTGAGGACTGATGTTAATCCACAGAATGAGGTCCCAAGTTTGTTGCCAATGGAAAATGAAATGAAAAACCTCACAAATGATGCATTCGGCACTGCAAGACACCACTATGAGCATCAAAACATATCAGAACAACCAGAAGAGGGTGGTACAAATTGCAACGCGACAAGTGATGTTTTTGAGACTGTAACACAAGCAGATCAAGATTGTAACATATCATTGGATCCTCCTCTTGATTCTGTGGAGACAAATGTAAGGGAAAACTTCAGTGAGGGAAATGCGTTTCATGATTTATTTGATGATGGAAATCAAGAGTTGTATAGTGGGTGTTTGAAATATTCAAAGCTTTCATTTCTGCTGAAGTTGTACCATATCAAATTTCTATGTGGAATTACAAATAAGGAAATGTCCTTGTTATTGGAATTGATTCGTGATGCATTTCTTGAAGCAAAAATCCCAGAAACGTTTTATGAGATGAAAAAAGTTGTAAACAAGATTTGTCTGAATTATACAAAAATACATGTGTGTCCCAATGATTGTATGCTTTACTGGGGAGAGGATTCAAGTAGACAGAATTGTAAGAAATGTTCTTCTTCTAGATGGCAGTCAAAAGATGATGTTGGAAGTATGACTGAACATAATTTCATGGAGAAGAAGAAAAGGAACACACCTGCAAAAGTTTTGCGTTACATTCCTTTGAAGCCTCAATTGTAAAGATTATTCAGGTCATCAAAAACCGCCGAACACATGAAGTGGCATTCTGTAGATAATAACAATGATGGGTTAATGAGACATCCACGAGATTCTCAATCGTGGAAGACATTTGATTCATTACATCCAGATTTCTCAGCTGATCCTAGGAATGTTCGATTGGGATTGGCTGCCGATGGATTCAACCCATTTGGGACTTTGAGTACGAGTTATAGCATTTGGCCAGTTGTTTTGATCCCTTATAATCTGCCTCCGTGGATGTGTATGCAACAAACATCTTTTATCATTTCGATGATTATTCCTGGAAAACAAATGTCTGGAAATGATATTGATGTATACCTGCAGCCTTTGATTGAAGAATTGTAGGAGTTATGGAGCAATGGTGTTGAGACATTTGATGTTTCTTCTAAAACAATGTTCAAAATGCATGCTGCTTTAATGTGGACCATTAGTGACTTCCCTGGGCTTGGGAATTTATCTGGTTGGAACACTTATACGGGTTTGGCTTGTCCTATTTGTAACTTTGATTTCGAGCCCAAACGGCTACCTCACAGTAGAAAATGGTGCTTCTTGTGTCATCAAAGATTTCTTGATGCATCTCATAGATTTCGGTTGAACAAATCAAAATTTAATGGTTCCATTGATCGTAGACCACCTCCAAAGTTGTTAACCGGTTCTGAAATATTGACACAGCTTGAAAATGTTAAAACAGAATTTGGGAAGGTTCGTCATTTGACTGATAGCGGAAAATGAGTGCGAAGTGCATCGTCAAGTGAAATCATAACACAACAATGGAAGAAAAAAGTATATTCTTCAAACTTCTGTATTGGTAATTTAATTATTTGCACCACAATCTTGATGTAATGCATATTGAGAAAAATGTATGTGATAATTTGATTTTCACATTACTTAATGAGCATGGAAAGTCAAAGTATCATCTCAATGCTCGCAAAGACTTACAAGTAATGAACATAAAACGTGATCTCTGGCCAGATGAGAATGAAAAGTATGCTCCTTCCATTTTTTCAATGAAAAATAGGGACAAAGACGCGTTCCTTCGAATTTTAAAGAATGTGAAAGTATCTGATGGGTATTCGAGTAACATATTGAGGTGTGTTGATTTGAAGAATCGTAAGTTATATGGATTGAAAAGTCACAATTCACATGTTTTGTTACAACAATTACTACCATTGGCATTGCGTACATTATTACCTGAAAAAGTTACTGCTGTTGTACTGAAATTCTGAACATTTTTCAGGAAATTATGTGAGAAAACTCTACATCCTTTACATCTTGACAGCCTACAGGAGAGGTTTGTATTGACCCTTTGTGCAATGGAGATGATCTTTCTTCCATCGTTTTTTACTGTCATGATGCATTTAACTGTGCATTTGGTTGACAAAGCTAAATTAGGAGGCCCCGTTCATTATCGATGGATGTATCCAATTGAGAGGTATTTTATTTATATGTTTCCAGTTAAGTAAACAATATTTGGAATTTAAATAAATGCATAATATTATTATTATTTTTCACAGATATCTTGGGCATTTGAAAGCATATGTGAGAAATAAAGCTCAACCAGAAGGCTCTATTGCTGAAGGCTATTTGGCCGAGGAGTGTCTCACCTTTTGTTCCAGATATTTGGATGATATTGAGACAAGATTTAATCAAGTTGGACGTGTTGACGACACATCAACTCAATCTAAAATGCGTCAGAAATCAAAAATATTTCCTGCTATTGGCCGATCAGTTGGGAGGACCTCATACGCGACACTGACAGAATTGGAGTTATTACAGGAACATAGATATGTGATACTGAATAGTGAAATTGCAGATCCATTTATTGAAGAGTTGAGGATACATACAAAGAGACGAATGAGAGGCCGAACACGAAATGAAAAAGATATAACGAAAGCTGTGAATAAAGAGCTGGTAGAATGGTTTGCACGACGTGTAAGTTTATAAATATTACAATAAATACGAATATTAGTTTGACACATACAATTTGAAAATCTATTAAATTATATATTTATTTTTCAGATCATGAATACTGATACTCGAGCAGACTTGTCAGACGATTTTAAGTTTCTTACTAGAGGTCCTATAAAACAAGTTAGAAAGTTCGACGCTTATAATGGGAATGGTTTTAGATTTCGTACAGTCGATCGAGAAATGGGTTTGAAAACACAGAATAGTGGTATATTTACATTTGCTGAAGTGGAATACTATGGAAAGTTGCATGATATTATTGAATTAAACTACCATGGGCATTTTTCTGTTGTTTTATTCAAATGCAAATGTGTCGATATTATCAGAGGTGTTAAAAGTGATTCCTTGCAATTTACTTCTGTAAACTTCTCTCGCTTGATGGATGTTGGTGATCGTGAACTACATGATCCATATATCTTAGCATCGCAGGAAAAAATGGTATATTATGTGAATGATGTTGTGGATGAAGGGTGGAGTGTAGTTACTCACGTAATACAAAGTGATTTGTATGATATGGGTGATGAAGTGGAAGACTTGACCTCTGCAATTGAATTTCATCAACAACAGGAAGCAGAATTATTTGTCAATCATGATATTGAAAATATTAGTCTAGCAAGGATGAATGAAGTGGATGAAGCAATGGAGAAGGAAACCGACATGATTGAAGGGGAAAATGATAGTATGTACAATTATGTATTCATTCAGCAACCACTTGTTTCATTTCTGTAGTCATTCATTATCATTGTTATATATTTTTTGTTTGTTAGTATTGGGCATCTATTATCATTTTTATTTTATTTTCTGCATAAATTTTTTGAAATATATATTCTGAACTTAATTTTATTTGATTAAATGACAGGAATGCCAAGGAATAAGCGGTACACCATTTCATCTACTTCTACGACAGATGACGATCTGTCTGTCCCCACGGCATCTAAGGCAGCAGCTGCCTACATCCCTGCATCATCTCCCCCTGCACCATCTCTGACACCGTCAGTGGATGTCTCATTAGAGGATGAGTCATCGCCTCCCTGTACAGGAGCCTCAGCAGCGGGGTAGTGACACGCCCCTTCCAGTTCATCACGGACATTCTGGATGGTCACAGTCATAGGTACAAATTTTAAATAAATTAATTTATTGCATTTTGTTTATAGTAATTGTTTGCTAATTGCAGATGAAAAAAATGCAACCGTCAAAAAATTCTTAAAAAGTTATGATGTTTGGAACATGAATGGCGAGAAGATAGTGGTGCCATTTGATTCTTATGGGGTCCCGACGGATGGCGCTGCAGGTTTACTTGGTCAGATTATAGGTCAGCTGGCAGCGGAGCCCATTTCCCTGCCTATTTCATATGATGATTGGAGGCATATGCCTCCAAACTGGAAAAATGAAGTTTTTGATTCTCAGAGAAAGGTAATTTTATTACTTTATGGTTTAATTGAATGTCATGTTACTAATATATTCAAAATGAATTTCTGTATACAGATGTTCTTCCACTTTACCGTTGCTGATGTGATAGCACGGAAGTGGACATTGAAAAATCATGGAATAAAAATGGAAAGATTTCAAATGGAGGTTGTGGTGTGATGCCAATGATACTTCGTTGACTGTGCAGCAGATGTATGAGAAGCTACCCAGTGGGGTACCGAAAGAACAGTGGAATGTTTTTGTCGATAGCCATCGTGATGAGAAGCGGATGGTATTGAAATATATATTATTATATTATCCTAATTTTACATGTATACATGTACATGAAGAGGAGATAGACATTGAATACATTACTGTTAAATTGAATTTTATTTATTTCAGGATCTCTCAAGACAGAATGCATCAAACCGGGAAAAACAAGTCATCCCGCACACTGCAGGCTCAAAAAGCTTTTCTAGAAGCCGAATGTCATTGGTAATATTTTAATTAGTTTAAATATTTATAAGACAATATTATCTATTTAACATATTTAATTGTTGATTTATCTTTGTTTAATGCAGTCACAGAGTTTAGGGCCTGAAGCATCCCGAATAGAAATGTGGCTGGATGTTCATAAAAAAACAGATAGAAGTTTTGTTAATGAACCTGCTAGAGAAGTTGGGGTATGAAGTCAATTATTTATTATAATAACTTATTATCAGTTTTTACTGTGTTAATATATATTGATATTTGATTTATAGGTAAAAATTAACGAAATATGGGATGTCAATCCTGAGCAATCCTACTCAGTCTCCCAGGATGACCCGGTTGGTAAAGTCCTTTGGAAGGAGCATCCTGGTAGAGTGCACGAGATGGGTTTTGGATCCGTACCATCTGAGGTATTTTGCAGGCCATCAGGGATTTCAGCTACATCTACTCCTGGTTCTGGTCATTTCATACCTGAAGATACTCAGAGGGAGATGCCTTCTCTACAAAACACAGTTCACCAGCAGGGGGATCAGATATCTGCTTTGCAGAAAGAGTTGCTTGAAATACGTCAGCATATGAGCAGATATGCCCCCGGTGGTAGTGCATCGGCTAGTGGTGAGAAGGTAAATCACAAAAAAATCAAAATAATTTAGTTTTCACACTTTTATTGGTTTTATGTTTAATTATAAATATGCAAAAATATTTAATTTTCAATATAATGTTCTTATAGGTGGCAGCAGGTAGTGGAGATGAAGGTGGAGAGGGTGACGATGCAACATCAGATGATGAGTAGTAGTGTTGTTGATGTGTTGAACAAGTATGAGAACGGTTGGTTTGTATATGTAACATGTATATGGCACATAGTTGCCACCAAACATTTCCATGTCCTAACATTTTTTTTGATTTCTCATGTTTACTTCTATGCATTTTATTTATTTATGATGTTTCATTTTATGTCAAGATTTCTCGAGTGTGGTATACATCATTCCATTTAGGCCTGTGTTTGAATTGGTACCACATCCAATGAGAATACCATATATGTAACCCATATTCATACCATTTCTACTATAAAGCAGCATTCGGGTAGCCCCATTGTGTAAGCTCGATTCATATCATAACTGATTCATAGAAGTACCTAGGCTGTCCAACTGTGTAAGTCCCATTCATATCATTGTTGCTCCATAGCAGCACCTGGGTATCCTAGCTGTGTAAGACCAATTCATACCATCACTATCAAGGCCCAATGAGCCACAACACATTACACAGGCATGAAGAAATTCCCACCTGACAGGCTAATCTTAGACTATACAACCAACATACCAATTATGCTGATAAAGAACTCACGCTCTTACTGACATGGAAAGAGTGTATCTTGGAAGCCTCCCACAATACCTAACGTTAACCGTTATCAGTATAACATGAATCTAAGCATGTATACACTCTATTAGAACACCTAATATGCATCATTACAATAACATCCAAATAATCATAGTTTAACTTAACTTATCCCCCAAATAACCATGTCAATTATTCATGTTAGACTTAACAAAACACAAGCACTACGCATGCTTTTACATTCACAATACCAAATACAATTATATTACTAACTGAATACCAAACCACAATCCACCTATATACCATCACTATAGAAAAAAGTGTCTAAACTTACTTTCATTTTTTAATGAACTCATAGACCTAGGATAAGTCCTCTCTTGGATTACATACATAGAAGAAAACCCTCATCAGGTGGAAATGAGAATCACTATTTCACTTGATTAGAACACTCCAATCACCAATATCCCAAGATACCTCTCAATATTACTAGTCTCTCTCAACCCTAGTTCACATGTCACATCCTATATAGGATACAACTCATGGAGAAGCATCTATGAACCCATCTCAAATATCACAAGGAAAATCATAGGCCAATATACCCACTCGAGGGTTCTCATGCATATCACAAATCCCATACCCAATCCAACTATGAAATCTAGGTTACTAATCCTAACTAGAAATCGACACACCATACTTCCCCGGAATGATAAAGATCACATACATGCACATATATATTAATGACATTATCTTATGATAATAACTATTGTGAAAAATCAATATCATTTGGTTTGGTTAAGTATAATTCCACCAATAAGGTATTTAGGAAAACATTAGATAAGTTGTTGAAATTTTAAAAAATTCAAACCTATTTTCTTTAACGAAGTCAATAACAACTATATCACGATGCATCCCATCCAACCTGCAACAAGATGACCATCTTGGGATGTATACATGAAACTCTTATCTCATATTCAATGACATAACTCAAATCTTCAATAGGAATCATGTATAACCTACAAGATCATAAACCATACTCTCTCAAGCACAATGCACGGTTAGCGTGTTGTCCAACCTAAAACACACGCCAATACACAAGTTACCCATTTTCTATAGTAGGCATTAACAACCAACCCAAAACACACAACAAACTATACCATAACATACATTCTATAACTACTCAAACATCCATCTTTGGAACAAATTCTATACCCATATAAACATAATTTGTTCTATCCCATTACACAAATCCATTGTTAAAAAAACTCAACCCATATCACAATCCACCCATGAATGTTATATCGGTCAACTTAGAGCATAACCAATTACATATCATTACACATCACCATGGTTAGCATGATCACATAAATTGTATAAAAATTCATAACCATTTATTATATAGAGTATTAGTATCCATATAATATAAATCAACCCTTCTTAAAACACATAAGAAATTAAAGAAGCTAAAAACACATATACATATTGGGTGTCACATGGATTGGTTACTCGCCAAATTGTGATACATACCATTCCTTAGGATGGACTCCATAACATGCAAAATTTTCTCATATCCTATTTTTCAATGAATACTACCATGTTATTTGTTTGTATGGTGTCTCCTGTTCAATATTCTGGTTTGATTTGTTTTTCAGGGAAGTGGTGTGGTAGGAGCAGAATTATTTGTTTTTCCAGGTCAGCATTTTGCGGTGGTTTTAACCGCCGCTAATGCCTTACTAGTCAGCACTTGGCGGCGTTTATAACCACCGCTAATGCCTTACTGGTCAGCATTTAGCGGCGGTTATAACTGCCACTAAATGTATTATGTTTAAAATTTAGCGGCGGTTTGCACCGCCGCGACATAGGCGCATCAAAGGCCAGAATATAGTGGTCATTTTAACCACCGTGAAAAAAAAGTGTCATATACGCATAAAACTGCCGCTAAATGGTCAAAAACCGTCGTGAAAAGAGGCATCTACGACGCTTTTCTTAAACCGCCGCGAAAAAGTAAAAACCGCCACTAATAGATTGCCGAATCCCAATTTCGCGGCGGTTTTTGTAAACCGCTGCCACACCCTATAGCGGCGGTTTAAACCGCCGCTAGGGGCTGGTTTTGTTGTAGTGTTGGTTTCAACACCTATCTCATGATCCTAAACAGTTATTTTTACTCTTGAATAAATTGTTCTTCCTTGGGGATTTGGGGAATTCGTTCTTGTACCAACTCATGTGTATGTTGACCCTCGACTTCATCGAATTCTATATCGCTCCCACTATCTCTTTTGGAGATGTCCTCCCTGTCAAGGAATATGGTTTGTCTTTCCATTGAATCCTTATTATCCAATGGGTTTTATAGGTAATATCCCTTTTATTCCTTGGGATATCCTATAATGGTACACTTTATGCCTTGTGGTGCAAGTTTGATACCCTAAGAGGCCTTAAGAAATTCTTTGCTACCCCACACATGTAAATTTTATAATATGGCTTTGTGTCCACTACATAACTCAAATGAAATAGCATTTATCGTTTTAGATGGTACTTGGTTTAGTATGTGGGCTACTGTTTGTAATGCATATCCCTAAAAGGATAATGGAAGACTCGCATGACTCTTCATTGATCTCACCATGTCCAACAGGGTTCAGTTCCCCCATTCACTTAAACCATTACACTGAGGCGTGAATGGAATGAGTTGAGATAGAATCTGAAACCCTCGTAAGAAATCAATGAAGTCATGATTAAGATATATTCCTCTATCTGAGTGGAGTTTCTTTATAATCTAACAAAGTGGGTTCCAACTTCATTCTTGTATTCTTTGAACCGATCAAAATAATTTGACTTATACCTCATTAAGTAAATATATCCTTATCTACTAAAATCATCAGTAATAGTTATGATGTACAAGAACCCATCCCTTACTTGCACTAGAAATGGTCCACACACATCTGTGTGAACTAATTCTAAAATATATTTAGCCCTTTCGCCTTTCCCACAAAATGGGGCTTGTTTCATTTTTCCGTGTAGTCACACATAAAATACACCAAGTGTTTTTAGTTTGAAAAAATCTATATAACCTTCTTGATGTAATTTTTTCAAACATTTATCATTGACATGACCAAGTAGGTGATTCAAAATATGGGTGTGGTATGATTCATGTGAATTAAACTAGTCATTGATTTCTATTACACATTTTGTGTAGTCTAACACATAAATGCCATTATATATATGTGCCCTACCAAAACAAATGCAATCATTATAAAAGTATCAACATTGATTTCTTAACATGAAGAGGAATCCATGAATATCCAATCTGGATTCTGAAATAATGTTTTTTGTTATAGAGGGAACATAATAACATCTTTTTAATACCAAGACCATCCCAGTAGGCAATGTGAGATGGTAGTCTCTGATAACTACAACAACGAGTCTGGCTCAGTTGGCTGCTCGAAAATCCACCTCACCTCGGTAAATCCTTCTGAATATACTTGGTTGTTGTATTTGGATATAGATTTGAGGACAAAAAGTAGTATCTAATAACCAATTGGTTGAAATTGATAGATTACATTTGATAACAAATGCACATGAAGCTTCCCCTTACTTCCTTGGTAGGGTGCAGTTTTTCTTTCAGTGGCCCTTCATGCCACATGTGAAACAACCAGTCTCTTTTTCTCTTTCTTACCCTTTTATCTTCCTTTTCATGGAATTCATTGAAGATGATTTGGGATTAAATATCTTTGCCTTCCCTTTCATATTATTCACCATAAGTACAGAAGGATTTTCATGCTTTATGTCATTGTCCACTTGGCGAATGATGATAAAAAGATCAGATAGAGACTTCTCAATGTTGTTCATGTTGAAATTTACAAAAGAGTTAGAGAAGATATGGGGGAGTGATGCTAGAATGAGTTCGGTACCGTGCTCTTCAGGGAGTCTAAATAGTAGAACCTTCAAGGTCTCAATATAGCCAATGAGCTTGACTATATGAGGCGCAGCTCGGGCACCCTCTCCATGCTTTCTTTGAAATTGTTCCATATAGATCTCAAAACATTCCTATCCTTCTCTCACCTAGTATAGACCACAGAGGTTCTCGATCATGATATATGCATCAATGTATTTATGAAACTTCATGAGATCACTAGACATTGATGAAATAATCAAACATTGGAAGTAAATAACATCGTTCAAATCAAGTTCATAGAAAATGTAATCTTCATCACTCTCCCCTTGGGAAGTCGAATCAGGAAGTGAGGACTACAACACATTAAACATTCATTCATGACGTTGGATAACCCGAAGGTTCCTAAACCAATCCTAAAAGTTACTGCTGGTGAGGATATTGTCTTTATACAGAATTGATCGTAGAGAAAATGAGGTTGACGAGTTTCTAATATTGATTCTAAAAATTAATAGAGAAAAATAATCAGTAACTTTTGATAACATTTTATGAAAAATAATAAATGAATTTATTAATTCTCCTATTATTTTATCATTTCCCAACAGCCCCACCATTGAACTGGGAATGCCTTATTTCTATGACATTCTAGTGGAAATGATCCATATTCTTCTTTGCATAACCCCTACAAGGGTTGATCAAGCTATCTAAAGGTATTTAGGTAGGCAGGTCATTGCCAATTCTGAGCTTACAGTTCCTTGATTTGTTGAGTGTACTCCCCAATCCTGAAATCTTGACATGGTTTTCCTCAACACTTGCCTCCAGTTTACAACATTTCATGCAAGGGATACTACTCTTGATGTAAAATTTTTATGTAACATGAATCTTTTTTATGAGATTCCTTTATAAAAGTATGTGTCCTAATAAGGGTTGGACAAACACATAGTTTTATTGAGTCATTCCCTTAATCAAGTAATTGATGTCTTAGTCTGACGTAATATGGTATTTGAGGGATTTCAATCCTTTATGCGTAATTTCGCATTATCACATGCTTGATAATATTAAGTGATGATTTCTTAAGTGATTAACCACATTCTGATAATGTTTATGCATATTCTAGATTTTATATTATTCTATCTATGCATTCATGTTTATTTCATTAACTATGTGATCCCGACAACACATCCATAACAAATAAACAATGAAATCAGAGAGAAATAAAATAAGATAGAATGATAATGATATTCTATTGGTTAGATTATCTAGATATTTTGATAAGATAACATTGACCTAAGTAAAAACACCTAAACCTCATGGTTCGTGTTTTTCAGCTCCCACCTGTCAACCTTTGTCTCTTCTTGGGTTGGTTTCTCCTCTGCTTTGGATTTTGATCTGCCTCCTCTAGCTTGGGAGATCGCTTATTACATGGGGTTTACATTAAAGAAATTGTGGGCACACATGCCCTATATTTTAATTTTAGAAGGCTCGAAAGCCAACAAATTTGAATTAAATAAATTTAAATGAAACCATACACACACAAAGGTTCTTTGGTCTATATTATGATCATTCATAGCATGCAATGAAATTTACGTATATTTATTATTCTAATTCATTTTTTCATTCATTTATTCAAGATAAGTCGTTCTTGAATTAAATTATTTAAAATCATATAATTAATCTATTATTAATCATAAATTATTTTCTGAATTTCCTTGAGATTCTTCTCATACATATTCCTTGTACGGGACTTTGTACTTTGGAGGAAACCTGTTGAAATTCCCTTTCTAGCAAGTACATAACATGTAAGCTATATTATATGGTCTGTATTTGTATTCACCCTTTATCCAAAGTACATGTCGGGGCTTTGGTGTGTTTTTTGTATATTAGAAATATTTAGAGTACACGACATGTAGATTAATATAACATGGAATGTACTTCCTCGTTACACGGTTACCAGCCTGGAAATACCATGTTTGTTGTTACAAAACTTCTCCTTCTACACGGTATCACGTGGGCTGGATTGAACTACATGGCATGTTGACTCAACATAAACTTCATGTATTCTAGTTTCCACGCTCCGTTTAGTTCTTGTCAACACGGTGTATTAAGAAACATAGTTATGCTCAATTAACACGATGTGGTCTTTCGCCAGGTATCGTCCAATCCTCGTACACTCCTCAGTATGCGTTGTCCGTAATATGCATCCAACACAATGAGGTGCGGGCAAAGCCCATGCATTGGTGAGTATAAGGATACTCAGTAGGGACTCGGAGACCCTCATGGTCCCACAAATTCCAACAAGGAAACCCAAAGATGAAAGATAAAATCACAAAGTATCAACCAACTGTACATAGGTATATGCCCATACATATACCTACGTTATCAATCACAGTTCGACTCCAACTCTCGAGCCCAAGCACAACTCATTCCACAAAGGAAGTAAAGTCAATCATCTTGATGATATTGACTGAATTTGAAGACACAGCTCACACAGGTATACATATTTTTTATAGTGATAGATATGATCAGATGTAGTCACTGATTCATCTAATATATCAGACCCACACAGGATATAGGACCAGCTAAGGTGTCGAATCCACACAGGATACATGACCAGCTATTCTGTCAGACCCACACAGGATCCAATAATGGAAGATTGAACTGTCAGACCCACTAAAGATCCTAGTAGAATAATCATCAATTTCAAACCCACAGAGGATTCTGGTACAGTAGTCATCACTATCTAACCCACAGAGGATTCCGGTACAGAATTCTTCACTGTCAATCCCACAAAGGATTCCGTTTAAGAAGTCATCACAGTCGCAGGTAGCCCTAGGGTGCCCGCACACAACATGCTCGATTCTGGTAGAGTCCTCTCCCCAAGCCATGATTCGATATATAAACTATCACGAAGTCCAGAGTTGATGTATCCTTTAGTTACATCTCATCATAAAAAGCCCAACGAGACCGACGATGCGTTATTCAGACGCTCAGTCTCTGAATTATTGGGATTTTTGTTCCTGGGGTGCAGTTGGTTTTTAGGCTTAAAGCAACCCGACAGTACTACAACTGCATCCATGCCTCATGTGGGGTATGCTAAAACAGTCGTCTTGCTCCAAGAATTCCATCTCCGCATGAGGCACGTCAATCGGACACCCATAGCCCATGTTGCGGGCTAAAATGTGTAAATGTTCATAGCTGGTTCAGGTCCGGTTGGATCCAGTCGACTGACCCGGCCTGACCCGGTCTGAACCGGGTTCTTGCCCGGTTCGCGGATGCGACCCGACTCAAGTAGTTGGCCTCGCCCGAGTGGGCGGCCTGAACCAAAGGAACAACCCATCCCTAAGGGGCGGCCCGACCCGAAGGCGCCGCCCGACCCGAAGGCGCGGCTCGGCCCGAAGGGGCGGCCCGGTCCATGGCGGCCCGGCGGAGGGGCTGCCCTACCGAGGGGCGGCCCAGCCGTGGTGGCCCAACTGAGGGGCGGGTGGACCGAGGGGTGAGACGGCTGAGGGGTGGCTCAGCTGTGGCGGCACTACTACAAAAACGGGCAATAACAGTGCTAAAATCGTGCTTTAACAGCGCTAGAAAAGTGTTGTAAAGCTCAGCGCGGATAAAGGGGGGGTCCTTTCACAGCGTGTTTTAAGCGATGTTAAATGTCACCTTTAACAGCGCTAAAAAAGAGCTGTTAAATGTCGCCTTTAACAGTGCTAAAAAAGCGCTGTTATATGTTGCCTTTAACAGCGCTTTTTTAGCACTCTTAAATATCTCCTTTAACAGCGCTTTTTTAGCGCTGTTAAATGTTGCCTTTAACAGCGCTAAAAAAGCGCTGTTATATCCCTGTCTGCTGCTAAAAAAAACCTGCACGAGTACAGCCAGCCGAGCAGACCTGCAGAAAAACCATTATATCAACCACAGACCTGCACAAAAACCAGTATATCAACCACAAGCATGTCATCAACCGATCACAACCCAACCAAACAGAGTTCTTACCATGAGTTAGATATCGTCTACCCAGAAACAAAAACTACCTCATTACATAGTATCACAAAATATTCCTACACAACTCAGAAGATAAATACTAGAACATTCCACTATGCATTGTTTCTCCTTGGATTGCCACTTGGTTTTGACAAATCGTGCAGAGCCCGTGCTCCTTGAATCATTCTACAATACATAAAAAGGATATCCCAACTCTCCCAACCATCACCCTTAGTAATTATGTATATTAATACAAAAAAGGTAACATATCATAAACTGGGGGACTGTAAAGAGACATCAAGATTAACATTCTATATATAGGATTGATGTCTGGTAGGATTGGTTGCGTTGATACATGACTCTACCTGGACCTCAAAAATAGATATATGATCTCACTCCAGGAGTTTCAGAGAGACTCCAACTATGTCTAGGACGTCCTGCTGAAGCGATCGTACTACCGTAAGTAGGAAAAGATACCAAAACCATATTAGGAAGGATCATGGGAGCCAACCCTAATGAAATATGTCCTTGATATAGTGTTCAAAGAGATCAATCATGGTACATAAAATTATGTGTCATTAAAAGGGTCACATGCCTTGTCCCTTTACCCTGGGTAACTCCAATGTTCAGCTGCCTGTGTGAATATACATGTCATATCAATAGGAAATTACATGGCATGTTAAAAAAAATATACTTGTTACCCTTTGATCTTGTGTCCTCTTATGCACCCTTGACCTATGTTAGTACATGACGTCGATCCCGTGTGATTCTTCCTGTGTATCTGTACAAGGGATAAACTGCGTAGCTAGCTCTTTAAAGACGTGTAGTGGGATATATCCATGTAGGAAAGCCATGTAATCCACCCCATGTTTGTGTATCTCAATCATTCATGCGAAGTCTTGGGGGAGGGTCTATAGTACATGTGAGGTGGATATCTCAGTTGTTGATTTCACTTAAAAATAAGTCCATTTTGAACAAAACAGAGGCACTTTGAGTGGTGTCGACCACACCGGGCCTCGTATTGAGTTGGGGTTGACTCATACACATCAAATTTGACCCATGGATCATTGTACTTAAGTTTCAATAGAATCCGAATGCGTTTGGTCAGTTTCCCATATGTCAGTTGTTGATTTCTCACTTAAAATTAAGTCCATTTTTAACAAAAACAGAGGTACTTTCAGTGGTGTTGGCCACACCGGGCCTCGGATTGAGGCAAGGTTGACATGTACATGTCACATTTGACCCATGTATCGTTGTTCTAAAGTTTCAACAGAATCCGAATGCGTTTGGTTGGTTTTTCGTATGTTAGTTGTTGATTTCACTTAAAATTAAGTCCATTTTTAACAAAAACAGAGGCACTTTGAGTGGTGTCGGCCACACCGGGCCTTGGATTGAGGCGGGGTTGACTCTTACACGTCACATTTGACTCATGGATCGTTTTCCTTAAGTTTCAATAGAAACCGAATGTGTTTGGTCGGTTTGGTTTATGTATGTAAAATATTGTCCATTTTAAACAAAATACATACACTTGGAGTGATACCGGCCACACCGCGTCTCGGATTGAAGCAGGGTTGACTCGTACACGTCACATGTGACCCATGGATCATTGTACTAATGTTTTAACACAATCCTATGGCGTTTGGTTAGTTTCCCGTATGTCAGTTGTTGATTTCACTTAAAAATAAATCCATTTTGAACAAAATAGAGGCACTTTGAGTGGTGTCGGCCACACCGGGCCTCGGATTGAGTCGGGGTTGGCTCTTACACGTCAACTTTAACCCATGGATCATTTTCCTTAAGTTTGAACAGAATCCAAATGCGTTTGGTCGGTTTGCCGCATGTCAGTTGTTGATTTCACTTAAAAATAAGTCCATTTTGAACAAAAGAGAGGCACTGTGAGTGGTGTCGGCCACACCGGGCCTCGGATTGATGCGGTGTTGAATTGTACACGTCACACATGAGTCATTGATCATTGTGAAAAAGTATCAACGCAATCAGAAGCCGTTATATCGGTTTGGCGTATGTACGTAAAATATTTTCCATTTTAAACTAAATACATACACTTGGAGTGATACCGGTCACACCGAGCCTATGATTGAGGCGGGGTTGACTCGTACACGTCACATTTGACCCATAGATCGTTGTCCTTAAGATTCAATAGAATCCCAATGTGTTTGGTCGGTTTTCCGTATGTCAGTTGTTGATTTCACTTAAAATTATGTCCATTTTTAACAAAACAGTGACACTGTGAGTGGTGTCGGCCACACCGGGCCTCAGATTGATGCGGTGTTGAATCGTACACGTCACACATGAGTCATTGATCGTTGTGAAAAAGTATCAACACAATCAAAAGTTGTTAGATCGGTTTGGCGTATATACGTAAAATATTGTCCATTTTAAACTATATACATACACTTGGAGCGATACCGGTCACACCGCGCCTCTGATTGAGGCAGGATTGACTCGTACACGTCACATTTGACCCATGGATCGTTGTCCTTAAGTTTCAATAGAATCCCAATGCGTTTGGTCGGTTTGTCGTATGTCAGTTGTTGATTTCACTTAAAATTAAGTCCATTTTTAACAAAACAGTGACACTGTGAGTGGTGTCGGCCACACCGGGCCTCGGATTGATGCGGTGTTGAATCGTACACGTCAAACATGAGTCATTGATCGTTGTGAAAAATTATAAACGCAATTAGAAGCCGTTAGATCGGTTTGGCATATGTACGTAAAATATTGTCCATTTTAAACTAAATACATACACTTGGAGTGATACCGGTCACACCACGCCTCTGATTGAGGCGGGGTTGACTCGTACACGTCACATTTGACCCATGGATCGTTGTCCTTAAGTTTCAATAGAATCCCAATGCGTTTGGTCGGTTTTCCGTATGTCAGTTGTTGATTTCTCACTTAAAAATAAGTCCATTTTGAACAAAACAGAGGCACTTGGAGTTGTGTCAGCCACAACAGGCCTCAGATTGAGGTGGGGTTGACTCGTACACGTCACATTTGAAGGTGAGTATGCATACACGATAGTTGACCTTCTTAGAGAAGAGTTTCTGGAAGAGTATAAAAGACATGAAACAATGAAGATCATTAGAGTGTTGGAGAAAATGTGGTTGCTACAAACAATGTGGAAATCGGCTTGTGAAAAGCGACCTAAGTTACAACTTGCAGGTATTGTACTCTATTTTTTTCTGGAAGGTTTCAGTTTAAATGCATTTTGGAATGATCATTGCTAGCCATTGTCTTTTCGGTTTTTTTGACAGCCGAGGGGAAAGGGTGGGGTCTGCAGACATTGGAGGATATGTCGAAGTGTGATTTTGTGTGTGAATATGTTGGAGAAATGTTAACTCCCGCAGTTCTGAAAAGAGTCACTATTTAAAAGAAAGTCATAAGTTTAGATACATCTCAAGATGGTCAGTTTAAAGACATTTTGAGGGACACTACTAAAGACATGCTCAGATATGCACACATCCCCCACTTTTAGATCGTTGTCTACTACAATGATCATCCAAACAAGATATGCATTAGAACGCTCACGATACATAGAGAAATTCACTGGCCACCTTCGAGAATGATCTGAAGCACAAACCATGACAGCATTATGTTTTTCCTTGAAAATTCTCTTGGCAAACTGGAATGGCAACTCACTCTTGTGATTTTGCGTCTCTACTTGTCTCTTCATGTGTGCAGCTACTTCCATTCCAGTTCGCCAAGAGAATTTTCAAGGAAAAACATAATGCTGTCATTGTTTAGGCTTCAGATCATTCTCAATGTTGGGCAGTGAATTGCTCTATGTATCATGAGCGTTCTAATGCATATCTTGGTTGAAAGATCATTGTAGTAGACAACGATCTAAAAGTGGGGGATGTGTGCATATCTGAGAATGTCTTTAGTAGTGTCCCTCAAAATGTCTTTAAACTGACCATCTTGAGATTTATTTAAACTTGTGAATTTCTTTTAAATAGTGACTCTTTTCAGAACTGCGGGATTTAACATTTCTCCAACATATTCACACACAAAATCACCCTTCGACATATCCTCCAATGTCTGCAGACTCCACCCTTTCCCCTTGGCTGTCAAAAAAACCTAATAGACAATGTCTATAAATGATCATTCCAAAATGAATTTAAACTGAAACCTTCCAGAAAAAAATAGAGTACAATACCTGAAAGTTGTAACATAGGTCGCTTTGCACAAGCCGATTTCCAAATTGTTTGTAGCAACCACATTTGCTCCAACACTCTAATGATCTTCATTGGTTCATGTCTTTTATACTCTTCCAGAAACTCTTCTCTAAGAAGTTCAACTATCGTGTATGCATACTCACCTTCAAATGTGACATGTACAAGTCAACCCTGCCTCAATCTGAGGCCTGTTGTGGCTGACACAACTCCAAGTGCCTCTGTTTTGTTCAAAATGGACTTATTTTTAAGTGAGAAATCAACAACTGACATACGGAAAACCGACCAAACGCATTGGGATTCTATTGAAACTTAAGTACAACGATCCATGGGTTAAATGTGATGTGTACGAGACAACCCTGCCTCAATCAGAGGCGCGGTGTGACCGGTATCACTCCAAGTGCCTCTGTTTTGTTCAGAATGGACTTATTTTTACGTGAGAAATCAACAACTGACATACGGGAAACTGACCAAACGCCTTCGGATTGTGTTGACATTTTAGGACAACGATTCATGGGTCATATGTGATGTGTACGAGTCAACCCTGCCTCAATCTGAGACGCGGTGTGACCGGTATCACTCCAAGTGTATGTAATTTGTTTAAAAGGGACAATATTTTACGTACACACGCCAAACCGATCTAACGGATTCTGATTGTGTTGATACTTTGGCACAATGATCCATGAAACATGTGTGACGTGTACGAGTCAAACCCACATCAATCTGAGGCCCGATGTGGCCAACACCACTCACAGTGTCTGTTTTGTTAAAAATGGACTTAATTTTAAGTGAAATCAAGAACTGACATACGGCAAACCGACCAAACACATTTGGATTCTGCTGAAACTTAAGGACAACCAAGATATGCATTAGAACACTCATGATACATAGAGTAATTCACTGACCATCTCGAGATGTATCTAAACTTGTGACTTTCTTTTAAATAGTAACTCTTTTCAGAACTGCATGATATGAAGGTATTTTCGAGATTTTACTGGTTCATGCATGATATGAAGGTATTTTGGAGATTTTACTGGTTTTTTTGTCCAAAGGCCAACGAAATGTGGTCCATCATTCTTGCATGTTACTGGTGCATTTCATCTGTTAAAATGGACAAATGACCCATTGGAGAAAGAATGTTTTATTTAATAATAATTACAATTTTTCTACAAACATTTAAATACAAGAATGTTTCATCTTTTTATCCCCATGAACCCCTCTTAAAAATTTCCGCCAATTATACGCATCTGCAACTCTTGCAATAAAAGTAAGATCTTCATGCTATATCTGGACAATCTTGCATCAGGTATGCGGCCCACTCGTTTCTAAACATATCTACATCGTCTTGTGAATATGATGCTTTTCGGCATTCATAATAGTACTGAAAAATATATAAATAAAGAATTAATAAATAATTTAAATGAAATAGTACTTGTTCTCGAAAATTCCTCTTTAGGGATGCTAATTTGTCCATTGAAAACGATCTCTTTCATGAATATACAAACATAATAACCGCAAGTTTTGTCGTTTGTTTGTTTTGGACACTTCAGAAACACTGATCATGAGGCGAGTAAGTAACTTGTGTTTCATATATGCTTGGATGGTGCAATTTTATTATATATACCCTGATATTTGTCCAGACATAGTACTTGCTCGGCTCCTTATGCTTAGCCCCTGTCCTCATACCATGATTTAGATGATATTGGTACACCGCCCTATCATAACAGAATCCTCGGTAAAAGATAATATATATTATATAAATTGATGTTTAGACCTAAAACGTAGGATGTAGTGTCTTACAGATTGAAAAACTGCATCACATGTGGTCGGTTTGTTGGATATCCGTGCTTTCAGTCCAGAAAATAAATCTTGGGAGTATCCAAATGCACCGCAATTAGCAGCCAAAGTTGCCTAAATACACAAAAAGGAATAAGTAATGAAAGAAATGAAAATATAATTGATATGCTTTAATCGTAGAGTTTTACCCCTGCATGGTTGGTATGAGGAAGATTCGTTCATCTGTTATCTTGTTGTCAAATGCTTTCAGCAAAGCAGTCGCTCTTTCCTTAATTTTTGATTCTGATAATTCTATTTCTTGTGTTGATGTGATATGAGGACTGACGAGTCTGAACTTTGGCTCATGAGGAAAACCCTTCAACTTCTTTTCATATATACGTATGCCAATAATATAAAATGTATTTAATCATAATTAGCACAATATATCATCTTTTGGAAAAGCGACGGGGTTGAAAACATACCTCATATACATATTTACACTTGTGACGCCGAGCCACTGATACTCAAGGATCTCATTTACATTTTCAGCAGCAACAAAATCTTGTATTTCCTCTCCATACATATTCTCTTCAAAAACAACTACATGGCTACTACCATTTTTCAACTTCGTATCCACATGAGTCTTCAATTCGATTAAATGTGGATAGAGAATAGGCGGTGTAATTCCACTTTCAGTAGATCTTTTGGATCGGTTGGTCGATCTTTTCGATGCTCCTTTCACTGCATCCCCTTTCTTCGTCTACAATAAATTTCATTGGTTCATACCTTTTTTATAAAGGTTTGGCTTAAAAAACTGTAAATAAATACCTCTTTTTCTGCATGTAGCCTCACAAGTTGTGATGGCCATGTAATGAATGTCCCAATAGCCTGTTCGACTGTACAAATATCATCATCATCAAGTGGAACAGGTAGTTGTGTTGTTGGCTCATGAGCTACCATAATTGTCACTTTCAGATGATCTTTTGGAAGTGCTCTATTGTGCAGCGTGTCCTCTGAGATGTTGAATACTGTAGCCCTCGCTACAAGGCGATAGGTGGGTGTTGAAAGATATAAATCACAATCATTATCACCCTACAGAAGATCAATATAGGAAGAAATCAGTGTTTGTCTGATACACATTTTATCAGAACAAATAATAGAATATTGATTACCATAGTTAACACAGCTCATTCAGGGGAATGGCTTGCCTCAAACATGGTGGGGTGTGGGGCAGGATCTTCAGGCGCTGGTTGTTCCTGAGTTGTCTCTTCTCTTGGCTTCTGACCCATTAAAGTTACTAGCAACTCTCCCTGCCATTGAAACTGTTCTTCAAGAGTTGCTAGTCTATTTTTCATTGCTGTCATTTCTTCATTTTTTTGATCCTCTTGTTTTTTTCTCATAATATACTCAGGGTGTCACCCCAAACCCCCCAGCTCTGACGCGACCGTATTGTTCTGGTCGCTTCAAAGCTGTCGCTAATATATCTACACCAGCTGCAAGAGTACCTGACTCCTGTGACTTTCGGATATAAGAAAATAAGTAATTATTATTATGTAATAGCAATTTAAAAACAAAACATTTTATCATGTCATACTTACACATATTTCCCACACTTTTTGTGTGTTTTCATCAACCAAATTCCCTTCCTTATCCACAGGTGCCTCCTTTTATAGCACATGACGAGGGATGGATGTGTGTTTGGTTTCAGAGGCATCAATCTACATATAAATAAAGAAATATTTTTATAAAGTTTTTTCTTGACACATAACAATATCACTGTAAATTTAAAATACGAACCATTTTCTTTTCTAGTGAGGCGTACCCCATCCTTGCTTTACGATAGGGGTACGTCGGTTTTGATGTGCGTTCCTTGTTTTCAGTACTGAGTTGCTGTTTCATAAATGAAATATTGACAATCAATGTGATGAATACATGTATATCCTCAAACAACATATTATCAGTCACAATGTACCTGAAACTTTTGATCCCCACGATGACCAACAAATGAATCCCATGATTCTTGGGATATCAAGTGATTGTAGACAATGGGTGGTTGCGGGTTTATTTTACCCTTGGAATCTTTCAGATGATATTTTGTAAGAAGAGTGCGAAAACCTCGATGACACCTTCTCGCAAGCCATAGTACATAAGTCTTGTGTGAATCATCTACTATAAATGCACTCTGCAATGGATTGTGAAGAATAATACATTGTTTCATTATTTTATTTTCTAGTAAATTAAAGAAATGAAATCAAAATGTTACCGTAATTTCTTCCCACATCACAGCCTTCAGTCCGGACGAAACATGGTGCCATGAAGCTATGTCAATCGGCACGCGTTGCCGAGTGACAATTCCAACGTAACTGCTAAACATTGCCTTGTTGGGGTTAACGTGTTGGCCCCGTGCATTCCACCCAACATCGAATTTGATTTCTTTTCTATTTCCCTTCAAAACATTAGCCAACACTGTTAAACTAAGACGCACCTGTTTTTTCTGCGATGTCGCTCCTTTATCCCCAACCATTTCGTCTATATCAGCATCATCAATGTTTTCATTTAAAATCCTAGCATCAGCATGTTCAGATGGTTGTTGGACCTCAACAATAGGAGCAGCAGTACCAACAACAATATGTTGAGATTGAGAGGCTTGAGAGGCTTGAGAGGCTTGTTCAGCAGTAGCAGCAGCAGATGCAGCAGCAGCTTGAGAGGCTTGTTCAGCCTCGAGGTTAGGAGCACCAGAACGTGCAGAAGTCATTATCTGCAAAAAAAAAGGTTTAACACTTAAGTTGGATTACATAAATGTAATAATGATAAGATAATAACATGAGATAACAATATTTATATTACAAAGAAAATATAACCTGTTTATTGAACTCTTTTTTTTTTCAAAGGCTGAATGAATTTGACACCTCTATCGATAATCCAAATCCCTTCATTATGGTCTCCTCTAACATACAAAATGTCTTCTTCATTGGGACCACTGCGAAATGATTACGACGTCCCAATGAAAGGATCATCCACAATTGAATTTTCATCGGACCCTTCACTAGTTTTGGACGATAACAGAACAATCGACCACTTTCGGTTTGCGGGGTCTGGAACATAAAATACTTGTACCGCTTGTGATGCCATTATAAATTGTTCGTCTTTGTACCCTTCTTTACTGAAATCAACTTTCACAAATCCCAATTCATCTATTTTAACACCACTGTTGTTATCAACCCAGTTACATTGAAAAATTGGAAATTGGAATGTCGTATAATCCAACTCCCATATACTTTTGATAATGCCAAAGTATGACATATTCGCGAAAATTGGATTTATATCCTTACTACCAGAAACATGCATCGCTTCAGCCACAAGTGTTCTCCACTATTTTGCATGGTACTATCTTCATCATGTTTATCTGTATAGAATGTATAACCATTAATTACATAACCATTGTAAGATAATACATACATGCTTGGTCCGGCAGCTAGCCATCGAAGTCATTCTGAAATTGAATTCGGATTTTCATCTAACTCGTTAAAAATATGGTCTCGAAACCATCCTATAAACTAGTGATTATGTGTATTTGCTATCCATTTTTCAGCCCTTGATGGATTCAACTGCCTCAAAATTTCTTTGTGGGTTTCAATATATGGAGCAACCTCCCAACTATTATGCAAAACATAAAGGTGGGCCTGCTCCCGATCAGTAATATTGATTGTCACAACATCTCTTCCAGAAATTCCCTCACCCTCAATGCGTCCAGTGTGACGAGATTTCGGAAGACCAATGGTTTCCACATCAGATAGGTATTCGGTACAGAATTCAATGGCTTCCTCAACAATATATCTCTCCACAATACAACCCTCTGGCTGACTTTGATTTTTGACATACCCTTTCAAAATCTTCATATACCGTTCAATGGGGTACATCCATCTATAGTGCACAGGACCACAAAGTCGAACCTCTCTCACCAAATGAACCATCAAATGAACCATCATATCAAAGATTGTTGGCGGGAAGTACATTTCTAATTCACATAATATGATGACAATTTCTTTTTCCATAGTTGGCAATTTCGCCGGGTCTAAAACTTTGCTGCATATAGCTTTGAAGAAGAAACAAAGTTTGCTTAAAGTATGACGAACATTCTTGGGAAAAATGCAACGTAAAGCTATAGGAATTAAATCTTGCATTAAAACATGGCAGTCATGTGATTTCAAACCTTTTAACTTCAAATCATTCATTGAAACAATGTTTTTGATATTTGATGAATATACCTCTGGAACCTTTACATCATTGAAGAAGTTTCAAAACTGATATCTCTCATCCCTAGAAAGAGTGTACGCAGCTGGAGGAAGAAACGTTCTATTTTCACCCTTCACGGGATCCAACTCTTCTCTTATTCCCATGTCAACCATGTCCAACCTTGCCTTAATTCCATCCTTTGTTTTTCCAGGAGCATTTAGCAACGTTCCTATAACACTTTCACATACATTTTTTTCCACATGCATCACATCAAGAAAATGTCTGACGTACAGACATTTCCAGTATGGTAATTCAAAAAAAATTGATTTCTTTTTCCAACTGATTTTCGTAAGGTTTTTCAAAAATGGTTTACCAAAAACAGTGTTCACATCTTTTACTTTCTCAATCAGCTGATCACCTGTTAGTGGAGACGGTGTTTTGCGTTGTTCTGAACTTCCATTGAATGATTTCGTCCAAGATCGGTACTTATGTCGACGGGGTAGAAATCTGCGATGTCCTAGAAACACAAATTTGGATGAATGTTTCAACCTAATTGATTCTGTATCTTCTTCGCACACAGGACACCCTTGACTTCCTTTAATGCTATAGCCTGACAAATTTCCATAAGCAGGGAAATCATTTATCGTCCCATACAACAACGCTCTCAACGTGAAGTATTCTTTTTCATAAGCATCATACAATATAACACCTGAATCCCATAATAACTTCAAATCATCGATCAAGGGAGCCAAATATACATCAATATCGTTACCTGGTTGTTTTGGTCCTCATATAAGAAAAGATAACATAATGAATTTCCGTTTCATGCATAACCAGGGTGGCAAGTTATAATTTACCAACATAACAGGCCAAGTACTATGAGTGCTGGTTTGAAAACCAAAAGGATTCACTCCATCAGTAGATAACGCAAGACACAGGTTTCTCGACTCATTTCCAAATTCAGGATACTCATGATCAATTCTCTTCCATTGAGGAGAGTCGGTCGGGTGATGTAAGTTTCCATCTTTATTTCTTTTATTTGCATGCCACGACAATTGTCTTGCAGTTTCTTCACTTCCATATAGACGCCTAAACCTTGGAATGATTGGAAAGTACCAAACAACTTTCGTAGGACTGTGTTCATCTTTCTTGTATCGAGAAGCACCGCACTTTGGGCATTCTGTAACTGATTTTTTCTCCTTGAGAAACAATATACAGTCTTTCGGGCAGGCATGTATTCTTTCAGAAATCATATCCATCGAGTGTAGCATTTGTTTAGCTTCATATGTCCGTCTTGGGAGCTCATTATCTTCTGGAAGCATGTCATTAAAAAGAGCAAGTATTTCCGTGAAACTGACATCACTCCATCCGTTGCCTGCTTTCAATTTATACAACTTCAGTAGAGCTGACAATGCAGTTTATTTAGTGCAACCAGCATACAATGGAGTCTTTGCACAACTCTTTAACTTCTCAAACAATTTTTGGAAATCATGGAGTTCATGTTCAACTGTCCTTGTCATTTCCTCAATACGATCTTCATCATCATTGATATCTGTAATCAAATCCTCTATACAGTCTTCTTCATTATCCATATTTGTAATCATATCTGATTATCCATAAAATGCAATTTTATTCCAGCCAATAGCTACATTTGCTTTTTCCCCGTGTTTATTCCAACATTTATAACTCCTATCTATTCCGTGACATATCAAATGTTCTTCCAACTCCTCTGGAGTAATAAGTCTAGAATAACAACAACGTAAACACGGACAAAGGAGTTGAGAAGGATCCTTTGCATGATACTCTGCAAACTTGATGAACTCTTTCACTCCGTTCTCATACTCTACTGTCAAACGATTAGCATCCATCCAATCTTTATTCATTTCCATTAATTCTGAATAAACAACATGGAACATCATGTCCATTAATTACAAATGAACAATAACGAATGTCGTGTCCATTAATTCCATGTAAACCATAAGGAGCATATTGTTCATTAATTTTGAATAAAAAATATGGAACATCATGTCCATTAATTCCAAATAAATAATAAGGAATTTCATGTCCATTAATTCTGAATAAGCAATACAGAACGCCATGTCCATTAATTCCAAACAAACAATATAGAATGTTAATTCCATTAATTTTGAATAAGCAATATGGAAGTTCATGTCTATTAATTCCAAATAATCAATGAAACATCATATTCATTAAAGAAGGTAATAATGATGTAATAACATCCATATCATATTATGATCAAGTCTAAGGAATATCACCCTTGCATTTTATCAATTAATTTGATAAATTTAAGTCTTATAACTGATAATTAGTAAGATGGGGTCCAAGGTATATAATCAATAGCACTACATTGTTTAAAAATGGTTAAGGAACATGGCCTTACCATTCAACTTTTATTTAATTCATTTATAAGTGATCAAGTAGTCCATGGGTATGTCCATTACACATAAATATCATTAATTCCCTTTAATAAACCCATGTGCATGGGATATATCAACACATGTCAAAGGTGGTTCAATTTCAAGCCAAAGATCAATAGGGGTCATGGGCCTATAAGAAACACACCCTAAGGGGGTGATTTGAGTAAGGTATACAACCTCCAAAGAATAAGTTTGGTGCAAAATGACTAACCAATTTAAGACATGATAATCTACTAAATTAATTTTACATTTTATAGTCAACATGCAGAAGGTTCACCACACGGCACAATAGCGCATCATATAAACTAGGGGTGTCCATGGGTCGGGTCGGGTCGGGTTGGAGGTGTTTCAAGGCCCGACCCGAACAAAAAAGTTCGGGTTGGGTCGGGTCGGGTCACAAGCTTCCGGAGCAACCAACCCGACCCAACCCGACCCAGTGGGGTCGGGTTACCCGTCGCATGCCTGAAGGACCCAACCCAACCCAACCCATCGAGGGTCGGGTCAATTTGGGTCGGGTTATATGTGTAAACCCGACCCAACCCGACCCAAACCAATCCAACCCATCCCAGCCCAACGGACCTGAACCATCCACTCAAACCCAACCCCCCTAGACCCAACCCGATGGACCCCCTGCACTGCACCAGCCTGCTGCACAAAAAAACCAGCCCCCCTGCACAAAAATTTCAGCCCCCTCCCCCTGCACCCTCTGCCCCCTCACCCAGGCACACTAGCCCCCCCCCCCCCTCCTGTACCCTGTACAACACAACACCCCTCTCCCCCTGCCCCCTCCCCCCTGCACAGTCTCCCCCCTCCTACACCCCTGCACAAAAAACCCAGACCCCCCCCCCCCCCCGCACAAAAATTTCAGCCCCCCTGCACAAAAAATTTCAGCCCCCTGCACCCTCTGTCCCCCTCCCCCAGGCACACCAGTCTCCCCCCTCCTGTACCCCGTACAACAAAACAACCCTCTCCCCCTGCACTCCCTGCCCCCCTCCCCCTGCACTCCCGGCCCCCTCCCCTCCCCCCTCCTGCACACACCAAACCTACCCATCCCATACCCCTGCACACACCAGCCCCCCCTCACACCCCCTGCAAACCAGCCCCCCCCTAATGTGACTCACTATCAACACCAGTAACAGAACCAATTGATGTTAAAGTGGAGTAAATTCATGATGCAGTAGAAATAAAAATTACTAACATATTGAAAATAAAATCAAAAAAACACACAGCAGTAGCAGACTTGAAGAGCGAATAAGCGAAAACATATGCAAAAAAAATCATCACCAGGAGTAGAGTGAATAACATTGATTCAGTCTGAAAAGAGGGAGGAGGGGAAGCAGAGGCGACAAATAAATGAAAACCACATAAAAACCGACACTGAAAAACAATATTTAGGGCATCCACATACCTTGGGTGAAGAAATCGAATGTCCAAAGAGGTGAGGGAGCCTTCTGCGCTGCCTGGAAGATGCGACCGCCGGAGTAGGGGTGCACGGGAGGAGCCGCTAACCGTTGAAGAGGAGGAGTAGGGTTCGGAAGGGAGGAAGATCCACGGAAGAGGGTCGAGAAGAAGGAGAAGGAGTACGACGGAGGTCCGGCAAAGGGAAGATTGGGGGGAGGAAGCAGTCGCAAGGGTACAGTCCCGCGAGAGCTTAGGGCATGATAAAAAAGAGGAGACTGTCGGCCTCCTTTTAATAAAATGGGAGATTGGTATTAACAGCGCTAGAAAAGCATTGATAAATCCCCCCTTTATCAGCGCTAAAATTTAAGCGCTGATAAAGGGGGTATTTATCAGCGCTTTTCTAGCACTGTTAAAACCTGTCCTTTATCAGCGCTAGAAAAGCGCTGATAAATCATCCCTTTATCAGCGCTTTTAAATAGCACTGATAAAGATTGTCCTCTATCAGCGCTTTTTGATTAGCGCTGATAAAGGTAGCGCTTTTCTTTCCCGTTTTTGTAGTAGTGCGGCCCGACCCATGGTGGCCCAGCCGGCCACAGGTGGGAGAGGGGAGCCTCCCCGGTTTGACGAAAGGAACGAGCACTTTGCTCTGGTGGGGAGTCATGGGACCCGGGTGGTCCCGCTTGTCCAGCTCCACGGAGGCCGGCCCAACCGGCGACCGTTAGACCTCCACCGCGGCGCGACAGCACCACAACCCTACTGCGGCGACCCTGACCTAGCCCCAGCCTTCAGCTCCACCGGGCAGTGCAATGGCACCGCGCTTCTCCATCCGCCATGGAACTCCCGGCCACAGTTCCTCTCCATCACGTTGCGATAGCACCACGCCCCTTCGACACCATCGCGGCCTGCCAGGCTGTCGTTTGGTTCCTCTGTGTGGCATGGCGGTGTTGCGCCCTTGCGGCGACCCGACGACCTTGCGCCGCCAGCTCCTTTTTGTTGTCCACTTCTGTCATCATCAAACGGAAACACACAAAAGAGGGAGGGTCAGGCCATGTTCGTGCGGTCCAAACCCTCCTTGTCATACGATATCATTTGGCTTACTGAACAAGAAAATTTGTACGATTAAGAACTGAGGTTTTATATCATATTTAAAAATAATTCAAATTCCCCTTCCTTGATTCGATGAAAATTTTCAAAGGAGTGAGTAATGAATTCTACGTCGCCGTCGTATTTTTCACCTATCACATGCCGCTGATCCCGAGCTCGAGCATCGTCCTCGTTCTTCGTTGCATATTGTGCATTCTTTGTTGGAGATAGTGCTTTCTACAAGCATTTCCCAAGTCCCCAATCAATGTTCCACCAAAAATAAAATTTGCGAACCAACCAAAAAAATAATAGGTTTTGTCTATTTTTTTATTGTTGACAAGAATTTCCAAAGATTTCAAAAAGATAATTAATTATGATGATTAATTATATTTAGTTTTGTTGGCACCATTATGGGTAAGTTCAAGAGTTTCTCCCATTAATGGGGAGTTCAAGGGGTTTAAAGGGGGGGTTCAAGCTTGTGTGGGCCCCGCCACATAATATCCTCCAAAGGGAGGTCATGCGCCGGTGGGCCCCACCTCTAACCTCCCCTTTGAGGTTTAAACCGGAAAAAAATATGTTACACATATTTTTATTTAATTTAGTTAGAAAATCCCCAAAATTTACATCCAACCACGTTAAAATGAAACTGTAGTGATGATCTCCTTATGTGAGTATCGGTGCAGCGAGTTCAACGATACCCTCGGATTTCAATTCCGGGCACCGGTTCAAATGTTATGAAATGATGCTTGCACGTTTACTGAATGTACCAGATTAAAAGATCATAAAATAATTAATAGCCATAATCAACCCACTACGATCATGGTTTGGCTCTTCCTAGGTGAAAAACGCCTCAACGAACCCAACGGTAACCGCTGATTTCAAATCCGAGTTACTGTTTAAAAGTTATGAATTTTACAATAAAATAATTCTCACTTAATTATTTTATTTGTGGTGAAAAACTAACATTTTTTGGTGGCCCTCACCAACCCAAGCTAGTATCTTCAGAAAAAAAGTCTATCCTCACAAGTTCAGCGGCAGTCATGGATCATTAATCCGAGTTACCTTTTGTGAGTTATAAGCATTTGAAAGTGAAATAACTTTATTTAATTATTTTATTTACAATTATACCATTTTCGGGTTTTGTCACAGGAGGCCCACACTGACTAAACGTAAGTCACGCCTACGGTAAAGCTGCCATCATGAGCATAACATTGGCCTCAGATTTCTGATCTGAGTAATTGTTCAAGAGTTATTCCACTTTTTCAGGAAAACTGCATACACTTGTTAATTTATGCTTAACAAAACTTCGACGGATCATTCCGGGCACTCCGAGCCTTAGAATCACACACCGTTAGAAACTACAGACTCGTAAAATTACCAAATATTTAAACAAAATTCCTGTTAAATTCTAGGTCCTTAAATTCTCCCCACCTCAGGGAATTATTTTCACGTAAGCTATAACTCGAACTAAGGGAACAAATGGGGGCACTAAGCATGCATCTGAGCCTCCCGCTCCCATGTACTCTGTTGGAGGTTCCCATACTACCAAAGAATGCGCATCATTGGTATCGACCGTCCACATAGGACTCGCTGTTGTCGATCCTCATTCTATAATAGAACCTCCATGAATGTTGCCCCATCGTCAACATCCAACTCGCCATGGTAGATGATGTGGGAAGGGTAGTGCACGTATTTCCTCAGCTGGGATACGTGGAAGACGTCGTGTATTCGGTGCAACTATGTTGGAAGAGCTATGCAGTAAGAAACCTCACCAACTCTGCTGAGGACCTAGAAATGTCTGATGAACCTCAATGATAACTTTTCACCTCGGCCAAAACTCAGTAGACCTCGTCGAGGTGAGACCCGTAGAAAGATGTGGTCGCCATCCTCGAACTCCAAAGGTCTCCGTCTCCTAGATGAATGTGGACGACCAATCTTGAAGTCCAAGGATATCCTATCCATCTTCCACTTTGGGACCTTTAAAGGCTGAACCAAGCCTTCTGGTACATGATGCTCCGCCTTCACTTGCTGACAAGTGAGGCATCAAGAGACCAACTATGCTACTGCCTTCTGCACACCTGGCTACCAGTGCTTTCATTGAAGGTCCTAGTACATCTTTACCATTCTTAGATGTACCACTAAAGGGTATGTGTGAAACTCCCTCAACAGTTCCACCAGAAGTTACACTGGCACCATAGTACGTTCTCTGTAGAGGATAATATGCTCCTCACCTTCAGAAAATACATCAGTTGTCGGTCTTGTGGATATCTGAGAACTTCATGTCTCACAGTCAGTGTTACCATGATGCGCCTCCCTGACTCGCTGATGAAGTGGGGGAGTGACTGTAAGAGACCGAAGAAAGGCTACTCAATCTCTGTCCACAAAGGATATCTACAACGCGGCCAGCTGCTCTGTCGCCTCTCCTAATAGCTGAATGCCTGGTCTCTTGCTGAGAGAATCTACTACTACGTTCCCCTTCCCAGCAGTATTGACTATCTTGATGTCATAGTCCTGGAGGAACTCGATCCATTATCACTATCTAAGGTTCAGGTCCTTCTGTGAGAATATGTTCCTTAGACTCTGGTGGTCAGAGTAGTCTGCAAAACGTTCGCCCATAATATAATGTGGCCATATCATCAAGGAAAAGACCACTAATGCTAACTCCATGTCATGGGTAGCATAGTTCTGCTCTTGTTGTCTCAACTGTCGAGAACCATAAGTGATCACTACTTGCTACTGCATTATGAAACACCCAAGTCCGGTCCTTGATGCATCACAGTAGACTACGTACCCAACACCTTCCTCTGTAAGCCTCAAGATTTGGGGAACTAGTCATCATTTTCCTCAGCTTCTGAAATCTCTTCTGGAATCTCTCTAACCACACTGAGGGTATCCCCTTCTCCGCCAAAGCTGATAGTGGTGCTGCATCTCTGGATATGTTTGGCACAAAGGTATGTCTGGCCGACTCATGTGTGATCGACTGCACCCTCATATGCATGATTCCATCCTGTGATGCCTGGGTTTTCATTTTTTCCTACCAAGGAAAACCTCATCCCAACATTGTAGATAAACCAAAACCTTTTTTCCTAATTATGTCAATCTGTGTATGAACTATGGTTGCCTAGTTCATACCCAAAGTAACGTCGTAAGGCCTCGATACTGCCACCAAGAGGTTCTAACCAAAACTCATGCCTCAAGGGATGGATCACACCATAGGCATATGTGTGATTATCGATTCTCGACCGAAATGTATCTTCATATGTTTGGGTCAAGTCTACGGTTTAACTGGAATCTCTAGGTCCGGGGCAAGATTCATGGAAGGAATGAATGATTGGTACTATTTCTATTGCTACGGAAACTAGTAGTAGACACAGTCTGTACCTCAAATCATTCCTAGCTCCCTTTGGTCACACTTCTTGACTGCATGCAACTACTCCCTTCCCCTGCCCCCCAACTCCCTGATCCTAGCAGAGACTATAAAGGCGGGTGGTTGTAACATGTCGAAATGTCACCACCTCATGTTTCTCTCCTAGCTCTACTTCCACGTCTGCTACCCTGAAGATTCATGAATCCTTAACACTTCCACTTCTTGAAACATCTCACTCGCCCATATCTCTGAGACTGATGCTAGTTCACAGCTTCCCATTGCTAACATTCACTGACTGTATCCGCTCAAATGAATAATGTTTAACCAATAAGGATCTCTCTATCTCCATAACATAAGTAGGAGTGAATAGAAGAAAAATTGATGGCTCAGATGTCCATAAACACACCTCTCTCATAGTTCCTTTCTCTAATGCATTGATCGCGTTGTATTCATTGTGTACCAGGAATGGTCGGTATGCTTCGATGAATACTCAACAATCGACATGTCGTCCTGATGAACCTATAAAATATCTATATAACACTCAACCACGTCCTTAGGATAGTACTCAGCGACCTGTGATTCAGGCTCACCTCAGAACCTAAGGGGTATATGATGATGAAACACGTGTAACACAATATCCCTACTTGTGTCATCTACCGATAAATCCAGTTTAAACTCCTGACCAATAGCTAGTGTTATAGATGAAACACTACCTGAAGGTACAATCTTGGGCAACAGTACACAAACCGAAGCCTCATAACTATGCGGACCATCCTCATGGTCAGTCACTGAATAATACTAGTGGATAAGATCACCATCTACTCTACTGGTGTCTTGAATAGGCGGAAAACTCTAGCAATCACCTCCAGCCAGACCTCAGCTACATGGGAATCTGTCTCACCTCGAAACCTCAGAGGCCTCTGCTACTGGAACTCGTGAAATTCACTCAGTTAGAGTGCAATACCTTTCAGTGTGGCTAGGGTTATCTTCTTCCCTATGGGTGATGGTGATACTGGTACAACACCCGATGATGCCAACATAGAAAGAGGGCTCTAATACAAAGCCTCGTCGCTCGGTGGGCCATCATCGTGTACTATCTCGGAAACCCTTATTGGTTGTCTATGTAGTGGAATCCTAATATGGAATAGGTGCACCATAGACCTGGTGAGCTGATTCAAAGAGTTCACAAAGGAGACTCATGAAAACACAGTCTCAATCAGTGTTTTTGTGCACTGAGGCAGAAATTAGAAGTCAGGGTCCTGGTTTATGGATACGTCGGCTGCCACACCAACACTGGACTCCCTGGAATGAAATCCACACTCAACACTCTTAACACTATTGCTTCATAGTAAGACTAATCAGAGTCCTATGTTATGCGGTAGAATTGACTCCACCGATACAAATTTGTCTCAACCTGTCATTGGGACCTATGTCGTGACTAACCCAAGCCCGCCTTCCACAGGCCAGGGGCTGACGACTAGCATCAAAGGCACAAATCCCTATTCTAGGAAGGAATTGACATTATAAAATAAAACACACTCAACTGAGTACACAAATAGAAAAAAAACACAAAGTAGAAACTATATAAAAAAGTAGAGCTAAAAAGTAAAGGGGATGGAAATACAAGCCCAACTGTAAAGTACAAGGAAAAGACACAACAGTGGGAATGTGATAGGCTGCTCTTGGATCATCCACTATGGATCCTACCAGAAGGGTAGGTACAGATAGCCTCCTTAGTGATCCACATCTGTCAGTCTCCACCAGGTACCAAATCGTCGTGTGGTCTTCCTCTGTTTACCATCCAGTCCTCATACACTCCGCCTCAGTCAGCGTTGTCCATCATCTATATCCAACAAAATAAGGTACGGGAAAATCTTGTGCATGGGTTAGTATAAGGATAATTAGTAGGAACCTCGATACCCTCAAGGTCTCACAAAATCCAACAAGGATAAACCACAGAATAAAGATACAATCACGAAGTATCAACATACCCTACTTAGGTATATGCCCATATATATACCTAAGTTATCAATTGCAGTCCGGATCCAACTCTCGAGCCCAATCTCATCCCATTCCACAAAGGAAGTAAAGTTAATCAGCTCGATGATATTGACTAAAAGTCAAGTCTCATCTCACACAGATATACATCTTTTGTAGAGTGACAGAGATGATCAGATATAGTCACTGATTCATCTATGCTGTCGGACCCACACAGGATACAAGACTAGCTAAGCTGTCAGACCCACAAATGATATATGTCCAACAATTCTGTCAGACCCACATAGGATCCAGGAATAGAAGTCAGAACTATCGGACCCACGGAGGATCCCGGTACATTAGTCATCACTGTCGAACCCACAGAGGATTCCAGTAAATTAATCATCACTGTCAAACTCACATAGGATTCTGGTACAAATGTCTTCACTATCGGACCCACATAGGATTTATGTAAAAATGTCATCACAGTCGCAGCTATCCCTAGGGTTCCCGCACAGAGAACGCTCGATTTCAGGAGGGTCTGCTCCTCAAGCCATGTTTCAATACATAAACTATCACGAATTCTTGAGTTTATGCATCCATTAGTTCCGTCTTATCATATGGAACCCAACACAAAAATTGGTGCGTCATTCAGATTCCTGGTCTGTGAGTTATTGGCATTTCCATTCTAGGCGCCAGGTTGGTTTTTACGCTCAAACCAACCCGACTGTACCCCAACTGCATCCAATCCTCAAGCGAGGTATGCCAAAAGTATCGTCTCGCTCCAAGAATTCCATTGCTGCAGGAGGTATGTCAATCAGACACCCGTAGCCCAAGATGCATGCTAAAATTGTAAATGGCCATAGCGGTTCTGGGTCTGGTCCGACCTAGTCGACCGACGCAGCCCGACCCGGTCCGAACCGGGTTCACGCCTTGTTCGCGGATGCGGCCCGACCCGAGTAGTCAGCCCAGCCTAAGTGGGTGACCCAAACCAAAGGAGTGGCCCGACACTATGTGATGTCCCGACCCAAAGGCGCAGCCCGGCCCGAAGGCACGTCTCGGCCCGTGGGGGCCTGGACCGTTGCGGCCCGGGCGAGGGGCGGCCCGGCTGAGGGGGCCCTACCTGTAGCGGCTGAGCCAACCACGCATGGTGGGGGGGGGGGGGGGTGTTCCCACTCGGTTGGTCAAACAGAACTGGTGGTTTGCACTGGTTCGGGAGCCGCAAGACTCGGGTGGTCCCACTGGTCTGGCTCCACGGCAGTCGGCCCAGTCGGCCACCTCCGCACCTCCACTGTGGCGCGACGTCGCCGTAGTCCGGCTGCCCTTCATGTGGCGCGACGGTGCCGCAGCCCGACCTAGATGCGGCCTTCTGCTCCACCGCGCGGTGCGACGGTGCCTCCCTTCTCCATCCTCCATGGACCTCTCGGTCGCGGTTCCTCTCCGGCGAGGTGCGACGACACCATGCCCCTTCGGCACCGCCGCGGCCCGCCTGTCTGTGGCTTTTTCCTCTATGCGGCATGGAGGTGTTGCGGCCTTGTGGCATCCCGAGAGCCTTGCGCTGCCAACTCCTTTTTGTGGTCCTCTTCCGTCATCATCAAACAGAAACAAACAAAGGGGGGAGGATCGGGACGTGTTCGTGCGGTCCGAACCCTGCTCATCATGCGATATCATTTGGCTTACCAAACCAGAAAATTTGTACGACGAAGAATGGAGGATTAATCTCATATTTAAAGATAATTCAAATTCCTCTCCCCCATTTCAATGAACGTTGTAAAAGGCACGAAAAAAGAATTCAAAGTCGTTGTCTTATGTTACGCTCATCACACGCCGTCAATCCTGGGATCAAGCGTTTTCCTCGTTCTTCATCAGAGATAGTGCATTCTACGTTGGAGATAGTGTGTTCTTCAAGAATCTCCAAAGTCATCTCTCACGGTTCCACCAAAAATAAAAGTTTCCAACCAACCAAAATGAAGTAATAGTTTGTGTCTATTATTTTATTGTTGATAATAATTTCAATAGATTTAAAAAGATAATTATTTGTGGTCATTAATTATATTTAGGTGTATTGACACCATTATGGGGAAGTTCAAGAGTTCCCCCCATTAATGGGGAGCTCAAGGGATTTAATTGGGGGTTCAATATTGTGTGGGCCCCACCACATTATATCCTTCCACGGGAGGTTATGCATGGGTGGGCCCCAACTCCAACCTTCCCTTAGAGGTTTAAACCGCCACAAAATAAAAATATGTTACACATATTTTTATTTAATTTATTTAGAAAATCCACAAAATTGTCTTACAACCTCGTTAAAATGCAACAGCGGTGATGGTATCCTTAAGTGAATATTGGCGTTGTGAGTTCAACATTACCCTGGGATTTCAATTCTAAGCACCGGTCCAAAAGTTATGAAATGTCGGTCGCACATTTTCTGAATGTACCCAAAAAATGTTTGTAAAATTATTAACAACCATCCTCCGCCCACTGCGGTCGAGTTTAGGTATTTCCTAGGTGAAACACGCCCCAATGAACCCAACAGTGCCCTTGGATTTCTAATTAGAGTTACCTTTTAAATGTTATGAATTTTACAATAAAATAATTGCCAGTTAATTATTTTATTTGCGGTCAAAAACTAACATTCTCGGGTGGCTCTCACTGACCGAAGTTAGTATCTACTTAAAGAAAGCCTACCCTCATGAGTTCAGTGGTGGTCTCAGATTTTTAATCCATGTTACCATATTTGAGTTATAATCATTTGAAAATAAAATAACATTATTTAAAAAATTTATTTACGGTTATGCCATTTTCTGGTTTTCTCACAAGAGGTCCGCACCGACTAATATTAAGTCACACCTAGGGTAAACCCTCCTTCATGAGCACAATGGTGGCCTCATATTTCTGATCTGAGTAACCTATTAAGAGTTATTCCACTTTTTTCCGTAAAACTGTATGTGCGTGTTAATTTAAGCTTAACAAAACTTCGACGGATCATTCCGGGCATTCCGAGCCTCAGAATCATGCTTCGTTAGAAACTGTAGACTCATAAAATTCCCAAGTATTTATGAAAAAACATTCCCATAGAAATTCTGGTTCATTACAGTTTTTACACCTCTGATACCACATGTAGGCCCCGGGCACTACAGATGCTCGTTGGTGGATGTGCCCACCTGAACTTTTGTCATTAACAATGATTAATCCGGGACCAATACGACAATAAATGCTAGACACCACAGATCAAATCATAGTAATATAAAAATAAGAAGCATTATATCGGCACCAAAACGGATGACCATCACATGTTGATTATAATTAATTTAATTAATTGACAAGAATTACCTTTCCTGGAATTGTTTCTTCGTTGATATTTCTGATCATGTTCTGATGTTATTGATCATTGCGTCACTGAATCCATGTGTAGAATTTATTTAGCGGAGATCCACATGTTCACCACGTATCTATGGAAGTCGTCAAAGGAATCTTCAGGTGCAAGCGTGGAGAAGACTTTTCTTGCAATTTTCATGTTAGAACGCCTTGATCCGTTAGAGGTGGATCAATCTCAGTCTTGAGATAGTTCATGGAGGAAGGAGTTATTTTGGACTTGATAGTATTCTCAAGAATTTTTGTGCACAACAATTATTGAATAGTGTTGGGGTTGTGGGTATATTTATAATCAGTTTTGAGGTTATAGAGTTATGACAATAAATAAACATGTTAAATGTTTTATTTCTTTCATTATCACTTATTGAAAACCCCATGTCAAATCATTAATTCATTAAAATGTGCCCATGCTGATTATAATAAATATTAATTAATAGACGATATTATTTCCCCAAAATCATGACTGGAAAAACTACACGGCGTGAAATCACTAATACCGGAGGTGTACTGGTTTTTCATTTCTGTTCCAAAATGAAAACTATACAGTGTCTACATTCAATGTACCCGACATGTATATCTTGTTTTATTTTTATTCTTACTCAAACATTTAAACTATTTAGGCTTCCTTGAATAATTATTAAACCACATATGGGAATAATATTATTTATACTTGAGATACTTAGATACACTTAATGAGTTTTCATCTAGGTCTCTTTCTCGTTGAAATTAAGCGTGTTTGCCTAAAGACCAAGATTAATGTCTAGCAATGGGTCATGGCACCCAAGGGAATGATGTTGATTCCGCATTGAAGTTTCATCTCATATAAACGCTTACTATGTTTTTTAATCCCTTTGTCTAAATATCTTATCAAGTAGGTTTCATGGAAGTTTCATAAACCAATATGCTTGATAAGTCATTCTTTGACTTCTATAAATAAACTCGTCATGACACCATGTCCATAGAATTTGGGCAACAGTTCTATTTTAATCGAAGGGCCCAAGATATCCACATCCCAAAATGTGGATGGGATAAATCCTTCCACGACTTATCCATTAACAAAATTTCATTCACGACGCACCCAATGTAACCAAATTTTCTCCTACTATCATCATGACCATTTTCATCAGAAAATCTATGTGCGTGAGTCATGACATGAGTTAATGATAATCTTATAGTATAAGGACCAATAAACATGCTCGTATATAGAAATGTAATATGACACCAAGACAAGCGAAATTACTACTGGCGGGTCTGTTCTCATAATATCCCATCATGGAGATTACCATGTCCAAACTATATGAGAGAGAGACTCATCTTCATACGTGTACTCCCACATGATGGTTTGTATAATATGTGTCTTATCATAGTATGTCATCCAACCTTAGAACATTATATAAGAATATTGTTATATAATTCCAAGGTTCTCAACATAGCGGGGATATTCCCTGACCATATTAATGCAACAAATATTCCAAGACATTATTATATTATAGTATTGCAGAACAATGAACAATATATAATAAGTGTACATTCAGGTAATAAAACTATTAATATTTGGGTCTCAGGACAGTGAATCCAACATAAATAAGATACTATTGATTTTGATATTCCATTGAGCCTCACCACTAGTATAATGTAAAAATTTTCTAGGTGATCTGTTGATATGTTCTATAATATTTAATTGAAATTATCAATATAGATAAGATAGTCCACTACAACCCATATATAATTTCCCATTTACTATGTATTTTGATTCCCTATGAAGAAACTAATTTTATTGTTTTCCCATTTCCTTATAGGGATGGTAAATGGTTGCATCATAAAGTTCAACATTATCCACTCAATAATCACATGGTAACACACTGAGAATATTTATATATATATTCTACAATCTATTTCTTCATTATATAAATAAAATAATTTTTTTTAGATCTCAATAATTTTTTGTGTTTCATGGCAGAAAAATGAATATAGAGTTATTCATATCATTCAATGCCTTCTTATTTATATTCAAATCTAATGGTGTATAATGACATTTCCAAAATATCACAAATCCATCAAAATCAAAATTGATATAATGTATTTTCCATTCATCAAAGAATCCACCATCTTATGGATCCAAGTATCATTCCTTTACTATTTCATAAGCATCTCCAGTAGTGAGGAAGGAGTATTCATTTGAGAAAGTAATGGATAATTTATCTGAATGGATTTTTTTCATAGATATTGTCGTAGTATGTTTTCATCATATATCTTCTTATACTTTTATTTCATTAACCATATGGGAGTATAATAATAAATAAGATTCCATAATCTTCTCTTACCATGTTCATTGGAATGAGTTGATGTTATTTTGTCCAAATACGTATTTCAATATTTTGTCCCATATATATATCACACATCACTCCATAGAGGTAATTTATATAATATATTGACTCAAATATTATTATGAACATATCAATTTCATTCATCAGATAATTCTATTCATGCACCTTCATCTATCCCATGTAATATTTCATCACATTATTTAACTATATAAGTACAAAACCCAATCCATTTTTTGATACATTAATGTAGTTCCAAAATAATTCCTCAAATGTGTTTATAATGAGTATATGTTCTATGGAAAACCACTTAGTTATCACTATGAATCTCTATTTATACTCATATTTCTAGAAATACTTCACTCCCATCTAATCCAGCTTGGTCAATTATTTTTAAATTCATTACATATTTCTAAAAAACCTATAATATTGTCCATATAATTACGTAAAATTAATGATCACCACCATTGATGATGGTATAGGATAATACTCAATAAACATTGTTTTTATGAGGTCATGAAATATCTCTTATCGGGTGATAATATTCCTAATGAATTATACCTTCTCGATCCAAAAACTCAAAATTACATTATGTTTTGTATAACCACTCATTCCTTAGTGTTTTCAACATATAATTCAAATGCCTCTTGAATTACTTCTTGTTTTTTGGCATAAATAATAATTTCTTCTATAATAATAACATAAATTTTCAATGTATAATCTGAAGACTATATTCATTATTTTTATAATTATCATTGGTTCAATAATGATTCCCAGTTGGAATTAATTTTAACTCTAATTTCCCATACCTTTTATAAAAATTATTTTTACTATCTTCCGTAACCATTAATTGATGATATACTGACAAAATTTTAAAATAGAGGACTTTTTTACAAAACATAATTGATAAAATAAGTTATAAATATTTGTAAAATGATTATTTTTATCATAATTTTATTGAGTTCAAGATAAAAAGTATATAAACACATAGATGCTTACTTCTCCTTGTAAAAGTGTTTTGGTGAACCCTGGTGAAACATTAGGGTGTATGAAACCCATGCCCATAATTTATTGTAATCACATAGTTAGTTCATCTAATACAATAGAATAAATTATTTATAGATTATTCAAGATCATTTGACATGTGTTAATAGTATAATTGATAACTCTACCTATTAGACAAGTGGAATAATTGGAAATTTTCCATGCAATTCATTATAAAAAACCCATACAATGGGAATTATCTCAATGGTGATCCTCCCAATTGATTCAATCATTTAAGGTAGATATTATATCTCCTAAGGAAATTATGTACATTATTTTTTATGAATAATTCATGGGATATTTTTCCTACACCTTACACATGAATAGAATCAGAGTATACTTTTTCAAATTGAAGGTAATTTTATTCTCTAGATAGTAGATTTAGGTTTTATATAGAGATAAAAATTGAATTCAACAGGTTTTCTCAAACTCCTCTAAAAGGGTTTTTATATGGTAAAATGGGACATTAATTTCAATTATATCAAATTAAGAAATGTTATGTACATTATCTATAATAATCTCCCCATTAAAAGTTTTTAAGTATCACTTATCCATCAATTTTTGTTCTTGATTTTGAATAGATATACATAACATGCATGATATGAGATTTTGGAGAGTAATAGAATGTAATAGAAATTCATCAATTCATTAATTAATTACCACATTACCTTACAATACATCATTTCATTGATATATCTCTATAGTAGAAATACCATAATTTCAACCATTCACTCTTCTCCTTGAGAGTAACTATAATTTGGTATCATCAATTACCCTTATAATTCATTATTTATTTTTACAGTCTCCAACTTCCTTGTAGTTGAAACATTGTATTGTAGGTTGAGTGAAGATTTGGAGTTTTTATTCCAATGATCACATTAGTTGGATTATTCATCTCAATGATATATGTGTTGGCTTAGTTTCCTGCTTTTAATTCATGGAAACTTTATTGGCCCCCTTGAGAGTGTTTCTAGGATTCTTGTTTCAATAATTTTTATATGTTGGATGTTGGATTTTCATACCTCAATGAGTATATACACTAGCCCCTAGATTTAAAAATTTATTATCTGCATCGAATATCAAATCAAATGATATTATTAAGAGTTAATCATTCACATCTAAACATTATTGGTATATTAGACAACATCTTAAAAGTTTCCAAAGTACAAAAATTCCAAATATATATTCAGAGCACAAGCCATAGTTAACTCGAAAATTAGTTGACTTAGATTGGTTGTTAATGATAAAATAAATTTCATATCATTTAATACTATTTATGTACACATAATTTGATCTAATGGACTTTTTTTACTTCTAATTGATTATAAGAAACTCCCCCTATTTTTTACGTTATAGAATCTGAGGAAAATATTTATTTATAAATAACCTCCTGAATATGTCCCACTCTATTTATTCTATATATTCCACCAAATTTTTATTCTTGATCAATGTACACCATTTATTAATATCTCCATGATTTAGGTCAATAGAGATTATGTCATTCTATTTCTTAGAGAGGTTAACGGTATATAATATCTTCTAAATTGATCATATACATTGTTTATTGATTAAGTGATTAAAAGATTCCCTGTATATTGGTGGTATCTAATTCATAAAAGGCTCACCCGTATAATCAATCTCAAAGGACGTTTCATGATATTAAAGTATTTGTTGACCACATTAGTATGTTTTTACAGTACATCCATGTGTTTCTCAATTTATTCTCCCATTAAATTTGGCATTTCATTAGGCATCCATCAGATATCCCATTGAATATGTTATTAACACATTTCTAACAATGTTTTTACATTTTATAAAATAATGGATAGTTAACGGTGGAAATACTTTAACAAATAAATATATAAAAGGAAAGTCACAAACATACATGATGATAATAATTCATGATGTGAATAACATAAAATATTAATTGATATTATTTAATATATCTTATCAGTGTTAATTTTCTAATAATGTTATGTAGAATAAATATGTTCCCTAAAAAAATTTAAATCAACTTCATGGTTTGTAATGAGTTTGTGATTCAACTGAATAATACCCCCTTTAGTATCAAACAATGTTCATGGTACTATCCTATTAAAAATAATCTATAATTATGGTAGATATATACTTGACCAATATTATTTTGTGTTTTTACTCATATGTTCATATATTCCAATTCCATTTCAACTTTTATAATCCTTACATGGATAAATTACAAGGAAATCCACATAATTTACACCTTAGAAATATTTTTTATGTTCTCATATATATATTTTCATCCATTAGAGTTATTATTAAGATTTTATATAAGTGTTTTTCATCATAATAAATAAAATATAATTTCATTCCTTTGATACTAAATTTTATGACATAAAAATTATACATATAATATTTCATAATTCCAAACCTTAATTTTCAAGAAATATATTTTAATGATCTATAGCATTACTTCCTTTAGATGACTACACATTAAAATAAATATAATCAAACTTAAAGAAATCCTCTATAAATGAGATTCCACATAGATCCACTAACACCCATTGATATTCAAAAACAATACAGGATATCCCAGGATTATACAAAAGTGATAATGGTAACCAAGAAAACCCATTAAAAGTATATACATTGAAATAATTCATAACGTGGGACTAAAGTGGCGTAACATGATGTTATAAACATGATTCTCATAATCATGGGTTCATGGAATAAGTAAATGATATCAAAATATTAGATATATGTGATTATAAAATATAACATGATATCATAAACCGGTGTTAAGGGTCATTCCCAAGACATTCATCATAATGTAGAAAAATTCCATTGGTGGACTAGTCTCACTCTTTAATCCTCTATAAAACATCTCATGAGACATAAATCTTTACGAAATTTATTTGAGTGATATATTAGTCATGTACCACACATTATCTAAATGTGATTAATATATATGCATCCACATTGGGAATTTCAACCATACATAAATAAAAATGATGATCAATCCCATTGGAATGTAGTGGGTCTAATGATTATGATTCAAGTTATAACTGAAGGATAAATCATAAGGATTTCATAGATAATAATGAATTAAATGTTATTGATGTTATTATTTGGAAATGAAACATATTATTTTATAATTGAGTAATTATATAAAGAATTAATTATAAATACCTAGGTGATTAATTAATACAAACATACCACTCAAGTGATGATTTATGAAATATTTATTGGATATTTTATTTAGATGAAAAGACCTTAATATATTACATAAAACAAATATTTGAGAATATGGTGTTTTTCGATTAAATAATTAGAATTATTAGAATTTATTCATGTATTAAAACATTTTAATGGGGTTGCACTCGATATGAAACAATAAATAATAATACTCTCATAAATTTGATTTAAATAATATTTGGAATTTGAAAGTAAATATAATCTTGAATAACCCAAAAAATTAAAAATTTATTTATTTTGTATATATTCCAGTGATTTATATAAAATAATTCAATATTTCAATGAGAATACTTGTGAATAAATGGGAAAAAAAATATAACTTGTAAAATATAAGTCATCAATGTGGTTTAGAGGTTCGCTTACCTCTATTTCCATAATAATTATAGAGACAGAGAAATCATCGTGAAAAATATAAATAAATTTATTCAATTATTAACTAAGAAACCTTACCAACTATATTTCATATTATAATTCATTTCATTATCATATTCTATTTATTTATAATATAGTTTAGTTACTTAGATCAATTACATGAGCGTCTTCGGCGAATTGTTTTCAACTGTCTGTATTTATGTTGGCCACAATATATAGAATTTTAAAATATTTTCAAAATATATAGAATATCAATAGTGTTATGTAAATTATTTGTCAATATTAAAAATATTCTAAATTCCATCATTGATTGGTGGAGATAAAGAATCATAATTCTTGATCCCAGAAAAGATATTTCACATGTAGAAATGATTAATGATTCTAATTCTCAATGGAAAAGAGAGAAATTAGTTATTTGGTAATTAAAAATTCAGATTCATATTTATATTATTTATTTAATATATATTTATCTATTTGAAAATTTTATTATCAATACATTTATTTTAATAAAAAAGTTATGACATCGATTTTTGATGGTAGATATTCGCTCACTAACCTAATGAAGCTTTTTTTTGTATCATACAGATATCAATAAATGATGGTTTTTTATTCCATATAATAAATTATTCATATAATAATTATAAAAAATTAATTACATTTTTATGAAAAATTGATAGTGTGAAAAGAAATATTATGGGTTAAAAGTTAAAAAATGCAATACTTAAGATGTAGAATTTACCATATCATAAGGATTTCATTAGATATGATTGTATTTAGAAAACCTCTAGATAAAATGGAATTAATGATGATAAAATAATTTCTATGGGAGTTATTTTAGCCATAAGATCAATGAAAATTCTAACGGAATGTGTAACCATGGATAAATGGATGTTACCCCATTTTGTATATGATGAAAAGGACACCTTTATTAATAGGCTCTACCATTCCACAATATAATTAAACTATACCAAATTAAATAACTCAAAATTAATTAATAATGGATTTTTTTTGACATTGTTTCATAGAAGACTCATTCACAGCTTCATACATAATTTTTAATCATATTTCATTTCTTTTTCTATAGATTTATATATTATTAAATTTTTTTTACTTAGTAAATAGTTCACTAATTTTTCAACTTAATGTTTATTTAAAATTATAAGGTAACCCCTATATTCAAATTTTAATTTTAAAGTAAATTTAATATCTATTTATTCAAATACATTTTATAAAATTGATACACTCTAATTTCATATTTAAATATATATAAAATATATTTTCTGTCAAAAATGACTTCTAATCGTGGTACACACATGGAAATTATAAATGATTAATGATTTTGCGAGAATATATATATATATATATATATATATATATTTATATCTAAAATACTATATGGGAAATAAATATAATTTTTTTCAATTTGTATTTGGACAAAAAATGGAATAAGTTTAATTAAATATTTTCTTTAAAAAAATGTTCTACTAATATCTCATTAACAAAAACTAATCACAATAATATTATATTTAATACTAATAATGAAATTAATATAGTAAAATAATTTTAAATTTTTATATAAAATTAGAAATATAATTTTTTATATATTGTTTTGAAAGTGGATAATTTCAATTTTTTTATAAACATTAAAAAAAATTATTGTTAAATATTATGTGAGTTTAGAAAATTTTAAACAAGTCATTTATAAATTAATAATTCAATTTTTAAGTAATTATTAAGTACAATTTTTGAATCTATAAATTTTTTCAGAAACATTAATCAAATTGTTTTATTAAAACAGTAACAGTGTTTGAAAAATTAGTATTCTTTACTATTTAGCTAAAAAATAATTATTTTGAAAAAAAATCACCATAAGTTAATTTTTCTATAATAATTCAGAAAATGAATTTTATTTAGAGATATTAAATTTATAAATTTTATATAAATTAAGTACATTAAATTATGGTTACTAATATATATTCTTACTTTTTTAATGGATATAAATATTTTCCAGAATAAACTAATATTATTAATGATTATTGGTTTTTGGTTTACAATGTTGCTGTACATAATAGAATATAATAAGAAATACGTATTAATAGAAAAACATCAAAAATTTCTTAGGTTGTTAGACTTATCACCTTATCACTTGCATTAACCCCATAATAAAGAATTAAATTGTTACTGTGGTAACAATATTTTACCATGATATCTTATTTTTATGAATCAAAAATGAAATATAATTTAATAAATGAAAAGCAACAAGTAGTTTTTATTTATAATGAAAAATAACTTGGGTTAAAAACATTGAAGCATGAGTTTTTGAATTCGAAATAATATTTTAAGAATATTAATTTACTCCTTTATTAATATTTTGTTAAGATAATTGTTTTATAAGTTTTCATGTAATTTTTATATCATGATTATGTCCTAAAATTTTGTAATTTTGAAAGAATATAGTTTTTATTCCATTAATAATGAAATCAATTTTAAAGAAATCTTAAAATTCAATATAAGATAAATAGTAGACACTATATCCAAAACTAATGTTAATTTCATCAAATTCAAATTCATAAATTCATAAATTTATCATTTAATGAAAATATATGAAATATCTAACAAGAAATGATAAGAAAAAATTAATCAGTCATTATTTATTATATCATTACATAGTATAATTAATTTATTAATTTTAATAATCATTTATTGCATTTCAATAACAACATTTATTTCAATTATTCTTTAAATATTGTAAATTCATCCAAAAAAAATTTAGAAAAAAAATTTCTATAAAAAATGATGTTTTGAAAAAATTTATCATAATAATAATGATCCCTTTAGGTGTCCTGTAATATCATTCATTTTATACATAATGAATCATTATTCCAATTAATTAATTTTTTCATTCATAACATTCTACAGAACATTTAAAATTTATACATATGATATATACAGACTAAAATCATTGGGTGCTACATTTAATCCCTTTAAAATACATTTTCCACTGAATTTCCATTTATTTGATGATAAATGGGGATTCCTATACCTCGTTACAACCACAGTTTCTGATACCTATTTCTTGAAGTAATGATTCCACCAGAAAACCATACTCACATAAGGGATAATTTTTTATAGTAAATTATATCGAAGATACAATATCTATACTGGTAGATACATCAAATAAACATCGTTATATGACTATATATACACTGAGTAAATTATACGGTAAGGATATTGGATATAATTTTGTTAAAAGGGTCGCATCAAACACATTATGTAATAGGGAGAGGTTTATTGGAAGTGAAAGATGATATTAATCAACTCCCACATGATCAAGCATTTCAAAGGGTATAATGTACATAGGGATCAATATTTATTTCATTATAAATTTCATAACATTATTTCAAGGATATTTTATGATGAATAATATTTATCTATCATAAAAATGTAAATTTCAATAATGATTACGAAACTATCATTTCAATTGAATATTTGTAGTTTTTAGGTATGCTTAAATGTGTAATAACCGAGTTAATGATAATTAATGTTGATGAATCATTTATTAATGTTTAATTAAGATGTATTTTGTTTTAAATAGTTTATAGAATACCAAATTATCAGTTTCTTCGATGTCTTTCTTGGCATGCAAGACCTAGTAATAGTAAACAATGTTATATTATAATATTATTATTTAGTTTCACAATTGTCCCGTATTTGTAATAATGGAGTGTATTAATAAGTATATAATTATTATTTCTAAACATGTTAGTTATTTTTTCACATTCATTGAAACAATTTTATTGGCATAATATAGGAATAAATCTATTATTATTCATAAAAACTATGTTTTTAAAAAAAGTAGTTTTACCGACTTTTAATAATACACATGTTTATTTTATTATACATTTATAAATTATATTTTTAAAATAAATTAATGTTTTTATGATTTAAATAATAATTTACATTTTCTGACCTTTTATATTTCTCTAAAAAGTTCCATTATTTGATGAATAGTGAAAATAATTAATGTTTATTGAAAAATCCATTTTTCTTATAATATATATATATATAGAAAAATAAATTTTTAAATAGATTTTAAAGTTAAATTTGGTATATTATAAATCAATTAATATAATTTATGTCATTATAATTGATTTCACAATGAAATTGGATATAAAAATTTAAAATGGACTTAAAAATTTATCTTTAAAAACACTTGGTATCATCCCATAGATGATATGAATTTTAAACAAATATATTCCAATTATATGAATTTAATTTTGAATAAATGAATACATATTTATTATAATGATATTAAATTTATATTAAATTTGACATATATTTTGAAAAAAAATTTAGTGAATGAAATTAAACAAATTACAATGATTAAGATAAAAATGTTTTTACTTGCTAGTTAAATAGTAAATTTAAGGAAAAAATGATCTTCAAACATGTCCAAAAATACATAGATAGAAAATTTAGCCAATTAATCTTATAAGATCTAATTGAATGTGTTATTTTAGGATCCTGATCTTTTTTGAAGTAATATCGGTTCTGTTTTCCGATACATTTTGTGTTTATTTTACTCCATTTGATTGTGGTATGACCTAAGGTGTGTTTGTATGAGGTTTTAAGGATATTGGAAAGATAGTTTGTTGCGTAGAGTTTGCGCAAGGTTTGGGAAATCTATGCGTAAGCTAACCATGTGGTCAGGTGTGGTTTTCCGGGATGGCACACGGTTTTCCTAACCATGTATCATCATGCCATGTCGGTAGTGGAAGAAGTAGGGTTGGCAAACGATTTTTCCTAACCGTGCAGATTCCCATTTGAAACTGTGCGCACAAAGTAGTTAAACATGAAAATATGGTATTAAACCCATCTGAACTCCCCAAAACCTATCTAATTCGACCTAGGATTGGGCATGAAAATTTGTAAGTGTTCCCAAAGCCTTATAAAGTGATTCAAAGGAGATATGAACAACGTTCTTCAAGATCAAATTCCCAGATTGATGATATGCTCTCGATCTGGTAAGTGGATTGCATCATCATGCTTCTCTTATTCATTCCTCCTTATTTAATAAATCATTTCATGGAATATATACACTATATTTTTTATAAAAACTATTAGGTTATGATTTAGATCTAGGATTTTTAATGTATATCTATATATTCCACATCTTTATTCTTTTGATCTTATTTTTTGTTTAGGTATTTATATCTGATGCTTGATCGATGAGGTTGTGCCGCACATAATTTTGGAATTCCTGATTCTATAACCTCCGTAAATAATCTGAGGTAGGTGGTCTAAATCAAACTCCAACATCAATGTTTTATTATATGTGAATGTGAGCTTATGATTTTATAAATTTCCTTGATAAATGATTTCCAAAAATGGAGTAATTAAGAAAGTGGAATTGAATTGAGTTTTCATTGAGTGTTAATAGATTTTTTCATTATGTGACAAATGAAGGAGGATTCCCAAGTAGATATTCTGTAGATTTGTTATGGGTTAGGATATGGTAATTGAGATGTTGAATTTATTCAGATTAGATAATTAATTGGGGGAAATTAATTAAAGAATCATGATTGTAAATGTAAGATAATTAATTTAGAGAATTAATTATTTGACATGATGTTGATCAAAGAAAAATAATTAATGTAATTAATTATATGTTCTATGAAGTGATATATGATAATTAATTGTGATAATTTAATATGAGATTTTATGTTTTTATACGGATAAATAATTATGATGAATTAATTATTATTTGATAATGGTATTTATAGATTATTTAATTGATGAATAATTAATGCATTATATGCTAAGTTAATTATTAAATTAACTAATGTCCATTGAAATTATTAACTAATCATTAGAATAATAAATGAATAATGTGGAAAAAATTTGTGATGAAAATAATGATTAAATGGTTTAGAATGTTTTTGTGCAAGACATGGAATTGTAGACTAATTATAAGATGGGGCATGGACATGGTGTTCTACATAAATAGTTATCCAAGCGTGATATTATGGGGTGTTCTCCATGATGACCTGCACCAAATCATAAAAGTAGTGATAGGAATGATGAACTACACTCAATGATATTGTAGTTCCAGTCATGAAATCTTACACAGAACGAATGAAAATAATGAATGATGACCCAAAAAATAATGTGGTGCAAGGCATGAAGACCTACACCAAATAAATGAAAATAAAGGATGATGGTTCAAAGGAGATATGGGGTGCTTGGAAAGAAGACCTACAGTAAATAATTAATGATAATGAGAGATGATTAAAATGGAAAATATGAGTTGAACAGGGACAAATATGATGATTTAATATTAAATAAAAATGTGATAACTATTTATATTATGCAATATATTTGTTTCTTCATAAAACTACATGTACTATCTTTTGACTGGAATTCTTTTAGACATCGTGTGTGGTGGCCTATTGAGTCTTATTCACAAGCTATTTGGGATGCCTGATCAATACCCAAACAAACCTCTATGTTGTAGGACATGATAAGGGAAAAGCCCTATGACAGGTTGTAGATTGGGATTTGAGCATGGGAGAGAGACACATACGTGGTTCAAGACCCATTTTGGGGTTATTGTGTATTTACATTTAGTTGACTATTATATCTTCCTGATTTTTTCATCATATGAAATTGATTTTTTGGGTTATTTATATGCATCTGCACTTGGTTATCGTTATTTGATATTGATTGTGTTTGATTATAATAACAGAGGGTATAGTCTCTCTAATACACACTTACCAAACCGTCAGAGCTAGTTTGAACCCTTTGGCGTATGGGGAGGCGCACTTGAGGGAATGTGAACAACTCACTTAGGGCATCTATCTGTTGATCCTTTTTCGGGACGTCCGACTGTGGTATCATGGGATTTATCCATTCATTCATCCTCTTTTTTCTTAATGTTTATGTAATGGTTTACAGAAGACTATGAAGAGTTGAGGCATGTAAATGAGCTCTTGCATGGGAGTTTCAAACCCATCTACGGGAAAAAATATGTGTACTCAGGGTGGGATTGTTGTGATTTTTATTTGATGTTATAGTTTTATATTATTTCACCTTTAGTGACACAGTTGTTGAGAAATGGAAATTTTGTTTGGAAAATAGTTTATAATGGATTATCAGACTAAAGTGGAATGATACTTGAGTCGACATGCATCATTCTAGGCACTCGGGGTTGTTGTGACATGGGTAATTCTTGAAACTCATGAGAAAATGGGTTATGGGTATGTTGTCTAACTTGAACTATTTTTACATCTTGAGAGATTGAAATAATGATGCAAAAAGATAATAAATGAATGACTAATTAGAACCATAATTTATGAAACATGTATGAGATGTTAATTAATTGTTGAATATATTAATCTGAGATAATATGATTTATTAATAGTCATATTAATTAATGAGAATTTATGTACCCATGTTAACCAAGACCAAGTAGTATGATGATTATGGGTAGTGAAAAGGCCTAGGTGTTGAGCATGTGGGGAGAAAAAGGGGAAAGCACATGTTGATACTTATTGTGTTAGTTTCTCCTCTAACATAACTGTTATAAGGTTGTGTTATGAGACATAATATGTGTTTGTGTCTTTGTAGAGGTATTTCTCTACAACCCTTTTTGAGGGTGAAACTAAATGGTATAGACAAGAACAAACTTCCAGACATGGAGATTAAGGAACCGTTGGTGAAGGATGAAGATGAAGTGGAATAGTTACAAAAGAACTTTTCTCGTTTCGTGTAGTTCATAGAGAGAGACCATGGGGGCTTTGAAAAGCATGTCTGAATTTACAATGATGTTTTCCCTATAGCACCCTCTTAATATTACTAGAGAGGGTGGAACTAAGGGATTCATTAAGCGAGGTCAGGAATATTGATACATCGTTAGGAACACAATCTAAGGTTATATATTTATGAAAGGGATGTTCTAAAGAGATCAGAGTGTATCCATTTCTTTAGCATATATATGTCCTTGATATAGTAGGATTCGACTTGATTATGTGTATGGACTTACTAGTCACTTACTGAGCCACATTGTTTGTTACGATAGTAGAGTGACCTTTTTATCTATTAAGGGTGACCAACATGTTCTTGAGGGAGAACGTAATAGCCATGTAGGCCGAGCTAGGCCAATTACTCTATAAATAAGAGAGCTCACATTCCATGTTTCTTGTTTTCTTATGGATGATGGGAGTGGTTTGAAAAACATCTTTTATACAATAGTAAAAATATTTACGGATTCCTTTCCTGAAGTCTTTTTATGGTTTCCACTAGAGAGAGATGTAGAATTCACTATTGAGCTCATGTTAGGGGCTAAGCTTGTATTTGTTAAACCTTACACAATGGAACCAACTGAACCTCAAAATCAAAAAAACATAGTTAGAGGAGTTGGAGGATAGAGTGTTTATCTATCCAATTAAGTCACCATTGGAACACCTTATTAGTTTGAAAAGAAGGCTGGAGTTAGTTTACGATTGTGTTTCAATTACTACATGTGAACAAATAACTATGAAGAACAAATATCTTCTTCTGCATATTGATTATTTGTTTGACCAGATGAATTGGGCCTGTGTATTCTCAAAGATAGATTTGAGATTAGGGTACATTAAGGTGAGAGATTAGAAATTTTATATACTAAGAAATGCTCTCAGGAGAGGGTATAGAATTTATGAGTTCACCACAATGCCATTTGTGTTGACTAATGTACTTTTTGTGTTTATGGCATTAATGAACATGATCATTCACTCGTACGTAGATCGGTTTTTTTTTGGTGTTTTTAGATGAAATCTTGGTGTACTCTTAGACAAATAACGATCATGGACAACTCCTTGACATAATTTTGGGTTCATATAGAGAGAATATGATATAAGCTATGCTATATAAATCACAGTTTTGGATTTACAGTGAAAACATTCTAAGGCACATCATCTCGAAAGAAGGTGTGGTAGTGGGCCTAAAAAAAGAGCATGCATTGATTTATTAGGATCATTACAAGAATTATTTATATATCTGATGTCTTTTGGGATTAGATTCTTATTCCAAGAGGTTCATCCAGAAATTTTCCCAATTGGAATCTCCACCTTATAGTTTGAAAAATATAGGTAAAATGTTTGACTAGACAAAATCATGTGATAATGAATTCAATGAGTTGACGAAGTGCCTCACATTGGCACCAATTTTGATCTTACCTGATTCGGGTGAGGAGTACATGATGTATTATGATTCTTCTTGTGTTTTACTTAGAGTTGTGTTGAGGAATGGGGATAGAGTTGTTGCTTATGGGTCTCGACATCTGGATCCACATGAACCGAATTACCAAACTCATGACCTTGAGTTAGCTGTAGTGGATTATGCTCTTATGTAATGGTGACACTATCTTTTGGGTGTAAAGTGTACAGTTTTTTTGGATCACAAAAGCGTATTTTATATCTTTTCACAGTGCAACTTGAATCAGAGGCAGCGAATATAGGGGGAGTATATGTAGTCATTTGATTTTCAATTGGAATATAAACTTGGGAAGGGGAATAGTGTGTATGAGGCCTTAAGCTGGAAAATTTAGACTCAGTTGGTATATGAGTAGAGGGTAGAGTGGAGGACGATGACTTGGTAGGCATAAATACATGCTGTTGGTCAAGATAATTATGATTGTATGAATCTGAATTATGTACCAGAGGAGTTTAAAATCATGAAATGGATCAGGGACAAGCATTACAAGTATTTCAAGTGTTTAACATTGAGGGGAATCCTTGATGGTTGGTAGAAAACTTCATACTAGATAATAGATTAGGATGAGATCATCAAAGTGATAAATCATGTAGTTGTGCCTACAAGTATGCGAGATGAAATCATGTAAGAATTTCATTCCTCAAAATGTGTGGTACATCCTAGGGTGAAAAATATCTTCAGTTACATACGATGACATTTTTGGTTTCTAGTCCTAAAAAATGATATTGTATGGTCCAAAAAAAGACGTTTCACTTTCCAGTTGGTGAAATTAGAGCACCATCAACCTAGAGGCCCCTTACAACTATTTCCTATTTCAAAATAAAAGTGGGATGGTGTGACTATGTATTTTTTTTCGGAAATCCAAAGACTCTTAGGAATAATGATGCTATTTTGGTCGTTGTGGATCAACTAACATAGGATTCAGACATCATACCTATCATGGATACCTATATAATAGAGAAGTTGGAAGTACTTTATGTGAGAGGGATAGAACATTTTCATGGTGTTCCACAAACTATAGTTTCAAATTGTGTTTTGGGCTTTGCTTCATGCTTATGGATGTCTTATAGAAGGCTAATAGTACATATATTCTGCTAATTACACCTTTCCACCCACAGAGAGATGTAAAATTGTAGCGTACCATACATCTGTTAGAAGATATGCTGCGAGCATCTTTGAATGACTTATGTGGTTCTTGGGAGAATAATGTTGATTTATTGGGGTTGCCTATAAATACAGTTATTAGGAAAATTTATAGATGGATCCATATGTTTATATTTAAGTAATACAATTTAGATCACCACTATGTTGGATATAGGTTGGTGATTCAATGTTGTTGGGTTGAGTCTCATTCAGGAGACATTAGAGAATGAGTAGTTGATACCGAAATGAATGGATATGACTTGGATTAGACAGAATTCATATTCGGATAGATGGAGACATCAACTATTCTTTAAATAGGGTGATCTTGTATTTGTTCATGAGTCACCTAGAGTTGGTCATTGTATGATACAGAGGATGGGAACGTTTTTACCTAGGTTTGACAGATTGTTTGATGTGCTGGAGATCATTGGGCATGTGGTGTACCGATTAACACATCCATATAAATTCATATCCATGCATGATGTTTCCATGATTCACTACTATGATTGTATCACTGAAACCATTCTCATGTGATTTACGTGGAATATGTTGATCTCTATATAGATTTGTCCTTTGAGCATCATCTGATATGTGTGTCGGGTCACAACGAGAATGATTTATGGTGGAAGACCGCATGATTAGTTCAGGTGTGGTGGAAACATGGAAGTGTTCAAGGGGAATCATTGGAAAGGGAATAAAAAATGAAAGCTCAATGGACCAATCATGCAGGCTCGCATTTTTAGAGGAGTTATGAAGTATAGGTTGAGGATGTGTTGTTATAATGTGGGGAGATTATAAGATCACTGAAATATCTAGAGCAATATGATGCATGATTTATTATAATTTTTTATGTATATTAATCTTTGGATATGACCTCGGTGTGTTTGGGTGAAGTTTTAAGGGACATGGGAAGATAATGGGATGTGCATGGTTTCCACACAGTTTGGACAAATAATGCTAAAGTTAATCGTGAAGACCAAGGAGGTGGGTATAGCTGGAACATAGTGTCCTAGTCATACATAATAAATCCAATAGGGTAGTGAAATGCCACATGGTTGCTACATGATTTTTCACAACCATGCCCATTCGTAGGTGAAACCGCGTGCGCGGAGTAGTTAAATTCACAAATTGGTTTTCAATCCACCTGAACCCCCAAAACCTATCTAATTCAACATAGTCTCAGGATTGAAAACATAAAGTTGTTCCCAAAGCCTCCCAGATGGATTCCATAGAAATTATAATACTGTTAATTTAGATCGAATGACCCGATTGAAGATCCACTCTCCTTACATTATGTGTATTTCATCTTGATACTTATTCTATTCCTTCCTGCATCTGTAATAAATATTTTAATTGAATATATACATAAGATTCTAGGATAAAAAACCATTGGGATGAGATAGAGATCTCTGATTTTTGATCTAGATCTAAACTTTCATGATCTTGATTATTTTGATCATAATTTTATTTTATGGATTTTGATCTGAAACTTGATCGAAGACATTGATTCACTAAAATACTAGGGATTTCTGATGGGCTATCATTCATCAATAAAGAAGTGTAGGTGGTATAAATCTATCATCCATGGTCATGATTTATAATATGTTAATATGAGTTTATGATTTTATAGACTTCCTGGATAAATGATTTCCTAAATTGGACTAATTTTCAAAATTGGTATTGAATTGAGTTTTCCTGGAGGGTCAACTGATGTTTGTATCATAGAAAAAAATTATGTTGGTTTCCCAAATAGATATTTCATTGATTTTTTATGGGTTTAGATATAGTAATTGTGATATTTATTTGACTGTGATATGATAAATAATTGGGGGAAACTATGTATGGAATTATGTTTGGATATTGAAGATAATTAATAAAGAGAATTAAGTATCATCAATGATGTAGAAAAAAGACAATTAATTTAGGGAATTAATTATGTGTTCCATGATGTCATCTAAGATAATTAAATTTGACAATTAATGATGACATTTTTGGATTTTATAAGGATAATTAATTGAGAAGAATTAAGTAGGTAATGAGAATGGTATTGATTGATTAATTAAAAGATGAATTAATCAATCAATAATGTGAAAAGTATATTGATCAATTAAAAAATGGATTTTGAAATGATAAATTAATCATTAGATTAGTAAGTGAATAATGCAGAATATTAATGGAAATTAAGGAATGATTAAATGGATTATATTTTTTTATTATTATATATGGCGTTCTAGAAAATGTGGATGTTGGGACTTGGGCATGACCTTCCTCCCAAATAGTTATCCAAATTTGAGATTATGGGGTTCTAGGCATGAAAACCTACACTGAATGAGAAAAGGAGTGTTAGGCATGATGACCTACAATCAATGAGACTATGGTTCTAGGAATGATACCTACACCATCTGATAGAATATAATGAATGATGATTTTAACGATATTATGGTGCTAAGAATGAGGAACTAAACCAAATGAATGGAAATAATGAATGATGATTCAAATGATATTTGTTGTTATATGCATGAAGACCTACCCCAATTGCATAATGGTAATGTATAATGATTCAAATTAGAAATATGAGTTTAACATGGCCTAATTTGATGAATGAATAATACATTACTATGTGATAACTATTTATAATATACTCATTTTTGGTTTCTTCCTAAAATTGCATACAATAGCATTTGACCACACTTGTTTTGGACTCCATTGGTGGTGGCCTACTGAGTCATACATACAACCTCTTGAGACTGCATGATCGGAACCTGAGCATACATCATTGTTTTACGATATGATAAGGGCATGGTCTTTGCACATGATTCTTTTTGGTATTGGAGCATTGGAAAGGGAACCAAATGAGGTTATGAAAAAATGGTGGGGTCGTTGTTTCATTAGGATCAATTTCATTATAAACTCATGATATTTACATTAAAATATCATATATTACATTTTAGTTGAGTACTGTATCTTAAAGATTTGGTCATCATGTGACATGGATTTTTTCTAGTTCTTTATACACATATGTACTTGGGTATTGTTATTTTCTTCAGTTGGTGTTTGATTTTGATAAAATTGGCTAAAGTATCCCCAATACTAACATACTAGACCCTCGCTGCTAGTTGGAACCCTTTGGAAAATGGGAGGCACAATTCAGAGAATCTGGCCAACCTGCACAGGGCATCATTTAGTGGCTCTCAGGTCAAGACATTATAGATATAGATGAAACAGTATTGGTGGAAACATATGTTAAACTAAATCATTTTCCAAAATTCCAATTTCATCCTCTCCCCCTTTTATGAGAGGCCACCTCCTACTCCCCAATCATAACACGACTCGTTAATTTTTCTCTATATAAAATATTCCAAATAATTTCCTAAAAACAATACCATCATTCAAGAGGCTTGTCTGTAAAATAGTCAAATGAAAGAGGGATTTTTGTACAAACCAAAATGAGTTACCAATTGGATAGGTAACATTCCTCAATGAGAAATTTTATTTATTTATTTCTAAACCACTTAAATTCTTCTAGTTACTTTATTATATAATATAATTAATAACATCAATACCATCAATATAGTGATAATTTTTAATATCATTCTTAAGACCTACACACACACACACACATATATATCAAGTTGGATACATAATCACATTCTTGTGTATGGCGGTTTACCACCTCACGAACCTTGGTCTTTATGTTTTCCATTACAACCACATAAGGTCAATAATAATTATTTTGAAACATATTTAATATAATATATATGATATTTATGATGTATTTATGTTCGTAAAATTATTATATAACACATCGTTCATGCTTTCAATTTTACGGGAATACGATAATGTAATTTGTGGAGGTTTGGTCTACCTCTTCCTCGATGTGATATAAATCATTCACGATTTATGTGGATTGTATTAAGTATTTCATATATATAATAATCTGGTACTTATCAATTCTATACTATATTCCTGATATACATTTGTTTTTATATATTTATCATATCACTTTTAATATTACATTTTCACATACTGGAAATGTGATAATGTTGTTTGTGTACCCATGTACTACCATCTGATTAATGCGAAGTGATTATTTTTTTCAACATCACCATAAATATAATATTGATATCTATATATATATATATAAGTATAATAAAATAAATAATATTAAAAAAATTCATGGCTATAATTCTAGATAATTTTACATAATGGCCTCTTTTTCTATATTCTTCTTACTAAATTCATTTTGACACGTTAATCGAATTTGGACAAAAAAAACTAAACGAAACATAATAGATTTGGTAGTTGTATATAAAATGTTAATAAGTGAAAACATATAAATATAATTTTTAAAAATGATATCAAGAAAGGAAATCATTAACATATTTAGATTACATAGAAATATAAACACACACATGACAGGACAGACTCAAGTTAAAGGACTTTTACTCTTTCACTATTAATTGAGGAATCATTTGAGGTTATATTCCCATCTTTTATATAAGGATTATATATAACCACATTAATATTTAATATAATTAATTAATTTATTATCATATAATATACCACGTTTAGGAATTTTTATTCTTCCATAGTTCTTATAATTTAAATGTTTCAATGCAGTATAAGACACACTGATTTAAAAATATCATTTAAAATGTTTAAGGATTTAATTTAAAATTTTTTTCAAACATGTTAATAATCAGGATAATACTTTATATTTTTATTAATATAGAAGTACAATTATTTTAATTAATATCTTATGTCTTTTTTGATTGTTGTTCAATGACTTTGAAGATGTAATTATTTTAGGTTTTTTGTACGAAAAGTTCTACATTCATTAAAAACAACAAACTCAATGATATTTTAATATATAAATCCCAAAAACAATTCTCCCCTACTAGGACCATTACTTGATATTTGGAATACGCTAACATCATTGGTTTTGTTTAAAAAATTATAAAACAACATTTTTCCCATTCGTATGTATTTTTATTGAAAATATTTATTAATATTGGTTTGATTATTTCAATATCATGAATATTATTCTTATGAGTGAAAATGAATATTTATTAGTGAAAATTTTAAAATTTAATTAATTTATGTGTTATGATTAAATAATGGGACTCAGAAATTTTATGGGTGGTAAAGTTATAAACCAATTATAGTTTCATCTATTATCAACCAATGAATGGGGGTCTATGATAGACCTATAATGTGTTTGGTATATAAATATACCACATCGTTATTCCATTTTTATGCTTGGGATGTATAGAAGTCCACAACATGATCATTAAATTTAAAACAATATTCAGGATAATTATTTCTATGAACTTATATTTTTTTTCTATGTGTTTCATTGAAGTAATATGATATCAAAAAATTATATGTAATGCGGTAATTTTAAAAAGGAAGTATTTAATACTTTATAAGGGTACAAATAATTACTTTATGATAATTATTTCAAGGGTTTACATATTTTTTTGATCTAAATGTTTACATTTTTAATCACTTTCTAATATTATATTCACATCAAACATTATATAATGGTTGTTACAAGGGTTTTGGACATTTATTCTGAAGAGAGTTGTCAAGATAAAAGTCATGAAAAGATTTGGTGAAAACAGATCATTATTTATTTTAATTTTTATAATTAAAAAAGGGTTGGTAGTTTGGTGTCTCATTATTGTATTTTATTGTTTTTACTTATGAGCTATGGTATAAATATCTAAATCTCTAGACATGAAAAGGTCCCCAAATTTATAAAAGGTAAATTATTCATTCAAACAAAATATTATGTAATATCTTAGGCCATGTATTTATAAAATGTTATTAAAATTCTCTAATATATTTAGAAAAAAAAATATAATCATTCTACCTAACATTCTGTAAATTCATCTAAGCATTTGGGTGTTCTTCAAAGTTCTCATAAATATAATCATATGTTTCCAACTAAATTCTATAATGGTGACATTTTTTATATTATAAATCTTCTAAGGGAAGGGGTTAATCCTTTACAACATTGAAATATACTGAACAATATATCAAAATATCTTATAGTGTTTAAATGATTCTTTTAGAATGTGAATTTTTTATAGATTAGATTTAGTGAGAAATATCTAAATTATATTTAATGGTTTCAGAAGACTTCCCTATACCATAGAGGTAATACTATGCTCCAAATCAAATATAATCGAAAGAGCTACTCCATCATGTGTTACTACATCCATACTATATATCCTAGAATGTAGATCAAGATTGAAATTTTTTTGATATAAACAAATTTCAAGGAATTTATATAGTGATAGTATTCAACATAGATGGTATTAAGCTACTTATATGTATTGGGTAGTAATACAATGATGTACATGGGGATATTGTAACATTAAAATAGTATTATGGGTAATGGTTTTATCATCCCCATAATCATTTTACATTCAACCATATCATTATGGTATACCAATCATTGAGATACATGCTACATAATATCCCTTTTCCCATTTTTCCACCACAATTGTTTTTTTAGATATCTATACATATTCTTTATAGGATAATAAAATAATGGATTCTATATGATATATCTGATATCAACAACATCAATTATATTATTTCTATAACATATATTTATGTACTAAACAATATCATTTAATAATTATCAATGTTGAACTTTGTAACATTCCTCACCAAAAGTTTTAGATAAATATCATCTTTTCTGTCTTTGATCATCATATGGTAGGATTTCTAAACAAAAATAGAGAAATTTATGATTTGACTGATTTATATTTGATTAAATGGTCCCTAGTCAATAAATTATTTTGAAATGGATATTTTTCCATTAAAAACAACTATATGTTAGCGTGGTCCATTCCACATAGACAATTTCCCGGTTTGATTGCCTACTAATGGTACTAATGTATCAAGGAATCAAAATCCATAATCAAATACTCACATTTACTTTAGTGTATATTCAACTAATTTTAACTAACTATATAATTTATTATTTTATGATCAATATATATATATATATATATATATATTACATAGTTCACCATAGAGATAATGGATATCTAATAACTAGGCCTACCAGGCACAACAGTTTCCATGTAGACATTCTTTCCCCTTCCATATGGCCAACCCACTTTTCTAAATGTCTTAATATTCCACATTGGCTCATTATTATGTTTATATTTTATGGAATCTTCAGTTGGGTATGTAGAGACTCATCTAGTGTACTAAAAAATGTTTCCAGATAATAGTAACTTGGGATCTTCATTTTTATTAAGCACATGGTCAAATAACTAGGCATGATATTTATATTAAATGGATTAGATAACAACAACTAGAAGTGTGGGACTGAGTATCCTATGAGATATTTTCATGTTGATATATTGTTTTACTTCAACCTCAATTGATATGTATTTTTTCCATCACATCATATCTCAATAATTCCTTACTGGACATGAGTTATACATCATGTTATCCATTTTGTTAATTTCCATTGATACACCATTGGGAATAAATGTTGACCAAATTCAGGTACTCCTGGAGTTTAAATTTAGTAATTATTTTAAGTGGAAATATATGGAAATAATTATTTTTTATATAATGATATTTGTTGTGATTAACGGCACAAGATGGATATGAAACATCCAAGATAACATTGAATGCTATTTGGGATGTGTTTCATCCATGTTAATGAAGGGATAAAAGTTTATAATGATCAATGATATTGATCTCGGAGTAGGTAAAGTGGGTCTAGATATGAGTTATCTTTGGATGATCACAAAATTAATTTTAGTATTGACTATTTTAGTATGATTGGTGAAAACCCCCTTTCATTTTCCCCCACTCATGAATATTTTTTAGGATGTATTCCAAGATAAATTTATTAGAATTTTTCATGTTAGATGATTTAAATTTAATTTCTATATCATGATGAATTATCTACCCATTATGATACAATCACATAATATGATTCCATCTGAGATAAAATTTCTTAATGTATATCATGTGTACTATGAGGTTAAAGGATTTATCCGGTAATTTACATCACCATGGGTTTCACTAATGTTGTTTACCCAGATTTCTAATGGTAGTAATCGACTCTAGGATGATAATTATGACATAAAATAGGTAACAATGAAGAATATGTATCCTATTCACATGATTAATGATCATTTATATTAGTTATATTAATGTAGAAAGTTCTCATTGAACAATAGTTTATTCAGATACCACCCATTATGGTTTAGAGAGGTGGACATCCCAAAGATGATGTTTTGGATCAATTATGTGATATATTGGTATCTGTCAATGACATTTGATTTGACAATAGTTATAGTAATGTTTATGGATTTCATGAAGATGATTTTAAAATTATTTATAGACAAGTTCATCATTTTTTCATTGATGACATTATCCCCGACTCACCGACAATGGAGAAACATGATAGACACATCAAGATTTTATGTATTATTATTTATAAACATTTTATTGAAACCAATGTTCCAATGTCTAACTTATAGAATATGGATGTCATGTTTTTATAGAATGGGGTTTCTCAAGTATGTATATTTGGGTACATAAAGAATATATAGAAATATATGACCAATATACATCCACTAAAAATGATATATATCGATAGATTTCTAATATTTGTCAGATACTACCATCATTTTATACTAGACCTATCATCTATTATAACCTATGATTATAGTGATTAATGAGGGAGTTATGTTACAGTGATAATACATTTACTATAAAATTATTTTTTTTGTGTTTAAGATGTGGTTTAATAGAACATTAGAACTAAAAATCCCTTAGAATATAGTTATATATATTGTATAATAGAATGAATCAATAATTGTTTTGGGAGGAGTTATAATACCTAGAGTATATATAGTAACTTATGTTTCTAGAAATCCACAAACCTTATATTGGAAGAACCCACCCCATGAGAAGGAAATGGCTGATATGGTGTAAACTATGAAGTGTAGGGAACCATATCACTTTGCAGAGAAGTTTTTTATCTACAATGTCTATAAAATCCCAAATAACGTGTTCTAATAGAAGAACATGAACTTTAGGCACAGAAAATTGGTGGATTATATAAAATTTCCTAACATTGATATGGTGTGTGAACATGGGAATGGTATGATGATAGTGCATTCTCTTTTCCAAAAGACATCATCATATTTGGTTCATGGTTAGTAACCATATGAGGGAGAACAATGACTCATGTTTGTATTTGATATGAAAAATATGGATAGTAATGAGGATCTGGGATTAATGACCTATTATCTAGTGGTGGACATATATCCATTGTTATAATAGAAAAAATAATGACATGAAGTTGAAATAGAGTGTGTTGTATTCTGAGATCAATTTACTATAGCTGACTCGATATCTAGAGGATTTGAGAAACAATGATATGATCCTAGAAAATGGGAGTTTATTTTTCCCTGCATTCATTATAGAGACGTTTATGATGTACCTTGATACCACAAATTGGGTGGAATTTCTTGGTGACAAAATTTTGTACCACAATTTCCTGCAACAGTTTTGTGCCCCAAATGAAGTACGCCATTATTGCATTTATTTCCCGATGTTTGACATACTAGAGGGTAATGGAGAGCGAAAAATACATTGTGGTTCTCACCACATACATGATGGGGAAGTTATAATTCATGTTATTTTTTGAGTGATTATTTATTAGTTGATAATGGTTTATCGCTTTTTATATATCTGAGAGACTCACTTAGTGGAATACCATAGAATGATGTATGTTAGTGATATAATATGTTTAAATATAATTTCCTTGATCATTGTATTTTATACATACAAAAATTTCTCATCACTCATTAGAATGGTTTTGTAGAATCCCATATGTACTCATTTGATGTTGATCATGATATTACATCTACTAGAAGATGGATAGTCCGAGTAAGGGATTGACATAAATAAGTAAATTCTTTTATATTTTATTCAATATTTTAATATAGAAAAGTATGATCATATAATATTGGTATAAATATCAATCAATAATATTTTTATATGATTCTATTTAAATTTAATCATTTTATGATCTATACGGATGGTCATTCCTCTCACTGATATGGTGTAGGAGGCCCTTGGGATTTTTAGGTGATCATGAAGTGGATGGTGAAATATTAAATCATTGAGTGATTTTATAAGATTTAATGAGAAAACATTTGATTTTAATTTCATGAGACTATGTTTTTTTATGAGTGTCACCTCAGTTAGGAAATAGTTTTTTTGAGAGAAGGGGAAAATGTAACCACATTATATTTTACCCATCATGATCATTGAATTGGTTTTGGACAGTGGAAGACCATTTAGGTCCTCCCCCACAATATCAAGTCATGTACGACGTGTTCCACATTTCTGAACATAATTGGTACACATACAGTCATGCATATGTTTATACTATGAAGACATAGAATTTGATATAAATTAATCATATGAAGAGTGCCCAATGTTGATCATTTATCATAGTGAGAATGTACTATATTGAAATTTGGTAAATGTTTCTTGATACAATGGTAGCATGGCCACATCGTGGAGGTAACCTGTGAGTGGGAGTCTGATGTTCGATCTTAGTGGGTTGAGTTTTTTTATTCGGAATCATGGAATAACTTTTTTATTAAATTAATCCATTAGTGTTGGAGAATTATAAAATAATAAATTTATAAAATGTCTAAATTTATATTTTGTTCATATTTTAAAAGCACTCTCTATGAAAAATTTTATTTTTTCAATTTAACTCTTACTCTTACACATGACCTCCAATTCGCATATATATAACCCTAGGTTTTATACGATTCTATAATGTTATACATTGAATTATAAGGGCTACATAGGGGTATTTCGTAAATGATTAAGGGTATGTCCCTTATTCAATATGTTGTCTAATGGTATGATTTACCCACATAAATGTAATTAATTAACTTAAAAAAACATGTAAGTGTATTTAGGAATTTGGTAAAGGTACGAATTATTTATGTTAGGGTAAATCATAAATTCTAAAGGTCACATAAGGTTAGTTACGTAACTGTATAAGGGCATGTACTTATTATTCATGGATGGGTAAGGGTAATCCATACGGTTTTAAATGTATGCCTCAATTTATATGTTCTATAAAGGTACAAAAAATTACTCTTATGTGATATATATGAGTTTTGATATGGTAAAACCATTATACTTTGAAATGTTTCATATAGCATCCCACATTTTTATCACATAATCTTTCATTACATTTTACAAAACCGAGGATCTTTAAGGTTTAGTGTCTTGGAAACTAGGAACTTAAAATATGAAAACATAAAACATTATTCTTAAACACTTGAAAGGCTTCTACTCATGTACATCCTAGGTTCATTACTACATCTCATACCCTGGGGACATACATCAAAAGAAAGGGTGACCAGAAGGCCCAGTAAGGGAAAAAGAGAAACATTTAACATGTGAACTTGAGATACATCAACTATGTCATGAAAAAGAACTTTAAGGCATGAGAAAGAAATTATGTGGCATATCATAATAAAAATAACATTTTTCAAAAATTTAAGATGTGGCTACATCATTTAATATATACAATCATGAACATATCACCAAGGTCCATCCCCAAAGTGTCATTTGAAAATTACCAAGGTTATTCACCAAGATATCGTGAAAATTGTAATCTCTAGTGGTTACATCATTACCCAATGCATTGGAGCGCTATCAGGGAGCACCCTTAAATTTGACTTTATTATCATGTGAGCCACATATATCATCATCAAAAATTTCATAAATAACCCATATAGAATAAAATAAATGGGTTATATTTCATAATCATAATGTTTTAAAAACTGCTTTAAAGATATGATCTTTACGTCACTTTAAAACCCACGGAAGGGGAGAGCGGGTCTCATGTATGTAAATCCCAGAATTTAAAATAGAACATTTTGATATATATTTGAATACACCTGTGGAAATAAGTGCTTTTAGTATTCAATTTATAACATAAAATAATTTTGAGAAAAGAGGGAGGCATTTTGAGACGAAAATTCTGCAGCATAACAGATACGTTTCGGGGTTTTAGAAAACATTGAAAAAAGAGGGAACATGGGTACAACATTCATAAATGACCCATAAAACAGTAGAGGGACATAATATGACGGATATATGAACATGGTAATGAAATTTTAAAGATGTTCCATATGAAATGAAGAACCTGAAAGGAAGACAAAAATAAGATTTCTCTTATGAAAATTCGGCATCCTAACGACATCACATAAACTTCAAACAAAAAATGAATTGATGAGATCAAATAGGTTCTCTAATCATATGAACATAAAAGATAAGTATTATAGATACAAAGATCATATGCCAAAATAATACAAAAGGAACTTGAAATACTTGACATTAATGTAGATCTTTTAAAAATGAGAAAGGCGAACGAATCCCTTAAAAATTCAGCAACCTAACGGCGTCACTTAAACTTCAACCAAAAATTAATTTACAAGATAAAAATAGGGTCTCTCATCATATGGACATAAGAGATAAGTATGATAGTTATAGAGATAATACACCAACATAATAAAAATGAACTTGTCAAACTTGACATGGAATTAGATCTTTGAAAAAGGAGAAAGGGGAAAGAATCACTTAAAATTCGGCAGCCTAACGGCGCCACTTAAAACATCAAAATACTGAATTGAAGAGATCAAATGGGGTCTCTCATCATATGATCATAAAATATCAGTATGGTAGATATAGATATCAATCCCCAACATAATAAAAAGGAACTTGAAAGACTTGACAAGAAAATAGAACTTGAAAATGAGAAAGGCGAAAGAACCTGTTACAAAAATTTTGGCTGCCTAACAGCGCCACTTAAACTTTCATAAAATGAAACGATGAGAGTAAGAGGGGTTCTATGATCATATGAACATAAAAAGGACAGTATAATGAATATCAAAGAACATCCTCTAAAATAAGAACATGGAGTATAAAATAATGGACATAAAAGAGATCACTTGAAAAGAAAGAGAGGGGTCAGATCCATTACCTTAAAACGTAACTCTTAAAACTCAAAGGCTGGGACCTTGAGGGCTTGGGGGGACCTTGGGAGGACTCCTTGGTAGGTAATGAGACCAGAAATCTGTTGGGGGAGTGTGGGGAGTCGAAATGGATGAGAGGATGACTTGGTATTTATAGGGAAAGTGAGGGGACAAGACATTAATGGCCAAGGGACACCTCAAAAGTGGTTTTCTCAACACCATGTGCTCTCCCATGGTATTTCCCATGGAGTTCGGCCACATGGGGCCCCAAATACAATAATTCATCACCTTTGGTCGGCAATCCCTTAAAATATCTGATGAAATCATCATGACACAGGTATGATGTCATTAAACATACCGAAACCCTAAAACTGTATTTTTATTATTCACTGAAAATTCAACTTTCTCAGAAAAATCCCAAAATTTCACCTTAACCAAATATCGATGCTCTAATAACAAATATGAACTCCATTTTATAAAAATAAATTTTTAAATATTTTCAATTCAATTTTTAAATAAAAACACTATTCACCGAAAATTGATTTTTTCAGAAAAAACCCCAACAATTACCATAACATAATATCGGTGCTTTGAGTTCAAAAATGAAATCAATTTTTTAAAAATAATTTTCTAAATATTTTTAATTTAATTTTTAATTAAAAAACACTATTCACTCGAAAAAACTAATACTTGAATAATAATTTATGAAACCATTATTTAACCATTTTATTGAATCACATTACTTAATCAGGGGGCCTAGATTATATTAACACTTTCTTTAAGTGAGATTACTAATCCATTTGTTCACATTACTAATCCTAAGCATAAAATCACTTTTCACAATTTACTATTCATCAAAAATTATGTTTATCTTATTAGACTCTAAATTTCGTACTGAACATTATGGTAGAATACCATTTTTTGATAATCATTACACATTTTTAATTATTTAAGGTTTACATAACCATTTTTAAAATATCCTTTTTCTGAAATTCATCAAAAATATGCATACTGTATTTATCTGGTCATTTGAAAATTCATAAACTTCATCATAAGAAGAAACCCCAATTTTTATTTAAAACAAAGGATTACACAAGGCAGTTACGGTATCCTTACATAGCCCTTTATCACACCAGCATATGACCTAAGTGTAAGGTGTGCTAAGGTGAGAGAATCTGAGGGAGGCTCGGCTAACATTGCACGAGTAGTAATTTCTATCAGTTTGAACTTCTCGCAAAGGGGATTCCGTTCTAGCTTCAAACGATGAAGTTCGGCTTTGGTTTGGTCCAGAGCAAAGCCTAGTGGTGCTACCTCCTTCCCAAGTTCTGTTAGATGGGCTTCGATTGGTCCAAGACTACTGGGTGAGGCCATCGAATCTTCTTTCTATATTAACAAACAAAGATTACTTGTATTTAGAGACAATAATCAAAAAGTTTAGTTTCCAGTGGTCATATTGACCAATGGTCATATGAGAGTAAAAAACCCAACAGTCTCATTTTATTTATTCTCATGTTATCAAATGAAACATTTTTGTTGAGTATAAAAAAATAAAATAACACACAAAATTAAAAAACAAGATTTATTCAAAATTTTGGGTCGTTACAATCTTCCCCCCTTAAGAAATTGTGTCCTCGCAATTTTTAAAATTGGTTTATGAAATTTCCTGGAAAGTCCCACATCGCAAAAGGAGTCATTAAAACTATTACATTAAAAGAAAGAAAGGGAAGTACAAAGGTCACCTGAGTTAACCCACACTAGGATTCCATGTAGGAAAACATGGACACGGAGGAGGAAACAAAGGGTTATGTTCTGAGGGAGAGTGATAGAGAACATTATTAGGAGAAAGTTAACCATAAGAAAATCCCAAACTTATGATGTGTGTAAACGGTCTTTGATTACCTAGTAGGAAACGTAAACCAACAACGTTTTTGTTTTACGTTTCTTTTCATAATTTTGAGGAATTAATTTACTACATAGAACAAAAATATAAGGAAAAATACCTACCTTCATGTAGAGTTTCATCCTTTAATAATTTTCTACCAAAACGAATCATTTCTCCAAACGATGAGGATTCAAAACTACTTGGTCTCATCAAAACACAAGAATCATCTTCTAGAGAATCACATAATCCACAAAATATTAACTATCTAACTCTTCTATCTTTAAACATTATCCCAAAAACATAAAGCTTATGATAAAACAACTCTTCAAAAAGAAAGAATCCCATAGGAATGGAAACTACTTTTAAATCTTCAACGTTCCATGGTACTACTCAAAGTTCATCATAGACCATTCTATAAATAACAATCCTTAAAATTACTCAAAATAAACTAAACTAAGATTGAAACACAAATACAATAAGGATTTGATAACATTGTCTTCCAAAATAAACTTCATTTTTCATCTCCAAACAACATCAACCACTCCTACCATCTTATAACAAAATTAGCTAACCTAAACATATTTTACCCAAGATAGGTTAATCATTCACATAATTAACCTAAATTACTATAAGTCCACCTTAAATTCATCAATTCTTCACAATATAGTCAACCTTAATCCTCAATGAAAATACCATTGTAATCTATTTACATTGATCATATGGAGTCCCCAAAATAGTGAACGTCTTCCAAAATAATAATCATCTTTTAATCCCCTAATAATCTCTGTCATATTAATACAACAATCATCACATTTCATATCACTTTGGTAGTTGGGACATGTTCTTACATTTCCCGCCATTAACTAAGAAAAGAAACTATAATTATGGGCTTAAATACTTAGCCAATAATCATGAAAAATAACTTAAAGCATATAAGGATAACTTGTAGAAGAATAGTATACCCTAACTTGTGATCCCATAGGTTCCCATCTAGGTTATCCATGATCATATATTCTTATGTGAATCTTTATTTTATTTTATCTTTTTTCGATTAACAATGGTTCATACTAAGCATATGAATTTACCAAAGCATATCCCCCGGTAGTGTCGTAACCAAAAGTGGAGCAAGACCCGTTGTCGTGTACTAGTTCCCGTTTTATTCTAGCTCAAAGCGGTGTTCTCGAGTTTTACCCAAATGTACATCTGTGCTAGAGCTACCTCTACATGCTCGTATCTATACAGGGATTTATTTTCTTGGCAACCCATTACTCAATACTCACCAAAATACCAGGAATATTTCCTATATATAAAATTTTCTATAGGATTCTTCATAAGGTTTTCATATCTTAATTTCCACAAATAACTAAACCATCCTTTGATACCAACTATAGCATCCCGCCTTTTTATCACATAATCATTCATTACATTTTACAAAACTGAGGATCTTTAAGGTTTAGTGTCTTGGATACCAGGAACTTTAAACATGAAAACAAAAAACATTCTTCTTAAACACTTGAAAGGCTTCTCCTCGTGTTCATCCTAGGTTCATTACTGCATCTCATAACCTAGGGACATACATCAAAAGAAAGGGTGAGCAGAAGGCCCAGTAAGGGAACAAGAGAAACATTTAACATGTGAACTTGAGATACATCAACTATGTCATGAAAAAGAACTTTAAGGCATGAGAATGAAATTATGTGGCATATCATAATAAAAATAACATTTTTCATAAATTTAAGATGTAACTACATAATTTAATATAGACAGTCGTGAACAAATCACCAAGGTCCATCCCAAGGTGTCATTTAAAAATTACCAAGGTTATTCACCAAGATATCGTGAAAATTGTAATCTCTAGTGGTTACATCATTACCCAATGCATTGGAGCGCTATCATGGTGCACCCTTAAATTTGACTTTATTATCATGTGAGCCACATATATCATCATACAAAATTTCATAAATAACCTATATAGCATAAAATAAATGGGTTACATTTTATAATCATAATGTTTTAAAAACACCTTTAAAGAAATGATCTTTACGTCAGTTTAAAACCCACAGAAGGGGAGAGCGGGTATCATGTATGTAAATACCAGAATTTAAAATAGATAATTTTGATATATATGTGAATACAACTGTAGAAATAAGAGCTTTGAGTATTCACTTTAGAACATAAAATAATTTTGAGAAAAGAGGGAGGCATTTTGAGACGAAAATTATGCAGCATAACGGATACGTTTCGGGGTTTTAGAAAACATTGAAAAGAGAGGGAACATGGGTAAAACATTCATAAATGACCCATAAAACAGTAGAGGGATAGAATATGAAGGATATATGAACATGGTAATGAAATTTGAAAGATGTTCCATATGAAATGAAGAGCATGAAAGGAAGACAAAAATAATATTTCTCTTATGAAAATTCGGCAGCCTAACGGCGTCACATAAACTTCAACCAAAAAATGAATTGATGAGATCAAATAGGGTCACTCATCATATGAAAATAAAAAATCAGTATGATAGATACACATATCATATGCCAATATAATACAAAGGGAACTTGAAATACTTGACATGAATGTAGATCTTTGAAAAATGAGAAAGGCGAACGAATCCCTTAAAAATTTGGCAGCCTAACGGCGTCACTTAAACTTCAACAAAAAATGAATTGTCAAGATAAAAATAGGGTCTCTCATCATATGGACATAAGATATCAGTATGATAGTTATAGAGATCATACCCCAACCTAATAAAAATGAACTTACAAGACTTGAAATGGAATTAGAACTTTGAAAAAGGAGAAAGGGGAAAGAACCACTTAAAATTCGGCAGCCTAACGGCACAACTTAAAACATCAAAATACTGAATTGAAGAGATCAAATGGAGTATCTCATAATATGATCATAAAATATCATTATAATATATATAGATATCATACCCCAAAATAATAAAAAGGAATTCGAAAGACTTGACAAGAAAATAGAACTTGAAAATGAGAAGGGTGAAAGAACCTGTTACAAAAATTTCGGCTGCCTAACGGCGCCACTTAAAATTTCATAAAATGAAACGATGAGAGTAAGAGGGGATCTATAATCATATGAAAATAAAAAGGAAATTATAATTAATATCAATGAACATCCTCCAACATAAGAACATGGAGCATAAAATAATTGACATAAAAGAGATCACTTGAAAAGAAAGAGATGGTTCTGATCCCTTACCTTAAAACGTAACTCTTAAAACTCAATGGTTGGGACCTTGAGGGCTTGGGGGAACCTTGGGAGGACTCCTTGGGAGGTAATGAGACCATAAATTCGTTGGGGGAGAGTGGGGAGTCGAAATGGATGAGAGTATGGCTTGGTATTTATAGGGAAAGTGAGGGGACAAGGCATTAATGGCCAAGGGACACCTCAAAAGTGGTTTTCTCACAACCATGTGCTCTCCCATGGTATTTCCCATGGAGTTCGGCCACATGGGGCCCCAAATACAATAATTCATCACTTTTGGTCGACCATCCCTTAAAATATCTCATGAAATCATCATGACACAGCTATGATGTAATTAAACATACCGAAACCCAAAAACTGTATTTTTATTATTCACTGAAAATTCAACTTTCTCAGAAAAATCCCAAAATTTCACCTTAACCATATATCGATCCTCTAATTACAAATATGAACTCCATTTTCTAAAAATAATTTTCTTAATATTATTAATTCAAATTTTAAATAAAAACACTATTCACTGAAAATTGATTTTTTCAGAAAAAACCCCAAAAATTACCATAACATAATATCGGTGATCTGAGTTCAAAAATGAAATCAATTTTATAAAAATAATTTTCTAAATATTTTTAATTTATTTTTTAATTAAAAAACATTATTCACTCAAAAAAACTAATACTTGAATAATAATTTATGAAACTGTTATTTAACCATTTTATTGAATCACATTACTTAATGAAGTTGTCTAAATTATATTAATACTTTCTTTAAGTGAGATTACTAATCCATTTGGTCACATTACTAATCATAAGCATAAAATCACTATTCATAATTTATTATTCATCAAAAATTATGTTGATCTTATTAGACTCTAAATTTTGTACTGAACATTATTGTAGAAGAATATTTTTTGAAAATCATTACACATTTTTAATTATTTAAGGTTTACATAAACATTTATAAAATATCTTTTTTCTAAAATTAATCAAAAATATGCATACTGTATTTATCCAGTCATTAGAAAATTCATAAACTTCTTCATAGGATGAAAACCCAATTTTTATTTAAAACAAAGGATTACACAAGGTAGTTACGGTCTCCATTCATAGCCCCTTATCACACCAGCATAGGACCTAAGTGTAAGGTGTGCTAAGGAGAGAGAATCTGAGGGAGGCTCGGCTAACATTGCACGAGTAGTAATTTCTATCAGTTTGAACTTCTCGCAAAGGCAATTCCGTTCTAGCTTCAAATGATGATGTTCGGCTTGGGTTTGGTCTAGAGCAAAGCCTAGTGGTGCTACATCCTTCCCATGTTCTGTTAGACGGGCTTCGATTGGTCCAAGACTACTAGGTGAGGCCATCAAATCTTCTTTCTATATTAATAAACAAATATTACATGTATTTAGAGACAATAATCCAAACGTTTAGTTTCCAATGGTCATATTGACCAATGGTCATATAACAGTAAAAAACCCAACGGTTTAATTTTAATTATGCTCATGTTATCAAATGAAACATTTTTGTTCAGTATTAAAAAAATAAAATAACACACAAAATTAGGAAACAAGATTTATTCAAAATTTTGGGTTGTTAAATTTCTCTTTTGGGAGAAAATAAATTCTAAAACATTTTCTTGACCTCCCATTATTATGATCACATAAAGGCCTTATATTGTATATGGGTGTATAATAATAAAAAGTTTTATGATCATCCTTCTCACACAATGTTAATATTGACAACATTGGTCATCAGTGTATGATCTCAAATGACACCACATTGATCCTTATTTCATGATTGTTATTTGGGAATCTAGTACCAATAGACTATATTAGGGTTTTTGTACTCCTAATTGTCTCAACTATGTATAATGTACTATGAAAAAGGAATCGAGAAAAACAATTATAAAATGAATATTCACCCTTTCCCCCACTATTTCAAATGATATTCCCCATTTAGTCAGATGTTGTAATTGGGTAAATATTTTTCAAAAAATACCATCAATACATTGTTTTACTTCAACAATCCTAGAATATATTAACTTCAAAATACACCATGATAGTCATAAATTCACAAACATAAAAGGAACCATGATTTTCAAAGTCATAATACAAAAAATTTAAAATCATACCCATGAATAATTGAATTTAAAATAGACTATAATGGTCCATGACCCATAATGATTATTTTGGTTTCTATATCCCATTGAAAATATGAGGAACATCAGTCCCTCTATATCCTTGGTAGAATATGACATGATATTAATAAAGAAACAAAAACACCTAAGTGAGTGGAATCATTTCCCATGCATCCAAAAATGCCATCAAGGAACCCAATTCAATGAAAGTAATTATTTGTGGAAAATAAATTTCTGAAAATATATATATAATATTATTTAGCTCAAATAAACTACAAAAAATCCATTTCTATAAATAGAATGAAGATCCAATACATATGAACATACCATTACCATGGATTCCTGTATATCAAGATATTAATGTGAGTATCATTGAATATGGATGCAAAATCATAAAATACAACACCTTCATCTATGTTAGATGATGATTATTTATGAGTCTAAAACCAATATTATATATAAGGACCCCATACCCCATATATTCAGGACCACATTTGAAGTGATGAGGATAAATAATTAGAAATACATTTGAATAATGAAGTTATTTTGAGGCCTCCCAATATTCACACCTAGGATCCCCATTCACCCAGATCATTTATTTGGGTGGAAGTAATTTCCCAAAAGTCCAAGAAAATACCATTTATCCAGAATAACCATCCTACAAAACTACATTGAAAGAAACCCAGATGGTATGGAATGAGTAACCAAAAAATAAACCATGATTATGATTATCAAATAATAATTTTATGGAGAATTTATAAGGGGAATATAAAAAACCACCAAACCCACCATATATAGAACTATATATGATGTGATAAGTAAAAATATTCAACAACCATATGGGCATTAGGAATCCCCATAAATTCCCCAATGATTCTAATCAGGGGTTCCCATTATCTTAGTGAATTTAATTGTTCTATAGATATTTTCACATGTTAATTTCCGACACTATATAAAATCAAATAGATTCTTTATAGAGTCATGTCTCTCTAGGTCTCCTAAAAATATTAAGTGCTAACCATTTACTAAATTATCAATAGATATGATATATATACCACGGTTCATTTGTTATGTGTAATCTATGAACATTTCATCAACTAATGATACCATCCAAATTCCCATTCAATGATCCATAAAAACCCCCAACAATTTTATAGGACAATAAGTCCATATTAAACGAAGAAGAAATACCATTATAATATCTAAAATTCCACATAGTGAAATGTAGTTTTGGAGGAATTCTACGATTCTCTATATTATGAAAAACTCATGTTCACAGATCCCTTAAAATAATTTCTATTTTGTAATTAAAAACTATGTATTAATAAATAATTAATAATTATTAAATATTAAATCATTCTAAAATTTTAATTTTTTTAGGTTTTAAATAAATATAAATTAATAATAATAGAATAAAATAATTTTAAATATAAAACAATATTAACATATTAAATAATAAATAATAAATAAAAACCTCTAAAAATAAAAAAAATAATTATTTAATCATTAATTCTATGTTTATTGGATAAAACCATTACCAAATTTAAATAAAACATACTTTATGATTATTAATAAATAATAAATCAATAATTAGTGATGGTATAAGAAAATGTCTTCTATACAAAATAAAATTAATAATTTCAAGTATGGTATGAAAACAATCACCAAAATAACTTCTAAATGGATTTCTTTTTATTGTGTTATCAAAATTATACCCTTTGATAAACTACATATTTATATATAAATGTAAAATTCATATCATTAATCATAGAATAATAAATTTACTATATCACACATATTAATTAAGAAAGGTGATAGCCTCATAAATCCCTCAAAATCTAGAAATTAGAGTTTAGAGGAATAAAATATCACTAAACATTTTTTTACCACATAGAAACTATGATGGACACAGAAAATGGCCTTAAACAATGACTATAATAGTCCTCATAATAGATATACGACAAATAAAATATAATATCAAAATTATATATATGTAATTTATATTATATATAGTCTCATAGTAATATTTATACCATACTATGAATATTTTTATCCATTGATTCTACAACCCCACAATACAACCTCATTTGAGAAACGTTATTACACTATTATAATATAACTCTATTTGATTATTTTTTATAAAAAATCATTTATTTCGATTATCAAACTTAATAAATTTATTTAATGGAATTATACTATTGAATACAACCATTAATAATCTATGAGTTGGTGAATATCATCTAAACTCAAATCTATGAGTGGAATTAACCATAATAATTAAAACCCAATTATTTTGATGAAAATATATGAATCAAAAAAGATTATATATAAATCCTCATGTCCTTACATTCTTATATATTTATCCTTGAAGTCTTGATATATTTTTCTAGTGATACATGTCATGTGTCATGTATCTGTAGAGTTATTCTTATAATGAAAAGTTACATGAATACAGATTTTGGTCATCTCATATTCACTATATTAAATAATTAAAAATATTAATTATTTAACAATATTAGGTATATATAATTCACAAAATTTTGATGTCAACACTTCACCTGACAATAATGAAATTAGTTTATTCCATTGGGTATGAAGAACCCCATCCAAGAGTCAATGATAAATTTTGAATGGATTGACATATTCTTTATAATGGCATATCCTCATCTAACCATTACAATCTATCCATGTATTATGGTTCATAGAAATAAATAATTATAAAAAATTATTTGGACGTGATAACATGTTTCCCCATTAAAAAATAATATTTTTTAATATATTTTTTTTAAAATTAAATGTTTATCATACCTGAATCTTCTTCAATAGAGTATTAATAGTCTCATGTGGTATGTAATGCAATAAATTTTTGACCAGTGAAAATATATATGGGCCTCATATAATATTCTTCAATAGTTCAATATGTGGAATTATCCATAGTTAAATGGGATGTTGTATCATAAATTAATTATAAATCATTTCATTTGATATGAATCCACGTTGAATCCCACAACTATGATAAATTTTTTAAAAAATTATAATAATTTAAAAAATAGAATATTATAATTTTAGAATTAATGTATTAATTTTTTATATGGGAAATATTTAATTATAATATAACACAAACACACACATTAAAACTCCAAAATTATATTTTTCGTAAGTATTAAATCATATGTACTACTATATCATGATAATGTTTCAGGTGAAACACATCCTCCTGGAATTAGATATGATGGTTAATTAAATAAAAATTTCATATTTATATAGGTAAAAAAATGAAATGTGTGAAACTATTTTATAAAATTTTGGAAAAATATAAATAATTATGAAAATTGTATTAACATAAAGTAAATAAAATTATAAATTACATTTATTTGATCCTAAATGTTTATTATATATACCTAAAAATTCTACCAAACACACTGAGTTTCTTTTTTTGATTTATGTATAATGTTTTGGAAAATAAATATCTTTAGAAAAAATGTAATATCAAAATTTTATAATACAATTTGAAATAGTCCACTAGATAAAATAATTAGCTCTAATGTATAGTCTGAATCATATAATAACATAATGAAATAATCATAATATATATATGAATCCAAATTAAAGTGTTTTTCCTTACATGGTCATCTTTATATAACATGTTAAAAATATTGAGAAAATAAAACTAAAAATAATCATAATTATTTATTAACATCATTTAGACTGAGTTTTAATTTTATTGTAAATGATTTATTCAATGCTCACATATAACATTGATGATATATTTAAAATGGCTATAATAATATCTTCTATTATATTATCTACATTTGATACCACAATTTTGAAGTAATCAATTCTAATTACTAAAATTGATGTGAAAACATATTAAATTTTATTATATTTTAATATAATTTCATAATAAACCAAATTTCATTTTTTCTTAATAAATTTATATTTAAATTTATGTCCACTTGGATTTCATAATTAGTGGATATGAAAATTTCATATTCATCAATGATAAATTTTAATTTATTAATAAAAAATTAAAATTATAAATAAAATTTGAAGTTAACTTTTACACAAATATATGTTTTGAAGAAACCATGATTTTTTTATATAAGATCACTATATATAATAATATTTTGATCATGGAATGTTTTATTATATCTCTATGATGTTTTTCTGATAATGTGATGCATTATTTTTTAAGTATCAAGTAAACCATATGATGTTAGACATTAAGTTCCAACTAAATTAAAATGAGAAAATTTATTAAATAATTAGAATAATTAATGGAATGTTTAATAACACAAATCAATGAAAATGATATTACTTGAAACTTTACCTATAAAATTCAATTATCTAACCAATTTCTATATAAATATTTCTATAAATATTATAAAAATTAATTTTAATAATATAAATATAATAGATGATTAATTTAATGTATTCAAATATCAAATAACCATTATCTATTGAATCAAATATATTGATTTTCAATAAATAGAACGAATGACACTTTATGGTTCCTGCATACAAAAATCAATGATATGAATGTGATTATTATTTTAGGTTATTATTTTGGTTATATAATTATTTTGATATAAAGCCTTATAATGCAAATATCATTTTTGTTGATTTTTCTTATAATGAAAGATATTTGGGGAATTTCTTCATCTACGTCTTCTAAATGGGTGTTCATTAGTTACTAATGAACTAGTTGATTCATTTATAGAATGAGAATAAAATTATAATCATCTAAATGGTTAATTATTGTAAGACACTACTGAGAATAAAATTTAACAATTTAAGTTTGTCTAAAAAAGTTGGTATCCGATGCATGACCCCCTTAATTAAATGAAGAGTGTCTATAAAAATAATTGGATCACCATATAGGGATTTTTTTGAAGACTCTAAAATTCAAGAATGATGTTATCTTTTTCCATGTTCACAAATTTTCTTTTACTAGAAGTTTCTATCACAATGTTGTATTTTTAAAGTCCCTCTTTTAGAATTTAAGAATTATAGTGTCTACTGGGAAACTAGTAGAGGAGATCGTATTTTTCAAACACTCATTGATTTCATTGAAATACGATCTATTGAGATAGAGGTAGAAGGATTTGAGGAAAATATATATATTTAATGTTATATAGTGTCATTTATTATATAATGATTATATAGCATGCTATATAATTGGTTTGTTTCACCAATAATATCATGATATGTTCTTAAACTTCGAATTAATTGTAACAGATAGACATTAATTACTGAATTAAAATGTTTTAAACTAATTTAATAACGAAAAATATGTTATATGATGATGAATGAGAGAAAATAATTTAAGATATACCAAGGATGAACATGTGTCTTTGGATAACAACATTGGTATTTATGATATAAGATATCATAGTACATGATTTCAAGTTTTTAATTGTCAGACATTATGAATGAATTATTTTTTGAATATGAAAATTCAATACCATTAGTATTCCAATATATCTTATACTACGATAATTCTTAATATAGGATATGGTTGATATTCTATGTTATAAAAAAGGAGTCCATATTTTAAGGATTTTTTATTGTATTTCATATAAATTTAATAGATTTCCATTAATTTTTTTTTGTTTTAATAAAAAGGTTTCATGAATTATGATTGTGAAAAATAACATCCTTACTAATATATTATTTCATATTAAAGAGAAAAAATAAATTTTATTTGGAAATGATTTAATTTTTTACGTTATATATAAAATACAAGTGCTAATAATTATAAATTTAATATTTCCATATCTCATTAAAATATTTAATGTTCATATTGCTATGTAATTTTTGGAAAGTAAATAAATTTTATATTTTTATATATTTTTTACCAATATATCATAAAAAAATTATTATATATTGAAAATAATATATATATGATTAAATGTATTTTATAAATTACTTCAAGTAAAATGATCATGACACGCATAGTATAAAAGGTAAGGAAACATTGTATTTTGTATTAATATATCATTAAATAAGTTTGTTATGGAGTTATTAAAAAATATTTGGAGCTTCAATATAGTTTTAATATATTAGTTGATAGAATTATAGTGAAATTAAGTCCTGTCTATAGTACTAGACTATGGTTTGAGGTAATTTTTATTAGGGGAAAAATTTATCATGAGGTTTATACATTGTCTACAAAAGTTAGGTTTGTATATCTATCACTACATACATACTCTGTTGTGGAATTTTTATTTTATATAATTATAAAACATTATATTAGAGTGACTCATGAAATTTTTTTAGTATATTTATTTGGATATATGTTAATATGATTGGACTCTATATATGGGAATCAAAAACAATTTGTTTTCTAAGAAGTTATTAATTATAATGGATTTAAAATATTAATTTTTCTGATGAAATTGATGTTAGAAATAAAAAATTTTATAATCATGAATATATATATATATATATGAGACAATAATGATTTCCTTAGTGATGTAGTGAGGTTATTAATATGATTTTGTTGTATATTAAAATGAACAGACTAAGAAAACCACTAAAATTATTTGTATTGTATTCATTCCAATTAATGAAATCATAAAGACATCAACTATTTAGTTTGGGTGACCATAACAAAAATATTAGCATGAATAATAATGTCTATGTAAATTATTTTAGATGTTGCAATTTCATGAATTTGAATACCACTCAATAATGCCTTGATCCCTATTGTCCCTAATGGCCTCAAGTACATATTTACAAAATCATCAAGCTACTGACAGTAAACAAGAGACTATGTGAATTAGTATGGAGACTATTCCATAAATAAAATTGTATAACACTACATAATAAATATAATAAAAGTTGAGGATGTAGTAAAAATACACATGAAATAGTAAAAATAGGAAAATGATATATAAAAAAATAAAACAAATCTCATAAAAAATGATGATACATGTAATATGTCTCTATAAAAGAGCCAAAACATTTACACAATTGTCATATAAAAAATAAGTAAAAAACCCAAAATGATGGAAAAAGTATCCAGCATGCAACACATGGCTCATCTTGGCCCCATGCACTCTTGGTCCTAAAAGAGAAATCAAATACGTATAGTAGGGTTCTTTCAAGAATTGACACCTGTAATCATATAGTCTCATTGGGTCCCAAAAGGTTTCCAAAATATGGTGTGAGATATTGATCATAATAAGAAACTACCCAAGGTCTATGCCAATCTATTAGTGGATATATATATATATAACAAACATTGTTCAATAAGAATAAGATAAAGTAAGGATGTTCTCAAAAATGAAACCCTGTAAGTACATGTTCACATTTAAAATAAATTTTGTTCAATAAAATACATGTAAGAAATTTATTCTGATGCAAATTTATATGTTCCAAGATCTACTGCAAGCTCAACATCCCTTGTATAGTCATCTACAAAATAGATTCCTATGTAGGTAATCTAAAAGGTTATAAGTCAAGACTGAATCAAAGCTTGGTCTTTAGCATCGGAGATGTGTCATATGAGTCACTTCCTGTACATATCAATTTAGATCATGATTCAATCATATAAATTCCATTGATGAAATTCCAGTGTCACTTCAGGTATAATATCATATAACGCCTTAGAAGCCCATCCATGGTGAAACTGTGGGAAACCCAATTATGTCACGACCCGACCTCGGGGCCCGTGCCGTGACTACCCCAAGCCTGCCTTCCATAGGCCAGGGGCTGGCGACAAGCACCAAGGCGTATAATCCCGGTAAACAGGGAATGCATTTCCTTTATAAGTAACAACCACCACAGAGACAGCAAGCGGAAAGTAACTACAAGTGCAGAAAAGTAAAGGGGGTCGGAATACAAGCCCAACTGAAAGTAAAGTACAACTCGAAAGGGAAAACAGCAACTGAAAGTACAAGCGGCTCCTGGGACGTCCTCCTCGATTCCTACCTGAAGGGTAGGTACAGATGGCTCAGCTCCTGGATCGTCCACCACGGATCCTACCTGAAGGGTAGGTAAAGATAGCTCACAACTCCTCGGGTCCAACTGTCCGCTCTGAGCACGTCCCGCTCAGTGGTCCTCCTCCGGGTACCGACCTACTCCGAAGGCCTCAACCACAGTCAGCGCTGTCCGTCGTCTGCAACCAACACAACGAAGTGCGGGCATAGCCCGTGCAGGGGTGAGTATAAGATACTCAGTAAGGACCCCGAGACCCCCTAAGGTCTCCCGAAATCCACAAAGGATATAGCACAAAAGAAAGTTGCAATCACGAAGTAACATCTGACTCGACTTAGGTATATGCCCATACATATACCTAAGTCCCCAATTCTAGCTCTGCTCACGAGATCAAGAACAACTCAATCCACAAAGAAGAGTAAACAGTAAAATCTACATAGGATAACAGTACAAGTCTACACGGTTTATAACAAGTTTATGAAATCAACGGATAACCATTACCCAGGTATATGCCCATACATATACCTAAGTTATCAAGCGACCCATCTCAATCATGAGGAAACACAAAGATCATTGACTCAGCTCAAACCAGGATTTTCATTATCGAAACCGTAAAAGTTGAAGAGCCCCAACTCTGAAGTGTACAGTGGTCCTGTCATGACTCCGAGGTACTGCTCACTAACCTAAGACTGCTGAAGTACTCCTCCTGTCGAGTACCGCGGGTCTGATGCCAACTACCGGGCGCTCCGTCCGCTGAGGGTCTGCTGCCAAATACCGGGCGCTCACCCAGATAGCCTACTGAGGTACTCCTCCTGTCGAGTACTGCGGGTTTGCTGCCAACTACCAGGCGCTCTGTCCGCCGTGGTTCTGCTGCCAACTACTGGGCGCTCCGTCCACTGGGCTAGTCGACTCACTCCTAGTCGAGTCGGTCAAGCAGTCGTCAGGTCTCAGTCATCTACACGGTCTCCGTACTCCGCACGCACGCCTCCACCGTCGCGGGTCTGTCGCTACAACCAAGCGCACACACTCCGTAGAGTATCGCGGGTCCGCCGCTACAACCAAGCGCTCCACCGCCAAGGGTCTGCTACTGCATCCAAGCGCACCACCACTGTCAAGTACCACGGGTCCGCCGCTACACCCAAGCGCTCCACCGCCCAAGGTAAACAGAAGATTCAGCTCACACAGGTTCGGTAGCACTGTTCCACGTAGGATCGCTGAGTGCTGTAGTCGTCGTCGTCGAATCCACACAGGATCTCTGTACTGTCGTCGTCGCAGTCACAGTAGCTGTCGTAGCAGTAATAGTAGCAGTCAGTCACAGCCAGCACTAGGGTTCCCGCACACAGCAAGCTCGTTCAGAGGGTCCGCTCCACGAGCCGAGAGGCTGATACATCAACTGTCACAAGGTCCAGAGTTGATGTATCCAAAAGTTCCGTATCGTCAACAGGAACTCAACGCAACAGACGGCGCGTCGATCGGACGCCCGGTCTGAGAGTTATTGGCATTTTCGTCTCCGGGGCCCGGTTGGTTTTTAAGGAAAAACCAACCCGACCGTACTCCACCTACGTCCAAACCTCGGGTGGAGTATGCCAAAAGATCCGTCTCACTAAGAGGAACACAACGCGACTGACGGCGCGTCAATCGGACGTTCGTGGCTCAAGATATGAGCGTTTCCGCTCCGAAGGCCCGGTTGATTTCGTGAACGAACCAACCTGGCCGAACTCAAAGTAATCCGAAACCTTGAGTGCGATATACCGAAACGACCGTCTCGATCCAAGGATCGCGTTGCCGCAGACGGTTCATCATTTGGAGGTCCGAGGCTCATGTTATGGCCAAAAGACCAAAATAGGTTCAAAACGGGGGGTCCGGGTCCGGGCCGACCCGGCCCGACCCCCCCCCCCCCCCCGGGGCGGCGCGGCGGCCGGCGGCGGCGCGCAGCGGCGTGCGGAGGCGGCGCGGCGGTGCGCTGAGGCGGCGCGGCGGCGCGCGGAGGCGGCGCGGCGGCGCGCGGAGGCGGCGCGGCGGCGCGCGGCGGGGCGGCGGCGCGGGGAGCCGCGACGGCTGTCGCTGCGAGGAGGCCGCACGCGGGGGAAACAATCCCCCCGCTCTTCATCTGGCGGCGCGGCGCGTGCCGCGCCGGTTTTAAAACAAACCACCCCCTCACATGAGGGGGCCTGCTGGTGCGGAACCGAGGGGGCCGGCTGCCCCCCTCCTTCAAAGAACCGCCCCCCTCTTAAAGAGGGGGGGTTTTTATGGGTTGGCCGGGGGATTAATTCCCCCGGTTTTTAAGACATCCGGCCGGCCAGCTGGCCGGCCGGTTTTCTCAAACGGGACCGGAAATTCCAGTCCCCCCCTTCGGCTTCCGACGCCGGCGGCCCGGCCGCCGGTCTTCTCTTCCGCCGCGGCCCGGAACCGGCCGCGGTCTCCTCGTTCCGCCGCGGCCCGGAACCGGCCGCGGTGTTCGTCGTCCGGCGCGGTGCGACGGCACCGCGCCCCTTTCGCCGTACCTTGATTCCTTTCAACGCGGTGCGACGGCGTCGCGTTCTTGAAGATTCTACCTCGGCGTGGCGCGACGGCGCCGCGTAAAATAAAAGTACGATCATCCGCGTGGTGCGTCGACACCACGCCACTTGCTTCCATCCGCAAGAATAAACAAGAACGATGGAGGGGGGGGTTTCGGCCGTGTTCGTGCGGTCCGGCCCCCCTCGCGTTAACAATAACAATTATATAAAATATTCAAAAGCCTCACATAGACATGCGATCCACGAGCAAGAAATTGAATGAATTAACAATATTCAACAACCCCTACCTCGGGTATAAGATCGAAGATTTGACAACGTCCCACGGAAGACAACGTCGCGGTGGTCGGGCGTCGCGGTCGTCGTTTGTCAATCCGTTGACGAAGAGATATGCCCGAAGAGTTACGTCGTTGGCGAATCTTCGTATGCCGACGAAGAAGGTCCGAGGAGGAAGCGGTGTTCTCTTTCGTTGACACGGGATACGAAGAAGAGCGGAGCGGCGTTCTTCGTCGGAAATTGAGCGTTCTTCGTCAAGTCTTGAGGAAAGTCAAATAATAAAGAAAACAACGAACTCAAGAACCCCTACCTCGATAGTCGCACGTTGACGTAGTCGTGGAATATCGGTGTCGATTCCTTTGACGTCGGAGGAAGAGTCATTGTCGATGGCATTCGTCGCAGAAAACCGTCGCGGAAGAGATGACGCGGAAGAAGTACGTCGCGTCGCGGATACGGCGTCGCGGATGGACCGTGTTCTTCGGCGGAGAAGTTCTTCGTTGAAGAACGACGTTCTTCGCGTTCTTCGTTGAGTTTGAAGAAGAAGAAAGAACTCTCCACCTCTCAAGTAGACAAACAAAAACCCAAAATAAAATAAGACAACATCTTATTTTATTATCACATAACACAAAAGAATTTCAAAAGTTTGAAATTCAAAAGGTTTAACTCCCATAATTAAAAAGGCAACTCAAGCCATTAAATGAGGCGTTAAGGGAGTTGGGAGAATTTGAAAGGTTTAGGGGTTCGTGTGGGCCCCACCACACTTAATCCTCCCAAGGGAGGTTAAGTGGGTGTTGGTCCCACTTCCAACCCCCTTTGGTAGGTTTTTTAACAAGTTATAATAAAATTTGTTCTATACAAATTTTATTTAACTCAAACTAAAAACCCCTAAAACTAACTTTCAACCCGCAACAAACACAACTCCCGAAAAAGTCTCTTTAAGCGAAAATCGGCGCTGCGAGTTCATCGGTGCCCTCGGATTTCAATTCCGAGCACCGGAACAAAAGTTAGGAATTCCCGCTCGTTCGTTCACTGAACGTACCCGAGCCAAACTTCGAAAATTAATTCCGGGCACTCCGGGCCTCGGAATCAGCTGCCGTCTGAAACCGCGCTCTTGTAAAATTCCAAAGAAAATTAAGAAAAAATTTCCCTTGAATTTTACGGGTCTTTACATTACTCCCACCTCAGGGCTTTACGTCCCCGTAAAGCTTCAACTCACACTTAAGGGAAACAAGGTAGTACTGAGCACGCAACTGAGCTTTATGCTCCCATATGCTCACCTGAAGATCTCGTGCTACCATCTGATGCGCACAAGAGGAATCGATCGCCCACGTAGGACCCGCTCCTGTCGATCCTCTATCTCCACCGGGACCTCCGCAAAAGTCGCCCCATCGTCAACGTCAATCTCCCCATGATCAATGATGTGCGTCGGGTCGTGCACGTATCTCCTCAGCTGAGACACGTGGAAGACGTCGTGCACCCGGTGCAACTGAGGTGGTAGAGCCAGGCGATAAGCCACCTCGCCAATCCTGCTGAGAATCTGGAAGGGTCCGATGAAGCGCGGAGATAACTTGCCACCTCGGCCAAATCTCCGAATACCACGTCGAGGTGAGACCCGCAAGAAGACGTGGTCGCCATCCTCGAACTCCAGTGGCCTCCGCCTCCTGTCAGCATATGACTTCTGCCGGCTCTGTGCTGTCCTCATCCACTCCTGGATGACCTGGACCTTCTCTGTCGTGGCCTGGACCATCTCCGGTCCCACCAGAGCTGCAAGATTTCTTCTTTGCCGAAAAGAGAAATCTGGTCTCATCCCCTGGATGAACCACATTCTTTGCCTAAAACAGTCAATCCTAACATGGATGATACTAATCCATACCAAGGATGACGTCGTAAGGCCTCGACGCTACTACTAAGAGATTCAACCGTTACTCTCGCCTCCAAGGGTTGAGTCACACTGTCGGCATCAGTGTGTGGTAACTGGGTCTCCTCCAGTAGATGTCTCACAAGTGAGGGTCAAGTCAACAGTCAAAACTGGAACCTCTTAGTAACATCACGAAAGAGGACAGGAACGAAAATATCACAAAGGTATGCGTCTTTTATTATTGCAGCTCATAATACAAGACGCTACACAAATGCAACAAGGAACCATAAGTACAAAGGATGTATCCACTAGTTCAGATCCTGTCCATCGGCTCCCAGAGCTCCATGATCGAAGGCCTCGGCTGCCTGAAGTTGAGCTCTCGCATGTTCACCTACTCCCTGTGGTCGGGGTGGACCTCCTGGTGGTGGTGGTGGAAGAGCCTCAAAGCGTCGCCCACCACCGGCTGCTCGTCCAGCTCCTCTGCCTCGTCCGCCTCCTCCCTGCGGACCGCCACGGTCGAACCTCTGCCTCTGCCTGGGAGGTTCATCACTTAACTGTTGATCATCAGCATGGCGGGTCGGACAGTCACGAGCCATGTGACCAATCCCGACACAGGAGTAACACAGACCACTCTCGGCACGCCTGGCTCTAACTCCACCCCGGCTTCCCCGTACAACTGAGCCTGAGTCGTGCAGTCGGCCACCGGTAGGTCTGGTCTGCCTGGAACCCTGAGTCATCCGTCGGCTACCTGCTGAAGATGACTCTGCCACGTGCCGCCCTGCGGTGAGTTGTTGTGCTGGTGTAGACTCAGCAAGGAAACTCTCGATCAGAAGTGCCCGCTCCAGTACTCCTGTCTGAGTCGGTATGCTGAGGGAGATCAGCGATGCCCTGATCTCGTGTCTCAAACCCTGCTCGAAGGTCCGGGCCCGGAAGAAGGGGTCCCGTACCATGTCTGTCGAGTACCGAGAAAGGTCGGTGAACCTCGCCGCGTACTGAGCGACCGTCATGCTGCCCTGCCGCAGCTGTAGAAGCTCCAGGATACGCACCGCACAAAGGGTGGCTGGGACGAACTCCGAGCGGAAGATGCTCTCAAAGTCCGTCCAAAGTAGAGATGCCTCATCGTGCACCTGGAGCATCAAGCTCCACCATCGTCCTGCTGCTGCGTGTAGTAGGCTCGCAGCGAGAATCACCATGAGGTCTGCTGGTGTCCTCACTAGCCTAAACACTCGAACTACTGCCTCCAGCCAGTCCTCTGCTGCCTGGGGATCCGTCTCCCAGCGAAACCTGGGCGGTCGCTGGCGATGAAACTCATGCAGTGCGCTGAGGCGACGTGCATCGTCAGCGGCTGCAGCTGGAAACATCGGGGGCTCGGCGGGTAAAGCTACCACCAGTGCCACTACTGGAAAAGGGCCCTGCACCGAGGCCTCGTCGCTCGGTGGGCTGTCGTCTCGCTCGACTCTTGGAACCCTAGCTGGCTGCCGTCGTGGGGCCATCCTGAAAAGGAAACAGGTGCGCCACGGTTAGAACAGTATACCTGGTGAGCTGATATAAGTAATCACAAAGAAAACTTTGAAACACACACGCAATCAATGTTTTCGTGCATTAAGTCGGAAATCAGAAGTCAGGGTCCTGGTGTACGGATACGTCGGCCGCCGCACCAACACTGGACTCCCTGGACTGATAACCACACTCAATATGCTAAACATTATTGCTTCACATAGAAAATATCAGAGTTCGCGGTAGAACCGAACTCCTCTGATACCAATTTGTCACGACCCGACCTCGGGGCCCGTGCCGTGACTACCCCAAGCCCGCCTTCCATAGGCCAGGGGCTGGCGACAAGCACCAAGGCGTATAATCCCGGTAAACAGGGAAGGCATTGCCTTTATAAGTCACAACCACCACAGAGATAGCAAGCGGAAAGTAACTACAAGTGCAGAAAAGTAAAGGGGGCCGGAATACAAGCCCAACTGAAAGTAAAGTACAACTCGAAAGGGAAAACAGCAACTGAAAGTACAAGCGGCTCCTGGGACGTCCTCCTCGATTCCTACCTGAAGGGTAGGTACAGATGGCTCAGCTCCTGGATCGTCCACCACGGATCCTACCTGAAGGGTAGGTACAGATAGCTCACAACTCCTCGGGTCCAACTGTCCGCTCTGAGCACGTCCCGCTCAGTGGTCCTCCTCCGGGTACCGACCTACTCCGAAAGCCTCAACCACAGTCAGCGCTGTCCGTCGTCTGCAACCAACACAACGAAGTGTGGGCATAGCCCATGCAGGGGTGAGTATAAGATACTCAGTAAGGACCCCGAGACCCCTGAAGGTCTCCCGAAATCCACAAAGGATATAGCACAAAAGAAAGTTGCAATCACGAAGTAACATCTGACTCGACTTAGGTATATGCCCATACATATACCTAAGTCCCCAATTCTAGCTCTGCTCACGAGCTCAAGAACAACTCAATCCACAAAGAAGAGTAAACAGTAAAATCCACATAGGATAACAGTACAAGTCTACATGGTTTATAACAAGTTTATGAAATCAACGGATAACCATTACCCAGGTATATGCCCATACAAATACCTAAGTTATCAAGCGACCCATCTCAATCATGAGGAAACACAAAGATCATTGACTCAGCTCAAACCAGGATTTTCATTATCGAAACCGTAAAAGTTGAAGAGCCCCAACTCTGAAGTGTACAGTGGTCCTGTCACGACTCCGAGGTACTGCTCACTAACCTAAGACTGCTGAAGTACTCCTCCTGTCGAGTACCGCGGGTCTGCTGCCAACTACCGGGCGCTCCGTCCGCTGAGGGTCTGCTGCCAAATACCGGGCGCTCACCCAGATAGCCTACTGAGGTACTCCTCCTGTCGAGTACCGCGGGTTTGCTGCCAACTACCAGGCGCTCCGTCCGCCGTGGGTCTGCTGCCAACTACTGGGCGCTCCGTCCACTGGGCTAGTCGACTCACTCCAAGTCGAGTCGGTCAAGCAGTCGTCAGGTCTCAGTCATCTACACGGTCTCCGTACTCCGCACGCACGCCTCCACCGTCGCGGGTCTGTCGCTACAACAAAGCACACACACTCCGTAGAGTATCGCGGGTCCGCCGCTACAACCAAGCGCTCCACCGCCAAGGGTCTGCTGCTGCATCCAAGCGCACCACCACTGTCAAGTACCACGGGTCCGCCGCTACACCCAAGCGCTCCACCGCCCAAGGTAAACAGAAGATTCAGCTCACACAGGTTCGGTAGCACTGTTCCACGTAGGATCGCAAAGTGTTGTAGTCGTCGTCGTCGAATCCACACAGGATCCCTGTACTGTCGTCGTCGCAGTCACAGTAGTTGTCGTAGCAGTAATAGTAGCAGTCAGTCGCAGCCAGCACTAGGGTTCCCGCACACAGCAAGCTCGTTCAGAGGGTCCGCTCCACGAGCCGAGAGGCTGATACATCAACTGTCACAAGGTCCAGAGTTGATGTATCCAAAAGTTCTGTATCGTCAACAGGAACTCAACGCAACAGACGGCGCGTCAATCGGACGCCCGGTCTGAGAGTTATTGGCATTTTCGACTCCGGGGCCCGGTTGGTTTTTAAGGCAAAACCAACCCGACCGTACTCCACCTGCGTCCAAACCTCGGCCGGAGTATGCCAAAAGATCCGTCTCACTAATAGGAACACAACGCGACTGACGGCACGTCAATCAGACGTTCGTGGCTCAAGATATGAGCATTTCCGCTCCGAAGGCCCGGTTGATTTCGTGAACGAACCAACCCGGCCGAACTCAAAGTAATCCGAAACCTTGAGTGCGATATACCGAAACGACCGTCTCGATCCAAGGATCGTGTTTCCGCAGACGGTTCGTCATTCGGAGGTCCGAGGATCAAGTTATGGCCAAAAGACCAAAACAGGTTCAAAAGGGGGGTCCGGGTCCGTGCCGACCCGGCCCGACCCCCCCCCCCCCCCCCCCCCCGGGGCGGCGCGCGGCGGTGCGGCGGCGCGGGGAGCCGCGGCGGCTGTCGCCGCGAGGAGGCCGCACGCGGGGGAAACAATCCCCCCGCTCTTCATCTGGCGGCGCGGCACGTGCCGCGCCAGTTTTAAAACAAACCGCCCCCTCACATGAGGGGGCCTGCTGGTGCGGAACCGAGGGGGCCGGCTGCCCCCCTCCTTCAAAGAACCGCCCCCCTCTTAAAGAGGGGGGTTTTTATGGGTTGGCCGGGGGATTAATTCCCCCGGTTTTTAAGACATCCGGCCGGCCAGCTGGCCGGCCGGTTTTCTCAAACGGGACCAGAAATTCCGGTCCCCCCCTTCGGCTTTTGACGCCGGCGGCCCGGCCGCCGGTCTTCTCTTCCGCCGTGGCCCGGAACCGGCCGCGGTCTCCTCGTTCCGCCGCGGCCCGGAACCGGCCGCGGTGTTCGTCGTCCGGCGCGGTGCGACGGCACCGCGCCCCTTTCGCCGTACCTTGATTCCTTTCAACGCGGCGCGACAGCGTCGCGTTCTTGAAGATTCTACCTCGGCGTGGCGCGACGGCGCCGCGTAAAATAAAAGTACGATCATCCGCGTGGTGTGACGGCACCACACCACTTGCTTCCATCCGCAAGAATAAACAAGAACGATGGAGGGGGGGGGGGGGGGTTTCGGCCGTGTTCGTGCGGTCCGGCCCCCCTCGCGTTAACGATAACACTTATATAAAATATTCAAAAGCCTCACGTAGACATGCGATCCACGAGCAAGAAATGGAATGAATTAACAATATTCAACAACCCCTACCTCGGGTATAAGATCGAAGATTTGACAACGTCCCGCGGAAGACAACGTCGCGGTGGTCGGGCGTCGCGGTCGTCGTTCGTCAATCCGTTGACGAAGAGATATGCCCGAAGATTTACGTCGTTGGCGAATCTTCGTATGCCGACGAAGAAGGTCCGAGGAGGAAGCGGTGTTCTCTTTCGTTGACACGGGAGACGAAGAAGAGCGGAGCGGCGTTCTTCGTCGGAAATTGAGCGTTCTTCGTCAAGTCTTGAGGAAAGTCAAATAATAAAGAAAACAACGAACTCAAGAACCCCTACCTCGATAGTCGCACGTTGACGTAGTCGTGGAATATCGGTGTCGATTCCTTTGACGTCGGAGGAAGAGTCGTTGTCGATGGCGTTCGTCGCGGAAAACCGTCGCGGAAGAGATGACGCGGAAGAAGTACGTCGCGTCGCGGATACGGCGTCGCGGATGGACCGTGTTCTTCGGCGGAGAAGTTCTTCGTTGAAGAACGACGTTCTTCGCGTTCTTCGTTGAGTTTGAAGAAGAATAAAGAACTCTCCACCTCTCAAGTAGACAAACAAAAACCCAAAATAAAATAAGACAACATCTTATTTTATTATCACATAACACAAAATAATTTCAAAAGTTTGAAATTCAAAAGGTTTAACTCCCATAATTAAAAAGGTAACTCAAGCCATTAAATGAGGCGTTAAGGGAGTTGGGAGAATTTGAAAGGTTTAGGGGTTCGTGTGGGCCCCACCACACTTAATCCTCCCAAGGGAGGTTAAGTGGGTGTGGGTCCCACTTCCAACCCCCTTTGGTAGGTTTTTTAACAAGTTATAATAAAATTTGTTCTATACATATTTTATTTAACTCAAACTAAAAACCCCTAAAACTAACTTTCAACCCGCAACAAACGCAACTCCCGAAAAGGTCTCTTTAAGCGAAAATCGGCGCTGCGAGTTCATCGGTGCCCTCGGATTTCAATTCCGAGCACCGGAACAAAAGTTAGGAATTCCCGCTCGTTCGTTCACTGAACGTACCCGAGCCAAACTTCAGAAATTAATTCCGGGCACTCCGGGCCTCGGAATCAGGTGCCGTCTGAAACCGCGCTCTTGTAAAATTCCAAAGAAAATTAAGAAGAAATTTCCCTTGAATTTTACGGGTCTTTAAAAATTATCTCTCTAGGTGAGGTATAACATATCCTCTAATCTAGTCCATCCCCATTAGTCCACTATGGGATCCTGAGAATCACCCATTGAATAAAAATTCATTTTCTATTGAGTCAATCCATGGAATTCACAAGTTCATCCATATATCACACTGTATAATATTCAAGCCTCAATGAGTTCATGCATCAAATCCCTCATTAGTATATATGTATCACTAAATTCCTAAAAAAGGTTCATGCCAATTAAGTGAGTTTATTTCATTTTAATATGAATCCATATATCACCTAAGGCATAACTGTCAAATGCCAAGTTATTTTGTCTATGTCACTCTAATTTGAATCAATGTATATCTCAAGAATAATAGTTATTCAACCAATTATATTACCTTTTTATTTTTTAATTTCACATTCGAAACCAAGATCATAAAATTCATTCCCACCTCAAATGATTCCTCAAGCATGGGCTTATTATAATGGGATTTTCCATTCAATTACTAACATGGTATAAACAGTATAACAAGATTCTATTGCATAAATAATCTATTTCATAGTATAATAATTATATATATAAGAAGGGAAAATCATTACCAAGTGAAATTCATTCAAAACAATGAAAATTCATAAGAAGACCAATCTTAGGAAGCTTTCAATCATGTAATCCAATGGTATTTTCATTTAAAGATGTTCAAGATTAATATGTCATTCCATTAAACAAACCAAGGATCATAGAATCAATTACATATTATTTTTCAATTCAATTTAATTTATCAATTAAAAATCAACATCCATATCATGGTAAAAGGGTAACAACTCCAGGGTGTCCAAGGTCCCAAAAACCATCAAATAATTCATATTAAAAACTCATTGAAAAGGCGGATTCAATTTAAATTAATGTTCTAAAATTTTAAAGAAACTATAATAAGATACTTTTTTAGGCCATTCCTAAAAATTATATTATTAAATTTCAATATACAGATATGCCCAAACTTTAGGTGCACAACACATTGGGATATATAAATATCTTAACATTACGATATAGTCATGAGACCAAAAAACATAGGACCATAGTTGATAGCTTGTCCAGTATTAGGTCCGAATTATGCTTATATCAGTAAAAAATCCAAGAAGATATAACGAGAATAATAATTAAGAAAATCAGAATGCACACAAATAGAACAACCAATATCCAAAATAACATAGATCATCGAAAATATAATCTTGTAATTATCATTATAGATAAAACAAGAAGAATGACCCTCAAATCAATGATCACACAGAAGTGGTAGCTCAACTACAAGATTAGGCTTTTAAGGAGGTTTCAAAACTTTAAATTCATTGGGGGGGGGGAGAAAATAAACATTAGTTTTAAAAAATTTTATTTTAATTAAAAATTATTAAAAATTATAAAAATTTGGGGTACCACAGTTTATGTGTGTTATTTTTCAAACCATACAGAAAATGTGCCTGATCTACTATAGTATATAATAACCCATACTGTTACCTATCAAGGATTTAGTGTCCATGTGGAAACAATATATAAATCAATTATCTACATTTCATAGAAAACTATATAATTATACATTTTGAGACACACAGTTTCTCTAAAACCATGTTTCCAATTTCTCTTATCTGCACATGCCTCAAACAGTTTTTCAAACAATGCAACTTAACCTGTTTGGGTGTCACATACCATACACTAGGTATTTGTTTAACCAAAAGTTGTGTACTAGGTTCCAAATAGTCTCAGACACCCCCTAGTCCTACGTAACCACAATTTTCATTCATATTTGGTCATATTTAAACATTTAAACAGATAGATTTAGGAAAAATATGGTTTTTTCTATCAATGTTGAATTGTGATCCTACAAAATTCCCCCCTTAATAAAATTTGTCCCTGAATTTCCCTTTAAAGGGTGGTGATGCCTGGTTTTAGAATAACTCTTACCATTGCGATCGTACATCAGCCTCCCTCTCTCATGTGTCATCCATCACTCATCATGTAGTTAAAAAATATATAATATAGGAACATTCACACATTTTAGAAACTTTAGGTTATAATACATAATACATATATAGTTATCCCTAAAATGTGAATCTACTAGTAACACAACATCGTTAGGATGAAAAACATGATACGGGTATGAATAGTAATAATGCATATGATAAACATGGAAGACATCCAGAATTTCTTGATACATATGGTGTATTTGAAACTAATAGGTAATAGGACCAAATCACACTATAATCTTGAATATCCCAACTTATCACGATGAATTATTACACTATAATCTGACTTTCATGGGTCCCAGCATTGGGAAAACAAGTACAAATACCATATCTCATACATCGAACTCTAGTGGTCTTCTACAGTGATTATCATATGATTTCTCAATATATTTTTCATTATCCAACCACATCAAAATAAAGTTCACATGATTTACGGTCTGCTGAAAAAATATGAGGTCCCCATATAATTACAACACATTCCTCTAACCAACACAAGGGTTATCGACAAGTTCTACCATCCAAAGAATCATATATAGCCATCTAATAGTATACAAAAATATATTGTTATAGGAGAATGAATCTCGGGGTATACGCCTATCCCAAGATCCCCTAATACCCCAAAAACATTCCCACTACATTTCTTCAAGCACATGAATAATGTGATATAACTATCCATATCTCTGGGGGTGGAATTCCATGGTATAAAGAACATGTGTACCTAAAAAACACTATATAACTTTATTGAATCATGAATTAAACTAGGCAGAGATAACTAAAATGATAGTATATAGGACATCATGATGTCATACTATCTCATTTTTATACAACCATATAATATCATCTTCTCTAACAGATTCCTTGATTGGTAGGAAATTTTCAACCATTATGAGTCAATAATTAATAACCTATACATCACCATTACATTGAGGAAACCTTGAAAAAACTATCATTAAATACATTTGAACATCAGTCTATTTCCACCTTGAAATGGGTAGCTATTTTAAAAGATTGTCTAGCCACTGGTGTTCCACATTCACCAACTAGTAGAAGGAAAGACTTAAAAAAACGAGCTATGTAACATTTCATACTTGACCACTAGTATCTCTGATGTAACTCCTGATACATCTTGGTGACACTAGGGCTCACTTCTAAAGATTAATCATGAAAATACAACATTATTTCCTAATGAGTGTCTGGTGAAGCCCATACACTTCCATGTAGTAATAGCATATCATCCTCATAGATGGTCCACCTAGGAGGATGAGCCTCAATCGCCACACTCACCCATAGGACAAAAAATTATGAGTTTCATAATTACTTAATCCTCAATCTATCCAATATGGTATATATAATACCTATGTAAAAAATAAAGGTATGTACCCAACTTCTGTGAACCTCCAAGTGCATCTCACAGATCAATTCCACGAGTTACAACTCGCAAGTGGCCTTCTGCACTACCTATTTCTGAGTAATTTGGACCAGTGCATCAACCAATGTATTTTCATTAGAAGGTGTGTTAGAAAGATATATTTCAAAATAATGAGGATATTTAACCCAAATTTTCAGCCTTAGATTTAGAACATTCTATTTGAAATTTTACTTCATGTGTTTCTGGTCTGTCTACCCCAAAAAACGCTCTCCCAGAAGATTTTCTCTCCCCCAATGCAATCTGTGAACAACAATAGCTATCTTGAGACCATGTGTCTAGTAATTACTCTCATGTGGCCTCAAATACTATAACCCCAAAACAGAAACTCTATCTCCATGTGGTATAACATCACCCAGATAGATACCAGATGCATCACATTACACATTACAACTCCAAATTGGCTATGAAAAAATCTCTATTGGAACTCAATTCAGGATCCCTTTGAGATCCTTAGTGGTTGTTAATAGAAATCAGTATATACATAATTCATACCCATTGAAGTCAACACCTTTACTAGAGTTACTATTAATGAGAAGTTCTATTTGAAACACATATATTAGCAATAAATCCATAAGAAACTCCAAAAGTAAAAGTTTTTCTTGGGTTTGTCCCATGAAATTAAAACTCTCACATTCTCTATGTGTGCTAATATTTTTGTCTATAGGATAATGTGACCCATGATGTGAATATGATCTATTTATTTGTGTCACTTTTTGAGAATAACATATAACTAATGCTCTCTCAATGTATTCTATACATACTCATTTTGTTTTTCATGTTTGAGTTGGTTGTGAGAATATCCTAATATTTATTCCTTAATAAAACACTAAAAAAAGTCTAGATAGTATGAAACACACATTTAATTAGTTCCATAGAGAACACTGGTGTGTTTTTAAGAAATAATAGAATAAAAAAATACTCATATAGACCATACCTACAATAAAAGGTCATGAAAGGTATGAATGATATTATTCCATGCACTTGATGATAACCCGATCTCAAATAAATCCTTCACAAAAACCGATCTCATTAAGACTGATCAAAGAAATCATCAATTCATGGAAAATAATACTAGTTCATTACCACGATCTAGTTCAATTTCTTGTAATCTACAAATAGCCTATGGTTCCCTTCCCACTTTTTTCATAAAATATACCAGAAAATCCCATGAATAAGTAATGGTTCAGAAGAAAACCATTTCCTCTAAATGTTATAGATGCCTATTTTTCTTCTAAATATTAGTCATAGCCATCTTGTATGTCAGAATGGATATTGGTGTAACTCCTATGCATAGTTCAATAAAGAACTCTTAATCTCTCCTCGGAGGTTATCCTAATCATTCTTTAGCGATGATGTCTATGAAAATATCAACCATTGGAGGGATATCCTTATGATGTGTTTTGTAATCTTATAGTTTCAAAATCTAAATTTGTGTTATCATCCCACCTATCCATTATTTTTTGGATCAAACTCCACTTGACTAGTCTTCCCATTCATCCTTGTGAATTATCTATATTCCATCTAGTTATATGAATTCCACACTACAAAGATAGAAGTAATGAAATTCATGAAACGGAACCGACCAGTCCATCCAATGAATGATTTAAAACAAGTTTTCTTAAGAAAAAAGATGTTCCATATGAATTGAAACCCACCATTCTCATGTGGGACTCCATTAATTGTCCCAAAATATCAGTTATGGTCCATATAATAGTATCTAGAATCATAACACCACCATAATTATAAACACATAGCCCAAGGATCGACACAATTGGAAAAAAAAATATGGGAATCCCCTATATCAAAAGGAGAATAAGCTAATGTTGTGTACAGTAGCACATAAGCTCAAACTGTACAAGGTCTGAGATCCTTCTCCTCATGTGTTTTTTTATTATATAAACATGGATTAAATCATACCCATGTGATACTTTCTAGATAACCGTAGAATGTCATCTCTGATGTCACTATAATAAAGTGGTCAGACTACCATGAACTCGACCACCACCTCGAAATGATTGGCCAAATGAATCCCATATCCATATATAATAAGAATCTTTTGAACCTTATCCATAACACAGAGTTAGTGCAGACCATATTTCACTAGATACTGGTGGAATAGTTCTACAAATGGGTTATAGATATACAATCTTGCAATAAGATTATCTCTTGAGTAGATCTTTAATACCGTCTGGGATCTTATGTCCTTTCCTACAACACTAGTAGCACCTCTCCTTGCTACCTGACTGTATTATGTAGCTACTAGTATCACCATGTGGTATATCTAGATGATTATTTCTACTCTGAGTCGATACAGTAATAGATCTAGATTCCTAACTACTTCATCTCACTCCTCTATCCTCTCTCAGGTCATTCTTTGTGATAAGAACATTATTTACAATTCTAGATATAGTAGTCATTTTGAATGCATTTTACTAAAATCTGTTATTTTAGCTAAGACCGTCATGAAATTACCGGGAAAAAGATAACTCAATGCTGATTATAATTGGAGTGAAATTCTAGAGGATAGTAAAATAGGATTATTCTTCCATAATTGATAGGACACCCTTTTCTAGTGGAAAAAACCCCCACACTCAATCCGACATCAACATCCTAGGATAGATGTAATCATAAATGTTCATATAAAAATCCTTCTTGGACATATCTGTATGAAAATATTATTGAATTTTAATGTCTCAAAATCTATTGGTGGAATCAAATAACACATACATATTTATATTTACCATCATATTTTGAGGAATTTTTATTCTTGAAGATAGATACCATTTCCCCTAAAAATGAATCTATATCCTGTAGTGTTCCATACCAATTTTGTTTTTTGAAAAATCTACTGTTGGAACTCACACACTAGTTTATCCATAGTCGCAGTGCTACCTAAATGGTCTGCATGAACTACATAAAGCCTTCATGTAATTTTTCCTCCACACCTTTGTCTGGTATAACTATAGACGCCACAACATTCACTATTATTGGATTCACTGGTATCCCAAATACTACCACACTCATAGTATGATAATCTTCACCCTCATGACGTACCACTAGAGGCTCTCATATAAGAATGTATCTACAAGGACAAACACAAACATTAGTTCATCGTCATTATCAATGTTTACATCGAAAATGTGTATATATTCTAGAAGGATATCTAAATTACTTCTTATTAAATAACCCTATACTATTCCTTCTCCAAGAGTCATGTTTGGGTGTCAAACAGATTATCTAAAATCTAGTGATTCTACCTAACACCCACAACTAATGCCGGGTCTGGACAATTACTATGCTTCAATCCATCCCGAATTCCCTTGGTTATATAATTGTTTCATTTACCACAGAGTTCACATATTCATTCTCATTTTAATTCATAATCAATTCATATTTATCACATTCCACGTATAATGATGAATCCATCGTCCATCAATTTCAAATCCAAGAGGCCCATTCTCCCTAGCCACCAAGTCTTGACACCAATCCAATTCATACTAAAAAAATCCCATAATATCTACAAAAAAGTAGTTATATATACCGCAACACATACAAAAACAATATGAAATAAATAATACATTCTACTATGGATGGATGTATGTATAGAATTTGACTTATAGTAAGTTCTTAGTACGATTAATAAGATATAAAATCCTCATTCAATCTAGTTAAAACTAAAATGAAGCCAAAAAAAATCATTGGTAACAACATAAATCATTTGAATCACTCAATAGTTGAATAAAATTAAATAAAATAGTGACGATCAAGAAATTTGTAGTTTGTTTATAAGAAATTTGGATTCTTCTTGTATGTGAGTTAGCTATGCCTGAAACAACTCATTACCCATTCCATATTTTTTTCTACCCTAGTCTATTATCAATAAAAAGTAAGGAAGAGAAGAAAATATTTCTCTGATAACACTGTGTAATGTATTGATCATGTATTCCAATCAATGGTGCACTGAGTATGACTGATCACATGGACTCAAGATCTCCTTCCCAAACACCAAAGCCTACAGACTAGCAGCAAGGTTCTATGTGAGTTTATGGGAAGACAATGCCCTCAATTTCATAGTGTAATACATCAAAATAACTTTCATATAAGTAGTATATGTCATATAATTTTAGATTATATGGTAGCAACTGAACACTGATATATATATAAAAATCTAGAAATCATCTCGTACACCAAATGATGATACATTTTCATATTTCAAAATAAAAAATCAATAATAGGTAACAAAACATGAATATACAAAGCATGTAACAGTATTAAAAAATGGGAAAATGTATAGAGATAGAATCACAAGCATAAGCTCGGTCCCATTCTCTCATTCTACTAAGAAAACTTCTTGTACCTTTAGTAGGGAGCCTTCCCCTATCAAAACATATAATCATAAAACTATTTAGATCTGAAAAGGTTTCACAAATAATGTGTTAGATTTAAATCTTATTAAGTTTCCACCTATGGTCTATGCAACTAAGTTAGTAAATATATATAATAGACAATGTGCAATTAGTAAATCGGTAAAAAGTAAGTAATCAATAGTAAAATTCAATAGGTACATCTTCTCCTTTATAATCCATTTCGTTTAATAAAATTATTTTAAGAAATATTGTCCCCTTAAAATTTATAAAATTTATTATTTTATAGAATCATGACAACCCCTATATAGTCATTAGTAGAATAGATCCCTACACAGACCTTCTAAATGAATAAATTCATGATTGAATCCATGATGGTGCTTTGTCTTGTTAGATGTTTCATTTAATTCACTTAAAATTTATATCAATTTTGAACCTGATTTGGTATTGTAAATACATATGTTGGAATTAAAATATCCTTCCAAGAATAACATCAACAAACAACATATATGAACATCCAGGGTGAACCTATCAAGAACCCATATATCACTCTTGTTGTGGTATAACATCAATTCTAATCATGTCTCTCTTTAACAGTCCACTATGGGAGCCCATGTATCACTCATGGCATAAATAGTTAATTCACATAGAATATGTCCCTAGAATAATCATATGAATACATGTATGAAACAACATATAAGATATGACTCAATGTTTAAATCTATTGAATCAATCATTTTGGATCCATGTATCACCCATGGATTAAAAAAAATATTTCATGCCAATAGAGTTCGTTCATGGAATTATATGTTGAAGGAATGTATAACCCAAGGCATAAGTGTTAATGTCTAATTGATTTCCTCAAAAAAATTAAATTTTTCATCGATTTATCAATCAGGGATAATATGAATTAAACCAATAAAATTCCATTTGAACAACTCATTTTACATACCAATGTTAAAACTAAGATCATTCAATCCATTCTCTCCATAAATGGTGACAGGTGTATTGAAAATACTTAATGGTCTTTACCTTTCAACTACTCACACGAGTAGAAATTTATTTAAAAAATAGATGTGTAACTAAACTACTACATTAAATATAATTTTTCTATATAAACTATGAAAATAATTACAATGATAAAATTAAGATTAATAAAGAAAATTTATAAAAATTAAAATTTTAGAAGGCTTTTCTCAAATCACTCACATCAAAATTTCATTTTAGGAAGGAATTCAAGAATATCATAAAATTTTATGGCCTATACCTATGGTAAAAGAATCCATTCTCTATTTCTTAACAATTAATTTTTTTTTAAATTACAATTAAACATATATATAACGTGAATAGTGGAACACGTAAATGGTTTCCAGGGCTCAACATTGATAAAATTTTCCATGTAATTTCCAAACACATTCAAAGAAGGTTTCCATATAAATAAATGTTTAATGCAATTACACAATCAATAAAAATCCTCTTCAATTGTATATGTACTGTCTAAATGTTTTTGGATTGATTTTCAATATAAGGCGATTCTTGGAAAATGGGCACACGAGACGATGTCGTATATAAGCATCTCAATATTATGTGAAATTAATGAGACCAAATAACTATGCTTCATAGTTGGTAGCTTATCCATTATAAAAGCTGGATTCGACATTGATTAAGAGGAAATCAAAGAAGATAAAAAGTACCTTATAATAGAGAAAATTATCATTCCATAAAACTGCAAAATCCATATACATATGAAAAAAATGGATAAATGGACATCCAGGTCATACTATTGTGGATATAAAGATTTGAATGCCCATTGAATGAGATATCATATTAGTGATTTAGGTCAAATCCAAATATAGACTTCCAATGGGTCTTCAAAATTTTATCTTTTCTATGCAGAAGAAGAAACACAACATTAGGGTTAATAATATATTTTTTAATTTAAATTTATTATATTTCCCAACATTAATGGAATGCATGTATTAGGTGAATAGTTTTTCAAAACTATCACAAACCATAAATGAAATGATATAGTGTAATGTCTAAAGCTCAGTTACACCGAGTTGGTGCTTTATTACATAACAATGTCCTGATACAAGGAATCATGTCCCAAAAGACCGATCAGTTTAGTATTATTGTAAACAAGATACATACACAAGTTCAATATTACAACCTGAAAATAAATACAAAACAAATTTCATCAATTAGAAAAATCCAAGCCTCCTAGATTATTCCTTCAATTCACTCAAAACTAATTTCCTTATATCCTGGTAAAATGAACCATATGAAAGGGATGAGCTCAAACACTCAGTAAATGTAAGCAATACAACAGAAGATAACATAAACATTTGGAATGATGAATAACTCAAAACACATGACATTAAAAATAATAAACATGAAAACTTTATGGAAAGATTATGAGTTGAGTAAAAATTTCAATAATAAAACATAGTCACACTATTCTACTAGTGGAATAACCACATGAACCATCATTACTATTTTCATAATTAGGCAATTTTTAATTCTGGAAATTCTGAAACATTTTTTCAAGGCCTTGGACGAGACCTTTAAAAATGATTGAGTCCTCGGCCAATAACATATATCAAATTTGGAATGGTCTAATCCAATTCCACGTCTTATTGTCTCAGGAGACATACTGATGCACTGAGGAGCTATATAGGTCTCCACCCATCAAATACTAAATCCAATACATTCCCCATATGAAAAAGGATGAAAGATAACATAAACATTCATAATAAATATAACATATGAAAAGTCAATAAATTAACCATAAACCATGAATGGTATAAAAAAACAGCCATAGTCAAACATATTACAAAACCACCAATACAAAATGGAAGATTTGTATCATAATAAATCCACTTACAAAAAGTTTAGAATCCATCAAAGGATGTTGACATAGATGATATACAAACAATTTGAATGAAACACCTCTTAATTTTTTAAAACCATTTATGAGTCCCATAATTATAAAAGAAAACATTTCATTTGTAAATATTCTTATAAACTTGTAAGGGATGCTTCGATGATATTATAATGACATAAAATAGATCCACCCACCATATAAGTTATGAAAGCATTCTTACCTTGATTTTGTTAAAAGGGTTATAATGTACCTTTTTTTGGAAAACGACAGAAAGAGTCCTTTCAAAACATATAATTTCAAATAATGGTATAAATTAATTTAACCCATAGTCTATTAAATAGTAAAAATGTTTTGAAATACATTTTTAGGAAAATGTGGGTGTGGATGATAAAGAGGTCCCAATAGCTACATACATAAAAACAACCTTAGATAATAAATAGATTGTGAAAAAACCATTTCCTTGTACTTTTACTTTGTTGATGGTATGTTAACATCTTTTATAACAGTTAAAACATTGTTGCTAAATTATACAATAACTTTATACATAAATATGAAATCATATATGAACCTCTAATATCACTTTTTTAACAATATTTCAGTAGTATCATCATTTCGGGTGTTAACTGATTCGTTTTACATTATATACTTGGTTACGCAAGCCATGTCGGTTTTGGATAGGATGTTTTTGATTCATATACATAATTATATTATGTTCATAATTTTTTTTAATCATAAAATGAAAATTCTTCTTGAATGATTATTACAGGGAATGAATTTCATCGCGTTCGTGGAGACCGTAATCCATACGTATGCACCAGAAACAATATCATTATATTGATGGTGAAATAGTTTGTAATTGGATGGAATATCATATATACAGAATAATTAAAAATTAGTTTTTTTTATTTTTTCAGTTATAATGATTATTATACCCATACAAATAATGAATTGTTTGAATAACAAACTACACCACGACGTGGAGATGGTAAGCTGTACATACACACGTATGGTGAACTTATCATTCATATGATGGATAAAAATAATAAATATGGTTTTACCATTTTTATAATAGCATCAATGTCTGTAGAATATACTGGAGTTATTATTTTAGAATGTAAAAAACAAAGAAAGTTGATGTGGAAGGAGAAATGAACTTGAAAGAGGTGATGAAATATTTACCTCTTCTTCGGGTTCGTCCTTCTGATTTGATCAAAATGGCTCCATAGGTTGGTTTTCCTACCAAGGTAAGGCCTCTAGGATGAAGGGTGGAAAGTTGGGAGGTTATTTGGGCAGGTTTTGGCCGAGACAATGGCTTTGGTGGTGTGAAATTAGGAGAAGGGGAAGTTCCCTTTTAAAAGAGGGGTGAGTGCCACTTTAGAAAAAACATGAAATATTAATTTATAATAAAATAATTTTCGATTTATAATGGCTCCAAAATGATTTAATTAGAGGCTAATTTGGGGATGGGATGAAAACCTCTCACCAAATTGGTTTTAAACAGGTTTAGGTCACCATATGAACCTTATCTTTTAGATTTTACTCTTAGTTAAATACTTTGACATTTACCATGTCTCTTTGTATTTTTATATTATATGTTTAATAAACATACTATAAACATCCAAGTGAACCCCAAGTGGTTCATTAATTTCAAACCTATCATTATATAAGTATTTTTTCTAGACCTTATAATTTAGAAATATTATATCAATTAATAATATAATATTTTTTTAATTTTTTAATTCCAATTTTGACACTATTTGGTTTTTTGTATTTGTTATAGTGATAACATCATGATTACATTGAGAAAAATTCATTTATTCAACCCTAACATATCATATTAAAATATAAAATTCTTGGATGCATAAAAAATATCAAATTATATTTATTTTAATATTTATATTAAAATTTATTTTATTGTTTAATTAATAAATAAAATATTGTATAATTATTGTGTCATATTCATATATATATATAATGTCCAAAAATTATAAATAAGATATCACGATGTAGGAAAGATGTTTTTATTTCTATTGATAATTTATATTCGAATTGATCAATTATATAACCTAATATAATATTTTTTACTAAACGATATTTCCTTTTGTTATTTTTTTCCTTACATTAGATTATTTAATATAGAATGTCATTATCAGACACAAGTGGATCCATGGGGTCCCCAAATTGACCCAAGGGTGGACATGGTTAGACATGTATCAGCCAATAGTGATAGGACACATGTAAGGGTAATTTAATATTATTATAATATTATTTTTCCAGCATTATTTACAGGATTAACCCCTTTAACCACGGTAAATAAAATATTTACTGAAGTAAATATTCATTATTTCTACAAATAAAACATACCTATTTACAAAATTTGGACCTCATGATTCCAAATACGGAATTCATTTTTCCAAATTGAAAACACAGAAGTGGCAGAAATTAATTTAAAATTAATTTCCATTGTCAAAACAAAAAGCTTGTTTTTATGAAATAATAAGAATCCAAAGATAGACACTATTTTATGTCCAGTTTAATCGTGAGATTACATCCAATGACCTAAGTTATATTAAAAGATAAAAATATAATATAATTATACATAAAAACCATTAAAATATATAATTTAACACTATAAATTATTTCTATTAAAAAAGTTATATTTAATTGAAATTAAGTATTTTTCATAATTCATCATAAATTGAATGTTTTCAGAAATGTAAAACAAATTCATCCTAAGCTAATTTAGATATTCCAAATTAAAAAATGAAGACGGTTTTGAAAGAAAAAATTATAAAATTTTAAAAAGTAGGTATTATCGTTCATAACGGCTATTTTGATTGGTCACGGTGTGTTAGAATCTCAATGTTGCGTACAATGAATGATTTAACATTATTCAAAGGGAAAAGTACCATGGAAGCTTGGGGTGTTACATTCTTCCCTCCATCATATAATTTTAACCTAAATATTTCTACAATACTACCGAATAAAAATATTCGGCTAGTTCTTCATCAAAAGTTCCTCGGATTCCCACATGGCATCTTCCATATTATGGTTTCTCCATAGAACATTTACAAGACGAGTCGTCCTATTTCACAAAACATGCTCTCTGGTATCAAGAATCTGGAATGGCTCTTCACAATAAGACAAATGAAGTTCCAGTTGAATTTCCTCATAGGTGAGTACATGCATTCGGTCAGTCATGTATGTTTCCAACAGTGATATGTGGAACACATCGTGAACATTTGAGAGACTTGGCGGCATTTCCAAACGGTAAGCTACAGCCCTGATTCATTCTAGAATTTCGAAATGTCCGATGTATGTGGGACTTAATTTACCCTTCTTACCGAATCATATAATGCCCTTTCATAGAGATACATTCAATAAAACATGATCTCTTACTTGAAATTCCAAATCCTTTCGTTGGTTATTGTCATGGATCTTCTACCTACGTTGTGATTTTTTGATCTGGGTTTGAATTACCTTAACATATTCCATAATTTTCTCAAAAGTTATAGGCCTACAATATTTCTTTCACAAAAATCATCCTAACGAGTTGGTGTGTGACATCTCTTTCCATATTATACTTCATATAGTACCATTTGAATACTTGAATATAAGTTATTATTATAGGAAAATTCAACCATAGGTAAATATTGATCCCACATACCTTGAAAGTCATGTTAGCAAGATATCAACTATTCTTCTATGGTTTGAATAGTCCATTCTGATTTTCCATCAGTTTGAGGGTGGTAGGATGTGCTCAAAAAATTTTCAGTATCTAGGGATTTATAGAGTCATTTCTAAAATCTTGATGTACAATGGGGATCACGATTAGAAAAAATCGAAATGGGTTCTAAATGATGACTTATAACTTAAATAATATATAATATTGATAGACATTGAAGTGGTAAATATTCTCTTATAGCATGAAAATGTGCTAACTTGGTTAGAAGATCAACAATGAAACATATTGCATCATTCCTTATAGGATTATTTGGTAGCCCCATGAAACATTCAATTGTAATATCATCCCATTTTCACATTGGTATGGGTACAGGTTGTGTGAATCCTCTAGGATGTTTCATAATATCTTTAACTTCTTGAAAAAGCATACATCTGGAAACCTAATTAGTAATCTCTCTCATCATGTTATCCCACCAAAAAAATTTCAAACAAATCTCTTGATATGTGAGTCCTACCATGGCTATATAGAGAAATTGGATCTATGAGAATCATCCAACATTTCTATTTTTAGATCAGATGTGTCAGGAATACAAAGTCTCTTCCCAAATTTCAAAATCCCATCTTCAAATATGAATTCGATCAATTTCCCATCGTTTAAAGCTTTAATTTTATTTTTAAACTCCTCATCATCTGCCTGATCACTTTATATCCTTTCTAGTAAAGATGGGTTGGCAACCATTGGAAAAATTATTGATGTTTCATCTTCATTGATTATTCCCATATCCATTTTTACAAGATCCATGTACATAGGATCCCATTCAAGTATCATCTTAATCAGAATCCCATGATCCTTTTTGATCAAAGCATCTACCACCTTATTTTCCTTCCTCGTGTGGTAGTGTATAGTGAAATCATAATCATTAATTAGTTCAATCCATCGCCTTTACCTTAGGTTCTGTTTATTCTGTGAGAAAATATATTTCTAACTCATGTGATAAGTATATATCTCATATTTTTAACCATAGAGGTAGTGTCTTCATATCATCAAATAAAAGATTACAGATGCTAACTCAAGATCATGAGTATGACATTTTTTTTCATGAGTTTTTGGTTGTCTTGATGCATAGGAAATAAATCAATCATTCTACATAAGGACATAACCAAATCCTTTCTTTGAAGCATCACAATAAATAACAAACCCATCATTCCTCAATGGTAGAGTCAATATAGGAGAATTAACTAATATTCTATTTAGTTCTTCAAAACAATTTTCACACTCTTTTGTCCAAACCAATTTAACCCCCTTTTGTGTGAGCATTGTTAATGGGTTTTCCAATCTGGGAAAATTATGGAGGAAACATTGATAATAACCTGCTAAACCAATAAAACTGCGTTCCTCATTTATACTTGTCGGTTCTGGCCATTCATGGATTGCCTTTATCATAGAAGGGTCAATAAAGATTCCATCCTCAGAGACAATATGTCCCAGAAATGAAATCTTTTGAAGAAAAAATTCACAATTGCTAAACTTCCAATATAATTCATTTCTTCTAAGAGTATTTAGAATAATTCACAAGTAATTTTCATGATCTTCGTAGCATTTAGAGTATACAATGATATAATCAATGAATACCAGTTCTAAGTCCTCTAGATATTCTTTTAATACACTATTCATTTGATCCATGAAGACAGAGGCTATGTTAGTCAATACAAAATGCATTATTGTTAACTCATAATGCTTGTACCTAGTTCAAAATGCTGTTTTTAGAATGTCTTCCTTCTTCACACAAAACTGATGATATCGATATCGAAGGTCAATCTTTGAAAAATATTGACCTCCATCATGTTGGTAGAATAAATCATCTATGTGAGGTAGGCAGTACTCATTCTTTATTGTTATAGAATTGATCTCTTTGTATTCAATTATCAACCTCATAGATCCATCTTTCTTCACAACAAAAAGAACAAGGGCTCCCCATCAAGAAACACTAGGTAGAATAAATCCATTATTACTCAATTTCTCTTTTTTGTTTTATTAGTTCTACCAATTCGACAGCAGCCATTATATAAGGGGTCTTCGATGTGGGTCCTGCACTAGGAATTCAGTCAATAGAAAAATCAATTTCTCATTCTAGAGGATGTCCAAGTAAATCCTCTAGAAACACATCAACATATTCTAGTACAATAGGTACATCCTCTATTTGAACATTCCTTTCCTCACCCACATTTATTTCATTCTATACCTCCCCAAAAATTGAATTTAGTAGAGCTACATGGAGTGGATCTAGATAAGAATCATATGGTGATGTTTCTTCTCTAGAAATAAGTCACTCCTTTACATAAGCGAGAATTGTTACCTCCTTCTTCTTATAATAAATATTTCTCATCATGTTCTGAAATCCAATGCATACCGAGGATTATATCAAAATAAATTAGGGGTATGATGATGAGATCAGTAGATAAATATCGTTTATATGCATTAATGGGGAATGATTCAAAAAAAAATTGTTGCAATGATACCTCTCTGAGGAGTTTTGACTCAAAACTCCTTTGTTAAATCAAATTGGAAATATCTAATTTTCTTACCAGACTGGGTAGATATGAAATAATGCAATGATCCCAAAACAAATAAATCATTGGGTAAACGTGAAATAACCATTAAATTACTAACCCCCACATCTTTCGGACCTTCAACCTTAGAAGTAATGATCTTATAAGCTTGGACTTGATCCCTTGGCCTTTGCTTGGGTATGTTTTCAGGATGCTTAGGACATTGTTTTTCATAAAGTCCCTTCTCATTGCAATTTTATCCTTAAACGTTGGTAGATTATTTCTTCACCATAAAATCACCAGCAAGATGGACATTCTATCCACATTTTTAGCTAAATCCTTTTCATTTTACACAGGCACCAGGGTGCCTTCTTCCACAATTATCACATGGTGGAAATTCAACTCTTCCCTTCTTCCCTATTTCCTTATTTCCTTTCCTAGAGTGTTCAGTAGATCTCTTCTTCTCTTTTCTTTTCATTAAACTCAAATGACTTATAGAATTCTTTTTCACTCTTTATATCGCATTAGACAATATATTCTTACGATAAGAAAGATTCTAAGTCTAATTCTTGACCAAAAATGGTTTTAACCCATTGTTGACTCTCCTTTCGTCACAGAATCTAAAGATCAGAGAAGGGAATATCTGAGCTCAATGTGATTCATCTTTTGAAGAAAACATCAAAAATCGACAAAGGCATGAACAAAGGATCAACAGAAACTGCACCGCGCAAGTTATCTCACTGTCGCGCAAATACACTTGCGCGGCACCCTTGGTCACGCAAGTGACTTGCGCGACCTAAGTGGTAACCGCCCGGTAACCGCCCGGGGTCTTCTTTTGCCTATAAATAGACCCTGTGGGCCCCCCATTCGAGAGGATCTTTTTTTCAGAAACTCAGATTGAAGCTACCGACGCCCAAGTCTCTTCTCAAAGCTTCCGGAACACTTCTAAGATAATTTCTTACCTAGAAAGGAAGATCTAAAGAGAAGAAGGAAGGCCTAAGTGTTGAAACTTATCAACACTTGCGCGCCAACTTATTTCCTTCAATATAACTTGCGCGTCCCTTTTCTGGAAGAACCTCAAGAGGATTCTAAAGTGATTAATAAAGAATCGCTCAAGTATTCTAATGATGGTTGAAAATCGCGCAAATACCCCACATGTCGTGCAGGTATACCTGCGCGACCAATACCTGCACGCCCACGGAAGACTTGCGCGCCTTTCAAGACTTGTGCGCCCCTACCTTTTTGGGTGCCCATCTTGCCCATTTTACCCCTCTTAAACCATTACACCTTTTCTTTTCAAGATTCAGTCCTCAAGACACTCTTCAAAGCCTTTTATGGAATGATTTCTTGATTCGACTTCCTTATCTGAAAGGAATTATGTGGAATATCTCTCAAAACATAGTGATTTAAATATCCTTATGTCACTAAATATGGAGAGTTCATTCATTCAACCTCATCCTTCAATGATGAGAGAATACTTAACTTGGGTCTCCTTTTTTAGGAATAATCCCCAGTTATAAATCCTTTAAATATGGGCATCTTCCTTAAGAGTAAGCCCCAAATTCTTAATGTTCCCAAACTTTGGGCATCCTCCTCAGGAGTAAGCCCCAAAACATAATTCCTTAACTTGGGCATCCTCCTTAGGAGTAAGCCCCAATCACAATCCTTTAATATGGGAATCCTTCTTAGGAGTAAGCCCCAAGTCCCTTAATATGGGCATCCTCCTTAGGAGTAAGCCCCAACCTCAAATATGGGCATCCTCCTCAGGAGTAAGCCCCAAACCTTAATCCCTAACCTGGGTCTCCTTTTCAGGAATAAGACTCAGTCATAATCTTGGGCTTCCTTTTCAGGAGTAAGCCCTAAGTCCCCTAACCTGGGCCTCCTTTTTAGGAGTAAGTCCCAGTCATAATCTTGGGTTTCCTTTTCAGGAGTAAACCCCAAGCCCCCTTAAATTTCTCTTAACCAGTACTAATTTACCCTTGATTTGGGTTTCCTTTTCAGGAGTAAAACCCAATCATAAGTCCCCTCCTAACTTGGGCATACTCCTTAGGAGTAAGCCCCAAGATTAGAGTATTCAAATCTCCATGAAGCACATGTAACTTTATGGACCCTATTCATGGATTTTCTCCCTAAAAGTGAATCCTAAACCTTCATCTTTCTGTGCAGTCATACATACATAAGCCCCAAACAAATTCTTATGATTGAATCATTCATGGAACAATTGTATAATTTTTACCAATACCTCTTTTTTCTCACACCGAGCATGACTCACGTGATCTTAGAGTGTAAAAGTAATTATGACATTCTTCTTTGAGCCATCAATCATAAACATCATACTCCATTACTCAAACTACGTGGGTTCTGATTCCTTTTCCAAAACAAAGGATACGTAGGTAGCCCATTTTTGGGTTCGATCCCAACTTTGAAATAATCCATGTCCTTCTGAATGAAGATAAACTTCAAGTGACCCACTGAGTGGCTTTAAAACCATCCTGGTCATCATAATGACCAAGAGACTTTTATATAAATGTTTTGAAGGATACCATTGACCAAGAATCTCTAAAAAAATATAGATGATTCTCTATTGATGAAGAACCTCGAATACATATAAAAGATTCTCTAAATTTCTTGCATATTTAATCATTGATTGTTAAAACTAAAGGAAAGCACATTTTATACTTGGTAATGTAATAAGGATCCACGAACATAACTTAAATCTATAAAGAGAGTCCCGGAGTAGACAATAATTCCCCTCAAAAAGGTTTTATGAGTCCGAACTCCCATCCTCTCAACCAATGCAAATTCATAAGCCTCATTAGTCCACAAGATAATGAGCGCCTACCTTTGGAAAGTAGGTCCAAACGGATGTGGAATCATTGGATGTTTCCGGTTCTACGAACAAACCCGCTAGAAACCGATCGGAACGTTTGAATCTCAAATCAATGAGGTCATCCCCGAAATCCGTGAGGAAACAAAAATGGTGAACCCGACGTGAATCCTTAACCAAGTTAAAGTGATGTTCTTCTTTTTTGTTAGGCACCTTGGGCCAACAAATCAATCATTGACATGTTCTCATCCAAAAGATGCAGTGGCCGGATTCATCTTGATTTTGTCTGTTATATGGAATAGGCACTCTTTTCTCAAGATCTTCTGCAAAATGGCTTTCCTTAAATTCACCCCTGTGAATACTGCTGCTGTGAACACCTCTACTGTGAGGTCTGCTGCTGTGAAAACCAATGCTGCTACTCCTGCTGGAACGTCGTCCGCTCTGAGGATGACATCACCAACTCAGCGTCTTCAACGCTGGGTTTCTAATGCACTGGTTAAGGAATATGGTCACAACGGTACTATCCCAACTCTGGAGGCCGCTCGTCAAGCCCTCCAAGTTAACAACTCTACATGGTCATCTGGACAACGGCGGTCAGCGATCAAGAAGCCGGCGGTGCTGACTACTGTCTCCAACCATTTCGGGTTGTTATCCCCGGAACCGAATTTCCATTCATTCCCTTACTCTGAAGAAGTGAATGAGCAGGTCCCGCAGGGCCTTAATTCAAAAAGACAGGAGTCCTTCTCAAGGGCTCCCATCAACAATCGCCGCTAGACTCGTGCGGTAGTGCGCCCTCAACATGATGAGGGTACCGACTCCAGGCATTTAGCTCAGGTTCCTCGAACCCGAGCAGGCAAGATGAACCGCCAGAGACGGAATCCGGTGAACAATGGGCAGGTTGTCATCCCGGCCATCTCCGGAGAAGTCCACCAACCTAACTTGGTGGCAAATAACAAACAGGCACACACACCTGTCCGTTTTAATTCCGCTGTCCAGCAGACTCGTCTGGCAGCATCAAGCCAATCCCGCCAGGCAATTCCAGCGGAGTACCATAGGCAGGAACATGCACTTGCTTATACATCACCAGTTAGTCAGCAAGCTCGTCTGACTACATATGATGGATCTCGTCAACCGCATTTGGCGAAGTGTAGTCATCAGGCACATACACCTGCTCATACCAATCAAGCCTACCAACAGTCTCTCTTGGTAGCGCACGGAGAAGTCAGTCCGAAAGCCCCGATGACAAATAGGAGGCAGACTCAACTCTCTGCCTCCACACTTGAATACTGTCAGGATTCACTGACAGGAAAAGGTGGACAGGAGCAGGCACATACACGTACTCCAAGCCCGGAATGGACGTATATCCCCGTTCCGGCAGCTGAAGTCACCAAACATATTTTGTCAATGGTGAAAGAGCAGAAGCAAATTCCTGCTCATATTCTGGATGCTTGCCAGGATATCATAACAGCTTCAGCAACATCTCGGGGACAGACACATAAATCTATCCCTAGCAGTGGAGTGACACATCAACGATTCACTCCGGAACAGACACACACATCTGTTCCAGTCCAAGAGGGTTATGGGGCATACTCCCCCATATCATACGGACAACCAAGTCAGGCACATACACCTGATTTGAGTGGAGATCGTCAGCCTAACTTGACTATCTTTCCGGATCAGGCACATACACCTGCTCAGAGTAACCACTTTCGTCAACAAGTGGTTTCTAAAGTGAGTAAGAAGGCATCTAAGAAAAAGATCCGCCCAGCACAGTCAAGAGATCAAAGGCCAATCTGCAATATGGCCTTGCTCGATGCTGGAGTTCTTGAAGCCCTCAGACATTTATCTGTCGGAATTCAAGATTCTACTCTCTCAGTTCCCAATAATGGGAACATAAATTTTGAAGGTCTTCAATAGACACTTCCTCATGAAGGATTGCTTCATGAAATTTCGGTCAATCTTGAAGTTTCTTCTTCAGATGAGAGCCACAGGAACCCTCTGTGTGGTCAGAAGACCAAGGAGCAAGAGATTTCATCTTTTGATGTAACCCATCATGACGGTCCTCCTCATGGTGATGAACTTCGCTGCGAAAGTCCTCTCCGGAGTAGTGATTCATGTTGTCTCGAAAATTCTTCAGAAGGCAATGTAGTGACGAGAAATCCCTCTTATCTCGAGGCACATGCAAACATGAAGCTAGTCATGTCTGATGCTTTACTATTAGCAGGTGAAACTCTTTCTCCATCAGATGATAGCCTGGGGGTCAGGTTATTCTCCGAACCATCCCCAGGTCATTCATCTTCCAGCATGAATAATGATCTCTCTACCAATCTTGTTGAATCCGATGAAGCAACAAGGAAACACCAACTCTGGTCAAAACAGGTAGAAGAATCTTCATTTAATGATAAAGAGGAAATGCTGAACATGAGGAAAAAACTGGCAAAAGGTGAAGTACCAGTCATGTTTTGGACTTTGGCTGACTCCCAGTACGACATTCCAAAGATGTTGACGGATGATGGAATCCATGATATTCGTCTCAACATATGGAAGACTCTTTGTCAATTGAAGAAGAAAGTATTATCTTATGGTGATTATGAAAATCATATTAAGATAATAGAAGGGTTACAACGCCATATTGATTTGGCATCTCTATCAGTCTCTCGGTATCCGAAGGCTGAAAAGCAACAAAGAACCCTTCAACGTTCATGCCTTGGCGCACTAAGAAAATTGCGTCAGTTAATTTCCAATGATCCATCTGATTTTCATATTAGAGGATGGGGTGTTCACGGAGCACTACATTTCACAGTTCTTTCCAGTCAGCAAAGCCTGCCGAAAATGGTCTCATGCAATGTTATTGCCCATGGCCGGCCACAGTCAATGGGCTTTGTTCATAATCAAAAGCTTGCTCAAGAATAGGCTTCAACTAGTTCCTCTCAAAATCAAGTATATAGAGAACAAGTTGTTGAATTGATCCTACATCAAGCAGGTGAGAATATTGCACAAGCCTCTTGTCTGGAGCAAACACATCATCAAATGACAGAAGTTTTAGAAATCATCCAACGGTCTGTTGAACCAGGTGATAAAAGTGGATACAGGTTAATGCATCCAGCTAATTTCCGAACTAAGATTCGCAAGATCAAGAGAGATTTTAAGAAGATCTCAGACATATCATGTCAAGAGACACCCCAGCTTGTCAGACTGGGGACTTCTCTTACCCATCCCTCAGAGTCAACAAATGGGATTCGAGGAGTTGACCGGAAGCAGTAGGAACATCCCCAGTCCACCGGACTGGGCACTTTTTCAAATCCTCAATCCCTCCCTCAGAGAAATTCAGTATTCTCTCGATTAGGGAATAAGCCTCAAGTGGAACGAAGAGCCAAGCTTTCAGGAGATTCTCTCCAAGTGACGGTTCTCCAAGAAGTTCCTGAGGGATCAAGTCAACGGAATTCCATGTCCCATCATGGACATGGAAAAAGACAATATCACAGAAATGCTGATATAAAGGATTCCATGCAATATGCATCCATTAATGTCATCAATGCCGTTGCTGCTGATTCACCAGATGAGGCTCAATCAGAGGGATCAGACGAAGAGGTTCCTGCTCAAGAAGTTGCGCACACAGACCTAAATGAAGAAGGTGTGCGCACACGTAATCAAAGGCTTACCCAAAATCTGGGTATTCCTTCAAGTAACCCACTTCCCCCTCTCCGAAAAGGATTCAATAAGGGGAAAGGAAAGAATCAGGTTACTTCTCACCCTTCCTCTGAAGGAGGTCAATCGCTCTCATTAGAGCAAAGGTTTGCACAACAGGAGGATGAAATGAAAGAATTAAGATGGTTGAATGCAGAACTACTTCAGAGTGGTCTTCTTCTTAAGAATGCTGAAGTCTGACAGCCGAAAGAATTTGTTGTAACTACTGAGATGGATCAGGAATATCCTCCTTTATCAGTACACCCTCAGAGGTCTAATCCTATGGGTCAAACGCAACAACGGTTGGCAGCACTACCATCAGTTGCAGCACCAACCACCACGTCTGTCCAAGCTCCATTCATTGCACCTGCCCAAAACCAAGTTCAACCTGATGTTTCTCAAAAGTTAATAACTACTATTGAGTCATTAACAGCTCGGTTAGAAACTATGGAAAGGAAACGGGCGCAAGTTCAACCTGAAAAGAAAGATTACCCTGAATGGGTAGATTCAATTTCTCCTCCATCCAATTTGGGAAACCCTGTTTTCCCTACTTTCAATGGATCAGGAGACCCTGAACAAAATTTGGCGCATTACGTGTCTTGTTGTGATCCTATGATGGGAACTCCAGAGCAGCAAGAAGCAGTGTAACTCAGATGCTTCGTGCAAACCTTGCAAGGACCAGCTTTTGTCTGGTATACAAGCTTACAATCCCGGTCAGTCATCGGATGGGAGGATCTTCGTCAAAAATTCCTTCTTCAGTTTAGCTCAACTTTGCCAAAAACGACAGTTTTCGATCATACAAACTGCAAGCAAATGGAGAATGAAAGAGTCTCTGATTTCATTGCTTGTTGGAAGGGATTAACATATTCCCTGAGATTAGCACTCCCTCAGGAGGAATTGTTTCCAATCTGTGTGGCAAATTTGCGTGACGAATTACGCACGCCATTGATCCATGTGAAATACACAGGAGGGTTTCGAGACCTTACTTCAATCGCTCAGCAGATTGAAGATTCCCTTATACAGGCTAAGGTTAAATCTCGTATAATTCCATCAGCTCCAGGAAGGAGAATGGGTAATGTGGAAACTGCTACAGTTATGCTTAAACAAGCACCTGTACCTATTTCTACTTCAAAACCTTCATCTACTCAAAGGGATCCACCTCCTGAACGCCAACAACAAAGGCTGTTTCGTCCAAATGATCAAAAAGATCAACGACGAAAACAATTTGAGGATATGAAGAGTAAAACATACTCTTTCCGAAGTGAGCAAGTTCCTGGTTACTTCATTTCAGCTCTGGAAAATAATTTGGTTCAATTACCAGTGCCCAAGAGGCCAAACAAGGAAGGAGATGAAGACCGTCCCAATTATTATCCCTTTCATCAAATGTTGGGGCATCCCATCCAGGAGTGTTTTGTCTTTAAAGACCTCCTGCAAAAGATGGTCGACTTGGGACAAGTCAAATTGAAGGGGTCTTCAGCTCATGTAGCATGTATTACTGCTACAGATCCAGAGGAAGGAGGCGAGTGGCAGGAAGTCAAAAGCAAAACTGCGAAAAAATATGATGATTGGATGGTCAGAAAGACAATCAATCAGACCCATTCCATTTTGCGAACACAATTGAAGAAGCCAATTGTGTCTCCTACAAAAGCTGTAGTAAAGCCTCCATCAAAAGACAAATCCTCAAAAGGGCAGCGCGATTCAAAGAAGAAAGAGGAATCAGGAGAAGATGAGTATGTATCAAAGCCTAAATTGTCTTTGACTCTGGAAGATTTCATGCCATCTACTTCAAAGCCACGGGCACCGTCCCACCAAATGGCACAGCCTAAACAGGCTAACCAGGCAGAGTCTTTATCAGACGAAGAGTTAATCTTTGGTTCTGTTAATATGATTCAATTAACAGATCCATATTCCAGTCTTGATGAGCCTGAATTCCTTGTATCAAATAAGGGAATCCGAGGAAGCTCTAGAGGTTCAGGATACAGGGGAAGACATGGATCTTTCCGAATCCACTACTCTAATTTTACCACTGCTAGCACTGTATATGCAGCAGAAAATCGTGCTAGAGCCCTTCACCGAGCTCAAAAAGAACAAGCAAGTTCTTCTGCCAATGACCAACTCAGTTTTGGCACAGTTATTTTGGAAGACCGATTAAAGGTTCCATCTTCTTTATCTCAACAAGTAAATGGATCTAATCAGTCTAATCTTCCAAAACCATGGATGTTGCCAACTTCAATACAAGATGCATCAGCTTCCAAAGCATCTGCTTCCAAGGTACCAGCTAAACCGCATATTCTTATTGGGAAACACAGACCTCTAGATCAAAAGTATGATATATTGAAACACTTGGCCCAAGTACCAGCCAAGTTATCAATTTTGGATGCTTTGAATCTATCAAAAGATCTTCGAGAAGCACTCATCGAAGCTTTGTCAAGTCCTCAGGAGTTTGAAGCTGAAATTGCTACAGCTGAAATCTATCAGATAGAGAATAATCCTGCAGAATGCCATGCAGTGATATCTTTTACTGATAAAGATGAAGATGATGTTGTGCATGGGCACATAAAACCTTTGTACTTATCTGGCAAAGTCAATGGTGTAGATGTTCGAAGAGCTTTCATTGACAATGGTTCAGGAGTCAACCTCATGCCCATTCGTACACTTCGTCGATTGGGTCTCACGGAATCTGATTTATCTCCTTCTACCATGATGTTACAAGGATATGATAAAAATGAACAAGAACCATTGGGAGAAGTTACACTCAGAACTCAGTTTGGAGATCTTGTATCCAATTTGGATTTCATGATATTTGATCAAGACTCAGCTTTCAATATCTTGCTTGGAAGACCCTGGCTACATCAGCATGCAGCCATTCCTTCATCATACCATTAATGTCTCAAATACTGTTTCGATGGTCAAGTTAGAACATTGTATGGTGATAAGGCCCCGTTCAAGACATGTGAGTCTCAATACATTGAGGCAGAATTTTATCACATGAAGGGAAGAGAAAAATCTACAATGAAGGAAATTACCAATGTTAATGCTCTATATGGTTTAGAGAAAATTCCAATAAATCCATTTTCACATGTGAGTACAGATTATGTGTTACCTATCAGTCAAATTGAAAAAATAGGCCCAAATCAAAATACTCTTATGGAAAAATCCATAATGTCAATTACGGTGATCGAGCCAGACAACATGGGAGAAATTGGTAACCTACCAAGCAGTGATGAAAGCATAAGTGGTGACGTTTTCATTTCATCTGCTGAAGTCCAACAAGTATATACTTCGCTAATCAGGCTAGAAGAAGTTATAGCAACACCAGAGGTGAATAATGATGTCGATTCTCAATCCATCATCTCCTCTTTATTTCCCAAAGATGACCCTTTATCATCAATAGGGTCGGAAATGGAAGCTTCTTCTTCAAAATGTGAAAATTTTGACATCTCTTATAATCATGAGAATTTCGTTTTTTCATCAAAATTGCAAGTAGAAACAGAAGAAATATCACATGATGAAGAGGAAGAGGAAGATCTTAGAGATTCTCCTCCTGCATTTGAAGAGGGTATCTCTACCACTGTGGATGAACTCAGAGAAGTAAATCTGGGTACAGAGAAAGATCCACACCCCACTTTAATTAGTGCGGCCATGACCCTTGAAGAGCAAGAGATGTATATTTCTTTTCTAAAGAAAAATAAAGATATTTTTTCTTGGAATTATACAGAAATTCCTGGTCTTGATCCTGATGTTGCTACTCATCATTTAGGTTTACCAAAAGAACATCGAGGTTTTAAACAAGCCGTGAGAAGAACACACCCAACCTATGCTTCCAAAATTGAAGCTGAAGTGGATAAGCTGATCAAAGCCAACTTCGTCAGAGAAGTTCAATATCCCAAGTTCTTGGCTAATATTGTCCCTGTAAAGAATAAGAACGGACAAATTAGGGTTTGCATCGATTTCAGAGATCTTAATCGGTATTGTCCTAAAGGTGATTTCCCAGTTCCAATTACAGAACTCTTAAAGGATGCGACGGCTGGCTATGAAGTAATTTCTTTCATGGATGGATATTCCGGATATAATCAGATCTGAATGGCACCAGAAGATGAGGAATATACAGCCTTCATAGCTCCTCAAGGTGTGTTTTGTTACCAGGTGATTCCCTTTGGTTTAAAGAATGCAGGTGCAACATATCAACGCGCCATGCATCGTATCTTCAAACCTCTTTTAGGGAAGTTTGTTGAATTCTATGTAGATGATTTGGTGGTTAAATCCAAACAAAATTCTAATCACTTGGCTGATTTGGAAGTCATATTCCACAAGCTTCGACAACATAATTTGAAGATGAACCCCTTAAAATGTGCTTTTGGGGTAACCTCAGGAAAATTCCTTGGCTTTGTTGTACGCCATCGTGGTATTGAAGTCGATCCTGAGAAGACCAAATCAATCCTTGGTATGTCACCTCCTCAGAATTTGAAAGAATTAAGAGGACTTCAAGGACACTTAGCCTATATTCGGCGTTTCATCGCCAATTTGGCAGGCAAAAGTTTACCCTTTACCAGATTATTGAATAAAGGAGTCACTTACCAGTGGACTAAAGAATGTCAAGAAGCATTTGATGTTCTCAATAAATACCTCTTGAGTCCACCAGTACTCATGCCACCTGTTGAGGGTAGACCTCTTATCCTCTATGTGACAGCTTTAGAGCGATCATTGGGTTCCTTTCTCGCTCAAAAGAATGATGCTGGGAATGAAAATAGTCTCTACTATCTCAGTAGAACTATGCTTGAAGCAGAAACCCGGTATTCAAGTATTGAAAAGTGCTGCCCAGCATTAATCTTTACAATTCAGAAACTGAGACACTACCTGCAACATCATGAGGTCCAATTGGTATCTCGTAATAATCCGCTCAAATTCATCCTTAGTCGTCCAATGCTTACAGGACGTCTGGCAAGGTGGGCGGTTATTCTACAACAGTTCGACATTCAGTATGTGTCTCAAAAGGCAATTAAGGGCCAAGCTCTGGCTGATTTCCTGGCTGAACATCCTTCAGTGGAAGACACGTATTCAGATATCGAACTCCCTGATGAGGAAATTTTCTCTATTCAAGAGAGTCCTCAAACATGGGAATTTATTTTGATGGTTCTTCTAGAAGTCCAACGGGGAAGAAAATGGAAAATCCTAAATTCAACAAAGTTGGTTTAGGAATTGTGCTCATTTCTCCAGATAAGGCAGTGTTACCTTATTCCTTTTTGTTGTGGGAATGTGGTACCAATAATGAAGCTGAATACCAAGCCCTCATTACAGGCTTGGAATTAGCGCTTCAAGCACAAGTGAATCACTTAAAGGTGAAAGGTGATTCAGACCTGGTAATCAAACAAGTCAATGGGGATTATGCCATCAGAAAAGAAGAATTAATCCCTTTGTATGATTACTTCAGAGAGTTAATGTCGGAATTCCCTTCATAACCGACATTTTCTTATGTCCCAAGATCACAAAATGCTTAAGCTGATGCACTGGCTAATATAGCCACAACATTAGCAGATCCAAATCGGGACGAGACAACCATCTGTATTGCCCACCGTCGTGCAATTTCACCTTATGTTCAAGTCAGAACAGAGGAAATTAATGAAATTAGTCCCGTTCCTGAACCGTATGGTCATACTACAGGATGGATGTCACCTATCAGGGAATACCTTCAAAATGGAACACTTCCACCTGATAGAGCCGAGAAAGAACAAATCTGGCGACGTGTGGTCAATTTTACTCTTTATGATAGCCCAAACCACCTCGAGAAAATTCTCTACAAATGTGGTTTTGATGGAGTTCTCTTCAGATGTATTGATGGTGAAGAGACAATGGCTGTCATAAAAGAAGTGCATGCAGGAGTCTGTGGTGCCCACCAGTCTGGACATAGACTGTCTGATCAAATTCGAAGGCTTGGATACTTTTGGCCTTCAATGATACAAGATTGTCTTAATTTTACAAAGAAGTGCCATTCATGACAAGTATATGCCAACTTCATTCATAACCCTCCAGATTTGCTTCATACAGCTAAATACTCATGGCCATTTTCCACATGGGGAATGGATGTTGTGGGACCTTACCCTTCAGTTGCGGCCAAGCAGTTTAAGTACTTTCTTACTGCTTCTGATTTCTTTTCCAAATGGGCAGAGGCAGTACCTCTCAAAGAAGTCAGTTCTAAATGCAGTGTTAGCTTCATCAAGTCTAACATCATTACTAGATTTGGTGTCCCTCATACCATATTTACGGACAACGGCACCAACTTCTGTTCTTCTGAGGTAAAGAAATTGTATCAATAATTCAACATTAAGTCTAACCATTCATCTCGATATCATGCGGCGGCTAATGGCCAAATAGATGCCTTCAACAAGACTCTTTCAAATATACTGCAAAAGATGGTGGATAAAGATAAGAGGTCATGGCCTGATAAACTCTTTCATGCTTTATGGGCTTATCGGACTACCACTCGCAATGAAACGCGGTCAACTCCATATTCATTGGTATATGGAACAGAAGCAGTCTTGCCAATTGAAGTTCAATTTCCCTCACTCAGAATAGCCATTTGTGATCTGTTATCTACAGATGGGCAATCCCAAAAGCGGTTGAATGAATTGGAACAGTTAGATGAGAAAAGATTGTGCACTTTGCACCACTTGGAAATCTATCAGAATCGAATAGCACGAGCTTTTAACAAAAACGTTCGTCTTCGTTCATTCATTCAGGGAGAATTGGTATTGGTTCTCAGAGCACCAATGATACCAGGAAAGAGGCCTCCCAAGATTGAACCAAAATGGGAAGGACCTTATTCAATACATAAGGTCTACTCCAATGGAGCGTATTCTCTAATCTCAATGGATGGAGAACACATCACGACTCCAACTAATGCCAGGTTTCTGAAGAAGTATTTTGTAAAAATACAAAATATTGTTCCCAGAGCCAAAACAGTCATATTGGTTCATATTATGTCCTACATGACAATAAACTGTATAATGTCTTACATGACACTAAACTGTATTATTTCCTACATGACACTAAACTGTATTATGTCCTACATGACAATAAACTGTATAATGTCCTACATGACACTAAACTGTATTATGTCCTACATGACACTAAACTGTATTATGTCCAACATGACAATAAACTGTATAATGTCCTACATGACACTAAACTGTATAATGTCCTACATGACACTAAACTGTATTATGTCCTACATGACACTAAACTGTATTATGTCCTACATGACACTAAACTGTATTATGTCCTACATGACAATAAACTGTATAATGTCCTACATGACACTAAACTGTATAATGTCCTACATGAAACTAAACTGTATAATGTCCTACATGACACTAAACTGTATTATGTCCTACATGACACTAAACTGTATTATGTCCTACATGACACTAAACTGTATAATGTCCTACATGACACTAAACTGTATAATGTCCTACATGACACTAAACTGTATTATGTCCTACATGACACTAAACTGTATTATGTCCTACATGACACTAAACTTTATAATGTCCTACATGACACTAAACTTTTTTATGTCCTACATGACACTAAACTGTATTATGTTCTATCTACATGACGTTAAACTGTACAGAAGTTCCTATATTTTGTCTGAGATGACATTAAACTATATTTTGTCCAAGATGACATTAAACTATATTATGTCCTAGCAACATGACATTAAACTGTGGGGCACTTTCATCGTCCAGCATGACGATAAACTGTAAAAAGTCCCCAGAACTGATATCCTCATATTAGTTTACCTTAGTCCTAGCTATATGACTTTAAACTGAACAGCAATGTTCTATCGTCCAACATGACGTTAAACTATATAAATGTTCTATTGTCCAACATGACGTTAAGCTGTAACAGTTACTTTTTTTCGTCCAACATGACATTAAACTGTATAAAAGAAGATGTCCATGCAACATGACACTAAACTGTGCAGCACCAGTTCGTCCTTGCTATATGATGTTAAACTTTACAGCAATGGTCCAGTATGTCTTTAAACTGCAACTTCGTCCCACACGACATTAAACTGTGAAAAAGTTCCCTAAACCGTCCAGCATGACCTTAAACTGCATCATCCCTGGTCCATGTATATGACCATAAACTATTTGCAAATACCTTACGTCCAGCAAGACGTTAAACTGTGACGTCCTAACTACATGACGCTAAACTGAATAAAAGTCCCTTACGTCCGGAAAGACGTTAAACTATATAATCTCAAAGGTCCAGTATGACAATAAACTGCACAATTCCCCTTTTCGTCCAATATGACGTTAAACTGTATTGTCCCCATCGTCCTAACTACATGACGCTAAACTGTACAGAAAGTCCTTGATATGTCCTACATGACATTAAACTGTTATTTTGTCCCTGCTACATGACACTAAACTGTGCAGCACCAATAGTCCTAACTGCAAGACATTAAACTGCATAGTCCCTGAATATGTCCTACATGACATTAAACTGTGCATCGTTAAGGTTGTTATTACCTATTGTTTCTCACACCGAGTATGACTCACGTGGGCTTAGAGCAAACATCAACCATAACACTCTCTTTGGGCCCCTAACCATGTGTAAGTCCCAAAAACATTTTTTATTAGATCATTGTCCCCAAAAACAACTTGATCATTAATTCATTATTTAATTGAACTACATGGACTTTGATCCTTTCCCTCCAGGCTGGGTATCTAGGCAGCCTCCCAAGGTTCAAGCCCAAAAACAATCTCTTCACATCGGTTCACCACCATCTCATATTATGTTGATTTGTGAAACCGCCCATGGAATCAATAACTTTACATTGATTCACTTTCGTCCTTGTTATATGACGTTAAACTATGCAACACTTTTGTCCGGTACGACAATAAACTACAATATTCTTTGATTTCCTCACATGAGAGAGAATTATTATTGACATTGATTTTTCAATCATGGTTTTCATTTTTCAAAAGACTACGTGCATACATGGTAATGCCTAAACTTATTTAGGTTAAACCATCATTGCACCAAATTCCCCTTTCACCCTTCACATGTACGAACCAAATTTGTACAAAGGGTAGTTCTAGAACTACGTGGACTTGATTCCCATCCCTATGGGATACGTAGGAACATTCGAGTATCCCTCGAATCCAGTCCCATGTCTTTTGGGCCTAATCCCAAATTTCACTTTCAGTCCCTTGGCTGAAAAGTCCTAATGAAAACACACACTGTGTATTCATTATTATGGTCCGAATTCTATGACCCTAAACTAAGATCACTCATACTTTCGTCCTGCACGACGTTAAACTGCATTTCAAGAACTATGTATGGATTGATTGTCATTCTTATGAGATACGTAGCGAAGTCCAAAAGTTCAATTCAGGACCCAGCCACAACATGATTATGGTTATCATTGACCTATGTATCTCTATATACATTGGACAATACCCATCTTTATGTATTATAATTATAACCTTAAATATTTTCAGATCTTCATAACCCTTTTCATGACTTCTAGTCACAAAAATGTCAATCTTCTGTGAATTCTTTTGCCTGACTATGCAGCCCATGCCCATAGGTGGCCTTGCATAAACAGTCCACATAACAGACTTGTCAGCCGAAAGATGCTATTTATTTGACCATGCAGCCAATTCCCGTAGGCGGCCCTGCATATTTCAACCCCCTAATGGGTTTGTTAAATAATAGTAACATCATTCATGGGAAGAATGCCTCTTTTGTTCTTATTTGTCTTAAACGACAGTATGTAGGGATCCGCAAAAAATAGCCATCCTTAACATATTTGTCCCATATCCTTTTTCATGATCTGAAAGTATTAAAGTCTATGGTTTATTCTTCTTCCCTACGTTTGGGTCAGACCTTCGTAGGAGTGATATTCATCCAGTTCTTCGATATTCTTGTTCGGAAATATCTTCTCCATATTCAAGTACCTCTTTCCATACAAAAAACTCTATACTTTAGAAAATTTGAATCTCCATAAACTTTCACTGGCTTTTAGCACTAAGAAAGTAAATTTCTGGGAGTTCTTTTGCCTGACTATGCAGCATGTGCCCATAGGTGGCCTTGCATAAACAGTCCACATAACAGACTTGTCAGCCGAAATATGCTATTTATTTGACCATGCAGCCAATTCCCATAGGTGGCCCTGCATATTTCAACCCCCTAACGGGTTTTGTTAAATAATAGTAACTTCATTCTTGGAAACTACTTCTTATAATGCCTTTTAGCTCTTTTTCATATCATTCCTCAGATTCAAATATTCTTAAGCCATAGTTTACATATTTTCTCTAATACTTGAGTATGGTAATTTGTTTTCAGATAAATTGTCAAGGAATTGAATCAATTTTAATCCATTTCGGTCAAAGCTATTTCGACCTTAAACATTAGCCCCTTTATGTCCGGCATGCATGACATTAAACTGCCCACAAAAGACAAAGGAACTCTGAATAAAAGTCAAGTTCCAGCTCACTAAATATACATTTTTGTATGATTTAGGTAATATTGAGAAATTAAAAGGTTCAAAGTTTGTAGGATTATTTGTAATAATCCTAGTAAAAATCAAACTATGCTTTCTAGGCCCATTGGCTTAAGTAAAATTGAAGCGGGTAATGAAAGAATGCAGGTACAAATGATTGAAGACAAAAGTGTTTTTCATTGATACACAAGAGTTAGAAGGACATCCACAGACTGGAGTCTCTTCTATTTTTCAAGAATTACAAGAGGCTTTCAACATAACACTTCATTTGATTTACGGCATCCCGAGCTTCATTAGCAACCACCTGGAATTCATTCATTCAACTGGATACAATAAGAGATGCAGTGATACCAGCTCTTCTTGGATCAATTGTAAAAGGATGTTCTTGAGTGCGGTTTGAGAAAATTTTATGCTGATCAAACAGTGACTCTGTTTCTGTCCATGAGACTTGGAAGATGGATACATGTATTTGAGAATGGAGCATTGGAAGTAAAGATCCATTTAAAGAGAGTACTCTTTTCAGATATTTCTCTAACGCCATGTTTGTCTTCTCTCCACCAACTGGCAGTGGAAAACATTTCAGCCCATGGGTTTTCCATTTTCATATCTTCAAGGAAATGGCATGGAAGGAGAATTTGAAAGTTCACACCATTGTTTTTGCTCTTAATGCACAGCATAACCGAAATAAAGGAGTAGCAGCGCAGCTGCATTTCAGGTGTATAGTTGTTTGCATTTGGAACATTGACTCCTTGCAAGTGACCATGACCACATAGAGACAGGTAGATGCTCTGTGGAAAATTAAGATGATATTTCTTCAAGTACATAGCCAAATCTGGGAGAGTGCTGTTGCAGATATCATAATAATCATGGCCAATGATGTTCATCATGTCATCAATCCGCTTGCTAGCTAGTTCATCAGCCGTTCCAATTCCCTTGGGAACCACTGAATCTACACAAAAGATGAATAAACTAACTCTTAAATAGGTTTATTTTTCATAAAATTTGTGAAAGAAATTTTGAAAAAAATGGCAAAGGCATTAAGTCGCGCAAGTCTAAACAATGACACGCAAGTATTCATGTGCCGCGCTAGTTATTGACGCGCAAGTATAAACCGCGCAAGCCCTATTACCTTTATAGTAGCGCGACATCAAGGAAAACACAAGAAAAAACAGAGCAACTTGCGCGGTGAGGAATACGTGCGCGACGAGATCTCAAAGGTATGAAGTCCGGAAATCCGGATACTTGTACGGAGGTCAGGCCATGTATTTATAGGCCAGGAAGCCTATCTGCGCGCCGTACCCAGAGCGCTTAAGGCCTACGCGATGCAAAATTGCGCGCCGCCCTCTGTGCACTGAAGACTTGCGCGCCCCCTTTTCCATTGGATGGATTCGATTTCCTCAGAGTCAAATCCTCATTTCTCTCTGGATCCAACTCTGAGGGGGGACTTTTGTTGATGCTCCTTTCGTCACAGAATCTAAAGATCGGAGAAGGGAATATCTGAGCTCAAAGTGATTCATCCTTTGAAGAAAACATCAAAAATCGACAAAGGCATGAACAAAGGATCAACAGCAACTACACCGCGCATGTTATCTCACTGTCGCGCAAATACACTTGCGCGACACCCTTGGTCGCGCAAGTGACTTGCGCGACCTAAGTGGTAACCGCCCGGTAACCGCCCGGGGTCTTCTTTTGCCTATAAATAGACCATGTGGGCCCCCCATTCGAGAGGAACTTTTTTTTTCAGAAACTCGGATTGAAGCTCCTGACGCCCAAGTCTCTTCTCAAAGCTTCCGGAACACTTCTAAGGGAATTTATTACCTAGAACGGAAGATCTAAAGAGAAGAAGGAAGGCCTAAGTGTTGAAACTTATCAACACTTGTGCGCCGACTTATTTCCTTCAATATAACTTGTGCGTCCCTTTTCTGGAAGAACCTCAAGAGAATTCTAAAGTGACTAATAAATAATCGCTCAAGTATTCTAATGATGGTTGAAAATCGCGCAAATACCCCACATGTCGCGCAGGTATACCTGCGCGACCAATACTTGCGCTCCCACGGAAGACTTGTGCGCCTTTCAAGACTTGCGCGCCCCTACCTTTTTGGGTGCATATCTTGCCCATTTTACCCATCTTAAGCCATTACACCTTTTCTTTTCAAGATTCAGTCCTCAAGACACTCTTCAAAGCCATTTATGGCATGATTTCTTGATTCGACTTCCTTATCTGAAAGGAATTTTGTGGAATATCTCTCAAAACCTAGTGATTTAAATATCCTTATGTCACTAAATATGGAGAGTTCATTCATTCAACCTCATCCTTCAAATATGAGAGAATCCTTAACTTGGGTCTCCTTTTTTAGGAATAATCCCCAGTTATAAATCCTTTAAATATGTGCATCTTCCTTAAGAGTAATCCCCAAATTCTTAAAGTTCCCAAACATTGGGCATCCTCCTCAGGAGTAAGCCCCAAAACATAATTCCTTAACTTGGGCATCCTCCTTAGGAGTAAGCCCCAATCACAATCCATTAATATGGGCATCCTTCTTAGGAGTAAGCCCCAAGTCCCTTAATATGGGCATCCTCCTTAGGAGTAAGCCCCAACCTCAAATATGGGCATCCTCCTCAGGAGTAAGCCCCAAACCTTAATCCCTAACCTGGGTATCCTTTTCAGGAATAAGACTCAGTCATAATCTTGGGCTTCCTTTTCAGGAGAAAGCCCTAAGTCCCCTAACCTGGGCCTCCTTTTTAGGATTAAGTCCCAGTCATAATATTGGGTTTCCGTTTCAGGAGTAAACCCCAAGCCCCCTTAAATTTCTCTTAACCAGTCCTAATTTACCCTTGATTTGGGTTTCCTTTTTAGGAGTAAAACCCAATCATAAGTCCCCTACTAACATGGGCATCCTCCTTATGAGTAAGCCCCAAGATTAGAGTATTAAAATCTCCATGAAGCACATATAACTTTATGGACCCTGTTCATGGATTTTCTCCCTAAAAGTGAATCCTAAACCCTCATCTATCTGGGCAGTCATACATACATAAGCCCCAAACAAATTATTATGATCGCATCTTTCATGGCACAATTGTCTAATTTTTACCAATACCTATTGTTTCTCACACCAAGCATGACTCACGTGAGCTTAGAGTGTAAAAGTAATTATGACATTCTTCTTTGAGCCATCAATCATAAACATCATACTCCATTACTCGAACTACGTGGGTTCTGATTCCTTTTCCAATACAAAGGATACGTAGGTATCCCATTTTTGGGTTCGATCCCAACTTTGAAATAATCCATGTCCTTCTGAATGACGATAAACTTCAAGTGCCCCACTGAGTGGCTTTAAAACCAGCCTGGTCATCATAATGACCAAGAGACTTTTATATAAATGTTTTGAAGGATACCATTGACCAAGAATCTCTAAACAGATATAGATGATTCTCTATTGATGAAGAAGCTCGAATACATATAAAAGATTCTCTAAATTTCTTGCATATTTAATCATTGATTTTTAAAACGAAAGGAAATCACATTTTATACTTGGTAATGTAATAAGGATCCACGAACATAACTTAAATCTATAAAGAGAGTCCCAGAGTAGACACTAATTCCCCTCAAAAAGGTGTGATGAGTCCGACCTCCCATCCTATCGACCAATGAAAATTCCTAAGCCTCATTATTCCACAAGCTAATGAGCGACTACCTTTGGAAAGTAGGTCCAAACGGATGTGGAATCATTTGATGTTTCCGGTTCTACGAACAAACCCGCAAGAAACCGATCGGAACGTTTGAATCTCAAATGAACGAGGTCATCCCCGAAATCCGTGAGGAAACACCCATCAAAGTAATGACCAATCTTACTTCTTGGGTTACATATATAATCTGTAGCACACCTTTATATCCTTGTAATGTTATTCTCATATATTACGACATTCTCATCCTATTTTTTTCCTCAAACTGAGAAATTGGCTTTCTATATCTACTCGATGGTCACAAGGAAATGATTTTTCTATGAAATGAGCTTTAAACTCCCTTCATTCCATACTTGATACTCCTTCATACTCCTATGTGTTTTGAATTAATAACCACCATTGATCCGCATCTTTGGTGAAGCTATAAACTGCCATGAAAACTTTTTCCATTTTGTTACTCCCAAATGCATTAAATATTTTCTCTATGGAACTTATCCATTGTTCAAATACAAATGGATTTATAGACCCATTGAATGTTGGTGGCTGTTATCAAATTAAGAGATCTAAAATTGATCTTCTATGTTGGGGACTAGGGTGATCCATACAGATAATAATGTTATTCATAACATGTGTGAGTGGACCCAGTATGGTGATAATCTGATCTGCAATAGTTGCTTCACCAGATCCGCTATAATTATCTTGAGAAGGAGGGAAATCCCAAAATGGATTACGTGAATTGATACAGTTTCCATTCCTTTCACTAGGTGCCATTTTTAAACAATCAGAAACATTATATTATTTTATGAACCACAATACATATTTCCAAACATGTAAAACACGTAACATAAATTGAACAGTTTATGGATATAATCCATAATCATAAAAATGTTTTCTTTGAGGATGTATATACTCATAAATCCTTTTTAATGTTTTGTAATGATATTAACAATTATCATAATCATATCCCCCATGAGTGTCTTAACCAAGTGTGCAGGAAGGCTCGTTGTCGTGCACCATTTCCCGTTTGAGTCTAGCTCAAAGTAGTGATTCAGGGTTTTACCCCTAGGCACATCTGTGCTGGAGCAGCCTCAACCTGCTCATATCTATATAGATATGTATTGCATGTAAAATACACAAAATATTTAGAGTACAAAAATTATAGGAAAGTCTTCTATACTAATTCACAATGTTTATCATATAGTAATGTTATGTAATCAGAGTATTCCAAAATATAGTTTTCAATGATTATAAAAAAATCTTTGATACCAACTATAATTCCCTGATCATAGTTATCTTGATTCGGTGATTTATTACATAATATAGGAATTAAACAAGGAATCATGCCACAAAATACCGATCAATTTACTGTTTTTGGAAACAAGATACATAAATAAATTCAACATTACAACTTGAAAAGAAATACAACACTAATTTATTCCATTAGAAACATCCAATCCTCTTAGATTATGCCTGCAAGTCACTCATAACTAACTACATCATATCCTAGGAAAATGAAACATAATAAAGGGGTGATCTCAAATGCTCAGTAAGGGTATGAAATACAATAGAAGATGGCAAAAACATTAGGCATGATGAATAATTAAAAACACATTCCATAACAAATAATAAACATGAACAGATTATGGAAGGAATATAAGATGAGAAAATAATGTCATAATAAAACATAGTCTTGGGAATTATACTAGTCAAATAACCACAAGAACCATCATTACTATTTTCATAATGTGGTAATGTATAATTCTGGACATTCTGAAACATTTTGTCAAGGCCTCGGCCAAGACGTCTAAAAATAATTAAGTCCTTAACCGAAAACATATATCAAATTGGGAAAGGCCTCAGAAAATTCAACAACTAATTGTATCATGAGATCTACCGATGCATCGAGGAGCTATAGTGGGCTCCACCTGTCACATACTGTGTCCAATACATTTCTCATATGAAAAGTTTGGGAAATAATGAAATCATTCGTATTAAAACTAGCATATGAAATGTCTATACTTTAACCATAAACCATGAATGGTATAAAAAATAACAAATCCATTGTAAAACATATCACAAAACCTTAAATACCATATGGAAGATTTGTATCACAATAAATCCACTTCCATCATGTTTAAAATCCATCCAAGGATATTGGCATAGATGAAATGAAAACTATTTGAAGTAACTACCTCTTTATATTTTGAAACCATTTAAGAGTCACATAATTATAAAAGAAAAATTTTATTTTGGAAATATTCTTATATGCTTGTAAGGGAAGCCTAGATGATGTTATAAAGAATGAAATTAACCACACTCTTCGTATAAGTTAAAAACACAATATTACCTTAATTTGGTCAAAAGGTCATAATGTACATTGTTTGGGAAATGATGGAAAGAATCCATTCAAAACATATAAAATCAAATAAGGGTATATATTACTTTAACCCATAGTCTAGTAGATATAATTTTTTTAAGTACATTTTATGAAAACATGGATGTGGATGATAAAGAGGTCCGAGTAGAGACTTACATAAAAACAACCTCGGATAATAAAGAGGTAGTGAAATTAACACTAACCTTGTAATTTTCATTAGAAGATGGTATGTTAACCTCCTGTATAATAGTTACAACATTGTTATTAAATTATTCAATAACTATATATATAAATATGATGTCATATTTTGTCCGCTAATATTTCATTGTTAATAATATTTAGTAGTATAATAATAATAGGTGTTAACTGATTCATTTTCATTTATATGCTTGGTTACGTAAGCCAGGTTTATTATTGATAGGATGTATTTTATTTATATATAGAATGATATTATGTTCATAAATATTATTTTTAATCATAATATTTTTTTTGAATGATTACAATGGGAAATGAATCTCATCGCGTTCATAGAGACGGTAATCCGTACGTACGCACGAGCGACAATATCATTATATTAATGGTGAAATTGTATGTAAATGGATGGTATATCATATATAAATAATCATTAAAATGATATATTTATTATTTACATCTGTTATACTCATTATTATACCCATCCAAATAATGAAGTGTTTGAATTAAAAACAACACCACGATGTGGAGACAGTAAGCCGTATGTACGCATGTATGGTGACATTTTCATTCACATGGTGGATAGAATAATTTATATGGTTGTAAAATTTATATAAAAACCTCAAAGTATATAGAAGATACTTAAGATATTATTTTATAATGGAAACAACATAGAAAGAGGATGTGGAAGAAGAAATGAACTTGAATGTGGTGATGAAATATTTACCTCCTCTTCGGGTTCTTCCTTCTGATTTGAACAAAAAGGATCCATAGGATGGTTTTCTGACTAATGAATATAGGAATGTTGTAACGATATTTGGGCATTGGTTGGCCGAGCCAAATTTCTTTGGAGGTGTGAAATTAAGATAAGGGGAAGTTCCCTTTTATACGATAGGTGAGGGCCACTTCTGGAAAAGCATAAAATATTAATTTATAATAAAATATTTTTCAGAATTTAATGGATCCAAGATGATTTATTTAGAGGATAAGGTGGGTATGGGTCTATGTCCTCTCAACCCAATGGTTTTAGACTGGTTTAGGTCACCATATTAACCTTATCTTTTAGATTTATCTCTTAGGTAAATAGTTTGTCATATACCATGTCTCTTTGTATTTTTATATTATATGGTTAATAAACTTACAGTAAACATTACAATGAACCCCAATGGGTTCAGTAATGATACAAATATCATTATATAAGTCTTTTTACAGATCCTCAGAATTTTATAAATATTATATCAATTAATAATATTTTGTTTTATTTTAATACTTTTTTTGTCAATTTGGACAATATTTGGTATTTTGTTTTTGTTAAAGACATAAAAGCATGATTACATCGAAATAAAATCATTTTAAACATCCCTAAAATTGTATATTCACCTAAAAAAATCGTGTATGACATAAAAAATTTCAAATTATTTTTATTTTAATATTTAAAATATCATTTACTTTATTTTAACATTAATAAGTAAAACACTGCATCATTATTGTGTCATATATAAATATAAATATATATATATATATTATTTCTAAAATTTATAAATAAAACGTCATGATGTAGAAAATAATTTTAGATTTATAATGACTATTTATAGTCAAATAGATCAATTATATAACCTCATATATAAATTTATTTACTAAAAGATATTTGCTTTGGTTTTTTTTCATTACATTAGATTATTTAATATAAAATAACATTATCACTCCCAAGTGGCTGCATGAGGTCCCAAAATCCACTCAAGTATGCCAATGGCCGTAAAAGTATCATAAAATGGGGTTCTGACATGTGATAGTGTAATTAGATATTATTATAATATTATTTCTTAACCTTATTTTTTGGATTTACTCATTTATCCATGGTAAATAAAATAATTACTGAAGTAAATATTCATAATGTCTAAAAATAAATTTTACCAATTAACACAATTTGGACTTATGGATTCCAAATATGAATCCATTTTTTTAAATTCCGAACATTGAAGTGGCATAAATTAATTTAAAATTAATTCATATTATCAAAACAAAAAGCGTGTTTTTATGAAATAATAATTATCAAAAGATTGAGATTTGTTTATGTAATGTTTAATCATGAGGTTACATCCAATGATATAAATTATATTAAATGATAAAAATATTATCTAATTATTCTTAAAAACCATTCAAATTTATAATTTAACTCTATAAAATTTTTCAATTAAAAAAGATGTTTTTAATTAAAATTTAGTATTTTTCACTACTCCTCAAAAATTGAAAGTTTTAAGAAAAGTACCAAAAATTATCAATAAGTGAATTTTGATATTCTGAATTAAAAAATGATGTCTATTTTAGAAAATAAATGTTCAAAAATTTGAAAAATTGGGAATTACTATTCCTAACCGCGAGTTTGATTGGTCGCGATCTGTTAGAATCACAAAGTTGCACACAATGCATGCTTTTTCAATATTAAAAGGGAAACGTAGCGTGGAATCTTGGTCTGTTACAAATTGGAAAGGGGAAACTACAAGGTTAATCAGCCTGATTTGTCTAAGACTGAATAAATTATGAACAAAGACAGTCAAGATTAGAGAGTTGGTTGTATGGTTGTGTGACACGATTTGCACAATTTTTCTAAGATCGTTAAACCTATATATTATCTCTTCCCAAGCATCCTATGGTTTATCAAATCCTATAGCCTGACTCATATGGTTTTCAGTAACCCTACAAGAATTCATATTAGTCCATATTTAAACATATAAACTACAATTGATAGTGAATAAAGGATCCATACCTCAGTGAATAACCAATAACTTATATATATTTTTAGTAAAAACTAGGTTATTATATCTAAAAAACAATTTTAGATATAATTATCTATGAAAACATAAAAATTAGGATACTAAAAGGATTGAATTTATTGAATCCTTATAAGGTATTAGGATTAAAATTAATCCACTAATAGATGAATGAGTAATATAAAATTTTATTTTTATGATTATCTATGTAATATTGTAACAGAAAATATAACAAGCATTAATTTTATATTTCATTATGAAATATAGATCTTGTCTTAATAGATACACAAATTATATTTTGTCAGATTATATAAATTTAACTTCGTATTAAAAATATATAAATTTTATACTCACTTGTACGTATATCTCTGTCCTAGATTATGGAACTTATCAATAATAAAAAATTTAAATCACATATTCGTATGAACTACATTTTTTTTAAAATTGGTATTCAATGATTATGTTTTTTCATCAAGAGATTTTTCATGAGAATTTAAATGAGAGAATTGTATAAATAAATCTTTTCAATTTTTATACATTGGTGTTAAATAGTTTGTTCATATCACAACATTGAATTTATAAACATTGATAAAATATCATAAAATTAATAAAAGGTGAATCAAATATTTTTACTCATAATTGGAAAAGAGCTACGATATTTAATGTATATATTTATAATCAATTTTTACAATGTGTATTAGTTCTACAGTTAGGGAAATATTATTATATTACTTATATATATATATATATATATTAAATCTATATCATTTCTTGAAAGGATAGGATTTTAATTCATTGTCAGGATTTATAGGAGTTCTATAAATAATAATGAAATTTTTTGTTAAATATTGTATATTGTGAAGGGTGTTTCCAATCTATATATCGTTAATTATTTCTATAATATTGAATAAAATAATAATCGAAATGTTTATTCTAAAACTACTTATATATATCACAGTCACAATGAACATATTAATTAGGTATGCATTATGTTACACCATATAGATATATTATTAGAGACATTTTATTATGAAGCATTCAAATTTTGAGAATATGTTTTTTGGTAAAATGACTAATGTGCCTTTTAAGGAAAAATTTAAAATCGAAATTTTAATATTGAAACTTATCGGTAGTGATATATGTGGTCTAATGATCACTGAATAATGTGGTGGATTTTGGTATTTTTAACGTTAACTATGGACTTTAGTTCATATGGTTTTTCATTTTTGATGTAAAACATTATAAATAATTTAAAAAGATGAAATTATTTATTAAAAAGATTCTAATATAAAATGAAATTTTTTTAACATTCTATAATTAGATTGGGGGAAGAAAAATTGATCTATTATTTTATTTATCATCTTGGAGAAAATGGATTTTTTTCATAACTCAATCCACATTGAATACCATTGTGTATATGTGTGTTTGAGTGGATGAATTATAAAATTGTTGATGTAATTTTATCAATTATGAATCATTGAGACCTTAATATATTAATAGGGTAATAATTTTTTTGTGGGTTTTGGGTTGTGTGGAGTATGAACAACATTTAATGATTTATAAATTCATCACAAAATTATTGAAAATCATTTTTATTGGTCATACCAAGAAACTACAAGATAATAGATCAATAGTCTTATAGAATACAATGTGATTGTTTACCACATTGTTTTTTTCCTTGAGAGTGATCATATTATTAGAGGAGTTATTATAAAAAGGGATTTAACATGGTGTATTTAGAGACCAAAAAATATAATGAATTTTTGATATCGATGTTGATCTACCGCTAAAATTATTTATGGATGGGGAATCATATTTTGTTATAGAAGAACCATGATGGTCTGATAGGATTCTTTCAAAGACGAAGAGATATAAATATGAAAAATTATTGCACATAGAAAATTAAATTACTACCATAAAAGAAGATATCAAATTTATTGATTATATTAATGGCTAAAATACAAAAAATATAAGATGAAATCAATATCCACCATAAATGTTTTGACATATTTGATGTCTCTAATGGGTTACGATCCCAATATAAATATTCCATTAGTGGTAGAGATTCTACATGAAAATATTTTTGAGTGGACAATGTTTCCCAAATATCCATGATATAGTCTATAAAGAAGATTATTCTACAACTATAATTATATAGAATGTATAGTTATTGGACTCTATAAAAACTTGTTACTGTAATGAGATGTTTGAAATTTATTCACTAACTAAATTTCTTATAGATAATTTATTTTAGGATGTATACATGTTATTACCTACTATTTTTTTGTTCAGATTATTATAATATGGTTATCAAGATGTAATGATCCAATTTCGTAATGAATCTGGATGCTCGGAGATGAAATATATGGTTTGATGATCCAATCAAATATCCCTGATTCATCTAAAATGTGAAGAAATATATGTTATAAAAAATATTTTATGGGAGTGTAATAGTATTTTTCTTATTTTAAATTAATGGAGACGTCATTATACCAAATAATAAATCAAATTTACATTCATTAATGGTATAATTTTGAAAATTATTCTTGATGAAATACATGGGAGAAATATCTTCTATATATGGTATAAATATCTATAGTGATAGGTTAAATTGCTTCCATGTACCGATTCAAAACACATTTATTAGTCATGTTCAAGATCATTTTAACAAAGAGAACACATTTAATGGTCCCTTGAAAACGTTTCATTTAATAAATATTAGTAAGAAAAAATATTCTTAAAAATAGATAAATATGATCTATATTATTCATTTAGAATCTTTCATAATATCATTCATTTATGGAATGTTATGTAACTTACCTAATTTCACTCATTATTTAATCATACAGATTAGTTACCAATCCAATACTATAATTCATAATTGGATTTTTATTTATAATAAAGTGATGTAATTTTGATAATTAATGACGTGTTTCTAGTCTTTCGAGGTGTGGATGACCACATTATATATTTTTAAAATAATACGTATTTTTAATATAATTTTTTATATGATATCTCAATTTGGTTTTAAAATTTTATTAAATAGTGAAGTGATCAGTTAGATGTGTTCCAAATAATCCACCAATTTGATGTCAAAAATAAAGTTTGAATACATCACTATATTTTATTTTTTGAAGGATACTTTTTGGATCAATAAGATCATTGTTGAACATAATGTGGTTCCAATTATTCAATATGAAATTAATAATTTATGAAACAAAAATGGAACTAACTATCTATCAAACGAATTCTATTTAAACTAAATGACCACACACAACAATCAAAAATATAATCACACTAGAGATATTGTTGAGAGGAGTAGTGTGAGGATCAATTGGGTGTTTATAATGTACATCGTAGAACATCTTTTGATAATAAAATTTATATTAGAGTATCATGAGGGCTATATAATTTTTTTGATATTAGATACCTAAGAGACTAGATATAATAGCCACTACTAATTGGATTAGTTCATAATTTTATAATAAGGGTAATCTTCTTTTTCATTCCTTATTGAATGGTGCATGTAATAAATAAAAACTATAATAAACAAATAACAAAAATGTAATAAATTTAGTTGAATATAATAAATGATCATCCAAATTTATTAAGGGTTGTGATGATATATTAATATTTTCATGAATAATTTATTTTATTAAATACATGAAATTGATTCATTATATAAAAAAGTAGATACTTATTTTATAGGATAACCAATGAAAATATTTTTTTATAGAATTTCGTACAGTCATAGATATACCCAGGGGTATGTTATCATTATAAAATTTTATTACCTAATATTATAATGATAATTTGATGTATAATGATCATTCTTTTGTATAAATTTTATTGCATCATTGAGGATGAAATAATTAAGTGTATATTTCTTTTATTGTTGACAATTTCATAATTTGAGTTCATGTATGATTTTATTTCACATAATACATTATAAATAGAAATATATGGTCTTTTGATTTAGTATTTGACCAAATTAACATTCATTCTTAGATAATTACTTTTTTGATTAATTTATTTTCTAATATGATATAAATGTGTTATAATAAAATTGTTTGTTTAATCAACTATGAGAAATTAAAATGTATTAGATGTACTATACTAGATTGACATGATCTAAGCATAGGGGTAAATAAAATTTATAGAAAAATGTATTATATTATAATTAATATTTTTTAAATGATTCATATCATGGTATATATGAACATATTGGGAAGGTTCATGGTCAATTTCGAGTTAATGGTGGAGAAATACCCCAATAGTCAATGAGAATTCACTTAGAGGGGAGTTGTATACTATTGAATTAACATAATTTATATGTTTATTTTAAGAGATAAAAATTATTTCATATTAATTTCAATAAAAATAGTAATACCTTTCACACCATGAAACATACAAAAAAGGAAATATATACATTATATCTCTTACTATGTAAAAAATGTGAATAATTCATGGAAATATCTAGATTATCCATCGACCATACGATCAACTATTATCACCATTTTGGTTTAAAATGATATTTTTTTTATACATTAATTCCTAATAAATATAAATATATATATATATATATATATAGACATTGTAATGTGTACTAACAAACAAAAAAATATTTATTATATATTTTTCAGTCATAAATGTGGAAACAACAGAATTATACAGCAATTGAGTTATCAATGTGATTCTTATCTTTCACATATAATTATCTTGCTACGTGTGTCATTATTAATATTATACTATTAACCTATTTCAGACACTAAAAATAACAATCTAGAATCTTACAATGTATTTTTCATTAAATAATATCTATATTGAATAGTATGATTCATATTAATAACTAAAATAAAATGTCATGTGATTATTTTTAGGACAATAAAATATCAAAATAAAAGGTAAAATATAAATAATTAGTTAATATGAAGTATAAGAAACATATTATAAAATACATGAGAAAAAAGTAAAAAGTAAATAAAAATTACCATGATAATATGTACTATCACAACACATATTATTGGCATGTGAAGGAAGTGGAATGTTACATGTAATTAAGAAACATCGCCAAGGAACCAAAGGCTAGCAATGAATTCCTAGGTCTTCAGTATAACTGGGAGACTATTTACATTTATAAAAATTAAACAACAAAACCAAAACAATCATAACAATATTTCACAACATTATTTATGATAAAAAGGTAACCCAACTCAATTTTATTCTATTGATATCCAAATAAAACATCAATAATGTAGAACAAGATAAGAATACTGACACCCAAGTACACATAAAAAGTAAAAACCAAAAATATAATATTTAAAGTTAAATCTGTAAGCCTCTAATAACACTCAATGTTCCAAATCTTCAAAATAACATTGGTATCATGATTCACCACTATATAAGTTTGATACAATAAATTTACCTATTTCATGATAATAAATATCTAAAAAAGAATTAATTTAACAAAGCATGTCAGAGTAATGAAGTATATTAGGTGTTCCCCAAATCAATTTGCTAAACGACTCAATAGGACTGAAAATATTACCATATTTACATAAATAAGTTCATATATGAACAATTTAAATTAGTTCACCAATTTATAATATGGAAATTTTATTTCATAAAAAATGTTCTCATAAATAAACCTATTTGTAAGGAAACTCCAAAGAATCCATTAACCATTTTCTCAATTACCATGTGAGAATAACCCATTCCATTTCCCATAACCACAAACAACCATTCAAACTTGATTGGTCATGTAATTTATGGTGGAACTAAATGTCCAGAATTGGTCCCTTTAATGGTAGTACGTTATGACAATTCTCTATCTCATTTAACACAAACACATAAAAATTTATCGAACCACACGGGAAAATCATATTATAGTACCAAATTTAATTAAAACATAATTCTTATTGAAAATTTTTGTACATTAATCAACAAAAAATAATGATATTATAATCATCATTTTAATATCATGTCACCATTTTCACTTATAATAAAAAAACCCCAATTATTCAAAATTCCTTAAAATGAACCAAGTAATGTTAAAAAAATCATGGTAGAAAACATTAATAATTAATTTCACCAAAAAATAAATTTAAAGTGAAAATTTTATGATATAAATTGAGGAGGTGAGATTGATGAAACCTACCTCAGGATTTATGGGGAAAAGGAAGTACTACATAGAAATGACAATGAATATTGGTTGAATCTTAAAACCACTACATTAGATCACTGCCCATATCATCGATAAAAAAATATGTCCATTCTTGTAATCAACATTAGTTGGTCTATCAACAGTGTAATATATCTTGTATTTCAAGTGTGGGAAAGTAATTTGATCCTAGAAAATATATGGAAACTAAAACAAACAATGACTTACTAAGAGAATTAGTCTCTAATTCACTGTGGAACACCTCTGAATCGCCTCTTATTCAATGGGGATATGTTATATAGCATTTAAGTGGGAGAAATTTCATGTTAGGATCAACTTATAGAAATAATGAGGTTTTAAAACATAATTTTATCCAAGATCCACAATTTTAGGACCCTATTTTTAAGCCGAGAATGGTTAAATGAACATTTCAAGAAAACAATTAAATCACTATGCTTTAGCTTCTACATACATTAGGAACTCTAGAAATATACCCACCTAGTTAGAAAAATTATGTGTCAGCCATGATAAAGCCTGATATCTAGCATTGCATGGTTTTTTATGGTTGGATACATGGTTTGGAAAAATTTGTACCTAACCATGTGCCAACAATTTTTCCCACATATCACTATGAACAATTTCCTATAAGATTTATATGGTTTTCACTAAACATGGTCCAACCATGAGCCACTATAATATCGGAAATACACACCAAATGTATCGCAAATCCTCTCAAACAACACCATTAGACATTATATAATTAAAATTCATAAAGATAGTGTTATTTACCAAAAACTATGGGTGGTACATTCTACCCACCATTGAGATTTATATCCATGAAAAGTAGGAATCTAGCATTTCCATTAAATAGTTTAGTCCACAGATTTACCATTTTTATCTCTCATTCCCATGTCTCTTCTAGAACATGACCATGCTGCCACATAATTTTCACTAGACTGATAATTTTCCCATGAAATATATTTTCTTTCATATCCAAAATTTAAATCATCACCTATACCGAAAAAATCAGACTATTAGTCCACATGATCCCATCCACTCACATTTTCAGGGTTAGGATGATACTTCTTCAACCTAGAAACAGAAAACCCATTATTCATAGCACTGAACCATGAAATAAATTAAAACATATATTCCACCTCTTTAAATAATTGATGTATTTAAATGTGAAATATGTTTCTGGTGTATATCATTACCTATGTAAAAAAATTATATTTACATGCCTTGAAGAGATCCTCAAGAAAAAATGATCAACCACTATGAATGAAAATGACCGTTTGTTGTGATCCACATTCAATTTCTAAAAAAACTATTCCATATCCATTTATTTCCCGATCAAAAGAATCCTCCCGATTTTCTATTGTAAATGAACTCTCACAATAAGTGAAGTTTCACCAATTTCCACCCAAAAAAGTGAAGAATGAAAAGGATACTCACATAATGCTTCAATAGGAGGCATTTTAATCAAGTCCCCAAAACTTGTATTATATCTAAACACTACTTATATTATTTTATCCTCCCAAGATTGATAAAAATAAATTAAAAAATCCTACAACACAAATGTTTTTTTTATCATTTCAGACTTCCAATTCATTATATGATGATATAGTTTACTAATATTCATCTATTTCTTGAAGGATTTCTATAATGATATCCAAAAATATGACATAAATACCGGAACTCTATCAGAGATGATCAAAACCCCTATGGTGTTCCTCTATAAACTTCAATGATTTATATTTTTGAAAATTCACCCATCATATAAGATTCATGAATATGATTGAAATGTTTCAAATATGTGATTTGATCCAATATCACCCATATGGAATTCTATTTCTGAACTATTCTAGGAAGAACTATTACAAAACCCATGCATATCTTCTCATATTTACAAATAATAAAAAATAAATACTACAACATAACTATTATTCCATAATGTTATACCATGAAAAACTATCAAATTAAGCATTTAGAAACAAAATCAACCACCACCCTTTTAATACAAAACCACTTAATCCACGTTTGGAACCCCTTATACATATTCGTTTTTCCTAGATGAATAGGCAATATGTAATGGTGGTAATCTTGACAAGGTTGTTCCTAACATGCCAATGGTATTTCCATTGAATAATTAATCCAAAAACTAAAATCACATCCAGTTTCAATACCTATACGGTCTCTCCACCAAGATCAGCATCAACTGCCACCCATCGAATGCTTCTTTTGATGAACATGCATATGAATTTATACTCTATGAATATACAATGGAAATGCCTATATGTTGTGTGGAAATCATATCAATGTAAATAATTCTGAAAGACTACATCCATCTTCATTGTCTTAAGTTCAATTACATTTTTGATAAAATGTTTTTCAATCTCTTATTGTTCATAAACAATATAAATTTTCCTATTATGAGGTAGTGACACAATGTTTTCAATGCATGGACTATGAATGATGAATCAAAACATGTTTTGTGTAGTTATTCTAATGCCAAAAAATTATATCCTTACATGAGAACAAATCACAACCCAAATCTTGAAGAATCACTATACACAACATTCTATTTTCCTTATTCTGTATAAATCAGGACTGATGACGATGTTATGTGAACTTTATACTCCTAGAATGAATTATAATATTACTTAATCTACATGAATTGATCATTTTTTAAATGCTATAATAGGTGAATATTTTCATGAGAAATGATGAAAAAATCGTTGATAATAACCAAAAATACATATAAAACTATGTACCATGAGGAAGTTATTCTATAGATTCAATGAGAGAGAAACCTCAATCTATTTTGGATTTGTAGACACATATTTCGCAGAGATTAACATTCTAATAAAACGTAACAATTCTATAGAAAAATAACCCTTTGTTAATTTTTCACAAAAATGATCATCCCTTATGATACCTAGTACTATGTCCAAAGGTTTATTATTCTCATCTATTGTCCATGAATACACCCAAATTTCATCTATACACACCAACACAAATGAATCTAGAGACACTAAAATATTGGATTAATCTATGACATAATGACCACTAGTGAATTTGTATGAAAAAAAATATGATTAACCATGTAAAGATTAAAAACTATATATAAAAATTACAGATATAGATCAGGATTATGTTTTAAAAATTATATTTTCTTTAAGTCAACCTTATCATGATATTTATCTATCCAAAAGGTTGTGGATCCCTCCATCCTTGAATTGGAGTCATTCCATTATGTATTGATTCTCGTTTCCCATAGTAAGACATCGTTTGTGGTAGTTTTTTCTGGTTTTTCGTAGATGTACTTTTATCCCCTCCATCGAAATCATATATATATATATATTACACTACGGATATATGATCTATTTTTAATGACAAAAAATCTTATATTTTACTTTATATATGATAGGTGAAGAGATAGAGGGTAGGTATTTTTTGAATCAACTCTGTTTCTTTTGAATTTTAATGACATTCATCATTTTCACTATAAAACCCATGGTAGGTGGATTTAATCTCAAAAACACTATTTAGAAAAAAAAATTCATGAGTTGGACTTGGATTTTTTTAAAATTGACTATGAAATATTTTTCCACTGATTTATAGTTACCATATTGGGGTCGGTGTATGTAATTGTGCAAAACTAGGTGTTTTTTAATGTTAAAATTTTAACACGATTGTAAATTTATAATATTAAAATGTTTATTTGGTTCTAATTCATTGAAAGAGTTTTTTAAAAAATGACGGTTTAATTTAAATGGTTTGGAAAATATGGGTTGGTCATGAGGATAAATTAATGGTTATCCATGTTTGTGGAATGAGATGGATACTGGTCTTGATGTACCACAACCAATGTGATGGGTTATAGATGTGAAGTACCACCATTAATAGTAGCATAATTATATTTTTTGTAAGGGTGTGTGTGGTTATGTGAAATGGAATGTGTTATTACATCATGGAAGTAGAGAAAAGGATAAATGTATTGTTATGTTATTTCCTTACAAATTAATTTTTTTGAGAAAATTTTTTTGGTAGGAAATATTTTGGCTTTTATAAACAATTTACCTATTTTAAATGGTTTTTATGAAAAAAAAAAATTATATAAGTGGGATAACTTGTTATATCCTATTTTAATGATTTGGAAAGTATTTTCTATAAATCATGTCATGGTCGTCTCATTGGTTAAACCCATGATAATGAGATTTGAAATATTTTAAGTGTTTACATAACAATTATGTCCCAATCTTCCTGGTAATCAGAAGGTCATCCCAAAAATGTAAGATATGACATTTTATGCTCTAAATTTCATGTCCCATGAATCCTACTCCATTTTAAAAACCAAAAAAAAAGTAATAAAGTATAACCAAAATCAATTCCAAGACTAAAAATATTTATTACCACTTTTCGTTCAAGGATATTTTGAGGGACAAAGATTGATACCACTTGTAACCTCCTACCAATTCTTATTGGCCTAAAAAGTAATGGAATGATATGTCGAATTAAAAGATATACTTAAAGTGATAATGAATTGAAATGAATTTAAATGGATTCAGTTGATGTGGGAAATTTTTTTCCCTTTTAGATATTAAATAGGTAAACCAAACCTACCATAACAAATTAACACTCCATGATTCATTTCCATAGTGTAAAATAACAAAATTTTATACCATTGAAATAGAAAAAAACATTAAGAAATTACCACAAAATAAGACTATAAATACTAATGGACACAACAGATGACAACTACAAAAATCAAATACTCCAATATAAAACTACAATTAACATCACCTATCATATACTAATATTACATAACTTTTGAAGAATACATAATACTTAACACAAATAGACGCACAATGAACATAATAGTCTGGTGATTTTGAGAAACGGATTCATAATAATTGGTATATAATTGTGATATAATATCTCCCACTAGGTTATTATTTTCTAGAAACTGTCATAGAATCATAATACATAAAACAAAACATTATAACATGGGGGAATGGAAACATAAAAAATTGGTGAGTAGAGATTCACAATAAGTGTAAACCCATGAGATATGTAAACATAATCATGAGTGTAATGGTATGTGAACTTGATAATAAAAATATTGGATAATATTATGAATATAATTTATCCTAAAAAGAATCATGGCATTAATATTGAGAGTTTATGAGGCATCAATCTTAAGGAAATAATAAACATGATCTATAAAATTAAAACAATTGAATAATTCAACTAATTAGTGGTAGATGTGTAAGAATATAAAATAATTCACATTATAGTTTGTGTATCACTTGAAATGGAATCATAGTTGTATGATTTCACTTCTCATTCTATATTGGTAGTAATGGTTTACTCCCATGGACTTGTTATTTTTATGAGATCACCCTCCAAGCCAAATTTTTAGTCACAATTCACTCTAATGGTCGTCATAGCAGTCATGGTTTATTCAAAAGATCATCATATTATATATAAAGAGAGATATATTTTTTATCAATTAAATGGAGTGATATATAGTTCCCACCTATAAAATAATTAAAACCATCCATATGCGGGTCATAAGATCATAAATCGTATCAGATCCAAAATTATAAATTAGTTTCATAAAAATTATATCATAAATAAACACATGGTTAAGAAATGGAGTTTATAAATATAATTCAATCATACACATAAAAAATTATTTAAAAGAATAATAATTATAAGAATGAAACATATTCCCAAAAAACATAACAAAAAAACAAATAAATTTATCCTAGATGGAAAATAATTTTGATAAATTACATAAAAATACATCATGAAAAATGATCATTGATTTTTAGAAAGTTTTTCTATTCTTAAAATTACATGAAAGTTTAAATTATTTTTATAGAATATAACATTGTATTCATTTAATAAATAATGAAAATAATTAAGGGATCATGAATGTGTAAAAATAAATCCATGTTGTATAATTTAGAAAACATTCTTCTTAAAAATTTTCCAGATTAGGAATAAAGCTCCTTTTATGGAACAAATAATAATCCTTTCATATCTTTTAGTAAAACATCATACATGTGTAAAAATGACGTTTAAAATTTTGGAAATGATAAAAAAATCATTGAAAATAATTTTTACAAATCATGGATGTGAACAATAAATATTCCCTGTTAAATAATTACATATAACCAATCTTGGAGAAAATTGTGATTGGGAAATTAACTTTACATTTGGCCTAACATCCTCCCTACGTATTTGAAACTCAAGTATAATGGATGATAAGTTTTTATAATCTTATTTTTGAACCATAAATATTTTTATGATAACATATATGATTTTATTATCACCCATTTATTCATAATTTTAATCAATTTTATGCGTTAAATACATTATTTTTCCATGCATGTCTTGTTATATAAATCCAAATTCTTGTTGATACGATATAGTTCTATCATTTCCCAAATTCCAAAAAGGATATATATATCACATTTATTCATTATATAAAAATATATTATCATTATTTAATAATAAATATTGAAAAATGAATCATGTTTCATCATGGAGATGGTAGGTCATACATACCCATGTGTGACGATATCATTCCCTTGATTACAACACTGTGTGGAGACGGAATGTCCTATGTACAAAAGTGTAGAAATATCATTATTATACGATGCATGAAAGATGTAATATTGTTGTTCCCTAATCATAATAATATATCAAAAATTTAGCTGATAATATAGTTATTATTTTATAATTGAATCCACATATGATGAGGATGTAGAAAAAGAAACAATCTTGAATGTATTGGTAGTGAAGATTACCTATTATTCATAGATCTCCCAATATATCTCCACTAAGGGACCCTAGATATTGTCATTTGTGAAAACTAGAACCATTATAATGATAATAGGGATGGTGATAATGAAAATGGGCGGAAATTATCTGAATAAAATAGGTTTTTTAATTTGAAAAACTAATTAGAAGTAGTCCCCTTTTATAAGAGACGGGAGGAGAACTCTTGGAATTCATCAAAATAATTAATTAATTTAATTTAATTTTCTGCAAAAATGTTTCGAATATAATTATTTAAAATCTATAATGAAGATAGTTTAATATATGATTTTCTAATTATTGTTATACAACATTTGAATATTTTTTAATCATTTTATTTTTTATTTATCCTAATTTAACCATTTTTATTCTTACTACAATATCATGTAATTTTATAATTTTGTGGGTTAATATAATTACTATAACAAGAAATAAAAAAATAAATGAGTAATTGATGACATTTTAATTCATAAATAAAATATTTGGATTAATAATAAATTTTTAGAAATTATGTATCACTTAAATAAATATTTTCTATTTTAATATTTCATTTTTTCCAATTTTGAGACTATTCTTTCATAACATTTTTAAAAAAATTATAAAAAAATATAAATTCGAAACAATTTATCAAACTTATCCCTAACAGGTCAATTTCATCCATAAAACTAATGGATTACATTAATTATATCTTATTATATTAAATTTAATATTTTTAATATTAATTATTGAATTCTTCCCTTAATCGATTACTATATCATCATTGCGTCAGCATTAAATATGATTATTTATTTAGTAAAAAATATAAAAAATTACCAGGATGTAGATATATTTTAAATATTTCATAATAGTAATAATTTTATAAAATATCAACTATATAAATTGTTAGTACATATATTTATTTTTTTGAAGCCAAAAGTATGCCCAAATTGACTTTTCATTGAATACATTATAATAAAAGTGTTACAATTCACCATGTAGATACTATTGGACATAAAGTCATCCCATATATGGTTTTCGTTTATCATATCATATAAAAAAATTATAATAGGATTTAGGGTAGTTTAATAATATTTTTTATATTATGTTTATCCTTAATTACCTAATTTCCCTTAAATGTGATTTTTTTTTTAAAAAAATATGAATGTTTTTATTCATATTCTCAAAAGTTAAATACATCCATTTAAGTAATTTGGACCCACTAATTCCTAATATGGTTTTAAATTTTTAATATTAAAAACATATAAGTTTAAATAAACAAATTAAAATAATTCCCTTTGCAGATTTAGAAGACATGTTTTTAAAGTAAAAACCATTAATGTTTAAAAAAATTTTATATCGAATTTAAATATGAAATTTATTAAAATGATCTAAATTTAATTGAATGATAAAAATATTATATAATTATAATTTAAAATCATTGAGGACATAATTTATTAGTAAATATTATTTCAATGAAAAAATTGTTTCAATTTAAATTTTGAATATATTTACTATTCATCAAAACAAACAACATATCAGATGAATACCAAATATCAAAATAATGTAATATTTTATATCTAAACATTAAATATGCAGTTTTTTATATAATATGTAATTTATAAAAGGTTCCTAAATTGTAATTAAATTTAGTTTACCGATAAAATTTGTTATACATACATTTTTTGAAAATATACGTTTTTATGAAAATAAATTGTTGGTACTTATATGATGCATGTAAAATCCAGTGGATATTTATAATAAATATTTTATTGAATATATCACATTTTTAAGTAATTAATTTCATTCACTAATTGTTAATTAAATAACTCATTAAGAAAAAACTACATTAGAATCATAAATATAATCACATTTACTACATATTTAGATGATATATATTTTAGTTTCCAATTAATTGGTTACCATTGAATTATTGTCATAAATTGTTTATTTTCATATATTAGTCAAAATTGTTAATAAAACATAATTTAATAGCTATTTTATTATTTTATTTAAATAATAAATGGATGTTTTGTGGAAACACAATATTTTATGTAACACAAACTAAGCCGATGTTGTGTTTAGTGGTAGCCTAACATGGATTTTCATATAAAAACCCAGAATTATTTTACCATTAAATCATAAACAAATAAATTATTTTAAAAAAATATAAAATAATAGATTGTTACATTTTCCACCCCATAAAGTGAATCTATCCCCTGGATATCATCATTATTGTACAAAAAAATGAGGACATTTTTGTAGGGACTCGGGGTTTTGGCCCTGTCAGACTTTGGAATATTTCTATGAATAATTCCAGAGCTAGGCGCGAAGACGGCGTGCGATTCCGAGGCCCGGTGTGCTCGGAATTAAATTTTATAAAAATGTTAAGTATTTTTATACTATGCACGTGGCGGGGGTGTGATATCTCCTAAATGGTAGCTCAGAACGTTAATCTGAGGGCACGGTTACGTCCGGAACGTGCCGTTTACCCTAGGCGGGGTGTAAACTTTGCGGGCGCGGGCCTGCGGTGAGAAACGCCACCAGGGGCATTTCCGTAAATAAGTAGCAAGTTAGTGTGCGAGAATCGGCTCGAATAACTTCTGAACAGAGTCTCGGATGGAAAATTTGAGACCGCCGTTGCGTTCAGAACGACGCGTTTACCCTAGGGGTGACCTTACTTTTGTTCGCATCGGGCGTCGGGTCCGAGGCGAGTTTGGCGCCGGCGGGCGGCTGATATATATATCAGCGCCCCCCCCCCCCTTTAATGGTTCTTCGTTGTTTTTCGCTGTTCTTCGCCGCCACTCCGCCGAAACGAGCAAACGAAGGCCCACGAGCTCGGAATTCGACGGCGGACGTTCCAGGAGCGCGCAGCAGAAGCTCTGGAGCGCGGATCGGAGGCAGAACGTCGGCGTTTCGCCCGCGAGGTAGGCGGTTTGAGTTTTACAATCCCGGATCCTGTTTTTGTGTTGTTTTTCTTCAAATTTTCATAATATTTGTATAGTTCGGGTCCTGAGCTTTCCGAAACATGTTTCGGATCTGAATTTGGAGCACCGGGGTGCTCCTGGTGGCTCCTGGAAGTTTTCCGGCGAAAAACTCGGTTTTCCGGTGAGACCCGCGGTGGCCATGGCGGATTCCGGCAAGTTCCGCGGCGGCGCGGCGGCGGCGCGGTGATTTCCGGCTCTGGCACGGCGGAGTCCGGCGGCGGCGCGGTGGTTTCCGGCGACCATGCGGTGGTCCGACCAGAATGTTCCGGGGGTTCTTTAAACCCCCATAACTCGTAAACCGTAACTCCGATTTACGAGCCGTTTGCAGCGACGCGCTCCTTGCGTCGAGACGGACCTCTTGAACTCACTTTGAGGGTTTAAGGGTTTGGAATCATGGCCCGGGAGTTAGAAACGTCGTATAAAATAATATTATTTTATTATTTTACGACTACGGGCCGTTGTAACTTCTACCCGGAGCGTCCGATTGACGTGCCGTCAGTGGCATTGAGACCCTGATGGTACGACGGACTTTTTGAGAGGGTTTCCGGGTGTTGGGACTGAGAGTGAGGTGCGGCCCCACGAGGCCGGGTTTTGGCGTTTGCGGAGAAACACAGCTTTTGCACCAGGAGTCCGATTTTGGCAGATGAATAGTCGATCATGTGTGTTTTTCCGAGAGGATCGCAATGGTGCGTTCTGTTCGACGAGTTTCGGAATCCAGGCATGGGCCCCACCTGAGCTGGCCTTCAGTGAATAGTACCTTTTTCACCGGGAGTCCGTTTTGGGCGAGCGAATAGTCGATTCCGCATGTTTTTCTGAGGGGATCGCTGTGGTGTGATCCTCTTGATGGGTTTCGGGATCGTTGTGTGGGCCCCGCACGAGCTAGCTACGTTGAATAGTGCCTTTTTCACCGGTGCTCCGTTTCGGGCGAGTAAATAGCCTATCCTGCGTGTTTTTCCGCGTGGAACGCAATGGTGGCCTCGGTTTTGGCTTCAGAGGTGCGCAGTTTGGCTTTGGGGCGACTCACTCGGGTTAGCGACGTTTGGACCAGCAGTGGTTGAGGGTTCTCCCTTGGTTCGTTCCTATGAGGGTTCGTGTGGTATCACAACCTTCGTATGGGTTTGTGATCCTCTCGATGGGATGTTTAAACTGCTAGAGTTGTGGTATCCCTCCGGTGGGCCCGGAGTGGATCCTCTAGCATCTTTACCCTAGATCGGGTTCTTGGTATCGTTGTGACCGCTTATTCACGGGCGGCGATCCCCTATCTAGCAGGTTAACCCCGTAGGGTTTGTGGCATCATCGGGAATATGATCCCCTATGCGAAGGGTCGTGCACAGTGGGGTTGTGGCATCGTCGGGTTTACGATCCCCTACTCAGCATGATGTTTATAGTAGGGTTGCGGTATTGTTGTTTATACGATCCCCTACTCAGCGCTTGGTGTCGGTAGGGTTGCGGTATCGTTGGTTATGTGATCCCCTACTCAGCGCGTGGTTTCGGTAGGGTTGTGGCATCATCGGTTCGATCCCCTACATCACGTGTTATACCAGATAGGGTTCCGGTATCGTCGTGACCATCTTTATATGGACGATGATCCTCTATCTGAGTGTGAAGCTTCTGTCGAGTGCAGATCGGGTTGTGGTATCCCCCAACGGATCCTGGATGTGATACCCTATCTGTGAGTACTACGTATGCCAGATCGGGTCGTGGTATCCCTCAGCGGATCCTGGGAGTGATCCCCTATCTGTGAGCTGCGTATATCGGAGTGGGTCTTGGTATCCCCTAGCAGACCCTTGCGGCGATCCCCTATCCAAGGAGTTTGGTGGTTATGGTGTTTCAGCGATGTTTCCTCAGTGATGTTATCCGACGAGCGTGGTCTCTCGGGTGAGTGTCTGAGATGTTTGTTTGGGACCCGATGGAGTGTACCTCTCGGATGAGTGTCATCTGGTATGACAGTGTTCGTGGTGTACTCTCCTGGTTCTGGACAGTTGCTGGTGATGAGGTCGGTACCTCTTGTGGCTTTGTGGCGTGAGCTGTGTATATCTAGATTGTTCAAGGTGTATGTATGGGCATACACCTGAGCTGAGCTGACTAGTTGTGTTTAGCCGAGGATGATCACGAGATGGAGTTTCTCTCTCGTCTGGGTTCCCTCTGGCTGGGTTGAGCGGACTGTTGCCTTTCAGTTGCTCCCTTGGGTTTTGGGTTTTTGGGGTGCCTACTGAGTATGTTTATACTCACCCCTGCACGGGCTTTGCCCGCACATGTTTGTATCTTGTGCAGACAACAGGCCTTTTGACGGAGTCCCAGGAGGACCTGGAGCAGGCGGAGCTTAGTGAGCGAGTTGACTGGGGTGTTTACCGGAGCTCTTCCGAGGGAGCTTTCCGGTGGGTGTTTGTGGGTGCGTGTGTACAGGTACCATAGGCTAATACCTCCCATGTGTGTGATAGCCTACTCGGCGCTAGTCTCCATCCCCTGGCCTATTGGAGGCGGGATTGGGGAGTCGCGGCTCGAGCCCCGTTGGGTCGGGTCGTGACAGAGTGGTATCAAAGGAGGTTCCACCTTTGGGATCTCAGAGTGTAGCTGGTCTAGCTGTGAGTTTGGTTTGGGTTGCATAGAGGCAGTGTTAGGGTGTTTCGAGTTCGGCTTTCAGGCCAGGGACTCCAGTGTTGGTGCGGCGGCCGACGTATCCATACACCAGGACTCTGATAACTTGCCTTTTGACTCGGGACATTCGTACACTGGTCGCGGGGACATAATGGTACATGAATCATATAGGACTGGGTTTTTGGTTTTTTTCCTTGTCCTTCTTGAGTCAGCTCTCCAGATATACTCTTTGACTATGGTGCGTCTTGAATGTATTTCAGGATGCCTCCACGACGACAGCCAGCGAGGGTTCCGTAGCAGGATTGTGTTGATGACCCGCCCCGTGTAGTGGCTGTGGAGCAGGGAGCAGGTTCTGAGGTTGCACCTCCAGGTGGTCTGCCAGTTGAGCCACCACCTGTTGAGCAGCTGGATGTGCCGGCGGTGCAGGACGAGGTTGCACGCAGGCTGAGTGCGCTACACGAGTTCCAGAGGCAGCGACCTCTGAGGTTCCGGGGTGATCCAGACCCCAGGCAGCTGATGACTGGCTTGAGGCACTCACCCTAGTTTTCCGCCTAGTGAGGACACCTCCAGATCAGATGGTGGTCCTAGCGGCGAGCCTTCTGCATGGTTCTGCCGGGCGATGGTGGAGTTTGGTGACGCAATCCCATGACGAGGAGATGCTCACGTGGGTAGAATTTGAGCGACTCTTCAGGGAGGAGTTCTATCTGGTGATGCTGAGGTCAGTGCGGATCCAGGAGCTTCTGCAGCTTCGACAGGAGAGCATGACTGTGTCGGAGTACTCAGCGAGGTTTACAGACCTGTCGTGCTACTCCCTGGATATGGTTCGAGACCCGTTCTTTAGGGATCGGTCCTTCGAGCCGGGCTTACGTAGGGATATCCGAGCAGGTGTGGTTTCCCTGTGCCTGCCCACCTATGCTGGAGTGCTGGAGCGAGCGCTGGTGGTGGAGAGCTTTCTGGCCGAGCAGATCTTGCCTGTTAGTGCTGGGCACGCGAGAGCTGAGACTTCATCGGTCGGATCGGCATCTGGTAGTCGACGACAGACTCAGGGGTCAGGACGTGGTCGACGTTTCAGGAGGTGACCCCAGGATGGAGGATCTGAGCCTCAGGGATCACAGGGATCACAGGCCAGTTTTGGTCAGCCGCAGGAGAGGCGGTGTTACGCTTGCGATGGTCGGGGACATCTTGCAGAGATTGTCCGACCCGACGTGCTGCTGAGAGGGAGTCGGTCGATGGACCGCCTTGGCAGAGGCAGCGTCTCGAGCAAGGAGGACTGCAGGGCGGCGGACGTGGTGGCGGAGCTGGTGCAGCGGGAGGCGGTGGTTGGTAGTACCAGTTGCCACCACCCCCACCCCCAGGTGGTCCACGCCATGCTCAGGGAGCTGGTGGTCGAGGGCGACGACAGCTGCATGCCCTGGAGGCTGTTGACCCAGAGGCACCGCGGATGGATAGAGGTACGCCTTGTGTCTTTCTACTTACTGCAGTAGTTTGTCAGACACTTTTTAGCGGTACTCTTTCATTTTGTTGCTTGCTCGAGTTTTGTTCAGGGCGTTGGTAAGACCCTGAGTGGTTGTTTGTTGGTGAGCTCGCTGGTGTGTGAGACCCAGTTGAGAGTCCAGTCGCTATCCTTGTGCTTATGGCTTTTCGAGGACGAAAATTTCTAAGGGGGTAGGATGTAGCGACTCGGGTTTTTGGCCCTGTCAGACTTTGGAATATTTCTACGAATAATTCAGAGCTAGGCGCGAAGACGGCGTGCGATTCTGAGGCCCGGTGTGCCCGGAATTAAATTTTATAAAAATGTTATGTATTTTTATACTATGCACGTGGCGGGGGTGTGATATCTCCTAAACGGTAGCTCAGAACGGGAATCTGAGGGCACGGTTGCGTCCGGAACGTGCCGTTTACTCTAGGCGGGGTATAAACTTTGTGGGCGCGGGCCTGCGGTGAGAAACGCCACCAGGGGCATTTCCGTAAATAAGTAGCAAGTTAGTGTGCGAGCGTCGGCTCGAATAACTTCTGAACGGAGTCTCAGATGGAAAATATGGGACTGCCGTTGCGTTCAGAACGACGTGTTTACCCTAGGGGTGACCTTACTTTTGTCCGCATCGGGCGTCGGGTCCGAGGCGAGTTTGCCGCCGACGGGCGGCTGATATAAATATGAGCCCCCCCCCCTTTTAATCGTTCTTCATTGTTCTTCACCGTTCTTCGCCGCCACTCTGCCGAAACGAGCAAACGAAGCGCCCACGAGCTCAGAATTCGACGGCGGACGTTCCAGGAGCACGCAACGGAAGCTCTAGAGCGCGGATCTGAGGCAGAACGTCGGCGTTTCGCCCGCGAGGTAGGCGGTTTGAGTTTTACAATCCTGGATCCCGTTTTTTTGTTGTTTTTCTTCAAATTTTCATAATATTTGTATAGTTCGGGTCCCGAGCTTTCCGAAACATGTTTCGGATCTGAATTTGGAGCACCGGGGTGCTCCCGGTGGCTCCTGGAAGTTTTCCGGCGAAAAACCCGGTTTTCCGGTGAGACCTGCGGCGGCCAGGTCGGATTCCGGCGAGTTCCACGGCGGCGCGGCGGCGGTGCGGTGGTTTCCGGCTCTGGCACGGCGGAGTCCGGCGGCGGTGCGGTGGTTTCCGGCGACCCTGCGGTGGTCCGGCCAGAATGTTCCGGGGGTTCTTTAAACCCCCATAACTCGCAAACCGTAACTCCGATTTACGAGCCGTTTGCGGCGACGCGCTCCTTGCGTCGAGACGGACCTCTTGAACTTACTTTGAGGGTTTAAGGGTTCGGAATCGTGGCCCGGGAGTTAGAAACGTCGTATAAAATAATATTATTTTATTATTTTACGACTACGGGCTGTTGTAACTTCTACCTGGAACGTCCGATTGACGTGCCGTCAGTGGCTTTGAGACCCTGATGGTACGACGGACTTTTTGAGAGGGTTTCCGGGTGTTGGGACTGAGAGTGGGGTGCGGGCCCCACGAGGCCGGGTTTTGGCGTTTGCAGAGAAACGCAGCTTTTGCACCAGGAGTCCGATTTTGGCAGATGAATAGTCGATCATGTGTGTTTTTCCGAGAGGATCGCAATGGTGCGTTCCATTCTATGAGTTTCGGAATCCAGACATGGGCCCCACCCGAGCTGGCCTTCGGTGAATAGTACCTTTTTCACCGGGTGTCCGTTTTGGGCGAGCGAGTAGCCGATTCCGCTTGTTTTTCCGAGGGGATCACCATGGTGTGATCCTCTCGATGGGTTTCAGGATCGTTGTGTGGGCCCCACACGAGCTAGCTACGGTGAATAGTGCCTTTTTCACCGGTGCTCCGTTTCGGGCGAGTAAATAGCCTATCCTGCGTGTTTGTCTGCGTGGAACGCGATGGTGGCCTCAGTTTTGGCTTCGGAGGTGCGCAGTTTGGCTTTGGGGCGAGTCGCTCGAGTTAGCGACGTTTGGACCCGTAGTGGTTGAGGGTTCTCCCTTGGTTCATTCCTACAAGGGTTCGTGTGGTATCACAACCTTCGTATGGGTTTTTGATCCTCTCGATGGGATGTTTAAACTGCTAGAGTTGTGGTATCCCTCCGGTGGGCCCGGAGTGGATCCTCTAGCATCTTTACCCTAGGTCGGGTTCTTGGTATCGCTGTGACCGCTTATTCACGGGCGGCGATCCCCTATCTAGCAGGTTAACCCCGTAGGGTTTATGGCATCATCGGGAATATGATCCCCTACGCGATGGGTCGTGCACAGTGGGGTTGTGGCATCGTCGGGATTACGATCCCCTACTCAGCATGATGTTTATAGTAGGGTTTTGGTATCGTTGGTTATATGATCCCCTACTCATCACTTGGTGTCGGTAGGGTTGCAGTATCGTTGGTTATGCGATCCCCTACTCAGCGCGTGGTTTCGGTAGGGTTGTGGCATCGTCAGTTCGATCCCCTACATCGCGAGTTATACCAGATAGGGTTCCGGTATCGTCGTGACCATCTTTATATGGACGATGATCCTCTATCTGAGTGTGAAGCTTCTGTCGAGTCCAGATCGGGTTGTGGTATCCCCCAGTGGATCCTGGATGTGATCCCCTATCTGTGAGTACTACGTATGCTAGATCGGGTCGTGGTATCCCCCAGCGGACCCTGGGAGTGATCCCCTATCTGTGAGCTACATATACCGGAGTGGGTCTTGGTATCCCCTAGCAGACCCTAGCAGCGATCCCCTATCCGAGGAGTTTGGTGGTTATGGTGTTTCAGCAATGTTTCCTCAGTGATGTTATCCGACGAGCGTGGTCTCTCGGGTGAGCGTCTGAGATGTTTGTTTGGGACCCGATGGAGTGTACCTCTCGGATGAGTGTCATCTGGTATGACAGTGTTCGTGGTGTACTCTTTTGATTGTGGACAGTTGCTGGTGATGAGGTCGGTACCTCTTGTGGCTTTGTGGCGTGAGCTGTGTATATCTGGATTGTTCAAGGTGTATGTATGGGCATACACCTGAACTGAGCTGACTAGTTGTGTTTAGCCGAGGATGGTCACGAGATGGAGTTTCTCTCTCGTCTGGGTTCCCTCTGGCTGGGTTGATCGGACTGTTGCCTTTCAGTTGCTCCCTTGGGTTTTGGGTTTTTGGGGTGCCTACTGAGTATGTTTATACTCACCCCTGCACGGGCTTTGCCCGCACATGTTTGTGTCTTGTGCAGACCACATGCCTTTTGACGGAGTCCCAGGAGGACCCGGAGCAGGCGGAGCTTAGTGAGCGAGTTGACTGGGGTGTTTACCAGAGCAGTGCCGAGGGAGATTTCCAGCGGGTGTTTGTGGCAGTGTTCCCCTTCTTCAGAGCAGGTTGGACACGCTTTGTTGTTTTCTTTTGGTGGGCCCTGTTTTGCCCTTGTACTTTTTCTGTTGCACTCTGGTTTGGGATAGATTGTATGCATGCATTTACTTTTCAGTTTCTATATCTCTGCACTATTGCATGGAGGTGTTTGTGGGTGCATGTGTACAGGTACCATAGGCTAATTCCTCCCATGTGTGTGATAGCCTACTCGGCGCTAGTCGCCAGCCCCTGGCCTATTGGAGGCGGGCTTGGGGAGTCGTGGCTCGAGCCCCGTTGGGTCGGGTTGTGACAATTTTTACCTCATCGTTAACTCATGATCTGACGCTACATTCTCAAACTATTGATATCCCCATAAATATTTTACTAGGCGAGTGATCTAGTTTCATAGAACATTATCAATATGATATATAATTCCAACTAGTTATTCATCATTTTAAAGGTCCATCTCTAGTAGTAAAAGAAAAAATTATATAACAAGTGAAGGGTTTGGTTTGTACTTCATTAGGAGAGATACATGGAACAAATCATGGACATAACAATGATTTTTAAGAAGTTTCAAATGATAGCCTATCATCCCAATAAGATTAAGAAACTCAATGGTACCAATATACATAGGGCTTATTTTCCTTTTCTCACTGGACCTCTTAAACTTTTCCATGGATAAATTTGTTGAAAAATATTATAACCGAAATGAAATTCTCTATCACACTATCGTTCAATTGAATAATATTATATTTTGAATTTTTTCAACAAAGATATGATTCTAAATGGGTTTCACCCTCTCACCAATCTATTCAGTGATCACATGCCTTAAATGATTTATTTCTCCACCATCTTTATAAAACGTTGTATCTCTATATTTGTTCACATATAGGGCAACATAATTGTCCATATAAATTCTTCAATGAATGATACTGTTGTAAAATAAAACCTTAATAGGAAGGTGTTCATCCCAACAAAAAGTGAAATCAAATTAATAGGATCACAACATATCCTCTAGTGTTTAAATTATTCTATCCGATAGACCACCCATATAAGTATGATATGTAGTGATGAAACACTATTATATATCAATTGATTTCCAAATACATCCATATAATATTCATGTAAACCTATGATCCAAATTAGATACATTGGAATGTGGTACTTTTGGAAACCTTACAACCACCTTAATGAATATCATGTTAAGATAATCTCGAGAGAAGTATTTTCCAATAGCTATAATGTGTGATGAATTTATAAGGTGATTGAATATCATCCATATTTCATTAATCCCTTTAAAGGCTTCAGGTAGTCCTAGGAAAATATCCAGAGTACTATTTTCCCATTTCCATTATGGTTTGGTTAATTGATGAAATGTCCCTGTAAAATTTTTCCTTTCATACTTATCTTTTTTGGATTTCAAGCACTATGATACAAACTATATGATATCAACCTTTATTAAATCCCACCATCTATATTATTTTAGATTTCTATATATCTTAATACTTCCAAGATGAATTAAAAATGAATAACACCTAGCTACCTCTAACAATGCCATCTCCAAATATAGAATGGATAGAACATATAAATGCATCATAAACCTTCTAATTCTATCATGGTCATTTTTAAACTATGAAAAATTTATAACCATATTTTAAAAAAGTACATCTTCTTGTTTGACATCATTAAAATTCACATGGATATAGTATTTAAAATTCAATAAAAAATATATGTTCTTCCCCTTCCTTCATTATTTACAAATCCATCATTTCCCAGTCCATAAATGTTGGATTTTTTTTCAATTCTCATCATGGATCTGCTAGCATGATCCTTTTGACTCAACGCATCGACAACCTTGTTTTTTTCCCAGGTTGATAATGTATTGAAAAATCATAATAATTTATCACCTATAACCGTCTCCTATAGGGAATGTTCAAATACTTCTATATGGATATATATTTTTAGACTTTTCTAATCAGTATATATTTCTCACTTTTCTCCATAGAGATAATTCCCCACTATCATTAAAAAACATCAGTAGCTTATTCTAAAAGATAATATTGGTAAATATGCTCAAGAATATTCATAAAAATTCGGTATAAGTGATAATCATATTTTATACATAATAAATCTTTTAAATTTATTATTGGATGAATTAGTAATGATTATAACCACTTCACCACTATAAAAAATTGTAATCACTTCTTCATTAACAAATATTCTTTTAAATTCCTTAAAATTTTAATCACATTCATATATCTTAATGAGCATGGAATCTAGTAATGTTTAAATGGTCATAGGATTATATTTTCATGAGAAACTCTACAAAAACCATCGATAAAATATTGATATACCCTGAAATATATGGTTCACAGTCATCATGGTTGGATAAGTCTAGAATTCACTAGTGTCACGACCCCCTCCCACCAAAGATGCCCCTCCTGTGTTGGGAATGGTGAAAGGGAGATAATGACCCCTGAGTCCCACCTCCAGTAGGCCCCGGCGTGGCGACTAGAACCAAGGGTATGAGTTTTTCACAATATGGGAGGCATTACCCAATTTATTTATTTAATATCAGGAAATAGGATGAGTCGAACACCAAAAGAAAAATAAAGGAAAGACCAGTAAATAAATCCAAACCAATCCCACATTCATGTTTAAATAGTTCTGAATCAAGGTACAAGTACAAGAAAACTCAAAATTTCTATACCAAAAGAAACAAGAGTACAACAACTGCAACAAATCCAACTGTCCCAACTAGTAGGGTCCCGCACGGCCCTTGTAGTCCTCCTGGAAACCTGAATGTAAACGTAGAGTGAGCATACAATTATACTCATTAGGGAAATCTAAATCTCTCGTGCACAAATGGAGAAACATCTTAATGTCCCGTGAGAACAACAGAAGAAACCAAAACCTATCAAAGAATTTTAACCACCCACCCTCACCAGCCACACTCACCAAAACACAAAACAATATGTAGTAGTATATAAGAACAAGAGTATTGGGTACCCCGCACCATTTCCCACTAGCTAGCTGCTCTTCCTAACGGGGAACATCCTGACGCTACCACACTCTTCCCGCCCGTTCACTCCTAGGCCTCAGAACCACATATCCCGCCCGAACACACCTAGGCCTCACAACTGCATATCCCACCCACACACACTTGGGCCTCACAACCGTTTATCCTGTCCGCACACACCGAGGCCCCACTACCACATATCCCACTCACACACACCTGGGCCTCATCCCGAAGATTCTTGGGAAATAGTAAAACTGCCTGAAGAGACTTGGGCTAATAACACGCCAACCGAAACCTACCTAAGAGCCTTAGGTGTATGGTCGCCTCAAACCATTACAGCCTAGGGAAGATGGAGCAGGAAGGATATAGTAATTAAGGGGAAGACACCCTCTCCAATAAAATGGGAGTGTTTGAAACTAAGTGCTCAACATGGGTGGGGTGTGATAAAACACAAGGATACCGATATATATATATATATATATATATATATATATATATATATATATATATATATATATATACCAGACACACAGCCCAACCTATGGCTTCTTAACAGAGAAACTGGGCACGTGCCTCAACACTACTACTACGAAGCATGCATACAAAAAAAACCCCAACCCCATTTAGGTTTTCACAATTCAATAGTATTAGTTTATTAGTTCATTAACTACTGGGAAATCACACACATCCATCCATATCAATTGTTCGTAAAACATATCCCTGCCATCCACAAATCAAGTTAGGAAAACACAATCAATCACAAACAAGTCCCTTCTTATTAACCAACCAACCCCACTAATTATTATTCTAATTCCATTACCAAGCCCCACCATTCATTAACTCTTCTACTTTTATTTATTATTCACAACCCATAGTTCGTTCACATTTAGAACCATCCCTGCAGCCCCACTTCCAACCACCATGACCACAAAAACACCGAAACCCGTAAATCATCATCCCTTGATACCATTTATCGCAGCCCCGCTGCCCTCACCATCATACCATTCACACCAACCCACAACCAAGCAAACCATAGCCCCGCTTCTCACCCGACCCACAACAACCCAAAAAACACCCCCATCAAATAAATAAACCCTAACCAGCACCCACATGTTCATTATTTCAGTTTTTTTCAACTGGGGTTATCACACAAGGGTTCTGGTTATTCATTTAATCAGCCAACTTTACGTGATTAACCAATTTCCACATTCAACAATGTTCCATCCATAAACGGTCTAGAAGGATAGAGAAGCATTTAATTGCGCAAGAAAAGGCACCCAACGACCATGATTTTCAGTAGGCATAAGCCTATTCAATTCACAACATCTCAAAATCATAAATAAAGATAAACATAATGACTTCCCCATCCATGTTATTTAAGCCAGTTATTATCTTTATTAAACCGGTTCAAATGTGTTTCAAGTAATCAGTAGGACACCCACCCCGCATGATGCACAATTTAGAGAGACGAAGGTAAGATCCCTACCTCCACAGGTTCTGATCACAATGCTCCCCCGGATCAACATTAGAAGATGTCTGTCGGCGTCCGTCACTTTTTTCAAATCCCGGAAAAACCCCCTCTGGTGGAAGTTGGTATGGAAAGGCCGAAGGGAAGACAACGAGTCCATGCATTGATGTTCCGCCTTGTTGTTATGATTCAGTGGCCGCTAGAGGATCGTAAATCGGAGCTCGGACGAAGATGTTATGGAAGAAATGAGCCTTTGAGATTAATGGGAGAGCTCTGCTCGAGGGAATGGGGAGGAGAGGAGTGAGTTGAAAAGGAGGAGAGCACCCATCCTTTTATAGGCGAGAAAAAAAATACATAGTGTGTACTTCCTAGTACACGGCGTGTACTCGAACATTCCACACGGTTACCACGCGACATCCAACACGACCTTTAACTCGAAATGCGACCATTGATTGGTCAACACACAGTTTGAGGGTAATGCGTATGCGGGGAGGGACTACATGGTGTGTAGTATGGGATACATGGAGTGTACTCATTTATTTCACACGGTATGGACATGGCTCCAACACGGCACACGGCCTCTGACTGGTCAGCATATGGTTTAAGGGTAACACGTACACTAGGAGGGACTATACAACGTGTAGTATGGGATACACAACGTGTTCTCTTTTATTTCACACAGCAAGGACATGACTCCATCACAGCACACAACCACTGACTGGTCAACCCATGGTTTGAGGGTTATGCGTATGCGGGGAGGGACTACACAACATGTAGAATGAGATACACGGCGTGTACACATTTATTTCACACGACAATGACATGGCCTTCAACACTGGGTATACTCGGCGAGGGGGTACACGATGCGTACTCACACTCCACAGCGTGTAGTTACAAAATTCTGGAAGGTGTGGGAAAAATCCATTTTACCCTCCATAACACTCAATGACCTTATTTTTGAAAAAGGAATGGGCTGGAGAGGTCCGGGCCATTACAAATAGCCACCATATTTGATGAATATACTATTATTCCCTTTCAGGATAGTATAAAAACTAAAAATTATTCCATTTTAATCCAACATTAAATAATTTTATATTCATTATACATTTTCCCATTTTTTATGCTCTTAGTTCAATTATATAGTGGTATTCATTATCTTCACTTCACTTTGATTAGATAATAGTATCATCATATTAATAATAACACAAACTGTTTAATTTTACCTGTTAAGACTCTATTAATCCAATCATAGACAATAAAAGGGGAATTAGTAAGACTGAAAGGCATCACTATATACTCATAGTGACTAATCATTGTATGCAGTTTCATCTTTGGTATACAAAACTTCCTTCCCCTCAAATTGTCACATCGATAATGAAGGTCAATTTTGAAAATGTATTTAAATTCTCTCAGTTGATCAAAAAAGTAAACAATATAATAGAGCAGATACTTGTTCTTGAATTTTGTGTTTAAATCTCTTCATAATTAATATAAATTCAAATTGATCCATCTTTCATATTCATAAAAGGAATTGGTTCACCCCAAGGGGAAATACTAGACTGAATTAATCCTTTATCATGTGGTTTTGGAGATTCTTCTTTAATTGTTGAAACTCATTTGGGGAAACTCTAAAGGGAATCATTAAAATTGTTCTATAACAAGATATGAGTTCAATCTAGAACTCAACATTATGTATTATGGAAATCTAATATATTCATTTGGAAAACATACAAAAATTTAGGAACAATAGAGAATATTATAAATGAAAATTTTCTCCCCAACAATTCGAATAAAAAAAACCCTTCTAAATCATAATTAAGACCCATAAAATGGATTTAATCACCATAGGATATTCATATATATCAACACATTGATATTTAGTCAAATGATGACTTGAAATATGAAACATAACTTGAATTCCTTGAGAATTTATGTGGGATTTAAGAAAAGAAATCAAATACATTCCCAAGATAACATTAAATTCATCGAATTTATGAATAAAATGATTCAAAATAAATAACATTCCCATAAACATCAATGAGAGTAAAATCATTTTTATGAGAATAAATTTTCATACCATTAGAGATTCTCACTACACATTCTACACCTATTCTATTTGGTGGAATCATGACACCCTTAGAAATTCCATTAGATAATAAAGAGTGGTTAGATATAGAATGATATAATACATTAGAAGTTCTATATTTGAAGGTATGTGTTCATTTTACCAAATAATTATCACACCCTTGCTAGAAATAATTATTCATTGAGATTTCCCCTTGCCCATCATTTTAAGAGAATTCTAGTGTTGATCATCATAACCAGCTCTTGATTTTTGAAACTAGTTAGAATAATTCCCATTTTCATTAGACATGTTTCACGGAAGCATCTGAGGTTCATTTTTTTCCACATTATCTCCATTTTAACCATTAGATTACTATTTCCAATCACATTGGCAATCTAAAAACTGATTAATTTCCATTAAAAAAACAAAACATTTTTATACCCATTATGGAAATTAACTCCATGCTTCTCCCCACAATTATATCATAATAGAACGACACTATTCTTCACATAATGGTATTTAGATTTAAATTTAATCATAATCTTTCCATTCTTGTTAAATATATGAGATTGGTACATTACTCCATCCTCTATTTCATCCTTGATTTCACAACAAACAATCTCTTTTTAATTACAAAATTCTATTATGGTTAATTCCATTTTATGACATGGATTTAAACCACAAATTAAACCATCAACATTAATTTTAGTTTAGATAATAATTTCTCAATAAAAATTCACATGTCTTGTGATATTTGATTTGCCGTTGCCGAGAAATTCATCATCCCTTTACTTCAAATAAAGGTACACATTCTCAATAATGTTATAAAGATTCCAAGTAAGGTACTTATTAAATAATAAGTTATTTAACTCAACCAAATACATGGTTTCAATTCCATTCTTCCACATACTAATCATGATTAAACTATACCAATCGACTTCATATAATTATAACAGATTAATAGATAGAATGAATTTCTCAGGAACCAAACTATAATAAAATATGATTATTTTATATTGATCTATTATGTTGTACCAAGTGGATCAAGAGACCCGGTGAATTAAGGTGTTCATTGTATCATGAAGGACTCAACAGAATTTTGCTCCCATATTTTCCCATTTGTAATTCCACCACGGTTCAAGGAATGAAAAAAAAATTGAGTACATTATTTTTTTTTCATTAAAACTCATATAAAATTTTAATTTCTATGAGACAAATCATTGAATTTCTCATCAATATCTTATATTATGCATCTCTTTCATGTACCATCCATTGAATAAAACCCAAAAACATAATGTAATAACCCACTAACATATTTTGGAAATTTATAATCTTAAAAATCCCTCTATCAGACATCTAAATTACGACAAAATATTTAATATATGACATCAATGGTTTATCGTAGGTTATTCATCTCTAAATTATATTTAAATAATTTATTATGGTTCGTGGTGAGTTTTTGAATTCCCAAATCATATCCCCGGAGAGTGTCAAAACATTTGTGTAACATAGACAGTTGTAATGTACCAATTTACATCGAGTATGTCTGGACACACCTTTTTGGATTTTTTACCCCTTGGTATATTTTTTTAGAGCCACATCCATTTTGAATTTCATGATAGGAAGTATTCATAGTAATACAGTCAGTTTATCATTTACCAAAATTCCAGGATATTTTCATTATCCTTCGACTTATCTTTAGTCGTGTAGTTTTGGATCTCACTATTTTTTCTTGTTAAAGTTTCTAGATATTTACAAATATTTATCTCTGATAGTAACTATGAAAACCCTCAAATTTTATACAATATCATTACATCACATGTGAAAAATACATAATACATTACACAAACAAGAACCGACAAACCATTCTATTCTATTATATTTTGAAAAATTGAAACTAAAATACATGAACATAATTAAGAACCATTTTCTTCCACATGGTTATATATGATAAAAAAATTCTTATAAACAAGAATCATAAAAAATATCTTTATAAATTTTTTGAAAATAAACATAAAAATGGTATTAGATCAGTTTCATTATATGGGTAAACAACTGAGATATGTAAAAAATATTCATGAGAATAATAGTATGGAAACATTATCCCGAAAGTTTAATATCATTTCATGTATATAAAATATCATAAATAGAAATCATGGAATTATGTTTAGTAGTTCACAAGACAAGAATCTTAAGAAAATAATTTACATCATACATAAAACCATAATATAGGAATAAAAGAATGAATTTCTGAATGATAGTCAATCACATAAAATGAATAACATGTTTTTCAAGGAATCATAGTCGAGGTCATTATTATAGTATGGGTTCACTCCCCATACCATATTTTTATTCATGGTTCACTCCCATGGCAATATTATTAGAATGAGTTCACTCCCCATACTATCATAGTAGTCACAGTTCACTAACATGTCCATCTTAATAATCACGGTTCACTCCAAAGAAATTATTTGTATTTCTCATGTTATACAAATATTTACCCAATAAATTAGAAGGAAATATAGGGACTAAAAGTACCATAATGAAATTAGTTTATATGTGATCAAGATAAACATTCATAATACTAGTACTAATAAAACAAATGAGTTTCTAAAAAATATTATCATAACACATCCCTTAGATTATGAAATGGGTTTTGTAAATAACATACCAACATATTAATAATATATTTTTAGAATGAATAATGATGTTATAATTGAAACATATCTCTAGTAAATCATATGTAACATTAAAAAATATTATAATATATTGAAAATAAGTTTGATATATCAGAGAAAAACAATTCAATGTTAAAATATATTTTCTATTATGAAAAATGTCTATTTTCATAAAATTACAAAAAAAACTTAAAAAGAAGATTTTTAATAAATAAACATCTAATATAGTGTGGAAAAAGTAAAAGAATTATGGTTCCATGAAATCTGATAAATCTGTTCAATTTTTATAAGTTTGAAAAAAAAATTTCTCATATTTTTTCTGAATATATAAATAAAGTACCTTCTATGGAAAATGAAAAAAAGATTCAATTTTTAGGATTTAGTAAAAAAGTATTCATGACTAAAAATTAATTAAATAAACTGTATAAGAAAATAAAAAATATCATGGAGTTTTTTAATGATTCATTAATATGGATGATAAATATTCCCTATTAAATACTTATGTAATAATAATCTTGAAAAAATTTAAGATTGTGAAATTAACCCTTACCATATGACACATTTCATTCATATGTAATTGGAACTCTATTATATTAATTCATATGAAATTACTAAGTTATTCAAGAACCATTTTTTAATTTAGGATATCATATATGATTATATTATCACTTGTTTGTTAATAATATTAATCTTTTTTTGGGTGTTATCTTCTTTATTTTCCACTGCATGTTTTATTATTTATATCCAAACTCTTACGAATTGGATATAATTATATCATTTAAAAAATTTATTAAAATAATATATATATATTTATTCATTATATACACTTATTTATTATTTTATGATTTTTGAATATGGAAGAATGATTCACATCAATTTGTGGAGACTACAGGCTGTACATACTCAGAAGCGATTATATCATTCCCTTGATGGTGAAATGGTAAGGAAGTTAATGGTTTATATTTTGTTCCTAAATCAATATAATTTCATAATAAAATGAATAAATTTTTCTTATTTCCATAATTATATACATCCATGTAAGGTGGTGATGAAAAATAAAATACACCACTACATTGATATGGTAAGTCGTATGAACACACATGTACAGCTATAATTGTTGGATGTATAAAAGGAGGAATATGTTCGGTCCGTAATAAAAATAAAATCACAGAATATAAGTGATACATGGTTTATTACTTTATAATGGAATGAAAACCTGAAGAGGATGTACAAGAATAAACAATCTTGAAAGAGTTGGTAAGGGAGATTATATCTTCTTCGATGAGCTCCCTCTAGTTCTCCTCATACATACACTAGAGTTGGAATTTATAAAATAACATCACCTATATATTGGTAATTAGTAAGTTTATAAGTAATTAGTTAATAAATTTTCATAACCATGTGTGTTTTTATGTTTTTATAACTGATAAAAAGTTGTGACTAATTATAAGAAAGTGGAGGTGCTGTCCTGAAATTTTTTAAATATTAAATTAATTTGAATTAATTTTCATAATTAAATTGCGACCAAAGTTATTAATTTAATAAAATTGATAGTGATGGTTATAAAGAAAATTATCCATTTGAAATATGAGATGTTTAGACTTTTTTTAATCCTTATGTTTTTCATTTAATACTAATTTAACCATTTTAATTCATATTGTGGTATGATGTAATTTACACATTGAATAATAATAAAACATTAATAACATGAAAAAAAGTCAAATTAATTAATTATTTATGAAAAAATACATATACCAACTAGTTTTATGTATCTTAGTTTTTTATAAATTGTCTATAATTTAATATATTAATTTATATTTTAAAATATCATTAGTTTCAAATTTTACACCTCATATTTTGGCTTTTTTTTAAAAATGAATCATAAAAACATAATAAATTCGAACCAATTAATCTACGAAATCATGAATGCGTCGAAGTCATCCTTAAAATTAGTGGATGACATTAATTGGATAATATTAGAATTATTCTAGTATTTTAAATATCTTTTGTTTTTTTCTTTACATGAATTATATAATTACTACTTCATCATTGTATCCTCATTTAGGGTAATTATATTTTCACTATAAAGTATAAATTAATTACCATGATGCAGATAAATTTTTTTTATTTCAAATTACTACTTATAGTCTAATATATATCCTATATAACTCCATATTAAAAATAATAATCTTATTAAAATAAAAATTATGATGATATTTTACTTTAATTCAATAAAATATGATTAAAGGGTTGAAGACATCCAAGTGGATCCAAAGGGATATAAAAAAATCCAAATTTTTTTGTGGGTTTAAACTATCAAGTCTAAATTTAATTAGGAAACTTTTTATGGTAGTCTAAATATTATTGTTATTATAATTATAATTAATTACCCAATTTAACCACAACCATGGTCATTGAGGAACATTAATTGAATTTAATTTACACATTCCAAAAAAATTAATTATCCTATTTGAATAATATTTCCCACAAATTAAAAATATAGAATTCATGTGTAAAAATTAAAAACACCTAATTTATAATAATTAATATTAAAAGAATTTTTTTGGTGGATTAAGAAATTGAGTTTTGAAATTCACAATATTCAAAAGATGATAATTTTTTTCTAACCAATTTCAATGTGACATTGTTTAAAATGTCCCATGTTGGATTAAATAATAAAATTTTTATCTAATTAAACTTTAAAACAAATCATAAATACAATTTAATAGGAGTAATTATTTTGATAAAAATCACAATTACAATTAAGTTTTTTTACTTATTCATCTAAACCTATAACTTATCAAAAAATATAAAAATTCAACAGAAATATTTTTTTATATATAAAATTAAAAAATGATTTTTTAAAAAAATAATATATAAAATTATAAAAAAGTGGATTTATATTGATTTTTCCTTCAAAAGTTTGTACAATTATAATTTTGAAAAATATTTGTTTTAATGAATAAAAATTTGGTTGGTTTCTACCTTATACCAAAAAAATATAATTGAAAAATATAATAATTATTCTAGTTATTATACAACATATATATCTCATTAATATAGTTCAATAATTGTAATTTATGTAATTTTTTAAGACCTTACGACTTTGGGATCCTTAAAATAGAATTATTTTATTTATATTTTATTGGTATATATTTTTATTTAAAAATAATTGTTAACCATTGAATTAATATTATAAAAATATATATTTTCACATGTTAGTTAATACTATTAATAATATCTAATTTGATGGATATTTTGTTATTTTTTTCAACTTATAAAATGATGTTTCATAGGCACTCGGTGTTTCATGTATCAAAAACTAAGTCGATGTTTCATGTTCTGTAATACTACCATGTTGTAGCTTATAACAAAAGACTGAATTATTTGAGTAAGAAATCACAAGAAATTAATTTTTTTGAAAAAAATTTCAAAAAATCTTAGGGTGTTATAAAAAATATAAGGCTTCTAAAATTCTCCATGAGGAAATTCCCAAAAATAGACCAGGCATCATGATGAAACACTAATGAATCATGATGCTTTACCATTTCCCACGTCTAGGTAAAAAATATATTCAAAATGAAATAAAATTACATTGAAGGGATGCTTAATAAAACTCGTTCGGTTTTCCCCAAAAGTCTTATAAATCATTCCTCTATGATACAATAAGTTTTCACACTTATATAAAATAATTTATATTAGAAACATTTAAAAAAATTCAACATTTTATAAAAATGAAAAATAATTATATATTAAATTAGTTTTTTCAATGAAATAATTTTTTTAAGAAACACACAAACAAGTCATTTAACCTTTTCTATATTATTATATAAGAAAACATATTTCTATTTCACATAACCACACCCACCCATATGAACCTGAATTGTGTTACCATTGATGGTGGAACATCATATCTATAACCCATCCATTTGACGGGGGTACTTAATGAACATTATCTATCCAATTCCACAGACATGATTAATTATTAATTTTACAAGATAAAAAAATAATTTCCAAAAAAAATAAATAAATAAATAAATTTTTGAAATCCCCATTCCATATATCAAAACCATATAAAAAATTTAAAGTCATTATTTTAAAATCATGTAACTATTTGGAATTACAACCAAAAACCCAATTTTGAAAAATTCCTTTAACATACAAAATGAAGGTTCCCAAAAATCATTGAAAAATAATTTAAAAATAATTTTTTGTCAAAAAATATAATTTGAAATCAAGCCTTTGTGTTATAAATTTCTGATTCATGGGTGAAGGCACATACCTTGGGCTTTATGGTTGAAATTTATATGGACACTAAATCACCACAAAACCCAAGTTTAATATCAATAAAAAAACAAAAGACGATGTAATCTATAATGAAAAATTTATTAGAGACATTATTTGAATAAAAAATATTATATTTAACATCATTAATAGGTTTTTTTATTTTGAGGTATGGAATGGTAGTATATATAAGGAAAAAATGGAAAAATAACACAAATGATAACTCTATATGAGGATCGAGATTCAATACCCCAAGGAACACATATATATCATATCCAATTTGACAGGGGAAGGGATCCAAAGACATTGGGATGAAGAACTCTCAATATAGGTTTGGTTGGGAGAAAAGAGAAATGATTAAATGCAAAATCTTGACCTAGATACACAATTTTTGGATCTAGTTTTTATGCATTGATGATTAGTCAAACAGTTAGGAAAACCATGATCTAACAGTGTAGGAGATGCATCCTAAAGGGGGAACTAACATGATTGGTCCAAAAAGGTAGACAAATAACATTCCAACAATGAAAAAACTCACTATACCACACAATAGGGATTTTACTGGGTGTCCACATGGTTTGGAAAAATAGTGCACCAAACTGTATTCCTAACCATTATCCCTTGTCTCACTGTAAACCATTTCATATAATATTTTCACAATATTTACTAACTATGAAATAACCATGCACTTTTATTAAAGCCCCAAAAATGACCTAAATTCATCCAAACCACCCCAAACATCATCCAAAAGCATTACATGCTTACAAAGAATACATAAAGGGTTACATGTATGAAACCATAGTTGTTATAACATAAAATTGGTGACCTCATGGTTTGTGTTTATGAACATAAACCTAATTAAAAGTATGGAAAATATGAATATAATTGAAAATATAATAAATATGTTGAGAGATAATTAACTGAGTAAGATTATGGAATATATGAATTTTTGTCAGTGAAAGTATTTCCATTGGAAAAATAATCATTGGATATATTGAAATAGGGAAAATAGTAATTTTATAATTTATCATTTGGTATTCTAAATTAATATTTTTTAGATGTTTTAATGAAATATAATTATAGAATGAATTAAAAAGGTTATATTTTATTATAATATTTCTGTATAAAAATATATTTTTATGTATTACATATTATTTTTATTATTAATTCCTTTTAATAATTATAAAACCAAAATAAATATCTTAATACAAAATTATTTATAGAAATAAAAAATTAAAATATAGACAATCCTTTTAGTAATACAAGGATAAAAAAAATTTAATGTTAGAAATAATAATTTTCAAGGACTTATATATTTTTATTTTCTATTATTAAATAAATTAATTAGATCAATTTCTTTTTAATAAGGAAAATAGTGTAATAATTGAAAAAATTAATAGTTATATTATCACGCGTTTCATTTTTAATTCATATAATACAATATTATGGACATATAATTCTTAAAATAAACTTTTATTTATTAATAGATTATCATTTTTATCTTAATTCAAAACATATATTTATCATATATAGAAATTGAATTTTATTTAGGGGGTCCTAATTTATAGTGAAAATATTTATATCATTTATATAGGTATATTTCATTTTTCATCAAAAAAACAATTTACCAATGTAAATATTTTTAACCAAAATAGAAGAATAATGATGTGAAAGTGGTTAAATAATGTTTTCAAAGAAGAAAATATCATAAAAACATATCAGTAACTGTGTTTTTAGTGATGTAATAGAAACAACTACCCAATATAAAATATTTTTCACTTTTTCCCAACTTACCTATAAAATTAACAATCATAAACCATATGAAAGGGATGTTTTCATAAAATCAACTCAAAACTCAAATATTGAATGAACCATACTATAACCCGCTGAAAAGTCTCAAATAATTTTGTTATATTGTCAATATTATAATTTTTTACTCTAAAAATAAAATATTATAAATTTTATATCATATATAAAACATAAGGAATCATAAACCCCTAATTCCAATGGAACCTATGTCATTAATCTGTGAATTGATCATGTATCTGTTTCATTCCTTAAATTTATTAATTATCATTTAATACAAAATATTGATAAACCTCATCCAATATTGTAATGATTTTATATTAGTCAGATTAATTTTTCTATTAAATTTAAACTACTATTATATTACACTATACTCATGCTCGTTAATTATTATAGCATGTTCTTTTTTACACTCGTTCAACAACCTATAAGAATAATTTTATTACAACATCACCATTAAAACCAATAATATGTGTCAATAAAAAAAAGTTACTAAATTTTATTAAGTATTTATAAATTTCATTAATATTTTTATCTTTGTAATAAATAAATATAAATAATCATTATAAGATAAATTTTAGTTTTCATATAATTTCACGAAAAATGTTCATCATGGATCCTAATCTCATAGACCATACACATAATGTAATTAAATAATTTTTGGATACATAAAGTATCAAAAAATAATTATTTAAATATATTGAGTACTCTATAAATTTTGGAAACTATATCAATGAATAGATAAAAACATCACCATTACAAAACAAATATAAATGAATAAAATTATATACTTCGGATGATGAAAATAAATTCTAAATTACAAATGTATGTAAAATGAATGACTATAATTTAAGAATATAAAAGATAATATACATTAATAAGGTTATGAAATAATTTTTAACATTAATATGATTATAATATATGAGAATAAATTTTTTAACATGAAAATGGGTGTAAAGATAAGGGTTTTTTAATCTCATTTTGAATTTGTGATTTTTTTGGATCTGTTTAATTTATTGAAATAGTATTTCATTTATCTATAAAATAAATTATATTGTTTCCTCATATGGTTTTTATTTGTACTTGTAGTCCCATTATTATTTTTCATCACATTTGTATTATAATTCTATTAAATAGATTCTTGTAATATAATATATCATTAACTCTTATTTTTAGTATGAAATCATTCTCCACACTATTTATATATTATTTAATTTTTATTATAGATGAATTTATCTATTATTATATATTTTCATAATATATTTTTCTAAACTTATATTAATCTAGTGACAAAATAGAAATTCTTTTAGAATTTTCATTGTTTTTTCCACAAACATTGACTCGATTTAAAATAACATGAATACATCTTCAATTTTTTAATTCAGTAATTATGAACCCATTTAAACATCTTGATAATAATTTTTCGTAATTACTGTTTATCTATTGATTTTTAGGTCTTCAATCATAATATCTATAAAAATTTACAGAGAATGTTTGTTTTAAAAATAATTCATGAATTAGTAATTATATTTCTTCTTCTTTCAAAGTAATTTCCTAAATCACATATAAAAGGGGTTTTAATTTGTATCAATATCCATTAATTTTTATTATATTTTCATATTATATTATATAATGATAACATCCAAATTATATTTATGCACTGTTCATAATTATTATATATCAATGATATTAAATTCATGTTTTTATCATTGGTTAAATCATTACTAATTGAATTATCAATATTTTATAGTTATTATGGAACAAATATATAGGTTTTCAAATTATTTAATAGGGGTTTCCATTATACACCTCTAATTTTAGTGTTAATGTATTTCATTTCATCTTACTAGGAATGGATACGTTTGGATAACCTAATTCTACTACGTTAATAGATACATGTGGTAATTCCATGTCCAATATATTATTAGAAGGTGGTTGTGAAAGTCTTATATGATGCAAATATACAACTGTATATCTTTGAAATAAATAATTATTTTAGTGATTATCTTTTATGATATTTTTAGTTTATAAAATGTAAAATAATGATAGATTATGAAGAGAAATAAGTTACCAAATTTTTTTAAAAACATGTACTCTTATTGTATTTATTATATTATGAAGGTTTATAAGAAGTTTGAACAAACAAAGAAATTTGATAGAGAAGTTCATGATAATAAATCAAGACTAGATAATAAGTTTGATTTCATTGAAGTGACCCCTGCTAAACATGTTAAAATACATGAAAATTTGTAAAACATATGTAATACAAGGGAGAAAATGTTTCAATTTTAATGGATATAAAACCAGGGAATAATTTCCATAAAATTTGTTTAGGAATTATTTTTTCAGGTTACTATCTTTAAATTATTCCAATAAATATATAATAATTAAAATGTGACAATAAATGAAAAGGAAGAAAATATATATATAAAAGAGAAAAGGGTTATATAAAATTATATTTAAAAAAAAGAAATTAGAGTCTTCCATGATGAAAAAGCATGAAAAATTAATTGTGATTGGGAGAGTGTGATTAAATAAGATGAGATGAGAAATATTCCCTCAATATGTAGTCTATATTGAATGGATCAAAGTAATGATCTTTTAAAACCACTGAACTAGAATCACACTATTATTATGGAAGTAAGTGTTCTACCACATGGGTTATATTTATATATGTGTGTGGTTTTAAATCAATATAGTCATATAATAGTTCTAATAATATATAATGACCTTGGAGAAATTAATCCACCACATGAACATTGAGAATGGTTCCCCCAATGTCTTGATGAATCTTCATATATAAAATCATTCTTGAATAATTGTGATTAATTTTTTTAAAATATAGAAATTTATTGAATGGTAAAGATGCAATTATTCCTAAAAAATAAATAATGTATGATATAAGATCATATATTAAAATATATTCACAAAAAACCGAAAAAATAACTTGTCTAACCCAAAGGAAAAAATATAATAAAATAAGTTATAGCACATGTTCTTGTAAATAATTTATTATTTCATGGATGATTTTGGTTGTATAAGAGGGTTGAAAACATAGAAATATATGGTTAGAGTAATGATTAAACCTTTTTAATTAGAATATGAACAATATAAAGGAAAATAAATGATGTTGAAAGTATGAAACCAATTGTGAATTTGAAATATTCATACATGAAGAGAAATATTCAACCCATAAATATATATGATTTGTAAAAATATTTTCTTTAAAATTCCAAAGTGTTTGGAGAATCATATAATGAAATTAGATATTAATATACTAATAAAACAATCATAAGGATGTGCTGATACTAGATCAGTCAATGAGAAAACTAATGATATAACATCCTTGAGGATTAACCATGTGAATAAAATTATTAAGGATGTTAAATTTGAGATGTTTGTGATAAAATTTAAAACACATTTCACACTGAATACGATAATAAAATTATACTATAATATATAATAACACATCATATATCATTAAAAAATGTACATGAATATGAATGCTCTAGTGATAAATCTAAAATCAAACATTGTGTCAACCAATGAAAAGTACATGAAGATTGGAAAGGTTGAAACATAATTGATGATGAGTTTGATAAGGTTCTTAACAAAAGAAACATATAGAATATTTAAGAAGTGTGTATATGGTGTACTAATTCTATTCATGCTCCTAATATATGAATGAACGTACTACCAAGTCTGATGAAGATAGAAAATAAGAATGGGAAAAACATTGGTATCTGGAACAAAATATTTTTAAGAAAATAAAAAAACACCATATAAAAAAAAAGAAAAATATTATAGTAAATGAGTGCATTGTTATAATGAATGATCATTTATAAATAGAAAATATTATATAATGAACTGGTGATAGTTAATAACATTATCCAATAATGTCAATAATCTTATTCCATCTTTAATGAAATAAATAATAAGAAGTAATCCATTTTGAGAAATTTTGTTCATATTTTGAATGTAATAGTGTGTATAAGCATGAAGGGTTCAAGACATTTTGGACCCACCATGAAGGATTTTCATGTTTGTTAATGTAAAGACTCGGAATTTCTGTGGAAATTATTTTTCTTAAATACATGTGAATTTTACGAGTCCGCAATTTCCGACTGTGACTGATTTTGAGGCCCAGTGTGTCTAGAATCAATTTTAGATGTTTTGATTTGGTACATTCAGTAAACATACGATCATTTTTTTATCTTTTGAACCGGTGCTCGGAATTAAAATACATGGGAACTGTTGAGCTCGCATCGTTAGTGATTCCTTATTGATACCTTCACGCAATTGCATTCTAGTGAGAATAGAAGATAGTTTTTATAGTTTTTTATGAATAAAGTTAAAAAAATATGTGTGGCTTATTTTTATTTTTGCGGTTAAAATATCCAAGTGGAGGTTGTAGGTGGGGGCCACAACACCATAACCTCTCATGAGAGGTTATGGTGGTGGGTCCCAACTGTACATAACAACCCATGGGAGGATAATTAATGTGGGGACCACACGATCTATAACCCTTGTAACTCTTGGACTTCCCCGAAAATTGTTCCAACCCTCTCTTCATTTATTTATATCTCTCACCCTCCCCTTTTCGAATTTTTAATCCATTACACCCCAATTAATAAAATGAGTTGTCTCGTTTAATTAAACACAACCCTTTGTGTTGTTGTGCCAACAAATAATAGACTATTCTTATATTATTTTTGTTCGAAACTCGGTAGAGCTTGGAGAACCCTTGCCGAAATCTCTCCATGGAGAATCATTCTTCCAATGAAGAACACAATGAATTTCGTCGAACATCTTCTTCCTTATTCGACCGGATCAATGGATGGATCCTACCTTGAAGAACACCAACGATACTTCTTCCTCGATCTCCTACCCTGGATGCTTCTAGAAGTCGATGGATCGACGCCTCCATCCCGCGACATCGTCAACGATCAATGAAAAGAGAGGTAGGGGTTTGTGTTGTTTTATTTCTATTCTACGTCGTACAATATTATGAAATACGCAATGTCGATTGTTAACAACATAACCTAGAGGGTTCAGAACATTCAAACATGGCCCAAACCTCCCCCTTTGATCATGATTATTGTTGACGATGGAAGCGGAGAATGGTGGCCGGTGTCGGGCCAGCTGTGAAGAAACCAGTGGCACAAGACCACTGGGTCACCGAAAAGATGTGGCACTGTCGTGCCTCGCGGATGAATGTCGTTTCATGGCTAGGCCAGGTCGTGGTGTAGGGGGAGCGGAGTCGTCGCGCCGCATGGTGGAGATGAGCCGCAGACATTGAAGGCTGTGACGGAGAAGCTGGGCGCGGTGTCGTCACACCGTGCCAGAGAAGGACTATGGATTTAGGCTGCGGTGAACACTGGAGGGCGGCGAGATGAGCCGCCCGCTGGTGCTTCCTACAGGAAGGACCCGAAGGGTCCCGCGGTTACCTAAACTGGTGATAGGTGTCGATTCCTTTATATACAATAGTGGGAATGCCCCCCCCCCCACGGTATGGCCAGCTGGGCCACGCGGCCGGCCTGTCGGGCCCCACGGTGAGCTCGCACGTGACCTACCGGCCGGGCCACACGGCCAGCCAGCACGCTGCCCGACTGCCAGCATGTGGGGCGGCCTACCAGGCCATGGGCCGAGGCTCCACAAGTAGGGCCACCACGGGCTGGGCCCTCTCGGGCAGGGCCGCCGTCAGGCCGGGCCGTCTTGGGCCGGGCTACCCCCTTGGACCGAGTCAGACTCGCGGACCGAACTCGGACCCGCTATGGTCCATTTACACATTTTAGCCCATATCTTGAGCTATGAGTGTCCTATCGAAGAATCGTCTACGGCTACAGATATGTGAGAGTGAAACAGTTGCATTGGCATACCCTACTTGAGTATTGGATACAGATGGGGAATGGTCAGGTTGGTTCGTACACGAATCCAACAAGGCCCCATGGACTAAAAGGCTAATAACTAACAGAACGAGTGTCCGAATGATGTGTCTTATGTTGCGTTGATATCACATTGATGATTTATACCTTTGAGAAACTTCTACGTGAGACTTCGTGACAGTTGGTGTCTTTCCCAGTAGCTCGAGGAACAGATCCTTCTAGTGATGAGCAGACAAAGTGCAGAGACCTAGTTATTGATAGGTCTGATGAGTCAATAACCTATTCATGTAGCCTAGTGTGGAGCGCCTGGTAGTTGGTGGCAGAACCATGGTGGCGAACACGTGGTAGTTAGCGTCAGACCCGCAATACTCGACCGGAGGAGTACCTCTATAGGATATTAGGGGGCATGCCTGGTAGTTGGCGGTAGACCCATAGTGGAGGAGTGCCTGGTAGTTGGCATCAGACCCGTGGTGCTCGACAGGAGGAGTACCTCAATAGTCCAAGGTTAGTGAGAAGCGCCGTGGTGTCACGACATGCCCAATATTCTCAACAAAGGAGGAGTTCTCTAGTAGTTGTGGTTTTCATAATGAAAATCTAGGTTTGAGCTGAGTCAATGACCTTTTTGTTTTCCTCATGATTGAGATGGGTTACAAGATAACTTAGTTATATTTATGGTCATATAACTATGTAATGGTTATTTGTTGTTTCATACATTGTGTTTTATCCTTCTGGAATTTTGTGAGACCTTGAGGGTCTCGGTGTCCCTAATGAGTATCATTATACTCAACCCTGTATAGGCTATTCCTGCACATCGTTGTGTAGGATGCAGACGATGGAAAACACTGACTGGGGCAGAGAGTAGAAGGAATGGACGATACCCGGAGGTGGACCACTCGACGTTATGGTACATAGAGTGGACAGATGGACATGGAGTGCTGAGGAGTCCATCTGTACATACCATTCAGATAGAAACCCCATAGGACGGCCCAGTAGTTACTTTAATTTTCTTCAGCTATTTGTCCTTTTCCCAGTTGTACTTGTACTTTATAGTTGGGATTGTATTTCTGACCCCATTAATTTTCACCAATGTTCTGTATAAAACTTTTCTTAGTGTTTTACTTCCATCTCATACTCTTTTGTGAGTGTTTCAGTTTATAAATGCAATTCCTTCCCAGTTAAGGGATTTACTCCTTTGGTGCTAGTCAGAAGCCCCTGGCCTATGGAAGGTGGGCTTAGGGTAGTCACGATACGGGCCCTGGGGGACGGGTCATGAAAAATGGTATTAGAGGATGTTAGTTCTACCGCAGAACTCGGGAATCTGATCATTCTTTTCTATGAAGCAATAGTGTTAAGGGTACTGAGTGTGGTTCTCATTTTAGGGAGTCCAGTGAGGGTGCGGTGGCTGGCGTATCCATACACCAAGACCTTGACTACTAATTTACAACTTACCGCATGAAAACACTGATTGCATGTGTGTTTCAAAAGTTTTTCTTTCTGAAAGCTCAACCAGGTCAGCTCACCAGGTATAGTCATTTGACTGTGTCACATCTGTTTCATTCTGGATGCCTCCACACAGACGAATAGTTAGAGCCCCGAGAGTTGTACCCACTGACAACCAGCTGAGTGATGAGGCCTCAATGTAGGGCCCCTTTCCAGCGGAGGCACCAACGGTACCACCACTCGTTGGTCCACCGATGCCACTAGCCCTAGATACAGACGATGCACACTGCTTGAGTGTGTTGAATGAGTTCTAGAACAAGAGGCCACCTGGGTTCCAAGGAAATATGGATCCAGAAGTGGCTGAGGATTGGCTGGAGGCTGTGGTGAGAGTTTTCAGGCTTGTAGGGACACTAGCAGACTACATGGTGATCCTTACTACCAGCCTCCTTCAGGAAGCAATAGACAGATGGTGGATCCGGGTTCTCCTAGTCCACAACGAGGTGACACTTCTATGGGAAGACTTCGAGAGCCTGTTCCCGGTGGAGTTTGTACCATCTACCCTTTAATCGGTGAAGATACAATAGAAACATCATCTGCAGAGGGGTAGTGTGACAATAGCGCAATAGTCAGTGAGATTCACTAACCACTCGTGCTACTCCACATATATGGTACGGGACCAATTCATCTAGGACATGATCTTCGATCAGGGGCTCAGGTGAGAGATCATAGCCTCGATGATCTCCCTCAGCATTCCGACACAGGATGGAGTGTTAGAGAGAGCCCTCCTAGTAGAGAGTTTCCTTGCTGAGCAGTCACCATAAGAGAGACCTACTACTAGTTGACATGCATCAGAGTCTTTTGTAGCTTGTAGTAGACAGATGACGTAGAGGTCCAAGAGGACCAGCCCTAAAGGTGGACGATCGCAAGACTCATGATCAGTTGTGCGGGGCACCCGGAGTAGAGAGAGAGCGAGTCATGCTAGGAGCGGGAAAATATAATCATACAGCGAGCTCGGTCACATGGATTATGACTATTTGAACCGCCGTTCTGATGATCAACAGACAGTTGAGGGACCACCCAGAGAGTGGCATAGGTTCGGTTGAGATAGTCTATAGGGCGCAGGTGGAGGTGGCAGAGGAGCTGGTCGAGTAGCTAGCGGTGGTCGACGTTACGAGGTTCTACTGCTCTAGGAAGCTGAGGCATACGACCATGATGCTCTGGAGATGATTCGAGGTATGATCTGTGTCTACTCTACCTTTGCTGTAGTTCTTATAGACACAGGTGACAGTCATTCTTTCATAGCCACTGCCCTCGTTTAGAGCTCAAGGATTCCGATGGAGTCGTTGGCTCGATCTTTATTGCTAGAGAGTCCTACGGGAGCTGTCTCGACGATTAAACACTGGTGTCGGCAGTGTGAGGTATCTCTAGTAAGTGAGAACACTGGCTAGGATCTCCTCATAGCAGCCTCATAGACTTATGACGTCATCATAGGTATGGGATGGTTATCTATAGTCCATGATCATATCAACTGTATTAGGTGAAAAGTGTGGTGTGTTCGCATGGATGGGACTGGATTTACCTTCATCAGCGAGAAGGTAACTTTTTAAGCACACGACAGACTTACTCGGTGGAGGGTGCAACCGATATCTCAGTAGTTGGCTTGAATTATGCTTGGAGCAGTTGATGTGGAGAGACTAACATACCCTGTAGTGGTGGATCAGTATGCGGATGCTTTCCCTAATGATGTCCCAGGACTATCTCCTCGTAGAGAGGTGGACATCTACATTGACATGTACCCCGGTATGAAACCGATATCTACTCAAGCATATTGTATGGCTCCCACTAATCTTTGTGAATTGCGGATATAGTTGGATGACATTCAGGGGAAGGGATTCATTCGGCCTAGTGTTTCTCCCTAGAAAGCCAAAATTCTGTTCACCAAGAAGGCAGATGGGAGTTTGAGACTCTGTGTCGACTACCGTCGCCTTAACCAGGTGACCGTAAGGAACAAATACCCACTTTTGAGGATTGATGACCTATTAGATCATCTCAAGGGAGTATGTTGGTTCTCGAAGATCAGCCTCAGATCAGGCTATCACCAGCTCAGAGTTCGAGACGAGGATGTGCAGAATATGGTCTTCAGGTGTCGTTATGGGCACTAAGAGTTCTTGTTTATTCCCTTCGGCGTAACCAACACTCCAGTAGTGTTCATGAGTCTGATGAACATGATTTTCCAGCCTTACCTCGATCGCTTTTTCATAGTCTTCATTGCCGATATACTAATCTACTCTACTACTGAGGAAGAGAAATCCTACCATTTGAAGGTAGTAGTAGACACACTCGGAGAGAATCAGCGTTATAGTAAGATCTTGAAGTGCTAATTTTTTATTCGTGAGGTTTACTTCTAGGGAAACGTCATCTCGGAGGCTAGAGTTACAGTAGATCCAGTGAATATTGAGGTTGTGCTTTCTTGGGAGCCACCAAGGAGTGTGACGGAGGTACGAAGTTTCTTGGGTTTGGATGGGTACTATCGGTGATTCGTTCTAGACTTATCTAGATTTACAACACCACTATCAGCCTTAACGCAGAAGGGGAAACCCTTCGTGTGGTCTGAGAGATGCCATCAGAGTTTTCAGGAGATGAGGCAGAGGCTGACTAGTTCCCCAATCCTGAGGCTTCCAGAAGAAGGCGTAGGGTACATAGATTACTGCAATGCATCAGCGAAGAGACTCGAGTGTGTTCTGATGTAGGAGTGAGCTGTTATCGCATAAAGTTCTCGGCAGGTGAGACAATACATGCAAATCTACGCTACACATGACCTCGAGTTACAAGAAGTGGTCATCACCTTGAAGATGTGGTAGCACTATCTGAAGGGTGAGCGTTTTACCATTTACGCATATCACAAGAGTCTCAGGTATATCTTCTCTCACAAGGACATGAAACTGATACAATGATGAAAGGTTGAATTCCTCTAGGAATATGACATCGAGATTGTCTATACTAATGGGAAGGGGAACGTAGTTGCAGATGTGCTTAGTAGGAGGATTGGTATTCAGCTACTAGGAGAGACGACAATGCAGCTGGCTTCCTTATATGTATCCTTTGAGGATAGGGATATAGTAGAATATCTGCAGTCTCTTACAGTCACTCCTCCACTACATCAAGGAGTCAAAGAGTCATATCTTAGGGATACTTACTGTGAGAAACTATGTGATCAGATATCCATAAGGCAGGCACCGGATGAATTTTCTGAAGGTGGGGAGCACGTTATCCTCATCAGAGGATGTACCATAGTACCAGTTTTACTTAGAGAGGAAGTGTTTAGGGAGTTCCACACATCCATTCTATCATAAAATCCAGGAGTGGGGAAGATGTATCAGCACCTTCGATGACCGAATTGGTGTCCATGTATGATGAAGGTAGTATCAGAGTTTGTCTCACGATGACTCACTTGTCAGCAAGTGAAGGTAGAGCACCAGGTACCAGCAGGCTTGGTTCAACATTTAGAGGTCCCAGAGTGGAAGTGGGATGAGATATCCATATACTTCATGATGGGTCTTCGACACACATCTAGGATTCATGACTCTATATGGGTGATCGTTGACTAACTCATCAAGTTGGCCAACATCCTACCGATCAGAGCGCAGATCTCAGTAGAGATCTTGGGACTCCTCTACGTGCAGGAGATAATGCGTTTACATGGATTACCTTATTCTATTATCTCCGATCGTGACACACGGTTTACATCCCAGCTATGGAAGGGGTTGCCAGAAGCTTTCGGGATGCAACTACGTCTGAGCATTGTCGTCCAACCATAGTAAGATGGTCAGACCGAGAGGACCATTCAAACCCTTGAGGACATGCTCCGTACATGTGTCCTCGACTTCGATCACAGCTATGAGGATCACTTGACTTTGGTGGATTTTTCCTACAACAACAACTATCACCCCACTATAGGTATGGAAATTTTTGAGGCCTTGTATGGTCGGCCTTACAGATCGCCACTGTGCTGGACAGACCAAGGGGAGTCAGTACTAGTGGGACTAGAGATGGTACGGGCCACCATAGAAAAGGTGCAGATCATCCAGGAGCAGATAAAGACTGTACATAGTAGACATATGTTTTATTCTGACAGGAGATGGAGGCCTATAGATTACGAGGATGGTGACCATGTATTTCAATAGGTCTCACCTCGAAGAGCTCTACAGATATTCAGTTGAGGCAACAAGTTATCTCCTTGGTTCATAGGATCATTCTAGGTCCTCAGCAGAGTAGGAGAGGTGGCTTACCACTTATTTATTCCACCTAAGTTGCACTAGGTGCATGATTTCTTCCACGTATCCCGACTAAGGAGGTAAGTGCATGACCCTCCCACATCATTGACCAACGGGAGTTGGACATCGATGATGGGGAGACATTCACAGAGGTTCTAGTGTAGATTGAGGATGGATATCAGTGGGTCCTCCATGGACGGTCGATACCTCTGGTGCGTGTATGTCGGAAGCACGAGAACCTCGAAAAGAGCACATGGGAGTGGGAGGCTCAGATGGATGCTCAGTTCCCCCTTTTTTTCCATTAGTTCGAGTAGTACCTTATGAAGACGTGAATCCCTGATATGGGGAGAATGTAATGACCTAGAATTTATGCTAATTTTTTTTCATAAATACATGGGAATTTTACAAGTACGTAGTTTTAGACGGCGACTGATTCCGAGGTCCGGTGTGTCCAGAATCAGTTTCTGATGTTTTGTACTGGTACCTTAAGTAAACATATGAGTGTTTTTTTAATCTTATGAACTGGTGATCAGAATTAAAATCTGAGGGTACTATTGTGCTCGTAGCGTCGGTGATTGCTTAGTGAGACCTTCACCGTAGTTGCGTTCTAGCGAGAATGGAAGTTATTTTTTGGTGTTTTTAAGAAAAAATTTAAATAAAAATAAGTGTGGCCATATTTTTATTTTGTCTGTTAAAATCTCCAAGTGGAGGTTGGAGGTGGGGGCCACCGCACCATAACCTCCCATGAGAGGTTATAGTGGTGGGGCCCACCTGTACATAACCTCCCTTGGGAGGATAATTAACATGGGGACCACACGGCCTTTATCCCCTTGTAACTCTTGGACTTCCCCCATAATTGTGCCAACCCTCTCTTCATTTATTTCTAACACTCCCCCTCCCCTTTTCAAATTTTGAATCTATCACACCCAAATTAATAAAATTATTTATCTCATTTAATTAAACACAACTCTTTGTGTTGTTGTTCAAATAAATAATTTACTTTTCCTCTATTATTTTTGGTTGGAAACTTGGTAGAGCTTGGAGAACCCTTGGAGAAATCTACCAACGGAGAATCATTCTTCTAACGAAGAATGCGAAAAACGCCGTCAAACATCTTCTTCCTTCTTCAACAGAATCTATAGAAGGAGACAACCACGATTAACGCGAATGACGCTTCTTCCTCAGTTTCATAAACCAGACACTTCCCGACGTCAATGAATCAATGTCGCCATCCCTCAACTTTTTCAAAAATCCACTATATGCGAGGTAGGGGTTTGTGTTGTTTTGTATCCATTCTACGTCATAGAATATTTTGGAATACATTATGTCGATTGTTAACAACATAACATGGAGGATTCAGACCACTCGAACACAGCCTGACCCTCCGCCCTTTGATCTTGTATGTTGTTGATGATGGAAGTGGAGAACGGCGGCTGGCGTCGGGATGGCTGTGAAGAAACCAGTGGCGCAAGACCGCCAGGTCACTGGAATGCCGATACACCATCATGCCGCGTGAGTGAAATCCAGTCCGCGGCCAAGATGGGCTGTGGCGGAGGGTGCGCGACACTGGTGCGCCATGCGTTGGAGATGATTTGTGGCTAGGGCAGGCCGCAACGGAGAATCAGGGCTCGACATCATCGGGCCACGCCGGAGAAGGACCACGCCCTTAGGCCACGACGAACTGGGGAGGAAGACCGGCTGAGTCGACCGTCGGTGCACGCTACATATGATACCCAAAGGGTCCCGCGGTTACCTGAACAGGCACTAGGATCTCGTTCCATTATAGGCAACAGGGGGTGTGGCAGCCCCCCCCCCCCCCCCCATGGCATTGCCGGCCAGGCCCCACGGGCCGTGGGCCGGGCCTCCCGGTCGGCCCGCCGGCTGAGCTCCCCGGCTCGCCCACACACCGGTCGGGCCTCCTCAGGCCAGGCCGCACTAGGGTCGGGCCTCCACCTTGGACTGAGTCAGACCTGGGGACCGGGTCAGTCCCTGGTTCAGACTGGGTCGAACCAGACTGAGACCCGCTATGGCCCGTTTACACCTTTTAGCCCGCATCTTGTGCTATGGGTGTCCGATCGAAAAACTGTATGCAGCGACAGAAAGCTGAGAGTGATCCATTTACTTTGGAATACACCACTTGAGGTTTGGATATAGTTGGAGTATGGTTGGGTTGGTTCGTACATGAATCCAACCAGGACCCCTAGACTGAAAGGCTAGTAACAAACAGACCGGGTGTCCGAATGAGGCATCGTCTATAGCGTTGAGATACCTTTGACGAGACGGACCATTGAGATACTTCTACATGAGGATTCATGACAGTTGGAGTTTTTTCCAGTAAATAGAGTAGCGGATATTTCCAATGAGGAGAAGATAGAGTGCGTATACCTAGTAGCTGACAGACCTGATGACTGCTTGACCGATTCGACTAGCCGAGTGGGGAGCACCTGGTAGTAGGCGGCATAACCATGTCGGAGGATCGCCAGATAGTTTTCGGCATACCCACTGTACTCAACAGTAGGAGTACCACTACAGGCTATTTGGGGGAGCGCCTGGTAGTTGGTTGCATACCCACAATGGAGGAGTGCCTGATATTTGGCTGCAGACCCTAGGTACTCGACAAGTGGAGTACTTCAGTAGTCCAAGGTTATTGATAAGCGCCTTGGTGTCGTGACATACCCACATTTCTCGACAGAGGAGGAGTTCTCCAATAGCCGTGGTTTCGATAATGAAAATCATGGTTTGAACTAAGTCAATGATGGTTTTGTTTTCCTCATGATTGAGATGGGTTACTAGATAACTTAAATATAAATATGGGAATATACCTATGTAATGGTTATCCGTTGATTAATACTTTTGTGGTTTATACTTTTTGAATTTTGTGAGACCTTGAGGGTCTCGGGGTCCCTACGGAGTATCGTTATACTCACACCTGGACAAGCTATTCCCGCACCTCGTTGCGTTGGATGCAGACGACAGACAACACTGACTAGGTAAGAGAGTAGAAGGACTGCATGGTACATATAGGTGGACAACTCGGCGTGAAGATACAAATAGTGGATGGAAGAATGTGGAGTGCTGAGGAGGCCATCTATACCTACCCTTTAGGTATGAACCTCATAGGATGACCCAGTAGGTACTTTACATTTCTTCATATTTTTGTCCCTTTTTTAATTGTACATATACTTTACATTTGGGATTGTATTTCCGGCCCCTTTACGTTTTAGCACTCTTTTGTATACAATTTTTCATAGTGTTTTACTTCTAGCTCGTACTCTATTGTGTGTGTTTCAGATTATAATGGAAATTCATTCCCAGTTTAGGGATTTATTCCTTTTTCTATAGTCACCAGCCCCTGGACTATGGAAGGCGGGCTTGGGGTAGTCACGATACGAGCCCCGGGGGATAGGTTGTGACAGTTAATGATATCCAAACCCTAGTTCAACAACTAATTATCTAATGATAACTATTATTATTCATATATTATATTGGATAAACATTTAAGAGGGGATTTAATGTGAATTTTGGGGAAATATATCAATCACAATGATTATTTTAATTTCAATCCATTTACAATTAGTATCATATATTAACAAAATCATCATTATGTGGAGTTTGTATCTTGAATAAGACTTTTATGGTGAACATATATGGATACAATATTTTATGGGGGAGATATATATGAGTTTATTTCTGTATGATATTTATTGTATCCATAAAACATTGGAAGGTAGAAATTCCTATGAAATTATGAATAATTACATTCAATTTTCCCTATTCAAATCATATTTTAAATTATAATTTTTATATTTTTATGGGGAATAAATTTTCAAAAAAATGGCAGAAAATAACTTTTACAGGAATTTTATAATTTGTTTTGTATACTTGAGTTCAAGTTAATACACATCATTGTATGAATATTTGAACATCGATATAGAAATAATTATCAATTTGGTACCACATTGATTAATTTTTTTGAATATCCATTATACTCTGAAAAATCACTAATTCATTATATATATGGATATCCCATATATTCTTAATGATGAAATACTTAATGCTCAGTTTAATGTATCATATGGGTACCTTATTCTCCAAATAATGTGGAAGTCCAAAGAGGGGAAAATATAAAATTTTTGAATGGGAAGTGATATATTTCTACACTCATTCTCTATAAAAATAAGGGGGAGAAATATTTTCACACATGTATATTATTTTCAATTAGAGTTTGTAATGTATCCCTGACCATATATATTGTGTGGGAAATAAAACCAATGTGGTTTTTTGAAGTTCCAAAATTGATATGGAATCCAATGGTCCTATTTTTTACAATTATTTTTATATAATGGTGAGATTCAATGTCTTTGTGATGTTGGGGATGGATTGAGAATCCACTCATTATACTAATATTGGTGTTTCTTCCTTGAAATTATTGGTTATGGTCAAATTATATCCAACGTTGTATATGCATGGTTAATTTAATATGTTGTAAAAAGATCTGGGAAATGATGGATGGTTAGTCAGGAACCATATAATGAGATGATTGATGGATTTTATCCTTAATATAGAAAGTATCTATTGTTTATTGAAGAAGAAGGACTTATCTGTAATCAGTTATATATATATATATATGAGTGTGTTATTGTAAATATTTGAATGCTATGTAGAAACATGTTTAAAAATATAAATGTTTTAGTTACTAATGACCCATGTTATTTGATAAAACATCATTTGTGTTTTTTTGAAAATTATTTTATAAATATTTGTTATCCCAAACATTGATTATGATTTATTAAAACTAAAGTGGAGTAAAATACATTTATACAATAAATGATGAGTTGATATGATACATGTTTCCTAGGGAATTAAGATAAAGAATTTTAAAAATCTCTGATGAATTAAATATGTATTTTGGATTTTTTTATGTTATTTATAAGGCCATGATTTGATTTGAAACTCTATTAGAGTAATTTTATGTTTTAAGTAATTTTTATCCAGTAATAAGAGATAAAGAATTCAGCTGTCACTGAGTAATGTATTAATTTGGGAAACAAATATCATCTAAAGGTATAGAAATTAAATTAAATTATATGAATTTAGTATTTCTATGAATTTGATGACTGTTAATATATCAATGTTGAGATTATATGAATTTAGAACACCATATAACATTGCAATCTAGTGTATTAATTTTAAGATTTTATATTTATCATTGACCCTTCTGACATTCTTATTCAGAAGACATGACAATAAGATTTCATATGACATTAGTATTTCATTCAAATTTATGATTGATAATTCATCAAACATAAAGAAATTATGAAATGGAGGTACCATGTAGTGTATATATTTTTGATTACATATGAAAATAAATTCGTACCAACTGATATTTAGTATAGTTCAAAATAATTAGGATTATTTATTTTTGATACACTCTATAGTATGTGTGATGGAGTTTCTAGATTAAAATTATTTATTATAAAATCATCTGGATAATAATATGTATAATTCATCCAAATAAAAAAATATAAAAATTAATTTTACATAAGAAATGAATATTAGAAAAAATGATCTTCAAAATCATAATAGGATCATTTCAAAGACATACTCTAGAGTTTTTAAATATTGATTAATTAGAGAATGCTTTAAATAATGAGGAATAAATTAGTCGGTGCTCATATAGAATTTAAATGTTATAAATATAAAAAGATTTTTGGGATTTATGTTTTTTCATTTAGAATCATGGTGGAAAATAATAGGATGAATACTTAAAAAAATTATCACTACGATATGAATTTATGTTATTCAAATTTGGAAATGATGAAATTAAATATAACGATTCAATAGATTTTCCTCATGTCAGAATCATCCCATATGTTATTATTCAATATCATTGAAATGAAAAAGAAGTAATGAGAATATCTATAAATGTATATACCAACTTGAATTTGTTACTATTATTCGTTGAATCCATCATATAAAAAAATATTAAAAATCCAAGAATAAAAATCAAATCATATTTTAATTATATCTTGGATTAATATTTATCAATTAATTTCTTAGAGAGACGAACAAGAGTATATGAAAGTGAAGCATGATTGAATAATATTGAAGAATATGTAATTAATTGAAATTTTTTCTGGAAATGAAAAATGATGCTAAAAGGAAAAATTAATGTAAATAATATCATTTACTAGGGGAAATAGTTTTACTCAAAATATATGTCCTTAATTTGGATACAGAGTTGAATAGAATAATTTGTACTTAATGTGGATATTGAGATGGTTGTTTTGTTCCCAAAAAACCAATGGAATTGGAATACTCTACTAATAAGGATGAATATTTATTATAGTATATTTAGAGATATCATGTGATGTTTATTGATCAATATTAATGTAGGTATAAAAGTATCATTTTCATATACAGGATGTTAATCCATGAAAATAGTGATGTTTTGGGGGTAGTGGTAGATTACTATGAGAGAATATGAATAATGTTGGAATATTATAAATGATTTCCATTACAATTCTAAAATGATTTATTTTATGATATTAAATAAACAGTATACATCGTGTGACTCTATATCAGTGGGATAAACACTAATCCATTGTAGTCCAATATTAAAATAATATTAAATACCTGCATTGGGTGAAAACTCAATTATGAAATATAGTAGTCCATATAGCTGAATCATTAAAAAATAGATTTATTATGTATTTATTTATTTAAAATTTTTGGTTAAACTGATATTCACATAGTTTATGAGATCAAATTAATTATAAGTTACAATGGTTTAGTTCAAAACAATTATTTTTATAAAATATCAATGATTAACAAAAAAATGTGGTATAGAGATCTGTCAACTATTAAATTTCACAAAAGAGAGTCATTTATGATTCTTATTTGTTGGAGATTTTTTAATTTGTGTAAAATATTTTTTAGGTGTTTAATACACATTCATACTAAACCTTTATGTTTTTGTTCTGATTTATAGCGAGATATAGAAAATAATCATCTGAAATGATTAAATTTTTGTTAATTTGATCTTTTTGTTACCTATGTTATAAATAATGTTGATATAATTATTATTTTGGGACTATTATTAGTTCATATATCCAAAACACCCCATGTAGAATTTTACTAGAAAAATAACCTAATATTTATTATGATGGAATTAAACTGGATTTATATAACATAATGTTTTGAAAACAATTTTCATGAAATACATATTTATATATATACTTTATTTTCAATTTAAATTAAAATTTCAATAATTTATAACATATAATACATTAAATTGAACACAATATTTTAATCATCATATTTACATTTTGAATATAATATTATTTATTTTTTTGGATAATAGGTGTTATCTATGTAAAAATCGAGTTATCACAGTAAATTATAATGTTTTAGTGGGGGTTAAATTACAAGGTAATGGAAAAAATATGTCATAAAACCCCCTCTCCAAATTTTTTGAATATTTATTTGGAAAAAACCCAATCCCAAATCCACTATTCACCAATTTTTTTCACATTTATATTAAATTGAAAAACATTCCCCTTTTAAAAAAAATATTTCAAAAATTCAGACTCAGAAGTCATTTATAAAATTAATTTCCACAAACCCTATAAATAATCTCAAATATTTTTATTCACTCTTAAATTCCCTCCCATTTCCTAGATCAAAAATCCATATATTACATTTTATAGATGTATTACAATGATGGAAGCATGAATACTTCATTCTAAAGGAACTCATTCCTTTGAGAGAACTCATTCCATATGAATCTATGTTATTCCCTTAAAAATATCCAATGTAATATTGTTATAATAAAAACATTATTCATTTAAAAAAATTAATGATTTAATTACATAACAATATAAGTTTCTCCCATCACTTTTCAGTTATTAATCAAACGTAAAATATATAAATATCACCCTACACTATATTGATGTTATATTAGAAACCACATTAATTTAATTAATTGATTTCATTGTTCTATAATTCTTTACTCTTACTCACTCATTAGTATAACTTTTTCTTATTTTTGTCAGTTCAACCACGTACAAGAAATATTCTATAAAAACATTAATATTTTCACCAATAATATTTATCATTATATTAATTACATTAATATGTAATATTGTGGAGTTGTATAGTTCATGAATATTATTATACAAGGATGAATGAAAAATAAATAATTGTTTTAAAATTACTAATGGATATATGTAAATCACCTTATTAATATTCACCATCGATTCAATTGTCCCATGAAATTCCTATAATTTTCACCAAATTAACATCTGTACAACTAAATAAAAAAAACTATTTCAACACCAGACAAATTTTGGTATTTCAAAACAAGTTTCCTAATAATGGTGACTTACACATCTATGGAAAGTTATAAGGAAATTTCAATATTACTGTCATATAATTATAAAAACACACATTAACTTACAAATATATGTGTTGTGAATTATTATAATTGAAGAATACAAATTTTAACAATGTTGACAATGGTTATAGCCTAATTTAATCTGATTTTTATGTTTAATATCAAGGAGGATAAATACATTTATGAAAGAAATGAGTAAATTTAAATAGTTTATTTTTAATATTAGTTTGAATTTTAAATATTCCCAAATATGATTAATTTTTTGAAATATTTTTATATTATAATTTAAAACCACATATATTTTATTATACTTATATTTTGCATAATTTAATGTGACCTACAATAATTTTACTTCTATTTCTCTTCACAATTTATCAATTGAGATTCATAAAATAGAAACCATCCTTTCCAATTTTTTAAAAAGTATTTATCATACATATCCATATTATAATTTAAATACTATCTATTTAATTATTTATTATTTATTGTTTTCATAAGGTCCATTTTCTTTGAACATGTCTTTATTTAGAAAAGGAATGTTCTTTTAAAAATTCCAAGTAATTTTGTTTCTTCAAATATAAACACTATCTTAAAAAGTGTAAAAATAATCAACCATTTTGAATGCTTTATAACATTATTTTAATTTCTTAAATATGAAATAATTTTTTAAATTAAATTTACATATATATTTTTTAATGGTTTATAAATGTAATATATATTCATTTAAATTTTATTTTCTTAAATAAAATCTATTAATAGATATTTATATATCTTCTTATTTTATAATGATAATTTCTAATGAACATTAGAAAGTTATTTTCATCTATTTATATATAATTCAACTTTTTATATGTTATACTAGGGCCAATCTATAATGAAACCAACCAAATTATTTCTATATATTTATTTTGAACATTTTTTTCATAATTTTTAGGATACTGGTTTTTTTCATAAGTTAATTATTTTATGAGGCAAATATGAATGTTGTGGTAAACACATATATGGTTTCTCTATATATAATCGGCTGGTCAGTTATATACTTGTAATTAATTGTCTAACATTTTATATCTATATATATTAGGATTATATAAAGGTGGTTATACCTTATACACTATATTAATGGATTTTGTGGTCATCTAAATTCCAATACATTATTGGAAATTAGTTAGTCAATGAAATTATGATATTGATGTTTTACTTGTTATCCATGAAATCTATAATGATTTTAAAATGTATGTGTTTTAAATATTATATTATTATGAAATGTACCGATGAAATTCTCTAATGGATCATGATTATTAACTAATTTTTACTATTTAATTTGAATTATTTCATAAGTTATGAAAAAATATGCATACAATCACTCATGTTTTATGATCAATGTTTTATTGGGTATTATTATCTTAGGTGATGACTATATACCTTTAATATATTATTCTATACACATTCTTATATTATGATCACTTTTGTTGTTCTATCAAAAATTTATATGTTTATCCCCACTAAGAATGCTCATTCTCCATTCATTATAATTACATTAACTATGTGATAGAGAATAGTATTATATATAATGTGGGAAATGGTAAAATAGATTTTCAAGATAGTGGTTTTATTTGTTTTCATTCATTTCTATGGATATATGGATGACTATTTTTGTTAATAATTTGTGATGGATTGAAATCATACGGATTTAAATATGATTATCATGGATTCCCATAAATCATTCACAACAGTGACTAAATATATTTCATTGGATATGAAATGGAATATGATTATTTTATAAATATTGATTTGATGATCTAGAATCATTGATATATTTCCTAAAATAAGAAAAATCAAAATTATAAACTTAAAAGATGTAATTTATTGATGCTAATGGTAAAAGAGACAGTTGTTAATTATATTTGAAATATGTGAAGGAGAGTGTTTTCAAGAACATCTTGAAGGTCCATATAAAATATATTAAAGGATAACTAATTTATGTTATTTAATATCTAGGTATTAGATAACCTATCATTTTTGTACTATTGAAAATGAATACTAAAATAAAATTTATCCGAAATATTTGTGACACTATCTAAAGACAGAAGTGGGGGATACTTTTTTTTAATTATACTAAGCTACATTTAATAACTATATAGTAAATATAGTTTATTAATCCATGGAAATGGTGATTAAGGGTTCGAAATTTCTATGTAATTACATGACTATTTTGAAATATTTTTATGTGAATAATATGAATTATAATTGATATGAATATTTCATGGAATCATTTAATATTGTATTTAAATTATAATAATATTGTATGAATTTTAGAAGATAATATTAATTAGAGAATAATAATTCAATTTGAGAACATTTTATATTATCAAATGTCTTATGAGATAGATAATATCACTAAATTTCAAAAACACCTACACATTATAAGGGAGTTATTATTAAATTTAAGAGGGTATATAAATTTGTGGAAATGAATTAAATTGAGTTCTAGAATCAGACACTGGTGGTGTCATAGAAGACTTTTGAATTTTAGATTATTGTGCCATAGATATGAGCTTAGGATATCCACATACAATCATAGTCATTTGTATTTTATTGTATTATTTATAATAATTCACACTATATATGAAATTAGTATTATATAGAATTTAAGTCTTTGTGATTTAATTTTACATCCAATTGAAATGAAATTAACATGAATGAATTATACATATTCATAAATAGTTGTTTGAGACTTTTTATAGAGGATAACATAGTGTTTTAAAATTCAATGTATAGGGAACAAAAATATGTTAATGATTCAAAAATATTTTCAAATATTCCAAGTATCAAAAAATTAATATGATACATGGAAATAATTTTGTATAAGTTGATCATAAAGTTGTGATATGGAATAAATAATTTCACTAGACTTGGATATTAAAAATTGGATTTAATAGGGAAAATTCATTTTAAATGAGAATAAAATTAGATACTATATGAGAGGATTCTCAATAATATAGGTAATAGAGGAATTTTTGGATTCATCTAGGTTTTCTAAGAGTAGGAGAGGTTTATGGATGAATAAATTCATATAAAATAAAATAATAATTAATAATATATTCCATATTTATAAAATTTGGTCATAAATCAAATAAATATGATGAATAACTTTAATTTATTAAATTGTTAAAGATAATATGTAATATTTACTCAAAATGAATTTTCTTAAATTTTTTTGAGCAGTTATGTGAATTTATTTATCATCTTGATATCTGTAATGGTATTCAATAAATCTATTATGAAGTGAATAATGATACAATCAATGATTATAAATATTTTATATCGTTATATAGTGATGATAACTTGTTTTATATAGATTTATTAGGAGTACGAGAAATAATATAAGAAGGCTAATCGTATTGAATGAATCATGATGGTGGGGAAATTAATTAAATTTTTATATAGCTAAGAACAATGAGAATCATCATAAAAGGAATTGGAAATTTTTGCATTCATCTAGAGCAAACGTTTTTAGGTAAAATGAAACCATGACCTAATGTAAAGTATGATAATTTTAAAATAAAATATATATATATATATATATAATGGTGGAAAATATGTACAATCTATTTAGAAATACAAATGGAGTATTATATGAAACAAACTATATTTGAATTTTATATATTATGAATGTTAAAAATAATATTTTTGGTAACAAATATATTAATAAAAAATAAAAAAATGGACATCATATAAAATATTTGAAAATAGTATATTATGTTTAATAGTTGACCTTAGATATATGTCAAAAAAAATAAGAACAATCTATTGATCCTATACATATGGTAAGATCACTACGATGTTGAAGATAATATAAGAAGAGTAATCTAAACTTTAATTTTATATCAGAACAAATGATCCAATGATGAAGGAATAATAAATAATCATATTAAATGATAGCTTCATATTATTGGTTATTTTAAGTGATATCAAGTATTATATATATTAACGAGTTATTGGCATCAATAATATAATTATTTATTATATATTATTAAAATCATTGTGAGAGTATTTTGTGAATCTTCGATGAATTTTTTCTAAATGTGGATCCTTTGTTTTATTTGTAATTTTGGAATCCCATATAGATTTGGAATAATCTTCAACTGAGGGAAATGATCAAATATTGTAATTATATAAAAATTATGTAATGAATAAGGATATAAATAAATATAGGATAGAAATATAATTCTTTATACAGATTATATATATTTATTGATTTGAGGAGACTCTATGTATGTATTGAGATCATATTTCAATCATGTGACTATAGTATGATTCTATTAGTAAAATTTCACTACTAATCTAGATATAGAATTCCTCTGGGAAACACTCATGTGTATATAAATAGAGGATCAATGAATGTGTTGGAGGAAACAAACCATTGTCTTTAGAGTCTAATTAGAGTGGGACATTTGGGATTGGGTTCATAATAAATCATTTAATAGAGTATGCCTTAGAAGAGAATCTATAAAAACTTTAGTTTGTTTTTTGTTTATTAAGTACATAGTTCATGTGAGTCCAATGGATAAACTGTTTATGGGATCAAGAAATATAGTTGTTCTTGAGGTTGAATTTAAAATAATGAATTAATAAAAATATGATTGATTCAACCCCCTATGATAATTTTAATGAAACCATCTCATATCAATTAGTGTCCTCGGTAATCCATGTTACCACATAAATGATCTTTTTTCTCTAATATTTATCCGAATGTACTAGTAGATGATTTCTGACGTTTAAAAATTAATATCATATCAATAATACTTTTAATCCTAAATATATTTTAGAAACATAATTTGTAGAAAATATATTGATTAATATAGAGACGTAAGAATAAATTATATAATGAAAAAATATGAAGAATGATAATGTCCTACAAATTATGATGGTGAACATATTTGTAAGCTAAAATTAATATAATATATTTAAAAATATTCTTTTAATGATTAAATTAATATTATGTAGAGTAGAATGTGAATAAATGAATTAAAACTAATGATTACTTATACAATAATATATAATATTTTTTTGAAGACGTTTCTTTCATAACATTTAAATTATATATATAAATTTATCAAGAAATTTATTAATGATAGATCATTATTTGATAATGATGATTAAAAAATGGAAGAGACAATATATAAACATGATGTAAGGATAAACAATATATAAAAAGTTATGATATACAATGGGTAGATAATTTCAAATTTATATGATAAAATTTCCATAATTCTTGAAATATATAAACTAATTTTTGTAGGATAATGTGTTAATGTATAATATTTTAAAATTATTCCCCAAATTCTATAATTTTTACAAAAAAATTTTGATTGTTAAGGATATAATATTATATTTGAATCTAAAATGGGTTATAGAGAATAACAAGTCAAAAAAATAAAATTTATTTAATATGAATACACATGTTGGGAAGAAAAAAATTGAATGGATTATGGTATTAACTATATTTAGGGTGATAAATAATCCATCAACTTGTAGGGCTTAAGGTCAAGTGAAATGAAGATAAATATGGGAACTACTAAACCAAAATACTCTGAATATGCATGATGAACGTATGATTCCACTTAAATATGAAATATTAATTTCCTAGAAGAGTATTTATACTATTGGTAAAGATGTATTTGGATCATGTGTAAAAAAATATATTCAAACTCATGGAGAAAGGTACCGTAATGTCTTGATGAATCTATTGGAGAAACATTTATCATTATGATCGTTTATAAATGAAATAAAATATTTTTTCACATTGATAAGGGATAAATTATTATAATCCCATTAAAAAATCCATGGTGTATGTACATTTTTCTAAGAATATATGTTCAATAAATAATGATAAAATAATTCATCCTTATCAAAATTTTAAATTCCCAAAATGTTGGACATGCTACATGTCATATAAGAAGGGAATATTTAATAGTAGATATTATTGATTCATGTTATTTTGACACATTAATATACACTAATATCATGATATTTAAATTTATATAAGTTTTAAAATTCTATAATAGAGAGGGAGATATGACTTTAAAAAAGAAACCATGTGTGCAACGTTAGTTTTCATATATAAAAATAATTCTATGAGATTGAAATATATTTTTTCAATAGTAAATTTATTAGATTCTAAAAACATATATAGTGAAAAATATTGTGAATTTATTAATGAATCATCTTTAATAAATTAGGACATGTATGTCTGGTGGCTATAATAGTAGAAATAATAAATAACATGTGAAAATTATGCCACGAGTAGTAATAAAGTGAAATAAATTACAGAGAATGGTATATCCAAGATGTATATGTTAAATATTAATAAATATTACACTATAGTATATTTTATTCTTCTAATATGGATTAAATTTTATATAACGGAATATTGTAATAATTTAAATGATGATAAATGTTCAATGGGTCATGATAAAACTAAAAAATGATTCAATCAATGAATGTAAAAAATAAACCCAATATGGTAGAAGAAATCATTGGGGATGTGTATTATACATTTCCAATGAAATGAATCAAATATTGAATTTAATATGTGTGTGAAATCATTAATTCCTTCAAAAACACTCCTACCAACTCTATGATACTAATACCTAGTCAGATGTCATTATCGAAGAAGGAAGGGAAAATATTATTGGTTTCGAGTTACACATATATTCCTATAAAGTAAAATGCAACACTAATATGGGAAAACAGATTTTACCTAAATATTTATATATTAAAATGTTTGATCAAATATATTTGGAAACCAATATGGATCAAAATGAGGAGATAGAAAAATAATTGATCTCTAAATTCAGAATTCCAAATCAAGAAATGCTAAACAATGAAAAAAAATATTTTCGATTTTCAACAAAATGAGGAAAAACAATAAATTTAAATTATAAGAAATTAATTATATGGTCTATAAATTTTATATCATCTTAGAAAGAGGTTATTTGGATGATTAATAAGTCCTATTACTAGTTCAATAATCAAGGAGATTATAAAAAGACTGATTTTCTCATAGTGTATTTTATATTATTTTAATATGTAATTAATGGTGAAACTAAAAGAAAGTCTCCCATCATAACTAATATATAGATTATTATTTATTTTGATTTTTAAATAATTATTTTATATAAGTTTTATGAAAGTAATCCAATGTTCGAATTCGAATTATTCAATTGGGGTTAGAAGCTGATGGTTTTTTTTGTTATTGGTAATTATTTGATGAAGGTGAAATTCAAGTTTTTGTATATTGGTGGATGAATTATGAACCACCCATTAATATAATAATTTATGTATTTACCATAACATATGGTTAAATAATAATGGTTGGATTCCATTGTATATGAAAATGTAGTTTCTTATTAGATGTTGAGTTTATGAGAGCTTTCTGTATTGGGACAATACATAAAATTATATATCCAATATATAGGATCTTAATGGTTTTATATTAATAGTTATTACAAAATAATATTCATTTTTTTCAATATTTGATTAAAGTTAAAGAGATATTTAAAATAAATCATGAATAGATATAATAAAATTTGTGAAAATTTAAATATTTTGTAATATTTGACATTAAATAAGTGGTAAAAACCATTTACATAGTTTTTTAGAAAAATAATTCTAAAATAAGTGTTACCAACCCATGGAATATGATTTTTAATGACAGAAGTTGTGATGATTTTTTATAGTGTTTTGAGCAATATTTTAATAACTAAAATATTATAATCATATCACATGTATCCAAGGGAATAATATTGATGATCTTGAAAATGGTTTGATAACTTCCAAAAGTAAATTTAATTATATTATTATGATTAAGAAGGTATGTAAAATATTATAATATGTATTAGAGAAATCAAATGTTGTCTATAATTTTGTAGAATATCATAAGAATTTATGTTGACCATATGACTCTTGGAAGCATATATCATTAATAATATTTCATTACCTAAAAATTCAAATTAAACGGAAAATCTTTTGTGAATTTAAAATACTATACCACATAAAATATAGTACTTATGACATTGATGAGGGGATATTTCATTGGAGAACCATATAAATTTGACTCTTATATTGGGTTTTCTTTATTTCTATATATTAATTTGATGATTTATTACACTATTGAGATAGGTATATGACTTATTGATTTCATAAGAATCATAAAATCAAATTAAAATATGTCATATAATTTTTTGGAATCTAATATATGTATAAAATAGAGATTGCATATAGTATTTTTTAATTTTTCATGATATTAATGTCAAACGAAATAAAAATCAGTCATATATACAACTTCAGACATAGTGAATTTTATTAATTTCAATAGAATTTAAAATAGATATTATAGTTTAATAATATGAAGAAGTAAATTATTAAGGTTATTAAAAATATTTTTTTATGTATTAAAAACACAAATATTTATTTTGATACAATAATTTATTTTCTATGATGTAAGAATTAATATTTATAAGTTGATCAATTTATAATGATTCTATAAATTATTTATATTTATATTTTTTATTTAAAATAAAAAAATAATGCCCAAATAAATCAAGTTGAGATTTAGATTATTTTTTGACATAAATATCACATAAATGTTATGATTAATGATCATTGTGTCAGAATAGTGTAGGACGATAAAATTAATGATTTATTAGATACAAAATAATATTCATGTTGTTATCCCATATATATATATATCATTTTATGAATTGATGGAAGAAAATATGATGAGGAAAAATTTATGATTCATTTATATAAAATCACAAGGGAATGAGATTCAAGGGGAATGGAATATGAATTAAGTCTCGAGTTGATATCTAAATTTATATACCCATTTATTTTTTCACTAATATTCACTAATTCACTCAATAAGTGATAACCCAGCCTATTCTTGAATATAATAGCTTTATATTTTTTACACGTAAATAATAAAATATTCCATTAGTGTTTCCTAAAAACATGTGGAATGGTATATTATAGACATGAATATTTCAATAAATAAACTTTGTCTAGAATTTGTTGATCATATGTTATTGTAGATTATATGGGAAGTAAATAAATAAAAATTGAAATATATTCATTTATTGGGACTACTCATTTTAAGGAAAACACTCTACATTTTGTATTATGGAGACACATCAACATGTAAATGAATTTTAATGGAAATATATAACATTTTGGGCATGGGTGTTCAAAATAATAAAAAAAATATTCGATTTGGGGAATATAATTTTGTAGAGAATTTATTTTTTATAAATATTAGAAATAATATTTATAATGACATACATATAAAAAAAATTGGAGAAAAAAATAATTTTCTAATATTTAAAAATAATAAATGTAGTTGATTAAAAAAACATTTTTCTCACATAAGGAATATGAAAAACCATAAAAATATATACTGATGGTAAGATCACATGGGTATCAAATTTTAATCAAGAAGCGAATTACCATCATTAAAATGATATCAGGTCGAGTGATAAAATATATTCAGATAAATAATGAACATAATCATAAATTTAGATGCGATGAATGGTTTTGATAATTTGTGTTAACTGTTTCAAATATTGAGGTGGTGCTTGTTTTTGGATGATCATTAGAGGTCAATGATTTTTTTTATTCTAGGTGATAATAATCATTTAATTTTATAGTATTTTTTAATGAAAAAAGAATATTAATTGCATCTATTAATCCGAATGATCCTATAAAATGAGAAAACTCCATTGATGAGGATGGTTATTTAATCAAAAGTATATAAGGACATCATTTTAAATTTTGTGACAAATGATAGAGAGTGGTATAAGTAATAGATATATTCATGATATAGTTCCATCAAACCAATGGAACTATATGAATACCCTGACAATATATTTTAATTTTACGACTAAGGTGTGAACAGGAGGAAATACGTCCAGTGTGAAGCCAACTTGAGTAGTCCTATGAAAAGAATACATGTTTATACAATGTCAGACAGAGTGAATTTTTGGTAATAACCAACACGTTTTCATCCAAGAATAATTATATTATAGAAACCAAGTTTGAGTCATATAACAAATCAAGAAAGGGGTCATTCTAGTAATCAAAATCTAGTAAATAGCATTTTATTCAAGTTCCTTTATTAACAACATAATTATCATGATACAATGAGAATTATTGTTGAGGGGATTGATAATATATATTTTCTAAGAGGATGAATCTAAATGATTAATTTTCAATGTATTCTCCTGATTCACCCCTCATAGTTGTACACTGATCCATCATAACTACAATGACTCAAAAAAGTTTTAATGTTAGGGTACTAAGGTGACATATGTTAAGAATAATGTAAAAAAAGATTATAGTATATATAAAATTCAATGAAATTAAAACTATAGATTCTATAGAGTGGTTTATTTTTATATGTAAACAGTAATCACATAAAATGATGTAATATGTATATATGAAATATTTGGGTGGCCTCTAATGGTATCAATGAATTTTTTAGTTGTTATTGGACATAATAGTCGATAAAACAAAAAATGACCAATTTTGATCTTATTTTATGTATAATGAACCTTTAATGATATAAGATTAAATAAATGTGAAAAATTAAATACATCCTATATAATATTTTTATTAGGATGTAATATCTTACCCATTGTATTGTTTATAATTATACATAGTAACATTTTGGTTGTAGTCCTTAAATAAAACTATAAGAAACTGTGCTAAAAATAATTTTTATGGATTCATAAATTAATTTTGAAATTAAAACCCATAGGAAATACATTATGGTGTATAATGTCATTTGGTGGGGTTTTCCATATTTCTGAAGCTAAAAATATTAATATGAATCAAACCGAACTCCACAATGTACTAAAGAATAATTGAGTAATCATTGATTCCATCATGTAACATTAATCACCATTCATTTATAGGATATTCCATAACATTTATTGTTGATAAAAGATGAAACATAATATACTTTATATTTTCCATTGTCTAGTTCTCAGATCACGAAATGGATAAGTTAGTTGTTTTTTATTTGGAAAGAGATGCTATTAAATGGTGAAATCTCATTAAGAAATTTATATAATCAGAATAAATAAAATCTATGGATTATGAGATGTTTTAGAAAATTTATTTTAACAAAAAAACCCTATAATTATTTTCACAAACATGATGAGACAATTTCATATGTTAAAACATAATTAAAATAAATCCCAGTGAATATATGAAGTCACCACCAAAATACATACACGGTATACCTATAATATTACGGACTCTTACAACAATATCCTTTATTGAAATCACTATCTTAACATTTTTGGTATTGATACAAATAATTTGACTACAAAATTTTGTCGAAACCATAAAAAATTAGAGGAAAGTGAATCAATTACTACCATAATGATATATTAATATTTGAGTTTTAGAGAATTAGGACCAAATCATATCAAAATTTAATCATAAAAACTATTTTAAAAAGTTTAAAATAAAATGTTATTATAAAAATATTTCCTTAATTAACATTATGTTATCAACATAATATTTTTGGAATTATTTATAAAAATAAATCATTAAACAATGTTATTTATAAATTGTGGTTAAAGAATCAATAGAAAGGAAATCTCAAATACTTAATAATGGTCAACATTAGAATTAACAATTTAATGTATTTAATTTTTATAGTAGTATATAATGTTGTTATTAAATAATCAAATAGAGTGAGAGTATCATAAAAGATCTCATACCCATGAAAAACAATGATAATAAAAGAGAAAAAATGGAATAACTTGTTAATAGTGGAAATGGTCATATGAATCAACAATAATGAGACATGTGATTTTAATATTGATAAACGTAACATTTGAAACCCATAAAGAAAATGGATAACCATTTTGGTATCTTGAAAGACGACCATCTAACACCCATACAAAACCATTACAAACCATTACATAGCCCAAAAAAAATATGAATTAGAAAAAAGGAAATATCCAATATAATTATATCTAGATCGCAATCCTTACACAATGAATTGTCTTGAAATATGTTTTACCCATAATATTTCCCATAATGTTCTCACGTAGAACTATCTAGGTTCACACATCATTTATAATATCTATGAACTAAATATTGACTAAATCACATAGAATGTTAATTTCAGCAGTACTAATAAAAAATTATTCCTTTCAATACATGATTAACATGTTTAAAATAAAAATGTTCCACAACAATATCTTTAAAACTCATTTAACCTTTGGAAAAAATGGGTTCCATAATAATATATTTGAAACTTGAATAAAAATTTTAAATGTAATAGGTTTCATAAAAATCTATTTAAAAAATGATTAACTGTGGAAAAAATAACGTGATACAAATAAATTCCACTAAAAAATACTATACTATTGAAAAAATGGATTTCATAAAAATCTTTTTTAAACAATGCTAACACTTGGAAAAGATATTGTTTTTATTAAAATTTGATTGAAATGAAATTATTCCATCCAAGGAAACAATTATAATGGTATTAATTAAAAATCATACCAATGGATGATAAATAATAAAAAGAATTTTTGATGTTGATGAATGTAATTTACATTAAAATATAATTAAAATAATTTTCATGAATTTAACCTTGTAATTATGAAAATCATTTTTTAAAACATAAATCTTTTTTAAAACAATAATCATTGAAAATACCGCTGTAAAAATATAAAATAATATTTGGAAATAATTTATTACACTTTTTCAAAAATGAAATAATTATAAATTAATTTAAATTGAAAATTATATTTACACCCCGTTTTAAAAAAATGAATCATATTTTAAAAAGATTTTTTTGAAGGAAAATAGATTTTAGATTGAAGATATAAATGACATATGGTATTCTTAAAAACAAATTCTAAAACATTATAAGTACAAAATAAGAAAACAAATTGTACAATTACACATATATATCCAGAATATCTATATTTTAAGATAATCCATGTATAATATTATATTTTAATGTTTGTTACATAATTACACACAATCTCGATAAACAATGAGATTTTAAAAATATATTCATACATCATTTGTAACATTATTTTACAATCCCCAAGAATGAATAACATTAAGTGGTAAATAAATTAATATTTTAAAGAGTAATAATCATTATATAAATTTTTTAATAGGTTCTATATACACCTTATAAAATAAAGTAGGGTTATAACATAACAAACTCCTCATATAATACAAATTGTGAAGAAAATATCATACTGCATCAGTATAATTAAATCCATGTTCCCAATTAGAGAGAGATCATAAATAGAAATGTAAATACTCATAAATTTAGGAATAAAAATCATTAAATATATTCATGAGTATTATATATAATATATAATAAAACTAAGAGGTGAATATGACATGCATCTCATCGAAATAAAAGTGATATTAGAAAAACCCTTACCATGAGTCCGATTTGTCATTTTTTTCATTATATTATTGATTAAAAAATAATATTAATTATATAATTTTATAATAACCTTTTAAAAGTTTATTATTAAATTTAATTCACTTGTAATAATGTTATCTATAATTACATAATCAATTAATTTAAATTATGATGTTTTGGCAATATTCGGATCCTGTGTCAAAACTAACTTTGGTATGTAAAAAGACCATTTGGTGATTATTTAAACATATTTGAATAATAATAATGAAATAATTAAAATATATATATAGGAATTATAATTTTAAATCCCAACATGAATAATGGTTATGTTAAATGTACTAATCTTATGACCACGAAGATAGAATGTTATACATACACATGAGTAATGATTATATTGGAAAAGATCATTATAGAAGAAATATATTTAATATATTATATTTAACAAATTTTAATTATATCATAAATTATAAAATATTTAATTAAATATAAGTATATATATCATTATAGTGATGTAAAAAAAATCACATCATAATGAGGGGGTGTAAGTCTACTCCTCCACGAATTACGTTAATTCTTTTTCAAGTAGGAGAAAATGTAATTAATATAATTAAATAATATATATATATTAAAATAAATATTAAATATATAAAATATTTATGTCATTTATATTTCATATATTCACTATTTTTACCTTAATTGCCTTACATATAGCACGTTAGTGAAATAATCTTTGTATTGCATAGTGAGGTATTAGTTTTTCATACACAAGAGAGACATTATTATATCTAATATGATATGAAATTTGAAAAGGGATTTAAATTATTTAAATCTTAAATATGTATAATTATGTTATTTATATAATAAATATTATATATAATCATTCTATAATTAATTATTTTCAACCATGATAGGTGGATGTTCCAAAAATGAACAACACTATTTCACAGGGCATTAGCCTCTTATACACAAAATTGATGATTTCATAACCCATTTGATGGATGTGTGTGTGTTTTAGGAAATAAACCCCAAAAAATAGAATATATATAAAATTATTACACTATTTTTCTTATATAATAACAATATAATAACAATTTAATGGGTTTGGAATCAAAAAATAGAAATTCTTGTTGTAAAACATTACCACTTTTTTCTGTATCTCATTTTGGCTTACAATGATAGTTTTCCATTGTTGAATTTATGAAAAAATTAAGGATAATATGATTAAATTTGGGATGTGGTGATGTGATTTTATCAAATCAAGTCTGATCTAAATGACATTAGAGGTATTAATAGGGGAATAGATTTAGTTCCACTTTATAAGTCTGAGAGAGGACACACATGTTATTTTCTAATATAATTCTAGTTGAACCCATGTTTATCTCAAAAAAAGGAACTATAATATAGAAATATATATCAAATAAGTTAAATGGAATGTCTATGTCTATATAATTTGGTTTAGACATGTTTTTAAGACATTTTTCATGTTAAGAATATTGTTTAACCACTATATAAAATAATTTTTAACTTAATCATTGTGATTAATTTTAATTGTAGTCACTAATATTGTGGATCCAAGACTATGTTGAAAAATTAAATAATTATAAATTACATTTATTTCAAATATTGAAACAATTTTCGTAAATTTATATGATATAAGTTTAAAAGTTTAATTTAATATTATACCTATAGATATAGTGAAAAATTGTGTTTTTAATGTGAAAATAATCAAATAATTACAATTAGTTTATATCAAAAAAATATTGAAAATGAATAATATTACAAAAATTAGATTATAATATTTATTATTTAACTATTTCTTCTTTAATAAAAATTTAATATAATATTTATCAGTATTAATTTTTTAGATGGAAATGATGTTTTAAATTAAAATCTAATATTTTTCCACTATTTTTCAAAAAATTAAACTTTTTAGAAAAATTATAATAATTTATCCTACTAAAATTTGGACATTAATTTTCTAAAACTCTGGTTTATTTTTATTAATGATATCTATAAATCCTTCCAAAATTAAATTGATGAAAAATATACCCTTAAAATGGGATAAAATATCCATTAGTAAAAAAACCTTTTTATATGTAAAATTGGATTTTTTCCCTTATATATTTCCTATATAGTATATTGTATGAATCCGATTTGAATTTATTCAATAATTAATATATTTATTTATTTAAGTCCATTCAATAATTGTTATTAATAAAATATATTTTGATAGATTTATACTGGGCACAAAAATATTGATTTTTATAAAATCATTTCATTTATATTCAATATGTTTTGATTGTCATTTGTAATTAATTGTTTACAAATTAATTCATTTTATTGAAATATTTTCATAACATAATTAATCTTATTTATTATCACAATTAATATTTATAGGTGATAACTATCATACCAAATAATATTAATATTATAATATTATTTTCTAGTAAGTCATGTCATTTCATGTAACAAAATTTATAGGAGAAACACTAGTTTTCTTGAAACACCTGAAAAACATGGGTTTTTTTATAATTAATGAATCATTTGTAATTGGGTTTAACAAAAGTTATTAATTAATTTAAATTATTTAAAAAATATATATTTCATAAAATATAATAATGTTACAACAAATATGGTTTTAATAGTAACATATAAAATAAATCAGTGGTTTCATTAGTAGATTAAAATGAATACATCAAAAGGAGTTGCATAAAATAAATGTTGGTGAATTTTAATGTATTGTTAAATGTGGTTCAAATATATATATGGAGATAGTAGGATCCCATTATTCTCCTTGTTTAGAGAAAAAGAACTAAAAAATTGAATTTTGAGGAATCTCATGTTTTTAATCCCATGAATGAAAGAAAATTAATCTTCCCATATGGAAAAAATTAGATATAATAATGTTGTTTATTTATCCAAATGGATAATAAAAATTATATGTTTTCAATATAAGTTCACTAATAATTTGAATGTTAAATAGACTATAATTGACTAGCTATTTAATTTTAAGGAGATATAGATCGTCCTATTGAAACTACCACACTCTAATTATTCAATTATAATTGTTATGATCATTATAATACAATATAAATCAAATATATGTTAATTTATAATATAAAATTTAAGTAACCCTGGATTCTACGAGAGAATGTGAATTCCTACTAAATCATAACACTTAAAGTGGATAATGAAAATGAAGTGGTGAAATCATAACTAAACATTAACTATATAACGATAATATCTTATTTGATTTTGGAATAACCCTCCTGTTTTTTATCTACATTAATATTATTTTAATAATATCACCACTATAACTACTAGATATTGAGTTAAACATATCATCTCAATGTCCTACGAATTATGTATTTCAAATATACAGATATATAGGATAGATGATTATAAAAATGTATTTTCGGTAATCATATTTATCCCAAATTGGTCAAATTTATTTTTGATTTTGGGAATGGATTGGATCTCTATAAATTGAAGCCATTTAATTTTCTATTATGTGGAAATTTCATTTCATAACCCAAATCAACAAATGAAGACTTAATAGTTCAATGATGACAAAAAACTCTCTATATAAATTACACCCATTATTGTGGAATTAATATCGATCCATATATGGAATTTAGATATAATGAATAGGGAGAAAAAAATTTCTATGTTATTCCTATTTTATGGGAATATGTTGATTTATTTCAAAAATATTTTTTTTAATATTCCACTAGATTTTAGGTTGAATTTTCAATAGAACTAATAGCATGTGAAATATGACTCTGAATCACTCGTTATTTAAAGACATTATTCATTTAAGTTAATTGATGAAACATCTTTAGGGGAGTCCAGATAATGAATTTATAAGACCATGTTCATAATCATTAGTTAAACCTATCATTTTATTCATGAATTCTTTAGGATCAATATATCTCTTCATTTATTTTCATGAATAAAAATAAATCAAGACCATGAACAAGTATCCCATATCATGAATAGATGAATTGATCACTTATCTACTAGTGGATAAAATTATATAAACGATTTAATATTAATTTATAGATCATTTATTAATGATCAAATTAATTTATAAATCAAATACCACCTTTGAAATTTGAATTGGGATCTCTGATTTCAAATTGATTCCATTCATACAAAAACTTTATCCATTTAACTTGATGAATATGATGAATATATTTATTATAGATTACCATGATCAATTTATGGTATTATTTATAGATAATAATCTCATATATTTCTAAATAAAATATTTTTGTTAATATATTTTATCATATTGTTATCATGAACTTGAGAAAGAAGTAGTTGTATGATAAATTCAAAACATATTAATTCAATATATAAAATTTAAAATTGTAATGTCATTACAGAACAAGTTCGAGTATACATGTACATATATGAAGGTAAAATTTTATTAATGAATGGACCAATATAAATACTAAAAAAGATATGTGTCATTTTAGTTTGTTTTTTGGATATAATTGGATCATTATGAAATATTTCTCTAGTATATCAAATCCAAAAACCATGTTAACTTAGAAAGAAAATTTTGTTCCTTTACAAATATGAGTGTGATGAAAATTTTCAAATGCTCAAGAGACGGTTATTCACTGGTCAGGTACTCATAGAACTTTTTAGTGGATATTGGGTTTTAATAAGTTATAATTTATCAGAAAAATATAATAGGGTGTTTCCATATGTATATAATTACATTTTTGCAACTTATAAGCTGCATCAATTAATTATTCAAGAGAAATATTAATCTACACATAATTTATATCTTCTAGTGGTAATATATTCACTGAATATATCATTTCAATATGTCAATGATTAAAATTTGAAAATATATTCAAATCATAGGATATAAATTTATATATTTACATAGAATTATTTTACCATACAACAAAGAAGATGGTTGGTGTTGATTATAATCTATGACTACCTGATATATTACAATCATTTGAAGGGAATCAATCGAATGGTGTTCATGAAATGATTGTCCATGACACCTTATCCATTACTAGATTCAAATAAACCCAAATAGTACTATACATAGATGAAATATGACATGAAATCCTTAGTGAAGGTGACAAATTATATCTGTCAAAAGTAAATCCTTAACCATTCATCCATGTAATGACTGAGGCAACACAAAAGGGTTATAGATATCAATGAAAGATGGTATGAGATATTATACTGTTGTAATTTTTGGTATATTAAAGTATATGGTTTATGAAACGAATATAGCATCCATTTGTAATTAAATTCATAAAATATCTATTTGGTGATATATATAAACCAACATTTTATATCCATCTTAGATGAAAATTGATGTATAGAGATATCAGGAATTATTGTTGGTTATAAAACATGTTGTGGGATATTATGTAGTATGTATAGAAATTTCATATTTACCCTCATGTTAAATATGGACGTGAAATTTGTAATGGAATTGGGAATCAAATACATAAACATTATGAAAATTTGTGAGCATCACAACTGAATTTGATTTACGTAATCATATGGCCTATGATGTACACATTTCATTTGGGATACACTAAATATTTTCATGATGTTAAATTATTTATTTTCTATTTGAGAATAGTTTATATTGAATAAACATTATAGTATACACATAAAGGATGTACTATCGTATCATGAAGTACTAATCTCAATTTTATCTATCAAGGCCCACGGTTTAGATTTGAGTTTTATAGAAGTCATAATTATTCCATTGACACGGAGTTGAACCTCAGAAATATTTTCCATCATTAGAATAATGCTCAATCTGAAAGGACTATACATGCATTAGAATATATACATGGTTCTATCGAAATAGATTCAAATTCATTATTGGATCAAGAAGTATATCATATAGAGTTCGAGCTTTATAATATTTTTATTATTGAATTAATATGTAATCATATAATAATCTATATGGGAAGAGGTTTAGATATATAGCTTACTAATATGATGTTGGAAGACATAAAATAATGGGAAGATATCATTTAATAGAAATTTCAGAGAATATTGAAACTATTTTTGAAGACCAACAAAACTTGTGAAATCACCATAGGAGGAATAAGGGGAGTAATGAAACATGTTATTCCTTTTTTTAAGTTTCAAAATTACCCGAATCCCTTTGACATATAACCCAAATTGAGAGTTGGCGAATATGAATAAAATCATTTTAACATAGAAACCATCAACAATATGAAATTCATGTAAATAAATAAAGTGTTGTAAAATATTTGTAATATGATCAAGAAATTATATAATCCTTAGATTCACCAGTTGTTCTCTCCAATCTAGGATTAGCCCCTATAATAATCTGACTACCGTAGGTTTTTTGATTCTCACAATTATAGTTCCCAAGTGTATCATAATTATAATTTCATTTCTTATATTGGAATTCATTCTACAGCTTAATTATATGATCACAAATTCTTTCATTGAACTCTTAGTGTACATTGAGTCATGATTTTTTTATTGAATCAATCCATATATATGTATATACAACTATTATTTTAAGGGTCATTTATGGAATTTTATTTCTAAATTTACATCGGATTATAATAGATCAATTAGATAAAAAAAATTCAAATCATGATTTGATGGTTTTAATACCCAAAAATCACCAAAAAAAACCTGAACAACAAAGTAACTACTTGAAACTCACCATCATTGTTTTCCTCAATTAGTAAGATTATATTCCCATCCAACCATTAAGAACCTAAAATATATTTAACTGATAGACACAAAAAGTGAGATTCTTCAAAGTTGACTAACCATTTTGTATTTATTTTTATTCTGATGATAATGTAATAATGGTTGGCAGAAGAACCTCTTCTTTGTTATTTTGATTTATTGATCAAATGATATTTTTTTCAATTACATGGTCATATCCTTATTCCTTTTCATATTATTTGTGAGATATTCTAAAAACATTACAACAAATATTTTTGTATCTCAATATACTAACTATAAAAATATCTCCATAATACACATAATATATATTACATTTGAAACATTGTAAAACCATTTTATAATATAAAATATTTCATAACTAATTCTGTATATATAATTGATATTTAATTTCTCACTTTTACTATATGTGGCATTCTCCTGTGATCATGGAATTATTTTTTTCTCAGAACTATACTCTCTTATATAATAACATGAATCTCATTTTATGTCTCATTCATAATTATTTATAATTTATCTCTCATCTAAAACAAAATTTCAGTGACATACATGAACCATGATATCTACTCATCTTATCATCTAAAACACAAAAAATATAAAAAAATTGCATCTTGAACTAATTTACTCTACAATTGATGAATATTACATCAAATATATCTATTTTTTATTTGTCTCTCTCATCGGAAATTGTTCCCATCCTAGGCCATCCTAGGGTTTTTATGCTTTGGTGAGCGCGTAGTGGCAGCGACGGTTCTCTCAACTCCGATTTTCAGCAGCAATTCTCCAAAGTCCTGTAGCGGAGGCGATGGTTCTCTCTCTATCAGAACGTGAGTTCTGTTGATCTAGGATTATCATTCTTTAGATCATTGCGTCCTTTGGATCTATGCTTTCTTCGGAGCCGCATTTCAGATCTATGTCTTCTTAATTTCTTTTGTTTTTCTTTGGCAGATCTGGCATGCAGTGTCGGATGTGGTTCATCACCGGCTCTATTGCACGTTATCAGATGTTTTCTGGTGGATTTTTCTCCTACGGATCCTCTGTGTTTTCCTGCGTAGGAGGGGATTAGGGTGTGGTTGCGAAGTATGAGGTCGGAGAAGGGGGTGGGTCGCGAAGGGTGTGGCTTGAAAAAGGTGTGGATCACAAAGTTAATACTTAGGCAGGGTGTGAGTCACAGAAGTACAGCTCTCAGTTTCTATACCAACAAACTGTGGAGCTTTCGCTGGCAAGGAATCTCATCGAATTGTCTTCTACGACCGGTGGCGAGACTGATTCACGAGGGGTTTCCTCACCATTTCTGGGTCGACTTTTCCACTGCGGTTCACGGAGACCTGGTAGCGAAGGGTGTTTTCTTGGACTTTTAGCGGTGGTGTGTGCGTAGTGGTGTGTTCGCGATGGGATGGAGGGTGAAGGAAGGGTTATTACATGGGCTATTCACGGTGGTGTGTTAACAGTGGTAGTGTTTGTGAAGGGAGTGTTCGCGAAGGGCTGGTTCGCGAAGGATGGTTCGTGAAGGGTGATTTCGTGAAGGAATGGAGCACGAAGGAGTTTTCAGTTGCGCTATAGAATTTTGTTGGCGAATAAAGAGTTTTTCTCATGTAGGGTGTTTGGTTCGCACAAGGGGGAGTATTTTCTAGCGCAGGGGTGCGAGCGGGGAGAGCTTACTCATGAATGGGGGATCGGGAAAGGGCGTGATCGTGCTACTTGGGCATGAAGGAGTTTGGGTGTGATTTAATCCTAACAAGTAAAATGGAGTCAGAATTAATGACTTGCTGGCGGAATATTTCTTTAACTGATAAAGAAAGATAAATAGTTGCTACACGGAAGAGTGAAGATGCGTTTCTCTCACAGTGAATGTCTCTACTTATTGAAGGGAAATTTTTGAAAAATAGGCCCTTCAACAAGGGAGTGCTGAAAAATACTTTGCAAAACATCTGGAGATTGGAGGATGTCATTTCTCTAAGGGAAGTTGGAGTGAGACTTCTAGTCTTTGAATTATTTAATGAAAGAGACAAAATATAGGTCCTCAATGGAAGACCATGGTCCTTTGACAACCAGCTCATTCTCATGGAGGATCTTAAAGGCGAAGAAGATATTCAATAAATTAACTTTTCTTTCTCACCTTTTCGGATTCAAATTAAAGGATTCTCGTTTCATGTTAAACTGAACGTGTTATGTGGGATATTGGAGGGTTCATTGGTACATTTCGGGAATGGGACCGGTCTGATCCAATTCATTGAGGCCCTTTTGTGCAAATCAGAGTCTTGATTGATGTTTCACATCCTCTTATGAGGGGCATGTTTTGGGCAAGGGAGGAATCTGAAGTCTGGATCTCTTTTGAGTTTGAAAAGATTCCTATTTTGTATTTCTTTTGTGGGTGACTCAGACAATTGGAGAAGGACTGTGACTCAAAGGAGGATGGACAGGGTAATGTCATTTTGGAATATGGTCCCAGGCTTCACGCCAAAACCTCTGGAATGACGTTTATCCCCGAATTTGAAAAAAAAAATAAACAAGAAAAACTTGCGAAGGCTTTTAGCAAGCAAGCTCAACCAACTCATACTAATATCATCATGCATGGGACGCTGAATCATTCCATTGACATTCAAGGGGATCAACGGGTGAAAGGAAGGTCTTTTGATAGCACACTGACCTTGATCGTTCCTAAGGAAAAGAAAATAAGTCTGGGGCATGATCTGGTGGATACCCAAAGTCGGGGTCTCATCTATCTTAAAGGAAATACCGTGCCCAGCTGTCCAGCCACACTCAAATTGCAAGAAACCACCAGAACCAGGCTCAGGGGTACACCATCGTTGTGATAACCCACTAGAGCTGATCTCTAGTTCAGATGAGGTTGCACTCGTTACTGCCTCTCAGGAAAAAGAAGATATAACTGGGTTAACGTTGAATGCCATTATAAAACCACGGACGTCGAAAATGGTGTTTTTTGGGGATAGGGTTGTGGAGCATTCCAGTGCACATGCCAATGAGCATAAACGGCATGCTGAGGCCGGTCAGATGACAGACCGTCTGCCAAAGAGGTGGAAAGTGGCAGATGACAGACAGTTGGCCGATGTTGCAGAGGCAGTGGCAGGACTGTCCCAGCCCCGCCTAGGGCCATGAAAATATTTTTCTAGAACTGTCGAGGGCTTGGAAATCCCCGAACGGTTCGTGTTCTTCATCACTGGAGTTCCAAATATCGCCCTGACATAGTTTTTGTATCCGAAACAATGTTGGATTTCAAGGATGCTGCCCTGTTGGGTTCGAAGATTTGTTTCAAAAATGTCATTCCCATTGGAAGATAGGGACACTCAGGTGGCCTCTTCCTCCTATGGAAGGAGCATCTGGGGGTCCAGATTTCTAATTTTTCACAAAATCACATTGCAGTTACAGTTACTGGACCAGGTTCTCCTACTTGGTCGTTTTTAGGTTTCTATGGGTGGCTGGGTGGGAATGAAAAGCACAAATCTTGGGCTATTTTGAATCAGCTGTGGAACTCTTTACCTAGACCTCTTCTGATCGAGGACGGGGGGATTTCAACGAGGTCCTTTCTCATTATGAAAAAGAAGGGGGACGTGTGAGGAGTGGCGCTGCTATGGATGGGTTTTAGAAGTATCTTTTGTCTAACTCTCTTCATGACCTCGAGTTTTCTGGCTCTCCGTTCACCTGGAGGTGGGGTAGGTCAATGGAGAATCGCATTGCGGAAAGGTTGGATAGATTTGTTGGGAATGATGATTGGACATATCTTTTTCATGACTTCCCTATTGTTCACCTATCCCCAGTCGCTTCTAACCACTGTCCAATCATCCTTTCGACGCTCTCTCAAGGGAATCAGAGGAGGCCTGTTCAGAAATTTCGATTTGAAAGCATGTGGCTCCATGACAACAACTGTGAAAAGGTGGTCCAAGCAGCTTGGGAGGGACTGAATCAGTGCATCATGAATAATATCTGTAATACTGTGTCTTGCCTACAGAAGTGGATCTCAGGAAGGTTAGGAGATTTTGACAGATGCATTAATGAGGCTGAGACTAACTTAAAGCAACTCCACTCTTCTCCTTGTTCTACTTCTATTCTTGAAAATATCTCTTTTGCAGAAAAGAATCATTTCACAGCTCTTAGAGAGAATGAGAGTTTCTGGTTTCTACGGGCAAGAGAGTCTCACATCAGATAGGGTAATTAAAACACCAACTACTTTCACCACAGAGCGTCTGCATAAAGAAGGAAAAATCATATCATGCATCTGGAGGATCACAATGGGAATGTTGTTCATGATATCAAGGATATTCACTCCATCATTCTTAATTTATTCAACAAACTCTATGAAAAGGAAAGCATAAGCACTCTTACAGGTCTGACTAGTTGCATCCCAATGTTGGTTAAGGAAGATATGAATCGTCAGTTGGAAAGAGATATCTCTAACGATGAAGTTTTTAGCGCTCTGCATCTTATTCACTCTAACAAGGCCTCGGGGCCTGATGGGTTTCATGTTTCATTCTTTAAACGATTCTAGAAAATCATTGGGCCTGATGTGGTGGCCCTGCTGAAGGAGGTGTGGGTAGGTAGAGCATCTCTTGAATCCCTTAATGAAACTCTTATTACTCTTATCCCAAAAACTCAGTTCCCTTAGAAAGTCTCAGAGTTTCGGCTAATTAGTCTGTGCAATGTGGTCTACAAACTTTTCTCCAAAATATTGGTAACCAGGCTTAGGGACCTCCTCCCATTGATTTTTTCTGATAACCAAAGTGATTTTGTTCCAAATAGATCCATTTCTGACAATGCTTCAATCGCTTTTGAAGTTATACACTCTATGAAAACTCGTTCCTCTTCCAAGAGAGGCATCATGGAAATGAAAATAGATAGGATAAAAGCTTATGATAGAGTTTAATGACCTTTTCTAAAACTTGTTCTCTCTAAATTGGGCTTTGGGATGAGATGTGTTTCTAATATCATGAATTGTGTTCCATTTGTCTCCTATAGAATTAATATTAATGGGGACCCTTCAATGATCTTTAAACAGTCAAGAGGATTGAGACAAGGGGATCCCCTATCACATTACCTCTTCATTCTAGTAGCTGATGTTTTTTCTCACCTCTTTTTGAAGGCGACAGATCAAGGAATTATCCATGGTGCTATGGTTTGTAGAATTTCCCCCTGTCTCCCATCTTATCTTTGCAGATGATAGCCTTCTTTTTGCTCAGGCTACCCTGCAAGAATACAGTTCAGTGTTGCATATCATCAATCTGTATGAAAGGGATTCTGGGCAACATCTTAATCCTTTGAAATCAGAGTTATCATTCAGTAATGGTATACCACAAGTAAAGAGAGAGGAGATGCAGAGAATGTGTGGTTTTACGCTGGTTGAGAAGAATCTTAAGTACCTTGGCCTCCCAACCCTTGTTGGTAGGTCAAAGATATAAGTGTTCACCTCATTTATGGACTGGGTGGATAATCTGATTTGTCTTTGGTCTAGTAAGATGATTTCCAAGGCGATAATGGAAGTTCTCGTGAAGTTAGTGGCCCATGAAATCCCTTATTTTTTTATGTCACTATTTAAATTCCCTGAAACCCTTATCGATCAAATCCACTCACGGTTTGCCAATTTTTTGGTGGGGATCTTTTGCGGGAAAACATAACTCACACTGGATCTCTTGGGAGAAGCTGTGCATTTCAAAATTTCATGGGGGCCTTGGCTTTAGGAACCTCAAATGGTTTAACGAGGCTCTTCTGGAAAAGCAAGGATGTAACCTCCTAACCCAACCAGATTCCCTTTTCTCAAAGGATTTGCGAGCAAAATATTTCCCTCATACTGACTTCTTGCAAGCCCAGTTGGGGCCAAGGCCGAGTTTTTTGTGGGGAAGCATCTGGTGTGAAAACTCCCTCCTTGACATGGGCTGCGTCTAGAGAATTGTTGATGGGCATAATGTTAATATTTGGAAGGACTCCTGGATGTAAAATGGAATTAAACATAAGGTCTCTTCAACTATTATTTATGGGGTCTAAGATTCTAGGGTACAAGAGATGATCAATGACTCTCTTGAGGACTGGGATCGTGGGATGATTTTCAGCTAGTTTAATGAGGTTGACTGTCAGCTCATCCTCAGTATTCCTCTCACACCAGGGAGGGGAAGTGACCATCTTTATAGGACTGATGAGTCTCATGGAAGATATTCTGTCTGCTCGAGTTACAAAATGCGGTTCCAAGGAGTGGCGCAGGACATTCCTGATAAACGATGGAAGCTTATTTGGGCGCTCACTGCACCCCCTAAGGAGAATTGTTTTTGGTGGAAAGTCTGCTCTGGGGTTCTCCCAACCCGTGACTTTTTGGTGCGGTAACATTTGGCGGAGGATGACACCTGTCCGGTGTGATTCCCGGAGGAGGAATCCCCTTTCCATGCAATCCTTTCCTGTCATGGGGTGGAAGGGGTGTGGAATGCATGGAAGCTGGATTTTGGTTCGTTCATTGATCTTTCATCTGGGCTATTCCAGAATCTGGTTAAATGGGTGACTCTTCATGAGCCGAGATTGTTGGGGCTGATCTGTACAATTGCATGGTTAGTGTGGACTCGACGAAATGATATCATTTTCTAAAAGAAGGTGACCAATGATCATCTTTGGGTGAAGAGGGCTAGGGAATGGATGAACAGTTGGAAGAATAATGATTTAGTTCCTCCTTTAGGGATCACTCGACAACTGACTCCTTGTTGGTCTCCCCCCTGTGGGTTTCATCAAGATAAATACAGATGCTGTTGTCTCTGCTAATTCCAGGGTCGGTATTGGACTCATTGCTCATGATTTTTTTTCCATATTATGGATTCTCAGTGCTGGTCTGTGCCTTTTTCATGGAGCCATGTGGTAGCAAAGGCCTCTTCCATCCTCCAGGGGATCATTTTTTTCCGTTCAAAAAATTGGCCCAAGGTTTTGGTAGAATCTGACTGCCTCATTGTGGTGAACGCTCTAGCATGAAAGGAAAATGCATCTCAACCATATCGACTTATCTTGAAGAAGATCTGGTCATTAACCAAAGGCTTTGATGCATGAAAATTTTAATTTATCAAGCGTGGAAGGAAAATGAAGTTCATTTCCTGGCTCGTTTTGGGAAATATTGGGGTGATCATTATTGGGTGGACTCGTTTCCTGATTGGCATTGTAGGCCTGGTTTTCTTGATCAGTAATATATCTCATCTTTTTCTCAAAAATATATCTATTTGTTATTTATCTATTAATTTAAGGTACTAAACACTTGTTATTATATATAAAATATTATTTTAATTGAAAAAATTTCAGGCTTCATCTTCATAAACATGTAGAATCGAATTATATTTTTATAAATATACCTATATTCTAGAGTCATTTTTCATAGGATAAACTAACTTATTTTAAATGAATATATTTTCCAATGTCAAAACACATCAATCTAACCATCCATATAATTTTTATAAAAAATAACATATGATTCTTGGTTAATCATCCCACATATCAAGAATGACTTGAAACTCCTATAGATGTTCAGAACATTATTTTTCATTATATAAATCAAAAAAATTCTCTATTTCCAATTTTGATAAAATTGTATGAACTGGATAAAAATTTATTTATTTCTTATAAATTTATCCCAATACAGATTATTTTGAATCCATCTTGTGTTTTTCTTAATATGTAATGTATCAGTTTTTCTATGTAATAATTTGAAATATTTTTAGGAATAATTTTTAAGCTAGGTTTTTAGACACGACATGATTTTGAGGCCCGATGATCCCTAAATTAATATTATAATAATATTATAAATATTTTATGATATGCATATTAAATATGAATAAAAAAGTGGAATAATTCCCAAATAGTATCGCATATTTGAAATCTAATAGTATTATTGAGTTTACTACATGGGTTTTACCCTTTGAATGACATAACTTTTTTGGAATCATGAGTTTCAGTTAATTGATTTCAGAGTTTCAAATAAAAATAAATTAATTTACGAAATTTAATCCAATATTTTGACTAATAAACCTATAATCATATATTTAATTATTTTTATTCATAATCTATTGGGTTTTCCAGAAAACATATGGGTTAAGAAGAGTCATTAGTGTGGAGATGTTGGATATTTTTTGGAAGGAAAAATTATATCGATGATCATTGTGTTGTTAGGGTTATAAGGCCTCCCAAATGATAGATTCAAAGAACCATTATTCATCACCAATTGAATAAAATCATGTTTAATGTTTTTAGGTCTTTTTTTAACATTTTATTAACCCATTAAAAACAAACAACTATCGACTGACAGATTGATTGGTGGATTTTTTATTTTTGTGATTATAATAATTATTGCAAGAGACCTAGGGGAAATATATTATTATTTGATTATTTTTTATAAATGTTCATCAATATAATGACAGTGAATTGATTCCATCCGAAAAATGGAAAAGGAACATTCCTTATCTTATGTTTTTTGGATTTTTCGCCCCACTCTGTGTGATTTCAACACTCTCATTCTTTTTAGCCTATAATATGATGTATAGTAAAAAATGAATCATTTCACACCAATTTTATGAAAATTAAAATTGATAATGATGATATGGGTTTAGATTGGTGATGATATCGAGCAATAAAAATGGATTGGGATACAATAACTATATTTTGGGTGTGTGGAACTAACATGGCATGATGGTCAGTTACCCAAGAATAGGATATAGCCAGAATCATGATGATTGCTTCCATCAAGGATTTTTCATCCACATATTTTCAACAAATGAAATATTTATCGAGTGACATCAATGGGGGATTCATCTGAAGAAGTTTATACATGAATCTTCCATGGGTTTCTATAAAAAAATCAAATACATGGAATGTATCCCTATGGGAAAATTCCATGTAGTCATTTATATGTGGTACAAGGTTTTCCATGTTGAAATAAGGATCACTCGTCTGGTGACACTTGTGAAATGTTGTGTGATTCTTAGATGACTAGACTGACAAGTACTGGGGTTACATTCCTAGGAGGTCGTGTAGTTTCAGAAGCCATGTGTTCCTAAAATCACCCCATGTAACACACAGTGGATGGAATGACATGTATAGGTATCACACACCCGAGTGGCCATATGGCCCCACATGCCATGTATATGGGATGTACAATAAGTAGCCAGATTACAAAGGTGGACTTTTTTACTTAGTAACTATCATATTAATGAGCACAACCGTGTGTACACAACCATGGTAATGTATTCTATAATGATATTTCCCTTAGGTGAAATCATTTGACTATGATACATGTGCTCAAAAAGAATAAAATTTGTGTTTTAGATGATGTTACTAAGAGAGACTCACCATTATACTTTCACTTCTATATAATCAAATGGTGATTAATAATTCTGAGGGTTCTTTAATTATATAAAAATATTGTGCTTTTTTGATATATGGAAATAAAATCCATTCCCTCAATTACATCAAATTATACTAAAGAATATTTCAAAATGTTTACTGGGATCATAAACCAAAATATATGTGTAGTAGCTGAGTTATTTTTATGAGATTTAAAAATTGAAAAATTTATTAATTTCACTACAAGTAATCTTCTATATGTAGATTTTTTTCACAAATAGTCATAAACAACAACTGTTATACTTAATAGATCATGTAATAAGAATAAAAAGTCTATTACATTCTCCCAAATAAATAACTATTGAACCTATCATCACTTTATTATTGGGTTCAAACTCTATAGTTATGATGACATATGATTTCCCATTCAATAAAGGAATTATAGGTTGTTATAGTTAGTTTTATACATCAACACTCAACTTAGAGTATTATTTTGAATTGTGTACCTATTACATGTAATTGTGTCTGTGGACAACATGACCTGGGCTGCCTGAAATATTCCTGTATTGCATTACATTGGTTGGTTTCCCCCAGTGGAAATCACATGATATGTTCTATTCCTTCAAAAACCTAAATAAATTCTTATTCCCCTATAGAAAATTTCTATAATGATTCTTCACAAAAAATCTACAAGTGAGATGTTACAATTTCCTCAATCCATTTCATTTCCCCATCATTCCACCAGAGAGAAAATCCATTTTAGATGTTCTTATCATTTTGATATCCTTTATATTTGATGACCACCATATAAACATTGAATGAATATAATAAAAATTATCCATAAATATCAACGTCTAATATTTCTAATTTTATTTGAATATTTAGATTTTTCCCACAAAGGAATTGGTCTACTACACTTTTTGGGGAGATGAATATGTCGGAGCTCTATCGTTCATGTGTTCTGTTTTTTTCTTCATACACTAAAATTGTTTTATCATCCTTTTTTCATGAGGATAAATAAATTAATATATATTTTATGTTAGAGGGTGTGAGGAAAATATCTTAGTATTACCATTCTACATAATTCTATCCCCTCAATATCAATCAATCCATCCTCAAGATTTGTATTTTTTTCTAGAAACCTGATATTGAGTGACATATACCACTAACTGATAATCATCCAACACAATCTTATATTACACAAATCGTTTAATGATGTTTATGATCTTTCAAATGTATTGATCCACTATTTCCTAAATTAATGAACCATAAGATCCACTAGATTCATGTTACCTTTTTCACATAATGGTTTCAATTTAAACTTGACTTTTCATAGGTGGATTTTGGAATTCCTCAAAAATCATAATTTTTTTGAGATCAATAGTTATCGGGGAATTTATTTTCATGAAATTATCAACTCTAGGTTTTATCAAGTTGCATATCTCAATGGAGAAGTCATCTCATTTACACTCCAAATGGGTATTTACCCAGTTTCCCATATATCTAGATATTTGATTAAAATTTAATTGTCATTAAATATGTGTACTTTTAATTAGTTTAACACATATATAAGAAAATATGATCATTAATGATAACTCATAAATGAAATATATTCTATAATTTATGAATTATTATGTTTCAGCAAAATTTGTCCATGATATATATCATATTATAAAATCATAGGAGAAGTTTTTTTCACTTTATAATGGTTTATATATTTTCTGTAAATTTTCTAAGCTTATCCTTATGTAGTTCCAAACCAATTTCCCTATAAGGTCAGTTTTTGTGTACTATGTAATACTCAAGTCAGTCATGAAAGATGTTTTTCAGAGTTATTAACCTTAGGTATATGTGATACAGAAACATGACCACATGTAGTATCCAAAATGGGATTTAATTTATTATAAACATCTCTCTCTTTACATTAACAAGAATCTTGTGTATTTTTATATACATAGTATTATCTTCATTCTTATACTTGGATATATATATCAAGGGTTTCCCAACTATTTTATCATAATTTTATCTAATGATTAACTACAACATTCCTTTGATACCAATTATGATGTCACAAGCCCTTTACGTATATAATTACATTATTCATAAACAAATACGTACTATAATTATAAAACTAGGATTATAAAGGCCTAATGTTATTGAATGAATCAGATAATTATATACCAAATAGATCTAAAACATAAAATCCTTGATGTATTCTATGTCAGAAGATCCTAATATTTATTTCAGAAAAAAACACACAAGATATAATATGGGAATAAGAGAAGGAATAGGGAAATGTAAAATCTATATAGTTGAATAAAAATGATAAAGATTCATAATATGTGATTAATAGGTAAAAAGGATATCATAAAAGAGAAGATATATGAGTAATGAAGTAGAGGAATAACATAATTAGAATGTTTTTGTAGGATTATGGAATTTCCAAAAAGTTGAATCAATAAAAAATGTGACACAAACAACATCAAGAAAATCATCTTTGATGACATTACATTATCGAAATTGTTTTACAATAGATTACTTTCACTACCAAATACCATAATTGACGTCTCATAAGACCAAAAATATTCCAAATGAATAAGAGTTATATAAAATTCCCAGACCACCCATCTAATTCATTTCTTGTAAGTGCATATTTTTTCCAGATAAGGATATTTGTCATGAGGAATAAACATAATATTTACCCTTGTAAATAATTAGGTTATATAACATTGTCTCAAAAATATAGTGGAAAGAGATTCCTTAAATAAGGAATTGGTGAAATGTTTATATGGAATGTATGATACCATTAATAAAAGGATTAATTACCATCTATACATTTGACAGACACATATAAAAAATATAGAATCATTATATACCTTTTATGTCAAAGAAAGTGAGATAGAGAGAGAATGGTTATAATCTGATAAAGAAAGACCCTCTAATTGAAGCATGATTTTTCATGTCCATTATGTATCTATATAAATAAAAATTATATGTTTATTGTATACATTATTAGTATCTTTTCAGACTATTTTTCATTTTATTAAAATTTTAACCATGTTGTACTCATAAACTAGAACAATTAATTTTAGTTCGTGCACTTTAATGATATAAGGGCACATATGTACTTAATCGATATGGAATGTAGCCTATTGAAAATGGGATTATTATTTACTGGGTTACATTATATTAATCAATTAATTAATATAATATTTTCCCCAAATAAAAAAGTAAAAAAATATGAATCGTTGTTATGTAATTTTTAAATATATTACAATCATGGAGATTGCAGGTCTTATATATGCATGAGTAACATTCCTGTTTTTTATTTATCATGATTAAAAAAATTTAGGTAGTATTTTATATTTACTTAAAGTTAGTTATTTCAAAAATATCATTTTATTAAATTTTAAGTACACTTATTTATATACCATTAAATTGATGCGTTAAAAAATTTCTCACATCACTTATTGAGGTGGTAGTCTGCTATATATATATTAATAATGTTATCATTTATTAAATTGATGATAAGGTATGTAAATATATGATATATGTAATGACCCTGATTTCTCCATACAATTCTTTTTTGAAAACTAGTGATTATGGTGTTCTAGGAGGTAATGGTTACAAATTTTAGGTGTTTTATTTATTTACAATATTTCTAGTTCTCCCACCAGTGACTCAGGGAATCAGTGTCAGCATGTTAGTTCCATGGAATGTCAATATGTACTCATGTCAGTGCATTGTCATTTATGTGCATCAGCATTTCAATGAATCAATGTGTTAGGGGATTCATAATCAGTGTGTTAGGGGTGTCAGCATCGGGGAGTCAAGGAAATCAACATTGGTGAGTTAGGGGTTTCAGGATCAGCAGGTAGAGGCGTAGGTAGGTTGAGGTGTTGGTAGGTTATTGGGTTAGTTTTTCATTGTGTCGGTAGCTCTGTGGTGATAGCTCAGAGTCAGTATGTCACATCAATAGCTCACCTATAGGTGGATCCATGTTGGTACTTTCCCCATCAGTGAATCATCCATTGGTTACTCTCCCATCGGTGACTCATTGGATGTTTTCCTAATTTTTTCCAGTTTTCTAATTTCTCCCATATAATGACTTATTTAACATAATGTTAGTTTAATCCCTTAGATAGTCAATTTTCTAGTATTTTTAATTATTTTAATTAATATCCTAATTTCCATAGGGATTTGAGATACTGAAACTGCGTGATCTTTACAATGATCACAGGTTAATGACTTTTGGAAAATGTTTTTTCTTTTATATAGTAACTATCTATTCAAAGTTGGGATCTTCCCTTCCTTGAATATTTTCTGTTTCCCCTTGATGTGTATAGATTACTACTCCCTATAAGAGTCATCTACCTATGTTATGATCCTCTCCTGATCAGTTTTCTGGGAGTTTTGTTCCCTTCGCACAATCCATAATTCTTGGCGCAAGGAATAACAATGATACATTGTTCATCTAGGTAGGGATTACATTAGAATATATCTAATTTTTATCATGTAGGGTGGGTATAGAAATGATTCATTAATATAAATTATAGAATACATTTCAAAAAATGGAAAATAAATAATAATTGAATAGGATCAAAAGAAATCCTAGGTAAATAAAACAACTAGCAGAGACTGGTTTGATTTTGATATCCTATTTTATTTGTAATTTTTGATTCATTTATGGTTTTTAGGGCTACATGCCTTCTAAAAATCATGGACATTGGTGGTCTTTTATTGCACACCGGTGATATTCTATTTTGAAGAGATGATTGAATATGCTATTATAACATGAAAAATTATTAATCATGTATACATGATTAAATAAATATATTCTGATGATCAAACCAATTGTGTGATCACCCTGGTTGTATTAATGTGTAATTAAAGAACCCCGCATGCGAAATTCAAAATTCTATTGGCTTGGTTGTTGTGGTTGTGTGGTGTGTTTCTTGTTAGGATATTGTGGGCTTCGAATGTGGGGTGGAACAAGAGGTGTGTTTGTATCCCTATTTGAGAGACTGGATGATTGTGGAATGGATTGAGTTGTAGGTAATGGGACTGACTAATATTATGTTGTAGTTTCAGAGAAACATTGGGCAGTGGGAATACGGTGTAGTTACGAACTTGTTATAATTTAGGACTGCATATTTGGATTGTTTAGGTATTGGGGGTGCAAGGCTTGTTTTTGAGATAAGTATTGTACAATATTTTTTATATTAATGATAGTTTCCAATGGATGAATAGTTATTGAGGCTGAATGGGGCTTTTTGTAGTGGACTGTAAATTGTGTTTTATGTTGTTGTATAGTGGGATTGCAGTTTTGTATTGATTTTTGTTTTTTTATGGTTATGAATGGTAGTTTTTTGGTTCTTCAAGAATAGATTAAAATAAATTATTTATATAATTGAATTTCATGTGGTTTAATTAAAAAGGGACGGGTTATTCATTGTCAGTATCTGTTAGGTTATTGTTCATATAGGGGTAGCGGTAAAAGTGGTATAGGTGGGATTGTCTGTTGTTAGTTTTAAACCCATAGGTTGAGTTGAGGGTTTTATTTTTTATATCTATATAATTTTAGTTACTTGTGATTTTTATATTCACCCCACCCTTTATGAGAATCAGGTTTCAAACACTACTATTCATAGGGTATGGTGTCGTTCCAAACATCCTGAAGGGATTATGGATGGCTGGTTATTGACTTTCTTCCTTACACCATCTTATATGATATTACCGCTCAAGAGTAATTGGGAAGGATATAAAGTCCCGAGGCTTACCATATTCCAATTTTCTTCAAAAAAGATTTTTTGTAGATGAGATTCGTATCTGTTTTAAGGCTAGGTTGTTTTTCCTAGTGACATTTGGATGAGGCCATGATGTCTTTGGCCGAGAGAAATAAGTGTTGTGGCCCTCATGTCTTCAAGTGTTTTTGTCCATGGTTTGAGGTCCAATTGTGTGAGGAAAGGTTGTGGTAGTGGGACTATATATTGGAAGAGTGGTAGCATCACCACACTAGATTTTAGGGATGAGCAGATAACATGTGGGACTGTTTTGTGTGGTGCCCAAATGTCGATGCACTAATACTGCAACTTTAATTCACCTGAATTATATGGTAAGAGTGCCCTATTGAGTATGGGCTAGTTTGTATTCCTTGGTGGGTGATTTGAGGGTTTTCCCGCCCTTGTTCATGGGTAGCTTTATTTTTCTACTAGTTATACATGTGCACTCAACCTACATCCATAAAACGCTTTTTAGGGTTCTAAGAATCCTTTAAAGAATATTCTTGACTCTAGCAGCTTAGTCATTGGGATTAGTTGTGTGTGTTTCATAGTCTCTTTTATTTTTCAACTTTACATTGGAAATTTGTTTTACCTAGTATCATCATTACGTTTGAACAAACATGTGGGAATGGAATTTTGATTTACATTAATTTTTTTTTTATTTTGAGTTTCTTCAGATTATCCATATTATCTCTCGACCTTGTTATATAAAAAGTGTAATGTGTTCAATATTATGAGAAATTATATACCCTTGGTTCCGGTCGCTGCTTCGGGGAATATTGAAGGTGGGACTCGGGGTCATTATCTCTACTACATCTTAATGATTGATGTTTGTGACACCTTGTTATCCCTTCCCTCATCATGGAGAAGTAATGTCATGAAAAAACAATATCATAAGTGTGGTTGGGATTATTTTTGAGTTGAGGGATAGGATGGAGTTTGTTGTTGTGTACTATGATGATTTCATGGGATGGTTGGGCAAGAATGTTGTACATTATTGGAACGTGAAATAAGAAAGGGAATACACCCTAGGTGAGGCTATATTAATTACAGGGAAGAGACCCTAAGAATGGTAAAATAATCATAATGACATGAGTTCTTATGTGTCTGGTTCATTTTTGGAATTTGATTTAAATAATGATTTAAAATAAATCTTGAACAGATTTTTTCACACTACCCGTGCAGAAGAATTTTCTGTTTACATTTTCATCTGATGCGCCTAGTCATTTCCCACATGAGGTATGGGCAGTTGGGGCCCACCCTACTGACATGGTTGATCAGAAGAGGGTTTATCGATAAGATGAGGATGGATAGTGTAAGAAGGTTCTTTGTGCCTTAGAGCAGTATAATCTCAAAAAGTATGAGGGAAGCATCTTCAACATATAGATAGAGAGTTTTCTCAAGGATCTAATTATCTATTTATTCTTATCCAAGATTCAATATCGTACTGGGTTCCTTTGGAAGTGATCCACATACTAGGATTGGTGCATCAGTGGTGGACACATTACCTCAGGGAGTGGAAGGAGACCGATGTCTTCAGGGAAGACATTGACAAGGACATACGAAAAAAATTATTTTCTTCCATAGTGAGGACCGAGAAGAGGCAAAAGATACTCTCCATCCATAAGGGGATTGTGTTATTAAGGGAAATGGAGATCATGTTTATGTATCACCTATTCTTCACAACAGATCTCTTTCTGGATGAGTAATCGTGTGAGACATGCATAGAGGATGCACTATGACCTTCTCTTCAATATAGAGTAACTCCATTTACCCTTGTAAAAATCAAAGAGTATTTCAACATGGATGAGGTAGTGGAATTGATGCACTCACTGGGGGTGTTCAGTGAGAGGGGATCCAACCGTATTCGTTAAAGGTAAGTCCGTCAACATTTGTTCTTTTGTGTCAAGGGCTTCCATGTATCGGCCAGTGGGAAGTAGGCTTCAACTGGTCTAGTTATATTCTATTGGTTAAATGCCTTTCCCCATAGTACCATCACAGAGGTATTTTATTTGTGGTAGTACTGGTAATCATATGAACTAGTTCCTAGTATGTAGGTTGTACAATGGGGGTGGGCAGGTTCAACACCCTCCTTATCAGCAGTAGTTACCAATCAAGCCTTTCCAATAGATGGTGCAGTGAGCTCCCATTCCACCTGTGGTATATGGTGATAGGGGAGGCCGGATTCAAGTTCCTCCTTAGGGTCCTTGACTAGGGCATGGTTGGGGAGGTAGTCGACATTACTGGGGTATAGGGGATCAATGTGGATAGTTTCACACAACATAGGAAGTAGTTTAAGCAAGGAATGATCTTATTTGAGGGGTGATCATTCTGTTTAGTACACATCTATGTGATTTGTTTGATTTAATCCCTCCTCACTCCTTCGATTCACCAAATCTATCCCTTTCATTGGGACTATACATGGAGAGAATTTTTGTGACCTTGGTGTGGAGTAATCTAGTTGAAGGTCAGATTAATCTATTTAATGTGTGGTGGGGATGTAGACTAATGATGAGTCCACATCAGTCATATGGGGGTATTTTATAGATTTAGATGAAGCCTAATGATTTAATCTTAGGAATCGACTGGTTATTTTCTATATAGTCTGTTATCAACTACATCTGGAGACGGTTCAGGTTTTCATAAATGGATGGCATGCATGTAGCTTTTGATGGTGAGTGGAGTTTTTAGTATGGTAGCCGGAATGTGGATCCCCTTCTTTTTTTATTTGTCAAGATGTCGGTGGAATCAGTTTCCATATATAAGGTGGATGTTCTTGGGGGTTTTAATTAGTTCATGTATGTCTTCCATGAAGTGGATGTGAATACACCCCGCTTGATGTGATGTTGAGTTTAGGATAGACCTGCAATCTGTTGCTCATTAGATTTTGATGGATCACTATCATATGAACAATTCTGATTTTTGGGAGTTGCAGATTCAGGATGATCACATGATGATGAAGAGTTTTATCCAGCCAAGTGTGTTATTGTGGGGTGCTCAGCTCATGTTCATGAAGAAGGTAGATGATGGTCAAAGACTATGCATACACTATCTGAGACTAAATCAGGTGATTGAGATGAAATTATACCCCCATGAGAGGATTAAGGATATTTTTGACATGTTAATGGATGTAGGTTTTTACTCTATGATCAATTTTTGTTCTAGGTATCACTAGTTTAGGGCGGGGGAGGGTGAAATTCAAAAGTCTACATTCTGATACACGTATGGGCACATAGAGTTCATGGACACACCAATTAGGGGTCATGAATGCACCAGTCATGTTCATGGGGATCATGAAATCTGTTTTCCATGAGTTCATGGACTAGTTCAACGTTCTATTCACCTATGACATCATGATCTACTAATGGACAGAGGAGGAGCACTCCGAGCATCTTAGGGTTCTCTTAGAGGTCCTTCGACCTCACTATATATATATATATGGAATGTTGTCCATGTGCATCTTATAGACATTATAGGTGCACTTACATGGACATATGGTATCCCAGCAAGGGATTGCAGTGGACTCGTCAAAGGTTGAGGTAGTTGAATCATGGGAATCACCCAATAATGTTGAAGAGTTTTGTAGATTCCTGGGCCTAGAAAGCAATTACTAGATGCTTGTACCAGATATCTACCAAGTTGCAACTTCATTGAAAACTCTGACCAAAAATGGGTTTTCCATCATGTGGAGTGAGGAGTGTCAAAAAGACTACAACTATCTATATGGGATGTTAGTCAATGACCTAGTGATAAGGTTACCAGATGAAGGAGTGTTGTTAGAGGTATTCTATGATGCATTTGGTCATGGATTAGGGTATGTGATTTTTATTATAAGGGAGTAATATCTTATGAGTCTAGGAAGATATCTACCCATGAACGTAACTATGACACCCATAATATGGAGCTTTCATCAGTTGTGTTCGTGCTAATTTTGTGGTGGAATTACCTCATTTGATAACACTATGCGGTCTTCCAAGATCACAAGACGTTGCAGTATATCATTTCCTAGATAGTCCTAATCTTGCAGATGTGAAGGTGGAGAGAATTTTTCTATGTCAATTACTTAGAGATCAATTACACATCAGAAAAAGTGAATTTTTGGCTGATGATTTGAGCATAAAGATAGAGAAAAAAGTTTTTTGGGAATCCACATATGATTGGATTGACATGGGGAAATTTTCCAGTTTTCACATTGTTCCTAGATAGGATAGTGGAATATAATATCTATATCAGATGATAATGCAATATTCCTTGTTTTGGTAGGTGAGGAGTAATAGTAGGGATACTCATAGGGTAAAGTGAAGCTTGATCATGTTGGCCAGGGTGAGGCTCCAAAGGACGGTCTAAGGATTTTTTGAATAAGATTTTGTTTCGTGGGAAGCTGTTTGTCCCTATAACAATGTGTGAAGGACTTCTCCATGAGTTTCATAAATCACCCATGGTGGTACACCTAGGAGTTTCCATGATGTACTGAGGCTTGAGAGAATATATTTGGTCATCCAGGGTGAAGCGTGCAGTGGCAGTGTTTGTGGAAAAGTGAATAGTGTGTCAGCAGGTGAAGGGTGAGTACTATATTCCCAACAGTCTATTGTAGCCCTTAAATGATCCCATGTAGTATTGTGATGTCATATCCATGGATTTTGTCAAAATAATACCCATTGAATGTGGAGGATATGATGCAATTTAGGTATTTGTTGATCAATTAAAGAAATCAGCTCCCTTCCTAGAAGTCAAGGGTTCAAGCGCATTAGATTCCTTCACAAGGTGGTATGTGGATTAGGTAGTGTGGATTCATAATGTTCAATGATCCATTATAATATTTTGGGATACATGTTTTAAAACATGAGTCAGGTGGGAATTGCAGTATGAATTTTCCAACTAGTTATGCCTTAGCACTACAGTCTACCCTTAAACAGATGGGTAGATAGAGATAACCTTTTAGATGTTGGAGGTTATTCTTATAGCATGCGTTATATAAATCATAATATCGTGGGAATGAAATATGACTCCAGTAGTGTTTTTTAAAATAGTATATATAAATCTAACATTGTCATGGCGTAGTTTGAATCCTTTTACAAAATATTGTGTCATTCTCATGTGTGTTGTAATGAGGTTTTGGAGGTAGGTGTTCTGGGACAAGAGGCATTGTAGAGAACAACAAAAAAGGACCAACCTATGAAAGAGATGATGAAAGAGGCTCAGAATTGGTAGAAATAATATGTCTTTTATATGATGGGGTCTTTGGAGTTTGTAGTTAGATACCACATGTTACTAGAGGTTTCCCCTCATCATAGGCAAATAAGGTTTGGAAGCGGAATAAATAATTATCCCAGATTCATTGAACCTATCAATGTATTGGGATGTGTTGGAAATGTACAATATTAATTTTCATTGCCACCAAATATTGAGAGGATCCACACTATCTTCGAAATCTCCCATCACCATTGGTATCTACTTGATGACCACATGTCATTGACTGGGGATGGTTGGATATCTTGGATTATGCGATGTTCTTGGAGTCACGAGTAAGAATCAACGATCATAAATAGAAGGTTCTCCTTAGACATAGCATCACTTTGGTTCATGTGTTATGGTGGCATGATGGAATTGAAGAGAGTATATGGGAGTGATAGGCAATGATGATTTCCCAATACCCAATGCTATTCTTAGTTTTTTCTCTTGTGTTTTTCTTTGTTCTTTAATTTTGAGGAAATTCTTGACAATATTTTCTATGAGATGAGTTGTTTCCTTGTTTTCTGAATGCATTTGAAATTTCATTACTATAGGGAGGGGAAAAACTAATCACTAATTAAGACAAACTAATATAGATGAAATTTAACCCATGTGATAGAGTTATTATCGCCTAATGCGGATATTATATTTACATGGAGGAAGTATCTCCCAAATCCATGTGTCTGGATGTTGTGAAATTGTTGTTTGCATGAAATTATAGGAAAGTGGGGGCCTTAGTTCTTCTACTATTGTTTTGAAGATAGATGAATAGGAGGTGTTCTTGGATGTCATGTTTTTCACACCACCTTTAGAATAACACAAAGTGGTTTGTTTTGGAGAGGTATCTTATAGGATGGTTGTTTGGACCCCCTTTCGTCTGGGTCAGTTTTGAATTCTCAAGGACAAGAATAGATTGAGATTTTTCTGATGTAATGACATGGATTTACCTAGACCATTTTATTTGTGAATAAAAAAGTATTAGGGTGTTATGGGAGACACTGGTTTCTCATTTCAAGAGTTCCTCTAATTTTAATTTTTTCCAGTTTTTTCATTGGCGACTTAGTGCATCGACATCAGCATGTCAGTGCATCAGAATGTCAGTGTGTCGGCATGTCAGAATATCGACATGTTTCTGCCTCATCATTTCATTGAATTTGTGATTTAGGACCGTCATCATCAGTGAGTTAGGGGCATAGATATCGGAGATTCCGGGGGTTTTGCATTGGTGTGTTAGGGGCATTAGTGTTAGTGGGTCACGGTGTCGGTAAGTCGAGGCATTGGTAGTTCATTGCGTCAGTTGTGCTATTTTCGTTGATCAATTTTAGTGTATCATCATTGGTAGGACACCAAGGTAGGTCACCTATCTTGGGATCCATGTCTAGGACTCAACCATCTGTGACTCATCCATCAGTGATGCATTTCCAGTTTTCCTAGTTTTTTCTATTTTTCCAGTTTCTCCCCTCTTATATCATATTTGACATAAACAGAGTTTAAATCCATACTTGGGCGTTTTCATATAGTGAATAATGGATATAAATTATTTCATTAATATCCTAATGTCATAGGGATTTTTAGATACTAAAACCATGTGAATCCTCACCAAGATCCATTGTTAATGACTTTTGGAAACTGTTCATCCTTTAATATAAGATTTGGATCTTCAAAGACTATATATCACATTCTAAGCATATTTTTTGTTTCCCTTTGGTGCGTCTAGATCCCCCCCCAGACGAGTCCTTCGCCTATGCTAAGAGACCCCCCAATCAGCTTTCTAGGAGTAATATGCTACTTGATTGACCCATTTTTTATAGTGCAAGGAGGAAATTCGATTCATTGATCATCCAGGAATGGAATTATTTTTTCCTCTATTTGATTTTTCCTCATTATGTGGGGTGAGGGGGGTAAACTAATGATTTTTTATGAGGAATAGTTTAATTACATTAATAAAATTGAGGAATAAAAATGAAGTGAATATGATCAAAATATAACATACATAAATTAAATAATGTCCATGGAGTGGCTTGATGATGATCAACTATTTTATTTGTTTTCTTTGATTCTTTTATGATTATTGTAGTAGTATGACTTCTGAAAACCATATTCGTTGGTGGAATTTTCTTATGCACATGTGATGTTATATTTTGTTGAGATTCATGAATAAATGATTATAACATGAAATATTCTTAATCACGAATACATGGTTAAATAAATGTATTCCTATGGGTCAAACCTACTGTGTGATCTCCCCGATTGTATTAATGTTGAATTGTTGAAACCCCCTTACTAAAACATGAAAATTCATTCCACGAATGATGTGATATTGTGTTATATTCCCACGTTGTGAATTGTGGGATTCAAATATGGGGTGGAATATGGGGTTTTGTGGTATAACAATTTGAGAGACTAAATGGTTGTGGAATGTATGGATTTGTAGGTAGTGGGACTATTTTTTTTGTGTTTTTAATGTGGAGAGGCCTTTGGCGGTGAGACTGCGGTGTGGTTACAAACCTTTTATACAATGGGTATGCATCTAGGGATTATATGTGTAGTTGGGATGTAAGGATGGGTTATGAGAAAAGGAATGTGAGGTATATTCTTGAAGAATAATAGTTCACAAAGAGTGAACATGTGTCTTGAAAAAATTTAGGTTTGAGAAGTGTACTATAAATATTACACTGTGTTGTAGTGTAGTGGGACTGTAGGTTGGTTTTTCTTATAGTTTTTGATATTCTTATGGATGGAAGATTCCTGGAAGTGCTGTAATAGATTTATTTGAGTCCCTTAACGAAATTATTATAATCTGTTTAAGTAAAGTGTGGTTGGGATATGACTTAGAAGTAGTTGTTGTGTGGTCGTGCATATAGTGGTAGCAAAAAAAGTTGTACTGGGGGTTATTGGTTGTTTTTTTGAAACTTATAGGATGGGATTATTGTTTTATTAAATATATGTATATGAATTGAAGTTCAGTGTCATTTTTATAATCACCCTAAAAATTTTACCACCATTTTCCAAACACCCACATTCTTGTGGGTGGGTGAATTTCCCAACATCTTGGTGGGAGAATGGTTGGCTAGTTACTATCTTTCTTCCCGAAACCCTCTTTCTGGTACTTAACTCTCAAGGATATACATGCATGCTATAATGGCTTGAGGATTACTATATTACAAGATCATTCAAGGATGGTTTTTTGTAGATGAGAGGATTATGTTTTTATGGGGCTAGTTGTTTCCTTAGTGTATTCAGGACAAGTCCCATCTGTCATCGGGTGAGAGGCATGGGTGTTGTGGCCTACGTGTCTTTAGGAAGGATTGTGTGTGGTCTGAGTGCCAGATGTGTGAGTGTAGGTTGCGGTAGTGAGACTGTGTATGGGAATAGTGGTAGCAAAAAGACATTATACATTTGAGATGAACATTTAACCAGAGGGAAAGTGGTGTGGGGTGCTGAAATGTCGAGGTGCTTATACTACTACTTTACATGACATACATTATTTGGTGAGAGATCCTTGGTGTGGATGGTCTAGTAACTATTATGGGGTAGATTCATTGAGGTTCCACAGTTTTCTCATAGGGTAATTTGTATGTTTCCCCACATGTTCACTGGTAGCAATAATTTTTATTCTGGTCATACATATATACTGACCATTCATTTGTAAAACACTTTTTAGGATTCCATGAGTTATTTTAGGATCGTGATGGACTCTACTAGATCAAGCATTGAGATTAGTTGTTTTTCACTTTAGTATCTTTTCTTCTAGGACTTTACTTTGATTCTTTGGTGTACCTTGTATAAACATTAATTTGGAACATTCTTGGGGGAATAGATATGGCATTAATATTTCATTTAATATTTTGAGTTGCTTGGGTTTTACCATTATATCTCCCAATAGATTTGTATAAAAAGGGAAATTCTTTCAACATTATGTGAGATTCTATACCCATAGTGGTTGTCGCCACTCTGAGTCCTATTGAATGTGAGACTCGGTGGTCATTATCTCTCTTTCAATATAAGGAAGGATGATTATGACACATTTCTTTCCCTTACCGCATCATGATGAAGGATGATTGTGACAATATATCTACTTTTCAGAATGGATAGAATATGAAGTATATAATATATAAACTAAAAATAATTTTCCTTATATAAATAACCATGGTATGACACATGACTACCGCAAGACCGCCTCCATTATTCCAAGGTTTAGAAACTAGCACTGAGTTGGAAAATCCAAAAAATATGATGTATTAGACTATAGTACCTATAAACAGAAACAAGTTTCCCTTCCCAGAAAATAATGACATGAAAAATAATAATAATAATAATAAATTCATCCAAAACTCCACAATATAGTACAATTTTATTATATTGAATGTCTACATGGGGCATAGTAATAGCCCAACCAAAAAAATGTAAAGTGAACACCATACTCTAAGAGTGATTAACACTGTCATATAAAATCTCCTGATTATAAACATTATATATAAAGTCTATTCTTTTCTCCACCACTCCATATCATTCTAGGACATTGTCATATTTTCAATCAAATATTTAATACATGACATTTGTAGGTAAATTCCACACATTGGTGATTATAAAAATACATAGTATTACAACTCCAAAACACTAAAAACAATTAAACAAATTTGGTAATATAAAAACAATATTTAATATTCAATTCATAATAGAAAAACCCCGATATACAAAGGATGTAAACCTCCCCACCATATGGTCACATACATCTACCAACTAAATGATTCTTCTCTATGACATGATTATACCAAGATAATCCTCTCTATGAGCCATGATATCCCTAGATATATTCTTTTAAGAGGTCATGATCATTTTCCCACCAATGAAACCCTAGTGTCCTTATAATTCATAGACACGTTGATAGGGCAAAATCCTAAAATTGTTGGGGGACACTATGAACCCAATATAGATGAACACTCTATATAGAGTATCAGGTAAAAATGATTCCATGACCCCTATAAAAACATCCTCTTACATAGGAGATCAAAAAATACTCTATGAGTTCATACTGATTCCAAAAACTATACCAGTGGTATAAATATGATAGTGGATCATTGTCTAAGCTCATATAGGGACACCAAAAACACATTCTGAGACTCATCCTATGGGTGATATCATAATTCTAGAATGTTGTTGTAATTCCATACTATACCTTTGATTGAATGGACCATGGTAATACACTCAATAAATACTGGTCGAAAATAATGAAATGAATGTATTAAACATTATTTAAGAGTTCCACGACATATACTAGGGGACATGACATAAGAAGCTATCCACATGTTTTCATGATTGGTAAATCCTCATGTGAAATGTAAATAAAAAATACACAACCTGTATGAACAATACCTTATAGTCACATTATTAAAAACTGATAGTGAAACATTATCTTGTTTCATCTATAGCTGCATTGTATATTTCATATGATGAATGAATACCATCAATCTAGTTATGTTTCTCCTCTACCCGTCCATCATTATTTCCCATCCCCCAATCACAAAGACCATCACAAACCATACTATGGTGTTGATTATTTTCACCATATAATGACCATGAAAGGATCAAATAATACATAATCATCAAATGAAACTCCAAAATAAACACCCATTATAAACATTAAAAGGAAGGGGAATAAATGAAGAATCCATAATTTGTGAGGAATTAACCTCGATCACAATTTTTTAGCATCCATCATCGTTTTATAAGAAGATAAATGAATATGGATATACACAATGAAAAAAATATAATTCCAACTATTTAAATATAACACAGATGAACATAGTAATTATTTTCATTGAATTGGACCGAATTTATCTCAGATAATGAAAAAAGATGGAAAACAAAATCAAACATCAAACATGGAGTTAGGCTTAGTTATTGATGAGGAACGATTCTTCACACTTATTGATGATGATATCCACAAACATATTTGGTATAATGATAAAAAATTGGGTCTTAATCCATCATTATTTTTAAAAAATGATCATTTATGGTTATAGATATATCTATGGTTTAAGAGGAAATCCTAATAAAAACCTCCTAACCATAGACTAATAGGATATTGTGGTCTCCATATCATGAATATATTAACAAAATTATGAAATTAATATATTTTAATCATTTGTTCCTGAGATGAATTTTCTACATCACCCCTAAATTAAAAAGGTTATGTGAGGAAAAATGTAAAAAATGTGTTCTAAAATTAATAGATCACCCAAATTATAAATTGGTGCTCTCATTATATAGTTAATACACTTTTTTCTTAATGTTTTGCATGTGTGATTTTTAATATTTTTAATATATTTAATATATTTTAAACATTTATTCCAAGATCATCAAGTTATAGAATCACATTATTTCATATCTCCTAGTTCGATATATATCCATATAATATCCAAAAAAACGATAATGTACAATATCATTTTTATTAAAATTATTCATCATTAGCATCTATTTAACTACTAAGTCAAAAACCAATCACATCAATCACGAGGTGGTATTACACCACACACAAAAGTTACATTATTGTATTCTATACAGAATGAACATTAAGAATATATATATGATATTTTAATTTTATAAGTATTATTATTAAAAAAATATAATATAAAAACATTATATACATCATTATATATTTTTGTGAGAAGCACTGATAAGAAATTAATCACATATGTTCATGAGACTCTAGTTCACCATAAACACGATCTGCGATTTGGATTACTATTTGAGGGATGATGAGATAGTTATAGGACATTAAAAATAATAATGTAAAATCTCAGTATATGAATTATTCATGTGTTTATTATTATCATGGATAATATTTAAAGAAGTTTGAGGAAGAAATAATTTGAAATTATTAGGTGAGGACATTACCTATTCCTCAGACAATGTTTTTATGAGAAAACCAATGTTTATTTGACAAGGGGATAAATTTAATGATATAATTTGTATATTTTGGGGATGAACCAATGGGTTTGATCTATGTGGAAGGGAGATTAGAGGGGGTTTCCTTTTATAAGTAGGGAGAGGAAATATTTTGAATTTACGAAAAAAATGAAATGATGACATGTTTTATAAATAAAATATGTATTGAAAATTGAAAATTATAGAATCTTAGAAGATATAACATCAATATATGAACATAAAATATGAATTGGACATATTTTTGTTCAATTTTATCAATTATCATTTTAATTTATCCCCCTCATAAACACGTTTTTTCCTTAATTGTGTAAAATAATTTTTACATTTTTCAATATTTATTGTGGTAAAAAACATATTTTAACATATTAGATAATATAAATTATAATAATTAGGAAATTATAATTAGTTTTTTTAAATTTAACATATATAATATTTAAAATTTAATTAATTATTCAACGAACAAATTTGTTAAAAAATGCAAGTTTTAATCAAATTATATTTTAATGAAACGATGATCTCATAACAACTATATAAAAATTCATCAATACTAAAGGAATATAAATTAATTTTTTGGGAAATATATTATTGGTATTTAATTTAAATCATTCTACATTTTTTTCATTAATTTTTCAAAATAGAGAAACATTATGCACATTATAATGTTTTCTAAAAAACTGTGTGTCAATGCCTAAATGTAATATTATACTAAATTGTGTTATAAGGATTACTTGAATTAAAATAATTGTATTTAATAAAAATAAATAATACATAAATTAATTTGGAATCAATTTAAAATAACAATGGGGGATAATTTTAAAATAAAGGACAATTAAAAAAGAAAAAGTTTTTCACAACAACCAAAATAATAAACACTTTTTTTTTAAAAATATCAAAATTTCACTCAAAGATAATATTAATAGGTTTATTTATAAAAGTAAAATATATTTTAAAAAAAGTATTACTATATTTGTTTCAATTCAATTTGAAATTACATTCACAAACATGAAAAAACCCCAATTTTGGAAAATATTGTTTATCATAAACATTATGTTTTCCATTAAAATGGTTCTTAATTTGTTTTTATTTATTATATAACCACTTGATTTATTTTATAAAAGTGTAAAAGAATAAAATTTTCATAATTTAATCATTAGTATTAATACATGCTAACATGATGACTATATTACAATGGCATTTTTTTAAAGAGTATCATGATTTAATTGTACCCATTGTTGCATGTATCACTAGCTATCAATAAAATTGAGTTAGTTTAAAATGAAAATATATTTTAATGTATTTGGGTGGGAAAATATATCATTTAGTCTTATTATTAATATTATTTTTAATTACATAACCTTATCTATTTTCCCAATAGGCTTATTCTAACGTCATATGTTGATGTCTATTTCATTTTACTATATTGACTCAAAAACAAATACTTCTCCGAAATATGATTTGTGACTGTTTCAAATATTATATAGTATTTCCCAGACTTATCACTACTTCATCCAATATATATTAACATCTATTTTTATGTTTATTCTCTATAAGGTAATATCAACATCTTTTCTTTGTGACATTAATGTGGAATAAAATAAAACGAGACAAAAAATATGTTCATAAATGCAAGGGAACTTGAATATACCCATGTGGTTTTTTTAATTCCTAAATTTTATTCAACACATAATTTCATTTTTATCCCCCTTGTAGAATTACCTTCGATAAAAGGGAAATTAAATATCCCCCATAATATTTGGTTTACTCTTATCAACCTAAAACAAAACATCATGTTTCATTATGATTCAAAAAATGATCAGCATGAGAAAAAGGTAGATAGTTTAAATTCGAATTGAAACTAATTTAAAATTGATGGCATATGTGAACAAAAAATCCTAACAGAAAATGGTATTCCATTCCTTAGATTTCAACATTTAACTCAAATACATGACATATAGAATTCATATTACTTTATATCTTATCAGTTTTAAATTAATATTAAAAATTATTTTCAACATAATGTCATCATAAATAATATGAAATAATAAGTTTCTTATAACTAGTTTATTAATCAACTATATTAATGTACTCTATGTTACACTTGGTGTAAGAATCATTAGTAATTAATGTCTAAAAAATATATATCAATAAATTAACTACTTTTTGATACCAACATAAATAATAATTTCATAAACTGGTGACTAATCCTATAGATTTCCAAGAATGATATATAAAACCAAATTTTTCATCATAAAATAAATAAAAACAAGTTCATGTGAAATTAAATGAATCCACATTTTCTGTGAAACTAACATATCCCATTGATGATTATAATAACCACCAATCATAATGCACTAAGAGAGTGTGTATAATACACCAAACAATAGTATCTACGTGGGATGTCCCTATTTTTATATTAAAAAATTATTAGAATTATTTTTCACTAATTCCATTTTTAATTTCTCCCCCTCTAGTGGTGCACACTTTACATCATCTAAATTGTTGCATTCATCTTGATATATCTCAATGTAATCATAATTCCAATTAAAATTGACAATAATTTTAAATGAATACTAATTTAAATTTCCTCCCACCATTATATTTTTCTTAATAGCTATATGAGTTTAACAACACTCATTATTTATTCACCATATATTCCAAATATTTGTGCACAACAACTATTTATTTGGTAATAAAGTCATTTCCACTACTACTACATTGTATCATTCAGATGTAGAATGAACTTATGCTTATGATTATTTCACCTATATATATAATGGGATTCTATTAATCCAATAGAATTGTAGTTTCAATCAATGTTTACAAGTGAAATATAATTTTCTCTTCTATTATGGGAGGATATATGATGAAAATATAATATAGCTCATGAACATCATTAACAATCTATGTGGACCTCTACCTATGATGAATTCTTAAACCACTGACCATTAATGTTTTTTCCATTGTTCCTCAACAATTCCATGTCATTTATTAGTGTATTGAAACACTTTTTTGGATTTTTTTCACATGATTTCACACCCCATAACACATTTTTGTCTTCCTGAGTTACCAATACTAGGAAAAATCTTGGCTACAATTGGTTTTCTCATGGAAGATTCAATCATACCAGTTCTACTCTTTTGTGGACTCGTTATGGTTAAATTGTATACCTATTTTATAGTATTTAGTGATTTTTTATAATATTTGGCATGTGTGTACTATCTCGAATGATTATACCAACACCTCTCAAATGAATGACCTTAATTTATTGGCATCTCATGGAATTTTTCATTGAACTTAAATTGATTATTCTATGAAAAATTATTGATATTTTGGTCTTAAATATTTTCTATTTTAGATTTATTTTAATCGTTAACTCCACTATAACTAAATTTAAAAATAGTAACTATTTTTTATAATGGAATATTATTCCAGAAACCAATTTTCATTTTCCCCAATATAAAAGGAAGACATTTTTCAAGCTATAATCTTGTGTATTTTTTAGCACCAAAAATTTTTGAGCTCTAGTTTATTAAGGAAATTTTATGGACACCTTCAACACATTATATAAAATATTATTTTGTGTCCCTACTTTATATACTTAAAAATTTTAATTAAATTAATTTTTTTTGTTTTAAATACAATGTATCTCAATTTAGAACTCGCTAAATGAAATCTCTAGTGGGATTCCATTTTCAAATCTCTTGAGGTAGAGTACTCAACAGTTAATATTAATAATTTGTTAATACAATTATGATTTATTTTAACGGGAAATAAATTATCATAAACATGGATAGTATCATCTTTATTAACATTTTTTGGTTGGAAACAACATTAATTGATTCTAGATAGTTATGATTTATTTTTATTGAAGTAGCCGAGTTCTAAACCCTTGGTATATAAGTATCACCTTTCTAAACCGAATATGGTGAAGTAGCCGAGTTCAAAGATCTGACCCTTTCTAAAGAGTCAGGATGACATTCCCTATTTTCCAATCAAGATAAAACACCATCAACCCAATTGCAAGGAACTCAGCGGACACTTGATGGCCAATAAAAAACATAGAGGTGAGTTGTGGGTGGTAAAAAAATAATGAAGGAGCGTGGGGGAAAGGTAGTTCATTCATGCACTAAATAAGTATTCTATCAAATTACTCTTCATATTCTAAACATTATCATCATAAAAACTACTTGATTTAACTAATGAACTTTCTCTCTATTTTTTCTCTTGGATATTATATTCATCTAGGACACTTTTAAACCAATTCAAGTTATTTGGAATCTCTCATAATCGTGGAATTCCTCTGTAATAGTATCATTCTGACATGATTTTATTTTCTATAAATCATTGATCATTGAATATATTTCATTGACAAGTAAAACTAATCAGTCCCTTTCTATAACTAGTCTATAGATAGTGTTGTATTTTCTATTCTGTATAGCCATTGGATCTTCCCTTACATTAGCTCTGTGTTGCAACTATTAAATTTCATTATAAATTCCTATTAAACACATAAATATTTTCACAAAAACATCATTCTATGAAATTTCTTCATTTTCTGTCAATTTGAAATAAAAATAACACTTATATATATCAAATGTGATGTCCAAAACATCTAAAAATGATATATATTTATTAGACTAATCTCACTCTCTCTAGGTTTTATGGATCATATACGACTATGATTACATTCAGCTAGTGGGTGACCATCTATCAACTATGAGTTTTTTATCACGTGATTTTTATTGTTACTCTTCATGTTTTTAATGATATGAAAGGGAATTTAGTGTAAAAAATAATAATCATTAAAATGATAATCTTTATTAATGTGTATTGTTTAATCATCACATATCTACAATTCATTAATTTTATTTAAATCTAATGGGCTTTATTAACAGATCTAATCCAAGGGAATATAGTCCAATGACGTTGGAAATACCCAAAATAAATGATGTAGTCACCTGAGGAACATAGGATCAATATAATCACATAATATATATTCATTTATCCTTTTTATTATTATCAATGGATATAGATAACTATCATTACCCTATATGTTATTTTTTCATAAATAGGGTATATATTCTCCCAGTCATTAATATTTTCTTCAATTGAAAAAGGATCATTATGAAACCCCTACATATCGGTCATTAAATGTATATTATCTTCACTTACATCATCAATTACTATGAATAGGTGTTTTTAATACCATAAAATTAGAATATATCTTCCATTTCTTCAACATGAAATGTGAAACCATAAATAAATTACATGCTAAGTTTATTCCACATCTCAAGATTATTAAATAATTCATGTTATCAGTAAATCATTTTTTTTATTTCATACCAAGAAATTTTTAATATTCCTCATTGGATCATATTCTAATTATTTGTCTTTGTGAAATATATATGGAAATAAAAACATCACAACTCTTGATTTCTGATGTTTAAAATTTCACCAATCTATCCATCATGTTCTTTTAATATGTTCATCACCAAGAATTTGTGTAGTATTTTATTTAATATTTTAGTTTCCCTAACTAATTCTATACTCATGTTCCATATGTAATTTATAACGTTTATTGTATGTGGTAATCTCCCATTATATTAGTATTTATTTTTTCTCATAACCATTATCTCCCATATAATGTTAGGATTTCCTTTGTACAAAGATTTTAATTTATTTCTAAATGACTTATCCACAAAAAGGGGAATTATATAAGGCCCAGAACATTAACATTACTTAATCTAGAGTTATGTAAATAATTTAAAATTCATTCCAATTGATTATATTTTAATATTTAGAGATTTACAGAATTATAAAATAACTCATAAATATAAAGATAGATATAAATATTTAGACACTGTAACTCACTCTTTATTTTTTCATAAAACAAAACATTTAAAAAGAAACATGGTGTCATTTAATGTTTAATAATATTGACCTTTTCTTTGATCCCATCCACGAATATATTTTCAATTAAAACATGTGGAAAAAAATTCAGAACATGGGAGGAGAAAAATATGATCAATAAGGATATACAAAGAAGAAAAACTATTATCCTTAAAAAAACATGTACCCTATGAATAATTAATCATAAATTAATAGTAGTAAATACACTTACCTGAATATAATCTCATTTAATACCCATTATGTAACCCAAATATTACCTTAAAAAATATATAAAGCAACATAAAACATATAGAGGTTTCTAGGGACATAATCATAAATGAATTGAATAACCATATGACTGACCTCAAAACCTATCACAAAATGGAATAGCCATACGTCCAACAAACAAACCCAATGAATTGGAGGTTATACCGTAACCAACCATACATAGATTATAAAAAACCACCCTTAATTGGATTATCACATAACCACTTGTCTTTGTGTTTTTACATAACCACCCGTCCAATGTTCACATATCATTATAAAATAATAACACATAAAATATTGCAATTTTCAACATTTAAATATTAATATTTAAGTTACAATCACAATAAATAATTAATAGTATGTCATATTTCAAATCCATTTTTAATACAAAAAACACAATAAATTTGAATAATGGTTTTATGTTTATTTAAAAAAATTAATGGGTATAGAGGAATCCAAATGTCAAATAACACTTACAATGGCGGAGAAGTAATTTTCTCGACATATGTTAAAAAAATTCATTTTTCCATTTTGTAAGGAATGTAAAAAATGTTTTTATTAAAATATTCTCTTTTAAAACAATATAATGTATTAAAATCGCTTGATTATACACTTTATAAAATAATGTGGTGTAAAACATTAAAATATGCCTCAGTGAATATAGATTGAGATGACGACTTGTACCCTGTCTGTTTCATCGTGTATGTTCCTTGTTCTTCTAGAATAATAAAATGAGGTTAATTTATATATTATTGAGAAAATTTTTTATTTATATTATTTATTTAATATAAATTATTATCGTGTAATAAAAATTACATAATTCTAAATGTTTTAATCAAACGTTTCGTCGATATTCGGTACTTGAGTCGAAAATAAACATGTTATGATGTCACTAGTCCATGTGGTCATAAGTCCATCATCTCCAAAATGGATTTAATGAAATTATAATCAATTTATACAGAAAATATATTTCTAAAATAATATTATTAATTTCTATAATGATAAATGAACAACTTTATAATCATGGAGAGGATAGTCCATACGTACGATTGACTAACGTTTCCATTTTTCATTGATCATTACAGAAATAGGGAGATTATTATTTTAACATCCAATAAATATAATAATACAATTAAAATATGAATAATAATTTAAATATATAATTTATATATAATTTATGTTATATGGTGTATAAAAATAATTCACAACGCTTCATGAAGATGATAATTTACATGTATCCATGAATGAAATTATCATTTTTTCGTCCATGGAATGTAAGAACATAATTGAATTATATTTAATTTAAAATTATAAATATATCGTGAATATAAAATAAAATATTTTATTACATCATTATAAATTGTCTTGATAGTAAGTAATCAATAATGAACTATATCGGTTTGCATGGTTATAGTCTTCCATACACACGAACATAATGTTAATGTACTATTTGATTAAATTAGAGATTGATTAATGTGATAAAATTAAAATAATTACTTGTTATTAAGTATATTATAATAGTTTTATTATTTGACCATGGATTAATGATATTTAATTGTTGTTTAAGAAAAAATAAAATAGAAACACTTAAAATGATATTGGGCACCATTGAAGAACACCTTAACACTTTTATGGGGAGTGGTCTACCATTGATATGACATCAAGAATGAGAGATGAATATTAGGATGTGGTTTGGGAATATATAGGATTAACATGAAGGATTTTTATGTGTGATTATTAGATAATATTGAATACCTTTTTATAGGATAATGGAGGGCGTCATTGGAATCTTTAAGAAATTTAAATTCATATATATTCAATTTCTATTTAAAATGGGGAAAATATAATTTATAAAGAATATATGATGTTTTTTTGTCAAATCCCCATCATCAAATTAAAAATATACATGTTTTTAATATTTTCAAGCTCTATAATTTCACTTTGACACTAGATATTATTTTTTCATAATCAAATATTATATTCTCCATGTCATTAATAGATTCTTCAAATGTCCATTGATCATCTTGAATCCCCTACATATCATCCATGACATGTATCTTATGTTGACTTACATCATCAATTACTATGATTAGAAGTTCTAAAAAACCATAAATCATAATATATCTTCTATTGATTCAACATAAAATGAGAAACCATATATAAAGTCCCTACTGAATTTATTCCACATCTTAGGATTCATTAATAATTCATGTTATCGACAAATCATCTTTTTTCATTTTATTTCATACTTAGAAAATTTAAATATTTACCATTGAATAATATTCTAATTCTTCGTCTTTGTGAAATAAAATATTAAACAGCAATATCGCAACTCTTGGTTACTATTTTTTTAAACTACATGATACTCTCCCTCATATTCTTTATATATGTTCATCACCCAGAATTAGTTCAAGATTTTTTTTAATATTTGTGTTTTCTGACTGATTCTATAGAAATGTTCCATATGTAATTTATCACGTTTTTTATATGCGGTTATCTTCCATGATATTGGTATTTATTTTTTCTCACAACCATTAGCTCCAATATAATGTTAGGATATCCTTTGTAAACTCATTTTAATTTATTTCTAAATGATATATCCACAAAAAGTGGAATTATATAAGGCCCTGGCCTTTAAAAATACTTAATCTAGAGTTATGCCAACAATTTGAAATTCATTATAATTGATGATCTTTTGATGTTTAGGGATTTACATAATTGTAATATAACTCATACACAACAAGATAGATATAAATATTTAGAAACTCCACCTCACTATCCATGTTTTGATAAAAAAAATAATTAAAAAAACATGGTATCATTTAATGTTTAAAAATAATAACCTTTTCCTTGATCCCATCTCTGATTTTATTATCAATTAAAACACAAGAAAAAAAATTTAGAACATGGGAGGAGAATAAAATGATCAGTAAGGGTACACAAAGAAGGAAAACTATTATACTTCATAAAACATGTAACCTATTAATAATTTGTCATATATTAATACTTATCACCATTATAAATTATTAAATACTCTTCAGTAAATATAATCACTAATGGAAAAATATCTTATACCAACGGTTTGGAAATGTTTGTATGTGCCCTCAAACCGTTGGTATAGGTTATACCAACGGATTGGAGGACCGTTGGCAAGTAAGTCGTGACAATAGGTCTATACCAACGGTTTTGAAAACCGTTGGTATAAGTAAAATGAAAACCTATACCAATGGTTCTCAAAACGGTTGGAATATGTATTTCAAAAAAAACATTCAATGGGATTTGATCCCATGTACTCTAGTTTATAATTGAATGACTTAACCACTAACCTAACATGACTTTTGTGAACATAATTTCATAAATATATATATTTATTTTTATAATAATTTTCAATTTTGATTTATATAATGTTCTCGGTAAGAAGATTCGATAAAAATCGAAGGACCTATACCAACAGTTCTCAAAACAGTTGGTATAGACATATACCAATGGTTTTGAGAACTGTTGGTATAGGTCCTTTGATTTTAGGACCTATACCAACGGTTTGGCCCAAACCGTTGGTATAGGTCCAAATTAATGAACTATACCAACGGTTTGGCCAAAACCGTTGGTAAAAGTCATATTTCCAGTAGTGAATCACATTTCATACTCATTATGTAACCCAATTATTTCCTCAAATCCTATATAAAGCAACATATAACATATAAAGTATTCTTGGGACATAATCATAAATGTATTGAATAATCATACGATCAACCTCAAATCATATCACTAAATGGAAAATTCATGCGTCCATCTTCCATACACAATGAATTTGAGGTAATAACATAACCACCTATCCTTGGATTATAATAAAAAACACCCTTAATTGGATTATCACAAAACCACCCATCTTTGGGTTTTCACATAATCACCCGTCAAATGTTCAAGTACCATTATATAATAATAAGACATAAAATATTGCAATTATCAAAATTTAAATCATGATATTTAAATTTAAATCACAAGAAAAAATTATTTGTATTTCCTATTTTAAAAACATTTTCAACAGAAAAACAAAAAAACCTAATAATATTTTATTTATCTTTAAAAAAATTAATGGTTATAGAGGAATCCAGATATCAAATAACAGTTACAATGGAGGAGAAGTCATTTTCTCTACATATGTTTAAAAAATTCATTTTTCCTATTTATAAATAATTTAAAAATATTTTTATTAAAATATTTTCTTGGAAAACCATAATATGTATTAAAAGGGCTTGATTATAGACTTCATTGAATAATGTGGTATATAACATGAAAATATGCCTTAGTGAATAGTGTTTGAGATGATGTCCCTTACATTATGTTTTATTCATCATGTTTGTTCCTTGTTCATATAGATTAATAAAAGAGGTAAATTTATACTTTTTTTTTAATTTTAATTATTTATTTTATATCACTTATTACCGTGTAATAAATATTACATAATTTTTAATGTTTAAATCGAACATTTGGACGATATTCGGTACTCGAGTGGAAAACGAACATGTTATGGTGTCACTGGTCTATATATTCATAAGTCCATCATTTCCAGAATGTATTTAATTACATTATATTCATTTTATTATAGAAATTGAATTTTTTAAATCAAACCATTAATTTCTATAACGAAGAATGAACAACATTATAATCATGGAGAGGGTTGTCCATACGTACTCTGGAGTAACGTTTCTATTTTTCATTTATCATTGTGGAAATTGGGAAATTATTATTTTTCCTTCCCATTATGTTAATAATACAATTAAAATAATAATAATAATTTAAATATATAATATATATCATAAAATTAATATGGTGTATAAAAATAATTCACATCGCTTCATGGAGATGATAATTTACATGTGTGAACGAACGACATTATCATCTTTTCATGCATGGAATGTAAGAACATAATTGAAATATACTTAATTTAAAATTTTAAATATATAATTAATATAAAATAAAAAATTTATACCATCATTATAAATTGACTTGATAGATGGTAATCTGTAAGGACTATATCGGTTCGCAAGGTGATAGTCCGCCATACACACGATCAAAATGTTAATTTACCGTGTGATTAAATTGGAGATTGGTTTAAGTGATAAAATTAAAAATATTACTTTTTTGTATGTATGTTATAAAGGAGTAATTATTTAATCATGGTTGAATGATATTTATAGTCCGTGGAAGGAACTGTAAAATAAAAACACATAAAAATGACACTGGTCACCATTGAAGAACACCTTAACACTTTTATGTGGGGTTATCTACCTATGATATGACCCCAATAATGTGTAAGGAATTTTATGATGTGGTTTGGGAATATTTAGGATGAAGATTAATGATTATAATTAGTGATTATTAGATAATATTGGGTACCTTTTTATAAAAGAATTGATGTGCATCCATGGATACTCTAAACAATTTAAATCCATATAAATTTAACTTCTATTCTAAATTGTACCAATATCATTTATTTAGAATAAATGATGTTTTTGTCGAATATTCATCATCAAATTAAAAATATTCCAGTTTTGAATGTTTTTTAAGCCTTATCATTTCTGTTTAACCATTATTTTACCCTTTTTAATTGTATAATGATATCAGGTCAGTTTCAATTTGTGGGTTAATGTAATTACTATAACACTTGTAAAATGTATCAAAAGTATCATTAATGAAATATTAGGACATATAATAACAATTTTGATGAATATTTTCTTTTTATTAAATTTATACAATTTTAGAAACTATTTTATATTTTAAAATTCCAATATTGTTAATTCATCCACTATTCATTAGTTGACTTTTAAAACATAACATAAAAACAATAAAATTTCAATCCTAGTATTTTAAATCATCAAAGATATTTCAAATAAATCCATAAAAATCATGTATTTAATAAATAATTTTAAATAATATTTGTTTTAATATTAATAATATCATCTATTTGATTTTTAGAGTAATCAATAAATTACTACATCATCTGTGTGAAATAAATAAATTTAATTATATAATTTCTAGAAATTATAAATAAATTAACACTATATAAGTAATATTTTTAGATTAATAGTGACAATTTATAGTTCAATAGATCCCCTATGTTACCCTATATTTAAATACATTACATTTTAAAAACATATGTGTATCAAAATTACTATTCATTGAATATATTATTATACAAACATTAAATCCATCAAAGTGCCTCCAAGTGGTCTAAAAATTGATCCAATGGTGATCATGGTAGGTATAAAATCATTCATTTAAATTATAACATGTGTTATTTGGAACATCTGATTCCAAATTTAAAATCCAATTTTTTCAAATTCAAAATACAGAATTGTAAGAATTAAATAAAAAAACAATCTACATGGTAAAAAAGGGAAAAATATATCTTAAATGTTAAAACCATCCAAATATTAACATGTGTTTAAATCAATATTTATTCAGAAATTACATCCAAATTCCAAAACTGGATTAAATTATAAATATATAGTCTACAAATACTCTAAAACAAATTCACATGGTAATCTAAAAATTAAAATAAATTAGATGAGAAGGTAGTTTTGAATTAAAATGTAGAACTATGAACTATTCATTAACATATAAATTTAATCATAAAAATACCGAAATATCAATTAGAGTGAATATTGATATCCTGCATCCAAATAATAAGTTAATTTTTTCAAATATAACATATAAATGTAAATAAATTTGATTTAAAAAGGGTTCTCTATCAAAAGGAAATAAAACAACCAATAAAAAATATTAAAATATTTGGTAAATAAAATTTGTTTTATTCTCATTTTATGCCTCTTAATTTTATTTTATATATATGAAAACATTAAAAAAATGCGTAAAAATAATATAGTTATTGATTTTCATTCGTTGCAATACAACAAATTTGAATTAACTACTATTTAAATTAATAATATTAAAAATATAATATTTAAACTATAACTCAGTCTTGTGAGAAGATAATATTTCAGAGAAACCCATTTTTGTGTATTTGGAACACTATCAAACATAACAAAAAATTAATGTACAATCACTATCTATTTCATAAATATAAAAAATATATTAAAAATATTATTCTATAAATACCATTTATGTTACATCATTGCACCCCTTTCGGATATTACATACTCGAAATTTTAAAATTGAGATCTGAAACGTAAATAAAATTTTGAAAAAAAAGCTTCAATAAAAATATTGTCTAAAAGATATATTGGGATTTAATAATATCACATTATATAACACAAAATAATATTCTAGGTAAAAAAACATGGATATGGAAAAACATACCGTAATGTTCTGAGAGATAGTTATAGAAAACCTGATCAAGAGAATGTTAACAATAAAAAAACCACATACATGATATGGTTTAAACAATCATGGATTATAGAGTACGAAATGTAAATATATATAATTTTGTTCTATTATCCTTTAATCATGTTGTGGAATTCATTTTCTACCTAGACTATGATCATATGGAAATATACTTACAGAGAAGTATATTTTCATCCCTTAATCCAATTATAATATAAACTCATAAAATATTTCAATTTATGGGTATTCAAGATGAATTTATTCATTCATGAATAATCTTTAGGAGAATAAAATAATCCAAAAAACATTTACCTTTTATTTTTCCTATAATGTATCATTAACCAAATCAAATATGTTTCTGATAATTTATAAAAATTCTCTAATGATAGTAAACCATTGGATGAATAAAAACTTCTTTTAGTCTATAAAATACTATTTTAATATCAAATGTTCAATATAATTCATTCAACAAGTTATTTTCTATATAATTAATTACATATTCAAAAATTAAAATCAGTCCTATAAGTCCTAACGATTTTATCACATAGTTTTCCAAAATAAATTTTAATATGTATCTCAAAATAAAATCAATCACACATAATGTATTATAACAGAAAGTAATTAAACTCCTAACATATTCTCCATGTTAGGATAATCATATCCATAAGTAAACTAAATATACATATGTCCAATATATAATGATATTCGTACAAAATATAATTCGACCATTACTTCTCCCTTAATGTCAGATATTATTCGATTTTTCTAAATTATATAATGTTTTCAAAATAGTGAACTATTTCCAAAATAAATTTTATCATGTAGTCACCAAATCAGTTTACAATACTATAGATATCTATTTAATAATACATAGGTTCCCAACAAAACTTATTCTAATTCCACCAACTCGTTTAAACAAAAATTAATGACTATCTAACAAGGGACATGATGTAGGCTAGTGGTAGGCGATAATGTCTTTCTTCCCATTTGTTGTGGGTTTGAATCATGGAGCCTTGTCCAATGTGATAGGTTGTCACCTTTCCTACGATTTCCTTTTTCTATAAGTCTATAATTTTTATAAAATTCTCAAAATGATATAAAATCATAAAAAAACCATAATATGATTTTTCCTCATATTTTATCTCATATCATTCTTTTTAAAATTCCAAAATATAATAACACAGATTTATAGAAAAATACCAGATCATATAATCCCTAAATGTTCTCTCTACCTTTGTAATTATGGCAGAAAAATAAGTTATAATTCTTCATCAAATAATATTTTCACAAATAAAACATCAGTGTTACACAGATTAAGAAAAAATATATCTAATGTAATCCCATCATCAAAAGGACATTAACACTTTTAAACATTTCATCAACGTATAGTCTACTGTATCTATTAAATCGTTTATTAGTAGACTATCTAATCATTAAATTTAATCCACAATCCTTTATCCATGGTTTTTTATATTTTTATATAATAGTTATTTACATCAATCAAAAACATGAATTTATCCTAATATTTAATAATGTCAAAAAACAAGAAACAAAATAATACACACCCTTCATAGTCTATGTTCAGTTTTCTAATAATCATTTGGAATGGCATTAGGTATTTATAAACACATATTTTCATGGTCTTAGTGATAACATTCATGAAAATTTTTCATAGGGCACATGTTTTCATAATATCTATACTAACTTCATTTAAACCATTCGATTCGTAATTTAGAAAGAACATCCTTCACTATCATAGTGTCAACTAAATTCTACCTTCTTCTTTATAAGGTTATTTCTTTATGAAATTCATTTCCACATATGAAAAAACTTGATATCGATTTAAAATATTTTTTTAGTAGTATCTTTCATTATCCTCAACATATATTTCGTTGAATATACATACAATTGTGAATATTACTTGAGCATCCATAAGGATTCATTTATCTCGTATATGATTCATTAAAAACATCATCATGTTTCTAGTGGTTAATCGTGATTCTTTATAGTCGGTCTCGAATAATAAGGGGGTTCTCATTGCAAATACCCATTCATTTGGTTTATTATTAACAGACCCGCCACATTCTCCTTAACATCCATTGTTACTTGGGTGCCTACCGGATCCATCCATCTACTAAAACCAAAATGGTTTGTGCTAGTATATCAATAAAATAAACATATATGATTTTATGAGAAATATAAACACAAATATACACTTATTCATGTTATCTAAAACCCATTCTATTTATCAACAATAACTATGGATCTTTCTATTATTCTATCCATTGTGGTTATATATAATTTGTTATTTATGCATAAATATCACTCTAACCTCTAATGTTTTCTAAATCGTACTCTGATACCAATAGTATGGACCCATCATTATTCATTACATAATCATGAGTTATGCTGATATTTTGACTTTTATTCACATTGAGGACCATTTCGGGTTATGAGATTTAGAGAAACAGGGTATATCTCATACCTAACCACATAAATATTACAAATTAGACACTTCCACCAACTATCAATTTATTATAATACAAATAGTTTTAAAAAGAAACATGGATCAGTTACATTTTTTTAAATAATAACATTTCCTTGATCCAGTAAATGACGCTATTCTCCTTCGAAACTTGTGAGAACATTTACAAAACATGATATGAGAATAAAAATCTCAGTATGGGATACACAATGAAGGTAAATTAATATCCTTTCAAAAACATGTTAACTATCACGATCTTACGTTATTTAATAATTTTCCCATTTATCAAGTGGTAAATACTATTCACTGAATATAAAATAATTTCTTACCCTTTTGGTAACCAAAATGAAACCATATAACCCATATAAGGAAAAATATATCATAAAAAGGTATCTTGGGACATAATCATACTTAAATGGAATAACCATACTGTTGACTACCATGCATATCACTAAATGAAACAGCCATACAACAAACATCCATACCAAAGGCATTGGATGTTACAACATAACCACCCATCATTGGTTTGTCATGTAAGAACCTGTCATTGGTTTGTCACATAACCACCCATCACTGGTTTATCACATTATAACTTTTCAAAAGTCCAAGTACCATTATATAATCATTACATGTTTACAATTGAAATTATCAACGTTTCATTTAAAAAAATTCATTTTAATTCACAAGATCTCATGAATGGTCAATCCTCTTTCAAAAACATTTTTAAAACCAAGAATCCCAAAATGGGAATAAGGTATTTTATTTCTTTTTAAAAATTATTTGTTATAGAGGATTCTAAAAATCAAATAATGGTTACGGTGGAGAAGAGGCCATTGTCACCCCGTATGTTAAAAAAACATTCATTTTGTCATTTTAAAGGAAATTAAAACTCTATGTATAAAATTAATTCTACTTGAACACTATTTATTGAATTGAAATGTGTCTATTATACACATTATAAAATAGGAATGGTTATGACATAAAAATGTGCCTCAATGATAGGATATTGAGATGAAGTCCCTTACCTTAAGTTCGATTTTTCACATATGTTCCTTGTTCATCATGATTAATAATACTAGGATAATTTTTACTTTTGTGAAAACATATTTCATTTTTATTATTTAATTTATATCACTAATTACCATGTTATTGAAACTATATTATTCTTTAAGATTAAATTATACATTTTGTTGGTATTCGATACATGAATCGAAAATGAACAGGGTTGGAGGTTACTAGTCTAGAAGGTAATAATTCATTCATCTCTAAAATAAAATCGATGAAATAATAGTCATTATTAATATCAATTATTTAATTTAATTTAAATGATTCATTTATGGTATGATAAATGAACAACATTATAATCATGGAGATGGTGGGCCATACGTACGTATGATTAACATTTCCATTTTTCAGTAATCATTATAAAAGTAAGTTAATCATTATTTTATCATTACAAAATGATTATAATATTATTAAAATAAAAAAATAATTTATATATACTTATATATATAATAAATTTGATATGATGAATCAAAATATTATACCAGGATTTATTGAGGTAATAATTCTCATGTATGCATGAATGACATAATCATTTACATGTGCAAGGTAATTTAGACCATAATTGAATTATTATTCTGTTAAGATGTTAAATATTTTATAAATGTCATATATAAACATTTATTCCGTCATTATAAACATTTTTTATAGAGGGTAATGAAAACCGAACTATATCAGGTTTTGAGATGGTGGTGCACCATACACATGAATGGAATATTAATTTCTATTATGATTAAAATGTGGTTGGATTTAGTTGATGATAATATCATTACAGAATATCAATATATTAAATATGCTGGACTTATTAGTTTAGAATGGATGAATGATATTTGATGAAAGTGGATGGGGAAACAAAAGAGAAACACTTAAATAAATGATATCTCTTCTTCGGTTGATCAATTTTGAAGATCACCTTATCACCCCTATGGAGGTTATTCTTCCTAAAATAAGGCTCAATGAATAAGGAATGGGATTTTAGTATTTGGTTTCGAATGATCTTGGATGAGAAAAAATCATTTTTATGTGTGAGTAGTAGATAATAATGGGTAACTTTTTATAAGAGAGGGGAGGGGATCTATAGATAATGTTATAATATTAAATTCATATAAATTTAATTCAGTTACAAATTGTATCAAAATCCATTATTTCAATGATACAATCATTTTTGGTCTAACAAAAATCATACAATTAAAATTAGTCATGTTTTGAATATTTTTTAATCATTATCCTTTGGGTTTAAGAATTATTTTACCCTTTTTATTCTTATCATGATATCGGGTAATTTACTCTTTGTGCGTTAATGTAATTTACAAAACCTGTCCTAAGATCAAAATAAGATTCATTTATGACATATTTAGACATATCCTAACTATTTGAATGAATTATAGACTTTTAGTAATTTTATAAGATTTAATAAAATATTTTATATTATAAAATTTTAAAAGTTTCAATACTGATATTATTCATTATTTGAAATTTGAAAAGGTCATTCCTAAAACATATTTTCAAAAACATTTCATTAAATCATACAAAATATGTATGATATATCGACATAATTAGTGGAAGACATATATTATGAAAAAAATATTAATTTTAATATTAATAAAATAATTTTTTGATTCCTTCACTAATAAATAATTTACTACATCGTCGTCGTGTCATAATAAAATTTAAGTATTTAATTTAAAAAATTATATATAAATTTCCATGATGTAGAAAATATATTTTTATTTTAAAATAATTATTATAATTAATGATATACACTGTATAAATCAAAATTAGAAAACATTACTTTTAAAAAACAATAGTGTGAAAAAATGAATATTCATTGAATATAATATTATAAAAGCATTAAAGTCATCCAAGTGTCTCCAAGTGGTCCTAAAATTGATCCAAGGATGCTCCTGACAGAGATACACTCATACAATAAGATTATGACATGTGTTAAGGTATTTTTATATTATTTTGATAATTTTTTACAAATAATTAATTGATTTACCTTTAACCATGGAAATAAAATTTATTACCAATTTTACAATTTAGAATTTCCAAAAATAAAATAGATCCATTTTTAAAATTTTAAAAATTCTAATCAATAAAATGGAATGCATTTTTTCAAATTAAAAATATATAATTGGCAAAAATTAATTAAAAATCAATCCTCATTTTTAAAAAGAGAAAATGAGTTTTTTAAAAGTTAAAAATAAAAAATGGTATGCATGTTTTTTCCTCAAATTTCAATGTAAAAGTACTCAAAATTAAAAAAAATTCATTAAATAATAAAAACATAATAAGAATAGTCATTAAAAATATTTAATGACATTAAAACAATACAAATAAACTAGATGAAATGATATTTTTGAATTAAAGTGTAGTATTTTTCACGATTCATTAAAATATGAATTTTTATTGAAAAACTCCAAATTTTGACCAAAGTAAATTTTTTTTGTACCTATTCAAAATTGTAAGGTTATTTTGTAAGATATAACATAAAATTGTGTAAAAAATATGTTTTAAAAGTGTACTCCGTCAAAAAGGTCTAAAACTACTTTTTTGAAAATATTTGTGTACTTTTTGCTAAAAATTGGATTTATTATCATTTTATGCCTCTAAAAATTTATATGATGTAGGTAAAAATTTAACATACACGTGTAATCATAATGTAGGTAGTTCTGTTCATTCCCAATAATAAAATGGCAATGTGTTATCTCCCATTGAAAATTACAATATTAAAATTGTGTTAGATTGTGGTATAGCTCATTATTGTGTGCAACAAAAGATTCTGAAAAACCCATTGTTGCGTGTTGGGTGTGCTAACTATCATAAAACCCCTATAACATTAAAATAATGTATATTTCATAGATAATAATAAATATTAAGTAGTCTTGTTTTGTAATTACCTAGGATGTTTCAAATTATTGAGTATTCTAGTAGCCTCATCATCTCAAAATATTTACTTCAAGAAAACTAAAAACTACTCATATGAGTTATGAATCTTGAATCATTATTCATTGATGTATTCAAACCCTACAATAAAAAATATGTTGGTAGGTATTTTATTTATTTCCATTAATGTAAAATAAATCTCCATTAATGATTTATCTTTTCATTGATCTGTCTCATGGTTCATCGACTTAAACATATAGATTCATGTAATATATTTCATCTATAATTTTATATTGGATTGTTCTAATAAAAGACAATCCCACCTAATTTTATTCATTGGGCTTTACACAATAACCTCACATAAATCTCACCATCTATATAATAATTATAAAATATCTAATATCAAAACATAGTTCACATTAATAAATTTCAAAAAATGAATAAACATATTTTTAATATTAAGAACACTATAATTCAACACAAACATATTATAATTTTTATCTATTTACATTTATGATAAAACAAGAAGAAAAATTCAGAATTGACTTATTTTCAATAAATCTGTGTTGATAAATAATCCTTTTAAACCGCATTGAATAATGGATATTAGAAGAATCATGGGGTTTATATTATTTTGGAAAAATAAAACATCATCAAATAATATTCCAATATTAATATTTAATTTAATCATTTTAAAAATTTATTATTTTCAAGAAATCCTTATGTATGGTAGTCCTCAAATGACAATAATGATAAGTACTCACTGTATCCCAACATCTAACACAATTTTTCTGTGACAATTTGGTGACTAAAAACCAACTAAAGAATCATATTGTTTATTGTACTATTTCAAGATACAAGAATTATCACTCAGGGGAGGGCTGTTGAATAAATAATCAATTTTAATTATATATATATATTATTTAAATGTATTCAAATGATATATTATAGTGATGATGGAGGAAACCCAAACAAACAGAAACCAAAATAATTGAATACATAAAATTTAAAACGGTTACCTCTCAATTTGGGAATAACAGTTATTGATGCATACTTGACCCATTATGTGAGTACAAATTGGCATGATATACCTTGTAACTGAAGTTTGTACAGTTTTTAAATATGATTCGTTAATGTTAAAAAAGATTTAATAAAATATATAACATATTTTTATATTAATATTAAACACATAACATAATAATACATTCTATATTCATTTTGGTGTGGTACCTTTAGAAACATTGAAACATAAAAAACCGGTTTATAAGTGAAATATATCATCTATAATTATGAATTTCATTACTACAACCAATATTATACATTTCAATACCAATAAAATTATTTATGTCCTTCTAAATGGATATAAGATAAATGGTGAGTTTAGATGATCAGTGATGGTAATCTAGAGGGATATCAAGATTACAAGAGCATAAATCATTAAGAACGTGATAAAAAAATTTGAAAATTATACAATTCATATGATATATCTTAGACATTAATCATGACAGAAATATTGGAAGATAATTTTATATGAACCATGATGTAATGAAATAACATTTTACATGAGAGCATGACATTCGAATAATACATAGATTAGTTTGATATACATAAGCATTGAAAATTTTGTGTAAAGAAAACCCAACCAGATATTAATAATATGTAGTTGTTTGGATAACCACCCATGTACCTCCAACATGATTTTGATATCATTTAAATTTATACTTATTTGATTGAGATAACCTCCCATGTACCATATGTTTTTGGTCTTTATACTGCCTCCCTTCTTTCCTCTTGTATCATACATGTTTCATCCTCTCATGTATCGTTTTTATCATGATAAGGATAACCTACCATTTATAAATTATTCCCTAAGAACATAAATCATTACTCAATTAATTATATGGTTATATATGTCCACCATTCACAAAATTCAAAAAAACTAGTTCTATAAGATCCAAAAGTATTAATAATAAAATAACCAATATAAACTAATCTTTTTTATAACACATCTCATCATAATATAAATATTAAACAAGAATTAGGAATATTAATCGTATATTCATTGTGAACATAAATCAATTAGGTAAATAATAAGGATAAAAAAATTGGATTATATATAAAGTGAGGATAAATCAAAATTTTAGGATGTCATCATAGATGAAAAATCATTTTTAATGGTCACATGGTATATATTTTCAGAATAAAATACATCCTCTTTTGAAATAAAATCATTAAAATATAAATATTTCCCTAATTTTAATGGAACTATATTCTTTGAAATCATCATTAAAAAATTATATGGTATTATTTACATCATTTAGAAATTAGGGTAGAGGTAAATACTACCTATTCCACTCATGTTAAGATAAGGATTTTGTGGTAATTTTTCATAAATTTTCAATTGTACCTTTTTCAAAAAACAAAAAAAATATTTTAAATAAAATTTATAAAAGTGAAACATGGTTACAAATTTCATTCTATATTCATTATATAATGAAAAAACATTATTTTAACATTTATAGATAAAATGACATGCCCGAAATAAAATTATTCATTAAAGATAAAATAAAATTTTATTTTGATAATAAAAGTCTTTCAGTATCATAAGTAATTAAAGAGAGAAAATTAAAAGGGAATAATTTTTTTGATAGTGTAATCCTTTTGAATATAATAATTTTCCACCTTGATATATTTCACATAGTAGAAATGTGTTGACAATTAATAATCATTAATCACATATAACAATCATCTAAAGTACATGTTCAATTATTTTTATATGAATAAAAACATCAATAGTTTTTTTATTGGAATATATATATCAATCCTTTAAATTTAATGATAATCCCTCCGTATCTTTAATGAAAAAATTGCCAATGATAAATAAAAATCATGATATTATTAATTTTTTACATGAACCTTCAATCATTGTGAGGCATAAGATGTCATAATATATTTATTCAAGATGATGCATTCTAGTACAATATATAATGAATCACTAATTATTACAAACACATGTTTATTTTAATGAAATGTATAAAAAGTGTGTTATATAACCTTCCCTTCAGTTCCATAAAATATTACTTACATTCATCCATTTAATGGAACTTGGCTCCCTTATGAGAAAAATTGGGGACTACATTAGACAATTGATGGAAATTATCAATATTCCTTTTATAATATCCAACCATACCCAAAAATAAAAATATCTCAGTCATAGTGGTTTATCAATTTCAATTATTAATTTCCTACATATCTGAGGGATCCAAAATATATCCTTGTTTTTTATTATATGAACCATAAATTATAATTTAATCAAAAAATCAAAAATGGTAAATTTTTCTTATATTTTTTGTTATTAGGGTCATTAGTATATTCCTCAGGTGACCTTTCAACACATCAATTCTCTTTAAATAGATAATATTATTATATATAAATACTATTATTTAATGATCAGGGTGATTTCTAAAGAATTTGTTTATGAAATTAATTTTTAATAAAGGAGTAATCATTATTTATTCATATTTTTCATTACTAGTATAATTTTTTTTCAAGGTTATATCCTTCTTTTTGGAATTATTTGATGATATGAAAAATTAAGTTCAATCATGGAAATATATCGAGATCCACATAGTAGATCAATCAAATAATTTTTATGGGGTAGGGGACAATTGTTCTTGATTACGATCCTCTTCATTTCCTAAAAAGGGTTGAAAAGTCTCATAAATATATCATTCATACTTATTATAATAAAGGTTGAAACCCATTTTATAAATCTTGACTAAATAAATCCTTTTTCAATATTATTTTAGATTTTATCCTTTACATATTATTACTGAATTTGGGTCATTCTATTGATATTATTTTAAATTGGTTTTGAACTCTGTGTGAGTCCTATTAAGAAGTCAACTTCACATTCCAGTTGATGAGTAAGAAGTTCCATGTAAATAGAAAATTTTTTTTTCATATAATTAGAAAAACAAAAATGATGAGTTTCTCACCAAACATCTGATGTGAACAATATTTTTGAATGGGAATTAGAACATATAAAACTGATGTGATCTTTATCGGCATTTCATTTGATTCATTGCACTAGAAGATGATACAAGGATTGTTGGGAATATCAAATATGACTTCCCATACTAGTATATTGATTTTGGATTTATGTAATGATTTATAATTCATGATTATTATATTTCAAATTAAACATGATTGAGATTTTTTTTTAATAAAAACCACATTTCCAAAAACACTTATTTGAGAGGAATCATAGACTTTAAATGTGATCACTGTACATGTATGAACTTACATTTCAAATTCTACATCAAATCATTGAGAATTGAAATAAAATTCCTTGATACTTTTTATGATAAGAGGGTATTCATTAAATAATGAACAATTTTGATACTCAATATTTGAAAATAATTTTCACTAACTCTACATATTTATTCTATATTCAATTCCTTATTAAAAAAATTGTATACAAGACCATCAGTAATGATTTATTGTATTGATCAATGATGAGAAATAATTATTTGGATGTTTAAATTGTTTGAACATGTTCCATAGGGCTAGTGTCGTAACTACCCCTAGCCCTCCACCGATATGCTAGGGGCTGACAATAAGCATTGATCATGATTATCCCACCAATGGGAGGAATATTCTAAAAAATACATACACATGCACAAAACTCCTAGAAAAATAAGATGGTATGTAAATTCACAAATTAAAGAAAATTAATTCATACAACTACAAAAAAAGTATGATTGAAAGAAAAGAAGTAAAGTTCAAAATGGTTTGAATACAAGCTCAACAAAAACCAGATAAATACAAAGTCTGAGCTTCTAACAATTGTACTGATGACTCATTAGAAAGATATCGAGAACACATCATGCCATTCTGATCTCACAAGGAAACATATGGCCCTGGTCCCGCTATTCCTAGGAATTCATCAAAGCATCGATCATCTGTAGAATATATGACATGAGTGGGAAAATCCTGTGCATGGGTGAGATAATTAGTACTCAATATGACACCCCAAAAATATTAATGGATAACCTCAATAGATTAACAATCATATCTATGGATGTATAAAACCATACATATACCAACGATATCTTGATTTAATCAAAATACAAGACACAAAGTCAGAAGGTTAAGTCACATCCAATCATTCTCCACATGAATTCGCTCAAGGCATGATCATTATGGGTGGTATTACTCCTCAAGTATTGATATCATCACTGGTCAAGATTATGTTATACAGAGTGGGTATTATCTTAGAGAATACTACAATACAAATATATATTTCAAGGAAATTTAGGGGATTATTAGAGAATACGACGAATCATACTAATGAATCTCGTTACTTAGGGGATTCTGAAAAATATAGTTAATCAAACTGATATAGACGACTAAATAGTGGATTATATCTCTTCACTCAGAGGTCACATGAATATACCACAAACATGATCAGGGGTGAGAGAGTATCACTCCAGTCCCAGGGAGGATACCATAACTATATTAGGGACATTGTCTATCGAGGTGATTTCTATTTAATGACATTCCAAAAACATAATTAAGGATCCATGTGGATGATCCATAGCTATACTGGTCCTTACTAAGGTATCACAAAACAAAATGAAATGGAAATGCCCATTATAAGGGTCCAAATGCTGCATACATCTAATCAATCAGAAATATTCTATGAATGTTATATGATTCTTTGTAAAAAGGGTCTGGTTGGGTTTGGGTATATTAAGTCCGCCCAACCAACCAGGCCAAACAATATCAATCAGGTCAACCAATCTCGCTGGGCCTGGACCACTATAAGTGGACTATCTCATCTCACCTTTAGAGGTTCATCTCGACTCGCTTGGATGCGGAAGCTTCCACGTCATTTCCCTACAAATGTGGACGACAGTTGACGACCCCCCTCCCCACATGTAGTCACGCGGTCCGTGTGCAAGTGCACTCATGCAATTGAGTTGTGTGTCCTTAGTCCTGACAAGACACCCCTCTAGTACTGCTACATTGCACCAGTGTGGCCCAAAAAGATTCATTATTTACTTTCCCCCCCACAGTTGTTACTGAGGGTAACTCTGCCATAGGCCATCAAGTCAGTGTGTACCTGTTGTAGGGTGGTCATGACCCATCTCACCACATCTAGGGACAATGCTCTTTGCATGATCTCCTAATCAATTTTTTATGATAAAAAAGTTCTTTCAGACATAGATCTGGGATCCTCAAGTCCTGGTCTACACTAATTTAGTCTTGGTGGTCAAATCACCTTCGATTTTGTGGTGTAATTTCATATCTAATCGTCGGAAAATAGTTGATCCATGACCATGGGGGTTCAACATTGAAACGTGATGGAAAAGGAATTGAGAACCACCAAAAATTACCAATATGGAGGGATCTTGTATTTTTTTAGGTCATCCTCAATCCGTCAGTTTTAGATGAATGATAAACTGGAAGAATAATCACATTTCTAAAATTATATTACCCGATTCAATTCAAAAATGTTTAACCCATCTCAAAAAACATGCACAATATGTGAATCCATCTATTCATCGATCAATTAAAATTCATCATAAATGAATCAATAAAAACAATTAATTCTCTAGGGAGAAAAATTCCATAACAAAAAAATAGGTTCGGTCGATGATGAACATTCTTGTTCTCCATTCATTGATTCATTGATGATCCATCAACAATCGATCTCAATCATCAAATTATCATTTATCACTTTCCAATAATTGATGGGGGTGGTTTATCCTCCTTGTGTTACATAAATTCTCAGGTTATGAAAGTAACACTAGATTTATGAAAAAGGCTTGATTAAAAATAAAATGAAGATAATCATCACTACATAAATAAAAATATTTTTAATGATAGTTACGTCCAAAATTCATATTTTTCATCTAGCATGTTTTGGGAAATTTTGGGATCTTATTAAGGTTAATTTGTTTTTTTTGACACATTAAGGCCCTCATATTTTTGATCTGGGAACCCATTTATATGTTATTAATGTTCAATGTTAGGCACCAAATGTTATAAATTTAAAAACTAAAAATTATTCGGAAATTTTTCCATGGCACACTGTACCTCAGAATGTAATGTCATCTCGATGTATATTCTCATTATTTTCCAAATTAATTAATATAAATAAATCATAGGAAAATACACGTTATTAAATTCTCTCCCCTTATTTATTTACATCCCCAAAAGCCAAAATTGGGATTTTCACAATGATTAGGGTGCTGAGAACACATCTGAGCCTCTATCTCCCCACTGCTCTCTGGGAGGTTTCCATGCTGCCACCGAACATAAACAAGTGGAATCGACCTCCCCCGAAGTGTCCATTGTAATAGATCATCGTCCTCCATTAGAATCCCTTCTAATGTTATCCCATCTCTAATATCCAGTTCACCCCAATCGATGACATGAAATGGGTCATGAACATACTTCCTCAGATGCAACATGTGATTCACATCATGCAGCTGATGAAACTGTTGGGGTAGAACTAGGGTGTATGCCACCATGGAAACTCTTCTCAGAATCTGAATGGGGCCAATTAACCTTGGAGAAAACATAATTCCCCAGCCAAATCTCTACATTCCCAATCAATGGGATACACATAAGAAGACTTTTAATCCCTTTTTGAACTCTATGTGCCTATATCTCTTGTCATCATATGAATTATGCCTATTTAGTGAAATCCTCAGCTGATCCATATGATCTGATTGTTCTTAGTGGTAGACCTCACCATCTTTGGTCGCATAAGTGTAGAGTCACCTATATCAATCTTGGATCATAGTGATCACTAAGGTCACTCATACAAGTCCTTGAATGGTGTCATAATAATGGTGGAGTGATATGTATTATTTTGTTAAAAATCCACCAGTCATAGGTGTCCTCCCAATTGTGGCCAAAGTCCATGATATAGGTGCGAAGAATTTCCTCAGGAACCTAGTTATTCCACTATAACTGATGATATGTCTAGGGATTCCAATCTATACATAACCAAAACTGAGTCCCAAAAACCTCATGAATACCTATCCATATCTAGGATGTGAACCGAGCATCATGGTCTGAAACAGTGATCGAAGGAACCCTATGAAATCAAACTCTCTCCTAAATCTAAAGGCATCTCATTCTCTCTACGAAACCCTACTCTTGGACATGTATGAAGTAGGATGACATGGTGAGTCATTAAATAATCACCCAAATGGTATCATGTTACCCTAACATGTGTGGTAAACCCATCATGAATTCCATTGATATCCAATACCACATTTACTAAAACAGACAAAGTAGTAATGTTATTCCAGTTGTAACTTGATGCTCTACCTTCACTAGCTGACAATGTAATGCACCGAGAATTGAACTATAACAGTCCCTTCCTCATCCAAGGCCCCGAGAACATACGTTGGTTGTCCTACTGTAACTTCACAATTTCTATATGTACATCAAAAGGAGATTTGTGGAACCCCCCCCAGAACTGTATTTCACAATGCCACTGATATGACTGTGTTCTCTATGAATAGAACACCATACTCCCGAAATATCAAATATCCATTTAGGGTCTACACTATGTAAAAATGAGATCATCTTGACCTATATTCGACATCTCCAAGATGTGACTCACTTACTCTATATAAGAGTGGAGGGGTTACAACTATAATATGGAGATATTATGTCCCTCCATCATCCCCAAAGGATATCTATAGTGTGTCCAACTACTCTAATGCCTCTCTCAGCAATTGCATGTTGGTCCTCCTGTCGTGCCCTTCCACTACCACATTCCACATCCCCATAGTATAAATGCTATCTATGTCATAATCTAGGAGGAAATTTATCCACCACTTATATTTCATGTCCATGTACCTATAAGAAAAAATGTACTTGTGGCTTTTGTGGTCTTAGAGGATGGTAAAATGCTCCCCTATCTAGTATTTCTCTGACAACCTCAATGTGGACACCCATACTGCTAGCTTAAGATCATTAGTTACATAGTGCTGCTAATGTTTTCACGACTGGAAGGATCTATAAGTCTTCAATTCTTTCCCCTAATTCATGAGAAATTTGAGCATAGTCCATGATACATCGTAGAACAATGAATACCCAACACCCTCATCTGGTAGTCTCATTATGGGAGTGCTCATCAGCCACCATCTCAGTTCTCAGAAACACTGCTAGAACATCAATATCCACATAAAGGGATGTCCAATTCCTGTAAATTTCATCACTGATGATCCTACCCTAGAAAATCTAGGCACAAACCATTGATTTTACCCTTCCAAACCAATGAATCTTTTCACCTCGGTCTGACTTATGCATGGATCCCAAGCATGAACTGCCTCAATCATCACCAAATCCACCGCAACTCCAACCTCCAAACTGACATTTCATACAAATTTTACTTCTTGATTCCAGAACTGACACTTCAAGAGAATTCCACTATGATGGTGCACCCAATGTACATCCATGACCATCCCCAAGTGTATCACACTCTCCTACATGTACGTCATGTACACCAAAATGAAATCATTGAAGACCACGATGAACCAGTCAATGTATGTCTATAAAATCATGTTCAAAATTCCCATAAACATTATTGTGGCATTGGTTATGTTGAATGGAAAAAAAGTATTCATAGTGTCTATACTGATTTTTGAAGTCTTTCTTCGTTATATCCTTATCCCGTACATAAATAATATGATAACTACATCTCAGGTATAGCATTAAAAACCACTACACTCCCTTCAACTGGTCAAAGAGGTCATTAATTCTATTGCTATGGGAATATGTTCATAATTTTTAATAGGTGAATGTTTATTGAGACCACACATATCCTCAAAATGAAATATTCTTTCCTGGAAGAAAAAACTGGGGCTTTCAAGGGTTAAATGTTGGGCCCCACAAAGCCCTTCATCTACAACTACTCCATTGGTACCCTCTACTCCTGAAGCTCCACGTGATCCATCCGATATGTGGGTGTTGATAATGGTGTTCTACCAGTGATAATATAAATGAAGAAGTGACCATTCTAGTGAGGGTGTAATTTGGGGACATCTTTAGGGAAGAAGTCCTCATACTCCTCCACCATTATAGGAAATTGGGTAATCCTCTACTCCACCAAACAGAGTGTGAGGCTTTCCAATTAGTGATTGATCAGCTGCAACATCTTATAAGAAAGTACATCATGTGTTGCATGTGTTTCCTTTTCGTTGGTAAAAGAAAACCATATCTTATATCTTTGGACACACCACACTATGTGCCTAAAATTGTCAATCTAATCGTGGGCTCTAGATAACAAATCTATAACCAAAATGACATTATAAGGCCATGAAACAACTATTAGGAGATCATATACAATGATACGAACTCCAATAGTAATCTGACACTACCATCATGAGTGTCAAATCTTTGAATCCCATACAATTGGTGAATTTAAAAGTAAAGATTGAGCCAATGACTCCACCAAACCCTTCGAGATTCTAACAAGTTCTGTATAATGGAAGTAGTGATTGGATATTGTTTTTAGATGAAATTAATATACTGTAAAAAATACCCAGATCAATCCTCTATTCATCTATGTATGACTGGGGTCGTATGCCTCCATCGCCTAATGTTGGCCTCACACCTTTCCACCAGATCCTGGAGCTCGTGGCGGACTACCTGTGGATAGTTGTCATAGTACCCCTAATATTTGTCCACCGCCGACTACTCTACGTACTATCTTCCATGTACACCACTCGATGACCACCATTATTGATCATTTTATTCTACCTTGGTGGTCCCTCCACTATTTTTTGAGCATCCATATGGTGTGTCGGTTAATCATGAGTAATGTATCCCAACCACCTCAGATGAAATAGTCTTTCATTCAGTTGTCCTAGTCTACCTTGGGAGCCTTGCACCACTGATCTGCTATCCTGGGGTTCTATCCTGAAGGACCCATCCCACTTAGGTCCCCTCATATGTTTCCTACTACCCAAATCGGATGACTCTACCACTTGATGTATATTGGTATCACCTAAAGCTGGTGCCTGCTCCGCTAGGATGCTCTCTAAAAGTAAATCTCCCTCAAACACCCAATAAAAAGTAGGTATTATAAGAGACACCATAAAATCCATGATCTCTTGGCATATTCCTAGATTAAAATCTTGATCCCTAAATAACATGTCTGGCACCATGTTTGTGAATTAACGTGAAATCTCAGTATGCCATGTCGAGTAATCTTCTCTGTCTGGCTACCCTACTATAGATGTAGCAGCTCCTAGATGCATACTGACTACATGGTTTCTAGAAATATATATTCCCTGATGATTCAACCAATGTTTTCCCAATGGTGAGTCATCTTGTCGTGGGTCAAGATCACTAAGCACCACCATTGTCCCTCTAATCCCTATTGAAGGCTTGCATCTAAGAGTTCCATCTGATCGGGAAATGTCCACACAAGATCAATGGTGGGAGTAATAGACTCTATCTAATCCTCATATACCCGGGGGTTAGTCTCTCCCCTAAACCATTGATTTATATTCCTATGTAACTCATGAAATGCACTGAGTATATGTTAATCATCTACCAATAGATCTGGAAAAAACTGATGCTTGACAGATGTCCCTACAGAAGAGAAACCACTCGGGGTTGCGATGTCTTGCATATTTCCTGGTATGAATTCAAATATGATTCATGTTCCTTGCAATTTCATACAGTAGTCTCATCATGTTTTGAGTCAAAAAGTAGGTTCCTAGAGTATTGGTGTATGGGTACATCTGATGCCGAACCAACACTGGATTCCAAAGGCTGAATGTAGAACTAAAAACACATAACACTATTTAACCTATAAATCTCATTGACTTCCAGTCCCAATGTGGAATCGACCCCCTCTCATACCACTATGTCATGACATGTCCCTAGAGGCCCATGTTGTGACTACCCCATGCATTCCTCTTATAGGCTAGGGGATGATGACTATCACATACTCGGCATATGGAAAACATGGGAGGCATTTTCTTAATAACATGTATACTTGCACACATCTCCAAGACAAAGATGTCGAAATGTTAAAACCCCAACAAAATAACAATGCATGAATTCTAATACAATCCAACAAAATTGTATGATTGAATGAATAATAGTAAATTTTAATTGGGCTAGAATACAAGCCTAAAGGAAAAAAGACAACTACAAACCCGACCTACTTACAAGGGTACTGAAGATGTTGTCGAAGGATTTATGGAACACCACATCTCGTTTGATATCACAAGGAAGTATTCCATTTCGAGTCACATTCCTGCACTGTGTTGGACTCCGTCTAATTGCATGTCATCTTTACAAGACACAACACGTGTGGGAATATCTTGTGTCGGGGTGAGTAAAATATTACTCAGTAGGACACAATGAAAACATGAAAGAAATTCGAAAAATAAATGAATGCACAACTGATTCTACAAAAGTATATTCCCATACATATACCAGGGATATGAAGATATACTAAAAATACCAGCAATAAACTATAAGGATAAGTCATATCTAAACTTCCTCTATAAGATTCCACTCGAGGGATACCCATTCTAGGGGGACTCACTCCTCATGTCTCGATGCATAACTGGAGAAGATTATGTTATATTGTGTGGGATTCATTAAGTGAATAAGATGAACCAAATCTATATTTCCCTACAACATAGGTGATTCTCGGAGATTTAAATGAACCCTAATAATACAACTCGTAACATAGGGGGTTCTGATGAATACCATGAATGATAATTAAACAACTCAATAGAAGGGGGATTAACTCCCTTCACATGGATGTCATGAAACAACCCAATGAAATCCATAAAGTGTGATTGATTATTACTCCATTCCATAAGAGGATTTCATATCTCTATCTGAGACTCGGTCTCTTAAGGGGATTTTTATTCAATGTCATTCCAAAACATTATTGAAGGAACCATGGGGATGCTTCTTACATTTAGCGGTCCTTTATAAAGTCTCACAAAACCATCTAAAAAGGACCATATCATTCTATGTGTCCCAATTATATTGAAAAATCATCCATTGGACATATAGTTGTAATGTTATGGTTTTTTTTGTAAAAAGGGGCTTGTTTGGTCTGAGTTTGCTGACCCAACTCGAACCTACCCACCGGGCCCGAACTGACCATTCAGGCTCGACATGATCCATCCTGACGACCTAGGCCATTGGGCCACCAATGGAAGCTTGATTTCCCCAGCATGGCCTGCTCTGAGCGGGCTGAATCCTCTTTCCAAGAATTGGAAGTTTCTTGCATCCTCTACCGGAAAAGGTAACTCGCGGTTTCTGGGCGCCCTCCTTGAACATGGTCCCATGGACCGCTTGCTAGCACGCACCCACGACCAGGACACCTGTCTTCTATCATGACACAACTCCCTTCAAGAACCACTACTCCATGCCTCCTTTTCTTACCTGACCATGGTCTCTACTCACCTCCAACAGATGTTTCTGCGGGTTCCTCTGCCCCCATCCGTTGAACCAGTGGTCACCTACCTACATGTGGTCATGCCATCGGTCTCTCTACAGGATCCTAACCCTCTTTTGTCTGTATAAATTTTCATCTCAACATATATCATGGATCCTTGGGTATCTATCAACACTTATTTGGTATCTATGATCAAATAACCTTCAATCTGGGGGTCCGATGGAAAACAAAATTGCTCGGAAATTATAGAGTCGCGACAATGGGTGTTCTACGTTGAATCGTGGTGAACAGAGAAGGTATAAGAACTAAAAATTCCTAGGATAGAGGGATATTATCCTTGTTCGGGTTTTCCTCAATATATTTAATTGTGATAAAGGGAGAAGGAGAATAATAATCAAAATTTTACAATGATTTAACTTGATTCAATCCCCACAATTTTAATCCTTCAGCAAAACATGCACATTCCGTGAATTGATCTATTTGTCTATTAATTCACATTTTTTGTAAGAAGAATAATGAACCAAAATTAAATCTCAATGGAAAGAAACACCCTACATTGAAAAATTGGACTAGTTGATGAAGAATTTTCACATTCATCATATGTATATTTTTCGTCAATTCTTCTACGAGCAATCTTGTTCACTAAATACTTGTTCATCGCTTTCCAATCCTTGACGGGGGGGGGTATCATCTCTTTGTATCAATGAAATTACTGGGTTATGGTTGTAATCCTGGATTTCTGAAAAAGGAATGACTAATGAAAAATGATATAATATTCACTATGTCAATAAATATATTTTCATTAAAATATTTTTATTTATGGTTTTGCAAAAATATTTTTTTTTCTTTTCCTGCACCGGGCTATGTTGGGCTCTTACTAAGGTAAATTCATTATTCCATACGCCAAAGTTCCCTCATATTTTTGATATGGGAACATGCAAAGAACATATTAATGTTTGATGTTATCCGCTAAGAATTGTTTATTTAAAAACTATACATTATTTAAAATATATCACAAGCACACTAGACCTCGAAATCATATGTTGTCTCATCATGTGGTCTCAGTATTTTTCCAATTAATTTATTAAAATAAAATGGAATGAAAATAGATGTCACTACATAAATTACGAAAAATTATCTTAATTCTATGAGGCCTTTGGTTCAATCTATAAAATTCAGGATCATCATATGTTTAAATAAGTTGTGATTAATGTTTGTGTTTTTGTGAATTTCAAAAATAGATGACATTGGAGGGACTAAATAATTGTTGATTAAAGACCATTTTCAACAACCATTAGATTATAATGTCTAATTACAATGTTATAATTTCATATTTATCACCCATAAGTATATATTTATTATATCCCTATCCAATTTTAGTATCCAAATGTGGATTTAATTTCATTGAAACAACGTAGTCTATCCTTAACAAAAATTCATGGCCATGTTCCTACTCGTTTACTTATATTTAGAAATATCCTTATATAAATCCCTAAAGAAATAACCAAAAATTTATCATTATAGCTTATATATGATAATTAAACCATTATATGATTAAAAATACAGCAATATAATCTTTCCATACAAACAATTTATATCTTAGTTATAGCATATTCATTATAGTTCATAATGATCGATTATGGATTTTTTTTGTATTTATAGTGAATTTGGTAACTGTATTCATAAACAACTAATTCATAAGGGATCTAAATAATCTACCACTATGTTATTTATAACAATATCCCTTATTATATATATAAAAATAATGATTTTCTTCATTTTATGGGGAAATGATCCATATGAGTGGATGGGATTATATTCTTCTTCCCTGTAAACAATGACTATATCGTCATAAAAGTAAGAATAAATATATTAGAACATGAGGAAAAGAATTTAAAACAATACCATGGATATTATATACCATTCAAGTGAGTAATGGAATAAATCATGGATGTTCATTTGACATTATTAATTAATGAATCAAAGAACATGACCCATTAGATAATACCATTAGAATATAGCCTTGAATTCTATTGTACACATAAGTATATAAAATATTAAGTAACAGATTCCCATCATGAAATTTGTAACATGTTCGGGTTGGAAAAATTATAGTTGTAACAATATTATTCTTGGGATAACCAAATGTTTACCTTATTTTGGGCATGAGACAATTTCATTTGTACCATCCTGATTTGGGCATTGAATAAACTCATGTGAACCCTCTTATAATATGATTAGAATAGACTTTATTATCCCATATCTTTTTTATCTTAGGATTACATCATGTGTACCCATTCAGCTCATATAACATTAATAATCACAAAATCCATTGGAAGATGATATAAGTACCACCAATCACATTATCTATTCATTTTTGTTACATGAGATCATAAAACATTCATCATATCAAAACAGAATTAAATTAAATGGGTTTCATAAAATTTCCATAAAAAATATTCCATGTAAAAGATATCGTGTTCATAAATATTTTTTCATCATATTAATAAATAATTTAGAGAAATAATAGATATATGATCCTGGGATGATATCCCATGTAAAGCTATTTTCACATAAATGGATGTAATATTTGATAGAAGATGATTTTAAAAGAATACATGGATCATTAAGAAAGTATAGTTCCTATTTGAAAATAACATATTAAATATATAAAAATGTCACATATATTAAGGAAAAAATTTTATTTAAAAATAAAACAATTTTTTAAAAGGATGATTTAATTCATTGATAATTTATGGTACTATTAAAAACCATTCCTCTTATACAAGCTAAAATAAATATTTCATACACAATTTCATAAAACATTCAAGAAGATCATTATTTGTAAAATGAAATGAGTATTCCATTAAAATTGTTTAAAAAAAATTCTTTCTTGTGAAAATTTTTTATCAAAAATAATTTTATAATTTTATAAAATAATATAAATTGTTTTTAAAACATGTAAAATTATGAAAATGATTTTCAACAGAAGGGAGAGAAAATGAATGTCGTTAAAAATAATTATTTAGTATACTGAGTAATTAATTATTAAAAAATGTAAAGGAAACATGTATTAACTATATAAATCCATATTAGAGTTAAAAACATATGTTTTATTAGTGACAGTGGAAAATATTTCCTCATTTCATTCATCAATACAATAAATTACGGCAAAAATAAATTATAACATAAATCGTTTACAATTTTCATAACAGTTGAATCATAATGAACACGAGAGAATGGAAACAATATTCACATATCCCATATTATTCATGATAAATGTCATAAAATATATTCCTAAGTAGTATATAGATTCACAAATTAAACAATTGTTGAAGATGGCATGTATCTCACATAAATAAAAGTGAGATGTCAATCCAAAACCTCGAGTATAACTATTAATTGTACATGTTAGAACAACATACATAATAAATATAAATATATTATTATATTCTTATATAAAATTAATCATAAATATCAAACCATATATTATTTTATTATGAATTGTTATCCATTTATGAAAAATTCATTGTTGAAATCATGTTTCACGTAATAAATGGAAAATAATATAATACCTTTATAGAATAAATACTCTTTGAAATATATCATATTATTTATTAAATATAATTTTACTTTAATTATTTTGAATATAAAACAAAAAAATCACATTTCTTCATGGAGGTGATAATCCACATGTATGGACGAGCAACATAATTTTTTCAAAAACATTAAAGGTAAGAATTTATATGTGAAATTATTATTATAAAATTATTAATATGTTAAATATATATCATATTTAAACCTCTAAATTGTATTATCTACAACAACGAGAGGAAATTATGGATAACTAATTTAATGAGTCTTTGAGGTTGTAGTCTACTGCATAGATAATCGATAGTCTGGTTTCTTATTGGATATAGATGGTGATGTATATATGTAATTACATTATCATAAAAATTAAAATCATAAGGGAGATACTAAATTTTTTATATAGTCATGGTTTAATGATATTTATTATATTTATAAGAATAAATAAAATTAAAGCGAATAATTAAGGACTATGCCTCTTCTTCAAAGAACCTGTTTAGGTTTACCCATTATTCCATCATAACAAGGTCTCATAAAAAATTTAATTTAGGAAATTAAGATGGAATTAAGATATATAATTTATTATGTATTTTCAAAGACAGAATAAATTGTATGTGTGAAGAGGATAGGATATGATGTTCCATTTCGGCAATGGGGGAGAGGACACATGGATTAATTGAAAATGAAGAGTTATACCCTCATTTTAAACATCAAAAAAGAATAAAAAATAGATCATTATAGATAATTTGATGCGATAAAGTATAATTATTCTCATAAAGAAGGATTTACAAAAAAATTAATCCATTTGTTCACTTATTTGTTTTCTTTGACCTCTAGAAACATGTTTTTACAATTAGTGTGGTAATAAATTTGTTTTCTGTTTGTATTATTAATTATGAAAAAAACTAAGTTAAATTAAAATATAATATTGAATATTTGGTTTCTAAATATTGAATTATATTTTCAAAATGAATTCATATATGTGGTATAATTTAATTAAAAATAACCCCCCACACTCTAGGGAATAGTTTTTTCGAAAGAGAAATGTTTTATAAGTATAAAAAAATATAATATAATATTTTAACATTAAATTAATTGTAATTAACTAATTGGTAATATTTTTAGTATTATTTAAATAATATTACTTCTATTCCGTTTTATAAAATATGTCTTTTTGTAATATTTTTATATAAAATGTTATTTTTAAATAAAAATAACTATTATTGATTATTAATTGAAAAATTAATCTTTTTATAAAATTCCTAAAAACATTCTCTAGGATAATATTCCATTTTGATTCCAATAATGATGTTTATTTTAAAAAATAAATATTATAAAAATATGAATATTTTATATTTATTTTTTTAATAATAAAAAAGAAAATCCATTATGAGGTAAATTTATTTTCAATGTATATAAAGACTATAAATTTTTACATTTTTATCAATATATATTCATTATATAAAATAATATATATATTTTTCTAAATATTGTAATTAATATTCAAACATAAATGTTTAAGGGATATGTTATAGTGGTCATTCAAAAATAATAATATTAATAAAATATTTCGATTATCTAAAACTCATTAATTCATGTAACACAATATATGAAAGAAGTTAATTTTATTTGATCAAAATATTTCAAAAAAATCTAGTTGTTATAACTTTAGTGAATCCCACAAAAACGTATATCCTAAATATTTCAATGATGAATATTTTTGAAAAAAATATTCATCCAAACATACAGTCTCTTCTTTTTAGTAAGGAGAAAACATTAATATCAACATTCGTTACACTATATGAAACAAGTATCAATCATACTTGAAACATGTATAAGAAAACGTTTCTTCTACCCTTTTAATTAATCACATATATACCAACCCACTTAGATCTTCATAATCACCTTCCTTTCATTATTTTTGGATGATAAGAAATTATTCATTATACTAGGTATATCTATAACATCATATTTTTCTCTCACACTTCAGTTTTCTGCAAAATATTCACACCATTTTTATTTAAAAATATTCCCTTATGTAATAAATAATTCTCATTTGAATTATAAATTAAAATTCAAATCCCATTACTTAATAGAAAAACTATGATCATCATCAGTATTACTATTGAACATAAAAATTGAACTGGTTCTTATAATATTCTAAAATGACCAAAAAAGTACTTTGATGAATATATGTTAGACTAACTATTTTGACTATAGAGAAGTATCCTATAAAGTCACTCATCATTGTGTAACCTCATCATTTTTTTGTATAATGATAATATAAAACCAACCTTGTTGAACAATAATATGTTTTATGATATGAAAATGTTCTGTGGCAAGGAGTTGTTAAATTTTATTGGGAAATGGATAGTGGAGTCAACCTCATATTTAGTGAACCAATTTCATATGGCGTGGAGGTCTCAAAATTACTAAAAACACCAAATTCTAGAGAATTATATCTCTTAATAATGGAACAATATTATATTGCGTTGGAGAAATTTATGGAATATTTCTATGTGGTGGACCTAAAATACAATTTTGGAACCCCCATATTTCTAGGTACCCAAATATATACAAATCTAGGATGTTGTTATGCTTTAATGACTTAGGTACCTAGATGATCCATCTATTTTTTCATTTTGATTCACTACAATGCGATGTCCTTCAAATTTACTAAGAAATAATAAAATCTACCTTGTATCCTCTGTGGTGTAGTATTGTCTAATGGTACAAATATTCATCCCAAAAACTTCTACAATGAAAAGCCTTATTTACAATATGGAATTACTTATACTACTCTATTTTATCTACTTTACACTTTTATGAACTCTTTAAAAATATATTATCCTATATATGAATAACATAGAGAAATGGGTTCTTATTATAAAAAAATTGTTTTAGATAATACCTCAATAAAATCTATCTATTATTAGACAAAAATTAATGGGGTATATATAAAATATATTTTTCCTTTTTCTTCCACATTGAAATTAACAAACAATGATTACATTATAGATAGGGAATACCAATCAAACATTATATTTATAAAGGACTCTGTTTAATTTCATACAACTTCATATTTTGAAATGATTTACTTGGGAATTTCTTGTTGAACACCTCAAAAATTATAACCATTATAGAAAAATATCCCAGTCTAACTCATTTCTCCCCAATGTTCATAGATTAAATGATATATTATGTCCTTTCTATTTATTTAGGAATACTGAAAGAGATTCCTTGATTTTTTTAAACTCTTATTATCAAATCCTTACTGAATAAGAGACATTACATCAACCATCATGTCTTCCAAATTTTAATGTTTCAACATTAACTATGTCATTAAAAAACATAAAACTGTATATTTCTCTTAAACTATAATTAAATCCAAAAAACATTGATTTTTAGAGTATCAACCAAAATAAAATATCTCAAAGATATAATACTCAACTATATATTGGCCATATATAATCAACGCAACCTAAAAAATTTATATATGGGTACTGAAATAGATCAATGATTCATTTTCTATCCTATTTCATTCCAAAAATCTATTTTTACCATGATATATCTAATAATTATATTCCCATAATTTAAATGGGAAAATATTGGGCCACATTGATAACATAAAAAATTTAACGAAACACATAATATTAATTCATGAATCAATGAGTTATAACACTTTTACTATCATATGTAAAAATTAATTTTGATAAAATTTATTACCTAAATGATATTAGTTGAGTTTAGATTCCCCAAAAATCGGTATTGAAAAAGTATTTAATTATCCATTTAAATTTATTTTTTAGATACCTGTAGTGTACATTTAATGATAAATAAAACTATTATCATTTTCTTGATAAATCTGAAATATATGAGAATAAATCATTTATCCATGTATAAAAAAAGTATAGATCCTTCATCTATTTATATAAACTCCCACTCATTTCAACAACATTCATGTAAAATATGATATGATCAACATATATATGATTAGTTGAGAAGAAATTTATAACATTTCTATAAAATATAGAGTAAAATATGTACTAAATCATTATAATAATGTATTATAGTGGTGGATATGAAAATCACCTTCAAAATGTGAGTCCTCTATGTGCAAGATGAAACTTGGGACCACAATACAATATTGCACAAAAAACTCAATTTTATTGTTCCATGCGTGAATTATTAAATTTAGTGTATTTTTTATAGTAATTTTTTAAATCACATTGACCACCTTACCTTCTATTAATCATGAAATATAAAATAGACATATTTTTTAGTGATTGTTTCCCTCATTTAATTCAAGGAATCCTAAACTAGAGTCGAAAATGATTCAATATTGATGAATTTACAATCATATTAAATAAAACATTTAGTCACCTAGATCATTTCTAATATTAATAAATAAAATGAATACCCACTCCAATTATAATTCCAGAATAATTATTTGAAAAGAAATATTAAATTTGGAAGAGAGGTGGACATCATATGGTGACTGGTGCAATGGATGCCACAATGTCAACATTCACATTAATATAAGAAATTATGGTACAATTACACATATAAATTATACTAATTATTCTCATTGGAATAAAATCATGTTTATTATTGTTTTTAGTAGAAACACTCAACTATATTCACTGAGATTTTTGCATCCCCCATCCCCATCTTGGATTCCTCCAAGCTGGTATGACTAAATCCATTTAGTCCATGACATATCTGTATAATCAATAACAAGAATAAATAATTATTATAATATTTAACATATATATTATTCAACATAATCCCCCGTCTAAAATTCAAACTATTTATGTTGTTTTCCAACATAGAATTCCTAGATTTAAGGATTGTTTTATGCCATTTAATTTAATTTTAAACAAATAAAATGATCATTATCTATGGTAATAATGAAATTATAAGGCCCCATCCTTAAATGTTACTTAATCATGAGTTATTTCAAGAATACACGTTGAGGATCATTTCAGGTTTAGAGTTTTAAAGAATTAGATCGTAAATCATGCATTACATTCCACATTTAGACAAAGTGGTTACAAAAAAGATAGTACTCATTTTTTCCATTAACGGAAACATATTTAAAATAAAACATGGATTCCTTCTTGACAATTCCTTCATACTATCATCACATCTTGTACCTTTACCTTAACCTATGAAAAACATTTAAAAAACATGGGATGAGCATAAAAAGCTCAGTAATGGATATAAAACTATGAAATGAAAACATTAGTCCATGTATGAAATCATACTTTAATCAAAAAACATAACCATTTTAACATACCTTATCAAATCATGAATAAATAATAGAAATCATAAGACATAAAGTTAACTTGAAGAATTTATAACATTATTACATAGGGAGTAACCCTCATGGTTACGTTTGGAATACCCATCATAATATATTCACTAAATCTCTTTGAAGAAACCTTAATTTTTAACCCCTTCACGTTACCCAATGCATTGGAGAGCTATATCGGGCTCACCCACCCTTAGTTTATCACAGAACCGCCCGTCTTCATAAACAATGCCCAAGAACCATAACATAATCATAGTAAATAAATTAATCATAATGGAATGATAACATTCCCACATTGCAATAACAATATAACATTTTAAGATATTGAAATAATGAATCCATTCTAAAAACCATTTTCAAAACCATTTAAAACATTTAATAAAGTAATTTTTGAATAAAAGTATCGAATATCACTTTGAAGATTTTAACATTTTAAACCATTAATATCCATATAGATAAATATTTAAAACCATTTTGATAATATGGATTTTAATGTGAAATATTTATAAGAATAAATCATTAAAACATTTAAAACGATATTTTCGATAAAGTGATTTTAACAAAATGAGAGACACTTGAATACAATAATTGAGTAATAATGTTTAATCAGAAATTTATAATATCATGAGAAAAAGGGATTCATGATATAGTATTCCAAAGGACAGTATATATACCATATAATATTGAACCGGTGCATAACAAAAATGAAGTCTCAATAGAAATGTAAAATGAGATGAAATCTATTATAAAGAAGGTATCCTTAAATTAAGGATAAATCAATCTCATATTTATGTGTGAAAAATATAAATACACCCAATATAAATGGATATAAAGTGTAAAACAATAAATTTTCATTCACAAATATTTAAAGGATGACATATTCAATAACTACATGTTAAACTCGAAGAAATCTAAATTGGGTTAAGATGTTCCCTTGGAAAAATTCGACACCCTAACGACATCACATTAAAATTCATAAAATTAGTTTATGAGATAGAAAATAGTATATCATCAATTGGAAATAAAATTTACATCAATAAGGATATATAAGAACATATCCCAACATAAAAAGATATAAATTAAAAGACATAATGAAATATGTCTTTTAAAAAGAAGAGTGTGAAATGTTCCCTTACCGATTCGGGCAACTTTCGAAACATACACCACCTGCAAGAGGGTCATAAAATGAAGATGTAAATACCCATAAATGAGATTATATTATACAAATAGTATAATAATGGTAAGTAAATAAACCAAAAAAAATAAATAGATGCAAATGTATCATAAATATCATGGGAATAACAACTGAGATGAAAATCCCCTTATTAAAATCCGGCAGCCTAACGACGCCACATAAAACATCCAAAAATGGATTGATGAGATCAAATAGGGTCTCTCATTATATTAACATAAAATTTATAGAAAGAGGGAAAAAATGACATCCCCCAAAATAATAAAGAGGATATTAAAGTAATTTACTTAAAAATAGTACTTAAAAAGTAAGAGAGAGGTAGGATCCCTTACGAAAATTCGGTAGCCTAACGACGCCACATAAAAATTCATAAAATGAATTAATGAGAGTAATTGGGGGTATCTAATCATATGAAAAATAAAAATTACATTATTTTGAATATAAAATAAAATCCTCCAACATAAGAACATGGAGAATAAATTAAAGGACATATAAGATGGTACTTGAAAAGAAAGAGAGAGGTCGGATCCCTTACCTCAAGTCTGACTTGTCTTGTTTGTTTCATTATATTCCTGAATAATAAACTTTTTTCAATTTATAATTTCTTAAGGAACTCAATTAATTATTATTATTCAATTCATATCACATATTATAATGTTATAATAATTCATTAATTATGTGAGTTCATATCAGATGATTCTGTCGATGTTTGGTACATGAGTCAAAAAATGAAATTGTTTAAAAAGAATTGTCAATGTAGTTATATGTACATCATCTACATAATATTATTAATGATTTAAATATCATATATATTCATTAAATATTCATTTTATACTATTCCATAACATTCGGAGAAAAAAAATAAATGAAATGCACCATTTATGGAGACAGTAGGTCGTACGTACGCATTAACGCTACTTCATTTCATTGTCATATTAATGGAATTAAAAAATAATTGAGAGATATATATATTATAATTCCAGTATAATATATATGTTATATAGGTCAGTTGATTTTATTAATTTAATTCTTTATACATTCCATGTATTGCATGAATGAGTCACATCACTTGAGGGGGCGGTAGTCCACACTTCCTCATATAAAATTATCGCATTTTCAGAACTTGTAAATAATATAGGTATGTTTAGAATATAAAATACAGAAGCATATAGAAAACATAAATACCATATATATCAAGTATAAAATACAGTGACATCATAATGGCCACCTTTAAAGATGTTAAAAGAATATCGAACAATCATCGTTTCGTGAGGCATTAATTCACCATCCACAGAAACAGTATGTTCTTTAACCATTAGACGGATGTGTGTGTAAGTTTATCTCGAATCCTTCTTATAAAAACATCCTAGTATATTTAATATACTGGTTTTGTTACAAATTAATAGTATAAAAATAGTTTAGGGGGTTGGAGAAGAAAAATAAAACAATAGAACATTAGAGAAGTCTTTACCTTTAAATCGGGTAACTCCTCTTGGTTTGAACCAAAAGTATTTCTTGAAGAGATTTCTGCCTAAAGAAATGCTTCTAGGATAACGAGATGGTTAAGGAGAGATTAAATGAGAAGATCTTGGCCGAGAAAATGTCTTGGGAGGTGTGTTTAAAGAGGTAGAGGTGGGGGGCCTTTTATAAGAGGAGAGGAGGGGCACTCTTGGAAAGTTATAAAATGTTACTTTATATTAAAATGAGTTTCTGATTTTAAAGGTCCCATAATGATATATATTGAGGATAAGGTGATAAGGGTTTGAAATATAATCACTTAATAGGTCTTTGAAAAGTTTATGTCTTAATTTTTATATTATCGTTTCATTTTATTTAAATCGTTCATTAATGAGGTATTCGCTGCATCATCATGATGTCATAAATAATTTAATTTATTTAATGTCTAAAAATTATAAAAAAATACTACGATGTAGGAAATCATTTTATATTTACAATTAATATTTATAGTATAAGATATAATTTATGTGGACAAAATAAATTTTTTTTTACTCAGCTGATATATTCTTTAGCGATATTATCCTTCCTTTAAAAATAAAATGATAAAGTGTCACTTTCACCCAAAAGTGATTTCATGGGGTCCCAAAGTTTGGAACATGGCATCCCATGGTAGGCCATGACACATCCAGTAGAATTTGGAAAAATTATGGGGTAATTTTTTATTATTATGATATTATTTTCCTATCTTTAACTACCTGATTACTTAATAATCAATATAATTAAAGATAACTACTATCGTTACTATTCATAATGTCCAAAACCAAAAGTGTTAATTACATAATTTGTACCTTATGATTCCTAATATGGAATACATTTTACCAAATTAAAAACATAAAAATCTTAAAAATTAATTTAAAAAATAATTCCCATTGTCAAAACAAATAACAGGTTTTTTTGAAACAATATCTATGAAAAGTTTGGCACTTGTTTATGACCAATTACAAAGTGAAATTAATTATAATGACCACCATTGTATTAAATTGTAAAAATATATTCTAATTAAACTTTAAAACCTATTAAAAAGATAATCTATCCATATAATTAAATTAGATGAAAAAGAAGTTTTGATGTAAAATGCAGTATTTTTCACTATTCATTAAAAAATGAACATTGTGAGAAAAATTCCAAAAAATTATACAAAGTAAATTTAATTATACCAATAATGAAGAATAAGTTTATTTTGAAAAATAGAGCTTATAAAATAATCACAATTTAGATTTAAAAAAGGTTTTCCATCAAAAGGCGGTAAAACAATCTTTTAAAAATATTAGAGTATTTATTATTAAAATTGGATTCATTTAAATTTTAAGCCTCTAACATTTATTGGATAAAATTAAAAATATTTAGCAAACATATTTAATCATTTTTTAGTTATTTTTGTTCATTCCCTCCATTACAATGTCTAGGTGTTAACTTTTATAATATTATAATATTATTAGTGTGCAATGTAAGATTTCAAAGAAACTCGTTGTTGTGTATTGGGTACGCCATCGATCATAGCATTACCTTTAAAGAAATATTAACATTTTATTCACAAATATTGATAAACATTATAATGTAATATTATTTATTTACCTAGGATGTTAAATATTTCCCCCCTTTTGGGAATTCCGTCCTCGCAATTTCAAAACTTGTCTTGGAAACTTCACTGAAAGTCCCACATCGGAATAAGAGTCAGTAAAACTATCACAATAAAAGGAATAAAGAGAAGTACAAAGGTCACATGAGTTAACCCAAAATAGGATTCCATGAAAACATGGATATGGAGAATAAAACAAAGGGTCATGTTTTGATAGAGAGTGATAGTAAATATGTCTAGGAGAATGTTAACCACAAGATAATCACAAACTTGTGATGGGTTAAACGGTATTCTATTCCCCAGTATGACACGTTTACAGACAAAAAGTTTTTTTATGTTACTTTTCATTGAGGAATTAATTTTTGAGCTTAACTAAATCATAAGGAAACATTCTTACTTTTCATTTAGACTTTCAACTTTTACTAGATTCTTTACTCATACTCATATTTTCTCCAAAAGACAAGTATTTAGGAAGACTTGTTCGCATTAAGAGTACTATAATCAACTTCTCAAGAATCACCTAATATAAAAAAGAGAACTATATATTTCCCATGTATTTAGACCTTAACCAAAACAATACCAAAAAGTTTTGTACGAGATCAGATAATACCCAAAAAGGATGATTTTTTTACAAAAAAAAAACTACTCCTAATCTCCAAAATTTGTCAAACAAAACCCAAAGTTCAACAAAGACCATTCAATAAACATCTATACATAAAATTATCCAAAGTAAACCAAAATAAGACTGAAACCCACATCTCTAATGGATTTAATCACATAGTCTCCTAAGATAAATCTTAACATTTTTCTCCAAAATAACATCAGTCACTCTTAAAGTCTCATACTGAAAAGTAATTAACCTAATCACATATCTTCCATGATATGAAAATTGTTTACATAGATAACCCAAAATCAACATACTCTTAATTCAGAAAATCATCTAACTAAAAAGAATCATTCAAACTAACCAGGGAATTTATATAGTTCAGTGGTAGGTGATAAATACAAGTTGCACTTTGGTTGTGGGTTCAATTCCCACAGCTTCGTCCGACGCGACGGTTTGTCACACAGTGTATCCATTTTCTATTTTCAATAACTATATTATTCTTAAAACATTCACCAAAAAGAGATAAAATATTCAAAAATAACAATAACATATTTTAACCCCAAACGTTATCTAATAACCTTCATTTTGCAACCCAAAATGTATTAACCATTAATTGCCTCGAATTCAAGGATCATATAAACCCAAATGGTTCTTTATAACTATATCCACAAAAGAAAGGATAATTATTACGTGAATAAAATTTTCATATATCACACATCAAGGTTACATATACTACAAAAAGTCTTCTAATGTAACCCCATCATCAAAAGAGACATAATACATTTATGATTTTCACCATCCTATAATCTACCAAAACTCTTGAATCCCTTATATGTTGACTTCTTACTCATTCAACATTCTTCAGGATCCATTAACCATTCAGTTTCTACTAATTCTTAAATAATTTTTTCCTACAGACAAAATCATTTATCATATCCTTAGAGTCCAATAATAGGAAAACATATGTTAAGAAATAATCTATACCTTTCATTGGTCATTTTCAGTTTCTTCATCCTCAATCGGAATATCATTAGGTATTGGTAAATGAATATTTGTACGATATTGGTGAACCCATTCCCGAAACTTATTCATAGGACATGTGTTTTCATAATGACCATGCACACAACATTTGAAACATTCAATTGATCCTTCAGAAAGAACTACTTTTCCTTTCCTAGAGTCAACTAGAACTTCCTTTTTCCATGGAAGGTTCTTACTTTATGACCTTAATTTCCACATCTATATCATATTTCTGTCCCGTTGAAACATTTTACTATCTTTTCATTTCCACATGTTTGACACATTGGTTTTTTAACATACTTACCTTTATGGTTATTACCCGATATTCCATAGGGATTTGTTTGTCTCTTATACGATGCCTTATAAAAATCACTAAGGTTTAAGTGGTCAATCATGGCTCTATATAGTTGGTTGAGGATAACCATAAGAGTTCCCAATGCAGTTCCCATATCATTCAATTATTATTTCATAAAACCGTCACAGTTTTCTTCAAATCCACTGTTACTTTAGTGCCTGCTAGATCCATCCATTTACTAAAACCAAAAAGGTCAGTGTGAGTATATCAGTAACATCATCATTTAATAAAGAGGAAGATAAACACCAAAATATATTTATCCATGTTATCTCAAACTCATTCTAACTTAAAAAATACAATGACTCCATATAATATACTAACCAAAGTGGTTAGACACATCTTGTAACTTTTTCTTAAACAACACTCTAACCTCTAAAGTTATCTAAACCGACCTCTGATAACAACTATAAGGCCCCATCCTTAAACGTTACTTAATCATGAGTCATTTCAAGAATAGACATTGATGATCTTTTCAGGTTTAGTGTTTTAGATAATTAGATCATAAATCAAGCATTACATTCCACATTTAAACAAAGTGGTAACATAAAAGGTGGTACTCATTTTTCCCATTAACAGAAACATATTAAAAATAAAGCATTGATTCTTACTTGACACTTCCTTGACACTATCATCACATCATGTACCTTTCCCTTGACCTGTGAAAAAAATTTAAAAAACATGGGATGAGCATACAAATCTTAGTAAGAGATATAAAAGTATTAAATGAAAACATTAGTACATGTATTAAATCATACATTACTCATAAAACATAAGCATTTTAACATACCTTATCAATTCATGAATAAATCATTGAAATCGTAAGACATAAAGGTAACATGAGGCATTAATAACATTATTACATAGGGAGTAACCCTCATGGTTACGTTTGTAATACCCATCACAGTATATTCCATAAATCTATTCGGAGAAATCTTAACGTTTAACCACTTCACGTTACCCAATGCATTGGAGAGCTATATCGGGCTCACCCGCCCTTAGTTTATCATGGAACCACCCGTATTCATAAACAATTCCCAAGAACCATAACATAATCATAGCACATAACATAATCATAAAGGAAAGATAACATTCCCACATTGTAATGAAAATATAACATTTTAAGATATTGAAATAATGAATCCATTCTAAAATCCATTTTCAAAACCATTTAAAACATTTAATAAAGGTATTTTTTAATCAAAGTATCCCATACCACATTGAAGATTTTAACATTTTAAAACATTAATATCCATATAAATAAATCCATAAAACCATTTTGAAAACATGGATATTAATAAGAAATATTTACAAGAATAAATCACTAAAGCATTTAAAATGATATTTTATTTAAAGGGTTTTTAACAAAATGAGAGACACTTAAATATAATAATTGAGTAATAAAATTTAATCCAAACTTTATAATATCATGAGAATCAAGGTATTCATGATATAATATTACAAAGGACAGTATATTAAACATATAAGAGTGAACTAGTGCATAACAACAATGAAGTCTCAATAGAAATGTAAAATGAGATGAAATCCATTATAAAGAAGTTATCCTTAAATTAAGGATAAATCAATCTCACAATTATGTGTGACAAATATAAATACACAAAATATAATTGAATATTAAGGGTAAAAAAATCAAAATTAATTCATACATATTCAAAGGATGACATATTCAATAACTACATGTCGAACCCCAATAAATCGAAATTGGGTTAAGAAGTTCCCTTGGAAAAATTCGACAGCCTAATGGCGTCACTTTAAAATTCATAAAATTAGTTTATGAGAGAGAAAATGGTATATCATCACTTGGACATACAATTTACACCAATAAGGATATATAAGAACATATCACAACATAATAATATGTATATTAAAATATATAACAAAATAAGTCTTTTAAAAATACGAGTGTGAAAGGTTCCCTTACCGATTTGGGCAACATTCGAAACGTACACCACATTAAAGAAGGGTCATACAATGAAGATGGTAATACCCATAAATGAGAGTATATTATACAAATAGTAAAATAATTGGAAGTACATACACCAGGAAAAAAGAAATAGTGGCAAATGTAGCATGAATCTAATGGGAATAACAAGTGAGAAGAAAATCCCCTTATTAAAATTCGGCAGCCTAACGACGCCACATAAAACATCCAAAAATGGATTGATGAGATCACATAGGGTATATCAACATATTGAAATAAAATTTAAAGAAATAGGAATATAAAATAACATCCCCAAACATAATAAATAGGATCTTAATGTATGTTACCTAACAGAGAGAACTTAAAAAGAAAGAGAGAGGTAGGATCCCTTATGAAAATTCGGCAACCTAACGGTGCCACTTAGAAATTATTAAAATGAATTTATAAGAGTAATAGGGGGTATATAATCATATGAAAATAAAAATTACATTATGGTGAATATAAAATAACATCCTCCAACATAAGAACATGGAGCATAAATGAAATGACATAAAAGAGGATACTTGAAAAGAAAGAGAGAGCTCGGATCCCGTACCTCAAGTCCAACTTGTCTTGTTCGTTTCTTTGTATTCCTGAATAATAAACTTTTGTCAATTTATAATTTCATAAGGATCTCAATTAATATTTATTATTAAATTAATATCACTTATTATAATGTTATAATAATTAGTTAATTATATGAGTTCATATCAGATATTTTTTGTCGATGTTTGGTACATTAGTCAAAAAATGTACTTGTTTGAAAAGAATTTTCCATGTAGTTATATATACATCATCTCCAGAATAGTATTAATGTTATAAATATCATATATATACCATAAATATTAATATTATACAATTCCAAAACATTTGGAGATTAAAAAATGGAATGCACCGTTAATGGAGACGGTAGGCCGTACGTACTCATGAACGCTAATTTCATTTCTTTATCATTTTAATTGAATTAAACAATAATTGGTAGATATATATATTATAATTCCAGTATAATATATATGTTATATAGGTTACATAATTTTATTAATTTCATTCTTTATACATTCTATGTATTTCATGAACGAGTCACATCACTTGAGGGGGCGGTAGTCCACACTTCCTCATATGAAATTATCACATTTGAAAAACATGAAAAGAATAATGGTATTATTTTAAATATAAAATACATAAGCATATAGAAAACATAAATACCATATATATCATGTATAAAATATGGTGACATCATAATGGCCACCATTAAAGGTGTTAAAATAATTTTAAACAATCATCGTTTTGTGAGGTAGTAATTCGCCATCTAGAGAAACAATATGTTCTTTAACCATTCGACGGTTGTGTGTGTAAGTGTAGCCTAAATAATTATTATAACAACATAATAATATGATTAATATACTGTTTTTGTTACAAAATAATGGAATAAAAATAGTTTAGGGGGTTGGAGAAGCAAAATAAAACAAAAGAACATTATAAAAGTCTTTACCTTTAAATCGGGTAACTCCTCTTGGTTTGAACCAAAACGGTTTTTTGAAGTGTTTTCTGCCTAAGGTATGGCTTATAGGATGAATAGAGGGATGAGGAGAGATAAAATGAGCAGAGCCTGGCCGAGCCAATGGCTTGGTAGGAGTGTGTAAAGAGGTAGAGGTGGGGGCCTTTTATAAGAGGAGAGGAGGGGCACTCTTGGAAAGTTATAAAATGATACTTTATATTAAAATGAGTTTAGGATTTTAAAGGTACCACATGGATATATTTCTAGGATAAGGTGATAATGCTTCGAAATATACTCATACAATAGGTCTTTTACAAGTGTATGTCTTAGATTTTACATTATGTTATAATTTTCTTTAAATCGTTCATTAATGAGGTAATCACTACATCATCATGATGTCCTAAAATATTTAATTTATATAATGTCTAAAAATTATTAAAAAATACTAAGATGTATGAATTATTTTTATATTTTCAACTAATATTTATATTTAAAGATATAATATATGTAGACAATATTAATAATGTTTTACTCTGGTGATATATTCTTTAGTGATATTCTCTTTCCTTTAAAAATCAAATGAGAAAGTGTCACTTTCCCCCAAAAGTGATTCCATGGGGTCCCAAAGCTTGGAACATGGCATCCCATGGTCGACCATGACACCAAAAGTAGCATTAGGACTCATGTTGGGGTAATTTGTTATTATTATGATATTATTTTATTATCCTTAACTACCTAATTACTAAATAATCAAGATAATTACTGTCGTTACTATTCAATTTGTCCAAAAAAGAGTATTAATTAAATAATTTGGACCCTATGATTCAAAATATTTAATCCATTTTACCAAATTCCAAACATATAAATTTCAAAAATTAATTTAAAAAATAATTCCCACTGTCAAAAAAATAGGGGGTTTTTTTGAAACAATATCTATGAAAAGTTTTGCACTTGTTAATGACCAATTCCAAAGTAAACTTATTTATAATGACCACCATTTAATTAAATGGTAAAAATATATTATAATTAAACTTTAAAACCCATTAAAAAGATAATCCATCCATATAATTAAATTATATGAAAAAGAAGTTTTCATGTAAAATGTAGTATTTTTCACTATTCATTAAAAAAATGAACATTGTCAGAAAAATAACAAAAAATTATCCAAAGTAAGTTTTAAAGTCCCAATAATAAATAATAAGTTTATTTTAAAAAATAGAGCTTATAAAATTTTCAAAATTTATATTTAAAAAAGGTTCACCATCAAAAGGCGGTAAAACAATCTTTTAAAAATATTAGAGTATTTATTCTTAAAATTGGATTCATTTGAATTTTAAGCCTCTAAAATTTATTGGATAAATGTAAAAATATTTAACAAACATATGTAATAATTTTTTAGTTATTTCTATTCATTCCCTCCTTTACAACGACTAGGTGTTAATTATTATAATATTATTATATTATTTGTGTGCAATGTAAGATTTCAAAGAAACTCATTGTTGCATATTGTGAACGCCATCAAGCATAGAATTCACATTAAATTAATATTAACATTTTATACAAAAATATTGATAAACATTATAATTTAATAATATTTATTTACCTAGGATGTCACATAAATAATGTGGTGGATTAATTAACACTTACTAATCCAATTTACTATTGAAGAAGTATTATATTAAAAATATTTTATAAATATTATTTTTCATATGTGATATAAATAAATATAAAATCCAAATTGTTTAATGTCTTAAATCTTGTGAAATATATTCATCAAAATATACTCATTCATACTAGGAATAATACTTTCAACCTGACCATTCTTTATTTATTACCACTTCACCATTAATAATAAAATTATTTATGAACTTCCATTTCTTGAGATAACAATTTGGATTGTGTAAATTATACTATGGTTAATTCTTCTATATCAGATACAATTAATTATTCAATGAAATGAACCATTATTTATTATTATTTTCTACTTTAATATCTCTAGGTTCAAATTGATATTATAATGAGGGTTGAGTTTTAGTAATTATATTTGTGATTTTATTTACTTATTATCCTTGATACATAAAAACGTTTTAAACCCACAATTTCCTTTTTACTGTTATATGTGATCATTGATATTTATCCTCATTACATGAAATGGATTAATATTAAAAAAATATGTATATCATCCAGATTTTCGTCATTTTCTTGAATTTATTTTTTCATTTTGTCAAAAAAAATCATTAAAATCCCTTTTGAACATGATTCAAAAAAGGAAAATATTTTAATTGATTCATCCCCTATTTTAAATCATCAGAATCATCAAATATGTTTAATTTAATTATAGAAATAATAATAAATTCCTTTAGTTGGATGATATCAATAAAATACCCTAGTAACTCAATGATTTTAAAAAACTAAAAGATTATCTCTGTATACATAGATTAAAAAAGAGATGAAGATAAAATTAATATACATTAAACATAAATATTTTTTATAATACATATCATGAGTTAACATATATAAATTCCTCCAATTATAATACTAGTATTAGAAATGAACCATAGTACAAATAGTTAGACTCTAAAAATAATTTGATGTGTCATGAATAGAAAACATTGTGTGTGCCATGTCTTCCAAGAATATGTAGTTCTATTATACCCCACAATTATATTGAGGTATATATGGGGAACTATTTCTTTTATAGAATTCCTTCATTCCTAAAACAATATTCAATCATCCCATTTGTAAAATTAGTTCCATTATATTTCGGGTTATTCTCATGAGAAAAATTAAAATATCTATATTCACATATAAAATAAAGTTTATACAATTCAATTTTCACTTTTTTTCATTCATAATCATGACTTATGAATTTTAATGTAGTCATTAATGAACATAATTAAATACTTATCTGTACTATTTGATTATATCTTTAGAATCCCAGAAATATCAGAGTGAATAATATCCAATGTTTGGGTAGATTTAATGGTTGCCTTCTCTTATGAAGTGTGAATTGTATTCCCATTGTTTCCTTGTTGATTATATTCATTCTATTTCTCTGTATAATGACTAAACATAAAAACATTTACTTATCAAGGGAAAAAAATTCAAAATATTCTATCCAAGATGGTAAATTATTTAATACCCCAATTCATTTTATTCTTCTACATATAGATAAAATGAGTTAAAACAACACACATATAAAATAATCTATTATTTTTTCCATCATTATGGATCTTAACAATAAAACCACCATTATTGAAATACACTTCATTTCATTCATCAGGACTTCACAATATAGAGTGGATTGTGTTTATATAAAAAAATATAGTCTTTGGATTTTATATTCTCATTCCCAACAAAGTCCTAGGTAACAAATTTATTTATTAGAGAACCTTCGTTAAAAATGGTCACTACACTATATTTATTTATTTTACATATTTTAATAAATTTAAATCTCATGCCATTTGGTATGATCATCTAATATCCAAAATCCATATAATTTTATATTTTTATTATTTAAGATCAATATCTATAATTAAGGACTAATATAATCTTTTTTTACTCATCTTATGTAAATTTTGAGTTTTAAAACACCCACTTCATTGGGATTGTAAAATGATAAGGCAATCATTTTCATGATGACAAGTATGATGAAACTATCCATAATAATCTTAAACTATATTAATCATGTTGAATGAACAACTCCCCAACAAACCTTTTCTACTAGTCCTTCAAAAATTATTATGATTTTATTATTGAGAAAATAAAACTTTTCCATATTTTTAAATCCCCCACAATACCAATAATAAACCTATAAATTAAATTTACAATTTCATTTAATTTGTTTAATATTTTGTTAAATATAAGCAACCCTTCTAATTATTTCCCATATTAACTCAATTTTGTTAAAAAGGGTGGGTAACAACCCTGATCTATTATCTTCCCATAAATAGTCATTTTAGATATTTCTAACATCCTATTTGAAACGCATTTATCACTAAGGATTGAAATACCTTAATTTTTGGAATATGGAAAAGCTCTAGATTTATCTACAACATGGTTCTTCATGAATTGTTATTTTTTTATTTTTTTATCAAAAACATTTTCTACATTATTATCATCCTTATATATATATATATTTGGTATTCTATATCATTAAACATTAAAAAAACTATTTGACATCTAAAATAAAATTTTGAATATTTGATCTTCACTTCATAAAATACTACCCTATTATTATAATTCTTTATTTTAAAATATCTATCGCATTTTCTTTTTTATTTAATATTTATTCAACTATTATGTTATGTGTATTCTAATAATTCTGAATCTACTTCAACCCTTGAGATACTTCAAGAAAAATTTTATTTTATTATTCAAGGAAATAATCATTGTTGATGATTGATTACCTATCAATATTTATTTTTTTGACAACAATCTCATATTTGGAAATATTTAATAGAACTCATTTTAATAATCTCGTATGATTGAATTACATACATATATCATTTTATTATTTAATTATATAACTACATTCATCACCTGAAATATTTTAATTATATATTTTATCAATAATATATTTTCAACATCGTCACAACTAGATGAAAAATATATTTTCCACGATTCTCATTTCCCATACCTTATTTAGAGAAAATAAACCTCCTTTTAATTTTACATAAATTTTTAACCATAAAATCTATTGTAAACATTGGATTATTTTGTTTCATATTTTATATTTTTCATGTCATAAAATAATCCACAACAATATAATTATAATTTTTAGGCATTATATAATTTGTAAGAAGGGGATAAATATTTCTATTACTAATTTATTAAAGGAATTAATTTTTTATACATTCGTTTCATTCTTATATTATTTATTTATTAATGAGATTTAACTTCACATAATGTTTACCATGAATTCCCCTATATATTGTAACTAAAGTACTCATCTACAACAAAACCCATCTTATTGTCTCTATTTTATTCATTAAAATAAATATATTTTTCACAATTAAACTTATTTATATTAAATTTTCCATTTTTAAATTTTATATGATATTAATATACTATGAAAATTAATTATAAATAAACCACTTAAATCATTTTCTTCAAAATTATATACTTTATAAAAAATCATATCTTTTATGATATGATAAACATCTTCAATAATATCATGATTATAAAAACTACAAACTAATACTCTGATTGTTCCAAGGAATTCATTCACCCATGTAATGATTCAATCAATAGTTTCATAATTATAAAAATGGATATCTTCATTCATCGGCCGCCAAAACTATTATTTACCTCACCTCATTTTCCTCATTACTTCATATATGTTCTAATGTTTATCCTAGATATATTTTTTAGTTTGGAGTCATTTGAAATTCAAAAAATCACTTCCTGAAAGGGCAGAGAGAATATCATTCTTTAAATGTGTATAATTTTATAAATTCTTTATATTTGTTTTCTCAGAACAACAACTTCTTACAAGATGAAATATCCTTCATTATTATCTTATAGTACATCATAACTGAAACATTACACGTATATAAACATTATATAATTCTATATGTGGTTAATTTTTGCAAAAAATATATGAGTTCGATATTTATGAAATATATTTAAATTATATACTATATAAAATAAAAAATATGTGGCTAGTAAATTATATATATAGGGATATAGATGATTAAAATGACCAAAACAATTAATAACCTATCACAAATGATGTTAACCTCACCTTATATAACACATTTATATCCACTTTAGGATGAATGTATGATCTATAAAAATATTCCGTGGTTAATTATTGGTCAAAAATATATTTATTCTTCGTTTTAAATAAACATTTAAATCTATTTAGATATAGTGATACTAAATACAACATGCCTAAAAATACACAAACACAAATGAAAATAAAATATTTAAAAGTTCCCCCTTGAAATGTTGTAAGTTTATTCAATATTATGATATGGATTCCTCTAGGATTTCATTTCCCATAGGATTTATAATGTCATATCAAATTAATGGGGAATTAACTTGATGCTCATGTTTTAAAATAATCCAACTCTTCATCAGTTTGACACAAGATGATATGGTTCTAGATATTACAACAATAATAGTTTGTGTAACAACAAAAAATTGTTCATTCAAATAGAAACCCTATATGTTATAAACTATGATGAAATATTCCACTTCCAAAATACTTTTAATACATGAGAAAAGAAAAAAATCCCCAAAAAACATGGAGAACAACATGTTTCTATTTCAGATGTTATTCAATATAGATTCATTAAACTACTTCAATCATTTTATTAATCCACCTTTCTTATTAATTGTATAATAACAGTGTACTCCAATTATTGTAAGAATCTGTATCTTCTTAATCTTCCCTCATACAAATTAAATTATTCTTAATATCAAACCACTTATAATATTCACCAAATAACATTACTTAACAACTTATTTATATTTTATTTTTAAATTCAAATTCAAATCCAGTTTTATAATAGAGTCCCTTATATTACCAACCATATTAATATTGAATATAAAATTAATATTATTAGTTATAATATGAGGAAATAACTACCAAATCACATTAAAGAGTAAAATTTGTCTTTTTTATTTAACTCTACCCCAAAATGTCCCTAATAATCCCTCAAAATGGAGTAAACTACCAATTTTCAGTGTAGTATGATAGTTCATAACTGATATTTTAAAATTTATAGAATTTTATAAGTTGTTACCATGCTCTATGATGGGGATGTTTCTAATATTCATGGGCTATAAAAAACAACCTTTATGATAGATGAATATCATGTTCCAGTGTAAGTATAATGAAATATCTAGAAACATGAAATTCAAAAGAAACTAATAATATCATTTTTTATGGCTCTACAATAGAAGAGTCTATAATGATTTCATTTCCGATAAAATTGTTGATGAAATATATTATAGTCAACAAAATTTATCAAGGGATATAAAATTAATACATTACAGGGTGTTTGTGACATGGAAACCCATCAATGACTGGAGCACCCAACTGATCCATCAATTACATCATATAGATTAATTACAACATGAAGGCCATCAAAATTTCTGGGATACTAAAAATCAACCCATCCTTGTGTTTTGTAGTGTGGTAAAACAAATTTTTTCCCCATAAATATCTTTTATCGTGAAATTTTTTTGTACTATGTCATTCATATTAGTTCCCCCTTTATTATGAATAAAATAAGGAATTTATACAAGAAATATTAAATTTATAAACAACCTCAAAACATCCTCTAAATTAGAAACTTATCACATTTACCTCAGAATAAATGTGTGTTTGACTTTTTTTCATCTAACGTAAAATCCAAAATATTAATCATATACAATCAATAATATCATCAAATAAATTCCTCTAAATAATATCAAAACATATTGAAATTAAAATCATTAAATTAACTCTTCATATGTAGCATAAGAAATAATAATATTTTTCAATTTAAATATATAACCAATTTTTATCTATGTTGGATTAAATGGATTGTTATTTGAACCAACTCCATGTCCAACTATTATTCACATTGGTATAACTATATCCTTTTGTAGTTGAATCCTATTCTTTATATTTTTTCCAGTATGTGAGACTCAATTTGTGTTTACACTAGTTAAAATATAATTCATCTTTTCCTATTACATCATTATTACTTATATAATGAATAAATTTGTCTTCATCAATATCTTAATGATCTATCGGAATATTGTAATGTCTCGGACCTCTTTAGTCATTTCCTTTTTTAAAATATGGTGTTTGAGGTGTTATGGGTGGTCAAGGTGACTTATCCCCAACAATTTTACTATTTTCCAGTTTGGTGAATAGTTCAATCAGTGAACAGTTCTCTCGGTAACCGCTAATGGTAACCTATATTTCCTTTTCTAAATTTCCTATTCTATGAACAATTCCATAAGTGAACCACTATATTGGTAAACTCTAACGATAACCTCTATTTCCTTTTCCAAATTTCTAATTATGTGAACAATGTTTCTAGAATAGTGAATTTTTAAGTGTCACCTCTTCTTTCATTTGCCAAATTTCGAGTTTTTGAATTGTGTATCCTGAACGGTGACCTTCTAACTGTCATCTCTTCTTTATATTTCGAAATTTCGATTTTGTGAACATTATTTCAAGAAAGGTGACCTTCAGACTTCCCCCTCTTCTTTCCTTTTCCAAATTTCGAGTCTTTGAACAATGTTTCCAGAATGGCGACCTTCTAACAGTCACATCTTGTTTCATTTTCCAAATTTCATGTCTGTGAACTATGTTTCTATAATAGTGACCTTCTAATTGTCATCTGTTCTTTCTATTTCCAAATTTTGAGTTTGTTAATAGTTTTTCTAGAATGGTGACCTTCTATCTGTCACCTCTTCTTTCTTTTTCCAAATTTTGAGTTCGTGAACACTGTTTCATGCTTTTCACAAGTTTCACCCCTTTAGCGTTTCCTTTGACGTAAAATGAATTTAATTCCTTATTTTATGGACTCTTAAGGCCTATTCAAAGGTCCTAACTCCTAAATTAATTTTTCTTAATGCTTTTCATGTTTTTTCTCAGTCTAACGGTGTGGTTTTATGGGATCCACTTTTAATGGGAAACTATGTGTATCTTAAATTGTCGCTCTATTTAATCTTCTAAAGGGATGATATATCTTCCTCCCTATTTATTTCTCCTTGTTCTCGGGTGTGATAAGCTCAAACATCCCATTCCTTCTCATAGAAGTTTCATAATCAAAAATTACCTCCATAGATTGGTTCTTCTCTGTTTTTATTCCAGTATGCTGTATATATTAATCTTCCATATTAGGAAGGCTTTTATCATCATTATTTTGGGGTTCATATTCTCCTGGTTATCCTTTCCATATTATGTCATGTAATACCCATGATTCTAATGGGGTTTTCTTGGGCTTTGGTTGGTGCGGTCGTACCATGGAATCCTCATGTGGTTGCAGTTGACACGAGAGGAGGATTGTAACCCGTTGGGTGGATAAAGAACATAAATAAATATTTGAGTTGGGGGAATCATTGCTTCTCTTTTCTTTTACGTGTAATGGTATTGTTAGCATGTTTTATCCCACGGCACCACAAAGTAATTGAAATAATAAATATTTGAAATGGATAAATAAATTGATTTCAGTCGTACGATATTTCTCCTTTTTTGTAGATAGTGTGATATCCATGATTTCTTCACATGGTTGTTCATTCATGATGAAAATTAGTAAAGAATTTAAACCATTATTAATTGATATTTGTTTGGATAAAGACAAAGAGGAATGTATATGAATTTGGTTCTCGTTGTAATTTGATGTTAATCAAACTGGGGTTGTAATAATATATAATCATTTTTGGTAGCTTACTTGTTAGGTTTCGTGAATTTTGGAACAAAAAATTATAATTCGGTTAATCCAAGATGGATTAAAGAACTAGTGGTTATTAAAAGATAATTTATTGTAGGGGTCTGAGTTACGCTCTTGTTTGTTTATGGGACTAGAGCCCAGTTTACATGATTTTGTTTTCCTACTTTTTGTGTTGTGATGTGAGCCTGGATGGATATTGGTATATGTGGGGGTAGGGAGGCCTTTTGGTTTTGTAGAAGATGATGCATAGAGTTGCGAGATGCGTCAGTTTATGCATGTGGTTGTCGGGGAGGACACTTAAGATGATGGAATGGGATGGATGTGATTGTTGGATGCTTACTGATTCTTTTTGGTTGATTATCTACTTTACTTTTCTACACTGCTCAAGGCAGCTGGTCTTGTTGACCCTTCTTCCGAGAGAGGTAATGATGCACGGGGTATGCCACATGCTTTCCGTGTTTATCTCTTCAAGGGAGGATGGGTCTACACCCTTGATATAGGAATAAAGGACTCGAAGGGTAGTATATCTACTCCCTGTGTTGACCCCCCATGTGTTTAGTAGCATAGAATATTTTTCTAGAATGAATGGGAGTATGGTAATGTGATTCAGTAATTAATAATTTAATAAATGATGTTAACCCATGGGTTTGGAGTTGCTAGAACATAATGATGATGTTTTAATTTTAAAGGGACAGTGCAACTTGGGTGTCATGCTAATAAACATTAATGTATAATTGGTATTAGTTAATTATTTCTTAAAGAATTAATTAATGCATAGTGAAACTGATAAAAAGTGGAATGAAATAATGTATTAAATGTCTTTAAATAGTTGTGTTCTTATAGGATACCTACTATTAGAAGTAGCTTCCCGGAGTTCGAGAGACATTACCTGCAGTTGTGTCTGAAATTAGGTTATGCCCATAGTGTGGTTGTGAGATATAGTATATTTTGTACTTTTTGTGTTTCTATATGCTACTCTACCCTATTAGTTAGGGAAACTGACACCCTGGGGATTCTGAGCTCTAGGGGGGGGTGTTTTCCCCAACAATCTGGTGGGAGTATGAATACCTGACTACCCCCTTTGGCCCCACTCTCTTCTCGTGGTAGTTACTTGTGCTGGTAGGCACATCGGTTAGTTTTTCCCATATATGTGTGTAGAGGGATGTAATGGCTTATAGTTATTCACACACATATATTCCAGATATAGAATCCTATGAAATACTATAGGAGTAATATGTATATGTTGTGATGGCTTGAGGATCCTTACTCGTTGTATTGGTTGTAATGGGTTGAAGTTAAATACCTGATGTATGATACACATTATGTGGGTTGTGGTGGCTCCTAGAAACTACCTTGTTACTTTTTTACATGGACGTGGTTGTTTTGTTGCATGAGGTACATGTTTTGGTGCTTCTCACAGGTGTCTGCGGGCAAGCCTTTTTGGAGATAGATGATCAGGACATACGACATTGGGGAAAAGCGGCAAACTAGTGAGGAAGTAGTAGTGGGTAAGCCTTGATATTCATTATTATATGACATATTCTTGTATGCATTACTAGGTGAGAGTAGAAGTGGTGTGTATGGGAACATAGTATACCCGTTTAGGTGAAGCGTTAGTTTTACTTGTTGTTCATTGTGCTTTAGCATGCTTTCTTTACGTTTTCACTAGAGGCTTCGAGGAGGATCCTATTGAGTATATTGTTATACTCACCCGATGTATATATAATCTATATTCAGATCACTTGGAGTAGGTTGGAGATAAAGCTGGATTCTACTATCTTGGGGTTATAGGCGTAGTTCGGGCTTGTGGTTGATGCTATTTTTTACTTTCTTTTGGGTACCTGCGGTTTTCCACTACCAATGGTAGTACTTATCCATGAAATTACATATTTTAACTTGGGTTTATTTTATATATTGGTTATAAGATGGAGTTGGTTGGTGTCTATCATATCTCTCTCTTCTGCATGTGTTCTCATAGAAGGAAATGTCTCCCATTTGTGTGTTTACTATACCCTCGGTGATAGTTTCCAACCCGGGGGCTACTGGATGCGGGACTCAAGGGTCATTATCTCCTATCTCACATTGCCAGCTGAGGAGGGGTACACTTTGTGGGGAGGGGGTCGACAAATAGTGGTATCAGAGCTTTGGTTGAGGGATAAGATAGAGTTTGGAGTTAGGGATAGGTGAGGTTACATGGGTTGGTAGGGAAACATTGTCATTCATGTTTAGCAAGTGATGTAAACACTGGAGACTGGCTGATACATATGTGTTTGGATCCCCCTATGATCATATGTACGGACCTTTAATTTTAAAATGGCTACTAAACAAGGTGATACTAGTTGTAGGGTAGAGATCAAGGAAAGGATCAGGTATCATTCATCATTATTCCTGTGTTTGAATTGGTAGACCTTGGTATAGGGTTGCTTAAAATGAATAAAAGAAAATAGTTAATTAATTAATGTTGAGTCTTCCATATTCCAAATTTAAAAGCTCTAATTTTTTTTATTTTACAGGTATGGCTCCAGGCCGACGTCCTCATCAATTTTGCACAAAAAATGTCTAGCAAGCTATTCCATCAGATTTATGTAGGGTAGAGGTTGACGTCGACAATACTTGGATGAAGACACTCCGAGATTTTCAGTGCCAGAGTCTTCAGAAGTATGAGGGCTCCATTCCTGATTCAGTCTCGGAAGACTGGTTGGAGGAGGTCGAGATAGAAATAATTTTAATCCATGCTCTGAAAGATCACTGGGTGTCCTTGGTTGTGACGATGCTCCATAGAGTAGTGTGTCATTAGTGGTTATTGTTCCATGGGGATTGTGAGGAGTCAAGAATCTCATGGGAGGAGTTCCAGGACATGTTTAGAGTTCAATTTCATTCTTTGAATGTGAAGAAATCCTGTATCCATGAGCTTCTTACCCTTCGACAGGGGAGCTCCAGTGTTCGATAGTTGGGAATCCCTATCAGGAATCTTTTGTTATATGCTTCAGACATGCTGCCAGATGAGGAGGCCAGGGCGAGGCATTTCTAGGAGGCTTTTCATCCATATATCCAGTGCCAGGTCACCCCATTTATGGTAAAACCAAATCATGAGGTGCTGGCGAGAGAAATTGTTGTCGAGAGGACTTCATCCAAGACCAGATCATCAAGATAGGGGGATCTGCATGATTCCTTAGGAAGTAGATCAGTGGTCTAGGGTTACTGGTTTTCAGGGCAGAAGAGTTTCCGTTCAGGAGGGGCAGGTCCAAGCCCTTCACATCTTATTTCTCCAGAGGTAGCAACTCTGAGGAATATACCAATGGATCAAGTGCATGTTTTTCATGTGTGGAAGTGTTCATCAGCAGTAGTAGTGCCCAACCTTTCAGAGCTGTAATCGCGGACCAGGTGCGACGCTCCAGGTTCCTCCTTTGAGGCAGTTCCAGCCGAGGTAGAAGTATATGGTTGAACCATATTTAGATTAGCTGAGAGTAGATCGGGTAGGCATATGATAGCCCCATGAATATCCCCTTCCTCATAGAGTTAAGTGCGACTGTGGTGGTGGTCTTCATCATGATCATAGAGGTTGTCGAGGTGGTCGTGGTCAGCTTCATGCTCTAGCATTGATAGCTCCAGGAGATCTAGATATCGTTTGAGGTAGACTTTTCTTGTTTTCTACCTTGGTGTATGCCTTGTTTGATTTAGGAGTGACACACTCCTTAATATCACCTACCTATGTCCATGCTTTGGGACTTGGGGTAGAGAGGCATCCAGTGCCCTTGGAATTGACTACGCCAGTTGTAATTCGAGCTGATTGGTATGAAGTATGTAGAGACTATGAGCTAGTGTTGGGGAAACGCCGCTTTTGGGGATATTTCCTACGTTTATGAATACAACCATATGATTTTATCCTCAGCAAGGATTGGTTGTATTCGGTGCAGGCTATTGTAGATTGGTTCAGGAAGAGGTTCATTTGCATTGGTGCGGATGGAGAGCCATTGGTTTTTGTTGGTGAGTGAGATCCTCAGATAGGTCATAGGCGTCTTCCATCCTTATCATCCATGATGGATAAGATGAAGCTATGTCCTTCAGATGTTCACTAGTTGGCGTTTCCTAGGGTCATAGTATAGTACCTGGATGTCTTTCAAGAAGAGGTTGTATCATTAACCACTCATTGATAGATTGATTTTGGGATCAAGCTACAACCAGGATTGTCTCCTATCTCTATGTTTCCATATAGGATGGCCCATTCTGAGTTATGAGAGATACATATATAGTGTGATGTTCTGTTACTATGTGGTTTTGTTCATCCAAGTGTGTCTCCACAGGGTGCACCTGTTTTGCTCGTGAAGAAAGGTGATGATAGTTTGCAGTTGTGTGTAGATTATCGACAATTAAACAAATTGAAAATAATGAATAATTTTCCACTTCCAAGGATTGATGATTTATTCGATAAACTGAAGGGTGAGATTTGGTTTTCAAATATCGACATGCGGTTAGGATAACATCATATTCATGTGAAGGATGATGATATCATGAATACTGATTTCCATTGTCATCATGGAAATTATGATTTCGTTGTAATGTCGTTTGGCATGAAAAATTATCTAGCAGTATTCATGTGATTGATGAATGCTATGTTTCATGAGTTCCTGGACATGTTCCTGGCGCTTTTTATCGATGACATCCTTGTTTACTCCACATCTGAGATGGAGCATGGAGAGAATCTACAAGCTATTTTTGGAGTTCTTCGTCAACATCAACTGTTTGGGAAGTTGCCTAAGTGTGAGTTTTGGGCTCAAGAAGTAAATTTCTTGTGGAATGTTGTGTCCAAACAGGGATTATCTGGGGATCCATCGAAGATAGAAGTAGTTTTGTCTTCGGAAGCCCCCCAAGACAGTGTTAGTGGTGTGAAGCTTTCATTGTCTCGTAGGCTACTACAAGTGGTTCGTATAAAATTTCTCAGGAGTTGTGACTCCTCTAATAGATTTGAAAAGGAAGGATCAGGCATTTATATGGACTAATCAGTGTTAGGTAGCTTTCAAGTATCTAATGAAGAAGTTAGTAAGTGCTCCAGTTCTTTTTTCTTCCAGCTAAGGGGGTTCTGTTTGATGTTTTCTATGACGCTTCACATCTAGGGTTAAGATGTGTTCTCATGAAGTAGAGGTCAGTTGTTTCTTATGGGTCTTCATAGTTTCATCCCCTTGAACATAACTATTCCACCCCAGATTTTGAGTTGCCAGCAGTGGTGTTTGCTTTGATGTTGTGGAGAAATTACTTAATTGGTGAGCGCTTTGTGGTTTTCACCGATCATAAGTGTTTGATGTATGTTTTCTCCCAACATGACCTGAACATACGACAACTTCGGTGGATGGAGTTCTTATAGAAATATGACTTCCAGATATAATATACACCTGGAAAGGTGAATGTTTTAGCTGATGGACTAAGTTGAAAGTCACGTACTGATGTTGTGCGTGAATCTGATGATTCCTGGAGAGTAATGGAAGAGATGTCAACATTACATCATGATATGGGAGAAGTTGGGGGTAGAGGATGTCTTTTTCAGATGCCAGTACAATCATCCCTGATGCAGATGGTGGAAGAGTCGCAGTTGGGGGATCATGAGGTGGAGGTTTTAAGTTACCAAGTTGTTTGTGGTGAGGCCCATGATGGTTGGACTGAGGATGAACAACACTGAGTTTTGTATCACAGAAGGATTTTTGTTCCTTTTATGATGCATGAGATGGTTCTCAGAGACCCTAATAGTTCACCTTTATTGGTGCATCCAAGCGTGAACAAGATGTACCATTCCTTGAGGATCTATTTTTGGTGTCATGGGCTAAATCGTGCGGTTATAGTGTTTCTGTCTCGATGTTTGGTCTACCATAAGGTCACGTCCAAACACGGTGTTCCTGGTGTTCCACACTATCCATTAGATATTCATAAGTGGAAGTTGGAGGACATCTCAATGGACTTTTTTATGGGTTTACCTAGAGCCCTGGGAGGACATGATGCTATTTGGGTGGTAGTGGATAATTTAACAAAATCGTCCCACTTCATAGAAATCAATGAGTCGAGCAAAATGGATGTTTTGTAGAGGCATTATTTGTAGGAGGTGTGAGACTTCATGGTGTCCCAAGGATTATCATTTTCGATCGAGATACGCGTTTGACCACCAGGGTGTGGAGAGGTCTCCAACATGCTTTCGGTTCTCAACTATACCTTAACACTACTTTTCATCCTCAAACTGACGGTCAGACAGAGCGAACCATCTAGCCTCTTGAAGACATGTTACACTCCTGTATTTTTGATTTTTGAGGCTTGTGGATATGGTACTAACCCTTGTTAGATATCACTTAAAATAATATCTTTAACTCCACCATCAGTATCACACCTTTTGATGCCTTGTATGGTCTACCATGTTTCTCTCCATTGTGCTAGTTTGGGGTTAGAGAATCAGAAATTTTAAGACAGAAACTAGTGCAGAATACAACAGATATGGTTCACGTGATTCGTGAGAGGATGAATGTAGTAGAAGATTGTCCGAAATCATATGTTGATCCAAGAGGAATATACTTAGAGTTTAATTTCGTGTATCATGTGTTGCTGAAGGTGACTCCCCTTCGTGGGCAGCGAAGTTTTGGTCGTGGGATTAAGCTTTATTCCCAGTTTTTTGGGGCTTTCAAGGTGTTAGCATGTGTTGGAGTAGTGGCGTATCGAGTTGCACTTCCCACGCAGATGAGTCTGATACATGATTTTATCCATGTATCATAGCTTCTTCATTATCTTCATGATGACTCTCACATCATCGATTGGGGAGAGATCAATGTTGATGATGATGCAACCATTAAGGAGCGACCTGTGGAGATCCAAGACCCCAAGGAGAAGGTGTTCCATGAGCATTCTATTCCCTTGGTTCATGTTTTTTTCGACACAGTGTCATGGGGGAGAGTACTTGGGAACGTGAGTCATAGATACATGCTTTGTACCCAGAGTTGTGTGATTTTTAACTCTTATAAAGCATTTTCATATTTATTAATATTTATGAATTAAATATTAATTTTACTTTAAAGGGGTTTCTATGTTCTATAGAGTACCTGATACGCAACAAAGAGTTTCATTGAAATCTTACGTTGCAAACTAGTAATAAAATAATATTATTTTAAATGGTAATTAACACATAGCCATTGTTTTGGAGGGAATCGATAGAAATAACTAAAATATGATTATATATGTTTTTTAAATGTTTTTACATTTATCCAATAAATGATAAAGGCTTAAAATATGAAAAGAATTCAATTTTAGGCATATATACCCTAATATTCACTAAAGGTCCACTTATCGCCTTTTGATGGAGAACATTAATTAAATATAGTTTTGGTCACTCTTATACATTCTATTGGACCAAATAAAACACTTCTTTATAATCGAGACATCAAAATTTACTTTGTGTAAATTTTTCGTATTTTTCTGATAAAGATCATTTTTAATGAATAGTGAAAAATGTTGTATTTTAATTCAAAACCTCGTTTAAATCTAATTTTTTTATATGATTAGATTATATTTTGAATTGGTTTTAAAGTGAAATTAGAATATATTTTTACCATTTAATCCAATAGTGGTCGTTGGAATTGATTTCACTTTGAAATTGGACATAAACTAGTGCCAATCTTTTGATACATATTGTTTCATAAAAACGTGTTATTTGTTTTGGCAACGGGAATTAACTATTAAATTAATTAATGCAACTTATATGTTTTGAATTTTGTAAAATAGAAATAATTTTTTAATTCTGAATATCAAATATATCTTAGGGTGAAGTTTTGGTATTTTTCTGAAAATCATCAATTTTTGATGAATAATGAAACCACTAAGTGGTACTTAAAAAAACTGATTTTTCATTTAAATGAAAATTTACCACCTCTATGTTTTAAATTTAAAAAATTGGATATACATGGTTGTTATTAAGAAGTAAAATTTGGTTCAATGTGATTAAAATAATTTTTTGGTGATTAGTAACTTTAATGTTTTTAATCGCGATTAGAGGTAATTAGTGTAGTTTAAGGTAAAAATAATGTTTTAATAATATTAAATGACCTAGAAATTTTTCCTACCCTTATTGGATATGTCATGGCCGACCACGAAAATACATGGGTCAACTTGGGGACCCCATGGAGCCACTTTGAAAGGAAAATGACATTAATATCTTTTTATTTAATGTTAATGTAAAAATGTCACAAACATGAGTTGTTTTAGTAAAACAATTATTAATGGGGTTATTCAAGTAATAATTTTGACTATAAATATTAATTGGAAATTTAAAAATATTTCCTACATCATGATAGTTTTTTTATAATTTTAGACATTAAATAAATTTAATTATTTATGACACCATGATGATGCAGTGATTACCTCATCATTTAACGATTTAAATAAAATGAAAAGATAATGTAAAATCTACGACCTACACAAGTCAAAAACTTATTGGATGAGTATATTTCGAACTCATATTACCTTATCCTATAAATATATAATTTTGGGACCTTTTAAATCCGAAAATCATTTTATGATAAAGTAACCTTTTCTAACTTTCCAAGAGTGCCCCTCCTCTCCTCTTATAAAAGGCCCCCACCTCTACCTCCTTACCCACACCTCACAAACCATTGGATCGTCCAAGATCTGCTCTTTTTGACTCTCCTAATCCCTCTCTTACTCATAGAATCCTCACTTTGTGAAGAAGTCTTCCCAAGGAATCCATTGAGCTCAAATCTAAGAGACTTACCCGATTTTAAGGTAATGTCTTCACTTGTGTAATTTTGTTTTATTTTACATCACCAACCCCCTAAACTCATTTTATTCATTTCATTTGTAAAACTCCAATATCATCAATATAATAGTATGTTTTTATAATAATCATTCGAGATACACTTACACACACCTACATGTAATGGTTAAAGAACATATTGTTTCTGTGGATGACGAATTTATGCCTCACGAAACGATGATTGTTCAATATTTTTCTAGCACCTTCAATGGTGGAAATTAAGATTTCACTATATTTATATATGATATATAATATGTTTAAGTTTTTCTTAAGCTTTGGTATTTTTCATTTATGGCATACCATTTTCGCTTCCATTATGGGTATACGCGATATCTTGATTTTAGGAAGTGCGGACTACCGCCCCCTCATAGTGATTTGATTCGTTAATGCCATATGTGGGAGGTATAAAGGATGTATTTAAAGTTATTATATATGATGTTATACTGGAATTATAATATTCATTTATATCATTATTATTTCTTTCCATTAAAGTATGAGATAGAAATTAATGTAGTGTTCATGCGTACGTACGGCTTACCGTCTCCACGAACGGTGCATTTCATTTCTTATCCCCAAATGTAATGAACTATATTAAGTACATATATATAATGGATATATACGATTTATGTTACATCTAAATGATGAATATAATTATGTAATTAAAATATACATACCTTTCATTTAGTTTTAATTCCATTAATATGACATAGAAATGAAAGTAACGTTCATGTGTACGTATGGCTTACCGTCTCCATAAACAGTGCATTTCATTTCTTACATCTAAATGATTATAAAATACTATATATACATGTATATGATGGATATATATGATATATATGATATCCAAATCATGAATATAATTCTGGATATAATGAACCTTTGACCACAAGAACCACAAGTAATTGTAAGAAGTCCACTTTTGACTTCAGAACCAAATATCGACAAAATAACATTATTAACTTAAATAATTACATAGTGTTTATAACATGGTAATAAGTGATATAAAAGGAATAATGAACATGAAAAAGGTTCTTAAGCAAGTATAAATTAACTCAAGTTTATTATTCAGGATGTTAAAGAACGATCGAGTCAAGTCGGACCCGAGGTAAGGGACTTTGTCTTAATCTCCTTTCATTGAGGAATATTTCGTTCTTTTATACGGTGTATAAACCCTTTTGACTTTTAATTTAATACAAAAGGAATATTTTTCTATGAAGCCTTTTACTAAATGACAAAAATGAATGTTTCTTTTATCGTACGCGGTGACAACGACCTTTTCCGCCGACGCGAGTATTATTTGGTCTTTGGCTTCCTCAATAATCCGTAAGGTTTTTTAAATGAAATAAATACCAAAAACACTTTTATGTATTTTGGTATTGAAAATGATTTTTATAATGGATTTTTTATGTCAATATATTTAATTGATATATTTTGATCAAAGTGTGGAAATGTTTTCTTTCCGTTATATTTGTTTTATGTCTTATGATTTTATAATGGTACTTGGACATTTGACTGGTGGTTACCTGATAAACCATATGACGGGTGGTGTCATGAATACCACGACGAGTGGTTACGTTATAACCTCCAATGAATTGGTTATGGAAGTCGGTCGTATGGCTATTCCATTAAGTGATATGTGTGGAAGTCGACCGTATGGTTATTTCATTTAATTATGTTTATGTCCCAAGTTACATTTATATGTTATGTGATCTTTATATGAGTTTTATGGTAATATTTTTGTTACAAAAGGGTAAGTAATGAACTTTTATTCAGTGAAGATTTTTTACTACTTCATAAAGGTGAAAAGTATTACTTTGATAAAGTATACATGGTATACTTTTTGTTTTGAATAACAAACAGTTTTCATTCATTGTGTATCCCTTATTAAGCTTTGTATGCTCACCCCAAGTTTTTGAAATGTTTTTCATAGGACTTAACGTCGAATTGGGTCAAGGATGGGATCAAAGGAAAGTCATGCTACCTAAAACATGGAACTAGAAATGTATCTTTTTAAGAGTTTTTATTTTATGGAAACATAGTAGAAGTTTCTACTTTGTTATCTATTGCGATGTAATAGTTATGTCCTAATTCTCTAAAACTCTAAACCTGAAAATATCCTCAATGTGAATTATTCATTTAATTCAATATTAAGTAAGGTTTAAGGCCGAGGCCTTATAGTTGGTATCATAGGTCGGTTTAGACAAATTTAGGAGTTAGAAAATTGTAAATTATAAATTAATTTATCGTATGATTGAAATGATATAGCATTTAAAGATTACCATGTTGCTTCGCCTAAGATATTTCGTTGTTAAGAATGGTTTTTCGTAGAGGAAACAAAAAATATTTTCTTGGACAAATACATAGGGAAATGACCTTTCAAATCAGTATCCTGAGATGGTCATAATCAGAACTAAACGGTTTGTTGTAGTGATGGCTCAATTGAATTAGGTTACTATAGAAGGAGTTGAAAAGAAGATTGGTGAATGCTCCAGTTTTGGCACTTCCTTACAGGAATGGTGAGTTTGTTATATACAGTTATGCTTTATTGAAAGGAATTGGTTGTGTCCTTATGAAGAATTATCAGGTAATTGCATATGTTTCACGTCAGTTGAAAACTCATGAGGTAAATTACCCTACACATGATTTGGAATTAGCTGCTGTTTTTTTTCTCTAAAAATTTGGAGGCATAATTTATATGGAGTAAAGTGTGAAATATATACTGATCAAAAAAGTTTAAATTATATATTCACTCAGAAAGAATTGAACATGAGACAGAGCATATGGCTAGTATTAATCAAGGACTATGATTGTACAATTCATTACCATCCGGGAAAAGCAAACAAAGTGGCTGATGCTTTGAGTCGAAAAAGTAATGCTTCATTAGTAATGTTGTGTTTGGAACGTGATCCTTTGGTTAAGGATTTGATGAAATTTGGAATAGAAGTTGTTGTTACTGTATTTCCTTCTATTTTGTTTCAGGTATCAGTGAGATCATCCCTACTATAGAGAATTAATCAAGCACAGAGGGAAGACAGTGAGTTGCAGAAAAAGGTAGAGCTGATTCAGAAGGGTAAGTTGCCAGAATTTAGCATTGATAATGATTGTGTTTTGAGGATTGGGAAGAGATTATGTGTGCCTAGTTATTCTAAGTTGAAGAATGATTTTCTATGTGAGGCTCATACTTCCCCTTTTTCAGTTCATCCGGGCAGTACTAAGATGTACATAGATCTGCGGGAGTATTACTGGTGGGATGGAATGAAACAAGATATTGCTAATTTGACTGTGAAGTGTTTGAATTGTCAGCGGGTTAAAGCAGAGCGGCAGTTACCAAAAGGGATGCTTCAGCCTTTATCAGTGCCAGAGTGGAAATGGGAAAACATATCTATGGACTTTGTTGTGGGATTACCGAAGACATCTCGATGTAATAATGAAATCTGGGTTATTTTTGATCGCTTGACTAAATGTGCTCATTTCCTTGCTATACGAGATACTTTTTCCATAGATCAACTTTCCTATTTGTATCATAAAGAGATAGTCAGGTTACATGGAGTTCCTCTCTCCATTGTATCTGACTATGATCCCAGGTTTAATTCTAAATTTTGTAAAGGCCTTCAGATTTCGTTGGGTGCTGAATTAAATTTTAGTACAACTTTTCATCCTCAATCAGATGGGCAGTCAGAACGAACAATTCAGACTTTGGAGGATATGCTACGTGCTTGTTAAATGGATTATCAGGGAATATGGGACCAACATCTTTCTTTGGTTGAGTTTTCATATAATAAGAGTTTTCGGTCCTGTATACAAAAGGCACCATTTGAGGCATTATATGGGAAGCGTTGTCGAACTCCAGATTTTTGGGATGAAGTGGGTGAAAGGAAGTTTATGGGACCAGAATTGGTAGAAGAGACGGCAGAAAAAGTTCATCTGATACAGAAACACATGAGAACATCTCAAAGTAGGTAGAAGAGTTATGCAGACAACATGAGGAAGGATCTCTCTTTTGAGGTAGGTGATCATTTTTTTCTCAATGTATCACCATTGAAAAGTGTGATGTGATTTAGTAAGAATGGAAAGCTGAGTCCAAGGTTCATTGGACCATATGAAATTCTGGAGAGAGTTGAATCAGTTGCATACCGAGTGGCCTTACCTCTGAGTTTATCTCAGGTACACAATGTTTTTCATGTTTCGATGTTGAGAAAGTATATGCCAGATTCGTCTCATGTTTTGAGACCAGAGGTAGTTCAGCTAGAAGTGAACCTATCTTATGAGGAACAACCGGTCCAAATTCTTGACCATAGGGAGAAAGTGTTGCGGAATAAGGTGATTCATCTGGTAAAGGTTTTGTGGAAAAACCACATGATTTAAGAGGCAACAAGGGAATCTGAAAATTCTATGAGGGATATATACCCCCACTTATTTTGATAAGTGAATAAAATTGCGAGGACGCACTTTCCAAAAGGGGGGAAGGATGTAACATCCTAAGTAAATAAAGAATAAAGAATTTTCATATTTATTAATATTTACAAATTAAATATTAATTTTACTTTAAAGGGGTTTCTATGTTCGATAGCATACCCGATACGCAACAAAGAGTTTCATTGAAATCTTACGTTGCACACTAGTAATAAAATAAAATTATTTTAAATGATATTTAACACAAAGCTGTTGTATTGGCGGGAATGTATATAAATAAAATAAATATATTTATATATGTTGTTTAAATGTTTTTTCATTTATCCAAAAAAAGATAAATGCTTAAAATACGAAAAGAATTCAATTTTAGGCATATATACCCTAAGTTTCACTAAAGGTCAACTTATCGCCTTTTGATGGAGAACCTTCATCAAATATAGTTTGGTCACTATTATACATTCTATTGGTCAAATAAAAATCTTCTTTAGAATCGGGACATAAAAATTTACTTTGTGTAATTTTTTGGTATTTTTCCGATAAAGTTCAATTTTTAATGAATAGTGAAAAATGTTGTATGTTAATTCAAAACCCCTTTTTAATCTAAATTTTTATATGATTAGATTATTTTTTGAATTGGATTTAAAGTGATATTAGAATATATTTTTACCATTTAATCCAATACTGGTCATTGGAATTGATTTTACTTTGAAATTGGACTTAAACTAGTGCCAATCTTTTGATACATAATGTTTCATAAAAACAGGCTATTTGTTTTGACAACGGGAATTGATTATTAAATTAATTAATGCAACTTATATGTCTTGAATTTTTTGAAATAGACATCATTTTTGAATTTGGAATATCATATATAGATTAGGGTGATGTTTTTCTATTTTTCTGAAAAACATCAATTTTTGATGAATAGGGAACCACTAAGTGGTACTTAAAAAAACTGATTTTTCATTTAAATAAAATTTTACCACATCTGTGTTTTGAATTTCAAAAATCTGACATACATGGTTGTCATTAAGAAGTAAAATGTGGTTCAATGGGATTAAAATATTTTTTTGGTGAATAGTAACTTTTATGTTTTTAATCGCGATTAGAGGTAATTAGTGTAGATTAAGGTAAAAATAATGTTTTAATAATAGGAAATGACCTATACACATGTCCTACCCTTTTGGGATATGTCATTGAAGACCAATACAATCCATGGGTCTACTTGGGGACCCCATGGAGCCACTTTGGATGTAAAATGACATTAATATCTTTTTATTTAGTGTTAAAGTAAAAATGTCACAAACTTGAGTTGTTTTGGTAAAACAATTTTTAAATGGGGTTATACAAGTCATAATTTTGACTATAAATATTCATTTGAAATATAAAAAAATTTCCTACATCATGATATATTTATTTTTATAATTTATAGACATTAATGAAATTAAATTATTTATGACACCATGATGATACAACGATTACCTCATTATTTAACAATTTAAATAAAATGAAAAGATAATGTAAAATCTAAGACCTACACATGTCAAAAACCTATTTGATGAGTATATTTAGAACTCCTATCACCTTATAATTGAAATATATAATTTTGGGACCGTTTAAATTCGAAAAGAATTTTATGATAAAGTAACGTTTTATAATATTCCAAGAGTGCCCATCCTCTCCTCTTATAAAAGACCCCCCATCTCTACCTCCATACCCACACCTCTCAAACCATTGGATCGGCCAATATCTGCTCTTTTGTTCTCTCCACATCCCTCTCTTACTCCTATAAGACTCACTTTGGGTAGAAGTCTTCCAAAGGAAGCCTTTGAGCTCAAATCTAAGAGAGTTACCCGATTTTGAGGTAATGTCTTCACTTGTGTTCTTTTGTTTTATTTTGCTTCTCCAACCCCATAAACACTTTTTATTCATTTATTTTGTAACAACTCCAATATCTTCAATATACTAGGATTTTATTATAAGAATCATTCGAGATACACTTACACACACCTACATCTAATGGTTAAAGAACATACTGTTTCTGTGGATGGCGAATTTCTGCCTCACGAAACGATGATTGTTCAATATTTTTCTAACAACTTAAAAGGTGGGCATTAAGATGTCACTATATTTATATATGATATATAATATGTTTATGTTTTTCTTAATATTCTGTATTTATCATTTATGACATACCATTATGTCTTCCATTATGGGTATACGCGATATCTTGATTTTCGGAAGTGCGGACTACCGTCCCCTCAAAGTGATTTGATTCGTTAATGGCATATGTGGGACGTATAAAGGATGGATTTAAAGTTTTTATATATGATTTTATACTGGAATTATAATATACCTTTATATCATTATTATTTCTTTCCATTAATGTATGAGATATAAATGAAAGTAGCGTTCATGCGTACGTACGACTTACAGTCTCCACAAACGGTGCATTTCATTTCTTATCCCCAAATGTAATGAACTATTATTAGTACATATATATAATTGATATATACGATTTATGTTATATCTAAATGATGAATATAATTCTGGAATTAAAATATACATACCTTCATTTAGTTTTAATTCCATTAATATGACATAGAAATGAAAGTAGCATTCATGCGTACGTACGGCTTACCGTCTCCATAAAAGGTGCATTTCATTTATTACCTCTAAATGATTATGAAATACTATAAAAACATGTATATGATGGATATATATGATATATATGATATCCAAATCATGAATATCATTCTGGATATAATGAACCTTTGACCACACGAACAACATGTAATTGTAAGAAGTCCTCTTTTGACTTAAGAACCAAATATCGACAAAAAAACATTATTAACTTAAATAATTGCGTAGTGTTTATAACAAGGTAATAAGTGCTATAAAAGGAATAATGAACTTGAAAAAGGTTCTTAAGCAAGTAGAAATTAACTCAAGTTTATTATTCAGGATGTTAAAGAATGATCGAGTCAAGTTGAACCCGAGGTAAGGGACTTCGTCTCAATCTCCTTTCATTGAGGCATATTTCATTCTTTTATACGGTGTATAAACCCCTTTGAATTTTACTTTAATACAAAATGAATCTTTCTCTACAAAGCGTTTTACTAAACAACAAAAAGGAATGTTTCTTTTAACGTAAGCAATGACAATGTCCTTTTCCGCCACCGCGAGTATTATTTAGTATTTGGCTTCCTCAATAAGCCTTAATGTTTTCTTAAATGAAATAAATACCATATACTCTTTTATATATTTTGGTATTGAAAATGATTTTTATAATGGATTTGTTATGTCAATATATTTAAGTGATATATTGTGATCAAAATGTGGAATTATTTTCTTTCCATTATATTTGTTTTATATCTTATGAGTTTATAATGGTACTTGGACATTTGATGGGTGGTTATGTGATAAACCATATGACGGGTGGTGCCGTGAATATTAGGTCAGGTGGTTACGTTATAACCTCCAATGCATTGGGTATGGAAGTAGGCCGTATGGCTATTCCATTAAGTGATATGTGTGGAAGTCAACTGTATGGTTATTCCATTTAAGTATGTTAATGTCCCAAGTTACCTTTATATGTTATGTGATCTTTATATGGGTTTTATGGAAATACTTTGGTTATAAAAGGGTATATAAAGAACTTTTATTCAGTGAAGAGTTTGTACTACTTCAAAAAGGTGAAAAGTATTACTTTGATAAAGTATACATGGTTTACTTGTTGTTTAGAAAAACTAATAGTTTTCATTCATTGTGTATCCCTTACTGAGCTTTTTATGCTCACCCCATGTTTTTGAAATGTTTTTCACAGGACTTAATGTGGAATAGGTTCAGGGATGGGATCAAGGGAAAGTCATTCAACCTAAAACATGGAACTAGACATTTTTTTTAAGAGTTTTTATTTTAAAGAAACATAGTAGAAGTTTCTACATTGTAATCTTTTGAGATGTAATTGTTCTGTCCTAATTCTCTAAAACTCTAAACCTAAAAAGATCCTCAATGTGAATTATTCATTTAATTCAATAATAAGTAAGGTTTATGGCCGGGGCCTTATAGGTATCTCAAAGTGTGGTTGTTCAGAGCCCATTTTGTTTTAACATTAGGTTGGTTTTGAATTATCATGGATGAGAATGTTTTCAAAGGTATCCAATGTAATGCCCCGAACCACTTCGGTCCACTACATATTGAATGTATAGTGTTTGAGGTGTTCTGGGAGGTCAAGGTGGCTTATCCCCAACACTTTTCCAATTTTCCAGTTCGGTGAACAGTTCCACCAGTGAACAGTTCTATCGGAAACCTCTAACGGTAACCACTCTTTTTATTGCCAAATTTCCAATTCGATGAATAGTTCCATTCGGGAATAGTTCTATTGATAACCTCTAATAGTAACCCCTCCTTTCATTTCCAAATTTCTGATTCTATGAATAGTGTTTCCAAAACGGTGACCTTCTATTTGTCACCTCTTCTTTCCTTTACCAAATTTCAATTTTGTGAACAGTGTTTCTAGAAAGGTGACCTTCTAAGTGTCACCTCTTCTTTCCTTTTACAAATTTCATGTTGCTGAATAGTGTTTCCAAAACGGTGACCTTCTAACTGTCACCTCTTATTTCCTTTGCCAAATTTTGTGATTGTGAACAGTGTTTTCTGAAAGGTGACCTTCTAACTTTCACCTATTCTTACCTTTTCCAAATTATGAGTTTGTGAACAGGGTTTCCAGAATGGTGAGCTTCTAGCTATCACCTCTCCTTTCATTTTACAAATTTCGTGTTTCTGAATAGTGTTTCTATAATGGTGACCTTCTAATTGTCTCCTCTTCTTTTCTTTGACAAATTTTGAGTTCGTGAACTGTGTTTCCAGCATTCCAATAATTTCACCGATTTAGATGTTTTCCTTTGATGTGAAATGAATTTAAATCCTTGTTTTATGGACTCTTCAGGCCGATTCAAAGTCCATTACTCTTAAATTAATTATTCATATGGATTGGGATGATTTTACTCGGTCAAACCACCTGGTTTAATGTGATCAGATTTTAATGGTAAATTATGTGTATCATAAACCATCCCTCTATTAAATCTTTTAATGGGACAATATGTCTTCCTCCTTAATTATTTCTTCTTTTTCTCAGGTGTGAGACGCTCTAACATCCCATAACTTCTCATAGAAGTTGCACAATCAAAATTTCCCTCCTAGGACTGGTTCTACTCTGTTTTGTTTGATACCAAGTTGTATCGATCAATCTTGGATATAAGGTATGTTTGTATCGTCGTTCATTATGGGTTCATCTTCTCCTATTTCTCCTTTCTATATAATAGCATGTAATATCCATGATTCTATTGGTGTTTCTGGGGTTTTGGTTGGTGTGGTCATACCATGGAATCATTGGGTGGATGTAGTTGTTGCGAGATGAGTATCGTAACATGTTGGGTGGATATAGAACGTCAAGAACTGTTTGAGGCAGGGGATTCATTGATTCTATTTTCTTTTTTGTGCAACTGTATTGTTAGCATGTTTTATCCAACTACAATACAGTGGAATTGACATAATAAATATTTGAAACAGATAAATAAATTTATGTCACTCGTATGATATTTCTCTTTTTTTTCTAGATATTGTGATATCCATACATTCTTCGCTTAGATGTTCATTCCTAATGAAAATTTTTAAGGAACGTAAACCGGAATTTATAGATATTTTTTTGGCTAAAGATAAAGAGGAATGTAAACAATTCTTGTTCTTGTTTTAATTCGATGTTAATACAATTGGCATAGTAAGCATGTTTAATCATTTGTGATAGCTTACTGGTTATGTTTCCCAAATTTTGGAAGAAACGAATTATAAATCGGTTAATCCAATATGGATCATAGAAGAGGTGGTTGTTAAATGATAATTGCTTTTGTGTTCTTTGTTACCCTCTTGTTTGTTTATGGGCCAAGAGACTAGTTGTCATGATGTTGTTTTCATACTTTTTTTGTTGTGACGTGAGCCTAGATGTGTATTGAGATATTTGGGGGTAGATAGGCTTTTTGGTTATGGAAGCACATGACACCTAGAGTTGTAAGATGCATCTGTTTATGCATCTGGGTGTCGGGGAGGACACTAGGAATGATGGAAAGTGATGGATGTGGTTGTTGGATGCTTTCTGATTCTTTTTTGTTGACCATATGCTTTACTTTTACCAATTTCAAGGTAGCTCGTCTTCCATACCCTTTTTTTAAGAGAGGCAAAGACGTGTGGGGTATGCCAAGTGCTTTCTGTGTTTAGCTTCTCAACAAGGGATGGGTATATGATCATTATATAGGGGAAAATGACTCTAAAAGTATTATATCTACTCACCGTGTTGATACCCCATGTGTTTTGTACCATATAATGTTTTTCTAGAAGGTCTAAGAATATGGAAAAGTGATTATATAATGAATAATTGAATAAATGATGTTAACCCATGGGGTTGGAGTTGCTGGAACATAATGTTGAGGTTGTAATTTAAAAGGGACATAGTACATTGGGTGTGATGATAATAAAAATTAATGTGTAATTGGTACTGGTTAATTAATGATTAAAGAATTAGTTAAAACAATGGGAAACAAATAAATAGTGAAAAGAAATAATGTATTAAAGAACATTAAATGGTTGTGTGCCTATAGGATACACAGTCTTAGAGGTAGCAGCCCAGATTCCAAGAGACGTTAACTGCAGTTGTGTCTAGGATAAGGTTATGACCATAGTGCGGTTGTGAGATATAGTATATTCTGTACTTTTGGGTTTCTATATGCTACATTACCCTATCAGTAACGGTAACTGACACCCCCAGGTAATCTGAGCCCTGTGGGGGTGTTTTCCCCAATATTCAGGTGGGAGGATGAATGGTTGACTACCCACTTTAGCCCCTCTCTCTTCTCTTGGTAGTTACTTGTTCTAGCAGGAAAATTGGTTATTTTTCCCATATATGTTTGTAAAGGGATGTAATGGCTTGTGGGTATTAACACACATATATTTTGGATATAATATCTTGTGGACTAGTATAGGTGTAACATGTATAGGTTGTAATGGCTTGATGATCCTTACTCGGTGTATGGGCTGCAATGGCTTGAGGTATGCTACTCAATGTATGATACACGTTATGCAGGATGGGGTGGCTCTTAGAAACCACCTGGTTACATTTCTTATGTGGACGCGGTGGTTTTGTTTCACGAGGTGCATGTTGTGGTGCTTCGTCCATGTGTCTGTGGGCAAGCCTTTTTGGAGAGGGATGCTCAGGACATGCGAAATTGTGGAAAAGAAGCAAACCATTGGTGTAGTAGTAGCAGGGTACCCTTGATATTCATTATTATATGATATATTCTAGTATGCGTTACTTGGTGAGAGTATCCATGGTGAGGGTGAGAACATAGTATACCCGTTTAGGTGGTGAGTTAGTTTCACTTGTTGTTCACTGTGCTTTAACATGCATTCATTACTTTTGCATGAGAGGCTTAGGGGAGGATACTACTGAGTATAATGTAATACTCACCCTATGTACATATAACCTTTTTTAGGTCACTTGTATCAGATTGGACATCAATCTGGTTTCTACTAGCTTGGGGTTGCAGGAGCTGTTTGTGGTTGTGGTTGGTTCTATTTTTACTATCATTTGGGTATTTTCAGTTTTCCCCATCCAGTTGTAGTGGTTTTTCATGACATTATATATGTGCACTTGGTTTTTCTTTTGTATTTATGTTTTGAGTTGGATTTGGTTGGTGTCCATCTTATCTCTCTCTTCCGCATGTGTTCTCTTAGATGGTAATGCCTCCAATTTGTGTGTTTACCATACCCTCGGAGCTAGTCACCAACCCGAGGCCTACTGAAGGTGGGACTCGGGGGTCATTACCTCCCTTCTCACATTTCTATCCCAGGAGGGGTACACATTGTGTGGACGGGGTCATGAAAAATAAATATAAATAAATTCAACGCTTCTGCAGTTTATCAAAATATCTCTTTTTCTTGATGTCTTACACTCAAACGTTTTTAACTCTAGCATTATGTTTTAAACATAAAAGTTTTTTACTTGGAATCCATACAATCAGTGGTCTAATGGATTATTATCAAGTCATTTCTCAGACTATTTTTATTTTTACTGTTATTCACCAAATAGAATACTTTTACTAATTTTTTTACATTCATTAAACCATCTCAATGATTACTAAAACATATCATCATATTATAAGATGTAACTTTATAGAATTAATGTGTTATTAACCTGATTATATAGATGGTAAAGTCATATAATATTCTAAATTATATTTATAATATTTACAAAACAATGTGAAAAAATATAATCATCAACCAAAGAGAACATCAATGATAAATTGTATATTTAAACTATCCACAGTGTATTGAAAATATATTTTGATAATCATCGATTAATTAGTGATTTGGAAGTTAATGGAATATTATTACTTTTAATATCACCATGAAATTTGGTTTTGATATTCATTATGACCGTCACATTAATCACTAAAAGAATTCTACCATTTAAAATACATGATCATGTGGGTAAGATAATAATTGTCATACACTTTCACTAATACTATCTAAAGTGAATGATGTGTTCTATGTGTATCTTTTTCGGCATTACATACCATAAAACTAGCATGTATTAAAGTCATAATTTCAATAACTATATTATTATATCTCTTATCAAAAATAACCCAGAGAAATATTTCATTATAGATATAAATTACTAAAAAATACTACATTATTGGTTAAATTTATATTGATTAAGTATATGATTGAAGAAGAAACATGTGAACCATAATATGTAATAATGAATAATTTCACTCAATATTTTCATTTTATTGATGATTTTTTAAAAAAAATTACTTTATATGGTGGTAAAAAATGACAGTCCATGAATTTTCTATGTATTTGGTGCATTATATATTTAATATATTAAATATGAAATTTTAGACACAATAATGATAAAAATGATGTGATGATACATTTTCTTATGATGTAATTTTATAGCTAAAAAATAAATATTAATAATTATATAATCATTAAATATGAAACATTATAATAAATTTATAATTGGAATAACAACATGTGTAAAAGAGTCCACGAACATATAATCTTTTTCCTCATGGTTTTCATTGATCATTATAACCCTAATTCAAATTGAATAAATAATGTATAACACAGAAAATATAATAGAAAATATTAAATATAAATAAATGTATGAGAATATTTATTCTTATAATCCAAATAATTTTATATATCACGATGAAATCACCTCATTATATATGTGTATTTTTTTTAAAAATATCATGATAGATATAGTTTGATTGTGTATATCCAAAGGTTACGTTATGAAATGTTAATTTATATTGTTTCAAAGTTAAATTAAAAAGTAATATTAACATAAAATATTTTAATATAAAAACATATTTCAAAATCATTACCTAGTAATAATATAAAAAAAATTATTTGACGTATTTATAAGAAAAAGGTTGATTTAATTTTCAATATACTGATAAAATTAAATATTTATAATTTAAATAATTACTTCAACTAGATTATGTTATAATTATTTATGTTTGACATAAATGTTTTCAAAGAAATATTGTTAATGTATTGTGTATTATTTTCAAAACATTCAACTAACGTCAGCTTAATTATTAATATAATTCATTTTTTCAATGAATAAATAGATAGATTAAGAAACATTCTATTGTAAATCTATATAAAATATGTTTTATGAAATAACACTATTTTATTTCATTATTATGAAAATATTTTTTATAGATTATTAGTTTCTATTTAAATGTAGAATTTAAAATTTTTAGATATATAATTAGATTAAATGGATTCATTTTTATCAAAACTAAATTTTTTTAATATATCACTGTTTCATTATTTTGTAGAAAGAGAAGTTACAGAGGTAAAAATTATGTTTCCATAATAATAGTAAATCAGGATAAAACATTGTTATAGAAAGATTTAATGTAATTAATTAATAAGAAATTTATATCAGAATTTTTTTATTAGGGACCAATGGAAAAAAATTCCACCACTTATATTTTTCACTTGTCATCCACTGGACTATAAATATAAAAACATTACACCATTGAAAATTGATATTTTTTTAAATGGAACTCGTAGATCACATATAAAAATAACCATGTTATGACCCTCTTATATTATTATAACCATCATGCTCTCTCTTGTATTATTGAAAAATTTATATGTATAAATTAATAATTAGATGATTGATTAATTATAGTTCAAATATGTAATAATATATACTTCATTTAAATATAGTTCATGTTGAGATAGAGTGAAATCTCCATCTAAGTATGAATGTTCATACCGTAATCTTTCCATTACCATAACATATAAACAATTTATAATACTCAATCAAAACTATAATAATGTTCTATTAAAATAAACATTATTTTAGAAATTTGATACTCATATTATAAAACAACATAATATTTCACATTCTTTTGTATAACATATTATTTTTTTGGTCTGTCCAACCACCTATAAGACCAACGATCTTAGAACATCGCCATTTTTACTAGGAATTTGTATAAAGACACTAATACGTTTAATATATGATATATAATAGTAATATAATCCATGAATAAGTTACATTATGGATGAAATTAAACTAAACTATCATTATAATGTAACTTATGGTCATTAGAAGATTAGCCAAAAAATGATTTTCATCCAGTCAATTCTAAATAAAACTCATGATTTTACATAAAAAACAAAATATTACATAATTAATTAAAATATAATTATTTGAATAACATGAATAATCATTTAATAAAAACCATGGCATCGATGAATGGGCACCAATATTATTAATATGAATCTTATGCAGAATAATAAAAGTAACTATCATCTAAAGAATATTATAAATTGTAGATAACTCATATATGTGTAGTGAAATATTATAATTGAATAATATAAAAATAAATAAATTTATTAATGATTCTATTAAATAATTACTAATATGGTTATGTTTATTATACAAGTTGATAAATTTATTTTGTTGAATACAACAATAAACATTAGGGTTCTTATTCCAAACTTATTTGGAATTCAATATTGTCTTGACTAATACTTAATTTGGGAAATTATTTCTAATTATCTTAAAAACAACTATATATTATTATCAACTAGATTATCAGTTTTTCCTTTTCTAATACTATTTCACTTGAATATTTTTTCATAATTCACTATATGTTTTTCATGTATGTTAAACTGACATTACATTATATTTTTTTGTTCTAATAATTTCCTATTCATGTATATATTATTCTTTTTTTATTATATTATTATATATAAGTTTGTGATTTGATAAGGTGTATTTTTAAATTAATTAATATTATTTTCAGAAAAAATATTCTATAATATTTTTCTTTTGTTTTTTCTCAGCAATATTAGACTCTCATTAAAAAATATGGGAAAAATCATCAATAATTAATTTTTTCTAAATGATATGATTTTTTTGAAAACATGGCCATATTTCATAACTCTTTTTCTTATATTATTTTTTATGGTTCACAAAGATAATATTTTTCCCCATTACTCTATGATTTGTTATTTTTTAAAAAAATTATTAAATGAACTTTAATTTTATTCATATTTTTCAATGAAATGATATAATTCTATTATAAATAAGTTTTTATTAATGCTAAAATATTTAATTGATTATTATGTTTAAATAGACATCTGATATATTTATATAATGTACCTTATTTGTATTGATGTATTATTATCATGTTATTATTTATTTTTCATGAAAGGCATTTTTTCATGGGTTATTAACTATATTATATAATTAGAAATGATTTTCTGTTTTTTTGATACACATATGTATTAGTTATAATTTTATTACATGAGGTTCTACTGTAAGACTCAAATAAATTAGGTAATGTTTTGTATCTCAATATCATATGAGGGGATAAGGTTGGTTATCCTATGAATAATACAATAAAGGATGTGGGTATTTGTCCAAGTCCACTATCAAAAGGGATTATTGTTATCCTTGTCCATTATGATGTGAATATCTTGGGGATCATGCTTCAAATATGTTGTTATTTATATACTTATGTTTGTGATATATTTTTATGATATGAAATGTACCAATTATTTGTTATCATGGATCTGGATTTTGACTCCTCTCTCTATACTCTTAGAACACACATCTTATATTATGATAAAAACCTTATTTCATGACTCATGTTATTCTGATAGATGTTTTACAGGTCATGATTCTCTTCTTATATGATCGTGTATCTTGAGTAGTTTCTCCCACCTATATTCTTCTATTATCCTCATTTTTTATCATCAATTGATATCTATTATTCTTTCCATTGTGGATAATCTAATCTCACATTTTAGTATGTTTCAATTCCCCATGTTATGAAGGACATTATTATGTATAATGTGTCAAAAAAGAACATGATGAGAGGATAAGATCTGTGGGATATGTTTATTTTTTTTATAGTATAGTTTCTATATATCTAATATTAAAATACATTAATAATACAGGTTTAAGGGTGATATATATTGTTGAATATTAATAATAATAATATTCACTAGTGTAATATATATTATTAAAAATTTCAGGTTATCTATGATTTTAAAATTGTGGCATTTATTTGTTTTTTTGGATTATGATTAGTGGATAGAACAAAAAAACCTTTTATTTAATAAATTAAATATAAGAATATCATTAATTAAATAGGTCAAAATAAGATGATAAAATTTTGAAAAATATAAAGCATTATTCCAATTACTATATGAATTTTCACATTGATTATTTTTTCTTCATACTAACATTATTTGTATGGTCTTATAAATTGATTAATAGAAAAATAAATCTAGTAAAATAAAAATGTTATGGAAAATGAAAATACTTTAAAAATATTATATCAATCAAGATGGGATATGAAGTAGAAAAATAATTTTCCCACAATCTCCAAAATATAAGAATCTATAAAAGGTAATGTAAATATTTATAAATGACATAATGTACCACAGAAGTGTCAACAATACATTGATTTCATCATATTGCAATGGAAAAACTAATTTATGTGGAATTAAAACACATTTATTATATAGTAGTGGATGAAGATTATATAACATATGTTTTTAATTATTCAAATATTATAGCCTTGAGAGGTTGATTTAGGTAATTATTATTTTAATGTCATGTTTGATTAATGGGAAGAATTAAATTAGAATATGAATTTTTAGAATCATATTGAAATTATGTAATATGAGTTTAAGAAAACATTATTTACTAAATATGTTTACATGAATTTAACTGTTCAATGTATATTTAATTCATAGAGTAGAAATAAAATGATAGTGAATTCATTAGAATATGTGAATAAAATTACAAATGACTTTCATGGTAAACATATGGTTTTATTATTTTCATTAAAATAACAATTCCCCAGATATTTTTTTCCTTAAAACCATATATCTTCTATGAATGGGCCATACATGAATTTAGTATATATATATAATTTTTTGATGTGGTCTTAGGGAAGAAATAGAGAATGATGACTCCTAGTGCTCTCATATTTTTGGTGTTTTGAAGTAGAAAATTAATTTTCGAGGAAACATAAAATATTAATCCTATGATGGAATGGAAATTAAAATTCCTACATTTAAATAATGTTGTAATATTTATTGATGGAATTGGATTAAAGGAACTTTTAAATGCATTATCTGTAGAAGATAAGGCGATAGAGACATAAATACTAAACTTATTTAAATAGAAAAACTATTAAAATGGATACATGTAAGGATTAACTAAATACATCATGCACACTATAATGCTTCAATATTTATTATTATTTATATTAATCCAACAATTAAATAATATATAGGGTTAATAATGACAATCTATGTTTGATTCTCCAAAATCCATGGGATAATGGTAATAACAATGAGATAAAAAATAATAAAATTGTTAAGGAAAATAATGTGTGCACCACAGGATGACGTATCACCATGATTACCCAAAAGATATTGAGATTTATTAACTTAAGAGATCTTATTCAAATGAGAAAATTTATGGCGATTCTAATGCCTATAATGAAAGTGTGAGACTAAGATATAAGAATTATATGATGAAATATTTTCATTCCATTACCAATGGAGATAGTGAGTGATAATTTGAAATGATTCTAGATAATATTTATCATGTAATGAGCGTATGTTAAAATCATAAGGTAGAAAATAAAATATTATAAAATACATATTCCTCCAGTAATGAAAAAATATATTGTCATAAAATGTTCAAAAAATAATTAAAAATTAAAAATTAATGGTTATTTATAAAGAAAACATAACAAGGGAGGAATCTGAATTCTGGATCTCTTTTGAGTTTGAAAAGATTCCTATTTTCTATTTCTTTTGTGGGTGACTCAGACAATTGGAGAAGGACTGTGACTCAAAGGAGGTTGGACAGGGTAATTTCATTTTGGAATATGGTCCCAGGCTTCACGCCAAAACCTCTGGAATGACGTTTATCCCCGAATTTGAAAAAAAATATAAACAAGAAAAACTTGCGAAGGCTTTTAGCAAGCAGGATCAACCAACTCATACTAATATCATCATGCATGGGACGCTGAATCATTCCATTGACATTCAAGGGGATCAACGGGTGAAAGGAAGGTCTTTTGATAGCACACTGACCTTGCCCAAAACATGCCCCTCATACTTAAAAAGAAAGAGAGAGGATAGATCTCTTACGAAAATTCGGCAGCCTAACGACGCCACTCAAAACTTCCAAAATGGATTGATGAGAGAGAATAGGGTCTCTCATCATATGAACATAAAAATTACAGTAAGATTAATATAAAATAACATCCCAATAACAATAAATATGAACTTTAAAAGGAATGACATAAAAGAGTGTACTTAAAAAGAAATAGAGGAGTATGATCCCTTACCTCAAGTCCAACTTGTCTTGTTTGTTTCTTTATATTCCTGAATAATAAACTATGGTCAATTTATAATTTCCTAAGGACCTTCTTTAAAGATTATTATTTATTTCATATCACATATTATAATGTTATAATTATTTTTTAATAATGTTAGTTCATATCAGACGTTTTTGCCGATGTTTGGTACATGAGTCAAAAATAAACTTGTTTGAAAAATGATTGTCCATGTAGTTATAAGAAAATAATTTCCAGAATAGAATTAATGATAAAAATATCATATATATCCAGTACATATACATTTTATACTATTCCATATCATTTGGAGATAAAAAATGAAAAGCACCGTTCATGGAGACGGTAGGCCGTACGTACGCATGAACGCTACTTTCATTTTTTTCTTTGTCATATTAATGGAATTAAAAATATTTGATGTAGATATATATTATAAGTCCAGTATAATATATATGTTATATAGGTCACATATTATTATTACTTTCATTCTTTATAAATTCCATGTATTGCATATACGAGTCGCATCACTTGAGGGGGCGGTAGTCCGCACTTCCTCATATGAAATTATCGCATTTACACAACATGAAAAGAATAATGGTATGTTTTAAATATAAAATACAGAAGCATATAGAAGAAATAAATACCATATATATCATATATAAAATACAGTGACATCATAATGGCCACCTTTAAAGGTGTTAAAAGAATATTGAAAAATCATCGTTTCGTGAGGCAGAAAATCGCCAACCACAGAAACAGTATGTTCTTTAACCATTAGACGAAGGTGTGTGTAAGTGTAGCTCGAATCCTTCATATAAAAAAATCCTAGTATATTTATGATAGATTAGTTGTTACAAATGAAATGAATAAAAAGAGTTTAGGGGGTTGGAGAAGAAAAATAAAACAATAGTACACAAGTGAAGACATTACCTTAAAATCGGGTAACTCCCTTTGGTTTGAGCTCAAAGGCTTCTTTGGGAAGACATCTGCCCAATGTGAGGCTTCAAGGAGTTCTAGAGGGATGTGGAGAGACAAAATGGGCAGGGTTTGTCCGAGCCAAAGGCTTTGGAAGTGTGGGTAAGGAGGTAGAGGTGGGGGCCTTTTATAAGAGGAGAGGAGGGGCACTCTTGGAAAGTAAAGAAATGTTCCTTTATTTTAAAATGAGTTTCGGATTTAAAAGGTCACACATTGATATAATTCGAGGCTAAGGTGATAAGGGTTATAAATATACCCATCCAATAGGTTTTGGACATGTGTAGGTCATAGATTGTACATTATATTTTCATTTTATTTAAATCCTTTATTAATGAGTAATCGCTGCATCATCATGATGTAATAAATAATTTAATATATTTAATGTCTAAAAATTTTAAAAAAACTATCATGATGTAAGAAAATATTTATATCTTTCAACTGAATATTTATAGTCAAAAATATGACTTTTATAATCCCATGTAAAAATAGTTTTAGTAAAACATTTCATGTTTGTGTAATTTTTACTTTAACATTAAATAAAAAGGTATTTATGTCATTTTCCAACCAAAGTGGCTCCATGGGGTCCCCAAGTTAACCCATGGATTGTATTTGTCGGGCATGACACATCCAATGAGGTTAGGACATGTGTCTAGGTCATTTTATATTATTAAAACATTATTTTTACCTTAAACTACATTAATTACCTCTAATCGCGATTAAAAACATAAAAGTTACTATTCACCAAAAAATTATTTTAATCCCATTGAACCACATTTTACTTATTAATGACAAAAATTTATGTTGGATTTTTAAAATTCATAACACAGAGGTGGTAAAATTTCATTTAAATGAAAAATCATTTTTTATAAGTACCACTTAGTGGTTTCACTATTCATAAAAAATTGAAGTTTTTCAGAAAAATACTAAAACATCACCCTAAGATATATTTGATATTACAAATTCAAAAATGATGTATATTTTAAAAAATTCAAAACATATTATTTTAATTAATTAATTTAATAATTAATTCCCGCTGTCAGAGCAAATAGCGTGTTTTTATGAAACAATAAGTATCAAAAGATTGACACTAGTTTAAGTCCAATTTTAAAGTGAAATTAATTCCAACGACCACTATTGGATTAAATGGTAAAAATATATTCTATTTTCAATTTAAAAACAATTCAAAATAGAATATAATCATATAAATAAAATGGATTAAAAGGGGGTTTTGAATTAAAATACAACATTTTTCACTATTCATTAAAAATTAAACTTTTTCGGAAAAATACCAAAAATTTACACAAAGTAAATTTTGATGTCCCGATTCTAAAGAAGAATTTTATTTTGTCAAATATAACACATAAAATTGTCAAAAAGTGGATTTAAAATTGGTTCACCTTCAAAAGGTGGTTAATCGACCTTTTAAAGAATATTATAATGTCTACGCTTAAAATTGGATTCATTCGCATTTTTAATCCTCTAACATATATAATCATTTTGTAGTTAGTTCTGTTCATTCCCGCCATTACAATGGCTAGGCGTTAACTACTCTTTAAAATAATATTATTTTATTATTAGAGTGCAACGTAAGATTCCCAAGAAACTCGTTGTTGCGTGTTGGGTACGCCATCGAGCATAGCATCCCCTTTAAAGTAATATTAATATTTTATTCACAAATATGGATAAATATAAAAATTTCATATTCATTATTTACTTGGGGTGTTACATGCTTCCCCCATTTTGGGAATTGTTTCCTAGTAATTTTAAAATTGATCTTGGAAACATCCTTGAAAGTCCCACATCGGAACAAGAGTCGGTAAAACAATCACTTTAAAATAAAGAATGATAAGTACAGAGGTCACCCGAGTTAACCCATACTAGGATTACATGTTTGAAAAAATTGACATGGAGGAGAAAACATAGGGTCATGCTCTGATGTATTGTGATAGAAAACATGTTTAGGAGAAAGTTAACCACAAAAAAATCACAAACTTGTGATGGGTTAAACGGTATTCGATTCCCCAGTAGGAAAAGTTAATAGACAACATTTTTGTTTTACGTTACTTTTTATTGAGGAATTTATTCATAAGGAAACATAATCATCTATGATTTTGACTTTCAACTTTTATTAGATTCCTTACACAAACTCATATTTTCTCCAAAAGATGAGTATTTAAGAAGACTTGTTCACATTAAGAGTACTACAATCAACTTCTAGATAATCACCCAATCCACAACAGAGAACTATATACTTCCCATGTCTTTATACTTTAACCAAAACCAAAACCAAAAAGGTTAGTAAATGATTAGATAATCCAGAAAAGGATAACCCTTTATAAAAAAAATCTATTCTTAATCTCCAAAATTTTTCCGACAAAACCCAAAGTTCAACGAGGACCATTTGATAAACAATTTGTCCATAAAATTCTTCAAAGTAAACCAAACTAAGATTGAAACCCAAATATTTGAAGGATTTAGTCACACAGTCTTCCAAGTTAAATCGTAACATTTATCTCCAAACAACATCAGTTTCTCTTAATATCTCGTATTGAAAAGTAATTAACCTAATCACATATCATCCATGATAGGTTAATAAATTTCCATAGATAACCCAAAATCAACTTACTATTAATTCATAAAATCATCTAACTAAAGAGAATCATTCAAACTAACTAGGTACTTCACGTAGTCCAGTGGTAGGTGATAAATACTATTCGCACTTTGGTTGTGGGTTCGATTCCCGTAGCTTTGCCCGATGTGATGGGTTTTCACACGTTCTGTGTGCTGTCCTTTTTATAAAACTCTAAAAATAACCCTAACATGTTTTAACCTCAATAGTTTCTTTATACCTATCATTTTCATCCAAATTCGTTATGATCTCAACATATTAATTCTTGAAGTCTTATTTCACCACCATAATATAAAATAAAACGATTCCCAAAATGAATAACATAATACCTTGATCATGGTATCCACTCGATTTCATCGTCATCTTACTCACATAGGTAGAAGTCCCATGCATTACAACAATGATTTAGAGATCTTTCAAAATCATTTTCTTCCTCTATCCAAATACAACTTGTACAACATGGGTCATATGGGTGTTCACAGAAAAACAATTTTGGAAAATAATCATGTATGACATATAATTCCAAAACATCTGATAAAACATGATTTCTATAAAATAATCAGACAGAATTTGAGTTGAAACATTCTATTATTGGTCCTTTTAAAATACCATAAGTATGTGCTGACAGACTATATTTTAAAATCAAATATTAATAGGTTCCGCAAGGGTCTCCTTCCTCAGAATCATTTTTAAAATCATAATATACTTCAAATTCTTGTGATAAGGTAAAATATTTGAAAATACCTTGATAATATTTACCTTTCATGAAAATATGAGAATATAGTGAAAATAATATTTGTCTAAAAACAACCCATGATCCACGATGATAACGAGGTATAGTGGAGGTGTTTGATATCTCAAACAACTGCATGCAAGTTAGTTGTATGCTAGAAAAAGTTTCACAATCATCTGAACCTGACTTTGCAATAATTATTGCAAGCATGTCATCAGGAAGATATAGGAATGTCGTTTGAGATCCTTCTCCTTCCATTCGTAACCGACTTTACTTGACCTGAAAAAAGTTATAAAACAATAATTTAACTGAAATAATTGATATAGGGACTAATCATGTGTCTAACAAAAACTCATAATCCCTAAAGTTATCTAAATCGACCTTTGATACCAACTATAAGGCCCCAGCGTTAAACCTTACTTAATCTTTAGTTATTACCAGATTACACATTAAGGATCCTTTCAGGTTTAGAGTTTTAGAGGATTAGATCATAAAACTTGCATTACATTCAACATTTAAACAAAGTGGTTACATAAAAGAGAGTATTCATTTTTTTCCATCAACAGAAACATATTTAAAAATAAAGCATGGATTCATTATTGACACTTCCTTGACACTATCATCATATCATGTACCTTTCCCTTGACCTGTGAAAAACATTTAAAAAAACTTGGGATGAGCATTAAAATCTCAGTATGGGTTATAAAAAAAAGTGAATGGAAACATGAGTTCATATATACGTAAGAATGAAATCGTACATTACCAACAAAACATAGGCACTTTAATATACCTCATCAAATCATGAATAAATCATACGAATCATAAGAAATAAAAGGTAACTCGAGGCATTCATAACATTCTTACGTAGGGAGTAACCCTCTTGGTTACGTTTGGAATACCCACCATAGTATATTCCCTAAATCACTTCGGAGAAACCTTATCGTTTCACTCCTTCGCATTACCCAATGCATTGGAGAGCTATATCGGGCTCACCCGCCCTTAGTTTATCATGGAACCACCCATCTTCATAACAATTCCCAAGAACCATAATATAATCGTATCACATAAAACATCCATAATGGAAACATAACATTTCTACATTTCAATCACAGGATATCAATAAAACACATTGATATAAAAAACCTTATGAAAACCATTTTCAATACCAAAATAAATGAAAAGTAAAACATGGTATTTATTTTTCTTTTAAAAAGAATATATGGCTTGTAGTGGAAGCCGAAACTCAAATAATGGTCACAGCGGGAGAGAAGTCATTGTCGCCGCATACGTATGACAAAAACATTCCCTTTTTTCATATTGTAAAATGCTTCGTATAACAAAGATTCCTTTTGGATAAATGAAAAAGTCAAAGGGGTTTATACACCATATAAAAGAAAGTTGTGTATAAAACAAAATATGCCTCAATGAAAGGAGATTGAGACGAACTACCTTACAAAGACGGTATCCTTGTTTTAAGGACAAATCAATTACATAATTATGTGTGAAAAACGAATACACCAAATATAAGTGGATATTTAGTCTAAAACAATCATAGGTTATTCACACATATTCATAGAATGACATATTCAAGGAGTACATGTTTATCCAAAAGAATCAAATTTCGGTTAAGAAGTTCCCTTGCAAAAATTTGACAGCCTAACGACGTCACTACAAAATTCAGAAAATGAGTTGATGAGAGATAAAAACGGTATCTCATCACATGGAAAAAAATATAAATAAATAAGGATATAGAAGAACATATCCCAACATAATATTATTTGAATTAAAATACATAACAAAAGAAGTCTTTTAAAAAGGGGAGGGTGAAAGGTTCCCTTACCAACATGGGTATCTTTCGAGACATGCACCCCGTGAACGAAGGACAATACAACATTTATGTAAATACTCATAAATGAAAGTTTTTTACACAATGAGTAAAATAATGGGCAGGACATACACCACTCAAAGGAAATTGTGGCAAATTTAGCATAAGTCTCATGCGAATAAAAGTGAGATGAAAAACCCCTTACGAAAACTCAGCAGCCTAATGGCACCACCTAAAACATCCAAAAATGGAATGATGAGATAAAATAGGGTCTATCATCATATTAAAATAATGTTTACAGAAATAGGAATATAAAATAACATCCCCCAACATAACAAATAGGAGCTTAAAATATGTGACATAAAGTAGAGTACTTAAAAAGAAAGAGAGAGGATAGATCTCTTACGAAAATTCGGTAGCCTAACGGCGCCACTCAAAACTTCCAAAATAGATTGATGAGAGAGAATATGGTCTCTCATTATATGAACATAAAAATTAAAGTAAGAGTAATATAAAATAACATCCCAATAACAAGAAAGATGAGCTTTAAAAGGAATGACATAAAAGAGTGTACTTAAAAAGAAAGAGATGAGTAGGATCCCTTCCCTCAAGTCCAACTTGTCTTGTTCGTTTCTTTATATTCCTGAATAATAAACATTGTTCAATTTATAATTTCCTAAGGACCTCCATTAAAGATTATTATTCATTTCATATCACAAATTATAATTTTATAATAATTTTTTAATAATGTTAGTTCATATTAGACGTTTTTGCCGATGTTTGGTACATGAGTCAAAAATGAACTTGTTTGAAAAATGATTGTCCATGTAGTAATAAGTAAATAATTTCCAGAATAGTATTAATGATTAAAATATCATATATATCCAGTAAATATACATTTTATACTATTCCATATCATTTGGAGATAAAAAACAAAAAGCACCGTTCATGGAGATGGTAGGCCGTATGTACGCATGAACGCTACTTTCATTTTTTTTCTTTGTCATATTAATGGAATTAAAAATAAATGATATATATATATATATTATAATTCCAGTATAATATATATGTTATATAGGTCAAATATGTTTATTAATTTCATTCTTTATACCTTCCATGTATTTCATGTACGAGTCACATCACTTGAGGGGGCGGTAGTCCGTACTTCCTCATATGAAATTATCGCATTTAAACAACATGAAAAGAATAAAGGTATGTTTTAAATATAAAATACAGAAGAATATAGTAAACATAAATACCATATATATCATATATAAAATACAGTGACATCATAATGTCCACCTTTAATGGTGTTAAAAGAATATTGAACAATCATCGTTTCGTGAGGCAGAAAATCGCCAACCACAGAAACAGTATGTTCTTTAACCATTAGACGAAGGTGTGTGTAAGTGTAGCCGGAATAATTATTATAAAAACCTCCTAGTATATTTAAGATACTGGAGTTGTTACAAAATAAATGAATAAAAATATTTTAGGGGGTTGGAGAAGCAAAATAATACAAAAGGACACAAGTGAAGACATTACCTTAAAATCGGGTAACTCCCTTTGGTTTGAGCTCAATGGCTTCCTTGGGAAGTCTTCTTCCAAAATTGAGGCTTCAATGAGTTATAGAGGGATGTGGAGAGACAAAATGGTCAGGATATGTCTGATAAAAAGGCTTTGGAAGTTTGGGTAAGGAGGTAGAGGTGGGGGCCTTTTATAAGAGGAGAGGAGGGGCACTCTTGGAAAGTAAAGAAATATTCTTTTATTTTAAAATGAGTTTCGGATTTATATGATCCCACATTGATATAATTCAAGTCAAAGGTGATAAGGGTACGAAATATACCCATAAAATATGTTTTGTACATGTGTAGGTCATAGATTTTACATTATAGTTTTGTTTTATCTAAATCCTTTATTAATGAGGTAATCGCTCCATCATCATGATGTCATAAATAATTTAATATATTTAATGTCTAAAAATTATAGAAAAAACTATCATTATGTAGGAAATCTTTTTATATTTCTAATGAATTTTTATAGTCAAAAATCTGACTTGTATAACCCCATGTAAAATTTGTTTTAGTAAAACATCTCATGTTTGTGTCATTTTTACTTTAACATTAAATAAAAAGGTATTTATGTTATTTTCCAACCAAAGTGGCTCCATGGGGTCCCTAAGTTGACCCATGGATTGTATTGGTCTTCCATGACACATACAATGAGGTTAGGACATGTGTCTAGCTCATTTAATATTATTAAAACATTATTTTTACCATAAACTACACTAATTACCTCTAATCGTGATTAAAAACATAAAAGTTACTATTCACCAAAAAATTATTTTAATCCCATTGAACCAAATTTTACTTATTAATGACAACTATGTATGTCCGATTTTTGAAATTCAAAACACAGAGGTGGTAAAATTTTAATAAAACAAAAAATCAGTTTTTATAAGTACCACTTAGTGGTTTCACTATTCAATAAAAATTGATGTTTTTCATAAAAATACCAAAACATCCCCCTAAGATATATTTGATATTCTGAATTCAAAAATGATGTATATTTTTCAAAATTCAAAACATATTAGTTTCATTAATTAATTTAATAATTAATTCCCGTTGTCAGAGCAAATAGCGTGTTTCTATGAGACAATAAGTATACAAAATTGACACTAGTTTAAGTCTAATTTTGAAGTGAAATTAATTCCAACGACCACTATTGGATTAAATGGTAAAAATATATTCTAATTTCACTTAAATACCAATTCAAAAGATTATCTAATCATATAAATAAAATAGATTAAAAAGAGGTTTTGAATTAAAATACAACATTTTTTACTATTCATTAAAAATTGAACATTTTCGGAAAAATACGAAAAATTTACACAAAGTAAATTTCGATGTCCCGATTCTAATGAAGAATTTTATTTTGTCAAATATAACAAATATAATTTTCAAAAAGTATATTTTAAATTGGTTCGCCTTCAAAAGGCGGTTAATTGACCTTTTAAAGAATATTAGAATGTCTATGCTTAAAATTAGATTCATTCGCATTTTTAATCATCTAACATTTATAATCATTTTGTAGTTAGTTCTGTTCATTCCCGCCATTAAAATGACTAGATATTAACTACTATTTAAAATAATATTATTTTATTATTAGAGTGCAACGTAAGATTCCCAAGAAACTCGTTGTTGTGTGTTGGGTACACCATCGAGCATAGCATACCTGTAACACCCGAGACTTTTATGTTATATAAATCATCAAAGAAATCTTTTTCTACACAACACTTGCTTGACTTGCTTTACACGCAATCGCGACCTTCCTCGATAGCTTGCGTCGTACGCAATACCAAGTTTCACTAAATAACATTATGCTATTAAAACTAGCCGTTATGAATAGTAATAACCACTTTTTGGAATTTTATAAATTTTATTTTTCAAAATGGACTTCATTTTTGGACTCAGAATATCGAAATTAGCTTAGGGTGAAATTTTGGTATTTTTCTGAAAACTTTCAATTTTTGATGAATAGTGAAACCACTAAGTGGTAGGTTAAAAACTGAATTTTGCATAAAACTTAATTTTACCGCTTCTGTGAGTGGAATTTCGAAAATCCGAGAGACACGGTTAATATCAAGGACTAAAATGTGGTTCAATGAGATGAAAATAATTTTTTGGTGAATAGTAACTTTTTACTTTTTTTTACCGCGGTTAATAGTAAATAGGGTAACTAAGGGTAAATATGATATTAATATTACCCTAACACATGTCCTAATTCTATTGGACAAGTGTAATTCGACCAAAAAAAACTTAGGAATAAAATATGACCATTTAGGCCCACTTGGATTAGATTAGGACATTTATTATTAATTTATTTAAAGAAGGGTTAAAATAGTTAAAATCAAAGTTTAATAAGTAAATCATTTTTAATATGGGGTTATACATAAGATAAAATCAATTGTAAATATTCATTAGAAATCTAAAAAGATTTCCTACATGATGATATTTTATTTGTAATTTTTAGACATCAAATAATGTAATATATTTATGACACAAAGATGATGCAGTAATTATCTTATTAATGAAATATTGACATAATTGATGTTATAAACACCAAAATAAATGTAATTTGAGACTTTTTATGAATTCAACTAATTTTATAGGTTACTATGATATATTAATGTTGATTTAATCAACTTGGTTCGAAAATATAATTATTTTATGACTTTCACAAAAATCATATATCGAATAGTGTCAAAATTGACACAAAATAGTTTTTAAATCAAATATTATATTATTAATTGTTATTTTATTCCTAAAAATCTAAGGTTCGGCCAAATGACATAGATAAGGATATATATTTTAATAATAAACAATTTGGGGTTCGTTTGGCATGTTATAGTAAGTGTATTAACCATATAGTGAAAGAAAACAAAAAGACACGGTAAAAGTTAAATTAATTAACGTAGAGTTAAATCTAATTGATAAGGTTAACATAATACCCTAAACTTGTCTAAATCCTATTGGTTGATAGGATTTAGACCCTTCCCCACTTTATCTTCGAAATAAGACCCTTTGGAACCATTATAAACCGATTTTGACTTTAATATAAAATAATATTTTGAGATATTCCTAAGGTGCCCCTCTCCTCCCTTATAAAAGGGCACCTCCTCCCCCTCCCCCTCACACCAATTTGAGCACTCAAGCTCGGCCAACCCCTGCCATTTTCTCCTCTCCACTTCCCTATAATAATCCTATAGGTTCTGGTCTTCTCCAAAGACCAATCTTAGTTCCTTAAGTGGAGGATTCAAAGAGGCGTTCCAAAGAAGAGGTAATATCCATTACCGATCTTTTCAATTTCTTTCTTCTTCAACTTCTTCTTCTTTAGTTGTTTCATGATAAAGTAATAACATAAGTATTACTTACATACTGATATGTTATTATAAATATGAAACAACCCTATTTCACCTTCTATCCATCCTACGGAGAAATGAAATCACCACGCGTGCGTACGTACGGAATACCGTCTCCACGCCGTGGTGTAATCTATTTTCCACCATCACCTTACAAGGATGGTTATAATGGTGTAATGAGTAACTAAATATGATTATTATGAAGTAATATTGATACTGAAATAATATATATATACTCCAATACAATTCCACGATCATAGGAATGATATCATCACTCGTGCGTACGTACGGAATACCGTCTCCACGATGTGATGCGACTCGTTCTACATGATCTTCATTTCATAATGATTATATAAATGAATTGAATGAATGAATATGGTATATAATACACTAATACCATTCTGGAAATGAATTATCTATTACCTAAAGATAAGAATAAGAATTTATTCGACAAAACACGCATAAGAACAAAAAGTTATAAAGACCCGAGTAACAAGTAACAATGAAATATTACTAACAAGAAGCTAATAATATGACCATATATGATATCATATAAATATGTATGATTCTGGAATAAGTCAATAACATTATTTAAACCATTATACAGGAGCTTCGGACACGTACAAAGCTAATCTGACCTAAGGTAAGGGAAATATCACAATCTCATTTTTATCCGAGATTGTTTATTCGTAAGTATTTACTAGGGTGTATTTTATCATCCACATCCATGTTCCCTCAATATGAAATATTGTTTCCATCCACTTGCAATAGTTTAAATCCAATTTTACCCTTAGGTGAGTTTTTAGTAAAGAATATGAAAGGAATCTTTTGTCGTTTTTCCGTACGAGGTACTTTTTGACTTTTCCGACAAAAGTACGAAGAATGTTTTTTTAACTTATACGGCATGAATGGATTCTTAAAACATTAATTCAAAGAAGCTTCCTTTACAAGTTTTCAAGTTTATTTTTAATCAACTTCTTTTATTTTAAAGTTGTATGACATGTTATGAAAGGAAAAATGTTTTTGAAGAAGAAAGTATATTTTCCTCAAGAATGGAGTTCAAGTGATTTTCAAAATTATTTTCCATCTAAGATAATAAAGGGTTCTGTTTTTATCCCTATTATTACATTGATTTGATCATGTTGTGATGGAATTATTTTTATGAATTCCTTTATCTTATATGAATTTATTTATGATGTCATGATGTTTCAAGAATTCCATTTTTGTTACATGTGTTATACGATGATGTATGTTTTATGATTATGTGGCACACATAAGAAAGGATTCATTATAAGATGGGTGGGACCTATATCTCCCTCCAATGCATTGGGTAAAGATTTTATATCTCATGAGATAGACATGGCTGGAACGGAAGGTTATTTCGGTTCAGTGATACATGACTGAAACGAGGAGTGAACTCGGTTCAGAAAGGGACTTTGTCCACTAAGATAGTCTTGGCGATGAGTCATGACTAACAAGAAAAGATTTTCCATGATTATGTGTGCATGCCACAAAGTTTCAAGTTTTATGTTATGATTATGGGGATCTCATTTTCACTCCTATGATTTGTTCCATGTTAATATATTATGATCTCTATTGCAGGTTATGATTTTCAAAAAGATATGATATGATTTTTATTTCCATTATTTGCCTTGCTGAGCATTTGAGCTCACCCTTTTATGTTTTCTTTTCCCCAGGTCAGGAAGATGGATATTAAGTAGAATATGCTAAAAGGGACCCTAGATATGATGAAATAAATGGGAGACACTGTAGAAGATTTATGAACCAGTTGTTTATGTTTCCCAGTTTCTAAAGACACTATACCTATACGGTCCTTTGTGGTTTTGTCATATGTTTTAATAAGTATGCTTCAATTTTGAAGTATTAACAATGTATGTAAAGTATGGGTCGTTATAGTTGGTATCAGAGGGAGGTTATAGTCAACCTTTGGAAACTAGGATGTGAAAGCCTTAGTAAGAACCCTAAGGATAAGTCTAAGCATAGTACACAATCTTAGTGTTTTAGAAATGGCCTTGAATAACCTAGGATAAGACCATAAGCATGAAAATTTTATTCTTGAATTATGTGGTTTCCTATTATAATTAGTGTTGCTCACACTATTCTTCTTGGTTTTAGTCAATGGCTGGAACCCGAAGGAACCGTGTTAATGCGGAATGCGATGGGCAATGCAATGATTGTCCCCCTGAGCAACCAAACGATATGGGAGCTGGAATGCAAAATCTTATAGCCATGCTCACACAACTTTCTCAAGCTATGAATCATGCAGGATTTCCAAACGAGCAAAGGAGGGAGCAACATTCTGTTGAATCCTTCATGAGGCAGCGTCCACCTTCTTTCAGTGGGTCTACTGATCCATTATTTGCTGAACAATGGATTAGTACTACTGAAAAGATATTTTCAGTTTTTCAATGTTCTGAACATGATAAAGTCATCCTAGCAGTGTATCGTTTGGAAGGAGATGCTGATCAATGGTGGAATCTTGTTAAGAATACGAGGCAAAGGGATGAAATTGAGTCTATGGAATGGAACGAGTTCAAGAACTTATTTTTCAATAAGTACTTCCCTCGTATTCTCCGAACAAAGATGGAGAAAGAGTTCCTTGAACTGAAGCAAAGGGATGATGAATCTGTTGGTACCTATGAAGCAAATTTTACAAGACTGGCAAGGTACGCTTCTGGTATTATTATCCAACCTGAGAGTAAGATCGATCGATTCTTTAGTGGCTTAAAACCAAGTCTTCTAAGGGCGTTAGCCATAAGAGACTTCAATAGCTACGAGGAAATCGTTCGATGTGCTCTCAAAGTCGAGATAGAGATTGGAGTAACCCATCAGTCACATGGGTTTGATAAGAAGAGGAAGATGGAATTCAAAGGAAACTCTAAAGAGCACACAGAAAAGAAGATGAGATTTTCCTTATGCTCAAAGTGTGGAAAGAAACATGGAGGGAGTTGTCTTAAAGGGACAAGTAAATGTTTTAAATGTGGAAAGGAAGGTCATCGGGCATTTGAATGCCGTGATAATGGGAAGAAGATGTCTAATGACGCAAACAAAGGAAGAGATACACAGAATGAACCTACTACACTTCAATGTTTCAAGTGCAAGGAGATGGGGCATTATGCCAATCAATTCCCAAATCCAAGGGTTGATGATGATGGTCGACATCAACAAACTCTTAAAGCTAAAGACAAAGGAATGTCACATGCAATTTCTATCAGCGATGTGGAGTACGATAATGATGTGGTGAAAGGTACACTTACCATCCACTCTAAAGTAGCAAATGTTTTATTTGATTCTGGATCCACCCACTCTTTTATTTCTGAAGACTTTTCTAAGGGTATCACCGTATTACCTCAACAATTAGATGTTGAGTTAGCTGTGACAACACCTAATGGCACATCAATCGCATCAAAAGTTTATAATTCTTCTCCGATCGAAGTTTGTGGGAAAGTGCTTCCTGCAAATCTTGTGATCCTTACTTTAGTGGAATTTGATGTGATTCTTGGCATGGATTGGCTTTCTCTGCATGGAGCTCATATCAATTGCCAAAGAAGGGAAGTCACATTTCATACTCCAGATCAATCTACGATCGTATACCAATGCAAGGATGAACATAACCTTCCAGTGGAAATTTCTTCCATCATATGGGTATTGATTCCACTAAATGAAGGTTATTTATCTCAAATGGTTGGTGAGAAACTCACGATTATGAATATGCCCATTGTAAGGGAGTTTGATGATGTCTTTCCGGAGGAATTACCAGGTCTTCCACCAAATCGTGAAGTTGAGTTTTCAATAGAACTCGTACCGGGTGCTTTGCCTATTTCAAAGACACCTTATAGAATGGCCCCAATTGAGTTGCAGGAATTGAAGAAGCAACTCCAAGAGAATCTTGATAAGGGATTCATACGCCCTAGTGCGTCACCTTGGGGAGCACCTGTTCTATTTGTTAAGAAGAAAGATGGATCAATGAGACTCTGCATTGATTATCGAGAACTTAACAAGATCACTATCAAGAACAAATATCCTCTCCCACGCATTGATGACTTATTTGACCAACTACGCGGAGCTCAATACTTTTCCAAGATTGATCTTCGTTCAGGGTATCATCAATTAAGGGTCAAAAGGGAGGATATACCAAAGACGGCTTTCCGTACAAGGTATGGACACTATGAATTTATAGTGATGCCATTTGGTCTTACTAATGCCCCTGCTATCTTCATGGATCTAATGAATAGAGTCTTTAGAGACTATCTTGATCAATTTGTGGTAGTCTTTATAGACGATATTCTTGTCTATTCAAAGAGCAAGGAAGAACATGAAGATCACTTGAGAATTATATTGAAGACCCTGAGAAAGGAGAAGCTTTATGCCAAATTTACCAAGTGTGAATTTTGGCTTCAAAAAGTTTCATTTTTGGGTCACATAATCTCAAAAGAGGGGATATCTGTGGATCCAGCAAAAACAGAGGTTATCGAAAGATGGTCGAGACCAACCACAGTAACTGAGATCCGAAGTTTTCTTGGTTTGGCTGGATATTATCGACGTTTTGTAAAAGATTTTTCACGATTATCTAATCCACTCACCAAGTTGACTCGGAAAGGAGTTAAGTTTGTCTGGATAGAGGAATGTGAAGAGAATTTCAAGGAGTTGAAAAGAAGGTTATCCAGTGCACCTGTGCTCACACTGCCTTGTAGTGGAGAAAGGTTTGTGATCTACAGTGATGCATCCAAGAAGGGATTGGGGTGTGTTCTTATGCAAAATGATATGGTGATAGCTTATGCCTCACGACAGTTGAAAATCCATGAGCAAAATTACCCAACACATGATTTGGAGTTGGCTGCGGTAATCTTTGCATTAAAGATTTGGAGGAATTACCTTTATGGTGAAAGGTGTGATATTTATACTGATCATAAAAGTTTAAAGTATATTTTCACACAAAAGGAGTTGAATATGCGTCAAAGAAGATGGTTGGAGCTGATTAAGGATTATGACTGCTCAATCCATTACCACCCTGGGAAAGCAAACAAGGTGGCAGATGCATTAAGTCGACAAGACCATGCTAGTTTATCCATGATGAGGATCACAAAAGATCCAATATTTATGGATTTACAAAGGATGGATCTTGGAATTATAATGGAAGGGGAAAAATCTTATCTTTCTCAAATGAATGTTCAACCATCTATACATGTGATGATTAAAGAGGCACAGAAAGAAGATGTCGAGTTACAAAAGAAGGTGAGAAATGTTCCTGAATTCAACCTTGATTGTGATGGGATAATAAAGTTCAGGAATCGGGTTTGCGTTCCTCCCATCCCCGAATTAAAGAAAGAGCTGCTGGATGAGGCTCATAGTTCTTCATTCTCTATTCATCCTGGAAGCACGAAGATGTATAGGGACCTGAAAGAGTACTTCTGGTGGGATGGCATGAAAAGAGATGTTTCTGAATATGTCTCTCGATGCTTGGTTTGTCAACAAGTTAAAGCTGAGAGACAGAAGTCTAAGGGGATGTTACAACCATTACCCATACCGAATGGAAATGGGAAAACATCACTATGGACTTTGTCACAGGACTTCCTAAAACATCCAAAGGCAAAAATGCTATCTGGGTCATAGTTGATCGTCTTACAAAGTCTGCACACATCATTGCTATTAGAGAGGATTTCTCTCTAGATCAGCTTGCCAGGATATATGTAAAGGAAGTGGTAAGATTGCATGGAGTACCACTTTCTATTATATCTGATCGAGATCCGAGATTTACCTCGAAGTTCTGGCGAAGTCTTCAGCATACTCTGGATACAGAGTTGAGTTTCAGCACTGCTTATCATCCCCAAACAGACGGTCAGTCTGAGAGAACAATTCAAACCCTAGAAGATATGTTGAGAGCTTGCTCTATGGATTTCAAAGGAGGTTGGGATCAACACCTACCTTTGGTGGAATTTTCTTATAATAATAGCTTTCACTCCATTATTCAAATGGATCCTTATGAAGCTCTCTATGGAAAGAAATGCAGGACTCCAACTTGCTGGGATGAAGTTGGGGAAAGAAAGCTATTAGGACCTGATCTCGTTGATGAAATGGCAGAAAAGGTCAGATCTATTCAACAACACATAAGAGCAGCTCAGAGTCGACAGAAAAGTTATGCCGACAACCAAAGAAAAGACCTAGAGTTTGAAGTGGGTGATAAAGTGTTCTTACGAATATCTCCCTGGAAGAGGGTTATGAGATTTGGAAAGAAGGGGAAGATGAGCCCTAGATATATCGGTCCTTTCGAAATACTGGATCGTGTTGGGAAGGTAGCTTACCGATTGGCGCTTCCACCGAATCTCCCTCAAGTTCACGATGTGTTCCATGTATCTCTCCTGAGAAAGTACATACCAGATCCTTCACATGTACTCAGCTCAGAAGTTGTACCGCTGGAGCAAGATCTTTCTTATGAAGAACAGCCGATAGAGATTCTGGATCGTAGCGAAAAAGTCCTACGAAACAAGACCACTCGCTTGGTGAAAGTTTTATGGAGGAACCACCAACTTGAAGAAGCTACATGGGAGCTTGAGGATATGATGAGGGAGAAGTATCCTCATCTGTTTGTTGCAAAGTGACGAATTTCGAGGGCGAAATTCTTTTTAAGGGGGGTAGAATGTAACACCCGAGACTTTTATGTTATATAAATCATCAAAGAAATATTTTTCTACACAACACTTGCTTGACTTGCTTTACACGCAATCGTGACCTTCCTCGATAGCTTGCGTCGTACGCAATACCGAGTTTCACTAAACAACATTATGCTATTAAAACTAGCCGTTATGAATAGTAATAACCACTTTTTGGAATTTTATAAATTTTATTTTTCAAAATGGACTTCATTTTTGGACTCAGAATATCGAAATTAGCCTAGGGTGAAATTTTGGTATTTTTCTGAAAACTTTCAATTTTTGATGAATAGTGAAACCACTAAGTGGTAGGTTAAAAACTGAATTTTGCATAAAACTTAATTTTACCGCTACTGTGATTGGAATTTCGAAAATCCGAGAGACACGGTTAATATCAAGGACTAAAATGTGGTTCAATGAGATGAAAATAATTTTTTGGTGAATAGTAACCTTTTACTTTTTTTTACCGCGGTTAATAGTAAATAGGGTAACTAAGGGTAAATATGATATTAATATTACCCTAACACATGTCCTAATTCTATTGGACAAGTGTAATTCGACCAAAAACAAACTTAGGAATAAAATATGACCATTTAGGCCCACTTGGATTAGATTAGGACATTTATTATTAATTTATTTAAAGAAGGGTTAAAATAGTTAAAATCAATGTTTAATAAGTAAATCATTTTAAATATGGGGTTATACATAAGATAAATTCAATTGTAAATATTAATTAGAAAGCTAAAAAGATTTCCTACATGATGATATTTTATTTGTAATTTTTAGACATCAAATAATGTAATTTATTTATGACACAAAGATGATGCAGTAATTATCTTATTAATGAAATATTGACATAATTGATGTTATAAACACCAAAATAAATGTAATTTGAGACTTTTTATTAATTCAACTAATTTTATAGGTTACTATGATATATTAATGTTGATTTAATCAACTTTGTTCGAACATATATTCTTTTATGACTTTCACAAAAATCATATATCAAATAGTGTCAAAATTGACACAAAATAGTTTTTAAATAAAATATTATATTATTAATTGTTATTTTATTCCTAAAAATCTAAGGTTCGGCCAAATGACTTAGATAAGGATATATATGTTAATAATAAACAATTTGGGGTTCGTTTGGCATGTTATAGTAAGTGTATTAACCATATAGTGAAAGAAAACAAAAAGACACGGTAAAAGTTAAATTAATTAACGTAGAGTTAAATCTAATTGATAAGGTTAAAATAATACCCTAAACTTGTCTAAATCCTATTGTTTGATAGGATTTCGACCCTTCCCCACTTTATCTTCGAAATAAGACCCTTTGGAACCATTATAAACCGATTTTGACTTTAATATAAAATAATATTTTGAGATATTCCTAAGGTGCCCCTCTCCTCCCTTATAAAAGGGCACCTCCTCCCCCTCCTCCTCACACCAATTTGAGCACTCAAGCTCGGCCAACCCCTGCCATTTTCTCCTCTCCACTTCCCTAGAATAATCCTAGAGGTCCTGGTCTTCTCCAAAGGCCAATCTTAGTTCCTTTAGTGGAGGATTCAAAGAGGCGTTCCAAAGAAGAGGTAATATCCATTACCGATCTTTTCAATTTCTTTCTTCTTCAACTTCTTCTTCTTTAGTTGTTTCATGATAAAGTAATAACATCAGTATTACATACATACTGATATGTTATTATAAATATGAAACAACCCTATTTCACCTTCTATCCATCCTACGGAAAAATGAAATCACCACGCGTGCGTACGTACGGAATACCGTCTCCACGCCGTGGTGTAATCTATTTTCCACCATCACCTTACAAGGATGGTTATAATGGTGTAATGAGTAACTAAATATGATTATTATGAAGTAATATTGATACTGAAATAATATATATATACTCCAATACAATTCCACGATCATAGGAATGATATCATCACTCGTGCGTACGTACGGAATACCGTCTCCACGATGTGATGCGACTCGTTCTACATGATCTTCATTTCATAATGATTATATAAATGAATTGAATGAATGAATATGGTATATAATACACTAATACCATTCTGGAAATGAATTATATATAACCTAAAGATAAGAATAAGAATTTATTCGACAAAACACGCATAAGAACAAAAAGTTATAAAGACCCGAGTAACAAGTAACAATGAAATATTACTAACAAGAAGCTAATAATATGACCATATATGATATCATATAAATATGTATGATTCTGGAATAAGTCAATAACATTATTTAAACCATTATACAGGAGCTTCGGACACGTACAAAGCTAATCGGACCTAAGGTAAGGGAAATATCACAATCTCATTTTTATCCGAGATTGTTTATTCGTAAGTATTTACTGGGGTGTATTTTATCATCCACATCCATGTTCCCTCAATATGAAATATTGTTTCCATCCACTTGCAATAGTTTAAATCCAATTTTACCCTTAGGTGAGTTTTTAGTAAAGAATATGAAAGGAATCTTTTGTCGTTTTTCCGTACGAGGTACTTTTTGACTTTTCCGACAAAAGTACGAAGAATGTTTTTTTTAACTTATACGGCATGAATGGATTCTTAAAACATTATTTCAAAGAATCTTCCTTTACAAGTTTTCAAGTTTATTTTTAATCAACTTCTTTTATTTTAAAGTTGTATGACATGTTATGAAAGGAAAAATGTTTTTGAAGAAGAAAGGATATTTTCCTCAAGAATGGAGTTCAAGTGATTTTCAAAATTATTTTCCATCTAAGATAATAAAGGGTTCTGTTTTTATCCCTATTATTACATTGATTTGATCATGTTGTGATGGAATTATTTTTATGAATTCCTTTATCTTATATGAATTTATTTATGATGTCATGATGTTTCAAGAATCCCATTTTTGTTACATGTGTTATGCGATGATGTATGTTTTATGATTATGTGGCACACATAAGAAAGGATTCATTATAAGATGGGTGGGACCTATATCTCCCTCCAATGCATTGGGTAAAGATTTTATATCTCATGAGATAGACATGGCTGGAACAGAAGGTTATTTCGGTTCAGTGATACAGGACTGAAACGAGGAGTGAACTCGGTTCAGAAAGGGACTTTGTCCACTAAGATAGTCTTGGAGATGAGTCATGACTAACAAGAAATGATTTTCCATGATTATGTGTGCATGCCACAAAGTTTCAAGTTTTATGTTATGATTATGGGGATCTCATTTTCACTCCTATGATTTGTTCCATGTTAAGATATTATGCTCTTTTGCAGGTTATGATTTTCAAAAAGATATGATATGATTTTTATTTCCATTATTTGCCTTGCTGAGCATTTGAGCTCACCCTTTTATGTTTTCTTTTCCCCAGGTCAGGAAGATGGATATTAAGTAGAATATGCTAAAAGGGACCCTAGATATGATGAAATAAATGGGAGACACTGTAGAAGATTTATGAACCAGTTGTTTATGTTTCCCAGTTTCTAAAGACACTATACCTATACGGTCCTTTGTGGTTTTGTCATATGTTGTAATAAGTATGCTTCAATTTTGAAGTATTAACAATGTATGTAAAGTATGGGTCGTTATAATACCCTTTAATGTAATATAAATATTTTATTCACAAATATGGATAAATATAAAAATGCCATATTCTTTATTTACCTGGGGTATTACACGCGTGGTTCAAAAAAGATTGTCGGCGGATGAATCAGAGTTTCGGTGTGCGATCAGGAGCACCTCCAAGCCTCGACCTCCTCTCCCGAGCTCCAAATGAGAGTTATGCCTCCTCTATCGAATGAGGAGGCTAATAACTATTTTTAATGGAGAAAACATGACTACACAGTGAGTAAATTCAAGTAAAAGGTGTGTAATTTCAAGTACATAGTGTGTACTTACCTTGTAACTGTTCCTCTAGAGACTACTTTTCAACCCCACCCTGTTCATCTACTGACTTATTACATGATCTGTATTACTATGTACATGATGTGTAGTTTAGTTATTACATCCCGAACCACCGAAAGTTTTTCACACCTCGTGTTCATATCCCACATGGAGAAAGTATATGGTGTGTATATGAATGTACACGGTGTGTAGTTTGTTATTACCGACAAACCTACGTGCTCTGTCTTCTCATCCACATAGACGAAGTACATAGTGTCTGTACAAAAATTACACGGCATGTATCAATAAATTTGGGAATTTTCCCACATTTCCCTTGTTTTCAAAAAAACGCATAAGGAAAAAAGGAAATAAGAAACATGTACCTCAAGAATAAGAACCAGGTTCTTTCAATACGATTGGTTTTGGTTATGTATATAAATAACAATGGATAAACTTGAATTTATTTGTAAAAATTAATAATGTTAATATATAAAAAAATTATTTTTTAGGTGTTACAATCAGAAATTTCTTGGTTATGATTATTATTTTAGATTAACTAAATCACTTTACTATACTTAATATTTTCATTATTTCAATATCACTTCTATATTACCTAGAAAAAATTCTTAACCCTTTTTGTTTACCTATGCATTATAATAAAAATGAAATTAGACCCAACATAGAATGATAGCCAAATTTTTATATAACACTTATTAGAATATTGATCGAAAAAAATTATATATTTCTATAATTGTGGTGGAGTATCCCTAACATTTGATGATAACTTAGAAATAATGTTATGTTGATTAAGTGAGGTTGGTATTTGTAAATTAATTCCAATGTATTCATTATTGTATTCTAATGGATAAAAACCAGTTGAAAAATTAATTTATAAATTGTTATGATATTATTAATGTTATGATTTATAATAATAAATTTTTATTAATTAAGAATTTTTTTCTATTTTATATAATAATAATAAAAAATATATATTATATTAATTTTTGTTAACATAATACTAAATTTATTATTTTCTTTAATTTAATAGAAATATAAGATATGTTTCGGATTTGGATTCATAATCATGTGAATATTTAGTTGTTTAATAAATTAGTAAAATAATGATGATTTATTCAATTTTTCTAACTTTAAAAATATGTATTTTTTTATTATTAGTTAGAAATACAACAACATCAAAAATATATCAAATCCAATAATAAAGTTACAACTGTAACAGAATTTTCCATAATATTATATATTCATTTGGACCTATGAATAATACATGAATTTGATGTTAGAATAATAATTTTTTTATATTTAGTGATTTTAGTGTGTTTACAGGGACTTATTTCTTATCTCATCAAACTGATACATTATCTCAATTTAGTGATTTCATAACTTTGAATATAACAAAAAATTTATTTAATTATATTTTTATATGTTATTTATTATGTAACTTTTTCGAATTATAATTTGAAATATTTCATTCATATAATTCACATTTACATTATTTTTATTTTCATAAAATAATATAACAAATTGTTACGATTGAATGGATGAAAAAATGTATTTTTGAAATTTTTATGATCTTTATTAGTTCATATTACACAAAAAACATTTTTTGGATAATTTAGTTAATAGACAAAAATATATTTTGAGTATAATTTTATAAAAAAATAAAATAAATCCAACATTATAATTTCTTATTAGAAAGATAAAAATTTTATTTGGGGTTTTCAATCAATATTGTTGATTTAAAATAATTCTCATATCATTCAAAAAAGTTGTGGAAATGTGATGAATAAATTTTTAAAGTATGTTTTGAATTTTTTTATAGATTATAGAGAAAATAGAAAATAACTAAAACATGGGGATAATCTTATCTATTTAATTGTAATAGTCTGGATTCAAAAAAATATCGTGTTATAAAAGTAAAATAGTATATGAATGAGATTAGTTTTGGTGAGTATGTTCCAAAAATTAATTATGTATTTGTAGAGTGGGAGTCTTCTTCTTCCCAATCAGGTCATAACACTTTTAGAGCCTATAAATATCACCACATTTAAAATTAATTTAAAAATTATGATTTCAGATTAATAACTATTTAATATCGTTTGAATTATTTTTCCAATTATCATTTTTTTCTTTATTAACACTTAATATTAGTGATTAATATATGAACTATTCTAATTGGAACTTTTTCTATCCATGATTAACTAAATCAATAATTATTTAATATCGTTTTGAATCAGGTTGACCTCCAAAATGATAATAATATTATTGGAAACAAATGTATTTATAGTAATAAAATTGATAAATATGGTAATATTAGTTAAAAAATAAGTCTAAACAGATTTTTTAATAGTATTTTCCAGAGGATAGAATTATTTTTGATTAATAATTTTTTCTTAGTGATATAAATTATGATATTAGGATTTCATAATTACTTTTTCACATTTATTGTCTTATATAATGTCAAATGGATATTGGATGTGAATTTTTACATGGTTTTATTAATGAGTATGTGTGTTTTATTCAACCAAGAATTTTTTTAAAAAAAGATTTAAATTAAATTTTTAAAAGTATTAAAATAATTTTTTGTTTTTATATAATATCATGTAGATTGGTATGATAGAATATAAATAATTTTATCTATTTACTATTTTCATAAAAAAAATTTAAAAAAAAATTAATTATTTTTATTATTCTTTAGGATAATATGATTTATTGCCTACCTTGTTGACTAATGAATTTCTAATGTGTTTTACCGGTGAATTTATTTTATTTCTTGATAATTATATTTTAAATGACATGATGGAATAATTTTTAATTAATCTGAATATTCTCATGAAATTGTTATAATATTTAATCATAGGAGTAGAAAAAATTTCAAAAACTGATAGAGTTGTAATTCAGAATTAGATTTGGTAGAATATGGAAAACCAATAGATAATAAATTTTTTATTTGAATGATATGAAGTGAATTTTTTTTTGAAATAATCAATAAATTATATCCAATTTTGTCTATGAATGTGAATCTAGTTTTAATCTAATCATACAATATGAAATTTAGGCTTTGTTAAATAAATAATGATATATATCAAAGGATGTGTTAATTTGGGACTATTTTATTCTTATTAGAATTTGATTGTTCTAGTATCCCATTATAACTATGATTTTTGAGATTTTATGCTTCATCTTAAGTGTATTTAATATATGTATGTTTTACTTGGAAAAATATTAAATTTATGGATCAAGAAGAATCAATTATCATATTGGTTCTACATAGTTGAGACATAGATTTCTAGAATATAAAATTTCTATCTTCAAGGTCATTGGACAAAAAAATTAATATGTGTCACTGTTTATTCAAATGAACATACTAGTTATTTTTATAATATTTCTTCATCTTCAATTATTATGAATTTATTAAAATATTCAATAAAAACATATATTGATATAATATTTCCTTTTATAAGATATTATTTTATTATTTTTTATATTTTTAATAATTATTTTGAACTAATATTTATCTTACTGATATATGGGAAGAAACATCAATGTGCTAAATTTTGAGAATATAAATTTTGAACATTTTATGATGATGGTTTAATTATAAAATAATTTTTTTAGATAATTAATTGGGATTGATTTTATAACATATATTTTGAAAATATTTGTTTAAATTAATATTTTAGAATATATATTATATTTTTTTATATTTATATCCTTTTTAACTAATAATTTGTAGCAATTATTGTTTAAATACTTATTTTTTTGTTAATTATTTGTTTTAAATTTCATATGTTTTATAGTTTCTGATTATTTTGGTTGTTTTTATGTAATTTTTTTATTATAAAATACATTAAGTTTAAATTTTTAAAACTTATTCTGAAACCCCGTCTCTTCAGTTCATATTATAAAATATTGTATAACATTAATGTTGTAATGCCATGACCCTAGTTACCCAAATTCAGTGTGTTATTACATTACATAGGCATGATCAAAAGAGATCATGTCCTGAATGACATACCATTATTGTAGCCTGGGATGTACTAGATACAAACATAAGTTTTCATTACACTACAGAAGGGAAAATGACTAAATTATGTCCCTTTGAACACACTCACATACCTTATCATATTCCTGGAGTTCGAAGATAATATACTTCTTCGAATCATGAGAAAATAAAAATAAGAAAGGGGTGAGATCAGATGCCCTGTTAGGATAAAAATATAGTGGCGACTATCATAAATAAGGATAAACATTTAAAGAAGGCTAAAACACATGAATTTAAACATAAAAGCATCATAAAATGACAAGATGAATCAAATAATTTAATTTACATATTCACATGGATATTATACTAGTCAAATAATAAAATGTAATATCAATAAAAAATTTCATATTGATGGAATGTATAATGTTGGAAATCATGACGACATAGTCAAGGCCTCAAGATAATACTAAAAATGAAATATTTATTAAGGCTTTGTTCCAAGACATTAATATTTCTCATTAGACCAACCGATGCATAGAGGGGTTATAGCGGGCCCTGCCCATCACATACTATGCCCAATGCATTCCTCATTTGAAAAGGTTGAAACATAACATAAACATATGTATTAAAACTAGAATAAGAATTGTAAAGGCTTTTACAAAACCATGAATTTTTAAAAAATAAAACATCTAATCAAATATATCACAAAACCATCAATACAATATGGAATATTGTATTATAACGAATCGACATCAAACAAGTGTAAAATCCATCAAAGGATGTTGACATAGATGAAATCAATCCAAAACCGATTTGAGTTCAATATATCTTTATATATTAAATTAATTTAAATTTAATGAAAACATTTATTTTGAAAATATTTTTATAATAATGAATGTGATGCTTCAAAATTGTTATAATGGAAGAAACTATCTTCACTCTCTATATAAGTTAAAAAAATTGTTTCCTTAATTTGTCGAAAGGGTCATAAAGTACATTGTTTGGAAGATGATGGAAATTTTCCATTAATATAATTTTATAATATTAAAAATTGGATATAAATTAAATATACCCATAGTCTATGAAATAGTAAAAATGTTTTTCATATACATATTGAAGAATCATGCATGTGGATGATAAAGATGTCCCGGTAGATACTTATATATAAACAACCTTGGATAATAAAGAGATTGTGAAATTAGCCCTTACCTTGTACATTTCCTTAGTCGAGGGTACATTATCCACCTTTATAATTTCTAAATCTTTGTTATGAAATTATATATGAACCAAATACATAAATTTTTTATCGTTTTTTATCCTTTAATATTACTTTGTAAAAAATATTTCAGTAGTATCATTATTACTGGTGTAAATTGATTCATTTTCCATTATATGTTTTGTTATATAATTCTTGTTTTTTATGGATATGAGGTATTGGATTCATATCCAAAATGATATTATTTTTGTGAAGATTATTATTAATCATAAAAATAAAATTAATATATAATGGTCATTGGGGGGGAATGAAATCTCTCCGCATCGTGGACGCGGTAAATTGTACATATGCAGGGTCGACCATATCATTCTCTTGGTGGTGATATTTAATGTTATTTGGAAGGTAATTTATATATATATAATAATTAACATGTTATATTTATTATTTTTCATCAATTATACTCAATATTATATTCATCCAAATAATGAAGTGCATAATAACAAAATACAACACGTCGTGGAGACGGTAAGCCGTACGTACGCATGTATGGTGAATTTGTAATTCATATGATGGATATAATAATGAATTTGGTTTTCCCATATTTATAATAACATCATTGAATTTATAAGGTACTTGAGTTATTATTTTTGTATATAAACAGCAAAGAATGTGGAATAGGTAGAAGAAAAGAACTTCGAAAGAGGTGGTGAAATAATTACCTCTTCATCAAATGATTCATTTGGATCTGAAAAAAAGGGATCCATACGATGGATTTCTAAATAAATTATTGCTTATAATATAATGTTAGGGTAGTTGGAAGTTGATTTGAGTAGGGGTCGACAAAGCCAAATGGATTTAGGGGTTCTAATTTTAGAGAACAGGAAGTACCATTTTAAAAGAGAGGTGAGGGGCACTTTAGAAAAAAAATATTTAATATTATTTTATTGTTAAATTATTTTCTTTTTATAAATGATTAAATGGAATTATTTCGAGGAAATGTTGGTGATGGGTCGAAATAATCTCAACTAAAGGGTTTTATACTAGTTTAGGTCACCATATTAACATTATCGTTTAGAGTTAACTCTTAGTTAAAATGTTTCCCATTTATGATGTCTTCATGTATTTTTATATTACATGGCTAATAAACCTACAATAAAATTCCATTAGAACATCACATTGTTAATTAATGAAATATATAACAATATTTGTGTCCATTGGTGAAATATTTAATTTTTTTGAGTGTTATATCATTTAATAAAATGATATTTGTTTTGAAAAATCATTTATGTCGTGTTTGACAGTATTTAGCATTTATATTATGTGAATGTTATAGAAACTTGAATACTATGAAAATTTTTAATCTAATATACAATTACATGACATATTGAACTAAGAAATTCACCTACAGCATCAAAAGATTCAATTTTCTTGTATTTTAATATTTATAATATAAATTATTTTAATCATTCATTAATTAGGAAATTACTCCAACATCATTGTGTCAAAAATAAATGTCATTATTTAAGGATTAATAATTATAAATAAAATAACATGATGTATAAAAGAAAATGATATTTCTAATAAATATTTATAGTTGAATTTATCTTATGTATAACACTACATTAAAAATGTATTAGTTATTAATATTTCAATTTAACATTTTTAACACTTCTTTAAATAAAATATAATAAATGTCCTAATATAATACAAGTGGATAAAAAGAATCATATTTTATTCTTATGGTTGATTTTGGTTGAGATAAACATATATAATTGTATCAGGACATGTGTGGGGTTAATTATAATAGTATCATTTATACATTTTTTACCCTATTTACATTTAATTGTGGTAAATAAAAATCAAAATTCACTATTCACCAAAAAATAATTTTTTCATATCGAACATCATTTTACCTACCGATTTAAACCATGTCTCTTAGAATTTTTAAATTTAATTCACACAAGCTATAAAAATACATTTAATATAGATTTGCAAATGAGCCTAGATGTTTGGTAAAATGAATTAAAAGTATAATAAAATTTTATATATCTATTCTTATTCTGAATTGACTTCAATGATTTACATTAGATTAATATATGTATTATATATCTATTTTTACATTACAATAAATTTAAATTTATAAATAATTATTTAAATAAATATTTGGTTTTTAAATAATAAATTTGGGTTTTTTCACTGTTTTTCCAAAGTTGAATGTATTCAAAATAATACAAAAAAAATAACCCATATGCTAATTTTGATTTTCCAAATTGAAAAATGTTGCCCATTTTAAAAATATTAAATTTATAAAATTTCAAAAATTTGGTTTTTCTATTCATAAATTATTTTTAAATGGCTAGTTTGATTATTCTTTGGGTGATAGAACGTGATGTTGCAATAAATGTGAGATATATTAATATTCAGCGAGAATCGTGTCGTGAAAGATTGGGGTGTTACATTCTTCCCTCCTTCGAATAGTTTCTTCCTCGGAATCTCTAGAATAATAATACATAGAAACATTTTGGTTGTTATTTATCATATTATCATTTGGTTACCACATTTCCTCTTCCATTTTATGGTTTCTCCAAAGTAATTTTACCATAGGAGTAATCTGGTTTCTCAATAATTGTCCTATGGTATCAATAATTCTGAAAAGCTCTTCACAATAAGTCATATCATGTTCCATCTCTACTTCTTCATAGGTGAGTAAATTCATTGGTTCATACATATATTTTCAAAACAGTGATACATGGAACACATCGTGAACTATAGAGAGACGTGGCAGCGTTGCCAAATGGTAAGCTACAACCCCAAATAGTTCCAGAATTTTGAATTTTTGAATTATTTTCGTTTTATTTACCCTTATTACTAAATAGTATAACACCCTTACATGAAGATACCTTCAAAAAATGACATCGTACATGAAATTCAGAATCATTCCTTTGATTATTATCATATCTGTTTTTTTAACATAGAGATTCATGGATGTGGGTTTTGATAATCTCCACATTTTCGATTGTTTCCTAAAAAAGTTATGGGCCTATGAGCTTCCATTCACAAACATCATCACAACAAGTTGTTGCACGAAATCTATTTCTATATAACGCTTTATATTGTGCTTTCTGAATACATGAATGCAATCTATTGTTATTGTAAAATTCTACATGAGGTAAATATTGATCCCACATTACTTGTAATTCAAGTGACAAATATCACAACATTTATTATATAGATTTAATAGTCTGTTTTGATTTCCCATCAATTTTAGGGTGGTAGGATGTTCTCAAATGATATTCAGTATCTACTACTTTCTAAAGATGTTTCTAAAATTTTGATGTAAAACAGGGATCATGATCATAATCAATTGATAGAGGCACACCAAGATGTTTTACAACATCATTAATTTATAGTCTTCTAAAAGTTCATGTGGTAAATCTTCTATTATTAGACGAATTTGTGTTGACTTCGTAAGATGATAAACAATGAACCATATTGTATCATTTCTTCTAGGAGTCTTTGGGAGCCTAATGAGAAATTCTATCATAATATAATCCCATTTCAACTTAGGTATTGGAAGAGGATGCATGAATCCTCCATGATGTTGTCTTCCAGCCTTCACTTATTGACCAACCATACATCTTGACACATAATTATCAATATGTCTCTTCATGTTGTCACACAAAAAATGTCCCTTCAAATCTTTGAAGAACTTAGTTCTTCCATGGTGTACAATGAAATTGGATTTATATGCATTATCCAAAAATTTACTATTTGGATCCGGTATATCAGGAACACAAATCCTCTTCCAAAATTTCAAATTTTCATCTTCATATACGATGTTGATAAATCTCCCATAATTTAATGCTTTTATAATCTTTTGAAACTCTCAATCACCAGTCTGAGAACTTATTTCATTTCTATTAATGATAGTTTCAAAACAATTTGAAAAAATATTGACATTTCACCTTCCATGATAATTCCCATATCCAAAAATACTAGACAATGAACATATGATCTCTCTCAACTCTCATCTTTTCCAAATCTCTATGATACTTTTTCTAAAAGAATTAACCACTATATTTTCTATCCTCGGGGGGTATTGTATTGTGAACTCATAATCCATGGGTAGTTCAAGCCTTCGCTATTGCTTCATGTTTATTTCTTTCTATAAGAAAATATACTTAATATATTTACATTATAATATATCTTGCATTTTCACTATAGAGACAATGTTTTCATATCGTAAGAGAAAATATTATTGTTGATAACTCATTATCATGAGTTGGATAATTTTTTTCATGAATTTTTAGCTATCATGAGGCAGAGGCAATAACTCTAACATTCTGCATAAGGGAACAACCGAGTCCTTTCATTGAAGAATCACTATAAATAACAAACCCATAATTTCCTGATAGTATTGTCAAGATATGAACGTTGAATAACGATATCTTTAATTCTTCAAAACATTCATCACACACTCTTTTTTCAGAAAAATTTATCCCCTTTACATGTGATCGTGGTTAGTGGGGCGGCCAATTGAGAAAACTTCTGGTTGTAACACTGATAATAACATGATAAACCAATAAACATGTGCACAATATTTATACACGTCGGTGCTGGACATTCTAGGAATGACCTTGTCTTTGGAGGATAAGTAGATATTCCATAATTAGATACAGTATGGCCAAGAAAAGAAATCTCTAGAAGTGATAATTCACACTTACTATACAACCCATGTAAATAATTTCTTCTCGGAGACTTTAGAATAGTGAATATGTGATTTTCATGATCATAGTTACATTTAGAGTATACAAGGATATTGTCAATAAATACCCTTACAATGTAATAAAGATATTACAAAAAAAGTCTATTGATTAGATCCATGAAAATAGAGGTAACAATAGTCAGTCCAAAAGGCATTACTGTAAACCCGTAATTCAGATACACGGTCCAAAATGTTGATTTTGGAATGTATTCCATATTCACATACAACTGATGATATCTTGATCATTTCTTAATCTTCGAAAAATATTTACCCCCATGAAGTTGATCAAAAAAATCATCAATACGAGGTAGGGGATACTTGTTCAATATAGTTATAACATTTATCTACCTATAGTCTAAACACAACCTCGTAGACCCATCTTTCTTCTTAAAAAAGAACATTGGCTCCCCATGGAGAAACACTAGGCCGAATAAATCCATTATTACTCAATTCCTCTAGTTGTTGTTTTAGTTACACTATTTCCATATTGGCATTCAATAATAGTTCTTCGATATGGTCCTCGAGTCTGGAATTAAGTTAATGAAAAAAAATCAATTTCTCATTCTAGTGGATTTCTAGGTAAATCCTCTGGAAACAAATCAACATATTCTTTCCCAATATGTACATCACCTATTTAATAATTCCTTTCCTCATCCATAGTTATTTCACTCCCTTTTCCCCAATAATTGAATTTATTTGAGCTACAGGGGGTAGATATTGATGATAATAAGATGAAGACATTCTTTTTCTAAAGTTAAGGTATTTATTTTCCTAATCAAAAAATGTATCCTAAATATTCTTACCATAAATATTTGAATAATGGTCTGAAATCCAATCCATACTAGGGTTACCTCAAATTCATTCATTGGTAGGACAATAAGATCCATAATTAAATCACATTTATATTCGATAGTAGTATCAAATTTAAAAACTGTTGTTTATGTGATACATCCCTTAGGAGTTTTCCCTGGCAACTCCCTTGTTATATCAAATATAAAATATCTATTTTTTTTTGAAAAAAATTGAATATATATAATACTAGGATGATCCAGAATAAAATATATAATTGGCTAATTTTCAGTGAACGATTAAAGTAACAGCCACCATGTCATTAAGAGCTTCAACCTCAATAGTAGTGATCACAAATGCATGGCCTTTCTCCCATAACCTTTTCTGTGGTTTCATTCCGTATCTCTTAAGAAATTTATTTGAATAATTCTCCATTTCTCTACATTTTTTGTATTTAACATTGACAAAATATTTCTTTACCTTTCAATCAGGAGCATGTGGGCATTTTTCTCCACACTTGTAAGAAACTCCAATCCCCTTCAGGCAAGTAGTGGGGTGTTTCTTCCCATATATACTATATGGTTAAAGTCAACCTTTACCTTCTACCCTGTATTTGTATTATCGAAGAGTTTAGTAGTTATATTATTCTCATACTTCAGATTAATGTCATAAGTATTATAGAATTCATTTCCTGTCATGATAGCACATGAGACTATATCTTCGAACGATGATCACGATTGTGAGAGTTTTTATCAAATGAGAAATAGTTTTTATACATCAATTAGTCGATCAATATTACTTATTTGGTTACATTTATAATATTCAAAATTCTTTTCTAACCTCGTAAAGATATCCTCAAACATTGTAAAATTATCATCCTCCTTCCATCTTAGACTTAAAAATTACCATTCCAAATCATCTAGATTTCCATGAGGAAATTATTTTTCTATTAAAATCTCATTAAACTCCCTCCATTCCATATTTGATACTTCTTCATCCTCCATTTTGTATTAAAATAGTGACCAACATTGATCTACATCTCTTTTAATGCGATAAAATACCATTAAAACATTCACCCTTTCGATAATCCCCAATGAATGTAATATTTTATATAAGGAACCAATCCATTTCTTATCTAAAAATAGAATTTTATTCCCATTAAATGTTGGTGATTTCTTCCTTATGAAGTGATTTACCATTGATCCCCTTCATTGTCGATCAGGGTGCTCTATATGAGTAAGGTTATTATTGTTAACCTAAGTAAGTTGTCACAAAATTGTTATAAGTTGTTTACTACAAATTTCATCACCATATAGACTATAATTACCATTGTTAAGAGATAAATCCCTACATCTATTATGTGCATTGATACAATTACCATTACTTCCACTAGGCTCCATTTTTAAATAGTAGTATATACTACATTAGTTTATGAATCACAATGCCTAATTCCAATAATGTAAAATAATTAACATTATATGAACATTTTAGGAATATAATACATAATCATAAAATATTTTAATTATTGAAGTATTTGATCATAAATACATCATAATGGTTTTTAAATAAAATGTTAATTATCATAGCATATCCCCTGAAATATTTTAATTATTGAAGTGTTTGATCATCATAATGGTTTTCAAGGGATGTATGTAATGTGTTAAAATGGCGGAAAATGGCCTCTCCCTCCATATATATTAAAAAAAAATTCTTTCTTTAATTTTTTTAAAAGGTCACAAAGTACATTGTTTAGAAAACAAAGGAAAGATTCCTTTCCAAATATTTTTTACAAGTAAAACAAGGGGATATGAGACCTTATCCAATATTCTTTGAAATAGTTAAAAAAATTCAAATAATTTTTTTAGAAACATGAATGTGGATGAAAATGAAATCCCAATAGATACTTAGGTATAAGCAACCTGGGATAATAAAAATATTGTTAAATTTAACCATTTATTATACTTATCCTTCATTGAGGGTATGTTTACCTCTTATACAATGGTTAAATAATTATTATTTAATTATACAAGAACCAAATTCAAAAATATGATATCATATATGATTCTTTAATATTTCTTTGTTAAAAATGTTTCTATAGTATCATTGTATCATGTGTTAAAAGATTCATTTCCCTTTATACATTACCTTATGTAAATCATGTTTTTGATGCATAGAATGTTTTTGATTCGTATCCAGAATAATATTAATTTCATATACACTATTTTTATTCATTGAATTAAAATTATTCATGAATTGTTATGATGTAGAATGAAATCTTATCGTATCTTGGAGACGGTAAGCAATACGTATGTACGACCACAAATACAATTCTATTGATGGTGAAACCATATGTAATTTGGAATGTAATTAATTTGGATTGTATATTATATATATAGAATCATTAACATGTTATATTTATTTTTTTCATCAATTATACTGATTATTATACCAATCAAAACAATGAAGTTTTGAATAACATACTACACAACAACGTGGAGACGATAAGCTGTACGTAGGCATGTACGGTGACTTTGTTATTCATATGATGGATGTAATAATTATTATGGTTGTACCTTATTTATAATAACCTCACAATATTTATATGTTAATGGAGTATTTATATTGTTTTTAAATCAACAATGAAATATAAAGTTGTAGAAGAAAAGAACATGGAAAGAGGTGATGAAATAATTATCTCTTCTTCGAGTGCTTCCTTTTAGTTGAACAAAAGGCCTCTATAGGTTTTCATTATAATCGATGTCATACCTTTAAGATGAATTGAGGGTTGTTATGTGGAAATTTGAGTAGGGTTTAGCTGATCCAAATGTATTTGGTGGTGAAAATTTGAGATAAGGTGATGTACCATTTTAAAAAGGAGGTGAGGGGCACTTTAGAATAATCCTGAAAAATTATTTTATTATAAAGTAATTTTTAGTTTCAAATAGAAATAAATTGTTTTATATAGATTCTATGGTGGATATGGGTTGAAATACTATAAAAAAATGTTTTATACATGTTTAGTTCACCATATCATCCTTATATTTTTTATTTCACTCTTATTTTAATAGTTTAATTTTGACAATGTCTTCTGGTATTTTTATATTAAATGGTTAATACACATACTATAAAATTCCAAAAGAACATAAAGTGCTTCTTTAATGACATTTATAACATTATATAGTCCTTTTGTCTGAATCTTATATTTTTATGAGTATTATATCATTTAATAAAATACTGTCTTTTTTAACCCATTTATGTCAATTGTGACACTATTTTGTATTTTGTTTCTGTGAAATTTTTAACAACATGATTACATAAAACAAAATACATTGAATAAATCCAATTATGTCATATTCACATTGAAAATTTTCCAATGGAATTAAAAGTTTCAATTTACATGTAATTTATATTTATAATTTCTATTATTTTAATCATCCCTTAATAAGGTAATTATTGCATCATCAATGTGTCAGAAATAAATTTAATTATTTAATGTATAGGAATAATAAATAAAAATCATGAGACCTTTTTCATTCATGGATCAATACCTCATGGAATCAATGCTCAAATCCTATCATTAATACCCAAGGTTAAAAATGCCTTAGAGATCCATCAATTCAGGCCTATTTCTTTCATTAACAATATTTATAAGATCATTACCAAAATTATTGCAAATAGACTAAAGCCTATTTGAAATAAAATAGTCTCATGGAATCAGTTTAGTTTTATTAAGGGAAGTTCCATTCAGGACTGTATTTGTCTTGCCTCTGAATGTACCAATAGTCTAAACAAAAACAATAGAGGGGGTGTGTGGCCATAAAACATTATATCAGAAAGTCTTTTGATACCATAGACTGGAACATCACTACAAAGTCTTAAAAAACCTTGGATTTCATGATTCTTTATTTGGAATACTTAAAACATTATTTCGCTCTTCTTTTATTTCTGTCCTGATTAACGGCATCACTAGAAATTTTTTTAAATTCTCTAAAGGAGTAAGGTAGTGCGACCCTCTTTCTGCCATCCTCTTTGTTATTGCTGAATATTACTTAAGCAGACTTCTCAATAATCTGGTTGCTCAAGGTCAGATTAGGCCTATAAAAGTTTCCAGAAACCATAATACCCTTACCCACCTTTTATATGATGATGATATCATCCTATTTCTTAAAGGGGATCCAAAGAACATTCATGTCCTCAAGAAAGCTCTTCATCACTATGAGGAAGTCTCAGGACAAGCGATTTCCTGGAATAAATAGTATATTTTTTTGGAAAGAGCTTTCCTGTCAGATAAAAATTTTGCATTACTACCTATCTTGGAATTAAATAAGGCCTCTTACCTTTCACTTATTTGGGTGTCCCAATATTTTTGGGTCGTCTTAAATCTAGCTACTTTGCTAATATCATTGATCAAATCATAAACCAACTTTCTACTTGGAAAGGTAAATCTCTCTCCATGGCTGGAAGAATATGTCTGACAAATCGACCATTATCTCTATAATGATCTACTCTCTTATGATTTTTAAATGGCCTGTCGGAATCTTCCGAAAAATTAATACTTAAATTAAAATTTTCATCTGGACAGGAAGTATTATTGAAATGAAACTTTTCACTATCCCTTGGAAATCATGTTGTAATCCTCTTGACAAAGGTGCCATTGGTATAAAAAATTTAATGTTGTTCAATAATTCTCTTCAGGCTTGTATTAAATGGCATATTATTAATTTTACTTCCAAGGCTTCTGAATTCCTAAAACATAGATTCCACGCTAAAATTTTAAATGGGAATCTTAACTACATCAACTCTTAGATCTGGCCTTCTATTTGGGATTCATATCACAAGATCATGGAAAATTCTATATGGATGGTTAGTGGTGACTTTGCCATCAATTTTTGGTTTGAAAAATGGTGTGGTAACACCTTGATATCTTTTCACCATCTATTATTATTCCTGAAGATACTAGTCATTATATAAAGGTCGTCTTACATTTTCATAGACATGTCCTCCTCGACAATGTTGCGCAGATTATTGATAATCACCATTTTTCTTCTAATGGTGACTTCCTTGTTTAGGAACATTCTCCAAATGGAATCCTTGACTCTATAAACTTCTATAAGCATAAATTTTCTGGAAATGAATCTAATTTTTATTGGGTGAGTTACTTTAACAAACCTTGGATCAAAAATTCTAGGATCACCCTCATTTGGTGCATTGATCATAATATATTGCCTACTGAAGCCTGTTTGAAAACTTTTAGCATACAACAATGCTCTAAATGTCACTTGTGTAATCAACCCAGGGAGGATGTTGATCATCTCTTTTTGTCATGTGAGACGGCCTCTACCTTATTGAATTATGTTCTTAATTTATTTAATTGTAGATGGCCCCTATCTGACTCTATATGTTTGTTTCTAAAAAATGAATTAGATATAAATCCTCTCTATAGGATAAAATTCTTTTTCTTGTGGTAGTGGCAGAACTCCTACATGAGATCTGGTACGTTTGAAATGATCTTATTTATAATAAACACTCATTCAGTCTCAATGTAGGCAAATCTCGGATTCTTTTTGCGATTCATGAAGCTGCTTCAATTCAAAAATACTATTGCAACAACTCGGTTGGCGACTTTGTGATCCTTCTCCATATCCATGTGCCTGGAATTTTTCCAAAGACCAAACGTCCCTTTGAAGTATTCTGGAAATCACCGATATCTGGATGGATCAAATTGAATGGAGATGGTGTTTCTAAAGGAAATCCATGACCTTCCAGTTGTGTTTCCATCTTCAGAGACTCAGTCGACTAGTGTCATGGTTGCTTCTATGCTGGATGTGGTCATTCATCATCTCTGGAGGCTGAAATTTTGTGCAGTTGATTTGCACTTCAAAGAGGTTGGAGAAAGCCTTGTATTAAAAGTGATTCTACCACTATAATTCATGCCATCTAGAATCGTATCATTCATCTTTCTTTTCTGCTCACCACACTTTGGATGAATTGTCTGAAATTGCTCCATGGGATTGATTACATTGCTACTCATGCCTACCATGAAGCGAATTCTGTTGCAGATGATCTAGCTAAAAATGGAGTTCATCAGAGCATAACTTGGGTGGACAGGATGCCAGTTGACTTATTATACTTTTTTGGTAGAGATTGTAAAAAAATCCCATCATTCCGTCTTTTGTAATCATTTTCTTATCAATAAATTGTGCTTTGGTCTTTGACAAAAGCATTACCTTTAAAAAAATACAAATAAAAATCTTGATGTAGGAAATATTTTTATATTTATAATAAATATTTGTTATTGAATTAATCTAATTTATATCCTTATATAAACGATGTATTAGTTATTAAAATTTGAATTTACACTTTTAACTTGTCTTTTAATCAAATATAATAAATATCCTAATCTGGTCCAACTAGATTAAAAGGATCATATTTAATTCCAAAGGATTATTTTGGTCGAAATACACTTATCCAATAGAATTAAACATGTTTTGGGGAAATTATAATATCATTTTTACACTTAATTACCCTCTTTTATTTTAACCGTGGAAAATAAAATTCAAAAGTAAAATTTCACCAAATACTATTTTCATCCTATTGATCCACATTTTACTTAATAATGTCAACTATTACTCTTGAAATTTTTAAATTCAATTCACAGAGAAGAAATGATATATTTGAAAAATTTGGATTATATAAGGATATAAATTTATAAACTATTATTTAATAAAAAATGTGGTTTTTAAACAATTACTCTGTGTTTTTTAATATTCCTTAAAAATTGTAATTTTTTAAAAAATAATTTGAATAAGTGGGTATTACTATTCATAACAGCATTTTAAATGGGTAGTGTGGTTAGTCACAATGTGATAGAACTCAGAGTTGCGTACAACACTAGCTATTGTATTATTCAAAGAAAATTATATCGTGGATACTTATAGTGCAACAAAAGTAGACATAATAAAACCCTAAATTTAATGAAGTCTAGTATCATTGTTAATTAGGTATATTAAATAACAACATATTACATGGGATTCACAAAATTGCTGGATATATCATTTAGATGATCTAAATTTTAAAAATAACGTAATGAATCTTGGGATAACATAAGGAAAAACATAATAAGTAGGGAGCTATAAATCCCAATAATTGAATAATCATGAAAAACAACAAGAGAATAATACAATATTCCAAATCTGAATATCAATAGGTCATAAATATTTTAGGAATCATTAACATGAAAATTTGATAGGGTAAAACTAGATAATCAATCAGGAAACATGTGAATTGTTGAAAAAAACATAACAAAAACAAAATTGAAGGATAAATCCACAAAGGGATCATGGTGTAAAAATTAAAATAAAGGAATTTGGTTCAATACCAATCCAAACATGAAATTTCATGGTACTAATATTCACCGAATGTATTGGAGAGATATTTTGGTTAACCAATCATATTCATTTGATTCCTATACTTATGTGTGCAACATAGAACATAAAACATAGATTCATTCATCATCAAAATTTATTACATGATTAAAGAGTTGTGAATACATATATTCATGTATCCAATAAAATTTTATGTTTTTGGAAATGTTAACACCCTTTATAATAAATTAGAATGTTATTTACTACACAAATGTGTTCTAAAGAATGTTCACGGTGAAATTTCAGCATCATAACAACATCACATAAAGATTAATAAAAATTTATTTATTAATGATATTATTGTTTATAATCCCATATAAATAGATTAGGATGTAATATTGGATTGGAAAATCAAATCCCAAAATTATAAATTTTTATATATGAGTCATATGGTAATAAATAATCAATTATTGAGAAAATAATCCTAACTATATTTCGGCATGGTAACATGTGTACATTAACGATCATCGGTGTTTTAATGAATGGGAAAGGGGATATCATAATTTAGTCGTTAAATTTTAATTAAGGGGAAAATATAATATCATATTCCAAATTATAAAAATGGAGTTTAATATACATAACCTAAAATATGTTCTTGAATGGAAATGAGAAAAGAGAATTCACATAGTGAATTATGGAATAGTAACGTGTGTACATAAAAAATCTTGGGAGGATTTATAAGAGTGAATTGAGTATCTAATAAATTAGAAATAAAAATGATAGTATCTAGGATATTAAATTACATATCCAAACATGAAAAAAAATATATTTAGAAGCATATCATAATATATGTTATCGGATAAGAAGAAGAGTACAAGATTTGTTAGAGAATTTCAGCATAGTAATGACTTTGCTGAAGGTAAAACTGAGAGAGTGTAAATGATTTATATTTTTAATAAAATTTATTTTACAATAAGTGGATGTTAAAAAATTAGTTTTGTTATAAACAACTAAGATTATGAAATGAAATTTTAATAAAGGTGTTTGAATTGAATAGAGAGGATGTTCATTTATATTTTTGTGTGTCTCCAAATGCATGGGAGGGGATTCTTGCGAGTTTGGGGGAAGCAAGGAAGGACAATAGAGAATGGAAGGAAGATTATATACATGGTCCAGTTAGTTTTAGTGAAGATAAATTGGTTAATGGGTGAATTTATATAGGAAAAATATGGATTTCTTAATTATTATTATTTTGGATTCTACATAATATAATATTAAAAACTACAAATCAACCCATTCCTTTCCCATTAATTCAACATATATGTACTATTTTATATTATTTTATATGGTAAAGATTAAAAGATAATAAAATAATTCCCTTTCACTGGTGGAGGTTATTCATACACCTAATGAAATTATTTTAACACATCAAAATATAATTCTTCTTTGGGAGGATTCATAATTGTTTTAATTGATAAATTAATTAAATTGAATTTCAAATTATATTAATATAAAAACGTATATTTTGTTTTGGATACCATTTATTATTTTTTAAAAAAATATTTTTCAGTAGGTGGTTTTTTAATTTTAAAATAAAATGTAAATCATTAAGGAATTATCAGTTTTGTAACAATAATAGTTTTCAAACACATATAATTATTACATTTTCTTCATAAAAATTATATGATCATTTATTTAAGATAAAAGATAATAATAATAACCTTATATCCCAATGATATTTTTTTCCATAAATCCAATACTTCAGTAATTGAAGTATAATATTTACCAAAAATAAAATTTGATATTTATTGAATAAAAATAAATAAATTTATAAAGTATCCATAATAGGATTAAAATAGATTCATTAATTTATAAAAATAATTTAAATACTCATATTGATAGGGTATTTATACATATCAATCTATTTTGGTAGATAAAACCATACTATTAAGGTGTATGATGGGGATAAATTCATGGGGTGGATCGATGAGCATGTTTTTGGTCGTGATCTCGATGATCTTGAACTTCACCCATAAAAAATTTATCCCGTGCATAAGTTGTTGGATCTCAACATCGGATTGGTGTTCGAAAAATAAAAAAAATTATGTCTCCGTCATATGTTCTGATAAATGGTCTTTATAGGGTACTATCATACTAGATGAGGCCATCACATCATTTGGATGTGTCAATTTATTTATTAAAACTATATATATATATATAAATCATGAGACCCCTTTTTAATGGCTATATTATAAATGGAAATGATTCATAATTTTAAACTAAATAAAACATATATAACAAACCAAAATGTATTCATGTGATTTATCTAACTATATTACATTGTACGTGAAATTTCTTGGGGAGTTTTTTATAACAATTTGGGTCGTTACACATCTATAAATTACTTTAATAGTATTTTATAAAGTAATTAAGGGGATAATAAATGTATTTTAGTTCATATAGTTCATCTAAATTATTTTTTTAAATGTTCGCTTACAGTCCCTATCAACCCATTATAGCATGATACTCTGATACTTGATCTTCTGGTTACATAGATCAAACGGCATTCACGATCCACATAGGTTATAGACAACCACCAATCATGATTAATTTGTAAAGGGGGAATGATTTTCACACAAAATAGTGGACGATAAATGATGTTATATGAATGTCTACATACTCAAGGAAAATTATTTAGAAATATATATGTAAAATGAAACCATAATAGAACATATACAAATGAAAATTCATATGGAAATGAAGTCTCAAAAAATCACATGTCATAGTTGGATCACATCTCTACATGCCAGCACCCTCAATATAGGTCCCATTAATCTTTTACATCTTCTACCTCCAACTGATTCATTCAGTTTTCAAGGACATTGAATAGGAAAATATATAAAAAATTAAATAGTGGTGTTTAAGAAAATGATCCTAGTTAGATAACACAAAATTTAAAATTTAAAATTTTATAACAATAAACTGTATATTTTTTAAATTTAAATAAATAACGGGATGACATGAAATTTGTATATTTTTAATGAAACATGATTTAAAATTATGAATATTTTAGAAACATATAAATATTCTTAAATTATCATTTTATATAAAAAATTTTATAATATAGTTGTAACTAATAAAATATTTCAATAACAATGGAATGCAGGATGAACTCATAAAAAATGAAATCAATATTCTCATAAGACCTATGTTACATTAGTTTCTGGTAAAATGATCCTCTAACTTCTCAATCATCATAATGAATCTATTTATGTGTTCACACTAAAATCCATATCACATTAGGTTGGACACTATAGAAAATCAATCGACACCCTTTTTTGGGATACATGACTCTAGGTTATTCTGAATATGGTTTAGTTTGTGTTGGTATTGTCAATAAATTTATATTGAGTTTGAGTCCATGGGTGATTGTATTAATCACCAACTATCAATACGAAATATCATTTTCTTAAATATGAAAATATGTTAATCATGGGTAAATAAATAATATACTCATTTATAATTTAATTACACTAATTATGTTTGGAATATTACTTTTCCTTTCCAAAAATTAATATGTTTTCATCAAATTTTTGGATTTCCAAAAAATGTGTCATTTTTAAGAAAATCATATAATTGAACATAAAGTCAATACCTCAATTCGAAAAACTATTAAGGGCATATTTTTTATCAATACCAACCTATAATCTTAATTATATTGAAATTAAGGGGTTTTAAAAAATTAAAGACATTTTTAAATCAAAAAATCATCTCAAATATGGGTTCTTAAAAAAATAAAAATTAAGGAATTTATTAAAAAAATTATGATTTTAAATATTGTTGGAATCCTTATCAAACCACCCACCTTTAATCACATGTTCAACTAAAAAAAACACACACATAATTATTTTTCCACTATAAAAAGGGTTAACGACATTAAATAATAACACAAAAAATTTTATTTTATCTTCCTAAAATTATTTTGAATATATATTTGGTTAACAAAGCCATGTAATCCATTATTGAAAAGAATAATCTATATGAATGTGATTATGATTTAATGGGTGGTTATTGTTATTTTAATCATGTTTCTCACGATTTTCAAATAAATATTCAGGGAATAAAAACCCACACAAATTGTTTTTTTAAGTAGAAGTGTGTGGGTTGTAGTAACAATTCACCCAATCTATGATCCCATATAGGAAATATTAATTGTCTTCACAATATAGAAACTTGGTTAAAATAATAGTTTGATAACTATATAAACACCAAATTTCCTGTGGTGAAGGGTTTTTAGGGGCATCTGTATGGTTTGGGAAAACGATTCAGCATCCATGGATCTACCTCAAAAACCACTTCGTAGGGAAGGATGATTTCTAGGAAAAAATCAATGATTTTATCTTACCTTTTACAACATATTAAGATCCCCATAGTACTCAATATTTTATCTAACATCAAATTAAAAAATTAATGATATTCCTTAAAAATGTATAATTGATTAAAGGGTCACGTAGTACCTGAATGGAGGTAACATAATGTTAATATATTCCACTATAAAAAACATTCTTTCTCCAGAGTTCCTATTAGGAAAACTTCCCATAATAGATATGAAGACACTACTCTATCCTGAGTACATCATGCTCCCTTTTCATAGGATAATCAAAACTATGCTTCCAAATCTCCTGTATTTAGCATATCACCATACCATGATGAACCTTTTTTTAATCAAAAATCCTGAATTGATCCCCAGTCATTGAGAAATTTTATCCATATTATTATCTTTACATATAAGTAAAAAATAAGGTTGTTAATGATTTTTCATGAACATTAATACATGACACATGTTGTGGATTAGTGTCAACATCAAGTGAATTCTGAAATATTAGGACACATTCCTACCGTAGTCAACAATATCCAAATAGTCCACAATTCTCAGTGTGATAATTACGTATTTACCATGATTTTAGTGACATAACCAATGCGAAATTATCAATAAGACATGGTATCTAACTAAAAATAGAAATATTCAATGTTGATAATCAACAAATTATTTCTTTGGGATATTTGTATTTACTATTATATATCTAATCAACTGAATCTATACCACCATCTCCTAGAACAAACTCTCCTCATCAACAGAATAATTCAAATTCTCCAACCAATACAATGGATATTAACACTAATGAAACAAAAACGACATCAAATAGAGTTATTTTGGTAGAATAATTGTAATATTTCCTTCTATGAAAACTCAACCATTCTCAAAAAGACATCCTAGATTAGAAAAGATAAGAACAAAATCATGTATAATGTCTGTAGGGATATTTTTGGATGGTTCATTCAAGCCATCCATCTATGAATTATATTCTATTATCAATCTAACCATGGAACCCAACACATTATTTTTCCCTCTCCAAAAACAATATGTAATATTGGGATTAATATTTGAGAATATCTTAGAATGAACTACCTAAAAATTGACAATGTATTTTATATAGAGATTTTATAAATCCTCATCATTAGTTATATCATGAATTTTAATAATGTTACCCTATTTGGTCATCATATATATGACTATCTATATCACATTATTCTCTGGATAGGTACACGGAAACCCAACCACAAAGCCTATTAACATATTATCCCACATCCTTCTCAAAAATAAAATTAATTAAAGACATCTCAGTGGTATACGATGATCAAATATGATCTATGGGAATGTATAACAAAGAGAAAAATAGTTATAGACGTATCGTCTAATACCTGACCACCAAAATAATTACTTTATATTATTTATCAACTTTTCAGTTCAAGGGGGAATCAACTAAAATTAATTGTTGAAACATGTCATCATGTAATTACACATATGAATGGTACAATGAACTGATAACAAAGACATATGATAACCTTAAATTTAATATCAACTCACCAGTGTTATCCTAATAATAATAGATTCCCTTATTAAACAAAATTCAAAAAAAATCTTTTGATCATGAATAATCATCTCGATATGAGTGGATATCAAGTAGAAACGTACTATAATAATGTCTGTGTCATCCTATTGAACTCCAAAATGATACTATGGGAGAAAATCCATAAGATTTTATTGATTAGCTAATTCTATAATTTCTTCGGTCAATATATTCCTAATAAAAGAATGAACATAGATATTATTCTAACATAGTGTGTGGGAAATGTTGAAATAGTATGAAATTATATTATATACCCATCACCTATGTCATATATGCAGATTTATATCAAATAATAAGCAACTCACACTATAGTGGTTATAATAAATGATAAGCCATTCAATCAATAGGTAATTCCAAAAAATCTTAAGAGAATTAATTACAATTGTGAGTTTGAGAATATTAGTCAAGCAATTATTCTCATGTGACAAAATCTATTTGAACCATATGCTTCAATGTCATCACTAATCATAAGATAATTGACCAATCCCAAATTATATGTGTCTCAAAATACCAAATTTCACACCATATCCTCTAGAAAAATCAACCCTAGAGCATATTCCAAAAAAAACATATCATTTCATAAATAGAACTTCCAAATTTCACATACCATAATAATTTAACTTATTTTCAAATAACCCAAAATCATGAAATACATAATTAATTTATAGTAATAACCATCCAAGTAGAAGAATCATTTTATCTTTGAAACATTACTCGAGGGTTCAAATTTTAGGATGTGATTCACCATCACATGATGAAATAAAATACTAGGTTTTGAGAAAATGGTTCCCGTGAACTTCACTTCTTCATTTTAGAAAGTATATTTAAAAAGGACCACATAATATCAGTGATCTCTCAATATTTCTAAAATTTATCTAAAATTCCTTAAATGATCCTCCATGGTTTTGGAGAATATAAAGTTGTTTTGTAATGATAAAACAATGAATGATACAAGGTACTCTTGGAAAATCATATTAATTAATTCCATGGATATTTTAGTAGCATTGGTAATATTAAAAGGAATAAAAATATACTCATAGTGGCTCTACCTACTCTTGAAGTCGGTATTCTGAGTATTATATTCTTTAATTGAAAATTGGGGAAAGATAAATTACAGGAAAATATTTTCGAACCACATTTCCATTTTTATATTGTTTAAAAAATTCGTGAATCCATGGAAATAAATATTTCATCTATAACATGAATCTAATTTATTTCTAGTAATCTATATAATGTTTATTGTTTTTTATCTTTCATTCCAAAAAAAGCACCCCCCATTTTGTAACACGTGAAATACAATGTATTCTCTTATAGATCATCTAGTTCAGTTTTTAACTCCTTCAGTTAAGCTAGTATCATAGTGTATCAAATAATAGAAATTGGATGAAATCCTGGTATGAAATCTGTGGAAAAAACATCCTCTCTTATGAGTGGAAGTCCAAATAAAATATACTTGAACACATTGGAAAAATTGATGTAAACTATAGGGGTATCACAACTCATTGATTCTCACTACATGTAAAAAGTAAAACACTATTATTACCCTAAAAAATTTGGCAAAAAACGTTCGAATATATGTAAATATTGGCCTCATATTGCCTAAAAATAATAACAAACCCTATATAAAGAAGTAAACGAGACCCAATGATGATAAAAACAAATTTTTATTTTTTTAAAAAAAATTGAAAACTCATCTGGAATGTTATTTTAATATGCCTGATTTCATGTGATAAGATATCCTAGGTAAGAAAATTTGTTGATAGAGAGAAAGTATGCAAGGTACAATAAAGACCATTCTATCCTATTATTTTAAATGGATTTTTAATATCAATCACGTAAGAATATTTATCTATTGGGTGATTTAATAGGTTTAAAATACGAGATGATATAATTAGAGAGATGAAAATGTATAAAATAAAGAGGTCACTAATGATAAATCTCTTTTTTGGTACCTCAAATAGTCATTGGATCTGATTCAGATACCTCTATTGACTATACCCTATGTGAATAAGCACTATTACAAATGCTTGTGGTTGGATCCACAGAGTTCATAAAAAATTTGATTTTAGAAGATTAGTTTTTGTAGTTAGTGAGCCCAATCTACTATATGAATTACAAAATTGAAGTCATAAATATTGTAATGTGATGTATGTATCAACACATACCATAGATCATGGTAATGTAAGTGAAAAATCATTATGAATGCCAAAACAAGACACTCTGAAATCTAGTCATAGATCATATTTTATGAAATGTAGGAGGTCTGGGGGATGAACTTTGCCTAGGACCACCATTGGACTCATGAGGCTATCCATTTTATTTAATTTAAATAAATAAAATTCCACATAGAGAGAAATAAAATTCTGCAAACTCTAAAACACCCTCCAGTTCAACCACATATATCAACCATGTATCTAGTATATCATTATCGCGAGTGATACTTAGCATAAATGACTAATAAATAATATCTAAATAATGAAACTTCTCAACTCATTGAGCATAGAATGTTTCATTTTCACAAGCTTATAATATATCTAATTAATAAAATAAAAAGGGATCACATATTTTTTTATTGTCTGGTTACACTACTAGTTTCTATGAATTTCAATGGATTTCTCTATGAATTTATATTTTTGAAAAAATGATCTATAAAAATGAATTTTCGGTCATTCCCATCATAGTCATCATATTTTATTATTTTCATCTCCAAATACCACTATCCACTACTAGTAACTTCTAGCTTAATGGTAATAAACATCACTATTATAACATTTTGAGTTTATAATAACTCAAAAGGCACTCAATCATTTGTATCTAATACACCAAGTGTTATCAATCCACTATAACTTAGAAAAATGTGTATTATTGTGAAAAAATAAAAAACCATGAGTTTTGGATTGAACCCTACATAATTCCATTGATAGATGAAAAATGGGAATGAGAGTTGTAACATTTCCAAAACAATAGAACGCATGCTCCACTATCGCAACAACATAATGATCCACTAGAGGATTTTCCTACGATGGTTAGCCTAAAAAATCTTCTTGCGGCCTATTCATTCATATTTGTATATCTATATTTCTTTAAAAATCAACATATAAAAGAGAATAATCAAAAAATACACATAGAATGTAAACTCATCGATGAGTTACAAGGATATCCAATCGATAAAATATATTAAAAAATACTAGTGTCGGATTAAAATATTCTTTAATGACACTATTCTCATAATGTGATGTTTACTTGAGGATTATTACAATGATTTTTGGTAGGTTATTCACCCATAACTACTCCTATAACATGAAAATCCATCCATTATTATACTAGGAAATCCCAAATGCATACGACTTCATGTAAAGATGCAAAAACGTCACCCTTGATAAATATTTTTCATGAATTGTCCCAAATGGAAAGGTACACTGATAGGTGATATGGCCTTCACATAACATTCAGTACATTCCAAATCCCAAAGGGGTAATTAAAATCCCCTTGAATCCAAAAAATAATATATAACGGTTTTTCGACCAAAATTGGATGAGAAAGATACATGTCAGCATGTGAACACACCTCGTAGATATAGTACAAAAATAAAATAGGAAAAAGGAACCCAAAATAAAACATCATTAAATGACATAAGATATGAAAAAATAAAGGCATATAATATTTAATGTAATTGGTGTATCACATCTCTACTAGTCACCACCATCAATCAATGTCTAATGAATCAAGTATACTTCCCCCTATAAGTGGTGCTTTAATATTTCATAGGCCAGGCATAAAAAATATACAATATTCTAAAAAATGAAAGGTGTGATTAAAAGATCCCACCAAGATTTGACCAATTGTTCAATATAAAATTAAATAACCAAAAACCATTTATGAATTCAATTATAAACAATACATGAAATGGAATGAAATTTAAATATTTTTAACTATGAATTATTTTAAATCAACATATTAGAATTATTTTAATAATTTTATATAAAATAATTTCTAGTAATAAAATAGTTTATAATCAATACCATGTATAATGTATTGAATAAAAATTTATAAATGAAAATAATATTCTTATAATTATCTCATATAGTATAATCATATAAACAAACCATAATAACAAAAAAAAAACCTAATAAAATTATAATGACTGAAATACTACATATTTATTAAACTTAAGAAACCTATATCGATGTAACAATAACATGACCTTTTGAATTGTACTATTAACTTTATGAATAGTAAACTCTCCAATTTTATAGTTACCTCACTCATGAAGGTATAAATAAAATATATCAATATTAGAATTGAAATTATGATATACTTATGTCATAGTATTAGTAAATAATTGTTTTATGAATTTAAAAATTTATTCTTACTATTTTTTAGAAAATAAGTGTTTATATTCTATTTTATAATTTATATAATGATTTAAATGAAATTATTATATCAAAAAATATATTTACAAATTAATATTTTTTTCATATTATTATAAGAATATTTATGATACCTTAATGAATTTGTAAATGTGTTACAATAGGAATTATAAATTTAAAATTTATAATCTCCTTGTAAATATTTGGTTTAGCGAAAAATTAAATTAAAAATAATAAAGAAATTATAATAATGAAATTGATTTAATTTTTGAATATTATAATTAAATATTTTATATGAGTAATTTTATTTTTCTCTAAATTACTTGATCTTTTTGGTTATAGAAAAATATGATAATTTACAGAATAAGATGTATGCTTGATTTATTGTATCATATATGATGTATGGAAGATGTAATACCATAATCTAGAACTATCCTTCATTATATTAATATTTTTTTTGATATTTATAAAACTATTCATTGTCTTAAGAAAAACAATAAACTAATGAATAAAATAATGATAAAACACCCCTCTCCTCCACAATAAATACCACTTTCCACTACCTCTTTTTCTCTATCCTCTATATCATTTAAAATTCTACAAATTTTGCTAAAATCTATTACCTAGACCCTCCCACATCATTTATAAGAGCATTTATTCTAAAAAATTACAAAACCAATCCCCAAATGGGGGGTATCATGAAGAATAATTGAACATGTAAATAACACTTTCTTTAAATTTAATTTTTTTTCATGTTCTTTTATTTTTTTATTTTCACTATATATCCCATTATATAAATGAAATGATAACTTCAATAAAATATATATAATATAAGTTTATTTTTATAATGTTTACAACCATAATCATACCTCTTAACATCAATATTTATATTCTAAAATTGGAAACGTTGTTTGTGAGGTGTTGTTTTATAACCTTTAAATACAACATGTTTTCATTTTCTATTATTTAATTCAAGGATGATCGTAAAACCATTATAATGGTTGAAAAAAATTGTAAAATTTATTTTAATACATTATTTATGTTCTATAAATAAAATATATAAATAATATTAAATGATATGAATGAAGCCTCTTGTAATCGAAAATAACCATAATTAACCAAAATGGATATCATTATTTTTATATCCTATTATTAATCCTCATAACATATAACCAAGTTATTTAAACCCCATTTAATCCTACGGAATATCAATATTATATTTTTATAAAATTCTTGATAAGTACCCCAAACTTACATGATCTGCCATAAATGTATATATGTAAAATTATCCATAAAACATAGGAAAACTACAGTCCCTAACAGTGGTATTGAATGCCATAACCCATACAACGGGCTAGAAATGAACATAATAAAGATATAATAAATAAAATAATTTTATTAAAGGTTATTATTTATTTAATTAATTGATTAATTTTATTTCTATGTTATTAAGAGGAAGACCATAATCATATCAAACATAAGCTAAGGGATTCAATAAATACCTCAATTTTCCTTCATATTATTCTACCTCTCTCTTTACCACTATATAATAATAATTATTATTTTTTAAACTCCTCTATATTTTCTACTTATTTTCTAAACATATGTTTCTTCATCAAGTCATTCTCATTTTATAAGGATATATAGGTTTTACAATGGTTTCTTTCCCAAATCTTCTCGATAAAAAAGATCAATTAATGAGAATTTCTAGAGTTCTTACCCATTACCTTGAGATATCCAACATATTTTTAATACCCTCTTGTTTTTTTAAAAAATAAGTAATTTTATCATGAAAAACGATCATGGTTCATTTATAGTTTTGTGCAAACAATGAGTCCCTTTCTGTTAAATATTCTCTTCAATATTTTCCATTAAAACTGCCCTAAAGTGGCTAATTACTATATTTTCAAAAACACTATTTTTAAGTTTTCTCAATTTATTTGTACATGATATATCATTATACATATCGTTGTTTCTTTATTAATGTCCATATATATTCTAAATGTATTCAATCATGTAAACATTTATGATACACCAATTTGTAATGCCTTCTGACTGGATTATAATATGCATTTCTTTTCATGTGTAACCATTTAGTTATGATTGGTTGATTTGGTATGATTGTTCGTGAGGGACACATATTCATGAACATGTAATGGTGGTTTCTCATCTATAGATATCCAATGCAATGAGTAATGTTTAGTCTCATGAGCGTCATGTTGGGATAGTGTGTAAACAATATTCCTTTACAGGACTTTGTCCCACTTGTCTTGGTAGCTTGCATTTTCACATGTTTTGCAATGTAATTAGTTTTTTTAAAATCTTATGATTCCATTATTATATGTTCCCATGATACAAAATTTAGTTTTAAATATGTTTATTCTTGTTCAATTCACATTATTTCACTATTTTATGGTTTTCATCCAATGTTCTGTGTTTTATATGTATAATTATTCCCATACCGAGATTTATAGGTCATCCCTTTTGATAACGTATTCCCATGTTATCTTTGGTAGATATAATGGCTTAGATAATGGTAGTATCTCATCTTAGTGATCAAATAAAAAAATTATTTTGGATTCAGGATGTTTTGTTATGATCATAATCTTAAAGGACCCAAGACTTTATGATCATTTGCTAATAATTTTCTATTTAATTATGGATAATATGATTAAATAAGATGTGTAAAAAGGGTCACTATAGTTGGTAACGTATACAAGACTATGTACATTTGTGATTCTAATTATAAAATTTTAGAGAAATAATTTTTGATAAGACCAACTATAAGAAAACATCCATAATTTGTGGTTAGTATAAAGTACATGTTTTATAAAGAAAATAAATCCATATAAGGTTACTATAATTGGATGTGGTTCTGAGAAAAATAGACCATGGAGTAACAACTAGTATTAGTTGTTCTAATCCTCACTCAGGTTAATTTTATTAATGAAAAATGTTCTATCTACAATGTATTTCAATTCACTTGAGGTACATGGTTTGGTAAATTCATAAGCTCAATTTGAACTATTATTAAATGAAATAAGGGAATGTGATAATTTCCGTAATGATATGAATAATATGATGGGAATAGTTTCTCAAAACATGATAAAAGTACATTACCACCTTGTTCATGTAATGAGTAATAACATGAATAGTGTGGAACAACCTCAATCTCCTATGAAATATCAATTTGATGTTGAATCCTTCATGCATCAATGGAATCAGAATGCACCATGCCACTGGAACCACAAAACTGGGCCCCAAGATAGTGTTCCACATGACCTTTGGGGTATCTCCTTAATTTCCACAGGATTTTTACTAGTATATATGGGATTGGGTAGGTACATTGGGAGACAATTACCTCATAGTATATGTTATAACATTATGAAAAAATATATAACAAGTAGTAAAACCATAGGGAAAGACAATATATCTCTAAAAATAGATAAATTTCAAAATGGAGTAAAAAATAGTTTTGAAAAGTAAATAGTAATAACAAATACCATGATGATGTCAATGTTTGATGCCAAAAAAATAATGTGTAGGGGTATTGGTTACAAGCATAGATATCATGCAAACAGAACTACCAAAATTCCAAATAGAAATTGCAATGTGGAATCTTGAGAAGACTCGTTCATCTGCCCCCAAGCTCAATACAAAACCACAATGCAATCGAGCATCAAAAGGGGACCACTTACATAATTTCGTACTATGGAACATAAAGTCTACATGGGTACTAAATGGTACCCACATGGAATCTAGTATATAATCTCAATATGTCGGCACACATGGTGTTTAGACCATTCCATTTCATGTTGGAGAAAAATTGAATTGTTTCACATATATATATTTAATAAATAAATGATACATATGTAAAAATATAATTATAACCTATTAAGGGTTCCCAAGTAGGCACCTGTCCTATTCCAACTACTTCTTCCAAAGACATAAGTCTGAATGAGATACACTATAATTCATTATATATATATATATATATATATATATATATAAAATTGTATTATGATAATCCAAAGAAACATTATACCACTGATCTTGTGAAATGGCTGGGGGTCGAATCTATATATCAAAACCTAGCTCACTAAAGGAACAAGAAAAAGTATCACAATGCATTACGAAACTCTATGTAGTATCAATCAAAAAATAGGACACATTTTTATTGAAAATGAATATTTTATAGGTGGATCAAAATACAATCCCAAAAGTATCACTACCATACAAACAATCAATTATATACAGTTCCATGAGCCAATCCAAAGGGATCCTTTCTAATGTCTATATATTGATCATGGATGGTAACTTTTTGTTCATCCTGAGTGCCCCGCAATAGGGACTGATTATCAACTGATGCTTGAAATTTCTAATTTCCCATTGGGCCCCTATTTTGTTTCTCCTTAGGGAACTTATTTCACAAATTAGTGCAGTAACAATCCCTGGAAAATCACATTCCTAGAGACCCTAAAACATTACTTTCCAGGAATGTTGTGTTGTAACCTACTGGGCACACAAAGTCTAATTATGGGTTCTTAATATGAGAACCATGTTCTCTTCCCAACCTAAGATTATTTAAAAAAATAGTGCTATATATATGTGTGTATGTTTCTATATATATATCATCATGTATAATTATAGATTTTATCCATCTAATTACCCATTTAATTCTATGTTATTAATTATTCAAGCTGAATAGTAACAAAAAATAATAATAACACAACATTAAACTGAAATGGAATTTATTAATGAATGTACAATAAACATAATTTAAAAATGTTAAAACATGAAAACACATATAATTAAAATTATTTAGGAAAAAAATCATGGAAAACCAATTTAGTGTTTTATGATTCATACTAAATAATTTATTCCAGTTATAAAATGAACCAAAATTATTTCATATGCACATGTAATTAATAGTTTAAAACTCAATTCCAAGGTAAAATAGATCAATTATGACAATGCATCCATATATAATTCCAAAGACATGGAAAAAACCTAATAAGGAGTTTCAAATTAATCAATCATCACAAGGATCAAGGTAATTAATTTAATTCAATTAATATGCATTTGTAGGCATTTGCGAGTAGGCACTAAAGAGTAGCACAATGGTGCGAATTGGACAAATAAATTAAATTATACAAATGAATAATGATTACATACCACATAGTGATATTATATCACACACCATATGGAGACCTTGGATTTGTCCTAAAATGAATGAAATTATATGATTTATGAAAAGGCCTTATCTATGGTAATACAATCTATAGAATATTTCATGAAGGAGAGTGGATGAAACTCAAATATTCTTAGAGAAAAAGATTATCTTTATAGAGAACATCATAAAACTTCAGACACTATTGAATAAATTGAAGAGATAGATGTGCGGAGGGATTTTTAAGGGGATAAAGGGGTAGTGAACCACATGGAAAGGAGGGGGTAACACACACAGAGGAGAGGGAGAGAAAAAAGGATGAAAAAAAATAATAGAAAGGAAAAAAAGAAATTTAAAATGAATAAAATAGAAAAAATGACTAATATAAAAATAAAATGTGCAAGAGAAAATAAATAATAATAATAATGGCTTAATCCCATTTTTACTTATTTTTATTTTTCTCAAGACGGATTATAATTATTTTTTTTATTTTCATTACTTTTTTCCTTCATTTTTATTTATTTAAATTTCTTTGTATTCATTTAATATATTTGATTATTTTTAACTAGAATCATTATTTGAGGGTGTGATGAATTATTATTCATACTCCCACTCAAACATTAGAAAATATTAATTACTACTCGATATATACAACATACTGTATGAGAATTCATCCTAGTTAACAATAAAGAATATGTATTAAAATATTAAAAAAATAAATGGTTACTTACTAGGTTTAATACATATCATTACAACCTATAATCATTAATCCAACTCATCCTCGAGATTCCCTTGCAAGGATAGGTGAACATCATCAGAGAAAGGATTTTTCAAAGGAGAAAAAACAACAGTCTCCAGTTCACATGTTTTTCCCAAAACATATCCGTGAAACCACATCCCCATGACTTGTGAAAGTAATCTTCCCTAGAGAACCTTTATGATATGATAGATGATACAAATAATACACTCTAAAAGGGTTAAATTTTCATCAATATCAAAGTCTATAGGACTAAACGAATGAGATGGGTTGGGATGATACCATATAAGCTAAAAAATGTAGAAGACATTGTACATGGAATGGTAGCTTTGAGACAACAATAACTAATATTACACTAGGACAAATCATTAAAATATCTCAAATGGAACAACATAACTCAAGGATATGATTCTATATCTCATGATTCACTTATGGACCAACCTTTGTGAAACACATAGAAAGTCTTGATGTACCACCTAATTGTCAAGGGGTCTTCAAAGATGATTAGGATATGGCCTCTTTTTTTATTGAACTGTATCCATATGCTCTTGAATTATAAGGTCATTCTTATAAGTCTCTTGAATGATATGAGGACCCCAAACTGCTTCTATACATGTTGTGAGCCAAAATATTGTTGAACGACTCAGTCAAACATAGAGGGCCCCAATTGGTTCCATTTGAATTGTTTCCTGGAAGATATTATTATTGTAAAACTAAACATGAATAATATGGTTCCACCAAGAACCTCAAAAAATAAAGGGTACATGACCACAACATATCCTGTAACAGTCTAATGGTTTTCTCGGACTGTCAGTCAGTCTGGATGTGATATGAACTACTTAAATGTACCTGTTAACCCAGTTCCTTATAAAACCCTTTCAAGAATCCCAATGCGAAAATGGAATCTTAGTCCAACCTAATATTACTAGAAATGACATGAGTTCAAACTACATCCATAATATATATCATCTATAACTCAACTATATAGAAGTTATCTAGGATAGGTAGTAATTATGTGACTTTGGAAAACCTCACAATGATCACTCATACAACATAGAATCTTCACGTAATCTTGGAATTCTTGTAACGAAACTCATTGTGAAGTAATTCCTTTTCCACATAGTAATATGTATAGTCTATATGATCCCAGCAGGTCGATGGTGTTATTCCTTCACATACTGATAGGTGGAGCACTGGGTAATGAAACACTCTATTTTATTATTGATATCTTTTCACCAGTACTATCATTGCATACCTCTATACATCATGGTATGTTTAGTATAAACTAATGAAAAAGTGTAATGGGATTATCCCATTAACTCTTCTATAATATCTTAAGGGACCTGTACATGGCCATGGTATCATAGGGATTCACTACAATAAACAACACAATCAGTTGTCGATAATATCATGTGAAGCATTCCATCCAAAGGAGCCCATCTGGATTAGATAATTGTCACATGTACCGCATCACCCGAATAGATAATTTCACTAAATGTGCTGCTAGAAATAGATGTCTTCACTCTTCCTAATCTTTTATATCCATATGATAAAAAATTATATCATCTTCCACTCACTTCTAGATCCCTGGATGGATTGGGTATGTGTACTATTTCTAACATAATCAACCATGGAAATACCCTTTCATGGTGTATTTCAAATCTCAAACTCAAACGACTGAAGGTATTAAACCCTCTGGTGTTGTCTCAACAATATGTTTCACTTGGTTGGGAAATATTTCAGGATTTTTAGATCAATGATATCAATTGAAATTTATACCAAAAATTAATGTCTCATTTTTTAGATATCTTAAACCAAACCTTCCTATTTGATATGATATCTAGGATTATTCCTCTCATGAGGCCTCAACTGGGGGGATCGCTAAGCCACAACATGATTACCCTGAAATAGGACTGCACCTAATCTGAATCTTGATGTGTCACTTTAAATATTATAGCTTCTCCCTATCTCAAGAAAAGATAATATCAAATCTATCATGAGTAATCCCATTAACTCCTAAATACTATTCTCAAATATTTATAACCATATTAAATTCATCCCATTATTAGTTAGGGTCTTAAGAGGAACTATTAACTTAGAGAAATCCTATATGTAACATCTATAATAGCTAGAAAACCCTATGATGTTGCGTTTGTCGAACACATTAATTATATTATCCTAGGAAACTAATATGATAACTTTTTCTGGGTCAACTGATACACCTACCTCGTATTTTTTACAACCCATGAAGTGAACATTATCAATAAAATATCTAATTTACATATCATAATGTATTGATGGTTATATCTAAGTGTAATCAGCACAGTCTCAAGATGGTTTTCATGGTCATGTATGGAGTGTGAATACAAAAACATGTCATCTGTGAAGACTACCAAAAAGGAATCTCGGTAAGGGTGGAAGTTCCAATTAATTGGAGACATGGAAATTTTTGTTGAATTCTTTCAACCAAATCGAATAACCATGAACTCAAACAAGCCATACAAGATTCAGAATGTTTTATGTGGTATATAAGATTTTCTCACATGTACAAGATGACATACTGACCTACGTTTTCTCATAGACAAAATATTTTCCTCTCATAGTTAGATTAAGAGGCCATCTATGTAAGTTGATGGATATAGATTCATTACTAGAAACTGGTTGAGTCCAAGGTAATACATTCATAATTTGAGGGTACCATCAACCATCATAGAAAAATGGATTGGTGAACACCATGGTGATGTCCTAGTTCTAAATAAATTATTCAACTCATGATCATCAAGATGATTCCTGAGATCATGTTACTCTATTTATTCCATCCTATAAAGAGGATTGTACACTAGTTACACACCTGGATATTGATCGATAGTGAATTAAGTATCCCTCATAGGAGGTAATCCAAAAAAATAGTAAGATAATATGTCCCAGAAAATATTTTAAATGAGTGGTAATTTTACTAACTGTTGTCCCTGGTCTCTCATAAGGATACATTGTAGTTGATCAATCACTTTTCCCTCCCCAAAACTATTAGGTCCTTATAAATCTTCCAACATATCCAATAATACCTTTTGTATATATATTCTTCCTTCTGGTGTTGAAAAATAGACTCGATGATGATTGACCTCCACATGGGAATGATAAATAACATTCCAGTCCATATTGATAATGACATAAATGCCAATCATCCCAAGGGAGGAGAAATAAAAGTATAAACAATACTTTCTTATCTAAAGGGTGACTCCTAGAACTAGATTATGCCTTGTGTTCTAGAACATAAACTAATGATGAGAGACCTAACACTACAGAATTAATTGATTGAAAGATCCAAATTGTCAAAAATTTCATCAGATATGAAAGAATTTGGAGAACAATTATAAAAACTATAACAAACTAATGTATAGGCTACAAGGATTGTACATAGAACCATAGAGGCCCCTATACACTACTCCACTAATTTTACTTTCACTGCATAGATTTGAAGGGATCCATGACCCTATGGTTCCTCTTGAATTGTATATGTTGGTCTAATCTACTAACAATGGTGTCCTAGAACATGATTTCATTGTAAAAAACCTCCATATCCATAGCCTAATTGCCTAGCGGAAAATTCACTATCATCTTAACATTGAGCTGTAGATCCCATAAAATATGGACGCACTGGCACATATCCCTTAATACTATAAGATTCCAAAAAATAATGGTAGAAACACTAAAGGTAACCCAACATGCATAAATCACTACACTCCATCGATTTCCTCATGAACTAGGGTATCTTATGGACGATCCTGTTGTAATTATGAAATAATATTGCATTTTAATACCTAAAATTTGGTTGAAAAACACCCCATGTGAACCCTTGAAATGGTGCTTCTTAGTACCTAGAAAACCATTACCATTCTCCAAAAGTGAACTTCTCTGGAACACATGATCATCTTTCTTAGATTTCCTTCAATAATTAGGACCAAATTCAGGATATCTATAATGATTGAAAATATAATGTCATTCACCTTTAGGTGTATAGGATATCTCATTTGGTCCTCAAATAATATCAAAATTGCATGTGTCTCACCCATTAGAGATGGAGGAAATGTTGTAGCTTAGTGAAATGAGTAGAGTATTCTAACACTATTACAGATACCCAAAGAAGATGTTAGAACTCTGTCAAAAAATCATCTCCTTAAGTCTATGTGAAAAACTCATCATAGAATGTGGTTATGATGTCTACAAAAACCATGTCTCGGGGTTTCTCTACATGATAAATTAGTTCCCTTCAAAATCTTTGTGAATTCATGAAGCTTAAATACAACAAGACTAAATGTACACTCAAGAAGAATTCCAATATTCCAAGATAAATTTCATGGTTTATATCCATGACAATGGAGGATTGGGACTACCATCCCTCAAAATGATTTGGAGGATATTGTTGCATAACAGACTTTGTAAGCTCTCCCTTAGTAAGGGAATGCTTCTAAACACTCTAAACTGACTGTATGACTAGATATGTTTATCATTAAACTAGGTTTCAAGTCCCAAATAAAGACCAAAAGGTTATACAACATTATTAAATACATGAGGCACTGTTGGTGGTTGTACCAGAATCAATACTTGTTGTTCCAAACCAACCAACTTGGGAATGTTCTCATCACTACTCTCATAGAATATTACATGAAGTTTCCACATAAAAATTTCTATGCAATTAAAAAAGGCACATTAGAGTAGATCATATTACAGAATAGGAGAACAAGTGAAAGAAAATTGTCGAAAATGGTACTCTTGTGGCCTACCTAAACATGGAATACTATGTAATGAACAAAAATAATAAAGCAGGTTGGTACATGGCCTATCTCTAAGTTTTACATCACATAAAACGCAATTCAATATATGAGTTTAGATAAAATGATAATAGGTCTTATAAGACAACTAAGGCACAAACACATGATATTTTAAATGCCAAAAAATATTCCAATATATTAAAACTTAACACCACATCACTCACATGAAAACATGCAGATGCACGCATAAAGTATAATTGCAATGGAAATATGCATGTAATTTTAATCACTAGGGTGCCTAATATGATGCATGTAAATTAAATTACCTAATATAATTGGTTTTAATAGTAAAAATGATCATCTCAATAATACCAATATCAGTATTAACATAAATCATGTCTGTAAACATTTGGTGAAGTCATATCAATAATTAATGGCATAATAGATAACTGAAATCTCGACCTTGGAAATTTTATTTTCCCTTATAGATGTGTTACCAACTTATAAGAATAGGATAAATTCAAAATTTCATATGTCTTGTTCACCTATCAAACAATGGAGTACTTCAAAAATAATAATAAACAACCTATTATACAACTTTTTTGCATCCAGTTCTGATTTCCACTAATCCAAACCAGAGAAGGTGAGTCAGAATACCTAAATAACGTCAACCAAAATACCACATGCTATTGACTAGCAGTGGGGGATTTGGGTATTTCCAAGGGATTCTATAACCTCACATGATAAGGTAAAACACATTAGAAAAATATATATGTAATAAGTATTTGAAGCATTGTGAAAAAAAAGAAATTAGAAGAATTAGACAACCCAATAGAATAAATAATAACTACAGAAAATGAATAGTCATAACAAATACCATGATGATGTCAATGTTTGATGACAAAATTAAATATTAGTGGAAGGGTATGAGTAACAAGAAAAATAAAAATTATAGAAAACTACAAATAGAGATAATATAAACTGGGGCGTGAAATCTTGTGCATGTCTCGATCATCTTCCCCTAGGATCCATCCAAAACAACATTGTAATCAACCATCATGTTTGGAATGCTTCCTTAAATCTGTAATGATGTACATAAAGTCTACTAAGGAACCAAATAGTGCATGAGCAGGGAGTGATATATAATCATAATAGGCTACAACCCATGATGTCTAGATATTTCAATTTCATGTTGTAAACAAGTAGCACTCTGCCATATATATATATTTAATAAATGAAAGAAATAAAAATAAATAAAAATATTTGTTACTTTTTCCATGTTCCCATAAAGACACCCACACCACACTACCTACATTGGCCCAATCTAGAATTATTTATGAGAAACCTAGAAATTCATTATATATATATATAATAAGGCAATAATAATATGAGATAAATAAAAAAGGAATATCGTGAAGCATGTTATTTGGCATGCATACTAATCCATATATTAAAACTAGGTGCACAAAATGCCCAAGAGAGGTGTTAAAATTATTAAGGAAAATCTTTTAAAAGTCAATTAAAATATCTCAAGTATTTATATTAAGATTAAAAAATTTAGAGGTGGAGTCCATGACTGTCCTGATGGTATCACCATGGTACATTCAATAAATAATATACAATTACATTATCCCTTCCAAAGTGATCCTTTCTAATTTCTAATTATCATTCATCGATGGTAAGTATGAGTCCATCCTAGGTATCACACATAAGGGACCAAGTGTCATTTGAGGCATGGCGTATCCATTTTTTCTACAATTCTTTCCTCTGTTTCCCTTTAGGAAACTATTGTTACCTATTAATATAGTAAAAATACAAATTAAATCCATTTCCAATCAATCCAATAACCTCACCATCCAAGCTCATTGTGCTGTAACATATTGAGCACGAAGAGTATAATTATGGTATCATTATTTGGGACCCATGTTCACTCAAAATACAATGTATAATTAAAATAACAATGCTGATATATATATATATATCACATAATAGCATTCATGGTTGCAGTCATCCAATTAATTTTTAGTTAAATGTTTACGAATTATTCAAGAACAACATTCATGCCTAATAATATTATCCCAATATTAAATAGCACTAGAATTGATTTTTGAAATATTAGGTAATGGTATTTAGTAATTGTAAAACACGAAAAGTCATATAGAAACAATTATTTACACAATAACGTGTGGTAAAATCAATTTCATGGTTTATAATTCATTCTAAATAATTTTTTTAATATAAATCATAATCCCAAAATAATTGCACATGACATGTAATTAATTATTTAAACACTCAAGGATAATGATAAAATAGCCCAATTATGTTGGTTCAATCAAAGGGGTGTAAAGTGACATGGAGAGAACATAACAAGGGGGTATTCTTAAATAAAGGTAACAAAGATTAATGAATATAAATATAATAAATTAATAATCATTATTATGGATTCGTTAGTAGGCTCCGACTAATAACGCTCTGGTGAAATTTGGAAGGAGTAATGAAATGATTGAAATGAATAAAGAGTCCCTACATTGTAGTCACAGTATATCATGCACCCCGTGATATTCTTTTATTTGACCTAAAAAAGAACATATTTGAGGAGTTAAGAAAAATGACATTTTTTGGTAAAAACATACATGGATGTTTGAATGACATAGAGTGGATGAAACTCAATGATTGTTTGTGCAGATGATTATCATCAAACATAGCTTAGCAATGCAACTAGAAGTGTAGAAAACACAAAATAGTCAAAGTTGCAGTATGCTTATGAAGTATAGAAGGGTGGAACACCACCTAATCAAGAGTGTGGTGCGACACATAGATGAGAGGGGGACATTAAGGGATGATAGGAAAAAATAAAATCAAAATAAATAGGTAGATAAATAAAATAAATAATAAATGTAAGAAAAAAGAAAAAATTAAATAAAATTAAATAATGAAAATAATATTGGAAAGATTGAAGGATGAAATAAAAAATATGTTATTCGCGTTAATAATTATTTTCAATTTTCTGTAGACCACTTTTTATTTCATTATTTATTAACATTAAATATTCAGTAATATCTTTATTTAAATTTAATTTTATTCATTTTAATCCTTTTAATTATATTTATGTTAAAACATTCTACCTAGTATGATGAATTACATTCCATAACCTCGCGAAACCATTAATAAAAATTAATTGGGTCTCATGACCTGTAAAATACTACACAAGCATGCTTCATGAAAAAAGAATTTACAAAATATTTTCTCTGATTCATTCATCTCAAGATTTAAAAAAAATTCAAAAAACTAATGTAGAAGGAAGATGATTATATTGGGTCTTATGAGGAAAAATCACAACGAATTCATGATACACTTACAAATTATTCATGAACAATAAAAGAACAGTTGATCTCTTATTTGTAGACTACAACTGAGTATATGAAAATAGATGGAAATTTTATAATTTGATAATTATGAGTAGATTTTCTGTTTTGACCTTATGGTTGAAATGAAGATCAAAGACTCTCAGTGGTCTTATATATGTCATGAAAAAGAAGAAAATCGATTTAAATATGGTTGGATCGATAGATAAATCCTATGATGGAAAGAAGAACCAACATCCCACATGTCATAAGTGTGGGAAGAATCATCCTATAAATAGATTTAATGGAACATAGATATTCTTCTAGTGCATAATATAAATGAATATGGAAAATAACTACCAATGGGATATGAGGAATCCCACTACTGAGAATAAATAATTGACGCTTCAGATCAATAATCATCATGTATTGTACAGTTTCAAGTACATGTAACATGAGCACTATAGAAGCTGTCTCCCTAAGCCTTGGATTATTTGAAATAGTCAACAACAAAATCCTCCAAAGTATTAAGGAAGTGATAATGAAATCACTACTTCTAATTTATAGACCGACCTTTATTTGGTGACATGTACACTAGATATTCATTAATGACTAGTGAATGTTCTATTTGATTCTATTTCGACGCATTCATTCATATGTTTGTGGTTATGCAGAACTGTTCAATCACCACATAATATTTGGAGGGTTATTTCTCACTGAGTAGAGAAAATAGATAAATTATTACACTGAAATTTTATAACTCCTCCCAAATTAATATTTTTGGACTAAACGTCCAAGTAAATATTTTTATACACAATTTTATATATTTTGATGTAATATTGTGAATGGATTGGATATAATTATAGAAAGACAAAATCAACTATCTGGAATAGGAGATCACTATTCTCATTCCAAATCAACCTCATATAATGTAAATGTGTAAGGAGGAAGATGAACATACACCAGAATCATCTTTTCCAATGCGGATATAGTTGCCTTCTGAGAAATCCAATCAATATCAAATTCTTGAAAAAATGAGATAATTAAGATCGATGAAATGGCCCTCAAGGGGGGTTACAATGTGGTATTTCTTGAATAATTGTATAGTGTTCCTCTTGATTGATTGGTTTATTTCTCATGTAAAATTAATCTTGATTTTATTACTATATCAAATACACCATATAGAATGACAAATATTGAGATGGAAGAACTAATGAAGTTGTTACATGAGATTCTTGAAAAGTGTTTTTTACACTCAAGTGCTTCACAATTGGGTACACCAACCCTCTTCATCAGGGATAAATTTGGATCAATGTGCCTCTACATTTCTTATCTTGATATCAATAACATCACATTAATGAAAAAGTATCACATACCACAGATAGATGAATTTTATGATTAGCTATGTTTGGATAGTTATATCCTTATGGTGGACCTTCATTTAGTATATAAACAATTATTGGTGAGGTAGGAAGATATTCCAAGGACTAGATTTCAAACAATTAATGCACACTATGTGTTCATAGTGATTCCCTTAAGACTCACTAATGACCCATAATGGTGCATGGAAAGAATTAATAGAGTTTTTAGATATTAACTCGAAAAAATTTTGGTATCCTTATTGATAATGTTTTGATATACTCTTAGAGAGACGAGGAACATGATGAGAATTTTAATTATTTTAGAAATATATTCTCAATGTATAAACATTATGAAAAGTATAATAAATTTATTTTTTGGATGAATGATATATTTTTTTTGTATTTAATCACTGGAATGTAATATCTACAGACCCTTCTAAGATTATATAAATTAATGAGTGGCCCAGGAAAACATCTATTGTAGATGTATCATTTTTCCTTACTCTATTTGTGTATTGGAGTTGATTTTTTAATAAATTCCCACAATTTTCAATCTCAATAACCAATATTACTCGAATGGGAGAATTATTTATCTAGACTGGTGAATGTGAATAATTGTTTAATTGGTTGAAAAATTATCATATCACTGCACTAGTGCTTAAACTACCAAAAATTAGGGAACACTTTTTAGTGTACAGTGATGATTAAAAAATGGTATTAGGCCGTGTAATCATTTAAAATGATAATTTAATTGCCTACACATCAATGTAGTTGAAAATTCATGAGAAAAACAATCATATGGACGATTTGTAGTGGGAAGTTGTGATCTTTGCCATGAAATTTTTATGCATTATCTCTAATGGAGAACATTGAAATATATAATGATCATAATAATCTATGAAATATTTTCTCATATAAGCTTATTAATATGCACCATCAAATATTTCTAGAGCTCATCATGTATTATGACTTCTCAATCCCTTATCATCCTATAATATAAAATAAGGTAGATGATTTTCTATGTTGAAAGGGTCCTACATATTTATCAATTATGGTGTTTTGGAATGATATAATACTATTATATTTGAAAAGTATTAACATGGGAATAATTATGTAAGGAAAATAATAAATCCTTAAGAAAATTATTTCTCAACTATCCATTTTGGGGAAAATAAATCATACTTAATGAAATGATGTCAAATTTAGAAGAAGGTGGAATCTATTAGAAAAGGAAAATACGAACATTTAAAATTGGATGAGGAAGGAGCCATGAGATTTGGGTCTTGACAATGTGAAACATTCAATAAAGAGATAATGATTGAACTTATAAATGACATAAATATCTCATCCTTCTCTATTCACCCAGGGTGAACAAACATGTATTGTGATCAATGAGAGTACATTCTGTGGGACATTAGATATAAAGAAATTGATAATTATACATCAAAGTGGCTAATATGTTATAATGTGATAGATTAAAGAAAAAATAGGATGGGCTGATAAAACCATTACCCACACCAACATAGATCTGGAAATACATCACTATGGACTTTTCACTGGACATTAGAATACATATAGAAGAAACATTGTTATATGGGATGTTGTAAATCATCTAACAATCAAAATCTCATTTTATTTCAATTTTAGTGGATTTATTTAGGGATCAACTTTCACATATATATAATATAGAATTGGTAGGTCAAGATAGAGTAACCCTGTCAACGATATATAATCATGATATGAGATTCACCTCCAAATTTTGGAACATTTCCAATATGTCCTAAACACTATGATCAAGTTTTGTAAGGCTTATCTTCCTCTAACTAATACCCAATATGAATAGACTATATATACATTAGATAATATAAAATTCAAATGTTCTATGGATGTAAAAGTAAGATGATACCATCATATTCCACTTGTTTAATTGTCCTACAAAAATTGTTTCCAATCGAGTATCTAAATGGATCTCTGTGAATCCCAATAAGTCAAAATTTGTTGAACACTGACATTCTTGGATGAAGTAGGTGAATGAATGTTTACAGGGACGTAATTGGTTGAGGAAATTATGGATAAGGTGAAATATCATTCTTAACGCTTCATGGAAGTCCAAACTGGAAAAAATAGTTATGTAGAAAATCAACGATGAGGCATTGAGTTTAAGGATATAGACATCGTATTCCTCAGTATAACTCAATAGAGGAGGATCATGAGGATTGAGAATAAAGGGAATATTAGTCCCTAGTAAAATGGAAAATTCGATATTATTGATCATGTTAGAGATATAAACTATCGAATAGAACTTCCACCTACCATGTCACCAGTACACGATGTATTTAATGAATCACTCCTAAGAATGAACATACTAGATCTTTCTGATGTACTAAATTCAGAGGTGGTATAGTTTGATGAATATCTCTCATAAAAAGAGTAGTCGTTGAAGATCATGGATCATTGAGTTAATGTTCTATGAAACAAGACTACTCATTCAGTCAACGTACTATGGGTAAACCATAAGTATAAAGAGTCAACATTGGAACCTGAGAAAGCGATGACCGAGAAGTTCCATCACATGTTATCAATAAAATGTAAAATGATATTACTAGGGAGAAATTTTATAAGGGGGGAAGAATGTAATGAAAAAAATTTATCTATATAAATTCCCGTTTAAAAATTATTTCATATAGTATAATATTATAAAATCACATAAAGATTATTTTTTAAAATTGAATAATTAATTAATTAAGAGGTATCGATAGAATTTAAGAAAACCATTCTGAATAAATTATAATGTGAACATTGAATAGTAATATGAACCTTACAAATAGTAAAACTGCCTATAGAATAGTAACCTAATCTATGAATGTATTAAGAAAATTTTTCCATATTATCAATGAAAATTTTATATAATTATTTTGGAGTATTTATATATACATGTTTTACAAATTAGTAATTTTTTGTTGATATATTTTATAATGATTATGTTTTTATTTTCATTTTTATAATTAATATAATTTATTAAAATAAAGTGTATTTCAATAAAATGTATTAATAAATTAATATTTTTATATCTTATTATAATAAGATAATTTCACAAGACCAATTCAAGCTTTTCCATCTGTTACAAAGTCAGGTATAACTATAAAATTTGTATTTTCTAAGAAAATGGTGATTTTAATTAAAAAATAAATACTTCATATTTACATAATTATATCGATAATATAGATTTTATTTTTTAATTATAAATATCAAAACATTTCCAGTTTGATTTTTTATAATTTTTCTAAAATACATGATTATTTACGAATCGTAAAATAAGATAAATTATGGTATAAGCTAAATAATAGATTTATTCGGTCATAGAAGATTTGTGGAAAATGTATGAGAATAAAATATATTAATCATTCATTATTTTAATATTTTTACTGATAATTTTAAATATATTAATACTCATGAGCTAAAATAATATACTAATGAATAAAATATTGATAAATCACCCTTCTCCTCTCATATAAATACCACTCCTCCCAAGTTCTTATACTCACACATATAATGTTTTAAGCCTTATCTATACACTTAAAACCACTTCAAAATCCACACTAATTCCATGGGAATTTTTATCAATAGAAACACCAAAAAAATCACCTTAATGTGGTTCTTGAGAAGAATGTTTCAAGAGGTAAACTATAATTTCTATTCATTTAATTAAATTTCATGTTCATTTTTTTCAACACCTCCCCTCATAAAAATGGGTTGATAAAACCAATTCATTTTATATATGGGATGAAATATAATTTAAATGGTATTTTATATCGTTTTTATTTTTTGGAACTAAAATATATACATGATTAAATATGATGAAACAAGATGAGTCTGGTGTAATCGATAACCACCAACAACTACATAAATAATTACCAATTATTTTTTATATAATTATCTATACTCATATCATATAGTGAAATTATTTATAAGATCATTTAAAAATATTTAAGATCATTTATAACAAAAAATTAAAATTTTGGATAATTATCCCCATTACACGATCTTCCATACATATTCATATGTAAAACAATCATGAAACCCAAGGAAACCAACATTCAAAAACAATGAAATTTAACCTCATAACACATAAAAAATGCCTTAATTAAACTGAATGAAAATTTTCTAAATAAAGTATAGATTTAAAAGTTTATTAATTAATTAATTAATGGATTTAATCAATTTATATTGGAATGTTAGGTCATGTTTAGAACTATTTTTAACATAAAGTAAGGAATTCTAACTGATCCACCGGATTTCCTTTAGATAACTCTTTTTCTCACTTTAATAAAATTTAAGGCTTCTATAATTTTATGTTTATATATTAAATTATGTGAATATGATCCAAAATCATGTATCTAGATCATATCATCCATATGTTTTGGGGATAAAAATGATTTAGAAAAGAATACATTCTAAAATCATCCACCATGAAATCCCAATTAAAGGGAATTTATAGATTTGTTACCTATTTTCATATGTTTTCCATAATTGATTTTAATAATTAATTAATTTTAATAAATATATAATTATTTAATGAAAAACTTTCAAAGTTCATTTATTTTTTTTTCAAACAATTACTCATTTTCTATTTATTTAATCATTAATATTTTCCCTTAGAACTGCAATAAAGTGGATAATTTCCAGAGTATCATAATCACTAATTTAAAAAATCACTTTATTTGAACACCATGTATCCTTATATTTTCCTATTTTCCTTTATTAATTTCCATTTATGTTTTCAATCCATTCTTTCATGGACCCTTGTATGATACCCCTATTTATAATGCATTAGGTCATGATTATGATACCAATTTCATTCCATGGGAAACCATTGTGCTATGTATGACTCTTAATATGGAACATATATTTATGAACATGTTATGAATGGTGTTAAAATATAGTTATCCAATGAAATTTGAAATGCTTTGTCTCATGAATCTTCTGGTAGGGACATGTAGTAAACCAAATTCATTTATGGGACTTTTTCCACAATGTATTGTCAGCTATCCAAGGATCATGAGTATTTCATGGTTTATGTTGTTAAAACATTCATATGATATAAAGAATATATGTTATCTTGTTATACATATTATTCCTCCTTATGATTATTGATGTTATATGCCTATTATGTCACCATGTTCTACCTTATAATGCTTTTGCTCGATTTTACTCATATACTTATTGCCATTCGGGGCATTATATAAGGCCCCAGCCTTAAACATTATGTAATCATGAGTTAAGTCAATAATTTGACAATTATTCACAACAATAATCATTTCATGTTTAGTGGATTAAAGTATTAGGTCACAAATCATTAAAATGAAACATGATATCATTTCATGTTTATGATTCATAACCATTCCATGATCCCATCCATGACTCGATTCCCTTTTATGTCCCAAGAAATAAATTTAAAAACATAGAATGTGAATGAATATATCAGTAAGGGATACTTAAATAATGATAACTATTAGTTTTGATAAAACATTTAATCCATGAATATTTTATCATAATGTAATACTTTTCAACTTTATGATGTAGAAAAAACATTTCACTAAATAAAATCTCATTGCATTCCATTTTTTTAAAAAATATTAGAATAAATATTAAAAAAACATATCATAGATAAAGGTAACTTGGGACATAAACATACATAAATTGAAGAACCATACTGTTGACTTCCAAACATATCACCAAATTTAATATCCATATGATCGACATCCATACCCAATGCATTAAAGGTAAAAACGTAACCACCCATCCTTGGATTATCACAAAACTACCCATTATTTGGTTTATTATGTAACCACGTGTCATTGTTTTATCACGTAACCACCGATAAAATATCCATGTGTCATTATATAATCATATCAAAAATATAATTGGTAACTATAAAAAATATACACATAAAATTTCAATTTCAATCACAAGAAAACTATTCAATATATACCAGGAAAGTCTGAACCATGAGAAAGCCACGTCCCACAAATTTATTAAGAAAAAATATTGCAGATAAAAGTAATAGATAAGCTGCATCATTACATTACATCAAACCCATACTCATCATTTTCCCCATCCCTGTCCCCGTAGTCAGATCTCTCGTCATCAGGATCAGATGACTCCCATTCAGAAGACTCGTACTTCCACATCATCTCCAGATACATCATTTTCTGTAGGAGCATTTACTTGGAAATTTTCTCCTTTTGTGGATGTTTGTTACTATATTCTTTTTCCATTATATGGGTGGACACTCCTCTCGATCTGTTGGCAGATCTGGTTGCCATGGGCTTCGAAATATCAGAGTAGTATTTCCTTGTCCTTCTTTTGGGTGGACTGTTTTAGCTCAAATCATTACTCAGGGTCGTTTTGCATCCATTTTTCATGATTTAACTATTAAATATATATTCAACACCATTTAAATAATATAATAAAGAGACTATTGAATAAAAGTTTCTCATTTCACAAGGCATCCTTAAAAACATTTTAATACCTTTAGTAATGTTAAATTTGAATAATATTTTCCCATATCGCAATTAAACATTTTAAATCAATTAACATTTAAAACATTAATATTATTTGAAATAATTTAATAATAACCATTATGAAATCATGGACACCAAATAGATGGTTTTACATGAATAAATCATTAAAACCATTAAAATGATGTTTGTTGTTAAAGAGTGCCTTACCACTAAAGAGACACTTGCTTAATAAAAATTAAATATAATGATATTATTGTAATTAATGATATGATATGACAAAAGGGTTAATTTATAGAACATAATGTATAATAATGTTGCACAATATCAAGATATTCCTCAGTGAAAGGAGATTTAGAAAAAGTCCCTTACATTGAGTCTGACATGACTCGTTCATTCTATATTTTCCTGAATAATAAGCATAGGTTAATTTATACTTTCATCAGAACCTTTCTCATTTTTATTATTCAATTTAATTTACTTAGCATCATTTTATAAAAATTACTTAATTATTGAAGCTCATATCGGTCAATTTATCAATATTTGCAACATGAGTCGAAAATGAACATGTTTTCTGTAAATTGTCCATATGGTCAGAAGTCCTTCATCAATAGAATATTATTAATTATTTAATTATCATATAAATTTTATAAACATTTAATTATAATATACATAATAATTGAAGATAATTAATGAAATCAATCATTCATTGAGTTGGTAGGCTATACATATGCTTTAAAACTACTTTCATTTCATTGTTATAATAAAAACATTACAATCAAATGATATAGATGTATATAATAATAAAATTATTATATTTATATAATGTATTTATCCTAGGATAAATTAAACCATCCTTTATATGTTCCTTGTATGGAATGAATGAGTCATATCACATTGATTGGGCGATTGTCTACACTTCCTCAATAGAAATTATCGTATTTACACATTATGTAATTATAAAGGGTTTTTTAAAAACATATCACATAAAAATATAGAAAATATAAATATAATATATATAATATATAAATGTAGTTCCATAATAATGGAAAACATGATATTTCATTGGGGAAAATTGAATAATCATTGTTTCATGAGGCTGTAGTTCTTCATACTCCAAAATAGTATGTTTGTATCGATTAGATAGAGGTGTGTGTTAGTGTAGTTATAATACATATCATGAAAATATACTAATATTTTTTTTATTCTTGTTTTGTTAGAGAATTAATTAATAATAATATCATAGGTATTAGATAATGAAAAATAATGGATTGGAACTTTAGAGAATATGTAATATCAAAACCGGATAACTTCATTTGTTTGAGCCAAAAGATTTTCTTCAATTGCCTTATGCACAAGGTAAGGATTATAGGATGAAGGGATAGATTCTAGGAATAGTATTGGATACATTTTTTCTATACTAAAAGGATTTGTAATTGTGAGATAAAGTGATTAACATGTTCCCTTTTATAGAAGAGGTGATGGGAACTTTAGAAAAGTATTGAAATATTAATTTATTAAAAAATCTATTTCTATTAAAAATGGCCCCATACTCATTTAATTCGACGGAAATATAAATTTTGTTATAATAATCATTATAAAAAAATTTATACATGTTTTTAATATTTTTTAATCCTTATCTTTTGGTTTTAACACTAATATTACCATTTTTATCTTATCGTATTATCATGTTATTTTCACATAGTGGGTTATTTTAATTACCATAGCATGTTAAAATAGAGAAAAAATCATTTTAAGACTTATTTGTACTTATATTAACCTTTTGGGGAAATCATATATTTTTGGAAATTCTATACCATTTAATAAACTATTTTCCATTTTACGTTATGAATTATTTCAATTTTTCTAACTATTCATGCTTGACATTTTTAAAAAACATTTAACTATGAGATTCATTCAAAATGAAAATATTGAATCAATAATATCATGGAAAAATAACCTATAAAATTATTTTATGACATAAATTAAGTAATATAATATTTATTTTAATATTTTATATTTTATTTATTTGAATTCATTATTAATGAAGCAATCACTACATCATCAAGGTTTTATAATAAAATTTATTTATAGAATTTATAAAAACAATAAATAATATATAATGATATATGAAATATTTTTAGATTTCTAATGACTATTTATAGTCGAGTATATAGCTCATATTTCCACATCTAAAAATATTTTTATTAAGAAGATACATGTTTATGTTTTTTTCTCATTATTTTTAATAAGTTATTATAATATGTCATTTTCACTTCCATTTAGATACATGGGGTCCTAAAATTGACTCATGGATTCTCACGGTCGGACATATGTCAAAAAATAGTAGTAATACATGTTTTAGGGTAGTTTTATATTATTATAATAATATTTTTTAACCTTATTTACCTGAATTAACTATTAACCATGGTAAATAAAAAAAATTATTGGAGTTACTATTCCAAATTTCCATAAATAATTGGTATATATTTTCAAAGATTTTACCTCATAATTCTAAGTATGGAATTTATTTTTTCATATTAAAAAAAAAATTGGAAGAAATTAATTTAATGTTATTTCCTGTTGTCAAAAACATAAAGCATATTTTTATAAGAACATATTATCAAAAGATTGACATGTTATTATGTAAACAGTAAAAGTGAAATTATATCCAATGAACATAAATATATTAATATATAAAAAATTAATCCAACTGAATACCAAAAAAATTAATAATGTGAATTTATCTATACAAAAAATTTAGATGAAAAGTCAATGTTCAGTTAAAATGTTGTTTTTTACACTATTCACCAAAAATTAACATTATGAAAAAATTTAAAAGAAATTAACCAAAGTAAATTGTGATGTACAACTTCGTTTTTTGGTGATTATTTTTTTAAATATAACTTATAAATGTGAATAATACTAGATTTTAAAATGGATTTCCATTAAATTCTGATAAAAATGTAATTTTAGAAAAATATTTCCATTATAAAAAAAATTGATTTTGTTCTTATATCATGCCTAAAAAACTGTACAGTGAATTTATAACATAATGTTGAATATATAAATTATATTTTTCAATAAATAAAAATATACCAAGAGTGATATGATTTATAAAAACAATTATTATCTTTTATATAGTCTTTCATAAAAACACATCATTTATATTCAATTGGATTTTTTATTGCCCATTATAAAAAATTTGGTTTCCAATTAATCATTATTTAAACATACTGAAACCGTATTTTCATAATGTTTTTGCTACTATTCACTCTTTCCATTATAATGGCTAGGTGTTAACTACCATTCAAAATAATAATAATATTATTCAATTAAATTTCATAATAAATCAGTTTTTTATGCAATGTAAGATTTTAGAGAAACTTGTTGTTACATGTCAAGTACTCTATCTAAAATTGTTTCCCCATTAACATAAAATTAATATGTTGTTAATAAATATTATTAGAAATCCATATTATTTATTCTATAAATACCTATGTCATTACATTATTGTAAGGACCCGTAAATTTCAAGGAAATATTTTTGTTAATTTCTTTGGGATTTTATGAGTATGCAGTTTCTGACGGCACCTGATTCTGAGGCCCGGTGAGCCCGGAATCAATTTCTGATGTTTAGCTCGGGTTTGTTCAGTGAACGAATGAGTGGGATTTCCTAACTTTTGAACCAGTTCTCAGAATTGAAATCCAAGGGCGCCGATGAAACCGCAGTGCCGGTATTTTCTTAGGAAGTCCTTTTCTAGAGTTGCATTTCCTCGGGAATAGTTGTTAAAAAATGCATTATGTTTAATGTGAAATAAAAATCGTGTTACAATTTTTTTTCCACTTTCATAAGTGGTTTAACCCATTTGAGGGAGTTGGGGTGGGACCCACTGATGTTCTAACTCCCCTTATGAGGATTTAAGATGAGGTGGGCCCCACACGAGCCCCCACCTTTTTATTTATTTATTTTCCCTAACTTTTTTTAAAACCTCTCTTATCATTATTGTTGCCAACAAATCACTCCATTTAATTTTGACAGGTTAAGTTAAATTAAATGAAGAGAATTCATTTTGAATGATTGAATTTTAAAAATGTTGGCAAAGGTAATAAAATTAGGCAAAGGCCTTATTTTATTTTTGTTTTCTTCGTTGCGTTGAGAGGGGGGAGCATTTTTCACATTGGAAGAACTTCATCTTTCCAGCGAAGTACTCTTCTACCTCAACGAAGAACGCTATCACACCATTTTCTGAAGAACGACGACGCACCATCCTTCGTCTTCATCCCGTGTCAAAGGAAGGGAGACGCCACTCCTCTTTGGACATTTTCTATCAATATATACGGAGCCTCTCCATGACGTCGTATTCCGCGACACGAACTTCCTCAAACTACTTTGAGGTAGGGGTTTAATTTTTATGTTCGTGAATATTTGGGCATTCAATGTTAACGATTTAACCGCCTGATATCAATATAACGAGAGGAGGTCGAGCCGCACGAACATGGACAAACCTCCTCCCCTATTTTTTTATTGTTGATCATTATGTGTTTTGGAAAGAAGGCAGCGTGGTGCCGTCACGTGTCGCCGTTGAGGCCGGAAGAAACCGTGGCCGGAGTCGGGCTGCAGCGGAGGAGCATGGCGCCGTTCTGCCATGCCGGAGCACTACGCAAGGCCGAAGCTGGGGCGGGCCGTAGTGGAGGGGCGCGGCGCCATTACGCCGTGCCGGAGCACCACGTAGGGCCGCAGCTGGGGCGGGGCGCGGTGGAGGGCCGCGACACAGTCGCGCCACGCCGGTCGGACCAATGCAGTGGCCATTGGTCGCGGCGGAGCAGGGGTTGGCGGCCAGAGCCACTGGCCACCAGTGCTTAGGAGGCGGGACCAGTTGGTCCTGCTCAACAAGTTGACTGGGCGATATAGCCGGCCAGATCCGGAAAACCATGGGCTTGACCCCCGGTCAACCCAGCAGGGCGGACCCCTCCGCGGGTCCGCTGTTTCGTCGAAGGGGGTGGCGGTTCCCCCCCTTCCGTGCTCACGCGGTGCACGACGCCCATGCCGGCCCACGCCAGCTAGGCCGGGCTGCACCCTAATAGGCTGGAACCGGACCTGGGTCACGTCGACACGGTTTGGGCCGACCCAGGGTGTCTTGGTCCGGGTCGGTCCGGACCCAAAACCCCCTAAAACCGGACAGGTTTTTTTAGATGCATGTAACATGGGCTACAGACCTCCAATCAATGCACCGTCAGTTGCAATGTGATCCTTGGATTGAGACGGTCGTTTTGGGATATTACAATCAAGGGTTCGGAGAACTTTCGGTAAGGCCGGGTTGGTTCGAACACGAAACCAACCGGGCCCTCGGAGCAAAAACGCTTATAACTTGATCTATGGACATCCGACTAACGTGACATCGACTGTGTTCGATTCTTCATAGTGAGACAGACCATTTGGAATACTCCACTCGAGGTTTGGAAGAATTTGGAGTAAAGTAGGGTTGGTTTTGACTTAAAACCCAATCGGGCCCTTGGAAAGAAAAAGCCAATAACTCTCAGACTGTGCGTCCGATTGACGCGACGTCTGTTGTGTTGAGTTCCTATCGACGAGACGGAACATTGGCATAAATAAAATCCGTAATACGTGTCAGTTGATGTATCGACACCCTTGGATCATGGAGAGGACCCTCCTGAAATCAAGAATGATGTGTGCGAGAACACTAGAGATGGCTGCGACTGCGACGACGATGACGACTGCACTAAAATCCTCTGTGGGTTCGACAGCAACGACGACTGCACTGAAATCCTCTGTGGGTTTGGTAGCGATGACGACCGTACTAAAATCCTCCATGGGATTGATGGTGATGACTGCTGTTCTTGTATCCTATGTGGGTCCAACAATACAACTGTTCTTGTATACTACGTGGGTCCGAAAGTGTTTGACTCAGTTCTTGTATCCTACATGGGTCTGGCAGAGTAGTTGGTCTTGTATCCTACGTGGGTCCGACAACATAGCTGGTTTAGTATCCTACATGGGTCCCAGCTTAGATGAATCAGTGTCTACATTTGAACATCTCTATCACCTTACGAAGAAGTATACATGTGTGAGCTTAGTCTTGACATTCAATCTTTATCTTTGACATGATTGACTTGCTTCCCATGTGGATTGTGTTGTGATTTCCAGTGTGTATTGGGTTGTACTATCCTATGTGGATGTGATCGAACTTGGGCTCGGATGTTGGAGCCGAATTGGAATTGATGACTTAGGTATATGTATGGGTATATACCTTAGTAGTGTTGGATATTACTTCGTGATTGTATCTTTCATTTTTGGATCATCCTTTGTGTATTATGGAAGACCTTCGGGGGTCTCGGGGTCCCTACTGAGTAGCGTATACTCACCCCTACATGGGCTATGCCCGCACTACGTTGTGTTGGATGTAGATGAAGAACAACACTGATTGTGGTTGAGGCATGTGGATTAGTCGATACCTGGAGGTGGACCACTGGGCAGGACGTACACGGAGCGGACGACTGGACTTGAGGAGCTAAGGAGGCTATCTTTACCCACCCTTCAGGTGGGACTTCCAGTGGATGGCTCGACGTTGCTTCTTAATTTCAGTTCCTGTTCATTCTTTCCAGTTGTACTTTACTTTCAATTTGGGTTTTTATTCTGGACCATTTACTCTATGCACTTACTATTGTAGTCAGTTTACATAGTTTTTACTTATGATGGCTTACTCTGTGGTGTTTGTTTACTTCTAAAGGCAATGACTTCCCCTTTTTGTCAGGATTTATGCCTTGGTGCTAGTCGCCATCCCCTAGCCTATGGAAGGCAGGCATGGGGTAGTCAAAACACGATTCCCGAGGAAAGGTCATGACAAATTGGTATTAGAGAAGTTCGGTTCTACCGCAGAACTCAAGACTCTGATCTTTATTCTCTGTGAAGCAATAATGTTAAGGGTATTGAGTGTGGTTATCAGTACAGGGAGTCCAGTGTTGGTGCAGTGACCATCGTATCCGTACACCAGGACCCTGAACTCTGATTTTCGACTCAGTGCATGAAAAAATTTATTGCATGTTCTTGAAAAGTTTTCTTTGTGATTACTTTATATCAGCTCACCAGGTATACTGTTTTGGCCATGGAACACTTGTTTCTTTTCAGGATGGCCTAATAGCGGCAGCTAGCTAGGGTTCCAAGCATTGTGCATGACGACAACCCACCGATGGATGAGGCCTCGGTGCATGGCCCTTTTACAGAGGGGGAACCGGCGGTACCTCTACCCACCAAGCCACCGATGCCACCAGCCCCAGCCGCTGAGAGTGCACGTCGCCGTAGTGCACTGCACGATTTTCTGCATCAGAGACCACCCAGGTTCCATGGGGAGGTGGAACCTCAGGCAGCCGAGGATTGGCTGGAGGCTGTAGTTCGAGTTTTCAGGCTAGTGGGGACACCAGCTAACCTCATGGTGTTCCTTGCAGCGAGCCTCCTGCACGAGATAGTAGGAAGAAGGTGGAGCTTGATGCCTCTGGTGCACGACAAGGAATCTCTTTTCTGGACGTAATTTGAGAGCCTCTTCCACTCAGAGTTCATCCTAGCCATCCTCCGTGCGGTGCGCATCCAGGATCTACTACAGCTACGGCAGGGCAGCGTGACGATAGCCCAGTACTCGGCAAGATTTACCGATCTCTCGTGCTATTCCACAGACATGGTAAGGGACCCATTGTTCTGGTCCCGGACCATCGAGCAGGGACTGAGGCATGAGATCAGGGCATCGATGATCTCCCTTAGCATTCTGACACAGGTAGGAGTACAGGAGAAAGAACATCTCATAGAGATCTTTCTTGTTGAGCCTACACCAGCACCGAGACCTACCGCAGGGTGGCATGTAGCTGAGTCTTCAGCAGTGGGCAGTCTACAGACATCTCAGGGGTCCAGGGGAACCATAACATCAGGTGAACGACCTCAGGACACTGGCTCAGAGGTGCGGGGAACACGGCGCAGAGCCAACCTACCGAGGAGCAGACAGTGCTACGCATGTTGCGGGCATGGCCACATCGCTCGTGACTGCCCGACCTGCCATGATGAGGAGTAGAAGACGGTTGAGGGACCTCCCAGGAAGAGGTAGAGGGTCGACCGTGGCGGTCCGAAGAGATCCAGCGGACGAGGCAGAGGAGCTGGCCGAGCAGCAGGTGGTGGGAAACACTTTGAGGATTTACCACCACCACCACTAGGAGGTCCACCCCGAACATAGGGAGCTGGTGTGCAGAGATAGGCTCAGCTTCAGGCTATGGAGGACTATGACCATGGCGCACCAGAGATGATTTGAGGTACTATCAGTGTCTACTCCACCCTTTCTGTAGTTATCATAGACACATGAGCGATTCATTCTTTCATTGCCACTACCCTTGTTCGGATCTCAGAGATTCCGACGGAGTCTTTGCCTCGATCATTATGGCTAGAGACTCCTACGGGAGCATACTCGATGATTACGCACTAGTGCCGGTAGTGTGAGATTACTCTTGGAGGTGAGAGCTTCGGCTGGGATCTTCTTGTAGCGGCGTCGAGGCATTATGAAGTCATCTTGGGCATGTATTGGTTATCTACAGTCCATGATCAGATCGACTGTATTAGGCACAAGATGTGGTGTGTCCGCACCGATGGGAGCAGGTTCCCCTTCACCGACAAGAAGGGTAGTAGCGCAGGATGGACTCACGCAGAGGAGAGGACAGCTGATCACTCATCAGTTGGCTAGCCTCATCCTAGGGGAAATTGACATGGAGAGTCAGAGTTTTCCTGTAGTGGTGGATCAGTATGTGGACATTTTTTTGATGACGTTCAAGGACTAACTCCTCGCAGGGAGGTAGACATCTATATTGACCTGTACCCCGGGACAGCCCTGATATCCACTCCAGCATATCGGATGGCACCCACTGAGCTTTGAGAGCTTCAGGTACAGCTGGAGGACTTGCAATGCAAGGGATTCATCCAACCCAGTGTTTCACCCTGGGCTTCCCCGATTTTGTTCACCAAGAAGGCGGACGGGAGCTTGCGACTATGTGTCAACTATCGTCGTCTAATCCAGGTGACCGTGAGGAACAAGTATCTGCTACCGAGGACTAAAGACCTCTTTGATCAGCTCAAGGGAGCACAGTGGTTCTCGGAGATAGACCCTAGGTCAGGCTATCATTAGCTCAGATTTCGGGACGAGGACGAGCAGAAGACGACCTTCAGATGTCGTTATGGACACTATGTGTTCTTGGTGATTCCTTTCGGCATGACCAACACTCCAGTAGTGTTCATGAGTCTCATTAACAGGAACATTCAGCCTTACCTCTATCTATTTGTCGTGGTCTTCATCGATGACATATTGATATACTCGACCATTGAGGAGGAGCACGCCCACCACTTACGAGTTATACTGGACACACTCCGAGAGCACCACCTTTATGGTAAGCTCTTGAAGTGTCGGTTTTGGATACATGAGGTCCACTTCTTGGGACACGTCATCTCTGAGGTGGGAGTTGCGGTGGATCCTGCGATGATAGAGGCAGTGCTATTTTGAGATCCACCCAAGAGTGTGATGAAGGTGCGGAGTTTATTGAGGCTATCTGGGTACTACCGAAGATTCATGCTAGACTTCTCCAGAGTTGAGGCACCGCTCTCATCTTAGAAGAACAAGGGGAAACCCTTCATGTGCTCAGATAGATGTCAACAAAGCTTCCAGGAGCTGAGAAAGAGGTTGACCAGTGCACCTATCTTGAGGCTACCAGAGGAGGGAGTAGGGTACGCAGTCTACTGCGATGCATCAGGGACCAGACTCGAATGTAACCTGATGTAGGAGCAGGCGGTGATCGCCTATGGATCACGAGAGTTGAGGCAGCATGAGCAGAACTACGCTACCCATGACCTAGATTTAGCAGCAGTGGTCTTCTCTCTGAAGATGTGGCAACACTATATGATGGGCGAGCGCTTTACAGTCTAATCTGGCCTCCAGAGTCTTAGGTACATCTTCTCGTAGAAGGACCTAAATATGAGACCATGGTGATGGCGCGAGTTCCTCTAGAATTATGACTTTGAGATAGTCTACACACCTGGAAAGGGGAACGTAGTAACCGATGCTCTCAGCAGGAGGACAAAAATTCAGCTACTTGGGGATGCGACAGAGCAGCTAGCCGCTTTGCAGATATCCATCATGGATAGAGATGGAGAACCCATTCTTCAGTCACTCACAGTCACATCTCTACGTCTTCAGCAGTCCAGAGAGGCACAATGTGGGGACGTTGACTGTGAGACGCATCATGCATAGATATCCTCAAGATAGGCAGCTGATGGATTCTCTATAGGAGGAGAGCATGTATTCCTTTTCAGAGGACATACCATGGTAAAGTCATCTTTACAAGAGGAGGTGCTGAGGGATTTTCACACTTAACCTTTATCGGTACATCCAGGAGTGGAAATGATGTACCAGGATCTCATACGATAGCACTGGTGACCGGATATGAAGAAGGTTGTAGCAGAGTTTGTTTCTCGACGCCTCACCTGCCAGCAGGTGAAGGCGGAGCACCAGGTACCAGTAGGTTTGGTGCATCCCTTTGAGGTCCCGGAGTGGAAGTGGGACATGAGATCTATGGATTTCATGAATGGAATTCCACGTACTTATAAAGGTCATTACACCATTTAGGTTATTGTCGACCGACTCACCAAGTCGGCCCACTTCTTACCCATCAGAGAGTAGGGCTCAGTGGAGAGCTTGGGACGCCTCTACGTTCAAGAGATCGTACGACTTTATGGTGTGACATCATCTATCATCTCTGATCGAGATGTTCGCTTTACTTCCCAACATTGGAAGGGGTTGTAGGGGGCATTCGGGATGCAGCTACGTCTGAGCACCGCCTTTCACCTTCAGATAGATGGTCAGACAGAGAGGACCATTCAGACTTTCGAGGACATGCTCCGTGCATGTGTCCTCGTTTTTAGTCAGAGATGGGAGGACCACCTACCCTTTTTTGAGTTCGCGTGCAACAACAACTACCACTCCACTATCAGGATGACACCATACGAGGCATTGTACGGCCGACCATGAAGATCAACTTTGGGCTGGACAGACCCTGGGGAGTCAGCACTTGTGGGACCAGAGATAGCCCAGGCCCCGACAGAGAAGGTCCAGGTCATCCAGGAGCTGATAAGGACAACTCATAGCCTACAGAAGTCTTATGCTGACAGGAGGAGGAGACCACTAGATTACGAGTATGGCGACCACGTCTTATGGAGGGTCTCACCTCGTCGTGTATTGTGGAGATTTAGCAGGGGTGGCAAGTTATCTCCGTGCTTCATTGGACCATTCCAGGTTATCGGCAGGATAGGAGAGGTGGCTTATCGCCTGGCTCTACCAACTCAGTTGCACCGGGTGCACGGCGTCTTCCAAGTATCACAGCTGAGGAGATACGTGCATGAACCGACTCCTATCATCGACCATAGGGATATGGACATCGATGACGTGGAGACTTTTGCTGAGGTCCCGGTGGATATCAAGGATCGACAGAAGCAGGTCATATGCGGGCGGTCGATTCCTCTAATGTGAATTAGGTGGAAGCACGGGAACCTCTAGGAGAGCACTTGGTAGCGGGAGGCTCAGATACATGCTCAGTACCCTCAATTGATTTCCTAGTTTGTGATGTATCTTTACAGGGATGTAAAGCCCTGAGGTGGGAGTAATATAAAGACCCGTACATTTCAAGGAATTATTTTTCATATTTTATTTGGGATTTTACCAGTATATAGTTTCTAGCGACACCTGATTTCGAGTCTCGGTGATCCCAGAATGAATTTTTAAAGTTTAGCTCGGGTACGTTCAGTGAACGAACGAGCAGGATTTTCTAACATTTGAACCGGTTATTGGAATCGAAATCTGAGGGCATCGATGAAATCGCAGCACCGGTATTTTCTTATGAAGACCCTTTCTTGAGTTGTGTTTTCTCGGGGATAATTGTTAAAAAATGGATTATGTTTAAATTGAAATAAAAATCGTGTTACAATTTTTATTCCACTTTCATAAGTGGTTTAGCCCATTTGAGGGAGTTGGGGTGGGACGCACTGATGTTCTAACTCACCTTGTGAGGATTTAAGATGATGTGGGGCCCACACAATCCCCCACCTTTTTATTTATTTTTTCCCTACTCCTTTCAAAACCTCTCTTGTCATTATTGTTGCCAATATATCACTCCATTTAATTCTGACAAGTTAAGTTAAATTAAATGAAGAGAAATCATTTTGAATGTTTGAATTATAAAAATATTGGAAAAGGTAATAAAATATGGAAAAGGCCTTATTTTATTTTTAGTTGCTTCATTGCGTTGAGCGGGTGGAGCGTTCTTCACATTGGAAGAACTTCATCTTTCCGGTGAAGAACTTTTCTACCTCGATGAAGAACGCAGTCACACCATTTTTCGAAGAACGACGACACACCATCCTTCATTCTTCTTCCAGTGTCAAAGGAGGGGAGACACCAATCATCTTCAGATTTTCTCCTTCAATATATACGGAGCCACAATGTGACCCCGAATTCCGTGACACAAACTTCCTCAAACATCATTGATGTAGGTGTATAATTTTTATGTTCCTGAATATTTTGGGGTTCAACGTTAACGATTTAGCCGCCTATTATCAGGATAACGGGAGGAGGTAGGGCCGAACGAACACGGACGAACCTCCTCCCCTATTTTTTTGTTGTTGATCATTATGTGTTTTGGAAAGAAGGAAGTGCGGTGCCGTTGCACCGCGCGGGAATGGGGCGAAGGAGCACTGCGCCGCCGCGCCACGCCGTTGAGGCCGGAAGTAACCGCGGCCAGAGTCGTTCTGAGTCGGAGGAGCGCGGCGTCGGCGCGCCCCGTCGGAGCACCACGGAGGGCCACGGTGCCGCGCTGGTCAGACCAAGGCTGCGACGAAGCAAGGGAGGGCGGCCGGAGCCGCCGCCCACCGGTGCTCAGGAGGCCGGACCGGTTGGTCCCGCGTGACACACTGGCCAGCCATTAAAGTCGGACAGATCTGGAAAACCAGGGGATTGACCCCCGGTCAACCAAGTAGGGTGGACCCCCCCCTGACGGTCCGCCGTTTCTTCGAAGGGGGTGGCAGTTCCCCCCTTCCACGCTCAAGCGGCGCGCGGCGCTCGTGCTGGCCCGGACCGGCCGTGCCCGGCTGGAACGGCCGAACCGGGCTGCACCTGCTGGTCCGGGCTGTTCCAGCCGGGCCAGGCCGCGCCCTGAAGGGCCGAACCCGGACTCGGGTCGGGTCGACCTATTTCGGGCCGACCCAGGGGGTCTTGGGTCGAGTCGATCCGGGCCCAAAACCGCCTAAAACCGGATAGGTTCGTTTAAATGCCCGTAACGTGGGCTACAGACCTCTGATCGATGCATCATCAGTTGAGATTCCATACTTGGATCGAGTTGGTCGTTTCGATAAATTAAACTCATGGTCTCGGAGAACTTTGGGTATGTCCGGGTTGTTCGAACACGAAAGCAACCAGGCCCTCGGAGTGGAAACACTTATAACATGAGCTCCGGGCATCCGATTGACGTGTAGTAGACTTTTTTGGATTCCTCATAGTGAGGAGAATCTTTTGGCTTACTCCACTCATGGTTGGGATGCAGTTGGAGTACGGTCTTATTGATTTTTACTTAAAAACCAATCGATCCCCTAGAACGAAAAGGCCAATAACTCTTAGACCGTGCGTCTAATTTACGCGCCATTTGTCGTGTTTAGTTCCTATCGATGAGATGGAACTTTGGGATACATCAACTCCAGACTACGTGTCAGTTGATGTATCAACCCCCTTGGATCATGGAACAGACCCTCCCAGAATCGAGGATGTTGTGTGCTAGAACCCCAGAGATAGCTGTGATTGCGACGAAGATGACGACTGCACTAAAATCCTCCGTGGGTTCTGCAGTGACAACAACTGCACTGAAATCCTCTGTGAGTTCGGAAGTGATGACGACCGTACTTAAATCCTCCATGGGTTCGATGGCGATGACTACTTTTCTTGTATCCTATGTGGGTCTGGCAGTACTACCATCCTTGTATCCTATGTGGGTCCAGCCGTGTTTGACTCTATTCTTGTATCCTACATGGGTCTGGAAGAGTAGCTGGTCTTGTATCCTACGTGGGTCCGATAGCTCAGCTGGTTTAGTAGTCCTACGCAGGTCCCAGCTTAGATGAATAAGTGGCTACATCTGATCTTCTCTATCACTTTGTGAAGAATTATACCTGTGTGTTCTGAGTCATGACTTTCAATATTTATCTTCGATATGATTGAATTACTTCCCATATGGATTGTGTTATGCTTTCCTGTGTGGATTGGGTTGTACTATCTTGTGTGGATGTTATAAAACTTGGGCTCGGAAGTTGGAGCCAAACTGGAATTGATGACTTAGGTATATGTATGGGCATATACCTAAGTAGTGTTGGATGTTACTTTGTGATTGTATCTTTCTTTTGTGGATTATCCTTTGTGGATTCTGGGAGACCTTCGGGGGTCTCGAGGTCCTTACTGAGTATCGTATACTCACCCCTGCACGAGTTATGCCCGCACTACGTTGTTTTGGATGCAGACGACGGACATCACTGATCGTGCTTGAGGATTGTAGAGCAGTTGATACCTGGAGGTAGACCACCGGGCGGGATGTACATGTAGCGGACGGTTGGACCCAAGGAGCTGTGGAGGCTATCTGTACCCACCCTTCAGGTGGGACTTCCAGTGGAAAACTCCATATTACTGCTTTACTTTCAGTTGCTGTAATTTCTGTCCAGTTTTACTTTATTTTCAGTTTGGGTTTGTATTCTGGCCCATTTACTTTCCGCACTTACTATTGTACTCATTTTACTTAGTGTTTACTTCTTCTGGCTTACTCTGTGGTGTTTGTTTACTTTATAAAGGCAATGCCTTCTCATTTTTGTCGGGATTTATGCCTTGTTGCTAGTCGCCAGCCCCTGGCCTATGGAAGGCAGGCATGGGGTAGTCACAGCACAAGTCCTGAGGACGGGTCGTGATAATTATTCCCCCTATTTCGAAATTATATCCTCATAATTTTAAAATTGTGCTCGGAAAATTCATTGAAAATCCCAAATGGGAATAATAGTGAATATAAAAATCAAATTAAAGGAAGGAAATAAATGTAAAAAGGTTTCTTGAGATAACACAAAGTAGGATTCCATGTATGAAAACATGGATTTGGAAAAAAGTAATGATCTTTTTCTGATAGAGAGTGATAAAAATCATGATCAAGAATACTTTAACCACCAAAAAACAACAAACATGTGATGGGTTAAATAGTATTTGATATCATAATAGAAAAATTTATTGGAAGGAGATTTTGTTTTAATATATTTTTCATATAGATGAGGAATTTATTTTTGATCTTGACAAAGAACATAAGGAAACATATTAACTTTTCACATGGTGTTTCATCATTTCATATATATCTACCAAAAACTCATTTATTCTCCAAATGATATGTATTCATGTTGACTTTGTAACACCTGAATTACTATAATCAACTTATACTAATTCCAAAAATCTAAAAAAGATTACCTATATATTTCTCCAGTCTTTATCGATTATCTAAAACCAAAATGAGTAGGATAAGATTATTCCCCAAAAAATATTTATCATTTATAAACAAAAAAACTATTATTAAACTCTAAAATTCAACATTAATACTCGAAGTCCAACATCGACCATTCAAAAAATAATTTTCCATAAAATTACTAAAAATAATCCAAACTAATATTGAAACCCATACTCAGAAAGTTTTTATAACGTGGTCTTCCAAGATATATTTTGACATGTATCTCTAAATAAAATTAATCACACTTAAAGTCTTATATATAAATGTAATAAGGACAATTGAATATTATACATGATTGGTTAATAATTTCCAAAATAACAGAAATCTCAATAATTAAACAATAAAAACATATATTGTTACAAAATAAATTTCAACCATTACACCTCAAATGAACTCCTATACTTTTTTATTTTCTTTAGGCATATAGTGTTTCCAAAAAAGATATTATCTTTCATAAAACATTTACCTTGTAATCCCTAAATAATTTTTGAATACTAAAGATATACGTTCAATATATATACTGAAATTCAATGTTTTCTTATTCTATAATATCAAATTTCCTAAAAATATTAAATATTTCTAATCAGATACATTATATAGGCCAGTGGTAGGTGTTAAATCCTAGTCAATCTTTGGTTGTGGGATTGATTCCCACTTCTTTGTCTGATATAGAGGGTTCTCACATGGTCTTTGTGTTTCCCATTTTCAAAAACTATATAATTTTATAACATTACCAAAATAGTAATAACATGTAATTTCCTCAAATTCAAGGTTCATATAATCCCTAAAGTTTCATTATAAATATATCCAAAAAAGAAAATAAAATTCATACTAAATTAACATTTTTACATAAAAACGTAAGGGTTAAAAATTCAAGACGTCTTCCAATATACTCCCATCAGAAATACACTTAAACAGATCTTCTTCCATAGATCAGACATAACTATTAAATTCTTAAAATATAGACATATTCAACCTTGAACCATCTTTGTGGTACATTATCCATGGTTTTCAATCTTATTATTTTATACTTATTCCATAACAAAATGATTCATAATGTACTAAGATTCTATATTGTAAAGACCTGAGCTATAAAATTATACATACCATTCATATTTCGTTTTATGTTTCCTCATCTTTAATTAGAATGACATCAGATGTTAGTAAACATATGTTGGAACATCCCTATAGATCCCATTACCAAATTATCTTTTTAGAACAATTATTGGTGTAATGACCATGTACTCCACATTTAAATCATTCAATTGATCCCTCATAAATAACTTATTTCCCTTTCTTGAAGAAAATTGGATGCTTCCTTTTACCATGGTAGGTTATTGATTTATGACCTGCATTACCACTTCTATATCATTTTTTCGTCCCTTTAAAACATTTCTTAGGTATTTCCTAACACATCCTTGAAACATATGTTTTTTAATATAGGATTATTACCATAACATCAATAGGGACTCTTTTCCCACATATACAATGACATAGAAAAATCAACAAGGTCCATGTGGTAAATCATGAATCTATATTGTTGATTAAGAATAACCATATGAGTTCTCATTAATGCTATTATTTCATTTTCTTTCTTATTAAGAAAACCACCATAGTTTCCTTTACATTGATTATTACTTTGGGGCTCTAGATCCAGTCTTTTTCTAAAACAAAAATTTTTAGAGTGAGTATATCAGTTAAATAATCATTTACTATCTTATATCGATGGTAAAGACAAATATATACTTTTCATGTTATCTTGATCTCATTCATTTATATAAAATAACTAGGAATCATTTTAATTTTCTAACCATTTTCGTTATATACAACATGTCACTTATTATTAATTAACACCCAAACCTATATAGTTATATAAACCAACCTCAAATAAAAAATATAAGGCCCCAATCATAAGTAATATGTAATATTGACTTAAATAAATAATTCAAATTTTAATCACATCTATTGTCATTATAGGTTTATATATTTATATAATTATGTCATAACTCATACATAATGACTTGAATATTATAAGTATACGCATCTACTCAATATCAATTTTTTTTAGAATAAAAAATCTTTAAAAAGAATCATGGGATCATTTCACGCATTAACATCATAACATTTCTGTGATCCCTTCCTTGACTCTATTTCACATGATGTCCCTTGAAAAACTCTTTAAAATTTAGGATGAGCATAAAAAACTCAGTAAGGGATACATAAAGCATGTAAACTATTAGTTTCGAGAAATCATGTAAACCATAAATACATTTTCATAATGTAATAATTTTCACAATTAAGATGTTATGAAAAAAAATCACTAAATATAAGCTCCTTGATTTTACTTTTATAACCAAAATATTACCATAATACCCATAGAAAGAAACATATAGAATTTAATTATAACTTGGGGCATAAACATATATAAATGTAATAACCATATAGTTGGAATCCACAAAGATCACTAAATAAAATATCCATATACTCACCTTCCATACCAAATTCATTAGTGGTTAGAACATAACCACCCATCTTTTTTTATCATGTAAGCATGCATAATTTTGTTTATCACATAACCACTCATCATCAGTTTATCATATAACCACCCGTCAAATGTCCAAATACCATTATATAATCCTAACACACAATAGATTGTAATTTTCTACAATATACTCATAAATTTTATTGTTCAATAACTTGAAATCCATGAAATCCATTTCTAAAACCAATTTAAAAATTTAATAAATTTAATTTTGAATCAATGTGTCTCATGCCACAATTAAACATTCAAAACATTTATAATAGTTAATAATGATATTTTTAATTAAACAAGTCCCTTATAACATTGAAAATTTTGAATGAAATTAAAATTTAAAACACCAATTTCCATTTAAATATATACAAAAAAACCCATTTTGAAAAAATGGACACGAAATAGGATTTTTAATAAGAATAAATCATGAAAATGTTATGATGATTTAGTTAAAGAGTACAATACAACTAGTGAAAAAATGAATAATAATATTTAAGGAAATAAATTACATACAATTTAATATCATGAGAATATATTAGTTCATGATATAAAATGTTAAAAATGGTTTTATATATACCTTAAATGATAATAAAGTTGCACAATATCAAGATATTCCCCATTAAAATGAGATTGAGTCAAAGTCCCTTACCATGAGTCCAACATGTCTCCTTCGTTCATTATATTCCAAAAAAACTAATCTAATGTTAATATAAAATATTTTAAGAACATTTTTCAAATTTAATATTCACTTTACAATACTTATAATCATGTTTGAAAAATTACACAATAATTTACGTTCATATCAGTAAGATTGTCGATATTTTGTACATGAGTCAAAAATTAACTTGTTTAGTCTTAATTGACCATATGTTAAGAATTCCATCATCGCCAAAATATTATTCATGACATAAATATCGCATATATCCAATAAATATGTACTTATTATATTCATAATATTTGGATATATGAAATGGATTCCACCATTCATAGAGATGGTATGATATACATAGGCATGGACGCTACTTTGATTTCATTTTCATATTAAAAGAATAATAATGAAATTATATAAATGCTTATTATAATACCAAAATTACATTTATATATTGTACTTATTATTGGACTAACAAAATAATCCTTTATAACTTCCATGTATGGCATGAATGAGTCATGTAACATTGAGAAGTGGTAGTCTGCATTTTCTCAAATTAAATTATCGTATTTACACACTATGGAAAGAATAATAGATTGTTGTAAACAAAATTTACTGAATAATATATAATATATACATATATTATATAATTTATATATAAAGTTCAATAATAATGTCCACCATGAGATGTGGTATGGAAAAATCAAATCATCATCTTTTTGTGAGGCAGTAGATCATTGTACATAGAAAAGTTTGTTCGTATCCATTAGATGGATGAGTGTGTAAGTTTTGTTATATTAATTCTCCTAAAAAATCATAGTATATTTCTGATACTGTTTTTTTTATTTAATCAATTAATAAAAATATTACAGGAATTGTATAATGAAAATAAATGTTTTGGAACTTGAGAGAATGCATTACCTAAAAATCAGGTAACGTCTTTTTATTTGAGCCAAAATGATATCTAGAATTTCCTTATTCACTAGGTAAGGATAATATGAAAAAGTGAGGGATTCAAAGAAGTGTATTGGATAGATTTTTTCAGAACTGAAAGGCTCCAGATGTGTGAGATAATGAGAAGAAGAATCATTCTTTTATAGTAGATGTGAAGTGTACTTTAGAAATGTTTTGAAATATTAATTTATTATAAATTAAATTTTGATTAAAAATGTTACAAAAGTAATTTAATTCTAAGATAAGATGATTTTGGTTCTAATACACATGATCTAATAATTTTTAGGCATATTTTGAATATTTTTTGATTTTTATTTTTTGGATTTACACTTATTATACCATTTTTAATCATATACTAATGTCATGTTATTTACAATTATGGGTTAATGTAATTACCATATCTTGTATAGAGAGACATAAAAAATCCATATTCTACTTAGTTCATCTGCTACCATGTCTCCTCACTCAGCAATTATAGACTTGACCTTCTACTGAGTGCATCTGCTGCCATGTTCCACTTCAAATCAGTATAGACTATCTCCAAGTCAAAGTCATAGTGGAACTCTATCCATCACCGTTGTCTTAGTTTTAGGTCCTTCTAAGAGATGATATACCTAAAACTCTTCTGATCAGAGTAGACTATAAAACATTCACCCATAATGTAATTTCACCACACCTTTAAGGTGAAGACCACAACTGCTAAATCCATGATGGGGGTATCATAGTTCTTCTCATGTTGCCTCAGCCGTCATGAGTCATATGTGATCCCTTCTCACTCCTGCATCAAAACACACCCATGTCCGGTCCTTGAGGCATTTCAATAGACTACATACACTACACCCTCTTCTGGTAGCCTCAGGATGGGGGCACTCTTCATTCTCGGCCTTAGATCTTGAAAATATAGTTGGAATCTATCTGTCCATATGAAGGGTTTTCCATTCTTTGTAAATGTTGACAAGGGTTTCACAACTCCAGAAAAGTCAGGCACAGACATCTGGTAGTATCCATCCAAACCCAAGAAGCTCCACAACTCGGTAACACTCATGGTTGGCTCTCAAGAAAGCACAACCTCTATATTCGCTGGATCCACTACAACTCGAGTATCTGAGATAATGTGTCCCAGAAAATGGATCTATCGTATCTAGAATTTAATGATAATTGAAATTTTTTTTATGAAAACAAAAAATACAAACCACACACAAAAAATCATATTAGGGTGGCCTAATGTAATGAAAGACCATCACATCATTTACTACAAAGTTCAACCCCACGCTAGGAAATTAACCCATGCCAGAGGTATGGTTGGAAGATATTGTTCATGTGTTCCATGAACACTACAGTGGAATTAGAGATTCCGAATGGAATAACCAAGAACTCATAGTGGCCATACCGACATCTGAGAACCATCTTTTTCAAATCCTTATCTCATACTCGGATCTGAGATCTATCTTTGAAAACATATGAGATCCCTTCAGCTGGTCGAAAAAATATTCAAACCTCGATAGTGGATACATGTTCGTCACGTTCACATGGTTGTGGTGCCAATAGTCCACAAAATGTCTCAAATTTCTGGATACCTTCATGGAAAACAAAATTACGGCTTCACATGGAGAATCATTAGGCCTTATGAACCCCTTACTCTCCAAGTCCCCGAACGTCACTCGTAACTCACGAAGCTCTACAGGTGACATCTGATATGATGGTGTAAATATCGGTAACATCCATGGGTACATGTCGTGGTGTATGTATACATCTCTATGTGGAGGTAGTCCTAGAACATCATCATGTAAGTCATTAGAAAAGTGGTCCACTATTACAGGATAGCTCTCTCTCAGAACAACTACTGCTCTAAGGGTAATTCTAGATAGATGATATGTAATCAGCTACACCCTCCTCTGGGAAAGTCCATCCTGTACTATAAATGTTCCTTTCCCGTTGGTGAAAGAAAACATGGTTTCATCCTTGTGGACACACAACACTTTGTGCATAATATAGTCAATTTGAACATGGTATGTGGGTAACCATTTCATACCCAAGAAGACATTGTAAGGCCTCGACGCCGCTGCTATGAGTTTCCAGCCGAATCTATCACATTCTAGAGTAAGCTCACACTACCTACACCAGTGTGTAATCATAGAATCTTCTCTAGTAGGAGCATATAGCCATAAGAATAGATCCAAAGACTCCTCCATAATCTTAGAGCTCTGAACGAGGGCCATGAAAATAAATGACTGACTGGAAACTTTTTCTATAAGAACTACAAAAAAGGTTGAGTGGACAGTGATCTTGCCTCTAATCATCTCCGTAGATCTACGGTCATAGGCCATAGGTTCCTGGAACTGAGCTAGTCCATGGTGTCATCTGCCTACTATCATCTATAGATTACTCTGCTACATGACACCCAGTGGTGGGTCTCACTGACAATGCCATCTCAGACAAGAATCTCTCCACCCAATGCACTCTCTCTTGTACCCAAGCATAAGTCGGTATGTTGAACAATTCCATCGATGCTCTGATCTCCCGTGGAATACCCTACATGAAAATGCATTCCCTGAAGAAAGGTACCCATACCATATAGTTGGTGTGGTGGGAGAGATCATTAAACCTCGCCGAGTACTAGGAAATTATCATGCTACCCTACTATAGGTGTTGTAGCTCTTATATACGCATGGAGCGTAAGGTCACTAGGATGGACTCTTTCCTGAAAAGTCTCTCGATGTCCTCCTAGGTGAGGGTCACATCATCATTTATCTAAATAATCATGCTCTTCCATCACCCAAATTTTTCCTAAAAGTGACTAGCTAATAGCATAAACTTAAGGTTGGGTGGTTTCCCAACATTGCGGAAATCTTTGGATACTGCCTCCAACCAATCCTATGCCGCCTGTGGGTCCGACTCACCTCGGAACCTCAGAGACCTCTTACATTGAAACTTATGGAATGCGCTCAGGGCGTGTGCACCCTCTGATTGTGGGCCTAGTGTAAATGTCTTCACAATGCGTAGTGGTGCTGCTGGTACACCACTTAATGGTGTAACACTATAAAAGGGCCACGCACTGAGGGCTCATCACATGGTGGGCCGTCATCGCATACTATCTCCGGAATCCTAGATGGATGTCTATGTGTCGACATCCTGAAAGAAGATAGGTGTGCCATGGTCAAAAATTTATAGATGGTGAGCTAAAAAAAATAAATGAAAAGGAACACTTTACACAATCACACGCAATTAGTGTTTTCGTGCACTCATACATAAATTATAATTCATGGTCCTATTGTATGGATACACCAGCCGCCACACCCACATTGGAGTCCCTAAACTGAAAAACACACTATTAACTCTTAACACTATTGTGGCATTGAAAAAAATTGAGTTCTAGTTTATTGGTAGAACCGACTTCTCTGATACCTCTGTTTCATGACCCGTCCCCCCTGGGCCCATTCTGTGACTACCACATGCCTCCCTTCCAAAGGCTAGGGGAAAATGATTAGCCCCAGAAAGTCATATCCGTATAATAGGAAGGCAATACCGATAAACCATTACAAACACACATACTGGAATGCAACAAGAATAAACCACTACGTAAATATTGTAGTAAAAGTTTGTAGAATGTAAGGGGCTAGAATACAATCCCCTATTAGAAATGTACATGCACGACTGTCAAGTACAATATAACTAAAAAAAGAGAATCAACTATTGGCCCATCCTTCAAGGATCCTACCATAACTGTTGGTAGAAATCTCTTCCTCATCACTCCTTGTCCACCTATCTCCCCTATGTATCGCATGGTCCTAGGTCCCTCAAACCTCAGCCCATCGTCTCATCGTTTTCACAAGACACAATGAGGTTATGGTGATGCTCGTGTTGGTGTGTGTATAAAAATACCAATTAGGGACCCTGGGAACCTAGAAGGTCTTTAAAATTCCAAAAATTAAAACCACAATACATGATCTCAATCAAAAATCACAAATCAATATAAACAACACAAAAAAAATATTGTCATCTCAAATGAGGGTTTTCAATGATGTTTAGATGTAAAGATGATTAGTCGATAAGATAGCTCTTCTTATTTTATCAAGAGGCACTGTTTCTGACCATACAGAGACTTACCCACACATGATCAATAGGTACTAACCCCTACAATGATCCACATTTGATCAGACCCACCATTTCTTTTTAAGTAACTTACCCCCACTAACCCATAACGGATCTGACCCACACGTGATCGGTATGTGCAAACTCAGATAGGATCGCTATGCCCAATCCCACACAAGATCTGACCCACACTGGATCGGTATGCACATAGCCACACAAGATTGCTGAGAACTGAACCCCACATGATCTGACCCACATAGGATCCATAAGCACTGACCAACATAAAATTGATGAGCACTGACCTCCATATGATCTGTATCCATCCTCCGCCACACTACCAGCCACTGGATTCCTCACCCCCAGGGAGCTTGAGTTTCTTAGAATTTTCCTTTGAGATATATTCAATACATCGACTTCCAATAAACTCTGTAATGCAGTAACCAAAATAACTACCATGTATTAAGGGTTCCAACATGACATACGGTGTCTCAATCAGACGCCTGGTCTGTGAGTTATGAGGGTTTTAGTTTTGGGGGCCCATTTGGATCTGGTTCGATCCCACCCCGTCATACACCAATAGTCCCTAAAACACATGATGAGTATGAAAAAAAGGATTGTCTCAATCCATTGATCACAATGCCATTGAAAGTTCATCAAATGGAAATCTTTTCTAAATATATGAACCTTTATGTGTTTCTGGGCCCAGTTGGCCTGTGTCTGGTCTGACCCAGTCGGACCAACCCGGCCTGCAAGGGGGTGGCCCTCAAAGTCAGCCCGCAAGGGTGGGAAACAAAGGCAGCCTGTAAGGGAGGCCCAACCCGTGAAGGTAATCCCTCAGGGGCGGCCTCCAATAGGCCGACCCTTGATGGGTGGCCCACAAGGGGGCGAAAAAACCATAATAGAGCATTGTCTGGCTCGAGGGGGTTGTGGTCCGATCCTATTTGGAGCTTGGCCCGAACAGATGGGGGGGAGTGCTCTTGTCTAAGGGGAAGTGCGACCTACTGTGGTGTCTGCCCTAGTCAGTGCACGGGAATTGACCCCGAGACCCTCGAACATTTGATCAACTCGGAGGCCGTTTGGTTTGCAAAGCGATGGCACCGCGTAGGCATGGCCCGATCACCACGAAACCTACTAGAGGTGATGGTTTGGCCTCTATCACGGATTTGGCCGTGGCTTCTTGTCAACCAGTGGAAAGCTGGTCATGTCACCTCCTGCTTCCCGGTGGTGCATTGGTAACATCACCTCTCCTTCCGCTGCTAGCAGAAGTGTCGGTATCCTCCTCTGATCGCTGCACCAGATAAGCCATAGCCCTCTTCTCACTAGCAGCACACGACAATGTACCACAACTCCTCTATTAGTTTTGGATACCGAGTTGCGACCCCTTTTTTATCACTGGCAGTGCATGATGGTGTGCCACAGCTCCTCAGTGATCGGCTAGTGTCAGCCGTTCTGATGACTACTGTAGCTTTTTTGTCGCGGCCTCCTCTTGGTGCATGCACCGGTGCCCACCTTCTTCTTAGTCGGCTGGTGTCGCCACACTTTCGGAATTCCAAAGAGAAATTCAAGGGTGTAGCAATGATTGTGGAGGGTCCCTTCCGTGATCATAAGGACTTCCCCAAAGAATTAGTTAGTAAACAAAGGGGATTATTAAGGGGTTCAACAAATTCATTTGAAATTACCAAGAATCAAAATCCCTACCTCGTAAAACAGTTAGAGAGCACCCACGCTTGGAGGTGGATCGTGTTCTTCATTCCAGCAACCATTTTCCAATGAGGCCACTCATACGTCATCATTTGGTTCTTGGTTCGGTGTCACCCATCGCCTCCTATTGGGTTCATCTTCGTCCTCTAAGGGTACAACATCTCTACACTCCTTCAGCACTTACATGCTTGGAAATGTTTTTCTAATACCCCTCCCCAAACTCAATATATATTGGATATGGGGAGGATAAGTAACAATGTTGGGAATTAATGGGGGCTCATTAATTAGGAAACATCCTAATTCCCTAATAATATCATTACATATGATTGATAGTTCAATCCATTTATTATCTTGACACACCGCTAGACCCACACTCCGCTTGTCCGTCGGTGGATAAGAATGAAATTAAAATAATAAAATTTTTTCATTTCATTTATTTTAAAAGGTCATAAAACATAACATTTTCCCAAGACCTAGTGTGATCAAAGTAAATCCTCCCTTAAGAAATTACTGGTTCCTTAGATGTAATGTTGCCCTCTGATTTTTAATCCAAGCAACAATTCAAATATTTTAAAACGCCGCTCAGGGATTTACTGAATGTACCTGAAAAAAAGTTCGGAAATTGATTCTGGGCACACCGAGCCTCGGAATCAGGAAACGTCAATTTCATAGACTAGTAATAAATCAGTATAATTAAAAAAAATTAATGGAAAATTTGGGTCTTTAAATTATCATACATTTAGTGTTAACCAATAATAAAATTATTTTTTACTTATATAGAAAACATAAATGAATAATTAATAACACATTGATTAAAAATGGATATGAATGTGAGTAAATTAATTTTATATTACTGAAAAAATATTAATTTAAAAATGATTCTTTACATTTTCTATTTATTTTTATTCGAAATAGTTTTTTCCATATTTATATATTTTATTTTGTAAATGAACATAATATCAAAAAACATAGTTTAATAACTATCTTAGGGTTAATTATTCATTTTTTTATAAAAAATATGTTTTCATCCATGTTTATAAAAATTATAGATTTTACAAAATACTATCACATTAGTGAAATTATTATGATATAAGTTTGAGTTGGGTATTTGTAGAAAAATGATTCATTGACTAAAAATATATTTAATCTATAATATAATGAATTAAATGAATTAATTTTAACTTATAATTCAATATTATACATTTTATAAAAAATAAAAAACAATTAATATGATATTTAAATTAATTTTATAATGAATAAAAAAATTATTCCATTTATTATTTATTTTATCTCCTCTCATTAGATCAAGGAAAAGGTATGCCATTTGTTCGTAAGAACAACCGCCTCTATTAAATGTTATATTTCACATACCACTATTACCTTATATCAATTATTTTATTTGTCAATTTAATTTTTAAATAGTTTATTTATGATTTATTTTGTATTCAAGTGTTTTTAGTAGAATTTTTATTTCTATGGTCAACGCAACAATATAATTTTCTGATTATGAACCACACAACTAAAAAACGTCTAAATTAATCATAATAGATTTATAAATTAAAATTAACATTATAATAAATGAAAAAAATTATTCATTTATATTTTCTGATCATGATATTTTTAATTATCATTTACATAAATAGCATAATTTTTATTCAAAATTTATATAATGTAAGAATCATTGAGAAATTCAAGGTCGTTGATTTTCCTTAAACATTATTTTATTGTTTTCATTTAAATATTACTATGTTCTTGATCTAGGTGCTTCATAATGTTTCAATAATGATATTTTATAAAATATAGTTATGTTCATATTGAATTTTAAAAATTCATTAATTTTAAATATTTTAAAAATAAATCTTTTTCACATTATCTATACTGATACATTTTGTCTTTTTTAATAAAGTGAAAAAAATTTATTTACATTATTTTGTTAGAAGATAGTATTTTCTAGTTTACATACGAATGATTCATTATCAATCACCACATATATTTTTTATGGCTTTATCAATAATTACCATATTCCAATATAATTTTTTTTGTTTTTCATTTGTATGATTTCCAATGAAGAACTAAAATTTTAATTATTTTTATGTGAAAATGAAAAAAACATTTTGTATAGAATCAAATGTTTTCAATGATTTTATATTGAGAAACTGAATGTTAGAGTTATTAATTTTTTATTAGGAAATGTTATATTGTAGATGATAATATGTGATTCTATCATATATATTTATTAAATACATTGTGTAATGGGTTAGTCTATGAAGTAAATATAATTGAGATGATCGATTTGGATACTCATATTGAATGTGTTCCTTGAATGAATCTATCACTGGTTTGAATATAATGAACTATGTTTCCTACATGGATTTCTATATTTATGATATGAATTTTTATATAAATCTTCTTACTTTTGGGATATGCAATTCAATCATTTAAATGTGAAAAGTTTGATTTTGTGGAAATTTATTTTCATCATTTATCATGTTCTATCAAGAATAATTCATGGATTTTATATTATATTTTATAGATTCTAATGATTTAATTGGTTAAATTGTTTGTTTCAAAATGTTATAATTATTTATATATTTAATTATTTTTCTTTTAAAAAAGATAAATATTTATAGGGGTTTTAATATATTTTACTAGAATTATGATTTCAATTCATTTTTATTTCTCTTAATGTGGAATTTATGAGTATCCCATAATTTGGAATGTTATTCAGGTTATATATGAATGTTCATATACTATATAAATATAAATATTTCATTAATTGTCCATCATATTAAATAAATGATAAAATAATTCATGAAATATTGTTATAAATATATTTACTATATTTTGTGGAAAAAATATACACTGTGTGGAATTTGGGACTTTTTAATGTGATGTTATTTATATATTATCTATGAAACTAAACCTAAAATTTCAAGTAAATGAAATAATGTGAAAATTATTATATTAAACTCATAATTATCAATAATTTATATAGAATGGTGACATAGTTGGTATTAATATATTGGATTCAATAACTTCCTAATTTATGATGTTTTTAATGATAGAAATTATGGTATTAAATTAATCGTTTGATACAATATGTTATATGAAAAATATAACCATAATTGACATATAATGATTTTATTTGATATAGAGACAGTTCCCTTTTTTGGTTTTATTAATGTTTATAACCTGCCTGAACAAAGTTAATAATGGATGTAAAGGAACATATTGTGGTACTAAAATGAAAAAAGTGTAATATGAACAAGATTTATAAATCATATGGTTATTTATAACCAAATATCATTAGATTTGATTAAGAAACTAAAAAAGAGTGAGTTTTTAATGAAAAAAATAAGAGAAATTGGCCACACATATAAGATAAGGTAAATAAGGTCATAAAAGTACAATTATTATACACCCTATCTATGAATAATATTAAATAATAAATTAAGTAAATTAAACAAATTTTTTGGAATATGTTATATATTAGGTAAAATAAGGAGGATGGAAAATAACGGCTGAATACAAAAAAGTGTTCAACTAACCCAATAGTAGGGGATAAGGTTTTTCTTCGAGAAAAACCGAATTTTCAAAATATCATTATTTTATGAGTTATGAAAAATAAAACCAAATTTATAAGTTTCAGTAATAGAAGTAATATACCAATAATAAAGGTTTCAAAATTCCATCTTATATACATTAGATGTTGTTGAAACTATGAATAAAATTTTAAATGTATAGTTTATCTTTAGAGAATTTATTATGTTTAATTATTGAAATGTGGTTATATTTTTTTTAAAGTGTCAGAGGACAAGATTTAAATTTTTATTATATGAATTAATAATTAAAAAATTATAAGGAGATATTTTGTTAATTTTTATTATGTAAGCTCAGTGATTTAAGGTCGTATATTTTTTTAATAGATTTGATGAATTTATATTTATTTTATAATTATTTTGTTTAAAAATGATCGAATTTTTTCTGATATCTACACACATCTATGGAATTATATTATTTTGAGTTTAATATGATATTTTAGTGGATAATTATTTATGTGTTAATTGATTTTCATATATACAATGCGTATTTATATTAAGTGATTTCTTATTATGGTTATTTAGGAATAATATTATAATATCGTGGATGAAATCTTAATAGTAATGATAATCATTAAGGTAATCATGACCATTAATATTGAAAAAATTATATATACTTTGGATAATTAGTAATTATATTTCTAGGGACATATTTTTCTCATATAGATTAGAAATGGATTAAAATGTTATTTGAGTTTTATATTTTTTATGTTGTTTTAAAAAAGAAGAAAATTTTTTGTTGATCATTATAGGAATTTTTGTAAATGTGAATTTTCAGATAAGATTTTATCTAAAATTTGCAGATATTTAATCGAGGAATAAATTTTGAGTTGTTGATGGGAAGTATATATGGGGTTTGATGTTTATATCATTTTAATTTAGGTTATTTTCAAGAAATATTGCCACATTTTAATTAATATATTATTTGGTTAGATAAATTATGGTATTTGACACTGTGAGTTTGAAATGAGTTATGGAGATAAATTTTTGTCTTAATTTTAGAAAAATATGTGGTGAAATCATTCAAATATTTTTGTTTCAAATTGTACTTGGAATGTTTTCTTGTGGTTAAAAGTTAATATTTTTTTGGAATAATTTACATTAAACATTGGGTGTTATTTTTTATGTTTTAGGGACTAATGTATCATTTCAGAATAAGTTAGTGTATTCATTTTTTATATTATTTTAACATGTGATCACTATTGTGTTTTTGGTCAATTTTTGTAAACATGAAGAATAACTTCACATATTCTTGAAGATATTTTGTTGTTTTAAATGTTAATTTTAGTTGATTAAAATAGAAATTTTCATAATAGTTATTTTTTTCATGGAATGAGATTTGAAGGCGAGATGAAAAGAATCTCAAAATAATCTAAATAGAAAATGGTTTCTTCTATAAGGTAATGTAATCAAGTAGGAATAGTTTTTTCTCTATCGGGTTGATAATATAATTCCATTGCATAAAGTATGAGGAAGATAAATTTAATGAATATTATAAGAATAATATCTCTTGTATATTGAGGTAGGAATTTTAAATCTCATCCACATGTATAAGTCTCCGAAAAAATAAATGTTATTCATAAGAAATATTTCATAAATTATTGGAATCTATGTCTTAGCATACATTTTTTTCTTCTTTCGGAGGATACGTTTAGTAATTTTTTTACATAAAATAATTTTAAATGACTTCATGGTATTTACTACAAATTATAAATATTTATCGTCCAAAACCCAATTAATATATTATTCACGTTTTATGATTTATAAGTTAGAGATCATTTTAAATTAATAGTTATTATATTCCTATTCCAATCCATAAAGGTGACTATAATATTTTTTTAATCATTTTTTATTAGATATGAGATAAAATTGAATATATCATTTTTTAGGATAAAATATTTTAATAGTATGAGATTTTAAAATATATATATTTTAAATAACATTGATCTATTAGATATATTATTATTCTAAAACACAAAAAATGATTAAATGATTTTATACCACACAATTCAAATTAAATTGTGAGTTAGTTGAATTATATTGATAATAAAGTGAATTTTTATTATAAAGGGTTTCAAATTTCTCTATGAAAATACATATATTCCTACAAAACATTGTATTAAACTATTTTCTTTAATTGAGAACTTTATTTAAATTTATGTTTTTTGGGGGATTATATAAAAAATTTTTGTCCGTAAAAATTATTTAATAAACAATAAATCAATTATAAAGATTGAAAATATGATTATATAGTGTAAAAGATTAAAAAATAATACAAATATTTGATATTTTCTTGAAGTTTTCTAATATGAATTAGTGGTATATTAATAATAAAAATATTGGTTAAACTGAAATGTACTGTTCACAAACATTATTTTATTATATATGTTTTATTTAAAAATATAATTTAACTTTTCAATATTATTAAAAATATTTAAAATTATATTCAATAAATATACATAATAATGAATAATTATTCATATTTTAATATTTAATTAGTTGGGAATTGGAAAGAATTCAAAAAAATTTTGAATACACAATTTTTTATAAAAGTAATTTCTGCTGGTTTTCTATATAAATATTATAATTAATTTCTGAAACATTATTTCATTTTTTAATAAAATTAAATACTTTTTTTAACTTATACTTTTAATATTAAATACGATTAATTTTTTATTATTTATTAGAAAATAATAGATTTTATATTGACTAGTTATAAATTTTGATTTTATAATACATTAATTTTTATTTGATTATTATTATATAAGTATTATATTAATGTTTTTTAAGATTTTAATTTATCTAATATAAAATTTATAAGAAATATAACTAATTTTAATATATAATTTTAAAATTATAATATAATGTTATACATTTTGGAAATTGAAGAAATGTTTTTATTCAAATAAAAACTAATATTGGTTAATATTTTTTAAACAATTATTCTAGAAAGGTTATTTCCATATTTATATTAATATTATAAATTTAGTCTCATTTTATATAAAATATTTCATTTAATTTCATAATAATATACATTATACATCATTTTGGTGTTAAATAACTACAATCCTTAAAACATCTAATTTTTTTAAATGATTTTTAAATTTATTTTGTGAACATGTAATAAAAATTATTTCTAAAAAATGGAAATTTGCGAATAAAAAATGTATTTTATATTATGAAGAAAACTATTCAAATATTTGAAATTGTTAAATATAATTATCATACATACTGAATATTTACCCTAATTAAATTTTATTTCCATAATAATGATTAAAATGTTTAATAAGGTTTGTAAAAATAAGTGATAAGGCACAAAATATCTTTATAATATGTATATATTTTATTATTTGAGTTTATTTATAGATTAAAGCCCATATCATATATATACGAATAAATTTTATCCATATTCAATGAGAAATATATTTATTATATGTTGATGTATTTAGTTTTTATAGGCCTGCAATTCCTCTCACTTATGAAAGAGAACATCATATATTAAATAATATTCACACTATAAAATCTATAAATGAAAATGATCTTCCCAAATACCACCCGACAAATCATAAACAATTCCCTTATGTCATAGTATCATTTTATTACCAACTGTAGAAGGCGTGATTTTGAAGCCAAAGGATGACATCCAAAGAGATTGTACAAGTCATAACAATGTTTTTCAATGTTTTTATTCTATTATATTTCCATAAAAATTGATAATTAATGGAATATATTCTTATAAGTATATATAATATTCAGAAATTCTATTATGATCATGTAAAATCTATTTTCACCCAAATCCCATTACATGGAAGTTATAAACAGCGCTCATGTTTAATTCTGTTACACCTCTTCCTTGATGCGATGTGTATCATTTTTAATACCATCCTAAAATGAATGGTTTTATAGATGCTTTTACCTGATTTATAACATTTTATGACTTAAAAAATATTTTATAAAGGTAAATTAATTTATATAATCAAAATCTATTTTTTTGTTGGAAATTATTATTCCAATCTTGCCTATGAGTTGACTATAACTTCTATGAATAAATGAAATAATTTTTCATTTTTTAGCTCAATGTTGTATCTTAAGAGAAAATTAGTGAATAATTAATATATTTATAAAATTATTTTGAATTTTGAAAATTTAAACATCAATTTCGTTATTTATGTTTCATATTTTAGAAAACTGTATATGTATCTCATGTTTACGTGAAGACTACTGCCACTATGAAATAATGAATTTCATTATTCCTAATTATTTTACATGGATGATTTAAAAATTCAATTGAATGAATTATTATAATTATAAAATTCTTAGTATTTTTTAGATAATGCAAACATTACCCATTTTACAATTTTCAATGTACTAATGTTAAAATTATTTTTTCAAATGAATGACCTCAAAACGTACTACATAAACCTAACCAATTTAGTAAATAAATAAAACATAGTAATAAATTAAATGAAAATAATAATAATTATTTTAATAAAATAAAAAAGTATCTCATAAAATTAAATATTAAAATAATTTTATTAGATTTGATAAAATTAATGTTTGAAGAATTATGAGACTCAAGGTATGGAATTGTCTTTCAACGCTTAATTAAAATTTACCCATAAAAAATATTTAACATTAAAATCAATGTTCTTTAGAATGAATCAATAATGGATGTAAATATAATGAAAATAAATATTAAAATCATTTTAAATTATTCTTTAATTGTAAAATGGGGTTTTAATAGAGTTTCATTAAAAAAATTCATACAGGTAACCTTTGACTGTAATTAGAAAATAGAAAAATTGTGTTTTTTATGATTTACCACATGGTCATATATTCCAACCATGATAATATTTATTCACTATAAATACTACTATAAAATTTCACAAGTGTATTAAATGAAAATTTAATTCCAACTAATCATTTAATATTTCATTTTTAAATAGTTTTTAAATGAAAAAGACTGATTTCGTTATCATTTTTTTTTGGAAAAATTTAATATCGGTTCTTTATGTGTTAAATTTTTAATGTAATTTGATGAAAAATTGTGATCATTTTATTTTTTTTCTTTATGAAATTGTATGTTGATTTTATAAATTATTCATCAAAAACATAATATATTGTTTTCAAATGCATTGGGTAACTATATTTCCTTTATAAACATGATGTTTGAGATTAGCAATTAGGTTACTCCTATTGAAAGGGTTCAATGAAAGTGTTTTAAAAGAGACAAAATATGATTTCACATTTTTACAAAATGGGTTTTTTAATAATTTAATTATTTTTAATGTAAAAATTTATAATAGATGGTGTAGGTTTTGAATCCTTTACAGGGGAGTGGGTGTTTATGGATATCTTGTAGGATTGAAACTATGATGTAGATGCTCAATATACAAGAGGGGGTGAATTGTGAACATTAAAAATTTCCTTAAAGAAGGAAAGATCTAAGTTTGACAAAGTTTAACTAAGAAAATTCCCAACACCTATAATTCCAATTATAGGATTGGTATAGGATATGAAGTTACAAACATCTAGTTCTATGCCCTTGCATCAATCTGGAAAGTGATTTTGAAAAAGTGGTCCCGGAAATATGGATCCGGAAATTGAAACTTAACCAAAGTTTACAATATTAAATTCTACCTTAAAGCCTATATAATTTAAATTAATCAAGGTACAAGTGTAAGGAAATATAAGAAGGTTATAATTTCCTTACAATAAAAATTGCCGCGGAAAAACAAGTAGTAAAACTAAAAGTAACAAGATATAAATCTTTTAACCCAAAGAGAAGGGTATCTAACAAACTTGGATAAAGGTCCCTTGATTTATACTTTCAAGCAAGTTTGTCTTACCCACACCAGGGTAATCCCTTGATATGAAGATTGGAGTCTTTGTATTGCTATCCCCATAATCCCTCAACTTCAAGATAGTTGGAACCTCTATCTTCCTCAACAAGGAAGCCCTCGAACATCAAGGTAGTCAGCACCTCTATCTTCCTATCCCTGGAAGTCCTTGAATATAATCACCAACATACGGAGTTGCATGATGCAATATGAACGAGCAGTTAAGTATGCACAGAGCATGAAAAGCTTCTCTCTCTAGAAATCACCTTAACAGCGTGTGGTCTCTAGAGTGATCAAATTTAGTATTGAGCTCTTTCAAATGAGCTCATATTTATAGGCTCGGTTGGAATGGTCGACTCCCTCCTCCTACAGTTATATTATCCTTATATTTCGAATGGACCTGTACATGTGTCACATAACCAATGGTTAGTTAGAAATATAATGGACGACCTCAGTTTATAATAAAACATGTGTAACCGAAATCACAAAATCATTTTATAATGAAGAGAGAGTAAGCATAAGCAAAACTAATGTTCAGAATGTAAGAAAATAAAAGTTCGGAGTCTATCCAAAATGGAATTTAGTGTTTATAACAAAAGGATATTCAGATTCTGTTTTATAGGAATTTGGAACCTGAATTCTATAGAAATATGAAGTCTGAATTTCTAAGGAAATTCGAAGTCTTGTTTCACCAGAGTTTAGAATCTGAACTTATAGAGTTCGGAGAAGAACCTGTAGAAGTTCGGAGTCGAACTAGAAAAATTACGGAGTCAAACTCACAAATGTTTTGAGTCGAACTCATAGAGTTTCAGAGTCGAACATGGAAAAGTGTGGAGTCGATCTCACAAAAGATTGGAGTCGAACTCATAGATTTTCAGAGTCGAACTCATAAATGTTCGGAGTCGTACTCATAGAAGTTCAGATTCGAACTCATAATAGTTCGGAGTCCATAATTCAGAGTGGAACTATATGGGAGTTCGTATCCAAAATTTGGAGTCGAACTATATGAGAGTTCGTATCAAAAATTAGGAGTCGAACTATATTAGAGTTCGTATTCAGAATTCAGAATGGAACTTCATTAGAGTTTGTATCCAGAATTCGGAAGGGAACTTCATTAGAGTTCGTATCCATAATTCAGAACCTAAGACAGAATGCTTCATATATAAGCATTATATGATCCTGAGGTTTTTTATATGTTTCAGATTTTTATACATGAGAAAAATATTGATATGTGTAAGGAAATATAGGTTTGGGTAAATTTCCTTAAAGAAGAAAATTTTCTATAGAGATGTAAAATATAGATTTTCTTATATATAAGGTGTTTGTGACTTTCAAAACAAGAAGGAATGGAAAAGTCATAATGAAAACATTATTGACTCAACATATCTTTCCAGGGGTTTGCATGTTTTCTTAATATGCCTTCGTTGTTTAATTATGTTTTCAATCTATTTTAATGTTCTTTTTTATAATAAAGTGTTATTTTGAAATATTATTTTTATTTTATATATTCCTAATGATGATTTCAAAAATTATAAACATTTCTATTGTTTTTGTGTTTTCCAGTAGATTAAAAAATTTGAGAAACATTTATATCCATCACAAAGATTTTTTCTATGATCCCACATTTTAAAATATTATTCATAGACCATAAATATATCTTGAAACAATATAAAGTCAATTATTTAAATTTTTACAAATAATCTAAAATGGAAGAATCTTCTCCGGAATAATTTGTGAAGTGAATTGAAATAGTATTATAGTGAAAAAAGTGAACACTATGTCAAATTTTCCACTTAATAATAAAATTGGGTTTCCAAATCTCCTATAAACATACACTTAAAAGATCACAGGAATGTAATAATATGGAATTATTTTTATGAAACTCATTAATATGTGTTTTAAATTTGACTAGTGTAGAAAATATCTCCATTTGAAAATATTTCGGGAACTTATGAATATCATATTGCCAATCATAAATGATCATTATTCTAAAAAATTGAGGCGTCATCCTTGAATTCATGTTCGTAATATAATAAATTATAATATATAAGTCAAATAACTAAGAACGAACATTTTGGAATTGATATCACTAATTTGAACCTCAGACACTCTAGGGGCGGCGAATCTGAATACAAATGACAATATTTATTTCAATTATTGTTCTTCCTTTTAATCCATACGATTCAAGTTATCATATTAGAATGAAAATATTATATGAAACAATAATGTTTTCATCAATCACAAGGACTAATGAATATAAATGATGAAACTAATGTCTATTTAGAACACATATTTTAATCTCTTACCATTAAGGTGTAATCCAATTATGATACACATAAAATTGTTCAAGTATACTTGAATACACCATACTCAAAGTTGGTTGATATAATATTTTACAATGGTTTAATTTCAATCCATATGATCTACCTCTTATTTTATAATTATGCACTATATTAACATAAGGAATGGATAGTTTATAAATGCATGGCGTCTTCTTCCATCGTTTAATGTTATGTAGGCTTGTAACCATTATTCATGAGTCATTGATTTCCTCAGCACTCCTAAATTGACAATAGTGTGTCCTTCAATATAATATTCAGTAATTAATAAAGGTATGATTTAATGAACATCTAAATTTAAGGGTTGAATCTATTTATTCAAAGATATCCTTGAGGTAATGATCTCTTAGTGCATGTGAAGATAAATCTAGAAAAATAATTATCTAATGGCCTTTTTCATCTGAATGTATAAGGTTGGTTTGTTTCATTATTATCTAGTTATTTTACTAAAATATTGAATTATTATAATTCCCCAATTTCTTCTCTTATAAAATGAAATAGGTAACTTAGTCCATCTGTCTAATGATTTTTCAGTAAATGTTATAAATTATTTTATCATATACTATGCAATCCATTTATTTTGAGTGTTGGTATTAATTATAACTTTCATGATATTTTGAAATATTTCTAGGTTTATATGAGAATATAATGTATAAATTTTATAACATTTAATCGAAATTACAAACAAAAATATAGATCCATTACACCATAATATAATTTCCAATAAAATATTTGTGATAATCTCAAAAAAAACTGCTTACACTGTGGATTCCTACGTTGTGCTGGGATCTTCTTTATATTATCAATTATATTTATTGGACATTATCAATATGGAATACTCTGAGTTTTTCCTCATATGTTTTATTCATTGATAAATTTAATCATATTTAATTCGTTAAATTCATTGCACAACAACATCAAGATATTATTCATCATCTAAAATTTATGATTTATCATCATTGTAGTAACATATATTCTACGAAAAACAATAATTTTAATATAATGAAATAAAAACTATAATAATGAAAAAAATAGAATTAGTAATTGTCCTTTAATATCGATTGATTCGTTTCATTCCATATATACATGATGGAGTGTAGGTAAAAATATAACCAGTTCCCCTAAAACTCATAAGCTCTTCCTTTGTGACATTTATTTGTTCTCTTGGAGATTACTGGTTAATAATATAACATGAATCTATCTATTTTTAAAAGATATATCATTTATGAAATTGGAACTGAAAAAATATAGTGTAGCTAAAAATGATCTCAACATGTTACATAGAAAGGCCTCTTGGTTTGTGGTAGGGAACTCGAAAATTAAAAAATGGAAATGTATGAAATAATTCATTTTAAATTGACTATAACATTGTTTCAGGGCCATAGTCACGGAAAATCGACCATACCCCTATCTCAAATTTTAAAAAAGAATAAAACCTCACTATAGAGAATAAGAAAACTAAAAAATGATGGGAAATTTTATACATCAAATCCAATGATGACGTTTTCCCTATCATTGAATCAATATTTTTAAAGATTCGATTTGAAACATGAATTATCAACATATATTAAGAAAATATTCCATCTTCACCATTGAAAAGACAATAATCTTGATTTATAATATCAATTGATGTTTCTCATTTTATTAAAACGTTATAAATTTTTTTATTTTTTAAAACTTTTGTATATTCTAAAAGTATTCATATTTCACTAGGTCATCAAAGGAATTCCCATTTCTCCTTGTCTCTCATAACTAATTATTTACTGATTTGAATCATAAAAAATCAGTAACAAATCAAACACCAAACACATTCATCTCTAGTAAATTTCTAATTTATATCTAAATCTCATTAATTGCATTATTTATTTCACTTCAAAAAAATCATTTTTTAAATACTATGAAACAAATAATGATCAACTATGACCATAAATCTATATATTCATTCAATATTAATTTTTATAACACATTCATTATCACGGTGAAATTTTTTATTTGTTACAACCACCAAATGTGATGAACTAATTAATAAAAAAATATTAAATCATTTGATCATTCCATATATATAATTATATTTCCAATCATAAATGGGAATAATATTTTGATTCATCGAATTATATTCATTCAACATTACCATAATAATCATATTATTAAATCGTTAAAAAAGATAAGTTTCTTATCTTTATAATAAAAAATCTACCATCTTTAATGGAAACATGGTAACTATGTAAAAAATTGTAAGGACATATAATATTACTGATAATATACATAGAGGTGGTAGGGGTGGGTGGATTAGTGAATTATATTACATTTTTGAATATTTTTGAAACAAATTTTTTACACTTTAGAGTGAATGACTATTTCAATATCTCATGACACATGGTATACACAAGGAATGATTAATATATTATTCAGTGTTTTGTACAAAAAAAAGTATCAAAATATTGGAATGATCTAGAGTCAATGAGAATATACATCCCATTAGATTCATAATTATGGATTACACAAAATAAGTGTTTTCCCATGGAATCATGATACCTAAATTGTCCCACTAATATTTAATGTTTAATGACACAAAAAATTGATATATATAATATAGTTTTATAAAATAATTGAGTTTTCAACAAGATTATCTTTTCATCCAGATATCATACTGATTCTTCCGCTTTTTCTTCTACATTCATTATATTATGCATAATCTTATTATAAAAATTCTCACTCAATATTTTTTTTTGAATGTTCACACATTCATTAAAGGATCATTAGTTCTATATTATCATTCATAAAAAAATTGTTTTTGAGGATTTAATTTGAATTTCATTTTCTTATACAAAATAACAACTCTCAATAACAGAATTAAACATATATTCTATTTCTTTATCTCATTCAATATTATTTTGGAACCATTTAATGATAAAATATCATCTATTCAGTCACCATAGTGGAAAAAGTATCCTCCACTAAAATTTTCTTAATCATAATTTTCATTCATTGAAAGAAACTTTCATTTATGATGTAACACTTGTTTTAATTTTTAAATATTTATTACTATTATGTATTTACATAATATATTTTATTATAATTAATAAAACCATATCAATATTTTGAATAACATGTGAATCTCATCATCACTAGATTGAAAGACAACATCATATGATCCATATCACATTTCATGTAACAATGTGGGCTTTCTCAACATGGAATAACTGTCATTTAGATTCTTGTTCAAAATTAAATAATTATACACCCATGGATTGTTTCTCTATATGTGAGTAACCTTTATAACATGAATCTAATTTTATGATCATTACATATCATCTTTAAATTTCATTATGGTGGTCAACCCATATTCATAATAAGAGTTCCATTCACAACCATTACATATCGTAGTAATTTTCAAAATTTTAATCTACTGTTCCAATGAATACTTATTTTTATAGTGTTCAATTAAACATACATATAAAACGTTGAATTTATTACATTACTAATTTTTCTATCTTTAACATAGAATATATTATATGAATGATTATAAAAACTCTTACAAATTGATTACGTAATCATTTTTAATATAAAACCCTCTCATCCCTAAAAACCTCTAGATTTATCAAAAAATTCCAAATTTATTTCAAACACATTTGACCTTATAAAGAATCATCTTCAATAATAGTAAATATTATTTTATAAATATATTAATACGATTTATCTAATGATAAAATAATATAACCCATGATAAATTTTTATATTATACATTTTATGTAATTTCATCCCTTTTATAGAGAGCCATGAATGAAAACATTATTATACATCAAGACAATAAAAAATAATTGATGTTCAGTTGTCTTCTTCTAGACACAACATCATATATTCTATCAATTTATTTAACTATATTTTTTCAACAATGGAACACATCAAATATTAAAAGGATTCTAGTGGCTAATGTACGTCATGTAGAGGTTGTTGATTGTTAAAATCAACATAAAATATTATACATTGAGATATAGATGGTTGAATTTGAGTTTTTCCGATTTAATTCATGTTATTTTATAAAATAATGTTTTTAGGATGATAATTACATTTATTTAATGGTTCTATAATACTAATATGTCCATGACATGTTTCGATTAATCCCACCACTTCTAAATAATATTTTTTATGAAATCTATTTTTTTCATATTAATGTACCACATAATGGCTCACACTAACATAAAGTTGTAATCCCCTACAACCATGACATCACTATTAAATGTATAGTAAATATTGACAGTTAAATTATTAAATAATATTGAAATGTATTTCCCAAAAATGAATATTGCTCGTAAGGTAAAATAATATTATTTTTCAAATAAATTATGTATATAATTCTTGTGTATTGTTTTATAATTAATTTAAAAACAAGAAATAATTACAGATCATCATTTTTATGAAAACAATCAAGAATTTTATTACAATTAATTTTTTTTCTAGAATGTGATTAGTTGTCTATTCATACCATATAAATTCTCAGTCATCAAATTAAATTTAACAAAATTATTAAAAATTTAATCATTTAGTACATTGAATATATATTTATAGTCAGTGATTTATTTTTTATATTTTTTATTTAACAAATATCGTGAAATGAGTATATAATTAGTGTTATCCTCCATTACTTATATGAATAAATTTTTTTAAAATATATTTCCATAAATTAATTTCATGAATTAATAATATATTTTTATTTCATATTAATATCCAAAATAATACAGAATATATTACCACATGTATTTTTCTAAATTGGAATAATATCCAAATTATACATTAAAATTATAACATCATAGTGCTAAAAATTAATTTATATTATTTTATTCCAAAAATTAAGATGGGTTTTAAAAATGAAATTGAGATATAAAGAAATTAAGGATCCAACCAATCGTAAATTCCATAGTCTATGTAATGTGTTTACCATTTTATTGAATAATATTTAAATTCTCACATGTTTTTTTGTTAGAACATCGTTTTTTTGGATATTTATGTGACACATTATAAATTTTGAACATTCAATGTGTAGAATAAGGTACTCATGACCTATATTTGGCCACATTTAATTATTCTTAATTTATATTGGTGATGATTTAATTTAGTTGTTAGAATTAAAAGTAAATTCAACCTTTCTATCAAAACAATATAAATAAACGTATACTCGGAAGTCATTGATGACCCATATAAATAAAATACATTAAAAAAATTTAATCAATTAATTGATTCAAAAATAATTTTATGTTGAATAAAAAACTCACAATCCACATTAATTAAATGATATATGAAAAAAATTGATCATCATGCCATATTCCCCCAGTTATAAGAGTATAATCATATATAGTTCTTTTTCATACCTGGATAATGGAGTGGATGGTTGGAACCAAAAACATTATCTATATGATACATTTTTAAAAAATGTTAATTTAGAACTAATCAAAAGCATACTTATTTACCCTATCTAAGAATTATGAATATTTGGGGAGAATTATATGTTTCAATGATCAAAATAATTCCATTATAAAGACTCAATTGAGTAGAAAAAAAAAATTATTTTCCCTACCTTTATCTTCATTTCATATCTCTAAAACTGTGATTTTAGTTTAAATATATTATTAGTTTCCCGTTATTTTTAGATTAATTTAATATATTTTCCTTTGATCGTGCTCCTTCTAATGGCTGAAAGCCCTATAAAAAATTCATTGACAACATTGAATTATCAAATATTTATTTTTACAATAGCTACATGTTCTGTATTAATAATATAAGGAAGTCACAAAAAAAAAATATAGTTATTTGGATAAAAATCAATAGTATAATATTTAAAACAAAACTACACAGTTAACTTATTATCTCGATAATAACAATCAAGAATTATTACTATTATAGTTTGAACCTTCTACAACAACACAAAAAAAATGTTCAAAAACATGTATAATGAATGATAAAAATAATGTAATTATAAAATCTATATGATAATGTCTATTTTCTAAAAAAAATTCATGATAAACTTATTTTTAGAATATTCATGAATTTCTAATAACTTCAACTCTTATCCATATACACATCATTATGGATTACCTTCCTAAACAAATTCATTATTGATATATATTCATTTGACATCTTACCAATGAACCATTTAATTACAAGTTACATTTATCATAAAAACTATCCTCAAATAATATCCACATTAAAAACATTTTCTTTTACTATCAAAAAACATTATTTCCCATAATGAGTGTTCTTATAGTAAATTTTGAAAAAATATATTTATGATTATTTTATTCATAACAATAAAAAATTAAAAATAATATACTATTAACAATATTTTACAATTAAAACCAAATTAATCATGATAACACACATTAATAAAGTTGATAAAATATATAAATTCTAAAAAATATTCTCTTAAAATTTAATTACCCTATTATTTATAAGTAGATATCGAAAAATTAAAATTAACTAAAAATTTAGAGTAAAAATTTTAATGTATATGGTATGTTAAAATGAAAAAAAATATTATAAATTAATTTATAATGAAGATATATAAAAATAATATATAACAATTAATAAATATAAAAATTATCAATAAGATATAATGATTTCTTTTATTTTTTTGAACATTAATGAATTGTTATTATTATGAGAAAATATTATTATAATAAATCATTAAATTTGAACCAAGAAATAGTTAATATTATCTTTATTGTAAATAAAATCAAAAATAAAAATTTTTGGTTTTCTATTTAATGAGCATGGATTATAAAAAAAATTAAAGGGAATTAAATTTATTATATTGTAAAACAAATCAAACTCTACATAAAATAGTGTACATTATTTTTTTGATAAATTAAAGAATAATTATTTTTCAAAAAATGGAAACTCTAAAAATTAAATGAAAAAATGTAATATTATTTATGCAACACTTATTCATTAAAATAATAAAACAATATTAAATGCAGATATTATAAAAATTTACATTTATCTAAAAAATATATAAAAATTATACTATAAATTTAATAAAAAACTGTCTATTTTCTTATACATAGCTCTATTAAAATCAATATATATCTTATTATATTTGAAAAAAATAATTGAGAAATATATATAAACAAAAAAAAATTAAATAATTATCATTAAAAATTGATAAAAAAACAAATTAAAAAAATTGAAAAAACTAAAAAATTACAACTTTAACCCAAAAATAAAATACATTTTTTATTTGTTGATTGTAAACATAAATAGACTAAAAATTAGAAAATATAGAAACTTAAATTATTAAAATAAATTTATTTTTCAATAATAGCCTTAATAATATTGTGTATATATAACAATATATTGAAAAAATGGAACATATTAAAAAAATAAAATTAACAATATATTAAAATACCAATTACTAGTAATATATTCTTATAAAATATATCAATTAGAATAAAAAATACAAAATAAACATGTGTTGCAAAAATGTGATGAACTGAACTATCAAGTCCAACATATCAAAACTAAATAACACATTGATAACAAGATAGCACTCCATGGTTTAGATTTTATATTAATGCTTGACAATCCATTTAAATGTTTAATTAATTATATTATAATTGAAAATAATTTTTCTTCAGTAGTAGAATTTTCTTCCCAATAATCTTTGATATACAAAACAAATATTCTGTATTTAACATAATGAAATTTTTAGACAATAATTTTTTTAATCTTTATATGATATATTTCTAATTTAGTTTTTATAGCTCCAATTTTTCAACATTATAAATTTTAAGCAACTCAATGGATTTAGTCAATTTATTATTAAATCAATAATTCATAATTATAGGAGTATAATTCAATAGCGACCACTTTTTTAACTATAAAAAATATCTCACGCACGACGGAATGACCAAAAATATATATAAATTTTGTTATATAATGTTATTATTATTATCATATATGTGGTTATTTTTAATATAATCATTTAATTTCATTAATATTGATTTATTTTTCGTGTTAAAAGAGTCCATTAATGTTAATGTAATAATATTAAAAATTTACATGAATTATATGAAACAACATATGAAGATATATTTTTAAGTATATTTGGATACATTTTTTGAAGAACATAAATTTTGGAATTTTATATTTAATAAAACATTTAAATGAAAATAATTAATTTATATTATTTTGTTTCATTTTCCTGAGTCATGATAAATAATTAAATATTTTTTCTTATGATATAAAACAATTAAATAAAAGTAATATTGTCATTGATGATAAATATTGAGGGAGAACCGAATTTAGTAGGCATCACAAAATCCCTGATTGATATTGGATTTCAGAGCAATGATATCTATTAGGGATTTTCATTAAAGTGGCTTGGGGATTAGGGGATTCATACGTTGCATAATATTTTACATTTTTTAATGACCTGGTGACCAATTATGTGTTTTCACTACCATTTATCTATACATATGTTTATATTTTAACATTTATGTCACTAAAATTACATAAAATTATATTAATTATCTAATGTAGCGAGGGGATTATTATTTCATTTCATTTTTGAAAAAATTGTAATGACCCAAACATTTATTAATGTAAATTCATCTGGTTCTAATTAAATTTCTTAATATGTAAAATTGTTATATAACATATACAGTTCTTTGGATTTATGTTTTTGGATTTTAAAATAACATTATGAATTGTGATAGTTGCTAATATAAATGTTAAATAGTGAGCAAATGAATAGTATACATAGAGGTGTTTAACAAATAAAATTTTCTCAGACAAAGGAAGTGATAGCCTCATCCAGTAGAATTTTTCCATACAAAGCCCATTTTTCAGAACATTGAAAAGTGGTGGCATCATTTGGATTTTATCTTGACCAAGCCCAATATGATGTTCAATGCTTTAAGCTCTAAAAAAACCGCCAATGGGAGAAGTGGAAGTTGATAAAGATTACCACCTGAGCGTTGTTATCCAAGACACCCAAAGAGTTTGACACCATCGCACACCTTACCCTTTGGTATTATGCAGGTGTTATAGAGGGTTATTTAACAAAACCCTTTCCCTATTATTATGTAAATTAAAATTTTATAGAGTATTTAAATTTTCTTATAATTTTTACATGGTAAATAGTTATTAATGACAAAATAGCATTTGTAGTTAATATTCAATTAATAAATCTATTATGATGAATTAAGGGAATTTTTTAAATTATATAATATTATAGTAATATATTATTACTAAATTAAATTTTATTTAAAATAAATGATCATATAATATTTATTAATACGATTGTAATTATTATTAAGGTTTGGAAGCTATTTTTGTGCAAACACATAAATTTTCCATAAATGTCAGTTTTTTATAAAGTAAAAAACCACATATTTAGATGATTATTTAGATAAAATTATTTTGTTGGAATCAATATGTTGAAATTATCCAACATTGGTTTTTTCATAATTTTCTTAGATAGTAGGATTTTTGGGTAAAAATTAATTACCATTTAAATATATAATGTTCTTAATGACCTAATAATGACCCAATTGTGATGTAATAAAATACTACAATCATTTTTTCGGATAATATATATTTTACTATAAAAATAATGTGATTTTAGTTATGTTTTAGTTATATTATCATGCTTTAGTGATCCTTTCAAAACATACAAAACATTTTATATTTTTAAATTGATTTTCATTAGAGTGTGACTCACCTCAACACAAGAAGCCCTGTTATTGTGACACAACATGTAGAATGAGGGTGTACTCAATCTAATTCATATGTAATGAGGGTTTACTCATCCTCCATGTTCAATAATCCTTGGATCATTCTAATACCATGTTAAGTGTATTTCCACTTTTAAATGTTATTAAATTCATGCAATATCATTCACTTTTGTTCTTATTTCTCTTATGCTCCATTGATATCACTATTTCCTTACACATATTTTATTCGTCATGTTATTCCTTTTTTAGTCCCTTTTTGGGATTTATAGCTCAACCATTTCACAAGCATGTCATCTAGTTATCCTATGCAATGCTATGTATGAGTGAATGTGGTCATCATGTAAAGGATGTTTTCAAATAAGATTGTGTCTTTCATTTTATGAGTCATTATGTAATGTTCTTGAACCCCAAATACACTAGACCTCTTGATAATATATGTTGTTTCATATAACTATTTTATGTAATAAATCATGATTAAGTGTGTAATAAAAATCAGTGTTTTCATAGTTGGTATCAGGTGATAGTTTTTATTATTTTTGGGATTAGGATTATGAAACCCTTTTGGAAGCCATATGGATAAGAATAATTTTAGTAAGAGTATACCTATATTTTGGTGAGTATTGCGTAAGTGTTTTATAATGAAAATACACCAGTTTCTAGATATAGGCAGGTAGAGGCTGCTCTGGCACATATGTACCTAGGAGTGAAAACTTTGGCAAGGAGTTTCAGCCTTGACCTGGGGTATCCTAATCCACTACAACGAGCCTTACTGCACTCTTAGTTACGACACTCCCATGGATATTTATTTCTAAATTCATAATCTTAGTATTAACCATTGTTAATGAAATTAAAAAAATGCCCCTAAAAATATATGATAGAATGTAGATCATAGATAACAAAGATTATAGCCTATATATTCATAATTTAAGGAAATATACGTTATTTATAAGTCAGGTATTTTTCCATGGATTACCATTTATGTGTTACCCATAATAATACATTAATTCTAGCCAACAGCATGTAATAGGAAGAATGAGGCTAACAACCGATGAATATATTAATGTGATGACTGTTCTAATGAGATTCCCAATCCAATAGGAGTAGGAATGATGAACATTATCAAGATACTCTCTTAGTTAACTCATGATTTTAAAAGAAACCTTGGTCAAGAAGAACATTCACCCCCCCCCCAGAAATAAGAAGTTGCAATCGAGAGCTCCATGAGACAGAGGCCTCATTATTTTAATTGATCATTTGATCCCTCAATTTCCAGAAAGGGATCAAATTAATTGAAAAGCTATTCTCCATCCTTTAATGTTCCAAATAATAGAAGATTATTCTGGATGATTATTACAAGGATGGTGAAGCAGATCATTGGCAGGAATTGATAATAAAATATGAAGCCTGAGGAGGGGATCAAGTAATTGGAATGGAAGGATCTATGGAAGATGTTATAGGATAAATATTTTCCTTGCACCCTCTGACATAATATGGAAAGGGACTTCTTTTCCCTCATGAAAATCCATGACATGTTCGTTGGAGTGTACTAGGAAAACATTAAAAGTATTGAACGATACACCACTTGCTTTGTTGTCACCCCCAAATGCAAGGTTGACCGCTTTTTTGGTGGGATAAAACCAAGCCTATGAAAATCCCTGGAGATTCGTGACTTCAATAGTAATAATGAAATATTCTGATGTTCCCTCAAAATCAGAAATATGGTCGATGAATCCCTGGAATATCATAGGGATAAGAAGAGTAAGGTGGAATTCAATTTTAGAGGGCTAATGATAACATCCAATTTTTCTAAGAAGATACGGTACCACACTTTCCAATATTTCAAAAATATATACCCCATAAATTGTCTAAAAGGGACAAGGAAATTATTTAGGTGTAGAAGATAAGGGAACCTAACTATTAACTGCTGATAAGAGAAACACACGTTTTCGATAGAAGAGGGTAATGCTTTTTTCCACCCTCAATGCATTGGTCATGACTTCAACTACAATGAACCTGTGAACCTTGCAATTTAGTTCCCGAAGACAAGGCTTTTTATAGGCAACCAACAATATACAAGGAATAAAGGGAAATATTTTTTCATCCCTAATACCTATCTGAACCACGAAAATGATGTGGTGACAGGTACACTTGATATTAAATAAAAAATATAGAACATACTTTTTGATTCAGGTTCTACAAATTCATTTTTATATTGAATGATTTGTATAAAAATAATAACACAAAAAAAATCATGGAAGTAATGATGTCATTGAGTAAGGAGAACCGGGGAAATCATTACATCCCATGAATATAACTCCTCCCCTATTATAATCTGTTCACAGAACATCTCTGTGAACCTCTTCATACTACCTATGGTATAATTTTATGCAATTATCAACATGGATTTTCTTTCCTTATGTACAGCCAACATAAATTTCATTGATAGGAAAATCTCTCTCCATAACGATAATCAACCCCTGATTCTATACAAGTCCAAGGAAGAAGATGAATCTTCTTTAGCACCATCATCTCAAGTGTGGATATTACTACATTACGAGCACATGTTTCATGATAAGATGATTGAGTCTAAGTATGCAACCATCCTTGATAACATTCCTATTGTAAAAATTTCATAGAAGTGTTTCCCAATGAATTGTCTGGTCTTTCTTCAAGAAAAGATGTTGAATTATAAATTGTCATTACAGCCTGGGAATTTCCAATATCCATGTCTCTGTATAGAATGGCTATTGTGGAACATGAAGTGATGATGAAAAAACTATAGGAGAATTTGGATAAAGATTTTTTACACCCAAGGGCTTCACCATGGGGTTATCTAGTCCTATTCATCAATAAGAAGCATGGGTCAATATGCCTTTTCATTGATTATCATGAGCTAGACATAATAACGATAAAGAACAAGTATCCTCTTCCTCTATTTGATGACTTGATCAATCAGCTACGTGGAGCACAATATATTTCCAAGGAGGATATGTAGTCAGGATATTACCATGTAAGGGTGAAGACAAAAGATATAACCAAGATTCAGTTTTGTACAAGGTATAGGCACTATGAATTCATGTTAATTCCTTTTATACTCACTAATTCCCAAGAAATCCTCATTAACATGATTAATATATTTTTTAGAGATTACGTTCAAATGTTTTTGGTAATATTCATAGAAGATATTATTTTATACACCAATATAATGGAGGATCATGAGAAGAATCTAAGACCTGTACTAGAAACCTTGAGAATGGTGAAGATTTAGTCCAAGTACTAAAAGTGCGAGTTTTGATTGAAGGAGGTCTCATTTTTATGACAAATTGTTACAACCAATGGGATATTTGATGATCCCTCTAAGAATGAAAAAATTGAGGGATTGAAGGGGACAACATCTATAATATATATCCCTACATTCATGGGGATAGATAGATATTATCCCTGATTTGTGAGAAATTTCTCACGATTTTCCAACCCTCTTACCAAGATAACTCGAAAGAGAGTAAATGTTTCTTGGAGTGATGAACACGAAGAGAGTTTCAACGAGTTGAAAAGAAGTCATATTAATCTGATCATGCTCACACTACCCACAATTGGATAATATTTCTAGTATTTAGTATTTCTTTAGAAAGGGTTTTTATGTTGTGTGATAATGAAATATTTTATTTTGATAGCTTATGTGTCAATGTAGCTGAAAATCCGTACAAAATATTATACCACAGAACATCTTTAGTTGGCATATGTGATCTTTGCATTGACAATATAGTGGTTTAAACTATATCGGGGAAGTGTGAGATATATATTGATCACTATAACTTTAAATATATATTAACACAAAAATAAATTCATATGTACCAAAAAATATTGATAGACCTCATCATATATTATGACTACTAAATCCAATACCATCCTAGTAATGAAAACAATGTGAACGATTCCCCAAGTATAAAGGACCATGCATCTTTATAAATGATGAGAATTGAAAAGGATAGAATCTTCATAGTTTTCATAGGAAGGACATGGGAATCATTAAGTGAGGAATATCATCAATCCATTCTCAAATGATTTCTCATCCGTCCTCATGGAAAAATATAGGATACTCAGGGAAACGTTATGGAAGATTTGAAAAGGGTGGAAGTTATAAGAAATGGGAGATCCATGGAGTTCATGGTTAACAAGGATGGAATTGTGTGATTTAGATCACAATTATTGGTACCATTTGATCCACTGATAAAGAAGGAGCTTCTGAATGACGCACATAGCTCAACATTCCCTATTCACCCATAGAGCACAAAGATATATCCAGATCATTGAGAAAAATTTTAGGGGGACAATATGAAATGGGAAATTGATGAATATACATAATGGTTCCATGTATATTAGAAACGTAAGGATGGGAGGAAAAATTATAATGGGATAATTCAACCACTTCCCATCCCAACATGGACGTGGGAGGAAATTTCCATGGACATTTCCATTGGACATCCATAGAAATCCAGAGGAAACAATGATATAAGGGTAGATATGGATCATCTCACAAAAATAGATCACTTTCATGGGATTTGAGAGGAATTCTCAATGGATCATCTCAAATAGATTTATAACATTGAAGTGGTAAGGATATAGGGAGTACCATTGTCAATTATATACGATCATGATCTGAGATTCCCCTCAATATTCTAAAAAACTATCCAACCTGACATAAGAACTAAACTGAACATCAGTGTAGCCTATCATCCATAAAATAATGGTCAATCTAAGTGAACTATTCAGAAACGTGATGATATATTAAGATCATGTTCTACGGACTTCAAAGGAGGATGCGAATAATATATTCCACTGATTGAATTCTTTTACATTAAAAGATTCCACTCGAAAATACAAAGGGCACCATATGAATCCCTTCATGGGAAATCAGGAAGATCACCATAGTGTTAGGATGATGTCGGTGAGTATAAGTTACAAGGACCTCATATGGTCTAGATAATATTCCAGAAGGTGAAAACCATTCAGAGGAATATCATGTTAGCCCAATGTTGACAAATGAGTTAAATATATAACAGTCGATGAGATGTTTAGTTCAAAGTTGGAGACATGATATTTCTATGCATATCTCTGTGGATGAAGGTCATCTGGTTTGGAATGAAATGGACATTATGGCCTACGTACATCGTCCCCTTTGATATTCTTGATCGTGTTGGGGCTATGGCGTATCGACTATCACTTCTACCTACAATGGACAACATACATGATGTATTTAATGTATCCCTTTTTAAAATGTACATACCAAACCCTTCACAAATACTTTCTTCATATGAAGTACAGTTAGAGGATGATCTCCCTTACAAGGAGCTTCTAGTGAAGATCATTGATCGTAGAGATAATGTTTTATGTAAAAGACTACTCACCTGGTCAAGGTACAATTTTGATACCATAAGCACGAAGGGGAAGCATGGGACCTAGAGGAGGCATTGGAGGAAAAGTACCCACACCTGTTTGCAGCTTATAATTTAAAATGAAATTTATAGGGGGAAATTTCAAAAGGGGGATGATTATAACGAACCAAACATTTAATTATGAAAATTCAACTTGATCTAATTAAAAATATTATTTTGTTAAATGGTCATATAAAATATTCACAATAATGGATTTATGTTTTTGGATTTTAAAATACCAATAAATTTTTTGGACATTGCTAATATAGTTGTTAAATAGTGATCACATGTTTAGTATGAATCCATGGCATTAAAAAACCAATTTACTCTGAAAAATGAAGCGATGGCCTCATCAATTAGAATTGCTCCATACAACGCCCATTTTTCATCGCATTCTAAAGAAGGTAAAGATATTGGGATTCTCTCATGGCCAAGTCCATGATTATATTCAACACGTAAAACTTAAATAAAACCACCTACAGGAGAAGTTTAAGCTAATAGAGATTACCACATGAGTAATGTTATCCAAGCCACCCCAAGAGTTTTTCACCATCGCAGACCTTACGCTTCGATCTGATGTAGGGGTTATCTGAGGTTATGTGAAAAGACCCTTTCCCTATGATTTTGTACATTTTTTATAGATAATATTAATTTTTTATTGTTTCTTTGTAAATAGTTTTCAATGAAAAAAATAGCATTATAATTGATATTAATTTAAGAAATATATTTTGATGAATCAGTGGATTTCTTTTGAATTAAATAATATTCCAATAAAATATTATTTCAAAATAACTTATTATTAAATGCAACAAATCATATAATTTTTATCAATACGGTGGTAACTGTTATTTATGTATGAAAGCTATTTTGGTCAAAACCCATAAATGTTTTATAAATGTAATTTTTTATTTCAAAAGTAAAAATTGAAATAATTAGAAAATTATTTAGATAAACGTAATATTATTTTTGGAATTAGGATTTCAAAATTATACAATGGTGAGTTTTTAATTATTTAATGATACAATGGTAGTGTTGGATAAAAAATAAATACCATTTAAATATATAATGTGTTTTATGACATCATAATGAACCAATAATGATGTAATAAAATACTATAAACATTATTTTTGTCCAATATATGTTTTTCCATTAAAATAATGTGATTTTAGGTTTGTTTTATTTATTCTAAAATGCTTTTGTATAACCTTCAAGACATATAAAACATTTTAACTTTTTAAATTGATTTCTTTTAGAGTGTAATTCAACTCCACATTTGAAATATTATTATTTTAAGAAGCTAGGACATTGCCCTTAAAAAATAATATTTCCACTCCCCATTGTAAGAACCCTGGGAAAAAACAAGTTTTGGTATTCAGTTTTACTTAGTTTAGTGTGTGGTGTTTCAAACATAAATAATAAACAATTTCCTATCCTTTCCTATATAAACCCAACAAGCTCCTAATTTCTCTTTACACAAATACTTTGGAGATTTTCCAACCACTACCCTACTCTTTCTAGAATCCATCCATGGTTCCCCAAGATCCCAATAAGCCTCTCTCAGGCCTCTCTCAAGCCTTCGGGATCACACATCAAGGTAAGGGATTTCTTATTTTATTATTTTATTCATGTTTCTTTATATTATAATATCCTTTTATTTTCAATTTTAAATGTCAGATTATAGTTACAAACCTCACCCATACTTCCTTATTTAGGTTTTGTTTATTAGATAAACATTTCTCTCTCATTAATTCCATTCATGTACACCTGTTACCATGCAAAAATTCAAGTAAGGAATTTCCCTCTCATCATTTATGTTGAAGAAATTTTATTGTATTATGAATATAATATTTTATTACTCAGGATGTTATATGTATCTATATGAATAAATTAATTTCCATTTCATGTACATATGATGAGAAACCTTTTTCTATCTCTCATCATCCATTTTTATAAATTCTTATCCCATGTCGTTATGCTACCAAAATTGCACCCGGGTATTCCATACCAAAGTCATTCTGTAGTGAATACCATTAAAATTTCTCTATCAAGGGTGTTCACCTTTATTCACATGTACTTATTGATTCTATAGTTTAATGTATGAATTCCACATTCCTTTATTTTGGAATAAATGATGATATTTAATGAATCATTCTAATATGAAAATTGTGGCACAGATATTCATGAAATAAATGATTATGATGGGTGCGCCCTGATAGCCATCCAATGAATTTCGTAAAGATTAGTATAATGATATATGAAGTGCAATGAGGCCTTAATAATTCTAATTCATTTTTAATGTGATTTTATCATGATCCAGGCGCAATAAGCCTTGACGCATGCTAATACCATTTAAAGTGGCATTTCTACATTTCTATGTTATGATAATCATGTTATATCATGAATTTATGTTCATGTTTTTCCTATGCTCCATTGATATTCCTATTGCCAAAAAAGTACTGTATTATTAATTTTATTCATTTCTTACTCCCTTACATGGATTTATATCTCAACCTTTTCTTATGCATGTCCTCAGGTTATCCCATGCAAGTTTTCATACAAGAGAATATAATGGTCATGTAAAGTATGTTTTCAAAAAAGATCTTTCATTTCAAGTTTTAAGAAGTTATGAAATGTTCCTAATCCCCAGAGACACTACAACACTCGATCTTCTATGTTATACCAAGTGAATATTTTATGTAATAAATCATGTTTATGTTTGTATTAAAAATTTGGGTTGTCATAATGAAATAATAATGTATTGGAATAATTATTTTTTAAAAACCATATCACATAATTTTTTATTAGTAGAAACTTATGTCATTTAGTAGTTATGAAAATATTTTAGTCATCGTATTGAAGGTATTAAATCATGTACAATCATAAAAACAACCACATATTTTATATAAAACCCCTAAAAAGTAATACTTTTTGTTTTAATAACCATATGATATGATTATGAAGTATATTATTTTATTCTTAGCGATGATATCCATTGATGTATTAACTGTATTTCATAGAGAAAATGAATTAAATATGGTTCAAATACATTATATAAAATCCAGAATTTTTTTTGTAAATATATTTATATCATAAAAAAAACATGATATGCATAAATAAGTGAGAATATAGTACTGATTCATTAAGGAGTTCTATTATATGAATCTATTTTAGGTACTAAATTGAGTATAATGAATATTAAATAATTTAATGAGATATAATTTTTTTATGCAATTACATCAATTTGTGAAATCATGATATTCAATGATATTAAAGTGATAGAAACAAAAAGTGTAATGCAACTAAAAACCCTAAAAAATATATATATTTTTCCTAATATGTGGAAAAGAATTAACATGTTTTGATATAACATATAAAAGGGATTAATGTGGAATAGAATTAAGATTTTTTATACTTAATGTAATAAAATATTGAATTAAATTAATTATTGTATATAAAATTCTTGTTAATTAATAATGTAGTTGGAAAATATTAATATTTAAAATTTTATAATATTTGAAGAATATTTTTTTTGTAGAATTTGAATGGAATATATTTTCTATTTTTGATGACTATGTTGTTTTGGTTAATAAATAATTACTATATATATTCAAATATTTAATTGAATAGAAATAATATAATATAGGATATTGATATCCAGCTATTGGAAAGTTAGATAGATTTTTGATCTTAATGAAATTTATGATTATATACAATAATTCATAATATTAGAGAGTTTTTTCCAAATAACATAATGAAATCATTGAATAAAAGAATATTCCACATGAAAAAGACATTAAAAGCACTATATCCCTGTAATTTTTATGAGATTATTTTGAAGGGAAATTTTTTTTTATTAATATAATAACATAAAATATTTAATCCTAAAACAAATAATACAATATATATGTTTTATTGGCCTTGTGTATTATAAAATTTTCCTATAATAGAAAAAAAGATTTAAATATTTTTTGTAATTAAGAATCCCCTTAATATTAATTTTTTTAATGATAATCCACTATTATGGGATGACATTGAACCCTAATAAAATATTCATAGTATTAAAAATAAATTTGTAAACCGAAATGAAAAATAACATCATTAATAATAGTTAATATTATATCCAATAAGATAAAATATGTATTTTCCCAATGAATCAATGATATAATCCAAATCAATGAGCTATAGGTGTGAAACTACGATATATAATATGAGATAAAAATGTAAGGGTATAATTATTTAAGAGAAAATAATATATAAATTCTATAGAGGTATATTCCACTAGCAATTCATGTTATTTCAAGAGTTTACGAATAAGGGGTTGGAGAAATCCTAACCATTCAAATTTATCTTTGTCATTTTTTGGAAAAAAAAATTTTTTGTTTACTTCGATATCCTTTACAATTTTTTATTTTTAAGGTTTTCAAAAATAATAAAAGATAACATTCGAAATTTCAAAAAAAATAGAGTACAAAATATTTTCAATGACTTGAACAATATGTAATTATCCACAATTATTGTGTTTTAATATATGAGTGATTATTTAAATGGACCCTCGTATAGTAGGGGTTTTTTGGACCCTTTTATAACCTTATGAATTACCTCAATTGGTACCGTGGGATTACGTAATGACATTGTCAATGTTGGTTTTCGAAAATTAGCGTAATTTTTATATAATATTCTTTTATTCAATTGATTCATTATATAACAAAATGACACGGTTATAGCATTTTTTTCATTTATTCATCACTAAGATAAATAAATATTTAGAATCAGTTACTTTTTGAATGATTGTTGATAAGTAATATATACTTCTCTGGAATTATTTATGGAATAATCATGTTTCAAATCATGGGGAACCATTATTTGAATACATTTCCCTATATACCTATCCCAATCATTATTCATCTTTCCCTTGGACCATGTTAATTTGAACTACTGACCCTCTTATACACTATATTCACAATCAATATCTCAAATTACATTAGTTTGACATTTTCTGATGGGGTCTCTATATTTAAATTCAAGTTCGTGACCTTCTATTTATGTGTTGTGATATCTGAAACATTATTTTTATTTCACTTAGTTAATGTTGCCTTGGGGATTAGGGTTTTCATATATGGAATAATATTTTTTAATTTCGAACGACCTGCTGACCAAATAAATATTTTATCTAACATTCATGTATACAATGGATATATTTCATGTTTTAGTGACTAAAAATTATAAGAAATAATTATTTTTAATTGATTAAGTAGTGTTTTTATTATTAAATTTCATTGTTGAAATGTAATGATTATATATTCGAATATTTCTTTTTTAAAAATTTGATTAAAAATATTTTGTGAGTTGAAATGTATGTCATGAATTGGTTAAGATACCCTATCATTAATCTTATTTAAGGTCTCCAATCATTAAAAAACATTACATTAACAACATATTTCATATTTCGATCCCAAGATTCATACAATGTATTTTATGTGCTATATTATGTGAAGAAAGATTATATTATTTTTTTATTGAACCATGAAACTACATGATAAACTAACTGTGGTTCATTGAAAAAATTGATTGCTGGTGGTTCAATAAAATTAATTAAAGGTTCAAAATGTTTCTATAAATATATTTACATCAAATATTCAAAAATGATATGCATGAATTAATCATATGTAATGTTTCTATTCATTAGGATGTTCTAAAATTTAAACCAATTTTGAGGCCTAAATAAAGTGCAATTAATATTAATTCATATAACTAAATATATATATATATGTTTGTTTGACGTAATTACAACTATTCATGAAATCATGATATTAAACTATATTAATTAAAATGATACAAATATAATCATGGAATAAATAAATCTACAAAATATTAACCTGTTTCCCTATAAGTGGAATATAATTAACTTATAATGCTAAAAAATATAAAAGGGCTTGATGTTGAATAGAATTAATCTTTTTCATGCTTAATGTCACATAATATTGTATAAAAATAGTTAATGTATATTAATTGGATATTATTTAATTATTTAGTTCAAATATATTAAGAAATAAGTGTCTAACCAATTTTAAGATTATTATTTCCATATAATTTGAATAAAATATAATTTTATTTTCAGGCCTGTATAATTTTAGTTATTAATTAATTAAGATATATATTCAAATATTCTATTGGAGATAAATAAATTTAATATTGGATATTGAAATAAAACTATTGGAAATATAGATAGATTATGGATCTAAATATTACTGATTATTCTATAAAATAATGTTTAGTATTGGATTATCTATGTGAAATACCATACTAAAACAACTGAGTAAAAACAATTTTCCAAAAGAAAAGGAAATTTAAACCACTACAAAAATGTCATTTTAATGAAAAGATTGTGAATGGGATAATTTGTTTTATACTATAATAAACTACAATATTCCCTCCTTAGACAAAGACTACAATGTATAGGGTTTTTTAGACTTATATATAATAGAATTTTCCAATAAAAATTGTAAATAGTTACTAAATTTCTGGAAAAAATTAAAATATATTTTTCGATTCACATTCTCTTTAATATGTTTTTATGATAATTAAATAAATGGGTAGATTCATAAACCTAAAAAAATATTTATAGTATTAAAATAACGAAAATGAATAATCAAAATTGAAAAATAATATCAATAATATTAGTAGTCTCTCTATTTGAGAGGTTAAAATCTATATTTTCAGTACTATTCAATGATATCATCATTATGAATGATATATATGTATCATACTCTGATAAATAATATAGAATAAAAAAATTTACGATAGTACTTATTTATAATGATTGAATTTATCATTTGTACAATGATATATTCAAGTAGTAATTCTAATTATTTCTTATGTTTTCCACTAATATGTTGGAAAAATCCAAACCACTCAAATTTATCTTTATTTTATTGTTGAGTCAGGTTTTTGATGTTGTATTTGATACCAATTATCATTTTTCATTTTAAGGATTTCAAAAATAATCAACAATAAAATTCATCATTTTAAAAAAAAATATAGGGGTAAAAAAATATTTCCTAGGACATGAACAATACATACTTTACCCAAAATTCTTATGTTTCAGTAATTGATGTTTTTGGTTTTCTTTTATAGTTTTTTCTCTATGGATCCATTAATGAACTCATGAATTAGTTCCTTTAATAAATTTTAATTACCTATTAACAAAGTGAATGTTGGTTTCTGAAATATAGTGTAATGTTTATGCCATATGTATTTCTTACATTAAGTCAATTTATAACTATTTAAATCAATCATTTCATTTAATAATTATTTCATCAATAAGATCTAAGAAACTTTTTACTCATTTTTCGGAGGATTTTTGAGATGTAAAAACATCTTATATGGCATTGTATATAGAATAAACTATTTTAAAATCCTTTGAATACTATATTTGAAGACATTTATCTTTATATATTTCCCAAACATATTTCATAATTCTCATGGACTACAACAATTATAACCCCTCACTATCCTTATACACTATTTCCTATGTCAATTTCCCAAATTTTGTTTGGTTATTATTTCTTGAGGGTGTCTCTAAATATAAATTAATGTTCATACCATTCCTTTTATAGGGCATAATATCATTCCGATTGTGTCAGAAAATACTATACTCTCGAATCCAAGTACCTGATAAAAACTATCCAATTTATCACATATCATTAATTTTATTTCAATAGGATAAAATTCACTAATGTAGAAAGTCAATGCCTATAGATATAGTGTATAATAACATTCAAAAATGGGTAATGTGATTGGCAGGAATATTATGTGGTTTTCCTGATATTAAATTTATTTTATTTCCTACATTAAATTAATAAAATATTAATAAGATTTTATTATTAATGTTAACATCTAAATTAATTATATTATAATTGACTAATAATTTAAATATTGTTATGTAAATTTATATGGAAATATATAATAAATATGTTATTGATTATGCATTGATTATTTAAATGAAAAATTATCCTTTATCAGATGAACTTTATTGATTGTCCCTTGTTTCTATTTTTTTAATAAATATATTTCATATATACTCTTGACATGGTTTTTTTTTCTGGTTTACGATGTATAATGGTATGTTTTTTTGGTGGTTAATCAACATTGATGGCATGAGATACTTTGGATGATGATTTAGAGAAAATTAATTTTATGTTATGGAATTTGGTATAGGATATTTTTTTTGTTTCTATATTGATACAGTTTTAATGAAGTTGTGAATGTTGGTTTTTTCATGATAATGTTTACATCATGATGTGGTAATTTCTAATTTCTCCAAAATATGGTTTTTTAATGATCAATAAAAATGAATAATAGTTTTGTTTTTTGGAAATATAAATGATGTGGAGTGAATGGATAATCTAATGATGGGTTTTATTGGATGTGTAATAAAATAATATGATTAAAAAATTAAATGAATATTAATTGAATATCGGAAAAACAATCATACTTGTTGTGAGAATATAATTTTTGGAGATTAGTTATATGTAATTATATTATTAGGAAATATATTAGGTTTAATTTTTGATCCATTTGTGGTATATGTATTAATTTTTAATGAATGAATTAGTATAAAATATTAATTAATTAATAAATTAATTGTTATTATATAAATAAAACGTTCCATTTTTGGTTGAATAATGAGAAATTAATCATCATGAGAAATCAGAATATTTTTTATGAGAATATGTTTGGCTATTATCCAAACACGTTATAGTGTTACGAATGTTGGTTTTATAGAGGATAGGGTTAGTGGAGATGTTTTTGTTTAATGGTGATGAATGTAGTGGAGTCATAAACATTACTAGTACATCCTTATGTTTGGTTTGTGCACTTTGTTTTGTACATTATAGATTTTTTATTCATTACATGACACCACATGAATTAGGTAACGTGACTGATATCTATATGAGGTTTTGGGTTATATGAATTTTCCTTAACATCCATGATGGATATGGTTTCAATAGCTCGCCACACACTTTCCCCACTATATCATTTATAAATATTTTTGGTTGTAAAGGATTTATGTTTTGTTATATGATGTTGTTGGTTTATTTTTTTTGAAATACATTTAAAGAAGAGGGATTGGGGTTTATTTCTTTAAATATTCCATAGTATTATGTGAGACTCCATATATGTTTTGTATTTGGCTATTATTTTTACGTGTTTCTTTGGATGATTATTTTGTAGTTGCAGTTTTTGGAGATATTAATTTTTTTCTCGTTATGTTATTACTGATATGGAGGAAATTATATTTCCATCACTTAGGATATTAGAGTGGGAGGATGATTAGTTCACTGTAAGATGTGGATGAGGGGTACATTATTACATATCTTCACTAAATGTTTTATTACATCACCTATATGTCAAACATGGGTGAGTAATCCTTAATGAGGATGGGTAAATTATTTAAACTAGTTTATGCACGAGGTATGTTTTTTATTTCAACTAGATATTAATTATAATATTACTTATATGTTCCGAATGAGTATTTTTAGGGGATCCCATAAGAAGAGCATTTTTTATGAACACTATCAAAATATATATATCATTAATTTATATATGAAGATGTTGTTGAATGTGATTGATATTACTGGATCATGGAATTTTATTGTATTTTTATCTTTTGATACAGTTCCCACTATTCGAGTTGTCTTGTGGATTTTCTTATATTGATTCATTTTTATATTTAACATTGTATTCATTACAAAATCGGTTTATTTATAAAATGAAATATAGGATTTATGGTTTCTTCACTGTTACTAAGATTTATGTGGAAAATTCATCCTATATGATTGTTTTCATAACATAAATAGTATTCATCAACCTATTGTCTACTACTGATTGATTTTTGCAGTACAAATTCATAGTCATTTAAATATAAGAAGATTTTAGGTGGGGATGGTCATGATAGATTAGGATGTCTAATATCGTCGGTAATGTAGTAATAATAAAATCAATGAGAAATATACATGTTAATACCTTGGAGTATAACTCGTATTATGAATACAAATACACAAATATTGATGAATATGATTGGAAATATACTCAACAATCAAGTAATATATTTCATGGAATATAAATTATTGTTGTATCAGACCAAAATATGGGTAACTACTTAATACAGATATTTCACGGGTGAATAACATTTAGATATTTATATAAAACACACAGAATTTTTAGAATTGATCGATGACATGTATGTTCATATGTTTATGAGTTGATATAAATATCCAATTTTTCTATTTTTAACTAGTTGATATCTTGTATAGGGAAAAAAATAAATATAGGTATTTAGTATATCTATTTTTTATAACATTTTTAAATAATTAAATTAAAAATCTACCTTCTATAGGAAATCATATTTGAATTCAAATACAAATAAATGTTTTTGGGCTCAAAAAATTGAAATTTTTACTATGAAATCATACATTAAAATTTTACAAACCTAAAATTTACATTATTAACTAGGAAATTTTGTAATTAAATTCATAAATTATCAATTTAAATGGATGTAGAATCAGAAAAACATTTTAAAATATTTGATTATATTAGAGGAAAAAAATTATTTCAATAAAATGATGATTCCATTTGTAAAAATAATATATATAGTTCTATTCTAATGGTTTATTATAGGGATATCTAGAGAAATGAACCAGTGATGATTAAAATAACCAATAATGAAGTTATTGTGGATATAAATTGAAAAAGAATCTTACTTTATAGATAATGATGTAATGAATAACTTATGTGATAGATTTATTATAATACATCTCGTCGATATACACTAAAGAGTGAGATCATATATTATCATCCAACCACAGCCTAATGAATAATATAAAAAATTTAAATTATTAATAAATTATATTACTATATCATCAATGGTTTACATAGTTATGTGATGATTTTATCATTTTGACAATATATATTAGGATATAGGATATCAGTGGAGTGTCTATATCTAAATTTGTAGGTTATTTTATTTGATTATAAATCAATATGATGATATATTTATGGAATTAAAAAAAGGTTATTAACATTGAAATAAAATGATCGTAAACTCAAATGGGTATAATTTTTTTATTAATGGATGTTAGATTTTTTGAATTGTTATCTAACTCTCAAATTGATTCATTGAATGATGTGAGTATATATAATTTTTTCATACTTCAATTGGTAGAATTTTTTTATGTAATTCTAAAATCTTATGATCTCTTCATCATGGTACTCTATTTGTTTTTTATGATAACATACTAGCATGCCTAAGGAGTTCACAAGATATACTCATTGTGATTGAGGATAGAAGTGTCCATTTCATTACTACACATGTGATATTCCATCATATAAAATTTTATTTTTCCCTATTGTAAAATCAATTATGATATATCTTTCTCGAAATTATATAAGAATGTTTAGTTTTATTGTCCTTATCTCACATTGAATAAAATATGAAATATATTTTATTAAATTGATTTCCTTATAATCATATAAATATAAGATGATCCTAGAAAACCAATAAGTTGTATCCAATCCATGGTAATCATAATATAAAAATATTTTTTATGATTCCATTAATAACATGTATATTATAGTTCTTTTATGGAAATATCATAATGTTTGATATATGTTGGATATATAATGACTAATGCACGACTCGTCATTTCCATCTGATATAAGATATTTTAAGTTGTAATTATTATTATAGATTAATTGCTATGTAGGACTAATTGAATCATAACACGTTATTTATTGAAATCAATGGTTGAATAATATTTTGTATGATATAATATATGATGTCATATCCAAAATCATTAATCTTCAGTTGTACCAACTAGTGTATAGAACCATAATGGTGTCATGGAAGGTATAAAAAAATTTAAATATATAATGGGATAATATTTTTTATAATAGTTTCTTGAGTATATAATTATGATAGATATTGAAAACTATCTATAAAAAATACTTAAGAATAATAAAAACTGATAAAACACTAATTAAAAAATGATTGTGGTTTATAATTATTTTAAAATTATATGTTTTTAAAATTATAACATGAATGAAAATACGTAAATTTTATATGTTGTATTCATTTTAATATCAACTAATTAAATAGTTATTTTGATTCAATTTTTGTGATAAACTCAATGTTATTAATTGTTCATTCCATACATGGTATAAATACATAAAATTTAGTTTTCCTCTAATATTACCTTGTTTTATATTTAATGTTTTGATTTTGAATATAGATTATTGGTATAGTTAATAAAAAATATGTTTTATAGTTATAATGTAAATGAAATCTACATTGGTTAATGTGTCATTGGGAATATGAACACTCGGTTCTAATTCACATTGTCCATGAAGATTATTCCCTATCGAGGAATGTATAGATAGGTTAATGATGGATGATAAATTTTCATATGTTGATAACTAAATAATTATAAAATTTAGACATAATAAATTGTTTTTAAAAGACTTATTCGCGGGATTTATTTTTACATATGTAAATATTTTTATAATCATCATTTATATGGATTACAAAAACTGTGTGTTGAGTAATGATTTAAAAATAAAACTGGATTGAAAATATTATATTGGTATATACAAAAAGGATTACAAAAATAAGTATTTAAGTTAAAATATAAATAAATGAATTAAACATGTTATTATAAGGATATCAATGGTTTCAATAGTTTTTTTTCTAATATGTGTATTTGGTATATTATGTTCTTCTTTCTTTTTATTTAAATTACATTAAATGTATGTGTGATATTCTTTCTACAGAAAAAATGAAATATGTGTTATTTTTAAGGGGGTTGGTTCTTATAAAATAGAGTTAGCAAGGATGTTATTTTTCAAGGTATGGAAAAAATTGGAAGCCCAAGGATTTATGTTAACAAATATCGATGTTATATTTAGTTGAAAATAAAATTTAAGACTCTATGAGTTGTAATTGTAGGGGAATGGATTTGATATTCTATCTATATGATATATTTCAATAAAGTTATTTCTACTCAACTGTCTAAGTCTCATATTTGATATGAATGATATAGTATGGTACCTATGTACCTATATGGTTACAGGAAAATAATGGAAAACACATTTCATTGTGAAATATGGATCTTTTACTACCAATAATAATGAAATATTCTTTCAAAATTTTAATGGGATTACATTCATCAAATTTTATTTTTGAAGAGATATAAAACATTATAAGAATAATTTTCTACTATCGTGATTATCAATTTGGGTTTTATTATTTTTATACCAAACGGTATAAGTATAAATTTTTATATATGTTTAACAAGGGTTCTCAATGAAAAGAATTATTAGAATTTTCATATAATAATTATCGAAATTAATTTCTCTTCTTGTGAATCTTGGGTATTAGATATCAGTTGTGTAAGAAATAGTTTTATATATAAATATAGAAATGGTGATGAGAGATAATTTAATAAAAGTGGTGTAGATATTTGTATTGGAAACAAGGAAAGAGTTACTTCATTGAATGTCATCACTTTTTATCTAAGTCAACCATGTGGGATTTTTATGGAACTATAATGTTTTTTTATGTTACTTCTATAAATAAAATTTATATCTATAAATTTTTTGTATAACATATATTTTACATTCATTAATATGATGATTATTTCTATATTTGGGAATGAAATGCATTATGATATTTAGAATTTTTTGAATGGTTTAAAAATTATCTTATGGATGATCATATATATATAATTTATAAAAATTAAAAGGTTGATTCTGACCTAATATATCATAGGAATTGAATCCATGGAAATTTAAATTTAAAATAACGTAAATGAATCCATGAAGATTGATTATATGCATATTTCAATTAAGAATCATGTTATACAAGAAAATCATGTTTATTTGGAAAATGTCGAAATCAATACATTTTTGAAATGGGGAAAGGGATACTTTATTATATTATCTCATACATAGAGATTTATAATTACCAATTAATACTCAACAATTTGGTGGTTATCAGTACATTTTTATCTTTATCAATGAAATTAGTATTTATGGGAAACTATTTTTGTTGAGATAAAAATTTGATGTTATTGAACTAGATAAATAGTTTTAGAGTAAAGTTTAAAATAAATTGGGATGAAAAATTATGATCAACAATAAGAATTCAGTGATGAATACATGATGAAATAATTCATTAATCATATAAGGGATAAAATTCTTCTTTCAAAACATACTACTGATAATGTGGAAAAACGTGTCTATGAAAACTACCTGTGCCATATTGGGCATGCATTAATTGATAATGCGGAAATATAAAATTTATATATCATATTCTAGATATGGTCCTTAAAATATCAAAATCTAAAAAAAACACTCTATCTATAGAAGTTATAATGACAACTTATTTGAAATAGAATGGGCATTTACCCAAAAAATATTTTATGAATATTTTATTCTGTGAGGAATGTATGTGGCATTTGGTTTCTGGAATGAATTAACAAAATAATTATTAATGATTTTTTTATTATTCTAATGAATTTTTAGGATATTATTAAAATAGTCATAATAATATTATTATTTAATTTCATGATTTAATATATTCCAAAATATGAAATATACTATATTAGGAGTTTATGGGATAAAATTTAAACATATTTAAATTCCAGGACAATAAATTAGAGTAGTTATTATGATAGAAGATAGGAATGTTCCTTAAAGTGTTAATGAATAAGAACCAAATCATGTTACTCAATTACATCAATGGTTTTGTGGGATTCATGAGCATATGAGGAGATATGGTTTTCTTCATGAAAAATATGACAATTAATATAAATAGAAGATAAAAATAATACAAACTTAGAGGATATTGAGAGTTTTCATTCTGGGAAATTGATAAATACAATAATTTTTCATAGGAACACCATATACACTGACCATGTTTATAATGTGGTTGATACCCCTAGTGTTTCAATCCCATTAGGTGTGAGTTCGGTTTCAAAATGAAAATCACAGAAATCATAATTTATCATCATATAAATATAAAAAGTTGGTAAATGATTTTAGTTTTTGGTATTATCATTGTTTAAAATTATTTATCTAGTTATGAGGATATGGTACATTTCATATTACATTCCATTTAACCTTAGTATGATAATTATATATATCATATATATTTTTGAGTCATTTTTTTAATGGGAATTTTATAAAGTACATTAATATGATATGGTTATAAGGATTTGATGTTGCAATAGAATAATCTATGGTTTGAATGTTGTGACATCTATTAATAAATTTAATAAATCTTCACTTAGTAAGAACATATTTTTTTCAAAAATTAAATTCTTTTGAAGAAAATAAAAATTTTGATATACTTTTCATCAAACATGCCATGCACCCTAGACCAGAAACATGAGATAGAGCTTGATAAAAAATATGTATTCCAAGTAAAATTAAATTTATTCATTTAGTGTGGATTATATATTGATAGAATAACCATTTATATATCTTTAATTCATAGTTATTGGCTTAATATGAACCTAAATATTTTTTCACCATCATAAAATGAACCCATACTTAATTTATAGTAAATGAATTTGGGATCCTTAAATCCAGCCTCCAAAAGGCCTTGGGTTGATTACTAGAAGTAATCTGTTAAAAAAAATACAAGGTTGAAATTACCCTCTAAAATCCAAGTAACCATAAATAAACCACTAATAAAATCCATTATATTAAATAAAGAAATCCAAAACTCTAACAATGTATTTACTATCATAATATGATATTAATATATATAAATACAATATGAACATAATGAAAAGCCACAACACCAGGAGGTACTTGTATTATTAAATAATATTTCCCAACATGATCACCGTATTTTTCTTGAAAATTTATAAAATAAATATATTAAACATCGAAAGTATATATTAGCTTGCTTAGTTGGTTCCTAAATTGACTCTATTAGTATAATAAAGAAGTTTCACACTAAACATGCATTGAATTAACAAGTAAAATTATAAATCAATTATAATAATTAAGCTACCGAATAACCTCACCAAGGCAGGCTCACTAAATACATTTAATTTAATAGTGAAATATTAATCAAAATCATATATTTAGAACATTACCAGAAACCATGTTACCCATAAAACTAGTTTTCCAAATTCCCAAAAAACATATTTCCAAATTTTTCTAACCCATCCATATTCACATTTCAAATTTCCACACAACTCATCATAGTTACAACTACAAAACCCAAACCACCTGAAACATACTTATTTCACATATAATCATACTAAAAACCCATAATACCTTAGTATATACATATTATATATTACCAAATAGAATCATCATCAAAGACATAATGAAAATTCTTCCCTAATCATGAACACATGTTCCATAAACCTACTTCAATAGATCATATTCAAAACAATACAACATAATCTTTTACCGAAAAATTATGATATAAAACCCCATAATAAATATGAAATAGATATTATAAAAGGTTATTTATTAATCAATAAAAACCATCCATATTATAGATGATGTTGATGCAATAAGAAAATAAAAACCCATATGGGTTATAACAACCAAATAATTTTACATATATAGTAACATTAGTTTTTTAAAAAATAGACGATCAACCCATCCCCAGTATCTATACTAGTGTTTTGGAATTATCACATAAACATTAATATTAATGAAATTTAAGATACATATTATCAATTTCAATTTACATAATATACTAATAATTTACTTTTTATATTTGAAAATTATATAATATAAACATGTGAATACTAAAAGAAAAATGAAAGAAATACATCTTATTGAAGGATAAATTATAAAAGAAACACATAAAATATATTTCAGATTATATAACATGATATCATAAATGTAATGGGTCAAGAATAATAATATAGTGATGAACTTATTGATTTTTTGACATAATATCCATAATGTCCTTAATTAATTAATGGTATAAAACTATGTATGTTTAAAAATTACTACAATTAATGGTTTTACTACCATTTCCATGATATGGATAATGTTTTATAATTATGTCACATCTAATATCCGACAACATACTCCAATCACTCATTTATGAAACTTCATTCCACTATATTCATGATATTGGGATGATATAGTAGGTGTACTATTGTCAGCATCAATTGCTTCACAGCTTCCTCCACCCTCAATTCTGGCGCAATCAACTAACATCCTTCTAGTTCCCAACAAAAACATGGATTTGAATGTTTAATTTAAACTAACCCTCTTTATTAGTTATCTAACCCTCCCCCATTTTCAAGTCTCATAAATTACTCACCAACCCTATTCCTATATTATTCATGTTGGTGGTTATAATATGGTGTCTCTAGGGATGGTACCCATTAATCCTTGTCCCCATATCCAATTCTAGGAAATGTAATGGTAGTTATAGATGCTTTCCTAATCATTTTCCACTATAAGATAAATATTTATGTTTCATCGGGTCTCTAATAGTGTACCAAGGTTTCTAAATTTTTTTATTCTCATCCTTAATTTTATTCTTTCTCATGAACTTAGTTACCCAGGTAGACTTCTTCACATTCTACTATATTTATAAAAAACAAATTTATTATAGTATTAACCTCTTCATAAAAAATAATAATACATGATCTTTTGAAATAGATTAATATACCTATGATCATTAAATAATTATTATCATTCCCCAATCTTATATCATTCATGGGGTAAGTATTCTTTGATACAACCCAATACTTTTATCCTCCAAGACAATTACATCTTTTCAAATATTGTTTTTTTCAAAGGAGTTTCATTTTTAGATTTTCAGTACTCTGATAAGGGTACATATAATATTTAGAACACCATGGTAACAGATATTTTTTTGAGGTTTATCTGGACTTCCCACATCCATAAGAGATTCTCTATTGACAACAATGTGAATTTTTTTGGAATAATATTTTCTTCTCTTGTCCATTGGATTATTCAAGATATTTAATTTATATGGATACGTAATCTATGAATGTTGAAATTTTGGGGAATCTTCCTCTGTCTTAGGAGACACTAGGGACTCAACATTTTTCTGTTCTCATGTATTCTCCATTCTTATTCTTGATCTATACTTGGAGATGATAGGTTGAGATTACAAATTTTAAAAGATGAAGGATATGGGGAATGTATTTATTAATATTTGACATACTCTTGTTATAGACATTCGTTATACTATTTAGGGGTACTATCTGAGGGATCCATGCATTTTGATACTGAGTTTTTTCATTATTATTCTCGATATTCTGAAATTGAAACATCATATGTGGCTCGTGCTATAATGTTTCCCCTAACACCATACTATATAAGTTTGGATACTCCTGGAATCCATTGAATAATTCATGTATGGTGTTCCTCCCACTTTTATGACTCAAATAAAATCATTAGAATATTCTCATAGAGTACATCCTCAATAATTTATGATATCCCTTATGGATCTACCTCTGTCTCTTCTTGTATATCTAAGATCCATTTGTATTGTTGGTACAAGCTGTGATAATTCTCTTCCATATACTACATATAAGTTAATATTCATCATATCTACATCCTTAATTTATTTTATTATAGTTTCATAATCGATATCTAATTACTAGAGCATAGTCATTCCTCACTTAAAATATTTAGGTATTCATTATAGGTCACACATATAAAAAGGATTTGTTCAATCGTATGGGACAATAGTAAATAGTCTCAATGGATAAAATAAATTTATTATTAAATATTCCTATAGTAATAAATCTTTTCATATTTAAATTTTGTAACCCAAGTTTAACTCATATTATATTAAGTATATTTAAAATATATTTCATTTTAAAAACATCATGTACAGAAGCCCTACCAATACTCAGATAATAATTTTTTGAACATTAGTTCAAAATTATTTCATCAAATACACAGAACAACACATTACAATAATGGATAAAAATGGTACCTCTAATGATTAAATGAAATTTTTTTATTCCAAATGTGTTCTAACATGAAGAAGTGATCTCATGGAGATTCTCTAAAATTACATTCTTTGATCAAACATATAGTTTAGTGGGGCTGACTTCCACACAATTCTTAACCAATATAAGAATAATATTGTGAGGAAGTTACAAATAATTATGGTTTTATATTTATAATTTTCATATCTCAAAATACCCTTCTTCATATTGGGTAAAGAAGTGGTATTTCTCTATGATATTCTAATAATATGAAAAGAAACCAACTCCTATGAAATTTGGAATGATGTATAGGAAACCCCATTGTTATATAAAACATACAAATCTTATTTATGAAGAACCCATCATGGTCCATGTATTATAATAATACATTTATCCACTATATTCAATTTAATGTTTACTTTGGAAAATTTTTATTCTTTTTAGTCAAAAGATAGAATCTAATGACTTTATAGTGTTGGGTAGATCTTATTTGAATACATTTATCCATCCTCGGGATTTAGAGGAACTAAAAAATAGACTAAAAATGGTTAATACTAATATGATTCTGTGGACTAATAATAATTATAGACAAATATTTATTCTTGAGTCAGTTCAATATTATATTTCCCTTTTGAAAAACATACACCATGACCATTGAGATGATGATATATACCCTATTTATTCTTCTAAATTCACTAAAATAAGAATAGGTCTATTTTAATTAAATGACAGGATAAAGAAATATCTTGAAACAATTATTCAAGTGAAGGTGTTTGTAATACATCATTTTAAAATTATTACCTTAGAGACAATTGGACCACTACTATACGAACATGCTTCCAAAGGATGTGTAATTATCAGGGGATGTTGATGATATTTTACCTATTGTTTTTTACTTAAGCCTTGAATTTATGTTATGTCCCCATTAAATATTGAGTGATAGAGGTTCAAGGAATCATTTAAAGATTATACCTTAAACCATATTACAATAATAATTAATGATCTTATAAACTCAATCTATGAAGGAATTATAAAAAAAAATGAAATTATTAATGCTATAAATTGTCTCAGTCTGGATATTTCCATTTTTTTATGTTTTCCAAGTGTCCGTTTACTCCTTAACATGTAATATTGTTAATAAAAATGTCGTTAAAGTTGTCCATGAAAACTTTATGAGTGTCCCTCTTCCTAGAGTCCCACTTACACATCTTTATCCTGAATGTAATGTTGAATAAACCCAATGTATTTGGGGAGTGTATTTATATTATAATATGTAACATATTATATAATTGACTGATTCTATTTCAAATAATAGAATATAAAACCCCATTTAAATATATTCAATATATTAAAAAATGATTATCCAAAATCTTTGAGCATTCAAGTGGTTAATTTTTTTAGCGTATGATATAATCTCGGATATCAAAAGAATTGTGTTGAGTAAAAAAATTATGCTAATTATTTTTTTAGATAAGGATAATGATAAAATAGAGTTGGGTTTCATTATCAATTTACATAGTAAATGTTCCTTTTCTATTTGGGGTTTATTTTATTTGTTTATATGTTTCTCCTAACAATGGTTCAATATATTCATGTTGTGTTAGATATTTGAATTATTAAAATCTATTATTGTAATTTATTATGGGGAATTTATATGAATCATTATATTTATACTTTATTTGAATTCCATTATCTAATTTCCCAACAATGTAGTTTAAGAGAGTCATATTTTCACATATATAGTTTGGAATGATTTATTTTGGAATATCACATTTAGTATTAACTGATGACTTGTTATTCATTGTTAACACAAAAATTAAATCAATCATTTTTTTTATATATGTATTGAATTATTATTATTTACATATTTTTTAATCCTTTAGTATTTTTATAATAGTTGTTTTCATTTCTAAAAAAGCATAGTTATCAAGGAAAATAATAATGAGGAGAGTCTTGTCATTTCCAGGTCGAATATCTATTTTGATTAAATGGGATCCACTTATCAAATGGTAGTGTCCTAATAAATCTCTATTAAATTGACTTAATCATAATTTTTTGATGATTTATTATTTGGAAAGGTATTTTATATCAAGCATAGGCTAGATCACATTTGTTTACATGATTATCTCTTATATTCATGTGTTTGTGATTTAAATTTCAGATAAAAGTAATTTTATTATTATCAACATTAATACTATTTTAAAAGATTTTATTTTCTAATATCACCATGAAAGTTGGATTCTCTTGGAAATCTTTGGAAAACTCGCACAATTTTTGAGGAAGGTGCTATTATCCTCAATTATATCGGTGAAAACATATAATTAATTTTGGCACAGATCATATGGGAATCAATTACTAAATGGTATAATTGGTCCAACATTATCAATTGGGTGTATTGAAATATTCCAAACAAGTGGTATCACATAAAATATACTTCCAATCATTTCATTAAGCATTGCATGTATTCATGAAAAATTAAAGATAACTCATTGTGCTCCATTCTGGGAGTTTGAATTTAATTGAAGAATGGAAAATTAATTAGATGTTATTACCTTCGTCCCATGATTCAAACTCCATAATAAACCATTAAGGATGGATTTATAATATATTCCAATCAAATAATATCTTCAAAATGGAAAATAGAACTAACCAATCAAGTAATTCAATTTTAATATATTATGAAAATACTCTTTTAACCTTAACTATTATGAGGAAAATTTAGTTTCTATAAATTCAAAATTATGATGCATATGTGTTATAAGTTTTATAATATGAACCAAAAACCCCCAATAAATCCATCTGGACCAAAATAAATTTCCTTAACTAGAGGATTTAGAACCAAGATGATCCCATATACATTTACATATAAAATAAATGTACATATCTTTTTTTCCAAATGTAACGTAGTTTGTATCCTAGAATTTAATAGATAGATCACCAATTCATCAATATTGTAGGTTTGATTAATTTCTAGAGATTTGTTTGAGGTATTTCATGACTATATTAATTTTTTGCAGTTTGATTACCATATTCTGAATTTTATAAAATGATATTCAATGGTAAGAACAAGTTTCATGGTAGAATTGTTTTCCATAGAGTATGATTTTGGGATATTCCTGATTATCATAATATGGATCATCATTAAAGATCTCACCCAATGGTTTCCTCCCAATGTTACACATTTCAATACCTATCCTCTTTACTTAGTTTATTTTTCATGAAGGAACCAATTACTATAGTCATTTTTGGATAGATTTCATCGATAGTCATTGTGTTTGAATAAGTGACCACTCTAGTGGATGGGGAAACTAGGTCTGACAAATGAGTATTAGTTTTTTGATAAAAATTAATATCGACATATCCTATACTAAAGAGGCTATGTGAGGTGGATGTATATTTATATGAGTTTATGGATTTGTATTTCTTTCATTATCTATATTACAGAGAAATAGATTCTCTACAAATGATAAATCCATTCAAATTTATATTTATGTTGACCTCAATTATGTTAATAAATAGTATCATCTTAGCTATTGAATATTATTATCTATCAGTGATAAATAATCTTTTGGATATCTCTAATTGCCCATGGATTATCATTTAATTAATTAAAACATGTAGATTTTTTTTTATCTGTATGATGATATTTCAAACAAACAAAGTAAGGGTAATATAAAAGACAATATCCTTATTTACAAAGGAGTATAGTTGAATTGGTTAGTACTTTTGGGGAGACATGGATATAATTCATTGTATGACATGGGAATTTTCATTGTGGATACCCTTAGAAATAATCATTTTTCATCCATTGACTATTTATCCATTGGATAACTATTATTAATAAATATAATCAATTTTATATCATGTATAATCAACAAGAATCATGATTTAAAGAATATAATTCCACATTTTCTTGAAATTATATTAATTGTCCCCCTAAAAATATATTTTAGAATAATAATACACCATGGGTAACTAATGAGACATCATATCATCATGGATATAGTCCCATAATGGATTTTATTTTCTACTTATCCCCTTACAAATCATCAAATGGGGTAAAATAATTACCAAATGAATTATAGTTCTATTTGGGAACACCCATCATATGATACACATTCACATGTGTTCCACATAAAATAACAAAACAGAACTCATAATCATAATAAATACAATTTTAATTTAATGGGTTCTAGAATCATGCCACATAGAATATTAAAATGAAATATTATAATGATTTTAAATAGGGGAATGAATTAAATAATGTGGACATTTATTATAGAAATAATAATTATAGATATTAAATATTGATCAAATTTTAATAAATATAAATAAATAATTATTGATAATTTGTTATAGAAAAAAACATTGATATTTAGCTTTTTATGGAATTAGTATAATAAGATTAAAAATGGACAGAATATGAATATTTTTCTTCTTGGGGGAATAAAAAATTATTAATTAAAATATATTTCAAACAATATTAAAGCATTAATGGGTATAATATATTAATAGTGTGTTTCATGAATGATTTAATGGAAAAAATATCACCCATTCTTGGATTTGATTTCAAATAATTTTTTCAAAAATTAATTTAAGACATATAAAATGAACATGAAGAAAGGGAGAATTTGTTATTTATATATTTAATTGAGATATTAATATAATTTTAAAAAATTAGAAAATGTTAAATACATATTTAAGGTGATATAGAGAGAGATAAGTTTTATCCCAAATAATAGTGGTTGGTTTAGGGAGTTCCATTACCTCTGGTTCAAATTCTCTCTACAGGTTAATTTAAATTCATTCAAAATCTACTATTATTTATGAAAGACATCATTTTTAAAATAATTAAAATATTTAATATTTATGAATATTATTTTTTTGTATTTTTAGTGAAATTTTATTGTTATAATGTGTGTAGATCTACAATACCATGGTTCATCGTTACATATATCAAATGATGATTTAGTTTGTGGATAATTGTTGACATTTTTTTGAAATGGGATGAAAACTCAATATGTGGAGTGAAATGATATTTATTAAAATTAGTTTTTTAAATGGTAGAAAATATAAATTTTATTCTAAAATACATTTGATTAGTTTATTATAAATTTTATTATTATATAGATACTCCAATTAAATGGTTTTCCCAATGAGCAAGAACAATATTATTTTTTATAAAATAATTATTTATCCATTAAAAAGAGGAAATAATAGACTACATAATTATTACCATAATATTTAACCACAAAATTTTTTCTACAGGAATACATGTTGGTGATGGATACTATCTAAGTATGTTTGTAGAAGTGGTAAACTTACCACCAAATAAACAATGTTTCTTATTTTAAAAATGATTGGGAGGAGGATTGAAAAAATATATTACAAAATCCTAATAACATATCAGTGTAATTTATATGTTATTGTTTCTAAGTCATGAATTATAAAAAATAAATTTTGATGGAATAATAACATTAAAATAAATATTGTTTGGTTGACAATTAACTTCATCATTTTGGCGTCTCCTTATTGGATTATACATAATGATCCTTGGAATAGAGTATTTCATGATTAGTAGAAAGAATATGTTGGAGAGAGTGTTTGAAATTGAATTCTTAACACCCATATAATTCTTCACGTCATAGAATATTTTAGTAGGAGTGTTGAGGGGTGACTTTTCTAAGGGGAGAAGATAGTTTTTGTGAATTTAATAATGCATAGTTTGTTGTTTTTTATCAAGAATACCTATAATGTTAGTATTTGGTGCTATATTTTATGATTTATTCTTGTTATTTAGAGATAATGGATACATAAATCATCAATGATCCGTTATTCATACATTAATATTATAATGCCACCTAATATATTTTTTCTATTTTTCACTATTCCAAAAATCCCACTATTTAAAATATCAAAAAATAAGAATAATCATTTTTTATGTATATATTATATAAATGAAATATATTTTATAAAGAATAATTTGATATAAATAAAATATTAGTTTCTTTTATAAAATCATTATCAATTTGAAAAAAAACTAATTTTTATATCATGACGATTTTTCTAACCATATGAAACATTAATTATATCCTAATAAAAAAATTATCATTATAGAAATATATAAAAATGATTTAAAAATGATTTATAACATAATATTTACTTTAAATTGTAAAATTTATCTCATAAATTTAAAAAAATAAGAATTTTTTTTTAAAAATAAAAGCATTTTTAATTACATTGAAAAATAATTATTAATTTATATCTTAATAAAAATTTCAAATTTTTTCATTTTCTTAGAAATGAAGTCCTTTTTCATTAATTTTTCAATATATTTAATATTTTAATTGTTATATTATTATCTATAATGAAATATTATTCTTTAAATAATCACATTATATTTCCAATGGTAATATTCAAAATGCTCATAATGGTACCCATACATCTATAAATACGTCATATTCAATTCTTTCTTGATTAAATTTTTTTTCTCATATGGATATATATTATCAATTTCAAAAAGTGTGTTTCTATATTAATATTTTTTACATCTCAAACTATGTTGATAATAAGTGAGTGAAATATAGGAGCTCCAAAAAATACCAATTTTCATATTATAGTTATCTATTTTTCAGTACTCTATCCAATATTGATTATAAATATATTATTCAGTATTTTAGATTTTAATTGTAATTTTCAATCAATATAAAAATCATAATGGATAATACAATGAAAACATTATAGATCATTAAATCTTAAACATCATAATAAATTTATCCCTTGAAAATTCATTTCACACACTAAGATGGAAACATATTAGGGAACATATATTTCATTTAACATCCAATTTCCACATCGCCTTATAATACCTATGGTTCCACCACAATGGATTGATTAATGAGTTTTCTTGATATAGAGATATTCTTCCCTTTAATCTACAAACTACTACAAATTATCTATATGGGAAACATCACTCTCCAATTATACTACCTCTAATTTAGTTCATTTTAGGGTTATAGTATGTAAATCATCAATAGGGACACAATGGAACTCATAATATAATAGAGATACGGTTCGTGGGAGTAAAAGTTGTTATGAAGAAAAACTGATGTGATTATGAATATTAATGGGAGAAGTGTATCTTGTAAGTCACATTAACTTATTCCCAAATCTCATGGGTATCTTTTAGGGGCATATATAGAGGAAAAATTTATTTATGACCTCAAAATATTTATCTCTTAAATTGTGATCAAGAAAATAATTTTTTAATTAACATAACTTCTAATGTGATAGAAAATGTGCTTTAATATTAATTCCATGACATCAACCATTTTATGACCATGAAACATGTGTTCAAATTTTTTTCATAACACAATGTTCTCCTATATCTCTTCCCAAAGTGGACTTCACATAGATATATTTAAATTATTGGTTAGATGATTTTATTTTATAATAACATTAATGGATGTATATATATGTCTGATTATCCTTCGTAGTCTAAGATGAATGATCTAAAAATTTCTAATGGTGTCCTGACTTTCCAATCATAATGGATATCCATTTTAGAGTAATAATAATTTGTAAACATTAACATTGTGAACAAATCTAGTTCATAAAATTTCTAAAACTTTGAGTCTGACCTCGTAACATAATAAAAATAAAATGATATTGGTTTTTCAAAAAACCTCAACACATCTCTCAGGTATATCCATAAATGTGGATCAATATAAAGGATCTATAAAATTTATATATTTTGATTAGTATTTATAATTTTTTCCACTAAAACCCATATGGTATTATTTCTATTGGATGTCATCAAAAGTCATATAGATATTTTCATGGCGTTGTTTTGTTATTTCAATAGGGGGATGGGTAATGGTTTCCTAATACCCTTAGTAATTTTAATATATACATTTATATTATGAAATACTAGGAACATTGATGTATATTATATGATCTCATTTATCTTATAGTACGACCAATAGTGCACTCAGAGATCCTAATACTTCCTCCATCTCCTTGGGTCCATGGATAATGATGAAAAAAGTTCATAATTTAATAACTACATCATTGTACTAGGATTTTCACACCCAGAGTCAATGAAAAAAATATTACCCCACAATAAAAATCAATTTTTTATTATAAATATTTCTATTTTTTAATGTTACTTACTCCTTATATTTTTATGCAGTATCCCTTTATACATCCTTTATTTGTTCTAGAATTGATGGTTGAGCATTCATTTATTATATGTTTGATGTTATTCCATATGTTAGGACTTCTATACTAGAATAGATGGTTGAGCATTCATTTTAGGTGTTATAGATGTTATTCCATAGTTTATGACTTCTATGTCAATATTTTACATGAATAATAATAATTTGTACTTCTCAATTATAACTATTGATAAGGTTTTAATATCCTTTTAACATCAGGGATCACCATCATTGTTCACTATTAATAAAAGTTAATGAATCGTGTAGTCATAGTCATTGATTATCTCTAACCATATTAACTAGTTTGTAAGAATATCCCTATGAAAGAATATATGTTTCAGGCTATTATGATATATATATAAATATATTTCATACTTCTACGTATAGTGATAATTCTAGAAAATATTCACTATGATGATCACTACAGCTAATTATTATTCATGTGTCAATTGGTTTTACTCATGATTATTCAACTGTATTGAGGCATATTTGATCATAATATGTTTTATAATTATTATATTTACAAATACATTATTTGGATCATTTTCTATACCAAAACATGTTCTCAACATGATGGTAGTGTGAATATCAATGGATTGATAAGACACATTTTATATTCCATCAATAATTTTTCACATGAATTTATCTAGAAAACCAAAACCACAATCTGAGTTATCTTTTTCAATTCACTATAAAATCATGAGATGCTTCTCATAAATGTTAAATAGAGCAATGTTATCCCAAGAAAACTATAGATATCCCTTGAAAATATTTTTATATGGAACTCCATAATAACATTCTTTTAACGATCTATATATATCTCTTTTATCGTGATAATGTAAACAAATAATGATAATTCTTCCATAAATAACTACAAGTATTAATAAATTTAATATAATATATAATTCCTAAAAAACATTAGTATAATACTAATTTACTCAGCATGCTTCTCTATGAATTTTTAATTTATCATAACATCATCTATAAAGGCTACCAAATATTTGTCAAGATAATATCATTGGACTATATTAATTATGTATATACTAATTGTAGGATCATTAGTGTTTCTAATAGGGATTACTATGAACCCATACTGTTGATTCATAGTTTCTAGACAATATTAAAAATTTCATCAACATTCAACATTACTTATAGATATCACAACCATTAGTTAATCTTAAAAAACAATTGGAATAAATTAGTTGATCAAGATATTTATTATTACATTGACAATGATACCTATTAATAATCATGATTTTTATGGGGAATTGAAAATACATGAATATTCACATTAACTAATCCTTTATTGAGATGAAGATGACCAAAATTCATCAGGAGATAGCATTCGATTGCAAAAAACACTTGTCCATATTAACTTATATAACTAATTCATAATTTCATTAAACAAATTATGGAAAATGTTTATGATTATTTAATATGGTAAGATATCATGGTATATGCTTAATAGAGAATTGATCATATTATTCACGATGAAAACCAAATAAATTATTATGTAATATATTAGTATAATCCCTCATAATGAGAATGTATTCCTTAATTATTATCTCTATTTCCAAATAAAATTAAGATATAAATGACTAGTAATATGTAAAAATATGAAATCCGAAGAAGGATATTCTAATGGACATCAATCATCATAATTATAGTTATAAACCATTGGGATATTATTAATGATATAGAAAGTGACTTCCCACTCTAAGTAGTTGATATTGGTATTATATATGGGACAAACCAACTATAACTACCAAATGATGGTGGTTATCTTACTATATTGACACATTATACAATATATCACGTCATAATGGATTAAATAGTTTCATACTCTTTGATGACAATATACATATATAATTTTGACAATACATTTGAAAAACTAAAACATTATGGAATAATATTTTTTAAACCTTATTATTCCTTGTTTTATATCTTGAAAGGTATTCATAAATCATTTCACGGTATCCCAAAGAAAGAAAAATATAATAATGTGTTAGAATATATCCTCAAAATGGAAAAACCTACAATAATATATATTATTGAATAAAAAATATATAATAATATATTAGAAACACCCAAAAATTCAAATATATAATACAATTAATATAAAAAAGACAAATGTACACATGGATTACATAATAAATTAATAACCACATAGATGATTTTAAATATTTTAATATTGAATGAATGGTTAATTTCATACATTATTTTATTACATACAATGATTCATCCAAATAAATCATAAATAATATGATGTTTTGTTTGGAAAATATATATACTACTCTTTTTCTGAAGACATACTGATTCATAGATGGGATATAACCATCCATTTCCATCACATCTTAAGCCAAGTGCATTTATTTAATAAAAAAATGAATAACAATACCCCAAATATTAAAAATACAAATTCATATCTAAATAATAATAAATATGTATTACATAATTTACATAGTAAATAAATTATACAAAATTAGTATAAAATAAAAAGATACATAATGTTGATATAAAAAAATGGATATATCCCCCATAAAATATAATATTTTCAAAATAGAAAATAATATACTAAAATACATCAATGATAAATTTAGAATATATATTTTTAAATATAATAAAATATAATTTTAATAATAAAATTTAAAATAAAATTTCTTTCATATTGAGAAAATTACTATATTTGGAAACTACTATGGAAACTGTGAATGTAGGATTAAAAGAAAAGAGTAGCTATGACAACTGGAAAATAAAGTAAGTCATAAATCATAAAAAACATATTTCCATAATAATTTTGGACAAAAGAAAAAAATAGAAATGTTTGATAAAATGTATAAATTTTCTATTTGATACCATAAAATTAACATTCTGAAAACATTATAATAAACATGTACATGAAAGGGAAATTTTATCGATCAAAATATAAATAATGTTTCATTTTCCAAAAAAAAACATTTTCTTGATCATATTATATAAGTAAGAGGGGAAAATGAAAGGAGAACATATATACACCATAGTTAAAGATGAATCACTTAAGATAATAGGGGTGGTAGTAAAGAAGTATGCATTATTATAATTATAATTTAATAAAAGATGTATTAACAAAAAGATAGATGATATATTATCTTTTGGGAATCATAATATGGAAAAAAATATTATATATTTATTATTTACAAGATTATAACTAGATTTATATTTTGGTGATTGAAAATGGTATAGAGTTTTATATTGAGATGATTTTTTATAGAGATACAAAGACAATTAAATAATTTTTATTAGGATATAAATGTAAATGAAAAAGGGATTTCCCACCATCAGATTAACATTTCATTTTATAAAAGATAATGATGAAAAAAAAATTAATCATGGAATTATAATATTTTATGGATTTGGTATATGATGTAAACATGAAAACCATCAATTAAGAGTCATTCTTATTCTTTGGACAACAACGTTTAGTTTTAAATATATTCCTCACAAGATTTGTATTTTTGTTATAAAAAGTACATTAGGATATATGGTTTGTATGTTTTGATTGTATTTATGAATATACTGGTGTTTTAAATTTTCATGAGATGACCTGACATGATACCCAAGACATTCCGCCTTATGGCTCGTGGAACGTTCTTGATCGCCTTTTTTTGGTGATAAGTACTCTCTTAACATGCATAAATATTTTTGTTTTATTTAAACCAGATTAAAAATAATGATCAATAACAAAAAAAATAGAAAAAAATATAATGATTTTTTATATTTTGTGACGAAGCCAATATAAATTAAGGGCGTCAAAAAATATAATCAATTAATGCTTTAACCTCAATAAAACGAATAATAAATTACAAACACATTATTTTCCCAAATTAATATTTTTTACAGACGATTAATAATTTATATATAATCGAAATAAGTCAAATCTAATTTAGATAGTAGGTGGAATAAAATTTTGTACACAAAATGAACTGGAAATAGAAAAACTAAACCTGGAAATAATAAACCATCATATTTATGTATCTCTCAAGTACACACAATAATGAGAACATTTCCATATTCTAAAAATATATTGGTATAAAAACACTATGATCTATACACTAAGAAGATATAGAAATATTTAATAATATATAACCACCAACAAGATTATGAGAGGTGTGAGTAATGTTCCCATTAGATACCAGAATGTGTAAATTTCATTCCTTTTTTATAATTAAGAAATATTATCTTGTTAGAATGAAATAGAAAACAGTATGTAATTTTTATTATAAAATAAATAAATATTATTATTATTAAACTTGTCATTTTTAAAAAAAATTAAATTTGAAAAATATTCCTCAAAGAGGAGTTAAAATGTAAAATATTTCTTCAAAATATAACCATTCACCATATAAAAATATAAAAATATTTATTTCAAAATGTATCTACTTATCCAACCTAGTTTTTATTTCAATCCTATATTATTTATAATAAATCCTCTCATGATTTTAACATGTTTTTAAAAAATAATTCATGTATTACATTCATATAAAATTCATATTTTCACTTTATAAAACATAAGAATTTATCAGACATCAAAAATGTGTACTATTATAGAAAATGAAACAAATACAACTCCATAAATAAATAATAAATGTAAATAATAACACTATGTAATCCATATATAAATAACTGTAATGTTAATATAATCTATATATAAATTAATAATCATGAAATAAGACTAAATTATCAAATTCAATCTTATTATAAAAATGAAAACAAAAATATATGATATATTAAATAAAGAAACAACATAGGGAATAATTTCATGAGTACTAGATAAGAATTAGCGGAAACGACTACTAACATGTTAACTATCACTTATCTCATCATCAAAATAACTCCCAACATGTCTCATCACTGAAAGAAACCTAACAATTTTAGAAAATTCACATTTTTTGTTTCTATCCAGTGTATAACTCTCATCCAACATATATGATGTTTCCAAAATTAACCAAAATCGTATTATAAAATAAGTAAACCTTTTAGAAAAATAATGAATCCCCATTATAAAAAAATATGTATCATTTTAAAATATGTGATCCTATTAAAATATGAAATACCATTCATAACATTTAATATTTCATGAAATAAAACCACACATTTTTCAACACTACAATCTAATCTCTTTTCATGTAGAAAATACAGAAATGGTACTTTACTGAAAAACATGATCGCCCAAAAAACCATTTAAGATGAATGATCCATTAATCTAAAAAATTTACCATCTTTTTCTAAAGAGAAACTGAAAAAACCTGGAGAAACATTAGTTTCAAAAAACGATGCACCATATACACCATTAATTATATTAAAAACACTTATACTAAATTATGTATGAAATGACCAATTTAATAAAATGAATTGAAATCGAAACACTTATATCAAGTGCAGTAAATTTTCTTCATGAAAAAGAGTCTTTTGAAATCAGCCTATAAGGATGTCACATAACCTTTTGAAACAAAAAAACCAATTTTATCCCAAACATTATAATTAAAACGTCCTGAAATTTACATTAGATATATAAACAAGATCCAGAAAAGAAAAAACTAGCATAAAAATGGAAGATAAATGATTAAAACATGATCATGATAGAGAACAGCTAATAACCCACCAATAATCCACATTATGGATTCTTGTAAGATCTAAATGGCAATGTGCTATATGCCTCAATGAAAAGGGAATTAATATGGGGTCTTAGGGAGGATTCCCCTAAAATAGTAAAAATTACAACACCAATACTCGAACTTAATTTTTTACTAGAGATCAATACAATTCCTTACCAATACATGAACAAAATGTGTGAAAACTACAAAATGAAGAACTGATATGTTTTGTGGTTGTATAAACCTATTTATAAATACATTGGCATATCATTTGATCACCTCTATCAAAAAAATCTAATGGAACCCAGTTCCACTACATGGTTTTCCAAACAATAAAAACTATTAGGGAATTCAACGATAAACTTCTTAAATATATCCATTCAATCCTGGGATCCCTAGGACCTAAGGGGGAAAAATATATTTGAAAAAATACTCTATTTTTTCAATAAATAAGACATTGAATGAATAGAGTAATCAATATAGAGGACTATCTAATTTTTTTAGACAAGATTGTATGAAACCCCTCAATCAAAATAGAAAGAGGATTTCCAGATAATCACCACTATCCTATGTCTATGCACCATGCATTATATAAGACCACACATAATTATGTCACACAATTTTTGATCACGCGACCATGAAATAGAAAAAAATAAATAAAAAGAATTTTTATATTTAGTTCACACGTACAATATACATTTGAAAAAATAGAAAACTATTTCATTATAAAAGATACATATATTTATAGAACGCATTTCTCAATTTCATTAACCAATGTGCCTAAGAACATTTTTTAAGAAAAATACCATAGTTCATTGCAGGAGAATGTAATGACTTATATAAGATTAATGATAAGAAATCTGTGACACCACCTCCATTTATAGAGGTATTCATCAAGTGAATTGTTTCACCATACATTTATATTCAAATTCAATTCCACATTATCCATTGAAGCTTATGATACACTATAAAACCATAAGGAGAAACCACCACTAGTAATTTACTATGAATTGATATTCCATTCGAAGTGATATTCATCTAATGAATCTATTTGAATTCTATATTAGGTGGAATCTCTCTATTATACTGCATTTGATGGGTGTTTGTATAGTGGTACCCCTCTTCTATGACCAATCGAAAACTAACAAACAACAAACATCCATCAAATGGACTTTTTACAATGTAATTTATATAATCATCTAAATTTGATTAAATCTATGAATAAATTTATATTGGTTTAAAATATGTATTTTCAAGAAATAAAAAACATTAAAATCATAAAAACGGTAATAGTGTTATATATTAGGGTGTCATAATTCTCCAAAAAATTACTCATTCTTCCCCCTATAATTTCAACTACTAGGTTCTCTTTGACAACCTAAGAGAAGATAATGAAATAGATTAACATTCCAAATAGAACTATAAAACTAAATGACAAAACCCATAAAATGGGACTTGAAAAATGGTATCATATATCATTCTTTTTATAATTACGTTAATTGGAAATGAAATCTAAACTACCTTTGTAGTAACGATTCATCACATGATGAATCATTTGGATTTCCATGCATGTATAATATTAAAGGTCAAAAGATACAGGATAAATAAAATTCTGAGAGAAACACATCCTAGATAAAACCATTTGATCAATGGAGAACATAGATATTGACCATTATCTCACCACAATTTCTAAGTAATCTAAAATGGAGAAACAAATTATATCCACATAGAAATGTATAACATCAAATAATTAACGTAGAACCACTATCCAAAGGCTACAAGAACAAATGATTAAATAGAGAACATCTTCATGAAAAACAAAAATATCTCCAAGTCAAAATATATATTAAAAACAATCTCCCAAAAATAAAATATACAACCCTCAACAAACATTCCCCAACAAGGAGTGATGTGGCTCTATATTGGGGTATGGTCTAGAAATATGTTAACAAAAGGTCCAACCAATATAAAAACCACTATTAGATGTCCCAAAACATTCATAATATGTTAGATTTCATTTTATACTAGAAGACATAAATATTTACCATATTACCTAATGCCACCCCAATCCATTCTCACGTACCCCATTGGTATATCCTTAAACCACACTCCAAACTATGATTGAAGATTATAAGAAATGATTCCAATGAAGTATGGATATCATAATTGATTAGTACACATGGAAAATTTCTATCATCCATTGTCAAATATACATGTTCTAGAAAAGAGACACAACCACATAAAAAATAGTGGTTATAAAAGAGCATTTATATAAAACCACTAAATTGATTCTGACACAAAAATCAATAAAACACCATGAACCTCTATTTTGATCAAGGATGTGTCCAATGAATTTCCAACATATGATATCCATTAAACATATAGAACCTATGAGATGGAATGGTGGGCCACATAAATTACATTCCCATAGTGATATTAGATATAAGAGGATAATATTACCAGACTTCACAATAATAAAACATAACTATAATCTATTTCAGGCTGTATGAATCACCTCCACATACAAACAAAATGTACAATAATCACATTACAAAATATTTCCTTATAAAAATTATTTTTTATAATGGAATTACATCCCATAAAAAATGTGCTAGTCTTGATTAATTTGAAAACCACATAACTGATATCTGTACAAAAGACGATGAAAGAAGCATGTCTTCTTGAAATCATTACAACACATCATTGGAGAGAATGGAGCTTGTTTGGTGAACCATTAAACATATTATTTCATTGACTGATCACCATTATAGAATCTCCATAACATTATCTGTAAACAAGCCATCAAATATATTGGATTAAAATCATGGATGATGGTTTAATTGAGATATTCTTATGACAAATCGTCAAATGGTAGGGCATATATATTGCTCCCCCGCTATTCTAAACCCAACACATCAAACAAATTTATGGTGAACCTATAGATTAGAAATTTTTTAGTTACCAAGGAATTGACAATCGCATCAATCATTAATAGGTTTAGCCTAATCTCATTAGATAATTGATCTACAATAAACACTTGAAGAAACCCATTTCAAAACTCTCACATGTGGCCTACAAGATGATAATAACTATGACAAATCAAATTTTTATGATCTTGTAAAATGTATGAATATGCAAATATTGATTCTATATCTCTAGTAAACCACCCTAATATATTTTCCACTTGATATTTTCAAATAATTATTTGTGGGATGTTCTAAAACATTATAACACTCTACATTTAATGTAAACACAACAATTCCCGTTATAATTGATATAAATTTAAAAAAATCTAATTTAAAAAAACATTAAACATAATTTCAAATTTACAAAATCCAACTATATTTGTATTTAAAAACATTGATTGGGTCGATATGATCATAGTAGTCAATAAAATTAATAAAAAATTATATTATTTCTCAAAGAACAATTTAAAATTATACCAAACAATCATAAATATTCTAATAGATTTACCATGTAAAACCCAATAAATTATTTCCATAAAAAATATAAAAACACGAAATTTCTGTCACATCCAATTAAATCCCTTTTTCAGTTTTTAGTAAAAAAATATAAAAACAAAAAATAATTTGTCAATAAAACATAGTTAAACATGCATAAAACATTTCTCCAAAATATTCAGTCAATGAAAATCCATAATCTAGGAATTATTACTAGTATCCAAATTAATAAATTAAAAATAAATATTAATTAAGATAAAATAATAAATGGATGGAAAATATATTCTTAAATTTTACCACTATACATAGTTTTTACACTTATTTTTGCTTGTATTTTCCAACTATGACACTTTTATTATAATTTACTTGAATGTTTCATATATGATAAACTTTGTTTTATAAACTATTATCCTTAATTGTGTGTCCTCAAGATTATCTTTTCTTTCACTCTAAAATTATGGATTTATCGATATGTCTCCCAATTTGTTCTTATACCATTTAGTAGTATCACACCACATAAAAATATCTCTTCAACCATTCATGATTAATAAGAAAATTATTGAACATTAGAGGCCTCCCATAGAAAAAAAATGTCCCACACAAGCATGGTCTATCCAAGAACTCCAACTCACACCCCAATTGAGTAATGAGGGTTCTAGATGAATTACACCATAACAAAAATTGTAATAACACATATGATACTATTTTTTTCCAAGTTGACCTGAGTTAACCAAGAGATTTAGCCAAACAGTTATTCCCCAAGGAAAAAATTTCATTCATGATAACACCAGGATAAAGAATAAAACTAGGGTATCAAAATTAAACACTTGGGAAGGATTATATAGTCATTAATACCAATGAGTAGGAAAATTTTAATTAAAAAATTGATATTATGTCTCTAAATATTTGATGAACAAGAAAAAATAAATATGTAGAGGTAAAAAAGATAAGAAATAAACAAATAATAATCAAGAAAACACACATCAATTAATTAGGTAAACCAAACCTTGTAACAATCCAAAATACCTCAATGTGAATCTGAAGTCACTACTATAGCTAGAAAACCCCAAATTCCCATTGGATAATGGTAGAAAACTGACATATAATCCATAACATGAGATTTATCAAAAATATTGATGAATATACACTCACCAAGAGTATTCAAGGTGTTATACAAAAGAAAATATGGTACCAGCATGAGCCTATTAAATTCCTATTTAAATATATACCATGTCTAATATTTTTAATGTAATAAATAAATAAATATTATTTCATTAATTTTTTGGAATACATAAACAAATTTATTATTCCAAACAAATTTTTAATAAATATCTTATTTGTGGAACATGAACCTTTGAAGGCTCATGAATGAAAATTAATTTTAAAAACTTATCAATTGAGACTTTGAAAAAAATACTCATTCCAAACAAAACAAATTTAAACCCCTATTTTTAATTCAAAAAACTATTAATGAAACAATGATGTCACATTTTTTTAGTTGTTTTGAAAATAAGAATTATAAAATGACAACCATTATGTCAAACATCTTCAAACCCATTTTATAATTCATCATATTCTCACTCCTCAAACACGATTATATATAGGGAAAAAAACAAATGAAAATCCATAAAGAGATGTGAAATAATTAAAATAATAAAATTTGAATACCTACATCAATAATTCACCAATATAAATATAAAATATATCAAAATTATCTTGTGAAAAAAGACAATACAATAGAATTCAATTTTTCAAAAAATTAAAATAATATGAAAAATAGAATATGGAATCATCGTAGAGAATAATGGAGTGAGTATTGGACATGAAAAATTGGATCTAACTAAAATAAAGTTAAAGACCAAATATACCATCAACTAATTCAATATCAACTAATATCATTAGTGAGAACCATTTAATTGGGCCATAACATTAAACTTTTAGATACTTATCTAGTTATAACTCTCAACTTGTATAACCAACATCCCTCATCTCTGCATATATTAGTATTGTGCTCATCATGTAACTGATGATATTGCAGTACCTCTATAAACCCAATTCCAACCCCATGATAATATAAGTAACATAATCAATAACTATATTTATCATATACATTACACTTCTTACACACCCCTTTAATTATGATTTATAATAAACACTACCATAAATTTCAAATCACAATAACATGTACCCATGAGCGTATTAATGGGTAAATGGGATCAATTAGGATATAATCATAAATCATAAAAAAACATTTACCTCAATTTTTAAAATGATACATATCTCTATATAATGAAATCAAATAGATTGAAAATTCATTTTTAAATCTATTTAAACACAAATTGAAATTATAAGGAAAATCACACAAAAAGTCAACAAAACAACATGCAACATAAAATAAAGGGTTCATCATAAAATTGAAAACATAAGAGTATACACGTAACTTTTAAAAAAACATGTAAATCCATTGAAATGAACAGATCCCTATCATAAAATATGATAGCTTAATTAAAACATGTAAAAATATTCCAAATGATTGAAAAATCACATATATGTATGGAATGATTTTTAAATTTTGGAATCTATTTAATTTAGGAACCCCATTCATAATAAAGAACCCATAACATTATTATACAAATTTGGTTCAAATGACAATGAACCAATCAATTTTTTTATGGAAAATCCAACATAATTTTATAAAACAATTTGAATCTAAATAATAAAATTTAAAAACAAATATAAATTAATCTGAAAACATTACCCAGTTTTACTAAAGTAAAGACAAAAAACCATCGATAATAATTGGTATAAAAAAACATGGAATGAAATATATATTTAACGTAGTTAAAAAAATATTAAAACACAAATAATCCATGGATCTCTTTTATAAAAGGAACAATAATAGAAACATTTACATCATATAGTGAAACCAGGTTTCCTATGATGGAAACCACCTGAATCTGACACCGATAAAGCCTCAAATTTTTGAAATGAATAACTAGAATATATAGTAACCTTATATATTTAATCATTAAAAATGGACATTATAAAAATAGTAAAATAAGAGATAAAGAAACATGGAGGGGAAATAAAGAAAATCCCATACCATTTGAACTGAATGTGTGAACACCTAGATTCAATTAAGAATCAATCTGGGAGAATATTGGTTTTAACAAAACGTTTTTTATAGGTGGCATAAGAATAGGGTTTTCAGTGGGGATACATTGAGAAGAAACACCAATTATGGTGAACATAATATTAAAAATTTAAACCTACTTGTGTAGGCCACATAATTGTATCATATGGTTTCCCTAACCATGAATAATCCTTGAGAAATGTATTACCATATAACCAAATATTTCACATCATTGCATATTTACATAACTAAAAACATCACAGTGATTCCACATCGTGGTATAAAAAATAATGAACATAACCATGTTTCCATATAAATACTTAAAAAATTAATTACATCCATCCCAGGACACCTATAAGCAATTAGAAAAATTAATTGACTAAAAATATTTAAAAATATTAAATTTAGGGGGTATAATAATTTTATTTGAAATATATATTTACCTATATTAATAATATAGGGAATGTGGTGTCCTTTTATATGTGAGGTTTGGGAAAAACATGTAATTATCTTTAGAAATTATATATTATAAATGACTTTCTCATCAATAAATGAAACATGATGAAATAAATTTGCAAGGTAAGGAAAAAAGTGGTATAATAATATCATACAATATAAATTTAGATGATATTTTATCACTATATAACAAAATTTAATTATTATATTACATGTTTTTTTACTATTTTTTCAATATTATTACCATGTATACTATTCATAAATATTAAAAACCAATTTAGAAGAATTTATAAATGTAAATATTTGTAATCAATATTTGAGAAAAATTTCCAATATTTTTTTAACTAAAGTTGCTATCATTAATTATATTATTAATAGAGACCATTAAATGAAAAAAAAATTATAAATATGTTTAGAGAATCAATAAATTTTATAGAAAATTATAATACTATAAAAATTTCAATGGTATAGATTATATTATTTTTAATCAAAAGGATTATTTTTTACATTAAAAATAAATCCTAATTTTAATCATACATAGATGTGAATTTATATATTGAAAAAAATATTATTGAAAAAAATGTTATGATTCATTATTCACTCAATAAAATATCTTTATCAAAAAAATATTGTAAAAAATCACCCTATGAAAAACTAAATCTTATAAAATCATAAATGGTATCAAATAATTCAAATTAAATTTCTAAAATTTTGGTATTTTAGAGTTAAATAATCCATAAACTAAATCTTATAAATTTATTAAATAATAGGATATGTATTGAGACACAATATATATATGTAATGTTATACTGTTAGTGAATGCTCTTATGCAATAAACTCTACTATGCCTAAAACATTGCATTCAATAACTTTTTTTATATTTCTTGAAAATAAATGTGTTTATTCCTTCCCCACAATTTCTTTATGCTCAATTAATCCCTATTCTAGCTTATGATTTCTCAAAATAACATTCACTATCAATGTAATCAAATTGTACAACCCTACACATATAGTATTAGAATATACATTTGTTCTTAAAATTAAGTTAAATTCAGTTCCAATTTTATTTCCCCAAAGGTGAGTACATTCTTTGGGTATCCCATTTACTTCTTCAATAATGTTTTCTAGAAAACATGAATAATTTTATATTGGCTATATGAAAATTTCATGTTGGTAATCCAAAAATTATGCTTCAATTTATAATTTTAAAAGGAATAACTTACCAGGGACATAGTTACCATTTCATTTAGATAATTATAAAACCCTCACATGTATAAAACATCCTTAAAACATGTTCACGGACTTGAAATTATGAATCATTATTTAGATATTGGAATATGTTTTTTCTACTTTGTGATACATTAATATGATTCTAAATAGTATTTAAATTTACCATTATATACTCTATGGGATCTTGGCGTACATTATTTATTTAATTAATTTATCACAAGAATAAGGAGTATGGAAAAAATTTTCATAGAATGATTTTATTAGTTCCATTTGAATTATTTAATTTGAGAGGTTATTATATATAAATTTCACTATGGTTAAATATTATTCCCATATATCTCGAATTTATTTTTATCATGACCTGATATATTGTCAAAACTCTGATGTATTCATCCAGAAAATCTATCAGTTTGATGATGATAGTCAGTTCACAATTTTACATCGGTGTTAATAGACTTCTAGACACTATTATATAATTTTAATTCAATAACTATATCATGATCATATCCAATTGACATAGGTGTAGCATGATCTCATATGAGATCATTAATATAGATACCCATTATTTTATCAGGTGGAATCTCATCACATATAGTTTGGAAATGTGATTAACATTAATGGTGATAAATAAAAACAAATTGAGAAACATTTTTAATTAATTATTTGAATAACTAGTAAAAAAATCTATAGAAATATCATCCCATTTATGAATTCGAATTTGTAGAGGTTTTGTGACTCCATTATAATGTTGTATATCATAATTTATCTTTTGAAAAATTAATGATCTTGATAGATAGTATGCAATATCCCACTTCATATTGTCCCCCAACACTACTACAAATAATTTTTATAATAGCGCTAAAAATGGCCTTTAACAGCGCTAAAAAAGCGCTGTTAATCTCGAAGAAGATAATGGAGGTCACCTTTATCAGCGCTAAAAATAGAACTGATAAAGGGGGACTTTTATCAGTGCTCAAAAATGCACTGATAAAAGTTCCCCTTTATCAGTTCTAAGAAAGCGCTGATAAAGGTAGTATTTATCAGCTCTATTTTCAGCGCTGATAAATGTATAATATATCAGCACTATTTTGAGAAATGGTAAAAACTGCCTTTATCAGCGCTCAAAATATCGTTGATATATTATCCATTTATCAGCACCTAACTAGCACTGATAAAGGGCAAAGATCCTATGCAAAACCAAAACCTGCACAGAACCGGCCTAGCACCTGCACACATTACAGTACCTGCACAGAGCACAAACAACACCTGCACACAGCACAAACAATACCCACACACAAATAATAGAAGAACAAAAATGATACATACCATTTACTTGAAATCATGAATACAAACCAACACACTTCTATATACATTTAAAACAATGATTAATTTGGTTAAAATTACATTTATCCAACAAACAGTTAAAAACAATGATGTTCCATCCTTTTTGCATCCATCCGCTCTAAAAAATTGTCGTCTATGGCGGTAGTTTTTGAACAAAGCATGAAAAACATTCCACCTACATAATAAAAAAATTATTATGTTTATAATACAATAATAAAATAAATAATGGGGTTGATAAATGTAATTATACTAGTGAGGCACAAAACATAAAATAACTAATTAACAAAATTGGAGCTTGGTTAGGGCTAATCATCTATAATAATCAAATGGACCAATGATTATTAGAACATGGTCTATTTAATAATTTTAGGGGAAATAGATAAACCTACAGTTTGGTTATAAGGTTTTGATGGTCTCACATTGATGGTTAATAGTTTTTCAAATAATGTGATGAACATGTGTAAGGTATGAGTTTTTGGGGAAGTATATTAATATTGTTAAATAATGGATTGCAATCCACTCAATGAAACTCTACGGATTAGAAGTGTGTGTATATTGATTCCCACGTTGTTGGAATATGATTTATTTAAACCTTAGGCCAAATAATTCACCCAATTAATGAGTGGAATTAATAAATTATCATTATCAACTATTAAATCGGGTTACCCTCATATATCCCTCATTCCACTAAACAAAATCCTTTACACGCACTCTCCTCCTTCTCCCTTACCCAGTGGGATATCTCCCTTACTTTTCAGATAAATCAAATATTATCAGTTACAATTAAAGAGTGGTGGAATATCTTCAACCCTATTATCCTCCTCTATATTCTTCTCATTCTTCCCCTATCTTTTAGTTCAACTATTAGGGATTCTAGTCTCCATTCCACAGCATCATACTGCTATTGGATACCAATGCTGGGCCTTCTGCAACAACATTAAACCTTGGTTATATACCTATAGACACAGTTTAATACCATGTCTATATATCCCCCCATTCCATAAAAAAGAATCACCCCTGCCCCCTTCCCCAGCACAACCCCTACACACTGCCCACCCCTGAGCACACCCCCTACCCCTGCACACTCCCTGTCCCCTGAACACCCCCTGCCCCATTCCCCAGCACACCCATATCCACTGCACTTCCCTTGCCCATTGCACACCCCCTTCCCACCCCCTACATATTTCAAAATAACCCAGCACACCCCCTACCCCTTCCCCATACCACTTTTCCCACATCCCACTACCTTAGAAAACCACCCCTACCCTCTCAACATGTACCCTGCACATCATAATGAAAATACCTTGTATGGAAATTGTGCTAAATTTACATTATACACATCATATATATCAACACATTCTCATGTAATTTCATTCAATGTAAATACACATATATAGACTCTCTATATCTCATAAGAAAACCCTATTTAAAATTAAAAAACAGATTAAATCCATTTGAAAAAACCCATCAATCCATTTTCTCATTTCTTCAAACACATTTAAAGGACATAAGCATGAAAATCCACAACAAATACAACTGAATTAATTTTCAAAATAACAGTCAAGTCTATACACACCCCAAATTCCTTTGATAACACATTTTAACCAGACAAACATTTCATATAGTACATTTAGCAAGAAAATACAGCATAATAAAATCATCATATAATGTAAAAGCATGGAATCACCTAAATAAAGTTTGGAATCTTCCAAAATCTGCTGGAAAACATAAAACTGCACCTCCACAATACCTTAATAAGGACTGATTAAACATTAATATTGAATATATTAATTGAAACCCATGTTTAAATTGTGGTATTCCATGAGTTTAACATCCCACAAGGATAGAGGGTCATGATTTAATGTCTTACAGAGATGTAAGACCTGGGTGGATCAAAACACTTATATAGGTGGATCAGGTAGGTACATTTCTAGGAGGGATCACCTGAAATGTTTACTTGATAGATGGATCAAAATGCCCAATGTGGTCTGAACCATGTGTGGTGCATCCCATAGAGGTAAGGTTTCTCATTTTGAAGACATATTCGGATGCAACTAAGGGAAATACAAGAGGGAAAATAAGCAAAGTTGTACCCCTGTGAGGGGGTCACCATGGTTTACCATGGGTTGGGATTTAACCTCATGGAGGCTTCCTACGTACCCTATTTAGAATACAAGGATCAAAACCCATATATTTAAAAGAGGTATGTTGTGGTTATTACCCATGGTTAGCTTCCCTTCAAACTAGGAATACTCTTTGTTGGATGAGTATGGGTTTTGTGGGGATTATGCATTGTCAGATTCTCAGGTTCTTCCAAGAGTAGCAATGGGATGTATGGGAAATATGTGCTAAGATGGACCATGTGAATGGCATGATCCTTGTAAAGAGGCATGAGGCACAAAAACATGTGGAGCTGTCTGCAAACGTTTTTTATGGTGGCCATAGGGATCCTCAGACTCCCCATACCTTCCATAAATATCTTAGAACATCATGAGGACCAGATTCTACATGATGGTGCATCACACTGTTGATTCATTTGATGATTAATTGGTTGTTTGAGGATGTATTTCATCTCAACCATCCTTTCACTTACTTGATTTATCCTATGACACATATATTGGTTCCAAAATATCCTTCAAATATACTGATTATCTCATGCATCTACCTAGAAATAATTGTGTAAGTTAAACAACAATAGATGTGCTTAGATACATGTTCAAACAAACGAGATACAAAAAATAGATTTTGTTGATCATCAGTGGTTTCGTTGTTCACCCCGTACGCACTGCACACCATCATGCATTACTTCAATATTCATTTGTTCAGTGATCAATAATATAAATCCGGGGATAGAAAACATTGAGTAATAAATTAAGATTTCAATACATCAGAGAATTCTCAATTCACCAAATAAGGTTGCAGGATATTCAATGATCATATTTAGATAACATAGGTAGTAGGAATTCACCTTTATCCTATTTCTGTACAATCATCCATCAGGTATGTTGCCCATTCATTTCTAAACACATGTATATCATCTTCTTAATATGAGTTTTTGCGATAGTCATGGTAGTAATGAAAAAATATAAATGCACAAAGGATTAATAAATATTTTAAATGAACTCTTAATTATTTTCGAAAATACCTCATCAAGGATGCTAGTTTGTTGATGAATTATGATCTCTTTCTTAAATTTACAATCATAATAACCACAATCCATTTTATTCGTTTGTTTTGGACACTACAAAAACATCGACCACAATACGTAATTTGTTTTCATATGTGTTTGGATGGTGAAATGTTATTATATATACCCAGTTACTTTTCCAGTTATAGATCTTGTAGGCATGCCCATCCTTATTCCCTGGATGCATTCCATGCATTAGACGATATTGATGCACCGCCCTATCATAACAAAAAACTCATTAAAAGATTACATAAATTATATAACTAGATGTTTAGTTGTAAAATGTTGGATCTAGTGTATTACAAATTAACAAATGCCATCATGCATGGTTGGTTTGCTAGATATCCATGCATTGAATCCATAAAATAAATCTTTGGAGTATCAAAATTTACTAAAATCAGCATCCGATTCTCCCTAAAAATACATAGAGGAATAAGTAAATAAAGAAATGAAAATATAGTTGATATGATTAAATTTTAGAGTTTTACCCCTGCATTGTTGGAATTAAAAGGAGTCTGTCATCCGTAATTTTTTTTTCAAAAGATTTGAGCAGGGATGACATTATTGCAACATCTTTATCAGAATCTATTTCGTCTTTTGAAGAGGGGGTGTAAGGACTAACAAGTCCAAATTTTTGTTCATGGGGAAATCCCTTCAATTGTTTTGCATATATACGTCTACGACAAATATAAAATGTATTTAGTAAAAATTATCAGTGTATATCAGCTTTTGTAAAATAAAATCATAAAAACTAACCTCATGTATACATTTACAACTAAGGCTCCTAGCCATTCATACTTGAGGAGTTCATTTACATTTTCAGAACTAATGAAATCTGATACTTCCTCTCTATACATATCGTTTTTTGAAATCAACTATGTGAGTGTTGTCGTATTTCAACTTTGTATCCACATGAGCCTGCAATGATATTAACTGTGGATATAGAACGAGCAGGGTGAAGGTGCTCTTAGTAGACCGTTTCAATCAGTTGGTTGATCCTTGAGATAGTTTGGAGCTGATATTTCGTTTCACCCCATAGTCATTGTAATTCTGTCATAAAATTCATTGGTTCAGACCTTTTTTCATTAAATGTTAATGGTCCAGCTTGAAAATTAAATTGGAAATGAATACCTTTTTGTCGACATGTTTTTTTACAAGAACTGTCGGCAATGCGATAAATGTTCCAATAAATTGTTCAACCATATGAATGTCTTCATCGTCATTTGGAATAGGTAAATCATCACTCGGCTCATTAGCTACATTAATTGACACTCTAAGATTATCTTTTGGAAGTTGTCTGTTGTGTAGCATGTTGTTTTGCGTATTGAACACCGTAGCCCTCGCTACAAGGCAATAGGTGGGAGTTGATAAATATAAATCAAAGTCATTTTCACCCTCTGGAATATTAGTACATGAAAGGTATCAGTGTCTATGTAAAACACATTTCACAAAAACAATTATTCAAACAATGATTACCACATATAAGTCGGGTTTTTTAGGGGAATAGATCACCTCAAAGCTGGTGGGGGGTGGGGCGAGATCATCACGCACATGTTGTTAGGGAGTTTTTTCTTCTGTTCGCCTCTCCCCAACAATTTATCTATCATCTCTCTTTGGTATTGTAATTATTCTTTAAAAATAGATAATTTTTCTTGCAGCTTTTCCTTTTTTTCATTTTTCTCCCCCACTTGTTTTTGATTTTGAAAATATGTTCGGGGTGTCACCCCAAATCCCACACCTCTGACACTGCCATACATTTCTAGCTACTTCAAGGATGCTGAATGTATGTCTGCATCTGGTGTGGTGGTTGCTAATTATTGTGACTATTTCAGATAGAAAATATAAAAAAATTAGTAGTTATTGTAATGTAATAGTGATTTAAATAAAATCAAATTTCTATTATGACATACTTACACATGTTTCCCACACTTTTTGTGTGTTTTAATCTATTAATATCTCCTATTTATTTACAGAAGCCTCCTTCCATAGCACATGGAGTGGGATGGATATGGATTTCAATTTCGATTCATCAATCTTCATATAAACAGAGAAACATGGTTATGATGTTTTTTATGTCACATACTAGTAGTAGGGTAGATTTAAATGACGTACCAAATTTTTCTCATGTTCAGCGTACCACATCCTTGATTTATGGTAAGGGTACGCTGGTTCTGTTGTGTGTTTTTTATTTTCAACACTCAATAGTTGTTTCATAAATAAAAAACGTTCAATCAGTGTGATGAATACAACCAAACGTCAAACAACATATTACCCCACACAATGTACCTGAAAAGTATGCTCCCCATGACGGTTGCTAAATGCATCCCACGCTCCTTGGGATATCTAGTGTGCGTAAAGAGGAGGTGGGTGCAGCTTGATTTTCCCTTCTGCATATTTAAGGTGATATTTCGTTAAAATTGTGCGGAAACCTCTATAAATATTTCCTGCAACTCTTAATACGTATTATTTGTGCGAGGCATCTACTATAAATGCACTCTACAAAGGATTATGAAGAGTAAGTCAATGTTTTGGTATTTTATTTTATTTTAATTAATTAAAAAAATGATATCATAATGTTACTGTAATCTCTTCCCACATTAGTGTCTTTAGCCCGGAGAAAACATGGTGCCACGATCGTACATCAATCGGCACACATTGTCGAGTGACGATTCCAATGTAGCTACTAAATATGGATCTGTTGGGGTTAATATGTTGGTCTCGCTTATTCCATCCCACCTAAAATTTTATTCCTTTTTCTTTGGCCTTAATGATTTTGGTTAACACTGTCAAACTATGACGCTCTTGTTTTTTTTTTGCGCTTTCATGGTTTCATTTCCTTCTATTTCCTTTGAAGTAGCATCAATATCTTCCCCTGGAGCACTAGCATCAGCAATGGGAGCAGCAGAAACTGGTTGAGAAACCTGTTGTTGCTCTGCACTGGGACCACCAGCCATTGGTTGAGAAACCTGTTGTTGCTCTACAGTGGGACCACCGACTGCTGGTTGAGAGACCTTTTGTGACTCGGGATTGGGTGCATCAGTAGGTGCAGAATTCATTATCTGCAGAAGTAGTTTAATATTTAATTTAGATTGCAGTAAAACAGCAGAAAACAGATAATAACATAACGTAACACAATGTATGTTACAATAAACAAATAACCTGATTATTGTACTCTCTATTTTTTAAAGGATGAAGAGAATTGACTCCTCTATCGACTATGTAAATTCCTTCATTGTGGTCTCGTCTAACATAAAAAATGCTGTCTACATTGGGACCACTGCGAAATGATTGTGAAGTACCAATAAAAGGTTCAACCTCCGTTGAACTTTCATCTGACCCTTTAGTTGTTTTGGTCGATAATAGAACAATTGATCAATTTTGGTTTGCGGGGTCCGGAACATAAAATACTTGTACTGCCTGTGATGCCATTATAAATGGTTCTCCTTTCTTCCCTTCCTTATAGAAATCATCTTCCACAAATCCTAATTCATCTATTTTAATAGCACTCCTCTTATCAACCCACTTTCATTGAAAAATCAGCACTTTGATTTTCATATATTCCAACTCCCATATTCGTTTGATGATGCCAAAGTATGACATATTCGCATAAATTGGATTTTTGACCTTACCACCAGAAACATTCATTTCCTCAGCCACAAGTGTAACCCCACTATTTTTCATGGTATTGTCTTCATCATGTTCATTAGTATAGAATGTATAACCATTAACTACATAAGCATTATAAGATAATACGTACTCACTTGCTCCTCTGGCCAGCCATCGATGTCGTTCTGAAATTGACTATGGATTTTCATCTAACTGCATAAAAATATGGTCTCGAAAACATCCTATAAACAATCGATTATGTGTATATGATATCCATTTTTCAGCCCTAGAAGGATTCAAATGCCTAAAAATTTCTTTCTGTGTTTCAACATATGGGTCAACGTCGAAACTGTTATGAAAAACGTAAGGTGGGCCTGTTCCCGATCTGTAATATTGATTGTGACAACCTCCCTTCTATAACTTCCTTCACCCTCAAGCTGCTCAGTGTGATGAGATTTCGATAGGCGAACGATTTCCACACTAGACAGGTATTCGGTAGAAAATTCAACAGCTTCCTCAACAATATATTGCTCTGTAATACAACCCTATGGCTGACTTCGGTTTTTGACACACCCTTTCAAAATCATCATATACCGTTCAATGGGGTACATCCATCTATAATGTATAGGACCACATAGTTGAATCTCTCATACCAAATGAACCACCAAATGAACCATCATATCGAAAAATGTCGGCAGGAAGAACATTTCCAATTCACATAATATGATGGAAATTTCTCTTTCCAGAGTTGGCAATTTCCCTGGGTCTATAACATTGCTACATATAGCTTTGAAGAAAAAATAGAGCTTTGTTAATGTATGGTGGACATTCTTTGGAAAAATGCAATTTAAAGCTATATGAATTAGATCTTGCATCAAAACATGGAAGTCATGTGATTTCAGACCCTTTAATTTTAAATCACCCAATGACATGATATTCATTATATTTGATGAATACCCCTTTGGAACCTTTATGTCATTCAAGAAGTTTCAAAACTGATATCTCTCTTTCCTGGAAAGAGTGTATGTTTCAAGAAGAAGAAATTTTTGTTTTTCACCCTTCACTGGTGTTAAACCTTCTCGAATTCCCATCTCAACCATGTCCAATCTAGACTTAATTACATATTTTGTTTTACCGGGTGCATTTATCAACGTGTCGATGACACTATCACATAAATTTTTTTCAGCATTCATAACATCAAGAAAATGTTTGACATACAGGCAATTCCAGTATGGTAATTCCAAAAAAACTGATCTCTTTTTCCAACCCGTTTTTGTAAGGTTTTTCAAAAATGGTTTACCAAAAGTACTGTCCAAATCATTTACATTCTCAAACAATTGATCACCTGTTTGTGGAGACGATGTTGTAAGTTCCTCTGAGCTTCCATCGAATGATGTTGTCCAATATTAGTACTTATGTCATCGGGGTAAAAATCTGCGATGTCCTTGAAACATGGTTTTTGATGAAGGTTTCAACCTAATTGAATTTGTAACTTGTTCACAAACGGGACACCCTTGAGTTCCTTTAATGCTATGTCCTGACAAACATCCATAAGCAGGAAAGTAATTTATTATCCCATACAAAATGTCTTTCAAAGTAAATTGTTCATTTTTGTAAGCATCATACAGCGTAACACCTGAATCCCACAATATTTTCAAATTCTCGATCAATGGGGCCAAATAAACATCAATATCATTACCCGGTTGTTTTGGTCCTGATATAAGCATAGATAACCTGATGTATTTTCATTTCATTCATAACCATGATGGTAAGTTATAATTTACCAACATAACCGTCCATGTACTGTGACTGCTACTTTGAAAACCAAAAAGATTCACCCTATCTGTAGATAACTCCAGAAAAAGGTTTCTCTTCTCGTTCCCAAATTTAGGATACTCGTGATCAATTCTCTTCCACTAAGGAGAGTATGTCGGGTGACGTAGTTTCCTATCTGTAATTGTTGTATCTGCATGCCATGTCAATTTTCATGCAGTCTCCTCACTTCCATATAGGCGTCTAATCCTAGGAATGATTGGAAAGTACCATACAACTTTCGTATGACTAGAATCATCTTTCTTGTATCATGAAGCACCACACTTTGGGCATTCTTTATGTGATTTGTAGTCCTTGAGAAACAATATACAGTCATTCGGGAAAGCATGAATTCTTTCAGAGATCATACCCATCAATCGATGCATTCATTTGGCATCGTATGTTCGGCTTGGGAGTTCATTCTCTTCTAGGAGCTTGTCACTCAGGAGAGCAAGTAGTTCCGTAAAACTGGCATCACTCCACCCATTTCCTGCTTTCAAATTATATAGCATCAATTTGGTTGACAATGCTGTATATTTAGTGCAACCAGCATACAATAGAGTTTTTACACAACTCTTTAACTACTCAAACAATGTTGGACAATCACGAAGTTCATATTAAACTGTCCTTGTCATTTCCTCAATACGATCTTCATCATCGTTCACATCTGCAATCACACCCTCCATACGATCTTCTTCACTGTTCATGCTTCTAATCGTATCAGATGATCTATAAAATGTCTTGTTCACTGAGTCACTACCTAAATTCTTATTTTCCTAATGTTTATTCCAACATGTATAACTTCGATCTATTCTGTGACAGATAAGGTGTTCTTCCAACTCCTCTGGACTAATTTGTCTTGAATAACAATAGCATAAACACGAACAAAGGATTTGAGAAGGGTCACATGCATGATCTTCTGAAAACATGATAAACTCTTTCATGCCATCTTTATACTCTTTTGTCAACCAATTGGCATTCATACATTCATCCATTCTTTATTCATATTCATCATCTTTATGGGTTCGATATCAAAACCATTCCTAATATTATGTTTTAATTAATTTGGTAGCATTTTTTGGGTTTTATAAAAACAAATCATGGTACAAATTCCTTTAAACACATGTGAAATCCATATACATGGTGTGTCCAATAGGGTGAACATTGTGTATGTATATGATACCTGATTTAATCTAACATATATCAAATTTATTCAAAGTTAGTGTTACAAAGACTGAATGATGACTTTGAAAATACATGACATTTAGAACAACTTGAGTTAAAGGCGTGTACTTTAGATACATATTGAGTAACCTCAACAGCTATGCATCACATTTTTGTGGAATACACGGTGTGTAGTCCTTACATGTCCACTAGGGGTGTATAGTCTATACACATCAAGTCTCTATGGTATCTATACATGGTGCGAGTGAAGTAAAACACATGTCATCCTGGGGTGTTCATTCATAAGTCAAGTATACATATATTACCAATTTATATATTCCAATGTTCAATAAGAACCAACCAACATTTAATTCATTTAGTGCGCAAACAAGGACCACCAATGGCCACGATTTTTAGCAGGGCATTTATCATGTACATTTCACATTATAACCATCAATATCAAACAGTAATAAAATGCAAACAAAAGGAAACCAATGAGTAAAAATAGAAAATAGTAATAAATATGATGCTATATCAATATACTCAAGGTGATGATAAGATGTTGGTCATGATCAACTATGGGTTGGGAGTACACTAATATTTAATTGAAAAAAACTACTAAAAAATGATCCATAAAAGGATGAAATATCGTATTCATCAAGTCCATTAATACAACCAATGCATTAGTTAAACCAAATATCATCGCTAGAAATTCATGCAGGCCATAACTACTTTTAAAAGCAGTCCATGGTAGGTACACAGATGTCCAACTCATCTAATGGTATCCTAATTTCAAATCTATCTTAGAGAAGATCATAGAACCTCGTAGATGATCAATGTGACTATCAATGCATCGATGAGGATACATATTCATGACTCTCGTCAGGTTTAATCTCCAATAGTCCAACAAAAGAATAAATACCAGTCAACCGTCTATTTTAGAGAACTATCAAACCCCATGGTAAAGTACTATTCCATATGAATCCATTATATTCTATATCATCAAATTATAATTCAAACAACTGATTATTTTTTGGTATTATTTTATAAATTATGATAGAAACAAAATTTTCTCCCAAAACTAACTAGATTATAATGTTTATCTCTTTATTAATAAGTAAATATTATACCTCATCAGTGAAAACATCCTAAAAATGTACTACCATTGGGGAAAAATAATCCTATAGCATTCTACAAACATCTACAATATTCCTGACTATTTGAGCCATGAGGAAATACAATATAGATTGAATTGGTTCTACATGACCAGATACAAGATTCCTCTCATCCAAGTGAAAATAACTCTGTCTATTTTGTAGATAAATAGGTAACTCTCATCTGGAAACAAATGATTTTGAATTTTTATAAAACCAACTAATCCATAACAAAACTAAAATAAAATATTATCATATAAAGAATGTATGTTTCAAAAAATAAATGATAACCACCAATATCTAGAGATGATTCCTTGAAACATGTTATATTCTTGGACTATAATACCAATATTATGTTGATGGTGGTACAACATCCCTTCTCTTGACCAAAACATCTAATGGGACTCTAGCTACCTATTATCAGAGGATTGTTTGAGTCCTTCCCAATCTCTGGTTCCATTCATGTTCCCCTAAAAAGGCTCTATTGTTTCATGCCCCTAGAAAACCACATTAGGTGGAAAAATCTTTTATAATCATGACACCTCAATTGCAACACTATACAAACCAAACAATCAAAATTTTAGATTTTTTAAAGAATCCCTTATTCAATTTTGTTTGTTAATTCAGGGGTTATCACGGAAGTTTTATCATCCTGGGGTGTTCATTAATAATTCATGTATATGTATATTTCCAATTTATATATTCCAACGTTCAACAAGAACCAACCAACATTAAATTCATATAGTGCGCAAACACGGACCACCAACATCCATGATTTTCAGCAGGGTGTTTAGCCTATACATTTCACATTATAACCATCAATATCAAAAAGTAATAATATGCGAACAAGAGAAAAACAATGAGTAATAGAAGAAAAATCATTGCGAAGGTGTCGTTAAGCACACGATAGAGGTGCGTAAGTGGCAGAGGAGAGGTGCACAATAGAGGAGATTTCCAACAGAAAAAAAACATTAAATAGGGGAAACCCATGAGAATAAAATAATGTAAAACCGAGTACACCATTTACCACATCCCACAAACCCCAAAAGACAATGCATGAAAATAAATTTAAGTTTATTGATAGAAATCACTATATGATCACTAATTTTTATTCAAACCATAGGTGAAAAAAAATCCATAAAGGAATCAGAAGGATTACATACCTCGAGATAAGAAATCAAACTATAATAGTGATCATGCATAGAACAATGTGAACCAGATGGAACTCATGATGGGGAGTAAGCCATCATGTAATAACTCTATGAAATTGGTGTGGTGAAAAAAGCCCAACATCCTTTTAGTATTTGTGGTGTGATATGTTATACACGACACCCGATGTAATGGAGTTTGATATTCCTATATTCTCACCAATTACCTTACCATCTTATTTTATCCCCTATAAAGGTGTATTTTAATTTTAGCTATAATGGGGAATTACCTCCCTTCAATCAATTTAATTAGGACCATTTGTATAAGTAAGGAATTATTCACATTCATATTTATATTACAAAACATGAATAAAAACATCTCATATGTCCCATTATCCATGTACAATTTCATTCAACGAAATGAAATACACAATTATCATTCTATATAACATGCAGTAGATGGTGTTCCCATTCAACCCGTTATAGATCATTTAAATTCATTTAATTAATTCATTAAATTAAAATAAATCCATAATGTAAAATTCACTTTTTATTGTTATAACACATTCAATTTTACCGAGAATGGAAAATTCACTAATAAGGCTCAAAGGGTCTTCAAAATGGGTCATAATCAACCTAGAAATTTCTTACATGGTAAATTATATTAAGAATCTTGGACAAGTACCTATAATGTGTCTTTAATTAAATTTATATACCCTTTTATCAAGGGAATCCTCACTTAAAAGCTTTGACATAAGCTATATAGGTGTTCATGGCAGTTAATAATTTGACATTAATGGGATAATTTTACTTGGCACACTCAAGGGGTGTACATAAAAGAGTTCAAGAACATCTAACCCCTAAAACAAGATTCAATAGGTGTTTATTGAGGTGCAAGGATTAAATAAAGAACACAATAATATCAATAATCCATTGACTCTTTCAATAACACCTTAAATCAGGATTTCACACGTTCAATTCAAGCGGTAGAAAAAACAATTTACCTGAAAATGAATATCAATAATGGTAGCGACGATGACGGAGGCAGCGGCGACGACGGATGCAGCGGCGGAGGCTGCGGCAGAGGTGGTGGTGGCGGCAGCGGTCACTGCAGTGGGGGTGGAGGCGGCAGAGGAAGCGGCGGTCACGGTAGCGTGGGTGGGGGTGGTGGCGGCGGCGGTGGCGGAGAAGGTGGAGGACGTGGAGGAGGGAGGAGGAGGTCGAGGAGGACGAGGGTGTGGTGGTGAGGGCCTGGTTTAGCTTCTACGAGAGCTCGACCATGTGCAAGAGAGGATGGCCTGTTAGGGTTATTAAATAAAAATTGATGGATCCTTTATCAGCGCTCGTTAAAACCACTAATAAAGGTATGCTTTATCAGCTCTAAAATATAATCACTGATAAAACCTTCATTTATAAGTGCTTTTTTAGCACTGATAATGGGATAACTTTATCAGCGCTAAAAAAAGCACTGATAAATGTAACCTTTTATCAGTGCTTTTAGATAGCACTGATAAAGGCATACCCCTTTATCAGTGCTTTCTGTTTAGCACTGATAAAGGGCAGCGCTTCCCTTGCACTATTTTGTGGTAGTGCAAAAAAAGCATTCAATTTCTAATAAATTATGAATCTACCATGGTGTATTGAGATCATTTATATATGAACTAAATGTTATTAATATATTTTGTGCTCAAGAATGTATGAAACGCATCCCCCATTACAAATTTCTATATACCATCATCAATGTAAATGTATACCAGCTTGCCATCATTCAAAGATATGTTTGTCTTTTAAATATTCCTACCATGTGGCATTGATGATTTTACTTTCTCTAATGAAGAAAATTTTGAAATAATATATAATATTGATGATATTTCACATTCTGTAAATATTTCCATATCCACAATTACTAGATACATGAATATATATTCTTTTCAGTCCATATTTTAGTTAATACTCTATGATATTTCCTAAATAAGGCATCATCCAAATAATCGTCCATCACAAAGAAGTTGTGTTTTCAGAAATCATAATCACTATGCAATTAAAAACATATAATTATTTATATTTTCATATATTTATATGAGTATATGTATTTAAAAAATTTGTTATATAAATAAATTTCATGTCATTCACCACAAATTTTATACCACTATATATTCAATAAAAATATTATAACTACCATATCGAAATCAGTGGTTAGATATTTCTACTAATATAATATAAATAATATTCATTTATATAAAAAAATCTATAAATATATATAAGTTATAACAATGTTGTTTTTTATGAAAAAAAAATTATATTACATATACATCCCATCTCGATGGTAAATTTAAAAATGGGGTGTTCCAGAATCTCATCAACAATTCGATAAATTCTATTAACAATCATTGTACCATATAATGTTAAATAATTTACTTTTAAACATGGAAAAAAAATTACATAATTATTAATTAAAAAAATTATTGTAAAATTATAATCCCTGAAATGTAAAATCCTCAGTTATATCCATTATTGTTTTACATTTTACTATTTTTATTTCCTTTGAAGTATCTACTAATATTCAATCATATGTGACAATATGGACTATACATTAAACATCATGAATCTATATTTTACATTTCCATGATATTTCTTATAACTCCACTTATCGATAAGTCTCATGAATGATTTTAAAGTTACACTTATGTTCAACAAACACTTTTGTGTTTAAGAAGTTATAATAAATAAATTTCAAATGATATTTTTTGAGAAAATGCATGTGTAAACTATTCTAAATATCTATAAATTATAAAGATCATTTAATTTCAATTAATTTAAATTTAAACATATAAACCCTAATAAAAATGATACTATAAAATAATAAAATACATAAGACATACCCATGGATGGACATGATCAAATGTTTTGTATAATAAATTTATAAATATTTTAAATATATATCAGAAAAATAATTGTATTTATAATAATATTTAATATTCATTAATAATTAATAGTTATATACTTGTTAATAATTATTTATTAAAGTAATTAGGTTAGTGTTTTCCATTCATCATTACATACATGTCTAAAGTATCTTTTTTTATATTAAAAATGGGTGTTGTTTCATAATCTCTTTAATCAGAACTGTGTTATAATTATTTTTTAAATTAATTCAACATATTTTTGAACCATACCTTTTAACTAGTCCTGAAAATTTAATTAAATCATCTTATGGATAATATAATCTATACAAACACATGTGTGATTAGAAATCATTTTTAATAGATGACTAAAAGTGAAATTAGAAAATTTCTAGATTTTACAAAAATAAAAATCATTATATGAATATCATAATAATTCATTAAAACTATCGATATGTATATCTATTTATGTTGGAAATGAATAACTATCTTCATTTCATGATAGATGCGGAAGTCCACAATTATGAGAAAGTGAGGTTTTCATTTCTAAAAGAATGGATTGGTATGTCATTATGTTATATACTATATATTTAATAATAAAACTAGTTTAATAAAAAACATATAAATTTATAAATTACATTATCCATTTTAGGTGGTAATGAAAAACTAAATACATATCTATGTGGATATGGTAATTAGTTTATACCCACTGAAGATGAATTCATCTTACCTATGATAGATATAGATATGAAAATGGGTTATACAATAAACATAGGAAAATTTTGTTTTTTTGAAGAAACTGACATAATTATATCATTAGAATTATATAATATTTGTTAGATCTAGATGAATAAATAAATATAAAAGCAATTTTTTTGTAGTCATACAACTTATTTTATAAAATTCCATTAGATAATACTATAATCATTCATGGATTTTTTTAAAATGATAATTACCTCAATGTTATTGGAAGTTATATTGTGATGGTATTTGGGATTATATATGAAAATTTAATTTTCAAATTTATTTTGGAAAAGGGAGGATATAATTTTTCATTTTATTTGTTTAGTGGGTTATATACCTTTAATTATTCATAAGTACTAAATAATGTTAATATCTTAGCCATAGAAATGTCTGACAAATACAATTTGACGTTTATGATAAGGTGTTATATATAAAAATGTTTTTATATGACAATAACTATGATTATATTTTATGACCATATAGAACATATTATTACACCGTCATCATGTAATACACTTTTATCTAGGTGATAATATATTTACAGTGGTTATAATTCCTAATTAAAAAAATTAAATTGGTATCATTACTAAATTTTATCATTATGATTCCAAAAATATGATACATTTTCCAAGATTCAAATTCAACAAATTTAGAAAATTAAATTTTATTTAAAATTATAATATAAATACTAATTTTATTTTTAGAAAAACACTTTTTATTTGTAAAAGTAATATTATAAAAAATATATAAAATTCTAAATAATATCAAACAAATTTTTTTGGTTTAATAAATGGGGTTTTTTATTATATTAAAAGAAAAGGAAACCTAATGGGACATTTAAATTAAAATATTTAAAAAAATGAGTTATGGTTTAGCTAAAAGTAGAATATTTCTCTATTGAACCAAAAATAAACTAATTATTAAAAATCATTAAGAATAACTTGATTATAATTTTTATCATATGAAATAAATATTTTTAACTTATTAATTAAATTAAAATTAAAAAATCTATAAACTTTTATTATAAATATATACCTATTATATTTCTATTATAAAGATATATATTAGGATGTGTAATAGGATTTATTATTTTAATGTAATTATAAAATTTTATACCATGATATCAGGTATAATAATATAAGGACCTTTGATCCTTTTCTAATAACGAAAAACAATCCATTAAAGGATGTGTGGTAAGATAATTTGGTTGGATCTGTCTATATACATTTACTGTTGTGTATTTAAGTTCATAAGATGTTATTAATTCCACATTAGATGTTCTCAAGGATAACTCATCATTAATTTCACAAGGTGGTGTTTGAATATATATAATTAATAAATCGTATGAATGAATTTTTAAAACAATAATAAAATATTATGGTAAATAATAATTACTGGATTACTAGTTACCTTTTCCCACTTCCTTATTGGGATCCAAGTTATTTGTGTAATAATGTAATCTATCCCATTATCTATAGGCCTTGATTCTTATTATAATTAATTACCTCTAAAAACTCATGGATTGGGATGTTTTAATGCATAATGTGTGTGTTCCTTGTTGATTAAATAATGTAATATAGGTGGATTATTGAATGAAACATTACATTACCCTATCACAAAAATGGGTTCTTCATCTCCCTTCGATATTGATTATCATGATGTCTATATTTTCCAAAAATGAATCATATCACTACTCACCTAAGAGTGATTTTTGGATTCTTATTTAAATATATTATAATTGTGAGTTTTATTTTTTTGATATATGGTTTATCAATTAATCTGTACAACCTCAAATCACTTTTTTATGTTTTTATCATGGCTATTGGGACTGTTGATAATTACAAATAACCTTACCGAACATTAGGAAACAATATTAATTCGATTCATAAATATAAATGTAACTAATCACCAAATATTTTCATAGAATCATATTTAATCCACTAAATATGATCTCTAATATTCATTCAATGTTACTGATATTTCATGAGGTTTATATTGAAATCCTTATGATGTTTTCCCCATTAGCCACTATAGAATAATATTTAATTTAATTTAGTCCATGTAAATAAATTTATATTTTATAATGTCGATTCCATGGAAAATATCTATTTAATTTTTTTTTTCATGAATCCTATTATTAAAATGTATCCAATTTCCTCATTGAACTTCATGTTTGTGATTAGTGTCCACTACGTAAGGACATCTCCCTATATGAATCAAATTACTTGTATTCTATTAAATTATTCAAATCATTATATGTAATAAAATATTTTCGATTAGGTTAATCCATTATTCATAGATGAGGATATACGAAAATCCTCTAAATTATTGTGGATTCTTTAACATAATGTAGTCAGACCCAACTTGATCCTTCTTTGGATATAGTCCGTATTATACAAGATTAATTGTTTTAAAAAGATGAGATATCTGATATATTAATACAATGATGTTATTTTATTCCACTACCATTATGTTTGGATTCTGGATAAACTAATAATTACAATTCCAATCACTTTGTTTGTTGTCAAAATTCATCATATTTTTCCCAATTAACTAAATTAATGGAATATTTGGGATAAGAATACATAATTAAATAATCATAAACTAAAATAAAAATATAAAAATATAACTAATATCTCATTAATAACATATATATAATAAATTATCAGTCTCTAAGATTCAATCTAGTTTATCAACCATAATCATATTATTATATTTTCATACTTATCAATCTATTAAATCCCTTCATAGTGTTTCATTCTGAGATTATATATTTTCAAAATCTTATTCTCTTCATATTTTAAAATAGGTGGGTAGTAAGACCAAATTTTCAAATATTAAATATACTTCATGTTAATTACATCAAATAACAATTATAATTATTACACCTAAATATATCTATGATAGAGGTACTTACACTAATAGTATCAACACCAATTATTTATTTCTTGGGACCCACTCACTGTATCTGTTAACAATATATCAAGATTCATACATATGTGTAGACATATACTTATGGATTGTACTAATTTATACGTATACTGTCAAAAACATATTCCTTTATTTGATACAAACAATATATTTCTAATACATTAACAAATATGATCTCATGATTTTTTTCAAAAATATTTATTAAAACACAAAAAATCTATAATCCTGGTGTGTTTGGGAGACATGGAACATAATACATCAATATGAAAAAAATTAATAATAATTATATTATTTTATAAAATCTACCCATTATTTTATATGAACTTATAAAACTATATGAGCTAGTTGAGTTAATATAGAATGAAATTGGGCGAGTTATAAATCTCATAAAGGGAATAATAATTAAAACAAAGAATATAACTTTAGTGAAATAGAATAACATGTTACAGTATAAAAGAAATAAGGAAGAATAATATGGGTGTATAAGAAATGAAAATAGAATCATAAGATCATGGAATGATATGAAAGTGGAAATATCATAATATAAGATAATATAAGTATATGTAAATTCATAATGTTGAGACATCGTATCATGGTGGATAGATTCAAATAATGTATTATCTATAATCTATACTCAAAAACATTTATCATCCAATGAGATATAAAAAATAACTCATTGAATTAGAGTGTAATTTTTGGACACCCATTATAACACATATGTTTATCTGTTTTCCATAATAGTGAAACAATATAAAGAGAAATAACATAATAAATACATATAGTGAGTAATGGTATACATTATCTACACTATAAATATAAAAAATATACTTCATAAACAGTCTCAAGTAATGAAGAATGAGTGGGTTTTGAAATTTTCATCAGGGCAAGGCCTACGCACCTCTGCTCATGTATTACTAGCCAAACAAGCATTGTAAGGGAACATGAATTCATAATCTCAACATTTAGGAGGGGCATTTTCCATGTAGTAATGCCTAGATGAATTCGTATAAGGCCTTCTGGTCATGTAATCTACTATGTCTCAATCCTTGTAATGGTTCCCCCTCATCACTTGAAAGGAGGTTTACCAAAAATCAATAAAAAGAAGGCCTTAATGACATTCAGGGGAATTATAGAAAGATAATTTAGTTATCATAGTAAAGAGTCTATTTTAGAGAGTTCCCATGATTCAGAAAAATATTCTTCCTCCATACTCACAAAACATCTGAAATAATTAAAATATATATTTTTTAAAACTGGGTTTAGAACGTAATTCATTATTATTTTATTTTATATTAAGAATTAATGTTACTCTATAATCATTTAATTAAGATTCCATGTCTATATATATAGACACAAGGTCATTTATTTGACAGTTGGAAGGTCACTTTTTTGGGATAAATATTTATGATAATTTAAAATGGGACTATATGTCTGGAAGTAAAATTAATGTATATTCATGTCCTACTAAAAATTTAAATGTTATCAAATATCTATATTTTTTCATAAATAGAGATGACCCATTTAGTTTAGACATTATAAATATATGTTTAGCTCATTTAGGTTGATTTACCAAAACTATTTAATTAGATTTCTATTGTATAATTATTTATTAATAATAAACGATAAATAAAAAATAGTTTAAAATATAATTATTATAATTATACATACCAAATATATTATTTATATAACCTTGAATTATTGTTGTTTAGGAAAATTTCCTATGTTGTTCTTGGAGGTAGTGAACTGAAAAATATATAGGAAGTAATTTTATTTTATTGATTTAGTGGAGGGTGGAAAAGGGATATAAAATGATAAAAATAAAATGTCATTATGTTTAGGATTCGTTTTTTACTATATAAATGTCTATGGAATATATACAAATGTTGTTGATGAGTAATATAAATGAAAGTGTTCTAGTAGAGAATTTAACTCTACTAATGGGTGTCCCCATTTAGGATACCCCTTAAGGCTACATGAAATAGTGTTTGGTGGTATAAAAAACAAAAGGATATTGGGTAGAGGTTTAGTACGAGTGATTCTATGTAATTTTTAAATATCCATGTCATAGGTTGGAAATTGACATGGGGTGTTGAGGGAGGTATTTATAATGGGAGTTGATAGGAGTTTTGGAAAATAATAATCATTAGTTAATTATTTTGGGCCATGACTAGAAATTGCAACAAATATTGAAAATATCTAAAATTATTTATTGTTATGACATTAACATAATAGATTCTCAAATAATTTTAGACACATTTTATACATGTATTTATCTTATAATATTAATTATCAGATTTTATTGAATTTCACTATTAAAAATTCATATATTTATGAAAAGTATAAATAATCACCCAAACCATTTTTTATGTGTATATTATAGAAAGGAAATATGTTATATAAATGATAATAATATATATATTTGAAATTTAATTTTTTATATAAACCCATTTATTATTTTAAAAAATAAATTCATTTATGTAATGATAAATTTTATAACACATTGAAAAAAATAATGTCTAATGTTTTATCTATCGTAATAGAGATACATAGTATTAGTTTGTAAAACCTTTTAAAAAATAATATTTTTTATATTTATCATAAAAATTTAAATATAATATATGTATTTTTTCAAAGACAATAATAAATATTTTATCATTTGGAATCATTTATTTATTTCTACAGTGACATAAATTTGGTATATTCACATTTTAAGAGATAATGAAAAATTTATTTCATAATTTCCTTAGTCAATTAATTATTTGAAGGTTCGTGTTACTATTCCTAATTATCATATTACTATTCTAATAGTTAGTTTACTATTCAATCCATTAGATTAATTTTCTAATAGTTTCATCTGTTATCATAATATGGGATACCTACATTAAATAAATACCACATAATTCATTCATTATTTATTCACTTATAAATTCTATGATGTTTATATATTTTTTAATTTTTATAATAGACCCCACCTTACCAATACTGTATTTAATTTCTATAGTGTTGGTTGTGAGTGTGATCATTCAAAGGGTTCTGGGATATCAAATATTTCATATTTTTGTTATCTTTTTTTATTTGATGTATCATTTTAATGTTCTTGATTTTAGTGAGTATAATTATATTATAAAGTTAATGATTAATTCATTATAGTAAATATTGTTAGTTATATATTGAGGTTAATTTAGTTTATATATTAATATATTTATTAATATATATAAATTATATAATTAGTATAGAAAATACACTGATATGAAATTATTTTTAATATTGGTAATGATTAGGTTACTCGAATTGTCTTTTCATGTGAAAAAATGACTAACTTTACCGTGAATAATCAACAATTATACTATACATAAAATTGGTTTATTATTTCTATAACATAAGCCAATCTCGAACCATGAAGAATTATTTACCAACACACATTAACAACCATTTAAAAATCTATTCAAAATAAATTCTATATCTACCATAATAATAATAAAATAACTACATAACACATCCCATTTTATTTTTCATTATAAAAAATTATATTTTATTTACATAACTAATATTATGATTCCTCAAACACATTATCAATTACCCAATAATTCTTTAATATTGGTTACAATTAATTCCAAAAACACATCACACACATTTATATTTATAATAAAAAAATTTATTTATATGACATATTTTTATACCACCACATTATTTCAGAAAATGAAATTATTAATTAGAGTACAACTTTTTTTACAACACAAACCATTCTTATTTCATATAAATTAATTTATATAATTTTATTTCATATGAAACTACATCCTAGGGAATGAAACATAAATAAAGAAAATATATACTATCCATTACTAAAATAAAATTCAAAAACATTTACCATATCATATCCACCATAATGATAATTAAATCAATACAAACACCCATAACATAAAATTGTTTTTTCAGTAATATAAAATTATTGTAATTATTATAAACGATACAAAAAAATAAATATATTTCCCCATATTCTCTTTACTAACAGATATAAATAAATTAATATTGTGGAATAAATAATAATAATTTGGAGCATATAAATTGTAAATTCTATTTTCATATTTGAATAATTTTTTTAGAATTTAATATTCACGGTTTTGTTAAAAACATCATAGATATAAATTGAATATAAAGATTAAATGATAATTATGTAATAAAAAATAAAAAATAAAATCTTCTACATTACACATAATATCTATTTTTTCATTTTTATTATATTAATTTTTCCATTTTGTAACATAATCAAATGAATGATAAAGAATAAAAATTCCAATCAAAAAATTAAATCATTGTGAAAATTATGAATCTCCTACTTGAAGTGAATATTCAAAAATAAAACACTAAAGAAAAATAAAAAACAATGATAAAATTCAATTAAAATAATAAAATTACATTGATATTTATTCACACATCATCATATACTATTCCATAGTGAAATTTTCAGAAACTTATAAAACATTCCTCTAAAATATACTTATAAGAAGGATGAATTATAAAAAGATGGAAGAAATTTGGAGATAAAGGATCATTTGATCCAAATAAATTGATCACATGAATCTATATCCTATTATCCACCATGATATAACCCCTATGATCTATATATGATCCAAATAAAACCATATGTTACAGGATGTTAAATTAATTACACAATGGGAAAATAAAAAAAATTGTTGGTAATTTATTTTTTCATAAAACCTATATGGGATATGGAATTTGATGATTAAATAGGCCCTTTTTCCCATATATTTAGAATCTTTGATCAATTAACCTTATAAAAATACCATAATATTTGGTCAAATACAATTATTAACCATTAAAAAAATCACATGAAGACATTGTGAGGCATAAAATTTAAAAATTTCTAACCCTTTGGATATCATAATGAAATACATATACCGATAACTATCCAAAAATAAACCCCATTTTAATTTTAAAAACCACAAAAAATAACCATATCTTAACAATGATCGTCATGTTTTATTTAATCAACTGAAGGAAAAAATTGTCCATCATAGGGATTCCTAGAAAATATAAAATTATGTACACTTTAACCACTATGGTACTGACAAATCCACTAATCCTGAATGACTAGAGTAGGATTTTACCTCTTGCACATTTAATCATTAAATCAAGGAACAAAATACACTCTACTGATGTGATTTTTTATGATTCATAAAATTTTAGCTAAAACAACTTCACTTCATCCAATGACTTTTAAAATACTTCACATAATCACTTAAATAAAAAAAATCTAGTAGACCATGAGAAATCTGGAACTCTTTTTCGACTTTAAAAATATTATAGTATAGTATAATGGTTTCATATTGGATATTACAATATATTCTATAAAAGTGTTTTAGATTATATTATTTAAATTGAAAAAATATATTGTATCTATCGATTCTACTAGATATAAGTCTGTATGGGACTCATTAACTCCCCATTTACGTACGAGGAGTCTTGTTTGGGCCTAGTTGGGTTAAATGTGTGTTAGATTGAGTATTATTAATTTTTTTAATTTCTCATTATTATAGGTTTACAGGTACACAGAAGTTAAAAAATAATTCTAAACTCGTTGGCGAAGAAGTCTAAGGAAACAATAAATAAACCTAAAGGGTCCCTAAAATTCATTTTTTCAACACTAATCAACTATGATTCCTATACATGTGAAATGTTACTAAATATTGGAAAACATTATAGGTATAGGGTTAGTCAATCATATATTATGGGTCTATAATGTCATTTCTTGTTAAATTTATTATGTATCATTTAATAGATATACTAAAAATTTATATACAAATGATTAAAAAAACTATTTATAATGAATTACTTTATATTCTCATGAAAATTAGAAACTAAATTATATCAATAGGATAACGTAAATTTTCAACAATTTAATGTTGAAAGGATTATTAAATATTCAACCATTTTATTGTATAATCCACCAAAATATAAGATATTACATTCAATTTTTTAATTTGTAATGGATTTTTATATAGGTATTATTTACCATCATGAAAGGATTCTATATGATTTCCACGTAGGTATAATTATTATTTTATTTTATATAATATAATTATTGTGGTATAATTCAATACATGAAGAAATTTTATTTAATGTGTCTGTTGGTTGGAGAAGAGTTCTCAAGAAGGGGATGTGTATTGAGTATCTATAAAAATTTCTATTAAAAAGATCACTAAAAGTTATTCCCTAATAAAAATGAATACATGACATTTAATCAAGCTAATATGGTTATAATTGTTTGACTGTTCAAATAATTTCTCATAAAAATTATTAATTGTCAGTAAAATCCATGTGCGTTATTGATATAACTTTTTGATCTACTATATTATGGAAAAATAGTTACAACTTCTATCCCAGACTAACTATCAATGTGAAATATTTTTTTCTATTATATTAGATAAATAAGATAAAACTCAAATTAAAAGACACAGTGGATAAAACAAGTGGTTCAGTCTCAATATGGGACTTAATCCTCTCCACATGGTGATCAACTAACAAATAGTAGTCTATATAAATATGATATTGATCCACAACTAGGATCACGATAAAACAACATTGCAATGATTTTCCAGGCCACACCACCTATACCATAGTTCTATGTTGAAAAAATGAACCACCAATTAACACATGACCTCTTCCATAGTTATGTATGGGTGAAGCAAAGAGTATAACAATATCAGAAAGATAAAATCTTGTATCCTCCAGTTTAATGCAGGACATAATGTGTGTTTTAATTTAGATACATGAATTTCTCGAAAAGTAGTAACTGTAGTGACAAAGAGGTAAAATATGATGGGAAAGTGTTTGAAGTGGTTTGATTGTTATTATGTACATCTCAAGACATGTAGGAGATCACAAATGTGATTCTTAAGATCTCTTGTGAAAACTGATAGTCGCAAGTCTGGTGCTCTGGTTTCCAATTCGTTGAAGTGAGTTATATTTCTAATGTTTTTCTTTGAGTTGGTAAAATGCATATGTTTGAGGCACTGATCTATAGTACTTCAGACTACAGGATTCCATAATGCTTCATGTGTTCTTCAGTTGTATATTGTTTCGTGCATGAGTTAGCTTTTCAAACTCTACATTCTATATGTTTTTTGAGACATTCATATATTATTATTAATTAAGGGTGAACATGTTAGAGTGACATGATGTAGGTATTCTACACCTCATACCTCGTAATGTAATGTGACATGTCTACAATGAAACATTAATAATGTAAGATCAATTAAATAACTTGAATATAACAGTTAAAAATTAAATTTAAAATGAAAAAAGAATAAACGATGTGATCATAGTTTGTATTTAAACAAAATCTCATGGAAATAGTGTCTTCTCCATTTCAATTGATTTTTGACATAGTCACGGAGCCACATCTTCATTGACATCTAGAACTAGAAGCACAGATGCAGTTTTAGGATCAATATGTCTCTAGTAGCAGTTTCTAGTCCTTTTTTATAACATTGAATGTTGCTTGACACATGATATCAGAACTATGGTATCAGTGTCTTAGTGTTAGGGTCTTCGTATCAGGGATATGGTGTAAGGGTTATGGTGTCAGGGTCATGGTATCAACATTACGTTGTCAGAGACTTTGAAAAAATTTGGAACCAGAAGCAGAATTAATGTCTCACAGTCAAAGCCAAAAAATCTGTCAACAACCTTAAGAATTAATTCTCATATAATGGATTATACATAATTATTGGTATAATCCAATGTAATCCAAAATTATTAATAATAACTTGTGAGATTTAGAATATAAAATATTGAGCATGGAATCACAAGGATACCAAAAAAATCGTTATACATTATTTAAACTTCATTTGCATAATTTGCATGATTTTTGAGCATTTAAACATGATCAAACCAGATGAGTCCAACAATATCCCACTATTGGATGATCACAAATCATGAAATGTATGGACAATCTATAAAGTGAATAAATAATTTCTTATTTCTCCCCCTTTTTGGATTATAAAAAAATAAAATAAGAAGCAAAAAAATAAGAATTGAATAAGTGTACAGCCAAACTCAAACATCAGTAAGGAACATTCCATTGAAAAATAATATATAATCTTGTATATAGATAAGAAAAAATAGATAAAATTGTTATTAAATAGATATCCTTCACTTCTCTATAGATGTAGTAAACATCTTGTTTCCCTTGGAATAAGTAGTTGAAGGTAACCCAAGAGAAAAATAGGAGTTGGTAGCTAAAAGTGATCCAATGGAGAGAGACGAAAGAGGAAGAACATCAAACAAATAAGGTGAAAGAGTGGGTTTGGTCGAAGACTAAGTCAAGGATTACTCAAGAATGATAGGTCTGATATAGATTAGAGATTGGGATACACACATGGTAGAAATAGAAAAGATAGATGATGAAGAAGTGGTGGAACCAATTCTCTAAGGAGAAGCTGTAGGATCCACAATAGTAATGCATTGAACATGAAAATATGGCTTAACATTTTGATATAATAAGTGATTAATTCACCTCTATATTTCATAACATTTTAAAAATAATATTTATTCTAAAAAACTTTTCCAAGGTAGGTGGGAACTCTTTTATTTTATGCAGTTGGTCCCTAAAAGAAAGAGTCAAATGAGTAATTCTCATATTATCTCCATAGTACATGAAATGACTTGTCAATTCATGCTTTCCATAAATAATTTTGAAGTATGAATCCAAATTATTTTTCATCTTGTCATGGGTCATATAATCATTCTTATATAACTTTCGAACCATTTCATGAACATGCTCAATTTTTTGAACAATTTTAGAGAGGCTTTCATGAATTATTGGACTTTTCAAATTTTTAATCTCTTATTGAATAAGCTTTCCTAGAAATGCACTATCAGAAAACATAGATGATTGATCAATATTGGTTAATGAGAAATGAGTTATGATGGATGGTGAGGGTGTAATAAGACTCATTATAATACTATCAAAAGAGTCCTTGAAAATATAAGTAAACACGTCAATGTAGGATTCCAATATTTCAATTTCATCCACCAACTTGTCATTGTTTACAATTATTTTTACAAAAATATAATCTAGATTTGGTCAAATTAGTTCTTCATCCATTTTATCTCTCTTTCCAGAATCTTATGTGCTAAATCAATCAATAGGTTGTTCAGCAGTTTCAAAATCATTCATCAATTCCGCAACCAAACACCTTAAAGATTAAACTTCCTCAACGAGTTGCCGATTTTAAATTATTAATTCTTGAATTTCATGCTACATTTGATGTTGGGTTTTCCATATACGTTTCTCAAAAATAATACTATCATCCTGTTCACTTAGATGAGTTACAGGGAGAGTTTTATCTTTCAAAATATTCTCAAATCCATCCATAAAATATTCACTAAACACTTTTAAATCCTCATGGATTACAATTCATGGAGCTTCTTGTGTAGTGTCTGGTTTAGAATCCACAATATATTTATCCACAATAGTAGGTATCACTCCTGGTAGAGAAAATTATTTCAATTTGATAAGTTGTTGTGAGATTGATTCTTCTCATTGAATCCAATTAGTTGTCTGAGAAATCAAAATATATAGGGATATTATACATATTTTCTATCGGACTTGTCTCAAAAAAACATTGTACCTGAGTACTTTACATAATGGGGGTTTTCTCCCCCTTAATTATTGAATCATCTCTAATAGTGAGAGGCTAATTATCTTTCTATATTTGCAAACCTTCATGAATGTCAGGCTCACCCATCTATGTCCAACCTTACCAAAAGGCTTGGTCCATTCTTTCTTAAACTTAAATGATTAGTTCTAGCTCAAACTATACATTAGACCATTCCACAACTACTAGACCTTTCTAAACAATAGTTTCTTCTAGATGTTATTTAGGATCATTGTTCTATTCTAGACCAGTATCAGTTCCTTCTTTATTAAAAATGTTTTTATAAATTATTTTTTCACTAAATTGTTGTTCATAAACATTTTTCTCATGTAGGACATTGTCATCTTGAAATAAGGATGTTTTTTCCACAGATTTTGCTTTTCCATTAACTTCTTCTTTACTTTTGTGTTCCACAAACTCATCAGATTCAATGCCTAGGTCACACTAGTAATTTGGTATTAATGGATTTTTAATGGGAATTTAAATTTCATACTGTGATTCATTATTTTCCACCCAAGACTATTTTCAAGGATTCAAATTTAATTTCATTACTCTAAGTAAATATATACTGATACCTAACTCATATTCCTCAATAACATCATCGTTTTTCCAAACTAGTCCTTCCCCAACCATCATAAAAGAAATAAATCATTCATATAACAGTGAGGATGATTTTGAAGTAGTATTGACCATATCACTAATGAGTTGAATGATGCACCTACATAAGTAAATCTTATGTCCATTTTACATGTAATGTATTAGAAGAACCACTTGATACTTTAGGGTTTCAAAATCTCCCTTTCTGGGGAAGATACGATTCTGAATGAATTTGATCATTATCCTTATTTCTCCATCTTCCTATTCTGCAATTAGACTTCTTGTCCTATTATTTTTAGTTATATATCATAAAGCTCATTTCATGTTGAAAATATCAATGGAAGGAGGAGGTTCTCGCTGATGATCCTCACATATTACATCATGTGATGTTCCACGATATGCATCCCACATCCCGGATTAAAAAAGTACACCTTTGTCCCTTTATAAATGAACCCACAACCATCACATCTTTTGAATGAGTGGCAAACAAATGATAATGATAAAATTGGGAGACAAACTTCAGATATATGGGACACATTTCCTTAGAAAACAAATCCAACTAGCCTTGTTCAGTCAGAACATTCATGAGTAGTGACTTACATAGTATTAGCCACTTCGATCATCCGTATTTTTCTGGTTTGAAAATTCTATCAACAAGACTAGGATTCAGAGGTACATAATTTTTTATTCATTGAACAATTCTTGATTTTTTGTGATACATTAATTTCATAGATGTTGACAATGTGGGTCACATAGTTCTAGCGATAAAAATGTCAGGTTCGAGAAAGAGAAGGAGTCGAATGAGAGCAGTATATTGGGAAGGAAAGGCCTTTGGTTTTGAGAGAGGAAAGTTCATGTGAATAGAGAAGTGAAAAATATCGTGATTTTTTATCATTTAGGAAGTCCATGCTTCAAAAAAAATGTATTGTAAAGTAAATTATTAGATACAGCTATATGAGAAAGAAATAAATAATAAAAACCTATAGGTTATTATTGTGATACCTAAAAAGGTCATCATGGTGTCTTTATTATGGTGTGATAGAAAATTGAGCAACCATAATATTAAAATATCTTCTGTAAGATAGTGTCTGTGATTCCTTAGAAATGAAATAATAATTACAAAGCTATAACATGTGGGACTATAAAAGATAAATAGAAGGTGTGAGATAGTAACATGTGAAATAGAAAATCATGAAATGGTATGTTCAAGAATGTAACCCTTTCACTTAATACTTTTCATCCCCAATTCATGTATTATGTAATTTTTCCTTAAAAATTTAATGGTTTTGTAAATATATCATCATGATGATGTTAAGTTGAAAATAATTCAAAATTGATATCAACATTTTGACAATGTCCTTTTAAAAAGTGATGTATTACATTAATATGTTTTTTCCTGGAGTGTGAAATATGATTCATTGAAATGATAATAGAACTTTTTTGTCACAATTTATAGGTACATGACTAAATTGATATCCATACTCTTGTAATGTGTGTTTCATTCACAAAATATGTGAAAAAAAACAACCAGTAGTTATGTATTCTTCTTCTATAGTAGATAATGAATCTGATTTTTGTTTCTTACTACACCATGACACTAGAGTCATATTTAAAATGTGACATGTTCCAGAGGATCCATTTCATTCAAACTTAGATCCACATAACTCCACAAGATAATATCTAACTTACTCAAATTATTTTCTTCTAGGATGGAATAGTCGTTGATTGTGTGTATGTTTCATGTATTTGGAAATCATATTAATATAATTTAAATGAGACTCTTAGGGGATTTCTATAAGGTGATCACACATACATACACTAAACATAATAATAGGATTGTTAGCAGTTATGTTGAGTAAGATTCTAATCATAATATTGTAAGTGGTTTGAACAACATATTTTCCATCTTCATCAAGATCCATCTTACAAGTAGTACACATAGGATTATCACTACATTTAGTATTGTCGAAGACAGAAATATTTAGAATATATTTTAATTGATTTACTATAATACCATAAATATTTTGAAATATTTTGAATCCATGAAATAATTTTATTTCACATAATAAAAAAATATAAATTTTTTATAATTTTAGAAAAGTCATTTCATAATTACTTTTTTAAAGATCCAAAAATAATATTATCTACATTAATTTGAACTAAAAATCATCATTGGAAATTCTTTTTTAAAAAATAAGAGGATCAACTATACCTTTTGTAAAACCATTTGAAATAATAAATGTAATTAATCTATAATAGAAAGATATTGGACATTGTTTTAAACCATACAATCCATTTGATAATTTAACAACATGATTTTGAATATGATGACTTGTTAGACAATGGGGTTGATCAAGAAAAAAATCCACAAATATATACTTATATAGGAATGCACTCTTGACATCCATTTGAAATATTATAAAATTAATATGTTCCGCATATTCAAGAATGATTATAATGGCTTCAAGTATAGATGGTGGTAAAATGGTTGTGTCATATTCAATTCATTCTTTTTAACAATATCATTGTTAATACTACCTATCTTCATTTCTAACTATGTTACCAGCTAGATATACATTATTTCGAAACTCCTACTTAATTCATATGACAATAATTTCTTTGGGTTTATCAAAAATATTCCATATTTTTTTTCCTTTCAAAGAAATTATGTCTTTCTTGCATAGCCATCACCCAAAATTCATCATTGATAGAATCATAGATTCATGTAGGACCATGTCATGACAAGAAATCTTGTTGTTCAACGTAATTCCTAAGAAAGGATATAGTTTGAGTTCCATTTTATAATTCTCAAAAAATAACATTTAATAATGGTTCTTAAGAGTTCTAAAAACTCTATAAAAAGAAGGTATAGTGATTTCAAGCTCTTCAACATGTTACAGTTCATTGTGGCTGGAATCTAGATAATTTATAGAAATGGATGTTTTAACAGATTCCATCATATAATTGTTAAATAATTTAGCATTACCATCTATATTTGACATATCGGCCTCATGATTATCTAGAGAGATGTTATTCTCATTTGGATATGTTTCACCAAACATCACATGGAAAGAATCCTCCACAGATTTAGTAATTTTGATAAAAACTCGCTAGGATTTAGTAGAGATTCAATATCCATGAATGGTTCATTCACCACTAATGGATGAAATTTTTCCAGATTATCCTCTACATTTATGGTATAGAATTTGAAAAAAAGAATTTGGAGTAGGTAGCATTAGGTTTTATGCTGTTCCACAAATCATATGGAGTTCTTTTAGGAATAAGACTAATAAACACTATATTAATAATATAACATGATGTATTTAAAGCTTCCGCCAAAAAAATAGTTAAAGTCATATTCACGAATCATGGTTCTAGAAAATTCGTGAAAGGTCATATTTATTCTTTATAAAACTTCATTTTTTGAAGTATTCATGGGGCATTGAAATAATGACTATATCCATTTTGTGAGAAAAATTATTCAACCTCGTTATTTTCAAACTCATTACCATGGTCCAAGTGGTTTCTCGAAATTATGGTGCCTAAATCAACCTTATATTTAGGGTATATAATTACACATTAGGGACCTCATTTAATCATTCAAACCAGGTGAAATGATCATCTTTTTTGGGGAACTAATGTATTCTTCTAATCATAAAATAAATTATGGGGGCCCCTATCCACATAGGGGGGGTCACAGATAAAGGTGATTTTCCACCTTCACCTCCTTCTCTGCATGATGTCAAGATAAATAGTGGATGGTCATTTTGAGGAAGTTGTACGAAATTATGAAGGAGTTATGGCACTTTTAATTCACCCAATTTTTTTCATCAGTCTATTAAATAAATTATATTATGATTTTTATTGAATTTTTCCCACATTAAAGAAATTATTTTAATATAATTTATTGGAACAATTTTTATTTCCACACCTATTGTGTTAATATATCGAGTATGAATATTATGTCGTACAGATTGAAAAATGAAATTATCCTCTTTCTCTGAAAAATAAAAGAGATTTCAATATTATTTTTTATTTCTCAATATATTATCCGTGTCCATTCTTCGACAACAAAATTGTTGTGTTAGGTGGTTGTTCTTTGTGCATCATTTAATGAGGAAAGCGCGAAATAAATATCTTGACAAAATGAATCAAAAGGATTTCATTAAACCATATAATAATTTTTGAAAAATTGACATCCAATTATTTAAAGTAAAATTGAAATTATCTTATTCTCTCATAATTCAAAAACATAGCCACTAATTGAATATTATTATACTTTTCTATTATTTTATTTTATTGTTTAAACAATTTTCCAAAAATCCACGAAATTTTTAGACATGCTTTTTGAAAATACATATATTAAGCCACTAACTCTCCTTGAGAGATGACCTAAGGATGACTATAGACTATAAAATTACATTTTGATCAAAATAAATTTGAGGGTTCATGGAAACAAATCAAATTTTGGCTCCATTATAGTGGTGTGTTTTGATTATTAGTGTCTATTTGTTTACTTAACATTGAGTATTTGATATGTATTTGGTTATATATCTCATATAATTGTGTATATAAGTAGATCTATAACATATTACTATTTTTTTGTGATGATTAGGATGAATTATATTCTGATTGAAAAACATCATTTTGAACCCAAAATATAGAGGATTGTACATCAATGACACCAAGAGACAGTGATTGATCTTTTGAAAGAGGAATCACCACACCATGAGACTCCCCTAGAACCCTGTTCTTCTTAAATAAAATAGAAACAAAAATCATTTTGTATAAAATGGATGAAAATAATATGAACACAAAATAAATAATCACACAATATGTGGAGTTCCAAAATGCATAAATACAATTCACATAGGGAGAAGAAAACATTGGTATGAGATCAGGCCTCATCCACCACCTTTTAAAATTCCATGGCCTCCCATGTGATTTCCATCACAATAATATGAAATAATTTCATATAGTGTTCTTTACCAGGAAACCCCAAAATGTAACTGAGGCCTTAATTGAGTTTAAGGCCTTATTTTTTCACCCTGGATTTTGTCACCGAAGCCTGGATCTACTTTTTCCGACCAAAATTGGGTGCTATAATGACATTAAGCCTCTCTTTTCAAGAGAAGTTTTTTCTTTCCTTCCAAAATACATCAATTATAAAAGAAATATGTACTATTACTAAATCACATAAAGATACCATTAATGAATTATGGGGGAGATTAAAAATAATATTCTCAATTTTTCCCCACCAACAGGGTAGTGAACATTTTTTAATTCAATACGTATATGAGGAACGTATCCACATGGATCATGGAGTGATAAATGTTGAAGCTGGTGGTTCCCTTGTGGAAAAAATTCATGTGGTTGATCATGAATGCATAACCATCATGGATCAATATAAAAAAATGATACACGTGGAATTTTACAAAACTGATGAGTTCATGTGGTATTCCATTCATCCTTTTAACAAAAGGTAGATAATAAAAATGATGTGATGAATACACTTTTAATTCAATTATCTAAATAATTAAGTAACTGACACTATTATTTTTTTCATTACATTGTGGTATTTTTTTTGATAACACTTATTTTTATAATTAGTTCCCACAATATTATAATTCATAGGAGTCTTGTGCCACATTATAAAACAAGGTTCCATTAAAACAAGAACCCATTCAAGTATGAACCATTCATTCCAAATCCCAACCATTGGTGGAATGAACAACCATAATACCAACTAGGTGGAAACTCAAGCTACCCCCAATGAGAATTTGGTATCAATATAGCCAACATACTCAATATTCTTATCAGTTATCGTCTAAGAAAAATTCTCCTCCTCTAATGTCAAAACCATTCTTTGAGGATACAGCTTTGAAAATGAAACCCTAGAACCTCTAGTTCCAACAGGACATGAAATCATATATTCAAGATCAACAAACTCATGTGGGACAACAATAAAACACCATTTGTGAGATAAATAGGCTTGGCTCCCGAAATATACCATCCCTGCCAATGGTAATCCAAATTAAAAATAAAGTATTTGTGAAATCAAATTTTATAGCATTAAATAAATTTCGTTGTCCACTAATTGTCCACAATTGATATGTCACCTACATGAAAACTCCCATTATCTACCCATAAATGATTTAGAAGAAGAAAAACAAAACAACAAGGGTCAAAATATTTTATTAAGGATTCCACTAAACAATCCATTTCATCTCTATTCCCAAAATGAATCTCTATACCTAATAAAAACTTTAACAATGAGATTGATATTGAAATAATGTATACATTTAAAAGAGTTATAGTAATCATTATTTTATTGGACGATGTTAAATAAATCCCTTACTATACAAAATTTCATAACCTTATTTTCACCCATAGATGAAAACTAATAGGGAATGAGAGGGTAAAAAATGAAAGAATGTCTCAACTTTAATATAACTAGAAATTCCATCCAAATGCGAGGATCCATGAACATTCACTATTCCATGTACCCTAGGGGACACATTATTTTCAACTGAAAATCTAGAATTAGATTCTTCAATTAATGTAATTCATTACTCTATGTATACTTATATTCTTTTTGGAGACCATCAACCCATGGATATTTTTCCATAACATTCCAATAAAATCCCCACGTTACCATAAAGAGTGATCAAGGATGTCATCATAAGAGAGAATAATCTAGTATTCCAAACATACATATACAATACCTTTATAGATGATACATGAACCCATGGACATGCACCTCTCATACATGACATGACTTTCATTAAAGCAAAAAATATAGTCATCAACATCAAGAATGATATGTATTCCACGGAGTTAGTTGAAGAAAAGTATTGTTTTAATACCTTTGAAGGCATGAAACACCCTATTTAACTGTACTCCACTCCCCTTCTCTATTCAAGGGAATTTTCTAAAATAACATAAAGACACAAAAGTCTATCTTTGACTCATACTATAATTTATTTTCCTATTTTTCACCATTGGATGTATTTAGTTGTAATTCAAATTTTTCGTGTTTTGTGAATTCAGAAAAGTGAATTGTTTTTAATTAAAGTGTGTTTTTATTATGAGGTACCCATAACCGTTGATGTTTGTTAAAATCTTTTTTCTGTTGATTTTATTCTCTTAGTGAATAAACATGAGTAGATAGATATTTTGATAGACATAATTTGTCTTAAATACCCTATATTTACCCAAAATCCATTAGATATTGAATAAAATCCACATCCATATGATTTATAATATGCCTATCTTGATGGAATTTACTAATTTTCTATTATTATTCTCAATAACGTCTCTTATTATCATGAATCAAAACTACTCACCATTTTAATAGAGTTTAAAATGTAGTTGTAAGGAAATTTGATTATGTTATAGGGATTATCTCATATTTGTGTATACACCATATACTTTTAAAACATGAGTCTAAGTTAATAATGCATTGTCAAAATGGATGAATCCAACACTACTTGAAGTTATAAAATTATATGTTAGTAGAATTCATACTCTCTGGGTCATATATCGAATATCAAATGGTATACGGGTTACCCCAGTGAAAACATTTCCTACATATTGAAGTAACATTAGTTTTACATGAATGGAATGAATTGGATCCAAGACATGGGAAAAATAGTGGACGAGCATGTATTGGAAATCGTCGACTAAATCAAGCCATATGAAATGAATATATTCCACTACTGTTGGGTGAAAACATTTTAGTATTACTGGTTGGAAAGACTCATTATTTATTCCATGATCGAAATTCTCGTAATATCCAAATCAATATAGAACTATATAGTTAATAGAAAAACATTTACCTATCTTTTGGAACATTTTTATACAAAATAATTCCTTTTTGTCTCGAAAATTATCATAGTAAGGTTTAGAAATGTATGTTGACTATATTTTCACAGAAAATTAAGAATTACATGGATGTTTTATGGATTCATTCAAATATTATGGATCTTCCATTGTATACAGTTTCAAAATTGTAAGCATTATCCTATATTATTTTATAGAAAATGATATTGTACTAAATTATACAAAATATTATTTCATGGTTTAGTGGGGGATTTTTATTGGGAATGTAATTTAATATGAGGTAATTCAAGTGGATAAATAAAATATTGAATTTATTTCATCACTTTTATTTTTAAAAGTATTTACTAGAGGTTTAATCAGTCCTGGGACATGTTTTTATTTACATTCAATTAATTAAATACATTTGTAATATTGCACATCCCATATCCAATTTATTAGAAATTAACACTGAGTTTGTGTTTGATGAGAACTATGAGTGTGAATTATATTTAAAATAAATGAGTCTCACAACACCACCCATCATCCAACCACCATGTTGGGATCTCCCCATCAAACATATGTGTGATCCCTCTTAGTTTGTAGTTGGTGCAGTTTAATGACAATGGGTTGGAAAGCCTACTCTTGTAATTGTGTATGTTTAATGTATAATGTAACATGCCCATCAAATATACATAAACACTAAGAAACATCTTACAATTGTTTTGGATAGGTAAAAATTATATTCATATCTTAATTGGTAAAAAATAATTGTGTTTTATGTTCATGATACAAATCAATTTCCCTTAAAGAATGATGAAGAAATTCCCCGCCTCATTTTGTGGATAATCCTTCACCAAGAGATTACCCATTATATTCAATACAAATAGGGATATTAAAATATTGTAGACGAACAAATTAACAATATTTCACCACCACTGGATTACCGTATGGACTCATCCACTTCTATTTGATAATTACTTCCTCATTAGAACCTTGGTGATGTAGTAAAACATAACACATGACATGTAGGATTGTAAAAAAATAGTTGCATCTAGGGTCCCCATATATTTTAGCGCATCACAATCGCAAAGATGTAATAATGAGTCATGATGGAATATTTCAAATGATCCATGCTTATGGATAATTTTTAATGGTTAGTTTGTTAGAATGTGTGTCCCTGACCATGAGTTTCAGTATGTCCTTAGGTTATTCCACACTTTGGAATGTTGGGGCCACTTTGGATCTCAACATATAGATCAAATTTCCCTTGAATATGGACTTTATTGGCCAAAATTATTTAGAGATTCTCATATATATAGTATGTCAAAATAAATATGTCAATTCATATGGAATATCACAGAGATGAATGAAATGCCTCAACAAACCACATTTTTTCTTGAGATATTTTATGCATATGGGAATTGATATCGTAGTCCTTTCTCCTAATTCAATGGGATATGTTTATATTTTTTTTAAATAATGAAAATGATACGAGGAATGATGACTATTGAGAGGTTTTTGATTTTGTGGGGTCCCAAATTTTTAGTATGTTAGGCTTTCCTCAATTCATCATTAGTGATTTGGTTGATATTTTTTCAATTATATCATGAAAAAATATATCAATAAGTGTTAATTTTTTCCAAATATATCCAAATATAAATTATTTGAGTTTTTTCTTCAACGGTGCCTTATATAATACCGTATGACTTTTAAAACATTAATTTTAAAGTCCTTATGCTGGATTGTATTTGGAATTGAATGTCACTTACTTATTCAGGTAGTGCATAGTGCGTATTGGGATTTAATAAAATATGATATGAATATATCATATGCATTTGAGCATCTTATGTTATATATTCAAGATATGGTTTAATTATTTTATGACGCATATGAGAACTCTCAGATCAACAAAGAGTGATCCAACGCTTCCCCCAACCACCTCATTATTCATATTCAATTACACATTAGGGATAAGGTCATACATTTCAATGAAAGACTGAATTTTTATCTAGTTAGGATTAATTCTTGTTTTTTTAACCATACAATATTACAAATTTTTATCCATTTGGAATTGTTTTGGTATAATATATAAAAATGAAGAAATCCTTCACTTTTAGTGCGCAGTGGCTTAAAGACTTTCACGAAGACCTTCTAGAGTCCTCGATAGAGGAACTCCGTGTCATAAAAAACCCACAAATGAAACCCATCAGGTTTTATCTTTCATTAAATCATTCTCTTATATTATAGTTATGACATTTCATACTCTATGTGTTGTGGGATGGGTATATTAAAAGTATTGTTATAAAATTTCTCCAGTATTCTATATTTTTCTCTTTTTGAATTGTTGCATTGTATTGTAAATAGACCCAATTTGTTCCCAATAAAATGTTATCTAGAATGATAAATTTTTATTCCCACAATATCTTAGAAAATGATTCCCACATATTCATGGATGTTATTGAAAAATCAGGAGTTGTTTTATTATTTCTCATGGTTTTAGCATTAATTGTTATTTTTATTCTAATTACGAAATGTGTGTTTTACCATGAATTTAACAATGATTTGTGATTTTTTATACAATTGGTTGTTTTCGATCATATAAATGGTTGAATAAAATTTAATCCTTATATTACTATAGTACCCTTTGTGTGAGTTGTTTATAGAAAAATTCATCTAATTAATAGCTCCTCAAAAGTTTTAACCCAACCAAGAAGTGTGAATTTTTCCTACTCAATATAAAGGATTATAAGTTATTATAAAATTTCATATAATAAAAAAAATTATTTTCCATGTTTTTTCGGATTATTATCATTTTTATTACTATAAAAAATTGACCTATTATCGAGTATCTATACGCACTAAAAAAAATATTTGTTTTTGTTTTGGGCATGCCAAAAATCATTCTTACTAGAAAATTTATACAATTATAACTATTAAATTTTGGTTCATCTGGTGATCGAGACAAGGATGAGTGTTTATTATGAGATGACTTCCAAGACAAACATAAAAAAAATCCGTGATGTGATGATATATGAATAATATTTTAATATCTAGGTTATGAGAATATTGTTTCACATTATATAATCCTTTTGTGAGTGGATCATGAATTTGTACTAAAAATAATGTAGGGAATGTTTCATGGATAATATCATTTAAGAGTTTAATTTTTAAAATAACCTATATTTACAAGATAAAATGTGAAGTAAATATAATTGAATGATTTTCACAGTCACATATGAAGAATTAGGAAATTTTTTTACTTTTTAATTACATTCCCAAATTTGTATCATTCATCTCTTTGAATTTAATTTTGATACAGTTGTTTAGACTTTTTTTGAATATCATTAGAAATAACACCATGTTGTTTTTATTCATTTATAATGTTTATTTAATGAATTAATGTATCATTGAATATTAAATCTTCAAGAAGTTTTGAATAATTATATACGTCTTCTTTTTGAATTGTGAATTTTCATTGGCAAAAAACTGTTTAGGTGTGGGGTTTTGATCGTACAACAGTTAAATATTTTATTTCTCTATCATGAATCAATATTGTAATCTTTTTTTTATTGAAAATTAAAAACATAAAAACAAATTTCACTTTATGTTTGATCTATCATTTTATGATTTTGATTGTTAAAAAGAACTATTTTTGTGTTTTGAGGTTTTCGTTATAGGTGGAGGTGATTTTGATGGATGAGATGAAGTTGAAGCGAAATTGGCCAAATTTCATAAGAATCCAAGAATAGCTTGGGCTTAAATCACATTTTTATTATTATTTGGGAATCCAATTTGTTCAATCCATTTCTTTTGATCTCATTAAATAAAACAATTTTCATTTAGACACCGATTTGGTTGATATTTACTATGCAAATGTTTGGTTGTATTAATATAAAGAACATATATATCATTTTTCTCTCATAGAAACATGATATTTATTATTCTTGGAAATCCATCAAAATTTCATTAAGTTCCAAACTATGACAACATGATTATACTATCTTGGGTTGGTTATTTGTGCATTTTTTTAATGAGGCAATAGAGTAATCAGGATCCTGACAACCCTCATCCAGAGGATTCAATTAAACCATATAATATTTTCATAATAATAAAATAATCAAGATGTGTAGTGAAATTTTAATGACCATATTCTATAATATACATAATGAAACCCCTTTTTTGTCAACTATTAAACTCTTAAATTAAGATATTTTATTTATAAACAATTTTCCAGACCACCCCAACATTTGTAGTCTTTTTTATTGAAAATACACATTTTAAACCACAAATTTTCTATGAGAGACTACATTAGGTCGTCCCTAAACTATAAAATAATCATTAAATCGTAATCAAATTATTAATTCATGACATATCAATCAGTGTATACATACAAAAAATCATTAAAAATATGTAGTTATATTTCCAATTACATTTACAATTGATGACTAATGTTACATATTTTTAAATTCTTTATTTGATTTGCATAGATATATAGATGAAAAATTATTTTTTAGATTATATCATTGGAGGTGATAACATAAATCATTATTATCATAATTTCATGAAGGATTAGTTTTTTCATTACGTTAATTGTTTCAACAAAACATATATGTATATTTTATAACATATTAGGAATTTAGGATATATAATTATAAATAATGGATAATCTAGTTGTATTATGTTGGGTGGACGGTTATATAGTTTTAACCTATAAAAACCTCATGGAGAATGTGTATACCTTTTCATGCAAGTTATTATGGCATTGCGTTATGTCATTTTTATATAATTCTAGATATTTTGAGTTTTCAAATGAAATATTTTGTATTGAATTATGAAAATGGATTATATAAAGGAAATATTATTTCAGACATTATTCGATAGTTTCGTTCCATTATTATCAAGGAAATCAATTAATAACAATTTAATAGTTAATTATGGTCCAAAATGAATTATTTTTTACTACCATAATTTCTAATAATGGTCTAGGGAGAAATAAATCATTATTGTGTTAGGTTGGGTTAAAAATAAATATTTAATGACTTACTCATATGGATAAATGTTTGTCTATGGTATTTTATAAAACATTTATGAAGTAATTCTTGACTAATTTTTATGTTACTTCATGAGATATAAAAATTATAATTGAGATAATAGATTAAAGAGTAAATACCATTATAAAAATTCACATTAATTAATACTTGATGGATATTTTTCGATGGATTACCTTTTTTTGAATGTATTTTTGATGTGCTTTGAGACTTTCTAATTGCATAGATTATATTTTTATATTATAACCTAGGATAGACATATTTTTGTTGGATTTTATTATAAAAATCATATACTATATGGGTCATTAATTACATTTATTAATTCTTTTCATTTATTTAAAATTAATGGGTAATTTGTTATTTATATATTATTTGAAAAAAGATATACATGAATAAATCCTGCTATAGTAGTTATTTTGTACTAGTACACCACAATTTTGAGAAATACTTTTTTATTCATGATTAATTCAAATTTAAAGAAGTGGATAAAATTATTGTTTAATATAATGATATATATATATATATATTATTGACTTAAATATATTGTGATTAATGTAATTAAAGTTTTGATGAACTATTACATAAATTTATTTTTTTAATTTATAAGAATATAAGGGGGTTTATTATCCTCTTTAAACATCGAGTTTCAGTAATTGTAGGAAATCACATTATTATCACATGATGGTGACTACTTAATTTTTAAAAAATATATAATTGATTTTAAAATTTTCAATATTTTGAGTGATGAATATAAATATTTAATTAATAATGGCTATCCATTAGTTGGTTAGACTAATATTTGGGGGAATGAAACCACCAACTAAAGATTATTATAGTTTTATTTTGACATGAAAGATAAATGAAAGTAATAATTTCCTAGTTTACTTCTATTCATACTTATAAATGATGTAAATATTAATTATGGTATCCCTTAGTAGTGGCATTAGATATGTAAAATTAAATTTATAAATGTTTTTTATTTTAATTGTTTTAACTATAAATATGTTAAAATTTAAAATTGTTTATTATTTATGTCACTTCAATCGTTGAATATTTTCACTTCTTGATTGGAATAATTTCATAGAATTTGGTGACACTATTATATTATTAATTTTAGAAACTAAAATTTGATGGAATATTGTATTTATATTCAAGTAATAATATCTTTTGTTTCAAATCAGGGAGAAATAATTTATATAATTATTAGATCGTCATTACTTGGTGGATGACCTTTCATTTGATCGTGTAGATTAAAATTTTTTCAATCCATTATTTTTATATAATTAGTCATGTTATAGGGTATTTTATTGAAACTAAATGATATGGGAAAAGTGGGTATTTTTTTTGGTAACAGATAGAATATCTTACATCATTTGAGTTGATTATTAATTTTAGGTATAATTATTCCTTTTGGGGTTGAACTATTTGAGGAATGTAATGAAATACCCATTAAAATTAATTCCATTGATTTTATATTAAAAAATATTGAATAGTTGAATCATATATGCTCTATAATATCAATATGCATTTGTGAATGATCCATAAATAAAATAAAATAATATAAATGATTTATAATTAATATATAAAATGTTTTGGAAAACCCTTGGGGTTTTAGGTTTCTAATCACGTGTTCATGAATGAACTATCCCAATAAAAATAGTATATATTTGAGATTAGTATTATGATTTCATAAACTTTTATATCCATTTAATGAATTGAAGACTATGGATTTTGTGGAATATATGTTATCACTTTCACCATATTTTTAAAATGATTAATACTTTTTCGTTGTATATTTTTTTCATAATATATTTCCTGATGCAGCGTATATTATTGAATAGTGTTATATTCATATAGAACTAGTTATTGTGATCATTTTATACAACATGGATAACAAGGATCAAACATTTAATGTTTACTGACACAACAAAGACTATTAGAACATTTGTTATTATATAATAGTTGTTATAATAAGTCATAATTGTAATTAAATCCATATTTTAATGATCAAAATCCTAAAATGGTTTTAATTTTTTCATAAATATATACTTTATTAAATCATTATTTTTAAATTTATATTATTCAATTGATATGAAAATAATAAAATTGTTTGGGAAAGACCTCCATTGTGAGGTATATATTTTCGATACATTGGATTATAATGAAACATAATTTATTAATTTTTAGAAGATATGGATTCTCATTAATGAAAAATATTTCAGAGAATTTATAACATATTACTATAATGGAATCCATTGAATGATACTTCTATAGAGTATTTTGTTAATAATTCACATTAATGGTAAAAAAATTTGGATATTTTATTTCCAATTTTTTTTGAGTGTAATATTGAATTTAAAATGGGTTTCTAACATTTTGAAGTATATTTTTTGGATTTTTATGAAAATATATTGGGGTTTTGGAATTGAATACAATTAATTACAAGGTTAGGTGAATGATTTTAAGAGAAAATATATTTTTAAAATTAGAAGGTGGAAAACAATTCCTGGATGTGTGCATTTTTAGGTTCATAAATATTAAAATAAATTATTTTTTAATAGGATCTTTTATATGAATGGATTGTTAGATTCCGAGTAACTTCCAGGAGTAAATACTAATCATTTAAAAAAAATTATAAAATATAATATAACATAAAAATGAAAAATAATCTTTTGTTTACACCCATTATAAATATTGAATAATTTGTTAAATAACTTTGTAGATTATGGTGAAATTTTAATGATTAATCACCATTAAAAAATAGATTTCAGGATAGATTCAAACAATTTCACATAAAATTAAAAGTATAAAATTTTATGATATATATTTCTTCATGGGTATAGATTTTAATCCATTACACACTCTAATGAAGGAACCAATAAATGAAAAAAGATTACGATCAGATATGTTATTATATTTTGTTATTACTTATATGTTTTTCATATTATAAATGAAAATATTAATATACATTATACTATTTGAATTTGAACCTGATAATCCTAATTTATTGATTTCTAATGGCCTTTTTTTGGTTGGTGGGTTTCAATTTTTATTCATTTATTACACATTTATTCTTCTCTTACCAAAATGGTTTTTGATGAATTTTTAAAACATATTTTGTATTTTATGGATTGAATTTATTTTTTAGTAAATATATATACATATTGAATTCATCATCAATATAATAGAGGGTCTGTTCTCATTTGGTTATATATACAAATGAATAATATACATGATATAATTGTAAGGATGTGGGAAGTCATGATTAAATTTTTTTGATCTTAATTATCCCATAATGGAATCATCTAATCGAGTAATTAGGATGAGTATTCCAATTCAATCATTCATCAAACAAGCCACTGGATAGTGAATCACACAAAGAAGGCATAATATACAAATTGAAAGTCTTTTCCTAATGAACTCACATGTAATCACAAATATCATGGACACGATATATTAATTAAATAGTACATATTATAACCAACCGTGATATAATTTGTATATAATAAATATTAAACATTCATGAATGTAAAATTCAACCCACATTACAAATTAAGATCAATATAATATCCCATCAAAAAAAAATAATGAAAAATTATAATTGACTATAAAGGGAAACTCTTCACACCACCATCTATCAAACCGAACCCAATAAATTTATTTCACCACTAATCAACCCTAATATAAACCTTCATCGGAATCCACCTTGATCACAAACAAATTATTAGTTATGTATATTGGACTCGACACATATAGGTAGAACACTGATATAGAGAGATTATAAACAAACCCAAAATAATTCCTCTATGTAATAATAGATGAAGAAAAAAATTATGATAATAACATAAGACATATAAAAGGGAATAAGAATCACAGGTATTGATTAATGATATTGAAATAAGGACTTAAGATATATATAATATTATTAGAGTAGATAAAAAACAATTATTTTCTCATGGACCAAAATAAAATAAAATAACTATATTATTTAAAAAAATATCACCACTATGAATATTTATAATTAGAAAAGTACATGAAATTGATTATATTTTACTTTAGAGGGTTCCAAACAAGATGCAAGACCCATACCATGTTTAGAAAGGCACACTTATCAACAGAGTATGAAATATATTGACAGATATCCCACACCTTGTCCTAGAGGAATTCAAAAAACAATCATTTTTATGGAAAAATCACACATTATTAAGACTATGGGTGTTATAATACCATCCAAAATAGGGTACATGTATTGGGACTCTTTTATGGATTATCACATGTTTTATAGTGTGTAGGGGACCCATAAACTATCTTAACCTCGTATCTGATAGAGTATAAACCCCCATTTATAATTAGATCATAATTTTTTGTTAATTTCACTCGATATATAGAGACAAAAAATTATATCCTTTTTAAAAACTACTTTATTTCACCCCCACATACAGAAATATAATTACTCCTTCAAATTGAAAACATAAAAAATTGATACTATTTTCACGTTTTTGAATCGTATCACTATGAAAAAATTATGAAATATGATAAATGTGCAATATATAGGGAATAATTGTAGACTATAGGTGAAGACATATCAAATTTTATTGTGTGTGATAGTGCACAGTCAATGTTAGTATCTTAGAAATACATCAGAATGAGTGGATTTTGGATCCACACTCACCATGCATGTGGCCAATTTTAGTATGTGTAAACTAATATGGTGGTCATAATTCCTAATAAGAAGGAGGAGATGGGACCCTGAAGGTTGTGGTTATAGAACACTATCCTTGAGTTGTTGTTGAATAATCATATTGGTTGGCCAACCCATACATTATGGGGTATTTTTGGGCAATTTTGGTCGACCTGTTAGGTTACCAACTCTAACATCATGGTTGGACTATTCATAGGTATATTTTAAATAGTCGTCCCACACAATGTGAGCTCATTGTGTGGAGAATTTGTCAGTTCGGTTAGCAAATCTATTTGGCCCACTCTACCATACTTGTACTATATTAGGCAAGTGTCTCTTTCTGGTGAGGTTTATTCAACATTATATTCCCATAAAACCCCATGTTTTATATTTTTCTTCCATTAAATAAAAACAAATTTAATATATATTTTCACATGAAACACCTAACTAAAATGAATAATATTAAATTTTATTGAGAGAAAATGATAAAATTCAAGAATTAGTTAAATATTTATGTGAAAAAAATACTTAGGGATTATACTATAGGAATAAAACCACATGAAAAATATACAAAGAAGATGAAATTTTATTATTTTTAAATTAAAAAAAATTTAACCCATAAATTCATCTATCTAGATTTGTTAATGAAATGTTGATATAATAGATATATTGAGAGGGATGAAAATGAATAAAACAATTGATTGTTGTGATATACAAAGGTTTATATATAAAAATTAAAACAAACTGTTATATATACGATCATTGTAGTTCTATACATTTGATATATTACCATTGAAAAAATGGTCATTAAATATATAGTCACTTGGTATATCCAACAGGTAAGATGTGTGATTGGAAATAATGAAATATCAAATAAAAGTTTAATGAAATAAAAAATAATAATTTTGAAATAAATAAATATTTTATTATTTTTTTAAGTAATATTAATTATTATTTTATTAAATATAATTAATTTATGAATTTATAAAAACAAATGGAAATTTTTAATAAACATTTATTGATAAACTTTAATCATTATATGATATATAATTGATTTTCCTGGGATGTGATTAAAATTATTTAATGACAGAATTATTTATTTTTCAAAGAAATAATTTAGTGTCTTTATTTAAATCATAGTTATTTTGGTTGATCACTATAAAATAATGGTCATAATAAAATTATTTAAATTAATAAATTCTTATAGAATATAATTTATTTTCTAATTTATATAAAATAAAATTATGACATTTGAACGTTCAAGAATTCAATTTTCAATAAAAATTGATTGTGTATATATTTAATATGTTTGCAGTTGAAAGTAAAATTTGTAATATTTAAAAATTAAATTAAATTAAATTTTCTTAAATTTATTAATTATCATCTAAAATATTTATATTATGTATAATTGTATTTGTATGAATGAAAATATGTTTGGGGTGAAATTTACTTACGATGAAAATAAAAGACAGAGGCTAAAGGGGAAAAACTTTTAGAGTTAATATATTATGAAAAAGAATAAAAATTTTTGGATGAAAAGATTAATGAACCATTAAATTTAATTATATGCTTTTTTCCCACATTACATTTAAAATATCAACTATGCTGCTTAGGAAATTAATATTTGTGAAAATGTCACTCTAAACTAACCTATAAATGGATCCCTTCCCATTCCATTCCAAACTAACCATATCATTGAATTATATATTAAATACATAAAACATATTAATTTTAATATCCTTGTTATTTATTGGGTTCCTTAAATATACATGGTGGAGGCATGGAACCTTAATTTCAAAGGAACACTATTGGAGAAGCATCAAATTCATCAATATAGGTACCACCTACTTAACCATATTTTTAACTAAATTATTATCTATACTTTTTCTAAATAAAATTTTATACTAAAATGAGGTCACATTTAAATCATAATTATTTTGAAAAAAATGATACTATTATTGTATTACTCTAAAATATTACTAATTTACTTGTAGTACATGTTCCAGTCGGTGTCTATTCAATAACATAAAGGAACGATGCTATACAATCCTCCAAATCTTCAATAAGTGTACGAATAATGGAAATAGTAATTGTATTATATGATTATAAATATTTATTTATTTAAGTAATATGATTATAAAAGTGTGATATAAAAAATTTATTGTTTATTATAATGTAACTTTATATATAAAAAATTACCCAAACAAGCTTTTCATGGATTCTACTATCACGACCAATTCCCATAAATTTCATGAATTCAACACGGGAATATAAAAAAAATTGGAATAAATTTATTCCACTATATATAATGATCTAGTTATTGTGAACATGGTATTGAACAGTAATGATTGATATCACATTTCCAAAACATATAGAAATTACATAATATTTGTAACACCTATTAATAAGAAAATATAATAAAATAAAATTTGTGTAATGAAATATTATAATTGACATTAATAAGAGATAATATATATTATTATGTTTCTTGAAATATGTGATTATGATGATTAAGTATATTATAGAATATGATAAAGTTATTCAGTAGATGTTGGGAGATACTGTGTTGGTTTTTTGCCAATCTCAAATTAAAAAACTGATTTTCTAAGATTGAATTTAAAAATAATGGAATGCTAATGTTACATCTCTATAAGTCACTATATAATATCTTCTACCATTATTATTCATGGTGTTAGATTAATTTTTAAAATTGTTTGTTTATTTTCATCAAAATTCAGACAATAAACATAATATAAGTGGAGTCAACCTTATTTTAAATTTTTATGATGAATAATTCTAAATCATGTACTTATTAATTACTATGTATTTTGAATATACTTATATAGATTTATTTTAATGATTTTTATTCAATATTCAATGATTTTTTTAAATAAATAATTTTTAATGTTTTCAACATGACAATTTTTTCATCATCGTTGCATTCTTAAAAAATATTTGAAAACAAATATTTTTAATATATTCTATAAGAATTAATATTACATCCTTATTTGGAATTTTTTTATTCTTCTGTCTAATTCTCTAATATATTTCAATTAATAAATATTATTTATCCAATTTTCAGTATATTTTATTTTAAATAAACATTAACAAAAATAAAGTCACAATTCTTTTTTTTTATTCAATAAAAATTTTAAATTCACTTTTAAAGTGTGTTTCATATTTTTCAATATTCGATAAATATTTTTATGTAAAATTTTTTATATAGAATAATGGTATAGTACACCTTCTTCCTTTATATGTATTATGTTCTTTATTTGTAGAAATCATTCTGACACTGACCACATTCCCTTGGAATAATTATGCTATGAATATATTTGGATTATTTTTATTCCAAAATATAATAAAAATGCATCTCATATCATTTTCATATTGTTTGGACATATATAAACCCTTAATTATTTGGGTAATGTTTTATATGAAATTATATTTGGTTGGGACATAGATGGTTATCCCAGCTAAAAAACTTTATTGGGAATGAGAGGTTATCTTTTGTCCTATATGTTTTGGTGAGGTGTGTAGACAAGCCCATATCGAAATTAATTTATATTGTGGTCATCTGGGGATAATTTTAGGAAATTTATTAATTTTTTAAACTAATTTTTTTGTTTTATTTTTAAAAATATTATATTCACAATCATAATGATTATTAACTCATGTATCGAGTCATCTTTGATAGAAGTATCATGATATGAAAAATATGTACGCCAAGACCCATGTTTTATGATAAATGTTTTTTCTAGGCATAACCCCATTAGGTTATTTCAATGAAATTTGATTATTTTTCAGACCTATTTGACAATAATTTACTAACATAAGGGCTTTTATATTCATTCATTATGTTTCTCCCTTATTAATAACCAAATAACACCATTGGTTATATTCTGATTACCTATGCTTTAATGAGCATTATAATGTATGATATTTATATATATGAATCATGTTTAAAGAGTAATTATTAGATATTTTTTAGAATTATTATATGTTAATTGTGTATCTAGATTCTAAATACATTAAATCTATAGGTTTGGGGGTCTTTTTTATTTTTAAATGAAATAAATAATATTATAATATGATGTAACATATTTTTATGATGTGTTCCTTTGATTTTAGGTTGTATTAGTGCAGGGTTTATTCATATTTGAATATTAGGTTATACATAATAATGATATAAACAAAATTTTATGGAAAAAATGGTAAGAACATAAAATAACAGCTTTTGAAATTATGGTTTTATTATTTATGAAATCATTTAAATGATAATAATTTCCACATGATTGATTACAATAATTATTAATTGAAATATATTCATGCAAAAAATATATTATATGGATAAGAGATGGAACAAAAAAGAATTGTGTTCAAAATGAGTTTTATAGAATATACAATGACTAAAACTATGAGACTGAAAATATGATTCACGATGTAATGAAAAATACAATTTCCATTATTATCCAACTCTCTCATGATATAAAACCTGAAAAAAAATCATTGCAGACTCAAAAACATTCCAATAAAGAAAGAACATTAATTCATTCATTTATGTAAAACCTTTCAAACACTTCAATCAGGTCTACTAATGGATTAATAATATAGAAATGCAACAATAAAATTAAATTTTTTTATATTCAATAGTTCATCATCAATAACAATTTTATTCTGGAATTTTGTCATTTGTAAGGAAAATATGAGTAATAGTTGAATCTCGTTAAAATTATAAATCAAGATAAATTAATTGACTCAAAAGATAATGAGTCAAAAAATGATGTTTTTTGAGTAAATAAATCACGCTATATCATTTTTATACAATTTATATTAAATCAAATGAGTTGAAAAAATAGAGGATGAATCCAATAATACAAATTTATAAAACATCATGAAACATGAAAGGCATTTTTAAGCATTTATATTTAACCATAAATAAAAAATAAAACATATAATTAGTTGAATAAAACAAATTCATTAAAAATTATTATCTCTCAATATCATTTGTATCTATGATTAAATATTTGATGTTCTCGTAATGTTGAAATGGAATTTAGATACTCCCTTTTTTAATATGGTTTGGGGGATAGAATAGAAAATTAGTTTATTAAGGAAAATCAAACGGTAAAAGATATAAATGAAAAAAATCAACATCAAATATACCAGTGATGTTTGAAGAATACTGAGTGTAATTTTTTCAATAGAATGGGTATGTTATTATTATTTCAAAGATAAGGTCAACAGGAACATGAATACTAATTGCATATATATGGTGAATGTTATGAAAGACGTAATGGACCACCCACACTATGATTAATTAATTTTAATGAGTATATAAATTATTATAGAAGAGGAATAAAACTATTTTTTAATCACTATAGTATATATTAATAAACATAAAATACTATGTATATAGGGAATGCCTATGAAATCAAAAAATATAATGTTCCTCAATGAAATAATGTTGTTATCAGAACACATATCATTATATATAGAATAAAAAATGAATTATTTCATTCTAGGTTAAGAAACATTACATTAACTACATTTTTTAAGACAATCAAATTACAACTATAACATTTAATATTGAATAATAAATAAAAATATTTAGTTGCGCAATTTATCCATCCCATTTCTATATGTCATCCTTAATATATGGTTATGGGAATAATTTTGTTGAAATTATTATTGTCCCCCCATTAGATTAATAAGGCAGGATTTTGTGTTTAGATTGTCTCTATCTATAAATAAAGTATATTCATTACCATGATATTGAAATTATATGAAATAAATTAAATAAATAAATGATAATATCTTAAAAAAGATTGATCATAAAAAACATATATAAATTAATTCAATTAACTGGGTATAAATAAAAAACATGAGTGGAAATTAGCATCATTGGTTAATGAGATATCCAATATTATGGATATGCATATTATGAATGAATAAATTGGAATATTTTTGATGAGATTATTTTCTCCCCAAATCACATGTATCTTTTTCCCAATAACTCATATTTAATGAAATAACTATACCACATAATACCTGTAAAATGTCCTTAATTATGTTAGATAAATTAAATAAGAAAATATACGAGAATATATGAATGCATTTTATATATCAAGGTCATTCCACATGGGGTGAACTGGTCCTCCATTAAATTTAAAAAAAGAATGGATCAATGCATCTCTATTCTAATTATCCTGATTATAACCCAATTCTATTAAAAAATGTACCATCTACCCCATATAGATGACCAGTTGGATCAATTTTGAGGGTTCAACACCTCTCAATGATTAACCTATGACCTATATATCATATATAAAAGGTTAAAAAGTTTATATAATGAATAAAACATTCTTAAAGGCTATGTGAAATTTGAGTTCATGCTGATGAAATGTAGACTAAAAAATCCAATATTATATTCACATATATAATGAATAAATTCATTATAGGTTACATAAATAAATTATTAGTTTTATTTATATATGAAAATCATATATATATCAATATAATGTTTGATAATGATGAATATTTAAATCTTATTATGAATACCAAGAGAAATGATAAATTGGTAAAAAAAATTATGTCTTAATTATTTCTATAGAATGATTCATTCGTGCATCATGGAATGGAATAAAAGACATTGATGATTGAATAATAGCCTAAAACAAACTATGTAATAAAAATATATGTTTTTCTCAGAATGTTTTGGGGTTATTTTGGATATTTTGATAATATTTTATGAACAATAAATTACATTATTGATGTTAAATCAGGATGGTGTGAAATTATTTTATACAGATGAATGGGATGAAAATTTCAAGGATCTAAAAAGATGATTATCACTACACTTATAATCATAGTAACCTAAATTTTAGAGGAGTTTGTGATATATAAATATTAATGAAATAATTATTTATGATGTATTGTTATAAATAACGACATGGTGGTAGATTTTTTATTATGTTAATTTATGATTCATGAGGAAGAAACCAATATATTATTATTTACTAGCAGTGGTGACTTCAGAATTGAAGATTTGGATCCAGTATCCTTATATGGATAGTCTTGAATATATTTTCATCACTAAAAATAAAAGTATAATGTCACACAAATGGATTTGAACATGATCTAAGGGGTATTTTGATATTTCGTTATGTACTAAGAATGATCAATATATTTCTAACATATAATAAAAAATAATTTGGTTAATGTTTTTGTAGGAATGTTAGTTCTACCTTTCTAAAATGAGGATTAAAAGTGACATAGAAAAAAATTATTTCTAACGTATGGAATATATTATAATATTGGAAGTGTAGAAATACTATCCCTCCTAAATTAATTATTTTCTATATATGCATATAATGCTTAAGGTGGAATATGATGTTGAAATTGTGAAATATTTATTTGCAGTAGAATATTTAGGAGTTCATCTTTAAAAATGGTCAAATTATATAATTGAGTACATAAAATTCTGATTAAAAAAAATACTAAAACCGAATAATGATCTATTGAATTATTCATAAATCCCATTATTTTAGATCCCTATTGGATTAACACTAATTCATATAGTTCTAATGAATAGAAATTGTTTAGAAAACATGATGTGGTGAATTTAATTGTATGAATATCAAATCATGGTATTCTTGTAAGGTAATTTGATATGATATTAGTTAAGTGGATGATATAAGCATTACCCATAATAAAAGTAAATAGGGGAATATTAGAAATCATTATATTTTTGGAATTCCTATGTAATCTAATAGTAATAGTCTCATTTGTATTGTAGTTAAAAATCATCCATATCCAACATATTTATTTATTATATGATATGATTTGTTTTTTTGATAAACATTAATATATATATATATAATGTATGTGGAAAGGTATCATTATATACAACTCTCAATTATATTATATTAACATTATTAGTTTTCATGAAGTCCTATTTAAATCTTCAACATGAACAAGATATTATTTTGAGTTTATAAATAGCATATCATCCTATGATTTTTATTTTTAATTACAAAATATTATTCAATCTTCGGATGTTATGATTTTTCCATATTTAGTGCTTTTCAATTTAGGATGGGATCAATACCTTACCAAGGTATATTTTTCATACAAAAATAGTTTCTAATATAGAATTCAAACGACACCAAATGAAATTCACTATGAGAAGATAAGCATAAATAAATTATTTTGGAATAATTTTAGATATAATTAGTTGATGGTAAATGATATTTCTTAAGAATGAATAAAATAGATTCAATATATTCTTAGATATTTAGAACTAATCACATCCAATTGTAGAATTATATTGATATTCAATAGTGATATTTTAAAATAGATTTTGGTGAAAAACTATTAATTCGAATATAATTGTGGTATAGGGTTTCGATATAATTCTGGTAGGTTCGGGTCGCGACAAAGTGGTATCATAGTGGTTAGTTCCTTGGGATGTCCCTAAAAAATAATTGGATGGGATTTAGGGCAATGATGTCGATGTGTATCGAGATCAGCTCTTAGGCCAAGTTGCCCAGTGATGGTACGAGCGGCCGACGTATCCACTCATCAGGACCCTGATAACTTGCTTATCGACTCGACATGCTAAGACACTTGTTGCAGGGAACATTGGAACATGCATCTTGTAGGACTAAGTCATTGAAGGTCATTATTTGGGTCATCTCCCCTTTTTTATGACTGTTATATAAATATATATATATATATATATATAAATTTATAAATTTATAAATTTATAGATATATATATATATGCTAATCAAATTGTGGTATCCCTTAATAATTTTCAGGATGCCTCCACAACAACAACTAGTGAGGATACCCTCTCCAGTTTGTGATAACGATGAGCCGAGCGATGAGGCGTCAGTTGAGGGAACCTCATGTGATCCCATTCCACCCAACACTTCATAAGCATCCCCCCATCTGGAGAGAGGTAGTTAGTACCGGAAGCTCAGGACGATGTTGTGCGTAGACTAAGCGCGCTACGAGACTTCCAGCGCCTGAGGCCACCGAGGTTCCATGGAGACTTTGATCCCCAGGTGGTGAAGGACTGGATTGAGTCAGTGGAATGACTCTTCAGGCAGGTATAGACCCCAGCAGACTAGATGGTGGCCCTAGCTGCCAATCATTTCCTCGGGACAGCCGGGCGATGGTGAGGTTTGGTGCGAAGACCCATGATGACTCGTCCCTCACAAGGGATGACTTCCAGCAACATTTAAGGGAGGATTACCCACCCTCATGTTTACTCCCCATTCGGAACTAGGAGCTTCTGGAGCTGAAGATAAAGGGGGTTGTCTGTGTCCTAGTACTCGGCCCAGATCACTTATTTTACACGCTACTCGCATGACATGATCCAAGACAGCTACTTCCGGGCACAGATGTTCAAGTGGGGTCTTCGCAGGGAGATATGTGCCAGTGTGGTACCCTTGTTCATCCCCACTTACGCATGGGTTCTTAGAGTGGGTGCTTGTGACCGAGAGCGTCTTCAACGAGCGGCGCCAGTTGGTAGGACCAAGCAGTGGCCGCTTTAGAGCGGACTCTTCAGCAGGCAGACGATAGAGAGTTGGGCCTCATCTGAGGAGGCCCTTCCGAGAGTAGACCCAGGGCCAGGGTCATACACCTCAGTGGCGCCGTAGGGCACCATGGGAGACGGTATAGATCCAGTGTTACACTTGTGACGGTCGGGTCCATCTAGCATGGGATTGCCTGACCAGGATTGCAGATCAGTCGTGGCAGGTAGCGAGCGCACCATTGAGGTAAAGGCAGTGCTGTGACTAGGGGTCTCCTAGGCGTGGACCAGGTGGTCCTCAGGGAGGTGGCGCAGGCAGAGTGATAGGACCAGAAGGTAGAGGACGACGTTTTGAGATCCCTCCACTGCCACCACCAGGCGGCCCACGCCAGCCTCCGGGATCTGGAGGTCGCGGTCGCAGGCAGCTTCATGTCATGGGTGTTCAAGACCCTCTAGTGCACGAGATGGTTCGAGGTACTCTATGTGTTTACTCTACACTTGATTCCGTACTAGTATAAATAGTCACCAGCTACTAATTTATGTCACTACTATTGGTACGAGAGTTGGAGCTTCCAATGGAGGTGATGACACCTACACTTAGCCATGAGGATCCTACAGGAAGTGCCTTGTTAGTGACCTTTATTAGCAGACAGTGCAAACTGTCATTTGGAGGATGGAGTTTCACGTGGGACCTGCTCGTTATCATGATGGATCTTACGACGTCATCCTAGGCATGGATCGATATTCTATGGTTCACGCCCAGATCGACTGTCGTCACAAATGAATCAAAGGCATGTTTTTTTATGGGATGAGGTTCACCATCCTTGGTGAATGAGACCTCATGGAAGAATAGATGGGGACTCTGAGCAGGAGACCCCGAAATTTGTCGTACCAGCTGGCGAACATGGCTCTTGGAGTAGCGAAGCTACAAGAACTTGGATCCCTACTATTCTAGAGGACTACATGGATGTCTTCAAAAGGATGTTCTGGGACTACCTCTGAGGCGAGATAGGGAGTTACATATCGACTTCCAGTCAGGGACTGCTCTGATATCTTTTCTATCTTATCAGATTGTACCCACAGAGCTTCGGGAGCTACGAATTTAGCTGGATGACCTTCGTGAGAAGGGGTTCAACAGGCCCAGTGTGTCCCCCTTGGTGACTCCAGTTGTGTTTCTAAAAAAGGCATATGATATTATGCGGCTTTTGGAGATTATCATTTCCAAAATCAGTCCAAGATAAAGTATAAGTACCCTTTTTCCAGGATCGATGACCACTTTGACCAGTAGCGTGGTGCGAAGTGGTTCTCGAAGATCGATCTTAAATTGATCTACCACCAGTTTCGGGTTCTGGAGGCTGATATCTCGAAGCTAGCCTTCCATTGTTGATATGGGCACTACGAGTTACTGGTGATGCCCTTTGGCATGAAGAATTCCCCTGCCGTCTTCATGGATTTGATGAACCATATTTTCCAGCCATACATGGACCAGTTTGTGGTTGTCATTATTTATGACATACTCATTTACTCGGAGACAAAGGATGAGCATGCAGAGTATTTGAGGTTGGTCCTACACTTACATCGAGAGCACCAGCTGTATGGGAAGCTCTCGAAGTTCCCGTTATGGATTCATGAAGTTCAGTTTTGGGGGCATGCCATTATAGAACATGTATTGGCTATGGTTCAAACAAAAGTAGAGGCAGTTCTTTCTTAGGATCCACCCAATAATGCCTCTAAGGTGTAGAGTTTCCTTGGTCTGGAAGGGTACTACAAGAGGTTCATGGAGGAATTCTCTAGGATTGCTTCCCCTCTGACTAAATTTACACGGAAGGGCCGACAGTTTACCTGGACTGATTAGTGCCAGAAGGCCTTCAAGGAGTTGAGTCAGAGGTTGACTAGTGCTCCGGTGTTGAGGCTTCCGGAGGTGGGCGTTGAGTTCGTCCTATATTGTGATGCTTCGGGAGCTGGGATCGGTTTCATGCTGAGACAGAAACACGCTATGATTGTGTATGGGTCGAGGTAGTTGAGGCCCCATGATAAGAATTATGTGACTCACAGTTTGAAGTAGGTATTAATGGTCTTCACCTTGAGTTTATGAAGGAACTACCTTCTAGGTGAGTGTTTTGTGGTCTAATCTGACCACCAGAGCCTCAAGAATATCGTTACTCAGAGGGATTTGAATATGAGGCAGAGGGGCTGGCTGGAGTTTCTACAGAACTATGATTTTGATATAGTCTACACTCATGGAAAGGGCAACATAGTACAAGATGCCCTTAGAAGGAACTTCCAGGATCGTTTAGTGCGGGAAGCTTCAGAACAGTTGGCTTCCCGATGGCTGACCTTGGTGGAGCATGAGGGTACGACTTTTTATCAAGTCGATGGTGTTCACTCCTTCGCTCCTTGAGTGTGTGAGAGAGTCGCAACTGGGGGAAGTCGACAGCGAGGTACTACATGATCAGATATCCACAGAAGATGCTCTCGATCGGTATTCTGAAGGAGGGAATCACAAGATCCAATAACAGGGGTGAAAAGTAGTACTAGTGGAGATGCGGGAGGAGGTGATGTGGGAGTTCCACACTTCTCCCTTGGCTGTACATCCCGGTGAGGGTAAGATATAAAGAGACCTTCAATGGCAGTTTTGGTGGTCTGGCATGAAGTGGAACGTAGATGAGTTCGTTTCTCGTTGTCTTAACTATCTGCAGGTGAAGGCAGAGCACCAGGTTCTGGCAGGGTTATTGCAGCCCCTCGATATCCTGGAGTGGAAGTGGGATGGCATATCTATAGAATTCATCACATGACATCCATGCACAATGATGGGTCACGACTCCATTTAGGTGATAAAGGACCGACTCACAATGTCGGTGCACTTCCTTGCTATCATGGAGCAGAGCCCAGTGGAGAGTCTGGGGTTGTTATATGATGGGGAGATCATCCTCCTTCAGAGAGTACACTCGACGATCATCTCCGACTGTGACGTGTGGTTTATGTCGTGATTATGGAGAGTCATACAAGAGGCATTCGGGACTCAGTGGAGGATGAGTACAGCTTTTCACCGCCATACTAATGGGAAGACTGAGCACACTATCCCAGTGTTAGAGGATATGCTCTGGGCGTGCGTGTTAAACATTGGTTGGAGTTGGGAGGATAACCTACCCTTGTTAGAGTTTGTGTATAACAACAGTTACCACTCTACTATTGGAATGACAGCTTTTGAGGCCTTTTACGGGAGACCCTACAGGTCACCGTTGTGCTGGACGGAGGTTAGGGAGACCTCTATCATTGGTCTAGAGTTGGTGCAGGCAATGATATAGAAGGTGTAGGTCATTCGTGGGTGGATGAGGACGGCTCAGAGTAGACATAAGTTTTATGGAGACTGACATTGCAGGCCTTTGGAGTTTCAGCAAGAAGAGAATTTTATTTTTAGAGACCCCACATGGCATGCAATGCGGATGTTCGGCTGGGGAGGCAAGTTGTCCCCACGGTTCATCGGGACGTTTGACATTATAAGTAGGGTTCGTGAGGTTGCCTACCGCCTTGCTCTATCCCACCAGATGGAGTGAGTGCACAACGGCTTCCACATGTCGCGGGTGAGGAAATATGTGCATTACCCCACACACGTTATCGACTGGGTAGAGCTGGACATTGAGGATGGAGCCACCTTTGCAGAGCTCTCGATGGATATTGAGGACCAACATGAGAAGAATCTACGCGGAGAGAACATTCCTCTTGTTCATGTGTTGTGGAAGCACTGGAGAGTGCAGGAGAGCACTTGGGAGGAGGAGAGCCCGATGCGGGCTGAGTATCCCGAGTTGTTTTTGTAGATTTGTTTTTTGGGAACTAAAAATGAGAAGGAGGTAATGATCTAAGAACTCAGTTTTCGAACCTATAAGACTTTTAGTTTTTCATGAAGTTATTCAAAAGCCGGACATTTATAGGATGTGCGATTCTGAGCCCCGGTGTGTCCAGAATTAAAATTGACGCGCATTCACATTGAACGTTTTAAATAAATATAATAAATCCTAAACAGTTTCTCGGATGGAAAATGGAGGGCACCATTGAGTCTGAAACATGCCTTTTACCCTAGGAGAGGTATAACTTTCGCGGGCATGACCCTTCTGTTAAAAATTCCACTAGGGGAATTTTCATAATTTAGTGGCATCAGGCGTGGACTTTACAACTTTTGAATGGAGGCACGGATTAAAATTCCGAGACCGACGTTGTGCTCAGAATGTGGTATTTACAATAGGGGTGGATTAACCCCGACCCCGCCGAAAGTTCGGGTGTGGGGTCTACGGGTGGGGGGTTTAAGTGTTTTTCTATTTAAACAACACCCTCCCTCTTCTCCCCCTAAGTGCATTATTTGGTGTCTTTCTCTCGATGAGCTTCTCCCCTTCCCTCCACCAATACAAAAAGGTATGGTGGCTCCGTCTGACGAATCGTGACACTTCGGGCTATGCCCAACAAGGTAGGGTGTTACGTGCTTCATTTTAGTTGTCGCTTTGTTTTTAAATTTAATTTTCTATGTTGAATTGTTCTCTAGTCGTCAAGAGAAGCCGTTGGTTCTATAAGTCATGGGTTTATCTTCCCAATGATCCTTTAGGATCAAAATATTTGAGTCCTGAGGTGTCCGAGGTGGTCCTGGGAAGTTTCTTGGTCGTTTTCCCCTTTTTCTGGCGGTTCTAGGGAGCTCTGGCGAGTGGCGGAGGTGGCACGATGCATTCCAGGCGGTGTCAGCGAGGTTCCAGTGGTAGTGACAGCTTTCTGGGACAGCGGTGTGCCGACAGACTCCTTTGCGATGGTGGCGTTATACCGTGTGACGATCTCTCCAGGCGACTCCAGGTAGTGGTGAGGTCGACGGTGAGGCAGACCGAGGTCGAGGTGCACGACCCTGAGCGGGGACCGAGACTCGCCTTCGGCGGCTCTCCGCGGAAGACCACAACCATCCTCGAGGGGCTATCGATGCTTCCAGGACATAGGGTCCATGGTCGGGCCGCACGGTTAAGCCCCAGGCCAGCGCTGCAAGCCGGACCAGGCCGGTCCAGCCCAAGGGGTTCACCCCCACTACCTTCGGACACCTGTAAGTTTCTCTATGGGTGTCTATTCTATGTTCTGTCTACGGAAGTACATTCCTACCGTCAAGACGAAGCTTCTTGATATGCTCTTGGTGATTTGTAATTCTCGATATGGGGGTCTCAATGGCGCGACACTCCCATTAACTGATTGGCATTTTTTTTGGGGGTTCTTGTTTTGGATAGAGAGGACACACCCTATATCCGATTTGAGTGTCGTTAGCGGCGTTGTGACACTGGTGTCGAGTCGGATATTTCATGTATGGTTTTGTGTGTTGATTTTGGGGTTGATACATGGGCCCTACGGTCCATCTTTTAAGAGATGAGCAGATTATAGCGACATTTTTGTCAGGCGTCCGTTCGGGGTGGATGAATAGTCGATTTGATGTGTTTTTTGAGGCCATCATAATGGTGTAGTACGCCCAACCACTGTCGGGACTGATAATGGTACCCATGAGACATCGTGCGGGACTAAATCAATGGAGAAAAACTTTTCCGTCAGGAGGCCTTTTCTAAAGAGTAAGTCGCATATCTCACGTGTTTTTTCTTGAGGATTAAAACGGTGTAATCTGTTCACACAAGTGGAGCCTCTTATGTGATCTTTTAAATGTGGAAATATGAAAGAGTGTTGGTAGGATGTCTCATTGTCGCACTCTGACCCAACGCACAGTTGCGATGTTAGCGACACCAAGTGATGGCGTGGGCAGCGCGAAGTTGTCAGACAAGTTCAAGGTTTACCCTCCAGCAGGGTTGGTCAGTGGGTTACCCATTGACTTTAGGGTTTACGCTCTAGTACAACTGGGTAGTGGGTTACCTGTTGAACTATCTGTTTTTACCCTCCATCTGGGCTGGGCAGTGGGATACATGTTCCCTTACTAGGGTTTACCCTCCAGCGGGGCTGGGCAGAGGGTTACCCAATGACAATTAGGGTTTAACCTCCAGTGCAGCTGGGAAATGGGTTACCCATCGACTTACTAGGGTTTACCCTTCAGTGGAGCTAGTCAGTGGGTTACCCAAATACCTCTAGGAGTTTACCCTCCAAGTGGGCTGGGTAGTGGGTTACTTGCCAACTTCTATTAGACTTAGACATTTTGACAAGGCTAGTCAGTGAATTTTTTCCATAACTACCGGATCTGGATTCTTGGTTATACGGATCAGTGATGTTACATATTTGATGTGGCCATAGGACATACAAGGATTAGGGGCACTTTTCCCACCGAGATACGTCCTTATTACGTGACTTAAAGCCGTGTGAGCGAGTTAGTGCCGCCCAAAGCAGATAGTATCAAGCTGCGAGGATTGATTCCCTTTGACTTGTACCTCCTAGGATGACGTGCGTGATGTTTGGGTTCAGTGTTCGATATCCCTAGAACTGTTGGAGACTCTTCCTCGGCTGAGCTTGGAGATAGAGGTCCCCTTAAAAACTCATTCAGGTTCCTTGTTGAGCATATATACATATACACATGACTTCAGTTCCTACTCCTTGGGATCAGTTACTCTCCTTATAGAAGGGGTGAAGACGCGTGAGGTATGCCATGTGATTTCCTTTTTTAACTCCTCTAGGTTGGATGAGTCCACTTTCCTCCTATATGTAGTTATGACTCAGTGAGAAGTTCGTCTTCTCACCGTTCCTAGCTCCTTTCGTTTGGACGAGTTTACTTCATTCCTCTTGCTGGGTTGAGTTTCACTCTCTTTACTGTGCTCTTTTAGTGCTCTGGTTCTATCTACTGCTCACATAATTAGATCCTATTTTGATGATCCCTTGGGATTTCTTTGTATCCTACTGAGTATCTTTATTCTCACCCCTGATTGGTCTTTTCCTGCACCTGGTGTACCCTTGAAAACGACAGACAGGTTGATCGTGACTACAGAGGAACGTAGCGGTCACCGGGGCTCGGACTGTTTGTTGTGGTCAGGCCAGAGTTTACAGGTGGGAATCTATCTAGTTGTTTCCTTTTGTTACCTATTTCTGGGTTGTGTCACCTTTGTTTTTGGGTGCGTGTTTTTCCCTTTTTAATGTTCGGCTTATTTTTCTATACTTTCAACACTTTACATGCTCTATTTAGTGGTTGATTCTTGACTGTGGTTGGGTTATAGCTGTTTTCCTGCGGTTTTCTTTTTAATCTGCACTTCTACATTGAGTGGGTTGTGTGGGTGTGTGTGTGTAGGTACTTATTTTAAGGCCTCCCTATGATTTTTATGCCTTCATCTCTGGTCTCCAGCCTCTAACCTATGGATGCGGGCTTGAGGTAGTTGCGGCTCGGGACTGGTAGGGTTGGCTCATGACACCTGCCACTTTAACCAAATTTTTAATTACCATCTCTTATACAATATTTATAAATATAATGTTCTATATAAATGATTATATATGAAAAAAATAATTATTTTAATAATATTTTTCAAATATTTTATTCTCATCATGTCTTCCTCATACAGAAATATGGCATGTTCTTTACTGGGTTAGTTAAACCACAAATTGTATTAAAACTATACCAAAATTTTTACATTTACCTTTAATAAGTATAAGTTAATTATAAAATTTAATATTTTATTTTAATGATTAATTTATGTTTAGAATATATTTATATATGTTTGAATCTAAATGAAATGAATTTTTGTTACAAAAAATTATTATTTTAATATGATAGCTTCATAAATATCTTTAATGGTGGATTTCATTGTCATGAACCATTTACATATCTTCAAAAAAATGAACATGGTTGTGCATAAATAATTTAATGAAAATCTTTACTCTTACTTGAGTAATATATTAATGATTTAAATGATATGAATGAAAAAGGATTGGAATCACAATTACATTGTTGGTACAAATTAATAAATCTTTCGGACATCTCAGGATGAAAATAAACAATATCTAAATAATCTATGTTTAATGAATGAGTATAAATGAATATTGTTTTTTGTTTGAATTTACATCCTAGGAAATTGTATGTTCAAGAACTATAAAATACCATCTATTTTCATCTTAATTTAATTAATGGTGTTTTTATGTATTCCTACCATTTCTTATTAATGTAGAACAATTTTCATTAGTGATATGGATATATATTGTGCCAACATTATCTTTTTATTTCTAGCATAAATTATTCTCCTCTATGGCCATAATATTAATTTATTCTTGTTGATATCCTTATATATTATAACATCCTATGGAATATTTCTATTTACATTGAATTTCATTACAAAACATGGAATGAAATTATTTGATATTATTTATTCACATTCAATTCCATTTTTTCTTGGATAATCATTTTAAAATTGTCAAAACAATCTTCTTCAGAATGATAGCTTCTTAACTAACTTTTTTTCTATCTTAATTAGTTTTAATTATGAATATTTCATTATATTTTTTCATGGGTTTTGAAATGGAATTCATATAAACCTTTTTAATAAAATTACAATCCTTGAAATAGATTACATAATAAGATAATGTATATCTAATTTTATTTTTTTTAATGAAATTTTAAAATTTTATAATAATGTTTTCATCTATTTCTGTAAATATCATTTAATTGTTTTTATGTACAATTTAAGATATTATTTAATGATACAAAAACATTGTTACATGGGAAATATTTTTTTCCTAGAAATCATTATAGAACTAATTTAATTAACATGGTTTAATTATTCTATGATGATATGATGTATGTTTCCAAGTTCATGATCATATATGTAATGAAAAAATGGATAAAAATCTTTATATGGAAGGATACTGTCATAGGTCTCTAATCTATAAAAAAACATTTTTTTCAATTTGCAGACATATCTCTAATGGATTATGGTGGTTATACTCAGCATCATCAGGGTTAGTGGTATTCTATAGTTTTTTCCCTCGGATTTCAAGTTGTACAATCCCATTTTTTTAGCACTCTATAAGACCCTTATAATCCCATCCTTATCAGATGTTGCATATGGGATGGATTGCATTAAATAGATGTAGAGATGAGGTGGAATGACTATCACTCATTTTAGATCCTCTGTCACAATCTGTCCCATGGGGACCGTGCCTTGACTACCCTAAGCTGGCCTTTCTAAGGCCAATGGTTGGAAACTAGCACTAGAAAGGCATATCCCTAAAACAGGAAGGAATTTCCTTTAAACCTATGCAAAAAAAAATCCCCCGAACATAAGTAGATGTGACCACGAAGTATAAATGCAGCAGTAAAAGTGTGTACTAAAAGTAATGGGGCCAGATTACAAACACAACTGAAAGATACAACTACAACAAAAAATAGTAAACAGCTCCTAGAATTGTTTCCCAAGATTCCTACCAGAAGGGTACATACAACTCGACAACATAGGTCTCCATGTCAACTGTCACCATTTTCATGTCCTTGCTCCCCGAGTCATAATCAAGGCACCTCATCATCTGCACATGACACACCAATGTGTGGCTGATGCCCGTGAAGGTTTTAGTATAACAATACCCTGTAGTGACCCCAAGACCCCCTGTGGTCTCTCAGATTTACACAATGGAAATCCACAAAGGATGATATCATTCACAAGTCACAAAGGAAAAGTCTCAAATCAAACCATGTTTACAACCCAGATTTTTGTAATAAAGATGATTAGTCATATGTATTATCATTTAATTCCATTAGGAAGTATCCACAACTAAACCATGAAGATGTTGTTCTAATGACGATCGACACATGGTCGTATGTCGTTGATCCATGATAGACTTCTCAAAGGCTGGTCCTCATTGGGTTGTGTACTGCATATACACACAGGGTTTCTAGAATGATGATCTGCATAGGGTCATTATGGTGCTAGTCTACACAGGGTCGATATATGATGATCCACACAAGGTTTTTATGCTGCCGATCCACACTAGGTCATTATATGTTGATCCTTTCCAGGTCGATATGATTCCAATCCACCCAAGGTATCTTTTATACTGATATACACATGGTCTTGAGGAATCTGATCCACACAGGGTTGCTATGATGCTTTTCCACACAATGTCGCTACTCAGTTGACACCCAGCCACATGATTCCCCAAAACCTGTGTGCTTGTGTTCCGTAGTATCTTCTCCTCTGCATATCAATATTTTCTCAACTACTACTATGATCTACCAAGGAGTAACCCAAATGAACAACATGTTTTATGGATTCCAACGCAAAAGACGGCATGTCAACTGGACTCCTTGTCTGTGAGTTATTAGCATTTTAGTGTCGATGGCCCGGTTGGATTTTGTTACAATCCGGACCAGGCATACTATAACATTCTCCAAAACCCATGTGGAGTTTCTCAAAAATGGCCATGTCATCCCAAGTATTCCAATTATGAAGGAAACCTTTCAAATGGTCATCTAATTTGAATGATATGGCTCTTTAAGCGAAACTGGGTCTGAAAGGGGTATGGGTCCAATTTGAAGCGGTCGGACCGACGTTGTCTGACCTGGCCTCAGTCATCCTGACCCAGATCAAGTCATCCTGGTATAGGTCCAAACTGGACAGGATGGGTTGGGCCGCGATGGGCTCTGACCAACCCTGCCCATCCCACTGACTGGGCGACGCGACTTGGTGCGTTGGCACAACTCGCTTGATGTGTGGGCGCCAAGCTCCAAGAACAGCTCAAATAACCATTAGTCTCTTCAATCAGGGGTGTGACGTGGCACTACCATGTGGATTATCAAACCCACTGGGTTCGGGCACCCCTTCATCATATCTTTAATGCAGAATCCCATTCACAGCAGCGCGCGACAATGCGCAACCCCGCCAACTCGGCCGACTGAGTGTCAGTCGCCCCATCTGGTTCGATGCAGTTCCAAGAGGCGCCTCTCTCTTCCATAGCTGGTGATCCCAGGTTGCTACCTTCACTACCAGCACCAGTCACCAGATATTCCACACTGGGGCCATGTTGGAAGATATTCATCATGCCACCAGGTGAGATACAGTGGTCTGTTTTCACTTCTTCTCTCAACTACGGGCCTCCCGAGATGTTGTCATCACTGCGCGACTCCTAGATTCATGTTTATACCATGTTTGAAATTTTTGCAGTAATGAGCGTGACATGAATGAATTATAGTAGGGTTCAACAATTGTTCGTTTGGACCATGCCCTCCGTGTTATCATCATAACAAGTAGGTAACAATTTATGCATCTTCAACTCAAAGAATTAAGCCATGACAAATACCCCTACCTCGATAATAGTTTGAGTTTTCGTAGTGGTGGAAGGATAATAAATGGTTTGATGAAGATTTATCAATTCTTTGTTCCCGATTCTATCCCTCTGATGTTGTTGTCGAAGCACTTTTTCCTTATTAGTGGAATATGTTGCATTACTTAATCATAGGTTCCTCTATTCTATGCAAAAATCGAACTCCTGAGCTTCAAATAAATTGAACAAAGAAACAACTATGTTACAAAAAATTAATACAAATAATGTATAAACCACATATAACATTCCAACCTTGAGGGTATATAAACAAATATTCAAGACATTAAATTGACTGACAACACATCGGTATCTCCCATGCCGCTCAACCACAAGAGAAAAATAAAATAACAATTACATGTTATTTTATTATGATTTTAAAATTATGAAAAATATATTTTTCTCCCGACCCACTACAGTCGAAGTTAAGCATCCCTTAAGAGAATATTGGCGTTGCGGATTCAACGGTGCTTTCATATTTCAATTCTGACCACCTATTCAAATCTTTGAAAAAATTTCCCATATATTTACTAGAGATACCTTAAAAAAGTTCAAAATCTTGTTCTAGGCACACCAGACCTCAAAATGAAGCGCCTTCAATTTTTGAAGACTTTTAATAATCTCATATAATATAATATAATTTTCATAAAATTTATTTGTCATCACATTCTACCCACCTTACAGAATTTAATTTCAAAAAGAAACAACATTACTATGGATGCAAATGGGGGTACTGGGCAGGTATAGGAGCCTCCAACTCCCATGTTCTTTCTAGGAGATTCTTATGATGTCAATGGACTCGTACCATTGGAATCGACCACCCACGGAATACATGCTTCTTTCGATCCTCTACTTCCACTAAAAACTCCGAAAATGTCACCCCATCATTGATGTCCAGCTCGCCCTAGTTGATAACGTGCAATGGATCTTGCATGTACCTCCTCAGTTGCGACATGTGGAAACAATTATGCACTTGGAGCATCTTTGGGGGAAGAGTCGGATGGTGTGCCACTTTGCTTACTCTATTGAAGATCTGTAAAGTTATGATGATCCTTAGTGATGTATTTTTCCACAGACAAACCTATGTAATCCTCATTTGGGTGGGACATGTAGGAAGACATGGTATCCTTTCTTGAAATCCAAGGGTCTCTGTCTCCTATCAGCATATTTCTTCTTCCTTATCTATACAATCTTAATCCACTCTTTTATGATTTATACCTTCTACGTGGTAGCATGTACTATCTCAGGACCCATAAGTGATGACTCTCCTAGGTCTGTCCATCATAGAGGAAATCTGCAGAGTTGCCAATATAGGGCCTTAAAAAGAGCCATGATGATGGTAGTGTGGTATCTTATGTTGGATGATAACTCCACCAATGGAATCTAGTCCTACCAACTATGCCAAAAATTGAGGACACAATCACCAATCTTTTCCTCAGGTGTCTATATAGTCTGCTTTGTTTGACCATTTGTCTGTGGGTGAAAGATGATGATCAAGCATAGCTGAGCCCCGAATGCCTCCTGTGATCATTTCCACAAATGGAATGTCAAATGAGCATCATGATTTGAGATGATCGTTTATGGAACCCCATGAAATCATACAATATATTTTACATAGAGGCGTCCAAAGCATTCTACTAATCCCTACACTCGAATGGGTATGATCTGGGCTGACATGCTGAGTTGGTGATTGATCACCTAGATGTAATTTTGTCCCCTAGATGTATGTGGTATCCCTATCAAGAAATCCCTGGAGATATTGTCCCACTTCCACTCTAGAACCACGAGTGGCTGAGCTAAACCTATTGGTACCATATTCTCATAATTCACCAGCTGAAAATTGAGGCATCAAGATACATACTATATCACTTCATTGTTCATCCTTGGGCACCAGTACTAATTCCGTAAGTCCTGGTACCTCTTCTCCACTATAGTATATACTACTAATGGGGATTTATGGAACTCTCTCAACACCTCTTCTCGTAGTGTCATGTGTACCATGGTGCATCCTCTAAAGAGAAGATCATGCTCCTAGCCTTCCAAAAATCCATCAGGAGCTTGTCCTAAGGATATCTGAGCACATCGGGCCATAGAGTCTATGTCCCCAATTTGTACCTACATGACTTGTTGAAGGAGTGGTGGAGTAACTATCATTGAAAAGATACAAGATGCTCCATCTCTATCCACAATGTTATTTGTAAATGTGGATATATACATTGTTTCCTCACTCATAAAATATAGATGAGAACACCTGTTGAGTGAGTCTGCTACTATGTTCCACTTCCTTTGAGTGTATTCAATCTCCAAGTCATAGTACTAGAAGAACTCAAGCCATCACCGATGTATCATTTTAAGGTCCTTATGTGAGAAGATATACTAGATACAATTGTGATGGAGTAAACAATAAACTATTCCCCCATCATGTAGTACTATCACATCTTTTGTGCAATGGCCACGGATGCTAACTTCGGGTCATGGGTAGCGTAGTTCTGCTCATGCAGTCTCAACTGTTGTGAGTCATTGGTGATCTCTTCTCACTCCTGCATCAAGAAACAACCTTTTCCGGTCCTCGATGTATCTTAGTTGACTACATACCACGTACCAACATCGGGTGTCCTCGGGATGGGGGAAATCTCCAATCACTTCTTTATCTCCATAAAACTCTTATGGCATCTCTCCATGCATACAAAGGGTTGTACGTTCTTTCTCAAAGATGACAAAGGATTCAAAACTCTAGAAAATTCAAGTACATATCCTTGGTAGTACCCAATCAATATCAAGAAACTACACACTTCAGTCACACACTTGGGTGGATCCCAAGAAAGAACTACCTCTATCATTGTTTGATCCACTAAAACTCTATCCTCTAAGATAACGTTCCACAGGAAGTGGATCTCGCAAATCAAAATCTGGAACTTTGAGAGCATTCCATAAAAATGGTTCACTCAGAATATATCCAAAAACATCTATAGGCGTGTAGCGTGTTCCTCCTCAGACGCTGAGTATATCAAGATTTTTTCTACAAAAACTACCATGAAGTGATTGAGGTAAGGTTGTAAAATCGAGTTCATGAGACCCAAGAACACTTCCGGAGTTTTGGTCATTCCAAAGAGCATTAAAAATAATAAAAAATGTTCTTACCGACATTTCAATGTCATCTTTGGTACATCCTCATCCTGTAGCCTGAGCAGCTGATAGCCTGATCTATGGTCTATATTTAAAAATCATCATGCTCTATTAAGTTGTTCGTAGAGGTCATCAATCCTCGTGAGTGGGTAATTGTTCTTTATGGTCACCTGATTCCCGCACTAATAGTCTAAAAAATGCCTCCAACTCCCTTCTTCCTTCATGGTAAGAAAAATTGGGGATGCACATGAAGAAACACTAGGCCATATGAACCCCTTCTTCTGTAAGTCCTCCATCTGTATTCACAACAAACGAAGCTCTGCAGGAGCCATATAATATGATGGCGTAAATATTGGTGTCGTCTCATGGTACAATTCGATGTATATCTCTAACTCTCTATGAGGAGATAGTCCTATAACATCAAAAAGAATGAAATCAGCTTACTTTTCCACTACTACAGGATAACTCTGAATCATCATGTAAAATTCTCTAAGGGTAAGGCTAGCTAATTGATTAGTAATCGGTTTCACCCTCCTCCATGAAATACTATCTAGTGTTGAAAATGATTCTTTCACAATGGAGAAGGAAAACTTGATCCCATATTTGAAGACACACCTCAATTTTTACCTAAAATAGTCTATCTGATCTTGTATTGATGACATCTAGTCCATACAAAAATGACATTGTAAGACATAGATGCTGCTACTAGGATATCCCAACTGAATCTCTCACCTCTGGGAGTGATCTCACATTGCCTGTACTAGTGTTTGATCTAGGAATATTCTCTCATATGAGTCTCTAATCACAAGGATATAGCCAACGTCTCCATTAGAAACTCTAGACTCCAAACGAGTGTTTTGAAAAAAAAAGAGTGACTAGAACCTATGTCTATAAGAACTACATGTAGGGTGGAATGGACACAAGTCGTACATCTAATCATCTCTGGAGTGTCATGGTCATAGGCCTCTTCCTCCAAAAGCTATTATCACCCCAATCCAGCTGCTCCATGTGGTTGGGGTGGACAACATGGGGGTTGTGGTGGTGGAACCTCAAATCGCCGCCCACCGCCTGTTGTACGGACTGCTCCTCGGCCACGTCTTCTACGCTACAGATCTCCTCGATTGAATCTATAGATCTACCATGGTAGTACCTCACCCATATTTTTATCATCATTATGGAAGTTTGGGTAGTTGCGAGCCATGTGGCCTTTCACGCTGCACATGAAACACAATCTTTTCCCATCTGACCCTCTCTGCCTCGCGAGCTCTGTACCTCCGACCATGTGTCCTGGTGTTGTCCTCTAGATTGTTTGTCCCACTTGGTCTCTATGAAATATGACTAATTCCTAATGTATTTTTCTTAGATACCTGTGACTCAGTGGTGGGTCTCATCGTCCGTGCCTACTCTGCAAAAAAGTTCTCTACCAACAATTCTCTCTTGAACACTCCAGCCTGCGTCCGGATATTCTGCGATATCTTCCATGCTCTGATCTCTTTCCGGAGATCGTACTCAATGGTTCATCACTTGAAGAATGGTTCACTTACCATGTCGGTGTAGTAGCATTAGAGGTCTGTGAATATCACAGTGTACTGGGTTACTGTCATGTTTTCATGTTGTATGTACAGGAGCTCCTGAATACGAACTGAGCGTAGTGTCATAGGAACTAAATCTTCCCGAAATAGGGTCAAAAAGTTCAACCAGGAAAGTATCACATACTTTGAAGATTTGAGCATTAGGATCCACTATCTTCATGTCATTCCCTAAAAAACTAGCATCTAGGATCACCATCTGCTCTGTAGGTGTGCCAACTATGAAAGAAAACTCTAGCCACTGCCTCCATCCAGTCCTCAACTACTAGTAGATCTATCTTTCTTCAAAACCTTAGAGGCCTCTGCCTCTAGAACATGTGCAATGCGCTGAGTCATCATGCACCTTCTACCAGTTGGGATGGTTGAAATAGCTACCCAATGGGTAGTGGTGCTGCCAGAACACCAACTGAAGGTGATATCGTTGTAAGAGGAACCTGCACTAAAGCCTCATTACTCGGTGGGCAGCCATCATGAACTCTCTCTAGAATCCTAGTAGGTTGTCTATGTGGTGGAATATTGAAAAGAAATACGTGATCAATGGTCAATAGGTTATACCTAGAGAGATGAATCAAATGAGATCAATGTAAAAAAAATTATCCAACACATGCAATCAATGTTTTCATGCCCCAAGATGGAAATCACAGTCTAGATTCATAGTGTTGGGATACATCTGCCGCCACACCAATATTAGAAACCTTGAACTACAAACCACACTCAGAAAACATAACACTATTTCTCCATTGGAAATATCAGAGTCATAGTTCTTCATGATAATTCACTCCATTGATACCACTTCTTCACGATCCATCCCCAGGGGCCCGTGTTGTGAGTACCCCAAGCTCGTCTTCTATTTGACAAGGGTTGCCGACTAAAACTCGAATGGTGTATCCTTAAAACGAGAAGGTATTTCCCTTAAACCTATACAAACACACATCCCGAGAACACAAAAGATTCTACCATGAAGTAAAACTAAAGAAGGAATAGTCTCTACTGAATGTAATGGGGCCTAAATACATGACTACTAAAAGATAAAACTACAACATAAAATAGTAAACAACTCTTATAATAATCCACCAATGTTCTTTTCTGCATGGTAGGTACAACTCGTCTCCATTTCTCTCCACGTCAACTGTCACCACTGTCAGGTCTTAGCTCCCCGAGTCTCATTCCATGGTTCTCGTCAACTTCACAAGACAGAAAAAGGTGCACGTGAAGCACATGAATGGGTGAGTATAACAAAACCCAATTGGGTCCCCAAATCCCCTGAAGGTCTCTCAAAATTTTACAAAGTAAATCCACAAATTAGGAAATTAATCACAAGGAACAAATAAAAAGACTCATCTCAAACTCGGTATAATACTCATAGAAAATAAATAAAGATGGTTTGTCTTATACTATGTCATTTTGTTGGGTTATGATGTCTCCACATCTAAACCATGAACGTGTTGTTCTAATGTCGATCCACACAGGGTCGTATGTCACTGATCCCCGATGTGCTACTCTAAGGATGGTCGTTATCTAGCCCTGTACATCTGATCTAAATAAGATCTCTAAAATGCGGATCCCCACATGGTTGATATGGTGATAATCCACACAGGGTCTCCATATGCGGATCCACATAGGGTCGCTATGCTGTTGTCCCACACAGGGTCGCTAGATGCTGATCCACAAAGGGTCTCTTTGATGTTGATCCACATAGGGTCACTATGATGTTGATCCAAACATGGTCTTTGTGATACAAATCAACATGGGGTATTTAATATTATGAAGCACATAAGGTCTCTAGAATACTGATCCACTCAGGGTCTCTACACATATGATAGCTATCCATAGGATTCCGCGTACCTGGTGTGCTTGAGTTCTACAGTATATACTCCCCTAGATATCGGTCTTGACTCGTCTACTAAGTTGTTCCACAAAAAAGTAACCAAAATTTCCTCTAGTCCGTATGAGTTCTAATGCAATAGACGGTGCGCCAACTGGATGCTTGATCTATGAGTTATTGGCATTTTAGTACCGAGGGGCCGGTTGGATTCAGGTAAGATCCAACCCGTCCGTACCCCAAATTTATCTAAACCCAAACAGGAGTATTTCTAAATGACATTAAAATCCAAAGGATTCAAAATTCAAAAACGTCTTGTCAAATAGATATATGGTTCGCAAGATAGAACTTTTTAAGAGAAATTGGGCTCGAAAGGGGTCCCGCTCTGGTCTGACCCGGTTAGACCGACCCGGTCGGCCCATACCAATCTAGGTCGGCCTATTTGGGTTGGGTTGCTGCGAGCATGGACTGCGGGTCTGTAGACAGGCCTAGCCCACTGTTTGTGCAACGAAACCCAATTTATTGGCATGCTCGCCCACCAGGTGGCTGCCCTCCTCCCCGAATGACTCGAAGAGACATTCGACTCTTCAATCAACAGTTCCTTGTTGCATCACCACAAAGATTGTGGGGCCCATGGGGCACATGTCCCCCTTGAACGTGGAATCGATGATGAGGCCCCTTCACAGCATCACGTGAAAGTGTGCTGCCTCGCCAAAGCGGCCTGCGGAGTGTCGGTCGCCCCTTCAGGTCCACCTAGGTGACCCAATCTTCTAGGGTTGCCGAGCACTGGTGTTGTAGTGGTGGATCTTATGTGGGCCACCATATGAGATATGATGGCCCATTTTCCTTTTCTTCTCGTGTCTACGGGCCTCTCTGGATGCTTTTATCAATGTATGACTCTAGGATTCAAGGATTTTCCAAGTAGAAAATTCTTCCCTAGAAGAGCACGACAAGAACCAAGTGGTTGAGGGTCCGAGACCTGTTCATTTGGCATGTTCCCTCTGCAATAGCCTTGTAAAAATATGATAACAATTTATTCATCTTCAACTCATAGAAATAAACCATGACAAATCCCACAACCTTGAGAATCATTGGAGTCATAGTGGGAGTGGAAGGAGAATCCACGCTTTGATGATGTCTCCAGTATTCGTCATTCCCAGTTTGATCTCTCTGACATTGCATTCCAAGCTCCCATTCCACATCGGTTGAAGATTAAGCATCACTTCATAAGAGTTTCCTATCTTCTATTTCAATATCCCACACATGAGATTCTATTAAATAGACAGAAGATACAACTAAGTTGAACAAAATTTATGTGGTCTATTTATAAACCATATTTAACATTCCAATGTTGAGGTCACAAAAAGAAAGTTTCAAGCCAATAAATTTCTTGACAAAAAAGATGTCCCTCCTATACCGGTCAACTACAGAAGAAAAATAAAACAATTATTACATGATATTTTATTATTCATTCAAAAGTATGAAAAATATCTTTTTCTCGCAACCTATTCTGGATGATGTTAAGCCTCATTTTAGTGAATTGTGACACTGTGGATTCAATAGTGCCATTAGATATCAATTATGAGCACTGGTTCAAATTTTAGAAAATTCCACATATAACTTTACTAAACATACCTAAACAAATTTCAAAATTATGTTTTGTGAACATTGGGCCTCAGAATCAAGCGCCATAAATTTTCAAAGAATTTTAATAATCCCAAATAATTTAAATAATATATTTAAATTTAATTTTTGATTTTTTGGTTTTTGCATCTTCTATATCATGTTTCTTACCACTTGATCTTAGATATCTCAATTCTAGTGTGCATGACATAGATGTGGACTCTATTTGGATTGAAGTTGAGTTATTATATGATATGATATTGTAGATGTGGTGTGAGTGTGGGAAATATTTATTTCTATATTGTATTAACCCAATAGTATTTATTCTACTTGTGGTTAAAATATAGACACCCATGCCTCAAAAGAAATGCATATTACATCATTTAGGAAAAAAATTCATTACATTAAAAAAGTAAATTCTGGTGGACCAAAATCTTTTAGTGTTTTCATAATCAAGGAACCCAATCTTATATCTTGGTGAAATATATTCAATAACGCCTTTAAATATCAACCCATTTATTAATCCTTCGTAAAATATTTCATAAAAAAGTGGAATAGAATCATAAGTAATTCTGATATTAGATTCCTAGTTATTTAAAATAATATATACACATAAACATATAATGGAAATGATGTTAGGATAAAATTAGTATTACATTTTATGTTCATACCCTAAATATCATGGATCAGACACATAATTCAACGAATAATGATTGGAATATCATAAGATATCAATCTCAGTGGATATAAGAGAATAATTCATGAGAGCATAACATAGGAATAATAAATTGAAATTATTTATAAAAAAAGAATATAAAATATAATTTTATGGATATCCACATGTACATTCACAACATATTACGCATGGGTTGACCAATAGTGTAACAGATTTGGGATTGGGCTGACCACTAGTGTACCCTCCTTTACAATAATGGGATGAACACTGATGTTCACTCCATTATTATTTTGGGATTTCCACCATCATATTATTCTCTATATTCTTGGTATAAAAATCTGTGTAGACTCTATTAAAGAAATTGTATGACCACCTGTGTAAACTCTAATATAAAAGAGTGTTTATCTATACCCAATGCATTGGTTAGAAAATTGGGTCTCTACCATCACATAATATAGAAATATTTATGTGTCTCACAAGACATGTAAAATTTACTGAATCATAACCCATGATATTAAATTGGTATCAAAATCATTAAACCATATCAAATACTTCGGAAAAATATAGTGTTCATATTAATTTAATCATAGAATAACCCATGAAAAGAAGTAGTTTTAATAAGTATTTCCTCATAGTACAACCTATGGAAAGGAAACATGAATAATAATTAAAATTTTATCTTATAATTACATAATTAATAAAGTTAATATGAAATTTATCCTTGGATAATATACCCTGTAAATAATATGTTACATCAAATGATGTCTTCATAGATAGAAAATAATTTTTACCGATCATTAAAAACAATTCATGTGTGAAATAACATTTCATAGAACACCATTTTTTTTAAAATAAAAATGTGTTATTAATCATATTATTTTAAAATTTCCCATATAGGTAACGGAATATTTGAAAATAAAATTCATAAAATTCATTATGAAAGTATCTTTTCTTCGTTGAAAAACACTTTTTAAAACACCAGACCGTTTGAAGTGGATGTTCATTGAATATAACATTAAAAACGTTTAAAGTATCTATTGAAAATAATTTTAAAACCTTTTTGAAAAAAACCTTTTCAAAATCATTTTCCATCAAAACGATCTTAAAATATCATTTAAATAATATTTTAAATAATCTGTATAAAAATTGGATGAAAGCTTATATCTTACTGTAGAGATGAATAAATTTTGATATTCTTAAAAATACATTCAGGATTATTTTGAAAAACAAATTGTTTTAAAATAGTTATATTACAAGAAAATTGATCAATCATTTGTGGAGTATAAAAATAATGAGATTCATGAGGAATATCTCATTTTTTGTCATCAGTGGACTCATAATCATAAATAATATAAACAGAAAATGAGATTGAAATATAAAATAATTATCACATGGTAACATTGAATAGTATTCCCTCTTGATGGAATAATCATTAAAAAACAAAAAAACAATGAAAAAAATAAATTAATGACATTATATATCAAATTTTTTGTATATACACCACATAATATAAGGGACTTTTATAACATAATATACAATTCATAGATGAAATTTTTTGGCATAAATACAATACTACATGGGTAATATATGAATTGTGATTCCCTTTATACAATAAGAGAAATTGAAACATAAAATATAATGAAATATAAGAAAATTATCATAAAAATGTCATGGGTTAGTAAATAAAGAACATAAAATAATCGAGTGGTGAATATTTTTATGTATCTCAAGGATATTAAAAGTTATATGAAATAGAATTAACGCCTTGTTAACATTAATAATTCATCCAAATGAATGATAGGTTTTAAAATGGATATATAAATATAAATAATATTTTTTATATTAATCATAAAAAATATTCATTGAATGTATATATATCACATAAATGAAACATGTTGTTATTACAAAATTTGTCTTGAGAAAAGTAAAAGTCAAATTGAAATCTTTAACAAAAGTATTTAACTAATTTTTACTGGATAAATCCTCATATATAATAAATATGAGTTTATTATAAATACACCAAATAACTATAATCATATTTATAATAACATATATGATTTTATTATGATCTTATTTTACATAAATATTAATATTTCAATGTTAATGTTATGTTTCATGTGATAAATGACTTTTTTTCTTATATATTTTGACTTTATATTTTTGGTGATCTTAAATTGTTCAGTATTTTAACAAAAATAGAACATAGACCATGATATAAATAAATTATATATATATATATATCCATTACATATTTATTTATTATAATATAATAAATAAATATATATGAAATGAAAAACACTGTTTATGGAGACGATAATCTATACATTCTCATGAATGTTGATTCAATTTTCGTCTAATATTGAATGAATTAAAAGAAAACATATATATATATATATAATCATTAAAATATCATTATTTTTTCATATATCTCACAAATATCTGTTACACCCATCCTTAATACTATATATGTAAATCATGGATGAATCACTTCACTTCATCAGACAATAGTCCTTCTGACCCCCAAAAGAAATTATCTTACTATAAATAATTAAAAAAATTATATGTGTCTTATAATATATATATAAGAAAAAATAAATCATAAATGTAGATCCCACTCTGTGTATGAATGGAATTTTTTTCAAATAATTTTTATTTATAAATAATGATGATCTATTTAATAGTAACACTACATTGCAGCCAATATGTTTAATAATATACGAAGTTAATGGAACATGGAGGAATCCCTCAATTACTGATCTTCCAATAATCATGTCAATTTTTTTATTAGTTGGAGTTTTATTATGGTTGATGGATAATTGTTTGGATGTTCGAAAAAGTTTTTCCTGAAATCAAGCTCAATGTGCTTAAGAAAGTACTTCGTATAAGTTCATCAAACTCACATTGTGTTCCAAATGAAGATATGATTTTAATTAAGATGATAATTGGCTTCAAATGGTTCTGATTCAAATATGAAATTGAATGAATGTTTTGTAAAAAAAATTGTAGATTTATTTTTCTGACAGGCGTATTGAGCATCTATATGAATATGAAGTAGTTATGAAAATCATATTCAGTGATGAATGGATATAAATAATTTTCTATATTTTATGGAGCCAATCCTAAATTTTTTTTATTGGAACTAAATATATTATTGGAATATGGGAATGTTACAAATCATTCCTTGGTAAATCCAATGATGCTTTACTACTTTGTATTTCACAAATATCATTAGTTTTCTAGAGACCATATCATAAAACTATTTTGAATATGAGACATAGAATAGGTTCTCGAAATAGTTAGATGAATTTATTATAATTAAATTTTTTACTTGATAATCACAAATTATAGTGTTTGGTTTGTTGAATTGTATTTTAATGTTGCACATTTTCCTAGTGTTTTACAAATTTTTCTCGTCCCATATTGGGTGGATAGTGAGCATCATGAAATATTTATTTCATTGAAGATATCAGAAAAACGTGTCAAGGGAATTTGCTTCTCATATTAGTGATTTAAAAAGGTTTTTTCAATAAGGAATGAGGAATTTTAAGATTATCTCCATGATTACAAGATATGGAGCTTCACGATCACATGATGGTGTGATGGTGATCTTCCCCAAAACTTCAAATATCAATGGAGTATAATTAATGGTTGATAAATTCAAATATATTTGGGAGAGATATAAAAATAGAATATGGGTAGTAGAGAATCCCATATGGGAGAGCCAATAAATATGAGACAACCCCAATTTGTTTTATGCACGAAAAATCAGAGAATATCTGAAATCTCTCTGATGTCACGAATGTGGAAGAGATTTGTAAAGTACGCTATCTATAAGGACATGAGCATCAACTATTTTTTTAAATTCTTCACTAATGAAATTATTTTAAATAATGGATGCATCCTAATAATGTGATGTTCCACAAAGACATAGTTGTCATCATGATAGCGGTGAGCTTTGTGAATACCGTTAGATTTACTAATGAAGCTAGAATCTTGAAGGCAGTTATTGATGTGACAGATTTCAGAAATTTATTGGATGAGTGGTCAATAAAGGTGGTTTTCATTATGGAGCCAATGAGATTTATAAGGCTTATCTGTTAAAAGTAGTTTTTATATAACTGATTTCTATGGACCAGTGCATGGGAAGACACAAGTGCACTATTTTATATCATAGTGTGTCCAAGATATTGAGAGTGTCCTGTCAATATTCAGTTATTTAGGCTATATATATTGTGAGGATATTATGTTGAGTTGATATTAATTTATATAATAAATAAAAATGAATTATTATAAGTCTCTCTCAATATCGAATAAATGATCTCATCATAGTTGGTTTTCAATTGAAGAAGAAAGTCATAAGAATATAAGTAACTAAATAGATTGATTCCGTTGAACCGATTTTCAGTTAGATAGAATTTATTTTATCAATCTTCTACATTTTAATTATTTTTTCCTATAAAAGTAAAATATATCTCAAATATCATATTTTTATGGAATGAATTAAGAATGATGTTTCTTACATGCTGTTGTGCACATAACCAAGTGGTGTGAAATATTGTCGAAGAACAAGATGCATTGTGGCGTCTAACATTCCTCAATAGGTGGAAGACATTATTGGTATTACAAAACCATACAAATAATTATCAGTCTATAATGAGAGGAAATATAAGTATCAATCTTAATATATTCATAAATAACATAAATAAATATTACATCCATTATTTTTTCTAACCATTAGATATAGTAATGGAAAAATGAATGACATCCATTTGTGAGGTGGTAGTCTTTTGTACACATGATCAATCAAGGATTTAGTAGCCCCTTTGATGGGGGGTTATAGTTAAGAATTTAACCATATCTTAACAAAATTTAACTATACTGATGGTTTTTAGGATATTAAATAATAATGAAATTAAATAAATTGAAGGGGTTTGAGGAGGAAATAAAACAAAAACATTCATTTATGGACTTTACATCTTCTTCAGGTATCTCCTTTGGGTGTGCACTAAAGGACTCACATGAAATGGATTTATTTCCAATGCTAGGATTCTAGGATAAGATTATGTATATTGAAAGTGAATTTTATTTTTTTGTTATTCTGAAAAATGGATTGTTATATTTGAATAAGTGAAGAGAATGAATGCCCTTTTATAATGGAGGAAGAGTTGAATTAATTTAAATACAACAATGTTAGCACTATTTGGAAGTATCCATTAAATAAAATTACTATAAAATTTTTCATTAATAAAGGGGGTGGTATGAAATGTTTGATAAATACCTCCACAAAATAAATGAATAATTTTTTAATATAGCTATTCTAATGTCATTAAATATATTGAATGTTATATTTAATGTTATTACCGAGGAAACTTGTATACATTTATTTATATAGGTAATTTATCATTTAATATATTAATTTAATATATATTTATTTGATAACTCATTCCCATTAATTAAAATTATTTTTTTGCAATCCATTAAACATAGATTATGTTTATTTTTAGAATTAATTTTAATACTGAAACACGTATTGTGATTAACAATGTTTTAAAGTTAATTTTGTTAACTATGTTTATATATTTTCAGTAATCATTATGGTCAAAAATTAATTTTAACATATAATATTATATACATTATAATGATTCAAAAAATGGAATCAAATCAACGATTTCCTATCAAAAGTGTATTAGAGTATAAATTATTTATAATCCCACATATGCAATAAGAAAGCATGTTTTTTAAATAAAAATGATCATAAGTTTACAATGTTTTATACCAAATTTTAATACGAATTTAATTAAAATTACACAAATTGTATAATTATTTATATATTTTATATAATTACAGCTAAAAACAATTTGAAATATAATTTTGTTATAAAAATAATTCACAAACCATGAATATTTTCAAATAAAATTCTCTATTTTCAATATTCATCAAAAAGAAATATTTTTAGAAAACTCCTAAAAATTCACCGTAATATAGATCATATATATTTAATTCAATAATGAAGTCAATTTTTCCAAATTTAATTTATAATTGATTCAAAAATTAGTTATAAATTTATTTTTCTATTAAAAGGTGGTAAACTTAATTTCATAATAAAACATATTATTATTTGAAAGATTGGATATATTCTTATATCATGTCTAGAGAAAACATAAAATGAATTTTAAATATGTTATTTATTTTATAATTGATAAATTTAATTAAAATCAATAGTCATATGTTTCTTATTAATTTATTGAGATAATATGTGTTTGTTCAAAGAAAAATAGTTTTCCAGATAAGTAATCTCATTATTTTTCAAACTATTTTAAAATTCATATAATAAGAATTTTTTAATAAATAATTAATTCAATTGAAATGAATAATACAATTTTTAATTATTTTATTCGTTATAATACCCTGTAATAAAAAAATCTAGGTGATAACTATAATAATATTATAATAATATATCACGTTTTGTTTAAACATAGTGTTCCATATAACTCATTCTATGCTCAGTATTCTCTGTGCTGCAAGATACACTAATTGTTTTGTTTATTATTAGATTAACATAGATTTGCATATAAATAAACTTATCTTGGGTTAGTATTAAATAAATTAAAAAAAATCAATTTATATAATGAAATAAATATTCATAAAAAATGGGATGTTACATTTTACACCACTTTAATTGATTCTCTCCCTCAAAATTCACGTTGGAGATCAATGGTATAATATTTTAAAATTTCATTATAGAAACCCAGATCATATAAAAATGAACAATACAAACTACTTTTAAAAAATAATGTATGAAACATACTAGATACACAAAGTAACTCGTTATTAGGTGCCCACATAATAGATCAAATTTAGAAATAGAATATTTTTACATGGATGAAATGAATATATTGTTATAGAAAGTGATTATGAAAACTGGCTATAAGAATCTTAGTGATCCCAATAAGTTTAGTGACCATAAAACCATCACCAAATTATTCATTAAGAGGTCATTTATATCATTAAAAATCATGATAAAATGTTATGTTTTCATTATTATTTTACTGAAATTAATTAAATCTCAAAAGTATGTATACTTTCTTTATTTCATTGCATTTATTATGAATAATATGAACACTTTATTATTCATTGACCAGTTTCCACTTTATCTATTACTCCAATAATTATAGTGAATCTATTATATCTTAAGAACTAAATGATCATAAGATCTATTTATAGAATGATAAGTAATTCCACCTATCTTCCATTATCATCAAATAAAAATCCTTAGCACTAGTTATCCAATATTCATTAATATTAAATGGAAAAAATAATATGTCAATATCTAAAAATATATTGAACGATCTACATAAAATATTTCAAACATGGTTTTTCATTATTACCTATTTAGAAAGTAAAAAATCCAAAAATTCAGAATGAAGGTGAAAAAAATTCTAAATACCAGATTATGAATGTATTCCCATATATAAAAAGGTAGACTTTATTTTTACAATTTAAACCCATTAAAAGACAATCACAGAAATTCACCAAGGAATAAATACCTTAATATGGGTATTATTTTCAACATAATGATAATGATGAAAAAGGATTACATGATCGCACAAACTGCTTGATCCTCATAGAGACAGAAAATCACATGAACTAGGAAAGGACATGTGGATGTCTATGGGGAATTGTACATCCCATAGAAGAACTCACAAAACTATTAATAATTTGATTATTCACTGAAATAGGTGCCCAAAAAATTTAAGTATCATGCATTTGAAGTAAGATATGAACTCCCATTTAATTTTAATTTCCAGGAGAAGGGGCCTGGAAAACCATCCAACAATCATAGAAAAACTGGTTGAAAAAATCCAATTTTTTTGAACCTACTATGATCATAAAACTCACATGATTCCAATCCAATAGGGAGATTTTTTCCCCACAACAACATTAAATATAACTCTTTAAAAACCAGATCATTATTAAAAAAAAATTAAATAAAGTGGCGAATGATAATATCTTCATATAGTTATAAAAATCATGTGACATGAATTAGGGGATTTGATGGCCACAACAATCCCCTATAGACATTTCAACCACACCATGCAAGAAAATTAAGACATTTTACCCAATTATTATGAAATTTCAAAGACATTTTTTTGGATGGATCATTTTCCACCTTTTGTTCTTATGAATGGTAGAAGTGTTTTTCAATGATAATTTTTGAGCATATCCACAAGACCTATTATTGTCCTTGTCACACACCAACATTATATAGAGTTTTTATATTTGAAAAAAACTCATACAACATCCTTACATACCAAATCATTTTAAAATAAACAATGTAACAAAATAATGAAATTCTTTGGGAGCATCTTGTGTTCATATAAATCACCTGACCCACATAGGAAAACTGTAACATGGTCTCACAAAAGCAATCGAAAAGTCCTAAATGTCTTGGGAAAGACCCATAACAAGGCATGTGAGATCACAAAAATGTCTTATTAAAAGTATTCATGATCTCATGAATTCCCTTGATCAAATCAACGTTACAATATGATTGTCCCTCTACATTCCCACTTGATTTGTGAAAACCCAAAAAATGAAATAAACTTATAAATAAGTCATTCAAGGGATGGTATCACAGTCACTAAAATTCACTTGACACCCCGAGATGGACCCACAAGAGAATATCACAAATCAAATGTTATCAAATACATCCAATGACTCCATTATGGATTTGAGTGATACACTCCATTCAAATTTTCACATAATTGGGGTGGTGAGGTCTTTAAATCCCAAATCCCATTATAAAAAAATAATATTCCTTCGAACCTCATATAGGAATATTAGAACTTGATAACCTTTTATATCCTCAATAAGTTAAATATTATAGGGATCCCCCAATAAATGTAATGATATGAAATGAAAAGAAAATAATGGAAATTTTATCATGTAATCCCTGACTAGTTGAATAAGGATAACATTAATTACTGCAATTACCAGGATTCATTGGATTGATCCCTAAGAAATATGATACAAAGGGATTCAACTTCAATGACATTATAATTATTTGTCAATCCTTTATACCATTAAGACCCCATCATTTCCATGGATTAATTATTCATCCTCATCTATCAATTGAATTATACGACGATTAAACTATGTCAACTATTATTCATTCTATAACCATGAAACACATGACTCATTTATATGGATATATCTCTATATTAAAAATAGAAATGGTTGTCCTAGTACATAAGTCCTATATTCATATACAGTGATACATATTATTAATTATCCCTTGGTTCTGAAACCATGAAGGGTTCCCATGGGATTAGGGAGATTCAATGGTCATACCATTTGCATCATTAATCTCCAATAGATAGGGAATCCTCAGTTTGTAAATTCCAATGAGTGGTTTGATAGGATTAACAACATATAAGGGAATATACCTTTGGGACAGTCCCATGGAAGTAAAAGAAAAATAATAAATTTGGTATCCTTCCACAATCAAGTTTCAAATGATGTATTCTCGAAACTCAAAATTGAATACATGATGCTTAACTGCCCAGATATCTGTACATTCCCTATGATGTAATTCATCATGGGTTTTGACGAACTACATAAGTTTTGATTCTTGTAATAAATTGGAAATGTAGGATCCATCATACTGGATCATTCCAATCCTTGAATCATTTACTATATATATGCATTATAAAAAAGTCTATATTTCATAGTTATTTGAAATTAACAAATAAGAAGATATTCATCAGTTGGGAATGGATATAGATCCTAAAATACATATAGATAGATTTACTAATGAGGTCTATTTCATCAACAGATAATAGTGGTCATCCCATGTTCATTCTGTTAGGGTAACTACTCTGGTATCATGATTAGGAATATATTCAAAAAAAATTAATAAATATATTTTCCATTACTATATATGGAAACAATTTCCTCATCAAAGAGTGTGATTTGCTGGACCACAGATCCTCTAATAAAATGTCAGACCGTAAGATATGTTTGTCTTGAATCCCCAACCAACCACCTTAAATTTGATTGAATGATTTTACCCAGTGTCAAATATGGGATCTTCATTATGATATAAAATGTTAACCCAATGTTAATGATTGTGAATGAAATTTATCCCCTCACAATCAACCATCAGGCCCAACCAAATTCAACTAAAAAAATCCCCTTTATTGTATAAACAATATACGGTGAACCTGAAATGAACTTATATTACCTAGTCTTATCATTCACTATATAAAAATGATATATTAAAATGATATTTTCAAAACAATTATTTATCCCAATAAGAGTGTCTAGTCATATATTTTCTATTAAAAAATTATTAAACCTAATCTAATTCTCTGAAATAATTTATTAGTTTATCATTAATTCATCATGAAATGTTTTTCCCATATTCTATGAACACCAAATCAAGAATCCCAATGTAATAAACTTCAATATCATATATGGTTTGTTTTACATACATCATTACACATTGTGGGAATGACTTTCAAACAAAAAGAGAATATAATTATGACATTAATCATACTGACAATCCGAAGAAACTAGGATTCCCATCAAACAAGTCCATCTACACATTGACAGGTCCATGCAAGCATAATGGCTGGATCCTGAATAAATGGACTATTATATTAATCATGCATAACTAATTGAGAATGAATCAAACTTACTGTATTAATCAATTAATTGAAATTTTCAATGTTTTTTGGAAGTCTGCAAATATTAATCTCATAAAAAACTCTCAAATTAGATATAATTCTTTCATCTAGTGTTTTCATTTTAAATTGACAATTTTTGTAACACCTGCTGGTCTCAAATTGATCTCACCTACCTGAAAAAATCAATGTCATGTGGATGTAATAATGGTAAGTGAATACCATCATCAATGATAAAATATTTACCCTTGAGGATGCCCATATGGTTTTCTATGTACTCAAATTGGTTCTTCTACATCATCCACGGAATGATTCAGCTAATCCATTTTCCCTCATTTCTATAGAAAACTATTTAGGGGACTATCCCTATAGTGTGACAATGAAAACAATTAATATTTAATGAAGTCTGACCAAGAGTCATGTATGGACCCTATCTATTTTAAGTGTTATTGATGTGGGAACATATCGAACACTATCACCAGAACTATCCCACAGATACCCATTATATTTATTCTCAGAGTACCACCCAACACACTTCCACCTCTAATGCCCATGAATGGAAAAAAAATAAAGACACATAAAGAGATAATATTCTTGGATAAGTAGGACTGGGATCATATCCCCACTCTTAATAATAAAGTATGGTATAATATTATGGCATAATCTAATGAGAAGGACCATATCCCTACTCACTCGGAATATTATTATGAACATATTCTTGTAGTGTGTATGGTGGTGGGAAATATATGTACCCCTTGCATGAAGCCCATCAGAATATTCTTGTGGAACAAGGAAGACAATAATGGTATCATATCCACACTTTAATTAAATATATCTGATAGTATAAATTAGACAGTATAAATGTGAATTCCTATATTCCTAAAAACACTTTTTTAAACCACCATTACATTTTAGAAAAAACTGAACAACTATAATAGAGTATTCTAATACTTGTATAGATACCTGGATTTGTTTATATTCTTATTCCTTCATAATGGATTATAAAAAATCTGATCATATTGAACCAGATGTTGTTCCAGATAATTCACACATTGTTTCTTGTGTCCATGAGGATTATCAGAATATTCTTTTAAAGGATGAGGCATCATACATGGAATATATTTTCGTTCGAGTCAGAGTGTAGAAAGTGTGTGAAACAAATACTTTAAGACATGGGGACATTTATAGTAGAAAAAAGTGTTTTTATATTATAATTTCTCATAAATGAGGTCATACACAATTTTTAGTCATTTAGCACATTTTGAGAGGGGCATATAGCTTAGAAAACGATCATATTCATATTAAAGAATACTAGTGGCTTATTCAAAAGGCATAGGATCAGATTGATATCCTTGTTATGAATACATATAAAAATTTGAGAATGAAACATGATTCAATATAGTTTGATAATCATTTCCATGAATCTACCTATTATTGTACAAAAAATCAAAAAATCTAGGTGTATATTATTACTTCCATCGACAAACAATCGCAATAGAATCCTTTCTACAAAACATAAGAGGATTCTCATATCCGTTATCACATTTGTTAATTAAGAAATCATGTTTTGCAGGGGAATTCATTTTCATATCAGCTAATATTCATTATACAAATGATACAATCCATGTGAGTGTTCCAGATACCATCGGGAATGATAAAATCGATACTTTAAAAACTTACAGTTTACTCCTAAGATTAAAGATTGAGAACATACTCTGGTTTTGACCATGGTTCATCAATTGATAATTGAATATGACATGGGATAGGTTCTTATTACTATTTATAATGTGGAATATCATATCAATTTTCCTGTATCTTCTCAACTGCTAACTTATACTCCCGTAAAACCAGATGGTTATCAGTAAGTTGAGGAAGACGCCATACATAAGTCTAATATCCCTATATAATTCCAAAATTCGGGATATATTATTATAGATACGACATAGAATGTGGATAATATTCCTAATATTATCATTTAAAATGACTTTTTTGTAGTTCTATACAAATTTGAAACACTATATGTCTTTTCCAACTCTTCAGTTGAATCAGAAATTGATCATTAATGTGATATCCCCCTAATGGTATAGTGGAGATGCATCACAAGGACTATACTACTGATGTCTATTGTGGTCAACCACTACATGGTGATAACAACCAAAAATAAGGAAATCCTCCCCAATAAAAAGACATCATATATGAAGGTTTCCAAAACATATACACCTGTGTTTAGAGAGTTTTTTAAAAGATCAGGGGAAACAACATAGAGTTCCCCCATCAACATCCAACAACCTTCCACTATATTCAACTGGAAACCATAAGAAATATTATATATGGTCTATATGTATATATACATTTATGTCAAATTAAAATTAACACAACATTATTATATGTATTGATCTAGCCAAAAAAAGCATCCCCTTAATGTTCCAGCCCGTTTCATGCTTCGATAATGATGTCCCAGAAGGTTTAGAAAAATACTGCATGCCTTATCACTACCAAAATATGTGGGCTACTCATCATATAATAAATTATATATATATATATATAAACACTATATATGATATGAGTATCACCTTCATCTAATTGATACACTCTATTTCAAGCAAAACATGGTTACAATTTCGATAGTGTGTTACCCAAGAGTGGAAGATAATGAAAAATGGATTCATTTTGTTTTTCTATGGTTCATGAAAACAATCCAACAACTAATTACATGGTAATATCAAAATGTGAGTATTTTCGGATTATATAAATATGGATAATATCACTTGACTATGTACCTTGATGAATAAAAAACTTCCCATAAAGATCCCTATAATATCATATTATTTGAAAAAAATTCCAACACAAAGGTAATGAGTGATAAATTTTGTCTCATAAATAGAATTATACTTCTTCAAAAGTTCCAATAATTCAAGAAAAGAGGTAGAGGATAGATGTATGATATATTCAATTTTCCTCTAAGATAAATTGGAATTTATTTAAAACATAGATTCCAAATTTTCATTCAATTAGACATCTTCTTATAGAAACTGACTCCCATCATCGGTTCTTATTACACTCTTCTCCCAAAGGAGCATAACTACACTACATCAAACAATTCACACTCCAGGATTACATATCAACCATATAAGAGAGAAACCAACTTCAGGGTTATATGAATAAATAACACCATCTACACCATCAATGATTCAATTCATTAGAGGATTTATGAATAATCAATAACATCTTCAAAACAACACCAACCCATTAGGTTGGTGGCATTTATGTATTAATTTCCATCACTGAGTTTATCATCCCCTGATAGGGTCTTTGATAAAGATATTTTATTTCTAGATCTATCCCATCCCACTTGGAATGATGGAATTTATATACCAATGTCCATCCTGGGTTTCATCACATCAATAATTGGAATCATTGCATCATCGACAAAAGAATCAATCACTACCAATTATAGTACCCAAATAACCCCCATCCCAAATGACTGGGGATATTGTCATCATCATCATTCCCATTGAGTGAATGAGTCTTCTGTACAAAACAATTTTTCACATTCTTATTGAACTAGCCCTAGTGGACCACTAATGTTGGTGATTGGTATCATACCACTCTTCGATTTAATAAACACATGTTAATTGATTCCTAAAATTATATTATATGGTGTCACACCAAAATATCTGACCCTGGGTCTAGTCGTAACAACGCATATAAATTACCACTCTCTATATATAGGTTAGAGATGGATCAAAAAATCCTTCTTCATGATATATGATTCAATTGATTTATATTACCATAGAATTAGTTGGGACTCAAAAATTTATATCATTGGGTATATCCGAAAATCCCATTTTTATAATAGGAGGACTACATCCTTTCTGCATAACATTAAAATACATGATTCATTAAGAACTATGCATGGATTGTTTTTTTTCATTAGTGGATATAATGTTATTCATGGATTTACAATGAAGGGGCCATCTACAATAATCAAGGGAAGAAATGAGAACCCTTGTGTGTGGTTCAAATATTTTTAGTGCATTTCCCATTTATGAACTATGTGTGTGTTTATTCCTATAATCATAAGATAAATAGGGATTCTGAGATCTATAATCATTGGTCCATCTACCACAACTGAATAAAAATGAGGCAACATAAACTACATATGGCCCGAGTCAAACAACATCATCATGCCTACATACGAGTCAAATATTTTTTCAAAATTCTTTTGTAGGTAATATATCATACACAATATTTCACATCAGTGCCCAGAAACATACCATGTGACATTAAACTCCAAGGTAAGAGATATTTACCAAATACATGATGATAAAACTAATTTAAAATCTACATTATGTAATAAAATTAACTTAAAAAGGTAAATTCATCCTCAATGCATGATGTTAAACTATGTAGACCATCACCCCTCAACATCGATTATCAATGGACCGTAATTGAGTAACTAGAATGATCTAGGGTAAGGGGTGATTCCATCATTTTTACCCCTTCAATATGTAATTCACTTTTCAGGTACTATGTGCCACAAGTTCCCATGAACCTATCATGGAACATAGAAAAGGACACCAGTATTTAAGGGATCCTTGTGTGACTAGTAATTTATGCCTATGGATCATTAATATGATCATATAGTCATCATCAAAACGTGTCACTCAAAAAAATGGGCTTCTAATCCCTGTGAAATTTGGCTCCACTATGGTATAACTCATCAACTCAGTGTGTACTTAACTATTCTACGTTTGATTTTCCATTATTAGTATAGATGAGTTGAGATTATTGATATATGATTTTAGTCATTTTAATCTCCCACAATTAAGGATATTGGGGTACTCATGACCACGGGTGTCCAAATATGCTCTAGTTTAACATCACCTCATATTAGATCCACATGTATCACAACCTTAAAATTCATACACATTTTTCAAATATATAGGACCATTAATTGTTTCCTATAATTGTCTATAATGTATGAACTTGATATTCTAGTAAAAGACAAAAAATATTTCTAGTTGAAAACCCACAAAGGGTGTGATGTGAAAAATTAGTGTCGTTTCAATAAATTATCTTAATATCCAGAGAATAAGATAAAAGTAAATAGAAAATAAATATTGCATAAAGCTCATAATTACTACACTAAAGACCTATTAAAATAAGATCAACTCTCAATGGTCACCAATGTTTAGAAAAAAAAGTATTTTTTGATCTGTCACTTATCTTGAGTATGAGAATTATTTCACTAGATTGTAATTCAAATTTTAGGGTTATCAAACTATCATTGAATAATAATCATCAATAAATCACACTTCAGGATTTGAGTTCCTCAGTTCACCAAAATCATCTATGTACCATGGAAAAGATAATCTGATATAGGGTACCTTTTTCATTATGCATGAATTCCAATGGCTCTTGAATATCTGCCTATGGTCATCCTCAAAATGAATCACTATATAAAATGGGATTTCAAATCATTGTTATCCCTGGAATTGTCATGGTATAACTATGCACCTATGTGTTTTCTGGGTCATTCCTAGTATGATTCATTGAGATCACCCTCTAAACCAGATCACTTTCAACAATGATTTACAATCCTCAAAACAAAATTATTCTACAAGATTCGATATCCATGATGAAAGTTCATTTTGTATGTACTATATCTTAGGTATGTAATGTGACCCATTACTCATGACCATTTATTACCCAAACCTCCTGATTCAAAACCATTCGGTGCAGTGATTGATCTTCATAATTATGTGCTGAAATAACATATGGTATCACAACCCTTATGAAATGACATTCCTCCCATACCCAAACTCTTAATCTTTACTTTTGAGTCCTAACGAATAATTCAAGTACATTAGAAAGTAGTAGAGACCATATTTGGATGACCATGTGGTCAATACATAATGGATTTGACATAAAAACTGATGAAATATCCTAATTTCATGAAATTATCCTCAATAAATGAGGGACCTAAATGCATCATTGAAGAACATGGAATATTAGAGTGATCTGTGTAATTCTTGACATGTCTTCCCCATTCCTTATTGAATAACACAAATTTGGTTTCATGACTTATATCAACAATATTCAAACTATCTCGGTGGACCTAGAATACCTATTATTTATCCCTTACCCAGTATTACCAAAACAAAACTTTTATAACCCTGGAAAATGTGTGGTGACACCTCTATTTGAAAATAATATCTACACATAAGGGATTAATCCTACCAACCTAAGACATATCCTCAATATTCAAAAGGAGATCTAATCCTAATGTTCAAAAAAAACATTAAAAACTCAATATCTTAGGGAATGTTATATAATTTCTTTCATGTATTCCCATTATTCCATTATCATCAATAAAGATCTATTTGTATGAAAAATTCAATAAATATGAAGGATCGAGCTAAAACACCATAAAATATAGTGATATATGTATCGTTCAAAACGACCCTAAACTACAATGGTAAAATGATGTACATAAAAACCCTAATCTACAACCATATAAATGATGATCTAAAATAAACTAAACTAAATCTATTAAAGGAATGGGCTTACAAAATCTAACAACAGAGTTAGAAGGTCTAGGAAAAAAACATAAATTTAAACTATAAATGTTCTGGGCTAATATTAATCAACATCAATGATACAAGGACTAACCAGATGAGATGGAAATGAAAAAATAGAGTAATTGTCATATGATCCTCTTTAAAACATTGTATCATGTATTGTTTTTTCTAGAGGAACAATATCCCCATCATTTTCTGTCCCATTTTTTGAATGGTCGTCAATTGGATGGAGGGTGGGCTTCTTCATTGTCTAACATTAGTCCTATGTTTGCAACATCATTGATGAAAATACTTGGGTTGGTGAGGAAAATGGATTTTTGAATTGATGAACTAGTTATCATTCTCCACCACCATGGTAGGCTACAACCCATGCCTTGGACTAATCCAGAGTAAGAAATTAAAGAACATCAACAAATGAAACAACGATATCAGTATCATTTTTTTCATGAAACAAAAGCATCCAAAACTAGAAGATGATAATGGGGTTTCTCTCTCCTCCCACCCCGTCCAAAGGATGGGGGAGATGCTTTAGTTCTTCATGAACACACTAGCAACCTGATAAGTTGTATAAGGATCATTGACTACCATATCATCAATCATAGATACAAGAAACCCATCCCAGAGAAGATCTTTTATAAGCTTATGTTGAGTGTACCACCACCACAATTAGTGATAGGCCTAATATCTAATAGATACGGGGTGAAATAAAATATATTGTTTGAACTCAAGTCAATAGTAAATTTTTTAGAGACAAGTGACATGGACCCAACTATGTAAATATTTAGCAACATGGGATGAGATAATATGCTATGGACGGTGGTATCCTTACTGTATTGATTGACATGGAAAATTTCCATTTTCTATTTAAAAAAATAGAAAGGAACAGTAATATTATATCTGATTATGCCTTTAAAATTTTTTCCCAACAGTTGTTGAAGGAGTCAAAGGGTCTGTACAGCTAGTTTAATGGGTATTACCTCCTATTGTAATGAAACCAACAATAATAAACATACTTAGATTCCTAAATTTGCATCCCTAACTGTGAAATCTACCCATTAAAAAACCTAGCAATAAACCCCACCAACCTACATTGTGGTGATATCTATGGATTTACTCAGTATCCCCGTGAGGTATTATCACTGAATTCCAAATGTCTCAATACAAACTATAACAATAATTATAATTCAAGTAAGGACACCAAAGTGGGTTTATAGAAATTTTCCAAGCCAAGCCACAATGTCTTATTGGAAAATGTTGATACATTATTTGAATGTGATGAGAACACACAAAGTAATATCTATTCAAAAACATTCCTTCATGATGATGATAATATACCTATATAATGATATTTATTCTAATGGGTTATTCCAGATATTTTTATAAGGAATGAAGACATTGTACGTCAATATGAGAGTGGGTATCCCACCCAGTTAATAGAAGTCTCAGAGGGTGATTCCTACAACGTTGTGGGAAGAATGGAATGATTTGGTTCTATGATACAAATATATAACACATTATATGAGATGTTCATATTTATGATATATGATAAATTGGGATACCAATACTACTTCGTAATTATGTATTTCATATCACATGTCAACATACTCTTAAAATAAAATCAGGAACTATAATGGTCATCCCATTCATCATAAAAGATAACAATCAGGTGAAAATCCAATTTTGAGATCCATCCACCACATGGGTTGTTTTGATAGATGATGAATATACTTGAATATCCATGAGTGGGGGATGATGAAAAAAATCACATCCATCTAAACCCAAGGTATATTTTTCAATTTATATGAAAACCACTAGTATAGATCTACAACAAGTCGTCCATCTTAATTAATTTTCACTTGGATACTGTAAATAAAATTTGACACACAATAAGACCTAGGATTGATTTCATTTGGATGAATGAAAACATCATCTAGAAATCCAAACCCATATAGAGGTATTCGACATCAAAAATGAAAAATATGGAACACAAATAAATGAATCCATTTTAGAATATCCTTATAATAATTTAGGTTTAATAGAGGGTAAAAATTATTTTTTAAAGGAATATTTTCCCTTTGAATACCAGCAATGAAGTATGTATGAAGATAATTAGAAGCTACATGAACATAATTAAGCGGTGTATTCGAGAGAGATAATATATAATAACTACAAAAATAAATGAAATTAAAAAATCATCATGAAAATTAGATTGATCATCTAAGGGACTTATGGATCCCATAAAATAAATAAGAATCAACTAAATCTTCATGATCACAAATATCATATAATCCATCAAGACATCGTAAAACCACATGACCACTTGGAATACTCTGGGTCATGTTTCGTGGAAATGACAATGCCAGGTGCACAAAAGATGACAAGGATTTCACGATGGATCATAATGATTATAAAAAAGGATCTTGATAATTGTGAATCCCCATGAAGAATGTCCAAAATCCCCTATCATTATTGTTTGGATGAATTGAAATGAATATTTGGAAAATAGAGTCTACTTAAGTAGTTCATGAGAAGAAGTCTAGTAATAAGATTATATGATCAGATCATACAAAAAATGTATTTAAAGAAGGACACACATGGTTAGTTGAGTAAAATAGTTGTGGGGAGTAGAGTAGCTAGAGAATGAACAACTCTCCACCATTCCATTTATAAGGAATTTTTTAGAATTACAATCCTCAAAAAGTATACCATGACTCCTTAAAAAATAGATTGAAGATAGCTCTAAAACATTAGGTGGAGAAGTATTACCGTCAAATACTTCCCTTATACATGTGGAAATATCTCCAATGGGGGAGAGGGGTCAGTTTTTGACACTATTGAAATAAAAATTGATAAAGTCACAACAATGGAAATAACTAAGTATGGCTATTATGTTACATGGAAATCAAAGGAATAAAAATGTTTCCTTGATCATGTGGATCCCAAAATACTCAAAGAGACACATAATCGCATGACGAAAATAAGGTTACAAAAATAGTCTCATTCAAATATTATATTAGGGGTGATCCTAGTAGCCCCATTTTAAAGCCCTTATTCGGTTTCAAATTCACCACAGAAAATCAATGATCAAGTGGTGGTAACTAGATAAACAGCCCTAGGTCGTGAAAATTATTAGTCGATTAGAACTCGACAAACCATACCGAAAGCCTTATATATGATTAAAATATCCAAAAGGATGGATCATCATATGATAAAAAATTCAGGAAAGGCATCATTAATGGGAAGAATGATTATTATCGATAAGAATAAATAAAACTTGAAAAACACCAATATTTTTTAGAATAAACAATGTAAATAAAGAGTATAGTGATAAGATTCTCTTTCTTTATAAAAATCATGTGACGAGCACCATGATATTTTGAAGACACTTCATGTCCCTTGTGACATTTCCACCATAAAAAGAATGAATGTATGGACATTTCAACCCCATCAATCAAAAGGCTTCATATATGACAGTGATTCCTCTTTAACCCACTTTTTCTCTAAATCCAATTTATATGGTGTTTCTAGGATAATGATCAATAATATACAAATAAAGTCTCATTGGAACCATGGAAAATAACCAATAAGTAGTTTGATTTTCAACTGAAGCCATCATAAATCCTATAGTGATCCAAAAAAAATAGTAAATAAAAAAGGAATTAAAAAGGGATAAATTAAAGAAGCCCGTTGTAGTGGTAAAACTCAAGAGACCCACATAGGTTGTCTATAACATGATCTCTTGATAGGGGTAATGCCCCGTCCCTAGTTACCCAAAGTCGGCGCATTATTTTAATACATTGGAATGATTACATGGAATCAAGTCCCGAAGGACCGATCAGTTTAGCAGTCTTCGAAAATAGATTACATACATGAATATTACATTACACATTATAACATACAATAAAACATAAATAATCCTTTATGAACGCAAATATTCCCTTGGCTTAACCCTGCATATCAATCCCAATACACTTCTTGGAATCCTGGGAGAAATAATACATAGAAAGGGGTGTGCTCAGATGCTCAATAAGGATAAAATTATAGCAGAAACTTTCATAAATAAGCATATTCATTTTTGGCAATGTATAGCTAAAATAAAAGCCTTTTAAACTTGAACTTCAACATAATATGTAAAAAAATAAAATGAAGTAATTCAATTTTATTATTCACATAGATATTCTACTAATTGAATAATCACATGAAATATCAATAACCACATTCGTAATGATGGAATGCATAATGCGAAACTTTCATAACCACGTATCCAATGCCACGTGCCAAGACTACAAAAAATATTTTGTCAAGGCCTCATTCCGAGACACTAGATTGTCTCATTAGACCTACCAGTGAAGAAAGGAGCTATAGCGGGCTCCAGCCATCACTTACTATGTCCAATGCATTCCTCAAATGAAATGTTCTAAACATAACATAAAAATTTGTATTAAAACTAGCATATGAAATGTAAATATTTTCTCTATAAACCATGAATGGTATAAAAATAACACATCCACAGTCAATCATATCACAGAACCTTCAACACAATATGTAAGATTTTTATCATGATAAATCAACTTCAAAACAAGTTTAAAATCTATCAAAGGATGTTTATATAGATGAAAATGATTTATAAAACTCTTTGAGAGAAATATCCATTTTTCATGAAAAAATTTCAATGTCACACAATTTAGAAATGAATACATTTAATGAAATTTTTGAATAAAAGTGTCCCATACCATTTTGAAATTTTTTAAAGGAATTAACATTTTAAAAACATTCATGTCCATATACATAAATCCTTAAAAAAATTCGAAGACATGGACATTATGAGAAATATTTAGAAGAATAAATATTTAAAACATTTGGGATGATGTTTTAGTAAAAAAAAGTCCCTTAAAAAATCCCTTTGAAAACTCTTTCATAAAACATGGACATGGATAATAAATATGTCCTAGTAGATACTTACATAAAAAAACCTCAGATAATAAATAGATTGTGAAATTAACCCTTAACAATTTGGTGACATATGAAACCTACACCCCATGAAAGAGGTATCATAAAATGAATATGTAAATACACATAAATTAAAGTTTATTACACAAAGAATACAATTATGGGTGGTACATACACCATACGAAATGTAATTTTGGTAATATGGAATGAATATCAGGAGAGTAAGGAGTGAGATGATAACCCATTACCTTGTAATTTTCCTTGATTGAGGGTAGGTTAACCTCCTGTATAATAGTTAAATAATTGTTATTAAATTATACAAGAATAATATATGTAAATATGATATCAAATATGATCTTTTAATATAGTTTTTTATAATATTTTAGTATTGTCGTCGTTTCGGGTGTTAACTGATTCGTTTTCCTTTATATGATTTGTTACGTAAGCCATGTTTTTTATGGATAGGTTGTATCTTATTCATATTGAGAATGACATCATGTCCTTAAACATTAGTTTTAATAATCATATGATAATTAGTCTTGAATGGATATGATGGGGAAATTAATCTCATCGCGTTCGTGGAGACGATAATCCATACATACGCACAAACGCTACATCCATTTCATTTTTCATTTTAAAAGGAATAAAAACCAAATGATAAATAGGTATATTATAATTCCTGTATAATATAATATCTTATATTTGTTACTTATGTTCATTAACACCATCCTTTATACGTTCCATGTATGGTATGAATGAGTCATATCACTTTGAGGGTGCGGTAGTCCGCATTTCCACAAATGAAATTATCCTATATATATAAAACCTGAAACGAATAATGGTATGCTATAAAATTTAATTACAGAATATTATATATAAAATAAATATCCTTAATATCATATTTAATTATAGTTTCATCATAATTCCCACCATGAGAGGTGGTAGGAGATAATTGAACAGTCATCGTTTCGTGTGGCGTTTGGTTTCCATCCATTGAAACATTAAGTTCGTCACCCATTAGATGGAGCTGTGTGCAATTGTAGTTAGAATATTTCTCATAGAAATATCCTATTATATTTTGTATACTTTTTTTGTTACAATATAAAATAATATGCTGACTTTAGGGGTTGGAGAAATAAAATAACATAAAAGAAGATAAGAGAAATCATTACCTTTAATTTGGGTAACTCACTTTGGTTTGAAACAAAAATGACTCTTGAAGTGCCTTATGCCTAAGGTAAGGCTTCTAGGAGAAGTAGAGGGATGTAGGGAGATTAATTGGGTAGAGGTTGGATGATCCAAAAGGCTTGAGAGGAGTGAAGAATTGGTTAGAAAATGTGTACTTTTACAAGGGGGAGGATGGGCTCTTTAGGAAAAAACATTAATTATTATTTTATAATAAAATCATATTCGGTTTCAAATGGCTCTAAAGTGGATTATAAAAATTCTAAGGTGGGGATAGGTTGAAAACAACATAACCAATAGGTTTTATATAGTTATGGGTCACTTTATTAACCTTATCTTTTAGTTTTAACTCTTAGTTAATTTGTTTGACATTTACCATTTCTCATTGTAATTTTATTTTATATGGTCAATAAACTTACTATAAACTTCCAATAAAACCCCAAGTGGTCCATTAATGATAAACCTATCATGATATATGTCCTTTGATCGAACCTTATATTTTTATTAATATAATATCAATTAATAATATAATATTTGTTTTAAAAACTCTTTTTTGTCAATTTTGGCACTATTGGGTATTTTTTTATAAACTTATAAAAGAATTTTTACTTCAAAAAAAATTCATATAACCAATAATAATATGTCATATTAACCTATAAATTTATTTTAATTCATAAAAAGTCTCATATTAAATTTATTTGGGTATTTATAATATCAATTATCTTAATCTTTCATTAATGTGGTAATTACTGCATCATCATTGTGTCAAAAATAAATTTCATTATTTAATATCTAAAAATTATAAATAAAATACCATTATGTAGGAAATAATTTTAGAGTTATAATGAATATTTATAGTAAAAAATAATACTTATATAACACCATATAAAAAATTATTACCAAAAGGGTTTTGTTTATGTCAATTTTGCCTTTACATAAAATTAAATAATCTAAAATTTCATTGTCATTCATAAGTCGCTCCATGGGGTCCCATAATCGACCCAAAGATGCCCATGGTAGGTCATTACTCATAAAATAAGGTAAGGACATGTGTTAAGATAATTTTGACTTATTACAATATTCTTTTTACCTTTAATTAGTCTATTTACCTTTAACCGCAGTAAATTAAAGTAAAAAGTTATTATTCACCAAAAAATATTTTTATCATATTGAACCACATTTTACTCCTTGATATTAACAGTTTCACCCGATTTTTCAAAATTCTAGTCACAAAAGCGGTAACATTAAGTTTTAAGTGAATTGCCAAATTTTTCTAAGAGGTGGGTAAAAGACTGTGAAAAGTTCAATAATATTTTTATATATAATAAATTATTATAAACCGAATCCAAATAATTACATTGAAATTATATAGGTATTATGTGTCTATATTGATTTAAAATAATTTATATAAAATAAATAATTATTTAAAAAAAATTCAGTTTTAAACTATAACTTAGTGTTTTTCACTATTCATCAAATATGAAATGTTTTCAGAAAAATGCCAAAAACATACCCTAAGATAATTTTGATATTACAAATTCAATAATGTAGTCTATTATACAAAATTAAAATCATAGAAGTTGAATTTACTAATTTAAAATTAAATCCCGCTGTCAAAACAAAAAGCTTGTTTTTAAGAAACAATAACTATCAAAAGATTGACAATTTTTTATGTCCGTTTTAAAAGTGATATTATGGCCAAGGAAAAACATTGGATTATATGGTAAAAATATATTATAAATATAATTTAAAACCACTAAAATTCAAAATTTATCTCTATTAATTATTTAGATTTAAAAAAGTTTTTTTTAATTAAAATTTAGTAATTTTCACTATTCATCAAAATATGAAAGTTGTCATAGAAGTACCAAAAATTCACCCTAAGCTAATTTTGATATTATAAATCCTAAAATGAAGTCCATTTTGAAAGATAAAATGTATAAAAATTCAAAAAGTGGGTATTGATATTCATAACATCTAGTTTGATTGGTTGTGGTGTGTGTTAGACCTCAAAGATGCGTACAACACACTCTACTGTATTATTCAAAGAGAAGTATACCATGGAAGCTTGTGGTGTCACATTATACCCTCCAATAAATTTTGGCCTTGAAATTTATGATTGGTATTGGAAACATGGGGTTGACATTTCATGTTTTCATAGTTGAAATCCCACATCGAAAAATGGATTAATGAGGCCTCTATTTAAAATAAAGACTGGTAAGTATGAAGGTTATTGAAAATAAAACATACTAGGGTTACATTTATGAAAATATGGATATGTAATATAAATATAACTATCAATATATGATGGAGGGTGGTAGAGAACATGTCTATGAAAAGGCCAACAATCCCAAAGCCATAAATTTGTGATGATCTATGGTACCATCTAAGACAACGTTTTTGTTCTAAGTTCATTTTCATAATGTTGAGGAATTCATTTATGATATTGGTTGAGATCATAAGGAGAGATACTTATTTTATAATTAGAGTTTTATCCATTAATAAACTTCTTCCACAAACTCATCTTTCACCCCAAAACATAATACAACTCAAATATACTGAATTTATCCTAATCGTATAGGGTTCCAAATATAATGAATTTATAATTCACATATCAGACCCCTTAAAATAATAAACTACATTATACCATCTAGGAACATCGCATAGTCATGTGGTAGGCGATAAATCTCAATTGCACTATGGTTGTGGGTTCGAATCCCGCAGCTTTGTCCGACGCGACGGGTCGTCACACAGTCTGCATGTTGTCCAAATATAACGTTTCAAAACTTATCCATTCTAACCTTTAGACTTATCCAAAATACTTTTGCAAACTCTTAGTCCAAAATTAAATGATAGGTAAACATAATGTATATCCTTTTTACCCCGTAATATCATGTGAATACCTTCATCATGTATTCTTTTAAAACACTGAGAAATTCTGAATTACCATAAAACCTTATTGATTACATTCATGCTCCCTTATTCCTTATAGAATACTGGATATACTTCATCCATCCAAAAATGTTGTAAAATCCAACAATGATGGAATATACAAATCTTTAATTAGTTTCAAGGTAGTCAAGAATATCCAAAACAATTTACCCAAATCAACCATATCTTATTCCAAAATAAGTATCTCAATATTAAGACCATATTAATGTTTATCTTTCCTTCAACCATGTAATTTCCAAAACGTTTAACTCCCTATAGAGTCACTTTTCTTAGTACCATAAAATCTCAAATCCTCTATGAAATAGTACTGCAGTACAATCCTTATTTATTTCCAGTACATCATTGATACAACACATCAATGAAATAATTCCAAAATAACAACATAAGAACACTAGTCATTCATCTTCATCTGTGGTAGTATCATAACATGTTTATTATCCAATAGCATCACATGTGGCATAGTCTAATGACTGGGACATTGTTTCACATAGTGTCCAAACTCCTTTCAGATGAAGCATTGTACATTTGAAACCTTTTTCTTACCTTGCAGTCACATACATGGTGTCCTTTTTCTCCACACTTATATAAAACTCCATTTCCCTTTAAGAATGTTCCATGGTGTTTCTTCCCATAGTAATCACATATTGGAAAATTATTCTTTCCCTCTTCCCTTCATCCATCTTTCTCTCTTCCATCCTTTTCTTCTCTTTCTTCCTATCAAATCCATAGGACTCAAAGAATTGTTTACACATCTTATTAACACATGATACTATTTTTTCATATGTTGAGAATACATGGGAGACTATTTCCCTCCTTAATGGTTGCTTAATTATGTGGAAGATTTGATCCTTCATACTCATTGGATCATGCGTATTGCTGGAGTTCTCATTCCATCTACTGGGTGCCATTTATAAACAATGGAATTAACTATATTAGTTTATGAATAGAAATACCTAATCCCAAACTTTTAAAATGCTTAAAATAAATTAAACAGATTATTAATATAATCCATATCATAAAAATGTCTTCTCTGAGGAAGTATATACACATAAACCCTTCATAATTATTTGTAAATAAAATGAGAACTATCCTAAGCATATCCCCCAGGAGTGCCTTAACCAAGAGTGCAGCAAAGCCCATTGCAGTGCACCAGTTCTCGTTCAAGTGTATCTCAAAGTGGTGTTTTCAGGTTTTACCCCTAGGTACATTTGTTCCAGAGCCGCCTCAACCGGCTAATATCTAGACAGGGATGTATTTCTCTGAAAACTCAAAAAATCTATTAAATATCAAAATTCTAGGAAGTTCTTCTCTACTAATTCTCAAATTCTATCTTAGGGATATGTTCTCTAATCGGAGTTTATCTAAATCTAGCTTCTAAGGTATTTCTAAACTTCCTCTGATACCAACTGCAACACCCCGAACCCAGTTACCCAAAGTCGGTGCATTATTTTAATACTATGGAATGATTACAATGAATCATGTCCTGAAGGAATGATCGGTTTAGCAGTCTAGGAAAATAGATTACATACATGAATGATACATTACACATTATAACATACAAAACAACATAAATAATCCTTTATGAAGGCCATTATTCCCTTGGCTTAACCCTGCATATATATCAAAACACACTTCTTGGAATCCTGGGAAAAATAAAACATGTAAAGGAGTGATCTCAGATGCTCAGTAAGGATAACATTACGGCGGAATGTTTCATAAATAAGAATAAACATTTAAGGAAATGTATAAATAAAACATAATCCTTTTAAACATGAACTTCAGAATAATATGGAAAAAATAAAATGAATTAATTCCATTTAATTATTCCCATTGATATTCTACTAATAGAAAGAACACATGCAATATCAATAACCACATTCATAATGATGGCATGCATAATGCCAGACTATCATAACCATATAGCCAAGGCCTCGTGCTAAGACTAAAAATAAGATTTTGTCAAGGCCACATGCCAAGACACTATTTTGTCTCAAGAGACCTACTAATGCATCGAGGAGCTATAGTAGGCTCCACTAGTCACTTACTAAGTCCAATGCATTCCTCAAATGAAAAGGTCTAAACATAACATAAACATTCATATTAAAACTAGCATAGGAAATGTAAATACTTTCTCCATAAACCATGAATGGTAAAAAAAATAACTCATCTACATTCAAACATATCATAGAACCTTCAACATAATATGGAAGATTTGTATCATGATAAATAAACTTCAAAACAGGTATAAAATCCCTCAAAGGATGTTGAAATAGATGAAAATTATTTGTAAAACTCTTTTAGAGAAATATCCATTTTTTCCTAAAAACATTTAAAAGTCACACAATTTAGAAAAGAAGAAATTTAAAGTCATTTTTGAATCAAAGTTTCACATACCACTTTGAAACTTTTTAAGTAATTAAAATTTTGAAGACATTCATGTCCATATAAATAGATCCTTAAATCCTATTTTTAAGACATCGAAATTAATCAAAAAAATTTCGAAGAATAAATATTTAAAACATTTGAAATGATGTTTTAGTAAAAAAAGTCCCTTAAAATAATCCCTTTGCAATCTCTTTCATAAAATATGGACATGGATAATAAATATATCCCAGTATAAACTTACATAAAAACAACATCGGATAATAAAGAGATTCTGAAATTAACCCTTACCAATATGGTAACTTATGAAACATACACCCCATGAAATAGGTATCATACAATGAATCTGTAAATACACATAAAATAAAGTTTATTACACAAATAATACAATTATGGGAAGTACATACACCACACAAAAGGTAATAGTTGTAATATGGCATGAATCTCACGAGAATAAGGAGTGAGATGAAAACCCCTTTGTAATTTTCCTTGGTTGAGGATAGGTTAACCTCCTGTATAATAGTTAAATAATTGTTGTTAAATTATGAAAGAATCATATATATAAATATGATATCATATATGATCTTTTAATATTGTTTTGTTAATAATATTTTTGTATTATCGTCATTTCGGGTGTTAACTGATTCGTTTTCCTTTATATGCTTTGTTACATAAGCCGTGTTTATTATGGATGGGTTGTATATTATTCATATCAAGAATGAAATAAAGTCCTTAAACATTACTTTTAATTATCATATTAGAATTTGACTTTAATGGATTTTATGGGGAAATTAATCTCATCACGTTCATGGAGACGGTAATCCGTACGTACGCACGAATGCTACATCCATTTAATTTTTCATTTTAAAAGGAATGAAAAAAAATTATATATAAGTATATTAGATTCTAGTATAATATAATATCTTATATTTTTTACTTATATTCATTAACACCATCCTTTATATGTTCCATGTATGGTGTGAACGAGTCATATCACTTTGAGGGGGCGGTAGTCCGCACTTCCTCAAATGAAATTATCGTATATATATACAACATGAAACAAATAATGATATTGTGTAAAATGTAATTACAAATGCTTATATATACATTAAATATCATTAATATAATATTTAATTATAGTTCCATCACAATGGCCACCATGAGAGGTGGTAGGAGATAATTGAACAATCATCGTTTCATGAGGCGATTGGTTTCCATCCACAGAAACGTTATGTTCTTCACCCATTAGATGGAGGTGTGTGTATGTTTAGTTATAATAAATCTCATAAAAATATCCTAGTATATTTATGAAACTTTTTTTGTTAAAAAAAATAATAATAATATTTTAGGGGTGGGAGATGTAAAATAAAATAAATGAAGCTAAGAGAAATGGTTACCTTTAATTGGGGTACCTCACTTTGGTTTGAACAAAAAAGGACACTTGAAGTGACTTTTACCTAATTTGGGGCTTTTAGGATGAGTATAGGGATGTAGGGAGCTTAATAGGGTAGAGGTTGGATGAGCCAAAATACTAGATAGGTGGGAGTAATTGGTTAGAAGTGGTGTCCTTTTATAAGGGGGAGGAGGGGCTCTTTAGAAAAAACTTAAAGTATTATTTTATAATAAAATAATATTCAGTTTCTAATGAATAAAAAGAGTATTATTCAATGTTTACAGTGGGTACAGGTTGAAAACAACATAATCAATAGGTTTTAGATAGGTTTGGGTCACTTTATTAACCTTGTCTTTTAGTTTTAACTCTTAGTTAATTTGTTTGACATTTATCATGTCTCCTTGTATTTTTATATTATATGGTTAATAAACTTACTATAAAATTACAATAGATCCCCAAGTGTTACATTAATGATACAACTATAATTATATATGTCCTTTTTCCGAACCTTATATTTTAGGGAATAGAATATCAATTAATAATATAATATTTGTTTTAAAAACTCTTATATGTCAATTTTGTAACTATTGGGTATTTTGTTTTTTATAAATTCATAAGAGCATTATTACTTATAAAAAAATTCATTTAACCAATTATAATATGTAATATTAACCATGAAAATTATTTACATTCATAAAAAGTCTCAAATTATATTTATTTCGTTATTTATAATATCAATTATCTTAATCTTTCATTAATACAGTAATTATTGCATCATCATTGTGTCATAAATAAATTACATTATACAATGTATAAAAATTTAAAATAAAATACCATTATGTAGGAAATATTTTTATCATTATAATGAATATTTATAGTAAAAAATATTAGTTATATAACACTATATAAAAATTAATAATTAATAGTTTTTTGTTTTTGTAAATTTTCCATTTACATTCAATTAATAAAACTAAAATGTCATTATCATTCATAAGTGGCTCCATGGAATCCCAAAACCGACCCAAAGATGCCCATAGTCGGCTATTACTCATCCAATAAGGTTAGGACTTGTGTTATGTTAATTTAGAATTATTACAATATTATTTTTTCCTTGAATTACACTATTTACGTTTTACCGCGGTAAATTAACGTAAAAAGTTACTATTCTAAAAAAATATTTTTATCTTATTGAACCACATTTTACTCCTTGATATTAAAAATGTCTCTCATATTTTCAAAATTCCACTCACAGAAGCGGTAAAATTATGTTTTTTTTAACTGGCAAATTTTTCTAGGAGGTGGGTAAAAGATGATGAAAAGTTCAATAAAATTTTTATATATCTAAAATTATTATAAATTGACTCCAACGAATTACATTTAACATATATAGGTATTATGTATCTACTTTGACATTAAATAATTTAATTAAAATAAATAATTTTTTAAATAAAAATTAGGTTTTAAACTATAACTTAGTGTTTTCACTATTTATCGAAAATTAAATATTCTCAGAAAAATATCAAAAATTTACCCTAAGATAATTTTGTTATTTCAAATACAATAATGAAGTCTATTTTACCAAATTAAAAACATAGAAGTTTGATTTATTAATTTAAAATTAATTCCCACTGTCAAAACAAAAAACCGTGTTTTTAAGAAGTAATAACTGCCAAAAGATTGACACTTGATTATGTCAGGTTTAAATGTGAAATTATGTCCAATGAACAACATTGTATTAAATGGTAAAAATATATTCTAAATATGTTTTAAAACTACAAAAATTAATAATTTATCACTATTAATTATTTCGATTAAAAATGTTGTTTTTAAATAAAATTTAGTAATCTTTACTATTCATCAAAATATGAATGTTATCAGAAAAGTACAGAAAATTCACCCTAATCTAATTTCGATATTATGAATCAAAAAATTAAGTCCATTTTTAATGATCAAATGTATAAAATTTTAAAAAGTGGGTATTACTATTCATAACGGCTAGTTTGATTGGTTGTGGTGTGTGTTAGAACTCAAAGTTGCGTACAACACAGACTACTATATTATTCAAAGAGAAGCATATCATGGAAGCTTGGGGTGTTATATTCTACCCTCCTTCAATAAATTGCGTCCTCGCAATTTATGCTCAGTATTGGAAACTTGGGGTTGAGATTTCAAAATATCATAGTTGAAATCCCACATCCAAAAATTAAATAATGAGGCCTCTATTTAAAATAAAGAGTGGTAAGTGTGAAGGTTACCGAAAATAACAGATACTATGGTTCCATGTAGGAAAATATGGATATGGAAGAGAAATCTAGCTATCAATATCTAATAAAGAGTGGTTGAGAAAATGGATATGAAAAGTCCAACAATCCCAAAGCCATAAATTTGTGATGATCTAAGGTACCATCTAGGACATTTTTTTTTTCTAAGTTAATTTTCTTAATTTTGAGGATGATATTTATGAGATTGGATAAGATCATAATGATATATACTTATATATAATTAGAGTTTTATCCATTAATAAATTTCCACCACAAACCCATCTTTCACCCCAAAACATAATACAACTCAAAAATACTCTATTTATCCTATTCGTATAGGGTTATAAATATAATGAATTTATAATTCACATATCAGACCCATTAAAAAATAAACTACGTTATACCATCCAGGAACTTCACATAGTCTAGTGGTAGGCGATAAATCTCAATTGCACTATGGTTGTGGGTTCGATTCTCACAGCTTTGTCCAACACGACGGGTCGTCACACAGTTTGCATGTTGTCCAAAAATAACCTTTCAAACATAATCCCTTCCAACCTTTGGACTTATCCAAAATACTTCTGAAAACTCTCATTCCAAAATTTATATTGAAAGGTAAACATAATGTATATTCTTTTTACCCCATAATAGCATGTGAATACCTTCATCATGTATTCTTTTAAAACACTGAAACATCCTAAATTACAATAAATCCCTATTGATTACATTCATGATCCCTTATTCCTTATAGAATGTTGTATAAACTTCATCCATCCAAAAATGTTGTAAACTCAAACAATGATGGAATATACAAATCATTAATCAGTTTCAAGGAAGTCAAGAATATCCAATATAATTTACCCAAATCAACCCTATCTTATTCCAAAATCAGTACCAAAATATTAGGACCATTTTAAGGTTTATCTTTACATCAACCATGTAATTTCCAAAATGTTTAACTAACTGTATAGTCACTTTTCTTAGTACCATAAAATCTATAATCCTCAATGAAATAGTTCTACAGTACAATCCTTATTTATTTCCAGTACATCATTGATACAATACTTCAATGAAATAATTCCAAAATAAAAACATAATAACACTAGTCATTCCACTTCATCTGTGGTAGTATCATAACATGATTATTATCCAATTGTATCATTTGTGGAATAGTCTGATGACTGGGACATTTCTTTGCGTAGTGTCTAAACTCCTTGCAGATGAAGCATTCTACATTTGAATCCTTTTTCTTACCCTTGCAGTCACGCACATCGTGTCCTTTTTCTCCACACTTATAACAAACTCCCATTCCCTTTAAGCATGTTTCAGGGTGTTTCTTCCCATAGTTATCACATATGGTAAAGTTCTTTTTTTCCCACTTCCCATTATCTATCTTTATCTCTTCCATCCTTTTCTTCTCTTGCTTCCCATAAAATCCATAGGAATCAAATAATTCATTACTTATCTTACTAAAACATGATATTATTTATTCATATTTTGGTAATACATTGGAGACTATTTCCCTTATTAATGTTGGCTTAATACCATGAAAGATATGATCCTTCTTACTCTTTGGATCATGCATATTGCTGGAGTTCCCATTCCTTCTACTGGGTGCCATTTCTAAACTATGACATACACTGGATTAGTTTATGAATAAAAATACCTAATCCCAAACTTGTAAAATGCTTAAAATAAATTAAACAGTTTATGTATAAAATCCATAGTCATAAAAATGTATTCTCTGAGAAATTATATACTCATAAACCCTTCATAATGGTTTATAAAGAAAATTAGAACTATCCTAAGCATATCCCCCAGGAGTGTCGTAACTAAGGGTGCAGCAAGGCCCATTTCCATGCTGCAGTTACCGTTCGAGTCTAGCTCAAATCGGTGTTTTTGGGTTTTACCCCTAGGTACATATGTGCCAGAGCCAGCTCTACCTTCTCATATACGGAAAAGGATGTATTGCTCAGAAAAATTACAAAATATCTACAATATCAAAATTCTAGGAAGTTTTTCTCTACTAATCCTCATATTCTATCTTAGGGATACATGCTCTAATTAGAGTTTATCTAAATCTATCTTCTAAGGTTATTGCTAAACTTACTCTTATACCAACTGTAACGCCCTGACCCCAGTTACCCAGAGTCGCTGCATTATTTTAATACATTGGCATGATTATAAGGAATCAAGTCCCGAAGGGCCGATCAGTTTACTAGTCATGGAAAATAGATTACATACATGAACTTTTCATTACAATTTATAAAATAAAAAACAACCTAAATAATCCTTTATGAACTCCATTATTCCCATGTCTTAAACCAGCATATCAATCACAATACACTTCTTTGAATCCAAGGGAAAATAAAACATAAAAGGGGGTGATCTCAGATGCTCAGTAAGGATAACATTATAGAGGAAACTTTCATAAATAAGAATAAACATTTAAGGCAATGTATAACTAAAACAAATTCATTTTAAACTTGAACTTAAGCATAATATGGCAAAAATAAAATTAAGTAATTACATTTACTTAATCCCATGGATATTCTACTAATCTAATAATCAAATTCAATATTAATAACCACATTCATAATGATGGAATGCATAATGCCAGACTATCATAACCACGTAGACAATTCCTCATTCCAATACTATAAATAAGATTTTGTCAAGGCTTCGTTCCAAGACACTAGTTTGTCTCATTAGACCTACTGATGAATCGGGGAGCTATAGCAGGCTCCACCCGTCACTTACTTAGTCCAATGCATTCCTCATATGAAAATGTCTAAACATAACATACACATTCGTATTAAAACTAGCATATGAAATGTAAATACTTTCTACATAAACCATGAATGGTATTAAAATAACACATCCACAGTTGAACATATCACAGAACCTTCAACGCACTATGGAAGATTGTTATCATGATAAATCAACTTCAAAACAAGTTTAAAATCCATCAATGGATGTTGACATAGAGGAAAATGATTTGTAAAACTATTTGAGAAAAATATCCATTTTTCTTGAAAACATTTAAAAGTCACACAATTTAGAAAAGAAGGAATTTAATGAAATTTTTGAATCAAAGTGTCCCATACCACTTTGAAACTTTTAAAATTAATTAACATTTAAAAAAAATTCATGTCCATATAAATAAATCGTTAAAACCCTTTTTGAAGACATGGACATTAATGAGAAATATTTAGAAGAATAAATATTTAAAACATTTGAAATGTTGTTTTACTAAAAAAATTCCCTTAAAATAATCCCATTGAAAACTCTTTCATAAAACATGGACATGGATAATAAATATGTCCTAGTATATACTTACATAAAAACAACCTTAGATAATAAAGAGATTGTGAAATTCACCCTTACCAATTTGGTAACATATGAAACATACACCCAATGAAAGAGGTATCATACAATGAATATGTAAATACACATATATTAAAGTTTATTATAGAAAGAATACAATTATGGTCAGTACATACACCACACAAAAGGTAAAGTGGTAATATGACATGAATCTCATGAGAATAATGAGTGAGATGAAAACCCCTTACCTTGTAATTTTCCTTGGTTGAGGGTAGGTTAACCACATGTATAATAGTTAAATCATTGTTATGAAATTATATATGGATCATATATATAAATATGATATCATATATGATATTTTAATATTGTTTTGTTAATAATATTTTAGTATTATCGTCGTTTCGGGTGTTAAATGATTCGTTTTCCCTTATAATCTTTGTTACTTAAGTGGTGTTTATTATGGAAAGGTTGTATTTTATTCATATCCTGAATTATATAAATATAATAAAAATTACTTTTAATAATCAAATGATAATTATTATTGAATTGATATGATGGGGAAATGAATCTCATCGCGTTCGTGGAGACGGTAATCTGTACGTACGCACGAACGCTACTTCCATTTCATTTTTCATTTTAAAAGGAATAAAAACCAAAAATTAAATAGGTATATTATTATTACAGTATAATATAATATCTTATATATCTTACTTATGTTCATTAACACCATCCTTTATACGTTCCATGTATGGTATGAACGAGTCATATCACCTTGAGTGGGCTGTTGTCCGCACTTCCTCAAATGAAATTGTCATATATATATATACAAAATGAAATGAATAATGGTATACTATAAAATGGAATTAAAGAAGATTATATATAAAATAAATATCATTAATATATATTTAAATATAGTCTCATCATAATGGCCACCATAAGAGATGTTAGGAGATAATTGAACAATCATCGTTTCATGAGGCGTTTGGTGTCCATCCACAGAAACATTATGTTCGTCACCCATTAAATGGAGGTGTGTGTAAGTGTAATTAGAATATTTATCATAACAATATCCTAGTATACTTTGGATACTGTTTTTGTTACAAAATAAAATAATAAGAAGAGTTTAGCGGTTGGAGAAGTAAAATAAATGAAAAAAAGCTAAGAGAAATCGTTACCTTTAATTTGGGTAACACCCTTTGGATTAAACCAAAAAAGAACTCTTGAAATGACTTATGCATATATTAAGGCTTATAGGAGGAGTAGAGGGATGTAGGGATATTAATTGGTTATAGGTTGGACGATCCAAAAGGCTTGGGAGGTGTGAGGAATTAGTTATAAGTTGTGTGCTTTTATAAGGGTGAGGAGGGGCTCTTTAGAAAAAACTAAAAGTATTACTTTATAATAAAATCATATTGAGTTTCTAATGGCTCCAAAGTGTATTATTCAATGTATAAGATGTTTATTGGTTCAAAAAACTTATACAATAGGTTTTATACAGGTTTGGGTCACTTTATTAACCTTACCTTTTAGTTTTAACTTTTAGTTAATTTGTTTGAAATTTACCATGTCTCTTTGAATTTTAATATTATATGGTTAATAAACATACTATAAACATCCAATAGACCCCCAAGTGGTACATTAATGATACAAATATCATGATATAATTCCTTTGTCCGAACATTATATTTTTAGGAAAATAATATCAATTAATAATATAATATTTGTTTAAAATACTCTTGTATGTCAATTTTGGAACTATTGGGTATTTTGTTTTTGATAAAATCATAACAGAATTATTACTTCTAAAAAATTCATATAAAAATTCCTAATATGTCATATTAACCTATAAAATTATTTTAATTCATAAAAATTCTCAAATTACATTTATATGTGTATTTATAATATCAATTATCTTAATCTTTCATTAATGTGGTAATTAATACATCATCATTGTGTCATAAATAAATCACATTATTTAATGTCTAAAAATTATAAATAAAATACCATTATGTAGGAAATTTTTTTAGAGTCTTAATGAATATTTATATTAAAAAATATTACTTATATTCCACCATTTAAAAATTATTTACTAAACGGTTTTTGTTTATGTCAATTTTTCATTTAAATTAAATTAATTAATCTAAATTGTCATTATCATTCATAAGTGGCTCCATGGGGTCCCAAAATCGACTCAAATATGCCCATGGTCGACCATTACTCATCCAATAAGGTTAGAACATGTGTTAAGGTAATTTTAAATTATTATAATATTCTTTTTACCTTGAATTACCCTATTTACCTTTAACGGCGGTAAATTAAAGTAAAATGTTACTATTCACCAAAAAACATTTTTATCTTATTTAACCACATTTTACTCCATGATATTAACCGTGTCTCTCATATTTTCAAAATTTCACTCACAGAAGCGGTAAAATTATGTTTTCTGTGAATTTTTAAATTCTCTTAGGAGGTGGGTAAAAGACGGTGAAAAGTTCAATAAAATTATTATATATCTAGAATTATTATAAACCGACTCCAACTAATTACATTGAACTTATATAGTTATTATGTATCTATTTTGACATAAAATAATTTAAATAAAATAAATAATTATTTAAATAAAAATTCGGTTTTAAACTATAAATTTGTGTTTTTCATTATTCATCAAAACATAAAAGTTTTCAGATAAATACCAAAAAATTACCCTAATATAATTTTGATATTCATATTTCAATAATGAAGTCTATTTTACCAAATTAGAAACATATAAGTTTCAATTTTTAATATAAAATTAATTCCCGCTGTCAAAACAAAAAAGCGTGTTTTTAAGAAACAATAATTATCAAAAGACTGACACTTGTTTATGCCCGGTTTAAATGTGAAATTATTTCAAATGGCCAACATTGGATTAAATGGTAAAAATATATTATAAATATAATTTAAAACCACTAAAATTCATAATTTATCACTATTAATTATTTCGATTAAAAAAGTTGTTTTTAATTAAAATTTCTTAATTTTCACTATTCATAGAAATATGAAAGTTATCAGAAAGTTACCAAAAATTCATCCTAAGATAATTTCGATACTCTGAATACAAAAATTAAGTCCATTTTGAATGAAAAAATTTATAAAATTTCAAAAAATCAGTATTACTATTCATAACGGCTAGTTTGATTGGTTGTGGTGTGTGTTAGAACTCAAAGTTGCGTACAACACACACTACTATATTATTCAAAGAGAAGAATACCGCGGATGCTTGGGGTGTTATAAAAAAAAATGTAAAATCCATTCTATTCACATGAAATACCCATGATATGGAATCTAAGATATAATATAGGTCTCTTAATAGTCTCCCTTATCTCGAAAATTCCCTTAAACACATCATCCATCAAATATAAAATTCTCTCAGTAAGACAACATGATCTAAAAAGACCCCATTAATTTAAAATAATATAATAAATGTGGCATTTATGGGATTTTCATGTGGTTTTTGAAGATAATTTGATACCCCATGATTGATCTATTTTATAATATCATGAAACACATTACTTCAAAACCTTAAACCAAATCCAGTATAGATTTTCACGAAATGTACCATGAAAACTTGCACATAATCATTGTAGAGAGACCTATAAATCCACCACCCAAACCTAAAAAATGGAATATTCCATGGGAAATATCATAGGTATTAGAGGACTTGATAACACTTTCCATCCTCCATAATGGAACCCTTAGTGTGTAAGGCCCAAGAAGAAGAATAATATGCTATGTCCTCAAACTAAGAGAAATATTAATGTGTAATCTCATACCAATTCAACTATGAGAAATATTATTACTATAATAAATATGATACATAGAATGAAATACTACATAATGAGGTCATATGGGAGTCATAATCAATGTTACCACCCTCATGCCTCCAACCATTCAACCATTAGGACCCAATCATTACAAAATTATGATCCTTATACGTCATCCATCAATGAGATGAGAATATATATAAGATATGATAACTATGATTCATACTATAACTAGGATACATTGGATACCTTATTAAAGACTAAACCATATTAAAAACCCGAAGGGATATCCGAGTAAATGTGTACCTCATTTATATGCAGTGAGACTGACATGTTTATATACCTCGTTTACCACACTGATCCGAGATCAAATGGCTTAGGTATTTTCAATGGTCTTATCAATCAAATCATAAATCACAAAAAAATCTAGGTAAACCATAGTTTGTAAGCCCTAATTAATGGTAGAATATGATTATATCTCTATAAGGGAATATACCTTGCTGCTAGTCCCAAGGGAGTGAATGAAATATGTTAACATTGATTTCTTCTATAACCAGGAAATGTAGAATGTCCTTAAGATTCGAGCTGGAATACATGGTGCATAAGATCCCACACATATTTCAATTCTATGTGAATTTAAACTACATCGGATTGATAATACTCATCGGTTTTCATATAATAAACAAGATATATAGAATGCCTGATAATTAATCAATCACATCAAAAAATGATAACTTACCTCTCTACGTGGTATGAAATTTTAAATTGTCGAGTTATAAACAACAATATACAAGAATCCATTCACCAATAGGAAATTGATGATGAAAATAATATTCGCAAATATGGATTAACTCATTATATACCCTCCTTCTACACATGAATGGGGTAAACCTATGATAATTTTGATAGAGTAACATTCTCAAATTAGGATTCTGAATGGATTTACGAAAACATCTTAAATATATAAGAGAGTTTTGGTGTTGAAAAAAATTCTCCCACCAATGGGTGAAATGTTCCGAACCACTCTTCCTCTAGAAAAATGTGAATTATCTAGTGTCATTGGGCCTAAAAACCTAACTGAACATGTTACTTTGGAAAGATGTTATGTATCCAGTTATGAGTGTGGGAAACATTTTGGGATCCTTGGAAGAACAAAAACAGTGATGCAAAATCATTGAATTTTCCTGAAATTTAACTGGACATGAACATATTTAATTGCAACTTATCCTTCAAAACAGAAAAATGATTTACAGACCAGTTCTCCAGAAACAGTTGTGTTCACCAAATGAGGGTTCTCAATTGTCTCTTTTCTAACGATCAGTCACATATAAAACATGTGAATGCCTCTATAATGTACTCTCTTGAAAGTTTTTAATATCCTGTGTTATAATTAATCCTAATCCAAAGATACAAGATTACTTATTCCATGAATAAATCCATATGAGAATATTTTTGGTAAATCATATAATGGTTGAATCTCATTAAATTGTTATATAATCATAATTTTACCTAATCCATTAATCTGTTCCAATGTAATGTGTAATAAAAAATTAATATTATTCACCTAACATATCTATTTATCATAAATTTTTTATCTCAATGTTAAAAACATTCTAAGGGTACTATTCCCATAATCAAAATATCACATTTGATGTCCATCCGAACCATTTAAAACATTATTGAAAATCTATAATTCTATGCTTCTATAAAACCACATTATGTATGTCACAATAGATGCTTTAATGTAAATAAAAAAAGTTATTCCCCCTCATCTTAATACATTGATTAGTCTTCGTCATTTTAATCATTAATTCAAATTTTCTTTTATATAAAATTTTTAGCATCATAATTAAAATAAATACCGTTAGTATTGATTCCTTTTTTCTAGTTCTACTAACATTATTTCCCTTTAAGGAAACAATTTTCTTAACTACCAAAATTTCAACATTAAAATTTTTCAACAATCAATTATATCATTGGGAGATTACTATTGACAACCATTGCATTATCTAAACATTTCATTATCCAATTATAGTTATTTTCATTATGTCCTTATTTTAAAAAATCCAATCTTTTCCCATTCTTATGATAAATTCAGTTGGGTGGTTTTCCAAATTATAGACAGATATGAATTAGGGTTATTAGTCATCCATGTCCTCTACTACCCAAATATTCAGAAAACTATTTCACTACTTTCTTTGGTGTCTATGATATTTTTTAGGTACAAGTTGATAATCATATTCTATTAAAACTAATTAGGAATAACCAATTTTTTAACTCTTATAATCATCCAATTTTAATGCCCATAAAAAAAATACACATCTCATTAAACCTTAAACATGTTCATTATGGTTTCATATTTATACTAAAACCAATATTAATAGTTTTAGAAACACTATTTATATCGTAAAAACACAAAATGATGAAAATTTTCAAATAGAATGTCAACATCCGGAAGCCTTCCTCTTTAATGAGTGACACCATATGTTTATCATCGGATATTAATAATTGTTTCCTATATAATTACATCATAATGTTTAATAAAGATTCCAATAATTTTCCAACTATATCCTGTATTAGGGTCACACCAAGTGTATAGTATGTCACATTTTCATGATCCAGTTCTCAATTGAGTTTAGATGAATACAGTTTTATCGGGGTTGTTATACCAAAGTACAATTCTACCATATCCTCATCCACTTATGGTATCCAAAAAAGAGTTATATAGATTCCAAAGAAAATTCCACATCCATTTAAAAAAATTTAGTATATTTCCATATATATTTATGATCCTTAGACATATACTAATTGACATCCTGAAACTTATATTTAAAAATATTTTAGGGGACATAGTAATATTTTCTCATCCAACAATCCAATGGTTGACTAATCCATTATTTGGATACCATCTATATCGAACCCTGATTAACATAAAAATATATTATATCGGTTTTAGGAATATTATTCACATTAAAAAGTAAGAGATTGAGGACAAAAATAATATAGTTTCATTGGTAAATTAGAGAAAAATATTTAAACATGGTGAATGATATTCAATTTTTTCCATTATGAACTACCTATTTAGTAATCCTATTTAAAACATTTCTATATATCCAAGTGAATTTAAACATAACAAAGGGAGATAATAGATTCTCATGGTGGTTAAATATAAGAGACACATCATAATACCATTAATATAATTCATATGATAACTCGAGTATATCATTTGATGATCTTACCATGCCTATCAATGATCATCCACACAATTCACGAAATTATGACTAGAAGATCATAAGGAAAGAATCATAGTGGAATCGATAGAAGAATCCAAGAGATAATAACATATATAAAAAATATAATTATGTTATAAATACAATAATTTAAAATAGTATGACATGTATAGTCACCTAGAAATTCATACCAGGTTACGATTAGACTATCCACCCATATACCTATATTGGGACTGGGCTGACCAGCCGGGTACCCACCCTTTCATAAAGGACTGACCACCCATCTAACCTTCCGAACAAGCTTAATATAACCACCCATGTAACCTAAATTATAGGATTGGTATTACCATGAATCTACACTCTTTCATAGGCTTGTGATGAACACTCTTTTACCCTTTAATCAATTACATAATGTATCTTTACACTATGTATTTGTTTGATATATATACCCCATTTTCTATATAAAGGAAAAAAATTATGCATTCCCCAAGATCATTAATACTCATCATATTATAAACCATGATCCTATATGGGTATTATAAACATTTCATCATATAACATATGGTGATAAAATAAATAGTCTTATAATTAATGTCATCATAGAATATCCTTTTAAAAGAAAGTGTTTTCATAAGCATTTCCTAATTGTGTAACCCATGGAAGAGAAAAAAGCTTCATATAAAAAATCTAATAATAGGAATAAACCATTCATATAAATAATAATAATATTTTACTTGGAATAATTCCATATGAATTCATAATTTACATCAATGGATCCCACCGAGCATGGAAAATAATTGTTTTCTATCATTTTAAACAATCTAAAGTAAAATAGGATTTCCTCAAAAATAATTTTTTAAAATATATTTTTTTATAATAAATTTATTTTAAGATAACCCATAACAATAAATTTATATGTGAAACGAATTTTAAATAATTACATAGGGAAAATATCCTTTCCAATTAGAGTATTAATTTATAAGACATAAAACATTTTGAAAACCATTCTCTTTAAATGTAATCATGAAAACATATAATGTAATATTTGAAAATAATTATTAAAATTTATAAAAAATATAACATTAAAAGAAATTGTTCAAAATTATCATATTATATCATTTAAAAGATTGTATGATAGATTTTTTAGAAAACATTGTATTAGAAGAAATTAAATTTTTGACAAAAGCGAAAATAATGTGAGATTTTCGTAAAACAATTTCTTGACAATATTGGGTAAAACAGAGTGTAAAAGATAAAATATTACATTAAAATGTATTGAATAACTATATTATAATATGTATATATATATGGGAGTTATTATTTAATCTAACACATAATTTTATTATTGGAGTCCTAATCATAAATAATATTGATAGACAAAGAGATCTTAATGTAAAATAATTTCAAATAACTAAAATTGAATTGGAATAAATAATGAAGAAATAATAATTAATGTAAATTAAAAATTTCATGAAATTAAAAAAATTGAAATTATGTTTCAATGTGTCCATATAATACACATAAATGAATGTAGGTTTATAACATAATGTTCTTCTCAAAAAAGGACTATTGGGAAAAATATAATTTAATGTTTAGGTAACTTAGGAATTATGATTCCAATGAAAGAATAAAATCAATTTAATATTTTGATAATATAAAATAAAATAAACTAATGATATAACAGGTTATAGTTATGAACATTCATGACCAAATGATTTAGTGGTGGATATGGCATGTATCACACAAGAAAAAAAGTGTGATGAAATCTATGTACTACATTGGAAACATTAAAACAATGTAATGAAGAAAGAGATATATTTCTATAGATTTTAAAATAATAATCTGATGTATAATAATTTTAAAATGCATCCAGGGAATGTTTAAAAATCATATAAAGGAAACATTTTGTGAATATGTAATTTATCTCTTAGAAAATAATAGTGAGACTGTAATCCCTTACGTGAAGTCTTAACATCGTTCATAAATGTTAAAATTTAGAAAATAATAAGTATATCATAATTATAAATATAATAAACCAAAATAGTTATATATATATAATAATATATACTATTTTTTTATTCTTTTATATTATCCATATAATACTAATTTCTTGTTGTTGTTACATTTCACATAAGAATCGCGTTATTTTTTTATATGTTTGGAATTGTTACTTTTGTTCCTCATTATTTGATAGTGAATTAATAATTTTGATTAATTTAAAACACGATATAATTATCATATATATTCACAATATATTTATTTATAATATTTTATAAAATACACAAATATGAAATTAAATACAATTTTCAAGGAGATGGTAGGTCGTACATATGCATGAACACCGTTTCAATTCTATTTTCAGATTGATAGATTGAAAAGTACATGACAAATATATATTATCACAATATAATATTTATGAACTCATTAATGTGAAATATTTATACTAAACATATCTATAATACATTCTGTGTACAACATGAACGAATCATATCATTTTGTGGTGTGGTAGTCCATTGTACACACAAACGTCATTGTCTTATTCTAAAAAATAAAATTCATTATGATATATATATATTATATAATAATTAAAGAAGCATAAATACATAATAAATATCATATACATCCGATAAAAATCACATTTCCATAATTTTATCAATCCATAAAATGTGGTAATGGAAAAATGATGGACATCGATTAGCGAGTCGGTTGTTCGTCATACACATGAATAATGAAGTTGTAGCCCATTTTATGGAACTGTGTGAGATTGTTCGCAGTAAGATTGAAAATTTCTATTTAACATAATAATATTATTTATAATCATGGAATAAATGAAAATAATGGTTTTTTAGTAAAATAAAAAAAAATATTTGTCGATGAACATTACATCTTTTTTGGTATCTCCTTTAGGGTTTCACACAAATACATCCTTGTTTCATATTTAAAACTAAATTAAGGATTCTAGTATGGTATTAGGGTTGTTTGGAAGTTAATATTTCTGGTTATTGTTAATCCTAATGGAATAAGACTTTTTATGAAATGGGGAGAGTGGACACCCATTTATATTGGAAGAGGAGCAGAAATCAAATAAATTCCAAATTATTGAGCCCTATTTTGCGGTATCCCATAGCTCATGTCCATCCAAAAAAATAAAAAGTATTTGGGGTTATTTATTGGTCATTATGAAACTCTAAAACAAAAAATACATACATTTCATATATTTTTATTCCATAGTCTTTATGTATAATAAATTTTAACTTAATTTTTTTTACAATAGCAAGATGTACTTTTTTTTACCTAGTAAATTAAATTATCACTATTAAATTTTTATAAGTATTTATTAGATAAATTATACCAACATATTAGGAATATTATTTCCATTCCATTAAATATAAATAATTTTTTTGAATGATTTATTTTAATACAAACACATGTAATGTTTAAAACCATCCTTTATCCTTAATTAAATTAATAAATTTCAATTTTTTCACAACTAATTATAATCAAGAATTATATTGATGTCATTATATAAAATAAATTATTATTATTGTTAATATGGAATCCTTTATTCTTAATTCAATTCATATATGTGTCAATATTCAATTAAATAATAATATTACAAATGTGATGAATAATCATGTTTTAAAAAAGAAAATGTTCAAAAGATAACTATGAAATTATATCTTATTTTAATATGAAATTTTTTCCAATGGAGTAAAAAGGTTTGTAGACATATAATTTATCTTATTATACTTCAAACAAAAATTTAAATAATTTTTAACTGTATAACTAATTTCAAAAAGGTGAAGTTCTATTAAAATCTAGTATTTTACATTATTCAACAAAAAATGATTCATTTTATAAAAATAACTAAAAATCATAGTAATATAATTTTTATATTATTATTTAATAAATTAAATATATTTTTGCAAATATAATTTATGAAAATTTCAATAAATTTGTTTTAAAATATGTGCTCCATTAGAAGGTGGTAAAACTACTATTTGATGAAATACAACTTTCGGTATGTAAATTATGTATGGTAATTATTCCATGTCTAGAAAAAACATAAGTTTAATGTCAAATAGTTTACTAAATTTATAATATACTGATTTCTTCATAGATATTTATAAACTTTTTTAAAATATTTATAAATAGAAGACGCATTTTTGATAGAAAAATATTAAAAAATATAGAATATATATATGGTCAAATTGTATATAATTAAAGTTATAAATAATTTTCTTCCAAATAATCCATTTTATAACAATTCATAAAATATATTTTTATAATTTATTTAACCCTTATGAAACATTAAATTATCATGGCTATGTGATAACAATAATAAAATCCTAATAATATTTCATGTTTTTTCAACTCTGTGGTGTGTGTAACACAAGCCAAGCTCAATTTTGCGTTTATATCAAGATGAACATACTACAACATGCAGATAAATCTTAACATGATATTTTTGTTAAGGAAATATTACATTATTGTACGATTTAGTTAAATTTATCAATTCATTGAAATTATTTCATAAAAAATATTTCAAAAAAATTATGGGACACACACCAAATGCTCAATATGAAATCAAAAAATCCTAGTGTGGCTCCACGATGCCCAAATATATTTGTAATAGGGTTCTATTTCTGTTTTTCGTTTTTTAATGGTTGAATAAATTGATGGGGACATAATGTCATTAGTGTATATAGGTTTTGAAACTCATAATCCATTAAAAATGCTCTTTAGGTTTTGGGGCATCTGGTTTTTGGTTCATATACCCTAAGTACATTGTAATTTTTATTTCATAACGATGGGATTTTGGGAGATTAAAATTTTTAATACTTGCCTCAAGGCCTTTAGTCCGTCTTGTTTTCTGGTCATTGATAATTTTATATCATGGGGTCCTTTATATGTATTTATTTTTCCCTAACCATTTTTCATAATGTTTTTCTGATTATTATCAATTTTTTAAGAAATTTTCTCATGCAAAATAAATTTAAAAGGTACATATATTATGGGTAGTCAATATGTTAAGGGTGAGTATGATATTTCCCTATGATACATTGAGTAATATTTAATATATTGTTACATTAGGTACAAAAATTGGTTGCTTTCCCATGTTTAAAATTTTATGTTTCATGAGTGGTCAACCCATGTTCACTATGATTTTTTCATGCGGTCAGACCAGTAAATTATGATATGAATTCATTGGTGTTTTACCTTGATATATGTTATAATTTATTTAATTTTTATTATTACCCATTCTAATGTTATTAAATATAGATATGTTTTGTTATCAACGATTATGATTACAGAATCATGTTTCAAATAACCTATGAATCATGGATTATGGATTTATAAAATCATTATAACACTAATCATGTGTTATGAGATATATTTTATTTTTTATAACAAAATTATATTATATCCATCCACATTAATTGTAATATTATTCATATATTATCCTCTTATTCTCACATATGATCATTTATTGATGTATCTTATATTAATTTTTATCTATGAATAAAATTTATATTTGAATTATTTTTCATTATCCTGGTTATGAATAAGAATATCATGACTGATATCTGTATAAATATATCATATTAATTTTTTTGGGATATTTTGATGAATTAATTTTAGAAATATTTATAATTTATGTTGTCTCCTTTATTACTAGAACCAAAAATTCATTGGGAGTTATTTATTTTGAGATTTAATAAATAAATATTATAAAATGGTGTAAAATGTATGTATAATGTTCATGTTTCATCATCATTCCTTCCATATGATGGGTATATCTCTATTCAACCCCATTTACAATCTAATTTCAAAGATGGGACAATAAATATTTCAACATAGGAAAAAAATCAACAATGCAATTCATCAACAGACTGGATGTAACTACTACTAATACAATCCAACATATCCATAAAATTATCCCGAAAATACTGATGTAAAATCCACTCTAACCACATTAATGAAATTATACAACCTTTTATTCACATGACTCTTATTCTATACACCATCAAATTCAACCACATAATTTGGTTCTGAATTTACTATCCAATATTACCATAGCTTATTATAGGCAATAAATAAATTAAAAATATAATTATTTGTATCAAAAAGTTAATGATAGATTTATGGGTAGGGAGGGAGTAAATTTTCTATGGAGGTATATACATCATTTTGACATTTTCTCAATATTCTCATTTTGTTTTTTATTTAATTGCGATGCAGGTATTACAAAATATGGTAGTGGGTTCATGGAATGGATTTCGACAAAGAACCCTTTCTTATTAATTCATCTTTTAGGTCCATGACTTTGAAAATCAAAACAATGATTCACATATTATCTAGAATGATAATAATAGAAACAATAGTAACTGTACATGAGATCTAATTTGATATCCTATCCTATAATATGTATAAGAATTCATATTTATGTTATAGTCTGGATTAAAATAATTAGAGTAGATATATGATGAATTTATAGCTTATTATTCTAAATGAAAAGTAATTATAATTAGTCATTTTGAGTTGCAGTCAGTTTATAGCAAGAAACATGGACATGTATTAGACTTTTCCAATGTTAAACCCCTTATCATGAGTTAAACTATAATGGTTTATCTTATATTTAGGAATATTATTACAAGACATTAATATTTTATCTAATAAAATAAATAACATGGAAAAAATAATTAAGAAAAAATAAGAAATATTTTCTATATTATCATTGGAAGTATAGTGACAGAAGAAAAAAAATTCCATTTTATTTAAAAGTAATTTATATGTATTTTTTTTTGTTTTTATATTAAATTATTTGATATTAAATCTTAATAAAATGCAATATTTTCATATTAAAAATTAAAAATCACGCAAAATAATGTGGGAATTTATCTCACAAAATATTATATCATTTATATAATCTCTCTAAAATATTACTCCAACACATCATCATTTTCACAAATAACATACCTCGTTATTGAATGAAATTTCACTTCTAGAACATATCAACAACACGGTCTCTATAAATGTTGGGTTATTCGTGATTCCAAAACCTCCCCAATTCAAAATTTTTAATTTGAAAAGAACATATCTCCTTTACCATGACAAATGGGGAACATTGTGAACTTGGTTCAATAATGGAGGTTATTTTTTATGATTACCATAACCCAAAAATCTATATATTATCAATAATTTACAAATAAATGAGTAAACTCAAACTTTTCCAACAAAAAATTTTCATATATTTAAGGTAATAGTAAATATATCACAGTGTCATCCATGCCCTAGTAATATATAATTACTATATTAGGAAATATAAATACATTAGTAGATTATTATTAAATGAAAAAAAACCATCTCCCACTATTTTAATCATATATATAGTCTTTATTATAAATATCAAATATAAAACCATTATTCATAACCAAGGTCATATAAATATAATAATGGGAGAACATTGATTCTTAATAAGGATAAAAAATAGAGATATCAATGAAAAATTAAACATAAATTCTTGATAATGTCATGATAACACAATCTTATAATTTTAAACACATACATAGTATAACAATGATCATAATCATTAGTGATTTCATTAAACATGATTTTTAATAAGATTTGAATCATAAGAGAATCAAGGAACTTGATCCATGAGGGAATAACATTGGAATATTAAATAAGTATATAACATATATATAATGATTGAAAACCATTTTATTATTCAATGATCACTTAAAAGACTATCATAGTGGATTAGGTTTACTCCACATTCCATCTTATGTTTATACGTGGTCCACAATCTCCTTTGAACTTTTCAATCATATCATTGTTACATTGAAGAGGACACTATTTCCTCAAAAAGATCATGTTCAATTTCTAGAATTCAACACATAAGCACAAATACTTATAACCATATGTGAAAAATAATAAAGGTAATCCCAGATTATTTAGTCAGATGGATAATCCAATTATCCCTCATATTACTTATTTAGTATCAAGCTCTTGATTTTTTATGGTTTCCATTTTTATGGTGGAATAGAAACTTGCTCACCCCTGGCATGAGTTCAATTATAAATTCTACATCTCCATTTGGTAGAAGGCCCTAATATGTTTTCAATAATAATATAATAAATCTTTTCTACTAGGGGTTGAAATACATCATAATTTATGCCCCATTATTTTTCAAAATACTTTAATCCATTTTGGTGAACTCCCTAGTCGCTAAATAATTAACCACACGCTATCTTCCTTGATATACCACTCTAAATAGTGAAGACAATAGTAAACCTCATGAGACACAAATGAAACACTCATGCTGAAACAAGAATTTGTCAGTAATATACTGACAAGTAAATATGCATAATTAGGTCAAAACAAGAAACACCCCAAATATAGATATCCCAAGGGAAAAGATAGAGCACAACCTTAAGAGAACATTCCTTACAGATGAAGATATCACACAATCATACTACCATCATTGTATTGATCCACATAAACCAACTAATGATCTCCTCCTCAATGCAAAAACCATTCAAATTTTTTTCTAGATATATAATAATGAATGAGTGCACTATAAATAATAAACATAGTATTGTAGAATATACATGAATCATACCCTTAAATATCGATGGTCTAGCCTTTATATAAAAAATAATAGGATTAACAACAAGAAAATGTTTACCCTTGTTCCCAGTGTTGAACCCCAAGTACCTTCAGCTGCACCAACCTACTAATAAGTGGTCTCATTCCAAGAATAAATTCTCCACTAGATTGAAAACCATGTATAGAAGAAGACCAAATACTATACTAATACATTGTAGATGTTCCACCTCAAATAAATTGGTTCCGCATAACTAATACATCATTACTAACCCATCATGGAATCTTTAATAACCACTATAGATGTCATATTCCATCATATTAATCAAACTATACTGTTGGTCAACAATAATTACTAAAAAATTAAATTTTATAACACAATAGTTGTAAAGCATTTTGGTATGATCGTGTGTAGCTTATCAATCCCCCAAGACACATATCATTCCACTACATTTGTCAATATAATCATGGAAACACATCCTTCTATAAGAATACATGCCACTTTATCATCATGATGAAACCACATTTCCTCCAATTGAATCACCTTTATGTTTCCCCTATGATAATGGATAATGATCCACTACCATAGAAAAAATCATTGAGTAAACTATTTTAACATGGGCCATAATATCACATTTGTGACCATCACAAAAATTTGATTCTATTGATATCTCATCTCTATCTAGCATTGAAACTAAGTAAAGCATCCATCATATTCTAACGTAATCATACTCTCATGGGTCAACCATATGAACTAAACTACAATATGATATATTAGTGTTTCTGGAACGAAGTACTCTAGGAACATATCTAAAAATTAAATCTATATCATATCATGTCTCTACACATTGTTAGTCTCAATATTCTACAAATTATTCTCAATAGTTAAATCATTGAATTGTAAAACTTGACTCTTTTCTTAGTATGAATATATATGTGGTCATTAAGGAACATGATAGACTAAATCTATATCTCAAATTCATTTGGTCCACTTTCTCTTGTAAAATTCAGAGGGTTATGCAACTAAAAATACCATACCTTTTTCAACATAATCATAATAACCCAACCTATAACTCATTCCAAAAACTATTTTTATTGTGAAAATTTTTAATGGAATGGATCCCCATTTCCATCATATATCACCATTCTATCCTCAGGATTTACCAAAGGAGGAACATTTATATCCTTGTAATCATATCTCTAAATAAGAATGATTTTATTATTGTGGGGCCATATATATATTGCCTAACACATGTCTTAGGATACATAACAAAACATTCACACATTTATATATGTGGGATTCACAATTATCTATTAAAAAATTTATGCAAACCATTCCACACGGTAAAAATTGAGGTGCTATAAAAACCCTTATCCATCTATCATCCATGTCTAGCTTAAAAAAATTATAAACACTATCTCATCATTAATTATTCTCATTTGATAACCATTTCCCACATTTTCTCAATTTTAATACTTTTCAATTCATATTAGAATCCATTTTAATTAGATTCAAAGATGTAAAGATATGTATGTTTCATTTTAAAAACACATCTAGAATCCTTATTTTTCCATCTATTAATAATATTTGTTATGCCAAAATAATTATTGAGTGCCTAGAATGATTCATGACAACTAAAATCTCATCCCATTCAGGGCCATAATTGAAATATATGAAAAATAAAGAGAAAATAATCACATATTACTACAACTGAATCAATCAAGGTGAAGTAAAATAAAATTGTAACAACATACATCGACAATAGAAATCCAAAAATGGTTACTTGTTTGTTACCACACACATTGTTTAACTACTCCCATTAATTAGATCTTAAGAATGAGATGACTCGTACTATTATCCAATAAAAACTTCTTATATAGTTTGACAAAAAATTGAAGACATAACTCCTATCATACCACTTTGTGACAACCCAAAATAGATTCTACATACATTTTCCCTGAGATAGTAGATTTTAAGAACCCAATTCTTCCATTGAGGTAGAATTTCTTATTTTCGTATTGCATTGAGTTTTTTTCTAGAAAATATAGGAAATATAGGAATATTAATGGAATCCGGGGTTACACGGTGTATAATCCCAAGCGCACACCAAGTAGATTTCCTTTGTATGAATATAATATATGGTGTTTGGGAATGAGGGCCCAAAAGGGGGAAAACAAACTACACACCATGTACTTCTGAGTACACACCACATTGTCATGTTAGAAGGCCTTGAAAAGTATGTCAATGAAATTCAGCTACCAAATGGATTATTATACGATATACACTCCACACATATGGACATACAATTCATGTAGTTTGTGTTTTCTCTAAAAAATGAGAGTATCCTCTTCATTTAGTAGATTTGAAAGTGGCCTCGCCGAGGGGAACTCAAGGGGAGCACTGAAACATCAACCTCTTCTCAATTAATCATCCAAAATCCGAATCAATCCATGTCGATCTAATTTGAAACCAATTAGTAGGCTCTTGATTATTCTTAATATTTTCTTGGTGATTTATATTCTCTACTATGTTATTCAATGTTGAGTGAATATAATGGTTTCATAAATATATTCCATTATATCTTGAATTGGAAGTCGAGGCTGGATGAGTATAGTTATTATATGATGAGGTTAGGGCCCTCCAGATTATTGGTTAACTTTTAGTTGTTTATATGTGTCATTGTGCCACACAAGAATGTTTGTGGGGTTGTTCTGTAGATAAATTGACTTTTCTAATGTTTAAGGACGGTTATCTGATTAATTTTATGAATAAATGCATGTGGAAACTATTTTTTTATTAATGGCCACCTTGCAGGTGCGTTTCCCTTGGATTACAATTTTTGGCCCTTTTAGATTAGGATAATTTGGTTAGGCCTATTTATTCCCTATTATGTTTATTTTAGAAATTAATTGGTTAACTTAATTCTTCCCAATGTGAATTGTTTCCTTGTTGACCATGTAATAGCGTTAAAAATGAATGTTCTTCCATATGATGAATTGCTTATATGTCGGGACTGGCCCTATTGAATTTTTCTGACTACGGGAATGATTTTTCTTGCCTATGGGTAAGGTTTTGTGTGGCTATAGGCTAATTTTTTGTGAATGTGGGCAATAATTTTTTATTTTTTTTGTAATTATTAACGAAAAGGTTTTGAACTGAGTTTTGACAATTGTTATGACTTATAAAGTGCCTCCCATGATAAAGAACAAGCTTGCATTTGATTTTTATTTTACTTAATATATATTCTATTAAGGTATCTGATGTGTTTTCTTGAGTTGGGGATTTACTGGCCACAGTATGATCCCATGAACTCATGATTCGATATAACTGTATTCTTTAATGAACAAGTGTAGTATAAATGGAAGAATACTGGAAGGATTATTTACATTTGACTACTTTATAGATTAATTATTTTATTATTTTACACCACTAATCCATATTCTGAATAATAGATTAAGATAGACCTTTGTTGTATTTTTAATATGATTTATTTCATACACGCAGTTTGGGTCATGTTTATGGGCCCAAACAGACTATATTGTTGCATGTTTCGATAGGGGAAAGGCTCCTTATACAGGTAATTTATTGTTGTTTTGGAGAATAAGATCATGTGACCAATCCAAGGCATTCAATGCTACTGGTTTTCACTTAATTTTTACTTAGTATTATATTATATGTGATAGTAGTGTATCTTGTTTTCACCAATTTCATCTTACATTTTACATGCTGCATCATTTGGGAATTATATTCCTTCTAGTTATTTTTATTATCCTTCTTAGGTTTTTTACATTTGTTTCATAATATTTACTTCTCCACTATTATTATTATTTATTCTTCTATGTTAAAATTTTCTAATTAGGTCATAGTTCCCCCAATATCACACATTACTCTCTTGCTTCTATTCAGATGCCTCTGGCATTTTGGAAAATGTGATTGAGGCCATGTGGCCAATTGGGTACTAGGAACCTTTATGTGGCATCCGAATATGGGATGTTATGAAGTGTTATTAGAGGGACGTTTTGATCCAATCACCTTTAGGTTATGGCCCCAATTGGATCAAAATTTGGTGGATCATAATTTTTCATACCACTAGTTGGTTTTTCTACAGAACATGGGTTTTCTGGGAAATCTAGAGTTTCTATCCTGCAAAATGAAGTATACACCACATGTAGTTTTGTCCAACATGCCATCTTTTCTACCTATTTAGGGGGTATTATGTTCCATTTTTTAAGAATAAAATGTCATGTACAATGTGTATACACCGTGTAGTGTATGACCAGATAACTGGTTGTGTGTGTAACACCCCGAGATTTTATGAAAATTATTATTTTTAATTTCATTAATGTCTTGTGTTTTACGCTACACCAAAAGGAGTTTGCACAACACGCATACTTGACATGCCTTGTATTACACTCCATCACGACCTTCCTCGATAGTGTGTGTAGTACGCAATAACGAGTTTCACTAAACTACAATATGCTATTAAAATATTATTAAAACTAGCCGTTATGAATAGTAATAACCATTTATTGAAATTTTGTATATTTTATTTTTCACAATGGACTTCATTTTTGGATTCAGAATATCCAAATTAGCTTAGGGTGAAATTTTGGTACTTTTCAGATAACTTTCATTTTCTGATGAATAGGGAAAATTACTAAATTTTAATTAAAAGCAACCTTTTTAATCGAAATAATTAATAGTGATAAAATTATTAATTTGAGTGGTTTTAAAGAATATTTAGAATATATTCTTATAATTTAATACAATGTTGGTCATTGGATGTAATTTCACATTTAAACCAGGCATAAACAAGTGTCAATCTTTTGATAGTTATTATCTCTTAAGAACACGCTATTTGTTTTGACGACGGGAATTAATTTTTAAATTAAGTAATGCAACTGATATGTTTTTAATTTGGTAAAATAGACATCATTTTTGAATTCATAATATCAAATATAGCTTAGGCCTAATTTTTGGTCTTTTTCTAGAAACTTTCATTTTTTGATGAATAGTGAAACCACTAAGTGGTAGTTAAAAAAAAGAATTTTTCATAAAACTTAATTTTACCACTTCTGTGAGTGGAATTTCAAAAATCCGAGAGACAAGGTTGATGTCAAAAAGTAAAATGTGTTTCAATGAGATGAAAATATTTTTTGGTGAATTGTAACTTTTTACTTTTTTACCACGGTTTAAAGTAAATTGGGTAATTAAGGGTAAAAATGATATTATTATTACCCTAAAACATGTCATAATTCTATAGGATAAGTTTAACTCGACCAAAAACAACCTTAGGAATAAAATATGACCATTTAGGCCCACTTGGATTAGATTAGTACATTTATTATTAATTTATTTAAAGAAGTGTTAAAATAGTTAAAATCAATGTTTAATAAGTATATAATTTTTAATATAAGGTTATTCATAAGATAAATTCGACTATAAATATTAATTAGAAAGCTAAAACGATTTACTACATAATGGAATTTTATTTTTAATTTTTGGACATTAAATATATTAATTTATTTATGATACAAAGATGATGCAGTAATTATCTTATTAATTAAATATTGACATAATTGATGTTACAAATACCAAAATAAATGTAATTTGAGACTTTTTATGAATTCCACTAATTTTATAGGATCATATGACATGTTAGTATTTATTTAAGAGACTTATTTGAAACTAATCATTCTGTTATAATTTTCACAAAAATTAATTACTAAATAGTGTCAAAATTGACATAAAATAGTTTTTTAAAAAAATATTATATTATTAATTGTTATATTATTCCTAAAAATCTAATGTTCGGCCAAATGACTTAGATAAGGTTATATATATTAATAATAAACAACTTGGGGTTCGTTTTTCTGCTTATAGAATGTTTATTAACCTTATAGTATAAGAACACAAGAAGACACGGTAAAAGTAAAATTATTTAACTTAATGTTAAATCTAAATGATAATGTTAAAATAGGAACCTAAACATTTCTAAATTATATTTGATGAGATTATTTCGGCCCATCCCAATCTTAGATTCGAAATAAATCAACTTTGAGCTATTTAAAACCGAACATGAATTTATAATAAAATAATATTTTTAGTTTTTCCAAAGGAGCCCCTCTCCTCCCTTATAAAAGCTCACCTCCTCCCCCTCTTCCTCACACCACATTGAACCTTAAAGCTCGGCAAACCCCTACCAATTTCTCCTCTCCATTTTTCTAGAGACATCCTAGTGGTCCTAGTCTTCTTCAAAGACCAATTTTAGTGCCCTAAAAGGAGGTCTCAAAGAAGCACTTCAAAGAAGAGTTAATGTCTGTTACCAATTCTTTCATCTTTATTTCTTCTTCCACTTCTTCTTCTTTAGTTGTTTCATTATGAAGTAATAACATCAGTATCACCCATATAATGATATGTTATTATAAGTATGAAACAACCCTATTTCACCATCTATCCATCCTACGGAAAATGAAATCCCTGCGCGTGCGTACGTACGGAATACCCTCTCCACGCTGTGGTGTAATCTATTTTCCACAACCACCTTTCTTGTATGGGTATAATGGTGTAAATAATGACTATATATTATTATTGTAAATTGATATTGATTCTTAAATAGTATAAATACACTCCAATTCAATTCCATGATCATTGGAATGATATCATCGCTCGTGTGTGCGTACGGAATAACGTCTCCACGATGTGGTGCGACTCGTTCTACATGATCTTCATTGCATAATGATTATATAAATGAATTTAATGAATTAATATGATATATATTACACTAATAACATTCCGGAAATGAGGTATCTATAACCTAAAGAGAAGAATATGAATTTATTCGACAAAACACGCATAAGAACAAAAAGTAATAAACACCCGAATAACAAGTTGTAATGAAATATTACTAATAAGAAGCTAAGAATATGACCATATGTGATATCATAACAATGAGTATGATTCTGGAATAATTAAATAACATTATTTAAATCATTATACAGGTGGTTCGGACACGTACAAAGAATATCAGAACTAAAGTAAGGGAAAATATCACAATTTCATTTTTATCCGAGAATGTTTATACTTTGGTATTTACTGGGGTGTATTTTATCATCCACATCCATGTTTCCTAAATATGTAATATTATTTCCATCCACCTAAAATTTGTTAAATCCAATTTTACCCTTCGGTATGTTTTTAGTAAATTATATGAAAGGAATATTTTGTCATTTTTCATACGATGTACTTTTTGACTTTTCCGACAAAAGTACGAGAACAATGTTTTTTTTAACATATACGGCATGACTGGATTTTTAAAAAATTATTTCCAAGAAGATTATTTTACATGTTTTCAAGTTTATTTTTAATCAACTTCTTTTAGTTTAAAATTGTATGACATGTTAAGAAAGGAAAATGTTTTTGAAGTAGAAAGGATATTTTCCTCAAGAATGGAGTTCTTGTGTTTTATCAAAATTATATTCCATATAAGATAATATAGGGTTCTGTTCTTATCCCTATTATTACATTGATTTGATTATTTTGTGATGGAATTATTTTTATGAAATCCTTTATCTTATATGAATTGTTTTATGATGTCATGTTGTTTAAGAATCCCATTTTTATTAAATGGGTTATGCAATGATGTATGATTTATGATTTTATGGCACACATAAGAATGGTATCATTATGAGATGGGTGGGACCTATATCTCCCTCCAATGCATTGGGTAACGATTTTATATCTCATGAGATAGACATGGCTAGAAAGGCAGGTTAAACTGGTTCAGTGAAACGGGACTGAAATGAGGAGTGAACTCGGTTTAGAAATGGACTTTGTCCACTAAGATCGTCTTGGAAATGAGTATTGACTAATAAGAAATGATTATCTATGATTATGTGTGTATGCCAAAAAATTTCATGTTTTATGTTATGATTATTGGGATTACATTTCAATACTATTATTTGTCCCATGTTATGAAATTATGATTTCTTTTGCAGGTTATGATTTCCAAAAGTTATGTTCTTAAGTATATGATGTGATTGATATTTCTTTTGTTTACCCTTACTGAGCATTTTACCTCACCCTTTTATGATTTCTTTTCCCTAGGATATAAAGAAAGGTTTTAGGTAAAAAAAGGAAGATATTTATGGGAGATGTTGAAGATATTTCAACATGATTAGAAGATTATATTCAGAGTTTCAAAAGACACTAAACTATTATGGTCCTTGTGTGTGTGTTTTTGTTATGTACTAATTATTCTTCTAATGTAATGTAATGTCCATGTACGTTAAGCTTTGGGTCTCTACAGTTGGTATCAGAGGAAAGGTTTAGTCAACCTTTGGAAACTAGGATGCGAGAACTTTAGTGAGATCCCTATAGATATTTTAAGGTATGTATAGTGATGTCCCTAAGGATAAGTATAAGTATAGGTTATAGTTATAGAATTACGGTAACATAAGATGTTAGATATTGAAGGTAATCCCCCTTTATTATGTTGATTTCCCAAGCATGATTTATGCCTCTCACACTATTCTTTTTGGGTTTTAGACGATGGATGGAACCCGAATGAATCGTGTTGATCAATGTAATGGACAATGCAATTATTTTCCTACTGAACAAACAAATGTTATGGGAGATGGAGTGAAAAATATTATTGCTAAACTTACACAAGCTATGAATCATTCTGGACTTCCAAATGAGTAGAGAAGGGAACAATATTCTTTTGAGTCCTTCATGAGGCAACACCCACCTTCTTTCATTGGGTATTCTGATCCACTTGTTTCTGAACAATGGATAATTACCACTGAAAAATATTTTCAGTTCTTCAATGTTCAGAACATGATAAAGTCATCTTAGCAGTATATCGTTTGGAAGGTGATGCTGATCAATGGTGGAATCTTATCAATAATATGATGCCAAGAGATGAAATTAAGTCCATGGAATGGGACGAGTTCAAGAACATATTTTTCAATTAGTACATACCTCATATTCTTCGAACAAAGATGCAGAAGGAGTTTCTTGAACTAAAGATAAAGGATGATAAATCTGTTGGTATATATGAAGCGAATTTTTCAAGTCTTACAAGGTATGCATCTGGCTTTATCATTCAACCTGAATGTAAAGTTGATTGATTCTTCAGTGGCTTAAAACCATTTCTTCGAAAGGGAATTAACTATAAAAGACTTCAGTAGCTATGAAAAAATTGTGTGTTGTGCTATCAAGTTAGAAATGGAAGTTGGTGTTACTTATCCATCTCATATTTTTGACAAGAAACGAAAGATGGGGATCAAGGAGAAATCTCAGAATAATGGTGAAAAGAAGATAAATGTTTCCTTATGCTCAAAGTGTTGAAATAAGCATGGTTGAGATTTTCTTAAAGGGACTAGAAAATGTTTTAAGTGTGGAAAAGTAGTTCATTGAGTAGCTGAGTGTTGATGTAATGGAAAAAGGGTTTCTAATGATGTGAATAAAGAAAAGACTGCAGAGAACGCACCACCAACACTTCAATGCTTCATGTGCAAGGAAATTGGGCATTATGCTAATAAATTCTCTAATACAAGGGTTAGTGATGATCTACATGAGAAACCGATTAAGGAAAAGGACAAAGGGAAGTCACATGCGATCACTATTGGTGATGTTGAATATGACAATGATGTGGTGGAATGATTAAGTGTTTTTGTAATGGGATTCCAAAATAATGTTGTATATAGTATCATGGAATATTGGAATATTTATGTATTGGTCTATTGTGGTATTCAATAATTTTATGGTATCGGTAACCATGGAAAGTGATTGAGATATTTTTGGAAATAAGATGATATGCGCATAATGAAGGGAAAATGAGAAAATAAAATGTTTAACAGTATTCATGAGCTCGTGATTGATATAAGGACTAAGTGATATCATGGTTTGAGTATAAATAATTTTGAGGATTTTGGTTTGTGGAAAGTGTTATATTTTAACTGCATTCATGTTTTCACTAAGGTTCAATGGGTATACATGATTAAGGTATTCACATGTTTTTAATTTGACCAACAAGATATATCTTATGATATATGGGGGATAAATGATATCATTCACGTGATTTTTATGTGACATTTCAAGTAATCATTTTTTTTATACTATGAGCTTGGACCGAAGTATTTTGGATAAGCCTAAAGATTGGAATGGATTATGTTGGACATAAGTTAGTATTGTTTAAGGATATAATTTTTTTCGATATTATTTATGGGATGTTATAGTAATTTAGTTTTAGAAAAAGGACAACATGCAATCGAACCCACAACCAAAGTGCGACTGGCCTTTATCGCCTACCACTGGCCTACAGGAAGTCCCTATTTATTAGAAAATAGTTTTATAATATTAAGCAGTATAATATAAGAAGTATAAGTCCATTTTAGGAACCATATATGATTAATCTCACTATATATGGACTTATGTATTTTTTGATAACTTTTCTAACCTTTTGTTTGAGACAGATGGAATGACCCCTCATTCTATCACATGATCTGCTAACACATCACGAATGAAAAATTCCACTTCATTTCTTCAATAGATGAAGTGTAAATTTTCCAAAGAATGAGTAATGGTGAGACGACACCAAATTCACGAAAGTATTTCTTCTAATTCCAATTTCATCAACTTTTGGAGAAATGAGCTTGAAAACCAAAACGGTTGTCCTAGTGCTCTTATATCTGATGAATCAGATGGTACCTTAGATCGTCACAAATTTATGGCTTTGTGATTTTTAGCTTTTCCATAGCCATGTTCTCTACCACTCTCAATCAGAACATGATGGTTAGGTTTCTCTTCCATATCCATATTTTCACCTATGTGGAAACCCAGTGATTAGTTTATTTGGGTAACTGTTACATTTCATATGTTTTTTTTAAAGATTGGGTTTTTTATTCCTTTTTACAATGTGGGTTTCTGTTAAAGAAACTTTCGAGTAGTAAACTATTTATAACCCCGAAGAATTTTGAGGGAAAAATTCATTTTAAGGGGGGTAGAATGTAACACCCCTAGAATTTATGAAAATTATTATTTTTAATTTCATTAATGTCTTGTGTTGTACGCTACACCAAAAGGAGCTTTCACAACACGCATCCTTGACATTCCTTGTATTACACGCAATCACGACCTTCCTCGATTGCGTGTGTAGTACGCAATAACGAGTTTCACTAAACAATAATATGCTATTAAAATATTATTAAAACTAGCCATTATGAATATTAATAACCACTTTTTTAAATTTTGTAAATTTTATTTTTCAAAATGGACTTCATTTTTGGATTCGGAATATTGAAATTAGCTTATGGTAAAATTTTTGTACTTTTCGGATAACTTTCATTTTCTGATGAATAGTGAAAATTACTAAATTTTAATTAAAAACAACCTCTTTATTCGAAATAATTAATATTGATAAAATTATTAATTTGAGTACTTTTAAATTATATATAGAATATATTTTTACAATTTCATACAATGTTGGTCATTGGATGTAATTTCACATTTAAACCAGACATAAACAAGTGGCAATCCTTTGATAGTTATTATCTCTTAAGAACATGCTATTTGTGTTGAAAACGAGAATTAATTTTAAAATTAAGTAATGCAACTGATATGTTTTGAATTTGGTAAAATATAAATCATTTTTGAGTTTATAATATCAAATATATCTTAGGCCTAATTTTTGGTATTTTTCTGGAAACATTCATTTTTTGATGAATAGTGAAACAACTAAGTGGTAGTTAAAAAAATGATTTTTTCATAAAACATAATTTTACCGCTCCTGGGAGTGGAATTTCAAAAATCCAAGAGACATGGTTGATTTCAGTAAGTAAAATGTGGTTCAATGAGATGAAAATAATTTTTGGTGTATAGTAACTTTTTACTTTTTTTTACCACGGTTAAAAGTAAATAGGGTAATTAAGGGTAAAACTGATATTATTATTACCCTAACAGATGTCCTAATTCTATTAAATAAGTGTAATTCGACCAAAAACAACCTTAGGAATAAAATATGACCTTTTATGCACACTTGGATTAGATTAGGACATTTATTATTAATTTATTTAAAGAAGGGTTAAAATAGTTAAAATCAAAGTATAATAAGTATATAATTTTTATATAACGTTATACGAAAGATAAATTTGACTATAAATATTAACAAGAAATCTAAAAATATTTCCTACACAACGGTATTTTATTTGTAATTTTTAGACATTAAATAATTTAATTTATTTATGACACAAAGATGATGCAGTAACTATCTTATTAATGAAATATTGACATAATTGATGTTATAAATACCAAAATAAATATTATTTGAGACTTTATATGAATTACACTAATTTTATAGGTTAATATGACATGTTAGTATTGATTTAATTAACTTTTTTTGAACTATGCATTCTGTTATGATTTTCACAAAAATTAATTACTAAATAGTGTCAAAATTTAAATAAAATAGTTTTTAAAACAAATATTATATTATTAATTGTTATTTTATTCCTAAAAAACTAATGTTTGGCCAAATGACTTAGATAAGGTTATATATATTAATAATAAACAACTTGGGGTTCGTTTGTCTGCTTATAGTAAGGTTATTAACCTTATAGTATAAGAACACAAGAAGACACGATAAATGTAAAATTATTTGACTTAATGTTAAATCTAAATGATAAGGTTAGAGTAGGACCCTAAACATGTCTAAATTCTATTTTAGAAGACTATTTCGACCCATACCCACCTTAGCTTCGAATGAAATCAATTTGGAGCTATTTAAAACCGAACATGACTTTATAATAAAATAATATTTTTAGTTTTTCCAAAGGAGCCCCTCTCCTCCATTATAAAAGGGAACCTCTTCCCCCTCTTCCTCACACCACTTAGAGAATTCATGCTCGTCCAACCCCTGAAACGTTCTCCTCTCCACTTCCCTAGAGACATCTTAGAGGTCCTGGTTCTCTTCAAAGACCAATTTTAGTTCCCTAAAAGGAGGTCTCAAAGAAGCACTTCAAAGAAGGGGTAATGTCTGTTACCGATTCTTTAATCTTTATTTCTTCTTCCACTTATTCTTCTTTAGTTGTTTCATTATGAAGTAATAACATCAGTATCACTCATATACTGATATGTTATTATAAGTATGAAACAGCCCTATTTCACCATCTATCCATCCTACGGAAAATGAAATCATCGCGCGTGCGTACGTACAGAATACCGTCTCCACGCCGTGGTGTAATCTATTTTCCACCACCACATTACTTGGATGGGTATAATGGTGTAAATAATGACTATATATGATTATTGTAAAGTGATATTTATTCTTAAATAGTATACATACACTCCAATACAATTCCATGATCGTGGGAATGATATCACCGCTCGTGCGTACGTACGGAATACCGTCTCCACGATGTGATGCGACTCGTTCTACATGATCATCATTGCATAATCATTATATAAATAAATTGAATGAATGAATATGATATATATTACACTAATAACATTCTGTAAATGAGGTATCTATAACCTAAAGAGAAGAATATGAATTTATTCGATAAAACACGCATAAGAACAAAAAGTAATAAACACCCGAATAACAAGTTGTAATGAAATATTACTAATAAGAAGATAAGAATATGACCATATGTGATATAATAACAATGAGTATGATTCTGGAATAAGTCAATAACATTATCTAAATCATTATACAGGAGGTTCAGACATGTACAAATCATATCGGACCTAAGGTAATGGAAAATATCACAATCTCATTTTTATCCGAGAATGTTTATACTTTGGTATTTACTGGGGTGTATTTTATCATCCAAATCCATGTTTCCATAATATGTAATATTATTTCCATCCACATAACATTGTTTAAATCCAATTTTACCCTTCGGTATGTTTTTAGTAAAAGAAATGAAAGGAATATTTTGTCGTTTTTTCGTACAAGGTACTTTTTGACTTTTCTGACAAAAGTACGAGAAGAATGTTTTTTTAACTTATACAGAATGAATGGATTTTTACGAAATTATTTCCAAGAAGATTAATTTACAATTTTTCATGTTTATTTTTAATCAAAATATTTTAGTTTAAAATTGTATGACATGTTAAAAAAGGAAAATGTTTTTGACGTAGAAAGGATATTTTCCTCAAGAATGGAGTTCAAGTGTTTTATAAAAATTATTTTCCATCTAAGATAATATAGGGTTCTATTTCTATCCCTATTATTACATTGATTTTATTATGTTGTGATGGAATTATTTTTATGAAATCCTTTATCTTATATGAATTGTTTTATAATGTCATGTTGTTTAAGAATCCCATTTTTATTACATTGGTTATGCAATGATGTGTGATTTAGGATTTTGTGGAACACATAAGAATTGTATCATTATAAGATGGGTGAGACCTATATATCCCTCCAATGCATTGGGTAATGATTTTATATCTTATGAAATATACATGGCTGGAACGGCAGGTTAAACCGGTTCAGTGAAACAGGACTAAAACGAGGAGTGAACTCGGTTCAGAAATGGACTTTGTCCACTAAGATAGTCTTGGCAATGAGTCTTGACTAATAAGAAATTATTATCTATGATTATGTGTGTATGAAACAATGTTTCATGTTTTAATTTATGATTATTGGGATTACATTTCACTACTGTGATTTATCCCATGTTATGAAATTATGATTTTTTACAGGTTAAGATTTCAAAAAGATATGTTCTTATGTATTTGATGTGATTGATATTTATTTTGTTTACCCTTACTGAGCATTTGAGATCACCCTTTTATGTTTTCTTTTCCCCAAGATATATAGAATGGTTTTAGGTAAAAAAAGGAAAATCTTTATGGGAGATGTTGAAGATCTTTCACCATGATTAGAATATTATATTTCAAGTTTCCAAAGACACTAAACTATTACGGTCCTTGTGTGTGTGTTTTTGTTATGTACTAAGTATTCATATAAAGTCATGTAATGTCCATGTACGTTATTCTTCAGGTCTCTACAGTGTGAGAAAAATATGGGATGTGGAATTCTAATCAGAAAACTCTGTGTACATTCGGTAAACGCCGTGTAGCCAACCTGAGCAGAACTCCTGTGAACCTGTCTTTATAGAATTACATGGTCAGGATGACATACCTATGTTAATGTTGTGTGTTTGTGGAACACATCATGTATGTATGGTTTTTACATGCCCATGCTAGCAGTTGAACATGAACATGTGACAATGTATGTGTACACGCCATGTAGACCCTTTTTTTCAAACATTGTTTGTATTTTCATGTTCTATTTTGGAACTCTTGAACATAAAACCTTCACTATGAGGTTGAACTAATGCATATTCAAGAAATTTTAGAGTCATTTTTCCTCGATGACCACAAGCTATACTCTAGGAGAGTGGAAATGATTATACTATACAAATTATAGGCTATGGGATAGTGATGGATCCTCTCGTTGTCCATGTTGTTCCACCAGCTATTATACTAGTAGGTGGGGCAGATGCACAATTCCATGAAGGATTTCTGGGGTTCATGTAGGCCTCTTAGGGAACCTAGAATGCTACCACATCTATGGAAGTGATTATGTGTATATTCTAGCAATAAAATTTTCCTACCTTTTTAGGGGATGGAATACCACAAGATGTAGAATCATGGTTGGAATCAATGATAACTATCATCAAGAATATGGAGGAACTTCTCAAGAGGAGGGCCATGTTTGCGACATATATGCTGCTTGATTCTTCCAAGAGATGGTGGGATATTGTCACTCGGGTTGGGAGTCATCAATATATGACACTGGAAGTCTTCTAAGCGACCTTCAATGATTATTATTTTCCAGAGATGATGTGGCCCGACCAAGCAAGGGAGTTCATACACCTAGAGTAGGCTCACTGTCTATTATAGACTATTCTTCTAAGTATACTGAGCTGAAGCGATTCATAGCTATTATAATTTTTGATGGCATGTTGAAATACTGATTATTTGTGGATGGTATTAGGATTGATATTCAATCACAGATGAATGATTTCAGGTTTCCCTATGTCTCAACTATTATGAATTAGGCATATATCACCCAGCGTAATCTATGGGAAGCTAGTGGTGCATTCCCGGGAAGTTTGACACCGGTTTATGGTACTATATAAACTGTAAATAGGAAGAGTCATGTGGAGTTCTCTCATTGTGATAGTACCAGCTAGATTGATTCCTCTAGTGGACAAGTGATGTTCCCCCAAGGCCAAAATGATGTCAACAAGAGACTTCAGTTCCTAAGGGACCCAATTCAGTTCCATGCATGCAAAAAGATGTGCCATCAACATTTTTATTGTAGGTAATTTCTACCAGTGGCTAGTGAGAGAGTTTCTATATAGACTCGACATGCAGGTGAAGGGTTAGTAACTTTTTACAACTCTAAAATATCAAATATATAAAGGCATTCATTGAACAGTTTTGGTCGTGGTTGTGGTAGTCAGACTGCAAAATCTCAGCAACAGAATGGAAGATCAACTCAATGTTTCCAAGAAATGTCTCAGGGCTGATGTACTGGTCATAAATGTGAATTGCAATAGACCCAGTAAGAGTAGGATCCCAGACAATCTACAATGATAGTTACTATTCTATTAACCTATAGTTTCTTCTGCACTTTTTGATACTGGTTCAGCACAAAGTTTTATATCATTGAACATTGTTTAAATCCATGGTATCTAGGTTTATATTTTTTATGATTATATAAAGAAAGACACTCTATTAGATATTATAACATAAAACATGCATCAGTACAAGGAGTTCCCATTATGATTGGTGGCTTTCACATTCTATGGAACCTATATTTCCTAGAGATGATAGGCTTCGAGGTCTTTCTCGGAGTGGACTAGTTGATTCCATTTAAGTCTTTTTTTATTTCTATAATTTTATGGTGAGTTTCACATCACCATAGGGAAGAGAGTTTCTACATATGGGTTAATGGAATGTCCATGCAATTAGATCTGGACCAGCGCATCGTGGGTTTGGCAGGATAACAGCAGAGACTGAGAGTTTATATCTGGATGACTAGGGAATAGATCTAGAATGGTTCCTTTTAGTGTTTTATCATTTATGGGACATTTTCCCAGAAAAATTATTAAGATTAAATCTAGTCAGCGAGGTGGAGTTCACTATCTAGATAGTTCCCGGAGCTTCACCAATAACTATTCCTCCTTACAAGATGACTATGATGGTGTTGAAAGAGATCAAGAGTTCGTTGGATGACCATTAAGCTAAAGGTAGTATCTGACCCAATAATTATCCATGCGGTTCACCAATCCTCTTCACAAAAAGGAGGAATGTACCCTTTGGCATCATGAAGACTATAAAAAACTGAACAATTTGATTGTTAAAATCTGATATCCTCTCCCATGGATTGATGACCTATTTGATCAGATTTTTAGAGATCAGGTGTTCTTGAATATTGACATGTGGTCTGGATATCACAAGGTTTCTGTTTGACTGGCATACATTCCTTTTACTACATTTCAAAGCTAGTATGGTCTAATTAGTACCATGTTCTGTCGTTTGGTCTCCTGAACATGCCAGCTGTTTTCATGGCACTGAATAATAGATAGTTCCATCCTTACCTAGATTATTTTTTGTTTTTTTCATGGATAATATCTTATTGTATTCTCAAAATCGACACAACCATGAAAAACAACTTGTGATTCGTTTTAATACACTAAAAGTTAATTAGTTTTATGCTATGCTCGCAAAATGATGCTTTTTGATTGATTAGATTCAATTCACGGGTCTCTTTATCTTAGATACTATAGTATTATTGGATCTTGATAAGGTGAAAGAAGTAGTTCCCTAGGAGCATCCAAAAAATGTTTTTGATTTATGATGTTTCTTAGGGATATCTTATTACTATATGCATTTTATACATCAATTCTCAGGATTAGCAGCATTGATTATGGATTTAACTAATTAAAGTGTGATGTTTGGGGGTTCAAATTATTATATCACGTCTTTTTTTGGGTTGAGGGGATGTTTGACATCGGCGCTGATATTGTTATTTCAAAATTTTGGAAAGAGTTACACTATGTATTGTTATTCATTAGTTATTTTTCTTGGATATGTTCATATAAAGGGGTATTGAGTTGTTTCCTATGGGTCTCGACAGTTGATGCCACATGAGAGGAGTTACCCAACATGTGATCTTGAGTTAGATATGTTTGTTCATGATTTTTAATTTTGTAGATATTATTTATTGTGGGAGAATTATGAGGTCAACATGGACCAAAAATGTCACAAATACATCTTTACTCATCATGATTTGAATATAAGATGGTAAAGGTTGGTGGAATAACATTAGTCATAAGATTTTGAGCTTGCCTATATGCCTGGAAAATGAAATGTTGTGGCTAACACATTTATAAGAAAGACTCAGATACAGGTAGTGCAGGTGGACAGTGTTGAGAGATAGCTTACGACTTTGTTCTCTGAGATGCACTTGGATGAGCACGATACTGAGTGAAAAACTTATCTTTCAACATTGGTTGTTTCATATTCCCTTATAGGTAGAGTGAGGATGTGGCATGTTTCAAATTCTGATGGCCTATTTCTACAAGATAATGTGGATGGTGAGGACACTCCAACAAGATTAACGATAGGTAGGGATAATTTTATGCTTATCCATGGACATGTGTGGGTTACATGGGATATATGTGATGAGTTGATGTGTTAGATTCATGATTCATCTTATGCAGTGCATACGAGAGTCACCATGATTTATCTTGAGTTTCCCTATCAGTACTAGGGGCTGAGTATGTAGTGGTATATATCCGGTTTAGTTAGGAGATGATCCACATGTAAGTAGGTGAAGGTAAAATAGCAGTGTCCGATTATGATTCCACATCAATTATATATTCCGGAGTAGAAATGAGGTAATGTCGTGATGGATTTCATGATGGGGTTATTGTGGTAGCCTATAGGAAATGATGTTGTGTGGGTCATAGTTGATAGGCTTATGAAGGATTCTTACATCTTATCAATCAGGTAGACCTTCAGGGTGGATGAGCACGAAAATCAATATATCTCAGATGTGGTACAACTTCATAGGGTCCCTAGTTCTACTATTTTAGATAGGGACACCCACTTTAAGTCTCGTTTTTTGGTAGGGATTTTAGTTGGAACTGGCTACATGGGTTCATCTTAGCACAATATACCACCCTTAGACTGATATCTTCTCCGAGCGTATAATTTAGGTGCTATAGGAAATGTTGAGTGAATGTTTCCTATACATTGGGGGATCTTGGGAGAAGTATATTCCCCTAGTCTAGTTTACCTACATGAACAATTTATAGGATACTATACAGTTGGAACCTTACAATGTTTTATATGATAAGCCATATCGTTATACCCTATGTTGGTTAAGGTCACGTGAAGCATCCTTATTGGGACCACATCTCGTGCAGGACACTTCTGATCATGTCCTATTGATTTAAAGAGGGATGGCTGCTACATAGTCTAATCAAAAATTAAATTCTAATCTTGGAAGACGATCTTTGGAGTTCATCATTAGGGATCATGTTTTCCTACGGGTTGCACTAAGGTTGGGACACAAGAGAATATATGGATAGGGTAGGAGTTTAATAAGATATGTCAGACCATTTGAGATTCAGTTGTGAGTCGTGTTGGTTTCCTATCATTTACAATTACCTTATAGGTATCGATCCATGCATGATGCCTTCCACATATTTGAGCTATGCCACTATCAATCAGAGATGTCTCATGTTTTTTTACCTAAGGAGGTTGATCTTCAGTTTGATGCTTCTTTTGAAGAGCATGTAATTCATATTTTAGATAGGAGCACAACAATATTTGAGGTTGATATGTTCCTCTCATATGTGTTCTATAAAGGAATGGATGAGTATTGGATGAGACATGGGAGAGGGAGGCCAACATACATGCTCAATGGATGTAGTTTTTCTCATATATTCTATCATCACACTTGGAAGGAAAATTTAGGAAAATATTTATTTATGGGGTAAGTTTCTAAGAACATGTTTCTCCCTTTGTGGTACAATTTCTTCTATTATTATTTATTTTGAGTTATTTTCTAGAAACTCGAGATATGATGGAAATGTAAGGGAATCAGGTGTTATACACTATATACTCCCAAGCACACGCTATGTAGAATGTCCATGTATGATGGAATACCTTGTGTGTGGTAATGTTAGTGAGAAATGGGTAAAAACTGACTACACATCGTGTACTTCATATTACACGATGAGTAGTCACATTAGCAAGCCCTAGAAAGTATGATAGTGAAATTCAGTAACGAACTAAATAGATAAATGATATACATTCCATTTATATATAATTACATGCCATGTATTTTTTATTTTTTTGTGTAAAATAGGTTGTACCCTCTCCAATCTATAGATTGGATAGTGGGCCTGTAAGGACCCAAAAATTCATTAACTAAAATTCATCTTGGTCTATTTAAATTTCTTCTTATGGTTATGTAATACATATTCACATAATTGGTTTTATGATTGGGATTTTAAAATATCGTTATGAATTGTGGAAGTTCCTAATATAGTTGTTCAACAGTGATCACATGATTAGTATAAATATCATGCTTTAACAAATCCAATTTTCTCAGACATTGGATGCAATATCCCCATATAGTAGGCTTTCCCCATATGATTCCCATTTATCAGATCTCGTAAAGGAGGTGGAGTCATTGGGCATCACCCTTGACCAAGCCCATGAAAAGCTTGAATACGTTTTTCTTAAGGAGAATCATCAACTAGAGAAGTGGATGTTGATAGACATAACCCCATGAGCGATGTTATCTGAGCCACCCCAAGAGTCTTTCACCATCACTCAACTTACCCAAAGGTCATATGAGGGTGTTTTAAGGGGTAATGTAACAAGACTCTAGCACTATGATTATGTAGATTATTTTGGTATATCATAAATATTATTCTTTCATTTTATTATTATTACTTTGTAAATAGTTTTTAAAGCACAAATAGTATTTTTTAGTTAATTTTCATGTTAGAAACCTATTTTAATAAATTAATGGATTTAAGAATTAAATAAATTTTTTATAATTTTTTATTATTAATTAATTACTTTTTATTAAGTATAAATGATCGTAAAAGTTTTTTAATGCAATTGTAATGTTTATTACGGATTGAAAGTTGTTTTTGTCAAAACCCATGATTTTTAGATAAATGGAATTTTTTATTATAAAATGATAAAATCACATATTTATAATATTATTTAGATGAAATAAATATTATTTTTGGAATTAGGACTTTGAAATTACCCAACAGTAAATGTTTTGTAATTTTATGAGACAGTCAAATTTTTGGGTAAAAATTAAATATCATTTAATTATATAATGTGTTTTATGACATCGTAATGACCTGATAGTGTTGTTATAAAATACTTTAAACACTATTTTAGTCCATTAAATGTTTTAAAAATATATAAATGTGATTTTAGGTATATTTTATTTATTTTAAAATGCCTTAGTGGACCCTCCTAGACATATAAAACATTTTATTTTTTAAAATTGACTTCTTTGAGAGTGTGACTCAAATACACATAAGCAACCCAATTATATTAATATATTTGGCCGTTGCCCACATATAATATTATTTTCCAATCTCCTTTGACAAAAAAATTGGAAAAACCCATTGGCTGGTTTGTGTTTTTGATTCTTTTAATGTGTGGTGTCCCAAAACAAAATAATAATGAATTCCACCTCCTTCTTATATAAACCCACCTAAGATCCCACATCATCTTTACTCAAAGCCATTGGAGTTCATAAAATTTCTTCCCTAATATCTCTATAATCTTCCCAAGTCTCCCCATGCTCCTTACAATCCTCTCTCAAGTCCCTACCAAGCCTTTGGGATCACACTTCCAAGTTAGAGATTTCTTCCTTTCTCATTTTTTTTTGAAATTTCATTATGTTGTTATGCCCTTTTATTTCCTATAAAAAATATTGTGGTATGATTTATAACCTCCCCCATACATCACATTTAATGTCTTAATGATTAGATACCCCTATTCTCTTTGATTAATTTCTCCCATGTATACTCGTTACCATGCCGAAATTCCGTAAAGAATTTCTCTATCCATATATACATTCAAACAATTGTTTTATTTTACGCATATAAATTCCATTTCAATATGTTGGTATATTATGTCCCATGACCCCCATACTATAAATTTAAAGTATAAATTATGATATACCCTTTCATTCTCATGAACTGATTTTATGAATTTCTATTGGACATCGTTATACTGCTGAAACTACACCAAAATTTCTATCCCAAAAACATTGGGTTGTGAATACCATTTTCACCCCTCTCTCAAGATTATTCACCTCTATACACATGTACATTTTTATTGATACATAAATTTATGTATTACTCATCTCTTATTCATTGAATGAATTATAATGTTAATGATTATGTGTTCTATGTTCTATGTGGAAAACTTATGCATGAAATGAAATGATTATAAAGGATGTGCCCTAATAGAAATCCAATGAATATGGTAAAGTGTATTATCATGATACATCATGTTAAATGAGTTTTTGAATCTAGGTAATTCATGTTCAATGAGGGTTTACTCGTGCTTCATGAGTAATGAGGTTTTACTCATGCTTCGAGTTCAATGAGCCTCGGATCATGCTAATATCATGTTTATTGTTGTGGCCACATCTTCATGTTATGATTAACATGATTTATCAAGCCTTTAGGTTCATTTTTCTCTTTTTATCTATTGGCATTCCTATTTCCTAACATATAATGTAGTCCTCATTTTATTCCATGTTTCTTCCCTTACTGGGCATTATATCTCACCCCTTTCTTAAATAAGTCCTCAGGATATCCCGTGCAATGCTATGTACGAGGGAATATAGTGGTTAGGAAATGGATGTTTTCAATATGATGTTGTGTTTCATGTTTTATGTCAATATGTAATTATCCTACTCCCCAAATAAACTAGACCACTCAATCTTCTATGTTGTATCGAGTGAAGGTCTTATATAACAAATATTGTCTAACTGTGTAATGAAAAAATGGTTTTCGATGTTCATATCAAAGGACAGGTTTTTTTACTTTGGGTATTAAGATTAGAAAAACATAGTGAAGCCTTAAAGATAATAAAATATATTATAAATACACCTGAAAGTTTTTTTTAGTATTGAGTAAGTGGTTTATCACGAAAATGTATCCCTATCTAGATACTAGCCAATAGAGGTAGCTTTTGAACATATGTACCTTGGGGTGAAAACCCCGACAAGGAGTTTTGGGTTTGACCTAGGGTATCAAGGTACATTAAAATGGGCCTTAATTCACTATTGTTTTTGAAAATCTCGGGGGTTATTCTTTGGTAAATTCATTATCTTAGTATGAACCACCATTAAGGGAATAAAAAAATTCCTTAAGAATAGATGTTAGAAATTTACTCACGTATAACATAGATTAAAGCTTATAGATTCATAAGTTAGGGAAATAAAATTAATTTATAATTCATCTATTTTTTTATTTGGAATTACCTTAATTTGTTACCCCTATCATTCCTTTTATTCCAGCCAATGACTAGTAATAGGTGGATCTGGGATAACAACCGATTTGAGGATCATTGTGAGGAATGTTCTAATGAGATACCCAATCTAATAGGAGTGGGATTTGAAAACATTGTCATGATACTCTCTCATTCAAATCAAACATTTATTAGAAATTTTTTTCAAGAGGAACGTTAACCCCACCATCAGAAAGAAAAAGTCACTATCGAGAGCTTTAGGAGAAGAAGACCTCCTACTTTTAACATAACATCATATCCCTCAATCGTTGAAAAAAGGATCAACTCCATTGAAAATATATTCTGTAACACCATGAGATTTTATTAGATAGATTTTTTTTAATGTCATTGATGTATTATGTATTACAGTACACTTATATTAGCTTGTGCTATATGCAATACTGTAGTATATTGTAGTATATACAACACTATTCTTGGCTTGTGTTGCACACAATTCAAAGTTATTTTTATTGAATTCATATCACACAACAAATATTATTTATTTTTTTCAATATATAAACTAATTTTGTATTATTTTATATGATATTACAATGTATTCATTTAGTACACGCTCCACTGACTTGGCTTGTGTTACACGCAAGAGCGACCTTCATCGATAACTTGCATTATTGGTGATACGATGTCTCTCCAAACAATTATATATTATTATTATTTAAATGGGATATAAACTAGACATTATGAATAGTATTGTACACATTTTTAATTTTATATCATTATATTTCATCTTACACATTTTCTAGAACATGGTATGAGAACAAAGAACATTTTTTCGGATAAAATAATTATTTTTTAAAAAAAATGCAGTTTTTCCACCTTTTGTAGGCGCACCCACATTAAATAAAATTATTGACATGTTTATAAGATGAAATTTTCCAAATATACTTATTCTATTGAATCAATATATAAAATTTTATGTTATATAAATTGTGGATATTTTTCTAAAACATTCTTATTTTGATGAATCGTAAAAGTATGCTAAATTTTAGTGAAAATGTTTTATTATCGAGGTAATTTATATAGTTACATAATAATAATGACTCGTTTTAAAGTATAAATTGAATATATTTTTTATATTTAATATAATTTATTTCATTATAATTAATTTTACATTGAATTCATATGTAGAAACATTTCATTCTTTGGAAATGTTTTAAACAAAAACTAGTTTTTTCTACAACGAGATTAATTTTAAATTAATTATTTCATATTTTGTATTCTGAATTTTGAACAATGAAATAAATATTTGGAATCAGGAGGTCCAAATTATGTAAATAGGAAACTTCGGTTTTTAGACATTGTGAATAATAACTACGATAAATTATATTTACCACAATTAAAGGTAAATCGTGTAATTAAGGGTAAAATTAATATTATAAAATTATCCTAACACTTGTATTAATATAATTGGATGATTATATTTTTCCCAAAAACATACTTGGGTCTAAATGGAATCTTTTTTAACCCAATTGGAAGATATTAAGACCTTTAATTTATTTTATTTAATGAAAAGTGAAATTTGTCTCACTCGAACATTAATAATTAATTAATTTTTAAAATATAGTTATACAAAAGTTAAATTAGATTATAAATACTCATTTTATATCTAAATTGTTTTTATTTGACATGGAAATTTATTTTTTATTTTTATGAAATATATAATTACATTAATTGTTTATACATTGATGATGCTGAAATTACTTATTTATTGAATAATCAATAATATAATTGTTATTAAAATAATAATACCAATAAAAAGAACCAAACACATGACCAAAACTTATTGGTAGAGTATATCTAATCCATAATCATCCAAGGGTTGACTTTTGTAAAATTTGGAATATTATAAAAGAGATTATGACATTTATATTATTTTATTTTAAATGATGTCAAAGTTGCCACCTTCATAATTTAATAGATATAACTTTTTAAACGATGGGTATTTTAGAAGATAAAATAGACTAAAAGTATTATAATGAAATTAATTAGATTTATCTTCATCATACTATTTTTGTTTATAATTTTATTCAAAAATTAGAATATTAAATAATTATACAAAAATGTTTTATTAATTATTTTATTAAGAGAAATATCAAATAAATGGTTTTAGAAATATAAAAATAAATATTATATGAACTAATTAATTTGAACCAATAATTTCAAAGACTACAGTGACATGTTAGGAATAGATTAAATATTTTGGTTCGAATCTATTTTTGGTGTGGTTTTTATATAATTTCAAATAAATGAATAGTGTTGAAATTGATACAATTTGAATTTTATAAAAATAAGATATTATTAAATTTTTTTAAAATCAAAAAGAAAATTTAAAAAAACTAAAAAACGATAATTATGTGGTCGAAAAATTCATAATTTATCCAGTTATGGATAATTCAAAACAAATAATAAAATATTTATAACCATTTAACGTTAAAATATTATTACAACAAATAAAATTAAATAGATTAAATAAGGATAAATCAAAATGATAAGGTTCAAAATAAATTACAAACATGACTAAATTTTATTATTTTATGATATTACAACCATATATCATCTCATATTCGAATTTGGGTCATTTGAGAGGTTTGTATATGGGGTTTGAGTTTATTATAAATTAATGTTTTTGAGGTTTCCAAAAGTGCTCCGCTCTTCTCTTATGGAAGCACACCTCCTCTATATCATCCTCACTTCATTTTGAGCCTTAAAACATTTAAAAATACAATAATTTTCCTTATCAACATTTCAAGTAACATTTTAGAGGTCCCGGTATTCTTCAAATACCGTCTTTAGTTCCCTAAGAGGAGTTCTAAAAGAGGAACGTTGAAGAAGAGGTAATATCCTATTTGGATTCTTTCAAACATCTTTCTTCTTCTAGTTCCTCTATATGAGTTGTTTAATTATTAATTAATAACTACATAATAACTTTTATACTGATATGTTATTATGAATATTAAATATCCATATTCCTTCTTCTATCCATCTTATGAAAAATTAAATCACCACATGTGTGTACGTACGGCCTACCGTCTCCACACCATGGTGTAATCTATTTTTCATCAGCAATATATTTGTATGGATATAATGATTGAAGAAATAAAAGTATAGGATTATTGTAAAGTTATATTGATTCTGATATATTATACACCAGAATCTTGAATACAATTCAAAAATAATTGTAATGATATCGTCATTCGTGCATACATACGGTCAACCATCTCCATGATGTGATGTGATTCGGTCTACATGATCTTGATGGAAGAGTGTTTATATAAATTAATTAAATGAGTAAATATGAAATATATAATACTAATAACATTCTATAAATTATATAACTATAACCTAGTAATAGGAATACTTATTTATTTGAAAATCACCCATAAGAACATAAAGTAGTTAACACCTGAATAACGAGTAATAATGAAATGTTACCAATAAAGAGATAAGAATTTGACCATATATGATATCATAAAAATGTATATGATTCTAGAATATGTCACTGAAATTATTTAAGTCATTATACATGAGTTTCAGATACGTAGATAGCATAAAAGTCCTATGTAAAGGGATAATTTTGCAATCTCAATTTTCTCAGAGAATGATTTTACATAAGAATTTAATGGGGTTATATTAATAATCCATGTCCATATTTTATAAAAAAGTTTTCATAAAGTGTTTACTGTTATCCCATGTATTTTAAAGTCATGTTTACCCCATTTTGACTTTTACTATGTGGAATGGAAGAAATATTTATTTTTTTAACCGTATGAGGAACTTTTTGACTTTTCCGGTGACATTTTGAGAAAAGAAAATGATTTTGTAGAAGAAATGATATTTTCGTCAAGAATTTTTTTAGAGTGTTTTATCAAAACTATTTTCCATCTAAGATGACATTATTTAAAATGGTTATGTTTCAATTATAATGTTCATGTTATTTAAATGGTTTGATTTTGTTTTTGATGAAAATATATCCATTTATTTTATATGGATTATGTTATGATGGGATGATGTTTATGAATTATATTTTATTCTTTGGGTAATGATGAATAATTTATGTCTATTTTTTGGAATGCATAGTAATGATTTCATTATGAGAGGGGTGGGAACTATATCTCACTCCAAAGCATTTGGTAACGATTTATATCTCTTTATATAGACATAAATGGAGAAAAAATAAATATGGTTCTGTAATACAGGGATGAAATGATATGTAAACCCAGTTTAGTAACGGACTCTGTCCTCGAGGATGATCTTGGAAGAAATGCCTTGGCTAATATAGAAATCATAGTATGTGATTATTAGTTTGACACAATTACATGTTTTATTCCAATGTTATTATTTCATGGTTATTGTTCCTTTGTGATCCATACCTTATGTATTTCCATGTTTTATGTCATTGTTAATGATTTTGTTGTTTAAATTTTATTTTCATGATTTTACGTTAAAATGTTTATGGTTTATTTTATATTCTCAATGTTTACCCATACTGAGAATTTGAGCTCACTGTTTCTATGTTTTCAATTTCTCATGATATAAAAAAAATTAGGTAGGAAAACAAAATGGTATGTTCTTTATGGGAGATGACGAAGATTGTTCACCTTGATTAAAAGAATATGTTCCGAGTTTCCCAAGAAAAAATAATAATATAGTGTTTGGGAATTTTCTTTTCTTAGTTATTAAGTATTCCTCAAAATTAATTTAATTTCCATGTACGTCAAGCTTCTGCCTCTAGTTTTGGTATTAGAGCGACGGTTTAGTTAACCATTGAAAACTAGTATTTGAAAACATTTGTGAGATCCCTAGAGATATTTTTAAGGTATGTCGAGGGATGTCCCTATGGATAAGTATAAGTATAGGATAAAATCCTAGAATTAGGATAATGATCATGAATAATCTATTATTAAACTTAATATTTTAGAGATTGAAAGTACCCCCTAGATTATGTTGTTTTCCAAGTATGATTTTTTCCACTCACACAGTTTTTTTGGGTTTTAGATCATGGTTGGAACCTGAAGGAACTCTATTAATGATTAATGAACTAGGAAATGAAATTATTTTCCCCTTTTACAACCAAATGTTATGGGGGATGGAGTGAAAAAACATATTTCTATATGTACACATGTTGTGAATCATTCTGGACTTCCAAATCAACAGATTAGGGAACAATGTTATATTAATACCTTAATGAGGCAATGACAACCTTCTTTCAGTGGGTCTTCTAATCCACCCATTTCTGGAGAACAGTTCAGTATCATTGAAAAGATATTTTAGATTATTTTTTGTTTAGAACATGAAAAACATATTTTGGTTGTTTACCTTTTAAAAGGTAAATCAAACTAGCTGTGGACTCTAATTAAGAATAAAATGGCCCATGATGAAATTGAATCCATGGAATGGGATGAGTTTGATAATTTATTTTTCAATAAGTACTTTCCTTATATTCTTCAAATGAACATGGAAAAGGATTACCTTGAGATTATGCAAAAGGATGATGAATATATTGGCACATACGAGGAAAATTATAGAAGACATGCAAGGTATGCTTCTGGATTTATCATCCAACATGAATGTAAAGTTGATCGATTCATCAGCAGCCTAAAACCATTTCTTAGAAGGGAATTAGATATAAGATACATTGGTAGCTATGAAGATATTGTGAATTTTTCTATCAAGGAAGTACATGAAATTGGTTTTACATATCCATCTCATGGTTTTGACAGGAATCGAAAGATTGAGTTCATGGGAAAATCTCAAAACAATTATGTAAAGAAGAAGAATGTTTCATTATGCACGAAGTGCTGAAAGAAGCATGGTGGAGATTATATTAATGGGGCTAGATACTATTTTAAGTGTGGAAAAGAGGTTCAACAAGCATGAGAGTGCCAATGTAATGGAAAATAGCTAGCTAATTATGTGAATTGATAAAATAATCTTTCACGTAGTAAACCATTTATAACCCCGATGAATTACAAGGGAAATATTTGTTTTACGGGGGGTAGAAGGTAACACCCCAAGATTTTATGAGATATAATTTTATATTTTCCTTGATGTGTTGTTTTTTACACTACTACATGAATAGATTTCATTATATGCAAATACTATATTTCATTGTAAAATATGAAACACTATTTCTTGGCTTTTGTTGCACACAATTCCATGTTCTTTTGATTGAATTAATTTTTTGTAACAAAATGTTTATATTTATTTCAATATATAAACTATGTTTGGATTATGTTATATAAAATCCCAAATAAATCTTTTAGTACACGCAATACTAACATGGCCTGCGTTACATACAAAATCAACATTCCTCAATAGTTTGTGTTGTACGCAATAGTATGTTTCACTAAACAATGATTTATTATTATTATTTAAATTGGATATAAACTAGAAGTTATGAATAGTATTAACCAAATTTTCAATTTTATAAAATTATCATTCATCTTACACATTTTATAGAACATGGTATGGGTGGAAAATAAATTTTACTAATTTATTAGTTATTTATTTAAGTGCAGTTTGGCCACCTTCTGATGGCGCACCTGCATCAAATCTAATTTTTCACAAGATTATAAGTTCAATTTGATGAAATAAACTTCTTCTCTTAGGTCAGGATATAAAATTTTATGTTGGATTAATTTTTGATATTTTTTCTGATAATTTCATATTTTGATGAATAATAAAAGTACGCTAAATTTTACTTAAAAATCACTTTTTACTCCAGATAATTTATATGGTTAAATTATAATAATGAATAGTTATAAAGTATAAATTGAATATTTTTTTACCCTTTAATAAAAAAAATTTCATTCTCATTAATTTTACATTGAATTTATTGGTAAATACATTTAAATCTTTTGTAATGTTTTAAACAAAAGCCCATTATTTTTTGACAGAAGGATTAATTTTAAATTAATTACTGAATCATATTTGTATTGAGTTTAGAGAAATGTATTCCATATTTAGAAGAAGATGGCCCAAATTGTTTAAATAGAAAACTTTTGTTTTAAGAAATTATGAATACTAACTACTGCCAATTTTATTTACCACAGTTTAAGGAAAATCAGGGAATTAAGGGAAAAATAATATTATAAAATTACGCTATTACTTGCTTTAATATAATTGGATGATTATATTTATCCATAAAACATACGTGGGTCTAAAGGGAATCTATTTAAACACACTTGGATGATATTAAAACCTTTAATATATTTTATTTAAAGGAACGTGAAATATCACTCACTCAAACATTAATAATTAATATTGTTTAATACAATGTTATACAGAATATAAATTCTATTATAAAAAGTCATTTCAATGATATTTTTTTCCCTGGTAATTTATTTTTAATATTTATAAAATATATAATTACCTTAACAACTTTTACATTAATAATGCAAAAATTATTTATTTAACGAGAAATAAATTAAATAGTTTTTATTAAAATTATAATACCCATCACAAGGATCAAACACTTGACCAAACATTTTTGGTAGAGTACATATAAACCATAATAATCCAAAGGTCTACTTTTAGACTATTTTGAGCCTTATAAATGAGATTATGAAATTTGTATTATTTTATTTTAAATGATTTCAATGATGTCACCTTCATAATTTAATGAAGATAACATTTTAAAATTTGGTTGTTTTAGAAGATAAATTTTAATAAAAGTATTTCTATAAAATATAATAGACATATCTCCATCATAATATTTTATTTTTTAATTTTATGAAACAAATAAGTATATTAAATAATTATACAGAAATGTTTTAGTAATTATCTTATTAAGGGAAATATCAAATAAATGGTATGAAAAATATTAAAATAAACATTATATGAACTAATTAATGTGATCTATGAATTTTATTGGATAATAATACATGTTATAAATATATTGAATGTCTTAGTTCTAATCTATTTTTTTGTGGATTTTATCAAAATTCAAATAAATGAAGAGTATCAGAATTGACACTATTGGTATTTTATAAAAATAACATATTATTATATTTTTTGAAAATAAAAAAAATTAAATTAAAAAATTAAAAAATAATTATTATAAGGTTTAAAATTTCATAATGTATCTAATTATGGAAAATTAGCAACACATAAGCAAGTATTTATAACAATTTAATGTTTAGAATGTTATTACCACAAATAAAATTAAATAGATTAAATAAAGAAAAATCAAAATGATAAGGTTTCAAATAAATTCCAAACATGCCTAAATTTTATTGGTTTATTATATTACAACACAATCTCATCTAATCATAGAGGTTGAGTCATTTTCAAGGTTTTGGGGGGGGGGGTTTGAGGTTATTATAAATTATTATTTTTGAGATTTCCAAATGTTCCCCTCTCCTCTATTATAAAAGGGTACCTCCACTATCTCCTCTTCACTTTTTTGAGAAAAAAAACATAAAGAAATGCTATAAATGTTTCTTTATAAACATCCCAAGTAACATACTATAGGTCATGGTCTTCCTTAAAGACCAACTTTAGTGCCCTAAGAGGTGGATTAGAAGAGGCACGTCGAATAAGAGGGAATATCCTTTAACAGTTCTTTCAAACATCATTCTTATTCTACTTCTTCTATATGATTTGTTCAATTATTCAGTAATAACTCAAGTATCACTTATATAATAATATGTTATTATTAATAAGAAATATCCACATTCCATCTTCCATCCATCCTATGGAAAATTAAATCACCACACGTGCATTTGTACGACCTACAATCATCACGTCGTTGTGTAATCTATTTTTCATCACCACCATACTTGTATGTGTATAATGATGGAAGAAATAAATATATATGATTATTTTAAATTTATATTTATTATGAAATATTATATACCATAGAATACAATAAAATCCCACAATCATGGGAATCATATCATCGCTTGTGTGTACATAAAGACTACCATTTCCACGATGTGATGTGATATGATTCGTTCTACCAGATATTCATTGAAGATTGATTCTTTAAATGAATTTAATTAATAAATATGATATATATTATACTAATACAATTCTTTATATGATATAAATATAATATAGAATCATAAATATGAATTTATTTGACAAAACACGGATAAGAACATAAAGTAGTTAATATATGAATAACGAGTAACAAAGAAATGTTACTAATAATGATATAAGAATATGACCATATATGGTATCATAAAAATGAATATGATTCTAAAATAAGTAAATTAATTTATTTAAATCATTATATAGGTGGTTCAGAGACATACATAGCACATTAGACCTAAGGTAAGGGATAATTTTGCAATCTCATTTTTATCTGAGATTGCTTATACGTAAGTATTTACTGGGTTATATTTATCCTAAATGTGTATGATTTATAAAAATCATTTCATAAAGTGCTTACTATTCTTCCAGGTAAGTTTATGGTCATGTTTACCCCTTTTTTACTTTTACTTTGTAGTTGGGATAGAATATTTATTTTATTTACAATATGTGGTACTTTTTGACATTTCCATCAAAAGTACGAAGAATGATTTTTTAACTTGTACATCATGAACATATTTTTACAGTTTTATAATGTCTTATTTCTCAGAAGATTCCTCTTTAATATTTAATGATTATTATCAAATAAATATTTTCTTTTAAAATTTCAATGTATTTTGAGAAAAGAAACATTATTTTAAAGATGAAATGATAGTTTCCTCATGAATTCATTTCAAGTGTTTTATCAATACAATTTTCCATCTAAGATGTCATTATTTTATATGGATGTCTTTCAAGTATAATTTCCCTATTATTTACATGGATTTATTCTTTTATTATGAAATTATATCCATTTATTTTATATGGATTATTTTATGATGGGATGATGTTTATAAAACCAATTTTATCTATTGTGTTATGATGAATAATTTATGTTTATTTTGTGGAACACGTAAGAATCATTTCATTATAAGATTGGTGGAACCAATAACACCCTACAATTAATTGTTTAATGAGATATGTCTCATGATATAGACACGACATGGATGGAAAGTAAATCCAGTTCAGTAATACAGGGCTGGAATGGAAAGTAAACCCAGATCTGTAATAAACTTCATCCACTATGATGCTCATTGAAGAAATGCATTCCCTACTATGGAAATAAAAATATTTGATTATTTTTTTTCCATAATTAAATGTTACAATCAAGAGCTATTCATTCATGGATAATGTTCCTTTATGATCCATTCCTTATGTACTGCCATGGTTTTTGTCATTGGTCAGGATTTTGATGTTTAAATTTTTATGTTCATGTTTTTACATTCAAATTTATATGTTATGTTTTATGTTCTCCATGTTTACCCTTGCTGAGAATTTTAGCTCAACCTTTCAATGTGTTCTTTTCCAAAAAATATAAAAAGGGTTTTACGTAAGAAAACAAAATGAGAATATATTTATAGGAGTTGTTTAAGATCTTTCCCCATGATAAGATGATTATGTTCTGAGATTCCAATGACACTAAACTAATACTGTCTTTGGGTGTTTTTTTGTTATATTTTATATATTCCACTGATGTAATGTAATTTCCATGTATGTCAAGCTTCAGTCTCTAAATATTCTCCATTTTCAGTGTTTCGAACAAGAGAAGATTCTCTTCTTTGATAATCAAACATAGGGTGAAGCTGATCAGTGGTAGACATTGAACAAAAATATGAAGCCTAGGGAGGAGATCAAGGCATTGGAATGATATTTTCTCAATAAAATGTTTTTTAATAAATATTTTCTACGCACCCTCCAACTTAATATGGAAATAAACTTCCTTTCCCTCAATCAAAAAGATGATGAATCCATCAGAGCTTATGATTAAAAATTTAGACAGCTAGCACAATACACCTTCAGCTTTGTCTTTACCACCGAATGAATGGTTGACCAATTATTTATTGGAAAAAACCTTTCCTTTAGAAAGACATGGAGATCCATGACTTCTATAGTTATGAAGAAATTGTCGGATGTGACCTCAAGGTCAAAATTAAGATTGGGTAATATCAGGGGTTTCATGGTCAGAATAAGCAAAAGATGGACATCGATTCTGGCTGTTGGATGTGTAAATCCAATTGTGCTAAGAAATTTTAACACCAGACTTGCCAAATTTTGGGAAAGAATAACAATATAAATCGACTGAAGGGGATGAGTAAATTCTTTGGTTGTAGAAGAGAAGGTCACCAAGCTGTTAAAGTCCCACAAGAAAAATCCACGACTATAACAGAGGACAGAAATGCGTTGTTTGAACCTCGACAGGATTTTAATTACATCAACAACAAAGAACCTATTCACCATTCAAATCAGTGCCCTAAGACAAGGGTTTTCAGAGGCAACCAAAAACTCCCAAGGTAGTAAGGGAGAGATTTTTCCATCACTGCCACTGAAGTGAACCCCTACAATGAAGTGGCGACATGTACTCTAGTTAATCATTCAATAATACTAAATGTATTTTTTGATTATTTTTCTAAACCTTATTTTATATCCCTAAAGATAAGTATAACAATCCCATCATGACCACAAATCATGGATGTAAAGATGTCTGTGAGTATTGAAAATGCGGATATCATGGAATCCCATGAATATAACTCCTCCACTGTCATAATTTGTGGATTGAACTTCTCAGTGAAACTCATCATACTCTCTCTAGTGGAATTTGTTTCAATTCATATAATCGATTCTATTTCATTATATAGAACCAACTTAAATATACGTGAGAGGGAAATCACTATCAATGTGCAGAACCGACCCCGAATTCTGTAAAAGTGCAAGGAGGAGGATGAATTTCCCTTAGTTTCATCATCTCAAGTGAGGATATTACTTTTCTATGAGAATGAGTATCTGCCACTAATGATTGTTTCTAAGGGGGAAACTATCCATGAAGACATGCCTATTGTCAGTGAATTCCCTGAAGTGTTTCCCAAGGAATTACCAAGTATTCTGCCTAGAAGAGATGTTGAATTCCCAATTCATCTTATACCTAGGGCATTGACAATATCCAAGACTTTGTATTGAATGGGTGTTTTAGAGCTTGAGGATCTGAAGAAAAAACTACAGGTGAATCTATATAAAGGGATCAAATTCCCAAGTTCTTCACCATGGGGTGCACCAGTCATCTTTGTCAAGAGGATGGATGGGTCAATGTGTCTTTGCATTGATTATCATGAGCTCAAAAAAATCACAATAAAGAAAAAGTGTCCACCTCCATGAAATGATGACTTGTTCGATCAACTACATGGATGACAATATTTTTCCATGGTTGATTTGTGGTTGTGATATTACTAAGTAAGGGTGAAGAAGTAAGATATCCCCAATACTTCATTTCGTTCAAGATTTCAGAACTATAAATTCATATTAATTATTTTCGGACTCACTAATGCTCCAGTAATATTCATGGATTTGATGAATATAGTCTTTGGAGATAGCCTAATTTTTTTTCATTACAGATTATATTCAAATATACCCCATAACCAAGGAGAACTATTACGTGAATTTAAGAACTGCACTAGAGACCATGAAAAAGGAGACACTCTATAAAATGTATAACAATTGTGAGTTTTTCTTGAATGAGGTATCATTCAAGGGTTATATCATCACAATAAATTTGATATCTATGGATCCCTCGTAGCAGCTGAAATAGAAGGATAGACAGGGCCTACATTAGAAACATATATTTGTAGCTTCTTGCGGTTAGTTGGATATTATCGCTGATTTGTGAGAAATTTCTCACTATTGTCATACCATGATACCATGATAACTTGGAAGGGATTCATGTTTTCTTATTGTGATAAATGCGAATAGATCATTAAGGAGTTTAAAAGGAGTGTTATCACTGCTCATGTGCTCACATTACCCAAAATTGGATAACTTTTTATGGGATTCAAGGATGCTTCAAAGAAGGGAATGGGATGTGTGTTGAAAAAAATTGACAATGTCATTTCCAATGCTTTAATGAAATTGAATGTTCATGTGGAAAATATATAATACAAAATCTGGAGATGGTTGTTGGGATCTTTGCTTTAAAAATTTGGCAGTATTATCTCTTTTGGGAGATGTGTGAAATATATACAGACTACAAAAGCCTCAAATATGTATTCAAATAGAAATTGTTGAATATGTGCCAATGAAGATTTTTACAGCTGATCAAACACTTTGACCTCTCAATCCATTACCACCATGGGGAAGCGAACTAGGTGGAGGATTCTCTATAAAGAAAGGATCAAGATATTTTATCACTGAATAGAATTCTGAAGGATCCAATATTCTAAGAATTGTAGAGGATGAATATGATAATAGTTAAGGGAGAAACATCATCAATCATTTAACAAATGATTTCTCAACCATCCCTCATAGAGAAAATATATGATGCTCAAAGAAAGGATGTGAAAATTCTATAATGGTTGGAAGCTATCAGAAATGGGAAATTCTGAATGTTTTTGGTTGAAAAGCATGGAATTGGGAGATTTGGGTCACGATTATGTCTACCATCCAATCAAGAGAAAAAATGATCTTTTGAATGAAGCCCATAGCCCAACCTTCTCTATTCACCCTGGGAGCACAAAGATTTATTGATATCCTTGATAAAACATTTGGATGGACAATATGAAAACGAATATTGATGAATGTATATAAAAGTGTCTGTTATGTCACCAAGTGAAGGCTGAGAGTCAACAGTCTATGGGGATGATGCAACCACCACCCATACCTACATGGACGTGGGAGAACATTATCAAGTAATGTTTCACTAGAAATTGAAGGAAATCTAGAGGAAACAATGATATAAGGTTCATTATGGATCATCATACAAAGACATTTCAGTTTATCTCTATTCGAGAGTACATCTCATTGGATTAACATGCACGGATTTACATCAATTATGTTTTACGGCTGCATAGAGTACCACAATCTATTGTATATAATCGTGATCTGATATTTACCACGAAGTTCTAGAAAATACTCCAGCTTGCTCTAAGAACTAAACTGAACATCCGTATAGCCAATCATCCTCAAACTGACGGCCAATCTGAGCAAACTATTTATAAAATTTTAATATATGTTAAGATCATGTTCTGTGGAATTCAATGGAGGATGGGACCAACATAATCCACTGGTTGAATTCTCATAAAATAACAGTTTCCTCTCGAGTATCTAAATGGCACCATATGAATCCCTTTTTTTGAAAAGGTGCAGAACAATGGAATGTTGGGATAATGTCGGTGAGATTAAGAAGCTAAGACCTGAAATGGTCGAATAAATAGTGGAGAAGGTGAAAACCTTTCGGCAGCATATCAAGGCATCCCAAAGTCGACAAAAGAGTTATGCAGACAATCATTGATGAGAGATTGTATTAAATGTTCGATACATGGTATTTCTACGCATATCGATATGGAATAAGTTCACGAGGTTTTGATGGAAAGGGAAGATAAGTCCTGGCATATTGGCCCCTTCAATATTATTGATCGTGTCGGGGATATGGCATATCGACTAGCACATCCTCCTAACATGTCCAAAGTAAATGTTTTCTTTCTTATATCCCTCTTAAAGAAGTATATACTAGACCCTATAAATGTACAATTTTCAGAGGCAGTACAACTACAGGATGATCTTTCTTACAAGGAGAAACCCGTGAAGATCATAGATTATAGAGGAAATTTTCTACGAAATAAGACAATTCCCCTCTTCAAGGTGTTGTGGTAGAACCACAAGTTTGAAGAATAGAAATGGGAATCAGAGTAAGTGATGAAGGAAATTTACCCATGTCTGTTTTAGTGTGGGAAAAGGAATTTTTTGGGTGAAATTTCTTAAGGGGGAAGATTGTAGAGACCAAAAATTTATTGAAAAAAATTCATCGTAGTCTATTTAAATGTATTCTTATGGTTATGTAAAATTTATGAACATATTTGATTTTATGTTTTGGATTTTAAAATACAATTACGAATTGTGAACGTAGATAATATTTCCATTTAAAATTGATCACCTGATTTGAATAAATACATGTCTTTAACAAATCCAAATTACTCCTATAAAGGAAGTGATGGCCTCATCTAGTAGACTTACCCAATATGAATCCCATTTATCAGATCTCATAAATGAAGTGGCTTCATTGGGCATCACTCTTCACGAATCCCAATATGAGATTGAATACATTATGTTAGAGTGGAATCACCTATGGGAGAAGTGGAAGTTGATAGAAATTACCACTCGAGCGATGTTATCTGATCCACCCCAAGAGTTTGTCACCATCACGCACAATACCCTAAGGTCTTATACTGATATATTAATGGGTTATTTAAAAGACCGTTGCACTATGATTATGTACATTATTTTTGTATTTAATAAATAATATACTGTCATTTTATTATAGTTCCTTTGTAAATAGATTTGAATTCCGAAATATAATTTTTTAGTTAATGTTAAACTAAGGAATCTATTTTGGATAAATTAATGTATTTTTGTGTTAAATAATATTTTAATAAAATATTATTATTAAGAAATAACTTTTTATTAATTATAAATGATCAAATAAGTTTTATGAATTAAATTATAATTTATATTAAGGTTTGAAAGTTCTTTTTGTGAAAACTCTTTTTTTTAATAAATGTCATTTTTTATTTTAAAAGTCAAAATTCACATATTTAGAAAAAATATTAGATAAAATGAATATTATTTTTGGAATCAAGATGTTGGAATTATCCCACAAACAATTATTCGTAATTTTCTGAGACAACCAAAAAATTTTGTAAAAATTAAATACCGTTTAATTATATAATGTATTTTACGACATCGTAATGACCCAATAGCGATATAATAAGATACTATAAATAGTAAGTTCGGCCATTATATGTTTTAACATTAAAATAATGTAATTTATGTTTTTACTTATTTTACAAAGCATAGTGGACCCACCATGACTTATAAAACATTTTGTCTTTTTAAGTTGATTTCCTTGAGAGTGTGACTCACCTCCACGGAAGAAAATCAATTATTTAAAGAATTCTGGCCATTGTAGTTATATAATATTTTTCCACTCCCCTATTTAAAAAACCATGGGAGATAACTATGTGTTGGTTTGTGGTTTTAATTAGTTTAATGTGTGGTGTCCCAAACATAAATAAAAAGGAATTCCCCCTAATCTCCTTTATAAACTCACCCAAGCTCCCACTTCCTATTCACTCAATGTATTTCGAGTTTTTCCATCCTCTACCCTCCATTATCTATATTCCTCTCAAGGTTCCCCAATCTCCCAATAAGCTTCTCTCAATCCACTCCCAATACATTGGGATCACACTTTTTGTTAATGGATTTCTTCCTTTCCCCTTTTTCCGCAAATTACATTATATTGTTATGACCATTTATTTCCAATTAAAAAAGTTGGTGGATGATTTTGAACATCCCCATACTTCCATATTAATGTTTTAATGATGGGATAACCCTTTTAACTATTATTTATTCATCACATTTACCCATGTTACCATGCTGAATTTCCGTAAGGAATTTATGTACCGTCATTTTCATTCATGCAATTCATTTATATTACACATCTAAATTCCATTCTATATGTTGTTATATTATGTACAATGATCGTGTTACTGCCCATTTAATGTATAAATTATGAGGTAACTCTTTTAGTCTCATCAAACCATTTTATAAATTTCTATTTGGCGTCGTTATTTAACTTAAATTACTCAAAAATGTCCATTCTAAAATCATTGTGTATTGTATCATACCCACTCCCCTATTATGGATATTCACCTTTATGCACATGAAATTTTTGATAGAGGACTTACATTTATGTATTCCACATATCTTATTTCTATAATTAATTATAATGATAATTAATCAATGTAATATGATCTATGTAGCACACATATGCATGAAATGAAATGATTTTAAAGGGTGAACCCAAATAGCGCTACAATGCATTGTGTAAAATATTATTTCATGATACATCATATGAAATGGGTGTTGACTTGTTGTAATTCATGTGTAATGAGGTTTTAGTCATGCTTTATGTTCAATGAGGTTTTACTCATCCTCCATGTGCAATGATCCTTGGGTCATGCTAATATCATATTAGATATTGTTTCCACATCTCTATGTTATGATTATCATGCATTATCATGCCTTAATGTTCATGTGAGTATTATACTCCATTGAAATGACTATTTATAACATGTATTGTATTCCTCATGTTATTACACATTTATTACCTTACGGTGCTATATAGATCACCCTTTTCTTAGGAGGGTTCTCAGGCTATCCCATGCAATGCTATGTATGAGGGAATGCAGTGGTCATGTAAAGGAAGTTTTCAATAAGATTTTTGGTGTCATGTTTTAAGTAATTATGTAATTTTCTTAATCCCCAATGACACTTGAACACTCAAACTTCTATGTTGTTTCATGTGAAGGTTTTATGTAATAAATCTTATCAATGTGTGTAATAAAAAGTAGGGTTGTCATAGGGAACATCGGGGGAACTCAAGAGGAGTGTCATAACATCAATGTCTTCCCATTTGATCATCTGTTCTCTTAATCAATAACTATCTGTCTCGTTTGAACCTAATCAATAAGCTCTCGATTACTATTGAGATGTTATAAATGATTTTTTTCTGGACTATTTTATTTATGGTTGAATAAATATCCATGTTGCGTAGATCTATACAGTTCATTCATGAATTTGATATCGAGGCTAGGAAAGGAGAGTTATAATATGAAGAGGTATGTGGTATCGTTATCATTTCTTAATGTCACGTAGTTTATATTTACTATTGTTTAATGTTCCAATGTTTTGGTGTCATTTTGTTGAGACTTTGACCATTTTTAATTCCTACAGAGGGTTATTGATTAATTATAATAATTGTAGCATGTTGAGAAAGCCTGTTTTGATTAAGGGAAACCTCGCAGATGATTTTCCCTTGGATAGCTATTGTTGGCCCTTTTTGTTGCAGGATAATCGGGGTTTTTCCACTATTTTCCTTATTATGGGTTGTTTTAAATGAAATGGTTAGTTAAGTGTTTAACAATGTTAATTGATTCCTTGTTGAACATGTAACATCATAATTATTACATGTGATATCTTATACTAGATTCTTTATATATTAGGCATAGCCTTATTGAATTATTCTTCATGCGGGAAGAAATTATTCATGCATGTGGGAAAGGTTTTCTATTCTTGTGGCCTGTGTTTTGTTATGCCTGTGAGAAATTTATTATGGGAAATTATTTTTTGTGTCTACAGACTGCCTATGTTAAATGTTTTGTCTATAGGATTGACTGTTTTAAAGAGTTCTGATGTGTCTTCCATGTTAAATCACATGTTTGGATTTTATTTTCATATAACTTAATAGATTTACTCCTGAGTTATATTCAATGTTTTCATGAATAGGGGAATAACTGGCCATGGACAGATCCTAGAAACTCATGATCCTATGTAATTTTATTGCCTAATCATCAAGAATGGTATAAATTGAACAATACTTATAGTACTATTTACATTTTAGTACTTCATGGATTAATTCATACATTATTATATAACAATTCTGTATATACGCACTGATAGATTGGCACATAACATTGGATGTATTCTACTGAGATTCATTTATGACACCCTATATGGGTCATGTTTTTGGGCCCCAACAGACTATATTTTGGTGTTTGTTGATAGGTGAAGGTCTCGTTATACTGTTACATGATGTATTCTTATGATAAGGAGGGAATGGGACTAAAAGAAGTCTTGTGATGCTGTTGTGTGTCATTTTTTTGAAATTGTACATTAGTATTGTATTGTACATGGTAGTAGTGTATCTTTTTGTGTGTATCATTGATAGGACTTGTGACGTGTTGCATCATTCCAGTATTATATGCCTTCTGGTTATCTTTACTTATCAGTAATCCATTTTTACAATAGTTTCATGATGTCTAATACTTATACTATTGATATTTTTATTATATTTTGTTACATTCAGAAAAATATGGCATAGATTCCCCACTATCACACCCTAGGCCGTCAATGCTAGTCACTAGCCTCTGGAATTTTGGGAAATTTGAATTAGTCAGTGTGTCCAACCATGTATGGGGCAACACTTAGTGGCATCCAGTTTATGGATGGAATATTTGTTAGATGACCTCAGGTTATCCTCCAAGTATGATAGAGACTACCATCTAGAAGTAATGGTCTAAAATCAATAATTAGGAGATAATAAAAACTTTATCAAATAAGCATAATAAAATTAATAAATAAACAGTAACCTTCTAAATAACCAAATCCGAATCCATAACTAAAACAGACTAATATCACATGTTGAAGAAGACATAAACACAATCCCCAGACCAAAAAATTAGATAATTCATGCCGTAATAAATGTCATGTGTTTTTGGTAAAACAAAAGGTTATGTCACACTGAATGAATCAATTACATATAAACAACATTTACGGTTCCCTCATTCATGCTCAAACTAGGCTCAACCATCTAACATATGAATATTTCCATTATTATGACATAAAAATATGAATTATATTTTGGTATCGATTTGGAATACTTTTTAGGGATTGATTAGAACATATTTGGACACTAAATACGATGTCTAAAACCATATCAAGTTGTTTACATGTTGGGTTATTATTTATTTTAAAAAATAATCACTTTGGTACCTGATGACACCCGGTCTAAGAATACATTCTTCACTCAGTGATACAGTATAAACTATCTGTATGAGATATCACATATAATAGTACCCTATTTATCATTTATCATTTTAATTAAATTCATATCAATGATAGTAAGACCAAGAGTCCAATTAAAATCTCACGACATATAATGTTGTGTCTAAAACCCCATGGGTAATTAGAGCCTATGTCTTTATAACAAAAATTAATATAATTGTCATATTTGGAGCCTGAGTCCCTTTCTCATACTCTCTATCACATAAGTGTGTTTTGAGCCTCAGTACCTCTTCCACACACACTAATACATATTGGTATTTAGACACCCAATCCCTGCCCCACAATAAAAAAATGTGTATTTGAAGACTTAAATTTGGTCCCACACCTCAAAACCACATATATAATTAATATCACAATATCACAATCAAACTTTCATAGAAATCATGTTTATCCCCCTTTTATCCTTTTTATCAATCAATATATTTAAACCGCACCATTTCAATTTACCAAAATAATCACAATTCACTATTTCAATTACATGGAATAATAGAAAAAATTCAATATATAACTCGTTGTCTGCATTTAATCAAAATATATCCTAGACTCTATAGAGGTTAAGTCAAAGATTTATTTATTACCTTCTCAATTTATTTCATATCTCAAAAATTAATGAATACACAATACCCATTTTGTTGACCAATTCCCAAAACCAAATATCCAATCAATTCCAGAATCACATCATTCAAATAATTAATTGATATATTAATTTGTCTATTTCACACAATTAAACTTACATTAAATTAAAACTTTTCAACAATATCTGGTAAATTTAATGAAATAACATCATCCCACATTATAATTTTTCAATAAATTAAATTGAAATTTAAAAATCATATAGACATAGATAAATCAATACAAAGATATTTTAAATTTAAACCACCTACATGAAGACCTTTTATAGGTGTTCGCTAATATAAATTACAAAAATGAAGTAGAAAGCTCAATTTCCTAATAAACAAAGAGACCAAGATCCAAAAGATATATCCATGATCAAATAGATTATTTCCATTAATCCTATAATTAAATAATTTTCCAAGATATGAAATCATCCCCTCAACATATGAGATAAAATCTAGAGAGATATATTGAGAGAGGAAACCAATTTTGACTAGAATATATTATTGGGGTGGTGAAAATCAAGAGTAAAATCTTTTATTCATAATAAACATAGTTAAGAAGGCTGTGTAATCCACCATATAACCTCCATAATCAAGTTGAAACTTTTAGGGTCTATTCAGGTGAAATTATTTTCATGGTTGGGGTTTTGAATTTTTAATATAATATTCAAGGGTTTAATTTTACATTTGTATGGTTACATGTATGCGGTGGAAAATTTGGACTAATAGTATTTTTAACAGTGTGCTTCATATGAAAGGTAGAAAAAAATTATTACTCGTTTCTATAGTTTATAAAAAATGATTTGTCTTTATGAATCCCCTCAGTTTGGGTTCACATTGTTTTTTGGATTGAGCACATGGGTTTGGAAAATAATGTGCCAACTATGCATTTTAGAAATTCCTTCCAAAATTCACCAATTTCACTTCAAAAAATCCCATGGATAAACACAATAATTATATAATAAGAACCAAGAAAAAATGCACCTCAAAAGTTCTTGAAGCAAATCCATAAAAGGTCGAGATCTTCCAAAAATATCCATAATATGTTATATTCATCTATAATATTAGCGGGTCACTAAGAAAAACCATAAATTTTAAAATTATTATTTTAAATAACATTTTCATGATTTTTTCTATACACCTCAAACAATAGTTTTTTAGCAATAGGTAAGAATATATTATAATTATTTCATCAATAAATTTTTTTTATAATTACCAAGATAAAAAATAATTCATATATCAAATAAACATATGTACCAAAACATTTTCTATTTTTATCCACATGTAAACTTTATAATGATTAAATTCAAGAGATTAAAATTTTGGATCTTTCATTATATAAAATAATATATTTTTAACAACCATGGGAAAATAAAACAAAATTTAATATATTTCAATTGGGGGTGTTAATGGAAATATTTTGGTATTCAATAAATAAAAAATTTATATATTTTGATACCTTATCTCACTATTTGAAATTTTATATTAAAATGTAACCCTTATCAAGGAGTTAAATTACTACTGTGATTACTATACATAATGACAAAAAATAAAGGATTCCAATTACAAAATTTGAACATCAAAATCCAATTACGGTACAAATTTTTCAATATTAAACCTCTATATGTGGATGAAGTAAATTTTAATATGATTTAATAAAAATAATTTATTATTTTTTTCAAAAATGTATTTTAAGATTAAAATTTTATTAATTTAAAATAACTAAATATTTCAAATTCAGATTTAATTACTTTCATTATTCAAAAACAAAAAGATCATTTATAAAGATAATAAAATATCCAAAAAAAATTTGGACATTTAGTTTACTTGATTGAATTTAAATGATTAAAAGTATTTGAAAAAAATTATTCATCACTTTTCCCAGAAATTTCAATAATTTAAGGAAAATCCAGAATTTTCATTTTTCGATACATATTATTCTATGACTAAAAAAATAATTTCTATTATAAATTTAAATTTCAAAATGTGATATAAATTAATAATAATATTCTTCCATACAATTCAATACAAAACCTTTTTGATGACTTTTTCAAGTATAATACAACTTTACTAACAATTGAGTAATGATATATTACTAATTAAAAAATTTATATGAATTATGTGATATATATATATATTACCTTATTCTATTAATCTTAATCACACCAATCAATTTGAAAACTATTTTATAATATATCATAGATATTTTTTATATGGGAAATTCATTTTGAGAAACTATAGAATGCTAAATTTATTTAATGGAAAATATTTTCTAAAATTCCATGTTGTAACATTCACCCCATAAAATTTATTTCACCCTCACAATTTTCATCATTGTAGAAAATGTACAAAATTTGAAAATACAAATTTCCCAAAAAAACATACAACGGAATAATAAAAATTTCCTTTAAAATTGGAGCTGAGAAACATAAAGGTTACTCTAAATAAAAAATAATTAGGATCTCAGATTAAGAGAAAATTTGTGGGAAATTTAAACTTATACAGATAGGAGAAAAATAAAATCTGAGGAATAATATAGTGTGATAGAAAATATGGTCTTTAGAATGTATACTACCATAAAATAATAAACCTATGATGGGTTAAGAGACCACCATTTCATTAGAAATGAATGTAAAAGGATGAAATTTTTATTTCATGATATGATTCCAACTGTTGAGGTGTGTTTTTACTAATAATTTATTGTAACATGGGATATATATCAACTATATTTATTTCTATATTATAACTAAAAGTGAATCAATTAGTTTTTATTCAGTCAATTACACTCTTATATCAATTATTAGTCTAATTAATTGATACTCAAGATGAATTTTTAATTAACAAATGACTAAAATTACTTTCATCAAATCATACGAACCATAACTCAATCAGTAGTCTTCGAAATATTTATAATAAAATATTCATATTATATATTACGCTATATAAATAAATAGAATACATTTATATCAAAAAACACAATAGTAACCTCAATTTCTCAATGTAATACATTGAATAAATAATTAATATTTACAGTCCTCTATAAATTTTTTAAAAAAATTCAACATTAAAAAACATGAATGATTTGATAAAATATAAATATATTAAAAAATTATGTTTAACTTTTATCCTCATATAACATGATGTAAATACTTATTTCACATTCCAATCATGTAAATACCAGGATAATAAATTCTTATACAACATGATAATATATTTTCAAAATAAACCAAATGACTATAAAACTATAATGATGTCATAAAAATTCAATTATGAACTATATTCTAGATATTCTATAAAACAAAAAATAAAATAACCTTCAATAATGATGAAATAAATCAATTTTTTAATCAATGATTATATTCATAGTCAAAAAAAATTATTCCATTAACAATAATAGTGTTAATAATCTTATTATATTAACAAAAAATTTATTATCTCTTCATTGAGAACATATTAAGGGTTATCTATCCCTCAATATATTGATTTTTAGAAAAATTCTGGTACCACTCATTCAATTTTCTAGTTCATTATTACCATTTTACATTTTAAAAAAAATACATTTACAAAAATAAATCTATAATAATATTTATATTATTCATGGGACTTATATTGAGATCACCATTGGTAATAACTTCTGTAAAATAATATTTGAAACCCAATAGAAAAAAATATCATTCCTTTAACAGAGACTATGGAAGTAACATATTTCCTTCATTAGTCAATGAGTAAACCCATGTATTTGTGCATTGAATCAGAAAATTTCTGTTTTCATAATAGATAATATGTTGAATTACTCAGCTTTTAGTATCTATATTATACTTATTTCCTCGTTGAAAAGATCTTCACGTATCTTTTAGAAAATTTTCCTTTCTGATCTGCACCACATTATTGATGTAAATGAAAGTAAACATTCATTCCACTAGGGTAATAACAATATTAACATTAATAAAAGTAAATATTTCCCTTCTATGAAATGTTAGTAAACTGGCTAAACATTACATTTTAAATTATAGATAATAATACATAATTAAGAATAATAAAAAGGATTTTAAATCTGTATCCTATTACATGTGGACAATTGTTCAATTTTGCATCACATTCACGACAAACATAAATCCTCTTGATTACATCCATTTAATAAAACTATCAAACTATAGAGTCATAAAAATAATCATTGTGGGAAAACACATAATTGTGGAAACTTATTTATAATATATCTCAATCATGACACTATAATTTCAATTTATGACACCTTAGGCATAACTAATTTCATCAATTGATTATAATATACTGAAATGATTCATAATTTTTTTATTTTGTTTTTCAATAAACCATATATTATCCCCTTGTATTGTTAAACTGTTTGTATAATAAGGTAAAACTCACCATGCACCAAAATGAGGGATCATATACAATCGATCAACATTTTTAGGGTCATTACCCCAAGATGCATCTATAAAAATACATCAAATTATAGTATCAATACATGGATTCTTTCCTCGAAAAACCAAAATCTGTTCTTTAAAATAACATAGTATGTTCTCTAATACATATGATTATTGTATGATTCCATAGTAATTTTTTCTCTTCCTATTTTTGTAAATGTAATCAAACATTACACTACAATAAACCCTAATGAACCATATATTTCCTATATAAATATTACATCTTACTAAATGAATTTTAAATAAACATATTTGTTATTGATTATATAATAATAAATATTCATATTATTTAGAGACTATGAATCATAAATAACTTTTTCATAAGTGATCTATATATTATCCTATTATTTTCTTCATAATTATAACCCTTCCTAGATATATCATCATGGAAACAGTTATTATATCTCGATGAAAGGAAACAAATGAACTATTGAGATTAGATGCTCATTACATGTATAAAAATGAGGTATCAATGATAAAACAAACGTAAAGTGATCATAAAATTGAAAAACAAAACCATTAATATTGTATATGAGAATAAAGAGTCGTTGAATAAAGTGTTGAAGTCTACAAGACATGAATCATGGAGTAATCAAAGACCATTTAATATTGTGTAAAAACATAGGAATAAAAAATTATTCATGGAATATAGATAATCATTTCAAACCATTTCTTTATTCTAGATTCACATAAAAAACTATCAATTTTGATTGGGTTTACTACCCATATTATCATATCATTATCCAATGATCAAACCATGGACAATAATAGTGGGTATGGTCCCTTACAAAACTAATTTCAGTCCTCACTTCAGTACTTATTATATTCTATGATATCCATAGTTATCAACTACATTATATGGATTTTCCATTCATGTCTAACCAACCACATTTTCACCAACCACTCATATGAGTACCCGAAGATCATAACTCTTTCTTTATAAATTATTTCCCTTAGAAAGAAAAAATGATCAATAAACCATTCAATATATAATAAAATAAAAACCCATTAATAATAAATGGTTTTAATAAGAAATTGTTTTCATAATCACAATTGATTCATAGAAATAATATGGGTGATATATTGGGATTTTAAACTTATAAAATCATAAGTATAATCGCGGGATGTTATTATTAACGGATATTCATTTACACGGTTACATATAATATTTCATGTGTAAATTAACATTTTCATTTTGATATAAAAAGTATAAAATTGGTTAACATACAAAATATTAGTGAATTTTTATCAAAATGTCCTTCGAATAATGTATTGGGGACTCATAAAATTGAATGGTCATGATGGTGGGAAATTCAATTCAGACATTTTTTTTAAAAGATATGATTCTTCTCAAGACTTCTATAAGAGTACATCATTTAGATAATGACAAATTATTCAATTTAATATTATCTATAAAAATATAAACATGGTTAAAAATGAATTTATTCAATAATTGTAGTATATTAATATCAATATTGATTTTTTTTAGAAAAATGGTCACAAATGAAATGAAATTTGTTTCGAAAGAGATAAATAAATGTTATTTTCACTAAATATATTCATTCATTCAGGTGGGTAATACAGGAGAATATAAATAAATTATAAAAGGTAATATTTAGGAATAATTAGATGATTGGAGACTTCATAGGATTCCTAAGATGAATACAATGAATGATCATAATTGAAATCATAATTATAAAAACCCCAAAAAACAAAAATATTGCAACATAATTCTCTTAACACATTTTTGTCTTCAATTAAGGTTCTATAAGTTATATAATTGGAAATATAAATTCATAATAAATATATATAGTATTCAATTCTCGATATATTCTATCATATATGATCGACTTATAACATTTAAAAAATAATTTAAAAATAAATTCATATTAATGTCATCATTGCACAGTTCTTTGTCATTTTATTCTACATGATATTTTTAGTTCGATTGTTCTAGTCCGTTCACATTGATAGTTGTTAAATGATATAAATTTTTTAAATAATGGTATAAATATCATATATATTCATCATTTATATAAAATGAGTCATTTATAAAAAAAATGAATTACCTCGGTCTTGGATCATAGGATGTACATTCCCATGATTGTTGTTTTTACTAATTAAAACATCTAAATAATTAATGGTAAATAATAATTACACACTATATAATATTTATTATATAAAAATAAATCATTAAATAAATCCTTATCACCATACATGTGTTGTGAAATTAAAATACGGGTCGCATGACTGCATAGAGGTGGCAGTCCACAAGTATGTCTGAGCAACATTATTATTTTTAAATATATAGGAAGGTAAGAAAGTATATATGATATTATAATACCATAATCATAATTATTTGTTAAATATCATAAAATATTTAATTGAATCATAATAAACACCAATAAAATATGGTTAGGTAAAATTAATTGGATTGCTGTGTGGAGGGGGTAGGCCACATTTACAAATGAGTGATACCTTCACATACCATTGGATATAAAATATGGTGATAAATGTAAATGAATAAAGAAATAACATATCCATACATTGAGGATTATTATGTTGTTATTTTATGATAATTACATTATATATAGTGAATATGTAAGACAAAATATTTTTTAATATGTTGTGTAATTTGATTACATATTCCTCGGGTGGCCTCCCTTAGATCCATTAGTAAGGACCCTAGAAATAGTATTTTATGAATTCCTTCATCTATATATCATATATAGGAAGGTTAATAGTTTATTTGGTAGATTTTTGTAACTCTAGGTTGATCAATGTGTGGTAATGAAATGGTACATGAGATTATCTTTAATAACAGATGGAAATGAAACATTGGAATTTAAAAAAAGATTAAAACACAATTAAGTCATTCTCCACAAAAATAGTAGAAAATAGATATTTATTCAAATAAAATGATTCTATGTATGAAATATCTATATAAAATGAAAATTATATTTGATTTAGAGTTATTTTATAACACTATATTTTTATTAACCCTTTCATTATGCAATTTCATCCATAATTGTAGTAACTGATTTATGAATTTATATGGTGTATAATTTTACATATAAGTCATATGTATGATCATAAATGAAAATGAGGTTCCCATTTAAAAACATTTTCATCCTTCGAGTCCTGTTGATTTTTTTGATATAATTTAATTATTTATTAATTAATATAAAATATTAAAATTCCACTTTTACACATCACAATTATGTTATAAGAATATATATAATTTATTGGGTAAATAGAAAATACACAACAAATATTAAATTTAGTGTTTAAAAAGAATATATACAAGATTTTTATACTACCTGGAAAAGAACGTTTCTTGATGTTTAATAAGATTTTATGGTAATTATTTAATCACGAAAATGTAAAATTATTTAAAATGATTAAAAATATAATAAATATTTCATATAAATATTCATTAAACTCGTTTCACTAATTTAATATATATTTAAAAAAATTATTAGAAATTAAATCGAATAGAGTGAAATTTTTTATTTTTAAATAATTAAAATATTATAAATTTCATTTTCATGGTAAAATGGTTTGATAATTTAATATATTCAAATATGTGAGGTATATAACAAAATTTATTAAATCCAATGAAATAATGGTATGTTTGGGGAATATTTTGAGTTTTTTCTTGTGGTTTTAACCTTGTTTTACCCATTTTACATTTATATTAGTGATAAGTAATTACCAAAATTACAATTCACAATGACCAATGTGAAAAGGGGTGTATTTAGAATATTTGAACTTCATGATTTCATATATGATATTAATTTATCAATATTCATCCCCTTTAAGTGTATGAAATCTATTTTAATATAAATGTGAAAATTAGAATGATTTTTTCATCAAAAATTGGTTTCTATGCATAAAAATAAATTTATATCAAAACAATGAATAGTGAAGTTTGAAATAAAATTTATTAAATTATTAGAAACTAAATATAACTAATGTAACATTAATACAAAATCCAAAATATTTTGGTACATATATATTTCATTTTTTTAAAACTATGGAAGTAAATAAATTATATTTATACTTATCTAATCCTTAAATTAAAAATTTAATAAAAACTCCAAAATATAACTGTATTTTAATTTTTATATTTTGAATTAAAGATTGTTTTATTTTTTGGTAAATTAAATTTGAATTTTTTTTAAAAAAATCATTAAAATATTCAAAAACGGTAATGAAATTAAATCAATTTGTAATGAAATAATATCATATATTCATAAATGAAATTTAAAAAAAAATTATATATATATATATATATATCATTAATATAAAAATAATTATCTAAAACATTTCTCTTGATATTTCATAATTTTGTAAATCTTAGTCATACCCATCAGATTAATTACTAGGTTATAATATATTATTATTATTTTATGAACAATTTTGTGTGTCATAGAAGATATAAAATTCATATATCTTTTTAGGTGATTTTTATTCCAAAAATGAGTTGATATTATAATGAATCGTAAGGACTAATTTCTTCCTAATCTAGAAATCTAAAAAAATAATTGATACATTCAATAGCACTTGATCTCCCTTCTATAAATTGGAAGGAATCCTTGTATTTATTGTATATTAATTATAAAATATTTTATATTTCTTCATATGTTCATGGATATATTATGTTTACCAAATAATTAATTACATATAAATTTTCTCTGTAATTAAGTATGTAAAAAATCAATCCTGGGAATGGGAGAACTAGAGTTTTTTCCTATACATGGTCATGAATGGTATGATATATACAGTGTAGTGGTATCTATTTTTGTACATAAACTCCAATAATGGTTTTGATAATTTAATTACCTTCAATAAATGAGAACGCAATCACATGGAATGTACTCAACAAACTGATTAATCCTATTAGATTGGAAATCCTTATAAGGTCTAATTATTTTTCTCAATCAGTGTTGATTCCCAAAATCCACCTAAAATGTAGTCCATAACTAGGAAGGGAAGTGGATAATATTTTATTCAAAACTAATATCATTGATACAATATATAATAAAATTATCTAATCCATTTATAGAAATCTCATGGATTACACTAAATAGTACAAAAAAATAAAAGTGAAGTCTGTTGATGGGTTCAACCAATTAATAAAAAATAAGATAGAATCCGGAACTACAAGTTAATATGGAATATTTTTATTGATTTTCATTGATATACAATTATACTTCAACACTATAACCTTCAAGGGATGGGTTACAACAATTGGAAGCAGATTCCCTACCATCACTTTTGGACATGTCTTGTATAAATACATACACTCTATGAAACTCAGCTTCATGTGTGGATATCAAAATTTAATAATCTATTATTAGAAAGTCATTATACAAAAATAAGATATTTCCAATAAAATGTCTTGAAGTAACTTTATCACCTATATTCAAATACCAACTAGAACCACCGACGACCCATATGAGTCGTCTACATTCTCCCCACCATAATAGAATCTATCAAAACAAACACATTATAATGGATTTTCACACACAATGACAAAATTTATTACTCCAATATGGTTCTAACATAGTAACTATGTATGTATAAGGAACTCTAAAATCAATTACTTATAATAAAAACATCCATCTTATATAAAACCTAACTCCAGTAGGGTTAGTTATTTAGAAACCTCATGCAACAACTATGAGTGATATTTTCTACTAATCTCAATATCGTTAATGTTTCTCATCCATTGAGTATAGAATATCCAAATGTTATATTTCAATAAGAACAATTAAAAATTTCTATATCTTATGTAAACATATCAATTGGTGAAAATGTACCTAAAACTATAATGTTTCATGAACGTCCCAACCCACTCTTAGGGAAGATAATGACACTATGCATACATGGTTAGAAAAAATGTTTCACAGTCCAATTCATGGTCTGGGTAATTATTTTTAATAGTACATATATACCATGATATGAATGAAATACTCACATAACTATGAATCTACAAATATCCAATTCATTTATTAGATTAATAAAAAATATAATATAGTCAAATCCTTCATCTATAAGTAATAGAATGTGTTTTGGTAAACATGTACATTAAAACGACCAAAAATAACTAAAATCACATATACATTATTATAATAAACACATATGTTTTATGGTAAGTCACTGGATATGCAATCATAGGGAAGTCATCTATAATATTTATAATAGTATAGTAGAAAAATAGATTTGTGCACCTAGAACATGTTCATGGCTCGAAATCAAGTGATGATTATTTAAATAAATATTTATTCAATTGAAATTACACCCTGGAAGATGATTTTTCCCAATTAATGGACCTATATAGTTTATAATTTTAGGATCAATAATTTGTATATTTATTATTCTCTGGGTGAATTAAAAGTGTCATCCTTGGACTCTTATTTAAATCATCCTCTGATATTTAATAGAAAATTGTTACATCACTAATTAAAAAATTATAAATTAATGGACTAATGATAGACTTTAGGAGCCCCATATACATTTCTACAAATTTAAACATAATATATGATATCACTAGAAACTCATTGTGAACATAGAGACACCCATATGTTGAATTTAGGATGCCTTCCATAGAAAATTGATGCTTTTGTTAACTCTACGTGAATCATATAGTGAAAATAACATCCTTTTAATTATATATTTAAATAATTGAATTATTTATTGTATAAAATATATATTACAAAATTTTACCTGATTCATATAGGGATAGTAAATAAAAAAACATAAGAAAAAATTAAATTTTTCATTTAATATAATTGAATCAATATATTTGGAAGCATTAGTCTTAAAAAAATATATCTAAATGATCTTTTAGCATTAACTTCATCCTCTTTTTTTCATTCAGAACTATGTGATATGATAATGAAGGTATTAGTGGATTGAAAATGTGAAAAATAATAATACAGATAGATCATTTGTTATAGGAGAAACCCTATAACATCAATTGATTAAATTTATATTTCCTCCTCAATGAAATCCATAATATGATACTATAAATATTCTACTACATAAAGCTCAAAAATATCTATATAGTTTTTAGTTTACTAAGAATTCCTCTATCATGTCCCTTCACATCCAATCAAATGATCCCACTCATCGATGTAATATATTCCCAATCCGAATCCTAGATTTCATTACACAAATCAAATTATATATCTCTAGGGGAATGAAATTATAAGAGCTGTTATATTTCTTAGATGATGGTATGTGGATTAATCCTAACTATAATAAGGTCTAACGAAAAGTTATAATTACCATGCACATTCCCAAAACATAGATAGTTTTTTGTGAGTGTGTTATCTTCTCCAAAAAAGGCTGCCGATATAATGGTATAAATTGGACCTCCACTTCTATTTTTATCTCTTGAAATGTATATAAAATTATAAAATAAGGTCTCATATTCATGATGATAACTATATAGTCAATTTTTTATATTTTTATGGTTTTAACATGAATTATTATTTTAATTTTCTTATCAAAACCCACAATATTATTTACATTATAGATTACATGGATTTCATCATCTAATACCATGAATGGGAATCTTGTAGGTAGAATTCGTTAAAATATATCATGTTACTATGAACCAATGGATTCACCTAGTGAACAACCAACTCTTATTATAAAAAAACCATAGAGGGCTATGTAGACCACCAAGGGGATAATCTTTATCTTGTATCTTCCACTAACATTAATTTACATCCACTATAATAACATAAATATTATTTTTCTCATTTTTTAATTTAAACCCGATCTCATTGAACAATCACTCTATAGAAATAAAAATAATTTATCCATATTAGGGGAAATCATAGTGTGATTATCTCATTAATTAAATAGAAAAATGGGAACACACATATATATTCATTCAAAACTTGTGTCACGACCCCTAATATTAATTGATCATTGATAATGATACTACTATATGGAACGAAACCATGCCAACATCTCATTATATTATTTTCATACAATGTCCTCATTCCCAATGTAAGGAAAACATAGGTATATATATATATATATTTCTATTATACATGAAAATACCTTACATAAAAATATTAATTATTCTACAAAACAAAAAGGTTATTTGTAATGGTAAACTAAAAACATAATAGATTTATTCTTATATATGATAAACACATACAAAAAATATTATTATATAATGATTACCATTAGAAAATTCATACAAAATATTCTCCTTCCTAAATCATGCAATAGAAATATAGGAAAGTGTAATTGAATATTCTCTTCAATGGTAATAATGAGAGAAAATAATTAAAGTTCCAAAATAATGATAAGATAAACATGTAGGAATGAGAATATAATCAAGGTACATGGGCATAACATAAGATAATCAAACCCAATTAATCACTAATTAATTAGTATGTTAATAATTATAATGGAATATCATCTGAAATGAGATGTTTGGAAAAAAATATATATGAGTTAATAATCTTGATATAGTAATATATAACATATGTATTATAATTTAGTACATACATAAGCCTGGAAAATCAATCCTTATATTGTGGATGATAAAATATACCATCATAAAATAGTAAACAAAATTGTGGAGTGGGTTGTCTCATCATTCATACATACATTATGTAAAGACACACATTGTGGATTAGGTTCAATTCATTCTTTAGTAAATTTATCCTCATGTTTTATAAACCATTACCCATGGAATTAGATGGAAACAAATTACCCTCCCATCACATAATGACAATCCAGGCAAATATTTTCATAATACCATGAAAAAATATTAATAATATCAAAAATAAATATTATAAATGAAATGGGTATTATAAAAACAAATTTAAAAAATGGTAATGATAAATAAATAGAAATATAGGGGATGGTATGATTATATAATTTCCAATTTTATGTACTATAGAAATTAATTTAAATTATAGTTGATGATAACATAATAAATAAATTATAAAAAATTACATTGATATTGAAGAAGATATATACCTATTACAATTTTTATTTATTTTAAAATTTGATGAGATAATTAATAATAAAATACAAACAACATTATAAAACAATTAAAACATGGAAATGAAGAATAAAAAATATAATGAAACTAAATCATTTATAAAAAATTGAAAATTTATTCCCTTCATGCCTATGTAATTATAGAAAAATTTAGAAGAAAATCGTCATACACAAAACATTAAAAGATGCCCCTTTTGTAAAAAAATAATATAAATTGAAAAATTTCATAATAAATAATATAGGTTAAGATAAATATATACTTATAAAAATATGTAACTAGAACCAGAAGAAAAGATATTCCCCGATCATGGAGAAGAGATATTGTTTAGAATTTTTATGAAATTATTTTTTATACAATTTGAAAACATGTATTATAATATTGTAATAACAAATCAAAACACCATGAATAATAATGTTGTACAAAAATTAAACAGTTTCATAGAAAATTAATATATAATTTCCCCGAATTTAATTACAATCATAGACAATATAGATTTTAAAATGTGATTGGTAAATAAACACATCAGGGTTTGGTAACATTTGAATCAAATAAATTAGAAGATAAAAAAGGGATATTATTTTATGTGCCTATAATTTACAAATATGTTGTGACTATAGAACATATCTCATTTGAGGTAATTATTAGATGAGAATCCATTAACATTATTTTTAACATCCAAGAATTGAATTTAACCCCATTTATAAGAATAATAACCATATTAATAATTTATAATGGAACCTTATTATTTTCTATTTACATTGATATACATTATATATAAATATTAATTATATTTACATTAGTTAGGTCAAATTATATTTATCACCAGATATTATAGATCTTGGATATTTCTTATATGATTTTAATTTGTGATGTAAATACAATTATTTAATATGAAGATCATTATTAAAAGATAATTATTATGTAGTGATATATTTTTTAATCGATTAATTTTTAGTCACATGATCATTTAATGTAATTTAATACAATTGATCATGAAAGTGGTTCCAGGTCAACTATGATTCGGGTTATTTTATAATAACCACCATTGAATTTATAATTACTATATTTTTATTATTTCAACCATAACAACCCATATAAATTAATTTTATTACTCATTAATAACATACATTAATAACGTTCAATGGATTTATATTCATTCATCTTATAAATAGTTATAATATTATGACATCATACATATAGTTTGTTGAAATGACCCAAATAAGAACATTCCATAGTAATGAATGATTATGAAGATATAATTAGTATCAACATATAGTAAGTATAATGATGATGATATAAAATAATTAAATTGGTGAATAATTTGTCTTTAGAGTGGATATTATAGAAAATTTGTAAATTTTGGACATGAAAATAAATAATTAAGTGAATACTTCACTCTGTCTTGAAGTGGTATACATCATAATAAAGTAGTTAATACTACATATTGGAAATATTGTATATAAATACATAGAATAAGATATAACATATAGAAATGGGTATATATTATTGATATTATCTATGTTAATAATTACGGGGGAGTTGGAGAGGTCATTTTTTATGTGACATTGAGTGGCATTTTCAAAATTTATCCTTACATAATTGATTAAAAAATAAACATTTATTAGTAGTGTGATTCCATAAGTGGAAAAACCCAATAATGAATCGACATTAAATTCATTGTATAATTATATATATTTATTTTATGATTTATACATCTTTCTAAAAGAGATATATATTTAGTAATTAACATTCTTTACCATTTTCATCCTTTATTCACCCTTGTAACATAAGTTTATGCCCAAAAATTAAAATTTACATGCTTTAAAAATTTCAACATCAAAATGAAAAAAATAAATTATATTAAATATTTTTAAATATCTAAATATGATAAATTTATTTTAAAAAATAAAATTCAAAATAAATTGAAAATATATATTTATAGAAAAATTAATTTTTAAAAATTTATTGGTCTTAATCAAATTTCATATCACATAGTAATTAATGATTTTAAATCTAGTTTATTTTGTAAATTCCTATGTTCTAGGAACTATTTTTGTAAATAAATAAATTTCTTTGATATCATTTGTTAAACACAACAACAGGTTAATGTTTCATTACACACAACACAAGTTTAGATTATATTATATATGCCTTGTATTTTGATCAAAACCACAATACATTATTAAAAATACATTAAAAATGTACCCTATAAATTAAAAATAGAGATATTAATAGTAATAATTAATATTTGAACAAAAATTATAACATTATTATATAAATAATACACACTTCGAAAATTATATATTTTCAAAAAGTAAAATTTATTTATAAAAATAAATATTTTTAAATTTCAGAATAAAAATTTGATAAAATAACCAAAATTATTTAAATATCTATTTCAAAATTTTACTGACATATAATTTTTGACAATTTTTTGTAATGATTTTTTTTATTAGTGAAAAATATTGAACATTAAATGAAAACATCTTTTTTGATTAAATAATTTAAAAATATAAATTATAATTATTTTATTTTTAATGTCCCATTAGTGCAATTATAAATATATTTATCCAAATTATTTCATTGGAATAAATTTCATATTGATATATAGTAAAAAAATTACAATTCTGAACAATTTCTCGATTAAAACTTGATTTCTCATAGCATCTGTAAGATAAATTTATGTTTAAATAAATTAAATTATATGATCAACATTTCGAAAAATTGATTCCAAGTTTTGAATAAGAATAGTTTATGTTATCTAATAAGGCTGTAGAAATTTTTCACCAAAATGAATAGTGTAAACATTAAAAACTAATTACCACAATTAGGTTAAAATTGAGATTATAAGATGAATAAATTATTTAGAATAGGTTGAAATACTACCACAATTGTAAAATTAAAGTTTTATGAATATTTATTAATATTATACAATAAATTTTAAAATAAATTTTTATTTGGAATGTTTTTTATTTCCAATAATCTTTTGTGTATTTATTTGGGAAACATCCATATAGTTTCTTGTGTGGGATTCCTTAACCCATTTAAAAATGGACAAGACCACCCTAAACTTAATAATTCATATAAAGAAATATAGTTAACAAAACCCCTTCAATAATTCATCTACATTTTTCTTACCCATTTTCTAGAGATTCTTGTCCTTATAAAATATCATCACATGGTTCCTTAAACAGAGTTCCAATGGCGTTTCCTCTAATGGAAGGTAATTTTCACCACTACGGTCCTTCATATAATCTATTATTTTTCAAAATATAATTATATATTGAAACATATATAATATGACGTCTATCTCATATATAATGATATGTTATAATTTTAATGTAATTACCATTTTCGATTTCCACCTCTAACAAATTAGAAATGATACTATTGATCATGTAAGACAAACCACCACATGAAAACCTATAATAATTTCATTTACATCAATTATAGTAATGTTTAATTTTAATAATTGATTTATAATATGTATATTATATTTTTCACATAATTTTTTTGAAGTCCAGACCTGGATCGCCACTATGACAATGTCTAGATTGATGGGTCACATGTCCTCAGGCATGTCACCCTCTAAACCAGTGGCTTCCAACTAGTAGTGTGGGTCTTGAGAGTTGATATTGGGAATACTATACCGTCTCACAAGGTTTCACATTATTATATAGGAATATATATATATATATAAGATAATTATTGGGTGAAATAAATAAATTAATGATAGAAGTGGAAGATAAACAGTAAAACTCATATATCAGTTGATGAGTTAATTTGAAAAAATAATGATAATGATATAAAATAGAAAAATTATTGTCATGGTGATGATACATAATTGAATGCATCAAATAATACATCATTCATTGAATATATTAAAATAATAAAAACAAGACACCCAATCTCCAAGGGTGATCTCTTTGAGCATCATGTGCTATATCTCAGTCCTTTTCATTTATAATACAAGTTGAAACAACACAAAATAATCAATCAATCATATTATATTGTCCTATGAACAAGAATGGTGTACTCGGGTACCCTAGTGCAATGGTGTCCTAATTAGGGAGTGATATATAAATCATAGTAGGTCGGTATCACCAGTGTCTAGCCCGATCTAGACAATGAAATATAATTATGAAGTCCTCCATAAAAAATAAATGGTGTGTGATAACATGTTTGTAATAACAACTTGGTATGGGTACCTAAACAGAATCCCTTCCAATACCGTCTACTTTAGACCATGCTATAATTTTGTAGAATGTACCTATTGAAACATATTTTGTGTACTAGTTAAAAATACAAGAATACATATAAAAAAGGTAAACCCCCAATCTTGTGCTCAATCCTGGGGTCTAATTCTAATGTCATCACATAAGTACGATAATAATAATGAGAGGAATGTCACAAGTGAATTCTCTAATTTGAAAATAAGAAAAAATTATATCTTTCGAATTTCAACCAATGTAACCATTAAATTCATTTCAATAAAATATGGACTAGCAGTGTGATCTCATTCCCAATGTATCACTATAGTACATACTTTAATTTATCCAATAATATCCATGATGGCAAAGAAAATCTTCTAAAAGACAATTTATCAATCAAGGCATGGTGACACTAATTCTATCACAAGTATCACACTATAGGACCATGTATCACCCATGGAATGGAGTTATAATCATTCTAATTGGTACATCATATGTTTTCCCATAGGGAACTAGTATCACTCATGAGTATACTAAATAGAATAGGAAGCCCTCGACTACAAATCCAAATCATCACCCCCAGCATGTCATGGTATTAACACTCGATCAACGGAGTTCATCCACAAGTCCTTAATATAAATGACATGTTCTAATCTATCCTACATCATGTGAACCATAATATCCAAATAATATTTCATTGAAAAACATTAATATATATATCACATGTAAAGAATAATAAAAAATGTAGATAATCAAAAAAAATCTTGAACAATAATCTATTGAAGCCATAACGTAAAAAAATCCAAGCCATCGATATGGAATAAGGAATTGAGAACAAAAGTAAGTAGATAGAAATTACATAAAAATGTTATAATTTTAGTTTCTGAAGATAACCAACAAAAATTTAAGATCATTCCACTAAAACATTTCATAAAAAGTAGGCACTTGCATGACCAATAAAAGATATACAAAAGCTCATGGAATCAACATGCCTCGAACCATATGATTTTAATTAAAATAAACTAAATAATATAATAAGTATGTATAAGAATGAAATTCAATTAATAACATCAAATTACATTTATAACATAATGCATGTGGTTAAAATTTCATTTATGCTTGGGACACCCCAAGGGGAGGCCAAGTGGAAAGGTAAACAACCCAAATGGGTTTCTCTTTAATAGAAGGTCACAATGAATACTATATAACCAAAGAAAACATTTAATAAATAAAAACAAGGCATCAAAAAAAGTTTTTGGTGTGTGTCCCCATGGAATGACATGATATAACTAATTAAGTAATTGGATTAGTGTAGACTCCCTACAAAGGAAATTCAAATTAAATGGTGTGCCACACACATTTGAGGTATCCTGGCTCATCTATCATTTTACAAGGATGCAATGTCCATTAGAAATAACCTGTAAGGTCATGTATAAAAATAAAATTTAATAATTATAACCTCAAGCATAAAGTGACACTAAGGTATTATGGGAGGCAAGCATAAAAGTGTATCAATATATTTTTATATTGACTCCATAACACTTCAACAGAGAGGTTTTATTATTAAACAATGTATTAGTTTGTAAAAAAATTCCATTCTACTATTTAAAAATTTAATCAAGAAATGAAATTTAATATATGAAAGATTCATTAGAAGGAGATAAATAGAATTTAAATCATTCTTGAATTAAATAGGCAAGGGGAGGGACCCTATCTCAAATGAAGAACCATGCCGAACACATGACACACAAATTAATAGTAATAGTACCAATAATAAGAAATAAAAATAATATACATAATAATAAAAAACATTATTATTATTATTATCATAAAAATTATTTTCCATTCTATTCATTTTCCTTTATAATTTAATCCACATTTATTATAATTTGAAACTAATCATTTAAATTTATTTAAAAAGAATTAATCAAATTGAATTGATCCAAATTCCAAAATTTCATTCCAACGTTGGGTTTTAAAAATGATCCATGAAATAAATGATTAATTTTAAAATCCCCTGAGCTTTTTCATCTAGTTCAAAATGAAGGACATTAAAAACATCACACCTTAGAAATTATAGTCTCGGATAAGTCTTCGGCAATGACGTATCCTGAATCTGATCTACAAGCATTGTGAAGACACACACAGTGGTCACATTTCATTTATAAACACCCAACACACATTCTAACATTTGTTAGCTAGGTGAAAAACCCCATTGTGATATGAGAAGATTATAATCTTCCAACTAAAATATTGAGATGGTACTTAGAAAAATCTGTTTAGCTAGATACATGAACATGTCATCTTCTCGTTAAACATCTAACTAAATATACTTCCCACATATGCTATAACTTTTGAAATGGAAAATTATAATCCGTGACACCTTTCACCACCAGAATCTCCTACAAGGTAATCCCTTAAAAATTATTGCAACACTTCTCATGTGATTTCCATAATAGAATAAAAATTTCACTCGCATTGACCAAAATTCTCATGTTGATCCATCTTTTCATGAAATTCGCTGACCAAAAAAACCAACAAATATTTGACCTGATGAAATGTTAGAAGAAATACATCACTGACCACTTTACTTAAAAAGATAAATAACTAGTCGAGCGACTCTGGCCAGACATTCAAGAAGATTTCTAGATTAGATTTCTAGAATTTTACAAACAGAACTATGATGTATTCTTCAATGGTATCTAGAATTTACCATGATCAGGTCCACCAAATTCTATACCCGAATCTGGGTGACATTTCATGATTTAAGTATCACTGATCCTGAAATCTCGAAATGGGTAAACATGTATTGGATGAACTATAGTGAAATTAACTAACACAAGTTATTCCATACACTATCATTATGAGAGTGATTTTGAAATAATGATAATCACCCCATCATAGAACACTGACTGAGTGTAGAGAGACATTGTCCTGGCCGTCATGTTATAAGAAAGGTATGGTGTAAAAGTGTTCATCCATATTATTCCAACACGAGAATCCAAGGGTAACTCAAGAATAAACAATCATCAGTAAGAACCACACATCTGTATCCAACACCATGAAACCCCCCTAAACATGCCAAAACGATTTTAAGGATTTACCTTGTCCTCAGACAAACTTTCTCTTAGTTCATTAAGGACTAAGGTAGGATATAAGCAATGCTCATCACAAAAGAAGGACTATACAATGACGATTATAAGAATAATAGAAGGAAGAAGTTCAAACAACTGGCATGAAAACCCAACCAAACTGATCAGCTTTTAAAAATACCCAATCTTATGGATGTCATCTTGAGCATTGGGGAAAATTTTATTCTATTAAACAAAAGATACCCTAATGAGGAGATGACCTGAAACTGATTTATTAGTCATAGGATCAATTATTACAATGGTCTTGTCCAGATTGTAACAACGTTAAAAAATCAATAGGCACCACATACATGAACGCATACTGCATCAAGGAGATATAGAATCAAGATGGCCCTTATCTTGGATGATTACATATAGAGTCATTGATTAGTGTGGAAAAGAGTGGGTCAAATGATATAAGACGCAACATACCAAGCCTGAGGCATGTCAATCCTACTAAAAATGAGAATTTACAAATTTTCAATCCTGAAACAAAAGTCAAGGAAACCATGACCACCCTTTTAAACAAGGGGGTCACATTGAATGTAAAATCCATACTAGGAAAAATGACATATGAAATAATCCAAAAAAGGAATAAAACTAACAACATTATCTTAACTTTTATCTTCTAATCATGAAACCTACCATGGGATAGACAATTACAAAGGAATAGAGTAGACAATAACACCGATTCATGCTAAGAAAAGTCACTTGGATCAAAAACCAATTATCTGAGACATTGATAAAATAATGATTACCTATGGAAAATACACACACCGCCATTCGAAGTCAACTCAACGATGCTTCATTTACTAGTACACAATGGTATTAGGTAGAAGAATCCATTATATATTCAATTTAAAATACTTTTATATTTAATAACATTTAATAATACAACATGAACATGTTCACATCCTAGTTATATCAGCATACATCTCATATTCAATAAAGCTCCCATTAACATTACAAGTGGAATTTGGATCAAATTTCATATCAACCAATAAATTTTATCAAGATCAACTTATTACATATCAAACAACCTAAAATTCCAATACAAGAACCTAACAGAGAGAAATATATTTTTATCACTTAATTATGGAACATTAACAGTTAACCAGTTTATAAATGTCATGTCCCCCTCCCACCAAAGATTCACCTCCTGAGCTGGCAATGGTGAAAGGGAGATAATGACCCTCCGAGTCCTACCTCTAGTAGGCCCCGGGTTGGCGACTAGCACCAAGGGTATGAGTTTTCACAAATATGGGAGGCATTACCCATTTATTATTTTAAGATCGGGAAATAGGAAAAGTAAAACACCAAAAAGGAAAAGAACCAGTGTATAGAAATAAACCCAAACCAATCCCACATGCATGTTTAAACAATTTTATAACAAGGAAAAAGTACAAGAAAGCTCAAAAGTACAATACCAAAGTAAAATAAAGTAAAACAACTGCAACAACTGCAAAAAATCCAACTGTCTGACTAGTAGGGTCCCGCACGACCCTGGTAGTCCTCCTAGAAACATGAAAATAAATGTAGGGTGAGCATACAAGTATACTCAATAGGGAAACCTAAAGCTCTCCTGCACAAGTGGGGAGACATCGTAATGTCCCGTGAGAACAACAGAAGAATCCTATCAAGGAATTATATCCACCCAACCTCACCAGCCACACTCACCAAAAACACAATCACAACAGGTAGTAGAATAAAAGAACAAGAGTATTGGGTACCCGTCACCATTCCCTATTAGTTAGCTTTTCTTCCTAATGGAGGACGTTCTGACACTGCCACACTCTCCCCGCCCGCACACACCTGGGCCTCACTACCACATATCTCGCCCGCCCACACACACCTGGGCCTCACAACCACATATCCCGCCCGCACACACCTGGGCCTCACGACCATGTATCCCGCCCTCACACACTTGGCCCTCATACCGAAGGATCTTGGGAAATAGTAAGACTTCCCGAAGAGTCTTGGGCCAATCCACCCCAATCAAAACCTACCTGAAGAGTCTTAGGTTTAAGGTCACCTCAAGCCATCACAGCCTAGGGAAGAAGGAGCAGGAAGGAGCTAGTAACTAAGGGTAAAACACACTCTCCCATGAAATGGGAGTGTTCGGCCCTAAGTGCTTAACATGGGTGGGGTGCGATAAAACACAAAAGATACAGATATATATATATAGAAGCCACTCAGACCAACCTATGGATTCTAAACATTGGAACTGAGTATGTTCCTTAGCACTACTACCATGAAGCATGCATACAACAAACAACCCCAACCCCACTTAGGTTTTCACGTTTCAACAGAATGAGTTTATTAGTTCCTTAACTATTGGGCAACTATCCACAACCAAGCACATCGATCATTCGTAAATCATATCCCTACCATCCACAAATCAATTTTGGAAAACACAAGCACAAAAAAACCTTCTTACTAACCAACCAACTCATTGTTTATTTGTCTTGTTCCACTACCATGACCCACCATTCATTAACTCTCCCACTTTTATTTATTATTCACAACCAATAGCCCATTCACATTTAAACCCATCCCTGCATCCCCGCTTCCAACCACCATAACCACAAACACACCAAAACCCGTACATCATTATCCCTTTAATACCATTTATCGCAGCCTCGCTGCCCATCACCATCATAGCATTCACACCAACCCACAACCAAGTCAACTACAGCCCCGCTGCTCACCCGATCCACAAAAACCCACAAAACACCCCCATCACATGCCACGTATCCAAGCCAACACCCACATGTTCATTATTCCATTTTGTTCGACCGGGGTGATCACAGAATGGTTCAAGATATTAATTATCCAACTTTATGTGATTAACCAAATTCCACATTAAACAAAGTTCCTTTCACAAAAATGGTCTAGAATATATGCAATATTTAATTGCGCATGAAAAGGCCCCCAAAGACCTTATTTTTTAGTAGGCATAAGCCTATTAAATTCACAACATAATATCACAGGATATAAATATAAACATAACGACTTCCCCATCCCTGTTCTTTAACCAGTTATTATCTTCATTTATTGGTTCAACCTTTTCTCATGAAAAAAAGTAGATACCCACCCCACATGATGCACCAAAATTATAGAGATGAAGGTTAGATATCTACCTCAACAGGTTCTGATCACAACGCTCCCACAGATCAACCTTAGAAGACGTCTGTCAGCATCCTTCACTTCTGTCTGGTCCCGGAAAAACCTCCTCAGGTTGAAGTCAGAAAGGAAAGGCCAAAGTAAAGACAGCGGATCCAAGCTCGGATGTTCCGTCTCGTCGTTACGATCCCGTGGCCACTGATGGATCGTAAATCAGAGCTCGGACGAAGAAGTTATCGAAGAAAGAGCCTTCGAGTCTCTTGGGAGAACTCTGCTTAGGGGATAGGGGAGGAGAGGGGTGTGTTGAAAAAGAGGAGGGGACCCTTCCTTTTATAGGGGAGAAAAGAAAAAGTACATAGCGTGTAGTTTATGGTACATGGTGTGTACTTGGCCGTTTCATAGGGTCTCCACGTGGCTTCCAACACGGCTCCGCGGCCGTTGACTGGTTAACACATGGTTTGGGGGTAACGCATACACGGCGAAGGACTACACGACGTTCATTTTGGACACACGACATGTACCCATTAATTTCACATGGAACACAGCCGTTGAATGGTAATGTGTACGCGGGGAGGGACTACACGGTGTGTAGTTTAGGGTACACGGTGTGTGCCCATTTACATCACACAGCAAAGACACGGCTCCAACACGGGGTATACTCGGCAAGGTGGTACATGAAGTGTACTCACACTACACGGCATGTACATACAAAATTCTGGAAAGTGTGGGAAAAGTCCATTTTACCCTGCAGAACACTTCGTGGCCTTCTTTTTTGACAAAGGAATGGGCCGGAGAGGTCCGGGCCATTACATCAGATAGCTCTTAAAACATTCTCGGCCCAGAGAATTCAAAACCATCCCAGAGGAACCCAACATGATACCTCTTAGGGATCTTGTTATAAGAAGAACACAACCACCAACCATAATTATAGGTGTTAGGGATTCCTTATCCTATGTCGAGATATTATCCGCTTTAGGCGGCACTGACTTGCCTGCACGGGTTTAATCGCATCCTCACTAATGCGTCTCAATTAAGAATCGTGTCTTCACACTTCCATACATTAGGATTTTTATACTCACATTGCCCCCAACAACGCACAAACCACACACTACCCGAACACATGGTTTGGGGAAAAATTACTTTTCCTATGTTGAGATATTATCCGCTTTAGGTGGCACTGACTCGCCTACAAGGGTTCAATCGCATCCGCATTAATGCGTCTCGATTAAGGATCAGGTTTTTCCCTTCCCCGCATGCCCGGACATCTTACACTCTCCCAGAGAACAAGGAAACAAAAGGCCTCATAACTGACAAGCCAAGCATTCCATACATCAATGGTACAAAGTATAACCTCAAAACAAAGCTCAGAAGAATACGGAAAAACACAAATCAAAACAACTTTGGGTACTGAGCCTGCATCTGTGTCTACCAATCGCAAGTGCTCTCTTCAAGGCCGCCATGCCTCCACAACAAACGAACCAAGGGAATGGTTCATCCACAGAGGACCTTCTCTTTACGATCTTTGATTATGACTGGTCGTTCCTTGAAGTTCGCATCGTCTCCCATATCTAACTCTCCCCATTAGATAACATGAGAGTCGTCGTGTAAGTACCGAAGAAGCTAGGAGACATGAAAGACATCATGAACCTTCTCCAACTGAGGTGGTAGGGCCCGCTGATATGCCACCTCGCCGACTCGCCTCCGCAACTCAAAAGGTCCGATGAAACTAGGTGAGTGATTTCTCCCTTTCCCAAACCTCCACTACCCCCGTCGAGGGAAAACCTTCAATAACACATGATCTCCCACCTCGAACTCCAAGGGCCTCACCGACAATCAACATAAAACTTATGTCGGTCCTGATCCTCTTTCATCCTTTAATTTACAAGCTGGACTTTATCTACGGTGCTTTGTATTACCTCTGGCCCAATATCGCCTATCTCACCAACCTCTACCCAGCAAAAGGGTGAACCACATGGTCTTCCATACAAGGCCTCAAACGGTGCCATGGCAATAGTAGATTGGAAGCTGTTGTTGTAGGAAAACTCTACTAAAGGAATGTGTCGTACCCATGACCCTCCGAAATCCAGAACGCATGCTCGCAGCATGTCCTCCAATTTCTGGATAGTCCGCTCTATCTGCCCCTCAGTCTTGATGTGGAAAGCAGTGATAAGGTGTAGCTGGGTGCCAAAAGCATGATGTAACCCCCTCCAGACTTGTGAGGTAAACTAAGTATCCCAGTCTGAGATGATTGTCTTTGGAACTCCATGCAACTCCACCACCTCATCTACGTACCTCTGTGCTAAGGTACTCACTGGTCTCGACCCCTTAATTGCTAAGAAGTGAGCTGATTTCGTTAGTCCATCCACCACTACCTAGATAGCGTCATAACCACCCTGAGATATGGGTAGTCCTGTGACGAAGTCCATCGAGATGTCATCCCACTTCCACTCAGGGACATCTAAGGGATGCAACAGACCACTGGGAACATGGTGTTCAGCCTTCACTTGCTGACACACTCGGCATTTATCCATAAACTCTGCCGCTTCCCGTTTCACCATGGGCCACCATAACTGTTCCCTCAGGCCTCGGTACATTTTTGAAACTCTTGGATGTACCGCCAAGGCTGAGCTATAGAACTCACGGAGAACTCCCTCAGGCATCGCCTCCGGAACAAAAAACCTTCCATGGAAAATAATCTAATGTCGGATGTCCACTGGCCATCCCTCTGGAGCGTTTTCCTGATCGACACGATCCCGCATCACTTCCGCCTCCGAGTCCCCCCACTGATACTCTTCCACCTGCTTTGACAAGGATGACTGCACTGTCATCTGAAAAAAACAGCCTCTAACACCTCTACCCTTGCATCCATTTGCAAGGTAGCCAAATCCCTCATCGCTTTCCAAGCATAAGTGGATTCCCGAAACACTTCTCTATGTGACTTCCTGCTCAGGGAATCAGCCACAACATTTCCCTTACCATTAGTGTAAGATATCTCGAATTCATAGTCTTGGAGAAACTCGACCCATATCTTCTCCCATAAGTTCAGGTCACGCTGGGAGAGGATATAACATAAGATCTTGTGATCTGAGAAGACCAAAAAGCGCTCCCCAAAGCGGTAATGTCGCCACAACTTTAGTGTGATAACTATTGCTACAATCTCCAGGTGATGGATGGCATAGTTACACTCAAGATGGCGCAACTGCCTAGACCCATAACAGATCACTCCCTTCTTCTGTATCACCACGCACCCCAGACCAAGGCCAGAAGCATCACAAAACACCTCATACAACAACCCTTCCTCTGGAAACCTGAGTACAGGAGCACTGACCAACTTCTCCTTCAGGTAGTCGAAAGCCTCCAGGCACTGCTCGCTCAAGAGGAAGACCTGGTTCTTCCTAGTCAAAGCTGTCAATGGAACAACAACTAGAGATAATTCTGAAACAAACCATTGATAGTAACCTGATATCCTCATGAAACTATGATCTTTTGCCACGCTCTTTGGTGCTGCCCATGAACCAACTTCCTTCACCTTCGATGGGTCCAATGACACTCTATGCTCAGACACCATGTTCCCAAGGAAGTGTACATCTTGCATCAAGAACTTACACTTCAACAATTTCCCGTAATGATGGTGGTGTCGAAGGACTTCCAAGACTGCCCTAGGATGATCAACGTGCTCCTCCTCTGATCATGAGTAGATTAGGATGTCATCGATAAACACAACGACGAAGCGGTCCAGAAACTCTCGGAAGTCAAAGTTCATAAGTTCCATGAACATAGCTGGTGTATCCTAAATCCAAACGGCATCACTACAAACTCGAAGGGCCCATATCTGCACCTGAAATCTGTCTTCGAGATGTCACTATCCTTTACCCTTAGCTGATGATATCCCGATCATAGATCAATCAAATAAAACCAACCTGCTCCCCTTAATTGGTCGAAGAGATCATCTATCCTTGGAAGGGGTTAAAGGTTCTCAACTGTTACCTGGTTCAACCTTCGGTAGTCTATGCATAACCTGAGACCACCATCTTCATTCTTTACGAACAAAACTGGATCACCCCATGGCGACACGCTAGGTCGAACAAAACCCTTCTCCATCATATCGTCAATCTGAATCTGCTACTCCCGAAACTCTGAAGGTGCCATCCGATAAGGGGCCATCCAAATCGGATGGGCACCAGGCTGTAAGTCTATCCTGAACTCAAAATCACGTCAGGGGTAGAGTCAAAACCTCCTCAGGGAAAAAAATCAAGGAACTCCCCAACAACCTCGGGGACATCCACCATCTCTGTATCAGATGGAACCACTGATAACCCGCCTAACAAAGAAAGGAGAGGCTCCACACGTTGGCTTCACACCTGATAGCTCCTCTCGCCAACAAAATATACACGCTGCCCATCCATGTCGGAGAACACGACTCTTCTCCGGAAGCATTCGATAACTGAAATAACATAAAACAACCAGTCGATGCCTAGGATAACATCATATAGCTGCATCTGTAACAGAAGAAGGTCACCACTGGATCGATGTGGTCCCAACCTCAGCCCACATCCCCGACAAACATAAGATACACTGGTCTGGCCTCCAACTGGTGCCCTCAGCACCAGTGGTATGGAAAGTATCTCTATTTCTAGTCCCAAAGCATGGGATAGACCATGTACAACAAAGGAGTGTGAAGCTCTCGAATCAAGCAAAGTAGAAACGAGAGTGCTGAACAGACAGATCATACCTCGCACCACCTCTGGTCTTGCTGGATCTGTCAACTCTACTGCGTTCAACTGTCCACACCCATCTCCTCTACCTCTCTGATGTCATCCACCTCCCTGACAATGCCCTGGTCGAGGTCCCTGAGGGGAACCCTGAGGTCGACCTCCTTTTACAAAGTCTGCCCTCAGAGGAGCATGGTCATGCTCCTGCTGCAAGGGCCTCTCCAGCAACTGGTGCTGCTGAGGTGGGCGCTGAACTTGCCCACCTCCACCGTACTGAGAATGGGTCGGGCATCGACTCTGAATGTGCCTGAAACCTCCACAGGAACAAAATGTCAGTCCTGGGGTTGTGAAAAAGGGACGAGGACCCAAAGATCTGAACTGGAACTACTGGGGCTGGCTCCCCACTGGCCTGAACCTGGAAGGTCCCGTCGCAGGAGACCTGCTTCTAACTACCATCCCCTTCGATGATCCCAGCTGGATCCCTTCGCGGAGTGCACCTCCCAGCGAGTGCATTCTCTCTAAAACCTCGGCCTTCTTCCGTACCGCCAAGTGCATTGGTAGGGTGAAGTGGGTGACAGCATACTGGAGCGAAGGACGACGTGCCTCCTCCAAACGTCTCACCCGAGACTCGTCATCCGGAAAGAGATCTGGAGCAAAGCGCAAGAGATCCTTGAACTTGATCCCCAACTCTCGTACTCACATACTCCCTTGCTAGAGGGAGAGTAAATCGTACCACTTCTCTGCCTTGATCATGGAAGAAAGGAATTCCTCATGGAATTCCTTCTCAAAGTCAGCCCACGGAACCTCTGCCTCTATCCTCTCTCTGAGGTAGAGCTTCCACCACTGTCGCACCGCACCTCTCAGCTAATTGACTACTAGGGGAACCCAGTACTCCCTCGGAGCATGGATCAAGGTAAAAGAGATCCCTAGATCTTAAATCCACCCTCTATATTTGTATCTGATGTACTACCCTCGTACTTCTTGATGTTCTGCCACTGAAAAGAACGAAGAGTCTTCTGCCATTGGCTATCTTCCTCCTCTATGTCAATCCTCAAATGATCGACCGCCTGGATCTGCTGGGCCTCGGCTTTCTGAGCCTCCTGGGGACGACGTCCCGGTGCCATAGATTTTTAGTAAAAAATGATCGCCTAAGCCCAAGTAGCAAGGAATTCTCAACGTTTGATTTTATCATTTTAATCAATTTCTTTCCCAGAACACCCAAATAAAGTAAAACACAATAATGATGATGCATGTACCTTCCCAAGGGTCTCTACCCTGCAATCAATGTTGTCTTACATGGTCATTCAGTAGGCTCAGAGTCCTTGCATCGGATCACGGGGGGCCCTAAAATCTCGTGTCCTAGCCGGTCATCCCTGGACTATGTCACACATAATGATTAACCAACATTTTTTCCCAACCATCCCATGCAATACTCACTATGCATAACTCCAGACTTCATCCTACATCTCAACCATCTCCTCTAATACCATTCTTTCATGACCCCCTCCCACCAAAGATTCCCTTCTTGAGCTGGCAATGGTGAAGGGGAGATAATGACCCCCGAGTCCCGCCCCAAGCAGGCCTCGGGTTGGCAACTAGCACCATGGGTATGAGTTTTCAAAAATATGGGAGGCATTACCCTTTTATTATTTTAATATTGGGAAATAGGAAAAGTCAACCACCAACAAGTAAAATAACATGTGTATAGAAATAAACCTAAACCAAGACCACATGCATGTTTAAACAATTTTATAACAAGGTACAAGTACACGAAATCTAAAAAGTACAATACCAAAAGAAAAAATGAGTACAAAAACTGCAACGACTCCAACTGTCCGACTAGTAGGGTCACGCACGTCCCCGGTAGTCTTCCTGGAAACCTGAAAGTAAACATAGGGTGAGCATACAAGTATACTCAGTAGGGAAACATAATGCTCTCATGCACAAGTGGGGAGACATCCTAATATCCCGTGAGAACAACATAAGAAACCTAGCAAGGAATTATATCCACCCAACCTCACCAGCCACACTCCCCAAAAAAACAATCACAATATGTAGTAGTATATTAGAACAAGATTATTGGGTACCCCGCACCATTCCCCATTAGTTAGCTGATCTTACTAACAGAGAACATCCTGACGCTGCCACACTCTCCCCGCCCGCACACACCTGGGCCCCACAACCACGTATCCCGCCCGCACACACCTGGGCCTCACCACCACGTATCCCACCCACAAAAACCTCGACCTCACAACCACGTATCCCGCTCGCACACACTTGGGCCTCGCCACCACGTATCCTGCCTGCACACACCTGGGCCTCATCCCGATGGTTCTTGGGAAATAGTAACCCTGTCCGAAGAGTCTTGGGCCAATCCACCCCAATCGAAACCTACCCGAAGAGTCTTAGGTATAGGGTCGCCTCAAGCCATCACAACATAGGGAATAAGAAGAAGGAAGGAGCTAGTAACTAAGGGGAAAACAACCTCTGCCATGAAATGGGAGTGTTCGGCACTAAGTTCTCAACATGGGTGGGGGGAAATAAAACACAAAAGATACACATATATATATATATATATATATATATATATAGAAACCACTCAGCCCAACCTATGGCTTCTAAACAGAGAAACTGAGTACGTGCCTTGGCCCTGCTACCACGAAGAATGCATCCAACAAACAACCCCAACCCCATTTAGGTTTTCACATTTCAGCAGAATTAGTTTATTAGTTCCTTAACTACATGGAAACTATCCACAACTAACCACATTGATCATTCGTAAAGCATATCCCTGCCATCCACAAATCAAGTTAGGAAAATACAAGTAAAATAAAACCCTTCTTATTAACCAAACAACTCATTGATTATTTGTCCCATTATACTACCATGACCCACCATTTACTAACTCTCCCACTTTTATTTATTATTCACAACCCATAGTCCGTTCACATTTAAACCCATCCCTGCAGCCCCGCTGCCAACCACCATAACCACAAACACACCAAAACCCGTACATCATTATCCCTTTAATACCATTTATCGCAGCCCTACTGTCCATCAAAATCATAGCGTTCACACCAACCCACAACCAAGTCAACCGCATCCCCACTGCTCACTCGATCCACAAAAACCCACAAAACACCCCCATCACATGCCACACATCCAAGACAACAACCACATGTTCATTATTCCATTTTGTTCGACCAGGGTGATCACACAAGGGTTCCAGATTTTAATTAGCCAACTTTACGTGACTAACCAAATTCCACATTCAACAATGTTCCATTCACAAAAACGGTCTAGAAGATAGGGAAACATTAAATTGTGCAAGCAAAGGCCCCCAAGGACTGTAATTTTCAGTAGGCATAATCATATTCAATTCACAACATAATATCATAGGATATAAAGATAAACATAACAACTTACTCATCCCTGTTCTTTAACCAGTTATTATCTTCATTTATTGGTTCAACCGTTTCTCATGAAAACAAGAGGATACCCACCCCACATGATGCACAAAAATTAGAGAGATGAAGGTAAGATCCTTACCTCAACAGGTTCTGATCTCAACGCTCCCCCGGATCAAACATAGAAGACATTTTTCGTCATCCGTCACTTCTGTCGGGTCTCGGAAAAACCTCCTTGGGTGGAAGTCAGAAAGGAAATGTTGAAGGAAAGATAGAGGTTCCAATCTTGGAAGTTCCTCCTCATCGTTACGAACCCATGGCCATGGACGGATCGTAAATCGGAGGTCGTACGGAGAAGTTATGGAAGAAAGAGCCTTCAGGTCTCTTGGGAGAACTCTGCTCAGGGGAGAGGGGAGGAGAGGGGTGTGTTGAAAAGGAGGAGGGGACCCCTCCTTTTATAGGTGAAAAATTCAAAAGTACACGGTGTGTACTTTATGGTACACGGCGTGTACTCGGCCGTTTAAAATGGTCTCCACGCGGCTTCCTACATGGCTCTATTGTCGTTGACTGGTCAACACACTGGTTGAGGGTAACTCATATGCGGGGAAGGACTAAACGACGTGTAGTTTGGACACATGGCGTGTACCCATTTATTTCACATGGAAAAGACACAGCTCCAACAGGGCACACCGCCATTGACTGGTAACGCGTACACAAGGAGGGACTACATGACGTGTAGTTTAGGGTAAACGACATGTAGTTTAGGGTACACGACATTTACCCATTTACTTCACACGGAAAATACATGGCTCCAACACGGGGTATACTCGGTAAGGTGGTACACGGCGTCTACTCACACTACACATCATGTACTTACAAAATTCTAGAAAGTGTGGGAAAAGTCCATTTTACCCTCCAGAACACTTCCTGGCCTTCTTTTTTGACAACAGAATGGGCCGGAGAGGTCCGGGCCATTATAATAAAAATAGGAATGATAATAATCCTAATAATATTGATTGGAACTCATGTTACTTAGTTTGAGTCAACATGAAAACTGTAATGATACTACATGACATGGAAGTATGCATGGCGTGTGAATTTCTATATGCCTAATATCATTCATACTGTGTTTCATCTTTTCATTAATAGGACATGGGTAAAATACCATAAAATCCATAAATCCAAAGAAGTGAAAATTACAACATTCACTCAAGGTGAAATGATAACAAATGTAATATTTAAAATCATGATCATCAATTCCCGGCCTTGGCCACTAGGCCATTTCCCATATGTGGGTTGATCAGTCCCTGACATGACTATAAACTATGAAACGACACATTCCTTGACTCATGTATACCAACCAAAAATATCAAGACAATGGAAAATTCCCATAAAATATAACTTTCTAATGTTCAGAAATATAAAACCTATAAGATGGTGGCCAGACTGGTAGGGCAATTGACCTCAGACGCATCTCCCAATATAGAAGAGGCTAATAACTAGAAGGAAGGGTCTTGAGAGGTGATAGTTGGGAGACTATACACTCTATTAGAGTTTCAAAATGGTATAAAAAATTATAAATAGATGAAAAGTTTCAGAATTAGTAAATAAATTAATGGAAACAAAGGAATTATGATAGTAAAACTCATATATCAATGAAATCATTAATCTGGAAATTTAATAAAAATTTTATACAATAGATGAATTCATGTAATGGTGATGATTCATAACTGAATGTAGTTAAGAATAAAGTACACATTGAAACACAATAAAAAAATAATGACAAGACACCAATGGCCCAAGGGAGATCTCTATGAGAATCCTGAGATACATCTTAGTCCTTTTCTCCTAACATCTATGTATAAACATCACATCATAAGCAATAAATAATGGTCTGCAGTCTTGGGAACACGAATGGTCTACTCCAGTATCATAGTTCCATGGCATCCTAAGTTGGGTGTGAGATTTAAATTATAGTATTCTAGCTCCACCAGTGACTATCCCAATCTATATAATGAAATATAATTAATAAATTCATCATATAAAATAGTTGGTGATTGATAAAAAGTATGAAATAGAAACTTTTTATGGTTTCCTAAAAAGACACCCTTCCCATACCACATGTTTTAGCTGGAGTGAGAATTTATATTAAGGTACCTGTGCTAGAATAATGTTCATTCTGGTTCCTAATATAAAAAGGAAACTCCAAAAGGTGCACCCCCATTCTTGTAATTTGGCATGAGGTTTTATCCCCATGTCCCCGCATAAGAATGCTAACAAGAAATAGATTAAAGACTCAGTTCATGCTTTAATATAAATAAGATAAATATGTATAGAATAATAAATTTAACCAATTAAGTCATTCAGTGAAATTCAATCAAATATACAGTTGGTACCTCAGCCTTTCCTGAAAGAATCGCTATAGTACATCCTTCAATTAATCCAATACCATTGAGCCCGCCCATGGTAATTTTATAAAACACCGTGTGTCACCCGAGGCATGGTGACTCTGATTCCTTCCCAAGTATCTCACTTGAGGATCGAGTGTCAATAAAGGAATGGAATAAAAATCATTCCAATGGTTATGTCTATAGTTTCTCTCCTTGGGAACTAAAATCACTTAGGATTACATTAAATCACCTCGGAAGACCTTGCATGGAAAGACAATGTATCACCCCTATCATGTCATGGTATAACCACCTGAGCATAAGAGATCAACAATGAGTCATTAGGAAAGAACCCATGTTCTCTCCAGGCCCACATAAAGTGAACCATAATACCCAAAATGCATTTCAATGAAAACCACATTATATATACGACATTGCAAGCATATACATAAATAATTTTAATCAAACAAACACCGTGAGACACAATCTATTTATGGATTACTATAATACAATACAAGAAATAAAAATTGAATATGGAGTTTAGTATAAGAGATCTCATGTAACAATATCCTATAAATGTTATCATTTTTATATATCAAGTGAATAAGCTTAGAATGCAGATCATGGGACTAAAAATAGGAATAAAAATTAGACACTTGCAAGAATAATAGAATATAACCAAAATTCCATGGCATCAACATGAATCAAACCATAGGTTAGAAATGACATTTAATGAAATGTGATAATAATATTTTTAACGTGTGACATTAAATTCATACAATTCCATTTTGGTTTGGCACACTAAAAGGGATGGATAAGAGGCCACGCAAACAACCAGGGATAGTATCTCCAAAATCGATGGTCATAAAAGACATGATAAAAAATATAAACCATTTTATTAGTGATAAAATGAATCACTAAAAGGGTGTGGTGAGGTAATCAAAGGTGTAACATGACATATGAAAAGAAGTATGTAGATTTCGATGGATTCCCTAAAATGGGATTTATAATTAAATGTAGATACACGCACTTAGGAGGTGTCCTAGATCATAAATAATATTTAAAGGAAGAAACATCATTTAGCAATATGAAAAAGCGGTTTTGTATAGTCATTCCATTTAAAAATTATAACCTCAATCATAAAGATACAACATGGAATTAAGAAAGCCATGCATAAAAGTGTATCACTACATTTTTAGATTGAATGCAACACACATCAAAATTGGGGTTTTCTTATAAAACAATGTCTTTGTTTATCCAAAAATTTATTTCTCATCTTTATAAATTTTATTCATTAAATGAAATTAAATATAAGGAGAATAATTATAAAGTATCTAAATTCAATTTAATGTATTTTGGAATTAAATATGATATAAGAGGGACCCTACCCCAAAAGCATAACCAAGACAAACACTTAGCACTCAACAAATTTATCATTGACAACTCTATGTTTCCATATCTGTCCTATTATAATACTCACATTTGAATATACATGTGGACACTAATCCCCTATATACATATTTTTATGGACCTGAACACATGAATCGGGATCCTTACATATATCGTAAATGCGCATACCCTTTAACAATTACTTACATATGCATTTTCATTTTCCAACAAGAGCCAAACAATCCGCATATAAATATATTTGATAACATGAATGCACATATATATTATGGTGGAAATCATAAGGATATATTCTACATAGGAATATCCTACAATGCTACATTAGATAATAAAACTTGAAACCCTCTCAAGGATTTACAAAAGTCGCAGAAACAATGTAGGCACAGTGAATCAATTTCATTCAACTTGTCTTAGCAGTGGTTTTAAGAAAATGAACCAATTGCTCCCCAGACATCAAATACCTACAATTGTAGATTTGAACCTAAATCATTAAGGAGTCGGGAGGAAGTCAATGCAGAAGGAGGGACTGTGAAATTGAATCGCATGTCAAAGGATTTCTTCCCAGGGTCTCACACCATCTGGGAAATGCAACCAAGAGAGGATATCCTATCATGGTATGGGAGTTGTATCCATTGACTGATGGAGTTATCTCATGATATAATGTAAATGGAGAGGCCCTTGCACTGAAGGTTTCTGTTGTGCACCGAGTAAAGGGACCTAGGGCTTGAACACCATGGGTAGATGGGGGAAGGAATTCATTCCTTTATGTTTTCAAAAAAACATAATAAAAAAGAAAATCACAATAACTATATTATAATTATTATTAGTAGTAGTAGTAATAATAATAATAATAAACATTATAATAAAATAATAAGAACAATATTATTATTATTAACATAAACAACATTTCATGATTTTCATACTTTTCCATTATAATTTAATTCTCTATTACTTTTCTTAAATTAATATTTTAAATTTAATTAAAAATAAATCAAAACATTGAATTGTTACATCATTTGAAATTTAATTCTAACATGAGGTTCTATATATGACATGTGAAATAAATGAAATTTTTTAAAATCCCCTAAAATTTTTCCTATGGTTCAAAATACAGGATGTTAATGTTTGACTTCTATAAATATAATATCACATGAACCGTTTTTATACATTTCATTTCATAGTGGATATAATAACATATCTAATGTGTACGGAGGATTATTTCCAAACAAAGTGATTTGATTCATTCTCAACAATGATTTAAATAAAGATCATATGGATTGTGATAATAAAAATAGGTAATATATGTTAAAACATAATGGTTCTTTAATTCATAAAAACTATATCAGATAAATACACTCTAGCCCATGATTGTTTCTTTCAAGAGATTTAATTGCATAAAATCAGTCACGTTGAATACATTATTTCCAACCAGTATAAAAATTGATTTTTTCGTGGAGATGGAAATACATAATGAATCCTATATTTTGTGACACATGGGCCAAATTTCGAAGGGAATGATTTTTTTGGCGTACCATGGCCAATGAAACATAATAACTCACATTGGTTATGAGTATAGGAAGTTGGTGTCATCACAACCTTTTAGAGGGAACTATTTCCTATTTAAGATCTTTATTAAAGATTTATGATATGTTGGTGAATACTTTGTAATTTTATAAGTGTGTATAATATAGTTTAATATGATATAATGATTAATTTCCAATAATCATGGGTTCCAAATCATCTTTATATATCCAAGTGTAACCCCCAATTAAGGGACTTGTTTGTATCTGTGATTCTCCATAAATGATACCCTTTATGAATTATCTATGATTCCTTGGGGATTCGTTAGAAACAAAATGCTTTTAAGCCACATGTTTATGCACTATGAAGTTTGATGTTATATATGGTGATTTATGTTGTCTTTATATTGGGGATCAGCCCCATCTAATGGGCTTCCTATGTTTCCTCAGGAGTGGAATTAGTACCCAAGTAGTTTGGTACCACATAACATGGTACAAAACCATTTCTGGTGATTTGAAAAGGCACAAAAAATTAATCATTACGTCATATGACATGGACATCCAAGTGAAAGGTTCGAGATCTTTGTTTTCATGTGACTTACGTTGATGTATCCCAAGGGTACATGAGAGTATGTTTTTGGTTTTTTGGATATGACCATACTGGGGAAGGGGCCCATATAATATAAAGGTGTACTTCTATTTTGGATTTAGACATCATAGAGGCTTCCTATGTATCATAGTTAGTAGGGAATCAAATAAAAGTATTTATGTTAGTGATTCGGCTTTTCCCCGGAGAGTTAAAAATTAGGGGGTGGGTGTATGATAATGTATTAGACATGGAAGTGACCCTTAAGAATTGATGTGGGGGAATACAACTATGGATAATGACTACTAATGGGACAAAATCCTAGATTACACATGTAGGTGTTCCATATGGGGGAATAAACTCATTCAATTATGACGAAAATGTATGTATGATGCCCTCACTCCCCTCCTAAAATGTGGACGATCACTTGATCACCCCATGTTCAAAACCCCAAATACCATTTGAATGTGGACCTAAAGATATAATGAGGGTCCGCTTTATTTCAGCTATTACAAACACGAATCTACTTACCATGGTTATGTAGACATGAGAGGGCAAGATAATGATCATGATGATCAAATCATACATGCAAGTGGCATCGGAAGAGTCCTTGACCTAACAATGTTCCACATTTTGAGAAGGGGATGATATGGGGCCTGATGATATGATGGAAGAGAGTGATTTGATTTGGGAAGTTTAACGCCCAAGTAGTCCTTATTATCTGTAGATGGTACCTAAGTGATATTGGGTTTTTTCCACGTATCACGTTTCTACATGGGTGATGTTATTGTCGATGTATCATTGTAGGATGTAGAGCTATGTTACATTGATTGTGCATGTTGCTACATAGGGACTAGATTTATCCTTGTAGAGAGTTATTATTTGGGTTTGAGTTCCTCCAGCATAGACTTTTTCTATGTATTGATTATTTTCCACTTTAATGAATTATTCTATGCGAAGAAGGTTTTTGTCCACAAAACGTTTTTCTATGTTGGTTGATTTTCCATTATGGGTCCATTCATTTATGCACCATGGAATGGTGTCCAAAATGGTGTTTTGTGTTCAAGGATAGCAAGCCAATTTATTATTTCCAATATATTATTATTGGTGGATGTTTTACATGAAAGTAATTGATGTATCTTTCTTGATTCAAATCGTAGGATCCAATTTTTGAGTATCTCCATCATGGGTCTCCATTGGAGCTCTTTGGTTTGATTATTATTTAGTGTCCATTGGGGTAATTTAATATTATATATGAAGGAGAAGATATTGTCATGGACACTAATCATTGATTGTCTGATGTGATTCTTTTATTAGAGTGAGAAAAGGATTTCCAATCCCATTTAAAACAACGGCAGTGGGGTGTGGTCTTATATGAATAAATAAATCACCATATGACCCCCCATATGACTTTTTTTGTGGGGGAAAGTAGTGATGCCTCATCCCATGAACGATATAGTTCATTGGTGTGATCATTAACTAGGGTGGATATCACCACCTAAGTGTAATGAAGAATTAGATTCAGTTGCGATTTCTGATGTTACCTATTCACAAAAAATACTTTATTTTCATGGACATTCAAGAAGAACATGAACTCCATGTCAGGTGGGAACCTCAGAAGTGATTTTTTCATTATGGGATCAATCCAACCCTCACAGTATCTCCCCATTAATCATTTTCTCAAAATCATTCTTTTTATTTTTCCTTCTTCCATTTCAAATTATTGGAATTCCCTTCTTCTTTGATGTAGAATTTCTAGGACATAAGAAATACCCCCAACAATATGGGTTCCAATCGAGACAATGTGGATGTTATTCCTATATAAGAAGCCACCCTATTTTAAAACTATTTTCAGTGAAAATGTGAAACCTGGATAGGGGACCATACTTATAAATAGGGGGCCTTCACATTGTTCATTTACCCAATTTTTGAGTGAACTAAGAAATTTTGAGACTCTTCGATCACATTCTTCACCCATGTTAAGATTACTTTGTTGACACTCATTCTGCAAAATACTTTTAGGTTACCATGAATGGTTATTTTGATCATATTAAAAGTCTTTAGATGATTTGAAAATAGATTTTTATGTGGTAAATATTCATTTTGGGAAATACATTGTATTGCAGTACCTCTGTGAACTGGAACTACGTAGATAATACCATTGAGGTTTGATAGTTAACGAGACTATGAATTCCTAAATTTTTCAATTGTTTGAATTCATAATTAGATAATTTTTTAATAACTAATTTTGAACTTCAAAACTTGTATGTGAATAGTTTATAGACACATTACATGCTACTTATACAACTTCTACTACTATATTTTAAACTAATGATGAAAGGTGGATGATTATGAATGATTATATTGATAATAAAAATTCTGAAAACCCAATTAATAATTACATAGAGGGACATAATAGTGATAGTCAATGAGAATATATATTCTCAGAGAGGCTACACCATTGGGATTCAGGATACCAACCAATGTTTTTATTCAACAACATCCCTCCAAAATCAAACTTGCATCCCAAAATAGGACCTTCAAAATAGGACCTTCACCCTAGGGGCTCATTGTGCATGGACTAAGGGTCGATTTTTTATGTCTTCAAGACATGAAAGAAATTTGATATTGAGCTAAAGTCAATGATTATATAAATTTTTTTTGGTGTGATATAGACATACTGCCAATATGAATAAATTATTATCATGTAGTTACTATGTAGTTGGAGCCAAGAAACCAACACCTTCTACATAGTACATACGTAGGTTGAAATTTTTCTTCATTCAAGTATAGATGAATTTGGGCGTTCCCATCATGGGTGTCAAGTATAGTGATTTTTTACCAACCCTTTTTGCAAGGGATGATTTGGAGACAGATCCCACTCTTTTGATAAAGAATATATATAGGGTGATGGATATTTTGATGGGAGACCATTTTATAAAGCATGATATCACATTTCCCTATTGGGTTAATTCATTTTCCATGATATCATTACATAATACCTTAATGTGGAAGTCATGTTCATTCCTTGATGTTAAAACCTAAAGGAATATTTTTTCCTATAGGACCATCATATAGGAGGGTTAGTTGAATGAGTTATGCTGGTAGATTATTACTAATGACAATCATCTTGATACTATGGGTGATTTATTCTAGCATCAGAGTTAGAGTCATGAAATTCTTCCTGGATGCTCAATTGGCCATTTAAATGATTATTTACCTCACAGTCATAGTGATGATGAAGATATACAATTTGATGGGATAGATTCATGATTGGAGGCCACCGTACCATGTGGGGAGTCCAATCTAGGTTATCCAGTGATATGTTGAATCCCATGTTAGAGGTTGTTGATTTATCTATTTAAAACAGATCCTTGAAGCTTCCATCTAACCATATATCTAATTCATATGTAGGGTAATTAAATTATAATGGAGTTAGTAGGAATCAATTTATCTATTAAACTATGATGATCATTTTCCCTATGATCCTTATGTTACCCCTTTTGATACTTTGGTAACTGACAGATCTAGGGACTTCTCTACGAGATGTGATCATTGTTTTTATGTGAAGGAATCCTGGATGTTGGGATAAATACAGTTAATATATGGGAAGGTCATTCATGATATTTATTTTAAAATCTATTCATCTATATTTAGATGTGTATTAATTAATACCTCAATATTTCATTTCTAGAGAAGTACATAATTGTAGGATCAAAATAATCAATGTAGATGCTCAGTATACAAGAGTGGGTCGAATTTTACACTTTAAAAATTTCCTTAAACAAGGAAAGATCTATGTTTAACAATGTTAAACTAAAAAAATTCACAACACCTCTAATCACCAATGAAATATTGGGACAAAGTATGGAGTTACAAACTTCTAGTACTATTCACATTCTTAAATCTGGATAGTGATTCTGAAAGCAGGTTCTGGAAATATGGATCTGGAAAATGAAACATAACCAAAGTTTAAAATATGAGATTCTACCTTAAAGCATATAGTATATAAACTTATCACAGTACAAGTGTAAGGAAATATAATAAGATTATACTTTACTTACAATATGAAATGTAGCCGAAAACAAGTAGTAAATCTACCAGTAACGAGATATAAGTCTCTTAACCAAAAAAGAGGGGTATCCAACTACCATTGGTAAAGGCCCCTTGATTTATACTTTCAAGCATGTCCATCTTACCCGCACCAGGGTAAGCCCTTGATAAGAAGATCAGAGTCTCTGTCTTGCTATCCTCGCAAGACCTCAACTTCAAGTTTGTTGGTACCTCTATCTTCCTTATCATGGAAGCCCTCAAACATCAAGGAAGTCGGCACCTCTATATTCCTATCCCCGGAAACCCTTGAATGTAATAACCAACATTCGAAATCGAACGAAGAAATATGCACAAGGCAAAGTTTGAACAAGTAGTCCAATATTTCTGCACTAAGATTGAGAGTTAATAAGAGCCTTCCTCTCTAGAAATCACTTCAACACTATGTAAGCACATTTTGTCAAGGATCAGTATTAAGCTCATTCAAATGAGCTCTTATTTATAGAAAAATTTCCAACGGTCGGCTCCCTCCTCCAACGATCATATTTTCCATAAATTTTAGAGGGACCTGTACACGTGTCACTAAACCAACGGTTAGTTAGAAACAGAATGTATGACATCATTTTATAACGAAAAAAGTTTAACTAAAAACACGACAATGTTTTATAATGAAACGAGTGTAAGCATTAGAATAACTAAAGGTCATATTATAAGAAAAATGGAATTTGGTGTCTACAATAATGAGATATTCAGAATCTATTTTATGAAATTCAGAACCTGAGTTCTGTATAAATTCATAGTCTGAATTTCAGAGGAAACTCGGAGTCTAGTTTCAAAAGAGTTTAGAATCCGAACTTACAGAGTTTAGAGTCAAACTTGTAAAAGTTCGGAGTCAAACTAGTAAAAGTTCAGAGTCGAACTCATAAAAGTTCGGAGTGGAACTCATAAAAGTTCAGAGTCGAACTCATAAAAGTTTGGATTCCAGAATTCGGAGTTGAACTTTGTTAGAGTTCGTATTTAGAATTCGGAATTGAACATTGTTAGAGTTTGTATCCATAATTCGTAATTGAACTTCATTACATTTTATATCAAGAATTCATAGTGGAACTTCATTACAATTCACATCCAGAATTCGGGTCCTAAAACAGATTTCTTCATTTCTTAGCATTATATGATTCTGAGGTTTTGGGTATGAATCCGATTTTTACACTTAAGAAAAATATTGATATTTATAAGGAAATCTATGTTAGGGTAAATTTTGTGAAGGAAAGAAAAATTTCCATAGGGAAGTAAAATATGGATTTTTTTATTATATGGTGTTCGTGATTTTCAATACAAGAAGGAATGGAAAATTAATAAGGAAACCCTTATTGAATAAATAATCTTCCCCTTTTTGGAAATCACAAACATCCTTATGAAAAAAGAATATATGGACTTTGAAAATTTCATTAGACATTGATATTAGAACTTATCTACCTCTGTTCATGGATGACAGTGAATACAATTAACTCCCCCTTAGGCATTGAAAATATAAGGATTGTATTCTGAATTTCTGGAGTGGAGTTTTCATTATCATGGGAATGAAAAACATCATAATGAGAAACTCCCCCTTACATTAAGAATATTTCACATAGAAATTTTTCCTTCTCCATTTTAAATTTTTCTTTCTCCTCTTTTGAGTAGTTCTTTTTCCTTCTCCGCCATGGTTATTTCCAAAAAGAATTGAAGGGAATGGAAAAAAATAAAGTACCTAAAACATTAGAACATAACAAGACAAGATATAACTAAGAGAAAATTTCATTAGAGTTGATAAAATTTTTACAATGAAAGTCAAATACAACAAATGATCGGAGTGGGTTTATTTTTCTTCCTTTTCCTTCGGGGTCATCTTCTACAACAAGGTTTTCAGTTTCTTCAAATCTCTTTGATCCTCCTCAGCTTGCCTCTCCAAAGCTTTTATCCTTTCATCTTGATCATTCAAAGCTTCTGTCTGAGCCTTAATAGCCTCTTCCTGCATGTTCACTAACTCATCTTTCTTTACAAGTCTTTTCTCAAACTCAATCTGGATATCTCTATCCTTTATAAAATTTTGAGCAAGAGAGTCGGCCTTATCATTCAGATCCTTCCCTTGTTTACTCCAAGAACTTTTATCAATGATCATCTCATCCTGAAGATTATTAATGTTGTTATCTGCGGTGTCAAAAGCATATTTTACCTCAATTTAAAAATTATCATAGTCAACCATGTCTTCATCAACATTCTTAGACCACAATTTGATTTTGCGGCATGACTTCCTTTGTAAATCATAATTTATAAGAAAACTTATATATTCTGCCTCAATCTTTATACACTTATCCATAACCATGGATAAGGATTCTAAATTATGATTCAAGCTATTCTACATCATCTGGCTTCTAGAATCTATAGTGGGAAATATAAGAATGGTGTCCACAAACTTCTTTAGAGATTCCACCACAAAATCATTATCATGAGCTGATGACTCCGAATCAAATAAATTTCTTGGATATTTATCTTCCTCAACCTGAACTAGCTTCCTTCTAGATGAACAACCATCCTCTTTCATTCTGATGAAATCTTTTATTGTATATCCATGAGCACTTTATTTCCATCGTCAGATTTTGGAATGGGATGATCATCTGGAGATACTTCCTCACTTTCTGATAATTGAACAATCTGGTCTTCATCTGGTTTCTCCTTTTCTGCCGCTTCTTCAAGGAAATTCTTCTCATAATATTCTTCCTTATCAGATAAAACATTTTCCTTCTCTTTTTCTCTACTTATTATCATCCTTGATACTTTCTTTCTCAACTCCCTTTCCCAGAGTGACTAATTTTTCAAATTCTGCCTTTTCGTGATAGTATTATACTTTCTTGATCAAGTCATCCAGATCATCACTTCCTTCTTCTTCTTTTTTCATCCTCTATTTCTTATTCAAATTCATCAGCAACTTTTTTACCCTTAAGCTTTTCCGGAGTGGGGTATTTCTTGCCAGGGGTTTTTGGTAATGATTGGACATCAAAGGTTTCCAGAATGCGAATCTTCTTAGAGGATAACTCTGATAATTTAAAAAGAGATTGAACACTCTTCTCTTCTGAAATCTTCTTCTTCAACTTCTTTTCTTTCGTTTTCTTTTCTAACTCATCAACAGCTCTTTAACTTAAGGGATTTTCCTCAGAAGGATCTAGTCTGAAATTTGGATCCCATTCTTTTCTTTTATCTTTGCATTCCCTATACTTGGCATCAACTTCATCTTGGTAAGTTTTTTGTATTTTCATCTTGGGAGGTGCGGATTGGGTTTCCTTAGATTTGGGGGTTTTTCATCACCAACCACTTCCTTAAGCTTCCTCTTCTTAGAAACTTTTGTCACTGGTTTAGCCTTCTCCTCATTCTCTGGAATGACTTCAGCCTCTTCTTCTAGAAAACTATAAAACCCTGTTGTTTCCTTAGAAAACTCCATATACATTCTTTTCAGTATATCATCAATGACAAGTATAAGTTTTCAATTCGGAATTTTAGACGTACATGCAACCATGAAAGAATCTAAGCACCAAACTATCAGCTTTGATAGTAAGGCAGGGTAAATGATAATTTGAGTTCTAAGGTTTCCTTCCTTGATATTCTAGATCTTCACAAGGACATGCCTCATCATATTTATCATTATTAGATTCACCAAGAAGTCTAAGAAATATATGTCACTTTTCATCAGGGTATCTTTATCACCATTTATTGGAACCAAAAATCTATGTACCCAGAGCAAAAGAATCTGATTAATAAGAGATATATGAGAAATCTTTGTTGGCGTGACATCAGCAAGTCGAAGACATTGTAAGGCCTTAACCTTAAAAAAACATCCTTGATCAGCCGAGAGTTTGGGTAAAAAAAATTCAGCATCTCTTTCATATGCTAGCCCCACCAAGCTTGCCGCCTTGGTGTAAGTAAGTTTATAAGTCATTCCATAAGACTTGAAAGAAAACCTTTCTCTTCCATCTTCCTCATAAAAACTTGCTGATTCATAAAATTCTACTAGTAACTCCGGATAAACAACATCTTGATCACCTACCTTGAAAACGCATGCATCTTCCCAACCATTTAGCTTGATATTCTTATATAGATGTTCGGATAGACTAGTCTCTCTCTGTACACTTTCAATTTTGAAATTGCATTTGATGTAGACATATCTTGAGATGTTGCTTCAATAGACATTCAGAATTGAGAGTTCTGGAATATTCGGAACGGGCTTCACAAAGATCAGAATGTTCCTTAAGAAGAGAGTCTGAGCATCGAGAAGTGAAAGCTTTGAAAAATTGATGTGGGATGACCTTCAGGGGTCCCCTTTATATAGGCATTGAGATGACAGTTCAGATTCCACAGTTGATTGAATGGTTGAGATACATTGATATTTGATCTGATGGTTGAGATACAAACCGCAAGGAAAACATGACTCTGGTCTTTTGAGGTTTTTTATGAAAACAATCAGATTTAAGAAAAATAGAATCCGAGAAATTTTAAAACTCATAGGAAAATACCAACAAGAAAAATATGACTACGGAAACTTATGTAAGTAAATCATACCTTTCAGATTGGCCAGGAAGTTTGTTCATAATTGGTAATATTCTTCATGAGGAAAATTTAACAAAAAAAAACTTTACGAAAAACTTATTACGAAAATAATCAATACGAAACACTCAATACGAAAAATTTATTACGAAAAATTCATTACCAAAAATTCATTATGAAAAGGTCTCATCACTAAAAAAAATCATTACAGATATTTCATTAAGAAAAATTTATTACAAAAAATTCATTACGAAAAAAGTCATTACGGAAATTTCTATTTCAAAAAATTCAGTTCCGAATATTTTTATTACAAAAATTTTCAGTTCCTGAGATTTTCATTATGAAAAATTTCAGTTCCGGAAATTTTCATTACGGAAAATTTTAGTTACAAAAGTTTGAAAGACAGACTATGAAAAATTTTATTACAAAAGCTTGAAAAAAAACTTACTAAAAAAATTTTAATATGATAACATGCAAATGTACTCCCCCTATGAAATAGAGTTTATTACAAAGAATTATTCAACAAGAAGTTAATGATGAAGGATTACCTTACGGTTTTCATTTCTAACTTCTGTTGAATGTATTCAAATCTATATGAAGGTAACGATTTTTGTGAAAATGTCAGCAAGTTGATCTAGCATTCCGTTAAACTGAAGAATGCTATCTCCTTTATTTGTGTTATCCCTAAGAAAGTGATGACTAATGACTATGTGTTTTACATGAGAGTGATGTGTAGGGTTTTTACTAAGGGAAATGGAACTTCTGTTATCACATAAAATTTGAGCCTTAGTAAAACTGAAGCCATAGTCTGTGAGTCTGTGTTGCATCCACAACACTTGAGCACAACAACTTCTAGCTACTACATATTCAGCTTTAGCAGTGGAGAGTGCTATAGAGTGTTGCTTCTTCCATGACCAAGAAACTAATGAATCTTATAAGAAAGGACAAGTTCCGGAGATACATTTTCTTTCCATTCTACATCCACCAAAGTTAGCATCTGAAAATCTTTTTAAAACTAAGTAATTTTCAGAAGTATAAAATAATCCTAGATCCATGGTTCTATTTAAGTAGCGAAAAATTCATTTCACTATCTTTAAGTGAGATTCCTTATTATTGTATTGATATCTTGAACATAATAATACTGAGAACATCAAGTCTGGTCGACTAGATGTCATGTATAAGAGTCTTCCTATCATACCTCTAAAAGATGTTTGATCTACTGGTTTCCCAGCTTCATCAAGATAAAGTGTGTTTGAGGTACCAATAGGAGTAATTATACTCTTAGTGTTTTCATAACCATACTTTTTAAGAAGATCGTTAATATACTTATGTTGGGATATGTAGATTCCTTCAAATTTTTGAGAAATTTGATAACCATGAAAAAATGTTAACTCACCCATCATACTCATATCAATCTCAGATTTCATTAGATTCGCAAAGGAATCAGTTAAAGATTGCTGAGTTGAACCAAATATGATATCAACAACATATATTTGAACAATCAAAACATTTTTCTTATCATTGTTTATAAAAAGGGTTGGATCTGCATTTCCCTTAACATAGTTATTTTGAAGAAAAAAATCCTGTAAGTCTATCATACCAAGCTCGTGGGGCTTGTTTTAGGCCATACAAAGATTTTGTAAGTCTAGACACATGATCATGATGTTTTGTATCTTCAATGCCAGGAGGTTGTTCAATAAAAAATTCATATTGAACATAACCGTTATGAAAAGAAAATTATACATCCATTTGAAAAAGTTTAAAATTGAAGAATGATGTAGAGGAAATTAAAATACGAATAGTTTCAAGTCTAGCTATTAGAGCATAGGTTTCATAATAGTCTATTCCCACTTCCTGATTATAGCCTTTAGCAAATACACTAACATTATGTCTTACAATGACTCCATTTTCATCACACTTATTTCTGAATACCCATTTTTCTCCAATAACATATTTTTCCTTTAGTCTTTCAACCAAGGTCCAGACTTTATTGCTTTCAAATTCATTTAGTTCATCTTGCATGGTTTTAATCCACTCATCATCACCTAGATCTTCATCAGTGCTTTTTGGTTTGAATTTGGAAAGGAATGCTAGATGTTCTACTTCATTTCTCAAGGAACATCTAGTCCTTATAGGTTTATTTACATCATCATTGATACTATCACTGGGATGATTATTTAGAAATGACTAGTTTGGGTTTTGTAAAACCTGTTCTTCAACATAGGGTAGAAAGTATTCTGAGGTAAATGTTTCAGAAGTATATTCTTGATCATTTTCTTTATCGGGATGATCTTCTATCAAAGGTTGAATATCAGTTTTTTAAGACACATCAGAGGATGTAGGTTGGGATGGTTTAAAAATAAAAGGATCAGTTTCATCATATTTTACATGCATTGTTTCCTCAACAGTACAAGTGTTTTTATTAAAAACTCTATAAGCCTTAGAAGTTGTGGAGTAGCCTAAGAAAATTCCTTCAGCAGATTTTGGTGTGTATTTGTGTAGATTATCCTTAGTATTCCAGATGAATACCTTGCAACCAAAAACCTTGAAGTGGGAATGTCTAGGTTTTCTACCATTCCAGAAATAATAAGGAGTTTTATTAAGAAAATGTCTAATCAAAACTCGATTTATAGTATAACAAGTAGTACTTACAGTTTCAGCCAAAAAATGAATAGCTATATAATATTCACTCAATATGGTTCTAGTTATTTCTTGAAAAATTCTATATCTTCTTTCAACTACACGATTTTGTTGAGAAGTTCTAGGTGCTGAAAAGTTCTGAGTAATACCTTTTCTACTACAAGATCACTATGAATAGTTTTCAGTGGAAGGTTTTTCCCATTTTTAACTTGAGTTCTAAAACTTTTGAAATAATAAAAATCTTTAGACTTCATTGCTAGAAAATAGACCCATGTAAATCTACTGTAATCATAAATTAGAACAAACACATAGTATTTTCCACCAATGCTTCCAGCTTGTGTTGGACCGAAAAGATCCATGTGCACCAACTATAAAGAATCAGTTGTTGAGACCTCACCAAATGATTTAAAACTAGATTTATGTTTCATGTCATATTGACAAGGATCACAGAATTTAGAAGAATCAAATCTATGCTCTGGTAGATCCTTAACTAGTTTCTTCTTAGATAGTTTACATAACATTCTATGGTTACAGTGACCTATCATTCTATTCCATTACCATGTATGATATTCCCTTACACTTAGGCAAGGTAATTTTTGGCTCCTAAGGACTTCTAAGTTCGAAGTGTAAACATTTCGTTCCTATGGGCAAAAAGAATAAATTATTCCTTGGAATTGTGAACTAAACACTTATCATTCCTAAAATTCACAAGTTATACTTTATCACATAATTGAAATTTGTTAATGAGGTTGTGATTAAGACCCTTAACCAACAAAACATTTGAAATAGAAGTTTTACCAAGAAGAACAATATTACCTATACCAACAATTTCTCCCTGAGAATTATCTCTGAATGTCACTTTTCATATATTCAGGTTTATAATCTTTTCAAAATAGTTTCTATTACCAGTCATATGCCGGGAACATCAACTATCCATGTACCAAGTATTGTTTTTGGTACTTATTTTATCTTCATAAAAATAAGAAAAGAGTTAGACATTCGGAATCCAAACTTGTTTGGATCCGAGATTTTAAAATAACAAAATTTTCGGTATCCACATTTGTTTAGAGAAATATGATTTATGAAACCCAAGAGATTGAAAAATATTCAAAGAACATTTTTTCTTCTAATTCCCACCATGTTGACACTTATTGCTAAAACGGGGCGTTAGAAGGAACAAAATAATTTTTTTTGAAAACTGGTTTTTGGTGAGTATAACCTACTCCAGTAGTGTTTCCATGAGGTTTAATTTGATATTACATCTTTTCAAAATTTTCCTTCCCAGAGGTAAATTTTACAAGCATCATCTTAAGAGAAAAAATTTAGTATTTTAGTCTAATGACTAATTCCTATCCTCAGGAATCATTTCCTTAGAGTTAGATTTTTCATAAAAAAAATTTATTTTTGAAATAGCATTCTTATGATCTTTAGAAAGTCCTTACTTATCATAATTTTCTTTCTCAAGGTCTTTAGAATGTTTTTCAATAAGCTCTTCTTTATCTTTAATATCTGGAGAAAGATCTGAAATCTCATTTGTAAGAATTTCATCCCTAGTATTTTCCTTGTCTACTTTCTTAGAAATTTTACAATTTTTTTCTTCAAGTAACATTGAAAATCTAGATACTTCATCATATGAAGGTTCTTCATTTTCTGAGGATGAAGTATCTTCATTTGAAGTAATATTTTCAGAATAGTAATTCTTATCAAGAGATAAATTGGTTAAGGCCTCTGTAGAGTGTACCTTGTCCATAATTCATGTATGTAGAAAAGATGTATTAGCCACAAATCCCATATTCTTCTAAGCTGATGAATCATTTTCCAAAGATTCACTTTCAGAAGAGTCTCCACAGCTAGCACTCTAAGTCGTATTAGCTTTCAGACTTTTCTTAGCTTTAGCTTTGTAAAACATCTTCTTGTTTCTTTCAGAATGCCTCTCATTCCATTCTTTCTTTTTAAGCATAGGGAAATCAGGTCGTATGTGTCCACTTCTCTTGCATTCATAGCATGTGACCTCTGAATATTTCTTATATTTCCTCTCATTCTTAATATTCATGGATTAGAAATTTATTTGACCAACTATCATGTTCATTCTCCGAGCAAGATTAGATAACTCATTCTCAGAGACTTCACTCTCACCAGATTCAGATTGGATAGTAACCTTCATAGATTTGGATCTAGTTACTCTCCCTGGAGTCTTTACTTTCATATGATATGATGTTGTAGTAAAAGCAACATTACCATTCCCATTCTTCTTCTTAATGTTGTCACCATCTCCCTTCATCCTTGTTTCATGTTGATGAATAGTTCCAAATAGCTCATTTATGGAAATTTTAGTGACCTTCCTATTCTCATAAATAGCTGTCCTATTTGATTCCCACTCATTGGGCATAATATCAATGATCTTGTCAACTTGTGCTTCATCATCCAGACCTTTCTCTCCCATAGATTGTAAGCTGTTCACGATGGTCATAAACCTTTGATACACTTTTCTTATAGGTTCTTCATAAGGAAAATTAAAACCATGATACTCATCTCTCAACATAGCTCTTCTTATATCAATCAATTTAGATGTACCAAAATGAGTAACTTCTAGTTTCTTCCATATATAGTTAGTTGTTTCACATGAAGAATTTTGGCTATATATGTTCCTAGTCACTAAACATAGTATAGTATTATATACCTTATAGTTTAATTGATAATCATGCTTCACTTGGTTGGTGAAAGAACTCACTTATTTATCATGAAATTTATAACCTCCAGTAAGCATGACAAATTTATCTACTATAGTATTGATAATGAAAGTCTTCATTTTATCACTACAATACTCATAATCATTTCCATCAAAAATTGGTGGTCTTGTATGATTTAGGTTGTCGATGGAACCAACATTTAAACCTGTCATCTTTAAGAATGTTTTCTACAAAAAAAACTTGTTAATCACCAATGTTCAGATTCAAGGAAAAATTTTCCTAAACATGGAAAATATAGAACAAGTTAAAAAAAAGATGAGCAAGGAAAACATATATGTGAGTATAAGTATTTCAGAGACCTGCTCTAATACCAAATGTGAGATTGGTATAGAGTATATGGTTTCGAACCTCAGATACCAATTGTAGGATCAAAATAATAAATTTAGATTCTCAATATACAAGAGGGGGTGAATTGTACACTTTAAAAATTTCCTTAAACAAGGAAGGATCTATGTTTAATAATGTTAAATGAAGAAAATTCAAAACACCTCTAATCACCAATGAAAGATTGGGACAAAGAATGAAGTTACAAACTTCTAGTTCTATGCACTTGCATCAATCTGGAAAGTGATTCCGAAAACAGGTTCGGCAAATATGGATCCAGAAAATGAAACTTAACCAAAGTTTACAATATGAGATTCTACCGTATATCATATAGAATCTATATTTATCTGAGTACAAGTGTAAGGAAATATAAGAAGATTATACTTTCCTTACAATAAAAAATGTAGTGGAAAACTAGTAGTAAAACTACTAGTAACAAGATATAAGTCTTTCAACCCAATGAGAAGGGTATCCCACAACCTTGGATAAATGTCCCTTGATTTATAATTTCAAGCAAGTATTTCTTACCCACACTAGGGTAATCCCTCGATACAAAGATCGAGGTATCTGTCTTGCTATCCCTACAAGCCCACAACTTCAATGTAGTTGGTACCTCTGTATTCCTCAGAACAGAAGCCCTTGAACTTCAAAGAAGTCGACACCTCTGTCTTCCTCTCCCTAGAATCTCTCGAATATAATCACCAACATTCGGATTCACACAAGTCAATCGGCACAAGGAAATGTTTGAACAAGTAGTTAAATATTTCTGCACGATGAAAGATAGTTAATAAGAGCCTCTCTCTCTCTCTAGAAATCACTTCAACAGCATGTAAGAACAAGTTGTCAAAGATCAGTATTAAGCTCATTCAAATGAGCTCCTATTTATAGGAAAATTTCCAACGGTCGGCTCCCTCCTCCAACAATCATATTATACATAAATTTTGGAGGAACCTGTACATGTGTCACTAAACCAACGGTTAGTTAGAAATAGAATGGAAGACATCGTTTTATAATGAAATAAGTTTAACTGAAATCATGACATTGTTTTATAATGAAATGACCGAAGCATAAGAAAATATAATGTTCAGAGTATAAGAAAAATGGAATTTGGAGTCTACAATAAAGAGCTATTTGGATTCTGTTTTATAGGAATTTGGAACCTGTATTCTATAGAAATATGGAGTCTGAATTTCTAAGGAAATTAGGAGTCTGGTTTTACCAGAGTTCAGAATCTGAACTTACAGAGATTGGAGTCGAACTAGTAAAATTTCATAGTGGAACTAGTAAAAGTTCGGAGCCGAACTCATAAAATTATGGAGTCAAACTAGTGAATGTTCAGAGTCGAACTCATAAAAGTTTGTAGTCAAACTCATAAAAGTTCATACTCTAGAATTTAGAGTTGATCTTTGTTATAGTTCGTATCCGGAATTCAAAATTGAACTTTGTTAGAGTTCGTAACCAGAATTCAGAATGGAACATCATTACAGTTCATATTTAGAATTCTGAGTGGAACTTCATTACAATTCACATGAAAAATTCATGTCCTAAAACAGAATTCTTCATATCATAGAATTATATGATTCTATGGTTTTGGGTATTAATCTGATTTTTACACTTTGGAAAAATATTGATATGCATAAGGGAATATATGTTAGGGTAAATTTCCTTATGAAAAGAAAAATTTCCTTAAGGAAGTAAAATATGGATTTTCTTGAGTATAAGTTGTTTGTGATTTTAAAAACTTGAATGAATGGAAAAAGTCATAAGGAAAACCTTATTGACTCAACAATAATTATAGATTTACAACACTTGATGATGTTCACATGTGTGGATAGGCAATGCCATATTGGGCTTCTATCTTCTATAGGTTTCTATCCACAACATACTAAATCACTTTTTTATGTATGAAACTGATAATACCTAGATGATTAAATGAACAATCTAGTTCTTATTGTTGAATCCAAAATGGTTTTGTAGGATAGAGGGAATAGAAATAAAATAGTAATGCTTTCTAGGACCAGGAGGACACGTAGGAAATCCCAAATTTTATAACCCCAAAATAAGTTTGTGAGATCATATGGTTACACATAACATGTTTTTGAAAGTAAAACTGAAGATATAACATTCATAACTCCTAAAAATGAATTTAAAATGTCCGTGAGACAACGATAATATTTGGGTCATGCTCAGTCAACATATTCTCCATGGGGATTTCTATAAGGGAAGACAATTTCATTGACTTGAGGAGACTATGTGTTGGTTCCTGACACTATCAATTGTGAAGATGACTAATAAGAGACTGGACACCTACATTCGACAACTTGATGACTCACCCCATTTTTGGTAGAACCATAAAAAATATCCTCGATGATTTATTTTCATATTGATGTCTAAGTTCTATAAGGATAATGAGTATGATAACCATACCTCTTAAGGTTATGATTATGATGAACCCTATAACATGTAGGGGTTGTGAAATCCTCGTTCCCATATGGGGTCTCTCAAGATCCTAGATCAGTAGGAGTTTAGGTTGACTGAGGTGTCCGAAATGATATTGAGACTCTTGGAATCACTCTTACAAAAAATGAATGATCTTACATCATTATCCTTTACCACCACTTATGTCTTCCCAAATTTTTCAATGACATGGGCCACTGAGAGATCACTAAAATCAGCCAAATATTTTTTTCAGATGCTCTAATAAGTATCCCTTGATCTTGGGGGTTTTGTGATGACTCGTCCCCTAGGGCCCGTTCTGTGACTACCTCAACCCCTCCATCCATAGGACAGGGGATGGAGACTACCACCCAAAGGTGTAATCAATAAAACTGAGAATGAATTGCCTTTATAACCTATAATCACACACAACCAAGCACACATCATGATATAAACACATGTAAACCGAATAGTAAATAGAGCGAGTATAGTAAGAAAATGCGGCCAGAATTCAATCCTATCTAGAAAGTACAAGAAACTGAAAGTACAAGTAAACATCAGAAAAAGGAAGACAGATACTGAGTCATCCTCTGAGGCTCCTACCTGAAGGGTAGGTATAGATCACATCCTCAGCACTCCACGTCTGTCTGCCACCTCCCTCTACCGAGTCTTCATAAGGACCTCCTCTAGGCACCATCCATTCTCGGCACCCATAGTATCGATCAACATTGTCCGTCATATGCACCAAACACAACAAGGTGTGGGAATATCGCATGAAGGGGTGAGTTTAACGACACCCAGTAGGGATCCCGAGACCCTCAATGTCTTACACAATCCACAAAGGATAAACCTTAAGGCATGCTATCAGCTGTCAACCCCAACGAGGTATATGCACATACATATACCTATGTTATCAAGTATACCCATCTCAATCATGAGGAAACACAGGGTCCAACCCAAAATCCCAAATCTCACCTATTCCACAAGGAAGGAAAACCACAAAAGTAAGTACCACATGCGTACGCCACACTGAAGAATACCTCCATGATATTTCCATGAAGGATTGTACCCCACATGTACGAACTCAGCTCACACCATGTATAACATATGTATAGTAGTAGATATGATTATATGTAACTTTTGAATAATCATACTCTGTTAAGAGGCTCTGTTGCTGACCCACACATGATCGCTCTAAGTGCTGACCCACACATGATCGCTCTAGGTGCTGACTGACACATGATTGATCTAAGTTCTAACCCACACAGGACCACTCTTGGTGAGAACCCATAAAGGATCATTGGTGATGACCCACACAGGATCACTTTAAGTGCGGACCCAAAAAGGATCACTCTAGGTGTTGACCATCATATGATTGCTCTTAGTGCTGACCTACACATGATCTCTCTAGGTACTGACCCATACAGGATCGCTCTAGGTGCTGACTCACACATGATCCCTCTATGTGCGGACCCACACAAGATATCTCTTGGTGATTACCCACACAATATTTATCTATGTGCCGACCCACATAGGATTTATCTAGGCGCAACCCACAAATGATCGCTTTACATTCTTCTCGTCAAAACCAATAGCTGTCTTCCTACACTATGCTCCCTTGTCTCCAGGAGGATCCGCTCCAAAGTCTACTGGTAGATAATCCCACTACACCAAAGTCCCAAGAAGAAGTATCTCAAAGGACCTCCATGTCATAGGTGTCTCAACGCAATAGATAGCACGTCATTCAGATCCCTGGTCTGTGAGTTATTAGCACTTTTGTACTGAGGGCCTGGTTCAATTTGTGCTCGATCCAACCCAACCATTCCCCAACTCTATCCCAAACACTAGTGGGGTATACCAAATGGGTTGTCTCACTCCAAGAATTCTGGTGCCACTTACAGTTCTTGAAATGGACATTCGATGCGAATGTTATGGACCAAGTAATGTATAGGGCCGTATCTAGTCCAGTCCTAATCCGTCTCGGTCAGCTCAACCCAGCCCAACCTGGCGTGAACCGCTAGGTCCATCCCTTTCTGCTGGGAGGCCTAGGCTTCTGGGCCCGACCCGAAATCCATCTAGGACCGTGAAGCCGCAAGGGTGTCACGGGGGCGCGGGGTGGCTTGACCGCGAGGGTGTCGCGAGGGCACGGGGTAGCTCGGCCGCAAGGGTTCCATGAGGGTGCAGGGTGGCTTTGTCTTGACGGTGAATTGAGGGTGCATGATGGCTCGGCTGCGGGGGTGACGAAGGGGCGTGGGTCGGCTTAGCCACAAGTGTAGAGACCCCATACTTGACGTACATGTACATTACATTACTTTTGCGGAATACATAATACATAACAAAAACAAACACTCAAGGACCATACTAGTTTAGTTTCTTTGGAATCTCGGAATATAAACCTCTAATAATTGTGAATGATCTTCAACATCTCCTATAAAGATCATCCCCTTTTTGTTTTCATACCTAAAACCATTCTTTAAATCATAGGGAAAAGAAATCATATAAAGGGTGACCTCAAATGCTCAGTAAGGGTAAGTATGGAGAAAATAAAACAAATCATATACATATGATCTTAAAAAATTGAAAAAAATGGTTAATCATAAAAATATTGAGCAATGACATAAAAAATGGCAGTACGTAAGTCCTAGATCGTAAAGTTTCCTTAATCATGATAAAATAGCATGGGAATAATACATTTAATTGGGGAAACCATTAATCACATGTTATGATTTCTATAGTATCCAAGGCATTATTGCCAAGAACACCTTAGTGGACAAAGTCCCTTTCCGAATCGAGTTCACTCCTCGTTATAGTCCTGTATCACTGAACCAGATTAACTTGCTATTCCAACCATGTATATCTCATGAGATATAAATATTTGACGAATTTATTGGAGGTAGATATAGGTATCACCCATCTCATAATGAAATCATTCTTTTGTGCACCACTACATAAACATAAATCATTCATCATAACCCAAAGAATAAATTGGGTTTCATAAACATCATCCCATCATAACATAATCCATATAAAACAAATGGATATCATTTTATCATAAAAAAAGTGAAACCATGTAAATCATAGAGACATTATAATTGAAACATACATATATGAAATAATATCATCTTGGATGGAAAATTGTTTTGATAAAACACTTGAAATAAATTCTTGAATAAAATATACTTTCTTTTTCAAAATCATTTTCTTTTCACAAAATGACACACAATTTTAAATGAAAGGATTTTATTGAAAATAACCAAGTAATATTCTAGAGTAAGCTTTATTATGAAAAGTCATTATGAAACAGTAAAAATATTCTCATTCCATAAAAGTTAAAAAAACATTCTCCTCGTACTTTTAACGGAAAATTCAAAAAGCACCATGTATGGTAAACAAATGAATGATTCCATCCATAACACAAGATAAAAGTAAAATATGGGGAATAAGACATTAAACATACATGTAATAATATTAAACACATTATGAAAAACATTTTGATGGACTATGATGAAAAATATAACCACATTAAATACTTAGGTATAAGCAATCTCGGATAAAAATGAGATTTGAAAAATTATCCCTTACCTAATGTCCGATATGCTTCGTATGTATCCGAACCTCCTGTATAATAATTTAAATAATGTCATTGACTTATTAACGAATAATATTCATTGTTATAATATCATATATGGTTCACATATTTCTTTATATTACCCGTTCTTTTGTAAATTCCATGTTAAAGCAGCGTTTTGGGTAAAATCGGTTCATTTATCGTATGTGTTTCGACTTGTTGTTCATGATATTATTACTTATATCATGATTTATGTAATTCAAAAATGTAAAAAATTATTTATATATAATATATATTCAAAATATAAATATATATGATATATTGATAAATGGAATGAAATACACCATTCATGGAGACGGTAGGCCGTAGGTACGCATGAACATTGTTTTCGTTTCCTTATTGAACTAAATGGGTTTATGTAAATGAAACATATATGTACATAAATAAAGAATAATTATTATGTAATATCTTTCATGATTATTTATTATATATACTTTATAACCATACTTGAATGGTTAATCATGGAAAATGAATCTCATCACATTCGTGGAGACGGTAGTCCGTACGTACACACGAGCGATGATATTGTTCCCATAATTATTTAGTAGAATGGGAGTAGATTATATAACATATCACAATCATTATTATGTTATAATAACAATATATAGTTATTCTTTACACCATTATACCAATCCATGTAAGGTGGTGGTGGGAAAACTGATTACACCATGGCGTGAAGACGGTATTCCGTACATACGCACTCGCGGTGATTTCATTTTCCGTGGGATGGATAGAAGATGAAAGAGGGTTGTTTCATATATATAATAACATATGAGTATATTATTGATACTTATGTTATTACTTTATAATGAAAAAACTAAATAATAGGAAGTATAAGATGGAAGAAACTCGAAAGAATCGATAGAAGAGATTACCTCTTCCTCGACATGCCTCCTTTAAACATCCTCTTATGGGACTAGAGTTGGACTTTTGAGGATACCCGAACCTCTATAATGTTTCTATGGATGTTGATAAAGGAAATGGGTAGGGTTTTTCCTAGCGTCAAGGCTCAATGTTGTGTAAAGAGGAGAGGGAGGAGGTGCCCTTTTATAAGGGAGGAGAGGGGCACCTTTGGAAACCTCAAAAATATTAATTTATAATAAATCCAAACCCCCTTAAAACCTTCCAAAGTGACTCAAATACGGATAATAGATTATATAGGGTTGTAATCACCACAAACAATTAAATTTAACCATGTTATGATTTTATTTTAAAACCTATCATTTTGATTTTTCCTTATTTAATCTATTTAATTTAATGTGTGATAATAATGTTATAAATTTTAATATGTTATAAATACGTACTTATGTGTTGATAATTATACATAATTTGATATCCTATGACATTATAGATAATATAAATTTTAATTTGTAATTTTTAATTTTTTTTTTGATTTTTAAACAATTTAATAATATAAAATATCAATAGTGTCAATTTTGATACATTTCATTTATTTGAATTTAAATAAAACCCATATTGTAGAAAAAATCTATTTACTAGATTACTAAAAAGTCATATGCATCTATAAAATTATAATATTACATTAATTAGTTCATATAATATTTATTTAAATACTTTCAAAATCATTTATTTGATATTTCTCTTAATAACATAATTAATACAACATTTTTGTATAATAATTTAATATACTTATTTTCTGTATAAAAATTAAAAATAAACAACTATGATGAAGATAAATATAATATATTTCATAAGAATACTTTTAGTCGAATTTATCTTCTAAAAAAACTCTCTTTTAAAATTTTATCTTTATTAAATTATGAAGGTGACAACTTAGACATCCTTTAAAATAATATAATATAGGTGTCATAATCACTTTTATTAGGCTCCAAATGGTCAAATATTAGACCATTTTATGGTTATGTTTTACATGTACATGAAAAATATATTTTGGTCATTTATTGTGTTCATTTTATGGTCACTATTAGTTTAATAAAAACTATACTATTGATTTTTCACTAAATAAACAATTTCTGCATCACTATTGTGTCACCATTAATGAAAATTATTTAATCACTAAAAATTATAAATAAATTCTCATTATGTATATAGTTTTATTATATTTCTATAGACTATTTATATTCTAGTTTTTATGTTGTTTATCACGAAATTAAATTTATTATTCTTATAAGATTTAGGAGAGTGACATGTTGTCACTTTCTTTGGTTTTAATAATAATTAAATTATTATTATGTTCAAAAGTCCATAAAGTTAATCTATTCTGACCCTTAGGTGATATGGGTCGACTTTGAGTCATCCAATTGAATTTTGTCATATTTTAGGATAATTTTATAATCTTATTTTACCCTTAATTACCCTATTAACCTTTAATTGCAGTAAAACAATTACCATAGTTACTATTCATAATATCAAAAATAAAAATAAAAGTAACCTATTAACATAATATGGACCCACTGAATTTAAATATGGAATCCATTTTTTCAAAATTAAAAACACAGAAGTTGCAGTAATTAATTTAATATTAATCTTCTTGATAAGAAAACTAGTTTTAAATGTTAATACATTGCCAAAGATTGAAATGTTTTTTCCTATTAATTCAATGTAAAATTAATTGTAATGACATGCATTATATTAAATGGTAAATATTTATTATATTTATAATTTGAAGACATTCAATATTATAATTTTACCATATAAATTATTTCGACAAAAGAAGTTTTTTTTCATTAAAATATAGCGTGTTTTTACTATTCATTAAAATATGACAGTTATCAGAATAATATGAAAAATTTATCCAAAGAAAATTTTTATATTCTGATTCTAAAGAAGAATTTTATTTTGTCAAATTGAACATATAAACCTGTCAAAATAATATTTATTTTGGGTGTGCCATCAAAATGCGGCAACACTACATTTTTTTTAAAATTACTTATTTTACCTGAAAAAATTATTTTATTCATATAACATGTTTTAGAAAATGATTAAGATGAATAATATTTTTATCAAATTCAAAAAGTAGTTAATACTATTCATAATGACTAGTCTATAATAATATTATAACAATATATCATTGTTTAGTGAAACCCTATATTGCGTACTACACATGCTATCGAGGAAGGACACAATTGCGTGTAACACAAGCCAAGAATAGTGTTTGCGTATAATATAAGATAATACAGTGTTGCGTATAGAACAAGATAATTTTTTTGTAATGTAAAACACAATACATCAATGAAATTAAAAGAATATTTTTCATAAAATATTGGGGTGTTACATTCTACCGCCTTTAAAATGAATTTCACCCTCGAAATTCGTCAGGGTTCAAAATGGTTTACTACTTGAAAGTTTCCTTAATAGAAACCCACATCGTAGTAGGGAATACCAAAACTGAACATTAAAAAATAATTTATGAAACTTAATGGTTACCCAAATTAAATAATCACTAGGTTTCCACATAGGAGAACATAGGTGAAAATATGGATATGGAAGAGAAATCTAACCATCATGTTCTGATAGAGAGTGGTAGAGAACATGTCTATGAAAAATCCAACAATCAAGAAGCCATAAATTTGTGATGTTCTATGGTACCATCTGATTCATCGGATATGAGGACACTACGACCACATTTTTGGTTTTCAAGTTCATTTCCCTTATGTTGAAGAATTTGAATTAGAAGAAATACTTACTTTATTTCGGTACAATCTCACCGTTGTTCATTCCTTAAACAATTTCCACTTCATCTACCAATGAAATGAAGTTGAATTTGTTATTCTTGAAGTGTTTGTAGTTCATGTGATAGAATTATGGGCCATTCAATCTATCTCAAACAAATGGTTAGCAAAAGTTATGAAATATACATAAGTCTATCTATGGTGAGGTTAATCATATGTGATTCCAAAAAAGGACTTAGACTTCATCTATAATACCACATAATAAAAAAACCAGTTTCTTCTAAAAAAGACATATTGTAGGCCAGTGGTAGATAATAAAGGCCGGTCGCACTTCAGTTGTGGGTTTGATTCTCACATCCTTGTCCGACGCGACAGGTTGTCGCCCGTCCTACATGTTGTCCTTTTTTCTAAAACTATACTATTATAACATTCCAAAAATAATATCAAAAAGTTATATCCTTAAACAATACTATCTAATGTCTAACTTAATCGATTCTAATTTTAGGTTTATCCAAAATACTTCGGTCCAATCTTATAGTATAAATAAAACTATTACTAGAAAGGTCACATAACAGGTACGTGAATACCATCATTTATCCCCCATATATCATAAGATATATTTTTTTGGTCACATTAAAAACATATGAATACCTTAATCGTGTATTCTTTTGAAACATGAATTACTATAGAACCATAGTGAAAACATGAATGTTGTCAAAAAGTAACACATTCCACATACCAAAATTCAATAATTTTTATATACTCAAACCGTGATATCACTTTGTCCTTATATCAGTCATGATCTCATGAATACTATCAAAAATTTCATTTTCTCATTAACCCTTCATTATGCACATATCAGGTTCTTTCCAAAAATATCTGAATAGCCTTTCATGGTTATTGTTACCATACAACATATACTTTCAAAAACATTTGGAAAAACAATAGTGTAACAATCCTTAGATGTTTGTTTATTCCATAGTACCATTAAATTCCCCAGACAAAATAACTCCTGATAAACATACATTCATTCAACTACCTTCAATAACCATTGACTGAGCTTCAACAATTAATTTATTTCACATATCATTTTTAGTCTCTTCATCGTCATCAACATAAATACTACCCATACGACCATTCTGATTCTCTTCATGATAATTTCCCTTAGGGAATTGGTTTGCATAATGCCTGTACATTCCACATATAAAACATTTAACCATTGTTTATGTCTTAGCAATACCATTATCCTTGTCCATGGTGTTAATTGAACCTTTTACTTTGTTATTAATAGCTTTGCGTCCCTCTTTTCAACACCCAAAGCATTTTCAGTTCCTTTGAAACATTCTCCCTGATGCCCTTTCCCACATGACTTACATGAGGAAAATTGAGCTTTCTTTCCTCTATGATCATCATGAAACTCCATCTTTCTCTTATTAGCCGAGTCAGTAAACTTAAAAAAGTTGATATTATTGATCATATTATGAGATTGCTGATTAGTCATAATAACGATGTTTGGACATCCAAATCCCTTTTCATTTAGTTTCTCCTGAAGAATATCTTTCCATTGTCCATCATATACTCCATTAACATGAATCCTCTTGTTTCTTGACATTTCTTAAAACCCAAAAAGAATAGTATGAGAGGAAAAAATCATACTAGAAAAAAAACATAATCAAGGGTGAGTACCCCAATCTATAACATCTTATGTTTAATTCTATGATTGCTACTGTAATTCTACGACTATAACCTATACGTATAGTTATCCTTAGAGACATCCCTATACATACCTTATAAATATATCTTGGGATTTCACTAAAGTTTTCACATCATAGTTTCCAAATATTAACTAAACATTTCCTATGATACCAACCGTAGAGACCCCAAACATGGCGTACATGGACATTACATTACATTCTCATAATACTTAATACATAAAAAAAAACTGAAGAACCGTAATAGTTTAGTGTCTTTAGAAACATGGAATATAATCTTATAATCGTGGAGAAAGATCTTTAACATCTCGCATAAAGATCTTAACCCTTTTTTTCTTACCTAAAACCTTTCTTTAAATCCTGGGGAAAAGAAAAGATATAAAGGCTGACTCAAATGCTCAGTAAGGGTGTTCATGGAGAAAATAAAACAAATCATATACATTTTAACTTAAAAAAATGAACATAATGTTTAAACATTAAAATCTTGAGCAATGACATAAAACATGGCAGTACGTAAGGTATAGATCATAAAGAATCCTTAATCATGATAAAATATCCTTGGAATCAAACATTTCATTATTTAAACCATTAATCACATTATATGATTTACATAGTATCCATGAAATTTCTTCCAAGACCATTTTAGTGGACAAAGTCCCTTTCTAAATCGAGTTCGCCCCTCGTTCCATTCCTGTATCACTGAAACAAGTTAACATGTCATTCCATCCATGTCTATCTCATGAGATATAAATCATTACCCAATGCATTGTAAGGAGATATAGGTCCCACCAATCTCATAATGAAATAATTCTTTTGTGTGCCACAACATAAACATAAATCATTCATCCTAACCCTATGAATAAAATGGGTTTCATAAACATCATCCCATCATAACATAATCCCTATAAAACAAATGGATATCATTTCATTATAACAAAAGTGAAACCATGTAAATCATAAATACATTATACTTTAAACATACACATACGAAATAATTTCATCTTAGTTGGAAAATGTTTTTGATAAAACACTTTAAATGAATTCTCGAGGAAAATATCCTTTCTTCTTCAAAATCATTTTATTTTCACAAAATTCCACAGAATTGTAAAAGAAAAGGATTTTATTGAAAATAACCATGAAATATTCTAGAGTACGATTTATGATGAAAAGGTGTTACGCAACAGTAAAAATCATCTCATGCTATATTAGTTAAAAAAACATTCTCCTTGTGCTTTTAATGGAAAAGTCAAAAAGAACCACGTATGGTAAAAAAATGAAAGATTCCATCAATAACACAAGTTAAAAGTAAAATAGTGGTAAAAAATAAATTAAACATACATGGAATAATATTAAACACATTATGAAAAAAAAATTATGGACATGGGTGAAAAATATAACCCCAGTAAATACTTACGTATAATGAATCTCGGATAAAAATGAGATTTGAAAAATCATCCCTTACATTATGTCTGATGTGCTTTATATGTATCCAAAACTCTTGTATAAAGATTTAAATAATGTCATTGACTTATTACAGAATCATATTCATTTTTATGATATCATATATGGTTCACTTATGACTTTATATTACCCATTCTTTTGAAAATTCCATGTTAAAGCAGCATTTTGGGTAAAATCGTTTCACTTATCGTATGTGTTTCAACTTGTTGTTCTTGATATTATTACTTATATCCTGATTTACATAATTCAATAATGTAATACAATATTTATATATAATATATATTTTGCATATAAATATATATGATAGATCGATAAATGGAATGAAATACACCATTCATGGAGACGGTAGGCCGTACGTACGCATGGACGTTGATTTCGTTTCCTTATTGAATTATATGGAATTAAGTAAATGAAAAAAATATGTAAATAAATCTAGTATGATTAATATTTAATATGTTTCATGATAATTTATTATATATACTTTATAATCATTATTTAATGGTTAATCATGGAAAATGAATCTCATCGCATTCGTGGAGACGGTAGTCCGTACGTACGCACGTGCGATGATATCATTCCCATAATTATTTAATAGAATTGGAGTGGGTGATATAATATCTCAGATTCTGTATGATTTTATAATAACCATATATAGTTATTATTTTAACCATTATACCCATCTAAGTATGGTGGTGGTTGGAAAACTGATTACACCACGGCGTGGAGACAATATTTTGTACGTACGCACGCACGGTGATTTTCTTTTCTGTGGGATGGATATAAGATGAAATAAGGTTGTTTCATATTTATAATAACATATAAATATATTAGTGATACTGATGTTATTACTTTATAATGAAACAAATAAATAAGAGGAAGTATAAGAAGGAAAAAACTTGAAAGAATCGGTAGAAGAGATTACCTCTTCCTCGACGTGCCTCCTTTAAAATACCTCTTAAGGGACTAGAGTTGTTCTTTTGAGGATACCATAACCTCTATAATGTTTCTAGGGAAGTTTATAAGGTACATGGTCAGGTTATGGCCGAACATGAAGGCTCAATGTTGTTGAAAGAGGAGAGGGAGGAGGGTCCCTTTTATAAGGGAGGAGAGGGGCGCCTTTGGAAACCTCTACGATATTAATTTATAATAAACTCAAACCCCACATAAAAACTTCCAAAGTGAATAAAATTCATATATTAGATAATATATGGTTGTAATCACATCAACCAATTAAATTTAGACTTGTTTTGATTTTATTTTTAACCTTATCATTTTGATTTATCCTTATTTAATCTATTTAATTTTATTTGTGGCAATAATGTTTTAAATTTTATATGGTTATAAATACTTACTTATGTGTTTTTAATTATAAATAATTTGATATAATATGACATGTTAGATCATATAATTTTTTTTTTAATTTTTAATTTTGTTTGTGATTTTGAAACAATTTACAAATATATAATATCAATAGTGTCAATTTTGACACAATTCATTTATTTGAATTTAAATAAAATCCACAGAGAATATATATTCGAAAAAACATATTTAATATATTACTAAAAAGTCATACTAAACTATAAAATTAGTGGAGTACATTAATTAGTTAATATAATATTTATTTTAATACATTTAATATTATTTATTTGATATTTCTCTTTAATAAAATTATTAATACATCATTTTTGTATAATTATTTAATATAATTATTTGTTGTATAAAAAATAAAAATAAAACACTATGTTGAATATAAATATAATATATTTCATAATAATACTTTTAGTCTAATTTATCTTAAAAAACAACCCACTTTTAAAATTTTATATTTATTAAATTATGAAGGTGACAACTTTGACATAATTTGAAATAAAATAATATAAGTGTCATAATCGCTTTTATAAGTCTCCAAATGGTCTAATATTCGACCATTGTATGATTAATGTTTACATGCACAGGACCAATAGGTATTGGTGGGGTTTTTTGTTCCTTTCATGTTCACTATTAATTTAATAAAAACTATTTATTGATTTTTCACTAAATACACAATTTCTCCATCACTATTGTGTCTCCATTAATGACAATTATTTAATCCGTAAAAATTATAAATAAATTATCATGATTTATATAATTTTATTTGATTTATGGATAATATTTATATACGAAGTTTTATTAATTTTATCAGTATATAAAAATTATTATACTTATAAGATTTTGGAGAGTGACATGTTGTCACTTTCTTTGGTTTTAATAATAATTAAATTATTTTCATTGTCAGAAGTCCATAAAATTAATATATTCCAACCCTTAGGTGATATGGGTCGACTTTTAGTCATCCAATAGAATTTTGGAAGGTTTTAGGGTAATATTATAATCTTATTTTTACCCTTAATTACCCGATTTACCTTTAACTACTGTAAATAAATGTTACCGTAGTTACTATTCATAATATCAAAAAAATAAAAGTAACTTATTAACAAAATTTGGACCCACTTAATTGAAATATGGAACCCATTTTTTCAAAATTCAAAACACAGAAGTTGGATTAATTAATTTAATATTAGTCCCATTGTTAAGAAAACATGTTTTAAAAGGTAAAGCATTGCCAAAGATTGAAATGTTTTTAAATATGAATTCAATGAAAAATTAATGGTAATGACATAAATTATATTAAATGGTAAAAATATATTTTATTTATACTTTAAAACCATTAAATATTATAATTTAAATATATAAATTATTGTGATGAAAAAAGTTTTTTTAATTAAAATATAGCGTGTTTTTACTATTCATTAAAATATGAAAGTTATCAGAATAATGTGAAAAATTTATCCAAAGTAAATTTTTATATCCTGATTCCAAAGAAGAATTCTATTTTTTCAAAATGAACTTATAAAATTTTCAAAAACTATATTTAAAGTCGGTGTGCCATCAAAAGATGGCAAAACTGCATTTTTTAAAAATACTTATTTTACCCAAAAAATTTATTTTGTTCACATAAAATGTTTTAGAAAATTTGTAAGATGAATAATAATGTTATAAAATTAAAAAAGTATTTAATACTATTAATAACAGCTCATCCATAATAATATTATAAAAATATATCGTCGTTTAGTGAAACAAGGTATTGCGTACTACACACACTATCGAGGAAGGTCGTAATTGTGTGTAACGCTAGCCAAGAATAGTGTTTGCATATAATATAAGCTAATAAGGTGTTGCGTATTACACAAGATAATTTTGGTGTAACTTACAACATAAGAAATAAATGAAATTATAAGAATATTTTTCATAAAATCTTGGGGTGTTACATTCTACCCTTCATAAAATGAATTTCGCCCTCAAAATTCATCGGGGTTTTAAATGGTTTACTACTTGAATGTTTCTTTAAAAGAAAAACTCATTGTAAAAGGTAATACCAAAACTGAAATTTATAAACTAAATTATGAAACATAACAATTACCTAAATTAACTAATCACTAGGTTTCCACATAGGAAAACATAGGTGAAAATATTGATATGGAAGAGAAATCTAACCATCAAGTTCTGATGGAGAGTAGTAAGGAACATGGCTATGAAAAAGCCAACAATCACAAAGCCATAAATTTGTGATGTTCTAAGGTACCATCTGATTCATCAGATATGAGGACGCTAGGACAACATTTTTGGTATTCAAGATCATTTCCCGTATGTTTAAGAATTTGAATTATAAGAAATACTTACTTTATTTCTGTACAATTTCACTGTTGTTCATGCCTTTAACAATTTCTACTTCATCACATAACGAAATAAAGTTGAATTTGTTATTCTTGAAGTGTTAGCAGATCATGGGATAGAGGGATGGGTCATTTCATCTATCTCAAACAAATGGTTAGCAAAAGTTATGAAATATATATAAATCTAAACATGGTGAGGTTAATCATATATGATTCCATGAATGGAATTATACTTCATCTATAATACCACATAATAAAATAAAACTAGTTTCTACTAAACAGAGACTTCATGTAGGCCAATGGTAGGTAATAAAGGCATGTCAGACTTCAGTTGTGGGTTTGATTCTCACAGCCTTGTCCGATGCGACGGGTTGTCACCCGTCCTACGGGTTGTCATTTTTCTAAAACTATACTATTATAACATTCCAAAAATAATATCAAAAAGTTCTATCCTTAAACAATACTATATGATTTCTAATTTAATTGATTCCAATAATTAGTTTTATCCAAAATACTTCTATCCAATCTTATAGTATAAAGAAAACGATTACAAGAAAGGTCACCTAACAAGCACGTGAATACCATCATTTATCCCCCATATATCATAAGATATATCTTGTTGGTCACATTCGAAACATGTGAATACCTAAATCATGTATTCTTTTGAAACATGAATTACCATAGAACCATAGTGAAAACATGAATTCGGTCAAAAGTTAACTCTTTCCACATACCAAAATCCGAAAATTTCTATATACTCAAAACATGATATCACTTTTTCCTTATATCAGTCATGAGCTCATGAATACAATCAAAATTTTCAATTTCTCCTTGTCCCATCGTTATGTGCATATCATCTTCTTTCCAAAAATATCTGAATAACTTTTCATGGTTACCGGTACCATTCAACATATATTTTCAAATACATTAGGAAAAACAATAGTGTAACAATCCTTAGATGTTTCTTTATTCGATAGTACCATTAAATTCCCCAGACAACATAACTCCTGATAAACATACAATCATTCAACTACCTTCATAAACCATTGACCGAGCTTCAACAATTATTTTATTTCATATATCATTTGTAGTATCTTCATTATCATCAACATAAATAAAAACCATACGACCATGCTGGTTCTCTTCATGAGACTTTCCCTTTTTTCATTGGTTTGCATAATGCCCGTACATTCTATATTTAAAACATTTAACCACTGTTAATGTCTTAGCAGTACCATTATCCTTGTCCATGGTGTTAATTGAACCTTTTCCTTTGAAATTATTATCTTTGTGTCCTTATTTTACCCAAAGCATCTTCCAGTTCTTTTGAAACATTCTCCTGGATTCCTCTTCACACATGATTTACATGAGGGAAATTGAACTTTCTTTCCTCTATGATAATCGTGAAACTCCATCTTTCTCTTATTAGCCGTGTCAGGATACTTAACAAAGTAGATATTATTGATCATATTATGATAATTCTGATTAGTAATAATAATGTTTTTTGGACATCCAAATCCTGTTTCATTTGGTTTATCTTGAATAATATCATTCCATTGTCTATAATATTCTCCATTAACATGAATCCTTCTGTTTCATTCCATTTCTAAAAACCCAAAAATAATAGTATGAGAGGAAAAAATCGTACTAGAAAAACAACATAATCAAGGGGGTGTAATTTCAATCTATAACATCTTAGGTTTAATTCTATGGTTGTTACTGTAATTCTAATACTATAACCTATACATATATTTAAACTTAGAGACATCCCTAGACATACCTTATAAATATCTCTATGGACTTCACCAAAGTTTTCGCATCCTAGATTCCAAAGGTTAACTAAACCTTTCCTCTAATACCAAATGTAGAGACCCCAAACTTGACGTACATGGACATTAAATTAATTTGGAAAAATAATTAATAAATAACAAAAACCAACACTCAAGGACCATAATAGTTTATTGCCTTTGGAAACTCGGAATATAATCTTCCAATCGTGGTGAATGATCTTAAACATCTCCAATAAAGATCTTACCCTTTTTTTCTTACCTAAAACCATTATATAAATCCTAGGGAAAACCAAACATATAAAGGGTGAGCTCAAATGCTCAGTAAGGGTAAGCATGGAGAAAATAAAACAAATCATATTCATTTGAACTTAAAAAAATGAACATAATGTTTAAACATCAAAATGATGAGCAATGACATAAAACGTGGCAGTACGTAAGGCATAGATCATAAATAAACCTTAATCATGATAAAATAGCATGGAAATAAAACATTTTATTGTGGATACCATTAAAAACATTTTATGATTTCCATAGTAGCCAAGGCATTGTTGCCAAGACAATCATAGTGGACAAAGTCCCTTTCTGAATCGAGTTCACTCCTCGTTCTAGTCCTGTATCACTGAACGAGATTAAATTATCTTTCCATCCATTTATATCTCATGAGATATAAATCTTTACCCAATGCATTGGAGAGAGATATAGGTCCCACCCATCTCATAATGAAATCATTCTTTTGTGTTCCACTACATAAACATAAATCATTCATCATAACCCAAAGAATAATATGGGTTTCATAAACATCATCCCATCATAACATAATCCATATAAAACAAATGGATATCATTTCATCATAACAAAAGTGAAACCATTTTAGTGATAGATACATTATACTTGAAACATACACATATGAAAAAATTTCATCTTAGATGGAAAATGTTTTTGATAAAACACTTTAAATGAATTCTTGAGAAAAATATCCTTTCTTCTTCAAAATCATTTTCTTTTCACAAAATGCCACAAAATTTTAAAAGAAACGTATTTTATTGAAAATAACCATAAAATATTATAGAGTAATATTTATGATGAAAAGGAGTTATGAAACAGTAAAAATCCGTTCATGCTGTATCAGTTAAAAAAACATTCTCCTCGTACTTTTAAAGGAAAACTAAAAAATTACCATGTGTGGTAAACAAATGAAAGATTCCATCCATAACAAAAGTTTAAAGTAAAATTGGTAAAAAAGACATTAAAATTAAATGGGATTATATTAAACACATTATGAAAAACATTTTTATGGACATGGATGAAAAATATAACCCCAGTAAATACTTACGTATCAGCAATCTCGGATAAATATGAGATTTGAAAAATTATACCTTACCTTATGTACGATATGCTTCGTATGTATCAGAACCTCCTGTATAATAATAGAAATAATTTCATTGACTTATTAAAGAAATATATTCATTATTATTGTATCATATATGGTTCACTTATGACTTTATATTACCTGTTCTTTTGTAAATTCCATGTTAATTGAGCGTTTTGGGTAAAATCATTTCATTTATCGTATGTGTTTCAACTCGTTGTTCTTGATATTATTAATTATATCCTAATTAACATAATTCCATAATTTAAAAAACGATTTATATATAATATATATTCAACACATAAATTTCTATGATAGATCGATAAACGGAATGAAATACACCGTTCACGGAAACGGTAGGCCGTACGCACACATGAACACTATTTTCATTTAAATATTAAATTAAATGGAATTAACAAAATTAAACCTATATATACATAAATATAGTATAATTATTATGTAATATATTTCATGATTATTTATTAGGTATACTTTATAATTGTACTTGAATGGTTAATCATGGAAAATGAATCTCATCACGTTCGTGGAGACGGTAGTCCGTACGTACGCACGAGCGATGATATCGTTCCCATAATTATTTAATAGAATAGGAGTGGATGACATAATATCTCAGAATTATTATGATGTTATAATAACCATATATAGTTATTCTTTATACCATTATACCCATCTATGTAAGGTGGTGGTGGGAAAACTGATTACACCATGGCGTTGAGACTGTATTCTGTACGTACGCACGTGCGGTGATTTCATTTTCCATTGGATGGATAGAAGATGAAATAGGTTCGTTTCATATTTATAATTACATATCATTATATTAGTGATATTTATGTTATTACATTATAATGAAACAACTAAATAATAGGAAGTATAAGAAGGAAGAAACTTGAAATAATTGGTAGAATAGATTACCTCTTCCTCGACGTGCCTCCTTTAATCATGATCTTAAGGGACTAGACTTGGTCTTTTGAGGAGACAAGAAACTCAATAATGTTTCTATGGAAGATGAGAAAGGAAATGGGCAGGGTTTTTCCAATCATTATGTCTCAATGTTGTGTAAAGAGAAGAGGGAGGAGGTTCCCTTTTATAAGGGAGGAGAGGGGCACTTTTGGAAACCTCAAAAATATTAATGTATAATAAACCCAAATCCCACATAAAATATTCAAAAGTGAATCAAATTATGATATTAGATATTACAGGGTTTTAATATAATCATCCAATTAAATTTAGACATGTTTTGATTTTATTTTTATCCTTATCATTTTGATTTATCCTTATTTAATATATTTAATTTTATTTGGGGTAGTAACGTTTTAAATTTTATATGGTTATAAATACTAAATTTTGTGTTGTTAATTATACATAATTTGATATCCAATGACATGTTAGATCATATAAATTTTAATTTGTAATTTTTAAATATTTTTGTCATTTTAAAACAATTTAATAATATAAAATATCAATAATGTTAATTTTGACACAATTCATTTATTGGAATTTAAATTAGACCCACAGAGAATATATTTTCCAAAAAACCGATTTTATAGATTAATAAAATGTCATATTAATCTATAAAATTAGTGGAGTACATTAATTAGTTCATATAATATTTATTTTAAATCTTTCGACATCCTTTATTTGATATTTCTCTAAATAAAATAATTAATACAACATTTTTGTATATTTATTTAATATACTTATTTTTTGTATAAAAATAAAAAATAAAATACTATGATGAAGATAAATATATTATATTTCATAATAATACTTTTAGTCTATTTTATCATCTAAAACAACCAACTATTAAAATTTAATCTTTATTAAATTCTGAAGGTGATAACTTTGACATCATTTAAAATAAAATAATATAAGAGTCGAAATAACTTTTATGAGGATTCAAATGGTCAAATATTCGACCATTGGATGCTTACAGTTTTCAGGTACATGAAAAATAAGTTTTGTTTTCAGGTTTTGTGTTCCTTTTATGGTAACTATTAGTTTAATAAAAACTATTTATTTATTTTTCACTAAATAAACAATTTTAGCATCACTATTGTGTCACCATTAATGATAATTATTAAATCCTTATAAATTCTAAATACATTCTCATTATGTATATAATTTTATTATCTTTCTGGATACTATTTATATTCCAGGTTTTATGATGTTTATCACTAAATTTAAATTATTATACTTATAAGATTTAAGATAGTGACATGTTGTCACTTTCTTTGGTTTTAATAATAATTAAATTATTTTCTTGGTAATAAGTCCATAAAATTAATCTATTCCGACCCTTAGGTGATATGGGTCAACTTTTAGTCATCCAATATAATTTTGGAATGTTTTAGGGTAATTTTATAATCTTATTTTTACCTTTAATTACACGATTTACCTTTAACTATAGTAAATAAATATCACCGTAGATAATATTCATAATATAAAAAAAAGTAACCTATTAACATAATTTAGACCCACTTAATTGAAATATGGAACCCATTTTTCAAAATTCAAAACACAGAAGTTACAGTAATTAATTTAATATTAATCCTGTTGTTAAGAAAACAGGTTTTAAAAGTTAAAACATTGCCCAAGATTGAAATGTTTTTACCTATAAGTCAATCTAAAATTAATGGTAATGAAATAAATTATATTAAATGGAAAAAATTTATTTTATTTATACTTTAAATCCATTAAATATTATAATTTAACCATATAAATTACTGCAATGAAAAAAAATGTTATTAATTAAAATATAGCTTGTTTTTACTATTCATTAAAATATGAAAGTTATCAGAATAATATGAAAAATTAATCCAATGTTAATTTTTATATCCTGATTTATAATAAGATTTTTATTTTTTGAAATTTAACTTATAAACTTTTCAAAAAAAAGATTTAATGTGGGTGTTCCATCAAAAGGTGGAAAAACTACATTTTTTGAAAAATAATTGTTTTACCCGAAAATATTACTTTGTTCACATAACATGTTTTAAAAATGTGTAAGATGAATAATAAGGTTATAAAATTCAAAAAGTAGTTAATAATATTTATAACATCTTTTCCATAAAAATATTATAACAATATATCTTTGTTTAGTGAAACCTGGTATTGCGTACTACACACGCTTTCAAGGAAGGTCGCAATTGCGTGTAATGCAAGCCAAGAATAGTGTTTTCTTATAATAAAAGATAATATGGTGTTGTGTATAGAACCATATAATTTTTTTGTAACATAAAACACAAGGCATCAATGAAATTGAATATTTTTCATAAAATCTTAGGGTGTTACATTCTACCCCCATTAAAATTAATTTCGCTATTGAAATTCGTCGGGGTTCAAAATGGTTTACTACTTGAAAGTCCCTTTAATAGAAACCCACATCATAAAATGGAATTCCAAAACTGATCTTTAAAAACTAAATTATGAAACATATCGGTTATCCAAATTAACTATTCACTAGGATTACACATAGGAGAACATAGGTGAAAATATGTATATGGAGGAGAAATCTAACCATCATGTTCTGATGGAGAGTGGTAAAGAACACGACTATGAAAAATCTAAAAATCAAAAAGCCACAAATTTCTGATGTTTTAAGGTACCACCTGATTCATCGGATATAAGGACACAAGAACAACATTTTTGGTTTTCATGATCATTTCCCTTAAGTGCAAGAATTTGAATTAGAAGAAATACTTACTTTATTTCAGTACAATCACACTGTTGTTCATTCCTTGAACAATTTACACTTCATATCTTAACAAAAAGAAGTTGAATTTGTTATTCATGGAGTTTTAGTAGATCATGTGATAGAATGATGGGTCATTCCATCTATCTCAAGCAAGTGGTTAGAAAAATTTATCAAATATACATAAGTCTATCCATGGTGAGGTTAATCATATATGATTCCAAAAATGGACTTATACATCATCTATCATACCGATTAATAAAATAAAACTAGTTTTTATTAACCAGAGACTTCTTGTAGGCCAGTGGTAGGTAATAAAGGCCTGTCGAACTTCGTTTGTGAGTTTTATTCTCGGAACCTTGTCTGAAGTGACAGGATGTTGCCCGTCCTACAGGTTATCCTTTTTCTAAAACTATACTATTATAACATTCCAAAAATAATATCAAAAAGTTATATCCTTAAAAAATACTATCTAATGTCTAACTTAATCGATTCCGATATTTAAGTTTATCCAAAATACTTCTATCCAATCTTATATTATAATGAAAATGATTACTAGAAAGGTCACATAACAAGCACGTGAATACCATCATTTATCCCCCATATATCAAAAGATATATTTTATTGGTCACATTCCAAACACGTGAATACCTTAATCATGTATTATTTTGAAACATGAATTACTATAACCTCTATAATGTTTATATGGAATTTTAGAAGGTAAATTGGTAGGGGTCGGCTGAGCTTGACGGCTCAATGTTGTGTAAAGGGTAGAAGGAGGAGGTGCCCTTTTATAAGGGAGGACATGGGCACCTTTGGAAACCTCTGAAATATTAATTTATAATAAACTCAAACCCCACATAAAAACATCCAATGTGACTCAAATTGGGATATTAGATAATATATGGTTGTAATCTCATCGTCCAATTAAATATAGACATGTTTTAATTTTATTTTCAGCCTTATCATTTTGATTTATCCTTATTTAATCTATTTAATTTTATTTGTGGTAATAATGTTTTAAATTTTATATGGTTATAAATACATACTTATTTGTTTTTAATTATACATAATTTGATATCCTATAAAATTTTCGATCATATAAATTTTAATTTGTAATTTTTAAATTTTTGTGTGATTTTTAAACAATTTAATAATATAAAGTATCAATAGTTTCAATTTTGACACAATTCATTTATTTGAATTTAAATAAAATCCACGGAGAATATATTTTAGAAAAAAAATATTTAGTAGATTACTAACAAGTCATATTCATCTATAAAATTAGTGGAGAACATTAATTAGTTCATATAATATATATTTTATTACTTTTAAAATCATTTATTTGATATTTCTCTTAATAAAATAATTAATACATCATTTTTTATAATTATTTAATATACATATTTGTAGTATAAAAATTAAAAATAAAATATTATGAGAAATATAAATATAATATATTTCATAACAATAGTTTTAGTCGAATTTATCTTCTAAAACAGCCCACTTTTAAAATTTTATCTTTATTAAATTATGAAGGTGACAACTTTGACATCATTTAAAAATAATAATATAAGTATCATTATCGCTTTTATAAGGATAAAAATGCTCAAATATTCGACCATTGGATTCTTATTGTTTACATGTACATGAAAAATAAGATTTTTTCAGGTTTTGTGATCTTTTTATGGTCATTATTAGTTTAATAAAAACTACTTATTGATTATTCACTAAATAAACAATTTCTGCATCATTATTGTGTCTGCATTGATGAAAATAATTTAATCCCTAAAAACTCTAAATAAATTCTCATGATTTGGATAATTTTATTATCTTTCTGGAGATTATTTATATTCGAGGTTTTATGATGTTTATCACTAAATTAAAATTATTATACTTATAATATTTAAGAGAGTGACATGTTGCCACATTCATTTGTTTTAATAAAAATTAAATTATTTTCATGGTCAAAAATCCAAAAAATTAATCTATTATAACCATTAAGTGATACGGGTCTACTTTTATTCATCCAATAGAATTTTTCCAGGTTTCAGGATAATTTTATAATCTTATTTTTACCCTTAATTACCCGATTTACCATTAACTCCAATAAAAAAAAATTGGCATAGTTACTATTCATAATATCAAAAAAAGTAACCTATTAACATAATTTGGACCCGCTGAATTAAAATATGGAATCCATTTTCAATATTAAAAACACATAAGTTGCAGTAATTAATTTAAAATTTATCCTGTTGTTAAGAAAATGGGTTTTAAAAGTTAAATCATTGCCAAAGATTGAAATGTTTTTACCTATGAATTCAATATAAAATTAGTGGTAATGACATAAATTTTATTAAATGGTAAAAATACATTCTATTTATACTTTAAAATAATTCAATATTATAATTTAACCATATAAATTATTGCATTGAAAAAAGTTGTTTTTAATTAAAATATAGCGTGTTTTTACTATTCATTAAAATATGAAAGTTATCAGAATAATATGAAGAATTTATCGAAAGTAAATTTTTATATCCTTATTCCAAAGAAGAATTATATTTTGTCAAATTGAACCCATAAGCCTATCATAAACTAGATTAAAGTGGGTGAACCATCAAAAGGCGGCAAAACTGCATTTTTTTAAAATACTTATTTTACCCGAAAAATTTATTTTGTTCACATAACACGTGTATGAAAAATATTAAGATGAATAATAAAGATATATAATTCAAGAAATAGTTAATACTATTCATAATGTCTAGTCCATAATAATATTGTAACAATATATCACTGTTTAGTAAAACCCGGTATTACGTACTACACACGCTATCGAGGAAGGTCGCAATTGCTTGTAATGCAAGCCAAGAATAGTGTTTTCATATAATATAAGCTAATATGGTGTTTCATATAGAAAGAGCTAATTTTTTTGTAATTTACAACACATGACATCAATGAATTTTAAAGAATATTTTTCATAAATTCTCGGGGTGTTACAATTGTGGTACCGCGAGGGTGTGGAGTGGCTCAGCTGAACGGGCGGTGGCCGCTGGTGTCACGGGGAGGTGCGGTGAGACTGTGGGGTAGCAGTGGACGCAGACTGTGGAGTTCCATGGGGAATTGAGACTGCGGGGTGGTGGGGCATCGTGCATTCATCGACGGTTCTCGAGTTCCACCGGTGCCAACCGCCAGCACCAGTCGTCGTCACCGAAGTCGTCTTCTTTCATTGAGAAGTATACACCAATTAAGAAGAACGACAGAGGGGTCAGTCCATGTTTGTTTGGACCACACCCTACGTATTAGAGCATTATAAAATGGATAAACAAGAACAAGAATATCACGAACGTGTAATGTAAAATAATTCAAACACCCTCCCTACCCCGTTCGTTTGATACATTAAAGATTGTTAGCAGGGAAGGAGACGATGTCGTTGGAAATAGCTGGATGTTGTTGACGTAGGCGTTTCCTAGATTGTCTATTCATTGACATTGAAGACATTCCATGTCAACAAATCTTCCCGGGAAGAATTCAGAGTCGAAGTCGGTGCTCTTCATTGGAGAGCTTTCTCTGAAGGCTCCTTCCTCCCGATTCCACCATAAATTCAATGTATCCAACATATCAGATTATGTTGTCTATTTAGTTTGTTGTCATAAATTCAAAAAGTCTTAAATAATTAACTGATTTGGCATAATTAATTTTTGAGGAGTTAAAGAGGCTCCCCCACATTTAATAAAAAATTTTAAGGTTTCTCTCATTAGAGGGGAGTTCACAAGGGGGTTTCGCCTTGGGTGGTCCCCACCATCATAACCTCTCATGGAAGGTTTAGGCTCAGTGGAAACCACCTACATAACCTCTCATGGGAGGTTATAGTTAACTAGTTCCCACCTGTAAAACATCCACATGGGAGTTACAAAAGAAAATAAAAATAAAATGTTACATCATTTTATTTAATTTTATTATTTCATGAATAAGTGAATAACCAACATCCACCCTCAACCTACTGTGGTCAAGGTGAAGGTATCCTTTAGCGAATACAGGTAGTTCATGATTGACGGTGTCCTCAGATTTTAATTCCATGCACCGGTTCAAAAGATAGAAAAACTATCTCGCACGTTTACTGAATGTAGTTGAAAAATAGTTCAGAAATTCATTCATGGCACACAGGGCCTTGGAATCATGCACCGTCAATTTTTGCAAACTCAAAAGTTTCCAATTTAATTGAAAAAAAATTACATGGAAATAATGGGTCATTATAGCTTTATATTAATCACATATCCTAGGTGGATTTCTGCACAAGAGGACTTTCATGATGTGGTTATATATATCAACAGGGAATAGTCACTTTAATCAAATCATACATAGGAGAACCATACTAGTTTAACTGAGTATATAATATGGAAGTGATCATGATAAAGCTACATGACACTAACGAAGTGGTAATATTGTTGTTTTTACCAACTCATTTTCTTATTGGAATGATGAAATTAACCAAACACTACTAGTCTTTTTATGAACCTAGAGAGATTCGGGAGATGGTCGCTTCAGCATAATAAACCCCAAGGGCCACCAATGCATAGTAAAATATCACCTCAGATGGGGGAGTCAATGGAAAGGGATCTCATGAGATATGGGAGCATATATTGGTGTACCTTGCAGATCTTGCTGGATAATTTCCACATCATTCCCCCCTTAGTGTTCATCACATGGTTTCATCCTTATGGCACACCTTGAGGCACTGAAAATCAATATAGCTAACGAAAAGACTAATGTCAGGGATAACTGGTGGACCTCACATTTCAATATTTAGCACATAGGTTATGGGTCATCATTCATTGAATAAAAAATGGACATAAATTTGGGTATGTCTGACGAGTCACCAGGAAGAAATCATCATTGGGTCTATAGCCCCTCCTTCTTCAGAGCTTAATGTGACCACTCCAGCGGTGGTAGCTAAAAAGTATAGGTATCCTAGAAGCATTAAATCCTTTTGGGGTATCCCAAACTCCAAGGGGGTCTCTTCTGGGTCAAAAAAACTATATCATAGTAGTTGGAGTGCATTTTAAGATTAACTATTTATTTGATTGTATTGATCGTACTCCTATGGAGACTAATTTTATCGCTCTAGTAGAAGTAGCTAGACTTAATGAGGAAACCTAAAGAACAGAGGAAATTAGGGATATAGAAGGCCCCTAGGGTTGTGAAAATTATAGATCAATTGATTTATCCCCTATTTAGGGGGTTTCTTTAATGATAAAGCTCTTATAGATAATATTGATCCTACACCTCTATGGAGTGTATCCATGGAAGTGGGATTGATTAGTGATTGATGAGATAAATAATAATTTATCATCCATAGTTTTTTTATGATTGATCCTATGAGTACAATATCAATTATTGACCTTCCAGAGATCACTAACCCATTCAAGCATGAGGCTTCACCATCTGTATCACTAGAATAACCTAAATTCAACTTTCAAAATGAGGATGTAGCATCCCTTCTAATGTGTGATGATGAAAAAATGGTGGCCATTGAAGTCGATGTCCCATAAAGTGGATTCGAGTTATCCAAACATCAAACCAGTACATTTTATGTTGGGGTTTAGGTGTTAAATTTTTCAATCATCACATTCCATAGTTATATCATGATGTTTTTATGGATGTATTGGGTTTGATGATCATTCCACCTTATGATACCATACGAGATGCAGCTATTGTGGGATCAATCCATTCTGAGGTTATTAACCCCAGACTTTTTATAATGGCACTAAATCATAAATATACACTGCCATTAGAGAGTGATTTATTGGATGACCAAGAGGCTCTTGATGAAAATTTTGTTGCTCATCTGAAAATATTGAAGGATATTTGGAACTTAGTTTCTTAGAACCCCTTTGTGAACATGCCAAAAAAATTTCCAAAATTACGAAATCTATTCTCATTTATGGGAAATGTGGGATTGACTATCAATCTATTAATGACCTTGTAAAGTTGGTGACTTCTGATAAGGAGTGAACTGGAATATTCCACTAACATATTTTGATTTTAGAGTAGATGGATGTCTATTCTAGATCCTAGATAATACTACATAATGAAGCTGTTGGAATTATATGAGAGCTGTGAGGAGACAAAGAGAAACTGTAGAGTAGAGGTCCTCTGTGTGGTGGAATTTTTATGAGGTGGTGCACCATATCCATGAACTATAGTGGATAAAGAAATAATTGGGTCACCTAGTGAAATAAATTTATTAATGGAAATGGATTGTAGAGGAGGATGAAAATGAAATATTTGACATAGCTAATAAGGAAGAGGAACTGCAAAATAATGGAGATTGTGATTCATAAACCATGCTTGATCTTCACTGATCAATATATGGATTGGACATGATACTATACAAATATTTTCAATATAAATAGTAGGATCAATAGTCATTATATACTATTCTTATGGAGGGACACCAGAATTTAGAAGTTCCTTTTCTCTCATTCAATAAAAGGGTACTTTATTCACTCCAATGTTTATTTTTCATCTTTTCCTACAATGTCAATCAATTGTAACTCATCGTATTTTGGAACATAATTTCTATTGGATATAAAATTTATTCAGAATATGGGATAACAAAATTTACATAATCCCATAATGCTCCATTTATTTCCATATCCAATTGATTTAATGATGTATTATTTACTATAACAAGGGTTACATGGAAATCCCCACTAAAAGTTATCCTTTTCCATCACATCCATATTTGATTCCTATATCTAATGTGGTTCATGATTAATGGCTATAACTTAACATTTTATATGGCCCCCATTTTCTAGTTTTTAACATAACATGTTTTGGGCCTTTTTATGGATTTTAATGTATCAAGTCATGTCCAATCCATTTAATTTGTATGTTTTGAACAAAAAGTCAAAAATTTTGCAAGAACTCCCATTGATTGGTATACACATGGTGGTTTTATTTTCTTATTATTTTAATTTTAGTGTTTATGAATCTGTACCAATTAAAATGATATTTTAAGATGAATAGCATTTATAATCAATTATGTGGAAATGGACCCAATATTTATTATCAAATGATAAATTTTCAATATATTTATGACTTGAATGAGGTACTTTTCATAAACATTGTTTTTTATTTACTGATTTGAGACATGATGTGTTGAATGTAGGTAATTGGTAACATTATGAATAGTTTCCACCATTACATATCTAGGTGTATAATGTTATAAGAATCCTCTAGCTAGGACAGTTTTCCTTTAGTTCAAATTCTCTTTTTTGTTGGAGATTCACGTACAACCAAATGAGGAATATTATAAATAGAGAAGAACAAGTTTCTTCATGAAACTAAAAATTCATTATTTAAGGAAAGGTAATTTGTGACTACAAATGTTTATCAAGGACAAAATGGGTTGCTTATTTGGGTAATGATGTATGAAAAATATGAAGTAACCTATATCAACTTTGGAATTGAATGATAATAAACCCCTAAACATACATTTATTGTGTGAATGATGGATGGGGAATCATTAATTATAACATTATGAAACATGGATTTGGAAAATGGTATTTAATGTCTTAAAATAAGAATGTGTTAGGGATAGTAATCAATTAAGAAATAATTATTTGGGAAATCAAAAAATTCATGCATGTATATACAGGTTGACCATTAGTAATGTTATAAACCCGTATCACTAATAGTTTAATAAATAGATCACATGTTTAAAGGGGACATTCATGATGGACCAAAATACCTAGGGGGAAATTCTCTTTTTTTCATTGTGTATTTCCCAATTGAATATTTCTTTGTCCATTATATATAATCTAGTCTTTAAAATTGATACACCACAAGGGAACCATGATCGAAGATTAAAGCGTATGGGTTTAATGGAGATGTGTATATTATGATGGAATTGGGGACTATCAACCCAAAAATCTTTGATATAAAGATGATGTTTGGTAAACATAATACTCATGACTGGTTTGGGAACCCCAATTGTTGTATCACCATTTAGTGAACATGTAATCATGACAAATATATGGGAAAATTCATTATTATACCTTTTTCATGGACCATATGGTCTATTGGGTAGAGATAATCTTATAATGGGGCCATATAAATGACCATATGATATTTATTCATTTTATTTTTGTGCTCAATATTTTTCCTTCACTATAGTGACCCTGATATTAGTCACTCGATAATTTAATTTTTTTATTCATTCCATTGTGGATTTTCATCATGAAAACATTTGTGTCTCTCACATTTAGTTCAGGGTCTAACAATTTGTTCCAACATATGATAAATTTTAATGTCATACAGTTGTGACCAATGTGCATGAAATTTAATGTCATTATATACAATCCATGAGATCATCATTTATAAATCCTAAATCATGGAAAAATAACATTCCATATAAATATTGGCCTTGTTTTCTCTTATAATATTATATAAACACAATATTTTATCATTCCATTTATGGTAAAATAGTTTAATATCCCATAAGAAGTAAACTCTATGGATAATAAATAATGTAGTTTAATATGAAAAATAAATGCATGAAATGAAATGATTAACCCCTCGCCCCCTAACACACAAATTTTATGTTCTTGTGAAGAATGGATTCTCACCATAATAAGAAATGTGGAAACTATACCATGCCTAAAATATTTTAGTATTGCAAAATCTCATTCTAGGAATCAAGCATCGGTTCCCTGATCCAGTGTGTCACATGACCACAATTATTCCTTCCAATATGAAAGAGGTTTCCAACTAGCAACTAGGGTCTAAAAATCATGAGGATATACCATATTTTTTTAGAGTGATTCATCCACAAAAATAATAACTCAAAATAACTAAATTACATATAACCATAAATGAATAGTACCATTATCAAAGACCCACCAAAACTGAAAATAATTTTAAAAAATGACTTGTATATATGCAATGCTAAATTAAATTCCATGTATATAAACAAATTCCCAGAATAGAGACATTGATGACTCTCCCATATGTCCCCTTAATCAAGTCTGGTTCCCTCATCCATTCTTCATCCCATATCATCCATTTACCTGAAGGCCATTACAATTATCCCATCTTGTGATCACGAAATCTATTCAGGTTCCAATATGTTAGCTTAAGTAATGTGTGACTACTAATTTGTAGGAAACACTCAAGAGTTTCTAAAGAAATACACATTAAATATTATTTATATAGTTTTATAAAGAATAAGTAAAGGAAATAAGGGAAATAGTTCACAGTTAATCAATTATAATTTATTTAACAATAATATACATGGGTTATTGATAACACTTGTTCCAAAATACATGCTTCGACTCATGTCATAGTCTAAACCATATATCACATTCAATTCACAATCATTGCAATTTATATGTTCTAATATTCTATTTTAAATGTAATTAATTCAACGGAAAATTGGATTCTTAGTCCAATGAATATTTAATGTGAATTGACTGTCATTTATTGAAAAGTTGTGAGTATTTGGATCATTATTCCATGTCCCACAACAATGTGTATTTGAATCATCATTCCATTTATAATAAAAACATGCTTACATGCATTCACATGGGATTAGAAATCATTCTATAAAAATCGTGGGTGTTTCGAGTGTCATTTAGCGTCCCAAAACCCATTTTCAATCAAGAAAATATATCACAATAATCTTTGAGAATCAACATTAAACATATATCACAATTACCATACCAAAAATAGATTGTCAAAATGATCAATTTTTTATCAATTTCAACCAATTACTATCTGACAACAATTTTCTGTCATTTATTTCAACAATTAATTTATCTAATCACCATTTAATATCTAAAATATTAATTCAACAGTAAATTATACAAATAAATTTCATAAAATCTCTCATTTTCCAAAATTTTTCCTCAAATTTATTATTCAAATTTCCAACCTTAAAAAATTTCTACAATTAATTAACAAACACATAAACAAAAATATCCCCACAATAAATTCATCAATTATTTATTATAATTCAAAATACCAATTTTGAAATTCTAAAATTATTTTAATTTTCTACATTAATTAATTCAATAGAGAAAAACCCAATTGATAATAATAACTTTTCAATTAATGAATTTCATACAAATTTATAAAATGATGAATATTATGCTATAATTTAGACCTCCTACCTTAATTTTTCGATGAACAATCTCGTAACAAAAATCCCATAAATTTAGTATAGTAATGACATTAAATGATATCTATATCTAAAACCTAAATCTATATAGAATGAATAATGATTAATTTAATATAGATCTAGTTCTACCATCAAATACATATATCAACCAAATAATTTGTAGATTTATCTAAATAAATATTAATTTTTACTAAATAAAGAGTGATGAATGAGAGAATAATGGGAATGTAACCGGGATAAGAATATCTTTCTTGGAAAGGTTCATATCGTTAATTTGGGAATTGAATCACAAATAACGGATGTATGGAAGTCTTGGAATTACTTATGTATGTTACAAAATCATTATAAATAAAATTTTTTTGAATGGGGTTGATTATGTATTAAAATGGGGGTTAATATAATTAAAAATCTAATATAACTATGAATTAAAAACATGAGAACATTTTACTTGGAAGTAGTGAACGGTTTCCTATAATCGTAAATCTAAAACATGATTTATATTATTGGGATTCGCCATTAATCATAAGAGAGATAATGGTCTCACAGTATATTCATGTATCATGTAATTCCCTTTTGTCCAGGGTTGGATGATTTTATTGGTTAGAGAATACTTTTACGCAAAACATTGCACCAGCCATGGACTACATATTTTCATCTTATTTTTTCATAAATTTCACACACAAAAAATTCATGTAATAAAAATAAAATGGAATACAAAAAGGAAAAATGATTACGTGAAACCCATAGAAACAGAACACCATAAATGGTTGGGATAATATAATATCCTCACATTATAACACCTTTTCTTGAAGATGTACTCTCTACAATCTCAGAGAATATGAGTAAAAATTTCATTCCACTGAGCCTACATATCTTTTTCCCTCTCCAAATTTTCCTCTTGCACATACCCATTTGTCCAGAATATTAAAAATATTTTTATAATATTTCTCCATAATTTATTCTCACTGTTATCCAGCACATGCATTGTATTCTCCTCAAAAGACATGTCTATCCAATGCTCAACACCATCCATGTCGATCACATTATATGGTTATGGGTAATACTTATTTATTATAGATACATAAAAAACATATTTCCTATCACTTTATCTATGTGAAAGATCCAACTGATACACCACTAGCTAGATTCTCATCACAATATCAAATTATTCAATGAACATGAATTATATCTTTCCCTGCCTCAATATCCTATGGAACCTAGACCTTGGTGGCAGTTGAAGGAATACATGATGAACCTATGAATACTGTAAGGTCATCAAAATTTTTCATACTATGAATTATATTTATGTTAAAACATATACATATGTTTCATAACAAACTAAATATGTACCTACATCTCCTACGTTAGACTCAGTCCCAAAAATTCTATCTAAACATCCACTCTCAATCATACAGGTGATCATAATATCCAACCGTGAAGAGCCTATTATGGTTCCATCTTTATATTTTCTTGATAGATGTTTTTACAGGAAAACACCACCAAACCTAGGTTCTTCTCCTAATATCCAGAAAGGGATATGACACTTGGTAACTACATATCCTCAAGAACATGTATAGTACATTACTACAATCCATCTATCTGTGGGTGAAAATATGTACTTAATAAAACAAATATACAAAGTTCCATTTTGGATCCCTTCCATAATTGACAACTAACTAATGATTTTGGGTCTAAAAATATAGTCCTTAAACCCCCATGTAGATGGTATAACTCCCTAATTAAAAAATATCTCATCCACACTAATGAGATAGTCTTTTGTATGCACAAAAAATGCCCAAAATTCATCAGTATGTAAAAATAATAATATATTTCATCCAAGGAATAAATTTTAGGCCTACCACCAATTCCATATCTAGTTTTCAAAAATTATACTCTATAATGGGAAATGGTTAAATCAATCCTCTTGTTTATTGATGTTATAACTTCACAAAATGACAGATGTAGTTTCATATCACAATCCTAACTCTCTCATTTTTCATTAATGGACACCAAAAATATCATTGAAAGAAATTATTCATGTTAGTCAAACATAGATGTACCTACGACTTCAAAGAATTAAATTATAGGATCAACTCCTTAGGAATACTCAGAGGCACAACAACTCAATTCATGAAATAGATAATCTAGTCCACATCTAGGATTATATCTAAAAGTTACACAATGCATTCAAGGATTTACCTCAAGGTAAGTATTATATGTCATCATAACTCCTATATATAAGCTATCTCAAAAGTGAAGGCTCTAGTGAAACTGATACATGAGTCATCTTCTCTTATGTCTCCTGAACAACAACATTAACCTTGACTAGAAAATTCACCATCTTTTACTATGATATATACTTCTAAATTGACTGTGTATGAGTTTTTCTAATAAATTTTCTCGGAATGTTGTCTCCCTTCCTAGGGGTATTTTTTTCTCAATTCAAATGATTTATAATAATATTTTCATATATACTACCAGAAATTCTAATCTCATTGTGATGAACGATACTTCAATGTTTTGTTAACCATATAGAAAGATAATGTTACACCCTAATGAAATTTTTCCAACACATCAAATAAATAAAAAATGATTCCAACATTAGGCCATGTGTATGGGTTTTCTATTAATGTTTCCTCAATATCCAAGACCAATATTCCACTGCTCGATCTCACTACATCAAAATAGTTCTGAGTTAGATATGATATGAATCAAAACACACTGTATACTCTTACCTTGACTTTGGTACGATCAAGATCAGTGATGATGTTGAATGATTATTAGTCTCCTAGAAAGAATCTTCATATTATTCTGATCATTCACACTTTATCCCATTTTTGGAAATCCTATACGTATTGATTACAATAATGAAATATCCTATATGAATCTCTAAAAAAGCCATCCAACCCTATAAAGCTAAAGATATGGAAACAATTCATTGTTTTCTACCATGAAAAATCTAAATATACCTTCTATGGGTCAATATACATAGTACCCTATGAGATAATATGACCCATGATGTGTACCTATTCCATAAAAAATTGAAACTTATATGGAATTGTGAATAGTCATTGATCTCTTAGTGTTCTATCGATGAAATCATGTTGTTTGGCATGATCTTCGTGAGTATTTGAGTAATCCAATATGTCATCCACAAAAACTAACAATAATTTATTTATATACAAAATGTTAATTCTTTCCATAAAGTCCATAAATAATGTAGCTATATTCATCAACCCAAATGACATTAAGAAGAACTCATAAAGGACATACCTACTTCTGATAGTAGTATTACGTATATTATAAGGTTATAATCTCAACTAATGATACACTAATATCAATTATATACTATAGAAAAACCCCCGTCAACTAATAATACTGTTCTTTAATACATGGAAGACGATATTGGTCCCTTTTATGCATCTTTTTCAACATCTGGTAGTCAAAAAAATAGCAAAGAGTTTTATTGGAATACTTTGCAATCAATATTGGTGAACACTAAAGTCATGTACATGGGTGGATATATCCCTTATCCTATAACTTTCCTTTACATATATTGATATTTTGAATATCTTTAATAACCATTAGTTATGGTGGAATAGAAAGTATATGATGTTGATGCATGATTTCAATTATAAATTCCACATCTCTCTCGGGTGGAATCCCCGGGATGTCCTAAAAAACTCATGTTGGCACTTGTACAATATGAGTAGAAAAAAATATTATTTCATATATTCATCATCCAAAAATAAATAAGAAACTAATGGATGTGAGCTCTATAGGTTTCTGAGTAATTTTCCCTACTCTACCTACAAAAAACTCCCACTCAACAAAGAAAATATAACTTTCACCTATAGAATATGTAAATTTCACTATACTATATTAACAAGAAATGTGGGATTGGTATGATTCTAATAATTCAATACACATAAATATTTTAATGCCTAACAATTCAGGACTGTATCTATCCTTGAAAAAATAGTAAACATCTATCTAAGGAGAACATTCATTGCACAAATATATGTTTCTAGACCTTACCCCCAATATAATATCTATTTTCATTACCCATATCAAAAACACGAAAACCAGGATCATTCTATTAACATTTTTTTGAAGACATAATGGAAGGAGAGACACAATTATCAAATAAAGAACTAGTTATTTAGAAGCTACTAGAATAGTATATATCACTATCGATGGTTAAACATTATTATCTTATAGTATAGGTTGAATTGAATTCAACTATCCTTCCATTGTTCCCTATGATAGAGTCTAACTATTGTAATCTTCACAAATCTGGTGATATGAGAACTCCTTCCATGTTGCACCACATCTACATACTCAACCGCCTCGGAACGAAGAAATCTGGCAACCAAACTGTTGTGGTGTAGATGAAACCCCTTCCAATCCCTGTTTCGGTCTTGATACTCCATCCATACATTCTTGTCAAGAGATATTATGTTATTTAAATATATATACCATCCATCCATAATATTGGAACTCTATTAGTGGTCAGGGGAAATGGAGATGATAGCTTCCCTATCTGCACACTAGAAGCCTCTTCTAGGTCTCCCCATGATATAAAAGCCAGATTCAGCACTTCAAAAAAATTATTCAGCCTGATAATAATAACCTATTAAATAATCTAACATTCAACCCATCATGATCCATCTTTGACATATTATCCATATCTTTAACCAACATTTGAAAAAGTGGTGCAAATTTTTAAAAATACATGAATATTATGTTGCAAACATTCTCCCCTAAGTAAATCTCATGAACTCATCTTTAGTTTCTTGACCAAACAATTTAATAATCAAGTGTTCTTACAACATATATAAGAAGTGAATCCACTCAATAGTCTCCAACCATCCATACCATGTCTTAGGTCCCACCAATGCTTCTGCTGAAAACACAACATATCATTAGCTTATTTCAATCCCTTCGGAGAAGGATTCATATAGTTGTCATGTGTTGTCTTGATTGACACAAACCAGAATATAGCCCCCTCTAGTCCACCATCTCCTGTAAAAGATAGATGGTGTTGTAAATGAAACTCCCTCATCATATCATACATTCTTTTTCACATCCATATTTGGATATCATTCAATGAATGTCATAAATCATCAAAATTTCTATTTGAACTAAATCCCTACATCATTGATGAACCTATTTATGCCATAGGATCAACTACTGGTGGATCATCTCCACACATATACTCCATTTTTACAGTAAACAAGATTCACCAGGGATGCATATATCTAAAATTCCAAATTCATTCTTCGAGACATAATTCAAAAAATTACTTTGTTTACATAAGAGGAAAAACAATATACAATATGTATTCAATAGAAATCACTCCATGTGGTAAAAAAGGGCTCTATCACAACCCATAACCATATAATACATAGGTCATGGTTAATAAGGTTGAGAACATTCTAATTGATCAGTTTTATTATTTATACACCCAACTATTCACAATTTCTATCTTTTGTACCTCTCAAAAGTTTACATTAGCCACTATTTTTAATCCTATTTCACATGGAAGAAAAAATAGTTCATCTGTATCAAATTACCTAAAAAATATTTTTAACTTGCATACCTCGAATGATGCATTTGAAAAAATAATCATGGATTCTTAGAATGATGTAGGAATTCCTTATTCTAATTCCATTCATGGAAATGATTCAATATTCACTAAAAGGAAATGATAATAATCACATCACACCATAAGTGCATTACCCAAGGTAAATTAACATACAACTCTAACAAAAAATGAAAATAACAACAACCCCAACATTGAAACTTGGATTTTCCTCTATACATGGTCTTGAAATTTCCATGCACAAAATCATTATCATGTTATGGATTTCCCTAGTTTCATGTTTACTATTAAAAATATTAATACTATTTAAAATAAATGAAATATGGGCATTGATACAACATTGTTACATCCAGTTGCGGGTTCCACACCCTACACCCAAAACAAGTTAATCACATGACCTCAAGAGCATGTCCCTGTATGAAAGTGGATGATGACTAGTATCTGGCGTCAAATAAATCAATCAATAAGAGAATATATCATATTTTTCAGTGTAATACACTCGCAAAAATAATAAAACGAAATATCAAAATAATATATTACCTTAAAAGAATAGTACCAGTATCACAACATCGCCAAAATTGGATGTTAATTCAAATCTGAATAGTATATATTCCATGCTAAATTGGATTCCATGTTTTTTTAGAAAAGAAAGCAACAAGGATTCACATTAATCAATAATAAAAGGGGTTACACAAGTCAGAATGATGATAGATTAAATCTATCACGTTTAATTATATTCAGCAGCTCACCGTGAATTCTGGTGTAGTGATCACAACTTTCATAGGCCGCTCGTCTATTGGAAAGATGGTCAGTATGTTGATTTTGATCCCGATAGATGTGTGTGATGATAAAGTAAATAGAAGATTGTTTTCTTATGAATTTTTTACCTTGGGTTTCAAGGCTCCAAGATAGATGAATCTGGCCCATCCAAACAGCTTGCACAATAGTCATTGAATCACTTTCAATCCAGACTAAGTCCCAGTTTTGTTGTCGAGAAATATCAACCGCTTGGATAATACTCTACATCTCTAGTTCATTCGTTGTGGCATGTCTGCATGTACCATGTTACCCTTTTCAGAAGTCCCCATTGTAATCATGAGAGACAATTTCATAGCCCACCAGACTCGTATTTCCCTTTGTGGTGCCTACCACGTTGCACTTAACCCAAAATACAAATGATGGAATACAAAACACTTCAATGGTTCCAAGAGGTTTCGGAAAATTACAAGGAATTCAGAGTCTTTTCAAGACGACCATGTCCTTCACCAAATTGTTGAAACATTGGGAGTGCAGGTTGTTGGCACACAAGACTGCGTGGAAGATGCTGGTGACATCAATATTACGGTTGGGAGCAGGTTCATCATGTGGGGTTTTGTTTCGGTAGGTCGAGATGGTGTGGATGACCTCTGCGCTTGTAAGAAGAAAAAGGGAACACACCTGTTTGGAGAGCGGTATAGCAGTCAAGTCCAGAAAGAACTGCTTAATATCAACAACTTGAGGAGGTTGAATATCAAAGAGATTGAACACCTAAATCCAATGGGACCCAGAGCTCCCGAATCATATACTCTACCCTTATCAAAGATTCATCCATTATCCACTATATAACATATGACCATTTAAATTATGTTGTCCTACAGTCATGAAATCATTTCGGGTTCCTATCTAGAAGCCCAAGTATATTGGGATTATGACATTGTAGGCCACCGTGAATAGTTTTTAAATACAATATTCAAACATTATATTGAATGAATTTGTATGAATAATAAATATATGAAAAAAGGTAAATAGATTACAATTATTAAATTTTTCTTATAAACCACACAACGCATGGGTTCCCCAAATACACTCGTACCACAATACCTTCTTCATCCCATCTCATTGTCGAAACCAGATATTACAATCCATTGACAATCATTATACCCTATGAGCTCTTATTATCCATTTTCATTCAAGTCATAAAATATTCAATTTAAACCTTAGTCTAATGACAATTTAGTAAGTATATATTATAATGTATAACACCCTTGAGTGTATTTGGAGAATCATTCCTTATCCCACACCCTATGGGTATTTGGATCATTAGTCACTATCCAATTCAACAATAAACAGATGCATGAATTTGGGTATATATTTCCATATACATCACCCATGTGGGTATTTGTAGTGTCTATCTATGTACCACACACCATTCTCAATAATTGATATATATTAAAATAATAAAGGTTAATAAAAATTAAACTTTTATCACAATTCTCATTCAAAACATTAATTAATTTTTTCAACAATTAATTAATACATCTTAATAAATATCATTCTCATAATAATATTAAATTAAATAATTCAAAAATTAATTAATATAATCCCCACATCAATATACCAATAATTATTTCAATAATTAATTATTCAAATCGATTTTATAATGTCAATAATTTAAAATAACAAATTTACAAATTAGTTTGTCACATTAAATACATTAATTAATTCAAAAATTAATTAATCAAATACATGAAAAAAAATTTCCAAATTTATTTCATCAATTAATTATTTCAATTCAATAATCATAATATAAAAATTTATAAATTATTCAATTATCCCATATCATTATTTATGTATAGGAAAAATCAACTTCTATTCTTAACAAAGAAATTCTACAATTTCATACACGTAACCAAAATCAATACTACAGGATTGGAAATTATACCACCTACCTGGATTCATCGACGAAAAATCACCAAATAGAAATACCCAAATTATAGTTCCCTAAAGGTGTATAAAGAGATATGAATCAAAAACCTAAATAAATACATCATAAATCACGAACTATATCTAAAATATGATATCTAGATAAATATCACATGGTATGTATGTATCTGTATCATATAATAACATCCCATAATGAGAGATGAAAGAATGAGAGATTATCATGAATGTAACATGTATAGATTTATCTTATTAGAAGAGGATATGATAATTGAACTGGTATTCTAATTATGAATAATATTGGTAAATATGTATATAATTTTTCTAAGAGGATCCAAAACCATAATATATCATAATGGTTTAAATTATGCTTGATTAGTTATTAAAATTTACATCTATGAAATTAAAAATCTAATTGTAGGTGAATTAAATTGTCAAGAATGATATTATAGGCAGGGTCACATTTCACCATAACTATGATCATAAAACATAAATTGAATTTATATGGGTTCATAAAAAAACTAAATATGGTAACATTATATAAGTAATCATAATAAATTAATAACCATTTATTTCCTTATAGTATTTCCTTTTTTTATGATGGAAGATATAATTATGAGTTATAGACCATCTTCCACATAAAAAAAATATAATTTAATGGTCATTGGTTTAGAAACGGTGATTTTAGATCCCCTTATGATAGACCGATTTTTTGACATTTTTATATTACATGATAGGGGAATTAAGAAGTAAAACTAAAAAATAACTCAACCTCTCCAAAAATTAAATGTTAAAAAACCAAAAAAATAGTAATGTATAACCATATCCACATTGGAAAGCCTCTCCCACATACTAATTCATTTCAATATCTTGGGGAACATTGAGAATTGTGTACGAATGTATATAATGGGATAAAAAATGGTGGTCTTTTATTATGACGGTTAATCACGTATTGTACATTGTAAAATTTTTATTAACGGAATGATGGACTATTGATAAATGTGTAATGTATAAAATTACTCAATAATAATTATTTTTCAGTCTAGTCTTATCTTTTAAAAATTACAAGGAATTTTATAGAAGAGATTATTCCCATGTATATGTATAAATATATAATATAAAGGATTGATAATTTATTAGAAATAAGAAATATCTTGGAAATGAGAAGAATGTTGGGTTCAATAACATATATTAGTAAAAAAAATTTATTTATGAGACTATCAAAAAATCTAGGAAGGATATATTATAAAATTAATTTACTCAAAAAATAAACCAGCCTCTTAAAATCATGATTTTTAAATCAATATCACCATTGTTTTCTCCCTTAATTATTTCTCCTATTTTTTTCATTAAAAATCATTTAGAATTACAATTCAAAAACCTATCATGAAATATATATACGTTACATTTCTTTTAAACTTAATAATATGAACATATTATAAATTATAGTTAGATATGAAATCAAAATTTAGTTTTATAAGTAAAACTAATGTGGATTGTATTATTAAAATATAGTGAAATGAATAAATTAATCCCCTTATATAGATACTTCTGGGATAAGCATTGTGCGTTATTCCTACCCTCGTTCACATTGTGAACATGAAAAACATATTGATTCTGTATTTTGTTTCATAAATGTATTCCATGTTGTGAATGTTCTACAAAAGCCTCTTCAATTTTATATTTCATTCTATCTTATCAATCATCATATACATGGAAAATGAAATAAATTAATTTAGATTCATATATTATGAAATACAAATCATAATAATTAGGGGATATACTACTAAAAAATAACAAATACAAAGGTTTCTTTTTAAAGGACAATTATTAATTTATTTTCCTATAACATACATTTTTATATAGTATGACAAAGGAGTAAAAAAATTATTATTTGTAAGGACCTATATTAGTACTCAGGTGTGACCTATCCATGAGTCCGACCCATGTCCCACATCTAAAAGGTCTATAACTCTTACTACAAGACTAAAATGCCCAATTTTTATGAAAATGGTAAGCCAAATTTATTCTAACCATAAAATATTAATGTAACATCATATAATTATCATACATACTATAACATTTCAATAAATGGGGTATATGACACTTCTTTAGAGTCACTGGTATAATCCCTCATCATATATGTTTTCTACGATATTGTAAAACTATATGATATTATACTGGCCCATACGTATTGACCCATTTCAATCAAGGTGGTATATTTTACTCCTTCGGTGTTATTGGTATGATCCCTCATTAGTAATGGCTCATTTCAAACAAGGGGTAATTTTTCACTTATTTGGTGTTATTGGTCGGATCGCTCTACGTATGTTTTTAATCAAGGTAGTATTTGTAACTCCTTAGATGTTATTGGTCTGGACTATTTCAATCAAGGTGGTAGTATCTTTAAAATTTATATGATATTGTAAAACTATATCCACCAATATTAGTTCATCAATTCCATTAGCATCCTCAACATAAGGTATACTATACTCTACTAGCTCATTTTTTTATTTCATATAATAATTAATAAATGAAAAGTTAATAATAAAACATATCATTTTGACAAAACATGTATAGATAGTTTGTTGAATATTTATTTATAATTGTGCTCCACCTATATCCTATAAGAGTCTTCCAAAAATGATCAAATCCCTCCCTTCATTCTAGATACGTATTAAGATATACACTCTAAAGTAAAATTTATTTTGACTTATACTAAGATACCATCAATGAATCAACATTCATATTTTACATTTGAATATACTAGTTGTTGTGGAACCCTTGTTTTTTATATATTCATTAATCTTATGATCATGAGTCTGTTATATGGCATAAGATTCACATAGGAACCAAAATTATACAATGATTTGGAAATTTTATTTGGCACAATATTAATATAAATTGGAATCCATCGTTGGTATTTTTTTCATTAATTATATTTACACAGTAACTGAAAATTTATATATGATTAGTGTGGTTACAAATTCTTCTAGTATCGTGATCCAATATATTTACACATATTATTATATGTTTTCAAGTATAATTACATTTGATATACAATCCAGGGATCTAAATATATAGTTTCATTGTGATATTATGTACATAATTATGAAACATGGATATAGAATAAAACATCATGTTAATAATATCTATAATGAGCTAGTAACTTGCTTTGGTATCACATAACTACACACGATAACCTAGGTAATTCATAAAATGGACCCATAATTGAATAATCAATGGAAGAACACATATTCGATGGGTTAGAAGGAATAGCATGATAACATAAAATCCATGACTCATGAATAAAAATATTGGAGAATATCATATTGGAAATGGAATCATATGATCAAGGAAATATTAGAATGTTCTAGAACCTTAGAACACGACATAAACATGATTCACGTATAACTAAGAAGTCTACTTTACATGGTGAATGAATTCCAATAATAAAATCAGTTTACTCAATAATCCCATGAATGACATCTCCCAAGAATAAAATATTAACAAATTCATTGATACCCTATACTGCTTGACCCCGAAAAACATGTTTAGGAATATGGGTTCTAAATAAATAATCAATTGGAAGGAGAAACCATATTGGATATTCATGTATTGAAATTGGTTTCATAATTATGCATTAATGACTAACCAATGGATGTATCATACTGGTACCCATGAATGAAGGGATTTAGATCATACATATAAATTCATAAAAGAAAAATAATCATAGATCATAATTAACATGGAATAACTAATGTAAAATCAACAAAAAAGTGTGGTTAGTTATCCTTGGTAGTGTTCTGTTTAAGAGGGTTTTAATGGACTGAGGTAAAGATACATTAAAAGGGGTACTATAATAATAATTTACATGCAAATATAAGTGAAAAAATGGTTTTTAAAATATATATAATTTTTATGAAATCATTTATAATTTAAAATATTCAATTAACTGGTAATTTATAACAAGAATTGAAAATAAAGAAGTCGTATTTAATGATCATTTATGAAGGAATTAATAAGGAAACGTTTATTACATTTATATAGATAAAACATAATGATTAATGATACATGATATCTATGTTTGAGAAATATATATAATAAATATTTAAGAATTATATAATAATAATGAATCGATAAATTGATGTATATAGAGAGTTACTGTAACATAAATGACATATGGATGTTTGAAATGATCCCTTACCCAATGTTTGAACATATCCTTTACATGAAATTAATATCATTGATAATCAGAATATATTAATTAATTACTAAATTAAAACCCTATTTTATATTAAGTTGATTTATTATATCTCTATTAAGTTAATTTATGAATATTTTAATGAGTTATAATTTTTTAATTTGTCATTATGGGAATGTTCACCTAATGGTTTCATGCTCGGCTCAATTGTGTACTATTATGAATGTTATTCCCAAATGTGAATAATTCCCAAAAAGTAAACTCTTATATTATTAATTTTATTAGAGATGTTTAAATTTTCCCACCTATCGTTTTTTATCATATTATGATGATTAATTTTATAAAACATTAATAACAATTGTTAAGTTCATTTTAACATTACTTCTCTCACAGTCACGAACTAGTTTTTAAATTAAATATTATATTTATATATTAGTTCCAGTACATGAAAAATTTTATAATATAAATATTTAATTATTATTTAACTATAATATTCTATTTAGGTCTAGTCTTGGTGTTTTAATGAAAAAGGAAAAATCATTATCCATAGAGATAGATAAACACACTAATTTGGACAGCATTTTCGTTCATTGTATAAGAGGGGATGCGAAAAAATATGAATATAATATATTTTATTAGAAATATAAAATTTGAATAAATAATTGATATTGAATCTATTATTCACATTTGGATGAAGTGGGTGTGGAGATGTTATAATAAAAAATAAATTTAGAACAGATGGTTTGATAAAGTTATCTATTTAATATCACCACATTAAAGGAACACATGAGGATTATGGAATTAATATTTTTTTTATATTATATGTTCATGGAAATGGGAATAAGGATTACTGTGGAAAATAAAAATTTATTTAAGAATCGTCCTGTCTTAAAATGTTTGAGGAAAAGGGGTAATGTGGTGCTAGATTTATAGGTTGAGAAAAGGGCCTTTTTTATTATTATATTCATTATTTTATTAGATTGGTTCCATAATTTTATTTGTGTTTGTTAATATGACTATATATAGTATATATTTTATGGTATTTGATAATATATATTCATTATATCTTATATGGATACAAAATTCATATATTTAGATTGTAATGTTAAATAATAAAAAGCATAATATTTAATTATTAACAGAAAATTCAATTATTTTATATAAATCCTAAAAATTTAACCCATTAATTATTTATCTGTATATTTCAAAACATTAATATATTTTTGGAAAAAAAATTTCTCTGAATAATAAATATATTTTTTAAATAAAATGATCATTTATTCATAAAACACCAATTTTAATATTATAATCGATTTTATTACCCTTGGAAAATTTAATTAATATAACATAAATATTTATTATAATTAGAATAAAATAAAATAATAAATCTTTAATAAATTTTCTTTTAAATCATCAAATTAATTATTTTACTAGTAATTAAACATTTATGTTTTTTAGAAATACAAACCCCCAATTTATCATTTAGTAAAAATGTATTTACTTATTCAATTATATAAATATATATTTTTTTATTTATGAAACATCTAATATTTATTATATAATTTAATATTTGTTTTTAATATTCTAACTACTGTATTACTATTCCTAATTGTTAGATTAAAATTTCAATGGTTAGATTGAAAAATTTATATATATTCCAAATTTTCTATAAATACCATTTCTTTAATTCATTCTTTAGTCACATATAACATCATTCAAGATTATATATTTTCATATTAAAAATTAATATTATGTTTTTTACATTATTTTTTTCTTCTATAACATTGATTATGCATGCGTTAATTCTAGTGGATCAAGTAGATTAAAACTTTCACATTCTTATTATCCTCTTTTATATTTATTGTACATTTGTAATATTTGGAATTCGTATTGTTCTACATTCAAAATAATTTGTCATTCATCATTATTGAGAACAATGTTTTTATTCAGTTCCATATACAATCTTTATATTTTATGAAATAATAATATGAAGCATAAGTTCATTGATAAAATTATGTGTTATTACATACAAACCCATCTAGTTGGCCTCATATTCTTTTATGTATTGAGATTATGATGTCTTTCAGGTGAGGGATTATATAAAAGGGATATTATTAAGAGATTTTTTAAAATGATAAAATGTTTTACCTTTTAATCTGTCAATTTTCAAATCCCTATCAACTATGGAAAATCCGAACTCATTTTTTACATTTGTGGTTATTATCTATCATCTTGCGCACCTAATTTCTTCATACTATTTCATGCATTTCTCCTTCTATTAATGATAGGTTTTTCTCTTATACGTTATATGAATCAAAAAAATCTTATTTTGTTTCACCACATCCAAAATTTATTTATTTTAAATCATTATTTGGGTTAACTTATTAGATTCACAATATCACTCTTCTTGAACTCTCTCTATAGTTCCCATTAATTTATAGATCATGAAGCACAAAAATTACATAGAGACTCCATAATGTTAATTAAATATTGTTTTAAATATTTATATCTCTTCTATTATTCATATAAAAATAGAATATTTATCTTATATTTTATCCATCTACTTGAGAGTGAGGGACATTGTGGTGTTTATTATAGAAATCAGTATTGACTTGTTCGGTACACATGGGCACGTGGTTGACGTTTCCTATAAATAGAAATTTTTTCCCAATTATTATAAATATAATTCACATGTTTAGTTTTTTTTCTTTATAGATTTTTATAGATCCGTCATTACATCCACTTTATATTTTATGGTTTCTATTTATGAAACGATCCAAATAATTGTAAACACATTGATTTCTCTTCATTACATAATTTCACTTTTTTGTTGTGATCAATATCATTCCATTTAATCTTTTATATTTTATCACTACTTACGGGGATTATTTATCAATGATCCACGTGCTAAAACATCCACTGTAGACCTATTCCCCTATAAAAAAGGTGATATAAAATTATTATGTTGGTAGCCAAATCTAAATACCATGATGAAGTAATTTTAATATCATAATATTTAACTGTTTCCAATAAGAATACATTTCCTCATATTCAAAATTATTTGAATTAAAAATATTTACCCCAATGTCATTTGACATTTATAGAGAGAATAAGAGAGTGATTATATCCTTTATAATTCATCTTGTGTAGTGGTGGAATGAGTAGGAAATCTCTAAATCTACTCATGAGCCCAATCACTCAATGATAATAAGAAAATTTTATCAATTTCCTTATCAATTAAAAAATTTTAAAATTGAAATATCTCATAGAGTTAGATAAAAGTCATATAGGTGACTGAATATTTTTGTGGTATTCTGATGAACTCAATATTTTTCATGATTATTTTGAATATGACGTGTTAGATCTCAATATTATTTTAATTAAATATTAAGAACCAAGATACGTTGTTGTAATCATGTGGGTTATAGACACTAATACTGCATTAGGTTTTGCAGCCTCATATAACATGTTTTAACTAAAATAGTAGTAATATGTGGTTGTGTGTCTTTGATGGTTACGTCTCCTTTGATATCTCTCAATAGGCTTTAGTTGAGCAGTTTTCCATTGTCATTGATCCATTTTCCTTTGTCTAAAATGTATTTTGGGTGATATAATTGAAATAATAATGTCAATACATGAAAATTACCAATGTAAAAAAATTAATTTAAATTAAAAAACACATTTAAAAACTAAAAACTAAATTGTTACCATCTAGAAAACTATACTAAAAATATGACTGCTTATAGGTAATCATTAGTTTCATATATGGTAAATAAACTTTAATAATTTAAAAATACATAAATTATTGTGAAATGTAACGTAAATATATTATTTGGAATGTATTTGGTCGAACCCCAAGGTAATGTTTTTTTTGGTATTATTGAATTTAAAATATAATTAATTCTTTTAATTGGATTTGAAAAAAGGGGAGAATATAAGAATATAATTGGGTTTTTAAAATCATAATGGAAAAAGTTCTAGTGTTTTTTAAATTTATAGTGTAGTTGGAAATGAATTGATAAATTAAATTGTTTGTATCACGACCCCCCTTCACCAAGATATGTGAAGGGACAAAAAACTGCCAAACCATTTAATCTTCAAGTTGAAGGAGATATAATGACCCCCAATTATGACCTTCAACAGGCCCTGGAGTGGCGACTAGCACCAAGGGTATGGAATCTCAAGTTATATTAAAATGATTACCCTTTTTTATAGATCATGATTTGGAGATATGATAGTAAATCCCTAAGAACTGCAAAAGGGGAATGGAATGTAAATCCCAATGTCCATTTCTATATGAATATTGAAAATAAACTGATTCAAAAGTCAATGAAATCATTGAAAGGATGTACTAATAGAAAATAAATGAATCAATGACTACTATACCTATGTCTGAGATAGTATGGTCCGAAACAGTCCTAAATGTCCTCCTTGAAACCTAAAAGTAGTTTTATATATGTCAGGTGAGTATATAGGTATACTCAATTGGGAAAACCAAAAGCTGTCATGAACAAGTGGGGAATCATTTTAATGCCATGTGAGAAAGTGAATGTAAGAAAAAAACATAATATGGTAAAAAATCCACCCAACCCCACCAATTCATAGTTCCCAAATAACTCAAATAGGGTAAAATAATAGTAATATCAAATTGATATTTGGGCACTCCAGACCGATTTCCCACTGGTTATTTAGAACATCCTACATGTCAGACCTCTTCCACAAATTCCACTATAATCCCAATTCCTCCCTCCACTACAACTATGTGGGCCATCACAACCACACATATGACCTACCACCAACTAAAAACATATGGGCCACCAAAACTATACATAAACTCACTCAAAGCCACCTGGGCCACAACAACCATCACAACACCCGAAGACACATTGGCTAGAATAAAAACGTCCATGTCTGAAGACACCATGGCCTCATTCCGAAGATATGTGGTAATCAAACCTACCCACACACACCTAGGCCAACTCAACCACAACACACCTTGACCGAAGGAACATTGGACATAATGAATCTCAGGCCATCACAACCAGACCAAACAATATTGTCTTACCGAGTAGAGGGATCGGAAAAGAGCTAATAACCATACATTCATATGAATGTTTGGAAAAACGTTCTCCCCCATGAAATGGGGGTGTTCAAGATGTAGTGAAGAACATGGGTGGGGTGCATATAAGAAAAAATAGAACCAAATTTTATACATGTAGTTATAGAAGCACTCATCCCATCTTACGGGTCTCAAAACTGAAAAGTAGTCTGTATACAACTACTTTTGCAGATACCACTACATGAACAAGTATAAAATATCAACAACCACATACCTTTTTTTGAAATAATGAATTACCTATTATACCTATTACCATTTTCATGTTCAATTAATTACATGTATGTAATTACCCCACTATCGGTCAACTAACAGATATAACCACATGCCAAAATAATAATTAATGGAAAAACAGACAAGCAATATTTTTAGCAATTACACTCAGTTCTGTTGTAAATTGACAACCTCAAAAGGGATCTCTGAGATCCATCGATTTAGTAGAACCAAACCAATACCAAACATACCGGTTCCACATGGACTCATATTAGAAAACAAACAACCACTCAAATAAAACATTCAATTCCCCTATACATCACCAAAAAAATCATCAAACAGACCAACCATACATATCAATATAACAATTAATCTGTAATCATTTAGATTTATCCAACATAATTCATTAAGATCATTTTTTCCATTACTTAATCGGGGTGATCACAAAGTGATTCTTATTTGTCGGGCATCCATTTAATAGACCAAGTTTACATGATTAACCAATTTCAATTTTACACATGTTAATCCACCATAGTTTTCAGAAAATATTGTTTTTTTCCCCATGTAAGGACCACCAATAGACACTATTTTCATTGGATAAAATCCCATAAAATTTACTACATAAGAAAAAATTTGTAACATTAAAAACATCATCAAAATTCCAATCCCTTCATTATTTAACATCCTGTTTATTATATTCGTTAATGTTAGCTTCTTATATGTCTTGGTGTAACACCATCATACCCACCACACATGATTCAATTTAAGAGAGAGGAAGGAAGAACATATATTTGGATGATCAATGATCAATGTTTTCTCACCAAGAACTAGGGATGAGCTTGTTATAGAGGAAGAACTCTATAGACTCCAAGGATGAGAGAAAAGGGATCAGGCATAGGCGCATGATTCATCTTAGGAGGAGGAACTCGAAGAGCACCAATAGGGATCTAAAGAGATGGTGTATGAAGGTCTCACGATGATAAAAAGGTCCCATAATAGAGTTAAGAGATGTTAAATTTCAATGTTCTTAAAAGGAGGATTTTGGATGGACCACACCGTTGGGCAGTTGCAAATGTTATAATTAATTGACACTTAATAATTATCTCATATACAACAAGATATACTAGAGGATGGTTGTGAGTAGATTTATTTCCTTCAAATGGGGAAAACACATAACATGGGACAAACTAGAAACACGACAAAGGAGTGACACAGGTAAAAAGGCCACACGTTTGGGTAAGTCAAGTTTCTCCCACTATTAGAGGATTTAACATGCAATTTATGGGTTTTAGGTTCCTTAAACAACTTTAAATGATCCAATAATACATATATTGGGAATTATAAAAAACATACGGAAAGAAACCTTGACACACATCTATGGAAACATTTGGGTGCGAAACCGATCAATGATTCCATAGTGACACCCCACCACCATCACTAAGGTCCTCTAGGGTCATCGGTGGGGTCCAGGACACCGCAAACACTAGAATTGGGAAATTAAATTTACTAGGAGGGTCTGGGCCATTAATGGTTAATTCATGAATAGTGTCAGAGTTGAGAAGGGGCTGATCAAATAGTGATGGAATATGGGATTTAATACAAAAATATATTATTGTTAGTTAATTTTTTAATTTCATTAAGTAGGTTCATCCAAATACTATATGAAATCTTAATTACTAATTAATATTTAATTGACATGAAATAGAATAGGTTAATTAGTTTGAAAATTTTGATGGATATATTCTTCATTACTTTTCAATGGAAATGAGAAAATATAAAAAGTGGTTGTAACTGAAATTGATATATTACGCCAACCATAGATCATGTAAAATTGGATACTTAAAATCCAATGCATTCACATCATTTTCTACACCACCTGATCCAATGTTGGATGTGTTAGATATAAATAGAAAAAAGTAATAATGTAAAAATAATAATTTATTGGTGGATTTATAGAAAAATAAGTCAAAAAGTTCATTGTTCTCCAAAGGATTATCCATGTATAGGAATCTTGATCATCAATTTATAGAACTTCATAGTTCTATTTCTTAATTTCATTTTACATTCAACAGATAATTGTATAATCCTAGGTAAATAATGAAGAAAATGGATATCATTAACCATAATGAGTATTATTAAATGAATGTAATATTGAAATCAGTAATTTATAGGATTTTATGTCCCCTTTCATTGCATGAAATATTTACATACAACATGAATTTCATTGAATATCATTTAAAGTATGTATTTCATTTGGTGGCTCACATCATTAGTTTTATTCACAACCTAAATTTTATTCATGATAATAACTGAATTTTATTCATTGTTTTAACATCTATTTCATCATGTTTTATTAGTTAAAAACATGAGAAATATATAATGAACATCATGCATCATGGAAAGACTTGTTTTAGTAGAAATCATGATGATATTTTATCCTTTTCTATGTTTTCAGTAATATATTGTATCAACATGTAAAAGGAAAAATCATTTAATATTCATAATAAATTATCTATTTAAATCAAAAATGTAATGTTTTTAATGTCAACATGTCAAATTTAAGTATCAATATATATGATATGTGTTATACATTATCAGTACATTAACCATAGTTTATTATTTTTGTCATATGTCTCTAATTACCACATGTGAATTTTTATCTAATGGTGTAATACCCATTACAATGAATTGGAAATGAGGGGGATATAAGAAATATAAAGGAAAAAAATATTCTAATAACCCTATTATATCCTGAAATTTTACACAATGATATTCTATGAGGTGCTAGACAAAACAAAGGGCTGACATGTCAATGGTTGGGATTCGACTGACAATATGTTATTCAACATTCATTGGAAAACCAAAATTTTTGAAAATTTAATAAATATTTAGAAAACATAAATCCTTTGAATCATTGAAAAAATAAGAATATAGTCATGATTTAATTAACAAGAAGAATTAATTAGTAATATAAAATGAATAACTTTTACTAGATCCAATATTGTTTGTTAGAAGAACATCTTTGCTTCTAGATTGATTTGGTTATCCACAAAATATGTATATCAATCTGCTATCCTATATTATTTATCTACTATATCTTTTATTTAATGTGCTGAATAACTGAAATTATAGTAAAATTTTAATTTGTAGAATAATAATATAGTTAACTCATTATTCTAATTAAAATCCTAATACATTCATGTCTGAATGATTAAACATAAACCTAGATTATACCTCCCCTTGGGTAAATACTCTATCCCTACTCCAATTCTGGTGATATATTTTTCAATATTGTTCCATTTATGAGGTAGTAACATTTATAATTTTATTTTTATACATTATTTAATATAAATATATTTATAATAATATATTTTTTAATAATTACAATGATTCTATAGAAAAATAATGTCTGAAAGAATATTTTAATGAATAATTTTAATAAATATTTTTGGAGTCTAGAAAATAAAATTCCGCGTAAATTTTTTTCATTGATGTGGTTTAAATTTATAATTAAAAAATATATAATGATTGAATATCTAAAATAGGAAACCAATTGTATTATTTCATATATAATGTATAGATATTTTACATTCACAATAATGAGTTCAATTAGTATTAAATTAAAATTTTATATGAAGTGTAATTCCAACTTTGTTCATTTGAAAAGGTAATCAGACTACGTTTATTTGATGTATTTTTCTAACGGTGTATATTTTTGTAAAATTATATGGTTGATAGAAGAGAAGATGTTAATGAATGAATAAATTATTTTTGTAAGAATCATAATTTATTTACCATTCATTTCCTTACGTCGTAAATATTTAAAATATTTTGATATTATTATATATTGTTTATTTATTGAAATTTTTTGTATAAATAATATTATTTGGTGAGATTGATTGATATTTTTGGATTGGTATGGTGTCTATTTTCTCATATAACTAGTGTATATGGTTATACACTATAATATTTCATTATTTGAGAACTGATTTATATAGGATTCATTATTTTCTTTAAAATAATAAACAATGTTAGTTGAATCATGTACTAAAATCCATATTGTATTTAGTTTAAGTTTTAACCCAAAAAAATTTATTACATTTAATTCGGAATAACATTACCTTTATATAATCTATTTTTCTCACACACATGTTTTGAATTACCTAAAATATATTGTATTATATTAGTATGATTGGAAAGTAGATTAGTTCTAATTTATTCAGTGTAGAGTAAGTTTTTAGGTTCTTTAATGATATATAAATTTTTTTGGCATGTGGGTAAAACTATATATATGTGTGTACGTGGGAATATTTCACAGATTTTTTTTTATTTGAGATACATATTTTTTTCTCATACCTTTAGGATTGATAGTATTATATGAGTTTTCAATGATTCTTATTTAGGAATTGATCATTGTGGTCTTCATTTATTATCATAATTATTTTTTATGAATCTATTGATTATATTATATTCATACACTGACTTATATACATGAGTTAATGGTTTTTAAAAAAAAGATAGAGATGATATTGGTATTTATTAGTTTAATGTTATTAATTGTCAATTTGAGATAAATGATTCTTGATTTATACACTCAATACATATCTTGAATGATGTGTAATATTTACAAGGATTTATTTTAACTTTTTCCTATTAATTGCTATGTGAATATATATATATATATATATATATATATATATATATATTTGGTAATATTTTACTATAGATTCATTATAGTGTTGAATAATGTTACTAGTATTTGGTGTCTTTTTTTAGATAAAAATAAATAAATAAATCCAATATATATATTTTGGTCCCCTTAGTGTTGTCAACAACCGATAGATCACTAAAGGGGGTTTAAGTTGTATCTCTTTATATCCCTACAAACATAGTTGGAGTTTTAGTTGGTTTGCTGCTCTGAATAATGGAATTAAAATAAGAATTAAGGTATATTTCTTAATTCTCATTAATTTGGATATCATTGGGATGATTGGTTAGAGATTTATTTTAGAATTTCAATTAAAGTAAGAAACAAAAAATCCCATGGACATATAGTTCCATTTTAATTCTAATATATTAGTTTGATTTCCTAGAAAACCATACAAAGATAATTTATATTAAATATTAAGTAAATTTATATATATATATTTCATGGATAATTTAGTAATAATTCATTATCATTAGGTATATTAAATTATATTAAATATAATTAAAAGACATACTATGTAGTAGAGTTCAAATAACATAATATCATTGTTATTTATAATTTTTTTAAATTTTTATAGATATAGAAATATATATTCTCATGAAATAAATGTTTGGACATCGGTGGAAGAGGTAAAATTTAAAATTTGTCAAAATTTTGATATGGATATTCTCAAACATGATGATGCATCAAATATATCAAATTATTTTTCTCTATAAAATTTTAAAATAAATTTATCTTTGGATTTAGTAACATAAAAAATTTTTAATGGATTTATGAGGATGATATTATTCTTTCCCTTAAAAGGATACTGGAGTTGAAGTGAATTATACATAATTATATTAAAGTATAAATTCTTAACCTAATTTATTGGATGGTTTGATGTTATAAATAAACTATTCAAGAGTGTAGCACATGAAAATATTTTATGGATTATTTCCATACATATAGATATTTTATTTAGCTAAATTGTCCATAATAACACTATTACATAAAGATGTACTACAACAGTGTACATTGGTATTTTTAGTGAGATCATTTCATAGATTTTGATACGAATAGAATTAATGAATCAAAATAATATGGGAATAAATCTATCATATCATTTTAATCATCCCTTTTTAACGGATAGACACAATAATTTGTTGTGTACCCTTGGTGGTGAAATGATTCGATAATTTTTTGGTGATTTTCTATGTCATAATAATTTTTATCCCTTATAATTATATAATGAATATATTTCGATTGGAATACTCCTATATATATATATATAATTATGACCATTTGTGGAATTTTATAGTGTTTATGAACAATATTATTATTCTTTCAATTTCATTGAATATGTATTTTCACTAATTAATTAGTACAATAAATGGTTGTTAATTAACCAAATTTATTTAAATAATATTCATTATTTATTTATCCAATTTCACATATTAATAAATCTAAATCAAATTTTCAAATGGGTGATTATAGGTAATTTTATTTTTATTGATTTTACTTCCAGTTTATTAATTTGGATTCAATGAATTGTTTTATTATAGTTCGGATTTATGTTAATAAACAGTTATTGGTTAAATGATTTTATAGAAATTATTTTTAATAATAGTTCTTCAGTAATCATTAACAAAATTTTGTACAAAATGATAAAAATATAATTAAACATTATATATATATATATTATAATTTTAGTGTATAAAGTAATATTTAATTGAATATAAGTATATAGTTGATAAAATGTTAATTAACTAATGATGAAATATTTTTAGAAGTATAAAGATGGTTTTATTGGCCTCCATACTCCTAAATCATGATGAAATTGATTAATGTTACATTCCCTAGTAGCTCGTTATTATTTTCTTTCATTTACATAATTTATGATTGATTTTTAACAGCCAAATCCTATGATATTATTTTTATTATATTTATGATAAATGATAATATATCAAAAGGACAGACTAAAAGAGGGGAGCATCAAAACAGTTACCCAATATGATTTATATTTCATTGGATATGTATTAGAATGTAATACCAGGATTTCATTTCTCCCATCTAGAATTACATTGAGAAATTTAGAATATATTTCACTTAATATATTTGTAGTATTTTAGGTATATATTGTTGAAAATTTAATGACTACTATGGAGATACATTTTCTACTATGGGAAAGTATAAAAATATTATTGAGTATTATATTGGTTGTTAAACCATTGAATATTTTGTTAAAATAATTGAATAGATTTAGTATGATATTGTGATGCTATTACATATTTATATTATAAGATTTTACATTATAAAAATATTTATATTAGATTAACGAAATTAAATCATTTCATAGTAATCATAATTTGATTCATTATTAAAATTATGAATGGATTTACCTAGTAGAAACGATAATATTTTTTGAAGTATGCTCGATGATAATTTTTTCTGAAAATCATATTTTATATACTATTTTTTGGAGAGAATAATATATTATTTCCATGATAATATATGAGTATAAATGTTAAAATTTTATTGATCAAATGTATAATATTTAATATCATTTTATTTCACTTCTGTTGTTGATAATAATTAATGATTTTTGTATCATTATTAAGGATATTTTATAGATAATTATTTTGAACAACATTGTATTGTGTTCATGATATTATATTAAAAATTAGTGGGATAACCATTGTATGGTAAATTATAGATATTACAAAAGATTAATGAATAGAAAAATACTGGACATTATGTTCTTATATAAGATGTTTAATATAGGGGAAGGTGATAGTTTATTTATTTAAGGATTAAGGGTTTTTCAGTGTGTCGCCGTTTTATAGATAAAAATGATTTTATTTTCATAGAAAACATAAATATGATTTATTTGTAAATTCAATGTGTGTTATATTATTTTTGATTTAATATATATATATGAGAATTTACTATGATTAAAAATAATTAAATAATTTATTATTTATCACAAATTTGAAATAAATAAGTTGAAAATAATATTTTAATAAATGGATGATAATGACATTGAGGAAGATATGATGTTTACCCAATCCTATAGAGATATTACACATTACAATGTTAATTTAGTTATGAGAGACATTATCCAATCAATATATGTTCTGTGAATCATGGTTGTTATGGGGTGTGAAAGTTGGAATGAGAGTTTTCAATGAAGTTTTTTTTAAAATAAATTATTGATTACTTTATATTTAAAATATTTCTAAAATGAATATTTTGAGATTGAACTTGGTTATTATGAATTTATATATTTATGTAATATAAATAATAATTTAATATATTAATATAATTTGAGATGTTCTTATTATATTTTCTTGATGATTGTTAACATAATTTATTTCATTCATTTTATATTGAATGAGATATTTTTAAGGGGATTATTATAGACATTTAATATTGATAAATTGAAGTCAATTTATCATCTTTGGGAATATTAATATATATTAAATTGATCATATAAAATAAATGTCTAAAATTATGATCTATGTGATCTTGAAAGAGAATTATGTACGAATGTTACTATTTAAGATGGAGTGTTCAATGTCAGTTAATTTAATATAAATTTTTGTCTCTAGTGGATGTTTAAGGATGAGTCATTAATATTAATGGTTATATTCATGTGTAGGTTTATGGGTTTATTAAATGATAAATATTTTAAGGTTTGAAATAATTTATAGTAAAATATTATAATTATAGGTAAGATGACCCCATATTTCAATAAATTCGAGGCAAATAAGATTATATAGTTTATTGAATGGTTTGAAAAATTCACATATTATAACAATACATATGGTTATAGAATATCTGTATTGATATGGAAAATTAATTTCACCAAAAATTTAACAAATATAACACCACATAAATTTTATATAAAAATATTTAGAGTATTTTTTGTCAAGATAAAATTATATTATCATATAATAATAAATTTATTGATATATTGAAAGGGCTAATTCTTGGAATTTAATTATGAAGTCATACAATCATTTTTATTAATTTTTATTCTATTTATTCTCTTTTTATATATATATTATAAGAACCAATAGTGGAATTATATTGCATATTATGAAGATCATTTAGTGTGACTATTTAGGTTACAATTTCGGTCAATTTAAAAATTTGATATATATAACTAGACCATCAAAAATTGGTAATATAAATCATCATCCATAAAGATCCATATATAGATATTTTTAGATGATAATTATTATTCATTAATTTCTCTTATTATTTTGTCATGATTTTGTGTTGAATGCTCTTATTTTTATTTGATATATGTGATATGATTATTTTTGGGGCATGTATATGAGAAATATATATACATATATGTATATATACATATTCACTAATCAATTTTATAAAGGGTTTGAATTACTTTTCTGATTATCATAAATTAAATAAGGGATTAAATTTTATGATTTATTATTTAAGATGTTATTAAATTTTTAAACCATTTTATTATAGTATTATATTTAATTATGATAGTTTATTGTGAAAGCAAGATTACAAAAATAAGTTAATTTTAGAAATTGTTTTTCGAATAATATTTTTCCAATAGAATTATTTGATAAAATATTTTTAAAAGAATGAACATATGAGATTTTTAAATATGGTTCACAATTATTCATATTGAAATGATATATCTTATATGTGATGGTTCAAGAATGATCTTATAATATTTTATTAAAGTATGCATGCTATATATTGTATTCCTTAATATATGGATGAGGTGATAGTGACGAATGATGTAATTATTGATTATAAATCCAAAATATATTTTTTTTATTTAAAAACCAAACATTTAGAATTTTTTCCTATTTCTTTCAAATTTCATTTATTTTTTTATTATATAAATATTGTGAAAAAATAATAATTTTCTGACTTTTCTAGATATGTCAATAGAGGTGAATAGTTTATTTTATTAGTTTTTTGGGTATGTGAGTATATTATTAAATATTTGTTTTGTTTTATTTTTTCATTATATAATAATAAAAATCCAAACAAGAAGAACATGTGATTTTGATCATGAATGGTCTGTCATATTGTTTTATTTTATAATGTATATAGACTTATATCTTTGTTTTATTGGAGAAATGACCAATTTACCTCTCCAGATATTGAATCACTATAAAATAGGTAATATATTCCCCAAAGGATTTTTTTTTTCAATATGATGATATGAAATGTACTTGTGGTGATTAAATTTTTAGAGAGAAATTTATTTGGTTCATTTAATGAAATATTAGTTTTTTATGTTTGCGATATTTTATGTCTGATTGTATACAAGTGTGATTGTGAATGTTTCTATTTTTATGTCTTGTGATAGTAGTGATATACATTAATATTCTTATTAACCTAAAACATGGGAAATAATATGTATTGTTTAATATTATTCAGTAATGAATTTGTATTATTAATACAAATCAGTCGGTGAGAGATCAAGAGAATGAAACAACTCAACACACTATATATTCATCACTAATATTATCTATCAATTCTCAAATTTAGTTTACCATGTTGAATTTAATATTTTTTTCTTTTTATTTTAGAATACTTTTTTTTCTACCATACAATTTGACATAAATTGTTATTAGCTAGAGTATACAATAATCATGTGTGGGATCTTAATTAAAAAGAGAAATTTTGTTCATAAATGGAATTCCCAAAAATATTCTACCCTATAACATAAAAAAAATTAGAGTTATGGATAAAAATAAACTATTGATATATCCACCTATATTAAAGGATTATTTGAAGCATTTATTAATGGAATATATTTTTAAATATATAATATATTTGATTTATATATTTAATAAACCAAATGACAGATTAATGAGAGTAATATATTAATGTTATGAGAAAGCCTTGAAAATTATATGTTAATTTCATGATATGATGTTAATATATTCTATAAATCTTTAATGTATTAGAATATAGATTAATATAATTTACTAAATTGATGAATATGTGAATTGAAAAAGGATAAACAAGAAGATCAACGACACAAATTTATGTTTTCCTATTCAATAATTTTATTTTCTTATATTCATTAAAAGGGAATAACAAAACATTTTTTTAACAATAGTTGGATCATCTTTATTTATTTTACTATACCATAGAAATTATAAAGGGCATAAGCGTTGATATCATGATATGTTATCAAAACTCATCACTAAATGTGAATTAATGCATTTTTAATTTTTTAATGTATAATAGTAAACATTCCTTGGGTATAAATCAACAATTTTCATGATCAAACATAGTAATGAGGGTAATAACCTAGGTGATGGCCTTCACACCCAATTAGAATCCCCATATATCAAAAAAAATTATATTTGTACTATTCGTTTTGATAAAATATAAAATTCTTATTTCTGAAAAAATATCACCAGCCAAATTTATATAATAATTTTGAATCTTTTAACATCGTAATTATAATCATAAAGAGATAAAATTTTAACAAATTTAATACATATATATATATATATATTCATGAACATGTATCAAATAAAATTTATAAATATTTTTTATTTTTATTTATTATTATAATTTTAAATATCATTATATATATATATATATATCTCATTGTGAGAATGTAAAGTATAGAATATTTTTTAATTATTTATAAATTTTTTTTTATATTAAATTTATTTATAATCATAATATGATGTTATACGACAATAGATTCTTTGCTAATAATATTTTCAATATTCCAAAGACATTGGTGTGATATAATAATATAACATTATGAATTTAATATACTAAAATTGAAATAAATAAATATATAGTGGAATCAACTATATTTTATAAATGATGATCCCATACCATAAATATTTTAAAAATCTGAAAAATTAAACTAATACTATTAAAAAAATTTAATCAAAAGATTAGAAAAGGATTTCAAAAGATTTAAAATTTTAAATATACTTAGATATTTAAATATATACTTATTATAATATTTTTAACGCTTTATAATATTCTATTGAAAAAAATAATTTTTTTCATTAATAATAATATGTTTTATATAGTATTTGTTCGATTGTTTACTATATTGATTCATAATCTATTTTATTTCTTATTTTTCCACAATTATTTATCATTATATTGTTCATAGAGAAATATATTTTGACAATATGTGATGGATATAAAATAATTTATATTATTCAAATATTTATTTATATATAAAATTACTTATTTATGATTAATAATATAACATTATAATTATTTGTTTTTTTACCATGTCATACTTGAATGAAAAAACAACGATACAATAATGCAGAAGTATATATTATTTCAATAAATTATTGGTAAAAATAGAATAAAATTGTAATCACAATTCTACATAAAGAATTTAAGAAACTTATTTAAAACCTCCCTCATTAATAATATATTATTTAAAAAATTATATACTCTCTGAACTAGCTAAATATTAATACTATATTGATAGAATATAAATTCCATAAATAATTGATATAATTAAAATTTTATTTTAATAAATAAGTTAATTAAAACACCAAAGAAATAATTTTAACATAGATCTTTATTTATAATCAATGATTAAATATAATATCCAATTTGAAAAAAAAATTAATTGGTATTTAAGAATTATATTAATGAAACGATCAAGGAATAACTAAATATTCACAAATATTATTTTCATAATTTATATATACCCTATATTGAACCATATTTCTATGTCAATATATATCATTTTGTCTCATGAATAGATATTTTTCATTATTTATGATAGTTTAATATAAATTTTAATTTAATAACTAATGAAACATATGAATATTTTTTTAACACGTTATACTTTTAATATCATAGAAACCCATTTTCCTCTAAAATAGAAAATATAAAATCTATCTCATCTAATAAAATCATATGACATACTTCACTATATTCGTCTTGTATAAAAAATTTCATGTTTTTATACAAGAAAAATTATATTATTATTTTATTTTAACATTTGGATCAAAAAATTAGTATATCATATGATATAGATCTTTAATGTTCAAATGTCAACTATATTTGAAAAGTACAAAACATAATTCAATACAACCAAAATCTTTTTCTTCGTAATCGTAAAATAAATCATTCAAGATTCTTTGAATGAAGCATATTTTGTTGTAATTATATAACACTTCGTGATTTTATGAATTATTTCCTCCTTAATTAATATAATTTTTTATTTCTTTAATTACATAGATCACCTATATTAACTTATATTTAACATTGCACCATGTTTTAACAATCCACAAAACAATATTAATGTTAATTTCTAAAAACAAGCATTGTAATATATCTGTTAAATATAATGGTTTTAAAAGTAATAAAAAATTAGATATTAATTATATTGGTTTTCTATAATGAAGACACACTCATTAAATTTAAATTATTTTTGAGATGTTGTTATTTGATTCCAGAGTATTATTTTCACCTAAAATATTATTATTGGTTTTTTGTAACAATAATAAAATTAAATATTACAACTTATATAAAAAATTTTGATAAAATATTCATAAATTTTTAAATATATATGCTTAATTTATCTTATATAGAGTGTTTTATGATCTTCTAAGATGATAAATGTTTCTGAAAATATTAAAAAATATAGGATTTTATTATGAATTGACTTTTTAATTAACATCATTAAAAAATGTAGACGTTATCATAAAATAAATAATGATGTAAATAAATTAAATTATATATTTATTAATAAATTATATATAATTATAAACAGTTTCATATTTAATTAGGATATAAAATCTATAGATAAATATAAGAAATTTATATTTGGAAAACCGTATTTTAATTGCATCTATGTCTTCAATTTTATATTAAATTTGATGAGTTAAGTCAATTAAATTTGAAAAAATGATTTAATATTTAGATTCACCATAAATTATAATGTTTGATATTTTAAAATTAATTTTTCCATTGTGAAGAGTAATATAATTAAAAATTAATTATTGTTGTCAGGGTGAAAATGTGGTTATAGGGGGTGATTGGTGGAGAAACAAAAAAAATAAAAAAACAAATTCCATATAAACTTGTAAAAACACCATTGAATGTAATTATTATGTCCCTATATATTTATTTATATATAATGGCCTTTTTTCATGTTTCGAATCATTAAAAAACGTTCTTAATGAATTTAATTTTCAAAAATTCCATCTGTATCCCCTCACTCCCATAGAAAAGCCTACCAACTCTCCACTGAACATACAATATAAAAAACCATTAGTTTAAAAAAATTCCTAAATATAGATTCAATTCCCTCCAAACATAATAGTTTCCATTTTTTTATTATAATTTCATCTTATAAATTATTTTTTTCATGTCTAAAGAGTATACTCGAAGAATAGGTAACATTCTTCAACGCGTGTTTTTATTTTCATTCTTACTCCATATCAAAAACAATATTATAAAATCCAAAGATCATCTTCCAGTTATATTATATATTTTGAGATGTAATTGTATTTTTTAATCACCTAAATCCATGTCCTCATCCATAAATAGAAAATGATTTGATCTTTCATATGTATGGCGGAATACTATCTCATATTCCGATGATACCTGTTTTATGTTAACAAGATTAAAAAACGGGTATAATGATGTATAATATATATATATATATATATATGAAATTTTTAACACAAATATACCAATTTAATTATGATATAACATATACCTTCTTTATTTCCATTCCATGGGGGATATAATGACTTCATTATTGTGTATAGTGATATTCCGCATCACGACGTAATGTCATTCGTTTTTAACTAACTATTTTCATGGAACATAAAGCGAATAAATTTAATGAATATAAGAAATATACATGAAATAATTTATATTATTTAAAATAAATATATTATTTAATCATATTTCATTTCATTCTTCCATAACATTGAAACAACGGTCATGCGTACTTACGCCATACTGTCTTCAAGACAAGTGTATTTCAGTTTTTATCTATACATTTTATTGATTAATAGAGATTACTATATATTAAATATATATAAAATTTATATCGGTTTAAAAATTCTAGGGCAATTTTAACCATGAAAATGTTATGTGGAGTGAAAATAAAAAATCAAAACAGTCACGAAAAATAATGAAGTTACTACCCGAAACCTGATTTTAACAAAGCGTCATTAATGAATATTTAATAAAGTGTAATGATTAAATAATTTATTATATAATATTTATATTTATTTTCCCATAAAATATTTAAAAAAAATTAATTTTTAATTCCCTGACCCCAGTTACCTAGAGTCATTGCATTATTTTAATACATTGGCATGATTACAAGGAATCATGTCCCGAATGAATGATCAATTTAGCAGTCTTGGAAAATAGATTACATACATGAATGTAACATTACACTTTATAACATACAAAATAACATAAATAGTCTTTTATGAATGCTATTATTCCCTTGGAATAACCCTGCATATCAATCAAAATACACTTCTTGGAATCCTTGGAAAAATAAAACACAGGAAGGGTAGAGCTCAAACACTCAGTAAGGGTAAGAAATACATCGGAAACTTTCAAAAATAAGCAGAAACATTAAATGAAATGTATAAAACTAAAACAAAAGCCTTTTAAACTCGAACATCAGCATTATATTGAAGAAATAAAATGAAATAATGGAATTTAATTATTCACAAGGATATTCTAATAATCGAATAATCACAATCAATGTCAATAACCACTTTCATAATGATGGAATGCATAATGCCAAACTTTAATTTCTGTGTCAAGACCTCGTTCCAAGACCTAAGGAATAACTATAACCGGAACCCAACCCAGAGAGCCTCCGTAACTGGACTCCAATTCGGAGTGCCTCTAATAACCGGACACCAACCCAGAGTGCCTCTAATAACCGGACACCAACACGGAGTACCTCTAATAACTGTACACCAACCCGGAGTTCCTCTAATAAGCGGACACCAACCCGGAGATCCTCTAATAACAGGACTCCAACCCGGAGGGTCTGCTGTAACCGAACCCCACCCTGGATGTCTTACTTTTACCGGTCCACAACCCTGAACATACTAGTCCAACACATTCATCTTAAGAAGAGGATAAAATATAACATAAACATTCATATTAAAACTAGCATAAAAAATGCCAAAACAATAATCATAAGCCATTAATGGCATAAAAATGACTCATCCATAGTCAAACATTTCACAAAACCATAAATACAATATTGAAGATTTGTATCATAATAAATCATGTTCAAACAAGGGTAAAATTTATCAATGGATGTTGACATATATGAAATCAAAACTATTTGAGAGAAATATCTCATTTTTTGAAATCATTTAAAAGACACATAATTATAAAAAAAATTTACCTGAAAATATTCTTATAATATTTATGGGAAGCTTAAAAGGTGTAATATTGGTGGAAAATAACTTCACCTGCCGTATAAGATAAAAAAATACATTCTTATATTAATGTTTTTGAAAAGGATAATAAGGACCTTGTTTGGAAAACGACAGAAAGATTCATTTATATACTTCTTATAAAAAGTCCAAAAGGGTATAAATTAGTTTAACCAATATTCTATAAAATTGTATGAATGTTTTGAAATAAATTTTTAAGAAACATGGATGTTGAAGATAAAGAGGTCGGAGTAGATAATTACGTATAAACAACATTAGATAATGAAGAGGTTGTGAAATAAACCCTTACCAATTTGGTAACATACGAAACATACACCCCATGAAAGAGGTATCATTAAATGAATATGTAAATACACATATATTAATGTGTATTAAATAAAGAATACAATTCTGTGCAGTACATACAATACACAAAAGGTATTAGTGGCAATATGGTATGAATCTCACGGGAATAAGGAGTGAGATGAAAACCCCTTACCTTGCACTTTCCTTTAGTTAAGGGTACGTTTAGACTCATGTATGAAGACTATAGTATGTCACTAAATTATTACAGAACCATATTAATATTTATTATATCATACATTATTCATTTATGAATTTATAGTATCCATTTAATAATAATTTCCATGTTATATTAATATTTCGGGTAATAATCGCTTTCTTTATCTTATGTGTTTTAACTTGTTACTTTGGATTGTATCACTTAAATCATGATTTAAATACTTCTAAAATATAAAAAATAATTTATTTATCATATATATTTATAATATAGAAATTTATAATAGTCGTATATATATCAAATGCAAAACACCGTTTATGGAGATGATAGTCCGTACGTACGCATAAACGTTGTTTCTGTTTTCTTATAGAATTGAACGGAAGTATGTGAATAAGATATATGTAAGTAAATAAATACAAATATATATAAATATATATATCTCCAGAAGAATTATTATTTAATATATTACATACTTATTAGGAATATATATTTTTATAATCATCAATGAATGGGGAACGTGGAAATGAATATCTTTGCGTCGTGGAGACGGTAATCTGTACGTATGCACGAGTGAAAATACAATATTTTGATATTAATATAATATATAATTAGATGGTATATAATATATAAATAATCCTTATCATGTTATATTTATTAGTTTCATCAAATACACATCATTATTATACCCATCCAAATAATAATGTATTGAATAACAATTACACCACGACGTGGAGACGGTAAGCCGTACGTACGCACGTATGGTGAAATGTCATTAAAAGGGTGGATAGAATAATAAATTTGGTTGTTCTATAATTGTAATAACATCTCATTATATATAATATACTGGGGGTATTATTTTATAATGGAAACAACAAAGAAAAAGGAAGTGGAAGAAGAAAGGAACTTGAAAAAGGGTGGTGAAATCGTTACCTCTTCTTCAGGTTCTTCCTTTTGATTTGATCAATAGGGATCCATAGGATGGCTTTCTGATAAAACTAAGGCCTCTAGGATGAAGGTAGGATAATTTATAGGGTATTTGGGTAGGGTTTGTCTGAGAAAAATGGAGAAGAAGGTGTGAATTAGAGATAAGGGTGAGTTCCCTTTTATAAGAGGGGTGTGGGGCACCTTAGGAAAAACTTAAAATATTATTTTCTAATAATTCATATTCAGATTCTAATGGCTCCAAAATTGATTATTTAAATTATAAGTTGGGGAGGGGTAGAAAAAAACTCAACCAATAGGTTTTAGATAAGTTTATGTTACCATTTTAACCTTATCATTAAGATTGAACTCTAAGTTAAATAATTTAGCTTTTACTTTGTTTTCCTGTATTCTTACACTATATGATAAATAAAAATCCTACATACTACCAATAGAACCCCAATTGGGTGATTAATGTCATATATATTATTATATAAGTATTTTTGCAGAACTTTATATTTTTATGACCATTATATCAATTAATAATATAATATTTGTTTTAAAAACTATTTTTTGTCAATTTTGACACTATTTGGTATTTGTTTTTTGTTAACATAATAACAACATTATTACTTAAAAAAATATGTTGAATCAATCCTAACATGTCATATTCACCTATAAAATTCGTGGATTTCAAAAAAACTTTGATATTATATTTATTTTAATATTTATAATAACATTTATTTGATTCTTTCATGAATAAGGTAATTACAGCATCATCATTGTGTCATAAATAAATTTACTTATATAATGTCTAAAAATTATAAATAAAATACCATTATGTAGGAAATAGTATTATATTTCTAATGAATATTTATAATCTAATTTATATTATGCAAAATCCTATATTAAAAATGTTTTAGTTATTAAACTTTGATTTTAACTCTTTTAAATCTTCTTTGAATTAAATAATAATAAATATCCTAATCTAATCCAAGTGGACATAAATGATAATATTTTATTAATAAGGTTGTTTTTTGTCTTTATAAACTTTTCCAATAGAGCTAGGACATGTGTGAGGGTAATATTAATATCATTTTTACCCTTAATTACTCTATTTTACTTTTCACAGTGGTAAATAAAAGTAAAAAGTCACTATTCACCAAAAAATATTTTCATCTCATTGAACCCAATTTTACTACTTTATATTAACCGTGTCTCTAGGATTTTCAAAATTCATCTCAGAAAAGTGGTAAAATTATGTTTTATTTGAATTTGCAAAAGCTCCTAGATGGTGGGTAAAAGACGGTGAAAAGTTCAATAAACTTTTTATATATCTAAAATTATTATAAATTGACTCTAATGAATTAATTTGAACATATATAGCTATTATGTATATATTTTGAAATTAAAAAATTTAAATAAAATAAATAATTATTTAAATAAAAATTTAGTTTTAAACTATAACTCAGTATTTTTCACTATTCATCAAAAATTAAATGTTTTCAGAAAAATACCAAAAAATTTACCCTAAGATAATTTTGATATTCCAAAATAAATAATGAAGTATATTTTACCAAATTAAAAAAAATAGAAGTTGCATCTATTAATTTAAAATAAATTCCCGCTGTCAAAACAAAAAAAATGTTTTTAAGAAACAATAATTATCAAAAAACTGACACTTGTTTATGTCTGGTTTATATGTGAAATTTTGTCCAATGACAAGCATTGGATTAAATTGTAAAAATATATTCTAAATATAATTTAAAACCACTCAAATTCATAATTTATCACTATTAATTATTTCGGTTAAAAAAGTTGTTTTATTTAAAATTTAGTAATTTTTACTATTCATCAAAGTATGAAAGTTATCAGAAAAGTACCCAAAATTCACCCTAAGATAATTTCAATATTCCGAATCCAAAAATGAAGTAAATTTTGAATGATAAAATTTATAAAATATCAAAAAATGGGTATTACTATTCATAACAGCTAGTTTGATTGGTTGTGGTGTGTGTTAGGACTCGAAGTTGCGTACATCACACGCTACTGTATTATTCAAAGATAAGTGTAACAAGGATGCTTGGGGTGTTACACTATCACCTCCTTCAATAAATTGTGGCCTCGCAATTTATGCCCGGTATTGGAAACTTGGGTTTGACATTTCAAAATATCTTAGTTGAAATCCCACATCGAAAAATGGATTAATGAGGCCTCTATTTAAAATAAAGAGTGGTAAGTATGAAGGTTACAAAAAATAACACATACTAGGGATCAATGTAGGAAAATATGTATATGGAAAATAAATATAACCATCAATATCTGATGGAGAGTGGTAGAGAACATGGATATGATAAGGCCAATAATCCCAAAGCCATAAATTTGTCATGATCTAATGTAATATCTAGGACAAAATTTTTGTTCTAATTTCCTTTTCATAATGTTGAGGAATTTATTTATGAGATTTTCTAATATCATAAGGAGATATATTTACTTTATAATTAGAGTTTTTTCCATTAATAAATTTCTACCATGAACTCATCTTTCACTACAAAACATAATACAACTCAAAAATACTCTATTTATCCTATTCGTATAGGGTTACAAATATAATGAATGTATAATTCACATATCAGAACCTTAAAAAAAGAAACTACATTATATAATCTAGGGACATCACATAGTCCAGTGGTAGGTGATAAATCCCAATTGCACTATGGTTGTGGGTTCGATTCCCGCAACATTGTCCGACGTGACGTGTTTTCACTGGGTCTGGGTGTTGTCCATTGATAAAAATCCAAAAATAACCTTTCAAACTTAATCCATTCTAACCTTTAGACTTATCCAAAATACTACTATAAAAAATCACAGTCCCAAATTTATAAGGATGTTGAAAACAATTAAGATCCTTTTTTTCATGTAATAACATGAGAACACCTTTCACCATGTATTGTTTTAAAACATGGTAACATCCTTAATTACCATAAAACCTTATTGATTACATTCGCGATCCCTTATTATTTATTGAATATTGGATATAATCCTTCTATAAAAAATGTTGTAAACTCCAATGATGAAAAATAAATAATTAGTTTCAAGGTATTGAAGAATATCCAATATAATTTACCAAATCAACCCTATATTATTCGAAAATCAATACCTAAATATTAGGACCATATTAAGGTTAATCTTTCCTTCATACCTGTAATTTCCAAATAGTTTAACTCTCTGTAGAGTCACTTTTATTAGTACTATAAAATCTCAAATCCTCAATTAAATAGTACTATAGTACAATCCTTATTTATTTATAGAACCTCGTTGATACAACACTTAAATGAAATAATTTGAAAATAACAACATAAGAACACTAGTCATTCCTCTTCATTTGTGGGTGTATCATAACTTTATTATTATCCAATAGCATCACTTGAGGCATAGTCTAATGATTAGTAAATTGGTTTTCATAGTGTCCAAACTCCTTACAGATGACGCATTGTACATTTGAAACCATTTTCTTACACTTCCAGTCACGTACTTGGTGTCCTTTTTTCTCCACACTTATAACATACTCCCATTAACTTGAAGCATTTTACAAGGTGATTCTTTCCACTGTTATCACATATGGGAAAATACTTCTTTACCTTCATCCCTTTATATATTCTTCTCTCTACCATCCCTTTCATCTTTGGATTCCATTCAAATCCATAGGACTCCAAAAATTCTTTACTTATCTTATCAACACATGATACTATTTCTTCATATGATGATAATTTGTGGGAGACTATTTACCTTCTAAATTCTTTATTAGGGCCATGGAAGATATGATCCTTCTTACTCTTTGGATCATGTGTACTGCTGGAGTTCTCATTCCTTCTACTGGGCTCCATTTCTAAACAATGGCATACAATAGATTTGTTTACGAATAGAAATAACGAATCCCAAACATATAAAATATTTAACAAAAATTAAACAGTTTATAGATATAATCCATAATCCTAAAAATGTTTTCTTTGAGTAAGTATATACTCATAATACCTTCATAATCGATTGTGAAGAAAAAGAAAATTATATTAAGAATATCCCCCGGAAGAGTCGTAACCAAGAGTGCAGCAAGTCCCGTTGTCGTGCACCAGTTCATGTTTGAGTCTAGCTCAAAGTGGTGTTTTAGGGTTTTACCCCTAGGTACATCTTTGCCAGAGCCGCCTCTACTTACCTGTATCATGACATGGATTTATTGCTTGGAAAACTCACAAAATCTCTACAATACAAACATTCTAGGATAATTTTCTATACTAATCCTCAAAGTCTTTCTTAGGGTGATGTTCTCAAATTAGAGTTTATCAAAATATAGTTTCAAAGGTTATTCCTAAACTTCATCTCATACCAAATGTAACGCCCTGATCCCAGTTACCCAGAGTCAGTGCATTATTTTAATACATTGGCATGATTAGAATGAATCAAGTCCCGAAGTACCAATCGATTTAGCAGTTTTGGAAAATAGATTGCATACATGAATGTTAGATTAGACATTATAACATACAAAATAACATAAATAATCCTTTATGAATTCCATTATTCCCTTGGAATAACCATGCATATCAATCACAATACACTTCTTGGAATCCTGGGAAAAATAAAACATAGAAAGGGGTGAGCTCAAAAACTCAGTAAGGGTAAGCAATACAACATAAACTTTCAAAAAAATCATAAACATTTAAGGAAATGTATAAAAATAAAACAAAAACCTTTTAAACTTGAACTTCAGCATAATATGGAATAAATAAAATGAAATAAGTCCATTTAATTATTCACATGGATATTCTACTAATTGAATGATCACATGAAATATCAATAACCACTTTCATAATGATGGAATGCAAAATGCCGAACATTAATTTCTGGGTCAAGGCCTCCTGCCAAGAACTAAGGGATAACTGTAATCGAAACCCAACCCGAAGAGCCTCTGTAACCGGACTTTAACCCGGAGTGCCTCTAATAATAGGACACCATCCGGAAGTGCCTCTAATAACCAGACACCAACTCGAAGTGCCTCTAATGACCTGACACCAACCCAGAGTGCCTCTAATAACCGGACACCAACACCGAGTGCCTCTAATAACCGGACACCAACCCAAAGGGTCTATGATAATCGAACCCCACCCTAGAGGGCTTAAATTTACCAATCCCCAACCAGGAATATACTATTCCAACACATTCATCTTTCGAAGAGGATGAAATATAACATAATCATTCATATTAAAACTAGCATACAAAATTCCAAAACATTAATCATAGGACATTAATGGAATAAAAATGAATCATCCATAGTCAAAAATATCAAAAAACCATTAATACAATATGGAAGGTTTTTATCATAATAAATCAACTTCAAACAAGTGTAAAATTTATCAAAGGATGTTGACATAGATGAAATCAAAACTATTTGAGAGAAATATCTCTTTTTTTAAAATAATTTAAAAGTCACATAATTATAAAAGAAAACATTTAATTTGAAAATATTTTTATAAGCTTGTAAGTGAAGCTTTAATGGTGTAATAATGGCAGCGAATAACCGCACCAGCTGTATAAGTTAAAAAAATACATTCTTACCTTAATTTTTTCAAAAAGGCTAAAAAGGACCTTGTTTGGAAAACGACGGAATGATTCCTTTATAAACTTATTATAAAAAGAAAAACAAGGGTATAAATGAATTTAACCCATATTCTGTAAAATAGTAAGAATGTTTTGAAATAAATTTTTAAGAAACACGGATGTGGATGATAAATAGGTCCTTGTATATAATTACGTATAAACAACCTCAGATAATGAAGAGATTGTGAAATAAACCGTTACCAATTTGGTAACTTACGAAACATACACCCAATGAAAGAGGTATCATACAATGAATATGTAAATACACATAAATGAAAGTTTATTACACAAAGAATACAATTATGGGCAGTACATACACCACACAAAAGGTAATAGTGTCAATATGGCATTAATCTCATGGGAATAAGGAGTGAGATGAAAACCCCTTACCTTGCACTTTCCTTTAGTCGAGGGTACGTTTAGCCTACTCTATGAAAACTATAGTATGTTATTAAATTATACCAGAACCATATTAATATTTATGATATCATACATTATTCATTAATGACTTTATACTATCAATTTAATAATATTTTCCATGTTATATTAATATTTCGGGTAATAATCACTTTCTTTATCGTTCGTGTTTTAACTTGTTACTCTTGATTTTATCACATAGATCATGATTTAAATACTTCCAAAATATAAAAAATAATTTATTTATCATATATATTTAGAATATAAACATTTATAATAATCATATATATATGAAATGAAAAACACCATTTATGGATACGGTAGTCCGTACGTACGCATAAACGTTGTTTCCATTTTCATATAGTATGGAACGGAAGTAAGTGAATAAGATATATTTAAGTATATAAATAATTATATATATTAATATATATGTCTATAGTAGCATTATTATGTCAAATATTACTGACTTATTATTAATATATATTTTTATAATCGTCAATGAATGGTGAACTTGGAAATGAATCTCATCGCGTCGTGTAGACGGTATTCCGTACGTACGCACGAGCTAAAATATCATTCTTTTGATGTTAATATAACATATAATTGGATGGTATATAATATATACAGAATACTTATCATGTCATATTTGTTATTTACATCCAATTCACATCATTATTATACCCATCCAAATAATAATGTGTTGAATAACAATTACACCATGATGTGGAGACAGTAAGCCGTAAGTACACACGTATGATGACATGTCATTCAATGGGTGTATAGAATAATGCATTTGTTGTAACATAATTATAATAACATCTCAGTTTATATAATATATTGTAGTTATTATTTTATAATGCAAACAACAAAGAAAAATGGAGTGGAAGAAGAAAGGAACTTCAAAAAGGGTGGGTAAATCATTACCTGTTCTTCGGGTTCTTTCTTTTGATTTGACCAAAAGGGATCCTTAGGATGGATTTCTGATCAAAATAAGTCATCTAGGATGAGGGGAGGATTTTTGATAGGGTATTTGGGAAGGTTTTGTGCGATCCAAATGGCATAGAAGTTGTGAATTAGAGATAAGGGGGAGTACCCTTTTATAAGAGGGGTGAAGGGCACCTTAGGAAAAACATAAAATATTATTTTATAATAAATTAATATTCGGTTTCTAATGGCTCAAAAGATGATTATTTAAAGTCTAAGGTGGGGATAGGACGAAAAAAACTAAACCAATAGGTTTTAGAGAAGTTTTGGTTACCATTTTAACCTTATCATTTAGATTTAACTCTAAGTTAAATAATTTAACTTTTACTGAGTCATCTTGTATTCTTACACTATATGGTAAATAAACATTCTATATACTTCCAATAGAACCCCAATTGGTTTATTAATGTCATATATATTATTATATAAGTCTTTTGGCCGATCCATATATTTTTAGGACCATTATATCAATTAATAATATAATATTTGTTTTCAAAACTATTTTTTGTCAATTTTGACACTATTTGATATTGTTCTTTGTTAAAATAAAAACAACATGATTAATTAAAAAAATACATTGAATAAATCCTAACATGTCATATTCACCTAGAAAATTCTTTGAAGTCATAAAATCGTTGAAAATATATTTATTTTAATATTTATAATACCGTTTATTTTATTCATTCATGAATATGAAAATTACGACATCATCATTGTGTCATAAATATATTTATTTATATAATGTCTAAAAATTATAAATAAAATACCATGATGTAGGAAATATTCTTATATTTCTAATTAATATTTATAATCGAATTTAACTTATTAAAAACCATATATTAAAAATCTTTTAGTTATTAATCATTGATTTTAACACTTTTAACTCTTTTTTGAATTAAATAATAATAGATGTCCTAATCTAATCCAAGTGGACCTAAATCATAATATTTTATTCCTAATGTTGTTTTTTGTTGAGATAAACTTTTCCAATAGAATTATGATATGTTTGAGGGTAATATTAATATCATTTTTACCCTTAATTAACTTATTGACTTTTAACTGTGGTAAATAAAAGTAAAAAGTTACTATTCACCAAAAATTATTTTCATCTCATTGAACCAAATTTTAGTCCTTGATATTAAAATTTTCACTTGGATTTTCGAAATTCAGCTCACAGAAGCGGTAAAATTAAGTTTTATGTGAATTTTCCAAAGCTCTAAGGAGGTGGGTAAAAGACGGTGAAAAATTCAATAAAATTTTTATATATCTAAAAGTATTATCAACTAAGTCCAATGAATTACATTGAAGTTATATTGGTATTATGAATCTATTTTAACATTAAATAATTTAGATAAAATAAATAAATATTTAAATAAAAATTTGGTTTTAAACTATAACTCAGTGTTTTTTACTATCATCAAAAACTAAAAGTTTTCAGAAAAATTCCAAAAATTTAAGCTAAATTTGATATTCTGAATTCAATAATGAAGTATATTTTACCAAATTCAAAACATAGATGTTTCATTTATAAATTTAAAAATAATTCCCTCTGTCAAAACAAAAAATCGTGTTTTTAACAAACAATAACTATCAAAATATTGACAATTGTTTATGTCCGTTTTAAATGTGAAATTATGTCCAATGACCAACATTGGATTAAATTGTAAAAGTATATTCTAATGAAAATTTAAAACCACTAAAATTAATAATTTATTACTATTAATTATTTCGATAAAAAAAAAATTTTAATTAAAATTAATAATTTTCACTATTCATCAAAATATGAAAGTTATCAGAAAAGTACCAAAAAATAACCCTATCTTAATTTCGATATTCCGAATCCAAAAATAAAGACCATTTTGAAAGATAGATTGTATAAAATATCAAAAAGTGGGAATTACTATTCATACCAGCTAGTTTGATTTGTTGTGGTGTGTGTTAGAACTCGAAGTTGCATACAACACAAGCTACTGTATTATTCAAAGAGAAGCGTATCGTGGAAGCCTGGGGTGTTACAGAATTTATTATTAAATAGGATTGAACATGTATTAAGAAATTGGATACATAAGGTAAGTAATTTTTGTCTCAATTATCCTACTTTGAGACATTAGTTATGTTATCGCTAGTCATATTTTCTAAGGCGTAAATACTGCCACATTTAAATGAAATATTACTAAATAACTTATTATAATTATATTTATCATTTCATTTTTTATTATTCTTTAATAGGGAATATAATTCAATGTTACTAAAATCATAGGTGTTTTCTGTTACAATCTCATCGTTAATCATGATTGTCTATGTTAATGCTTCTGATAATGAAATATTTTCAAATATTTTTCATGAATTACATGAATTTTATTCTCCTATATATATTCCTTGACAATAAATTTCTTTCCTTTATTTTAATCGCTTTATATAATAATTATTTCTTAATAATTTTTTTAATTAAAATTGACTTTATATCTCTTTTCGATCAGAAATCCTTTTTTCATAATTATTCTTATATTATAAAAATGTTTTAAAATTTTTTCTATTTTACTATGTAAATATTTAATGTTATTTGTATTTTTAAAAATTTCTTACATAACTTTTCAAATAAAAAATAATTTTTTTAAAAATAATGCATGTTTTTTTTACTGAAAATGTGAATAAAATATTAGTTTTAAAATAATGGCATTTCCAGCCAGTATGACCACTAAATGATTTAAATAATCCATTATTAGTATCAATTATTATTTTTAGAGATAATTATTAACAAAAACATTCAATATGTTATTTTATAAAGTGATATCAATGATATTTTATTCTCCCCAAGGAATGATTTAATTTTATTAAATATTCATGTATATGTTTCTATGATTTTTTTCCAGGAATATAATTCTAAAAATGATTTATGTTTTAAAAAAAATTCCTCATTGTGGAATGTCAATTTTAGTGATGAAGAATTCTATGTGATCTTTCAATATAATTTTAAATCTATGATGGAATCCATTGATTTTATATTTTCATTAATAGGTGTAATATTTTATAATATCATCTTTAAACATTCAATTGATTTTGAATGATTATGTTAAAATAATTTTTAAAAACCCTTTCATTTTAAATGGGTTATGCAATGGCCATTTGGTTAAATGTTTAGGTATCCCATTTCATATTCATTGGTATTAATTTGATTATATGATGAATGATTTTTGATTTTTTGAATGAATATGTATGGTGTTTTTTATGAGATTGGTGGGACCCATATCTCTTTAAAATAAAATGGTTTATTATTTATATTTCATAAGTTACAAATAGATAAATAAATTATATGCTAATGATCCACTATGATAAAAATTTTATTCCTGGTCAATTATGGAAATTGAGTGTATCCAGGTCAACAATAGGGAACATGTGATAAGTCAAGACACAAAATGTTTATCGTACCAGTAATGAACATTCAGATTAGAAATGGTTTTATATATTTATAATGGATCTACACATTTATGACAATATATAATGGTTGTTAATTTATTTGTAGTTTTTTCTCTCTCTAATGGATCATGTATTCAAAAATGATAACATTTCTGGTCATGGTTTTTGATAATGATCTAAGAATGGTTAGGGTTGAAAATATTATGTAATTTTAATGATATCATGCCCATATTCATATGTAATGAGTTCATATGATCATTTATTGATATAATCTATGATTAATGTTAATGAAAATTATATAAACTTATTTCTTATTCATTCCTCAAATTATTTTTGAATAAATATTTATTTAGGATTTCCCAAAGAAATGTACTGTGTGTTAATAAATTTTTTGGAAAATTTGATGATCATTAATGAAATTATAATATTTTATTTCTATATTTTGAAGACTCTATACTATTACAGTCCTCAAACACGATTTAATTCAATGTAATAAATATTAATAAAAAAATTGTGATTTTTATATTTGAATATACTAGGTCCTTATAGTTGGAATGAAAGGGGATTCAATAAATCTAATCCATGGGGAATTCCACTTTTGATATATGTATGAATATTGGATTAGTATCAAATGACTTCATGGTGAAATGGATGACATTGGGGATGGTGGTGAAATGTTATCATTTCACCATGAAATGTGAATTGGGATTCATGGTGAATATTAGATGATGTAGACATTAAAGTTTCTCGTGAAATATTACATTTCATAATGAATCCCTTTTGGTGTGATCTAATATTCACAATGTAATAGAACGATATTTGATCAATGGGAATTACCAAAAATGATTAAATTTCACCATGAAGCACTTTTACATTCGGGATGGTGGTTACCTACCTTGGATGTGTATGTACCCAAGTATTTCCCTGATATGTAACATTTATAGTCAATCCAAAATAATTTCAAACTATTGAAGTTGGTTTAAGAGGATATGATTTTTTTTCTTTTTCAATCTAGGATGATATAAATATTTGTGGGATCTATAGAGTTATTTATATGGATATGTCTACGGATATGTCTATGTATAAGTCAATGTATGTGATAATGTATAGTAAAATATAAATTATTTTTTAAAATGATAGATATAATTTTTTCAATTTATTTATAGCACATTTTGTAAACTATAAGTGTATATATGTAAGGCACAGAGGTAACTAATGGTAAAAACAACTAAAAGAGAGAATTTAGAAACACTCTATCATCACATAGTGCATGCTAAATAACATTTCTACACAACTAGTCTAGAACTCCATTGGAATATGCTTTATAAATTCAAAAAATGATTATTAGCAACTAATTGTTTTATATATTTTGAAATTTTAAAAAATAATACAACCACGAACACATCTCGTCTCATGGGGGGAATTATAAAGGTTAGGGAATACCCATAGAAAATATCCTTGAATTCTGCAGGCAATTCCCCTATTCTAGTGTAAACAATCAACGACTCCTCTGGTCTCCCACCCCAATCTAAGAGGTATAACGAAAATATCTCCTTCTGGGAATGTGTGTCCATCATGTCTACCTTCGATGATTTTTATTTTATAGTTCATGATAATCAAAAACAAATAAAAAGGTGGATTGTCCTCTTTGAGTAGGTTGACCAATACTCCTGATTCTAAATCAATGTATACCATCAGAAACAGATATTAATTTCAAAATATTATTCACATTTTCTTGGAGACAACCATCACAATTAAGGATTTTTATGGAGAATAAATTGATCTAAACCCCAGTACTCCAAAAAAACATTATATTACAACAGCCGGCCCAGTCATATCATTATAAATACATGATCCATCAAAATACATCTTCATCACATTTACTATAAGACTCTATTAGATCCATCTACCCTAATCATGACCGAATATTCTAATATTCTTTTAGTTACTAGTTATAATAATTCTAAGCTTAAAAGGGCATCCCCCATTTTTTTAAGATCACCCCCATCTAGAGAAAAAGGTCTCCAAACCAATGTTGAAGGATGATGAAGGATATTTTACATCCATCTATTTCTTTGTTTCATGCATCTCAAATACTATAAAACAATACAAGAAAAGACATTATTCGAATCTAACCTTCCATCCCATGATTCCTAGCTCCCAAAAAATTGTTTTTGAGAAAATATTTCATAGAATCCCAATCTAATCCAATGTTCATACACTGTCAAGTATAAATCCAAATCTCCATTTCCAATTATCCTTGATAATGGATATTCCATGAAGATTCAAATTAGTGTCCTTGCACAATAAAAAAATCTTAATCCCAATGCATCCTCTTTTTTATAAACACGCACATCCATTGGGAAAACCTTATTCTCAAACAATAATATATGAAAATTCAGTTTGGATGGAATATCATTATAGTAATGGTTAATTTTCAATTCTTCTTTTCCACTGTCTACATAAAATATTTCCGTGATGTCCCTATTGTTTAAATGACCTGATGGAGAGCCCATAAAAATTCATTTTTTTCATCTCTTAATCCATCCTAATGACTTTATAAAAATATTTAAAGTCTTATATTTTAATGACGTTCATAAAGGGGATATCATCATGCCTTTTTCACTGAGATGGTCAGAACTATAAACCACCGAAAAACAACCGCTAACCTTCCCAGTTTGACATCTAGAGATTGATATCTCCACAATCCAAAACCCAGATAGCATTAAAATTCAACTCCTCCATATATTATATCTTTCACCATGATAGATTTTAGAGTCTCCAATTTTGGTTTGTTAATTCCTCCAATCATCCCATTCAATATCTGAAATTTTTTAGACCGTAATGATTTACTTTCAAGGGAATTCCATGAATATAGGACTATATAAAATGCATGTTTTCAGATATACAATGTATTCCAATACCAACCTCTTGAATAGGTTTTTATATGCATTTCCAAAAAATCCCAATGGAATCATTACACTTGGTTCACATCCAACTAGAATATATAAATGTAATTTTCAAACACAATGATCATTCCCATTGGAGAACTAGTAATAGATTGTACATGAAATAGAATAGAAATTAGCACAATAGTGATTCGTATAACCATTCATCTGAATGATAAGAACATATTTTTCTAGTTGAAAATAAATCCCATGATCTAGTTAAATATATCATCGAAGAGAAAATTGAATACCCTTACATTTGACATATGAGATCTGAGATAAATTATTGGGAGATATCAACCTTGTATGTCTAGTTTTCTATGAATTTCACTTTGTTTTATTTTTGAAAAATTATTTAAAATAAATCCATTACTTTTACATTGTTTTACACATTAGCCACGAATATTAAAATATGTTCACATGATTCTCCTTAGGCTATTCATTGACTATTGTATTCAATTTTAAATAAAATAACATATCATCCACTAACATTATGTAAGATATAATCTCACCCCCTTACATGTTTAAATATGGTAACAACTCACCTTCATTCATACGGTCACAAATATTTCTTATGAGAGCTTCATATTCCATGATAACGAGGTTTGATAAAATTAATCACCTTTTATGACACAAAAAATAGTCATGATGAAGCCTTAACCTTATCCCATTAAGAAAAAAATTTCCATGGGTATAAATATATTATATAGCATGAATCTAAAAAACAATTCCACCGAGAAAAAACACTTCATAACCAAAATAATGATACATCATTCTTGTCTATCATAATATTAATCCTTGTTAAATTGAATATTCAAATTGAAGCCAAATGTTTTATTTTTCAAATCTACCATGATTTCCATGGTATTAACTTTTTCCCTTATATATGTATTCTTTCTAGAAATCTATGTTTCTCCTCATATATATATCTTGGGATAATATTTGGAGGTCACCTATTTATGGAATTGTTTACAACAACGTAGGAAATAAAGAACCAATATTTGGGTGTGTAATTATTAAGGGAATATCAGTCCTTTACATTCTGGGTCATAAAACCAGAGAAGCACTTGAATCTCTATTAATTAACACACTATTAAAGTATTCCTACAATGCTTCTATCACATTACCCTCCAGAAAATACTTTGTATTAATGTTGAATGATCATATAAATATGTCGATATAATGTTCACTTTAATATTTGATCTTGAATATAGATGCCTTAATATTATCATCCTTAGGTTTTTAAACAAAACTATTACAGTCCCTATACAGAAATGTCTCATAATATAATCAATAAAATCTATTTATACTCATGAAATAATATTAACAATAATGGTAGGGCATCCTGACCCTTTTAGAAGACCGTTTATATGATCTAATTCCAATCTCACTAGCACATCCACATCTGCTATGATGGACACATCATAGAGTTTTAAATTGATCATCCTACTCACATTTATACCCTTATTGATTGAATTTAATATGAAATGTTTATGTCCCCTACATGAGAAATAAATATATAGACAAATTTCTCAAAATAATTTCAGTATAAGGTGTCTTCTTATCAAAAAAGATTCACTTTTCAGTTAGAATGGAAAACCTATCATCATCCCATTTGTCCTGATGGATTTCTTTCATCCATGCAATATCACCCTAATTCCCTTATGCGTTTAGATAATTGTAATTTTTTTGTATAACCATTCATAAATTTCTTTTTTAATCCTTTGAATATATTTCTTCAAGGCCACCCATGCAATCGTCCTCCCCAACCACACCCAATATTCTATATTCTGTTTTATAAAATCATCTGATCAATTCCAATACATACAATAATAGAAATGTTTGTTCCTTGGATCATTCTTATTTTAAACCACTAGTAGAGGTAAATTATTATAAAGTGAAATAGTATGATATGTGACTATGGCATGGGAAAAATAATTCAACCCTTGAATACTTGAGAAACAATAACCCTTCAGAGTAATGATTCTCGTGGAATGTTTATGGTTGTTAAACCACGTATACATTATTCCCAATAACCCCATGTTAATAAATCAACAAGAGGCCACAAAATATTTTAATTTAATAATTAAATTTGTAGAAGAACTAGTTATACCATAAGTATATGAAATTTAATATATTATATTAAAGTAATCCACCCCCAAATACTAATAAACATTTCCCTAGTGGATTAAAACTAAATGATTATATAAATCCATTCGTTCAGTAGCTTTAGAACTATAATAAATAAAGGAATATAATATTTCTATACCACTAATGATGATTTTTCTAGTAACTCATCATGATGAATCATCAAAAAACTCTACTAAGATAACTTGTTTTTAGAATATATTTATTTTCCTATTGTTTGGGCTTTCCAACATGAATTTGATGTAACTCATACACATTACACAAATGGTTATGTGACGATATCATATTTTAGTAATATAATAGCTAATATATATGATTAATTTTCAGAATGAATTTATAGTAATGAAATGACACTTCACTCTAACTCCAATGACTCAAGAATTAGAAATTAACCTAGAAATCATTAGACAATGACAAGAATTTTCATTATGCTTTGTGTACCAAGCTTCAGAGTCTAACCAATAGATGATTCATTCATATCCCCAGAGTGACTAATAGTCCATCTCATCATATTGAATAGCGAATATTTTGAAAAACTTTTTTCTTTGACATATTTACAATCAATCTTTGGCACTGCTACTTCCGATTCTTCTAAAACAAAGAACATGTTGATGTATTAATTCAAGGGTTACAAGTATATTAGATGCACTTCATCCAAAAATAAACACATTTTGAGAATTTTTAAAGATAACTAGTAGAATCATGAATCTCACCCTTCACTCCAACCAGAAATATGAATTCATATAAACTGCCTTTTGACTATGAAGCACATCCTTCATCTGAGTAAGTGATAAAAAAAACATGATATGTAAAGGATATATGTTTTTCTAATGATATGGATTAAGAGAAAATGATGAAAATAAATTTTGGATTCATTAGATTCATATTGATAGGTTCATCTGGTGTGTTTGATATCATCTGCATCAAAACTATCGAAAAATGTAGAACATGTTAAATGTATTTGGGAAATATCCTTCGAATTTTATAACCACAATTGATTATTGAAAAATACACCTGATGAATAAAAAATGGGTACCGGAGTCCAATCAATATCCTTTTTCCCTAATATAAAAACATCTTTTTGTTATGTAACATCATGAGATGTCTCTCCTAATAAAGAACTAGTAATCAAAATTGGATCTTTGTGACCCAATATACCGATCCTATAGAAATATAAAAAATAATCATATATAAAACATTTTGAATAATAACTTTGTGGTTCCTGAAAAAAAAATTACATTATGACTAGGAGAAACCATCCCAAGGCATGCTCAAAATAATAAATGGAATATTCCTTTCAAATTCAATTTTGAGTCAAATCGGGGAATGTTAATACCTAAAGGCAAGGAGTGTATTCATCCAACCATAGATAGATACCCAATGCATTTCAGACTGATTTTAAACTGAGAAAATAATTATATTTATTATTTTAAATTATCCATCCATGAGTCATGATGGAATTTAAAATGATAAAATGACGGAACAAATTTCAGTTGAATCATTCATGAAGAAACATAAACTTTCATTTTGCAGGTCTTAAGATCTACTAGAATTTAAATGATGATTCAAGATAATTGAATTAATATTTTATATTCTCCATATTTGAAAAAATGAAATGGTTTTAATACCTGTTTATATTTTAAACATGTAGTGGATCAGATGTGGAAACTTAACAGTAATACACATTAATACAGTGAAATTGAATCCATGGAATTCGATGATTATCGAAGTATTATTTATTGTATGTAATTCCTTCATATGATATTTATGTAGAATAATAAATAATTACTTGAGAAAATGAAAATTAATTTTGAATATATCATTATTTATTATGATAATTTGGAATGTATTTAATTTTGAACCTCTATTAAAATTACAATTTTAGAAAGAGAAATTGATTAGTTCTATAGTGGTATGAAAACTATCTATGAATGGAATTGGATATAAGATATATTTCATTCTCTGAATAAATCCATCATTTTTTAGTCATCGTATAAATATAAATTAGAGGTTCCTTTCATTTATATGGATTTTATATGAAATAGAAGAATAACTATCATGAAGTTTTAAAGAAAGAAATGGTTGAATATAATTTCAGTAATTTTCCATCATGAATATTGGAAGAAAATTAATAGAATATGTTGACTGAAATTTTGTGGTGTTATAAATGTATAATGGTAGTTCATATAAACTATGGTTATTTATATGATACTAGTGGTCATGTTATGGAAATACTAGACAATAAGGTGCCAAAATTTTCACCTCCCATTATTTTAATTCTTCTTATTCCAAAAGTTTTGTATTTGTACTAATTATTTCCATTACTGGAATGTATTTGATGATTACTATCAAAAATTTTCTATTACCAATGAAAAATTTAAATTTCATCAGATCATTATGAAAATTTTCGATTATGAGAATATTGCGGTGAATGTTTCAAATATCTTCCAATCTGGAGAAGCTAATGTCATATTCCATTCTTGTCGAACAAAAACTTTTATATTGAAGGATTTTAGAGGTATTGAATAAATATCTAATCGATTATATTTTTAGTTCTCTAATAACACTCCTAATGGTATGATTTAAACATCACATGCCTATAGTTCCTCTCCAATTGATGTGTCTGTGATACTAATTCATGGAAATATTTTTACTCTCCCAATAGTTTAAATTTATTTGAGTGTAGGCGTAGATTAAAATTTTCTCTATAAATCCAATATTTATTTCCAAGTGTGGGAATTCACATTTATTATTTTAAATTACCCCATGATAATTTATCACTAGAAGGGCATGTTTTCACATCTAATGGGAATTAAATTAACCTTGTGGGACTTTCAATCCGTGAAGTCTATCTCTCTTAAATCTTTGGTGAAATACTCAACATCAAGTACATTGATATTATTCCATATATTATTACTATATTTATATATTTGTTTCATGGACATGTCCTGATTTGCGATGTTGAGTTCATAATTTCATACATACAAAATGCTGTATTTATTTTAAGGACTCTTCGTGAAATATCCAGAATAGTGATGTATTAATTGAAGAATTGACTTTATGAAAATATTGGTTAGGGATTCATATTACATAGTGTGTCACCATTGGGTTAACTTATTACCTATGATTAAAATAATTTTTTTCAATTTGTAATTACATTTATTATCGAGAAATTAACATGATCACTATCATTTACAAGTATCCTCTACCACGTAGTTATGATTTTAAGGTCATTTACATGGATCACAATGCATTCCTGTGATTTACATTGATATGGGTATAATCATTTGATGGTAAAAATAGATGTAATTAAAATATACAACCGTCTATAAAAGGTATGGAAACTATGAATTTATATTGATTAAAGTTGGTATTATAAACACTCTTTTAATTATCTAGGATTTAATTATTAATGAATTGTGATGTTAACATAATTTGATTGTGGTGGTCTTTATATGTGATATTATCATCTAATTATAGAGTATGTAATTGGATGTCGATAATTTGTGAATTTTTCTATGAATAATTAAGATGGAAATAAGTCATGAAATATTAATCAATTGTAAATTTGGGATCAAAAAGTTTCATTCATGGGATATGTAATATCTTGTAATGGTTTTTTTGTATATCCATCTATGAAAAATGTTATTGAATGTTGGTCCAGTCTACACACAATGGTTTTGATATATATATTTCATTGATTGATGGATTATTATTGAAGCTTTGTGGAAACTGTTTCACATATTTCATTTATGGTCACTATGTTTGGCCACAAAGGAGTCATGTTTCTTTAAAATAATGACTGTGAATATAATTTCAAGGAACTAAATATAAGGGGAGTCATCACACCAGCACATGAATTATTCTATAGTAGAGAATTATATGTAATAATTAGTGTTCAATTATATAATTTATTGAGTTGAATTATTATATATAATTCCATTTTAATATCTAATGGCTCTTGTTAATTGGTGGTTTGATAGAAAAATTACCCAATCCAGGATTTAGAGTCAACAACAATATTTTTTGAATTAAATATATTATGAAATTATCTATATGCAGAACGAAGTGAGAGATGTAATTATAAAATAATTATATATTTATATTAGCATATAATGAGTTGATTATGATCATGAAAATATTAGTATAGTTGATCAATGATTATTACTACTACATAGATTACAATCTAGATATGGTCAACAATGTGACCGATGATTTAATTTGAAATGATCATTCTTTCTTAACAATGATGAGATTTATGTATAATCCACTACATATATTTTTCATTGTATTGATATATATATATATATTGAAGTAATGATAATAATCATATCATTCCCAAATGACTATTAAACTGTCTATCCATTTGAGGATTATAGTGGAATCAAAGTAGTACGTGGAGCTGCATATGAATATTTGTAATTTTCATGAGTATAATACTGATTATAATGAAATAAGTTTCCAAAAATATGTTGGGTTTCTATCAATATATTATTTTATGAATGATATATCAGAGAAATATAATTTTTCACATTTCCCTATTCATCATGGGTGTAAAAATATATGAAGAGGTCTGAAAGATTTATCATGGTGGGATAACATGAATAAAGAAAAATTCATGTTATTTATCTAACTATTTGGTATTTCAGCAAGATAAGGATGAAAAAACGTATATGGGGTTGTTATAAGCATTAAATAATGTTGAATGGATATGGGAAACCATAACCATGGATTTTTTTTGGGGTTCTGAATTTCTAGAGAGATTAATTATATTTATGTTATATTGAATCTCCCTAAAAATTAATGCAATTTTATCACCATTAGGTATGTCTTTTCATATTAGAATCTATCTACAATTTACATTATTGATTTCTAATGATTGCATAGATTAACACATTAAGATCAGATGTTTATCTAAAGATTCATGTACACTATTTAGTAGGCATTCAATATAGTTTTATGTATCATCACCATATATAATTACTAGATAAGTGGATTTTCTCAAAGAATTATTCAAACCATACAAGATATGGATAATTATTATAAAATTGATTTCATATGTGTTTGGGATTAATAGCTTAATCCATTTGAGTTTTCTTATTACAATACCCATCACTCTATCATTTGGATGACTTCTTTTTAATATCAATATAGGAGGAAGTATAGAACTAATTCATTTATGATCTATTTTTGTTAAATTATGATATATGGTCTTTTGAAAACTAATGAAATGAGAGAGATGATTAGATCCTTTAATCATAACATCAAGGTATCACATAGTCTAATAATTTGTTTTTCTTATATTCAATAATATTATATAGAATTTGAAATTAGTGAGAATGTATTATTTTTAATATATATATGGATGAATATTGTGATTATAGTAAATAAGGAAAGGTTATGACCCACAAAATACAGAACTTTTTTTGATATTTATTATATCAAGACAATCAATTACCATTCAGAGATACCAAAAAATTGTTTCTAAGTTCTTAATGTGTTCTATCTATATATCAGTAGAATGTACACACTTCTACCATTACATAAACTAATCTAAGAGGTTGTACAACAATATTATGATATTTCATATGAGGAACAAGAACTGGAGATTTAATTATATATGGATATTGTTCCCCAAAAATATGTTACTCCCATGGTTCATTTTGGTAAGGAAACTACATGTTTTATTTTGTTTTGAGGGATCATGTGTAAATGATGTGGCAAAAGTATCCACACTTTTTATGTAGGAGGGAGAAATTATCATTTAGGTAGCTATAATGTGTCACCTACAGTTTCAATGAATTATTCATGAATAATTTTTTTTATTTTGACCGCTTCTGTTCTTATAAACCTAGAGATTGGAATTTGTTACATGAGACTCCATGTTTTAAAAAACCAAGAAATATAATAAAAATTATTATTGAAACATGAATTTTATAATGAAGCTATTAAAAAATAGTTATGAATACTAATAAGATATTTTTAATTATATCATTTAATGGTTTTACATAAATATGTAATATTTATAAAATGAAATTAATTTTTGGAAAAGCAGTTATACATTTTGAAAATTAAATTTTCATATAAAATTTATTTATTTTCATTTTTTTCAACAAATAATATTTTTTTATTTCTACTAATTTTAGAATAAATATTAAATTAAACATGATATTTGAAAAATAAATTCAATATTTATATTGGAGATATTTTTTTTTGATTTTATAAATAGATACATTTTCTAATTAATAATAGTATATAATAGTTAAGATTAATAATTATATATTCTTTTATCATATTTAAAATCATTTAAAATATAAGAAAATATATTTTGACAAAAATTATTATAGTTATATATTCAGTAATCTAATTATGATCACTAGAATCATTTATATATGGAATTTTTTATAGAATTCAATTCTTTAGATATGATAATATTATTTTTGGAAAACTAATTTATCATCGCATATATGGGTTTCATTTTAATGTATATTTGTTTCCATTGGTGAATTGTAATTTTCAAAAATTATAACATATTTTTAATCATATTAAATTATATTTTTCAATAAAATCTAAAAAATATTTGATCATTTTTAATATTTTTGGTAAAAAATTATTTACCATGGTTATGGAGAAAATGAGTAGTCTGATGGATGAAGTAAAAAAATTGTTAAATTATATATGAAAAAATAAAAAAAATTAATAAATATATTCAAACCTTATATCTTTTATTTTGGATACTATTCTATTATAAAGCCATATATTAATGTAAAAACATTTATGTACCAATTCCCTTTAAAAAATTCCATGTTTGTACACATCCAAACATATTAATGAAGAACACATATCCACTCATCATTACACTTCAAAAAACCTATAACTCTGAATTCCATAACAAAATACAATACTTACTAACCAACTCCAATAATTGAATATTTATTTTAATCAATATTCCACCCTATGAAAGCTTTGGTGAAAACACCAGGAGGTAACCTAGAGAAGATGTTTAACTCTCCAACATGCATTTTAATTATATTTCTTCCTCAACCGAATTAAAATATTATTTAAACAAGATCATATAAAAACAATAGTATCAACTATATAATGAGTTATAATGACTTGTATTTTTCTCTTACCCCCTAGAATGGGAAATAATATTGAATCTACTGTGTATGAAAAAGTACCATCTTGTGAACCGATGCAACAATTTTTTTCTTAAACACCTATCATGGTTGGGAATTTTAATAGATTAAATGTACATATATATAAGATAATATTAATTTAAATATTATTTTTTAATTATTATATAACATTTAACTTCTTACTTTCCATTTCATCAGGGATATGATAATATATTCTGTGTGTACTAATGAATACCGCCTCGTGAAGTGATGTGATTTAATTTTTCACTTATGATAAAGATGAATGGTATGTAGGGAATGAACAATAAATATATGTGAAATATTGGACATAAAAATTATTCTGTTATTCTACTATATTTTTTACAATTTCTTTATATCATCATTCAATAAAATGGAAAAAAATTTTAATCATACATACGCCATATTATCTCATAGAATAGTGTATCAAATGCCAATTATCTTTCATTAATGGATTACTCTACATACATTTTTAATTAATATATATTTTATTAATTTACATATTATTATTCATTATATGATTTTAAAAATATCAATGTAAGAGAAGAAAAAATATCAAATCAAAACATACATGAAAAAAATCATGACTGAAAAAATTTCTTAAAAATTGAATTGTTGATATATAGGTAATAACATGTCAAAATTAAATTATAGATATTATTATATATATATAATTATTTTTCTCTAATGTATTTAAAATAAAAATATATTTATTATAAAGGAATTTTTATTATGTATAATGGATGTAAAGACATTAGGTGTGGAGGTTTTGTCTCAATTTTCTATATTGGAGATATATGTCATGTTGCAAAACAATTTTCGTTTATAGGGTTCATATAAGAAGCATTAAACATGGAATATAATTAAATTAATTATTTTATTTATATTTTGTCATTAACGTTTTTTAATTTATCCTATGAAATATGACTCAATGTTACCAAAGTGTACTATGGATTATGATAAAATCTAATATTTCATTAATATTGTTAATATTTATGCTTATGATGATGAAATATTATGAACATACTATGATGATACTCCTAAATTTTCTTATCTAATGGTTATTTAATGATAATGAATTTAATCCATTCACTTCGTTCTCTTTATGTACTGATGATTACAATAGAATAAATTTGAATGTAAAAAATTATTCTTTCTCTTTCCGATCAGAATTTATCATTTATTCCACATCCATGTTTTTCAAAAATTAATTCAAAAATGTGTTATTGTTCCTAAATTATTATTTAAATTTACTTAAACCCTTTTTTAATTTTTTATTATATATTTTAAATAGAATGTTTTGGTTTTTTTTAAAAAAAATATCAATTCGGATTTTATTGACAATGTGGAAGTAATTTTTATGTCAACTTATATAAAATTTCCAGCAATCATGACCACCAATTATTTTCAAGATTACTTTATGTGTTTTAAATATTATTTTTACTAAAATGGATTTAAAAAATGTTTTATGAGGTTTTTATTTTAGAAACTTATTTCAAATGAATGATTACTTTCCTCAAAATTGGTTTTAATAATATTTATAAAATAATCTTTAAAGTTCCAAATTTATTTTCAATGAAAATGATTTTAAAAAAACACTATCTTAAAAAGTTTTTTCTAAAATATAGAAATACTATTTTTCTTAATTAATGTTCATTGCAAACTTTCAAAATCATTTACCATCTAATATTACATATATTTATGTTACAAAAGTTTTATTGGTGATAAAATTTATCGATACGATCAATAATCCTTCTATACTGGGTTATTTATTTTCTTGGTGAGATGTTTATGAATAAATATTATTTCTTATTTGTTGGGATACAGTGTAATAGTGAAATATTTTTGAAACCCATTCACATTACATGAGTTATGATGTGACTATATGGATAATGTTTTATTATATGATGAAAATAATAAAAATTGTTTTCATTATATGATTGGTGGGACCCAAATCTCCCTCCATTACATTGGTAATTATTTATATCTCATGATATTAAAAAGGTAAACAAGTTGATTTTCATGATTGAATATGGGAAATAGGTGAATTTTTGTCTATTATAGGATATAGGTGTAGCATAATCCCAAGTGAGAATTATGGGATATGTCTTGATCCACTATGTGATAATATTAGTATCTAACCATGAAATATGAAATGGGTTTCAATATTTATGATTGAGGATCACCTATATAAAATGAGCAAATGGTCCATGATTAATTTTTTATGAATTCTCCCTCTTATTGTCCATGTCTGCTAAAATGATAATGATATATTTTATGACTCATGTTTTTTATCATTGAAATGTTGTGTATGGAAATTAATTGTTATTTTAATTATTAAATAACATTTTTATTATAATATTTATTCATATGATCATAGATTCATATTTCATATATTTATCATTATAGAGAATACGAGCTCAATACTTCATTGGTTTCCTTCCCCTGGTTATGAATATAGCGTAAGGTAAGATATGCATAAATGGATTACTATGTGATAATATCACTTTTATATATATAGATGATCATTCATGAAATAATACTGTTGTGTTACTAGTCACAAATAAAGGTAAACTATTATTATACTCAGGATTGTGTTTAGGAATTTAAATGGAATGTAATATAAAATGATGTGACATTTATGTACAAATACCATGGGTCCTTATACAATATTAATGAGTATTCGATGTATTTATAGTGAAAATTTTTAACACATTTTATCAATAGGGATATATCAACATTATTAAAAAATATATTTTAAACAATAAATTTCACCACAATACTAAGAATGTTTATAACACAAGCAAGCTCGATCATAATTTTTTTTATTATACATTTAAATAAAAATGTAAAACACAAAATCACTATACATGTAAAATATTATATGCCACCAAACATGAATGCATCAAACTAAAAAACAATTAAAGTGCCTAATAACCCCCACAAAACATTCCATACCTAAAAAAACTCCCCCCACAAATAATTTCTTATTAAAAGGACTCCCATAAATCAATAATACCAATGCGCAAAACCATCAAAATATAAAAAGAATAGAAAAATCGTTGATACATGGGCTATAACATAAGCCACCCCAATGACCTATACCAAAGTTGATGCCAATGAAAACCAAGTGCAGACTTCATCATCTGATGACACATGATGCCCCACGGTTATCCCAATCAATACAAGTATCTAGATCATCTACTTCATGTCTTCATGCCGATGGCATCACTCTTAATATCCCAAGACAAACTGATCCATCACCTCTATTAATGGATGTCACTGAATAAGAATGATATTTCATGATGATCATCCACCACCATAAAAATATCCAAAGCTATCCACATTGTAATAGAACTCAAGAAGAAGTTGCGCTTTTGAAATAGATGATGTGCCTTTAATGGTTTATGGGGTTAACAAGACCCACAACCAGGATACCAAAAGATTATTCTCCTTGCCCCATCACCCATACATGAATTTGTTGTCTCCATCCCTCAATAAACCCATATTTAAAATTCCACCTTGTTCTTCACACTTATTTTCCTAAGCAGAGTACCTTCCCAACACCCTGACTATATTATTTAACACCTTCAATGTAAGGTCCCATACCCTCCTTCTCCATTACATTTATAAGAATCTAGGAACGCGGGAATCATGGGGACCAATAGTGAATCATTAAATAGTTTTCCAATATTTTGGTCAAACAAATGGTGGCACAGATGGGTGAAGGTGACACAGCTGGCTATTAGTGGAACTGGTGGGCGTCGTTGGTGCCGATGTGTGTTGGTGGCACCGATGGGTGTTAGTGGAACTAATGGATGTCAATGAAACTGATGGTTGGTGGTGGTACCAATTGTTCTTCCATAGTAACAATCGATATCATTGCTAGGGTGATGGTGAATCACCTAACGATGGTTCCTTAATAGCTTTTTCAGGACCTTCATGTGTTGTCGCGATAACATATCTTTTGATGTAAATTCATTCTAATACCTAGTTAAAATATATTTAATTCCAATATTTCATGATTTAAACCCCCAATATTTGACAAAACACTGATTTACCCAAACATGCGTTCTTTTTTACTCAGTGTCACACCTTTTTTGTGTTTTACAGTTTCACCCATATTATGGGTTTTACACCATTAAAAGGAAATATTTTCAGTCACATCTATTATCTCCACCAAATCTGAGGATAATTATTAAATATTAACTAATATTAATTTGTTAAACCTCCCAACCATGTTGTTTAGCCACAATCTAACATTCATGTACTTTGAAATCATATCCTTGATTTTTGGATCTAGATATTTCTTAAGTTGAGATCCTATATTCCTTTTTTTTGAGTCACTCAAAGTGAACCTAGAGACTTCCTTCCGAGATAAATCATGTGCACGTATTGGTTCCCCTCCAGATCAATATTTGTGTTTGAAATGTTCTTCTTCTACAAGTCACACATACATAGTTCTTGGTGTGTTGAGAAAACATTGATCGTTGATCATCCACATATGGGTTCATACATTGTCTCTCATTATTGTGAAACATGAAGGGTGGTGTGATAATGATTACCTCACGACATAGATGAAACCAAACCATAACAAAGATACATAACAAACTCTTAATGAATGATGTGGTGTGAATTATGATGGTGAGGTTGTCGTGTTTTAACATCATTTTATGTTATGAATTGTGTGGGATTATATCCACTGAAAATATTTATCATTGGTGGTCCTTTATTATGCACTAATGAACCTATGTTTTCTGGATAAACAAGTTATTAAATGTGTGTAACATAGAAACTATTTATTCCTGGAAATTCTATTGTCTAAAAGGATCCCTAATGAATAAAAATCATTGTGTGATCACCCAAGTTAACCAAAATTAAATAATAAAATTAATGAATTATGTGGTTAAATTTGGAATCTCCATGCTTTGTTCTAGTGATATGTATGGTTTCTTTGTATGATTCTTTGTAGGGTGACATGAATTGGGGTGAAACCCTCAGTTGTTCAGTTGTTAGTTTTTTGAAAAAAAGTAATTGTGAAGACAGTATGTTGGGGCTTCGTTTGGTTCAATTACATTGAGATATCTCACAGATCCCTTTTGTTTTAGTGAATTTACATGAGAATCAAATGTGAATGCTTAAAATCATGCTTGGTCATTTTTCCTTCAGTTTTTGTTTTGGATTGTGGTTATTCATGTTAGTATTTGAGTAATGAAGGAATATATTAAAAATGAATCACTTTATTTTGATAACAATTATGGGTACAATGGGGGATTTTTATTTCAGAAATGGATTCTTCTCTGGTATTGGTTTTTCTGTATTTGTGGAAATAGTGATATCAACGAGACTGGTTGTGTAGGAGATGGTTATCAATTTTTGAACCCTTAGGTTTGGGAAGAGTGTTTTATTACCTATATGTATACCGTTTACTGATTTTGTTTCTTATACGCACCCCATACATATTGATCACTTCGTGTCGAACACCCCATTTCAATGGGGAGTGCAGTTTTTCCAACATAAATATGAGTGGATTGGTATTAGCTCTATTCTGGTCCAACTCCTAGGTATCCCATGATACTTTGAGTAGGCTATGATGACCTAAGTTTTATTATGTACCATGACTCTTTGGGAAGAATGTGTTTGAGTACTTGGCCCAGGTGTGTGTAGGAAGGCTATTTCACATGTGTCTTCAAGATGAGGCCTAGGGGTCTTCGGGCATGGAAGTGGTCATTTTGGGCCAAGTTTCTCTAGGTGTCTCAATGGTTTTAATGGAATAGGTGTCTATACTCTTGGATACATGTGTTTGTGGTGTCCCATGTGTTTGCAGGCTAGATGCGTGATGTTGGCCCATAAGGTTGTTTTTTGGGAAACAGTGGGACTGTAGTGAGACTTGTGGAGGAGGATGGATGCATTGGATGTCATAATATACTAGTGGGAAACCGATGTGGGGTACCCCAACATCAATGTATAATTAGCATTAATTTTTTTGAATTGTGTTATTTGGGTAGTGTGCCTTGGTGAGGTTGGGTGGATAGTATCCCTACTATGTTGTTGGTTACCTTTTTTGTGACAGGGCATTAGAATTTCTTCCCTCTTTTTCATGAGAGTTTTTGGTTTACTATATTGAGTATAAAATTATTCTCACCCTACATATATTAAAATACTTTCAGGATTTCAGGAGAACCATGAAGACCATGTCAAACAATACATGCTCGGTCTTCATAATTTGTCATTTCTACTTTTATTTCATTTGGAACTTTTCATTACACTATTCATGTAACTTGTCTATGTGAATTATGAACATACATTTGGGAATCGATTTTTGTATTTACTTTTACTTTCAGTTTTTTGAGTTTTTTTTGATTTACCATCTTACCTCCCAATCCTATTAAATAAAAAGAAAAATACCATCCATTTTATTTTATATTTTATACACATGGATCTATTCTACACTTCATGTCTTGTTGAAGGTGGAACACATTGGTCATTATCAATCCATAAATATGAAGAAGGATGGGTTTGGAAGTTTGTTGTCCCTTTCCTCATATTATTGAAGGTGGGACGTGACATAATGGTTTCAAATGTAATGGTTCAGATATAGGATGATGCTTTGGGTTAGGAAAAGTGAGGATTACATGGGATGGTAGGAAAAAAGTGTTAGTAAATACTGGAGCGTGAAATAGGAAATGGAAGACCGGCTAGGAAATTGGATTTTGGGACCTCATGAGATTTGATGCATGGAATTTGTGCCTACCGAACGACCAATTGAGTCTACAGTAAATGCAGGGTAAAGACCCTATGAAAGGTACATGCATCATAATGATGTGTGTTATTATTTGTCATGGGAGTTTCAGTAATTTAATATAAATAAAATGTTAAAGGAAAAATAAAAACGAATGTTCTACACTACTTGGGCTTTCGAATTCATTGTCTAACTTACAGGTTCAGATCCCAGAAGTCGTCCATGAGTAGTGCCAGAGATCAAGGCACAAGAGGCTAATCTGGTCGATCAGTGGAGGAATAACTGTTAGGAAGAAGGTGAATAGTGTTATATGACTCTATGTTCTTTCCAACAGCATAACCTCAAGAAGTATGAGGGAAATGTTCCTGACATGGTGATAGAGGGCTGATATGAGGAGCTGGTGGTCACATTTACCTTGACTTGTGTTCCAAGAGAGTATAGGTTTCCATTGGCTGTTAGTAAGACGAGGGAAGTAGTGCATCAGTGGAAGACTCTCTACCTTAGAGATAGGATGGAGACTAAGGGTTTCTCAACAAACATTGAGAATGATTACCTGGTAGAATTGTTTTCATCTACGATGATGTCTGAAAAGAGGAAATATTTTCTCTTCCAACATCAAGGGAGTATGCTAGTAAGGGAGTTGGGGATCATGTTTGATGATCTCCTATTCTTTTCTTCCAACCTATTTCCAGATGAGATGTCTCAAGTGAGACATTTAGAGGTGGGACTCTGACCTTCTCTATAGTATGACGGCACTACCTTCACACAAACTAACATACATGGTCGTCTAGAAGAAGTCCGAAGTGGTGGAGAGAAAACCCATATTGGGAGTTGAACTATGAGATGGGAGCTATATGGGTTCTTCAAAGGGGGGAGGATATTAGTAGTAGGCCTTCAGCTTCATGTATTTCCAGTTTTCGGTCAGTGGGGAGAATTCCCCATCATTTTCTGTTTCGATCTCCTAGTCCTCTACCTTTTCTATGAGCCTTAAACAGAGATGATTTAGCTTCAGTATCTGTGGGAATCTTCGGAATCAGTGCTCGTACCAATTGCAGCATAGTGGAGGTGGGCAGGTCCATCGCTCGCCTCAAAAGTAGCAGTTTCTAGCTAGACATTTTCAGTAGCAGCAGAGTTAGTGATCTCTCTCTCCTATGAGAGGATACATTGAAGGAGGAGGTCGAACCTCGGGGAGCTCCTCATGTACCTCGACCAGGGCATGGTTGGGGAATCAATAGATAGGCCAGAGGCATAGGAACTAGGTGTGGGTAGTTTCTTGCCTCAATGGTTGTAGTTCCAACAAGGTTGGAGGTTTTTCATGGTACAATCAGATTGTTTGTCACTCATGCGTGTTCCTTGATTGATTCCGGATCTTCCCACTCCTTTTTTCACCGAGTATTTCCCATTATTTGGGTCTAGACACAGAGAGAGATCTTGTGCCGCTAGTGATGACTATGCTAGTTAGAGGTCATACCAGCTTATCTTATGTTTGTTGAGGATGAACAGTACAGTTGGGTCCACATCAGTCATGTGGGGACCTTTTTATTTAACAAATGCATCCATAAAATATCATCATGGTTAACAAATTGATATTCTTTGTGCACGTTGTTATCATCTACTTCCAGATAAGGGTTGTGCAATCATACAAGGGTGTCCAGTGTGTAGCATTCCTTAGTGAGTGGGGATGACAGGAAGGAAGTCGTTGTGTGGAGAGCCTACTTTCATTTTTATCTGAGCTGTTAGTGGGGTCAGAAGACTTAGTGATGGTGGCAGTTATAGGGATTTTCTGAAAGTTCATGGAAGTCTTCTAAAAAAAGGTTGTTAATATACCCCCTCGACATGATTTTGAATACGTTATATACCTAAAACTAGGTTCATGTTCGATTACAATTTCTTTGTATCGAATGTCACCATCAGAGATACAAGAGTTAGGATTCTTGATGGTTACCTAGTGAAGAAGGGTGTTATCTAACCATGCGTGTAACCACGGGTTGATATATTATTGTTATAAGAACCCGGTTCTTATTTTGAAGTACGTGTTTCTTCCTTTCTCCTTTCCTTTAGTGTTTTTGAGATGATAAGGAAAATGGGAAAATTTCCAAATTTTGGAAAGTACACGGCATGTACTTTTCCACACGCCATGTAATTTTGTCTGTGTGGGATGAGTACACATGGAGTCTGGCCATGTCGGTGATGAAGGGTGTAGGAACCGACTACACTCCTTGTAGTGGTCCCTTACACGACGTGTTGTCAGTCGGCAAGAAAATAGTAAGGCGGTGGCCAGCTATGCGACAGAACACGCCATGTCCTTAAGCAGACACATCATGTAGTCATGTCAGTAGATGAACAGTGACACGCTGGCAGGAAGCCGCCATGGGAACATTTTAAAAATGGGAAGTACACGCCACGTACTCGGAAATACATGTTGTTTACTTTGTTTTTTTGCATAAAATGGACAGTAGCCTCCCCTGTTCACAGGGAAGGATTAGAACAGGAAGAGGGATCTCGGGAGAGGAGGCCAGAGCTTTAGAGATCTGTCGATCTCTAACCATGAATCTGATTCCTCCTCTGTCAATCTCGTTGGAACCGCAGGAGTAAGAGATTCCTTCTCCTGGTGTGTCTCTTTCCAATTATTCGTCTAATGGATGTTATTTGCGTTTAACCGAGAAATATTTTACCCTAGATATATGACGCCTTTGGGCGTTTCTGGAGTCGAATTTCACGTATATCGGTCATTGGTGTTAAATGTAGGTGGATTGGTGTTTATTTTCCAACTGTCATGCATTTTTGTGTATTTTGACCTACGAACCCATAATTGGGGTGTCGGTGGCTGAGGCCGTGGCTATTCTAAATACCTGTAATTGTATAGGTAATTGAATGTGATATTAAAATTCTGTTTGTGATTTCTTCTTGGATCTAGGACCACCCCAGCAGTGTGTTCCTCTGTTTATCTATTTTTTCAGGATACCCGAGGGTATGCCTTGTTTATAATATGCCTTTAATGTAATTATTGTAGAATTTACATGAGTGTAATTTCTTGTTTACTACTTTTTTACATGTTGGGATTGGCATGGTTACCTGTTTATCTTGAGGGCAGTGTTGTGATTAGCCCGTGGGAATTGTACTACTTAGCCTGTGGGATATTTCTTCCATGCCTATGGGCAGTTGATTCTGTGCCTGTGGGAGACACTTCGAACACCTGAGGGTAATATCCGTATGCCTGTGGGCAGATTCTTGTGTTTGGATTCTCTTTACCTGAGGGTAGAAGTTTATGTGTATGAGGAAATTGGTTTTTTACTTTGAATATTCACTGTGGTGATATTTTGAATTAAATAATGTAATGGAAATATAACTGGTAGAGATACTTACTTTTATGTACTGCTTAGTTTATTGCATTTTACTACTACACAAGGTTGTTGCATGTTTACACATAGTTGGGCATGGTTCTTTGGTTGGTTCCTAATGGGAATTAATTTCTGACACCTTGTTTGGGCCATGCTTTTCGGCCCAAATAGATTACATTTCTCCAGGTGTAGATAAGGGAAAGGTTCCTTAAACCGTTACTTGATTGCTGCTAAAGTGTAGCGGAGCATGGGACCGGGCATAGGCTAGCGATGTCGTTTGCTGCTCTTTTTTGATTTTAAGTGCATGTACTTCAGTTTTATTGTATTTTATCACAATGTAACATATTCTGGTTGTTTTATAGAATAGTGACATGCTTCTTCTTCAAATATATATGAATTCTGGTTTCCATTTTTGTTATCAATTCTTCATTTTAGTTATATGTACTGTTGCTACTTCCATTGTTCTTGTATATTGTATTACATTCCACTGCGTTTCACATAGAAAAATGAGGGCATAGTTTCCCCACTATCAGACCTGGGCCCTCGCTGCTAGTCGGCAGCCTCCGGTATTTGGGGAAATGCACTTGAGGTCACGTGGCGAACCGGGTTCGGGGCACCCGTTGAGTGGCACCCAGAACCGGGACGTTACAAAGTGGTATCAGAGGGTTATTTTCTTTGAATTACTATTTGGAGCCTTAGTCAGGGATAGGAAGAGAACACTAGTTGGTAATAAGCTCTACTAAGGCGTAGCTTACCCATGTACAGGGAAAAGAAAAATTACCTCGTGTTGCAATTTTCCTGATTTTTCAATTTACAGATGATTTGATTTCACCGTTCGGTGAAACACTTGTGAATGTGATGTTTATATTTTATATATGGGTTCTATATAGTTTCAACCCGATGAGTTGATGTTATGCCATCTCATGCATCATTTAAGAACATGATAAAAATTACATGTCATGCATCGTTTCCATGACATGTAGGTGCATTAGAATTTTCATGTTGTTGTGGTAGTTTTTGATCTAGAAAATCATGCCGATGTGATAGCTGCTTGATAAATACCTGCTACATGATAGGGTATTTTAGTATGAACAAGTTAAAATAATGGACACCAGACTTTGGTTTTTGGGGAGTACGGTCACTCATTGACCGGATTTTGGTGGATCATTGGTTGTTTACCGTATTTCATAACACAGATAAGACGTCAAACTTTGATTCATGGGGATTAAGGGCCCCCACAGATCGGAATTTGGCACTTAGGTGTTTTTTTCAGTATTTTATGGGTTCCAGAGAAGTTTCTGAGGCATAATGTCTGGAAAACTAGTATACACACCATGTAGTACTTCAGAGACACTATGTATGGCCTTCTTTTGGGAAGAAAAATAAACTTTTTGAGTACAATCCATGTATTCAGAGTACACGCTGTGTAGTCTCTTCCCATGTCACAAACCATGTGGGCGGCGACACGAGGTAGGGAACGCTTGAGTAATCCACGCCATGCACCTGATATACACGCCGTGTAGTCTCTTTACCTGTCACAAACCATGTGGTTGGTGACACGGGGAATGGAAGAGCTTTGGGTGAACACGTCGTGTACTGGATAGACAGGTCGTGTAGTGTTGACCCGGAGTCCGCCCGTGTAGCTAACAACACGGACAGAGGAGACCTTAAGACATACACATTGTGTCAATGATGAAAACGTCGTGTAGTGTGACCTGGGGACTCGGTCGTGTAACTAACAACACGGGTCGATGTAAACTCTCCTTGTACACACCATGTACCTGTGGGACACATCGTGTAGTCTTGTCCGAGGATAGACCTTGTGGAGTTAGCTGAGTGGCTGAGAAACGGGGTAGTGTACACGCCGTGTGCGGGTGTAACACGCCGTGTAGTTCAAGACGAGTAGTATACCGTTTCACAAAAGACATGGGCAGTTGGAAAAATTATACCATACACACTGTGTAGATTATATACACGCCGTGTAGTTTTGTTGAAGGGGATATGTGTGGCTTAGCCGTGTAGAAGGACCCGGGTTAGGGAAGAGATGTCAATTACACACCGTGTAGTCATTATACATGTTGTGTAATCTTGTTTTTCAAATTTTAGATGCATTCTTCCTCCTGTTCCTTTTGGGTTTCTTCATTTTCGGTCTTGAAAATATTGAATTTGAGGAATGTTTTTGACCTTGTAGAGTCATGCCGTCGAAACGATAGTGCGTTGTTCACTAGGAGAGCAGTAATGAGTATACTGCAGAGATGGGGGGCCATGGGCTACCAGTGGATCCTCCAGCAGAGCCAGATGTGGCGACAACTATTATACAGGACACAGGCGCAGAGGTGCTGTTCCTTGAAGGCTTTATGCGGTTCATGCAGACCTTTCTGTGAGCACCGCAGGCTTCCACAACTATGGATGCGATGACTCATATTTTTCAGCAGTAGCATCCTCCTATGTTTTCAGGGGATATCAGACCATAGGCTGCAGAGTATTGGATAGGATCGATGCAGACTATTTTCGAGTATCTTGAGACGCCTCTAGGGAGGAGGGTCAAGCTCATGACATACATGCTGCGTGATTCCGCTAAGAGGTGGTGGGATGTTACCACCCAGTCATAACATCATAGAGACATGGGGTGGGAAGATTATCAGGCAGACTTCTATGACTTTTTCTTCCTAGAGACGCTGAGGGAAGATAGAGCTCGAGAGTTTATGAATCTGCAGCAGGGCGCTATATCGGTGATGGAATAATCTTCTCACATTACCGAGCTTCAGTGCTTTTCAACCATGCGGTGGGTGATGAGACGTTGAGAGCCAGACGTTTTGGGGATGGTCATCGTTATGAAATATGAGCGCTAGTGTATGTTTTCGGGTTGCTTACTATACATGCTATTGTGAACTAGGTGCTGATTACAGAGAGGAACCTCCATGAAGATAGTGGTGTGGTCCATGCCGGTTCAGAACCTGTTTCTAGTACTATTTCTACTGGGAAGAGGAAGATATAGATGGACTTCTCTCATGTTGGTAGTACCGATCAGAAAAATGCTTCAGGTGGCCAGGTTATGTGCTACAAATGTGGTAGAGAGTGGTACAGGAGGCCACAGTGTCCACGAGACCCAGTGGAGTGCCGAGTTTGCGGCAGGATGGGTCATCTGCAGCGATATTGTAGGGTGTTTTTATCGGTGGCTAGTGAGAGGGGTTCTGTGTTGACTCCGCACGCGGGAGCTGGACCAACAGCTTCTTTCCAGTCAGGGAACTGGAATACGTTAGGGCATGCATGCAAGATGGTGGTCGTGGCTGTGGTCTCCAGACACCAGCTTCTCAGAGACAGCAGGGCGGGACAGCTAAGGGTGTCCAGGTTGTGTCGCATGGTCGCAGCACTGGGCAGGCATATGCATTGTAATAGACCTAGTAAGAGTAGGATCCCGGGCTTTCTACAGTTAGAGGTACTATTCTAGTTGCTTTTTTTATCTTGAGTACTTTTCAATACAGGTTCTACGGATAGTTTTATATCTGTACCCATAGTAGAGATCCTTGGGCTCTATGTTTCTACGTCTTCTTATATCATGACCCTAGACACTCCGTTGGGGACTAGAACGACTGGTGTGCATCAGTGCAAGGAGTGACCCCATGAATTTGGTGAGTTTCACTTTCTTTGGGACCTCTATGTCTTAGATATGACATCTTATGACGTCATTCTTGAGACAGACTGGTTGGTTCCCTTTCAAGCCTTTGTAGACTGCTATCATTGAAGGGTGTGTTTCACGACACCAGAGGGAAGAGAGTTTCTTTACAAAGGTGAATGGGATGTTAAGTCGATTCGAGCTGGACCAGAGCATCATGGGAAAGGTGGAGTCACAGCCCAGATTGCGAGTTTATATATGGATGATTAAGGGAATTGTCAGGAAAATTTCTCTACAGTGGTTTATCATTTCAGGGATGTCTTCATGGATGACTTTTCAAGTCTACCTCTAGAGCTAGAGGTGGACTTATCTATCATTCTTCTTCTAGGAGCAGCACTGGTATCCATTTCTCCTTATAGGATGGCTATGCCTGAGTTACAGGAGCTCAAGAGGTAGTTAGAGGAGTTACAGGCAAAGGATTTTATCCGACCCAGTACATCTCCTTGGGGTTCTCTTATCCTTTTTGCGAAGAAGTCGGACGGTACCCTCAGACTCTCTGTGGATTATCAGAAGCCGAACCAGTTGACGGTTAAGAACTGATATCCCTTTCCAAGTATTGATGATCTATTTGACCAACTTCTTGAAGCACGAGTGTTATCGATGATTGACATGAGGTTAGGATATCATTAGCTATGTGTTAGACCATCTGATATACCTCTCACAGCTTTCAAGATCAGGTATGGTCTATACAAATATACAGTTATTCCGTTTGGACTCACGAATGCGCCAATAGTTTTCATGGCTCTGATTAATCGTTTTTTTCATCCTTATTTGGATTTTTTGGTGGTAGTATTCGTGGACGATATCTTGGTGTACTCTCACACTTGACACGACCATGCCACCCATCGTGATATCATATTGAGTACACTGAAAGAGAATCATCTATATGTTAATCTCTCAAAGTGACACTTTTGGATGGACCAGAATCACTTCCTGGGTCATATAATCTCAGAGGCAGGAGTTGAAGTGGATCCAGAGAAGGTGAGAGTGGTAGTTTCCTGGAAAAATCCCTATAAAAGGTTTGAGATATAGAGTTTTATAGGGATAGCTGGTTACTACAGATGTTTCTTCCAAAACATCTCCTGCTTAGCAGCACCATTGAAGTGTTTGACTAAGAAGGGTGTGAAGTTCATTTGGTCGGAAGCTTGTGAGACATTCTTTCAGGGCCTAAAAGAAAGAATGACTTCAGAACCAGTCCTGATACTCCCAGAGCAGGGGAAGAGCTATATAGTTTACTGTGATGGATCAGGTATTGGGCTAAGAGCTATGTTGATGCAGGGTGATCAATTTGTTTCATACGGGTCTCGACAGTTGAGGCCACATGAGTGGAATTACCTGATTCATGATCTCAAGTTGGCTACACTTGTGCATGCATTGTGCAGTTGGAGACATTGTCTGTTGGGAGAACATTTTGTGGATTTCACTGACCACAAAAGTCTCAATTATATCTTTACTCAGCGTGACTTGAATCTGAGGCAGTGAATGTGTGTTGAATACCTTCAGTCTTTCGATTTTGAGCTTACCTATACACCAGTTAAAGTTAATGTAGTAGCTGATTCACTGAGAAGGAAGACTCAGATACAGGTAGTGCAGAAGGCCAGTGGTGAGTGGAAGCTCATGGATTTGTTCTCTGAGATGCATTTGGACGTGCACGACAATCAGGGGAAAAATTTTCTTTCATTTTTAGCTATGAATTCTACCCTCATTGATAGAATGAGGATGAGACATCTATATGATTCAGAAGGCCTAGTTCTACGGGAGTCAGTGGAAAGTGAGGACCCTCCTCCTGTTTGGGCGATAGATGATGATGAAATTCTACGTTTCCATGGACGAGTGTGGGTTCTAGGAGATATACGCGAGGAGATTATGCGGGAGTTTCCTGATTCAACTTGGGCAGTTCATCCTGGGGTTACCAAGATGTACCCAGACTTGAGACATCAGTACTGGTGGTCGGGTATGAAGAATGATGGGGCCAGTTTTGTTACAAGGTGTTCCACCTGTCAGCAGGTGAAGGCATAGCATCATAGGCCAACCGAACTGTTACAGCAGTTACCCATCCCGGAGTTGAAATTGGATGATGTCGCGATGGACTTCATGACTAGGTTTTTGTGTTCACCAGGAGGAAATAATTCTTTGTGGGTTGTTGTGGACATACTCACGAAGGTAGCTCACCTTTTTCCTATCCAGGAGACCTTTGGTGTTCACGAGCCCAGAATTTTTTATATCCAAGAGATCGTGCGTCTTCATGGGGTCCATCGTACTATCATTTTAAATAGGGATGCCCGTTTTACGTCATGTTTATGGAAGTGTATTCATAGGTCCCTGGGTACACATGTGATTCTAATCACAACTTACCACTGTCAGACAGATTGGCAGTCAGAGCATACGATATAGGTGCTTGAGGATATGCTATGTGCATGCGTCCTAGACTTTGGGGGATCTTGGGATAAGAATATACCCCTAGTCGAGTTTGCCTATAACAACAGATTTCGGGAAACTAATGATATGGCACCGTATGAGGCTTTATATGGTAGGCCATTCTGATCACCTTTTTGCTAGTTAGAGGCATGTGAGGCAGCTTTACTAGGACCACATCTCGGGCATGAGACTTCTGAGAAGGTCTAGTTGATTCAGATGCGTATGGCTACCACGCAGTCCTGTTAGAAATCTTATGCTGATTGTTGTAGACGACCCTTGGAGATCGTTGTCGGGGATCAAGTTTTCTTACGTGTTTCACTGAGGTTCGGACACATGCGGATCAGGAGACAGGGAAAAATTGCACCGAGGTATGTGGGGCCATTTGAGATTCTAGAGCGAGTCGGGCCGTTTGCCTATCAGTTTCAGTTACCGCAGAGGTACTGAGCCATTCACGACGTCTTCCATGTATCTCAGTTACACTGCTATCATTCAGACCTGTCCCACATCATTCATCCAAAAGAGGTTTAGCTGGAAGAAGATGTGTCTTTTGAAGAGCATCTGATTCGCATCGTATATAGGAGCCTGGCGGTTCTCCGAGGCTGGTCAGTTCCTCTCGTACAGGTGATTTGGAAGCATGGTCGAGTGCAAGACGAAACATGGGAGTGGGAGACCTATGTACGTTCTTAGTGTCTAGAGTTATTCTTAGTTATATCTTCACCACCCTTTGAAGGGAAATTCGAGGATGAATTGGTTTAAGGGGGGAATTTTGTAAGAACCCGGTTCTTATTTTTAGGTACATGTTTATTCATTTCTCCTTTCCATATGTGTTTTTGAGAAGATAAGTAAAATGGGGGAAAATCCCAAATTTTGGAAAGTACACATCATGTAATTTTGGCCGTGTGGGATGAGTACACGGGGTGTGTGGCCATGTCGGCGATGAATGGTGTTGGAACTGACCACACGTCGTGTAGTGGTACCTTACACGCCGTGTAGTTAGTCGGCAAGAAAATAGTTAGGTGATGTCCAGTTGTGCGACAGAACACACCGTGTCCTTAAGCAGACACATCGTGTAGTCATGTTGCCAGATGAACAGTGTCGCGCCGGCGGGAAGCCGATAGGGGAACAGTTTAAAAATCGGAAGTACATGCTGTGTACTCGGAAGTACATGCCATGTACTTTTTTTTAAATGGGAAGTAGCCTCCCCTGTTCATAGGGAAGTCTTAGAATGGGAAGAGGTAGATCGAGAGAGGAGGCCATAGCTTTGGTGATCCGTCGACCGCAAAACGGGAATCCTATTCCGCCTCCGTTTATCTCGTTGGAACCGCACGTGTAAGAGATTCCTTCTCCTGCTGTGTCTCTTTCCAAATGTTACTCTATTGGAAATTATTTTCATTTAAGCGAGAATTCTTTTACCTCATATCTATGATGTCTTTGGGTGTTTCTGGAATTGACGTTCATGTATATCATTCGTTGGTGTTAAAGTGTGGTGGCTTGGTGTTTATTTTCCCATTGTCATGTGTTTTTCTGTGTTTTGATCTATGAACCCATAATTGGGGTGTCGTTTGGATTAGGCTATGGCTATTTTAAATACCTATAATTGTATAGGTAATTGAATGTGATATTAAAATGTTGTTTAGGATTGCTACATGGATCCAGGACCACCCAGGGGGTGCGTTCCCCTGTTTAGCTGTTTGGCCAGGATACCCGAGGGTATGACTTGTTTATAATATGACATTAATGTAATGATTATAGAATTTCCTTGAGAAGAATTACTTTTTTACTGCTTGTTTACATGTTGGGCTTCACCCAGTTACATGTTTATCCTGAGTGCAGTGTTGTGATTAGCCTATGGGCATTGTACTACTTAGCCGTGGGAAACTTCTTCCATTCCTATGGGCATCTGATTCTGTGCCTGTGGGCGACACTTCGTACGCCTGGGGGAAATATCCGTATGCATGTGGGCAGATTCTTTTGTTTGGATTATCTCTACCTAAGGGTAGGCGTTTACGTGTCTGAGGACATTTTCTATTTACTTATAACATATACTATGGTGATATTTTGAATTAAATAATGAAATGGAAATATAACTGGTAAAGATAGTTAGTTTTATGTACTGCTTAGTTTATTGAATTTTACTACTGCACATTGTTGTTGCATGTTTACACACAGTTGGGCTTGTGCCTTTGGTGGGTGCCTACTGAGAATTTATTTCTCACACCCTATTTGGGTCATGCTTTTCGGCCAAACAGATTACATTTCTGCAGGTGTAGATAATGACAAGGGTCCTTAATCAGGTACTTGATTATTGCGGATGTGTAGGGGAGCATGGGACCGAGCATAGCCTCACGATGCCACTAGCTGGCCTGTTTTTCTTTTTATACTTGTACTTCAATTGTATTGTATTGTATTGCAGTGTAACATGTTTTTGGCTATTTTATAGAATAGTGACATGCTACATATTCATTTATATATATATGACTGTTGGTTTCCATTTTTGTTATCAGTTCTTCATTTCAGTTATATGTAATGTTTCTGCTTTTGTTGTTGTTGTATACTGTATTACATTCTGTTGTGTACCACTTTTACAAATGAGGGCATAGTTTCCCCACTATCAGACCTGGGCCCTTGCTGCTAGTCAGCATCCTCTGGCGTTTGGGGAAATGCGCTTGAGGTCACATGGCGAACCAGGTTTGGGGCACCCGTTGAGTGGTACCCGGAACTGGGATGTTACCATTGTTCTCAATGACGTAAGACGATTCTCTTAGGCATTTCCTAGACTATTTAAGGTTGAATATGATGACGGTCAAGAACTATTGCCCCATCCTAAGGATCAATGACAATTTTGACCAGTTAAAGGGGTAGGGTTGGTTCTCTATGATCAACATATGTTATGGGTACCCCTAGTCGAGGGTGAATCATAGTGACATCTAGAATACTGATTTATGTTGTACGTTTTGGCACCTCGAGTTCATGGTCATGTTCTTCGGTGTTACGAAAGCATCAGTCGTGTTCCTGGGGATCATTAAATTCATTTTCTGTGAATATCTGGACTGGTTTGTGGTCGTGTTCATTGAAAACATCCTAATCTACTCATGATCAAATGATGATCAAGACAAATATTTGAAGATAGTTATTGATGTCCTCCAATGCCACCTGCGCAATGGGAATTTGTCCATGGGCATGTTCTGGACATGATAGGTACACATCCATGGACACGTGGGGTCCTAAAAGAGAATAGAAGTATAAAAGTAAAAGGTAAAAGAAATTTCTTATTGGTATGAACCCAAGAACATGGTAGAAGTTTACAGTTTATTAGGTCTATTAGGTTACTACCGGAGGTTCATTCCGGAATTCTATTGAGTTGCATAGCCCATGAAAAACATTACCATGAAATACCTGTATTGTGTTTGGTTTGATTAATGATAAGAATAATTTGGTTAGTTGAAGGGGAAACTAGTCAATGCCCCAATTCTAAGGTTTCTATAGGAAGGGGTGATGTTTTAAGTGTTCTGTGATTCTTCCGACTTAGGATTGGGGTGTGTACTGATTCCACAACATGGAGTGATCTCTAATGTGTCTAGTCTGTTGGATCATCACAAATGTGACTTTTCCACCCACAACATGGAGCATGCAGCGGGTGTGTTCATCGTGATCTTGTGGTGGCATTACCTCATCGTGGATTTCTTTTTGGATTTCACAGATCAAAAAATATTGAGGTATGTCTTCTCCTAGAAAGACTATAACTTGGAGAAACATAGGTGGATGGATTTTCATCAGGACTACGATGCCAATTTCTTATACACCACATGGATGGGGAACGTGGTGGTCGATACCTTGAGTAGAATGTTAAAGAAGGGTGTGGTTTGGTAGTTAGCGTATTTATGGAAAGAAATGGAGGCGTTGGATACTTTGCATCTAAGAATGAGAGTAGAGGATACAAGGGCTTGTCTATTTCAGATGACAGTTCATTGTCCATTAGTATGTTAAAAAGAGGAGTCTCGGAGAGGACTCATAGAGGCTGAATTGATTTTTGATAATGTTTTCTAGGGAATTCCTATTAAAGGGAGTTAAGAGGATGGTCAGAATCAAATTATTTTTTGTGTGATGTTGTTTCTACCAGGGATGATGTGTGAGGGAGTTCTATGTGAGTTTCATAACTCACATGAACCAGAACACCAAAAATTTTCCAATATGTACTGAGTCCTGAGGGAACAGTTTTGGTGGCCCTGGAGAAATAGGCAGTGGAAGAGTTTTCTTCATGATTTCCAGTATGTCAGTAGGTGAAGGTAGAACACCACTACCCATGACGATTGTTACAACATTAAGATGTCCCCAAGTGGATGTGGGATTCCATCTCGATGGATTTAGTCACAGGATTACCCAGTGTTCAAGGGGGTTGATATATTATCTTGGTAGTGGTAGACCAATTGATGAAATCATCTCACATACTAGAGATCATGGAGTTTTGTTCAATGGATTCCATAGCATGGAGATATTTGTACGAGGTGGTGCAGTTGCATGGGGATACAAGGTCTATAGTCTCGGATTGAGATGCGTAGTTTACATCATGAGTTTGGAAGGTATTTCAGTATTATTCTAGCACCCAGCTATTCTTTAGCACTACTTTCAACCCAAAAATATATGGGAAGATAGATCAGACCACCAACACATCATAAGATATGCTACGGGCATGTCTTTTGGACTTCGTGGGATCATGTGTAAGAAATTTTACCTTAGTATTGTTTTCCTACAATAATATTTTTCACTATACTATGGGAATTCCAACATTGAATCCTTTTATGGGATACCATTTAATTCTCCTGTGTGGAGGTCTGATGTAGTAGAGTCATGTTTTCATGGCATATAGGTAGTGAAGAGCACAACAGAAAAGGATCATGTTGTGCTTCAGAGGATGACAGCTGCTAAAGACCAAAATAAGTCGTATGATTATCATAGGAGGTGACCGTTGGAGTTCAAGGGTTGTGAAAACAATTTTTTAAAGGTCTCACCTCAATCTGGGTAAAAGAGGTTTATAAGGTGGGGTAAGCTTTCTCCTATTATTTTCAGACACTTTGAGGTCTTATGATGAGTTTCTGATGTGACATATCATCTGGAACTACCATTGCTGCTATAGAGTTTCCAATAAGTCATCCATTTTTCTTAGCTCCAGCTGTATCCTCATGAAAACTCGCACGTCCTCAATTGTGGAGAGATGGATATTGAAAATGAAGCGATATTTTTGGAGAGACCAGTGATCTGAAGCAAAAGGTTCTTCGTTGGCAGACCATTCCCCTAGTTTGTGTGTTGTGACAGCAAGGTGGCCATGAGAAGAGTTCATGGGAATGGGAGGAAAAAAATCAAGCATAATACCTAGATCTATTTTGAGATTTTATATTTTTTTTTCTTTATTCTTTGTTGTGATGTAATTTTTGACTTATTTTTATATAAGATAATATGCTCCCATGGTCTCTGAATGTGTGTGAAAAGTCATAGATTTTGGGAGGGGAGGACATGATACCTAATGAAGATGTGTCATGGTGGGTTCGATTAAACATGTACAGGCGATTCAGTGCCACTAGAATCGAATAGTTTCATGAAATGGGAAAAGGGAATCTGTAATTGGTGATTATGGATGGTGTGAACTTTCTAGGTTTGTGTGGTTACTTGGAGGAGAATAACGATAGTGTATTTGTAGTTGTTCAAGAGATACATGAGGGAGAGGATTTATGATATATCAAGGTTTGTTCTATGTATCAAATAACTCAAGGGAGGTTTCTCCTGGAGGGGTATCTTATGGGGTGGTTTTCTAGAACCTTCACTTTTCTTCAGGTTTACTCTTGGATAATCGAGGCTGAGAATAGTTTGAGAGGTTTCTGGTGTAATGGCTTGGACACTCCTAATCCATTAATTTTCCTAATTTTTGGTGACTGGGAAAAGATTTTGACCATCAGTGACTCATTAAGGAGTTTTCCAAATTTTCTGATGAATGAACAGGGGAAAAATGGACATTGTTAGCACCCAAGGGGGTTGGGGGCACTGATGGCCATCAGTGGAACCTATGGGTGTCGGTTGAACCGATGGGCCTCAGTGGCACTGATGGGCATCAATGGCATGGATAAGTTTCGGTGGAACTGATGGGAGTTGGTGGCCTCGGTGGGAATCAGTGGAACTGATGTGTATTGGTGGAACTGATGGGCCTCAACGGAAATAATGGGAATTAGTGGCACAAATGGTTGTATGTGGCACTAATGGGTGTCGGTGGAACCGATGTGCTTCAGTGTCACTGGTTGGTGTTACTGTCACTGATTGGTGTCGGTTTCACTGATTGACATGGGTGATAACAACAGGCATCAGTTGAACTGACATCTGTTGATGGAACCTACAGTTTTCGATGGCACCGATGGGTCATCCGTAGCACCAATTAGCATCATTTCTAGGGTGAAGGTTCCAGGTAGATGTTTCTAGGGATAGAGTGACTCACCTAATTGAGAGTCCTTACCAATTTTTCTTAGACTTTACAATTTTCCCAACAAATGTATATTTTGATGTAAAAGAGTTTTAATACCCCTTTCAAATACATCTAATGCGATAAAAATACTTTTTAAACCCCCAATAGTTGGGATACCCTTGAGTTGAAAAATCTTCTGGCATTTTTACTTAGTGTCACACCTTTGTCGTGTTTTACAGTTTATCCACTGTTATGAATTTTTCTCTATTTAAAGGACATTTATTAACTCATAGTCATTATCTCCGCTATCTTAATGGAGAATAATAAAATCACAATTAATCCCAATGTTTGAAACTACTAAACCCCATGGATGATCCATGATCTGAATTTTATGTACTTCGAAATCATCTCATTAATTTTATGATCTAGCATTTTATTAAGCCTTGATCTTACCATTCTTTTATTCTGATCTCTCTTACTGTTCTTGGGGACTTCCTTCTGAGATGAATAGTGGACCCATACTGGAGACCTTATAACTCTACCATGGAGTCCTTATAGTTTTTCCTATGCTTGTAACACATTCCTTGTTCCTGGAGTAATGAGAAAACATCAATCATTTATCATCTATGTAGAGGTTTTATGTTCTTCTCTATTTAGTATGCATCATGCTAGGTGGGTGTGATAATTTTTCCACAGGGGATTAGATGAAACCCAACCATAATAAAAATAATGAATGGACTATTAATGAATGAAGTGTTTGGAAAAATGATGTTGATGTATCTGTGCTTTACCTTAGTTTTTTGTTTTGAATTGTACAGAAACGTGTCAATATAAAATATTGGCCATTGGTGGTATTTTCATACGCACTAATGAACCATTTGTTTCTGGATAATCATGTCATTGAAAGGTTGTAACATGGAAACTAGTTAATCGTGTAAGCCTGGTTGAATAAAAGGATTCATAATAAATAATAATCCTTGTGTGATCACCTCGTTTAACAAAAGAAAATGAAGGAACTTAATGAATGGTGTGGTTAAATTTGGAAACTAATTTCTTCGTTGAGGTGAAATGTATGTTTTTTTGTCTGATTCATTGTGGCATGACGTGAATGGGTTGGAACCCCTGGTTGTTCTGTTATTGTTTTTTAAATCTATTGTCATGTGGAGCCGATATGTTTGGGTTTGATTTGGTTCCAGTACATTGATGGATCTCAGGGATCCTTTAAATTGTTGTGACATTATAGGAGAACTTTGTGGGAATGCTTAAAATCATTATTGTCCGTTTTTACTTCAGTAGTTGTATTGGACTGTGGATTTTCATGTTATTATACCCATAGTGGAAGAATGGATTAAAAATGAATCACATGAAGATGATTACAACAATGGGTACCATGGGGGATTTTTTTCTTGAAATTGTTTTTGATCTTGTTGTGGTTGTTATGCATTTCTATTTGTAGGGATAGCAGCGATAGTGGTTGTGTAATGGATGGTTTCCTTTTTCAGAACCATTAGGTTGAGATGATGGTTTGATTACCTTTATGTATAATGTTTTGTTCTTGGGATTCTTATGAACAACCCACAAATGCTGAGAACATCGTACTGAACAACCCCATTTCAGGGGGAGGTTGTTTTCGACAACATTCTTTTGAGTTGATGGTTATTAGATCCTTTATGATCCCTCTCCCAGGTAGCCCAAGATCCTCTAGGAAGGCTGCAATAATCTAAGGTTTATTATGTTCCATGAATCTTTGGGAAAAGTGTGTTCTCTTGGTTGGACATGGTGTGTGCAGATAGGTTGTTTCCCAATAGTCATCGTGATGAGGACATGTGTCTTAGGTTGTGGCAGTGGTCATTCTGGACTAGGTTTTTGTAGGCATTGAAGTGGTCGTAGTGTCCCTGGTGTCTACGGGCATGGTTATTTGTGGTTGTTGTGGCCATGGTCTTTGCAAGCAGGATGCGTGACGGTGGCCCTTAAGGTTGTTGTTGGGGAGGTATTGGGACTGTAGTAAGACATTTGGGGGAGTTATGACACGTAAGATGTCCAAAATAACTAGTGGGAAAGAAGTGATGGGTACACAAGTATTAATTTCTTATTACTATTCCATTATCTAACTTGTGTTATTTTGGGTATGTTCCTTGGTGAGGTTATATGGATAGTTTCCCTACTAGGTGGATAGTTACCTCTTTTCTCACATGGAATTAGAATGTCTCCACAAATGTTCACATAATAATTTTGGTTTATCTTCCGATTATTCCTATATACTCACACTATGTATATAAAACAACATTCAGGTTTCCAGGATACCCTTGAAGACCATGATAAACCACACTAACTAGGGTTTAGGAGTTTATGTTGTTGTTTTTATTCTCTTTTGTACATTTCATCATTGTTTTCATATACCTTTAATCAGTTTATTTTGAACATGCATATTGGAACAATTTTTTGGATTTACATTTACATTCTTTTTTTGGAGTTTTTTTTGATTTACCATCTTATCTCCCAATCCTATTAAATAAAAAAGGCAATGCATTAAATTTTACGCGAGGTTTTATACCCTTAGAGTTAGTCGCCACTCTGGTGCCTATTAGAGGAGGGACTCAATGGTCATTATCTACCATTCAACATGAAGAAGAAAGAATATGTAAGTGTTGTGCTCTTTCATCAACTTGGTGAATGTAGGTCCTGAAACGCCATCGTCCACCCACTAGAATAGAGTCTGCAAATAGCACCCCACTATTATCCCAGATTTTACCAAACAATATTGTCATCACCACCAACAGTAATAGAAAAAATACCACCCATGTCTTCACTAGAAACTAGACCATCCATTTTAAAAATCAACACAAAATGAATATTTTGGGGTTTTAAACATGTTTGATAATTTTTTATTCAGAAATCATCAATATATATCCAAAAAGGATAAAATAAAAAATTTATATAATTATTTAAATTTGGTCAATAAATATTGATTTCTTGAACATGAGAAAAATAAAAATGTATAAAATAAGGTTTAATGATTTTATATAATAAATACAAATCCATAGAAGATTTTATTTAATAATTGTAACCTATCACATCTTCTATAAATAAAAAATTCATCAAATTTGGCGAAAAATTGTATATACCAAATATCATGAAAGAAGATAATATTAAAATCATATTGGTAAATATCATGATCAAATTTTATACCCATGAATAAAATGATTAATTATTTAATTTTATATTAATATATAAAAATCATATGATGGTTGATTTGATATGGTTTTTCAATATATATTCCCAAAAATCATTTACAGATGTTATATGAAAAACTCTGTAAGTTTATACTATTTTCATTTTTATGTGTATAAATTCAATAATAAATTTCACTTATTTAATGGTATAACAACAATAATTTTATTTTATTACAATAAAACTATTTCTATATTCATTAAATTTGGAGGGTGGGTTCTTCTGATCAACAGTGTGCTTACGTCTATACTGATGCATGTTTTCTCCATCACCAGACCCCAAAATGGAACGATTGGGAAAACAGAGAGACTAATCAATACCATCCTATGGGACAGAAAACTAGAAGGGTGTAACCATTGTGCTTCTTGGAAGAGGTTGGCTAGACTGGTAGTCAAAGGGTGTGTGTGCCTTCTAGACATCCAAGATACCATTCATGGCATGCATGATCAGCATGCATGGGAGATCATCACCGGGGAAACCCTTTGGGCTAGGTTTTTCAATGCACACTACGGTCGACATGAAGAAACAGGTCATAGTGGTGCAGCTTTTTTGGGAAGGTGCATGTTCTCCCATATCAAAACTATGCCCAGCTACTCTCGATGGGTCCTCGGCATAGTGGAGGTTAACTTCATGGACACATACTAGATCAATGAAATATTGGAATACACAGGATGTCTGTCACCGAGCATCTCTTTTAGCGAAGCTAGCGAATTGTATGAGATGGTCCATACAGATCTAAATCCCAACCTAATGATTTTTCTTTCGAAAATAGTGTTTAAAATGATGAGCCGGATGTATATTGTTTCACTAGATGATGTAATGGCAGGAACAACACCCATGATTACAGGAGGTTACTCCAGACGGATGATAATTCAGATGAGCGGATGCCAATAGCATGGGGAAATGAAATTCTGATGATAATGATTTTCTTTCTATGGAGGATTAGAAACATGTCTATTCCAATGGAGGAGAACATACTATAGAAGGCTATTCTCATGGAATTTCAATGCTACTGTTGTGAGAACCAGTATATTGATTCAACACTCCACCTGTTTTTTCAAGGCCAATGGGAATTATATCTATGGTCTTTCTTCCCTCCACGTACAAACATTAATAATGAATCCAAATCTGAACAAGATCTCATGAAGAAGTGTTTTCTTGAAACAATTCATGGAAATATGGATTCCATAGCTCGGACTATCAACTCTGTTTCCATTTTCTGGACCATTTTGGATGCACGTAATAAGGATTGATTGGGATCCAAATAATCACTTTTTTTCTTGCATATGTGGTTAAGATCACTTATCATTGTATAAGATATACTGGTTAAAGGAGGGTAGACAATAGATACAATATGAAATCTTTTTAAATGACCATTCATGCATCACAAGGGGAGTGGGCGTTGTGTTAGATGGCAGCCTCCAGATAGTGGTTTGAATGTTAACATTTACAAATCTTACGTGGAGGGGTTTTTGAGGGGTGTTGGGGTTCTCCAAGAATCATGGGGATCAGTCCATATAGAATTCAGTGCTTACTATTGTCTGGGGAACTCCTTGGGTGTGGAGGTTCGGGGCCTTCTCTCTAGACTGATGGTTTGTAGGGGGTGGGGAATCCAAGCGGCATAGATTGGCTCAGACTCTAAATACCTTGTAAAGGCCTTACAGGGTCTCCAAGTGATACCATGGGTGTTTATATATCTCATTCATTGATTTAAGGTGGAGACCAATCATGGAATGATTCTTCATCACAGTTGGAGGGAGACCAATTTTGAGGTGGACTCACTGGCTCGCATGGGTAGGCTAGATGAAGTTATTATGGTTTATGTCGGTCTTAACGCCCTACTCATTAGGTGTATAAAAGTTGTTCAAGGGGATTCCCTTGTACTTCACCAATTTTCACCCTCCTTGATGGGATTATCCCATGTATTTTCATGTCAATCTCAATAAAAAAGTACTTTTGATATTATTATTATTATTGAATGATTCAATCCCCTAGAAAACTATGAACACAAACATAACCAATTTTTCGAAAAAAAAAGTATTAGCATTAAAATACAAAATAATAATATAACCTTTATGATCTATTTGATCATCATTATTGGTCTCATTGATTCACTAATTTTATATTTTATATAATGAAATTTTTTATCCCCAATAGTCTCTTATAGTAATATTTATGTTAAAATGTTAAATAAGATAACAATAAAATCAAATCACTAAATAAAAAAAATATTATTTATAAGATAAAGAGTATCATGCAACTAGCCTCTATGAAAAAATCTATAAATAAATGAAGTTAAATTCACTATTTTTATATATTTGGGATAATATTTTCTATAAACGCTACTAATTTCTCACCTAATATATGCACTTCGCCATGAAAATATACCAACAAATTCATGACCCTCATTAGTAAAATCATATACATGGCCATATGATGGGATAAAAAATATAACCATTCTATAAAATTTATAATCATTCTTATTACCTTCAATATATAAATAAAAAAATAATGATTTATTGAGCCTAGTTAACAATATAATAAATAATTTTAACAAGTACCTACATATATTTTTTTAGAATTAAAAATATTATTCATGAACACAAAAATCATTTTAAATCAATCTTATTAATTAAATTTGAATGTAAATGTTTTTAGGGTTAACTACTCAATTGTTTACTTAGAAATATTTTTTTACCCCTTAATAAATATTGTTATATATTACAGGGAAAATAAAAAATCAATATTCTTTGATTGTATTTTAACATATCATTAAATGAATTTGTCAAAAATGATATTTCACAGAATAAACTAAAAAAATATGCCATCATTTTAATATAATAATTATATCCATATTTATCTATATATTTAATTAATAAATTTGTAAAATTAATCATATATTTATTAATTCTTGATAGATTTATTATCCCATATATTTGAAGAGATATATTCTATAATAGTAAAAAAACAGATCTTATAGATATATAAATAACCCACTTGATATTTTATATGTTCGTAAGACCCATATATTTTTACACTAAATGTACATGAATCATATAAATAACATTGTAAATTATATATGAAATTCCATTATTTATCATGTTTTCAAGTGATTGATTTTATAACTACATTCAATTTATAATTTCTAACATATTATGTTGTAGTTATTATAAAAAACATTAAAAATTATATTAATATGAAACATTACATTTATCATTATAAATTAATAGTTTTGGATTGTGTCATTTCTACCACCATTTAAGAAAAATTTCCACTTATGTATTTTTTTTAAAAGATAATATCAACATAATTCCAAATTATTGTAGTATATATCCAAAATATAATGAATATAAAAATAATTCAGTGATTGAAATATGATATAAGGATCTTCAACTAATAGTATATGACTAAACCTAAAAAGATGTAAATTGTTTTGAGAACAACACAACCACAAACATCATTATAACTTCATTATATAACTATTATTTGATCAAGACATATTGATAACATTTTTTCACATCAATATTACATATATATTCAAAACAATCATTGTATTTTCGTACATGTGAATCATTATCCCACGTTTTATACATAATAGAAATAATATTCATTATGAAATTTATTATCCCAAATTTTTTTCATCATTTCAAAATATAAAACCAATTTTTTTGGAACTATTAAAAAAATATTTTTATATCATATTCTTAAAATAACTATACTGTTCTATATCAATATCATAAAAGGTGGTAAAATGATACTCATTAAAGGAATAAAAAATTAATAAGAAATATGATGAAAATTTTATATTATATAATAAAAAAATATTAGTAAAAAAGTAGGTATCATTTGATATTGCTATAAAGGTAATATATCATTGGTATATATTTTTGATGTTTTGTAGGGAAAGTTCACCACATTGACAATTTTCATCATATATGGAACATTTTAAAATCACTCTTGATTTTTACTCTAATTATAAATTAGTATCTTTTCTCTATTATTATCTCTGGAATATTATCTAAATGACATATTAAAATTATTTAATAGACCATAAGAAGAATAAAATTTTTATTTTTGATAGGAAATAATATTCTAAACAATAAAATTTAATTTATTAAATTTTGAACGTGATTCATTGTCAATAAAAAATATGAAAATTTAAATTTTAATATATTCACAATATTTAATATGTAAGTATAATATTTCATTGAAATAGTCATCTTACATTTATAACAACCAAACCACATATGATGATTTTTTTACATAAAAAATAATATAAATATAAAATGGATTCTATGAGAAAAATATTCTTACAGTTGAATGTGAATGATATATTTTTTCATTAATAAATAACTTTTTTCCAGATTATTCAAATTAAAATGAAATAAGTGATTACAAAATTACATTATGCAACGATGGATAAATATTTCAAATGAATAAGAAGAAAAATTAATATTCAAAAATATGAACACAATTATTTACAATAGTTTGTAATTAATGTTTTATATCTATTCTTAAATAACATAATAATGAATTTATAATGTATTTAGATATTATTTGAGTTGTAGTAGTGTTTTAATAAAATATCAAGATGAATATGATAACTATGTAATATTTAATCAATAATTGATAATGAATATAATGAGTTAATCATATTATATAAAAGTGAATAATGGAGAATATTTTTTTCATTGTGGGGAGAAATATATAATAAAAAAATTATTTTTGGATCCCTCTAGTAGAGACTTGTAATGATAACAGAAATATACATGAATGTTTTTGTCTATTTTGGTTTTTGACCAAAATGAATCTACCAAATCACTCCCAAAATTATTTTCCCTGTAGAATAATCTCATTAATAAACGAGGGAGAATAAAAAGTTAAATAATATAATTACATTATGAATTCAATAAGAATCTATAAATAAAAATATCATTAATTGGAAATTGTTTCTAATGTTCAATATGTAGTGTGCATATTTATATTTTTAAATATTCCTACACCTGAATCTTTTTCATGTATATTGACTAAAATTACCTATTTTATTAAAATAATATAATTTTAATAAGGGTAAAATAAAAAATTAACTAATCATTTTAATTAGATTATAAATGTTGTTAAATTGATTTCCTATTTATATAATTCAATTATATCCACATTAATGAAACTAAAATGTGAAATATTGATATATTTTGATGGAATATAAAACATGAATGTGGTATATTAATTATAGGAATTATATACACCATACCCTAGATAATATAATTATTAAATTGATCTTAATATAAAATGAAACACACATATATAAAAATTTAGAAAACAATTTATGTAGTTATGATTAGTAAATATTTCCATACATAAAGGAAAGAATTCTATTTATTTCATGTTATTAAACATGTTATTTTGTTGTAAATTTTTTCATGGTTGGAAGTGGATGTGGGTTGGAATTGGGTATATAATTTATTGGTAAAAATAAATAATCCATGAAAAATTCAATCATGTACCTAGTGGGTACGTATATGTATCATGGTGGATGAAACTCTTGGGGGTTTTCCAAGGATGACAAATGGTTTTCAGGAGGCCCTTGTATGGGTATCTAATGGTCAATGATTTCTCAGTGGGCTTACAAATAGTACCTAGTTTATTTCATGTTTTTTTTATTTTCATATAATTTAATTTTCCTATGTAAATTATAACCATATATACCCTTTATTCTAATTTATACAAAACCACGACTCACTTATTTATCCATTTCATATATTCTAATGGTGATTTTTTTTGTTACATTTGATAATGATGTATTTTTTAACTCTCTTAGATTATCATTGGAAAGTATAATCATATACCATCTTTGAATAATTTTATTATCAATTTAGAGATATTATTTATATTAATTTTCTAAATTAATGAGTTTTTTCTCTTAATAATTATAGTAATCAATATAAAATCATTTCTGATTATCCACTAAAGTTGATTATACTAAAATGATATAGTTTTTCAATTAATTATTCTTATTATATTTGATTTTAATGATTTTTATTATATGGGGTTGTATGTGAGGGATATTTACTTATTTTAAAATGAAATAAAAGTCAACACAAATAGGGTTAGTGGGTTTTTTGGTGTGACTAGCGTTCAGTTTTATAGGGATCCAAAAACCTAATAAGGAAAATGGTTTAGTTAGGTAGGGTATATAGTGTATGATATCCACATAGAGGATGTAAAACATTAATGTTTCACCTAATAGGTCTTGTAAAAATAATCGTAAATTAAATATATTTATTAAGTATGTAGATCCATCCATAACATAATACTAATGTGTTATTGAGATATATCATTCTCTTAATATATTATATTGATGACATACTATTCACCATAGTTAGTTTTCTAACGAGGAAAAATTCATATTATTTATATTCATAATGATATATTAATGAAAATCGTTATCAATTTAGTGATTTAATATGTACCATTTAAATTGTTTCGATGACTTATTATTTGCACATGTGTCTAATTTAAGTGATGTATCATTCGAAAAGATGGTTATAGTGAGGATTTTTATTTTAAAAAATTTGGTGTAGTTTAATTGTATTTTTCATCATGTTTATGGAAATGTAATATATATCCAACATTTATATACATATATGGTGATATATTGTTCACTGGTATTCAGCATATTGGTAATAAAACATTCAAATTGAATATTTGAAAAGTTTTTTCTTGTTAACTCAAGATATTTAGTTATAGTGATGAATTTTTATGATATTTAATTATTTAGAGTGCTAGTACCTCGTTCATTATTATATTATGACAATACCATAAGAGATTAATCAAATTGCATAACTAGATAATTTTTTTATTTTCACACAATATTGTTTCTTTTTACCCCACTATCATATGTCAACTTATTTGATTATATTTATTTGTCTCCATTTCATATTATGATTACATAAATATTAGATATATTCACTCAAGGCCACTGATTATGATGGACTAGAAAATATATTTATCACACCACACATAATCACCTTGGTGGGGATGCATACATCATGTTTAAAGATATATGAAAAGTATTTTTGCCTCCAATAGAATGTATAGTTGATGATATTTTTTTGGGAGTGAGATACATGAAAATAATAATATTAGTCAATGTTTTTTCTCTATCTCTACTAACTTTAATATTATATTCTATTTTCTATATCAATTAACTATACGGTCAACTAGAACAAGTTTCATGACATATATAAAATTAAAGTTTGTTAATATTTTATTATAGAATATAATGTTTTATATTTCATTGTTCTTCATGATAAAATCTATATTATAACATTATATTATGAAAAAATTGAAGTTTTTATTTATATTTATATGAAAGGTTATATTGTCTCCCAATGTTATGAATTTCCCCCCACCACTAGTCAGAATCCTCTGTTGCTTATTGAGGTTCTCTTGATGTCACATGGATCTATGAATCGATAATGTTTTCTTTGACCATGCTAAGAATGATGTAATTTTATATCACAAATTTTATGATTAAATATTTTTGATAATTTTTTGATGAGATATATCCATTTTGAAAATTTACTTGATATTTTGATATTCCTTATATACACCTATAAATTGAATTTCCATGTTGCTGAGGAGTGGTATCTTGTTTTTTTATAATTACTATTTATTTCATTGATTGAATATGGAGTGAAATTCACATGGTATTATTTTCTCAACACCATCGATGGAAATATCTTGATTTTTGTGCTTCATGTCTACAATATTGGATTCATATTCCTTCATATACTCATATATGAAAGATAAACTGGTCTTACAATCGAATATATGTTATGTAATATTTTAATAATATGTTATACTATGTTTTCCAAAATAAATTATTTTAATGATGTAATTAAATTAACCTATGAATATTGTTCCTTTTTAAATAACTACTGTAATTATGAAAATCATTTTTCAACTAATAGAATTGGTCAATAAGTCTACAGATTCATCAGTTTAGTGGTACACTGATATGTAGGTGTTGCACACTGAGGAGTGTGGTATGATTCTTATAATAACATTTCTAAAACTATGACATAACGTTTTATTATAGATATTATAATAAAATATTTTATCATTTTAATGATATTCATACTCTAATGAATCATGAAGACCCCATACAAGATATAGATATGTATTCTACACCACGTCTAGTTATGGAAAAGCCTATGATTTTTTACCACATTGAAGAACTACAATGCTATTTAAAAAATAGTTTAATCTGAAAACGAGTAAATATATTAGTGTCTAATATCATTATATAGATTTATATTATTCATCTTCATATCATTATAGGTGTGGGTTTTATATAAAGTTCTATGTTTTGTATTGAGTCACTCTAAAGAATATTTTCCTAGATTAATACCCGCACTGATTGAATATTAATGTTAGTGAAATTTTTACATTTTAATATATACAAACATAATGTAACGATCAAAATATAGTGGAAATATATTAGGGACTAAAATGGATGGATGTTTGTGATTATTTATTTGATTAGTTTTCCGTGAGACCTAATATAGGGACAAAAATAGAGGATTATAATTCTCATACTAGGGATTGATTAAATGAATGACTATGTCTTATTTTTTAAGATTGTATTTTAGAATTCATTAAAAGCTGTTTTAAGATGATGAAACTATTTATTAAAGTTTTAATGATGTATTTATATAAGTTTATTTGAAAGTATATTATGTGAATTCTTTATGAAATGAATGTGATAAACACTATATATTTTATTCAATCTATATTGATGATTGGGATAGTTATACTCCTTTATTAAGATTTAAATAAGGAATTTTTATTGTATAAATAACTGATATGATGGTTCTTTCTATTTTGGTTATATGTAGTGTAGGAAATTATTCATGTAATATACCCCCTCTTGTGGGAAGTTTATCACTACTATTTTTATTGTGTTCATCATGTTAATGTTCATCTAGATTACTCTATACCATAAAAACAGTAGTTTTCCAAAAATTCGGTCGGGAAATTATGTTGGTTATGTATGAAAATATTGTATAATTATTATATGTTAGGTAATAGTTATATTATGGGATTTGTATAAATGGTATAAATATTTATTAACCATTTAATTCTTGGTTATTTTGGTTGCTCATGATGTTTTTGAGGATGTGGTTACTTTGGGGGAATAATATATTTTCGGTTCCCCATGGGGAATCCAGGATTTTTTAGGGTTTTCTTAAGTTATATTTTTTGAATAGTATTTAAAAATGTGAAAAAAACAATTATCTATGATGTGAGGATATGAATACTTAGAGGTTTGTTGATAGTGGGATCTTATCTATTTCAAATATTCATTAATTTTTGTGTGATACACTCATTTCTTTATATTTGTCTATTTAGTCCTATAGATTTCTCCATAGAATTACTGGCGTAAATATTGACCCTCCAACCGTCAATATATAATAAATGTAATGGTATTTTTATATTTCATTGGTGTGATAGATTTATTAATTGGTACATGTATATATGATATTTCAACCCAATTGGAATGAGTAGAGTCGATATATTCTATGGAATTATAAAACATAATCAAAGAAGAGCACTCATTGATTTCCAATGGTGATTGGTATCTTTTAATTAAATTGATTATTACTATAACACCTTCTTTTGGGAGGGATGTTTTTGGGAAAGTTATTTGAAGCATAATAGTATTATGTTACTTCTAAACAGTAACTATATTATAATATTCACTTTTTAGACATGGATATAATTATAAAACATAACATTTCTCATATTATGGATTTATATTAAGATTTATCACTTAAATACTACTTATTCATGCTACATGGGAGATAAATCTTGTTTATAATTGATATATTAGAGGGTATTATTCTGATATCAATTCCGTAGTATGTAATGAAATTATCTAATATAAGAGAGTTGATATTTAAATGAAAGTCCAAGATTCAATGTGGTTTATATATATGATAGCATCCATATTCTGAAATTCTATTTTTTAATACATAAATTGTGATTGATGTTTTTTTAATATATTGATTATATTATTTTAATTATGTGATATTTAATATATATTATCAACCACCATGCATTAATTACATTTTCAATTATCATTTGGAATCCACATGGTTTTCCATGATTATTTTGATTCTAGGGTATCCCGAATTTTTAGTGAGAGGAATGGATATTCCAAGGACTATTTTAGGATTAGTTAGAGGATATATGAATTCCTTGAGTTTTTTATCTTATTTACATGATATCTATAATTATTAAGTGTATGAGATTGTTATAATTATTCTTTTAGGTCTTTTTGTTCATTAATATACTTCAATATTACTAATAAATATTATAAAATATTTTTTACTTATAGATAATACTGAGTAATGTGATATTTCATCACATTATTACATGATATCATTGTTTATATTATTGATTAGGAAATTACCTTAAATTTAAAATTTATAACTTAGTTATGAATATCCTTGTAATTATGAAGGACCATGTATTAGATTGCACAAAAAAACCCAAAGAAGTTGTTAGAGATCATTATATATCTTTATTAGTTTTATGTCATGTGAAATTAATTTAATATATCTTCCAAATATAATCTTCAAAAAATTTCTCAAAACCAATATGGGGGTATTAAATTTTGGTATCATTATTGTAAGAGAGTATTACAAAAGGGAATGGTTTGGTTAATGATTACATGAACCCTACCCATCCTAAATATTTTTAGGGAGTATAAATTGTACTATGTTGCATCCTGGTTTGGCATTCAAAAATTATTTATATAATATAGGTTAGTTGTCAATTATTGGAATATAATATTAATTTTATATTTATAGAATAAACTTACATTTGATTTATGTTTTTTTTTGTAGTAGTTCATACACTACTGTACCAACTGTATGTCATTAATTATGAGAGGTTTGTTGTTTAACATTAATGAAAAGTAATTAAATTAATATTATAGTATAATAAAATAAATCCATGGATATGGAAATTCATTAGGTACCAATATTACATTGACATTAATAGTATATACACTATTTAAATAGATAATGAAGTGTTATCTGCTCACAGTTTAGAAACTAAACCTTATATTGTGGGCTGGGATAGAATTGCATCAATATTGAGGTTCCTTTTATCTGAGTTTCATATAAAAATACATGTATATTAGGGCATACATTAATAATATCATTGGATATCACATCATTAATTTTCTAATGGATTATATATGGTAAGGTTATTAAATAAGAAAAATATGTATTGAATGATTGAAAATATTGTTAGGGAAAATTAATAAAATGGGATACATATAGTGATGGTTGTTTTCATATTCAAGGTATATTTGTAGTCCCAATGTTTATTATTTTGATTTTTAGTTGAAAATAAATTTACTCTAAACCAATATTTAACATATTTTTTTAGAATGGTGTATCAAAATACCATTAATATTTTCAACAGTAAGGGTTACGAAGGGATATATATGGATATATAACTAGATCTTGCACCATTATACATGTGATGACGAAGATCCAATGACTCAGGAGCCTTAACCATCTACTACCCATTGTTGCATTTCATTTTGACAACGTAATTATAATAATTTTTATTGGGGTGACTTGGTGACCATGTGGAAATAGTGTAGTATGTTATATTCTCTTTTGTATAACAATATTATATTAGTTCTTACTAATTAATGAAACCTAAACTATTTTTGAGATGTGAATATTATACATTTCATGAATATATTAATGGCTTATGTCTAGGGGTGGATCCCTTGTGCGGTTTAGCTAAAATATATCTAGATAGATGATTTTAACACCATGACCCATGGAAATTACTTGTATGTACCTTTTATTGGGGATATTAGCATGATATAATCATTCCTAAAAATGATGGTTCCATTGAAAAAGGTGGAAAACTGAAATTGTCTTTACTTGTGGTAATTAATACTATGGACATTTCCCATGAAATATAAACGTAGTCCAATGATATAAAAATATAGTAAGAGGAACATGTTTTATAGTTTGATAATATGGTAATAGTATCCTAGATCCAAGGAATCTTCACAGGACAATTTTTAATGTTTCAAATATTAATTTTTTTTTTGAACAAGGGAACACAAGTATTACTAACTAAAAATTAAATTTTTATTATTTCTAACAATTTTAAGGGAAAAGTGAGGAACAAAATGGTCATCCAACTAGATAGATGATAGAACCATTACAGGATAATTAAAACTACCAAAATCAGTCTCCCTAAAAAATCTAGGATATATAGGTTATATGAGTGTTTGGTTCAGCCATTATCAAATCCTAAAACTAACAGACCAGCTTATCCTAGGACTGGATGTACTCTATAATGATTATCATCCCATTTTTGAAGCTTCCAATTGTAATTATATCTAGTTTGTCTATGTAGCTGTAATTTTCTACACTAGGGGCCTTCCATAGTGACCTCCCCATAAATTTTGATGTTATCTTTATAGAGGCACAGAGTAGTAGAACCTATTCGACCACTTTCTCTTTAGAAATCAAGAGAGAGTCAAAATATTGTTCACTCACGCCACCTGACTTCCATGGGAGATGGATTCACAATCCATATTCATGGAGTTTAAATTATTGTATGGTTTCATATCTATTTGAGGTGGTAAGGAGGAGTAATCCTTCCCTTGGTGGATCTGCCTCCTGTTACCCCTCAGGCTCCAAGGATCATATATAGATAAATAGTTTCCATTATCATTGGTTTCTTTCTCAACGAAATCATCATTGTCCTTGAATATGTCGGTATGTTCTATAATCAATATATCCACTTCAAGTACTTAAAAATTGATTTTCATTTGATCTAGAGTCCAGGTAACTGGGATAAAACCTCATGTTTTTGTAGATTTGGTTTGATGAGTTGTGTCTTGGATAGAGGGACTGATCGTTCATGTCACCTACTCTCTAGTATCCTTATCATAATTTCATTCCACCCAGGTTAGAAAATAATTATTCACACCCATATCAACCCTTATCAATGAAGTATTGTTCTGAATGGGGGAAATATCATCCATGTTCTATCTATTATAATTTGAAGGAAGAGCCAGGTCAGACATAAGTCTGTTAATAATATCAAAACAATTTATATTTGATGATGATACCCCCTCATGTATGTAATGTCCCGGTTCTGGGTACCACTCAACGGGTGCCCCAAACCGAGTTCGCCACATGACCTCAAGCGCATTTCACCAAATTCCAGAGGCTGCCGACTAGCAGCGAGGTACCGGGTCTGATAGTGGGGAAACTATGCCCTCATTTGTCAAAGTGTAGCACATCGGAATAGAAAATAAACATACAACAACAGCAGAAGCAGTAAACCAAACATAACTGAAATTGATACTGATAACAAAAGTGGAAACCAACAGTTATATATATATTTGAAGATGCATCATGTCACTATTCTATAAAACAGCCAAAACATGTTACACTGCAATACAATACATTGCAACTGAAGTACAAGTCAAGAAAAGAAAAATAGAACATCTAGCGGCATCATGAGCCAATGCTCGGTCCCATGCTCTCCTACACCCCAGTATCAATCAAGTACCTATACAAGGACCCTTGAACTTATCTATACCTGAAAAAATGTAATCTGTTTGGGCCAAAAAGCATGACCCAAAAAGGGTGTGAAAAATATATCTCAGTAGGCACCCACCAAAGGCCAGTGCTCAACTATGTGTAGACATGCAACAACTGTGTGCAGTAGTAAACACAATAAACTAAAAATTACTCAAAGGTAACAAACAAAACAGTTATATTTCCATTAAATTATTCATTTAATCCATTTAATATAAGAAAACACCACAATGAATTTTTAATTAAACAGACAGCATCCCCAGACAAACAAAATATCACCCTCAGGTAATCAGAATACAACCCGAAGGTATTTCCCTAAGGCGTAACAAAAATTTCCCTCAGGCATAAAAAGTGTCGCCCTCAGGCATATAGTCTATTTCCCTCATTCATGGAAGAAGTTTCCCTCAGGCTAGGATAACAACTTCCCTCGGGCAAAGTAAAACAATGCCCTCGGGCTGAGTAAAACACTTCCCTTAGGTGCAATTAACCGGTCCATGCCCACCATGTAAAAAAACATTAACAAGCAATTCCTCTCAAGGAAATTCTACAATCATTACTTTAGAGGCATACCCTCGGGTATCCTAGCCAAATGTCTAAACAGAGGAACGCACCTCGGCGGTGGTCCTGGATCCATGAACTGATCCCAAACAACATTTTAATATCACATTTGATTACCTATACAATTATAGGTATCAAAAAACAAATTAGCAATGAACTCAACCACACGACACCCCAAATAAGGGTTCGTAGCTCAAAAACACACAAAAATGCATGACAGTTGGAAATAAACACCAAGCCACCTACATTTATCGCCAACGAACATTATACGTGAACGTCGATTCCTGAAACGCCCAAAAAATGCCGTAGATATGAGGTTAAACAATTCTTGCTGAAATGAAAATAACTCCCGTTAGGGGATGAATTGGCATGGACTATTAAAGAAGGGTGGAGGGATTAACCATGCGGTTCCGACAAGATCATCCGAGGCGAAAACAGATCCTCGAAGGGCACTCGGCGGATCTCTAAAGGTTCGATCGTCCACTCCTTCTCCTTCCTCCCATTATAAGCCTTCCCTGTGAACATAATAGGCTACTGCCCATATTAAGAGGAAAATAAGTACACATCATGTACTTCCGAGTACATGGAGTGTACTTCCCATTTTATTAACTCTTCCTCTGGCGGCTTCCCACCAGTGTGGCACTGTTCACCTTCCGACATGACTACACGGCTTGTCTTCACAACTGCATGGCGTGAGCAGCCCCGTAGCTAGTCACCACCTTACTATTTGCCTTCAGACTAACTACACGATGTTAAAAGGACCACTACACGACGTGTACTTGGTTCCTACACCCTTTGTTTCCAGCACGGCCACACGCCCAGTGTACTCATCCCACACAGCCAAGAGTACACGGCATATGGAAAAAGTACATGGCGTGTACTTACAAAATTTGTGATTTTCCCCATTTTCCATATTTTCTCAAAAACACTTAAGGAAAAGAGAAAAAAGAAATCCCATACCTCAGAAATAAGAAACGGGATCTTTCAAACTTCCCCCCTTAAAGCAAATCATCCCCGAATATCCCTTCAAAGATTAGTAAAGATAAATCCGTGAACAACTCCGGCCACTGAGCACGTACATCGGTCTCCCGCTCCCAGTTTTCGTTTTGCACTCGCCCATCATGCCATAGCACCTGTACGAGAGGAACATACCGCCCTCGGAGAACCATCATGCTCCTATCAACGATACAAATCAGATGATCTTCAAAGGACGTATCTAACTCAAGCTCGACCTCCTCAGGCCGAAAGACATGAGATGGGTCTGAATGATAGCGGTGCAACTGAGATACATGGAAGACGTCGTGCATGGCCCGGTACATCTGTGGTAAATGCAGCCGATAGGCAACGGGCCTGAATCTCTCTAGATTCTCAAATTTCCCCACATACCTCGGTGAATGTTTACCCTGTCTCCTGATACGCCTGTGTCCCAGCCACGGCGAAACACACGAGAAAATCTGATTCCCGACCACGAACTCCAAAGGTCGTCTATGGCGATCAACATAAGACTTATGATGAGAATGTGTGGTAGCTATCCACTTATGAATCAACTAGACCTATTTAGAAGTCTCCTGCACGAGACATGGTCCTAGTAAATCTTCCTCGCCAACCTCTAACTAGAACAAGGGTAATCGGCATGGCCTACCATATAAATCCTCGTATGGTGCCATCTCAATAGTCTCCTGAAAACTATTGTTATAGGAAAACTATAATAGAGGTATATGCTTATACAAAGAGCCCCCCCCCAAGTCTAGGATGCATGCACTCAGCATGTCCTCAGGAACATTTATTGTACGCTATAACTGGCCATCAGTCTAAGGGTGGTAAGTTGTGTTCAAAAGAACCCATGTACCCAGTGACCTCTGCAAACCCTGACAGAAACGAGACGTAAAATGGTCGTCCCTATCTGAATTGATTGAACGAGGGACCACATGAAGACATACGATCTATCGGATATACAACCTTCTGAGTTTGTCAACACCGAAGGTCTCCTTGATCGTCAATAAGTGAGCTACCTTCGTGAGTCTGTCCACAACAACCCACATGACATCATTGCATCTAGGTGACCTTGGAAACCCTATCCTGAAATCCATCGTGATATCATCACATTTCCATTCCGGAATGGTTAACTACTCTAATAGCCCACCTGGTCTCTGATGCTCCGCCTTCACCTATTGACAGGTGGAACATCTCGTAACAAAACTAGCCACATCTCTCTTCATACTTGGCCACCAGTACCAACGTCTCAAGTCTCGGTACGTCATCGTAACTCTGGGTTGAACTGCCCAAGATGAAGTAGGAAACTCCCACATCATCTCCTCGCGTATATCCCATGGAACTCACGCTCATCCATGGAAACTCAGAACCTCATCATCGCCTATCGTCCAACCAGGATGAGGGACCTCACTTTACACTTTCTCCTGTAGAACTAGGCCTTCTCAATCAGATAGTTGTCTCATCCAACCTCTATCCAGGAGGGTAGAAGTCACAACTAAAGAAGAAAGATAAGTCGGCCTCTGACTGTCGTGCACCTCCAGATGAATCTCAGAGAACAAAGCCATGAGCTTCCACTCACAACTGGCCTCCTACACTGCCTGTATCTGATTCTTCCTGCTCATTGCATCAGCTACTGCACTACCTTTACTAGGTGTGTAGGTATGCTCAAAATCGAAGGAATGAAGGTATTAGACCCACCATTGCTGTCTCAGATTCATGTCACCCTGAGTAAAGATATACTTGAGGATTTTTTGGTTGGTGAAAACCATAAAATGCTCTCCCAATAGATAATGTCTCCAATAGCGCAATGCATGAACCACTAGAGCCTACTCGAGATCATGCATCGGGTAATTCCTCTCATGTGGCCTCAACTGTCAAGACTCGTATGCAACAACTTGATCACACTGCATCAATACTTCCCCCATCCCAATACATGATGCATCACAGTAAACTGTATAGCTCTTCCCCTTCTCTGGGAGTATCGGGATCGGTGTTGATGTTAACCTTCCTTTCAGGCCCTGAAAGCCTATCTCGCAAGCTTCCGGGCAAATGAACATCACACCCTTCATAGCAAAACCCATCAACAACACTGCTAAGAAGGATAATTCCTAAATAAAGCATCTGTAGTAACCAACCTACCCCAAGAAACTCTGTATTTTAAACACATTCTTAGGCTGATCCCAGGAAACTACTTCTATCACCTTCTCTGGGTCTACTAAAACTCCTTCCTCTGAGATGATATGACTGAGGAAGTGAATCTGGCCCATCCAAAAGTGGCACTTTGAGAGCTTAGCCTATAGTCGATGCTCACTCAGTGTAATCAATACGATCTCAAAAAGGGCGGCATGGTCATGTAGTGTGTGAGAGTACACCAAGATGTCATCCACGAATACTACCACAAAAGAATCCAGATAAGGATGGAACACATGATTCATTAGTGCCAAGAAAACTGTTGGCGCGTTCATGTGACCGAATGTCATAGCTATATAATTGTATAGACCATACATGCTATTGAAATCTATGAGAGTTATATCAGATGGTCTAACACGCAGCTGATGATATCCTGATCTCAAGTCAATCTTCAAGACCAATCGTGCTCCATGAAGTTGATCAAAAAGATCATCAATCCTCGGCAAGGGATATCAGTTATTAACCATGAACTGGTTCAGCTTACTATAATCCACACATAGTCTAAGGGCACCATCCACCTTCTTCACGAAAAGGACAGGAGAACCCCAAGGAGAAGTACTGGGTGGGATGAAACCCTTTGCCTGTAACTACTCTAACTGCCTCTTGAGCTTCTGCAACTTAGGCGTAGCCATCCTATAAAGAGGAATGGACACCAGTTATGCTCCTTCCACTAGCTCTATAGAGAAATCCAACTCACGCTCTGGAGGAAGACCTGAAAAGTCTTTTGGGAGGAAATCCCTGAAACGATCAACCGCTGGAGGGAAACCCTTCTAACAGGTCTCTTGGTCATCCAGATGTAATCTCACAATCTGGGCTATGACTCCACCTCGCCCATGATGCTCTGGTCCAGCTCGACTCGCCTGAACATTCCACTCGCCCTTGTATAGAAACTCTCAAACCTCTAGTGACATAAACCTCACCCTACGATGATAGAAATCTAAAAAGGCTCAAAAGGGAACCAACCATTCCGTCCCAAGAATGACGTCATAAGATTTCTTCTCTATGACATAGAGATCCCAAAGGAAGTGACACCCACCAAACTCAAGGGGGAACTCCTTGCACTGATGCACACCTGTAGTTCTAGTCCCCAACCAACTGTCTAGCATCATGATATTAGAAGAAGTAGAAACATAGATCCCAAGCCTCTCCATAATTGGTACAGATATAAAACTATGGGTAGCACCCGTATCGAAAAGTACTGAAGATAAAACAGAAGCAACTAGAATAGTACCTCTGACTGTAGAAGGTCAGGGATCCTATTCATGCTGGGTCTGTTGCACCGCATATGCCTGCCCAGTGCCGCGATCCTACGACACAGCCTGGCTACCCTGAGTTGTCCCGCCCTGCTGCCACTGAGATCCTGGTTTCTTACTACCACGACCACGACCACCATCTTTGCATGAACGCCCTGACGTATTCCAGTTCCCTGACTGGTAAGAATCCACTGGTCCTACTACTGTACGCAGAGTCTGCACAAAACCCCTCCCACTAGCCATCTGTGGAAATGCCATGAAAAAGCGTTGCAGATGACCCATCATTCTGCAAGCTCAACACTCCACTGGATCCCATGGACACTGCGGTATCTTGTGCCCCTCTTTACCACACTGGTACCACCTGACCGACCCACCTAAAGAAACTTCCTGGCTGGTACTAGAAACCTGAGAGAAGTCCATCTGTCTCTTCCTCTTGACAGCAGAAATGGTACCAGTAACTGGTGCTGAACCGCCCTGGCCCACGCCACTAGCTTCCCGTAGGTTCCTCTCTGTAAACAGCACATGATTCATAACAACATGTAATGAAGGAAACATGAAAACATTCACCAGTGCTCTGAGGTCATACCGAAGACCATCCTCAATGCTTCTGGCTCTAAGCATCTCATTGTCCACCAGAACAGGTTCAAAACGCTGTAGCTCATTGAAACAAGAAGAATAGTCCATCACCGACATAGCGCCCTGTTACAGATTCATGAACTCTCTAGCTCTATCATCCCTTAGCGTCTCAAGATAGAAGAAGTCATAGAATAATTCTTGAAAATCCTCCCACGCCATGTCTCTATGATGCTCTGAATGGGTGGTCACATCTGACCACCTGTTTACGGAATCACGTAGAATGTATGTCGCGAGCTTGACTCCCCACCCTGGAGGCATCTCAACATGCTCGAAGATAGTCTGCATCGACCCCAGCCAAGACTCAGCAGCCTGTGGTCCACGATCCCCTAAAAACTTAGACGGATGCTGCTGCTGAAAGATACATGCCAGCTCATCCATAGATGTGGCAGCCGGTGGTGCTCTCTGAAAGGTGTGCATGAACCGAAATAAGCCTTCACGGAATTGCGCCTCCACGCCTGTGTCCAGTATAGCAGCTGGTGCCACATCTGGCTCTGCTGGAGGATCCACTAGTAGCCCATGGCCCACCATATCTGGGGTATACTCGTTGCCGCTCTCCTGGTGAACAATGGGCGGTCTTCTAGGCAGCATGGCTCTACAAGGTTAAAAACACACCTTATATTCAAGATTAACAAGACCGAAAATGAAGAAACCACAAAAGGAACAAGAAGAATAATTCATTTCAAGATGTGAAAAACAAGACTACACGGTGTGTATAATAACTACACGGCGTGTACTTGACTCCCCTTCCCCTGCCCGAGTCCTTCGACACCGCTAAGCCACACGGCATGTATATAATCTACATGGCGTATAGGCTGTTATTTTCCAACTGATCGTGTCGTATGAGACATGGCCGACTTCTCATCTTGACACTACATGGCGTGTCTACACTCGCACACAGTGTGTACACCACCTCGTCTCCCATCCACATGGCTAAGTCCACATGGTCTGTCCTCTGACAAGACAAGACGGCGTGTTCCCACAGGTACACAGCATGTACCAGACGAGCTCTGCCAACCCATGTTGTTAGTTACACAGCTGGGTACATGGCTCAACATACACGACGTGTTCTATATAAACACAGTGTGTACTCGAAGGGATTACACCGACCCGTGTTGTTAGTTACTCGGACAGGTCCTTAGGTCAGACTACACGGCGTGTTCCAAAATGGACATGGCGTGTATGTATTGAGGTTTCCTCTGCATGTGTTGTTAGTTAAACGGAGGACACCGGGTCAACACTACACGGCATGTACGTAAGCGACACAACATGTTTGCCCCAAGCTCTTCACTTCTCCGTATCGCCGCACTCTCGGTACATGGTGTGTACTCTCGGTACACGGCGTGTACTCAAAAAGTTTATTTTTTTCTCCCAAACAGAAGGCCATACATGGCACATTTAAAGTACTAAACGACGTGTATACCAGGTTTCAAGACATTATTCCTCAATAACATCCCCAAAACCTAGAAAACACTAAAAAACAACACCTAATTTCCAAATTCCAATCCGTGGGGGCCCATACTCTCTACGGATCAAAGTTTGACATCTTATCTATGTTATAAGAAAATAAACAGCTAATGATCCACCAAATTATGGTCAATGTGGGCCCATACTCACAAAAAACCAAAGATTGGCGTCCATTATTATAACCGTATCATAAAAAAATACCCTATCAAACAACATGTATCTATCAAGGCATCTTTCACAACAGCATGCTTTTACTAGCACAATAACTATCACAACAACATGCGATTTCTAATGCACCTACATGGCATGGAACTATGAATGGCATGTGATTTCTAGCATGTACCAATATGATACATGATATGGCATACCCTCATCTCATCGGGTTGCATCTAAATAGAACCCATAGATAAAATATAAACAACACAATCACAAGTGCGTCACCAAACACTGAAATGATATCAACTGTAAATTGAAAAATCAGTAAAATTGCAATATGAGGTAAATTTTCTTTTCCCTGTATAAGGGTTAGCTACGCCTTGGTATAACTTATTACCAAATACCATTATCTTCCAATCCCTGACTAAGGCTCCAAATAGTTTGGCAATGAAAAGAACCCCTCTGATACCACATTGTAACGCCCTGGTTCCGGGTTCCACTCAACGGGTGCCCCAAACCCAGTTCGCCACATGACCTCAAGAGCATTTCCCCAAACACCAAAGGCTACCGACAAGCAGCGAGGGCCTTGGTCTGATAGTGGGGAAACTATGACCTCATTTGTCAAAGTGTAGCGCAGCGGAATATAAAATAAACATACAACAAAATCGGAAGCAGTAAACCATAAATAACTGAAATGGATACTAATAACAAAACGGGAAACCATCATTCATATATATATTTGGAGATGCATCATGTCACTATTCTATAAAATAGCCAAAACATGTTACAATACAATACAATACATTGCAACTTAACTACAAGTACAGAAAATAAAAACATAACAGCCAACGGCATCGCGAGACAATGCTCAGTACTATGCTCTCCTACACCCCAGCAGCAATCAAGTACCTATATAAGGATCCTTGCCCTTTTCTATTCCAGTAGAAATGTAATCAGTTTTTCCAGAAAAGCATGACCCAAATAGGGTGTGAAAAATATATCTTAGTAGGCACCCTCCAAAGGCACGTGCTCAACTGTGTGCAGACATTCCACAACAGTGTGTAGTAGTAAACGCAATAAACTAAGAAGTACTAAAAGGTAACTAACTTAACAGTTATATTTCTATTTAATTATTCATTTAATCCATTTAATATAAGAAAACACCGTAGTGAATTTATAAGTAAACAGACAGCGTCCTCAGACAAAAAAAATCTCACCCTCAGGTAATCAGAATCCAACCCACATGTATTGCCCTCAGGCATAACATAAATTTCCCTCAGGCGTACAAAGTGTCTCCCTTAGGCATAGTGTCTATTACCCTCAGGAACGAAATAATTTGCCCTCAGTCTAGGATAAAAAATGCCCTCGAGAAAAGTAAAACAACTCCCTCGGGCTGTGTAAATTACTATGCTCAGGCGCAACTAACCGGGCCATGCCCAACATGTAAACAAACATTCACATGAATTCCTCTCAAGGAAATTCTACAATCATTACTTTAGAGGTATACCCGCGGGTATTCTGGCCAAATAGGTAATCAGAGGAACGCACCCCCGGGGTGGTCCTGGATCCAAGTACTAATCCCAAACAACATTTTAATATCACATTTAATTAACTATACAATTTTAGGTTTCAAAAAAAAAATCTACGGCCTCAGCCACACGACACCCCAAATATGGGTTCGTAGCTCAAAAACACACAAAAACGCACGATAGTTGGAAATAACCATCAAGCCACCAACCATTATCACCAACTAACATTATCGGTGAACGTTGATTCCAGAAACGCCCAAGAATGTCGTAGATATGATCTAAAACAATTCTAGATTAAACGCAAATAACTCCCGTTTGGGGATGAATTTGCAGGAACTATTAAAGAATGGTGGAGGGCTTACTCGTGCCGTTCCAACAAGATCGTCTGAGGCGGAAACGGATCCCCGACGTGCACTAGGAGGATCTCCAAAGGTTAGTCCATCCACTCCCCTTCCGTCCTCCCCTTCTAAGCCTTCCCTATGAACAGGGGAGGCTACTACACATTTTAAGTGAAAAAAATAAGTACACGGTGTGTACTTCTGAGAACACGGGGTGCACTTCCCATTTTTTCAACTATTCCTCTAGCGGCCTCCCGCCAGCGTGGCACTATTCACCTGCCGACATGACTAAACAACATTTCTTCATGAGTGCACGACGTGTGATTCCCCACAACTAGCCACCACCTTATTATTCACCTGCCGACTGACTACACAGCGTGTAAAGGACTACTACACGACCTATACTTGGTTCCTACACCCTTCGTCGCTAGTACAACCACATGCCTTGTGTACTCATCCCACGTGACCAAGAGTACACGGCGTGCGAAAAGAGTACATGGCGTGTACTTCTAGAATTTGGGATTTTTCCCCATTTTCCATATTCTCTCAAAAACACTTAAGGAAAAGAGAAAAAAGACATATCATACCTCAGAAATAAGAATCGGGTTCATAAAATGTATATTTCAACGTAGCAATATATTTAATAATAATCACATACCTACCATCCTTGTGAATTGAACCTCCGCCATCCACACTTGAAATAACGCAGTCCATATTTATTGCCTTACCAGCATGAGGTTTAGTCGAGGCCCGGGTCACCAGATAACTTGGACTAGAAAACATCAACTACTTGTGCCTAAAATCCTCCACACTATAACCCATGATTACGAAATATGAGAAATACTAAAACAACGACTCAAAAATAACCACATTATTATATGGGAACACCTCACCCACATAAATAAAATAATATTCAACAAGATTCTAAGAAATACCAACTTCAACAAAAATTATTAGGGAAATTAGATGGAAGACCACCTTGTTCCTATTTTCCAAACATATGTATCATCATACTAAATTACAATGAATTCGATGGATGAAAGGGTTATGAAAAGGGATAGGGATCCCTAAAAATCATACCCATACAACCATTTTTGAAGAATTCATTTTCATACAAAAAATATAGGACCACATGGACAAAAAAATATTCTCATTAGGAACATGGTGCACTCGACCAGGAGAGAAGAGATCATCCTTAGATGCAAGATGGATCATGGGATTCTTAGAATCCAAATGTCCAACTACTTCATACACCTGGAGACCCCATGATTAAAATATCAAACAAATTTTGGAATCCACTAATCGAACATGATTTTTGGTGCACAAAATTATAGTCATATTCATTAGTGAGGTTGCATTTCTGAACTCCAGTGTTGAAGTCAATATTTTTGGGCTACCATCAAACATTCCAGAACTATAAGGATTATATAAATCAAATCAAAAGAGGTTAACAACACATGGTTTGATAATTGGATGAATGGTGGAGGTTGTGCTCTAGCCATGGGGGGGAGGGTTCTGTGTAGAATCTATTACCACCAAAGGAATGTCCAGGTGATGACCAAGCTTCCCATAAGTACCTGAAACACAATTATCATTATCGCAAGAACATCCAAATGTATCTACATGACCATAAACCCTTCATAATATATGTTATAAACTAATCTAAATTCACCAACCTATGAAGAGAGAAGAAGAAGATGAATTTCCACTTAATGTAAAACTATTAATTTCCTTATGTAGAGATCATATGTAGATTCTCTCTTCATGTGATGATAATGGGATACCCATGGGATGAGAACATCACCATCTATAGTTCATAACCAGAGTGAGACCCATTATTTGATGATAATAATAATCCCATTGTGAAGATCATAGATAATCACCATACATGATTCATTATAACCCCTCCTTTGCAAGGTGACTATTCTAGGTGGTTAACGTGATGAGAATGATCTTCAATATGCGGTTATTATAAAATACATCTTGTGTCGTGCTTATAAGGATATATTTTCTCATGAGTTACACCTTATGATGAGTATGTAATAACTCATGTAATGATATATTGGCCCCTTTTGCGAAATGTATAAAAATTATATAGCATAAAAATATAGCATCTCCATCCCATTCATAGGTGAGATGACCAAAAAACTACCCTTACACAACTGATGAGATAGGAATGCATTTTTTGAAGAATACAAGATTACATTGGTGTTAAAAATGTGATTTATTGTATGAGAAAAATATGATTTATTGTGTTATGAGGACCATATTCTATATATAAAAATTACATGTTTTCATTAGCGATAAGGATGGGATGGATAGAGTGAAATATTCGAAGATTTGTTATGTGAATTATAGATGCTTCCTTCATGGAACTTATCATATAATATTAAACAAAATATCATGATTCCCATTGCATCATATTGGTTCTAAAAGGCTATTACACTCCAATAAAAAATTTTGTCCCTAAAAATTTAGTATGATATTTAATTAATTAACTTACATATGGAGATTATATTGTGTATAATATACATGAGAATTTATTAAAGGTAAATGGGGGTCCCAAACATGGATTTGGTCTTTATAGAGGAATCCATGATATAATGTGATGGAATCTTATAATCCAATATCTATAATGGATCCTGCACCATTACCATGGTGGCTATTAACCACTCTTATTTGAAAGTGAAAATTTGGGACCCAGATTAAAACCCATAAATGGTGCCTCCGATATAGTCTTCTCCATGTAGAATACATTAATAAAAAAGGTGAACCTATCGATAGTCCATTCTTTATTAATTATTATTGGTTATGTAATGTTGGATTTTAACACCATCATATAAAACTATAATTTTTCCTAATCGATGTCACTATCATCCTATATGTGCTCACTATAAGTATAAATTGATCCCACAGAATACCAACTACAAGATAGACTATAATACATTCTCCCATTATATATAACATGTATTGGTTTAGGAAAATCACTGATGTTAATATTGTTAACCACAGTCATCAAGACCTATAAACCACACATAATGCTAAATATGAAATGATAACCATGACTATGACAGATATTTGAGCATGTTGTCCCCACTCTTAGATATACATTATTATATCCCTCATTTTTTGTTTTGATATGGTGCAATAAATCATACATGAAATTTTAAATGAGAGAACTTCAATACCTTGATTTCATGAAGTAATCATCAGTATAGGAGGTATAAGTGGGGGGAAATTCCATCCATTACAACAATAAACTATTTTGGGGACATTATCAACAAAAGAAAAAATAAACCATCGCGTACTACCTAAAAATGAAGTATGTTCACAGGGATTTTACCCCTACTACTTTCAGATAGTAAAAACCCAGGGAGACAAAAATCTAACATCAATAAATGTTTAGTTCCACCAATAAAATAGATGAACAAGTTAATTTTACTAATATTATCCCTTAATTGTTCAAAACAGTTCATCACCCATGTAATAGTAAAATCACTATTTACATAGTATAGAATGGAATGCCAATATCTCTTATGGTCCCTACTAGTACAGATACATCTCTTGGAGAAAAAAATTGTATATAGGGACATCTATTCCTAAAAAGTATTGAGCCACATTCTTCTTATTAGGTGAACTTGGTCTACTCTACAGAACACTAGCACATAGAATTACGATCACATAAGTCATCATCATACTAGATACATCCACAAAAATGAATGTAATATTTATCCTATAACATTTTCTATCTATTCTATAGATCCCACCTACAACAAAACAACTTCTTCTCATGCTCTGTATCCCCATGATGTAGTGAAGATTATTCTCATGGAGCTTCCAAAAAATAAAATAATGCTTTATATAGGAATCTAATTATTTATCATCTACTTTAATTTAGAATTAGAGTCCATTTATGATTCAATAAAAATTATTTCTTTTTCCATGAAAAAATTTGATATAGGATCACATCAATGATGAAATTCAATTCTTCAAGAAATATATATAAATGTCATAAATATCCTCTAATAATATCAGTATTGTATGAATTAACTAGGATCCCTTTAGGGGATATCCATATAGTTTTAACCAACACTATCATAATTACATCTGTATAATTCCCCTCCAGATATACAAGAGTCATCAAGATCTTTCATAACACCATTTCAAGGTAAACACACCTTATATAGTCAACAACACCTTCAAAACTCTACCAATAATAGGATAAATACTATCCACGAAATATGTGGATGTTGATAATGCTGGAACAACCACATAAGGATGCCTCTATGACCGAAGAGAGAATGTCAAAATAAATTAAAACCCCCATTTGAGTAGTTTCTATCAAAGAGGTCTCTATCAATTCCTCAAACAACTTCCTCTAAATTTACCCTTTTTGAGATATATTTTTCATCCATGTGTTGTGAAAAAGTTTATCTGATTTTGTGGGATGTCTTATACTCAAAAGAACATAAATTTAATTTTTATTACATGCTACACATCCATTCATTTCCTATGAGTTTCCCATTAAAAATAGCATTTTATACAATCCATATACTCTATGTTATACATTAAACCTCTTTTAGGGCTATCAATTTACCTATGGGAATCTTTTAGACCTTAAAAAATTATAACAAATGGTTGATATAATATAAATTTTATGGGATCAGCGTTATAAATATTTATATCTTCTCTCGATAGGTTGGTTTAGGATTAATAAACTTCATATAGTGGTAAGTATAATTGTTTAAGAGACTTCTCCCTATTTTAATATTAGAGGATAAGGGTAGTATCCCACTCATTAAGTAAATAATCTCTAGTAGATAAAAAAGATTCCTCAATCCAATTTGCTTAGTAATTTCAGTGAATATTCATTTGTATATATTATACTATTGAAAATCATAAATTCCATCCCACATAATGTTTAAGAGTATTATTATAATGAAAAAGTACACAAAGAGGGTCCATCACCAGATGGTCTACAATAATATGTAAACTGTCCTTACAATACATACACACCAATCAATAATGGTTGTAAATGTCAATTAAAATTTAAACTAGGAAACCAATTCTAAACCAAAAACAAAATATTATAATCATTAAATGAGAGAAATAATATTACAAAGTAGTTAAATCTAGTAATGAAAACAATTTGGATGCTAGGATTGTCCCATTTCTTCTTGAGAATTATTGTAAAAAGATGATGTATTTTGATTTCTTATGGGGATAACATCCTGAACATAGGAATTATGTGGTCAATCATCTATCAATTCCCTCAACCCCTATAAACTAATAGTCCTAATAAGATTTACCAACGCAGAAGTAGTGGGTTATACCAATTCAATATGGAATAAATGTTGTTCCTTTATGAAATCTAGATAATATATTTTATTCGGCATCGATATATTTCTGATGGATCACTGTGACATCAAACAACATTATCATTATCCCTATACATTATGAAATTTTCATCCTAATAGGGGAAAACATTTGTTTATTCCGAATCATGGTAAAATATTAACACTCACACTGCATATTAATATGTTTTTAATGTTCCAAGAATACAATATTATCATAACTATAAGGATTACATTGAAATAGAATATAATTTATTCCCAAAAATATAATTTAAAAACATAATTTTTTCCACTATCAATTCTATAGGTGACATAGAGTGGCCTCTGACAGACATTCCCACATGGTGGGACCTAATTCAAGACACCACAATGATGAATGTTATATCCAAACTCAAATGTTATTTCTTATATTTGTATGCTCATTAATTAATCATATACAATGATTAATCATAGAGATCAATCAAAATTAGGAGGATTAACACATGTACATTATCTAGTATTTCATCTCCACCGTATATTTGATGAGTGGAACTACCTTAATAAATATAACTTGTTGTAGTAGTCACATTTCAATAAAATCATCCAAATGTGGATTAACATGAAATACTACTTAATTCTATAACATCCCAAGGAATTTTTACTCTTGATGTGTGTTGAGGTATTTTGAGATGAGAGCATCCCAACCCACATTTATTGTATTTATTCAAATTGATTATAAGTGTACACTGATAGAGATCATGTCTATATTGATATTGTTGAACTATATATGAAAATTTATTTTTCATCAATGATAATTTATTCACGAAATCATGAGATAGGTGAATTGACATCAATCACACCAAACCATTCCCCTAATCTAATTTGACATAATGAATCTCTAAACAAACCTATACTAAGAAATATAATTTTGACAATGTATCATAGGGTCACAATAACAATCATGAATAAAAAACATTACAATACTGAATTCATAAAATTATTATACTAAAATTCCATGGTCTTATCTATTAAGTATGGTAATATTTATAGATTCATCATTTATTCTATATAGAAGAACATTCTCAGGATCGAAGATTTTATAAACACGAAAAAGGGAAATTTAAATTATAATACCATATAAAATCTCTATCACATATTCCATGTTATAGACCATTATATAGTTATTTTCTGTATATTTTTTCTTTTATTCATGTTTTATAATAGAACACTATATTTACAAGATCCTCACATATCTCTAAAACCTATATTTCTTATGTTGGAACCTTTGATTGGTAACGAGTATTAGATTTGGGGTAAAAATTATTGGTGACTAAATAGAAAAAAATGTGATCACTAATGCTCTAGGATCATCTATGATTGAATAAACTAACAAAATCCCACCTTGGACATCACAATATATTTTATGACACTATTATTTGAGAAACATTCTAAATATGAATGGGTATTTCTCTAACATTACCTAGATTTTCAGGGCAATGTTATGATACCCATACAATATAAACACTCTTGGACACCATTACACCTTTATTGAGAGGGGTATACATGATACAACAAATCATGGGAGGCCCACTAATGAATAGTAAAATAAGTCAATTTTTAACTCCAATATGTTCGTAAATAGTTGTTCTGATAATATGAATAAATAATTATAGTTAACTCAACATAGTAATTCTTAATGATATCTAATGTAAAATGAAAATTCCCATTTTTTAAGAAATAATTTTATGGGAATAAACTTTTATTAAAATTAATACGGTGTTTAGAATAGAATAAATGACTTTCCCTATGATTGGTAGGGAAATCCATCCATAATACCATCAGTCAGTGTAGCTCTTTGGCTTGTTAAATTAGATGACAACATTGATAATCCAAAACCATCCAAATATTTGTCAACACCTCCCATTATTAAGTATAATATAATTGGTGACAACTTGGAACCATAAAATTACCTAGATTCGCCATCCATTCTTTTTTTCAGGGAAATGTATTTAAGGATACAAGAAATATCCCTAGATAGAAAGTATCATTTTCAGAATTATCAATCCTTCATCATGTACTATAACTCTATAAATGATAAAATATTTCTATAAATGTATCTTAATAGGTCCTTATCAAGGATCAAAAAAGTTATATATTGTTAAAGACTTATGAAACCATTTTTGAAGCCTACCGTTAAGAATAATCATTGCCTGAGTACTTATAATACATTATAAATTTCACTATCGAGGATCATGATGAAATCATACATGGTCATAAAAACCCCTACCAATGTGTGGAAATTTTATTTATATTGTTTTTTAACTTTTTTTTTGTTGATAATATATTTCAGATTAATATACTCACTATTTATATATATATAAAATTTGGTATAAAGGGACAAATAATTTTCTTTGAATCTAGAAAATTATGTGTTATAAAATTTTTTAGAAAAATATACCTAACAAATTATAGATGAATATATTGTTATAAACTATGGTATTTAATACAAAATTTATGTGTGTCTAAAAATAAAACATAGTTAACACAATATTAGGATGTATTTGGTTCCACTAATATGTGTCTTTCCCATTATCATGTTACCATTTCATCATGTTTAACCATAATTGTTGAGTACTATTTAATTATAAATATGTTCCATTATATAATTACAACAATACCTATTATTGTGAAACCAATTATTTTATGTGGGAAAAAATAAAATTTCTAGATGAAGTATCTTAGTGTGTTAATTTTTCAAAGGATTTGAAACCTACAATAATACACTCTTAAAAAAACTTAAATAATAACTAATTGTTTCTCATACATTATCATGAAGTGACAACACTAAACATCATGAACCATTTTATAGTTTTCATAAAAAACGAGGGAGATAAAATTATCCCTTACTAAATTGATATATAGGTACCTATAAAGATAATAAATACAAATCATATTGAATAAAAGAAAATTAACCATATTCTGGTAAATCATCAACATTAGAATCTATATGAAATATTTTGATTTACTAATTTATGATCAAATTTGGTAAATTTATTTGATATTTTATGTAGACTTTAGTATTAAATACAATATGGGATATATGAAATTGCCTCTTCATTCATGGTCTCAAAAAAATAGAAGGTAAGTAATCTAATTGTGAGGATTCTACCCCCATATTGGAAATTAATTCCAACTCCTGATTTTTTGTTCTCATGGAATCCTTTCCTTTATATTATCTTCAATTTTTTTGGTGAAGGGGAATTTGATATATAACATTAATCCATTTAATAAAGAGTTTCCAGCACCATTGGAGATCTAAATCAGTTATATCATAGTACCAATGAAGATGATTTTCTTTTAACAATTAGGGTTATCTTGCTTCTAAAAGATTAATAGTTGTAGATTTTATTCCAAAAGTAACTACAACACATAATTTATTATAACATAAAGGTGATACTATGGATCAATCCTTAGGTCGCCATTTTCATGAATGGAAATACCATTAGAAACCATGTTATCAATAATTAACCCAAAAGGATGCATACCATTAATGGTTCTACAGTCCATTCCATTATTTAGATCCATAGAAAATCCCACCACAACAGGGAATTCCAACAATATAAGTTTACGAATAAGATTATCCATGTTATTAAGATGAATTGGAACACTATAGTCTATATCAACATTTGGGTCCTCGACCATAAATATTAAAAGGGTTAAATCCATATCTATTCATGGAGATACCGATTGATTAAATCATTATATTTCTAGATATCATCATCATAGATTTCTAATCTAGAAATTAAAATCTATTGTTAAACCCTAATTATAAAGACACCACTACATTCATTGAATGTGTTGGAACAAATTTCATCTCATTACTTTCCTTTATGTTGAAAAGTTTTGGAGTTATGTATACGGTTTGAAGGATTGTATCTCCCCCAGAAAAAATTAGTTTATATCTATGTGGAATAATTTATTGTTGTTTTTTTAAAATGAAAATATATTATAAAATAGCATTATAATGTGTTATATGTTCTCTATTTTATAAATTATATGATACCTTTTTTTCATTCAAGTTTTCTTAAGGTAAATTTGTTGGACTTTTCATAGGTATTGAGGAATTTATGAATAACTGAATGAAGTAGAGATAAATATTCAAAATACACCATCCACATAATATAGTATATTTTCAATGTATTAATTTCCACATTATATATATATAGTATTTTATATCCAACCTAGTTATAAGATGATCATCATTCATAGAGAAAATGAAGAAATGAACAAACAATAAATTAAATAAAATTTAAAAGGTAGTATTGAATGTAATCGAGTTGTATATATTATATTATCATATCCTCATAAAAACTATAGAAGGGAGAAGCTTTGAAATTTATGATGGGACCAAAATAATTCTTATTACCAGAATACATTAAATTAAGAAAAATGGAGATGATAACAATTTATACTACCTAAGATGTATGATTCATGACAATGAAGTTATATATTACCCATTTAGAGGAAGTGTATTTTCAGATTCTACATCATCCTAATGTTATTCCATAATCTACATTGTCATGAGGCCCAAATTTACACTAGTATTGATATATTTAATTACATTATTAATAATCCCTTTCTATGTGGATTATTAGTGTAGTGGATAGAGATCTTTAAATATATTGGTATCATGTAAATTTATTGGATGGTTGTCAAGGGACATGTAATGGAGAATTTATATAGTATATATAGAATAAAAGGAGTTCTACAAGAATGATGAGTCATATAATTAATAAATTCTCTATATCATTGATGAAATACCATTATAAAAAATATATAAATATGGTTCTTAAAATATTCCAACAATGGGGATGACAAACAATGTGAAGTACGACTAGGGAATCTATGGGATTGTATTAATCTCAATATAAATGACCCTAATCTTATACATATTCATCAATTTTTAATGATGATACAATAGTGAGGATGTAAATTATGACATCATCACCTGCCATGATCTGTTCTGAAAATCCTCATCTCATCGTTTCACATAAAATCTATCTCCATGATCTTCATGCACTTGATTAATTATTACTAAACTATGTTCAAACATGTGTTCAACCCCTATATTGATGATACCAAAAAGTTAATGTTGTTATTTCTATATATGAAAATTATTCTTCATGTATTGTGAGCCCAAAATGAAATGTAAATTCAATACAATGTTTTTCTACAACTATGGTTGATCCAAACCCAATGTTAGCAGATCATCTATGTGTAACTTAAACATTATATTTATGTTATTTTCCATGACGGGGAAGAAGAAATGGTTAATAACATCACTTCCATAGATTCCTAGGAGTACTATTCAAATTCTACGATAGTGGAAGTGTAATTTTATTTAATTAATATATATTTATAGTTCATAAAACATCGTTCATCCATTGAATAATGATATGAGTGTTACAGAATACACAAATGGGTAGTTAATTTCATTATATGTGATGGACCCACAAAAGGATGAGTACTCATTATTCCATAATTTATGTTATCATTATCCACCTCATTCAGTGAATGCATATTCCTCATGTAATGAACGAGGTTCACACTAGGTCATGTAAAGGTTATAAAAATTTATTAAAGCTCATTAATCATTTATAAATTATGTTATATTTTTGGCTCACTATGTTTCATAGACCATGTACATCCATATGTTATAATAAAAATTTATTTAAAATTATTTATGTTCTCGAATATTGTGTTAAATAAATAAGAAGTTTTATTTTAATGATATAATTGTTATAAGAATCCTAAAACATCTCAGGGATGTTTCACATCCATTTTTTCACAAGGGATGAAAAATATATGCTCAATGGTATTGATAACCATCAAAATTGATTGTTTGGTATATTTATAATTTTTTGTTTTTTTTAAATCATCACTAACATTGGTGAAGTAAAAATGATAGTATTGATGATGATAAGCATGGTTAGACATAGGATAGAAAACGTTTTTTGGTCACATTTGATGGTGTTTGTTCCAATGTTAAATTTAAAGAATATATTTAACATTCTATGACTTTAGTAGACGAATATAGACTATATCAATTTTTAAAGAATATATTTTTATATAAGGATAAATGTAAATTTAGGTATAAAATAAATTTTTTATATGTTTATAGATGATAAAATGTTGAAACCATAAACATCCCTTTTAAGGTTATTTGTTTTTGTATTTTGAGATTATTTGAATCTATTGTCGAGTTTTAGGAATAATACATGTTTGATGATTAAATAATTATTTTGGTTACTATATAATTTTATTTTATGTAAATTATAGCCAATTTGATAGTTGTATATAGATTATATCGATTTCTAAAAACTGAATCACTGAAGAGTTTTTAAATTTAATTACATTTAAGGTCATGTAATGGATTACCATTTAGATTATCATATAAATATGATTTAGTATATGTTGGTGATTTTTTCAATATTATAATATTAATTATTAAATTTTAAAAGTGATTAATTACATTTTGGGATATGATTTATAGGTACGAGGTATATGTATCACATAGGATTAAAAAAATTTAACATAAATAAATATTTTTATATAATGTAATTAAATTTTTGGGAATGTAAGTTGAATGGTACGATATCATATTTCAGAATAATTGTTTTATTTTGTAGTTGTTGATTACTTTTGGATTTAGGTTCATTTAATTTTTATTGACATATGTTTAACCATTAGTGTTATTGGGGATTTGTTAGAGTGAAATTTATTACTTATTAAAAAGAATATTTATACAGTTAGAATATTTATTACCATTTTCTTATCATTTTAGGGTTTATAAATTAATAGAATGAATGAATATATTATTATAATTTTTGTAATTATGTGAATTTTTTATGAAAAGATTAGTTATTTCAGATAGAAAAAATATATTTTGAATACTTATCATTTTGAGATTTTTTTTATTTTTTCAGAAAAATGAATATGGGATGAAATTATACAATTCATGTATGTATAATGATTTATTTTATTGGTAAATATTTTAATTTTAATACTCTTTATTATAAATATGATCATTAAAAATTATTGTCTTGTTATTTTCATTTCAATTTAATCTATGGTCATTTCAAACGTTATTGATTTATGGTGTTTGGTTGTTAACATTATCAAGATCATTAACATTCGTGTTCGAAATGTTTTCTATCAACCAGTATAAAAATTTGTAATCAATATTTTCCCCCATGTCCACATTCCCTCTTCTATATAAAGATATTTTATATGAATTCCCTATTATGTTTTTCCTAGATTACCATCATAGATACCATTTTAAGAGAATATATAAACAACCATTTTTTGGATGTGGGATATTAAAAATTGATTTTCCAATTTCAATCGCTTAAATACCAATAATAATTTCAACCTATGAGGTGAAATTAATTATATAAGGGATAGTGTGACACTAATATATTAACAAAAAACTATGTTATATACCATATACAACAGACGACAATGAGTTAAAATGAACTAGGATATATAATTAAAGTATTATTATTTACTGTGATATTAATTTTCTTGGAATTGGATATGTGGGAATGAAAATGAATAAATAATTAATGAAAAGTGTATGGTATAAATACATTTAAAATCATTTAATTTGATATCAATAAATTTTAAATGATAATGGAAAATAATTTAAAAGTGTAGTTTTTCAAAAACAATTATTTTCATTTGGGAGATGTGTTTTTATATTAAGTTAATCCCTTATGGTGAAAGTATTTAATTAAATTTAGATATAATATTAGGAATAAAAATTTAATTATTTCATGTTTCTTTTAATGTAATGATATATGAATAAATCCTTTTTTTTAAAAAAAATTCTTCAAAAAACTATTTAAATTTTATTTTACAAATTTATATTAAAATAAATTTTTTAAACATATATCAATTTAATTCTAAAATACTGGATTCTATAATTTAAATCCTGAGGTAAAATTTTCTTTTAGTCCCCTTTGATTATAAATTATAAATTGTAAATGTGGAAAAATGTATTAGATTAGTAAAGGTCAAATCAGGTTATACAAGGATAATTCATAATGTTTTGGATATATGTTTTTCACAATTATTTTTAGTGGATAGTGGATCTTCATCCCATTTGACTATAGATTATAAATATAATTTGTTGATAAACACATGACCCTAGAATGACCTATATAATATTTAAACATAAATAACATTTAAAGTATCCTCCTTTTACTTATATATATCATATATATGATCACATAGTTTCAAAATATAATTGTAAATTAATAATTATTATTATTTCGATAATAATGAAATTATTTTTATAATGGTAATGTATTTATATAATTTTTATGAATTATGTAATTTTATTAAATGTTGATGTAATGAGGAAAAAATATTGAATTAATTGATAAGAAAATATAATAATTTTCTTAAAAAAATTGAAAGTAACAAAATATGAATTTTTTATAGACATACAAGAATTTTAATAGTTAAATATAGAGCATTATTGATGTGTTAATGAATTATAATTTAATTTCATCATTTCCATGTCATACATTAAGTCAAATTTAATGATTTTTTTTAAATTTACATTAATGTTAATTTTTTCAATTAATATTATAATAAATTATTTAAAAGAATTATAATATTGAATATTTACTAGGTGTATAACATATGGGTTAAAATTCATCGCTTAACTATTAATGACCCGATTGTAAAATTATATTAATAATTATATCATTTCAATAGAGGACAGCCCCTGATCAAAATTAAGGTTAATATTGAATAAATTAGGGTTAAATTAAAATATTATTTCTAATTTCTCTCATAAATGATTCGGCATTTTATTGGATGATTATTTTTGACAATATTTGACCTCATTTTTAAATATATGGCCATTTGGATGAATTATTCTTGAAAATAAGTTTTTATATTTTAGTTATTTAACAAGTTCTATGAGTACCCCTCCCCTCAAATACAAACTGGTTCCCATGATTTATTTTATTTAACATACATTGATCAATTTACAATGACCAAATTCTACTAAATTATCATCACAAAATATTTAGATACATTTTATAGGTTATATTCATTGTTAAAATTCATTCCTTGAATCTAGAAGAGGATATATGAAGGATTAATTTCCCAAAAGTGGTAATTACATTAATATACTACTTTAAATATACTTATTCATTGAACACATATAAAAATGTGGTATTTATAATAAAAAGATAATTATCCTAAATACCCTTAAATGATAAATTTAATAAAAAATCACCATTATCCACCACCATTCCAATCAACAGAGATGTAAAATTATCACTCATGGGTGTGTACAACATTCCATCTCCATATAGAGTTAATATTAAATTGTAATTAACCAATATGTGTAATATAAGATAAATCATTAGGGGGATGAATTAAATTTTCAATTAAAAATATCTTTGATAAATAATTATAGTTGAAACCCCATGTTTTATAAAATAAGAGCTTTAATTTTAGTGGAATAATTATTTAATTTCATCTTTGAAAATGACTCACTGAAGCATCACCAAAGATTAAATAATATAAATTTGAAAAAATATAATAAATTGATGATAACATACTAGTAAAAAAATCATATTTAAAACATATATTATAGGTTTATTTAAAAATATTTAGTTTTTTATTTTTAATAATAAAAAAACTGGTTTAATTAATTTTTTTTAACAAAACATAAAATCACATATAAAAAATAAACAAGGGGTTCAACCGCAAGATAAAACATGCCCCCTCCATTTTGAGATCAACCACTACCTTGTTATTCATTATATTGCAATGTGATCAACAATATATAATAGGATTTACCCAATAAAAAAAGGTTGTCTATTCATAGATTCTCCTACACAATTATATGTGGTTGTGATGGGTAATAATAAATACAAACAGGTAGTCTGGACGACACACAATAACATCCACATATATAGATTTGTGTTTAAATGTAAATGATTGAGTGATAATGTTTCATGAACAAACAATTTTAGTCAATGATATTATTTTTTGTAGAAAAACCAATTTAAAAACATAGATCGATGGAAAATCCCATACGTAATGTGGTTTTGATATTTGATGTGATGATTTAGTGTTGCTGAATCAGAATGGTTTTTGATGTTATAGAGTAATTAAATTTTAAATTAAAAGGAAATTATACATGTTTCCCAATAAATTTAGGTAATTAATTCGTTCATAAAATATAAAAAATCGATTTTCTCAGATTCTGTTTCGATGTGTGTTCTTCCATAGATGTTTATGTACATGACTATCTTCCTTCTTGCACATATTTACATGTATTTCAAAATCCATGCATGAGAAATGTTATGTAGGAGGGAGATCATAAGAATTTATAAATAAATGTTCAAATTATCTATTATAGATAAATATTAATTCATAGAGGCATATAAGAAAATGTTTTATATTTTGATTAAGACATTTACATTGTTTTTTTATGAATATCATAATTTCATCCAACTGTGACTATCAGCGTTGAATATATTAATATAGTGACTGCAAAAATTATTTGGAAATTAATTTTGAAAATATAATACAAATAAAATTTGGCAGAAGGATCTAGTCAAAAATAATATAGGGAACTCAATATAGTATCACTCAATGGTTGAACAGAAAAAATTTATTATTCACTTTTTTCAAGCAGTATCATTGCATTTGTTGAAGATATAATGAGAAATATAATAATATGTTGGTTTCACCATTTACTTATGTTGTGAATCAAGTGATAGATGTTACATCTTTTGTTATATTAACATTATAGTAGAGGTATCTTCAATCAATGGTATCACAACATTTAGGTAGATTTTTGTTGCTATATAATTGAACTAGCATCAAAATTTTCAACAGAAGATAACTTAGAGCAGTTTCACAATCATCTGATGCTATATTTTTTATTGTAGATCAATGAATAACTAATGTATATATATATCTAGAAATAAATTTACATTTAAAAAACATAGATCATATTAGGAATACAATCAACATGATTTGACAGCATTAAAATTAGGAGGGTATTGGACTAACCATAGAATCTTACTAATTATGATGGTATCAAATCTTTAAATTCATGGAAAAAATATTTAATAGAGGAATAATATAATAATAAAAAATAAAATCTTCATAATAATAAATTATACTAAGTATTTTAGTCTATTGATTCATTTATTTTATAATTCCATAAATGATTTTTACCACATTATGGATTATAAAAAAATGAATTTAATACTAAACAGGTAACTGAAATATGATTAAATAGGGTGATTGGTTATTTAAAATCAAAGGGTAATATACCACATTAGAAATAGATTAACACATATTTTATATATATAATCATAATCCTGTTATGAATAATAATAAAGGTATCTGGTATAAGTAAAATGAATTTTATCCATTCCTTTTCTAGTAATTAGATGATCTAAAGTGAAGGTAGGGGTGTTTGAGGAAAAAAACATTTCAGGTATGACATGCCTCAAATATTTAACTAATTCATGTCATAAATTACATATATTAATTTAGTTGGACATCAAGGGTACTCATAATTGTAAATATAGGGAGGCAATCATTGTTATGACAGGAGGTATGATGACGATAGTTTTGGTGGTTTATAGAAATGGTTCCTTCTACTCAACAAACTCTATGATAACAGCTCCATCGTTCTATATTAAATTGAAATGGAAAACATTTATTATAGAAATATATTGTGCATGGGTTCCATATCATTAAACTATGTTATATGATCCTGGAATTCCTTATTCACATGAGCTATTTTCAAATTATCATACATGTACAACTAGTTATTATAATGTCCATGCTTGGTATAAATCCTACAATTATATTACATGATCATTTTAGTGATAGTAACATATAACGTCTCGAATCAAAAATTAATTATCTAATAAATGAAAAAATTCTCACACAATTTGATTTAATTTAGAAAATATCAACCGCATGAAAATTTTATAAATCATCAATATTATTTTTATTGTAATTCCAATAAAAAAATCAAATCAACTCATCATCAAGTTAAACTTGATATGAAGGTTGTAGACCTCTGTAAGATTAAGATTAAGGACTATAAAAAGACTAGATAATTCATAGAATGTATTTTACAATCTATTTTGATTATCATTCAATTAATCTATAGAATATTGAATGGAACCAATATATTCCACCAAATGGTTAACATTCAATTATATATTTTCCATAATTATGTGAATTTGGGATAGCTATTTGGAATTAATAAATAAATAATCATCCTATTTTTAGATTCATTGATAATTGTTTCTTAAAGTGTGGAGTACTGAAGAAACCTTTTGGGATTTGTTGAAAATCATATAATATATTCATTCATATCATATTTTATAAAACAACAATAGTGATGAGGAGATGGAAGATTAAGAGGATAATTATTGTACTCATTTTACACCACAACATCATTGTAACCAATCTCTATAATATGAAGACTATAATGAAAAACATACAAACATTATTCCTCATACATTCATTCCATCATTGATCCATTTTAATCTCTTGGTTCAACTAACATGGTGGGTCCACCATTCATTGGTGGACTACCCTAATCATAAAAATCATAACTATCATCATTATCATTTGATATAGAAAAATACAATACAAGATTAGAAGATCAAATGTATTTATGCCTCTTATATGGTTCTCCATACTCGTATCCATTTGAGGAAACTAGATTATCATACTTTTCATGCATCGTTAGTGAATATAATAATTACGACATGAGTAAATGGATATATTAAAATCATTTTTAGAGAGGTCATATAAATGTCACTCAATTCGATCAAACATATGCATCATTTGATTAAATTCATTAATATAAAATTAATTACTTGTACGGATGGTATAGACGAGTTCTTATAGAACAATAAGATAGATTACGTATTTAAAAATCATCAATATCACTCCAATAATCAAAAGAGACAAGAATATATTCTTCTACACCATCTAAAGAATCCATTCCCTCAGTAGTAGCATCAAATAAACCTCTAAATGTAACTCTAAATCATTATATAGGACAAAGCTATGGTCAAGATGATAATTTAGTTTATATGGGTTAATTAATTTATTAATCATTCCATAATGACTAACATTATCCACTACAAAAAAATTGACCAATGGATCCAATTTACTATGATCATTTTGTGTGTGTCTTGGAATTAGAAAAAACCATAACATTTTAATACATTTTCATCTCACTAAGTAACACGTAATTTTTTTATATGAGATCATAATTAATTACTTTATATGAATGGGAGTATTATCATGTGAATTCCTTGCATTACACTATCACATGACATATTAAAAATAAAAGATGTAAATATTATCCCCAATTTTCATTAGGAATGAAATGAAAATACCATGATTCCTTATATTGATGATTTCCCAATTCCAGGGATACAATATATTCTGACAAAGATACACAACAGTCAAAATTCTGTGTAAAACCCTTCAATAACTATTCCTTGAATAGTTTAATTTAATGTGAAATCAATAAATTGGTCTTTAATCCTGAATTTATCAGAGTTTATAGGAATTCATCCTTGATAATAATCATTTAAAAATTTATTAGGGGAACCTATAAAATTATCCCATTAATTTAAATAGATAATAATATATTTTATATCCACTAATATTTTGTAAAGATCATGATATTCTCAAAAACTCATACATGGTATACATATATAAATCATGAAACAACCAAGGGAATAATTTTCTACCATTCATTGGGAACCATTCATTTCATCCCTGGTTCGAGATCACATTATTAATTAGTGATTCGTAGAAATAAAATAATGATACATCAACTAAATTCATACACATTGGATTTATATGTCCTACAGGACGAATTGACTCTCCTCCTGATTTCTTTAAAGAATGCAACTCATTATTTGAAACAAAATGATGTTTCACTCATACCATTTTGAAAAAAGGTATTATGATTGATGGTAAAATTCATAACATCGTAAATGAAGAGAAAATTTATAGGGTTTCAAAAGAGATTCATGGGATTGAATTTTACTTCACAATATTAATTTTCTAAGAAATATAATTTTAGGATTCAAAATCAGAATTTAATAATTATGTTAAGTGTAATTTATTCTAAATTTGATAATATTATAACATCTCATAAACAGAAAACTTCTAATTAGATATTTGTGTAGAACGAAATGGTAGTATGTAATTTTACTAGGAAAAAGGGACATTGTACTATCATAGATTATCCACTGATAACATATCTAATTGTTGACTATTATAGATGACCGACTAAAATTAAGAATTTTTTGGTATCATAACTAATAGTTGATCATCATGGTAGCATTATTTATTTTATTTTTCTCTACAAAATGAAATTAAATATAAGAACGAATGAATATCCAAAATATATCATTCCCTTTTAATGTCTTATATAGTTCATTATTTAATAAATCAATAGATTAGGGAATTTTTCCGAATGTTCATGTTCAATACCAATGAATTCATGATTTATGTCACCCTTTTAAAAATGTTATCTTGAAAGGTTATGTTTCATATCAGTATGTTATTTTATAGAATGAGATTTTGGATTCATAAAAATGTTAATATAACTAATATTATCATATTTTGTAAAGTATTTTTAAAATTTATATATGTTGAATTCAAAATTGATTTTCATTTAATAAACTTATTCACACAAACAGGTTTTATCAATGTGTTCCAATTTTGAATTAGATAATGAAATATTTATCAATCAATGAACTAGTTACTTTCCCTAATTTTACATTTTACATAGGTTATTTTTATATGTTACATAAAAATTGGAAATTTATATCTTAATAACTGAATAAATGAAATTTTTATCCTCTATTGTACAACAGTTAAATAATGGTTGTACTTTTGATGTATTTGAAAAATATTTTCATAGTAATTAAATAAGGAATTTTATATGTTTTCATGAAAAAAAAGTACAGATACGTAGACTAAACAATATATGATCTTTGATAGAAGTTATGCATAATATGGCAGAAATGATAACTCTATAATTGGTTTGATTCAATGGAGTCCCAATTTCATCATGATTTTTTTATATATTTTAACAATTTTAGTATCACTGCCATTATTACTATCTATACCAAAACATATTAAATGATCTTTATTTTATATACATTTATTATTAATAATAAGGTCACAATTTTTATAAATTATGAATCTATAGAGGATTTACTTAGAATAAGTCAAAGTCATTCCAAATTCATTTTACTAATTTTTTTTAAAAATTAAATAAATAAATATTTTAAAGACGATATAATCATAATATCACCAACAGTAATTTAATTCTTAATTTTTTTTAATTTCATTTAATAAATAATGTATAGTAATTTACTCTTTTATAAATAAATTTCAAACTATACATCTCGAAATATTCATATTATAAAAACATCATGTCGATGGGTTTAAAACATTTAAGAAATTTTTTAGTATGATAACATGATTTTGAAATTCTGGAGTTTGATATATAGGGGGTTGTTCAAATAAAAATCCTCAACTATATAACAATTCAATAATATACTAATAATTTTCATCTGATATTATATAATATCCAAAAAAAATTATAGGTAATACACATTCTGATAATTTCTAATATAGTTATTTTTGAAAATATTTATTGATAGGTATTTTCTTCTTCCTGACCATACCATTGTATAAACAATCTAGATTCATATATAATTATTGTGACTCACTACTTTATATTTATATTAAACACTCATTTATGTTCAATGGTTAGGTAGTCTTTTGGACATTCAACTATTTCCATTAAAATAATTCATTAAAATTTATTTTGATCTACATGATTTTTTGTTTCCCAATATTCATCATCTATTTATTTAGTGATGTTGTGAATTTCACTATATGATAATAAATAATAATGTTAAATATTGATTCTACACGAATCTCTTATTTTTGTACCTTTATATAGGTTCCTTATAACATTATCTATGTGATGATATATTCAATTCCAAATATTTACTAGTATATTTTTATTTACCACATTAATTTTATCTATTGGATTAGGTTGAAGAATTTCATCAAATCTAGGATATTTGTTATAGGTTTCAATGAATTGTCACTATGTTTATCATTGATATCAAAATTATAATTTTCATTCCCATGATATTTTAATGTGGTCTTAGTTTCATGAGGATATTTTTATTATACATTACATGTAAAAAATCCATTATAATTTTAGTTATGTTATTATATACCATGTATCAGTTATTGGATGTTGAATATAAAAAAATACTTCAATTATATTTTATTTAAATTTGTCTATATATTATTTTTTACTAAGTATATAGACATTACATAATAAACTCTAAAATAAATAATTATTCATTTTCTACACTTTTATCACTCATATGGAGGAATTCATAAAAAAAATTACATTCATAACCCAATTAATAATATATCAAGCTATATTCATAGCATCTTCTAAAAAATACGTAGTTAAATTGTACACATCGATCATCGTCAAGGTAATTTATTGAAGGGTTATATATATTTATTATACTACAAAATTATGTGGAGGTATCTTAGGAGTTGAAAAAAATTGAGATTATATCCATATCCTTAGCATAATGTTTAAAAATATTGATTTTCAAACTCATGATCATGATCGAATCATAATCATTTAATTATAATTCAATATAAACATTCGAGATATTATAAATATTTTGGGAAACATGATCGAGAATAACATTATTGATCATGTAAAAGCAACCATTTACATCATGAATAATAATCAAGTATAATATAGAAACAATTTTGGCATGATAGACTATAAAATCTAAAGTGACTAAAAAATCCCATGTAATGAAACTCCATTTGTGGAAAAATTGATACATTTTATTTGGTATTAAATTGATTTTATATTATTTCCTTTTTTGAATGGGTTACACACTTTTTTATCACATAAATTTTATTTTAAGAAGATCATTGATAAATAAATTACTGCTTATCATTTTAAGTTAATGATGATTTCAATGTTCTTGTTTTCTATGCAAAATCTAAAATTGATTATTAATGGTATATATGCATGATTTTTTTGATAAAATAATGGATTTAAATCAATTCCATATACAATGTATTTTCTCCAAAGGGATAATAGTAGAAATTTTTTTATGAAATGAAACAAATTAATACTCATCTAATTTATCTCTTTCATCATCATAACATCACTAGGACATACTAATAATATTATACATCAATCCATCAAAAAATAAAAAAAATTACATATATAAAATATACAATTTTTTTTATATTAACATGATAAATTATTTTCCAATGGGAATTTTCACCAAATGTTACATTTGTACAATATACATTTGTTTGTATCTCGATGCTTTAGTACGCATTTGACATACTATTTCAATTTTTATGTTTTCATCAGGAATTATTTTATCATGATTGGTTTTGGTATATAGTTAGTTTTCATTAGGTAAAATATTGATGTTTCTGAAATTTATTGTCTATGCATGAATATTGTATTTTTTTCTAAATTATGTACCCACCCTGAGTAAAATGTGTGAGCCACTGGGTCTCGGAAAAATCTAAAACACCCCCTACATGTATGTCATGTTCTGGCCAGCTAGGTACCACAAGATTCCCCGTAGACATGTGGTCCCCACCCAAAGATTCGTCTACATGCCTGAATGGGTCATCTCACTAATGACAGTCCCCACAGGATAACACATGTCCTTTATAGTGTACATTTTCCTCACTCACACACACCCTATGAATTTTTCCAATATGTAATCCAACCTTATCACTACTCTAGGCCATGCAAGCATAACTATGGGGTTCCAATCAAGGATGCTCCGAAAAAGGAAGGCGCACCTTGGTGAAAATAGTCATATCATTTCACCATTTAACCCTTTATCATTTATAGGTGTTACCATCACCCCCCCCCCCCTTTAGATCTCAGCATCCTCCTTGTGGGACCTATATCTCAACCCAGGCAAAGGATGTCACTTAAGAATGGGTACCACCCCAGATACCAAATGTGACAACTGGGTCTTGGTGAAAGCATAGAACCATCTCCTTTTCCTACTCGTTGGGTCTTGGCCTGATTGATACCACCAGTTTCCCCATAGACACATGGTCCCCAACCAAGGGTCCACCCACATGCATGAACATGTCATGTGACTAATGACATTCCCCACAGGCCATCAAATGTTCTTTCTATTGTACCTTTTCCTCACTCACACAGTCCCTGGGAAACATCCCAGAATGTAGGAAGGTTCTCCTTGGTTACATGATTCATATAATTTATATATTTAACCCTTTATCATTTTGGGTGTTACAATCACCGCCCATAGAGCACAACGTCCTCATTGTGGTATCTACATCTCATCCTAGGCAGTTCATGAAACTTCAGTCTGGGTACCACCTCTGATACCAAATATGAAAACTGGGTCCTAGTTATAGAACAGACACCCCGCCATAACAAGGTCTCTGTGTCCTACCCTGCTGGGTACCACAAGTTTCCTTGTAAATAAGTGGTCCCCACACATGGGTCCACCCACATTCCTAAACAAGTCATTTGACTTATGAAAGTACCCACAAGCTAACACATATCCTTTTTAGTATTCTTTTCCATCACTCACACACACCCAGTAAAACATCCAAGAAGTCCACCCATCCAAATCTCTTCTTCAGGCCAAGCACGCTTAACTATGGGGTTCTAATCAGGGAGGCTACAAAAATGGAAGGTGCACCTTGTTGACATGAGTCATATCATTTATCCATTTAAGAATTCATGATTTGAATGTGTTTCAAGGTGGATCCCAATTTAGTCAAGGATTAAACATTTTGTGTAATTTTTGATATAACATTCACCAAAAAACTAAAAACCATGCACCACATTAATGGGGTGAAAGGTTAGGGAAAAAGGGTTGTATTACCATGCAACCATTCCAAGCTAACATTGTGTTCATGGAATTTTAAATATAAAAATTAATTGAAAAATTTACCAACAACATTTATTTCTCAATCATGATTATAAATCCCCATACCACTATGTAGTAGTTTGTTGGGACTCAAGAACCATTTTTGGTTCGCCTTAACCCATTCTTATTTTGATGGATGCGTGAAGATCCTCATTCAATCCCTCTATGATATGTAATATTCTATTCTTGAGTTTCTCTTGACCTCTCTTAAATTTCCTAATACTATTTTATAGATAATATATTAATTGATGGATATTACTTACCATTATTTGAATTTTGAATCTTATTTTATTCATAGATATCTATTTGCTGTGTTTTTGTTGGAAAATACTATTTTAGTTATTATGTAACGTGATTATTGTGATCAATGATTGGTTGTTATGTTGAGAAATTTAATATGATAAACCAGTTATTTTGATTAATTTTAAATAAATCTATTTAAATAATATTTAGAAAATAAAAATTGATTAAAATTAAAAATGGAATTTATTTTGATTGAATTTTAGGGAAAACCCCAAATACAAATGAACCTGGAAATTGGGGATGATTTCATTTTGATGGAATTGGTGAAATTGATTTTTAAAATTTACATTTGAAAAAAATGGCATAAATTGACCTGATGAAAACATATTATTGATTTTATCTTCATAAAGTAATTAATGGATTAAAAACTATTGCTTGGGTTTTTAAATTCATATTTGAATATTCAAACATACAACGAGGCATCAATATTTTAAATGATTTTGAAAAAATATTCCCATTGTAAATTTATTGATCGAGAACATACAAGCCTTATTAGATAGTGGGATATATTGGAAAATCAAATAAGGATGGTAATTCCCAATCCATATATTTATATAGAATCACTAAATAAACCCTGGTTTTTATGTCATTATCACGTATGTGGAAGTGGATGATTGTAGTTCTCTTTTTAAATGGTAGTGGATAATTCCCTAATTATTTACATGATAGTGTAAGGATAGAATAATTTGGAACTATCATACCACACGGAAGATAACCACACAACATAGTATGATTAATTAAATATATAATCCATTTAATGTGAATCTTTTTTCCCAGTCATAATAATTTATATAAATTATTTCATTTAATATGGTAATTTAATCAATGCAGGAAATGTTTCCTATTATTCTAAATGGAAATCATGTTTTTATTTAAATACCAAATAGTATTGTAATGTGTGTTTCAAATAAAATTTAATGAATAATTTAGTTTGATGTTTTGGAATCCTATAGTTGAACACTTGGAGGGACCTTTCTATGATATTTAGATCATAACCTACTATTATATTAAAGCATTTTTTGATTTTTTGATTCAAGGATTGGGTTAAGGGAAAGAACCACTTGGAGGATGTGGATGTTGATGACCTTTTAGATTAGAGTGAAGATACCTTCAATATTTTTGGGTTCTACCATGATCTTTTGATACATTATTGGTGTACTTATTAGGGTCTGTTATACATATTCTACAACTCGTACTATCATCTTTTAGAGATTGATTTGAGAATATTGACATGTATTGTATAAATATAAATTTATTTGAAAAATGGCTCTCTATAAAATCATGCATGATGAAATGTGATTGTTTTAAACTTTTGGTGATTAGGTATATTCCTAGGGATTTTTTTTGTTGGAATGGTTACTCGAGTACTAGGCTATCCATGTTGGTTTGTGAAAAAATAGAATCAATTCTATATTTTCAGTATCTTATTTTGATCTTTATAAGAAATTGAGAGGAATTTTTAAGAATTTAAGAGGTACATATTACTATGTTCCATGTTATAACTCATCATAATGATCTATAAGTCCCAATGAGTGGTTTGAGAATAGAATCATAGTGATTATATCTATTTTTTCCCTAAATTAGATTTTGATAGGTAAAATCAAAATAATTTATTATTATTTCAGTGAAGTAAATTCACCAGTTTATCAAATTTGAGTGTTGATCTGTGTAATATTATTATTTATTCAGTGTTGATTTATAATATTGGGTGACATCATGAAACTATGGATATGGGTGAATAAGTAATATATTTAAACTACTAATGAACCACAACACAATGATCCTCTCATGGACTAGAATATTGTTGAGGTGATGTTATCGAATTCCTTCTACCAAATCCACCAATTTTCCATGGAATTGATAAGCCTCAATAGGATATATACTAGGTCATAAGGAATTATAATTTTTTGACATTGGAAAGAAAAAAGATAAATTCAAAGTGAAATGTTCCCCCAATAAATTTGAAAGACATAGTAGGAGATGGTCGGACATTATTGTAACTTAGATGAAGTATTAAGGTTTATACTTGAATGAAATAATGGTTCTTTTGACTAACATTATCTATCATGAGTATGTGTTTTTCTAAGGTTATTGAGCATTTCCAACTCATGTTGTCTAGCAAGACTATGCCAGAATATGTGAACTGATTCACTTATCATGTTGAGTTTGAATTTATGATTTCATAGTATGAGAATAATTTAACTTGATGGATTGAGATGCGACTTCAATCTGATATCCATTATCAGGTTTTGTGAGGAAGCACTGTTCTTATATTGATTTTTTTGGATTGAGTGTTTAGGGTCACACATGATTTGTATGGTAACTGAACATTTAAGGGTGTTTGGTTTAGTCATAGAGTATGTTCGTTGAGTCCCCATAAATGGATGAGAAAGAGTGAAATTTATCATGGTGGTTCTCAATATAAGGTTTCTTCTAGAAAACATGGTGTTCATGGAAGAGGCTCTACAATGTTATTTGAACATGGAAATCCGTTTCATTAAAAATAGTTTTTCACTAAGGGACCAACGATAAGTGATTCCTACAGACACACTGTTTATTTGCAGAAATTATGGAATTCCATTTCTGATCCATTTAGAGGCAAGAGATCATCAGCAGAAAAACATGCTTCACCCCTCTAGATGAAGATATTGGAGGGTCTCTTTTATAATTCATGTGTCTATTATTTATCATATATTTTTATTACATGGTATGTTATATTTATTGACATGAAATATATAGATGTCATATTTGGGACTGATTCTCCTATAGATAAAAACCCTACATTTACTACTATTTATAATAAGTATCCTTTACTTTTCTAGATGGGGTGTGTCATACCATTTATGGTATTTATCTATTGATTTAGTTCTATATAATAATAGATTTTTTATTCATTATTATCACTTCAAACCAGAAGAAGTGATTGAATTGAAGTGTAATGAACTAGCCTATGTATCCTGGTAACCCTAATTTGTAATCCATTCCAAACATTTTATGGAGGGTGTTCATGATTTCCACGAGTCATCGACTAGAACATGGAATCATACAATATCCTAGTGTGAAAAATATATTCCCTAGAAATATAGATGAAAATAAATCATGGTAGTATATATAGGAAAAGAAAATTATACTATGATCAATCTAACACAATATAATATGGAATTAATTACGAAATCTACTACAACCCATGTACTAAAATGTAAACATTTCCCTACAATCCCTAAGGGCATAATCTATTATTTCGAAACCTCAATATCTAGATCCACCTCCAAAAGATCCCATCCCTTTTCTCAATCATGGAAGATGAAAGGCCATAAAAAAAATAAGGAAAACAAAAGTGTGAGCCTAATACAATTAGGATAATAGAAATGATACTATAGTAGATTCTAACTCTAGATTTTGAAAAGAAAAGAATTCAATTTTCAAAATAAATAGTTTTGGAAATTATAAAGAATATTCAAATAAAACATTCTATACATTTTAAAATAGATTAAAAAATACTTCCAAAGAACCAGTTTTAAATTGAAATAGATAATCTACATCTAAAATAATTTATTAAATAAAAGAGTAACATAAATAAGATTATGTATATCCAGCAATGTCGTTTAAATAAGTTTCACAGTATTGTTCTACATTTATAGCTCATATATTTAAATAAAAAATCGAGAAACATGGTCATCTACTAAGTGGTACAATAATATTAACCAATAATAGTATTTATCACTCTCCAAGTGATCATATAAAAATGATTATTATCACATCCCCTTACACTCGCCAGAGGTGACTCATCATCCTCCCATCGGGAATGTGACCCACCATTAGTATGTTTTAGAACATGATAATAGTGTAGAGTGTACCGAAATGTCTCACCTACTACCTAGGGATTAAATATTCTCTTACTTTATGTGAAATTTATATTAATACTTTTTAAAATTAAATTAAATCCATTCTAAAATTTAAAAAATCAGTTTTTCCATTTAAATCCAAAATAGGTTTTAAACAAGAAACATTCCCTTTTCACAAGATGAAAAAACTCGGTTTATATCAAAAAAAATTAGGCCATTTTTACATGTTTGAAATCTATTCCAAAAAAATTCCTTACATGTAACATTTCATTTCCATTTTTAAATAAATTATTAAAATTAAAATATTTCAATAAAAATGAAAATTAAAATAAAAAATTTTAAATCGCCTATTTTTTTTAACCACATCCTGACTCAATGTAATTGTGGTTTTTAGATGTTTTTGTGCCGAAAACACTTCAAATAAACTTACTCACTGAAAACAAGTGTAATTAATTTAATTGAATGTGAATTTGAATTTTTGAGTTTAAATCAACAATTGAAATAAAATTCTCAAAGTAGGAATAATCAATTGGGATAATTGGGATGGAACCACCTACATGTTCCCAAAGATCAACGATTCTAAAGAGACATGTCAATGAGAAAGAAGGTGTAAAAGATCTTAAATATCAACCTAAATACATGATCCAACACCACAGGGAATGGATCCATCAATTCGATGATGATCCATTGAAAACCCAAGAGGGGAGAAGGAAAGTAACATGAAGATTATGATATACCACTTACCAGGAATCTCACTGGAAGATAAATGATGATCGAATGAACAATAAATAGATATGGGAAGGTTAAAAGGATATATGGCCACCTGGGGAGTGCCTTAGTTTTAGGGATAAATAACTATAATTGGTCTAAAAAGAATAAATAATCTATACTACTTATTTTAAAATAAGTTTTTCTGGTATTACACGACATGTAATACAAATACTCATCGTGAAATGTTTATGTTTTTATCCATTTAAATGAAAACCATTTTCATTAAGAGAAGACACATCTAATTACAAAATATTCATTAACTCCATCATGACAGGTAGATAACACTCATGGTTTGTACATAAAACATCATGAAACAGTTCACACCATGTTTGGTTGATCATTAAATGATGTGTAATACTATTAAAAGACATGTAATCCTCTGCGAGTCTGCATAAAATCATGGTTGAAGATATAAAAACAAAATCACTATAACATCCCCATTAGAGGTATCTAACCAATTCAAACTCAAAACATATCCAAAAGAACATAATGAAAAACCAATAGAAGTTTTTAGACCTACATTTCTGAGTGGTAGTGGTATGTTACCACCACCCCAACATAAAACCATCTTTCCTCAGAAAGCCTATAAGGAATGTTCCATGTAAAAGAGATGATTACACTAAAATATAATCAGTACCTCAATTTCCATAATTTCATGAATATAAGAACCATGGTGACATAACACATAAACCAATGGAATCATCATCCCATGAATTACCTTGGTCCTAGAATCAACTATCCCGAATGATTTCTCCATAATTGATAGATCATTATCAATCTCAAGATAACTCCATCTCATAACATGAGATAGATCAGAGAGATATATTTTTGATCAAATACCTGAAACACATTATGTATCGACGTTAGCAATGGAGGATGTTCTAAATTTTATGAATATTTCCCCACCTTCTCGATAACTTCAAAGGCACCCCCAAAATAAAGAGCAAGCTTCCAATGCCTACAAAGCTATCAATTACCTTACCAGTGGGAAAATTCCATGAACAACAGATCATAGACTTAAAACTCAAAAGTTCAATGTTTTCGATGGTATAATAATTATATCAACTTTATGATATCAACATTCTCGGATGAATCTGATGAAAATTAGTTGTTTTCTCCTGCACTAATCTTTATCCTATAATGGAACATTCACCACTCTCCTACCAACACAATATAAATTTATAAGGCCACAAATTCAAGGCCTCAGATGTAGCCATTATGATCATGGACTAGTAAATATTTTCATAAGATAACTCAACCAGGTCCATGTAATCATGCCTAGCCCCACCAAAGTCAATATCACATGCATGAAGTATATCCTCAAGAATATATATTGATCTATATTTCTTAACAAATGAATATGTATGGGTTTTCATCTTTAACAGACCTGAGAGCCTAGTTTTACCTAATTCCCTTTCCAAAAGTTTGATGTAAAATGAGGATCCATATTAGATATTATAGTAGAAGTAACTACATGAAAATGAAAAATCTATTTCCCATAGAGACTTTAAAGTCCTCAACTTTGGATGTAGCACCATGGGTATAAAATGAGCTGACTTGGTTATCCTATTGTTTACAACCCATATCACATTATTTTATCTCATGGTGTGTGAAAAATGGAACCAAAAATCCATAGAGATCACATCCCACTTCTATGTAATGACATGAAGTGGTTTAATCAATCCACAATGTTTATAGTGACCATACATAACCAAAAGGATTGTAAACCTATGATAGAAAAACTCAGTATTGTCTCTCCTCCTAACTGTCCACCAGAACAACCAACACATATAATTTAATATCATTGTGGTTCCTGTGTGTACTTACCATTGGGAATTATGATAACCCCCCATCATTGCCTTCTTTTCTATAAATGGTACTATGATGCGATTTCTATAGCATTGAACATACTCATTGGAGAACAACCACTAAGAAACTATGTCCCCACCATAAAGAGAGTATCTAATTCTATAAAACACATCATCTTGTTTGTTATTTTAAAAATCAATTCAAGAAGAAATATGATAACTACATTTGGGTTAAAAATTCTTCAACCCCTTACTACTAAAATCCAATATGTAATTATGAAAAAACAGGCATCAAGTTCCACTTCAATAAAGATTCCTTCACTTCCTGGGTTTGAATTTTCCTTCACAATGCATTGCAACAAAATTTACATTCCACGTGGTATTAGAGATTTTAATTTTGATAGAATTCATGTCCTCCACCTATCATCTCTTAAAAATATTCACCTATTTTTTATAAAAGATATAACTTAAGATTTTGTGGTCCGAAAACGCAGTAAAGGTATTTTCAGAAAGGTAATGCTACCAGATATTAAGCACATTAATCATAGAAGAATGTTCAAGATCATGAGTAGGTTAATTATTATCATGTTTTTCAGGTTTATGAGATACATAAGAAACGACATGATCACCCAGTATTAGAACATAACCCATGAATAATCTCGAAGCATCTTAAAAGACCACAGAGCCCTGCCCAACCATGAGAAAAGTCACCACATGTGCAACAGTGAGACGAAATTTCAACTCCACCAATGAAAGTTTACATTTTTAATTACACAATAACATCACCCACTTATGAGTTTGAGCAGTCATCAGAGAATAAAATTTCAAGCAGTCCTCCATGAAACAGTATAAATACCTAGATTGGCCCAAAATACTTCTAATCTCGAAGACATTATGCAATTTCTCCCATGTCATAACTTACATCACCTTCTTAGTATCAATTATAAAACCCTATTCAAACTGAAAATGTCCCATGAATTTCACATACGAAATACAGTAGTCATATTTTGAGAGCATGACACAGATTTTGTGGTTTTTCAACAATATCAGAACTGTTCCAAAATAAGTCACATGATCTTCCTTAGACTTGGATATGAGAAGAATTCCATTCATAAAGACTAACATGAAGGTGTCTAGTTACTCATGGAAAATCATGTTCATAAAATCCTTGATATCTGTAAGAGACTTTTTTAGACCCAAATAAAATAAAAAATTAATCATAATGGTTATACATGGTATAAAAGGAAAGTTTTGTAATTTCATGTTATTTTATTTTTTATAGATCATAACCAGACCATAGGTTGTTCTTTGAAAACCACTTCACACACTTCATATGATAAAAAAAATCATCAATCCACTACTAAAAATAATTATTATTTATCGTAAATTGATTTTGTTTTGGAAAATCAACACATAAGCAAAGTGATCCATTAGCATTCATATATATGTGTACATGTGCTACACAAGGTGACACACATGGGAATGTAAAACATTTCTCAAGAAGATCTTCCAACTGGGAAATTTAATATTTTAGTATTGCTGGTGCCATGCGGTAAGAGGGAATTTAAACTAGTTGAGTTCCAATATATATTTCAATAGATAACACAATATCTCTCACTATTGCAAGAACAAATATATATGTAGGAAACACAAAACGAGAATCAATGATGACTAGAGGGAGATCACCCCTCAATGAATCCCAGTCCAGATCAAAATCAAATACTAGTATTAATTCCCCAAATTATCGATAATAAGGACATGATCTGCTCGAACATGGGTCCCAATCTCCATGGATAACTAGATACACACAACCGGGTGCAGTAAAGTAGAGTCGCCGATGATAATACTAGATCCATGAAATGTTGTAAATGAGACAATCCATCCAGAATATGACATCAAGAGTTTTCATATCATGGTTAAGAGAACATCAATATATATAAATATATAATTGAGTGAACACACAAGAAAGACTATGGAGACCATGATCTATATTCTTACCAAAATGTGTTGTAATATCCACATCATATGAGAAAAGCTCCATATGAAGAATTAGAATATTAACAATACATTTTTTAAGGAATTATTGAGATGCACCATTATCAAATAAAGTAGTCACTAATGATATTGCAATATTAATGGTACATCTCATGGTCACTGGACCCATGTCTTCTTCCTCCATAGACTCTCCCATTGCATGATGATTTTTTAGTAGATATACATGTGCCTAGAACTGTTTTATGTGTCAAAAATTTGATTTCCTTGCATTTCTAGGAGGAGTTACTGATCTTATTCCACTACATGTATTAGAGAAATGATTGATGAATCTATATAATTTCCCTAAACATTCACAAGATATATATTCATGGGTTATTTAGTTCAAACCCTCAATGGATATCCAAGATTTCCACATAGATATAATGTCAACGAACATTCCCTTTGAACTGTAGGATGTCTATAATGACACTGTTGTCAATAAATTTCAGGAGAATCATCTCACATACATTTTACTTTGATAGAACCAACAATTCCACAAGGAGACAATGGTAATCCCATTAACCCTTACATCTATCCAGGATCATACCAACCATCATTTCCAAATATAGCACATCTGTATAAGTGTTATGATTTATAAATAATAATTACATATATCTAGTTTATGTACCTACTTGAACCACAGAGACATCATCCTCTCATTCTATATTATCTCCGGTGCACAGTGCACCAACTCAATAAAGCATTCTATGTTCTCTGTAATGGTTTTTTCTTACCTGCACATGCTTGAGGAACTCCACATCATTGGCCTACATCATTTAATTTTCATATAATAGGTCAGTGAAAAGAGACTTAACGAAATTCCACAATAATCCCTTATAGCTCCCTAACATGACCATTATGTCTACCAATCTCATTCTCAGTCCTTCCAGCATAAAGGTAGAAACCATTACGTTGATCACGTCTATTGTATCTATGAATCTAAAAAGTTTTTATATATTTCTCAATGTTTCCCCAACATGTTGTGGATCAGTGGATCCTTTGAAATCTAGTGGTTTCTATCAAAGGTAATATTGAGAAGTTTTTTGATGGATTCACCTTGACGATCCATAGTTGGATCCTGAATGGAGACATGTGGTGTATCATTCTATATAGAATGGAAAATATAGAAAATCACCTAAACAATATTAAAATATATTATAGGATTTTCTTTTTGTGGATTAACATCATACTCTTCCACAACCCGATGCACAGTCCTTCTCAGAGGCATGATGTTTCTAATAATCTGCTAGAAAAATGAGACATTAGAACAATACTCTCAAATACAAACAAAGAGATTATTCTCAATATAAGGATAAAATATTTTGATATAACTCTATCCAAATAAAAATAGGTAAATTACATGAAAACTAAATTAGGTGAATTTCTCTAACTCCCCGGGTGACTTGAGGTTCATTATGGTGACATCTAGCCAGGAACTCGATCGCAATTACACCTAAGTCCTAACATGATTTCACTAATCCATATTGGCTTGAAGAAAAGGCTAATACTCATCTATAAAACCACATATTCCTGAACAAACTAGGGTTTCCTAGTACTATCGTAACTGATCTGGTCTTGAAATCACTCAATTGGCATTCTTGATCCCCATGGGTTGGCAACTAGCACCTAACATCATAAAAAATACAAGTGGGAACAATTTTTTCTAAATGAATGTGGTTTAAAAGGAACCATGAAAACATCCATATCAAACAAAACCCCCACTAGGCATAATGTACCACAATACAAAAATGAATTAAAATAACATAGTACAGCTAACCATGTACTAAAATGAGATAAAATCACCATGTTCTCAAATGACAAAACTCACTAAGTCCAATGATCAATAACTATATCCACCTACAATATATAAATTTCTAATGCTCAAACCTGGAAGATTTATTCCTAAAAACACCCAAAAGAGAAATAATGGGGTGATACTATGTCCAATTAGATACCACCAAATATTTCACAGAAGATTCCAAATATAAATTATGCAATGAAAAGAATTAATTTTTCAAAATAAACAGATTATGAAATTCAAAATCATATTTAATCAGATCATGATATTCAATTTTCAAAATGATAAAGAATACCTCTAATGCACATGATTTATATTCCAATTGATGAAATGTTTCTAAAATAATGGGTTATATAAATAAGTTACATGATGATGTTTATGTAAATATAGAAAATTAATGTAAAGTAGTTTCACAAAATTGGCATTCAATTTTATCTCCTCTATATAAATAAAAAACCAATCGACATGGTCATATTCCGAAAGGGATGACATTATTTACCATATATAAGATCACTCACTCTCATTATGATATTAGAAGAGTGAGTATACTATAATCCCTATAACACTGGTTAGAGGTGACTCATCACCCTCCCATCAGGGATCTGACTCACCACGTGTATGTTTAAAATGATGTACCAACATATTTAGTGTCAAAATAACTCAATAATTACCTAAGGATTAAAAGTGAATTTACATGATGGGAAATTTATTTTAAAACATCATAAAATATAATGAAATCCCACTCTTACATTTCATAATTATTTTTCCCATTTTGACACAAAATATTATTTAATAATCAATTATTCTATTTTTATAATATAAAACCAATGGGTTTCTATCAAAATAATTTTTTCCATTTTTACAATTATGAAATCCATTAAAAAATCAATTATATCATTTTCAAAATTCATCTCCACAATTAAATTATACAATGTAATTGAAAACCTCTCAATCAAATCCACAATTAAAATTCCCCAATTTAAATCGTCCTATTTCCATAAACACAACACACATCAATGAAATTTGGAGATTTTCCACGGTTTCTTTCCAAAACAAATTCGAATATACTTATTCACGGTAATCATGTTTTATTAAATTAATTGAAAAAAATTGTCTGAAATTCTATTTAATTTTCACATTAAATAAATCATGCCATGTTGGAATAAATAATTTGGATAATCAGGACATGAAAACTTACCTTTTCTCGATGCTCAATACTAACAAAAAAAACACATTCAATGAGAATGAAAGAATATAAGACTTTGAAACTCAACCAATAATAAATTTCTAACACCAAATGGATTAGATCTATCAATTCAATTATGATCAATTAAATTATTAAAAGATGAGGAGGAGAGAAACCTGAAGAAGTAGAGATAACAGCTACCCAGTAATCACACATCACGAAAAAATAGTGATTAAATGCCAATGGAATTGATCTGGGAAGGTCATAAGGAATCAAGGTCATCGGGTGAGAGCCTTAGGTCAATGACAAATGAACAAAAGAGTATCCAAAAGGAAAGATCATCTTCACTACCTATTTTTAGGAATTCCTTTTGGGTATTACATGATGTGTAATACCAATACATGCCATGATATTATTGTGTTCTGTAACCATTGAAATGAAAACTCTTTTGAACTAAATGCTGATAATCTAAGTTAAAAACTTTAAATTACTCTGTCATTACTTGTAGTCAATACTCACGATGTGTACCCATCAAATTATGATGCAGTTCATAACTTTTTTTCATGATCATTACGTAACCTGTAATACTGTTACACGACGTGTGATATACTGGAATTATATTGAAAATCATGGTCAAATATATAAAAACAAAAAACCGATAAATCATCTATTATATGTATCCTCCAAATTCAAAATTAGTTGGTTGAAGTTATAAGAAAGCCATTATTTACCCATGCACGTTCCCTTGGCTTGTTCATTTAACATTGATAAGAAAAGTGATTGGTTTTCCATTACTATGTGTGGAATACCAGATACTCAATTTATTTATGGTAATTTATAAGTTTTTTTTCAATGTAATGATGACTTATTTGATAGGTTATAAGGTAGAAACTAGTTATGAAAAATTGATTATGGATCTAGTAACCATACTTTGACAATAAAATATTATAGCATTCTTGAAACCTCATTCCATTGTGTCTGTGTACATTATGATTAAATTGTAATTCCACTTTTTTTAACCAATTCTCATTTAGTATTTATTTATTTGATGAGAAATATATTTCATGAGTATGTTAATACATTTTTTGTGGTCTATATAGATGATGTAGAGTTTTAATCTATGTATGAGAAGGATCATGTTGTTTAGTTGAGTTATATTGTGGATGTTTTGATAAATCATTGACATTATCCCAAGCTATTAAAAAATTATTTATTGATATAGTAAGTGATAGTATTTTAAAACCATGTGTTGGAATTTTTTTTATCAATTTATCATTATAAGGTTAATGATGTTACGAAATTGGGGCATCAAAATTATTATTTAGAGATTCATATTATTTTCTAATTGGATGGGTATTACCTACAGTTCATAAATGATATCATAAAGTTGTATTCTCCTATGACCATTTTCACTAAAAATGGAGTATGGTTTGTTTAGGATGATAAAATATTGAGTTGATTTGTTGATCTGGAATTTTTATTTTACTTCTTCACCAGTGTTGAATTTTCAAGAGTATATATAAGTCTATGTGGTATTGTGTGGAAGATCAAGTTTGGGTTAGTTTTGTGTTCAAATTTATGGTGATCTGGACATTTCATTCAACCTATGATATAATATACCATAAAATAACAATTACCCAATCCATGAACATAATCTCACAGCCATAATCCACACACTTATGATTTGGAAACACATCTATTTCAAATAATGGATCATCATGATTTTTTACCATAAAATATTGAGTTATATCATCCCTGAAAAAATATTAATATTCTATAGTAGTGTTGGGTGGAGTACCTACAATCATTTATACCCAAATATCTCTTATACCCTTGGGAAGTAGAATATCATTAAAGAAGATTTGATCCGGGAAAGTTCCACCCACTATATAAATATATCAATGGTTTATTGGAACATAATGTAACTTCATTCATAGTTGTATGTTTCAGTTAAAAAACATGTGGATGAGGATGATATTGAAAGTGTTCTGTTGATATCCTCTTGTATTGGGATTATTTTTCCAGAATAATATAATGATGATTAATTATATAGAATTAGAAACACCTTATGGTGGGGATACCACTGTCTTGTAGTGGTTCCCTACATATGGTTTTATATAGTTTCAAATTCATTAGGATGTGATGCTAATTGTGAGAAATTATATGATGTGGTATTTCTATAATTACTAGGGAAATGTTAACCTAGGAACCAAAGAAGTAGTTTGATGACTTTTAAAGACCATATTTTTTACCATGTATGAGATTAGACATGATTGATTTTATCTCAAAATGTTATACTTTCCCACATATCATTTTTGAGCTGAAATTAATTCCATATTTTCTTTAGCCACTCACGGTGTCATCTTGGATGTGTGAGTATATTTCTATTTAAATAATGGTATGTGATCCCATGTACTTATAGAAAAAAATATTATTTGGGTTATGATTGATAGGAAAACCAAATTCAATCACATTATACCAATTCATGTTACTAACAATATTGACGATCTATTACATATCTATGTGAGAGAGATTGTTTGTTTGAACAATGTTTATTCTTCCTGAGTCTCAAAATTGAATCAATGATTGACTTATATTTTATTGAGAGGCCTCTAGGAGGCACATGGATCATATTTTCACATGACTAGGGAGAACAATATATATATTTAGGACCATATAAGGATAGATAAGATGATTAATGAGGATATTACTCATTTATGTGTCTTGGAGATTGCTTTATATTAGGATGATCATTTAGGAATTATAGAGTTTTCATATATTTTTAGATATTATTCCTTGATAATAATGGCTCTATTTGATTCCTCATACGAAATGACTTTCAAATATAAATTATTTTGGTTGAAGATATATTCTTGTTTCTTGGTTTGGGGAAGCTTGGTCCATGAGGAAAGAAAACAATATAATTTATTTGATTAGTAATTTCGTTTGAATAGATCTGGTATTAGTCTTATGTTGATCACTGTTAGAGGCCATTGGGATTATTACATTGTGTCCATGTGATCTTGAGTGATTCACTATGTTTGGGTCATCAAAATATTAGATGACTAGGGGAGATTTGAAATCATTGTTGGAACTTTTTAGGCCTTTTATAATGTGGGGAAAGTGAATTACTATTTGACACATCCACAACAATTCAGCTCGATACATAATGTGCTCCATGTATTGTATCTACATAGGTGTCCTTCTAATCCATATCATTATCTATGTTGGATTTATCATTGTATCAATATTGGTTTACAAATTACAATGATTCTAGTAAGAATAATTGATTTTGGAAAAAATTTACATAATAGAAAAAATATACCTTTGGTTTGAGTGCTTTGGAATAAAAGTTTGGATAAACATGAGACATGAGAGAGAGAAGAACTGATAAGAGATAAGCATAATTATATATATTTTAAATGAAACATATTGAAATGATTTATATTGATATAATGTTTCTATATAGAGGAGGATGTAACAACCTGTTAATATTTGTCATTTGGCCACAGACAATCCCTTTTCATACTATTTATGGGGTTCATATTTTTTTGATTGAGGTAAAAAATTAAATATTTTGTAAATTTATGTGATTTGAATGGTTGGAGCATGGAATTACTAATATGTTCCCCGACCCATAATAAACAGTGTAATACCATAATGTGGGATTTTTTATTACTAGAATAGGGTTTGAAAAAACACGTTCTAACCATACAAAAAACATGAATCCCTTTAGAGGATGACACTAGTACGGTGCATAGTTTTTCAAACTCTATTCTAATCTCCTTTTAATCATTAAAGTGATAATTTTTATTATTTAAAATTAATAAAAATTTTCATTTACCAACTTTTTACCTCATTATATACCATAACTTCCCATATCACTTTTTCATAATTCCATGGGACACCACAAACCATTTATGTCTACTATAAATCCCTTCAGAGGAGGATTTTAGCATGATAATAATTATTTGATCCATATCTAGAATGTGATCTTCTCTCAATCCATATCTCCTTCCATATATTTCTTATCTCAATAGGGTTAGTTATATCATATTTTCAGTAATGGATAAAATCCTCATTTATTTTAATATTTAATCTAGTTTTGATTTCTATATCTCCATTTATGGAGTTTGTCAATGGGAAATCATATTGATATTGTTTGGTTGTGTGGTTACCATGATCAAAGGTAGGTGGTTTAATTGAGATTTTTCATGTGATAAAATATTGATTATAATGATTTAAATTAATCTTATTTAAATTAAACTATGAAAAACCCAATTCAATTATAAGTGGAATTAGATTGGATTATGAAGGAATTCTGGGATAAATCCACTAATTACAATAGAATCGGTTGTTAGGATATGATTTTAATTCGATGGAATTTATGAAATTAAATTGTGAAATAATATTTTTAGATAAAATAACTTTAATTTATGTGATAATAATTTATTACTTGTTAAATGTTATGAAATGAATTAATTAATTAAAACCCATATTTTTTGTTTTTAAATTGATATTTGGATATTAAAATATGGAATGTGAATATTTTATTTAAACAATTATGAAACAATTTCTCCATAAATAATTGATTGATTGATCACAAGTTATCCTGGGTAGTTAGTTGAATCTTTGGGACAAGTTTGATTGGCATGTAATTCCATGGAATCATATTGATGATGAAAATAATAAATAATAATTTTTTGCTACTAATTATCCTTTAAGTGGAAGTGGATGACTGTATTTCTATAATATTTAGGGGTTGGTAATGTTGTGATCATTGAAATAATAGTTCCAAGATACTATAACAATGAACAATCATATCATAGGGTATCTGACCATGTTAATTATTACATTTACTTTGATATATATAATATTCATTTGAAAAATTTAATTCATCATTCATATTGAAATATATAAATTATTATGTATAATGTGTTTATTTAATATCTATTTGAAATATTTTTCATCATTTTAAATGAAATGAATGTGCTGTTTTAAATTTGAAATAATATTACCTTTCCTGATTTTATTGAAACTAAATGCATGATATGGTTTATTATTGTGGCATCAAATTATGGAAAACATGATTAGAACCTACTAGGATTTTTATCTCAAACTGTGTCATTTCATTTGGGAATTTATATATTTTCAACCTCTAGGTTCATGTAAAGTTAAAGCACCCCATGGAAGAGTTGGATTTTATTCCACATGGCCAAGGATTATTGATATATTTTTATGTTTGAGTTTTATTTTGTTTTTATGGTACATTTTCAATGTATTTTTTGGATTATGTTAGACATTTTTTACTGCTGAAACATTCTCATTTGTGATATTTCATGGAGAATTCCAAATTGTTTTTTTTCTTCCTCAGTTTTTGTTGAAATTTATTCTTAGTTTTATCTTATATATTGAATGGTTATAATCTACATATTGTGGGTATCATTAAATACCTTCAAGTTGTGTTAGTTTCATCTCAGTTATCAGGGTGACATGGTATATAGGATATTTCATGACAACATCCTACAATATATCTAGAACATCCTATATCTAGACACCCTAGATGATTGATAAAAATATTCATTAAGTACTCTGATAGAACATTTTAAAACATAACTTTCTTCAAAAATATTTTTTCAGGGGTCTCAAAATGTTATAAATATGTTATTCAGAAATTAATAGTTTTATAAGATATTCCCATAATAATTCCATAGACATAAATAATGAAAAAAATTATTACTTTAAAAAAATCATGTTTTTATAGATTCAGAAGAACTAAAAAATTAGACATGTTTTTTATTATTAATTAACATCTATAAAAGATTATAAAAAATTATTTTAGTATAATAAGGATTAATTTATTAATAAGTATATGGGTTATATTTCTTTTAGTTATTGAATCATTCTAGATCTGTATCAAGTTGATCATATAAAATATAAACCTCAATATTTTTTCTTAAATGTTAAGAATTCTTATAACAATCTAATATTTTAGAATATATTTATATTTAAATAATTTTAATTCTTTAATACAATGTATTACAAACAACACCATGTTTACAAATTCCGTGATATTGAATTAAATTAATATTTTTTAATGTGAGAATTTCAACCATGTAGATAGATCTGTGGGAATGAGTATGATTAACTGAATTATGAAATATTCATATAAAAATATTGATCAAAGAAATTTATTTGAATATTCTTTTGAATTAATCTCTAAATAATTTTTTCACATGACATTTTATGCTCCAAAATGACATTTTTTGAAATTTTTCCCATTTTGTGAGAAACCAAAAAAATTGATTTATCTAACTATTTGAAAATTTATTGGAAAAATTTAATTTAATTTTTTAAATAATAAAATAAAAATTTCTATGTGGTTAAAATTTTATAATATTGTTTAAAACATAGATTTTTCAATGAAAAGAGAATAATATTCATTTTCTTGGAAATCCTTATTTTTAAAAAATATTTAATATTATGTTAAATTAAAATTTTAAATAAATTTAAATTATATATGTTCATTTAAGATTAAAATAATAAAAATATGGGTTTTAAAAGTTTTAATATAGTTGAATTAAGTATAAACCAATTTTATATTTATAAGGGTTATTTTGATTGAAAAAAATTGATTTTGAATGAATTTTACTTGCTCGATATTATTTGAAATTATGAAACATCTATGATTGGAATTAATAAAAATTAATTTTTCATTTTTAATCATAGTTTGCAATTTTCAAAAATAAATATATTAATATTTTTTCAATGTGATTTTTTTCTTGACTAAACCATATAAATAATATAAAAGTTTATGTCGATTTGTTAAGGGTAAAAAATAACATGTTATGGACTATCATATGATCATAACACTTTCTATAGTTATATTTTTTTATTTTTTCCACCAATAATATATAATTCTTTCTATAACCCATTGGAATCATTAAATGTGATTGATAGAATTACAATAATTTTTTTTAATGAAAAGTAAACAATATCACATTATTTTTTTTTAATAATTATAATACTTTTAAAATCAGAAAAAGCATTTGATATGTCTAGAGATAAATTTTATTTTGAATGATAAATTATTTAACATTAAAATGACATGTTTTTCTACATTTGTAGTGAAGAGATAATTAACATCAAATATTAGATAATGTGAATGAATAAATTATTCATTTAATGCTGAAATAAAATAAATTATATAAAAATTGATTATTATAAAATAATTTAAGTTAAATTATATAATCATGTTTTTCAATATTACAAAATTATTATGTTGTAATAAACTAATTAATTTGAACATAAATTATTTTCATGATGTTATTGAAAAAAAATTAAATGAATAATTTTAGAATGGAAAATAATTAAATTTTATCAAAATAATACTTCATTAAATATTTCAAAAACCAAAAAATTCAATAGAAAATAAAAGTGGTTATGATATCATATAGATTCTTATTACATGCCAATTTATTATCCTATAGTAACATTAATGGTTCAAATTACATCCCACATTATTCAAAACATAGTATTTGTATTTAAATATAAAATTTATTAACTAAGTGTTAACCAAAATTATGTGTGTTAAAATGATAAAAAAACAGTTCAAAATTATATTTATTTTTATGGTATGAAAATCATTCCCATCCATATCACAAATTCTCTTACTATTTGGAGGAATTTTTGTTGAGATAAATTTGTTATAACATAATCTATTGAGAAATTTTAAAAGATCCAACAAGGAAAATTAAAAAAGGAACCACATCCCTTACAACATGGTATACAATTGATCCTTATATCTGAAAAAACTCTACTAGTCAATCTTTTTACCTTCTATGTCAATATTCTTGAGTATTTAGTGTTACCAACTGACCATCCCAAAATCCATTTTATGGGAGATCTAAAGGTGGTGTTTCAAAGAAGAGGTCATTAACTTAAAATATCAATTTTTATTCTCTTCTTAACCAACTAAAAATATATTAAATTTATCCTAAAATAATAACTTTAGTATCATAAATATTTTATAAATTTTTATCATTATTAAAAAACTATTATACAATGTCATTCCCATCAAATATAAATTGATTGTACTGCTTTTGGATACAAATGACTTAATATATCATCATTGTGATACAATTCATTCAACATCAATATAATTTATAGATATATATTATGATGCGATTAATATTTATGTGTCTAAAATTATTAAAAAATAAAACTAATACAACGATAATATAATTTTTTACCTTTTTACCAACCAATCATTTGGGAAATGACAACATAACTCATGTGTATGTGTAAAACACCACAACTAAGATGTGATATAAATTAATTTTCATCACTGTTTTACATGTATGGTAATTATGATTATATATTTGAATATAAGTTATATATAATATATAATAATGATCTTTTTATGGTTAATTAATATATAACTACCTTTATTTCTATCCATTGAATAACAAAAACAATGACCATTCACATGTTAAACCTATTGTATCCATGAATAGTTTAATTCATCTTCTTACAAAAAATTTTGTGGATGAAATAAAAAATATATATATATATATACATATAACTAATATATTTGATATTTAAATGAAAATTAATATTTTGGCTATGATGGAATTCAGATAAATTTATGTGTACTAGATATATTAAATTGAAATAGTCATGATTAAAAAAACAAAAATCACCCTGAAATTACATTTTTAATAATGAATTATTGATAAAAGGGGGCATTGAAATATTATAAATGGTTAATAAATGATAATATGAGTATGATACTTATTTGTTTATAATTAGAAAAAACTGAAATTTATTGTACATGCTGTTAGAGTGATTCCTATGTATGGAGAACTGGAGGTAAATGAATTTTTTATCCTCAAATTTATTTATAGGGGTATCAATCCTTATTAAACAGTTTATTATTTGATTTGGTGTATATACTAAAAATTATTGTAATTTATAATAATTCTTATGAAACTTATTTTTTATATAAATCCAAAAAAATATTTCTTTCACCGGGGTAATGATTCTAAAATAATGAATGTCATAATGGGTTTTTTGTTTAAAATTCATTGTTTGTTAGGATTTTTTTTGTTCCTAAATATTATGGACTATCAATCATAAAAACATGACATTCTTCTCATCAAGCTATTTCCTAAAAATAATTTTATCCCATCATTTTCCGTTATTTTTTACCCAAATAGACTAAACTTATTTTTTATGGATTATTGAATTTAATTATCTCTTCAGTGAAACAACATATAATATCTATATCTATATTTTATACAAATGTTTTCATAAGGTTTTTAATAATTTTTATTAAAAAAATTAACATTGTTTGTACTGCATTTTTACAATATTATAAATGGTTTGAAAGGTACCTTTTGGTCTTTTTCTGTGTGAGGTAATTTTTTAATGTTCTAAGAAAATAATGTATGGTATGTATTTTACCATATATAGAATGAATGTAGTTTTTGAATGTGAGGACCAATATTTTATTAAATTCTTCAATTAAAAGATTACATGTATTATTTCCATGAAAATTGTTTCCTATTAAATTGTGTAGATTTTTTTTAAAAATAAAATGTTTATTTAGATAAATAATGTTTTAATGACATTTTAATAGAATTTATATTCATCAAATAAAATGAACTATTATTAAAAATATATTTTTAGTGATATGATCTAACAAATCCAACCTTATTCATTCGTTTTGTTGTAATTTTTTAGCATGATATTTTGTTCATGGAAGTCATTTTTTCCACTCTTTATGCTATTACGAAATGATGAAATGATTAATAAACATAGTCATTTTATATAGATTATTCTACTTTGAATATTTTATTTAATCCATTCCTTTTCATGGGATCTATTTTGATGAAGGATTTATAATATTTTATCAAAAATATATACGAATTACACTTGTGAATGGAGGGACTGAAAACCCTCACTAATTAATTAGATAATGATTGATATCTCATGAGATAAAATATTTTGGAAAAGGGACAATACCATGCTCAGTAATGTACCTTTAACACAGTTATTATATTAGTAGTAAATTGGGACTACTATTATTTTTTAGGAGGTAACACAATCCATGATGATCGTCTTATAATTGATCAATGAATACATTGTAAGTTATTTTCCTCGATTATTTATATACAAAAATTCCATGAGTTATACCAAAATTATGCTCTTGTATCTCTATTTGTAGATAAAAATGTGATTTATGTCTTATTTACAGCATTGAATTATAATATGAATCAAAATTAAGATCTATGATATGAAACATATGATTTTTAAAAATTATTCTCTAGTTCTTATTCCCAAATACTCATATTATCCTTAATAAATCATTGATATCCCCCTTGTTTACACTTATTTAGTATTTAATCTTACATATGTCACATTTTTTTATTTTCCCATGATATAAAGAAAAGTATCTTGTATGGTTTGACTATGACTAGTTCTTATTACGATGAAATTAGTTAGATATTATGTTGATATTTTTTTTAAAAATGGTTTGGGGTCTATGTTTCTTGAGACATGTGACTTATATGAATCTAGTATAGATCATTTAGTTATTTAATGAATATTTATCTAATAGTATCTGATATCTATGAATGAAATGTATAGGTCACCATTGTTGGTATAATATCATGTCTTGGTTTACTATGGGATACAAGGGTGAGAAAAATTTAGTGTGAACCATATGTAATTGTTTTTATATGTTAAAATCCTAATTTATTGGTAATTATCAAGAATGAACAAGGATAAACATAAGTTGTATTATGATATGGATAAATGATATATTAATTCCATAAAATAATTTCTCATGATGTTATGATAGCTCCCTATGAATATGATAAAGTGATAAATATAATTCACTTTTTGTTTTTAGTCAATAGATTGACCCCAAAGGTATCATGTTATTACAGAAAGATATAGAAGATGTAATGAATATCCTCCTGAAAAACCAAATTAAATGAGAATGGGAATGGGAATGGGAAATATATTGATTATTATGAATAAAATAACCTATTATATAATTAAGAAAATATTAAGGTATTTGATTTTATGAACCCATAATTAAAGGAAATGGAAATTTCAAATTGTTTATAGAGGAAAGAAGATTCATATTATGGAATTTTGAGAATGTGGGATGAATGACTTATGTGAATCTCAATGAGGAATGAGAAAATGATTTGATTTTGTAAATAGAATAAAAAATAGAATCTAGTTTATGTGGAAATTTTAATTTTATTGTTAACCTAGTGGATGATAATAATGGCCATCCATTGTTATGAATGATAGTTGAATTGTTTAAATGAGTAAATTATGGGATTTAGCTGAATAGATATCCTATGGGGAATGATTGATAATAAAATAAAAAAAAATTATAAGTTAATATTTTTATGATGAGTACGAAATGTGAACAAATGAAATATTAGATGTGTGGGATGTTTTAGTTTAAATTTTTATGTTAAAATTAAGACACATCATTAAATTAACATTGAAAATATTTAGGATTTTTTATATATATTATTAATAAATATTTATTAGGTAACAAGATGATAACGAATTGATAATTATATAATAATGATGTGGATGAATTGAATTTTTTATGTATATGGAAATAATGAATTATATTTCATATCTATATTAATCATTGGTATTTTTTAATAAGAGTCATATAATGTAAATTGATTATACTAAAATAGGTAGTCTTTATGGATTTAAATTCATTAGTTGAGTGGTAAAAATTACCCATTAATGTTATTTATTGGCATGGTGATATTTTTTAATTATACATGAATAATGGACTGAATTAACTTAAAATAATCATATTTTTTATTTAATGATGTTTTATATTTATAAATATATATATTAGAAATAATGAAATATATGGTATTAAATTAGTGAAAAAGAAAGAGTATAGTGATTTAATGAAATTGTAAATCATGAAAATGTTAGTACATTTTTTATTCAATTTAGGATTATATACAATAAAAAGATATTTATTTAGGGAATAATGAGAGAGTCAATTATTTAAATGATGCTTGTTTTCATTTTTTATAGGGATTCAAATTAGTACAAAGTTTCAGGATAACATGTTACAATTATATTTAGATGTGATATTATTGGATAATAATAGGGGTTTAATGATAAGTTTATTTAGGACATTTAGTGTTCCAATTCATAAATTTTTGCATTTTTTAGTTTTGTTCGATAAATTTTTAGGGATATATTCTATAATAAACTTCAGGAATGGATTATGATGAATGTTGGATTATATATTAAATGAAAATGTATAAATTATCATTCTATATAACTTGTGTAACTATTTTAGTTTTTCAAATTACCGAGAGCATGAATGAATTGAATATAGATCATATTATTTTTTATATAGATAATTAGGAAGAATAATTTTTGGTCATTAACACTCATTAACTAGAATAATAGATAATGTGTGAATATATCGAATCATATCCAAAAGATAAAACCTTTATTATTACATAAAATGATACTATTTAAGTTTTTCATCAGGAGTTGTTTATCTATATACTAAAATAATAATTCAACATTAGTGAAATGAACTTAATATAGAAGTATTATCCTTGTAATTTTAATATCAGTAAATCAAAAATATTTTATCCCATCAAATATTTACATATTTTTTAGAGTTAATTTCATAATGATTTTTTTTCCCTTACTTGCTATTAATCATTGGTTGTTAGATATTTTTCATGACCATATTCCTCTTTTTCATTAATTTTTTCGTCTTTTGATACATTGTTTTATAGTAACTTTTATATTTTCAATAAAATAAATTAAGGAATTCTTGATTATTATTGTGTTTTATGTTGGTTTATAAAAAGGAATACTCATATATTATTCATTTGACTACTGAGAAAATTTAGGACGGAAAAAATTAGGAAATGTTGGAGAATGTGATTTCCAATGATTTTAGAATATATTTATAATCAAATAATATTATTTTTTCTATATCTTTCATTATAGGTAATATTATATTTACATGAAAAATAATATACAATTAAAATATTATTTATTAATATTATATTTCAAACCTAATATTTCTATTTGTGGCTATGTATATGGTTGACAATATTACAAATTTTTAATATAAATTTCCTAATAATTATAAATGTAATGATTTTTTTAGATATATGAAGTTTTTTTAGTAAAAGTTGTTTTATGCGTCAAAAATACATTTTTCTAAAAATGATTGTTAGTAAAAAAATTTAGAAAAATTTATAATTAATATTTGTATTTTCATAAAATTTATTTTGTAAAAGGATCTTAACTTTATAAATCATGTTATCAAAATTTTATTATATTGATAAAATAATTTTTTCTAAATTGTTTTATTTTTAAATTAATATTGAAAAATACTAATTTTTATTGAATGTGTATTTTCCTGTCATTATAATGTAATTGTTGATGTTAGAATAACATTAAAATGAAATTATTTCCTCTAAATTTGAAATAATAAAATTATGGATATTGAAAAATATTTTATATATAAATTATGTATCTATTTATTTTAAATCATCAAAATCTATTTTTTCCTTAAAATATTGTTCAACATGTTTTCCCATTTTGTTTTTAAATTAATTTCTTCCACATAATTAACATGAATGTTAATAAATGTATTTAGTACATGTAATCTCGGTGATATAATTTGGTAAATAAATCCCTTTTATTTTCATCCATTATGTATAGTGACCATAATAATTAATGTTACCATGAAAAATGGGTAAATCTAGTAATTAACATTTACAAATAATATTATAATGGCTATAAAATGACCCTAAAACATTCATTAATACTATTTGTTGATTATATTTCATATATAAATATCCAAGGGATATATATATAGTTTTTCCCATTTAATTTGGATTATTATATATTGAATAATATATTTAATGAAATAATCAAAATGAACCACTCTTATTTTATAAAATTAAAATAATTTTTTCATGTAGGTAAATAGATAAAATCATTTGTTATATAAATTAATTTGAATGATAAATGATTTTTCTAAAACATGACAAAATATCTTTCATTATTTATGATGAATAATCATGTTAAATTCCAATTGGATGCTAATTTAATAATTATTCAATTAATGAAAACATCAAAAAAAAGATATTAAAAATATATAATGAAATAAAAGTTGGGATAATAAATTTTATACAAGAATTTTATATATTCATATTAAATTATCTAGTAATATAAAAAATTATATTTTAATTTCATTTGTTTTAATGATGTTATTAAATAAAAATCAAATGAATAATGCGTAAACATACTACGATGATATTTTTGTCAATATATTAGTTTTTAATGATTTAAAATAAATTAAAATTCTAAAATAATAAAAGATTGTTTTTATATGTATAAAAATATTATATTATCCATTTATCATCAAATTACTATGTTATAATTAATTATTACATACATTAATATCGAAAACATGGCTACCATAGTCGAAATTCGAATTTTGAACTATGTTTTTAATAAAAATGATAATGGTTTTAATGATAAAACATGTTTAAAATCTATTCGTTCATTAAATTACAACCCCATAGAAACATATATTCTAAAACCATTAAATTTTCATGAATCTACCATGAAAATCAATTTATTATAGTTAATCATTTCAAAAATATAAAAATTTACAATCACCACAATTATAAAAGGGAACATCCTAACTCAATAAATTACACCTCATTGATATATTTATATATTTTAAAATACATTAATTTATATTATTAAATTAACCATACAAATTATATATGTTATTTTGTTCCCAAATGAATAAAACTGGATCCCTTTATAAGAGATCTAAAGTATTAATTTCAAAGAAGAGGTAATTGACTTAATATATCCCATTTTTTTCTAAAATACATTATGTCATATAAATATTTTTCCGTAAATATACAATTTAGTGTCCTAATAATTATTAAATGATATTGCGAATATTATAAAAACTTTATAACCATTTTCCCATCAAATTGGAGGTGAATGTGTCACTCTTGTCTATGTACTATATATCATATCCACATATTGATATACTTAATTTTAATCATCATATTTCATGTATAGTTAATATGATTGGTTAATATTTATATATGATATTTTTTTCTCAATTATTAATTTCTAATGATAATATATGTTTATAAAATGTTCATTCAATCCTTTGAGAAAAGGTAATGTTCCTCGTGTGCACCTGTAGACTACCACAAACATAAAGCGATGCCATTATTTTCCAATTTAAATTCTACATGGTTGTTATGAAGGATGAATATTGAATATATATATATATTACGATATAATAGTGATATCATAAGGGTTAGTTAATTTTTTAATTTCTTTTTCCCCACCATTGGAATAAAATAGGGGTCAAGAGTACCAACGACCCACTATATCCATGAATAATCTAATTCATATTTCAATTTATAACATTATGTATGACTCATAAATAATTATAATATAACTATACATGAAATTAGTTTGATAATTAATATAATGTATATTATTTTCCATTGTTAAATTCAAAATCAATGGAACCCCGAAACTAAAATACTCATGACAATAACAATAGTTACAGCCCAAAAAGGAGGATTTTGTAAAATATTTATTCATTAAAGGGGTATTTAAAATATTATAAAGTGATAATAAGTGACATTATATGTATGTTAATTACAATATTATATAATAATAATAAATTTTAATTTATTGTATTGGATGTTAGTGTGATTCAAATTAAGGGGAACACGAGATAATTGTTTTTTTGTCTCACTTTTATTTTTTGCCGACACATGCCTTATACAATATTTATTTCCTCTATTTTGATGTATATACTACCAATTACTATAACATATGATTCTTATCATAAATATAAAGTTATTTAAATATCTATATGTTTTTATTTCCTCTATTTGGATTAATTTTCAATAGGGAAAAACTATTTATAGTTATATGTTACAACATTATCATTTATAAAGACTAAGAAATTTTTAACATTGAAATGATGAAATCATATGATGTATCATTAAAAAGACTCTTTATTTTATTATATTATAGATATTCATTTATAAATGATATTTCCATTTCATTTTCATCACCTTTTTAACTCAAGAGTTCAAAATTTATTAATTTTGGAAAATCCATTAAATCTCTCTAGTGTGTAAAAAAATTATTCAATATCCATAATTTAGGATAAATATAAATAAATTTTTTATTATTATACTTTTATTTTATTTTTTCATTTATACCCATCTATTGTTTTAAAAAATAATGAATTTAATGGAATTTATTTCCATTTTACATTCATAGATCTTTTTAACTTTCCAGAAGAATGTTTCTGCGAATATATTTTTAGTAACATGTTATGAAAAAATACTGTCATAATGATAAAAAATATGTTCAAGAAATAATCCATTTCATACATATAAGTTTATTTTAAAATTAAAAAATTTCATTTATATGCTATAATTTTTTTAACAATGATGGTTTAATAATATAATATTTTTTATTCATTAATGTTTTAATTCACATTTAATGGTATTTTATTTCGTCAAATAAAATTACCCTAGATCTCACCTTAATTTCACATGGGATGAGATCCAATGAAATCATATGTTTTCTGTAAGGAAACGACCTTGAACAATAAAATTTATTGAATTAAATGGATAATACACATTAAGGATAATTTCAGGTGTAGAGTTTTAGAGAATTAGGTCATAACATTTACATAAAAACATGAATATTACATGTAGGAAGTTCTACTCAGTATCCAATTTTTTATAAAATAAAAATTATTGAGAAAAAAGAGTCATATATAGTTCCATGTTTTAGAAATCATGACTTTTCCTTGATCCCATCCTTGTTCCTTATTCATCTTTAATTCCTGTGGAAGTTTTTAAAAAACATGGGATGAGAATAAAAACCTCATTAAGGGATATAAAATAAGGAATTAAAACATTATCCCAATAATAAATACAAAAAAAATGAAACCATAATTTTCAATCATAACATTCCTCATCAAATAATAATATTTCTGAACAACACATAGAAATAAAAAAATCATAATAGTAACTTACGGAATAAATAACATACTTAAATTGTAGCTATCACACCTATAGAGGGAGTCACATTTGGAATACACATCATGGTATATTTTCCAAATCTATTAGGATACACATTAACATTTACATCTGTCACGTTACCCATTTCATTAGAGATATATCCCGGGATCACCCACCCTAGGTTTATCACGGAACAATCCGTATATGTAAACAATTCCCAATAGCCATAACATATTCATAACCCATAAAAACATAATGGAAAGATAACATTTCCACATTTAATTCACAATATATCATTTCAAAATATTCAAAAAATCAATGCTTTTATCGAACCATTTTAAAATCCATTTAAAATATTAAATAAAGAGATTTTTGAATCAAAGTGTCTCATTCCACATTGAAGCATTTAAAATAAATTTCAATTTAAAAACATTAATGTACATATGAATAAATCCTTAAAACCATTTTTAAAACATGGACATTAATGTGAAATATTTAGAAGAATAAACCTTTAAACATTTAAAACGATATTTTAGTTAAATAGATATTTAACAAAAAAAGACACCCTAGAATATAAATAATTGAGGAATTAAATTTAATAAGTATATAGTAATATCATGAGAATAATGGTATTCCTGATATAATATTCAAAAGGATAGTATATACACCATATAAGAGGGAATTGGTGTATGTCAACAATGAAGTCTCAATGGAAATGTAAATTGAGACGAAATCCCTTTTGAAGATGGTATCCTTAGATTAAGGATAAATCAATTATGTAATTATGTGTGAAAAATATAAATACACCCAATATAAGTGGATATTATGTTTAAAACAATCATAGTTTATTCACACATAATTTATATCAGAACATAATCAACAAGTATATGTTTAACCAAAAAATTGAAATTGGTTTAAGAAGTTTTCTTTTAGAAATTATACACCCTATCATCGTCACATTAAAGTTCGGAAAATAAGATGATGAGAGAGAAAATGATATCTCACCACTTGGACATAAAGATTACATCAATAAGGATATAGAAGATCATATCCCAAAAAAAATATGTAAATTTAAATATATAACAAAAAACAGTATTTTAAAAAGAGGAGGGTGAAAGGTTCCCTTACCAATTTGGTATCTTATGAAACATGCACCCCATGAAATAATGATCACACAATAAATATTTAAATAACAAAATATTATTATATATTACACAAAGAATACAATTATGGGCAATAAATCCACCACAAAAAAATAAATATAGGATAATATATCATGAATCTCAGGGGAATAAAATGTTAGATGAAAAACCTTACCACGTTGTAATCAATCGGGTCATTTGAGAAAAGGTTAATAACAACAAAATGAATCAGAGAATACCATGAATATAAATAGAATCATGATAATATATACAAAATTGAAGTACACAATACACATGAAATAAATATGGGGTGAACAATGGCAATCTCACGGAATTAAATGTGAAATAAGAAATCCCTTTCCTCGTGTCCAACTTGACTTGTATATTCCTTGTTCTTCCTGAATAATAAACATAAGTTAATTTCTACATGACTCATAACATTTTTAATTATTATTATTACATTCGTATCACTTATTACCTTGCAATAACTGTTAGTTATTTATTTGATTTCATATTAGATATTTTCTTAGTGTTCGGAATTTGAGTTAAAAATGAACTTTTTATAATGAAAATTTTTCCATGTCGTCAAAACACCATTATCTCAAAAATGACATTAATGACTTAGATATCATATATATCATATATATCTAGTGTATATATATATCCAGTGTATATATATATATATATATATTTAGATATCATATATATATATATATATTATTTTATATTAATATATCATAGTATATATATATATTATGATTTATTTTCACCTTATTTTTTTGGAAAAAATCATGTTTTACACCAATGTCCACTTCCTCGATGATTCCATTGTTTCATCAAAATAAATCATTGAGACTCTCTTTTAGATTTATAAAATTATTTGGTTAACCACTATCTATTATAGCTATGAGAACATCAGTAAATTTAATTACATTATTAAATAACAAGAAAGCCAAAATTATTATTATATGTGATAATATTTCTAGTCTTTTTTAATAAAAAATTTATTTAATGATTTATTATATGAGGTAATATTATGAATTTCACTTAAATTGTTTATGTTAATATGAGTTATGATACAGGTGAAAATGTTTTACCTTCATCACAATATAACATGAGAAAATATTATTACCTTTAGATAAAGAATCATATGTTTATCAACTAAAGAACCTTAGAGTAAAAAAAAATGAATAATTCTTCATTTTATTATGATCAAAATTATTTTACTACGATTTTCATGTAATTAATCACATATATGACATATTGTTTGAGGTGGGTCATGGGGTATAACTCATTATTTTAATGTATGGTGAATAGTATTATATTTTCATGAAATTGGTCATAACTATATTTTTTGGATTAATTATGAATTAGGTTTTCCAAACCGTCCCTGAATGGAACATGGATATATGTGGGGGATATACCAAATTTTCACAAACCACGTCTTACTTAATGACATCAATGGTGAAATAGAGCAATTTTGTGGTTGATATGATGTTTTAATGAAATAATTATGATTACTTGTATACATGGATCATGTGACATAAACTATCATAGAAGAATACATTATGAATGATTCATTATCTTGGGTACAATATTATTATTATATGTATTATTTTTGTAACACAAAACATCGACATTCATAAACTGTTATTCTATTATAAGAGGTGAATTTTTAATGATAAATATTTGAATAAAAACATCGAAATAGAATACCAATAATGTAAAGGGATTATATAAGATTATGAATATATTTTTTCAAACCAAGTTTAGTTAATGGATAATCACATCAATTGGAATTCATGTGGTGATGAAATTTTAGGTTTCATGAGCTCCTATTCTACAAATTAATAAAATAAAAAACACGTGGAATCAAAATTACAAAATCAAAATTTACTAAATGTGTCAATATTTTTGATATTTACACACACCAGGGGTCATTTAAATGATGTAATTCAAAAAAATTGTAAACAATTTCATCATTGAGGATTTTTTGTGGCTTATAATATTAACTAAAAAATAGGGTTACATGAGAGTATAAAAATAATGCACCAATCTTCTTCCTATATCCTAATAATCATCATTAATAATACATTGATTTATTTTCATGAATAAAACCCCCTTATAATTGGGTATTCTTCGGTAGATGAGGATTTAGTTCTAAGGAAGGAACATCATTTTTTTGTTCCCTCCAACACTATTGCCCAACTAGGATAGTGGATGGGTCAACAATTACACTAATAATTAGTGTATCGATTACAATGAGGACCTCAACGATTTCATGAAAATTGATTCTCCCATCATTTTTTGTAATTGATATATTTATATATAGTCATATTATAAAATAAAATAATAGTCAGTCAACATTTTTCTTTTATAAAATAAGCCATAAATGAATAATTGTTATGTTTATAGTACATCATTATTAGTTGTGTAAACATTTATGATTTTTTTAAAAAATAGAATTTTCATGAACATGCCAGATATTTTTTTCATACATTCTATCAATCATTTGAGATTGACAATCATAGTACATATGTTGTTGCTACATAGTGGAATGAATTATTGTAGAACAATATGATTAGACCAACCAAAATAGAATTTATACAATATAAGATGAGTAACATCAATACGTATCAATATAAGATAAAATAAATAATTTATTATATGATTACTTCATATTGGTTTGACATTATAGATTATTTATTAATAACAATATTAAACATTGTATGCAACAATAAAACGTTTAGAAAAATGAAAAAAAAATCAGGAATAACAACAATGAATCTGACTACGCTATATCAGATAAATATATAATTGTATCCTATTTCTAATTTAATCATATATGAATGGTCATGAATAAATAAATTCTCTCAGAGACATCCAATTTATAATATTACAATATATATCAATATGTTATTGAATATATAAAATAAAGAAATACTATGAATTGGGACCCTCCATAGTCAGGGAACATCAAGAATGAGTTCGAATTGACCTACTAGGTTTGATAAAGAATCAAGTGTTTTCGATAAATACTATATATGTTCTTGATTCATAAGAAATAGTATAGACATCCCAATTCCATTCATACCTCAACACAAACTATATCCTAATTTTAATTAAAGGTTGAATCCATTAATGACTTATACTTGCACCATGAATAAATTTTAATTAACCTATATGTTCTCTAGAATATTTATATGATCCCCATAGTCATAAAAATACAATATGGGTTTTAGATAATATTAAATTCAATTGGTACATAGATCATAATCCCCCACAGGTGAGGGTGACCCATCGAGCAAAAAATGATACTTAATAGATGAATATATTCATTCCCAAAAAAAAATTCTTGATGTGGATTTGTATTTTTGTAGACATACATTAAGAGTGAATTTTCAATCTACAATGGTAGTACATGAGGCTCAATTCATGAGGAAATAATTTGATGTATTGTTTCTTCTTAGATTAAGGTTCATAGAAGGAGTGGTACATCTATTTGAACAAACTAGTCAACCTATAAAATATAATTTTACAATTCATTCCAAATATTCTTAGTGAATATCTAATTACTTTTATGTTTGACCTCTTGTGTGTGAGACTGGGTATCATAGTTACGTTTGTGATTTTAGTTAATGGTCAAAATATCATCCTCATAAACCCTTTCGTGGTGGTTATTTATGATATATACAGACATATCGTTCAGTGATAAATTCCTATTTATATATTCATCCCATTCATATTCATATATGAATGATACATTATTTACTTTGGGATTAATAACTTATTATTTTATGGTGTGTTTCATATTAAATTCCTTTAATCACATCATAACCATTCATTTCATGAAACACTGAGTCTAAACGAACAATGTTCAACTAATATAATATTATTATGTGATAATTTAATATATCAATTAAAATTACAGATAATGAATTGGACTATCAAAATTATAAAATTTAAATGGATCACAATATTATTAAAAATTGATTCTTGAAAAATTGGATCCCAATTAGAAATCTAGACATTCTAATTTGGTAAATGGGCCCCATTTTTTGGTGAATACAAATGATAATTGTGGTCAAATATATCACCTTAGTAAAGGTTAAATCTTGTAAACCATGGTCAAAACTAGCGATAAGGTCATTATAGTTACTATTATTAAAGTTTTGATGAATAAAATTAGACCCATATCACAATATTCAATAAGTAGAAATATTTAGTGGATACATGTCAATAAAAATGACCAAGGTAGTATTTAAATAAATAATGGTAAAATAATGCCACTCTCATATTACTAAAAAGCTAATATGTGTCCAGAAAGGGGAGACAACAAGTTATGGAATATTATCAAACTAGAATTTATATATAATGAAATTATTTAAATTATTATTAATTTTTAATTTTCGGCTATTATATAATTATCATAACATAATTCTCTATGATAATAAATTAGTTATTTAATTATTAGAAAATTACAATAAATTATATTAATGATATTAAAAGTTATATAATTTTAATCATTTAGAGTGTTTCACCATTTTTTGATGATTATAAAGTATTAATAATTAGTAAATTTTTTATACAAAATGTAACATTGACTTGATGTATTTTAACTTATATAATATTAATCGTGTCAAAATTGACATTAATCATAATTTATCATAATAATAAATTTTAAAATATATTAAAAATAATTAATATCATCAATGACGAAAATGGTGTAATATACTATCTAAAAAATATTACATTGTCTCTTTATGAGTTAATAATTTTCTTATATGTAAAACTATATTCCCATTAGAGGGATAAATTATAAGGCCCCATCCTTAAACCTTACTTAATCTTGAGTTATTACAAGATTACACATTGAGGATCTTTTCAGGTTTAGAGTTTTAGAGAATTAGATCATGAAACATTCATTACATTCCACATTTAAACAAAGTGGTTACATAAAAGACAGCATTCATTCTTCCCATCAACGGAATCATATTTAAAATAAAACATGGATTCTTTCTTGACACATCCTTGACACTATCATCACATCATGTACCTTTCCCTTGACCTGTGAAAAACATTTCAAAAACATGGGATGAGCATAAAAAGCTCAGTAAGGGTTATAAAAATATGGAAAGGAAACATGAGTTCATATATACATAAGAATGAAATCATACTTTACCCATAAAACATAGGCACTTTAACATACCTCATCAATCATGAATAAATCATAGAAATCATAAGACATAAAAGGTAACATGAGGCATCCATAACATTCTTACGTAGGGAGTAACCCTCTTGGTTACGTTTGGAATACCCATCACATTATATTCCCTAAATCTTTTCGGAGAAACCTTAATGTTTCACTCCTTCGCGTTACCCAATGCATTGGAGAGCTATATCAGGCTCACCTGCCCTTAGTTTATCACGGAACCACCCATTAATCATAACAATGCCCAAGAACCATAACATAATCGTATCACATAAAACATGCATAAAGGAAACATAACATTCCCACATTTCAATCACATGATATCAATAAAACACATCGATATAAAAAACCTTATGAAAACCATTTTCAATACCAAAATAAAATAATGGTAAAACATGGTATTTATTTTTCTTTTAAAAATAAGGTATTGCTTGTAGAGAAGCCGAAACTCAAATAATGGTCACGGCGGCGGAGAAGTCATTGTCGCCGCATACGTATGACAAAAACATTCCCTTTTGTCGTTTTGTAAAACACTTCATATAAAAAGATTCCTTTTGGATTAACGTAAAATTCAAAGGGGTTTATACACCGTATAAAATAAAGTTGTGCATAAAACAAAATATTTCTCAATGAAACGAGATTGAGACGAATTCCCTTACAAAGGCGGTATCCTTGGTTTAAGGATAAATCAATTTCATAATTATGTGTGACAAACGAATACACCAAATATAAGTGGATATTATGTGTAAAACAATCAGAGGATATTCACACATATTCATTGAACTATATATTCAAGGACTACATTTTTATCCCAAAGAATCAAATTTGGGATAAGAAGTTCCCTTGCAAAAATTTGACAGCCTAACGGCGTCACTACAAAATTCAGAAAATGAGTTTATCAGAGATAAAAAGGGTATCTCATCACATGAACATAAAATTTAAATCAATAAGGATATATAAGGATATATCCCAACATAATAGTATGTGAATTAAAAGACATAACAAAATAAGTCTTTTAAAAAGATGAGGGTGAAAGGTTCCCTTACCGACATGGGTATCTTTCGAAACATACGCCCCGTGAAAGAAGGACAATACAATATTGATGTAAGTACTCATAAATGAAAGTATATTACACAATGAGTAAAATAATTGGTAGTACATACACCACTCAAAGGAAATTGTGGCAAATGTAGCATAAATCTCACGGGAATAATAGTGAGATGAAAAATCCCTTACGAAAACTTGGCAGCCTAACGGCCCCACTTAAAACATCCAAAATGGATTGATGAGAGGAAATAGGGTCTCTCATCATATAAAAATAAAGTTTACAAAAATAGGAATATAATAGAACATCTCCCATCATAACAAATAGGAGCTTAAAAGAAGTGACATAAAGGAGAGTACTTAAAAAGAAAGAGAGAGGTTAGATCTCTTACGAAAATTTGGCAGCCTAACAGCGCCACTCAAAACATCCAAAATGGATTGATGAGATAGAATAGGGTCTCTCATCATATGAACATAAATATTACAGTATGAGTAATATAAAATAACATCCCAATAACAAGAAATATGAGCTTTAAAAGTAATGACATAAAAGAGTTTACTTAAAAAGAAAGAGAGGAGTAGGATCCCTTACCTCATGTCCAACTTGTCTTGTTCGTTTCTTTATATTCCTGAATAATAAACATTGGTCAATTAATAATTGCCTAATTAACTCCTTTAGAGATTATTATTCAGTTCATATCACATATTATAATGTTATAATAATTTTTTAATAATGTTAGTTCATATTAGACGTTTTTGCTGATGTTTGGTACATGAGTCAAAAATGAACTTGTTTGAAAAAAGATTGATCATGTAGTTATAAGTAAATAATTTACAGAATAGTATTAATTATTAAAATATCATATATATCCATTAAATATTCATTTTATACTATTCCATATCATTTGGAGATAAAAAAACGAAAAGCACCATTCATGGATACGGTAGGTCGTATGTACGCATGAATGCTACTTTCATTTTTTTTCATATTAATGGAATTAAAAAAATGAGAGAGATATATATATGTTATAATTCCAGAATTACATCCATAATTTAGATGTAATATATTACATATATATCCATTATATATATTTAATTATAATATTACATAACATTTTGAGATAAGAAATGAAATGTACCATTCATGGAGACGGTAAGTCGTACGTACGCATGAACGCTACTTCCATTTCTTTTTCATATTTAATGGAATTAAAACATAATGATACATAATAGTATTTTAATTCCAGTATGGTATAATATATAATATCATTAAATATATCCTTTATACGCACCACATATGGTATTAACGAATCAAATCACTTTGAGGGGGCGATAGTCCGCACTTTCTTAAATGAATATATCACGTTTACCCATAATGGAAACTATAAAGGTACGCCATAAAAGAAAAATAAAAAATATTAAGTAAAACATAAACATATTATATATCATATATAAATATAGTTTCATCTTAATGGCCACCTTTGAAGGTGTTAGAAGAATTTTGAACATTCATCGTTTCAGGAGGCAGAAATTCGCCATCCACGGAAACAGTATGTTCTTTAACCGTTAGATGTAGGTGTGTATAAGTGTAGCTCGAATACTTCTTATAAAAACAACCTAGTATATTTAATATACTCGATTTGTTACAAAATAAATGAATAAAAAGAGTTTAGGGGGTTGGAGAAGAAAAATAAAACAAAAGGACACAAGTGAAGACATTACCTTAAAATCGGGTAACTCCCTTTGGATTGAGCTCAAAGGCTTCCTTGGGAACACTTCTACCCAAAGTGAGGCTTCATGGAGTATGAGAGGGAAGTGTAGAGACAAACTGGGCAGGGTTTGGCCGAGCAAAAGGCTTTGGGAGTGTGGGTAAGGAGGTAGAGGTGGGGGCCTTTTATAAGAGGAGAGGAGGGGCACTCTTGTAATGTTACAAAATGTTACTGTATTTTCAAAAGCTTTTCGGATTTTAAATGTCCCACATTTATTTATTTCAAGGATAAGGTGATAAGGGTTCGAAATCCACTCATCCAATAGGTTTTGGACATGTTTAGTTCTTAGATATTACATTATCTTTCCATTTAATTTAAATCGTTAAATAATGAGGTTATCGCTGCATCATCATGATGTCATAAATAATTTAATTTATATAATGTATAAAAATTATAAAAAAACTAATATGATGTAGGAAATCTTTTTATATTTCCAATGACTATTTATAGTCAAAAATATGACTTGTAAAACCCCATGTAAATTTTTTTTAGTAAAACATATCATGTTTGTGTCATTTTTACTTTAACATTAAATAAAAAGATATTTATGTCATTTCCCAACCAAAGTGGCTCCATGGGGTCCCCAAGTTTACCCATTGATTTTATTGGTTGGCCATGACACATCCAATGAGGGTAGGACATGTTTCTAGGTCATTTAATTTTATTAAAACATTATTCTTACCATAAACTACACTAATTACCTCTAATCGCGATTAAAAACTTAATAAGTTACTATTCACCAAAAAAATTATTTTTATCCCATTGAACCACATTTTACTTCTTAATGACAACCATGTATGTCGGATTTTTGAAATTCAAAACACAAATATGGCAAAATTTCATTTAAACGGAAAAATCAGTTTTTATAAGTACCACTTTGTGGTTTCACTATTCATCAAAAATTGAAGTTTTTCTGAAAAATCCCAAAAATTCACCCTAAGCTATATTTGTTATTAAGAATTCAAAAATGAAGTCAATTTTACAAAATTCAAAAAAAAAAAAATAAGTTACATTAATTAATTTAATAATTAATTCCCCCTCTCAGAGAAAATAGCGTTTTATGAAACAATAAGTATCAAAAGATTGACACTAGTTTAAGTTTGATTTCAAAGTGAAATTAATTACAACAACCACTATTGGATTTAATGGTAAAAATATATTCTAATATTAATTTAAAAACAATTCATAAGATAATCTAATCATATAAATAAATTAGATTAAAAAGAGGTTTTGAATTAAAATACAACATTTTACACTATTCATTAAAAAATGAACTTTATCGGAAAGATACCAAAAATTTACAAAAAGTAAACTTTGATGTCCCAATTATTTAGAAGAGTTTTATTTGTTCCAATAGAATGTATAAGTGTGAACAAAACTATTTTTAATGACGGTTCGCCATCAAAAGGCGATAAGTGAACCTTTAGTGAAAACTAGGGCATATACGCCTAAAATTGAATTCTTTCTATATTTTAAGCCTTTATCTTTTATTGGATAAAATTAAAAACATTTAAAAACATATATAATCATATTTTAGTTATTTCTATCCATTACCGCCAATAAAATGGCAACATGTTAACTACCATTTAAAATAATATTATTTTATTATTAGAGTATAATGTAAGATTTCAAAGAAACTCGTTGTTGCATGTTGGGTATGCCATCGAGCATAGCGTCCCCTTAAAAGTCATATTAATATTTTATTCACAAATATGGATAAATATGAAAATTTCATATTATTTATTTACCTGGGGTGTTACATCCATCCCCCCTTTTGGGAATTGCGTCCTCGCAATTTTTAAAATTGAGCATGGAAACATCCTTGAAAGTACCACATCGGAACAAGAGTCGGTAAAACAATCACTTTAAAATAAATAAAGATAAGTAAAAATGTCACCTGTGTTAACCCATACAAGGATTCCATGTAGAAAAATATGGACATGGAGGAGAAAACATAGGGTCATGTTCTGATGGAGAGTGATAGAGAACATGTTTAGGAGAAAGTTAACCACAAGAAAATCACAAACTTGTGATGGGTTAAACAGTATTCGATTCCCCAGTAGGAAAAGTTAATAGACAACATTTTTGTTTTAAGTTACTTTTTATTGAGTAATTTATTCATAAGGAAACATAATCACTTATCATGTTGACTTTCAAATTTTATTAGATTCCTTACACAAACTCATATTTTCTCCAAAAGGCGAGTATTTAGGAAGACTTGTTCACATTAAGAGTACTATAATCAATTTCTAGAGAATCACCTAATCCAAAATAGAGAACTATATACTTCCCATGTCTTTATACATTAACCAAAACAAAAACCAAAAAGGTTAGTACAAGATCAGATAATCCATAAAAGGATAACCTTATATAAAAAAAATCTATTCTTAATCTCCAAAATTTCTCCAACAAAACCCAAAGATCGACAGGGACCATTCGATAAACAATTTGTCCATAAAATTAATAAAAGTAAACCAAACTAAGATTGAAACCCAAATATTTGAAGGATTTATTCACATAGTCTTCCAAGCTAAATCGTAACATTTATCTCCAAACAACATTAGTTGCTCCTAAAGTCTCATATTGAAAAGTAATTAACCTAATCACATATCCTCCATGATAGGTTAATAAATTTCCATAGATAACCCAAAATCAACTTACTCATAATTCATAAAATCATTTAACTAAAAAGAATCAGTCAAACTAACCATGGGACTTCACGTAGTCCAGTGGTAGGCAATAAATACCAGTTGCACTTTGGTTGTGGGTTCGATTCCCACAGCTTTGTCCGACGCGACCGGTTGTCACACGGTCTACGCGTTGTCCTTTTTCAAAAACTATATAACTCTTAAAACATTCCCCAAAATGAGATAAAATCTTCAAAAAAGATCATAACATATTTTAACCTCATGTTTATCTCATGCCTTTCATTTTCCATCATATCATAGAGTAACCCATAATTACCTCAAAAGTAAGGATCATATAAACTCTAATGGTTACCTTTATAATTATTACCTGAACTTCCACATCGATTGGTCATCTCGTACATGATGCATTAAATAAAATACCAAGGTTTAAGTGGTTGATCATGACTCCTTGATAGTTGGTTTAGAACAACCATGAGTTTCCTCATAGAATCCTCCATTTTATCTAGTATCTTATCAGAGAACCACCACAGTTTCCTTCAAACTCGTTGTCTCTTTGGTGACTACTAGATCCATCCATTCACTAAAAACAGAAATGTCAGTGTGAGTATATCAACAAAACAATCATGTACTAATGAGGAATATAAACACTAATATATACTTACTCATTCACTTTATCTAAAACTAGGACTCTTTCTGAAATCATAATCATTATGGTAATGTCACTTATGCTTAAAGAATACCCTAACCTCTAAAGTTATCTAAGCCGACCTTTGATACCAACTATATGGCCCCAACCTTAAACCAATTAATCGTGAGTTATTATAAGATTACACATTGTGGATCTTTTCAGGTTTAGAGTTTTAGATAATTAGATCATGAAACTTGCATTACATTCCACATTTAAACAAAGTGGTTACATAAAAGACAGTATTCATTCTTCCCATCAACGGAAAAATATTTAAAATAAAAAATGGATTCTTTCTTGACACATCCTTGACACTTTCATCACATCATGTACCTTTCCCTTGACCTGTGAAAAACATTTCAAAAACGTGGGATGAGCATAAAAAGCTCACTAAGGGTTATAAAAATATGGAAAGGAAACATGAGTTCATATATACATAAGAATGAAATCATACATTACCCATAAAACATAGGCATTTTAACATACCTCATCAATCATGAATAAATCATAGAAATCATAAGACATAAAAGGTAACTTTAGGCATTCATAACAATCTTACATAGGGTGTAACCCTCTTGGTTACGTTTGGAATACCCATCACAGTATATTCCCAAAATCTATTCGGAGAAACCTTAACGTTTCAATCCTTCACATTACCCAATGCATTGGAGAGCTATATCGGGCTCACCCGCCCTTAGTTTATAACGGAACCACCCGTTCTTCATAACAATGCCCAAGAACCATAACATAATCGTATCGCATAAAACATGAATAAAGGAAACATAACATTCTCATATTTCAATCACAAGATATCAATAAAACACATTGATATAAAAAACCTAATGAAAACCATATTCAATACGAAAATAAAATAAAGGTAAAACATGGTATTTATTTTTCTTTTAAAAAGAAGGTATGGCTTGTAGAGGAAGCCGAATCTCAAATAATGGTCACGGCGGCGGAGATGTCATTGTCTCCGCATACGTATGAAAAAACATTCCCTTTTGTCGTTTTTTAAAACACTTTTTATAAAACGATTCATTTTGGATAAACATAAAAGTCAAAGGGGTTTATACACCGTATAAAAAAAAGTTGTGTATAAAACAAAATATGCCTCAATGAAAGGAGATTGAGACGAATTCCCTTACAAAGACGGTATCATTGGTTTATGGATAAATCAATTACATAATTATTTTTGAAAAACGAATACACCAAATATAAGAGGATATTAGGTGTAAAAAATCAGATTATATTCACACATATTCATAGAATGACATATTCAAGGACTACATTTTTAACCCAAAGAATCAAATCTGCGATAAAAAGTTCCCTTGCAAAAATTTGACAGCCTAACGATGTCACTACAAAATTCAAAAAATGAGTTAATGAGAGATAAAAAGGGTATCTCATCAGATGAGCATAAAATTTAAATCTATAAGGATATATACGGACATATCCCAACATTATAGTATGTGAATTAAAATACATAACAAAAGAAGAATTTTAAAAAGAGGAGGGTGAAAGGTTACCTTACCGACATGGGTATCTTTCGAAACATACGCCCCGTGAAAGAAGGAAAATACAAAATTGATGTAAATACTCATAAATGAAATTATATTACACAATGAGTAAAATAATGGGCAGTACATACCCCACTCAAAGGAAATTGTGGCAAATGTAGCATAAATCTCACGGGAATAAAAGTGAGATGAAAAATACCTGACGAAAACTCGGCAGCCTAACGGCGCCACATAAAACCTTCAAAAAGGATTGATGAGAGGAAATAGGGTCTCTCATCATATCAACATAAAGTTTACAAAAAGAGTAATATAAAATAACATCTCCCATCATAACAATTAGGAGCATAAAAGAAGTGACATAAAGGAGAGTACTTAAAAAGAAAGTGAGAGGTTAGATCTCTTACGAAAATTCGGCAGCCCAACAGCGCCACTCAAAACATCCAAAATGGATTGATGAGAGAGAATAGTGTCTCTCATCATATGAACAAAAAATTACAGTAAGATTAATATAAAAGAACATCCCAATAACAAAAAAAATGAGCTTTAAAAGGAATGACATAAAAGAGTTTACTTAAAAAGAAAGAGAGGCCTAGGATCCCTTACCTCAAGTCCAACTTGTCTTGTTCGTTTCTTTATATTCCTGAATAATAAACTTTGGTCAATTAATAATTTCTTATGTACCACATTTAGATATTATTATTCAGTTCAGTTCATATATTATAATGTTATAATAATTCTTTAATAATGTTAATTCATATCAGACGTTTTTGCCGATGTTTGGTACATGAGTCAAAAATGAACTTGTTTGAAAAAAGATTTCCCATGTAGTTATAAGTAAATAATTTCCAGAATAGTATTAATGATTAAAATATCATATATATATCCATTAAATATTCATTTTATACTATTCCATATCATTTGGAGATAAAAAAACGAAAAGCACCATTCATGGAGACGGTAGGCCGTACGTACGCATGAACGCTACTTTCATTTTTTGTCATATTAATGGAATTAAAACAAAGTGAGAGAGATATATATATGTTATAAATCCAGAATAATATCCATAATTTAGATGTAATATATTACATTTATATCCACTATATATATGTACTTATAATATTACATAACATTTTGAGATAAGAAATGAAATGTACCGTTCATGGAGATGGTAAGCCGTACGTACGCATGGACGCTACTTCCATTTCTATTTCATATTTAAATGAATTAAAACATAATGATACATAATAGTATATTTATTCCAGTATGGTATCATATATAATAACATTAAATATATCCTTTATACGTACCACATATGGTATTAACGAATCAAATCACTTTGAGGGGGTGGTAGTCCGCACTTCCTTAAATGAAGATATCGTGTTTACCCATAATGGAAACTATAAAGGTACTCAATAAATGAAAAATACATAAGCTTAAGTAAAACATAAACATATTATATATCATATATAAATATAGTGTCATCTTAATGGCCACCTTTGAAGGTGTTTGAAGAATGTTGAACAATCATCGTTTCGGGAGGCTGAAATTCGCCATCCACAGAAACTATATGTTCTTTAACCATTAGATGTAGGTGTGTGTAAGTGTAGCTTGAATAATTCATATAACAACATCCTAGTATATTTAATATACTGGATTTGTTATAAAATAAAATAATAAAAAGAGTTTATGTGGTTGGAGAAGCAAAATAAAACAAAAGGACACATGTGAAGACATTACCTTAAAATCGGGTAACTCCCTTTGGTTTGAGCTCAAAGGCTTCCTTGGGAAGACTTCTTCCAAAAGTGAGGATAAAAGGAGTAAGAGAGTGAATTGTAGAGACAATATGGTCAGGGGTTTTCCGAGCCAAAGGCATTGGGAGTGTGGGTAAGGAGGTAGAGGTGGGGGCCTTTTATAAGAGGAGAGGAGGGGAACTCTTGTAAAGTCACAAAATGTTACTTTATTTTCAAAAGAGTTTCGGATTTTAAAGGTCCCACATTGATGTATTTAGAGTATAAGATGATAAGGGTTCTAAATCCACTCATTCAATAGGTTTTGGACATGTGTAGGTCTTAGATATTAAATTATCTTTCCATTTTATTTAAATCGTTAAATAATGAGGTCATAGTTGCATCATCATGATGTCATAAATAATTTAATTTATTTAATGTCTAAAAATTATAAAAAAACTACTATGATGTAGGAAATATTTTTATATTTCCAATGACTATTTATAGTAAAAAATATGACTTGTATAACCCCATGTAAATTTTTTTTAGTAAAACATCTCATGTTTTTATCATTTTTTCTTTAACATTAAATAAAAAGATATTTATGTCATTTCCCAACCAAAGTGGATCCATGGGGTCCCCAAGTTGACCCATGGATTTTCTTGGTGGTCCATGACTCATACAATGAGGGTAGGACTTGTGTCTAGGTCATTTAATTTTATTAAAACATTATTTTTACCATAAACTACACTAATTACCTCTAATCTCGATTAAAAATTTAATAAGTTACTATTTACCAAAAAAATTATTTTTATCCCATTGAACCAAATTTTACTTCTTAATGACAACCATGTATGTCAGATTTTTGAAATTCAAAACAAAAATATGGAAAAATTTCATTTAAACAAAAATTCAGTTTTTATAAGTACCACTTAGTGGTTTCACTATTCATCTAAAATTGATGTTTTTCAGAAAAATACCAAAAATTCACCCTAAGCTATATTTGATATTCCGAATTCAAAAATGAATACTATTTTAAAAAATTCAAAACATATAAGTCACATTAATTAATTTAATAATTAATTCCCGCTGTCAGAGAAAATAGCGTGTTTTTATGAAACAATAAGTATCAAATGATTGACATTAGTTTAAGTCTGATTTCAAAGTGAAATTAATTCCAACAACCACTATTGGATTTAATGGTAAAAATATATTCTAATTTAACTTTAAAACCAATTCAAAAGATAATATAATCATATAAATAAATTATATTAAAAAGAGGTTTTGAATTAAAATACAACATTTTACACTATTCATTAAAAATGAACTTTATCGGAAAGATACCAAAAATTTACACAAAGTAAATTTTGATGTCCCAATTCCTAAGAAGAGTTTTATTTGGTCCAATAAAATGTATAAGAGTGAAAAAAACTATTTTTAATGATGATTCTCAATCAAAAGGCGATAAGGGAACCTTGAGTGAAAACTAGGGCATATATGCCTAAAATTGAATTCTTTCTGTATTTTAAGCCTTTATCTTTTATTGGATAAAAGTAAAAACATTTAAAAACATATAAAATCATATTTTAGTTATTTATATCCATTATCTCCAATACAATGGCTACATGTTAACAACCATTTAAAATAATATTATTTTATTATTAGAGTGTAACGTAAGATTCCCAAGAAAATCGTTGTTGCATGTTGGGTACACCATCGAGCATAGCGTCCCCTTTAAAGTCATATTAATATTTTATTCACAAATATGGATAAATATGAAAATGTCATATTCTTTATTTACCTGGGGTGTTACATAAATAAGTTATTGTAGTTAATGATATGATATGTTAACTAAGTTGTTAAACCAAAGGACATGTCTTAACACACCATAAAAATAAATAAAATGATCTTTTCTAATGATATATAATCAAAAATATACTATATGTTAGAATATGAGGGCATTTGAATCCTTTTATATCAGTATTGAATTTATTATAATTGAATATTTTATTAATATTTTGCGTGTCCCTAAACTCAATTATAAAATAGAACCTCATATCTCACATATTCATAATAAATTTGGCCATATTTCTCAATTAAAACATGAGCATATGTCATCTATGAATAATCATCATCTTTTTAGAGGTTAAGGTCATTCCCAATGACCGAACAAATGTTGAATTACAATATATCTAATGGAAGCCTACTGGAAAAGAGGAAATCGTATTTATTGTTTCTTTCAACTCTATCTATTCTGATAAATACATTAAATTTATTGTAATCATAATTATTTAATGAATATATTTTAATATATAAACTTATATATTGTTATAGTCACTAGAAAACCATTTTTCATCACCATTTTTGTCCAATAAAATGCTAAAATGTCACTCATTCAAACACACAGGTCACCCATCTCAATAAAGTGGTTCAATTCATTTTTCACCACCATATTAAATTAATGGTCATAAACATGGATATAATGATTATATATATATATGATATTTTTTGATAAAAATAATCCTGGAACTAAAATATCATATACACAATTTTATATTTAAATTCATTGAAAAATGATAATGTCAATCATGTGTAAGTGTGCACTACAACCTCCATGAAGCAATGTGATCAATTTTTTACACTCATTTTTAATAGATAGTAAAAAGGAAAGATTAATATATATATACAAATATATATTATGATATAATAATTATTTTAAAAGGATTATTTATCACACACCATTCATTCATTCATACCATCAAAATGTGAAAACATTTTTTATATGTACGGACAGACTACAATCCCCATGGAATGTGTAATTCATTTTTTATATCTATCATAAATACATTAATATATATATATATATATTCAATATATAGGATATTTATACCATTTATAACAATTTTGTATCATGTACCCCAATTATATATAATTTTACCATATCTACCCAATCAAACAATACTTGAAATCCAACGTAGTTAGCACGAAAATAGAGGATAATACAAAAATATTATTCACAAATGTCTAGTAAAATATAATAAATTGATAGTATATGTAATCATATATATTTATATGGTTTTGGTTTATAACTATAATAAATATACATTTATCATAAAAGATTTCAGTGAACCTATTTGTTATGTTGAACCTCATGTAAAATATTTAATCTCAATTTCAACTATATTGAGACATTTTTGGTTTTATAAAACACTCTATATTTATTTTTATTATATACTACACCTTTTTGGTACATAATATGAATATATATTAATTCATGATGGATATAGTTCATTTTATGATTACATTATTTATAAAACAATAATCAATATTTCCCCCAATATTTCCTATCTTATGAACGTGGATAAGGTAAAAAAATGTTTAAAATAAAAACAAATCATATTTTTCTTTTTATTATATATTTTTTTCATAAAAAAAATTTCTCTAAAATATTATCAAAATTTTTTACACGACTACAATGAATTTTCAAAAGAAATTTCTACCCATGCATGAAATTTTAGAAATCTATATGGAAGATTATTTTTATCATGTACCAAATGTGGTACTATATGAATAATAAGGAAAATTTTCATAAAGGATGTTTTTTATCATAAACATCATGATAATATTCTCCATCCATAATAACTAGTATTTTAGTTGATCATTCCAATTAATTTTTATAATTTTCTTTAAAATAGTAAAAAATTACAAGATAATTATGTAGTAGTTTTAATAACTTATTAGGAAAATTGAAATGTTAATTTCAACTCAAATTTATTAATAATATTTTTGATAAATTTATCTTCATCAATGAAAAACCCCATTATTTTATTAATTCAAAATTGTCAATATGTTTTATGGATAACATCCTTTAAATCAATCATTTTCATCTAATCAGTATATATTATATTTTCCTTGAATATATATATATATATTCGAATTGTTGATATGATTGTAGAATGAAATTTATACCATTTAAACATATGTTCTTAAATAAGGAATGTATTTTATTTAATAGGGAAATATTGATTATTGTACAGTATTTATTAAATTATATATATTTTTATATATAATATTGTACCATAATAAAACTCATCAATAAATATATGAAAAATGATTTTTTTATGTTGTTATGGGTGTTCATAGAAATTATACATCCCATATATTAACAGATATGTCACATACGAAAATTTTGTTGGTCAAATTAAATTTTCTTTTTCACATAGTTTTAATCAATCACGTCACATGGTCTTCATGGATGAGATGTCATGATTACAAGAATCATGAAGTATAATAGTATGCCTTTTCATCATTGATAATATTTTTATTATTATTTGTGATATAAATGCATTGATAAAATCAATTGATTCATTTAATGAATTTTTTTAAAATCCCATGTGTTTCTATTTTTTTAAAAATTCTATATTAATCATAGTTTATTTACTCATGATAGCTTACACTATACAAAACAATTTATAATCATTTGATCTCACCCATTTTTTTATATTATTGATTTTTGAAGGAATAATAAATCATTGAATGAGTTTTTGGGATAAAAAACATATATATTTTATATTAATATCATATTTCTAACGTATAATCAACATCTTACATATATCTGGTTCTCCAGGACTACTAATGTTTTTTAACCATTTGGAGTAAATTATTTATATTATTATAATGTAATAATGTATCCATTTGATCTTGGTTACTAGATTTAGTGGTGCTAAAGTAATTATTAATAGACTTTTAGATATAATGGAAACTAGAATTTATATATAGATTACTAAAATGAAAAATATTATTATACCTTATAGTATTTTATGTTTATTACCATTATATTTATTTAATTATATAGAAAAATATACAATATTATTTTTATGTAACTATGTATAATTTCTAAATATCTATATACATTTACATTATATATATTTAGAAAATACATAATAAATTACACAAACACACTCCCATGGACCATAATAGTTAAGTTCCTTTAGAAACATGGAACTCATTGTTCTATATTTTTGAAACATATTCAAAATATAAAATAAATATATTACCATTTCATTACATTAATTCAAACATTTCTTTATAACCATAAGAAAAAAACATAATAAAAAGGGTCAGCTCATATGCTCAATAATGATAAACAAGGGAGAAATGTAAACATAATAATGAGATTATGGGAATGTGGAAATGATTGTGAAAATATAAGGTAATACCATTTGTTTCAATGACCATAAATATTATTATTTTCATTAATATTGTATTTTTATAATAAATTATACATAAGTAAATAATGAACATAATCCATGACATCATTACATATTTATATGACATGTAATATTTGGAAGAGAATTATATAAATAAAATGATTTACGTAGTATTAAATGAATTACTTCCAATTCAATCTTATTAGTGTGGGTACATTACCCAAACCATATTTGGTAGTAAATTTTCACTCCCATAACCTTATTGATAGCCATGGTTACTCCCATAACCAACTTAGTAGTCAAGGTTCACTCTTAAGAAAGGTCTAGTAGACCAGAACCGTTATGACTATCTCATGTGATCTGAATCATTACACAATTCATTGGATGGATATATAGGTACCAACTATATCATAATAAAATCAGACATATCTGTTCAGAAAAACATAAATAGTGTAAAATATTAGAACCCATTGAAAGAATTTTTTTTATAAACCTAATTTAATCATAACATATCCCACAAAAAATTAACTAGTTTGATAAATATCAATACCTCAAAAACATAAAGAATTCATAGAAAGAATACAAATATTATAACTATGTAATATCCTATATAATAGATATTTAATATAATATAATGTTATCTAATATGGGAAATAGTTTTTATATATCAGATTAAAATAATTTTTGAGGAAAAATATACTTTCCTAAAATAGTTTTCTTTTACTAATATTTAAAAAAAATAAACGAAAACATTTTCAATGAAAATGGAATTTTAATATTGTGATTTAATAATAAATTTATTAAATAATAATTATATATTATAACAACATTAATTCCATATATTAAAAAATAAACATTCTTCTTGATCTTTTACAGGAAAATTTAAATAGTTCCTTGATAGGAAAACAATAGAAGATTTCGTTCAAACAATTTAATAAAAAGTCATACATATTTTAAAATGGATATTTTTTAAGAAACATATTTATAATATTTTTATATAAATTTATAAAAAACATGGAAATAGATGATTAATATTTACTAGAAGAAAATTAAGTATATACAATCTTGGTAATAATGTTATATTGGAATTAACCGTTACCTTAGGTCTAATTCCCTCTGTATGTGTTTGAAAATAATGTATTATTGTTTTAAAAATATTATTAAAAAATATAATAATAATTATTGTTATTATATCATATCATATATTATTCATTTATAACTTTATATTATCCATTTATTAACAATTCCATGTTAAATTAATGATCTCGGTAATAACCTCTTTATTTATCCTAAGTGTTTTGACTTGTTATTATTGATCATATTTCCAAATTTCATTCTTTTCATACCTCCATAATTTAAAACATGATTTATATATCACATATATTTATTATATACATTCATATATATGTAATATATACATATATTAAATGTAATACACCATTCTTGGGGACAATAAGTGATATGTACCCATCAACGCTATTTCCATTTTCATATTGTTGTGAATCAAAGTAGGTAAATTAAATATATATATAATAAAATTGTAATTATAATTTAATATATTTCATAATAATTCATTATATCAATTTTTTATAATCATTTATGAAGTGGATAAGATGGAAAATGAATTTAATCACTTTGTGGTGATGGTAGGTTATAAATAAGCACTAGCGAGAATATTAGTATCTTAATGGGTAAATGATGATGAATTAGAAGATATTTTAATTATAAATAATAAATATAATGTAATTGTTATTATTTATAACCATTATATCCATTACTATACCAATCCAACTAATTTAATAGTGAAATACAGATTAGACCACATCATGGATATTGCAATTCGTTCATATGCACTCATGGTAATTTCGACATTCATATGATGAAGAGAAGGTGGAATATAGTTGTTATATAATAATAAAATCTTAAAATATTGGTTATACAATATTTATTACATTATAATGTAATAATAACATGAATAATGTGTAGAATAGTAATTTTTTTCAATGGATCGATAAATATATTACCTCTTCTTCAAAAATATCCCTCTAGAAATCCTCTTATGGACACTAGAGTAGTTGTTTTGAGAATAGAAGAAACTATAGAATGTTATAAGGCATGATGTGAATAGAAACGACCTGGGAATATTTAGTCATCAATGATCAATGTTGTGTGTATGAGTAAGGAACAAGGTTCCCTTTTATAATGGAGGTGATGGGCACTTTTGGAAATATTTAAAATACTAAAATATTATAAGGCTATTTTAGATACAGAAACACTCAAATGAGATATAAATTAATGTAGTGATACATTTTAAACCATATCATATCTCATGTGGGAATATTTATCATTTTCTGTAGTTTTAAGTAATTTAACGATATATTTCGGATTGATGAAAAATTGGGGACATTGGAGTAGGGGAGGAAGTGGAAATTGGAGATTTCCGATCAAGAAAAGGTGATAAATTAAAAATTAAATATATATTCTATTATGTGTTTTTTTAATCTATAATTGTTGTTATCTTTCAATAGGGGACACATGATTCTCTAATTCTATAATTCTCATTGTTTCATGGAATATAGGTGTTTCATTTGATAAATCCCTACCCATTTTTCATTAGTAGGTAAATGAAGTCATTTACCATGAATCCCATATCAAAATGATTTGGGATGGTTGTTTCTCTATTGTCAAGGAAATATAGGCTCTTCTATAGAGGTGTAATATATAAAAATTATTACCCCTTTCTTGGTATGTTTTCTAAATGGTGATAATTATAGGTCTTATTCTCACATTAAAATTCATATTTCATTTTTAGGGAATTTTTTTTTGGAAACACATTTTGATAGAAAGGGGTTATTTTCAACTTATTTTAGAAATTAGTTAAGTTTAGTTCAAGATTGTAACTCTAATAACCTTAATATAATATCTATGATTTTTTTGAATTTATGAATTTTATTATTACTTCAATACTATTACAAAAAAAATGATAATTTTTGGATTATATTACAAGGTTTTAGAAAGTTTAATATAATCCTAAAATACATAATAAAATTACATCTTTTACTATAATTTGATCAAGATGGGTCAATGTTAAATTGATGGAGAACATGTTTTCCCTTTAGTATCTTGGTAGATATTAATTTTTTATATACGTCTTGGTTTTATTAATTGATTTCCAATTAAAATGTGATTGAAGTTAGGACTGAGTATGAAAGAGTACCTCAATTCTGTGACCACTATAACGCTGTGTGGAAATTGATTGAAGTTTTCATAGTTTTTATAGGAGGGTTAGATAATCTCTTAAACCCATAATTTAGAGTAAATTCAATAAAACTCTCATGAATAATGTTGTAGTTTACAATAATGAAATCACATATATGGATGGGGAATGTAATTATTGAGTACTTTCTTCTACCTAATTCTCTAATCTCAACAAATCCTATGATGAAATTATATATGATAAGGTAACTAATCCTTCTATACCATGTTTGAAACTTCCTATTATGGATTTTTAGGGGGATTTCATTGAATAATTCGTCATGGCTTTAGAAATATATCAAGACATCAATGATTGGGTTTACAGTTTACAATTACATTTGGAATAGTAAACTATTGATACTAATTTTTCTCAATAAATTAATAATTTGGTAATTTATCTATAAATGGCGATGTCTTCCAATTCCCCCTAATAGAAATCATGATCTGGAATATCATTTTAGATACAATAAATAATATGATATATTTGTCTATCTATCTCTCTCTCTCTTGAGTAATCCTAATTCTTCTCAGAGGATGTCTGAGTTTAATGTTGGGATCCATGGTACAGTTTATCACACCAGCATCGCATCCCAACATGGAAATCACATGAATCTTACCTCTAAGTATTCTATACAGAGTGTTCTAAATATCAGGGATGTTTAATTGATGGTTAGAGACACAATTGATGGGAATCGAAATCAAAAATAGTTGTTGATAATGATAATGTTTATATAAATGGTCATGATAATGAGAGGATTGATCATCTAATTAATTCTCATACTAACTCTATGAAGTATGATGTTTCTATAGAATTCAAGAATAATGATGAAATAGTCACTTCTCATCATGATCATGTTAAGTAATGGAATGAATATGATTAAATAAGTAGTCTTTTCTAATCATCTCTAACTACCAAAAAAATGTTATTAAGGCCTTCAATGTTTGGTATAAGGATTTTTGTATGTAAGAGAATGTGGGGAATTCCCCCCAAACCAAAACCCAAATGATGATATTTGTCTAGAAATTTCCTTGGTTGGATATAATTAAACCTACCAGATACGTTATTATTCATATCTATAAGAATAAAAATTATATTTTTGGTTTAGATGAACCTAATAGAATATTCTCTTATAGATTTTCTGGTCTGAATTGTTTGGGTTTTCAATTATATGTAACTAATCTTAGTGTATATTTTTGTTCATAATTTGTTGGTTACAGATCACATCTTTTTAAAATATATTTTTTTGGTTATATATATTAATCAACATGTAGATTTTTATTTTAAATTTATGGGTAATCATTATTTAGTGATCCATTAATTAGACTTCTAATAATTCTCATTAATGCAATAAAATGTTTTTCGATATTTTCTATCATATGGGTATCACCAATGTTCCACAGACTATGCTAGGTAATTTGAATTATTTTTTGGATCATGATTAAATATGTTGGGATGTTTTTAATGTTATCTAATCTATATAATTTTATAAAATAATTTAATTAAATGTGATGATTTATGTTAGTTTAATGGTTTCAAAATTTACTTGGTATAAGATGATAGTATATGGTATTAATTCTTAGAAAATAGAAAATGCCTCTATAAAAGTGGATACTTTATATTAATTATAATCCATTTATTTCATGAATTTATATCGGCTTAACTCTGATAATCATACAATCATGGTATAGCTTGCAATAAAAGAATCAAAACCACCCTTTCTATCATGATTTATGAAAACTTTGGTATCTTTCCTGGAGTGTTGGAAATTTTTTTAATATGTATAGGGTTTTTTTGGATATATAGATGATTTATATTCTTGAATATTTAAAATGGTGTTACATAAGGTTCATTTGAAAATTTTTGAAATGATAAATTCATCCATTTAGATAATGGAATTTATAATTTTGATACATCTTTACGACACACTATGTTGAAAATTTCTTGTAATGATTATTCTAATGGAGTTTTGGGATAATTATATATAATTTACAAACATAATATACTTCATAATATTAATAATGCTTTAAAAATTTCCACACTAAAATCTAATTATCTTAATCATGGTGATAGAAAATCCATTTTTGTAACATTATTCAAAATACTAGAAGGGCCTCAAGGACCTTTTCATTGGTGAAGAATGGGGATCATATTTTTCATAATCAGAAGGATATTTGGCATCAGGTTTTTTTTATTTCATTTATCATTTTAATCTACCGTTTGTTATTTTTGACCAATTATATGGTATCATTCAAAACATTTTTATTCAAGAAGATAATTTAAGGTTAATTTACAATCCTTTAGAAGAAGTAAACAAAGAGGTTTTCTTTTGTCTCAAGAATGATTGTTCTATATTTCTGTATGGTTTTATAAATATATTATATATATATATATATATCAGTTGATTGTTTAAGATGTTATTTTAATGTTTTTTCACCATTTAATTAGTGTGTTTTTTCTTCTAAATCGGTTAAATGCTGAGTTTATTATGATTATTCTAAAAGTGGAGGGTGTAGCAAGGTCCAGTTTTTAAACACATTTCGCTAGTCAATACAATTTATAATGTTAACTGAAGGATACTTTCTAACAAACTAGCTTCCATCTCCAAAAAATTATATCCTCCAATCATTTTATTCATTATAAAAAGGAGGGAAATCCTGGGATGACTTATCCCTTCCTCAGAATGCATCAGTATTCTTAATAAATCATAAATAGGTGGGGGTATTTATTTTAAATATGATATTAAAAATGTATTTCTGCAATGGACTACAGATTTTATTCCAAATTCTTATTAGATTTTATGATTTTTTTTAATTTTATTATAAACATATTATGTTCGGACCACATATCTATTCGTATTAATGGATCTTTAGAGAGGTATTTTTATTATTAAATAAGGGTCATACATGGCGATACATTTTCTCCAATAATGTCATATTTTTTAAATTGTCTCAATAGACACCTATATGTTATTAGTGGTAATGTTAGGTCAAATTTTATTTGTGAAAGTATATGTATTTTCTCCTAATCACATATTATATTTAGTTTATGATATTCTCTTCCCATGATGTGATATGAAAAATATCAAAAAGAATAAAAATATTCCCTTTCACTATGAAGATGTTTTTAGGGGACAATTTTAACGGAACTAGTATTTCTTTGTATTGGTAGAGGTATTTATACTTCTATAAAGATTAAAATTATAATAGCATTGATATTTGAGAAGAAGATTTCTATTTTACATATCATCTTGATCCTATGTTTTTGGGACGACATAAAGTTTGTTACTTTTCAAGAATTGTTAATTATGTCAGAAGGAGAAGGTACAATTGGAATAAAAAATCTCTATCCATGGTAGGTCATGTTTTCTTAGATAATTCAATTATAATATATAAATTGGTCTACTCATTCATGGTGTATGAGTTTCTTATTTCTCTCATTAAGAAAATTTTGTTTCTGTTAAAAATATTTTTTTGAGTGGTATTATTTTGATGAGATGATTAGTGAAATTTTGTTGGTAATTTTTTTTGTCAACCTATTCAGAGGGGGTCCAATTATTAAAAGTGTTAGGTATTTTAATCATTCCCTTCAAGATGGTTTTTATGGAGGCATGTGAGTTTTAATTTATATGTGCATTTATTTTTGTGTCATAAATTAATGAAAAAACTAAATTCTGGGAATAAAAATCGTATTTATTTTTCAATTTTCCCTCTATCAAATACATTTTCACATTGGTAGATTCTCAATAAAGGTGATCATTTTCAAATGAATCATTTCATAATTTCTTCATATAAAACAAGTCTATTATTCCTATTATTGAGCATCTCTCTATTTGTGATTCCAACTTGGATTTGGAAATATTAATCAAGTATCATGACCGGGACATTGAATACCATCGATATCAAATAATGAATATGGTCCGAGAAAACATCTTCTACTCAAATGAATACTATCGTACATGGAAATGATATATACATAATATTCTCACTTCGATTTTTTTATAAAAATTTCATCGGTTCTTCTTATCTTATAAACTGGCCTGTTAGGTTTAATATAAAATTAATCACTCCTTATCACTTCAACCTTTCGTTAATTTGGTTCATTACAATCCTCCAACTGATGATTTTTTAAAATATAGAATTTCATTATGCTCAATTTTTTATATTTTCACTAGAATATGGATGATTTATATCACAAATTATTGAGAAGTTTTGTTACAATATCTATGTGGATGTGGTTGTATGTATATTTGAAAAAAAAATCTTTTTAAATTATTCATTTTATATTTTGTTAACAATTGGTTGGACCTTCCACTTTCTTTGTAACTCTATTTGTTATTTCAAGATACTATTATGGAACAGGTTCATGTGATTTGGATGGTGTGAAACATGTGGCTACGTGGCTTGGTCTCCTTTAATAACAATAATTCATTGGCCTAGATTTATCCACTATCAAAATATTTATCACCCCATAAAAAGTATTTTTTCATAGTTTAGTTCAAGGCCTATTGGTTTTCAGTTGTGTTGGAATAAAAGGTATATTTTTCCTCCCTATAAAACTATATAATTCCCGTAGTAACATAATTTTACTAGATTGATTAAAATAAATAATTATGGTTCATCGAGAAGTAATTCAAATTCTTCGGGCTATGGGAATGTCTTTATTTATTATCATGGACAACACATCGGATTTCTCTATGGTTATTGGGTAGTTCATTATACTATTGAAGATAATATTTATGTTATTATTATTGTTATTTAGAATTCCATGATAATGTTTTAGAGAGGTAATTCACGTTCTTCAGGCTATGGGGATTTCATTAGAGATTATCATGGAGATATCAAATGATGTTTACATGGCTACTGTAATGTTTATTCAACCATTGAATCTGAGATTTTTGTGTTATTATTTTAATTTTGAATTCCACGTAAAGGGTTTAAAATACTATTTATCTTGAATGTGACCCCACTACTATTGTTCAAGCCATAATAAATGAATATATTAATTTAATTTCGATGTAAACTAACATATGGTGGTATTCTTTGAAATTTTTTCTTCCATTTATTATATTTTCAATCACATATACATGGAGGTGAATGCTTTGGTAGATGGTCATGCTAATAAGGGTACAATTTGAAAGTTCCATTCTTCTTCAGTTCATATTCTTTTGGATCATTCTCTTTTTTTCAAAGGGATAAATGTAATAACGTGCTTTTAAGACTATTTCTGACAAAATTTGTTTTTATAAATAAAGGAGTTTGAAATTTCTAGGAAGGTGCTAATATTAAAAAAAAATCCATAAAAATCATTATTTATATATTGGCTACTACTAAGCTATTTTGGATTCAAATACATAAATAAAATGTGGGAGTTATAATTTAATGGTGTCAAAAATGTATATAATATTATATAGTACTATAAATTTCATTAGACGCATTAATTCATCCAAAATATTTCAAAATTAATATTAATAAAATAAATTAAATTATTTTTCTACTAATTAAATAATAAAATTAATGTTGGAGAAGAATATAAGGTAATTATATAATTTATAAAATATAAAATTAAATTTATATAATATAATAATTTTCATTATGATCAAAATATACAATTTGATTCCATTATAGCTGTATTTATTTCCTAAGTGGTCACATAAATTTTATTAAAGAATAGTTAGTGATATTTTGTAATTATCATTGAATTTTAATAAATTAAAATTTATATTCATAGACTATTTTCGATAAAAAACTGGAATTATATATTAAGGTGATAATTCTAGAATCAAATTCATCAACTAATTAGTGGACATTTTCCAGTTTTATTATAAACCATATCATTATGATCCTCCCTTATTTAATCTCTTGTAATTTTAATTGTTTGGAAAATGATTTAAATATTAAAAATATATAAATTATAACCACATTTTTTTTCATTTTCCAACATATGGAATCATTAATAAATGTTTAAACTTATGATAATAATTTTTTATTTTTTATTTTTTTTAAAATTATATAAATATATTTTTAAATATTTCTGTAGTTCTAGTTTTGAATCAATTGATAAAATTTTCATTATATTAAGTCCACAAAACTAGTTAATTTCAATCTGAAACAAATCATTCAATCCTAAAATTTCATATTCACCAATAAATTTTTTGGATCAACATAATTAACTAAAATTAAATGTATTTTATTATTTTCATTAATATTTTGTTGATCCGTTAATAAATTAATTAATTATCGTATCATCATTGTGTCAGCATTTAAGATATTTATTTTATCACTAAAAGTTATAAATAAATTATCATTATTTAGATAAGAACATTAGTTTTAATATTACATTTTATAGTAAAATTTATCTCATATATAACCATATATTAAAATATTTATAGTTATTAAAAATATGAGTATGAATTGTTTTACATATCTTTAAATAAAAAATAATAAATGTCATATTCGTATTTATGTCGCGTAACATGGAAATTGTTTTTGCATAATGTTTATTTTAGTTAAAAATCACTTATAAAATGAAATTCAGACATGTTGTATTGGAAATATTATAATTCAATAATATTATTTTATCCATTAATTATACAGTTTTAACATAACCAGGGATTTTTACCATTAATGTTAATGTTAAACATTTCCAAAATATTAAATTTATATTATTAGAATAAAAATATCATGATTAATACAACCATGAATGTCTCTTTGTTTAAATTTAATTAAGAGAAGAAAAAAAATATGTTTAATGCTAATCCTGTAGATGTAGTGATATGGTGATTGTAAAGAACATTCAATTGATAAAAATGATTTTTAAAATATAATTTTAATGTAAAAATTAATCTAGTGAACTAAATTGGATTAAAAAAATTATTATTTGTCTTATATTACAATGAAAATATTTTTAAAGTATAATAATTTTAATTGAATATAGAATAATTTAACTATGATGTAGTATTTCTCACTATTCACTGAAAAATAAATCTAATCAAAAAAATTCTAGAATTTGACTGTAACATAACTATTAAATAAAAAAAATATTTATATTATATAATTATGATTCTAATTGTGTCTAAACATGATTTTAATATTATTCATATACGGAAATAAAATAAAATAATGAAAATAAAATCTCTAAATATATATATTTTTTACAAAAAAATACATTTTATTGTCTTTAATATATATTAATTTGAAAAAATTTAAACAGTAGTTATTACTATACATTTTTTTAATATTTAGTCCTTGAATTAATATTTTATATATTCATAATAAAAAACATATATTTATCACTGTCTCAGTGTTTCGTGTGACATATGACTAGTCAGTGTTGTGTGTAGTGAAAGCCTGACATGGTGTTTCATATAATTCAATCCAAACATATTGATTAATATAATAATAAATATATATAATCAGTGTTACATAAATTATTACAAATATAAAATATTAAACTGTTTCAAAAATAATAATTTACAAAAAGTCGGCGTGTTACACTCAGTGTGATCCAATATTTAAGGATGTAGGCTAAATCATGAAAAGTAATCAATGCACATGGTCAATGTAGAGATTTTCCTATTAGAAAACTAATGTATTTAGTGTTGTAGATGGGAATATTATGACCATACTTAGAAATAGGTAAAATTTTATGTAAAATATTATTTAATACATATAAGAAATTGATGTTCCAAAAATTGATAAAATTATAATGCATAATTTCATGTGATAAATTATTCCATATTTTATTGGAACAACTAATGAAGCGGTAAGTTGGGAATGGATAACATCTCGAAAAGAAGATTATTCTCATCATGGGATACAATGAAAGAGAAAATATTATATTGTATATTAATTTCTATTTATTCATTTAAGATCAATGATGGAAATTTTTCTATAATACTACAAGGGAAGAAGAAAAAAAATATACAGAGATGGAATTTTAAATAAATATTCCTTGAAAAACGTCTCTTTTATAATTGACAAACTAAAATGAGATAATTTTTCTCAAAAAAATGGATGAATTTATTTTTGTGTATGAGGATAAAATTACAAATCAATCGTGGAATGCTACATATTATATATATAATCTTGAAAGAAATTTTACCATTTTTTGAATTCTATATGATAATCATCTGAAGTGACTTCTTTTCTATTAATTTTTTCATCATATAATCAAATAATATTTTTGTTATAAGAAAAAAGAATAGAAATTTTATAGATACTATATCTATAATGGAAATTAAGAGAATAGTTGGTCAACATAGGACTATTAATTGATTAATTTTACAAATAAGAATAGGGGAACAATTAAATTCCAATCAATTGAAAATCATCTAAAGAAACATCCTACCAAATACTGGAAGGGATTTACAGTGAGTCATATGTGTGGAGACAAGGGTGACCTGGGAATTTAATTATAGGTTTAAATAATTAAATACCATTAAATGTTTCAACTATACATAAATGGGGTACTATTCCCAAAAATTCCAAATGTTTCATGGGAATATATCAGTGAAGAATATTTGAAGACAAGGTTAGGCATTTTTGATCAATATAGATAAGGTTGGAGTAAACATTTATGTGGTGGGATTTAATTTAATCATAGCCTCAATGTTATCTTATGGTTTATTTGATTAGAGATCGTGATAATCTTCTATATTATCAATCATTTTCATTGAATTTTTATATTTGACATGAACATGAATAAGGGTATTTTCAATAAAAAAAGGATTGTTTAAATCTCACCTCAACAATAACATGTTAATTAATTCCCATTTTTACCCAGAAATGTAAAATATTAGGATTGTTGATTATTGTAACCACTTTTTATTTTGATATAATACTTCTAAGGTTTTGGATTTTATAATATTGACCTAAAAATTATTTAATGGTGAAGGATGTTTTGATTTAAAATGGAGTTACATAATTTTTTAGAGGTTATATTACATAACATGAATAATATCTAGATTCTCCAAAAAAACTTAACTTCTAGAAGCGATTATTACATAATAATAAATACAATGTCCATTTCTTGTAAAAATAAAAAATAAATTAGAGGATAAAACTATTGTACATGACACATTGATGTATTTCCTAGGGAATTAAAAAAATCACTATCTGTTTGTAAAATTCATGTTTCCATTGATTAAATACCTCTTAAAAGAGCTATATAAAAACTTTCATTGTGAATGGATATTGTGGAATTAGGGTAGTTACAGAAACAACATAAAGATTTTCAGGTAATATATTCATACATAATCATGTATAATTTTTTTCTTGACCTTTTCATTTCCTTAAAAAACTTTATCAACGAGGATACACATAGATTATAAGAAAATGAATGATATTATAACAATGAAAATGTATTATCCAACACACATAAAAGTTTCCTTTTATAAAATTTATGGAGATAAATATTTGTAAAATAATTACATTCATTTTAGGTATCTATAATTTTATGTAAAGATGGAAGATATCCATGATAAAAAATTTTGAATGTGTTATAGACATTATGCATTCACAGTAATTCCATTTTCAGTAACTAATGAACATTGTGTTTTCATGGGACAAATTAATAATGTATTCATGCAATATCATGATATTTTTTTTCAACATAATAATTATATGTTGGTGTACACCAAAATCTAAAATGAAAATGAAAATAACATGAAAAATATAGTTGATACTCTTAGAAAAAAATATTTATATGTGAAATCTATATGTGTGAACTCTTGATTCAAAAAGAATTTTTTTTGTGGCCATATTTTCTATTGTGATGGAATTCTAGTTTCTCATATAAAGGGAATTAAATTCCATGAATTTCATACATCAACAAACATAAGAATGCGATGTAGTTATACTGGATTGACACGTTACTATTGTTGATAAGTTAAAAAAAATCAGGATTTGTTAACCCATGAAACAAACATACTCATAACGGGATTAGGTTCATGTTGAAAAATAAATGTGGTGATTGGTTTAATGAATTTATGAAGAGATTATTTATTTATCTTATTTTTACGCTTCTATGATGGAACTATAGATTTTTTATATACAATGTCACATTAAGGAAGAGACTTAGGTTTTTCCTTATGAATAAGGATAATGTTATTTACTATTAATGTTTGGAGTTAAAGACTCATGAAAAAAAGATTTCCAAACAATTTTCATTAATTATAAGTTGTAATATATTATATTAATGTATAGAGACACAATCTCTATAGTGATGGATATGTGAAATAAACAGATGACAATAGTTTGTAATACATATTCTCAGAGAAAGAACTCAGTATGTGGAAAGTAATATGGCTTAAGGTACATAATTAATATGACTTCTCAATTAAATTAAATGAAATATATATATGTAAGGATGAATATTCACTAAGAACTATATGTCATGGAATTTTAATGAAAATGATAATTTAATGTGTTCCTATGTTCATGGATTTACATCTTATGGATTTGGAAATTATAAATGAAGGGGAAACATAACAAATTTTTGAATTGATTCTGATGAATAATTTATTGGAAATGATATAAATTTATATTCATGACAATGATTATACTCAAAGGAATATCAATTCATTGAATAATTGTAAATTGTGTGATAACATATATAATAATGATTTTATAAAATAATAAATGTTATACTGATTTTCATCTATAAATGATTTTTAAATTGATCAATAATATGATTTTCATAAATCAACATTCCCTATAAACCCTAGTAGAATCAACATGTAGATAGGTAGGAAGGAACAATTTAATGGGTTAATTTGAAGAAGGAAATGGTTGATTATGCATAAAGATGATATGTATGTAAAAAAGAGCAAGGATGGGAGGAAAATGTTATGGTACTTATGTAACAACTTCGTATTAATGTATATACATTCTATGAAATCACTGTGGGTTTTAATAATATTTTACGAATGACTCCTATAATAAATGATGTGGTGAGGGTTAATGTTGACCACCGTTACAAAATTCCAAATTTTCTCAATATAAGGGAATGTTTTCCATTAGATCTGCTTATATAAATCTATATTAATGTTTTTTATCATTTTTTGGTAATATTTTAATTTTATAATCATTATTGAATGAAATATACATTTCTTAAATTACATTTAAAGGAACCTAACATGATGGATTATTTGAGAAATTATTTTCTTCTTTAATTTGAACGAAATCAAAACAGACTATACATTCATTGGAAGATATGTTTTTTCATGATCAGATATCCTTTTTAGGTGTTGGGATCATTATTTTTCTTCACTATAGTCATCCCATATGAGTATTATTCCTTCAAGTATTCAAATGGAGTTATATTAAGCACTATATAGAAGGAGGATCCATACACCGAAGTGGTGGAAATTTTTTTATTTTAAACATTAAGGTCTTTATCTTTTTTAAGATAAAATGAAAATGTTAATCAATATTCATGGTCATATTATAGAGGCTCAAAAATTTAAAAAGATTTGTAATCATAATAAAATAAAATATATTATCAATAAAGAGAGATATCGTGTTTTTATGAATATAACTACATGGAAGGATTTTATAAGATTTGGAATTATGGGAAAACTGAACCCTATATACACCATGAATTATGAAATTCTGTAATTAATTGATTCTGTCGGTTACCTATTGGAAATGACACTTAACCTCTATAATAAACATCATATATTCTCTATATCTTGATAAAAAGTACATTACATAACCAATGCATGTTCTCTCTTTTGAAATTTTTTACAAGACCTTGATTAACATAAAAATAAATAACCAATTCCAATTCTATAAACTAGAGAAAAAATTTGGTGGAATAATATGTCTGAGTTGGTAAAGGTATATTAGAGAAATAATATGTTAGAATATGCGATGTGGGAACCTATATAAGTTTCAAAGATGATAAATTGAAATCAATTCATAAGAAAAAAATTACGAAATCATTTAAGATTATTTTTTATTTGTGAAAAGGTTACTCACCATGATTTTATGGTAATTTTAATTTTAAAATATATTTAATATCTAAAAATACTTGTCTTTTAATGAATCACAAACATTAAAAGAATCTAGATCTATTATTAACATATTTTTACACGAGAATTATAATATAAATGTTCAAATGGTAGGGTTTGAATAATATAAACTAAATTATGAAATTTATATGGTCTATTAATTTATAAAATTAGTTCCATGGTCATCAAAAATAATAACAATTATTTGAATATAAAAAATATGTTCCTGGATAATTTATTTTATCTTAAAATTCTTTGTTTTTACATTAATAAATGTATTCTACCAATGTTGGGGAAGGAATTTCATAAAATGTATATATTTTATATTCCATTAATTTTTTAGCATTCACCCCGAGTATTTACTCGTCATATGATAATTATAAATAATGTTTAATAAAAAAACTATTTCTTCTCAAAATAAATTCCCACTATTTTTAAAGTAATTATATAGTAAATTTTTAAATTATTATGAATTTAATCATGAAAAATGGATTCCAAATATTTACTGAGGGGGTTATCTTGTTTCAAATATTTCCCTTTTATTTTTGATAAATTTGAATTATAATATTAATAAATTTTAATAAAGAGGTAAAAATTATTTCGTTTTTATACTGGTTTAAACCTAGTGATAAGGTAATAATTTTTATTTTTGCATCATATTTATCGATTTTAATTTCACAGTAGTAAACACTTTCATAAAAAAGAAATGGATATTGGAAATTTTTCCCAGAAAATAAACAATATATTATTTAAATTTGAAAATGTTTCAAAATTTTTCTCTCTATGCTTTAAAATCAATTATGTGTCAACATAGGGAAATAAAGAAGTTACAAAAGAGTCCAAAAATCAGTTTTTTTAAAAATTACTATTTTCTAATATAACATATATATATATATATTTAATTATATAATTTACATAAATTCATGTGCATCACTAATATACTATGTAATAAATTTACTTAAAGTTTAAATTAATGATATTAAATATATAAAATTTTTATCTTTAGTTTGAATTATAGTTTTTGATGATTTTTCTAAAATAATATGATGTATTGTTGTTGTTTATATGAATTATATTCAAATGAAAACATTTATATGTTGTATTTTTTTCCAATAAACTGAATAGAGTAAAAATTTATATTAATGATAATGTATAAATGTATATTTAATTTATTTTTTAAAATAATAATAAAAACATGAATAGGGAAAGGGGTAATATATGATCCTGAATTTCATCCCTTAAAACTGAGGATTCCATATTTATCGTATATTTAAATTTTTATCCCTTTAGGAATGAATATTATTTCTTTATTATAATGTGAAAAAAGGTTATCAATTTTGTTAAAAATTATAATAATTTTAAATAACCATATTTTCAAATTAAAATATAGTTATTTATTGTATTTGAACCAAATAATACTATATTTTTCAATCCCATCTCTTTTTTCATGCATATGTGATTAGAATAATTTTATTATAATCAAATCCATTATGAAATTTCATATAGTTCCCCTCACCCTAATTATAAAAGAGAACCACTTACATTACATCTTAAAAAAATTGGGATATCTAGAAAAGAAAACCCATAAAAATTTATCTTTTTTTAAATCATATTTATTTTAAATATTTTTTGTCCATATAAAAATTCCTTACCAATGGTCCATAAAAAGTTATTTAATATATGACTACTGAAGAAATGGTAATCATCTCTATTGAGTACTTCAATTATATTTCATAATCAAATTATTCATAATGTGATGTACATATCCTATGATAATAAATTTAACAAAATAAATATAATGATATGTTATTATATTTATGGTATATCTATTTTCCAACTCTTTTCTATCATTTAAAAAGTGAATGTATCGCTTGTGCATACGTTCACGTTATTGACTCAATATTATAGAGTAACTAGTTTTTGACCACCACATTATATGGATGATTAGAAATATGTAACTAATCTGTGTATATGATATGTTTTACATAAATATTATTCTATAATTATAATATCATACATACCTTCTTTCCTATCTATCCTTTGGAAATCCGTAGTGTTGATCATGCGTAAATGCAGACTACCACCTCTACGAAGTAGTGTAATCAATTTTTCATTTAAATTTATAATTGATGTTAATAATAATATATTTAAAGAAATTTTTGGATAAATATTATATAATTATTATTCTATAAGGATTGATTATTATTCCAAAAAAATTATTCCATCCATCCAAAGCGAAGGAAATGTATATGCATACAAATGGAATACCATCTCTGAACATAGTTTAATTCATTTTTATATATCTATTTTTATTGGATGACCCTAAATATAAATATATATTGAATATTTATTATAATATTACCATTAATATAATTTTGGAGATGATGGAACCAAAAAATATTATATATTTATTAGAAAAACCTAATAAACGCAAAATTCCAAAATAATTATTCTAACTCCTAGAACAATAATAATAATAAAATTTTATTATTAAAAATGTGTTAAAATTACATAATTGTATCATATATCATACCTTCGGTATTATTACTATTCTAGAATATATTTACTATTAATTTAAATATATTATATAATAGTATAGATAACCTATGTGTCAATTCATACATGTGGTCAGGGATTCTATCTCAATATCTAGTCACTTGAGACAAATTTTTTTTACACTATTTATTTATATATGGTGTATATAATGTAACAATGTGTTAAATAATAGTAATCTATAATTATTCATGATTATTAATTTTAATTTTATTGTCACACAAAAATAAATTTCTTATATTTTTAATACTACCTTTCTTTAGACCATGAATCAATCTATGAAATTATAAAAAAATGAACATGTTTCTCATTTGATCAAATATATTATTATCCCACAACAATATTATATCTTAAATGTTATAAATAAATTTATTAAAATTATACAATTCTTAATAAAGAGACATTTTTATGTATGATTCAATGCTTTTAAATAAATTTTGGAAGTATTTTTTTTTTCTAAATGAGGTACATTTAAAATATTCAAACAAATGTTCTGATGGAATTTTTTTACTTATAAGAAAACAATATATTTTCAAATCATATTAACTAATATTTTCGTTATGGCTTCTATTTGAAGATTTAATAATATTGTTAAAAAATATTATAATTTATAAAGGGGTTTTTTTAGATATGTTATATCAAAAAATAGAAATATAATTTCCCCCATGGTTTTTATATGATCAATTAATGGAATTTATATTATTTAATGACAATAACACTTTATTTTAGTTATTCACCACTAAGGATATGTTTTAATGATGCCACACATTAAAAAATTCACTTACTTGTGAATAGTTTATTTTAATTAATTCTGACATATCTATATAACATGTATGATGGATATAATTATTTATTAAACAGTATACTATTTCAATATATGTTGTCATAATTTTAAAATATTTTATAAATTTTCGAATTGTTGATAAATCATTAATATTCATTTAAAATTGAAATTTCATTATAATATATATTTTTCATGAATTAAATTAGTTAGTCGATATATGAGGAATGCATTGAATAGGCATTGATGGGTGCATCCTGCAATTATATTGACGTTCAATGAATCAATAGGTTTCATGATAAGAAAAACATAGACAATTTGAATTGGTCATTTACAATATTTTTTCAAAAAGTTAGAAAAATTTCTAATTCTTAATAATATGATAATTTCAGAGATGATGGCATTGAAGAGTATTAATTTCTATCATTTAGAATTCATTTATAATTTTCAAAGAAATTACTACATTTATATAATATATGGAATTATTTTTGACTAATGTTTGTTAGTTAAATTGATGTTTTTTAACCATTCCAATTATTTTAATCCTTAGATACTCATAATATGACTCATTACATAATAAAAATGGGAATTTGAGGTGAATTATATTGTTTCCATTCATAATGTTAAAATGAAAAAAAAATCATTAATTGGTATCCACATATGAAGAATTTTCACTTTTTTGTGTTTGTATTTTATTCTTAATGTACATGGGTAATCATGTATGTATTATGTTCTCTAATTCTATTGTACTGATTTATAAATTGGGATTATACTCTATTTATCTACTCCAATATAATCAAAAATACATTGGTACTGGTTAAATAGAGTTGGCATTGTTACAATGGGTGTATAAATTACAAAACTAATCCATCATCCTAATAATATTATACAGGAAAACACTTCCAATAATCATCATGGTGAAACCACTAATATATGACCATATATTTATAGTTTCTAGGATTGAATAATGTTACTGGTTTAACATCAACATTTTCAGTACTTTATATGAGTTGATAATGGACAGATGTCAGGAAAATTACATTAATAATTCATATTGGATGAAAATTAAAAGTGGGGTATTAGCTGCATTCATCAAAGAAAAAATTATCAATTATTTATATATCTTCTTTCATTTAATGAATAAATTTCACTGGATCTAATATATCATTTCATATGATCATGGTAGGGTTAGTAGAGAGAACAACCTGCTTCTTATCCAAAAAACACATCTGTATTTTCTATCCAGATGTCATGGACATTGGGATAACCTAACTGATGATTAAAACCGTATCATGAAAAATCAATGAATATGTTTGGAGTTGGATAAATGTATATCACATAGTGATGAGGAGGTATATAGTAATGTGTATCGATACATATATGGAGTTGTATAGGTAGTATAGTATAGTACATTCAACCACTATGGAATCTTAATATCTAATGAGGATGGTTTCTTCTGGGTCACTTTAGTTTTAGAGACATAATGTAGAGGCCTTATTTTATGTATTATTTTAAGTGGTTGGACACGAAAAGATGTTTTTTAGAAGAATATGGTTACTCCACAACCACTCCTATAATCGATTAAGGGAAAATTATAAAATATTTTTTTTCTAAAAATCATATAAAATGTTGTAAAACGTTTATATAATATCATGCATTAAATAAAGGTAATACATAATTTTTTATGGAACTACCCATGATAGTAGTAGTGTATAATTTTTCCTATCAAATAGATTTTATAAATAAATTATTCAGAGATAGTTATATTAATAGAATTATTTTATTACAAATATGTCCTCTAATCATGTGTTCCAATACATTATAAAATGACTTAATCTAGATTATCACCATATTGGGATTTATAAATTTTCATTTACAAATGGAAGGATTATATAAATACATTCGTAGTCTACAATCATAACTACCCTGTTATGAAATATAAATTTCCTGCTTTAGAAAAAAAAATGGTTTGAGAAATTATGCCTCAAGATATCTCAATGTTAAAATATAAAATGTTCTAATATAGGAAATAATAAAAAAAATTAAAAGTTATAATAATTTGATGTTGGGTTATTTATAACTTCTTTAGTCCATTGGTGATTATAAAATGTATTAGGGGCCTAAATAATATAACAAATATATTAATATTTTTTCTAATCATGTGTGTGTAAATATTATAAAACACTTATATATCCTATATGGATCCTCATATTGGGAAATTAGCAAAAAGGTTTTAAATTGAATGAGAATTGATCCCAAGGCATAATGTTATTTTCTAAGTTGTTAAAACCATCAGGCGTTCTCTTATGTGAGTGCGTTAATTAATTAAATTAAATTAATTTATTTTAATTTTTTTATTTCATTACTTAGTACTTGTATAGAGATCATCAATATAATCCATTCTGTGGAAAATATATTTAAATAAATTCTTTCTTGTAAAACATTAGGAATATAGTGACAAAGAATACCGTGATAGAAAAATATTTTAGATCGATGAATGGATCAATAACATCACAAATGGATTATTATATAGACACAATCATTATAAATGATATATCCAACCCCATGTTATAAAATATTTTTATTAATATGATTATTTATTCAATGATATATTGGTTTTAGCAAGGAAAACTTTTATAATTTTCAATAAACATATCAAAATAGAATATAGTTTATAAATATTAGAAGTATAAATTTATTTTTTTATTTTCCTTTTCATTATTCATTGAAATACAATTTAAACAACTAGTTGATAGTGTTTATAAAATACACCATTTTATTTTACATTGCGTTGTTCATGGATTTATCCCACTGATCATCAAATTATCTTCAATATCCCATGACTTTGACTATGTCTTTTCAAATTATTTACTGAAGAAACATGATGTAGTATCGTTAAAAATTAGCATCACTATATGGGTTCAGTATTGAATATTTAAGAATGTGATAGAATCATAATTTTTTAATGATCCACTATAGCTACACATAAAAGTGTGTGGTTTCATATTAAATCATAGTTATGGAGAACATAAGTTTAAAATTAATTGATTCTTTATAATTAAGGTTGCAAAAAAGGGTGTATAGAAATATACTACTAGAGTCCGAAAAGGAATTGACATGAATATTATTGAATGATTAAGGATTATTAGAGTTGAGAACATTTGTGATGATGGAAAATTTTGAGTGAAGATAAAATCTCATTAAAACCCTCCACATATTGGTGGACCCTTGGCCATGTTATATATCAACACAACTTGAGAATTAAATAGATAAAATCTATGGAATGATGAAACTACACTATTTTATTTTTTGAAATTCTTCATCAACCATGACATTTACATGGTGTTGGACTCCCTTTGGTCCAGTCAAAATAATATACATATCTGGACCCTCACATGAAATAGTAAGTATTGTTACCCATTCATGTTGGGCACTTTTAGAACTCAATGGTAGTCAAAATGGGAATATTTAATTCTTATTATTTCACCTATATGTTCCACTATGTTTCATGTAAGAAAAATGGAATCTAACATTCAATCAACCTGATGATAACTAACAAAATTAAATGACCATATATAAAACAAATGTTTTGAACTAGTGATAAAATGCCAATTCATTAGCCATTATAACATAATAATGATGAAAATAATATACACACCCCGCAATGTGATGATAAATTTAAAATACAAAAATATTAGAATATTTCAATTTCTCATTTTTGGTCCAATAATACACCCAAAAACGGCATCACATCCCATATATTTCATCATTATTTCGAAAACACCCATAAAAGATTTTATATCTAATTTTTGGAATGAAAATGGTTGATCATTTATTTATAAAAATAATAGTATAGTGGGAATTTAAATTAAATTAAATATAGTAATTTATATGTTTTGTGTAGTTTTTATCCTCATCATTGTATAGAAAATGAATGTAAGAACCCAGTTTTTAACTGTAATATAAATCATTTAAATTTGGAATGATTCTCTTTTATGGACCTAATACATATTCTTAATGAGATGGTGATGGTATTGGGGGTGTTTCGGTATTGTATAGATCATGAAACAAGGACTTTTGGTAGAAAATAGCATGTCACACAGTTTGGGTAAACTATGCAAGACAAGCCGCATATTTTTATTAAACCATATACAGCTAGATAAATGGATGTTATGGGGAACAAAATTTTCCATAACCATTATAACATAGCTTCACATTGGTCATTCAATTCCAATAATGTTAATAAAGTTATTTTACATGGCTTTTGCAAAGGTTCTCTTACGTTGGAGTCAAACCATGTGGTATTCCCTTTTCTATATATTCCGGGGTGTGGTTTTTCCAAACCGTGTTAAGGAAATTTTTTGGTGAAAATATAATTTCCACTAAAGGATATAAAGAAATTAAACATCCTTTCATTTGAGTTATCTACTTGGTATAACTTCCATTTCCTCTCTTTTTAATCCTATCACTTAATAGTCTATCTTTTGAGATAGATCATTCTTTCGGGGCCCAAATCGATCATCATCCATCTAATTGTTTATTCAATGGTATGTTCTTGATTCATTTATAATAATAATTCATTGTTATGAATATCATTAAAACTATTTATTTGTATTCTCATATGCCCCAATATTAGGTAATTTGTCCATTCATCTTATCTACTCGAATCCATGCCACACTAGAGGATGATACTAGACCAGTATAGTGGTATGAGTACAGGGTAAGATCTCTATATGTCATCACTCGTGTTTTTTCATTTTATATATTTTATTATCATCCTGATTATTTCATTGGGAGTTACGTGATGAAATATAATTTCATTTTTGTATTCATTGGGATTATTTTCTATGATAGATTACATTTATGTCATTCAAATTTGATGGTTGAATCTACAATGTCAACCACCCCTTTTAAGTTGATGTAGCATTCAATTATTTTCAGTGTTATGATACATCTGAAACACTATTTTGGTTTGTTTGAGTATGGCCATTTAAATGGTTTTATTCCTTATAATAAATGACTTTTTAATTGTAAATTAACCATAGAATGTGCAATGGGTGTTACACATTGGATATTTTTAAGGTAAGGGAATAAAATTGTATAATAGTTTTTAAATGGTTTTGGTAATAAAATTACATATTAATGTATTATAATATTTTATATGAAATGGGTTTTTGGGGGTTGATCATCCTTATATCGTCATTTTCATATTATTAATTCTAAAGTAGAGAACAATGGTAATAAATTTAAAATTAATGAAATGGTTCCATTTCAGTTGACCTTATCAAACTAATAAATGGAAATGGATTGATCCATGAATATTTTAATGGAATGACAACTACATGTAATTAATTTTTAAAAATAAATTAAGGTTCTAATTTCTATATTTATATAGACCATGATATTCATATAAGAGTGGTAATACACGAGTTATTTCAATAAATCCCTAGGGAATTCCTTGAATACTCATAGAATCCCTTTCGATTCAAAGATGTCACTTTAATTGGTTGATAACAACCATATAACCCAAAACTCATATATCAGTTTATACCAAGTTCGAAACTATTGGATCCCTTCATTACAAATATTGGATTCATTCGACAAACACATTTTATCTTGAGTAGTGTTTATGGACACACGGTTCCTTGGTTACAACCTTGGGCCTTGCCATAGCTTCTCTTTTTTTAACTCGGATGTATTGAATAGACTTGGTTAGATCATTTGGTTGTGGAATTCCATGGATAATACACCTTGGATTACACTATTACCAATATCTACGATGTAGTTACTACTAATTTTCTTGCCTTTGAAGTCTACATTTCCTTGGTCATTAACATGGAACCCTACCATTATTATCATATTTTGTTTATTTCTCATTTAATAATAGAATCTTCACTATTAAAATCATGATGTGATCTTAGATTCGATTCATCCACATGTGACATAAATATATAAACTAGAACAAATGTAATTAATTAACTGGTTACATGTTCAAAAGCCAACCAATTGATGAAGTATGTCCCTAGGTATTTACATTACTGAACTACATTACTTATATATATATTCTTTTATGAACACTATTATAGTTAGATTTCATGAAATAGAAGTTATAGAAACTATTGGATGTGGTCTACAAATATTTATATCACACCCCATTTTGGTGCCTCTCCTAACCGGCTAGACTACTTGTATGCATGTGTTTTTAAAGTGATTTTTTAGCTGTAGACACTTGATGACTCAATTTTTGAAGATTTATATTGTGGACAATTACTAAGTAGAGATCAATATGTATGGTATAGTTTTTGCTTCGTTTCTATTATTTCTTTTAACATGATTTATTTATTTTTTTATATTTTTTTCCATCGAAATAGAGAAATAAAATATAATATCATCAGCTGTTTATTATTATTATAAGATTATCCAATTTGTTATTACAATAGTATTCCATGGATATGGCTTATTATTTCTTATTATTAAATCTTCAATTTAAATTTCATACATATATGATGTCTAATGTGATACACTTTTATAATTTGGTCATAGTATCCCCATAGAGATAAACTTTTCCCTCACTATTAGTTTATAGCCTCTAGTGTTTGGGAAGATATTATTATGAAATTATTTCATACCAAGCTCAGATCCCTAATCAAGTGGTATTTGGGTTTAGGACATCACATCATGGTTACATATCAGTTCATTTCATTCATTGATATTTGGAGATAAACGTTATAGGAATATGATTTATAGGTAAGATGGTTATAATCCATATTTGGGAATCATAAAACCATGTTTAGTGTAAATGAAGAGTTGCATGAATTTTAAATTTTGTTCTTCTCTTACATTTTAAAAATTTTATCATTTAAAAATCGGGTGATGTACTGGATATTTGGTGGTATTGATTACAATTCTAATTGATGATTTATGTCTTCTTTAACACAAGGATATAGGGAGAAGGATCATTTTTAATTAATCATTATCAGAACCTACTATTCACATTTCATTTGTATTTACATTCTATATTATATATTTTCAATCTTTTCATTTCATGTTATTCCTATGATTGTTGAATGAGCCTGGTCAGTTTATATTTCTTGTTCAGATCTTTTTTTCTGATTATGTGGTTGTAAGATTCAATTAGGGAGGTGTGTGGTCCCTCATTGTATAGAATGACTAATTTACCTAATCAATAAATTAATTAGTTTAAACTTAGGTGTTTTTCATAGTGAAAAATTGTATGTGACTGGATTCTTTGAGACAATCTACTCATTCTAAAAGAATATTTCTATTTAGTAACAAAAAAATTGAAATTGAAAACAGATTTTTGAGTGGTAAAATGATTTTGTATCAAGTAAATAATGATGAAAGATATAGTTTACACTACATATTCTGGAACCCCTATGATTTACACATGAGAACTTTCGGATAGTAGGACTTATTAGAGGGTATATGGGGTGGTTTATCATGTGTACGGAGCCCTCACAGTTCATTAGCATTCTACTAGTGATTCTTTCTATCTTATTTAATATAATTTTGTGGATAATGCATAGATTTTTTTGGGAAATGAAACCTTGAATTCCTTGTGTCATATGACAGGAGGGTGGATATTAACAAGCACCGGACATTATGGGGCCTAACCCACCATTCTTACAACATGGAGTTCCACACGATGTAATGCATATTGTATATTATTTTGGCCCTGATGATCAGGTTATCAATTGTTTTCTTCATCTTATAAATTCCATACACGGTGCTCCATGTCCTATACCAACGGTGGTTGATTTGAAATGTGATCTCCAGGAGCATCATCCTACTAAATTATTAGGGGTTTTATGACCAAATGATACCATGTCTTATATAGATGCCACCCATTATATATTTTATACTCTAGATATGCTTCTAGAGTAGAGGTTCAATATCACTACATAAGTATTGTAGGATTCGGCTAAGCACTGGTGGGATGTAGCTACCCAAAATGGCCTCCACCATGGTTGGTATTGTATGATTTTTAGAATTCCTTATATTATTATTCCTCTCCATAGATCCTGATAACTAAAGGAGCATGAGTGTTCTTGAATATTACAAAGTGTTCCATGACATTTTTGGAGTATTCAGATGGTTTCATTGAGTTTCAACACATTAAACACTTATAGCTTATGATGAGATTTAATGTTGTCTATGATAAAAGAATGGGATTTTTTTTCCATTAGTACTCAGTTGAATCACATTGGCCTTCCCAAATTTTATTAAATATTCCATTAATATCTTATAATAGAGTTAAACCCGGGGGATGGTTAAAATATCAGGCATATGAGGATAATCCATAGAATTATAGTTATTTTTTAGTAGGAGAATGAAATAGGAAAAGGGTTTATAATTAGGATAGTGGAAACTAGAGTGCATGTACAATTATATGCATGTTATTCCATTAGTTTGTATAATATGGGAATCTGGTGCTTTTGTGTGATACAAACCCATTAAAGTTATAGGCTTGTGGTTGTATGGGGTATATCCAAATAATTATCCAGAGTTGTTCATCATATTCTAGTGTATGAAATTCCATACATGATCCCCCTTCATGGGAAGGTTTTTTAATTCCACATCAATTAGGGATATGTAGTAGCACAAGCAGGTTTACCCTTGGTGGAAGTCATGGCCATGGTAGACGAAATCCTAATTACCTGCAGCACCAACACTGTTGTTATGATCATGGTAGTCCAGCTATTGAACATGGTCATGTATCAAGAATGATTCATGGATTATAGAATAAACCCACATATCAGGTTGTAGGACCATCTATAGTATGATGTACTATTACAATAGGCTCTACATTAGTGTCTTGTTTTTTTTATGTAGGTTCTTCATGCTCCTTCGTCACATTATATTTTTTACAAAGTCCAGGGATGGAAATTAAATATTAATATGGTCTATTGATAATGGATATTCCACTAGGATTATGGATAGAGAAACCCCAAATATAGGTATTTCCCCCATGATGTAGGTAGATACCCTTTCCTACGGGACCTCTTTGTTATGCAGATCATAGGCTTTGATATAATTATCAGGATGTAATTTTTTTCTATATCATGTCATTGTAGGATTCTAACCCCACAACATATGATTAAAATAACAATAGGGTGGTAGATATCTACATAAATATGGGTGGTATTTCTATGATGATAGAGCTAGACAAAAGAATCACTGTCGAGGTAGAGTGACCAACCATATTTTTAAACTCTTCATGGAGGATATTGGTTGAAATCCTGATAAATTCCCTAATCTAGTAGTTCAATTCAGAAACATCCTTCCCAAGGATTTTTTTAGATTATCTCCTGATAGAGAAGTATAATTTATAATTGAACTCAATCCAGGACCAACCCTAGTGACCAATCCTCTATACAAGATGGCACATATAGAGGACTAGAAGCTGAAGAAAAAGATATAAGATTTAGAGGAAAAAAGTTTAATATGACCCCACACTTCCTCTTGTGGTATATCTAATATTCTCAACAAGAATACGGATGGAACCCATCATCTATAGATGAATTTCAGTCTATTTAAAAAACATATGTTCAAATACCCTTAATCGGTAACTCAAATGAATTATCTCATTGACTAGCTATATAGGCCTAGAGTGTTCCCTAAGAACAATATGATAACTGTATGTCATAAGGTGATGTTCAAGCCATTAGATATACCTTATAAAAAATTAAATAGTATGTATAGTCTATATGAATACCTTCTTATGTAATTTAGACTCACATATGCACATGTCATGTCTATGGAAACAATGAATTGGGTACATCATCCCTATCTATATTTTGTTTTAATAGTATATGTAGATGAAGAATTGTTGTATTTTTACAATCAATGTAACCATGATATGAACAATGAGATCCTTTTAGAAACACTAAGTGTGTGTAATATTTTTTCAAATATTGGAAAGTTCCACATATAGATTGAAAATTTTCACATACTACATCATAGTATTATAGAATCATGACTCTTTGTTGACTTAAAAATGTTAGTGATGTGGTTTTCTAGGAGAATCATCTAAATTTTATTGATATATAGAGTTTCTTAGAGTTAGGAATTATTATAGGAATATCATATAAGTATTATCACTCCTTTCATCACATCGTTCACAACTTACAAAGAAGGGTGTTATGTTACTATTGTCAGAAAAATGTGAGATAGGTTTTCCATAACAAAAATGGAGGCTTTTCTTATCACCTATAATGATTATTCTATAGCCACGAAGTGAATATATAGTGTTCTATTATGAAATGGGTATTTGAAAAATCATAGAGATTATGGAATAAGATATTCAAATTTCATATTAAACTCAGGTGTTTAGGACACATGAGAGAAATTAGATGATGTACATCTTCAAGGTATAGGCGGTTGTCCATGCCTTACGTTGCAAGAGACCCTATCTGATTGGTGAGACCATTGTGGTGTAAATGGTTCACAGTTTCCTCTGATTCATCTATACATAGTGAGACTTGATTCACTAACAATTAATATGAGTTTAATATCTTCATTCCATTATTTTTAGTAGTCATTTATTCCTAGAATGGGAGATTATGTAGTGGACGAACTGAGCCAGAAAACTGTAGCATAATGAGTATGGGATGTTGGTGATGAATGGAAATTGATGGCCCTAATTTCTAAGTTATATCTAGAGATTCATGAATGAGATAATAATTTATTCCTCACAACATTTATAGTTACATCATCCCTCCATGAGAAGTTCGTGAGTTTAAATTTTTCATAATATGAAGTCTTAGTTCTCTATAAGACTGTTACCAAAGAAGACCCCATTCCTATATGGTTATTAAAATAGATGACATACTACATATTCATGTATTTTTCATGGTTATTACTTATATGAGAGAGGAAATAATGTTTGATTCCCAAACATGTCAATGGGTAGTTAATTAAATCATCTCCAAAATTTATCAATATTTTTACATCAGTAATTTTAGTTTGGGATAAAACGTTAGAGATTAGTATTTATAATTTTTTCTTCCACCATTAACTAGGTGATGGTGGAGCCCATGAAGCCTTCTATATTTTTACAATAACAATCTGTCCCGGAATATAAATGGAAATATGTTTCCATGTAAATTTTAGTTGGTTTACTGGGGTCAACTAGAGGTCGTGATGTTGTATGGATATACATTGACATACATGAGAAAGTATCCAACATCATTCCTATTTTGTATAAATTCTATGTTTGTTACCGTGGAATATTGTATATCCATGAGATCATAGGACTACCTAGGTTACCCCATAATATCATTCCTAATAGGGGATCTAGTATCACATCATGGTTCTCATAGGAGTTGCCGAAGGTTATAAGTATATTGATTCTTCTTAGAACAATCATTTACTATCAGACAGAAGGTAAGTTGGAATTGATGTTACATTTTCAATAATACATGATAAAGGAATACCGTGATTTAAATGTCTCATGGGAGAACAATATCCCTCTTTTTGAGTTCAACTACTATAATAGCTTATTAGAGATGATTTAGATGGATCGTTTTTTATCCTTGAATGGCATGACAAGTCATTCATCTTGGTGCTAGATTTAGGTAGATGGGGCAGAACCAGAAGTTCCTTGTACTCTACCAGAGACTTTAAAGAAGGATTAGGGGATTAGGACCCATATATCTACTGTTTAGTCTAGTCATAAAACATATTAGTATAATCATCATCAAACTATAGATTTTGAGGTAAGTGATAATTTTACATATAGGTATCACCCAAGTTAGGTAACAAAAGGTTACAATGTAACGGGAAGTTAACATTTCATTTTTTTCAGCCATTTAGGATTCTAGATAGAGTCAGTATAATAGCCTAGCATGTTTTAATAACATAGAGGTGTTGTGCCATACACGATGTCTTCCACACTTCACAACTATGCTCGTATCATTCTGACTCCAATCATACATGTGATCTTAAAGATGTTGAGATATAAGATGATTGTACATTTGAAGAGTATCCCAAACACATTTTTTTATAGGAGCATGATCATTCTCTATGTCCATTTTATCCCACTTTTATGATTTATATTGAAACACCTATATTTACATAATGAGACTTTGGATCCATAAGCTGATTTATATTCATAGTGGCCATAGTATTTTCTAGACATTGTTTCTCCTCCCTTTGATGGTGAATTGGGAGATGAGTTACTATTAGGTGGAAGACTGTAAGATTATAATTTTGAACTCAGGATAGGGTCCTTTTAAATATGGTATAATTCTCTTTTATATCCCTATTTCATATTTATAATGAGTTACTAATGGTCTTGTGGGATTTTGGGGAATGTTTGGAGACTATAAACCCACCTTTTGGGGGAGAAATGTCATGTATCATGGTTATACTAGACAAGGAATGATAGGCCACCAAGTTAATTTACATTGTTTAAGGATAGAATGTGGGTTGATATGGGGCACACAGTCTTCCCCAATCAATGGATATTGACCTCATGACCAAGAAAGAATGTATAAAATTCTATTAGTCCTCTTTAGAATGGTTTTCAATGGTTTTCCCTAATCGATGGCATAACTATGTAGTATTTAACTTTTTACAGATAGTCATGCAGGATTTGTGCACTATTGAGTGACATCGTGGGTCCAAACCCTAAGAAGTAATTTTTTATGAAGAAATTAATCATTCCCCCTAAATTATATAATTAAATGATCCATCCTCCCATTATGTTTTTTCAGTGGATAGAGCCTCAATTTCCACAATTATTGAATATTAAACCTTCTTATTGTTGATTTTCAGATAGATCATCTTACAGAGTATGAATCAATAATTTATTGTCTCTTTCGATATGTGTCATTTAATTATTGATTCATTTTTAATGAATCATCATTCTTCTTCACATCGATGGTTATATTTACATTCATTCACATACACCCCAATATTAGGTCATTAGTCCATTATTCATATCTAATTTAATGCTGGTTTAACTAGTGTTTCATAGTAAATGTGTGGATTCCTACAAGTATGAGGTAGGTTATCTACAATGCTTCCCTATTTTTTACTTTTTATAAACTATTGTATCATCATTTATATTTCATTCCGCATAAGGTACTAAATTAATATAGAATGCTTGTAATCATTATTTTTGTGTACCATTACCCATTCTATATCATTTCTTTTATGTTTGTAGTTATACCCCCAACGTCATCCAGCCCATGAAGGGTGATTTTGAAAAACTGGTATTGTTGGTTTTTGGTACCATTGAGCCATAATTTGGGTATGATTGAGCATGAACATTATAATGGTAGAATATATATAATAAATGAATATTGAATTTTGATTTGACCATGGAATGTATATTGTCGGTTACATAGGTGACCCGCCTAAGATATGTTCTCAAACTCATTTAATAAAAGTTAAATGATTATTGGAATGTGTATTAAATATATGACTTGGAATATATTATATTATATGGATATTTTTTAGTTTCTCATATTTTTAATATATGTTTCAGGTTATTAATGATAATTCTTAAAACTGGTGAATTAAATGTAAAATGAATGAAATGATTGTGTTACCATTTGCCCTTGTCAAACTAATAAAATGTAATTCTGTGAACCATGAGTGTTTAAATGTTAAGAACAATGGACTTAATTATATAATTATATAAATTAATGGTGCTTATATGTTAATAAAAATGGAAATTAACATACTTATATGGGTGGTCATACTCGAGTTATTTTATTGACTCCTAAGGGATTTCCATGAACAGTCATAAAGTCTATTACAATTCAATAATTCTAGTTTCCTATGATGATACCCACCATTGTACCAAATTCTAATCAATTATTTGATTCGTGAAATTTCACCATTATATCAATTTTTCCTATAAATTGATTCCTTTGATACACACTATGGATAAAACATGTCATATATCTAAATTACTCTCCTTGGTCACACAAATGGGAAAATCAATAGAATATATAGTTTTACCTCTATTGTATTCCTTGGACTCATATATATCATAATATATTTGAATTACTAGGATAATGATCCTTGTACTAAAAATGTTCACTTATTAATGTCGCAACTATAATTTAATTGGTGACCCTTGAGTTCAAGGATTCCTTGGTCATTACTTTTGAAAAATTTAATTATTATTATCATTACAGGTTTCAACAATACATCATATAACCATTAATACAACTAACATGAGGTGATGGTGGTGTTGGATATCCCTCACATGTTATAAATATATATACTGAAACATAAAAAACATTGAATTGGTCAGATATCCAGACACTAGATGAGGGATAATATAGGTACATGGGTATTTACATTTTTGTAACGTTGTAATTTTGTATATATTTATAATTGATCATCGTTATAATTTATATTACATAGACTATGTTTTTTTTGACTCTGTTTGTGGTGGCCTACTGAGATTTATCTCTTAAAATATTTAGGTAACTCTGGTACCCAGGCAGACTACATGTATGCAGGTGTGGAAAAAAAGGAGTAGTTTTTCTTCAATCACATGATTTCTTGATTTATTAGGATGGATATGGTGCAAGATTAATGAAATAGAGATCATGATTCTTGGGGTAGTTTCTTTAATTTTAGATACTTTTTTAAAAATTATTTTATGTAATTTATATCCATGTTTATAAGATTAATAGTGAGATGAGAAATATATTTATGATTTTTTGTAATTATTTTTAGTTTATCTTGTTTTTTTGTTATATCAATTTTATTTTAATATAGATTTTGTATTCTTAATAATGATTACAGTATTTACTCTCTCTTCAAATATGTCATTAACTATGATACACTCTTGTTATGAGGGTATTTTTCCCCATGGACACACCATAGGCCCTCATTACAATTCCCCAACCTTGAATTTCATAGAAATGCACTTGAGCCCATGTGGAAAACCATGATCAGAGAACTAGTCATGTTGAATCAAGGTTTTGAATTTTCACTATGATGAATGTGTTTGGGAGTGATGATCAGGGAATTAATGAGTTTGGTAACTCACCCTAATATTCCTTTCGCAATAAAAATTAATTTTCAAATTCCTCATACCTACACTATGCTATGTTTTTTTCATTGTTCATACTATGTTTTACTATAGTACCATTTACTCTAAAAATGATTTTATAACCTACACCCAATTTTGTGTACTACTATGATAATGGGTCTTCTAATAGGGTATGTTATCACTAGGTATGATCATTTTTTGAATGGGAAATGTGTGATTTCTTCCCAATATCATTACTATTATATTATAATGGATTATAGTAATTGGTTTTTTTCTTAGTTGGTGGAATTATAGTATTAGAGTTGAAGTTTTAGTGATCAATCTTTTGAAAAAAAAACGAATATTTGTTGATCAAGAATCCTTTTTTTGTCTGGTTGTGTTTTGAAACACGGATTCGTGGTTTTTTGTATTTTTCATTTGATTTATAATTCCTTATCGCCATGAGGATGTATTTTAGGAAGAAATTTATTGTAAGAATATTTCCATAAAACATCAGTGTTTTTCCAGTTAACTATGGTTCTGTCATTTCTTATGATATTCCAACCATTTTGGTTTGGAATATGAATGATTATATCATTATTTTGATCAAGTTAATTATGGTTCTTGAGAATAATTTCTTCATTATTCATTTATAACATCATGTTTAATCTATTGTACATAGATTTTTATATTAATTGTTATATTATTTCATTAAAATTAATATTTATAATCAACTGTGAAAATTATTATTTCACCCACATGTTTTATATGTATATAAAATGAACATGTTCTATAATAGAATATCATGAATTTTGACTCCATACCAGAGTTCCATGCATTGGATCCCTGATCTGGTTGTCCACATTACTTCAATAGGTATCCTCTTATTCCAGATTCTTCCGACTAGCAAAATTTGTCCAATATAAATCTTGGGAAAACATTAACCACCTTATCAAATAATCATATCAACAAAAAAAATAAAAATTAGATATATATATAACAATAACCATAACAATACCAATATCACATGGTAACCAAAAATGGAATACAATATCCACAGGAAATGCAGTATATATGACATGCTATATGTGTGACATGATTCAAATGAAAACCCCTAAATAAAGTCACTGAAAACTCCCAAGAAGTTCATGTAATTAATTTTGGTTTCCTCATCCATGATAAATCCTATACTAACAATATAGCATATGGATATTTACCTTATCCTCCCCTACAAACCTGAAGTATAATCTTGTACTAATTATCATATATGACTAGGCTACGATTACAACTTACTAACCACCAAAAATGAAATGTAAAAAAATATTCATTAAATAATAGTTTATATAGTTGTATAATGACTAAAGTATAATTCATAAAGTAAAAAAAAATTATGACATTTCATTATTATTAAATTAACCAAATAAATAGAAGGGGTTCCCAAAGGGAGAATTAATACTCAACACATGCTTCTTCCATTCCCTACTATGAACCATGTCACATTAAAAATTTAAAATTCATTATAACACTTGGTATTTTCTTAAACAGTTCATTTCAGTTAACATCATGGTCATATGGATCTATAGTCTAATTCCAATCACAATGGCATCAAACATTGTCTCTAACACCAGCATGGGTTTTTACATCCTTTTTCATTTATGATGTATCAATGTTATATGGGAATGTGGGGCCTTATTTCCTATATGATACTTGCTATCCCAAATAGGTATTTGGATCCCCAATACCGGTCTCAATCCTAAATGACAATTATGGTTTTTTCGGAGCCTCAATCCCTACGCCAAACACTCTTACACAAATGGGTATTTCGAGCATCAATACATGTCCCTCATTCACTAACACATATGGGTAATTGGAGTTACAACCACTCTCATACACACATATACCAATAAAAAACATATATATATCATATTTCACATCATTCATGGTTAATGAAATTATCCCCTTTTATCAAAATTTCACTTCATGATATGCCATGATATTTTATCACAATAATCAATGTTCTATTATATAATGACAAGGAATAACATGAAAAATAATCAATTAAACCTAGTATAAGACCTTAATGAATTAATTCTTCAACCCATAAATATTAATCCATGCATCCCTTAATTTGAATAAATTATATAATTCAACATTAAATTCATCACTCAATTCAGCAATCCTATAAACTCACAATTAACACAATCCCATTAAGTTACCAATTTTCAAAACCCCGTTAATCAGTCAATATAATGAGCTATTTGTCAAAAATTCCATAATCTCATTTACGAATCCAATTTCCCAATGTTCCACTCATTTAATATTCACATGGGAAATCAAATAATAAATACCATGATTCCATAAATAAATTAAATAATTTGTCTATTAAATTCAATATTTAACATTCAATTGATCCAATTTAAAATTAAGCACACATATATAGAATTGGGATTCATGACTATATAAAATTAATGTATACCACTTACCCCAAGATTGATGCAGAATTATCAAAAACTGAAATTCCATCATGATGCAAAAAAATTATGATCCAGAAAATGAATGAGATAAAAAATGATAAGCAACATCCAATATAAAATTAATGAATATATATATAACCTGCATCTAAATCCATCACTAAATAATAAATAAAACCCCTTTAATCTAAAAAGTAATACATTATATAGAGAAATATAATCAAAAATAAAAAACTCCATAAGAGGCGATTATCTATCAAAACATATTAGATTAATCATAAATAGAGGTTGGAAGGAAATATAATTTATTTGGGGTCCCATAAGAAATATTATAAATTTTTTTCAGTTGGGAAATGGTGTTTATTGATATAATAAGTGGATTTTAAAATTTTGTAATGAATTCTCAAGGGTTTAAATTTCAATGTGAAGGATTTACTTTACACAGTGGATGATTTTATCAGACCGTTCACCTAAATGTTCATATCCACCCATTAGTTAACAAAATAACTAATATAAGGGTTCACAATTTGACAAACCATGATACATTCATGTGAATCCTCTCTATCTGTATTCAATGGGTTTACTGTCCTGGTTGCATGGTTTGGGAAACCATGTTCCAACTATTCACTACCCCACTTATGTGAAAAATTCTAATATTTAATAAAAAAATCCCAAATGGAAAAAACTAAATATGAAAGAAATATATGGTAAAAATAGTAGCTGAATGTTAGCTCCAAAATATCTAGGAAATGTCAGGATCTTACCATATCCCCCACCTAATAATAGCTCATCCATGACATATCCTCCAAATAATATGTTTAATTCCAACGTAAAAATAAATTTTCAATGATCTTTCATAAATTCCTCCCTCTCCCATGTTTTCTTATGAACCCTCTCATGTTTCCACAATATTTGAAATATCATCACAATCATTTGTTGCAACACCTTCTCAAAAATATCTAACACATGAATCAGATTCTCCTCAAATGATGCATAAATTTCAAACTAAACTTCATCTACATCAGTTACATTATAATAGTAGGGGTAATAACTTTCACACTTTGAAACATAAAAACCATCATTCATTTCATTATAAATTTTTGGAAGATCCAATCGGTACTCTACAAACCAGATTCTCCCTACAACCTCTAATGACACACCAAATTTGGGAACCAAAATTTCATCCCTCATAATACTATGGTATAACCAATCTACACAAAACCCATTATAACATATGTTTACCCAGTATAAAATGATGGGATAATCAATGAATATCTTTTTATTTATTCTATAGACATTAAGCTATGTCTATATGTTTCCAAATTAAAATTATTTCTCCTAACATCTATTTCATGAAACTCTGTCCCAATATCTCTAACTCACATTCATTCATCCGACATAGTGTCAATCTGAATGGAATATCATAAAGATCCTCATATGGTTCCTTCTATATAGTGTCATGGTAAATGTGCTAATAGAAGAACTAAACAATTATAGGTTATTCTCTCAACACCCACCAATGTCTTGGACACACTCAAAATAATATCCTCAAACATGTGTATTGTACTTTCTGATTTCCCATTAGTGTCTGGGTGGAAGGATATATTTAGGAAAGATATATGTTCCATGTGACTTCGGGAGGACCTATTAGAAGAATAATATAAAACATCATTCATGGCCTGAAATTTTAATATGTGACATCATGTGTGGAAGTAAAATCTCTTAAATGTATAAATCTCCCAATTTATCATAAGATAATGCCTCTTGTATATGGAAGAAAGGTGAAATTTTTCCATTCATTCCATAATAACCAAAAATAGAATCATTATTTGAATACAACCTCTGGATACCGACCAAAAGATCTATAATAACATCATCCCACATACATTCAAAATTGAAAAATGGATATAGTAAACCACAACGCCATTCATGCCCACCAATCACCAATACTCATGTGTATCATCAAATCACGAACACTATTATATCATTTTTCATGTTCAATAACAAATAATATTATCACAGTTCACAATATATTTTAGTCCCAAAAGGAATCACCACCCACATAGAGGAATGAAATTCACGTGTCAGCCCTACCCTCATGCTTGAAAAAACAACCAAATGATTCCTAACATAGATGTTATCATTGTTTTATATGGTAAAATTTGAAGTTGACTCCATACCATCAAGTATTTTTCTTCATGGATAATCATTTTGGATCCTCATAATTAATTTACCTAATCTGACTTTTAAATTATAATTAACTAAAACTGATAAAATATACATTTCCTCGTGGCCCTTATAATCCACAACATGAATCTCAACCCATGATGTCATCATCTTAAACATTTAAATAGACACATGATCAACTCAATTATTTCCATAAAAAATTTTCTACAACACCGTATCCCATTCTAGGAATATCAAATAACTAAACATCAAATTAATACATATACGAAATGAACCTCTACTACTACATATTCAAATAGCATTGTATAAAGTTATACATTATTCTCTTATGATCTGTATATGTAGTAAAATTTTAACATAATAGAGTCTTCCACCAAATTTTCAAAGCATAAAGCACTACATCAGCCACGTGTAGACTTCTTCAATTCATATGGACTCATATAACGATACACATACACCACATCATGATCTAACTACATCAACAATTCACATAGACTTGTCCCATATGTGTCACAAAATTCCATGTACTCCCCTCCTTGATCTTATAGGATCATGATTGGTTTTATAGTAAAATGATAAATCGGATCCTAGAAATCATTGTCACATTACCCAAACTATTCAAACATTATCACCTTCATGGATAAGCTTGAATGTGGTTCTAAAAAATGGGATAATTCCTAGATGAACCTTTGATAATAATTTTATAATTCTATAAAAAAAAGATATCAAAATAATTGATGGACTTCTCAAATGAATTCAACACCTAAATCTTCTGTTGGTCAATATAAACACCTCCCCCAATATTATGTTACCCAATAAATGTAGCTGATAAATGCAGAATTGACATGTATATAGCTTGTATTATAGGTGATTCTCACCCAATGTACTGTAAAAGATGTAAATATTTTTGGAATGATATTTTGGAGTATTTGAGTATAACATGATTCCATCCAAGAACAAAACAAAATGCTGACACACGTAATAGTTGAATATTTATTTCAATAAGGTCATCAACATTGTAGTCATGTTTTTCAACCAAAACTATATCACAACAGACTCATAAAGAATAGACCTACTTCAGAAAGTTGTACTGAGTATATCAATTGGTCGATCTATCAACTAATGAGTCCTGATATAAATACTATAATGATTAAAATTTATTTTCCCCTAATTTGATGAAAATATTGATCGATGTATGTACGTTGTAATATATTCATCCCTATCATGCAGTTAATCATTCGATAATTGAAACTTATGCACAAACTCCAATCATCGTTCATAAAAAAATGGGGAACCCAAGGTGATGTACTTAAATGGATAAAACCCTTACCCAAAAACACATCCATTTGAGTAATTAACTCTTTAATATTTTTTTTCTACCATTTTAATGATGGAATAACAACTTTCATATCCCACAGTATGAGGTCAATTTTAATTTCCACATCAATATCAGTTGGAAAACCTGATGTGTCTTTTGAAAATATTACCTAAAACCGGTCTGGCACATATAAGATTAAATCATGGACCACACCCCCATCATCTAAAAAAATAGAAAAATTGGTGGTGTGTTCCCCCCATTTACTGATGGACATCTATGATATGTCATTCCCTGATGTCAAACTATTAATGGGGAATGAAAATTTTACCCTCCAGATACATAAAAAATACTATCATTCAATAATATTCAATTTCTTATTATTATGTTTTAAATGAATCATTACCCATAATTAGATAAAATCCATAGATGTCAAGGATATTAAAATATAATATAAACTCATACTCCCTATCATCAAGGTAACACTTCTTTCAAAAACACGTTTTTGTTGACCATTCTGCGAATGACGCATCAATCATCACAACCCCTCTAGTAAACTGCACTACCAAACTCAACCCACTCCCAAGTTTTGTATATATAATATAATAAAATTAACTAGTATAATATATGTATCTATAATGTGTAGAGTTTATTAGAATAGTACATCTAACTATTTATGTTATAGGACTGCTATACACTTATATAGGATGAACAAAATGTAATTGTCATGAACCTATTACAAATGATGTGGTCTGGGTCCCCTAAGATTAACCACTCTATTAATAATATTTTTTTCAAAGAAGAACCACATCCACTACCTCTACCTTCATGGACCATAGAACTCCATCTTATAGACTAATACTATATTGAAAATCCCCATCCAACACTCTATGTCATCCTAGCTGCTCTCCCACTACCCATTGGTCAGGGGTTTCTACAGAAACACTATTGATTTATTATCCTACTACAATATTGGATCATAATTGGTTATTTTGAAAAATGTAAACAAAATTGATCTTCCCTTCAACACTGGTGACAATGAACTGCGGTAGGACCATTGGTAACTGATCCATCCCCAAATCCAGTTTTCCTTCTAATGATCTGGTAATTATTTTATAATTACCCAACCTACCCTCAAATGATGGACCCCTTAATAATCAATAAAAACATAATTTCATCCAATTATTTATTACTTTTCATTCTCCTCCAACATGAGAGCCACATCCACAACATTAGAAAACATTTTCAGCCGAATGATATTATATTTGGACTTAATATCACATTTATGATCAACCTCGAAATTCCATTCAATTTCTTTACCAAACCCTACTAGTTCTGGAGGAAACATTTTCATGTTAGAAAGGTTCTAGTATAATACCTCATGAACATACACCCCATAGTCAACCACATGAACTCATCCACTCTCCCCAATCACTATGTGTCTAGAAAAAAGTTATCCAGGAATTTCACCAAATATTCATTACTGCCATACCATATTCTTGATGATTCCATGCCTGAACATCCCAGAAAAACAAAACTAATCCTCATAACATATAAGCATCAAACATGACATTTCTCTCTGAAATATTATCAAAATGGTAATGTATTGTCTATATATAATTTTACCAAAACTAATATTCCTCTTATCCAACCTATACGATAGAATTTTGGAGGGAGTTGAAACTAAAAATATCAATTTAGGTTAGACATACTCTTCACAACCCACTCTTGGTGTCTCTATATATTATAAATAAATTAAGAAATTTATTTAGAGAACATCTCTCTGGATACTTTACCCATCCCTATTGGTTCCCCAAGTTCCACTATTACAGGATCATCTCCAAACATAACCTTTAGTCATCCTATAATAAAAAGTTATTAGGGTTGAAAATCTATACAATAAAAAATCATATATTAGGAAATATTAAGAAACACTAAGTCATTTAAAAAGAGTTAATTACATAGAGCCATAATAATTCACCCCCTTTCTCTGCCATATTGTTGAAACCATGGATATACCACCACCATTAACCATCAGACATCTAGGTCACGTTTAATAATGGTAAACACATTCCCATCTTTAAATTTCTCATTAGAAACCTATATATTCATATTTTTCACCATTTTACTACATTCAATTTATAATCAATCACCATTTACAGTTCATTAAAAAAATAATGGAAAAAATTTTAATTTTAACAACATACTAAAATACTGTTTTCTATGAATGACTAAGATGATTAATGGCAAATAATAATCATGATTTCCTATTATTTTTCATGCATACTCAACCCATGTTCCATTATGGTATCTGATTCTAATATTGATTATTTCAAAAATAATAATCACATCACACTACATGTGAATACATCTTGGTGAAATTGAATCATACAGTGATTACACAAACCAATAACAATAATACAACCATGGGTTCATGACTATTACCCACATTATTGGGTATGATACACCCATTCTGGATCTTTTAATACTGTTTTGACTCAACCTATTCTATTGTTTACCTTTACAAAATAGTAAGTAAAATAAGTAGGAAATAATCATCCTTTAATACCACATTGTGACATACCATCACACGTGATTAACACTAGTACCCAAAGTTGATCGAACATCAGAAAATTGTTGCACCACTCTATAAAACAGAGTCTTCCAACTAGTATATATGTACTAATATAGATCAAGCATAGATTAGACCCACTTTATGAAAGTAGTAAAAAACATAAATAAATAATCCAAGTATATAATATATAACCACAAAAAAACTAAAACAATTAACCCAAAATTACCAAAACATGAATTCATTATCCAATAGTAAAACAGTAGATATTTCATGCCATGTACATATGAAATTTCAAATGAAAAAACTTAAAACAATAAAAATTATAATTCCAATGTGGGTCATAACATGACTTCTAGTTTCATAATCCATGATCCATTACATATCATCCTACAAATATAATGATCTTTCCATTGTCAATTCGTGAATACAAGAAGTCTATTCGAGTACCAATCGGGAAGGAAATATGGGTGTGAGTACAACTCAGTAGGCTGCCACCAATTCTATCTATAATTATACACATTCAATAATAGTATATGTAACGTTATAAATAATAATGTAAAATTAATGTAGTAAAAAATATATCAAATATCATTATTCATTAATTATCTACATTAACCCTTGTGTTTTTAAGAAAACTAGATCCCTCAATACATACTTAAGACTATTTTATATTTTGATCCATATCACATAAGGAATTCAAAGTTCAATGTAACTCATTGAATTTCATTATCCATTTCATTCCATTTCAAATAATGGTCTTTTTAAACCATATTTCAACACAGATATGACTGGGGTAGAATGTAGTTTCTATCATGCCATGGGTATTTTTCATTACCTCCATCCCACAAATCAATTTCAAATGGGCATTTGGATCCTTTGTCCCAATCCAATACTCCCTTCCAAAAATGTGTATTTTGAGACTCAATCCTTGTCCCACACCTAAATGTAAAATATGGGTATCTGGAACCTCATTTCCTGACACACACTCTCTAACACATATGTGTATATGATGCCTCAGTTCTTATACCAGACTCACTAACACAAATAAATATTAGAATATTTTTACATTTACACCACTAATGTATCAATCAATGAAAAATATATCACATATATCACATCATTCAAGGTTAATCAACAAGAACCCCTTTTATCTATAATTTACATAATAGTATACAATTACAATTAATCACAACAAATATAGTTATTCATTATAATTACATGGATTATTATGAATAATTTACAATTAATCAAATTATCAACCACTAATCAATTACTTCATTAACCCTTCATAGTGACGTAAAAAATCTCTTTATTCCTAAGAATCATCAAATTTATCATTCAATTCATCAATAAATTTCCCAACCCAATTAATTGAGGAATAGAAAGAGCTAATAAATTATCCCAACTTCACCACCTCTTTAATAAATTACTTTAATTCCCCATTATTCCCCAATTTCATAATCACAATTAAAAATTAAATTTTACCATGATTAACTAATTTCAAATTCACATGGAAAACCAAATAATAAATTACAATATTCCTTAAATTATTTAGTATATTAATTTAAAAAATTAATATTCTATTTCAAAACATTCTAATTGAAATTTGTCAAAACATACACATAATTGGAATTCATGAAAATGGGAATTGTATTTAAACCACCTACCCTAATATTAATGATGAAATATCCCTAATAAAAATCCCCACATGAAGAGGAATAATCAATATCACTTCAATTAATGAGTTTTAAAACAAACACTTGTATACAAGATCATTAGTATCTCGATCCATAAATCCTAGAACAAAATCCATCACCAAAATTAGAATACCATTTCATTTTATCCTGAAAGAGTTAAAAGATAGAGATAGAGAGAAATCTAATTGGGAAGAAAACACATAATATGTGAGGTGAAGATCCATCAACAAATTTTTGATTCATTACGAAAGAAGGTTCTATGTCATTGGAATATTTCTCATAAGAAAAAATGAGTATTATTGGATTAGGGTCAATTTAGGGTGTTAATGGATATAATATGGAGTGTTTTTATAAAATTATAGTGAATCTTTATGGGTTTATTTTTTTCACATTCAATTCCCCGCATGAGATGCTTTATTTTCTCAAAACATGCACCTAAAATTGGTCATCCTCCATGGGGTCACATGGTAACCAATATAGTGGTGTATTATTTGAAATATCATGCTCTAAATATGCATATATACTTTTTATGTATTCACACAATTTTCGGGTTTGGAAACATTATTTGGGAAAACTATGCACCAACCGTTCAATTACTATCTTATATAATTTTTCATTTTCACTAAAAAAACTCAATGATAAAACCTACAAAAACATATAATCAGAATAAGGAAAATAGTACTTAGAAATGATAATGATATATCTCTATAATAGGCCATTATCTAACATTATAAACATCATATAACATCACTTCCTCGATTTTTACTACTAAGAATCAAAACAATTCTGAGGTAAAAAATATCAAGGCACTGATCCTGCATACCTTCTTCCATCTCCCATGTTTCCGGTTATACATGTTCATTTTGAAGAAATATATGAATTATCTGAAAAATGATTCCCTACAAAATATTCTCACTCTGACCCAAAAAATGTATTAGATCCTCCTCAAATTATTCATTAGAACCAAGCTTAACATCATCCCAATCACTCAAAAATGATGAGCCGTGGTGATACTGTTGAAGCTATGACCCAGAGAAAACTTCATTCATTGAAACATAAATTCGTGGAAGATACAATTGGTAAACCACTAACTATATTATGTCCATAACCACAATTGGTCCAACAGACTGAATAGGATGATTACACTACCTACGAATCCTATGATGACTGAATCCAGGAGACACATAATGGAACATAAGGGATGCCACTATAATCCCATAGGGAAATGAAATCCTATCATTATTTTAATTATAGATAATATTGTTTGTATACATTCATTACTAAATCCAAAAAAAACTTTCTCTGATGGTTCTTATAGGAGACTAGATTCCAATATTTCTAACTCACATGTCCACACCTGTTATATAGGTGATCTATATGCCACACCATAAATTGATCATATGGTTTCATTTGTATTATTTCTTAATAATAATTTTTATAAGAGAAATCCACCATTATTCGGTGCCTCTCCTATGACCCAAAAATGTATATGAAACATGCCTGGAGCATTTCCTCAAACACCAATATAATATGTTCTGATTGTACACCATTTTTGAATGGAAATTAGAATTTAATAATATTATTTTTCCAAGAACCTTATACAATATTTTCGATTATTGAATATTAATAGATGATTCGCAGTCTGAAACTATACTTTGAGGCACACCATTATGTTGGACTATATATTGATTCGACAAATCTCTCTAATGATCATTTGGAAAGGTCATTCAAATAGACATATAATGTTCTACATTAGTCAGTTGGCCCACAATTTCCCAAAATGAATCACTCTTCTAAGGGTTCCACTAGAGACCCATCATAATGTTCATAATAATGCTGTCTAAATTTGATTTTGTAATAGGAAATTGTTTTAGTAAACCTCCAGGTCATTGATTTTCAACATTCACCAATTGAAATATGTTCCGTCATGGCACAAACCCTATTATCTCCTTTATCATTCCCAACCACCAATACTACAGGAATAGGTCACAATACATTATGGTTACACCTGGATCCATCACCCACATTGAAGCCTGAAATTCATGCATAACAACCCACCAAATTCTCATAGGGGTAAAAACCCGATTCCTAACAAAGATGATATCATCCTTCTATATAGTCTATACTGAAAGTGGCTCCCAACCATCAATGAAATTTCAACTATGATAGAAATAAAATATCCTCATATCATTTCTTTAATCCACCTGAATATAGTATACTCTTCTGAAACATTTATGACAGTAATCTTATCTTGTGCCTCCTAATCCACATCATGCATTTCAGCCAAAAACATTATCATTTCCCACTTATCACAAGAATACTGAACTTCCTATGTCTCAGTTTTCATTATTTAATATTCAAAAAAACATTTCACATTCATTGCGTATATCCTATATCAAAATCAAATTACTATATAAACTCAATACACCTCTACTAATGAGTATTCAAAACATCTTACGATTATATATACATTAGGTTCTTCTACTCAGTATAGAGATTACATTTTACCCCAACATATAATTCCACCAATACATCAATGAATAGACTAGTACAACAACTCATATACATTTTTAATGATGTTCTATCCATCTAACCACAAATGTGAAGATCCATACACTATAACTTGATCTCCCTATATCAACACTTCTCTTATCACTACATCATAAGAATCACAAAACACCATTTAATCGTCACCCTCATCATGTGGAATCAATAATTTTAGAGTATTCAAAAATTTAACCATCTCCATGAATTCATTCCCACATTCTCTAGACCATTCAAACATTATTTCCTTCTTTTAAAACCTCTAATTCGGTTCTTCCAAGCAAGAAAACCATTAGATGAACCATAGATAATAACCTTCTAAGACAAATAATCTTTATATATTGAGAATATTATATGGATTATCCCAATAAATCCCTTAATGCACCTTCTCTAGTTCCATAGGCACACCATCCATTGAGATTATGTAACCTAATAAATTTACACAATCAATCCTAATTTTATACTTCTATTGCGTTACATAGAGATGATTCTCTCTCATTATACATTAGATGATAATAAGATGTTGGGTATGATTTTCATGAGTCGTTGAGTACCTGATTATTGCATCCATGAACACACAAAAAACTTTTCTAGATAAGGTTTGAAGATTCAGTTCATAAATGCTATAAAAATTTTTGTAGCTTCAATCAACCCTAACGATATCCTGAAGAACTCAGAAAGGGCATACCTTCTTCTAAATGTTGTCCTCTATATATCAAAAGGTAAAAATCTTTTTTGATGATACCCCAATATCTATTTTATCTTTTAGAAAACACATGACCCCCTAAAATTGTCAAAAATATCATAGATATGTGTAACATGACACATTTTATTCAATATCATCCAATTAAACTTCTGAAAATAAACACATTAGAATAAACACCAATCAGCATTCTTTGAAAACAAAACTATAGACCCTGAAAAAAGACATAATTGGATGGATAATACCCTTATCCAACAACTCAACCAGTTGAGTCATTAACTCTTGATTCTATTTTGATTCATTTGTGTTTAGTGGAATATAATCTAGCTCAGCCCCATACATATTCTCAATTATTATTTCAAAATTTATCCCACGTGGAAACCCTATTACGCATTCTATAAACACATCATGAAACTATTCCACAATGGGTAAAATAAAATCATACACCACGCCCCTATCATCCAAAAAAAACCAGAATCATGAGTTATGATATTCTATAGATTATGATGAATTGTCCATGTATGTCCTGCCAAGATATCCCACTCTCCACATTTAAAACAATTGTTACCCTTGGGAGAATAAAATCCACTATCCATCGATATCAATATTAATAAGATCATTATGTTATTAACTATTCCATAACATTAATTCTGTCAAATATTAACATGTTAATGATATATGGATTTCAGGGAAATTTTTACATCGAAACATCTAGGGAACAATCCTTGCATAAATTGATGACTATTGATCGTACTCCCAATGGGGTATAGAACGTCATAACCCATCTCAAAAATAGTAATTATAGACTCAACTAGTAAAAATGTTGGGTAGATATAAAATATTGAGAAGAACTATTATCAAATATTACTATAGTATGGGAAGAAGAAGGAAGAATAGCAAATTTAATTGTTGATGGACTGGCATCAATATGCCCCAATGTATCCAGAACAACATGAAAATTTCATTCCTCACTTCCATTTTATTTTGCAAGATTACCATATGATTCAAGAAAAATAGGTATAATCACAATTCCATAGAATTACTACATAAACTACCTCATCATCCATGGAAAATATAACTCCATCTAGTATACTAATACGATATAGAGGAACTACATCAGACATACTAGTTCATTCTAACTGCTCAATAACAACCCATATATCGTGGGTACAATTATAACCTATATATATTACCCATCCATTTTCAAGAATGGAACTCTACTAGTGGTTGTGTAATATGTATACTAATGTCTCCAAATATATAGAAATGGTGGTAGACTACTCGAGTATGATCGGGAGTCACTAAACCATTTCCATGGCCACTCTCCCATCTAAATATCTAGTAATCATTCAAAAAATAATTCTGTGTTCTCTTGGAATATATTCCATAAAATCATCTAGAGAAAACCACATATCCCTCTTTAGAATTTTTCTTCAGTTTCCCCTAATATATTTTAGCATAACCCACCATATCAAAACAAATACAACCAAAATATATTATCATGGGACATAATTTAACAATTTATCCTTTCATAGAAATAAAATTCCATATATGTTGCATCCCCTATTAGTTCGATCTCTATAACAGAAATATTCTGCAGAGTCTCCACATGAGCTTTGCTACCCTCCTATATCTCAGTTTATCTGGATAAAATTTCTCTAGGAGAAGCTAAATAATTTCCATCCATTAAATTCCATCATCATTTTTAGTCTAATCTAATAAATCCTATAGAAACGTTGAAGATTCTTATAGCATATATATATCCAATATGACCATCTTCATATTAATAGTCAAAACTAATTTGAAGTATAATCTAAATGGGATTAATCTATAACTGAATAGAATTTATTCCACACACTCCATTGGAAGTTGTTGGGAGCTATAACTAAAACTCTAGTGTCAGTCCATACATACACTTCTCATCCCACTACTAGTCTCACTATATGAAATACATAACCTTAGAAAATTTATATAATAAATTCTTTCTAGATGCTACACCAGAACTATCAGTACATTAGGCACCATAGCTTGTAGATCATTTCCATCCATAATATCCAATTTTCCTATCAAGAAACAAATTAATTTAATCATATATAAACTACTCTTGACCCACATATAGGAAAAATTTCACAACATTGAGACATTTGAAAATATGTATTTACAAAAATCCATAACAGGACAATCCCCTTTCATACCACATGACCATAAATAAAGCTTTATCCTAACACTTACCCATAATACATCAACATCATCCATAAAAAAGGTAAACACAATCTCATTTTCTTGTTCCTCATTAGGCACATATTTATTCACATTTTCCGTCATTTCAAAACATCCATGATTACATTAGGTACATTTACAATTCAATGAAGAAATCAATTTAATACATTTCAATTTAAAAAACAAACTAAAAACATTAATTTCTGATGGATTCCTAAAATTATTATATCACATAATAATCCTCAACACCTTGAATGATTCATGCATACTCAACTCTAATTCCATAATAAGTCATGATTCAAATGTCAGAAGATCTCCAAAAAAGTCTAATCATATCACAGGTGCATCACTAGAGGTGAACGAAACCAAATTGTATCAACTCAAATTAATTATAATAATCAGAAATTGGGAACATGGATCTTAACCTCTTACATAGTTTATATAATCCCATGGTTGAGCTCTTAACCAGTGCTTATATCATCATATTATATTGTCTAACATTCTCGAATAACATGAAAATTAAACAAACAAGAAAACTCTTTTGATACCACTATGTGACATACTATTTAATATTCCAATCATCAGTGCCTTGAGTCGCTTATCCACACAGCCTCAGGTGTGCATCCACATACACTAGAAGCTACCGACTAGAATCAAGGGACTTATATCGTTCATGGGGATACTATACCATCTTTATCAGAGAATCAATATAATTTAAATAATTTTAAAAACTAAACTGAAGAAAGAATTACTATAATATACGAATATCACATAATCACCAAAATATGAATATAATATCCAAAACTTATTTTATATACATTTCATGATAAGAAAATGTCTGTTACTAAATGAAAATCACAATGTAAAAACACTGAAAACTATCTAGTAGGTCCGGAAACCATGTCTAGTCCCCTAATATGTGATCCAACCCATATCATACATCTATCATATGTATCATGACCTTATTGAATCCTGGAAGCTTGATTTTTATTTTGGATAAATGGGAAAAACCATATAGCGGATGGGTACAACTCAACACCCTACCACCAGTGGGGTAGAAAAAATATCCATTTAATAACAATGTGTAATTTTCTATAAAGAATAATGTTCATTCTGAAATATAAATATATAAGGAAATTCATAATTCATTAATTAAACACCTAAAACACCAGGTTCTCAAGAACACATGATCCCTCAATACTTTCCTTGGACAATGTCATAGTATAAACCATATCACAATCGGTTTGTAAATTCATTATTAAAAAATGTTATTTCATTATTAATATCATTAAATTTCACATCATGGTCATTTGGAACCATATTCCAATTCAAATCTCATGTTCCTAGATCAACGTCTCCAACAACATTTTGGTATTTGGATCCTATGTCCCGATCCGACACCTAAATGTCTTATTTTTATTTTCTACCTCATTCTTTGTCCAATAAATTCTATCAAAAATTGATATTTGGAGCCTCATTCCATTTCCCCCCACCTCAATGTGATTTATTTTCATTTAGAGGCTTAATCCGTGACCCATAATATTTAACACATAATTAAATGTGGAGCATCAGTCCATTTCACAAACATTCTAATAGATTTAGGTATTTGGATCCTCAATACCGTACCTGCACTCATATATCAATCAATCACAAACATGTCACATATATCACATCAATAATTATTAATCAATATGGACCCAATCTATAAACATTTCACATAATGGTATACCATTAATTTTTATAATAACATACAGGGTTGTTGAATTTAATTATATATAATAATATGAATGAATATCCATTAAACTAATTATATTCCATTATTCAATTAATTCATTGAACTATCATTGTTAATACCAACAACTGTTTATTCCCATTAATCAACAAATTCAACATTCAATTAAAAAATTAATTCAAAAAACAAATCATTTGAAAAATTAAAAAATCCCATTAATTATAAAAATTAATTATCATAGTAAGAAATAAATTTAATATCCCATTATAAACCATTCATATAATCACAATTACTAATTCAATTTTACAATGTTAAACTCATTTTTATTCACATATAAAATCAAATAATCAATTCAATGATTTCATAAATTAATGGATATATTTATATATTCGATTCATGATTATGTCTATAAATGTAAAAATTGATATTTGAAAACACATATAGAAAATTTTAATTGAAGGATACCATAATTTAATATAGAGAACCTACCTCATGATTGATGGTGAACAACAACCAACAAAAATACCAACATGAAGTGGACCAACCAATATCATCATGAAGAATGATATCTAAAATAAAAACCCATATCAAATATTAAATAAATAAATATAAATCAAACCTATATCAAAACCCATCACCTAGAGAGGAAATTAATTAACCTTTTTCATAAATCTGGATAGTAGGGAGGAAAATATGATTAGTTGAAAACACATACTAGGAGAGGTATAAATCCATAAAATTATCTTTGATTCATAAAGAATATAATTTGGTTGAACGTTGAATATTTTTGACAATCAATATTTGAGATAATTTGTTTTGGTATATATAGGGTGGTTTGGGGTATAAGATGAAGGTTAATGAAATATCTAATGAATGTTTTGTTTTTTAATTTTCCCCACAGATTGTTTCCCGTACGGGCACAATGTTTTCTCTAATAGTGTGACTAACTATGAGCCTCCAAAAAGTGTTTCACAAGGTTACAACTATAAGGGGTCATAGTTATAAAAAAATCCCCATCATTGAAGATCCATTATGTCTGGTTTCACATGGATCGCCAAACTTGGTGCACAATTTGAGAAAATTGTGAAGCAACCAAGCATCACAATTATTTTCTTTGAAAAAATCATCCAAATTCACCAAAAATAACATAAGGAAAAACATAAAAAATATATATTCAAATAAAGAAAAAATAATACGTAAATACAGTATCTAAAAATTTCATATTAATATTGGGATTTTATATGAGTCATCCCCAAATGACAACACACTTGAACTACCATAATTCCTGATGAATGTTCTTGATCATAATAAGCTAGGGAATAGAACATGGTTATCATAAAAAGAATATTGGGAACGATTTCATGATCTAATAAGGAATGTGAATAGATATAATAAATCATAATATCATAAAAAATATCCAAAATACATAATATGTTCAATCAAAAAATGATATAGGAAATATTCAACTATTTCATAACAAAGAAATGATAAATAGAAGAAATGACCGCCACCATGGAAATGAAAACAATAAATAAATATATATATATCTATTTAAATACAGTCATCCCTTTACCTAAATCATTCAAAACAAAGCCTATATATGCGTATAGGCATATATAGTTCATGGGGAAAATGATTCCAATTTTATACCACAATGAATAAATAATATATATATATATATATATATATAAATTTATTGCTTATTTTTCAATAAAAACTAATTCAAATGAAAATTTCGTAAGGAAATCATTTGAACTAAAAATATTACATTTAAATTATAAATTGATTTCATTTTACACAAAATTTCCATATTAAATTGATCTCAAGTGAATGAAAATATATCCATTATAAATAATAAATAGTAATATCAATTATTACATGAATTAATAAATAATTTTTGAAGCCTAATATGAAATAAAAATTCATATAATGTATCTACAAATGACCAATAAGAATGTCATAACTCAAGGGAATACATAACTCAAAAAAATAGGAACTACTAGCTAACATAACTGAATCATAACTCTAGGAACATAATTTCCCAGAAAAGGAATACCCACTAGATCCATGCTAGCATGGTCACTAACCGTTGTCAAATATTACTCCAATATGCCACTTATATGTTTATTTTTTTCCTTTTACACGATGTCCTTTCTGATGCGGTATTATATCCTAACTGTGTTCAGGATACTAAAAACAACATTGATAAAAATTATACCTGGAATGATACATAAATACACATTTTCAATGGAAAATACATTCCACTTCTAATCCCTCAATTCAAAAAAATTACATGGAATTTCCATTCAATTTCAAAAATGAAAATCCCATTTGAAATCAAATTTTTCTTTAGTGGAAGTCATCAATCACATCAAGTCCATTGAAATATGTTTCAAAAAATAAAAATATTCAGAAAACAAAACCATATTAATCAATAATATAATTATCCTTTCATGGATTTTATAGCATCGATTTCAAAAATTAAACTAAAAGTTAATCATAAGAACAATAATTATTTTACTGTATATTACATTTGATAAATACACCATCCTCTCTAATAGAAAAAAAATCACCACCTTCATGTTTAGTGATGGGATAAAATGTAATTTTATCCTAAAAAACAATAAAATATAACTATATATATCATTCTTTATTCAACAAGAGACTAATTTGAGATACTATTTGATTACTTAGGTGATTTTATTTATTAAAATCAAAATTTTGAAGTGTTATATGATTAATTGATTGAGGGAATTGTGGTAGTTTTTTTTCAAAATTTTATATATAGTCAAATGTTTATAACACATGGATGGACAAACCATGGGATAACCATGTGGTATATTTTAACCCATATATAAAAAGAAAGAAATAATCTTGAATATACTCTTGGTAAATATAAATTTCATAAATCCAAGTGAATAATACAATAATAAAAACATACAAAAAACAATATTTTATGGACACACATATGGTTATAAAAAAAGGTCATAAATATTGAGAATATCTATGGAACTTATTAATATATATTTTATGGTAGCCTCGTAGATATTAATATCCATATACATCCACCGTACACCAATATGTTTATACCATAATGGAAATTTTCAACCTTTTACTCCTCAAATAACCAATATTATCAAAATCTAAAAATCATGATCAGAGTTTATTATATCTATGAACTAATGGGAATAAAAATACTACCCAACATGAAGCTTTTTATTGAATATTGGTTCAGGTTAAAGTACCAAAAAAGAGATAGGGACATTTCCATGTCAACAATCCCTCATTCTCATATGGCTATGGTCTGTCCTTTCAGAAAAAAAATCTCAATCACACCACTGGGATTTTCATTATATCAATAACATTATCCTTTCAATCCACAATCTCAGTTTTTATTTTAATAACTATGACAATAGGTTCAAAATCAACATTCTTTGAGACAATCATGTGGGATTGATCTGGATCATACATCATCATTTAGTAAACAAGAAGTATATCTTTTTGATAAGATAATTTACCAGTTAATTCTTATCTATAACCACCCTTATAGAGTTACACCACATGGTGGAGCAGTAATACATAAGGATGTGTTAACATAATCTACCAGTGTAAAATTTTATGTCCTATATGAGGTGATGAACAATAGAAATCATGATAAACTATTTCAAATTCCAATGTATATTGATGTTATTCAGCATATTATTTCATGTGACTCTGATATACCCCTAAAAAACTCCACATCAATTACACAATATTCCCCTTATGCTGAGAAAATTCATTGTATAATAAAGGAAAATTCTATAGTGAATTTTAACAACGATGTGATTTGAATGGTCTCCCATATAATTCCTTAATTTTCTCCATACAAATTGACTCATTAATAACTATTTTAATAGGTTAAATCCAATTTGGGAAGATGTTTCTCCAAATATCATATATGGTAAAGAATGTATCCACATGTATGTTTTCAAAACGCTAGATTTCATTCCTTGTCTTTCCACTTGTTTTGGAATTACATTACACGATCAAATAAAATTTTCATCCAATTTTTGCCTAAATTAAACTCCAAAAAATGTATTGGTAGTTATAGTAAATATTAAAAATGATAGCTGATAGGACTTCATAATGTCTGAAAACTCATACATATGAATGTTTCAAATATCCTCTAGATTCATTGACTCCATGATAAGTAGTAAATGTTATTATTTCAAGAAATAATATAAAATAACTCATATCAAACCATTTTCACTAAAATTTACATGGAAGATATACCATTAATTTAAATGTCAATATCATCCCATTTTCATATTATAATAGGTATGGATTGTAGTGTATGAGCTGGCATAATATGTTTATATTTAATTCCATAACACATATGGTATATAGAACCAAAAACCACAATCTATCATATCATTAATGACATCCAATTGATAATAATAATGTCATGATTGATATTGGTATATATAATGCTATAAAATAAATCAATTATATTCCAACTATCAAATAATTATTTTCTCGAGTCTATCAGAACTACCATTCATCCTTAAAATCACATAATCCCTTTAGGACACTTAAATTGGAAACCCATGGTCTCCCATCCATAATGGAATTGTTTTAAAATTTAAGATACCAACATCCAATAATTTATCATGAATATTTTTAATACACAATAATGATTTAATTTTATCAAAATATGATCCAACATGTTCATTATACAATAAATAGAACATAGAGTACTTATGAAAAAATTTCATCATGTATCCTTCCTCAATTGATTATAATACATCATCTTTCTTTACATATATGATCCAAATTTCTATAACCAAACTTCATATTCCAATTTTTTATAAAATATCCCAATAACTGGAAAAAATATTTATCTCATTATTTTTATCATAAGATTATATTCCAATAAGTAAAAGTACATTTTAAGAAACCATGATCCAAAAATAACATAAAATTTTCTATGAAGTTTGGGTTTCCCCATGTTCTGAGCTAATATAAAACAACTATTAAAAAATTTCATTGTGAAATATATTTAATGTACCTGTAAAATTTAAAAAAAATATAATCTATGAACCATTTATCCAACATCAAGACATAAACTATATCCAAACAATCAGATTCATAGAATAGTTTTCATGATTTAATCAATCATATCATGAATGGATACTATAAATCATTTTAAACTCACATACATCCTTTCTAACAAGTTCCCATTTTTTATTATCTAAAAACAATTTATACATAATATAAAACTAACATGGGTATCAAAAAAAATTATATATAATTTGATATATTTAAATAATTAAAATTTACATCTGTTTAAATGCTTTCAAACATGTTTACTGATTTTTCACATTACATGTATATGAAACACCATTGTTTTCCACAAAAAAAGCATGGAAAACATAAAATCCCTCAATTGATCAAAGAAATCGAAAATAAACTATATAAAGCATGTGAAAATGATCCTTCTATAATAAATACTTAAAAGAACAGTTCCTTGAACCATCATAATGATCATTAGGAAGGAACATGATAGAACCCCTAATATACGTCATCTAAAATACATAATATAATATTCAAAAGAATAAATTAGTCCAAAATAATTGCCATTGGTATAGATATGTTTGCTTTTACCACACACATATTAAATTATGTTTATTGGATTCAACTTGGTGGTTCCATGTTTCGTCTGACCATATGTATTTCTCTAATGGATTTTTAACCTATATAGTCACGGAACGAAACCTAAATATCCAAGAACACAACCATAGAACCCTATGATTATTAATCCATGTAAAAAAATATATATAATTAGTATTAAAATGAAGATATACCTAAAAACATGGATTATAGGTCAAATCAAAACAAAAATAAATAAATAAATATGATACATATATTACTCTAAATAAAGAAGCCTAATAATGATATCAACAAACAATATGAAAAAATAATATCTCAAAACCACCACCTTTCAGGAACAGTAGAATGAGAACCCAAAAGGATAAACATCCCAATAATATGATGTAATTTATATTCAACTCCTATTTATGAAAATATAATATTATAACATCATCGATTAATTGTGGCTCAATAACATAGATGAAACTATACATTCCTCTAGTTGGGCTTAAAATATATATATATAGATAATATAACACTCAAAACTATATTTAGTCTTTATGAAACCGTACATATAATCCAAATATACCACAATATAATAAGTCATCTTACTTAAGAAAAGTAATTATCTTGAAGAATTACCTGGGCTACACAATATTATGAATTCACCTACTCATATTCTTTAAAGAACATTACAACACCCACAAAGAATAATGGGTCAGTTTAATCATAAAATCCACAATGAAAGTAAATAATTTCATATTGAATTTAAGAAAAACCAACATGAAGAGTAGAAAAGTATTCCAAAAACTATTCATTTTGAGATCCTCAAAATACAATTTAAAGATGAGTTATACATACAACCCATTTCAGAATTTTACATCAATAATTATTTTATAAAAAATTAAACGGTGACTATTTTATTACTAATCATTGATTACATTAATCAACTTACCATCTATGAAAATAAATTAAACATTATTCATAAAAAACATGATTGATGTTATCCATTTTATAATCACTTTTTATGAACATCAAATTCATGTTATAAAGAAAGTTTTTCTAAAAATTTGAACGATTTACTTGAATTATCATTCCAATTTAAAAACCCATTTTCTCTTATAAATTAAATCTTAGAATTCTGAAATAGATTTCATTATAAACATAGACAAATATAGTTTCAACATTATATTAAAAACCCAATTCATTCAAAACGTATAATCACTATTAAGGATATGTTTCTGTGGTTTAAGTGTCTTATTGTAGATCATTTCTCAATTTAGAAAAAAATACCATTTTCTTTTTTCTATTATGACGACAATTTTCAAAAAAAAAGATCTTTAAATTAAGTATTCCATTTTATAAAAAAAATAAAATCATTTTTCAAAGTTCATACATTTTATAGGAATTTAATTTTTCTTAGATTAAACCAAAAATACTAGAAACAAAATTATAATATCATATTAATACAATACTTTATTTTAACTCTTTTTAAAAACATATCCCTACAAAATATTTATTATTTTACCATTAATGAGATTCACCCAAATAATCCAAGAATCACTTGTTCAAAATAACAAAAGAAAAGGTTTGTGGATTCACACATGACATAGACCCTTATTTTAAGACCATGTTAGAATAATTCATCAGCAAGAATAACATTTTTAAAATCATATGTGTCATCTATACATGTTATATTTGGACACACAAGTGAACATAAAAAAAATTATATATCCTCCCCATTAGACTTTAAATCCAGATAAACTCCCATAAAATCTAATATATTATAATGTGAGCTATAAAACATTATATCAGTAAAATAACTCATAAAGAACAAATAATGGACATTAAAACATGATTGACTTTATAATATAATGATTCCTCTAGACAAGTAGTAATAAATATTTTACTTGTAATTTTGATCTTTTGTTTTGACAAGATTTAAAATACATACTCCCAGAATTCAAAAAATTATAATGTAGTTATCGAAATGATAATGTTATGTAAAAATGGAAAAAAGTCCTTTGTGATCATTTTGTAATTGTATAACCCTAGTCAAAAAATAATGTTTTCCATCATTACATTACACCTTTCCTATACCATTTCCTTTACTTCCACTGGATAAATACAAGACCCAAGGTACCCTATAATGATAAGTTGGAGTGATTTCACAATATAAAAGGCATATGATCATATTGTAGAAAACATAGTATGACATCTGCAATATTTAATAAATCATATTTCAAAATATGAAAATCATAATGGTAACATCCAACAATTGGATAACAACATCAATTTAAACAAACTAAAAGTCCATCGACATGTAATATGAGGAAACCCATGTGTTCATCTCTATGTTACAACATATCACAACCATACCAACCAACTAGATGGAAAAATGATCAATTATAAACTTCCACTACATTAACTTCTTCCCATTTCTTATATCCAAATGAACCATGTATCCATACTCAAAAATGAAATAAGCAGGGTATGATGAAAATGATACTTTGTAGATAAAACTATGAATATATATAGTGTATATAAATATAATACATTAGTTCTCAATAAGAATACATATTTAAAAATTAATTTCATAAAAAAAATTTCCATTTAAAACATTAAAATTTAAAATATTAATTTTTTTAATTTAAAAAACATGGATTATTTAAAAATAACAAAAATATTAAAAACTAACCATGATTCATTATAATGTGTAATAAAAAAGGTGTCATACATTAAAAAATCATTTTTAATGAAAATATATATTAATAATCAACATGATGTATCCAAAATTAAACAATGGAATTGTCACCGCAGAAGGGTGTATATAACACAAAAAAATAGATACACTAGCCACATAAGTCAATACTAACACTATAAAACCCTGTTACCTGACACATGCTATCTATTTGGTCCACATAGTTTTGAGATTCATCTCCAGATATCACATACACAACAAAGGATTCTATATGTATACATATTCATTTGACATAAAGATCTATCCAATTTGGTATTACATTATCATTAACGTCAAAAAAAGTTATATAATTGACAATAAAGTTTATAATACAATCAGTTTCAATAAGAATATTCTTGGGAAAATCTATTCCACTTTCATGTCCAGAATTGAAATATACAGTTTTAATATAAATGAAATTCCATTTAAATGAATAAAAAACAATTTTCAACTCAAATTTTTCAGTAAGGAAATTCACATATCACACCATATCAATCCAAATGATTTTCATAAAAATCTATATTTTGGAAATTATTTTTGCTCAACTCAAAGATGAAATTAACCACTTATTGATTAAAAAACATCAATTTATAAAATTAAAATCAACGTGAAGGATAAAAACATTATCTCCATAAGAATGTATATGGGATATAGACAAAAACATTTCAAATAGATAAAATATTACACCTTAAAAATAGTGATAGGAAACAATGCTATATGGTCTTCACAAGGCCCAAATAAATATATATAGATCAATATGAATTCACTATAGGACTAAGTGGAAATCCAGTAAGAGAATAATAAAGAGGATGAATCATTAAAATATATAATTAGAAAAGGATTATATGTTAAATTGTACAAACCTATAATGAAAATTTAATATTTTTATAATTTTAGATGTTTTTTATGGTTATGAATCCATTATATATAAATCATGTAATAAATATGCGGTAGTTACTAAAATTTGAATACTATAACACGTGATAACATGAGAATATATTCATAGTTTAGAAAATTATGCACAAAATATGTTACACCATCTATAAAAAATTATAATGGATCATATAGACAATAGAATAGTTAAATAACTATTTAGAAACCCTAATAATATCCAAGGTAACTTATTCGAGGAAATTGAAAAGTATAACACCGTATTTCTAAAAATTGGATACCTATACTTTAGAATTGACATCTTTATTCTTAAAAATTGTTCTTTAAACCCCAACATAAAAAAACATATATATCCTCAATGTAGATAAGCCAATAAAAAAACATATAAGTATCTTCTAAGAGGTTATATGTTCATACATGGTATTGAAATACATGGTGGTAGTGTGTCTTGTTGAATCCCTGAAGACATTCTGGTCATGTAATCTCTTAAGACAATGGGCCTTGTAATCATTAAGCCTATGTGCCTTTTAAGGGTTCCCCCTCATCCCTTGACATGGGGGTTATCAAAAATAAATAAATAAAGAAGGCCTTTGAGCCATTTAGGGTAACCATCGTGTGGACTTTATATACTAAGGAACCCGTTGTGAGAAAACAATATTGGACGTTTTTTCAAAATGGGGTGTGTCACTATATACCATTATCTTATATTAATCCTTATATAGATTTCTATATTTTCGTTGAACCTTCTATTTAGTGGTCTAATATCTCCCTACAATACACCATGTACCCAATTGGAAGTTGTGGGAAACACAATTCTACTATAGTATATACTTCATTATTATTTACCAAATTAATCTGTTGTGTGATATTCAACGAATTTTTCTTTCTACTATATGATTGAATATTTTTATGATATTTAAATGTAATTCTTATTTATTTTACGGTATGATTATTTTAAAATTAATTTTATATCATCAATAATATACATTTCATGCAACAATGATTATAAAAGAACTAAAATATATTATTAAATTATTATTATGTGTTGTTATAAAGTATCTATTGACCTTATCGGGTATGAATAAGACTTAATACCTGATAAAAAAAATATGATTTTCACATTTTCAATAAAAATTAATTGTTTATCAATAAAATCATCTTTTGAACACAAATGAACTATTTTTAGGGAAACTTTGTTCCTATGATAAATATATTTATACCATAATAAATTGAGTTAGTTACTAATTTTGAAATATTTTAATGATTTCAAAATATTGATTAGTCAATAGAATGTTATATAATTCATATATAGTTTTTACTGTTCATACGAAGAAAATAAATCATGTTTTATATGTAATGGGTTATTTTATAATAGTGTTATTTTCATAATGTTTTTCCACTTATTTTTAAAAAATATTTAAATTTATACCAATATAATTTTAAAAAATAGATTCTATATTTGGAATTTAGAGACTCAAATAAGGTAAGTGGTTCAATTTTTTTGGATTTATGATTAATAATATTAATTACATTTTTCTCCTTGTAAAATGGTGTATACGATAAACCATGAATAAAGAAAAAATATAATCCAAAAATTTTTCCCTAATTAATTATTATATTAGTTTAATTCGATACTTATAGATATAGGATTAAAATTAAAATTGTTAATGGAAACATGTCCAATAAATTGATCTATATATTTTCTAAAAAATGGAATGTTAATAAATTCAACCCTCTTCGTTTTAAATATGTATTATGTTTCCATATATTAAATAAATATTTAAATGTACATGGATTTTTTTTAAATGAAATAAATTTCAAGATAAATATTTATTTAAATTTATTATAAATTATATAATTACAATAATTTGTCATGAAATGCTAATGCAGTATTTGATTGATTTACCAAAAATGAAAAAAAAAATTATAAAAATATTAAAAGCGATTTAATTTTCATGTGTTTACATCTACAATTAATTTTATAGATATATATGACATGTTTAAGAGGTTTTAATATTTTAAACTTAAATTCGTTTTTTATTTATGTATTTAATTTAAAATTAAATGAAGATTGTTAAAATGTCTATAAATAAATTTTCTAATAATTTTTATTTTTTAAAATGATTTAAAAATCATCAAAATCCTAGATTTAGAAATTTGGATACGATATGGTTTGGAACCTAAACCACAACTTATTTATAGTTATTTACTAAATTTATGGTGTCATTATTAACACACTAATTGACGAAGAACATAATGTTACAATAATTATGAATGATTTGATGGGGGATAACTTAAAGGTAAGGGTTAAAACATAGTAAAAATGAATAATATTATTGAATGAATGGATTTTGAAAAAACTGTGTTTAATATTTTAATGAAATAAATTTTTAGAAATTCATATAGTAATATAATTTATATTAATATAATCATTAAATATATTACAGAAGGTCCCCTCGCCTATATTTTAAGGAGAAACCCCTCCCTCAATTATATATACTACATTGAGCCATATAGATCGATGAATTCAAACATAATTTTATTCTAAACATCCATTGAATATTTCTGATAGATGTGGTTTTCTAATAGGACATGGAACAAAATATATAATAATTGATCTAATTGTGAAATTTATATTAAGAGGTAATTGTATTACCCATAAAATTTTATGTTATGTATTCTTATACATGATATAAAAACCATTAATATATCCTAAACTAATAAAAATAAATTTCATAAATATACATAAATTTCATCATAATTATGAAAACACTATTACCCACCCTCTTTCCTATGAAATGGGGATTTATTTTTTTTCTTGTGTGCATGTATGTCATACCATCTTTACCTAGTTATAAAATATATTTTTTTATCATCTCTTTTTATGAGCGGTATTATAAGGGATTTAAATATTATATATTATAAATATGATATAATTATACCTTTCTAATTATAATTTCATATCTCTCTATTTACATTTCAAAACATTGAGAAACAATAACATCACCCATGAATATGGGTGGAATATCATCTGCTTATAGTGATCTGATTTATTTTTGACATTCACATTAATTGGATTATAATAAGTCTAGATTTGGATATTTAAATTTATATAAATAGATTATATGATATAATACGTATTCTTTAAATGAGAATTTTTTCCACTGTTTTTTTTCATCCATTGAATAATAAAAACATTATTCATCCGTATATATAGACTACAGTCTCAATGAATGGTTTTATTTATTCTCATATCTATAACATTCATGGATTAAGATAAATATATATATAATGAATATAATTTATATATATAAAAATTATTAAAAATTTTGAGATTTTTGGAACCATAATCAATTTTAATTGATCAAAAATACAATACCAATACATACATGGAAAATAATATTATTATCACATAGAGAAATAATTTTATAAAAAAATTAATTAATAGGTGATAGAAATTTCATATGATAGTCATATATATTATTATATATATCCATATAGTTCTATAAAATATGTATAATAAAAATAAATTTATTATAGATGTGGTTTGAACATGTTATAAGGAATTTAATCATGAGGTAGGGTTTTATTTCACAATCTAATTATCATTCGATATTTTTTACTTAAAAGTATATGATAGGGAATTTTTTCCTATTTATTTATATTGTACATAAATAGTTTAAATGAATACATTTATTAATATTTACTATTAAAATTTGATTTAAATTTAATATTTATATCATTTTCCATGTGAGTTTTTTTATTTTCTCATAAAAGTGCAAAAGGAATATTTTCTCAACATATATTGTGTGAAAATATATTTTTTCATCATGATTAATATTTTCATTCAATCATCTAATACTAGATTAAATGGATATTATAAGAGATTATTATTTCTTTTTAATTTCTATTTTATAACAAATGTTATATAAATAGAATGGTTATTTTTTTGAAGAATTTTTTAACTATACAAATGGTATTCCAATTTGGAAATTAAAATAATATATAATTTTACATATTCTACATAGGGGATATATTGAAATAATGTAATATTTATAAGATTGACCTACATGTGATCATTTGATAATAAATTTTTCTTAAATATCAAAATTATCTGTATGAGGGATATCAAAAATGAGAAAAATAGATACCTTTTCAACATATAGTGGTATACCAGGAATTTATTTTATTTACTAGTAATTTTTTATAAATCCTTAATATAAAAAAAACATATTTTTTTGATATGTATTGTTATTATTGAGGTAATTATATCATTTAACATATAAATAATGCATCACATATATAGTGATTGGTGGGATCAATGATATATAGCCACTTGATCCGTCACCGGGTCTCATGGGACAAATAAGTGGGCGAACATAAATGAGCCTTTACCAATACATTTAGGCCCTCTAATAATAAGGTCATGATGCTAGAGATTTACAGATGTCAAATATTAGAAATAGAAATAGTATATGTTTATTTCCATCAGAATTGAGTTATTATTATACATCATAATACATCATTAATACTACTCGTAAATTAATTTTGAACTCCAATTTTGTATGAAATTGCATTTTTATGTTATTTACCATAATATATCTATTATTATTTATTTAATATTTCTATAATCCACACTATGTAACCCATACTGAGAATTTTAGCTCACCCATATTTAGTTATCATTCTTCGGGTTATGAATTGAAAATCATTTAATTAATTTCATGAATGATAAAAATTTTCATTTGATATGATCATACATTATTTACAATGTAAAATGGATAGAGTTTATATATCATGTTTTTCATGTATATGAAACTATTTTTTCCATCAAGATATGTTCTAAATGTATCAATGACAATTTAATGATGATGGCACTGGCATTTGGAAAATGATGATGGGGTAATTAGAGTTTGTTTTATAGTAATTTCAAAAAAATCAAAAGGAAAAATATTTTAATTTAACATTAAAAATAAAATAAATATACCAATAACTTATTGTATTTGATTATTTTATTTTTATAGTGAATTTTTGTTTTAGATCATTATTCATAATGTTTTTGAACTAACATTGGGTGTACTATTATTTTTTGATAGCTCAAAAAAGGATGTTATAGAATCAATACCCATAGTAATTTTATGGATTTTCTATATAATAAAGACAATAAAACTCATATTATATCTAAGAAGATCATGTCCATACTAGGATATTTGAAAGAGGTTATATCTAATAACCATTAACCAATAGATGAAAATGATATTCCATAACATGATATAGAAATACAGAATTGTTTTATTGAAAGGAGTCCTCTGCCATACTATGGATATACTGATATAGTGGTAGATGATAAATTGAACATGACCCTTGAAGTGATACTTCTATCCATGGGAGGAAATTTAGGGGGATAATGTAATAGTGGATGTTCATTTTCTAATTGTTTATGTCTATCAATGGTGGTCATTGTTCCAGCTTACAATTAAATGATATGAAATAGAGGTTAATTAGTGTTAATAAATTAATATACTATTAATTGATAATTATTTACCTTATAAGACACATAATAAAATTAATAGAAAGGTACAAATCATATAAAAAGGATGGTGAATGTGTTTCAGAGTATGAGGTTTGTTTTAAGAGACTATCAAGTTATGTTGTAGATTAAATATGTAATCTATATAGATATATTGAATAATTATTTGGTGTGATTGATAAACACATATTAATGAAAATATTTTCCCATTATTTTTTAACATATGATGAAATAGTATTATGTTCCATCAAATTAGATAATTTACATTTTAAATCCCTTATTATTACGGAAAATCATGATAAAAAGGGATAAGTCATAATTATGATAAAAGTAAGTAATTAAATAAGAAGAGGGGAAACAATTCATCCACATCACGTCAAATAAAGGGATAAAACATCAAGGATAATTATTGAAGGGAGTGTGATATTACTAGATGTTCAGATATAAGGGTCATATAGTTAATTAATTTAATGTAAAGAACAAGTCAATGATGTCTGATCCATTAATTATAGTGATATAGGGAATTATTAAATCCAATTAAATAAATAAATATGGATCATATCATAGATGAGGAAGAGGGGAGATATCAAAAATATTGTGATCACAACATATGATGTTCACATTCTCAATGATGTGGTTGTATGTAATTTAATAATACGCCCAAATTTTCCAACTTATTTATTTGACACTACAACATCAGACTTTTTTATATAATCCTAGTTGTAATGAAACATAATTATATAAATTATATTTCACATCCTATGTTTATTTCATATAGTATAAATCACATAAAATCACTTATATACCACAATAATATCTTTGTAAATGAACAATGAAGGAAATAAGAGGTATTACTAGATGTTAAAGAACATATACTGATGATAAATATTAAATTAAAATTTCATAAGTAATAAGATTATTTAATTTTTTTCATATGATATATTTATAAATTACCATTTTGATTTCATATTATTTTATTATTATTTTATGATATGTTAGTAAATTTTTCAATGTTGTATAAAATCAGTTAAAAAATTATAATTTAAATTTTTGGTGTAAATGATGGTTTTAATTAAATTATTTTTATCTTATTTATAAAAGTATATTCATATAATGGATTTAAATTTTTAATTCAACCCAAAAAATGGTTATGTTGTATTTCTATAATTTCACTAAAATACATGAGATTTTGTGAATAGTAAAATATAATAATTTTTTATGAATGTAAAATAGATGTATTCTTCAGTCATAGGTGATATATGGATGATGTAAGAACATAATTTCAAAAAATATCTATTTATTTTAATATATATTTTGATAATTATCAACAAAATTATAGTCATTAACTTAAAAAATAATAATATGAATAAAATATTCAAAAAACATCCATCTCTTACACAATATATATCACCCCTCACCACTTCATCACCACATACCTTCCAATCATTGATCCTTGTAAAATTTCTTCCCAATCCCTTTTCCAATCACACCTCCACCTTGGATACCTTGGTCTTATAAAATGAATAATACTATTTACTTAAGTTGGTTCTCAAGAAGGATAAAATCAAGAGGTAAAAACAAATTTCTTTTCCATCTAATTTGTTTTCATGTTCATTTATTTTAATATTCTCTACTCGCCTCCCCTTATCCAAATAGAATTTTAACTCCAGTAACATACATATAATTTAATTTTATTTTAAAAATCTAAAAGTCTATCATCAATTCCCTTATCCATTCACTTTTATTCTAAAAATGAAAACATCCTCTATGAAGTGTTGTTTTATCCCATTTAAGAATGATACATTTTCATTTTACCTCACCATCGTCAAGTATAATAATGAAAGCATTTTAATCAACAAAATATATTTAAAAATTTATTTTAAAACACTGTAATTATTTTCTATTTAATATGTTTATATAATTCTAAATGAAAAAAATGATTTGTTATTGACAACTACAACTTCTTAATGTAATCTAGACAAATATCATTAACATGTTCTAAAATGATTCATAAAAATATCCAGGAAGAAATAAATATAATGAAAATAACACTTTTGTATGATCCATAATAAATTATAATCTTAATTATGGATAATTAAAAACATTTTACATTAACAAAATTACATATAAACAAGTGACATGATCATGAAAACCAAGATAATAAATGCTCTAAAACAATGAAATTGAACACTATAAATCGTCTATAAGTCCATAAATAAATATAATAAAACTATAATGAAATATATATATATATATATATAATAAGTTCTTAATCAATTTTAAATGGATTTAATTTTATTATCTAGGATATTATGTTCAAGTGAATAACACATTCAGACATAAGAAAATTGTTTTCTTCTTGAACCTCCATTTGTATTTGGGTTATTCTTTCCACCAATATATACTAATGTAATCATTTATTTTTTCTATAAGATTTTTCTAAATTATGTTTATATCTTCCAATCACATATATCTATATTATTTTAAAATAAATGTATGTCACAAGACATGTTTAACAATCTTTCCATCTCAATTCTTCCAGATATGCTAGAAAGATTAAATAGAGAGTCATGATTTCATATCCATTTTCATGTACCATATATTTTTTAAGAATTACTTTATTTAATACACCAATTTCTTCATGTAAAATAATATTTCTTCATTATTAGTTTTATAGAGTCAATTATGATAAATAAAAAAGATTTTTCCAAAAAAACACTTCTTTTCATTGTAAATGCAGTATTTCTCTCATAAATTTCCAGATGATTTTTACGATAATATTTTAATTTATTTCAACACATCTGTTGAAGTTTATTATTCATTTATATTTATCTATGAAGTTTATTTTCCACATTATTTTATTAATTTTTTTGTATGATTAGTTTAACTATGGATGTTCAACCTTTATACCATTCTCTATACTAATTAGAATGGTTAGTGATTATGCTTATCGATTGTGTAATGTTATATACATTTAATATGAACATATTGTTATGGTTTTTCCCAATTAATATATGGTATTCATTGGACATAGTACGTGACTAGTGGGGCCCTATATATCATTTTGATGCATCAGTTGTTTGTATAAGTTAAACTAGAATAGGATTTCACTCATTATGTGTGGTTTTTTAATTGAGGAACTAATGGTATATATATGAAGTTATAAATTACACATTTCCATATTATGAATCATTTAATTTATATCCCATGTGATTATTATTTTTTCCCAAATTCAATGTAATAATTTATTATGTTATTCTTTAATCATCTTTTATTCCTACCATATTTTTCTCACAACTATGTTTTATAGTCCAATGTTTTTTGATATTTTTCATGCATTATTGTTTATTTTTTTGATAGATTCCATTTTTTCTCATACTAGTACAGAGCATTTGAGCTCACTAATTTCTTATCTTTATATTTTCCATAGGATTTGAAGATAATATTTATGAATGAATTGCTGGGATAATATAAGAGTGATGGGTGTTTCCTATGGAATCCCTATGATATATTTACATTTAAATATGTAATGTAAAACATGTGTTTTATATGGTTCTGAAATAAATACTCATCTATAGAATCATTCAGTATATGAATTCCTGGTTAACTATTCATATATAATGAAGTAAGGCACCGGCTCTATGAAATTGGGGTCAAGGCCTTTAAAATTTGTATAAAAAAAGTTTAGAAGGATCCTAGTGAATTATATTAATAAAACATAGATTATGGAAAATTACCCTACGATAGTTTTTGAGGATAAAAATATAAGAACATCACTGAATTTTGGTATTGTATAGTCTATATGTACATTAGTAGAAATGCATCTCTCTCTAGATACTATAGGGTCACGTGGTTCTAGAATAGTTTTTCCTTGGATTAAATACTACAAAAAGATGTCCTATGCCTAATTGGGTTACCATAGAACACAAAAATGGGCCTTACTATGCACCTCATTTGACAGTCATAGAGGATATGCATATAAAAACTCACATATTCTTTACAAACAATTATTTTGTATTTAAATGTAATTATTCTACCAAATAAATGTTTTTTATTATTATGATAATAACAATGCATATAATTTTAATTCGTGATATTTATTTTTATAGTTTGATTTTGTACATATTAATTAATAACATAATCATGTGAATTATATTATATATAAATTGATTATAGATGAATGAATGGAAACCATACCAATTCCCAAATCCTATATAGAAAATTACCACATATGTAAGATAGTGATATCAGTATTGCATATGTGATTACTGTTGACCAACATATAACTATACTGTGATAGATGACTCAGATTATGAATAATAACCATACTCATACGTAGCATCCTGATTACAAAATGAAGAAGAAATTCTATACCACATTATGTGATAACAACCTAGATCATTTTAAAGGACAACAAACCCATGTGTAACAGTGAATTGGATAAGTTCATTATAGAAGATACTTCTCACATTAGAAGTAATAAATTTAAGAAAGTTCTCATGGTAGTTCACATTGTGTTGGGATACATGTATCAATGGTGGTCATCAATTCAAAAAAATTAGGGGGATGAAATTAAAAATATGTAACGAAGTAATTTTAATGAAATTTTCCATGAAAAATATTTTTATCATGAATGATGAGAAAATATGAAGAGGAATGTGTTTTGTCTAAGAATTAAATAGGATGAAAATGTAGTGAATAATGAATCCACCATTAAAATGTTAGAATGTCATGTCATGGAATACAAATATAATTAAAATAAAGTTATTTATTAATTTTTTGATGGTCTAAAAACATTCTAATGATGGAAACTAGTTTACAAAAAATTCCACTCATTTTTTGATATAGTATCATGTACTATTTAGACAAGAAAAGTAATTCTTGATATCATATAACATAAAAAAATTAAGAGAAGAATAGAGATTATGAACACTCTAGAAAAGGAATTAAGGATATGAGGAATAATAGATTATTTTATTTTCATCATGTGATAATTTTGGGATGAAACACCATAGTATTTTCTTAATGTTTATGGGTGATTATTTCATGTGTGGGGAAAAAGGCCACGAAGATGTGGATTGGAAGATAATATAAAAAGATACCAATGTTCAATTATACAATTGAAACTAGATGGGTAATTATGAAAATGGTTGTCTTAAGAAGCATGGAATATTTCCCCAATGAATGACAAGGGAGTTAGTACAAGATTATGTAGTCCCAACTACTAAGGTTAAAGTTCCTAATGATGTGGTGGGAGGTACATTAATCATGTCATCAAATTCAACTAATCTAATATTGTAATATGTATCATCACATTCATTTATATCATCCTAATTTTCAAATAAAATTAGACATTTTATTTATGGTTTAAAAAAAGAGTTTCCTGTAAAAACAATTAAGGGAGGTATCATTGGAACAAATTTGTGTCGGTCAATCTCTTTTATGACTCATAAATGTGCATTTTTTGTGAACATTTATTCATATCTATGACTAAATTTTAGATAATCATTGATATATACTATCATTCAAAATGTGACATTAAAATATTATGGAAATGGAAGGAAATTATGATTTTGGAAGAGGTTGTGGAATCCTTTATCATGAGAGTTGAAACCTCATCATAAGATTCTTATCTTGATCATCCCCTAGAAGATTTTTGAAATGAAATTGTTTTTTAGGAATATAAAAAATCATTTATGGGTAAAGAAATAAATATTAAAAATAAAATTGTACCTGTTGTGGAAAAATATATGTATGTATTTTGGGGGGATTTACATGGAATGATTCTAGAGTGGGAATTTGGGTTATCTAATGATTTAATTCATAGTGAACTACCTATATCAAATTCTCTTTATAGAATAAGAACATTGAAATTAGTATAACTAAAGATACCAATATGCAAATTTAGTGATAAAAGATTAATTCACCATAGTATTTATCCTTGGGGAGCCCATATTCTCTTTGTTATGAAGAATGATGGATTAGTGTGGACATAAATTGATTTTAGAGATATAGATGCAATTAAAATAAAGAAAAAGTATCCACTGACTCACATTATTGATTTATGTGATCATCTTCATGGCCCTCAATACTTATCAGACATTTATCATCAATCTAGAAATCATATGTTATATATGAGGAAGGAATATATTCTACAAACAACATTTCAAACAATGCATGGAAACTATGAATGTACATTAATTCCATTTAGAATAACTAATGCATACTATGTATTTATGGATATAATTAATAGAGTGATCAAGAAATATCATGAATATGTTATTGTATTTATTGATTATATCATGATATATTCTGAAAGATATAAGACCATAAAATCCACATGAAGGTTGTTCTAGTGACTCTTAGAAGAAATCGTTATATTGGATATTTAGAATGTGTTAATTATAGATTAAAATAGTTTTCATTAATTTCTATACTATCTCTATGGTTGGAATCTCAATATATCCTTTGAACACCAATGCGATTAAGGAATTTTCTACACCAACGAACATAACTGAGATAGGCTGTTTTTTGGTTTATGAGGTTAAATTGATAATTTCATTTAGAATTTTTTTTATAATTAGTGAATATTTTAGCTATGCTTACCCATAAAGTGGATAATTTCACATGGAAAACAGAATATGAAGAATATTATGATGAATAAAAAGTTATATTATTTATTTCATGGATCTTGAAACTACCATCCTGAAATGGTGGATTTTTTATTTATAGTGATGTGTCATAGAAGGGAATCAAGTGTGTTCTTATGCATAATGATAGCATTATTTCATATGAATCATGGTAGTTTATAATTCATAAACATAACTATAAAACTCATGATCTTTAGGAAAAAGCTGTATTATTTTCATTGAAGATATGGAGACACTATCTCTATGATGAATTATGTGAAACAAATAGAGATCAAATATATTGAAATATATCTTCTGATGGAAATAACTCATCATGAGGAAAAGTTAACGGACATAACTACTCAAGGAATATGATTTAACAATAAAAAAACCCAAGGTAGGTAAATAAGGAATATATTGCATTAAGCGGGAAGGATCGTGGAGTTATGAATAGAAATTAGATTTTAAAGAACCCTCTGTTAATGGATATATCAAATAAGTATATGGAAAGTATCGATAAAGGTGAAACATAATTACATATTTAATTGGTTTCCTAACCATATTTAATCGAATGGGATAATGGATCCCACTCTGATGATGAATATATTTTGAAGAAAATTCAATATGTGAATGATGGAAAGTTTCCATACATCATGTGTCAAGATGGAATTAAGAAATTTTGGTAGAGGCTTCATTTTCCCTCTACACCCAAGCTAAAAAGTGATTTATTATATGATTCCCATGATTCAAATTTATCTCTAACCGCAGCTATAACTATGATTTATAGATATTCGAAGGAAAAATATTTGTGGGATAAATGATGTGGGAAATTTATGACTATGTGTCAAGATATTTAGTTTGTCAACAAGAAAAGGATGAAAGACAACATAATAAGGGTTTATGTATCCTATGCCTAATCCAATATAAAAAATGGATGAAATCACTTTGTATTTTGTCATTAGATTTTTGAAAACTACAAGAAATAACGAATCGATATGGGTGATTGTTGATTGACATGCCAAATCTACAATAATCCTTCTATATAAGGATGCATTTTCCACTAGATAACCTAGGAAGAAATTTTATTAATGAAGTTGTAAGAATTCATGTATGAACTCTCTCAATTCTATTTGATCATGATCTATGTATTATAGTGAAATTCTAGAAATTTATTCAGAAATAATTGGATACTAATAATAATTTCCATTTTTCATATCACCATAAAATAGATGGGAAGTGAGAAAGGTGTATGATCGAAATAATGATGTAGATGCTCAATATAAAAGAGGGGGGTGATTTTTATACTTTAAAAAATTCCTTTGGAAACATTAAAGTTATTTATGAATAACTGTGTTTTCCTTAAGCAAAGGAAAGGGATAAGTTTAACAAATTTAAACTTAAACAAATTCACAACACCTCTAATACCAAATAAGAACTTGGAAAAAGATTCCGAAAGTGGGTTCCGTAAATATGGTTCCGGAAATTGGAACTTAACAAAATATTACAATATGAGATTCTACCTTAAAGCGTATATAATCTAAATGAAACAGAGTACAAGTAAGGAAGTATAATAAAATTATACTTTCCTTATAATAAAAAGTGCAGCGGAAATAAACAAGTATAAAAACTACAAGTAACAAGATATAAGTCTTTTAACCCAAAGAGAAGGGTATCCAAAAACCTTGGATAAAGGTCCCTTGATTTATACCTTCAAGCAAGTCTGTCTTACCCACACCAGGGTAAGCCCTCGATACAATGATTGGAGTCTCGGTCTTACTATCCCCGCAAGCCCTCAACTTCAAGGTAGTTGGCAACCTCTGTCTTCCTCAGCAAGGAATCCCTCGAACTTCAAGGTAGTCGGCACCTCTGTCTTTCTATCACCGGAAGTCCTCAAATGTAATCACTAACATTCGGAGTCGCATGAAGCTTTGAGAGTTAATAAGAGCCTCTCTCTCTAGAAATCACTTCAAGCATGTAATCCCATGAGTCGAAGATCAGTCGGCCTTTCAGCACCGAGCTCTTTCAAATGAGCTCCTATTTATAGGTATGGTCGGCCTCCTTTCCAACGGTCATATTTTCCTTAAAAATCGGAGGGACCTATACACGTGTCACTTAGCCAAACGTTAGTTTATAACAAAATAGACGACATCATTTTATAACAAAACAAGTGTAACAGAATGTAGGACACCGTTTAAACAACTAACTCAAAAGTTCGGAGTGAAAAATTCGGAGTGTAAACAAAAATATTTTTTCGAAGTCTAAATTGATAAATGAAAGTATCTTGTAATTATAACATATTATAAGTAAGTAGATATTTTAAAAATTATTAATTATGTATTTTTCTTTTTGTATGTCAGAAATATTTAATTTCAATTTTATTTTTAGAAAACACATTAAAATAAAAGTAGTTTTGAAAAAATGTATTCACTAATTAATAATTTTTTCAATTTAATTTTGGATGATTTTAAGAAACATTATTTAATTTTAAAGAGTTTTATAAAATCTCTTTCAAATTTAAAATCACAATTTTTTGAGTAAAGTATGGTTTGTATTAAAAATTTAATATATATAATTTAAAAAATATTTTCACAAAATAGAGTTCATTTTTTAATTCTAATGACTCAAAAATTCTTAGGGTCAATTTTATGAATTTTTATATAATAGTTGATTTTTTTAGATTAAAATATGATAAATTTATATAAATGATAAATACATAAATTATTGAGTCATATGTGTCATATGTCTGATGTAATCCCTTAATCTAATACTATATATTACTATTTTTCTATATTTTATAATAATTATCAATATTTTCATCGGCTTTATCCAAAATAATTAACAAATGAATAAAAATTTTAAAGACCAACCCTCTTCGCCAAGAAATTACCACCCCTCACAGCCACTTATCCTCACAACATACCTACATTGATCTTTGTCATATTACTTCTCAAGAACCTTCCAAAGCCCCTCCCCCACTTATATAATCTCTTAGTCTCAAAAAAATAATAAATCATTTTCCCTATAGATGATGTAAAGGAGGAAAAAATCATGTTGTAAAAATATCATTCTCATCCTTTTAATTTTTTAATCAATTATAATTATTTTCTTATTCGTTAAACACCTATCCTCATTAGAATATATTGATATATATGACAACCCTACTTTTATTACAAACTTAAACATGATTTATTACATAAAACTTCACTTGATACAACAAGAAGATCTAGAGGCTTAGTGTCTTTGGGGATTAGTATCATTACATAAAAACATAAAACATGTAATAAAACATCTTTATTGAAAACTTCCTTTACATGACCACTATATTCCCTCGTACTTAGCATTGCATGGGATAACCTGAGGACATGCATCAGAAAAGGGTGATCTATAAAGCCCAGTAAGGGAGTACACATGGAATAACATGAGGAGTACAATACATGTTAGTCAATAGGCATATCGATAGAGAATAAAAGAAACATGAACATAAAGGCATGAAAAAGAATGATAATCATAACATGGAAATGTGGCAACAACACTTAACATGGAATTAGCATGAGCCAAGGCTCATTGCACATAAAGCATGAGTAAACCCTCATTTCACATGAAGCACGAGTAAACTCTAATTGCAATTGAATTAGCATCAGTCAACACCCATTGCAGATGAAGTATAATGATACTATACTTTACCCAATGCATTGGAGCGCTATAAGGGTGCACCCTTCTGAAACATTTCATTTCATGCATAAGTTGCCACATGGATCATAAATCATGGATTCATAAAACATAATAATTTATTCCACGATAAATTAATGTGGAATTCACACATGAAACATTATAATAAATAAGTAAATGTGCATAAAGGTGAATACCCTTGATGGAGAAATGAGCAAGGTATTCACTACACAATGACATTCTCTTAGAAAATCGGTGCGATTTCGGCAGCGTAACGGCGTGACATAAGAATTCAAAAAAAAAATACTTGATGAGAGAGAAAGGAGTTCCTCATCATATTTACATGAAATGGATGGTAAGGAGGTCGTATAGATACATGTCCCAAAAATTGTACTGTAATTTAGATTCATGATTCAAAAGTATTGCTTGAATGTAAAAGAGGAGAGAGAAGTTCCTTTCGGAATTTCAGCATAGTAATGGGTGTACATTCGAGGCATTTAATGAGAGATAAATGGTATCCCATCATTCAAACATAAAGAGGGAAGTATGAGGGAGGTGAGAAACCATACCCCAACATTAATAATTGAAATTAAAAGGGAAAAACAACTTAAAGAAAATTGGACAAAAATGAGATAGGAAGAAAAAAACCCCTTACATGGAAGTGTGCTTCCAAAGGCTAGAGAGAGGCTTGTGAGAGGCTTCTTGGGAGCTTGGGGCACCTTGAGAGGATTCTAGAGAGAGTAGGGCAGAGGTTGTACAAACTCCAAAGGATATTTATGAGGAGGAAGTGGGAGCTTGGGTGTGTTTATATAGGAAAGGTGACGGAATTCTTTATTATTTAGGTTTGGGTCCCCTTACATTAAATTAATCCAAATTACATACGATCCCATGGTTTTTTCCCATGGTTTTTGGAAAAGGGAAGAGGAAAAAAGTATTTTATAAGGCCCAAGTCCAAATTTCTTAAAATAATAAGGTTGCTTATGTGGAGGTGAGTCACACTCCCATGGAAATTAATTTAAAAACTCAAAGTGTTGAATATGTCTTGAGGGGTTCATTAATGCTTTGAAAAGTAAGTCAAACAAACAAAAAATTACATTATTTTAATGATAAAACATATATTGTCCGAACATAAGAATTATGGTATTTTATTACATCACTATTGGGTCATTATTATTTCATAAAACAAATTATATATTTAAACGATATTTAATTTTTTCCCAAAAATTTGACTGTCTCAGAAAATTATGAAATATTCACCATTGGATAATTTCGATGCCCTGATTCCAGAAATGACATTTATTTTATCTGAAAAAATTTCTAAATATGTTAATTTTAACTATTAAAATAATACCCAACATTTATCGAAAATTCACGGTTTTTGACAGAAATGGCTTTGAAACCTTAATATAAAATTTTAATTCCATTCATAAAATTATAAGATCATTTATATTTAATAAAAATTAATTTAATATTATTATTATTATTTTATTAAATTATTATTTAATTCAAAAATCCCATAATATAATAAAATATATTTCTAAAAACACCATTTGTACTTTAAAAAATATTTACAATGTATAAAAAATGACTAGAAATTATATTCGTTATTATATAAATAAATAATGTATATGAACATAGTACTAAATATTTGTTACATAACCCCTTAAAAATCCACATAAGTCCTAAGGGTAAGGTGTGCGATGGTCATAGAATCTTGCGGTGGCTCGGATAACATCACTCGAGTGGTAATCTCTATCAACTTCCACTTTTCCCGTAGACGGTCCCGTTCGAGCTTCACATGGTGAAGCTCAGCTTGGTCTTGGTCAATGGAGAAGCACAAGGATGCCGCCTCTTTTCCAAGCTCCAAAAAATGGGCATCGTATGGGGCTATTCTACTAGATGAGGCCATCACTTCCTTTGTCTGAGTAAATTGGATTTGTTAAAGTCCTATATTTATACTAATCATGTGATCACTGTTCAATGGCTATATTAACAACAGTCAAAATTCTTATCATAAAACCAATGAAGTTGACATCTTATAAAAACATTTTTCATAAAGTCACATTTAACTGGATCAAGAGGTATTTTCCATTAATTAATCTTTGGTTCGTTACAATATTCCCCCCATAATAAATTCCGCCTTCGAAATTTTCCTTTTCCCACACTAAAACAAATGTGGGTAACTCAGCTTTATCATATCCTCCGATTCCCAAGTCTCTTCTTCAAACTTCTGGTTTCTCCATAATACCTTAACGAGGGGCATTGTCTTATTTTGTAGAACTTTTTCTCTACGATATAATATCTTTACTGGTTTCTCCTCATAAGAATGATAGTTTTCCAATTGTACAACCTTAGAAGAGAGTACATGTGAAGGGTCCGGTATGTACTTCCTTAAGAGGGATACATGAAAGACATCATGTACTTTGGCCATAGTAGATGGAAGTTCTAGTCGATTGGTTATAGCCCCAACAAGATTAATAACCTCGAAGGGGCCGATGTACCTTGGACATAACTTCCCTTTCTTTCCAAACCACATGACCTTTTTCCATGGAGATATGTGTAGAAACACCATGTCTCCAACATTAAACTCAAGGTCTCATCGATGATTATCTGCGTAACTCTTCTGTCGACTCTGGGATACCTTGATATGTTGCTGAATTGTTTTCACCTTCTCCACCATTTCCTTGACCATTTCTGGTCCATGCAGCTTACGTTCACCGACCTCATCCCATCCTGCCGGTTTTCTACACCTTTTCCATACAAGGCTTCATATGGTGCCATTTGGATGCTTGAGTGGAAACTGTTATTATAATAGAACTAAACCAGAGGAAGATGTTGATCTCATCCTCCTTTAAATTCCATTGATCATGATATCAACATGTCCTCAAGTGTTTGGATAGTCCGCATGGATATGCCATTAGTTTGAGGATGATAGGCCGTACTGAATTTCAGTTCAGTATTCAGAGCATGTTGAAGAATCTTCCAAAACATAGAGGTGAATCTTGGATCTCGGTCAGACACAATAGATAGTGGTACTCCATGCAACCATACCACTTCCTTGATATATATCTGTTCCAGTTGATCCAAAGAGAAATCCTCCTAAATAGCAATGAAGTGTGCAGTATTTATTAGACGATCCAAAAAACCTAGATTTCATTGTTTCCTTTGGATGTCTTTGGAAGTCCGGTGAAAAACTACACGGTGATGTTCTCCCATTTCCATTCTGGTATGGGCAATGGTTGCATCGTCCCCTTATACTTCTGCCTCTCTGCCTTCACATGTTGACACACCAGGCACATTGATGTATATTCAGCGATCTCCTTTTTCATATTATCCCACCAAATGTTTTCTCAAAGATCTCTATACATCTTTGTGCTCCCTTAGTGAATAGAGAAATTCAAACTATGTGCATCATCCAAAAGTTCCTTCTTCATCTATGGACTTGGTGGAACACATAGTCTTTTCCCAAACCGCATAATTCCTTCTTCATTAACATTAAACTCCAAGGATTTCCCCTTTATGATAGCTTGCACTTTTTCTTGAATTCCCTCATCATCCTTTTGAGCATCCATTAACCTTTCCAAAAGCGATGGTTGAGAAATCATTTGTGAAAGGATTGATGATGTTCCCTTCTTTATGATCCCCACATCCATCTTCATCAAGTCTATGAAGATTGGATCCTTCTCAATTATCATCATTGATTGAATCGCTGGATCTTTTCTACATAGGGAATCTGCCACCTTGTTCGCTTTCCCAGGGTGGTAATGTATTGAACAGTCATAATCCTTGATGAGCTCTATCCATCTTATCTGGCGCATATTAAGCTCTTTCTGTGTGAATATATATTTAAGACTCTTGTGGTCAGTATATATCTCACATTTCTCTCCATAGAGATAATGCTGCCAGATTTTCAAGGTAAAGATCACAGCCGCCAACTCCATATCATGCGTTGGATAGTTTTGCTCATGGATTTTCAACTGCCTTGAGGCATAGTATATCTCTTTATCATTCTGAATCAGCACACAACCTAAGCCCTTCTTTGAAGCCTAACTGAATACCACAAAAAGTTCCCCACATGTGTGTAAAGTGAGAACGGGTGTAGTGATAAGCCTCTTTTTCAACTCCTTGAAGATTTCTTCGCATTCATCAATTCAAGAAAACTTTACTCCCTTTCGAGTTAGCTTGGTAAGAGGGTTGGACAATCGTGAGATATTTCTCACAAATCATCGATAATATCCCGCTAACCCCAAGAAGCTACGAATATCTGTTACCGATGTTGGCCTTGGCCATCCCTCAACTGCATCTGTTTTGGAGGGGTCCATAGATATTTCATTTCTTGTGATGATATGGCCCAATAATGAGACCTCCTTCAACCAGAACTCACACTTGCTGTACTTTTCATATAGATTCTCCTTGCGCAAAGTCTCTAGTTAAGTTTTTAAATGCTCCTCATGATCCTCCTTGGTTTTGGAGTATATTAGTATATCCTCAATAAAGACTACCACAAATTTGTCAAGGTAATCTATAAATACCCTATTCATAAATTCCATGAATATTTATGGAGCATTGGGGAGTCCGAAAGGCATTACTATGAATTCATAGTGCCCGTACCTTGTACGAAAAGCAGTCTTGGGGACATCTTCCTTCTTCACCCTTACATGATAATATCTCAACCACAAATCCACCTTGGAGAAGTATTGTGATCCACGCAGCTGATCAAACAAGTCATCGATTCTTTGGAGGTAATACTTGTTCTTTGTCGTGATTTTGTTAAGTTCACGATAATAGATGCAAAGCTGCATTGACCCATCCTTCTTCTTGACGAAGAGGACTGGTGCACCCCATGGTGAAGCACTTGGGCGTATAAACCCTTTATCCAGATATTCATGTAGTTGTTTCTTCATCTCCTCAAGCTCAAAAACAAACATTCTATATAGAGTCCTGGATATTGGTAGCTCCCCAGGTATAAGTTCAATTGAGAACTCAACATCTCTTCTCGGTGGAAGACTAGTCAGTTCCTCGGGAAACACAACAGCGAATTCCCTCACAATAGGCATTTCTTCAAGGATGGTTTCTTCCTTGGACTCAATCATCTGAGCCAGATATGCATGCTCATAAGTCAGTAATATCCATGATTGAGATGATGGAGCTAATGGAGATTCATCTTCCTCCTAACACTTGTAACGAATCGTGGGTCGATTCTCTATATGGAGTGTAATTTCCCTCTCTCGACAATTTATGTTGGCTATATATAAGGAAAGTCAATCCATGCTAGAAATTGCATCAAATTCCACCAGAGGGAGTATGGAGAGGTTCACTGGGAAATTCAATCCACAGATTATAACAGGGGATGACTTATACTCATGGGATGCAACGATTTCCCCATTTTCCATACTCACCGACATCTTTACTTCCATGATTTATGGTGGTGCTGGGATTGCTCTACTAAACTTCCGAGATATAAAAGAATGTGTAAAACCTGAATCAAAAAGTATGTTCACTATTCTTGAATGAATAACTAGCATACCTTTCACCACTTCATTGTCGGGGTTCACTTCGGCAGAAGTGATGGAAAAATCTCTTCATTCCTGTCTTGTAGGTTGTTGGTTGCCTCCGATAACCCTTGGATTAGGGCACTGATTTTCAAAATGACCCGGTTCTTTGCATTCGTAGCATTGAACAATGCGTTGAGGTTCGAACAGGGTGTTCCTCTCCTCTTTCACAGCTGCGGGTCCTTCTTGCCAACAGTTAACAGCTAGGTGCCCTTCTCTTCCACACCTGAAGCATTTTCTCGTCCGCTTAAGGCAATTTCAAGGGTGCTTCTTTCCGCACTTTTGGAAAGTGGGATGCTGGATCTTCTTAGCACCGTTGGATTTATCCATAGGACCACCAGAATTGAATTCCACCTTCCGCTTCTTGTCCCCATGATACCCCTATGATTCCCCGATATCAATTTCGACCTTAATGGCACATCGGACAATTTCCTCATAGCTGTCGAAGTCATGGATCACTAATGCATTCCGCAAGCTAGGCTTCAGCCCACCAAATAAGCGGTCAACCTTGCATTCAGGGGTAACGACAATGCTGGAAGTGTATCGTGCAATCCTTGTGATGTTTTCCTCATACACTCTAACAGATTCTTCATATTTTTTGCTTGGGGGAAATGAAGTCTCTTTCCATCTTAAGCCGGAGGGTGCGCGGAAAATATTTATCAAAAAACATCTTCCAGAAATCCTTCTATTCCAAAGCCTCGATCTCCTCTTCAGGCTTAGTATTTTTTATCAACGTCCACCATTGATCAGCTTCACCCTCCATATGATAAGCAGCTAGGAGAACCTTCTCTTGTTCAGAACATTGGAGGATGGAGAAGACCTTTTAAATGGAGTTGATCTATTGTTCAGCGATCGTGGGATCGAATGATCCACAAAAAGTAAAAGGCCTTTGTCTCATGAAGCTCTCGATAGCGACTTGTTATTTCTTAGGGGGGGTTGAACGTTTTTCTTGACCCGTGTTTCTATTTAAAACTTGAGTTAGCTGAGATAGAAGCATGACAAAGTTCACGATTCCCGCTCCCATTGGATTTGGTATCTCATTCTTACAGTCATCACACTGATCTTCACAATGGTTGTTAGCCCGAGTCCTCCTATTACCGGACATTGGCTGGAATAAAAGGAAAGTTAGGGGTTACACATAAAGGGTAATACAAATATAAGAGATGATGAATAAAAAATAATCTTTTATTTCCTTAACTCATGAGTCTATAGGCTTCAATCTAGACTTTTCATGATCTACTTTCTAACATATATTCTTAGGGGAATTTTTCTCTTAATAAGGATTCATAATAAGATTGTGAATTTATCAAAACATATCCCCTGGGAGTGTCGTAACCAAGAGTGCAGCAAGGCCTTTTGTCATGCACCAGTTCCCGTTCGAGTGTAGCTCAAAGCGGTGTTTTCGGGTTTTACCATTAGGATACATCTGTGCCAGAGCCGCCTCTACCTGCTCGTATCTAGACAGGGATGTATTTGTTTGATAAACCACTTAATTATTATTTACCAAAACATAGGGATGTTTTTATTATACTTAGTATTGTATCTAAGGATTTACTAGGGTTTCATAATCCCAAAAATAACTAAAAATATCCTCTGATACCAACTTTGAAAACCCTACTTTTATTACAAACTTAAACATGATTTATTACATAAAACTTCACTTGATACAACAAGAAGATTTAGTGGTTTAGTGTCTTTGGGTCTTAGGAACATTAAATAAAAACATAAAACATGTAATACAACATATTTATTGAAAACTTCCTTTACATGACCACTACATTCCCTCGTACTTAGCATTGCATGGGATAACCTGAGGACATGCATAAGAAAAGGGTGAGCTATAAAGCCCAGTAAGGGAGTACACATGGAATAACATGAGGAGTAAAATACATGTTAGACAATAGGAATATGAATAGATCATAAAAGAATCATGAACATAAAGGCATGATAAAGCTTGATACTCATAACATGGAAATGTGGAAAACAACACTTAACATGGAATTAGCATGAGCCAAGTCTCATTGCCCATAAAGCATGAGTAAACCCTCATTGCAAATGAAGCATGAGTAAACCCTCGTTGCACTTGAATTATAATGAGTCAACACTCATTGCACAAGACGTATCATGATACTGTACTTTACCCAATGCATTGGAGCGCTATAAGGGTGCACCCTTCTTAAACATTTCATTTCATGCATAAGTTAGCCACATGGATCATAAATCATGGATTCATAAAAAATAATAAATTAATCCATGATAAAGGAATGTGGAATTGACACATAAAACTTCATAAAAAATAAGTAAATGTGCATAATGTTTAATACCCTTGATGGAGAAATGAGCATGGTATTCACTACACAATGACAATGGCTTAGAAAATCGGTGCGATTTCGGCAGCGTAATGGTGTGACATAAGAATTCATAAAAAAATAGTTGATGACAGAGAAAGGGGTTCCTCATCATATTTACATGTAATGGAAAGTAAGGAGTTCATATAGATACATGTACCAACAATTGTAATGGAATTTAGATTCATGATACAAAAGTATTGCTTGAATGTAAAAGAGGAGAGACAAGTTCCATTAGGAATTTCGGCATAGTAACGGGTGTACATGGGAGGCATTTAATGAGAGAGAAAGGGTATCCCCTTATTCAAACATAAAGAGGGCAGTATTAGGGAGGTGAGAAACCATACCCCAACATTTATAATTGAAATTAAAAGGGAAAAACAACTTAATGAAATGGGACAAAAATGAGAAAGGAAGAAAAAAACCCTTGCTTGGATGTGTGCTTGCAATGGCTAGAGAGAGGCTTGTGAGAGGCTTCTTGGGGGCTTGGGGAACCTTGGGAGGATTATAGAGAGTGTAGGGTAGCGGTTTGACGAACTACAAGGGATTTTAGTGAGGAGGGTGTGGGAGCTTGGGTGGGTTTACATAGGAAAGGTGAGGGAATTCTTTATTATTTAGGTTTGGGTATCCTTACATTAAATTAATCCAAACCACAAACCATCCCATGGTTTTTGCCCATGTTTTTTGGAAAAGGGAAGAGGAAAAAAATATTTTATAACACCCAAGTCCGAACTTCTTAATATAATATGGTTTCTTATGTGGATGTGAGTCACACTCCCATGGAAATTAATTTAAAAAGGAAAAGTGTTGAATATGTCTTGAGGGGTCCATTAACGCTTTGAAAAGTAAGTCAAACAAACCCAAAATTACATTATTTTAATCATAAAACATATATTGGCCGAACATAAGGATTATGGTATTTTATTACATCACCATTGGGTCATTATGATGTCATAAAACACATTATATATTTAAACGGTATTTAATTTTTACCCAAATATTTGACTGTCTCAGAAAATTATGAAAACTTCACCATTGGATAATTTCGATGTCCTGATTCCAGAAATGACAATTATTTTATCTAAAAAAATTCTAAATATTTTAATTTTCACTTTTAAAATAAAAACCAACATTTATCGAAAATTCACGGGTTTTGACAGAAATGGCTTTCAAACCTTAATATAAAATTTTAGTTGCATTCATAAAATTATAAGATCATTTATATTTAATAAAAATTAATTTAATAATAATATTATTATTTTATTAAAATAATATTTAATTCAAAAATCCCTTGATTTATAAAATAGATTTCTAAAAACACCATTTTTACTTTAAAAACTATTTCCAATGTATAAAAAATGACTAGAAATTATATTCATTATTATATTCAAAAATAATGTACATGAACATAGTACTACTTAATTGTTACATAAACACATAAAACTGCCGCATAAGACCTAAGGGTAAGGTGTGCGATGGTGACAGACTCTTGGGGTGGCTTAGATAACATCGCTCGAGTGGTAATCTCTATCAACTTCCACTTTTCCCGTAGACGGTCACGTTCGAGCTTGAGCTGGTGAAGCTCAACTTGGGCTTGGTCAATGGAGAAGCCCAAGGATGCCAGCACTTTTCTGAACTCCGAGAAATGGGCTTTATATGGGGCGATTCTACGGGGTGAGGCCATTGCTTCCTTTGTCTGAGTAAATTGGAATTGTTAATGTTCTATATTTATACTAATCATGTGATCGCATTTCAACTACTATTTTAAAAATGTTCAAAATTCTTAACATAAAACCAAAGAAGTTGACATCTTATAAAAACATTTTTCATAAAGAGACATTTAACTGGATCAAGAGGTATTTTCCATTAATGAAACTTTGGGTCGTTACAATATCCCTAGTACCAAAAATATATTTTAATATTATTATTCTAATTAAATAATTCATCATAAATCCCATTATCCTCTACGTTTTTTATAAATATGGAAACATCATCTATGAGGGTTTGTTTCTCTGCCTTCAATGAAAACAAGTTTTAATTTTCCATATCTATCATCAAAGTAATTCAATAAACCAATGAAATGGTTGAATTTTTTTTGGAAATATATATTACAAAAATATTTTTATCTGTATGTAACATATTTACAGAATACTAAATGATATAACCGAATGAGTTCATTGTGATAAAAAACTACTAAAATTAATCTATACGAATATCATTAGCATTATATCTAATGATTCATCCCTTCACATAGAAAAAAATATGTAAACCAATTAAAATTAATAACATTAATTAATAACATACAATTCAAATAATGTAGAATTATACCCATTTTACCAAATCTCCATTACTTATAAACCACTAAACTAATCAGGAAACTAAAGAAAAAATAATGCTCTAGGACGATGAAATTATACAATATAACTCATCGATAAGGACCTAAATCAACTTAAGAAAACTATAATAAATCCAATAAATATATAAATGGTTATTAATAAATTAATTAATCTATTTAATTTGATTATACATAATATTACGGTCTAATGAAAAACATATCCAAACACAAGGTAAAAGTTTTCTTCCGGAACATCCATTTTCATATGAGTTATTCCTCATCCATTTGAAAAAAATAAAATACTTCTTTATATATATATATATATATATTCTAAATTATTTTTATATGTTAAAAAAATATCCATATCATTTAATCATGATTTCATGTGACAATACATATTTTATAACGCTTCCTTCCCAATTCCACCCAATATGCATACTCGATTAAAGAGAACATCCTGATTTCTTACCCATCTTCATATATCTTATATAATAATATTTAAAACTCAATTATTTTTTGTAATAAAAAAATTTTGTCATGAAATACATCATTTATCCATTTTTTGTTTCATACAAACAATTATGATAGAAAAAAATCATTTTCCCAAAATAACACTTTTTTGCAACATAAAAGACGTTATTTATTCATGAATTTCCCGCTGATTTATATTAATGCATTTTCATCCATTTCATCACATAAGTTTAATTTTATTCAACATTAATATTGATTTTATTTTAATCATCTATAATATTTTATTAAATGGCCTATAATCAGTTTTATTTCGGATGGGATGTCATGATACCATTCAACATACTAGTCAGAATGGTAAGTGATTGTGATTACACATTGGGAAATGTTATTTACATTTCATACGTATATTTTGTTATTTTTAAAAAAAATTAATATGATGAATGTATATTCATTAGTAAGTTATGGGTGGCCTACTAAAGCTTCTCGGTGTATCGATAGTTATCATGAGACAAACTACAGTGGGGTTTAACACATTATGTATGGTGTATTGTATAACACTATGAAAATGTGATTATGATGTCTGAATATATACATTACCTCTTTATGAGTCCAGTAATTAATATTCATTTTGATTATTCAACTAGTTCAATATCCATGGTTATGATTTATTATGGTACTTTTTAAATAGATTTTATTCATTCCATTTTATGCTCAAGATTATGTTTTGTTGACCAATGTTTTTAGTTATTCACCATGAATTATTGATTATGTTTATGATAGATTATGATGTATCGCTTATCATTACTGAGCATTTTATATCACCCTATTTTGTGTTTCATTTTTCCAAAGGTATAAATGATGAATACATCGAATGACGTATAGTGATAATATAGGAATTATGGATGTTTTTCATGGAATATATATATCGTTTTTCATTTAAAAGTTGTAATGTAAAAATTATTATTATATCTGTTTTTCTAAAACTATAAAACATTCTTTCTATCGAGATACAAGATCCTTGTTTATTATTAAAATGTAATGAATTAAGGCTACAGATCTGGGAATCTAGGGTCAAGGTGTCTACAATTTTATCAAAGAGAATTAGATATTTCTCTAGCACATAATTAAGGGTTATTTAACTAAAAACTCATAATGGAAATCACACCACAACATGGGTATGGAATTCAGTTAAAATTAATAATAGTAATTGGTATATCTATGCAGAATTAGATATTAAATAATTTTTTTATTTTGATATAATCCTTTTGATTCATTAGATTCTAAAATGAAAAGATAAATTTTATTTCAAAGAGAAAGATGTGTAAATTCCAAATGTACTTTTGAATTTCTAAAAATATATTGTGAAAAAATAATAATTTCTATATAGACCACAAATATCTATACGGAATTAGATTATTTTGCGAAGATGATAATAAAAAACCATTAGATGGGGGAGGTAGCATTTTGATTGAGGATGTACCAATTTTATTATAATAAATTCATGTATTTATTGATGAATTACTTGGACATCCTATTGATAATGTTTTTGGGTTTTATGTTGATTGAATCATTGATGTAAAACCTCTATAAAAAACAACATGTTGAAAAGAACCTACATAAAGGGAGATAAAAATTAGAGTTCTATTCTAGTATGGGATTTATATTTGGATGTTTTTCAGCTTCGGTAGACCCTAGTTATTATTAAAAAAATAATGATCTACAGTTTTGTGAAATGATTTTAGGAAAATAAATGATATTAAGATGAGACAAATTATCATCTACCTCAGATTGATGGCTTATCTCATCTACATAATAGAGATATTTATTTTTCAATGATTAACTTTCATTATTATTATCATATATTTTCGGAAAATAGTGATGATATTAAAAAAACATTTGAAATGAAGTATAAACATTTCTGGTTTAAACTAATTCCATTTGGATTGACTAATGCACTGTTATTTTCATAGATATAATGATCACAGTATTATTTGAATATATTTATGAATTTTTGTGTATTTATGATAAATATCTTCATGTATAGGAAACAATGTGGACCATAATAATCCATCTAGGATCATTCTAAAGATTATTTGATGAAAACAGTTATAATAAAAATATAGAGAGTGTGTATTATTCATAGGAAACTATATTTTACTATACATATTCTTTCTACTGGTGAAATATCAGTTTATTTGTTTATGAAATTTCTAATAAATTGTTTTTGAATCAAATTACAACATTTGAGGTATATAGTTTCATTGGTTTTGAAGTTTAATATATTAAATGTTATCCAAAATAATCACATTTTGATAAAATAGTAACCAAAATTAAATATAAAGTCTGTATGGTCATACAGATGAATGAATGTGAAGAATTTTTGAACACCTGAATATTATATTGCTAAATACTCTGATTTTAAATATTCTTTCATAAAATAATAGATTTTTTATATATTATAATTCTATAAAAATGAACATGTTTATGTCATTATGCAGAATGAAAACGTTTCATCATTTTCTTTTAGGTGGATAATGAATCATTTATAAAAATTTCAAACACATTATCTTGAATTAGAATCTTTAATATTCAGCATAAATACATTGATACACTCCCTCCACTCTGAATTATGTGAGATATAGAATAAGAACAAGAGTTTAAAATACATATTCTCATAGAAAAGAAAATAGAATGCAGAATATATAATGGCATACACTATATAAGGAATATAATTTTTCCATTCAAAAATATCCATGAAAGAAAAATATTGTAGAGAATGCACAAAGAAATAATAATAAATGTGTTCTTTCATACTTAATGATTATAAAATTACATATTATAATGTATATAGTAATGATAAATATAGGAATTATTAACTAAGGAGAAAAATCAAACCTTTATCAAATCATTAAAAAACCTTCAGGATTGAACAATTATAATATTATAATTTCCTAATGAATATAATTGTCTAAGGAGATTTAATGTTGCGAATGATAAAAACCTTCATACTTTGTATATGAAAATGTTCTTCTAAATTTTTTAAAGAGGTTATATGTTCTATATTTACATGATATAATAGAATAACTATTTGATTATTCTCATAGATATAATTATTATACACACTATTGTAGATCTATGGTGTATAAACAATTGATGCAACATTTTTTGGGATTATGTGATGTTCCAAATTGTTAATATATATCTTGATGTTTTGTTATTAAACAAGTGATAACTGATAATATCATAGAGGAGTATTTGATCCTATGCCCAATCATACATGAAACTGTGCATATATTACTACAGAATTAATAACTGAATTAATAATGAATCCTATATTAAATAATATAAAATGCGTACCTATCCATAACATTTACATATATTCATATTTCATTGCTATAATTGATGGTTTACCTATAGAGCTACCTATATAAATATATAATAAATCTTTTTAAGACATTACTCTAATCCATTATCAATTTTACCTAATAATGATCCATTATTTACATTGAAATTATATAAAAAATTTATATGGACATTCATAATGAAATTATTTTATCACCACTTATAAAACTCAAATTGACGAGCCATTAGAACGGACTATATAATTTTTCTAAATAATATTTGAGATCATTATTTATTGAGTTTCATTGTATTTTGGATAAATTATTTCAACTATTATATCATTCATATAAAAATAGATTTCATTCGACTGTTTAAATATCACAATATGAATCCTTATATAGAAAATGATATAGTACTCCAGATTCTTAAGATGATGTATGTTAGAGGAATAATATAGTCCTAGAACATAAAAATGTGACAATGAATAGATAATTAATATTCTGTCAAATATAAACATATCCCAAATGAGACAAAACATCTATCCTTGTATATAGAGGAATGGGTTTTTATTTCACGTGGAAGATCACATTTTCTCGAGGTACCACCCTGGAAGGGTGAAATATTATTTTGTGAGAAAAGAAAAATTATTCCCAATATAAATTGTTTATTTATAAAATGTTGAATGAATTTGATTTTTGTTTTAATGGTTATAAATGTCACAGATCATCTCTAAAGAATAAGATGATTTTATTATGTCTTTATTAATGAAGTAAAATGTAGACTCAAATAATCTACTTAAATATATTGAAGTATAACTAAACAATGATAAATATTAATATAATTTTCATATCCAGATACTTTATTGAAGAGAAAAAATTGTTTAGGAATCATGTGACTCAAAAACTATATGTACATTAGATAAATACTAGGATAAAATAGTTATCATGGGATACTAAGGAAATTATGAAGAATGACTACATAAATATATTATTTTTTTGATATTATAAAAATTTGGGGGATGATATTTTTGAATAATAGATGAATTTTACAACTCATAATTTTTTGGTTTTCATATTTTTAACTAAATTAAATCTCTTCCATAGAATATATTACATGGAACACTATATTTGAGGAACTATTTTATATTGTAAAAATATTATTATATGACCATTGTGACCAAGAAATTACAATTATATGTCATGGATAATATTTTCTAAAATTGGAAAAGAATATTTTATATGCATTTGTAAAATAAATTCTTTGGTTATCAATAACAATGAAAATAATTCAAAGGTATGAGAAATGTTTTGATGGAAAACCAATTTTTATCAATATAATATATGTTTTGAATAATAATTTGAATTACTCTAGATATGTTATTATTTAATTAAATTAAAATTTTCTGTAGTCAATCAAAAATTTTATCATTTATATAGTGTTTTCAACAGGGAATAAATAATATAAAATACATTTTATTTTTGAAAATAATAGTTTGTAAATGTATTTTTCATTACGTTTTATTCACAAATTTTGAAATAATTTTCATCCATTTATAATGATTTATTTCTATATATTTGAGTTTAAATTTTTAATCATGAGACTCAAATTTAGTTAATTTTTACATTTTATAATAAGACATTACGAATAATATCTAGAGTAAAATTTTTCACCTTTGTAAGGGTATATCAGGTTAATATAGGTTGAAACAATGTTGTAGAGCCTGAATATTTCATCTAAATTCTTTTTGGATGGGCCTAATTTCACCCTAATATACGTAGGATCGTAATTTATCTTTTTTATGGATACATTTCAATGAAAATACACTATATTATATGTGAATAAAGTAATATAAAAAATGTCACCCTCTTATATTTAAATATATGTTATCTTTCTATATTAATAAAACAAAAATATATGAATAAACCTCAATATCAATATTTTGAAAAATCAAATTATTTTTTGGATGTAAATTTAATTATAGATTTTTAATGTTACAAAATTCCCATAATTTATTGAGAAATGGTAATTTAGTATTTATTAAATTAATCGAAATATACAATAAAATATTTTCAAAAATATAAAAACATATAAAATGTGAATGATATAATTTTTCCTAAGAGTATAATTGATATATCGGAATTATTAGAGAGGTTAAAAAGTGTTGTTTTGGGACTAACCCTTTTTATTTAAGATTTAAATGTCAAATTGAATAGAGTTTGTTAAAAAATGAGTATTGATATCTTATAATTAATAATATTTTATTAAAAAATTAATAAAAAAAATATATTTGAAAAAATGGATTTTATATGGTTTTAAAAATAATTCATTTTTATTTAATGTGTATTTTATAATTACATAGTAACATTATTAACATATAAATAGAACAAAACATTAGTATTATGATAATTGTCAAATTTTTAATTAGGGGTCAAAACTAAATGATATGAGTTAAAACATAACCAAAACATTTGAAAACATTATTGGATATTTTCACATATATTTATTTAGATCATTTCCTTAAATATTATATGTTTTATTCTATTTGAACATCAAAATTAGTTTTTTATGTAATATTGTATGAAATATTAAAATTACCCCTCATGTCAATTAGATATTGTTACATCCTGCCTCAATTAATTAAACCAAATTGATAAATCTTGATTAAAAAATCAATATCTATTTTCTTATAAAAAACCATTTAAAATTTATATAGGATATTTTCTCCCTAAAGGACCAATCCTACTGTCCCTATGAATCTAAATTTGACCTTATAAAGAAAGGAAATCTACTCACCAAAGTTGTGTTAATGAATTTTTTTTTATAAATTATATAAATATTTATGATTTATCATAAAAAGTAAATTCATGATAATAAATAAACTAAAATTTTATTATAATTATAAAACTACTAATACACGCCCTATTAAAGATCAACTGTATAGTAAATGCAACACTCATTCTTATATAAACTTATTGTTCCCACTTATAAACAAAATGGATTTTATCGTAAATTTTTTTTACTTATGGGTATTTTGGTGTGGTTAATGTTTATATCTGATAAATATAACATAATAATACAACTTGAATTGTAATAAATTATCTACCTTTTCATGTCCCGATCCATTGATAAATGATAAAATCACTCATTTGTATATATGGACAACACCTACATGAAGTGATGTGATTTTTTCCACTAATAATTTACCATCATGGTAATAAGGCTATATATGGTAAATATTTATGATTATATGATATAAAAATTAATACTTAAGGGGGAACTATTATTTAAATTTCATTCATTCCATCCATAGAAAAATGAATTCATTTCTCATTGTAAATACACACTACCATTCTTCATGAATGGATTAATTCATTTTCCTATCTATAATATTTATGGGTTCCTATAAATACCTAAAATATATATATATATAATTCATATAATTATTAAAATTATTCAATTAATTCAACAATAATAACTATATGAGGATTAACACCTTCAAAACAAAATATTCCTAATAAAATTTTTATTATCATCTAGAACAAAGATTTTAACAAATTATACATAATTAAAGTGTTCTAAACTATATCATTTAAAAAATATATATGTTAGGATTCATATGATTATGCTTTATTAATATATGTATTATAAAGGTATATTTATTTTAGAGGAGGGTATAAAAAAACGGAATCATGTCTACCCGAGGTAAGGGTTTGTTTCACAATATGATCAATATTTGGGATTGATTAAGCATATTTATCTTCTATAGAATATATTTCATCAATATATATAATTTTATTAATTTTATTAAAATAATATTTTTATAACTCTGAGTGGATTACAAAGGTTCATTTTTATTCATGATTAAATTTTCCTAAATATTTTAAAATTAATCATTCAGTCCCTTTCTAAATGATGTAATTTTTTATATTTCAAAAACTATTTGGAAATTAATGTTTCATTAACATGTAGGGAATAAAAATTATTTTCCTCTATAATGAATAATATTTTGGTGATTCATTTTTAAAAAATTTATAAGGTATTTTCATTAAAAATATATTATTTTATTATTAAAAAGTTATTTAATAATTTATTTTAAAAAAGAATTTTTATTTTCATAAAGAATATTTTATTTGCTTTAAATTCTATTTATATTAATAAAATAAAAAAATAGTACCTTATTTACTCTTCAATGTTGAAAATATTAAATAATAAGATTATTTAAACAATCCCTTACTTTGTATCAATATATGAGCAATTTTTCCTAAATCCCACTATTTTATATCATGTATTTGATTATATTAAAACTTTTATTATATTTACAAACACAATTTTATAAAATAAATGTATTATATTAAATAATAATTTTTAATAAATTCATGTTATTTAATATATACATATAATCTTTATATATACTTTTTTCATTAAATATATTGAGCATTTAATATAATAAGAATTTGTTATAAATGATCTTATGAGTGACGATAGTAATTATATAACACATAGAGGAATGATAGATGTTTAGTGAAAAATAAATTGTTAAAACAAAGTGGTTCCATTGACTTAGTTTTTATCAATCATTGACCATGGTATTGAATGTTTAAATATTATGACTTCTAATATCATGAAATTAAATAGTTTCATTTCTTTCATTGGGAATTTAACATTTAATATCCATGGGATCCCTTTTGTGATACTAAAAATGGTTTTATTTTGTTCTCTAATTTGTGGCTAAATTGAATTTATTTATGTTATTTAACATTCCATATTTATTAGTCCTTGTTTAATCATTATATATCCCACTGTATATAAACCTTATAAATAATTTGTTCTTGCCCTTATTTTTCTCAATTACTCAAGTGATAAAAATGAAATCAACGAAAGAATTTATAGGTTGATAAATGTGTTAATTTGATATGTTTATGTTATATTTACAACGTAAAATCGATATTATGTATGAATATGTTTCTTCCGACATCAAAAATGATCTTCTCATTTTGTTACTATCATCTTTTATTTAGAGTTTTTAAACCATTTTAGGTGTTTAAAGGGTTTTTAGAGTTTTTAGTGGGTTATTAGAGTTTAATGGGGTTTTATGGTATTTTAACTATTTTATGGGTTTTATGGTTTTTAGAGGATTTTACCGTTATAGGGAATTTTATTGGATTCTTGGGGTTTTTATGTTTTTTAGGGTTCTAGGGGTTTTAGGTGTATTTATGTTTTTATATATTTTTAATGAGTTTTAATGTTTTTAAAGTTTTTATGATTTGTGGTATTTTTTGTTATTTTTTAGTATTTTTATGTATTTTTAGTGTTTTATTGATATTGGGGGTATTTATGAAGTTGTTACGATTTTATGGTTTTGAGGGGATTTATGTGTTTTTTGGTTTATATGGTTTTCCAAGGGGTTTTAATGATTTTTTTTTCAGTTTTAGGTGTTTATGGATTTGTTGTTATTTTATATAATTTTTATGCGTTTTCTGGATTTGTAGTGATTTTTATGGGTTTTAGGATTTGTATTATTTTTGTGGGTTTTTTTGGGTTTTTTTGTTTTTAAAAGTTTTTTTGAGTTTTTAATTATTTTTAGAGTTTGTTTAATTCTTTAGGGTGGCCCCCCTCTGTCTTAGCTTCAATGTTGTAACCTCCATCCACGTCGTGTGCTGGCGCACTGCTTTCTGCAAATGCGGCTGGCCACCTTAGCAGCGCACTACGGCGCCTTTGGGTTCGGGCCTTCTCCATAGTCGACAATAGCCGGCCGCATCCGTTACCTACGAGTGTCATGCCATCCGGGCTTCTGCAAGAAACATGGTGAGCTATGGTGGTCTGTTTTCCCTTCCAAAGGCGCCTATGGGCCTCCTAGGTTGATTTCGTCACTGTGTAGCTCCCAGATCTAAGATTTTGTTGAGTTGTAGAATCATCCCACAATGAATGCATCAAAACCCAAAGCAGTAGAGGGTTCGAGACTTGTTTTTTTTGGCCTGAACCCTCCAAATTAGCTTCATACCAAAATAGTATTAACAAAATAATCAAACATAAAAAACCCTTTCAAAAATCCTTCATCAACCAATTTCAATAATCATATGAATCACATATCTAGTTGTTTTGGTTGATCTATGTTTTGCATGCTTTTGAAGAGTGAGGAAGGAACAAATTCTCTTTAATTTAATCATAAAAAAACCCTACCTAATATTTGGAGTAGATTTTGGTGGTTATGGAAGATTAATTCCATGTTTGATGAATTCAACAATGTTCTTCATTTCTATATTTTTTCCATTAACGATGTTATTCAAGCCTATGTTCTAGGTTGGTGAATGATGGTGCAACACATCATCAGAGATTCCTCTATTCCATGTCAAAAACCCAATCCCGATCTTTATTTAAAAATACAAGTATATAGATTAACTCATCGTAGAAATTAATGAGGTTCATTAATGAGTTTTATTTAATGAACCTATTTACTCTCAAGAGAGTGGTTACACAATAGATGAGTCATGACATTAAATGGATTTACAACAAACTGGTCCAGATACAGTCTCTCACTAGTTGGTAGAGAACTAAAATAACATTTTTATGTTGTTTTATTATCCTCAAAAATGTCTACAAAACTTACATTTTTGGATATACTTTATTAGAGATTAAGCCTCCCTTAAGGGAATCCAAGCTCTAGGAATTCAACGATGCCATCCGATTTCTGTTCCAGGCACCGGTTCAGAAGATATAATTTCCCACCTTAACATTTACCGAATGTAACATAAAAAATCTCAACATTTCGTTCCATGCACACCAAGACTTGGAGTCAGGCACCGTCAATAATAACATACTCACAATAATCCCAAAAAAATTAAAATATATATATATATAATTTATGGGTCTTTACATTATCCCCACTATAGGTATTTTATTCCCTAAAATATACAACAATACTAGGGGAATAAATGGGTGTATTGAGAATGTATCTGAGCCTCCAATTACCATTTTCTCTCCTGTAGGTTCTCATACTGCCAATGAACACATAGCAGAGGAACTGACCTTCAACGAAGGACCCACTTTTGTCAATCCTCTACCTCCACTGGGGACTCCGTAAAAGTCTCCCCATTATCGATGTCCTGCTTTTCCCAGTCGATAACGTGCGATGGATCTTGAATAAACCACTTCAACTGAGACACAATGTAAGCATTATGCACCTATTGCATCTATGGAAGAAGAATTAGATAGTACACCCCCTCGTCTAGTATAATAAAGATCTAGAAAGACCCATTGATCCTCTTAGATAGCTTTCCCACCCAGCCAAACCTCTGTAATCCTCATCGGGGTGAGACCCATATGAAGACATTGCCTCCCTCCTTAAACTTCAAGGGTCCTCATGGCCTATAGATATATGACTGATGCTGGCTCTGTGGAGTCTTCATCCTCTCCTGGATGATCTGCATCTTCCCTATGGTAGCCTTTACTAACTATGGACCCATAATTGCTGACACCCCTGGGTCTGTCTTACATGGTGGTGATCTACAGAATCACCGTATAGAACCTTAAATGGAGCCATGTCGACGGTGGAGTGATAACAGTTTTTTTATGTGAACTCCAGTTGTGGCATGTAGTCCTCCCAACTTTAGCATAAATTAAGGACACAAGCATGAATCATGACCTGGAGTGTCTTTATGGTCTGATCCATCTGACCATATGTTTAAGGGTGAAAGGAGGTGATCAAGCATAACAATGTCCCCAGTGGTTTCTATAACCACATCCACAAGAGGGATGAAAGTCATGAATCACAATCTGAGATGATCACTGATGGCACCCCGTGAAGTCATACAATATTTTGTACGTAGAGACGTCTAATTCCCTCTACTGATCCCTACTCACAGATGGGTATGAACTGGGAGGACTTGGTGAGTCGGTCAATGATCACCCAGATTGAATCATGGCCCTGGTCATACTTAGTATCCCTATCATGATGTCCATGGATATACCATACCACTTCAATTATAACACCTCATGTGGCTCAGAAAACTCTTTTGGTACCTAATGCTCTGCCTTCTCATGCTGAAATGTAAGGCATACTAATATGAACTCTATCTATTCTTTTATCATCCCTAGCCACCAGTAGTGACTCCATAGGTCCTGGGACCTCTTCTCCAAAATAGTATGTACTGCCAAGGGGGATGAGTAGAACTCCCTGTACACATCCTCTATTAGAATCATTGCAACCATGTTGCATCCTCTAAAGAGAATGATGTACTCCCCATCTTCAGAAAATAAATCAGGATCATGCCCTGAGGATATTCGAGCATGTCGGACCTCCTAGTCTACATCTAAAAGCTGTGACTTCCTTACCCATTGATGGATCGGGTGTATAACATTAAAACTATGGATGTAAGTTTCTCCATCAATATATATGAAGGATAACTGCAATGCGGATAGCTGCAGTATCACCTCACTCAGAAACTGTAGACGGGACCACGTGCTGAGTGTGGCTTCCATAATGTTCCCTGTCACGTGAGTATATAGTATTTCAAAGTCATAGTCCTATATGAACTATAGTCATCATTGATGTCTCAGGGTTAGGTCCTTTTGTGAGAAGATAGCTTTGAGACTCTTCTGATTAGTGTAGAATGTAAATGTTCTCCCATCATGTATTGTCGCCACATCATCATGGTGAAACACATTTTCGCTAACTCTATGTCATGGGTAGTGTAGTTATACTCGTTCTATCATAGATGATGTGATTTGTAGGTTATCACCACTCTCTCTTTCAATAGGACACATCCTACCTCAGTCCCTAATGCATCGTAGTAGACTATATACCCAACACCCTTCACCAGTACCCTCACTATGGGGGAACTCGTCAGTATCTTCCTCATCTCCTCAAAACTCTAATAGAATATTTATGTCAACACAATGGTTTTTACCTTCTTTTTCAAAGATAACACGTGTGTCACAACGCTGGAAAAGTTAGGTATGAATATCTGGTAGTACCCAACCTATCCTAATAAATTTCGCACCACGGTCACACTCCTGGGTGGTTCCCATGCATGCACTGCCACTATCTTCACCAGATCCACTGAAAATCCATCCTCTGAGATAACATTCCCTAGAAAGTGATATTCATATATCAATAACTATAAATTCTAGTTATTTCCATATAGATTATTTTCTTGGAGGGTTTCTAGAACTATATCATGGTGCATCACCTGCTCCTCCTCTAATGCCGAGTATGATTAGATGTCATTAATGAAGACCACCACGAAGCAATCAAGGTAAGGCTCAAATATCCTTTTCATTAGCACCATAAACACTTCCAGATAATGGGTCACCCCAAAGGGAACCACCAAGAACATGGGATGTCTATACCGACATATATTGGTTGTGTTCGATACCTTGTGGTCTCGTACCCTGAGCTGATGATAGTCTAATATGAGGTCTATCTTCGAAAACCATCGAACTCCCATAACCTTGTCAAAGAGATCATCAATCATCGAGAGTGGATACTTGTTATTCATGGTCACCTGGTTAATGCATCGATAGTACACACAATGCATTAGACTCCAATTTTCCTTCTTGGTGAACAAAATCTGGGATGCCCATGGAGAAACACCGTGAATTATAAAACCCTTCCTATGAAAGACCACAAGCAATGCCCTCAACTCACGTAGATCCGTTGGAACAATATAATATGATGGAGTAGATATTTGAGTCATTCCAGAGTACAGGTCGATGTAGATGTCTTCTCCATGGAATGGAAGTATTCCCAGAACATAATCAGGAATGACATCAGTAGACTGGTTCACCGCTACAAGATAGCTCGAACTTCTATCATTAATTTTTATGAGGGTAAGGTTAGACAACTGATGAGTGATAGGGTGGACCCTCTTCTGAGTAACTCCCTCATTATCCAAAAAATGTCCCTTCCCTCTGGTGAAGGAAAAACCGGTTCCATCCTCCCAGAAAAACCACACTTTGGGCCAAAAAATGTCAATATGAGCATGGAACGTGGATAACCAGTCTACACCCAAGATGACATCGCAAGGCCTCGACGATGCTACTATGAGATCCCGGGAAATTCTCACTCCTCCTTGAGTAAGCTCACACTTCTAGCACTAGTGTGTAATCATAAAATCCTCTCTCTTAGGAGTCTATAATCATACAGATCGAGCCAATGGATCTACCATAATCTCGGAGCTACGAACGAGAGTCATGGCAATGAAAGACTAACTAGCACATGTGTATACAAGTACTATAGCTTGGGTGGATTAGACATAGATATTACCTCGAATAATATATGGAGAATAGTGTTTGTGGCCTCATCTACCTAAATCTATTATCCTTCCTACCAGCCTACTCCCTGAGGTTGGGGTGGACCACCAAAAGGTGGCGGTGGTAAAACCTCAAACCTTCATCCACCACCTGCTGCACGACCTGCTCCCTAGCCGCATATGCCACCCTGCAGTCCTCCACGGTCGAATCTCTACCTCAGACTAGGTCTTCCATTGACTGGAATCTGATCCTTGGTACGACGGGTTGGGCATTTGTGAGCCATGTGGCCCTTCCCGGTACATGTGAAGCACATTATTTTCCTCTCCTTGCATGCTCTACCTTGTAAGCTCTGAATATGAAACCATACGTCCTGGGGTCATCCACCATATGGTCTACCCCTCTTAGGACTCTACGTAATATTCCTACTGGCTACTACACCTGAATCAGATACCTTTCATCCGATGGAGGCTCCCATCGTTGGTGGCTGGTCAGCTAAAAAGCTCTCCACCAATAATACTGACTCGAGAACTCCATACTGCATTGGTATATTGATCGATATCATCGATGCTCTGATATCTTACCATAGACCATTCTTAAAGGATTGAGCCCTGAAGAATGGGTATCGTACCATGTCGGTGGAGTTGCGAGAGAGGTCGTTGATTCTCGCTGAGTATTGGGCTACTGTCAGGATGTCATGATGTAACTGTATGAGATCCTGAATACGCACGGATCATAGTGCTTCTGGAATGAACTACACCCTAAAGGGTATCGTGAAGTCCATCCTGGTGAGGGTCTCCCTATCATTTAATTGAATCTTCAAGCTCCATCATCCCTCTATCGTTCCTTATAAATAGACATTAAGCATGGATCACCATCCGCTCTGTTGTTGTCCCAACTAGGAGAAAAACACTTTCCACAACCTCCGGTCAGTCATCGGCTATCTGGGGAACAATCTCTACTTGACACCTTGAAGGCCACTACTAGAGGAACTCAGGAAACATGATAATATGGAATGTTTCATCTTCTAGTGGGGCTGATGGGAACAGCATCCCAAGGGGTAGTGGTGCTGCTGGTGCACCACATGAAGTTGCTATCGTTGTAAGAGGGCCCTGCATCGAAACCTCATTGCTTGGTGGGCATTCATCATGAACACTATCTGGATTCCAAGATGGATATCTATTTGGAAGTATAATGAAATGAAACAAGTGTTCCATGGTCAATAACTTATACCTAGTGAGATGACTCATGAGAGATCAAAAGTAAAACATTTCCAAATGACCCGCAACAAGGGTTTTCATGCACCGAGTAGAAAATAAGAATTATGGATCTTTGTCTATGGATACATTTTCAGGTGCATAGACAGTGGACACCCTAAACTAAAAACCACACTCAAAACACATAGCACCATTGCTCCATTGAAATGATCAGAGTCCTGGTTCATCGGTAGAACTGAAACCTCTTATACAGCTTTGTCATGACCCGTCCCCCAGGGCTCGTGTCATGACCACCCCAATCCCACCTTACATAGTCCAGTGGTTAGAAACTAAAATTTTAATGTTATATCCTATAAACTGGGAAGGAATTTCCTTTAAACTAATAAAAAAAGAGATCAAGAACACAACAAGATGAATTACACTTAGTAAAACTACAGTAGTAAATGTGTGTACTGAAAGTAAAGTGACAGAATACATACCCAAATGAAAACATACTAATACATCAAAAAATAGATTCTAAGACAATCCACCATGGATCCTACCATATGTGTAGGCATAGATCATCTTGATAGATCTCTATGTCAACAAGTTACCTCTGTGTAGCACCTTCTATTGAATCTCTAAATTCCCAACCAAGCTGCTCATTGTCTGCACATGACACAACAAGGTGAAGGTGAATCCCATGTAGAGGTGAGTATAACAATACCTAGTAAGGACCCCGAGACCCCGAAATGTCTCCTACAATTTCTAAAATGATATACAACAAGGCATGAATACAATTATAATAAACAATGTAGAGAAAACTCATGCTAGGTATACACCTCAGGTATCAGCAATACTTGTAATTGTTCTTATGCTATATCATTTTATTTCGTTAGAAATATTCCACAACTGAACTATGAATTCTTTGTTCCATTGAATATCCACATAGGATCTTATTTCACTGATCCAAAATGGGTTTCTATAATTCTAGTCCTCAATATGTCATGCACTTTTGATCCACATAGGGTTTCTTGAATGTTGATCCATGCAGGATTGCTATGATACTGATCCCCACAAGGTAGCTAGAATGATGATCCACACATCGTCTCTAGAATTTTAATCGGCATAGGGTCACTAGAATGTCGATCCATGAAGGTTATCTATTATTATGATCCACATAGTGTCACTACGATGTTGATCTACACGGGGTCACTCTTCAATTGACATCCAGCCACAGGATTCCCAACACTAATTATGATTGAGTTCCATAGAATCTGATTATCAAGATATGTTTCATTCATCAACTTTCATGAATCTCAAAAATTGAGTAATCGAATGGAACAACAATTTTTATGGGTCCCAATGTGACAGATGACATGTCAATCAGACGTCCTGTATATGAGTGATATGTGTTTTAGTATCAATAGCCAAGTTGGATTCGGTTTCGATACATCCTGATAATACACCAACATTATCTGAATCTCATGTGGTCTATCTAAAAAGGACAGTCTCATTCCAAGGATTCCAGAACCGCAGACAGTTTTTCAAATGGATGACTGCTTTGTGAGATACAGTTTGGTATGCGGATCTAGGCTGAAATGTTTCTTGGTCCGGTCTGACCTGACCCGACCCTACTCAAACTAGATTGGCTACCTTAAGGGGGATGGGTTGTGGAGGTCTCATCCCACTAGGCTACGAACCGGCCCATCCGGCCTTGGCTGCACGTGTCCCATCGAGCAGCCCGGAACACTGGCCTGCATGGCCCACAGCTGGGTGGCCATTGCAGGGGATGCTCCCCCTTCACGAATGGTTGAACCACATTAATTTTATTATAATGGAGACACAATGTGGTGCATCCCCCTATCAGCGGGACCCACGTGCAGCGGTCCCCCTCCACCACGGGTCCCCCTTTGCTGCGATTTCATAGTCGTGACATCCATTCCTGACACGTGGCGGCTCGCAGCATTCATCCAATGCGGCTGGTCGTGCACCATCCAACCCTACTGCCCGATGCATCGCCTTCAGGCGCAAGACATCTCCACGTACAGAGACAGTGAGCCATCGTCCACCATTTTCATGCCCTCAGGGTTCCGCAGTCCATCGGGTGAGCTCCTGTAGGCTTTTTTCCATTCCAAACGTTCCTACAGGCCTCCTGGGTTGTTTTCTTCACTATGTGTCTTCAAGATTTAAGATCTCATTGAGTTGTAAATTCCACACCCAAATAACACGTCAAAAACTGAAGTGGCAGAGGGTCTTTGCCTTGTCTATTTGTCAAGTGCCCTCTCCATTAGAGTCGTAGTAAGAGATTATTAATGAAATCATCAAACATAAAAATTAAACACGTTCAGAACTCCTACAGAATCCACCCGCAATAATCATATGATACACGGATCAAATAGTTTTGGATGATCTATGTTCGTGAGGATTTTCAAGAACATGGAACGAACAAATTCTATTGAATTAAAATATAAAAAACTCATATAACATATTAGGAGGAGTTTATGAAGTTGTGGAAAAAGAATTCCACATTGGATAAAGCCATCGACATTATTTGTTTCCAGATTTATTCTTCAAATGTCTCCATTCATGCCACCATTCTAGGTTAGTGGAAGATGTCTCAGCAGTTCGTCATAGGTTCCTCTTGTCCGTGTAAAAAACCCATGCCTGGGCATCATTTAAATAGAGGGGTAATGATATTAATGCATAATATGAATTAATGAGTTCCATTAATGATGTTTAATTAATTATCCTCTTAACTCTCAATTGTGTGGATAGACAAGGGAGGTGTCATGGAATTAAATTGGTAAAATCCCCAATGAACCTGCCACTGTCACTGAACAGTTGGAAGAAAAAATAAAATAGCATTTTTATGTTATTTTATTATTCTCCAAGAAGACCACAAAGATAACTTTTTCTTTTGACATATTGTGGTCAAGGTTAAGCCTCTCCTATGCAAATCATGGTGTAGTGAATTCAATAGTGCCCTTATATTTTCATGCCGAGAACCGGTTAAAATGATAGAAACTCCATAGCACTGGTTCAAAATATAGAAATTACTATTGAAAATATATAAATTCCCACTCACATGATTATTGAACGTATCTTAAAAAAAGTTCATAATTCCATTCTGGGCAAACTAGGACTTAGAATCACGCTCCATCAATTTTCACAAACTCCTAAAATTCCCAAATAATTTATAAAAAATTATATGGAATTTCTAGGTTATTACATTTTTTTACAATAATATTTTTTCGTTAGATGGAATATAATTATTATTTTATAAGTTTTATTATATGATACATATTTATTATCAATAGGTAATTAGGCTAGGATAAAATAAGAATTTTTTATGATACCATTTGTATCTTTTATATGTATGGATATGATTATATTATGATGAAATTATTATGAAACATTTATATTATAAATATTTTAATTTATAATGAAATGATGTATGTTTTTATGATCTTGTAGGTCACTCATTCATAATTTCATTGAGTAATGTGAGTACCCATATTTTTATATCACTTTTATTATTTATGTAATTATTGTCATCACACGAGATGTTTTAGATTGGAATTTAGAGTTTACCAAATTCAGTACGAGACAATTTCTACTATTATAGTATTTTGAGGGAACTATTACTATGAAATTGAATGAATGATTTGTAATGATAGTCCAATATGATACTTTTCCCTTTATGATAGTCTAGGATGTGTTCCTTTACTAAGGAAAATATTTAATGCGAAGTCAACTCATTCTATGATTAGAATGTTTTTTTATGATAGTCAAGTAATTTGTCATTTGATGAGGAAGTTATTTCCTATAATAACATGTATATGAAAAAAATTATTATTAGGATATAATCTCATGGGTCATGATTTATATTTAATGGTTTTTTATTTCTATGTGTAATGCATTTTTTAAGATGAATTATGAAATGAATAATATTTAATAATCCTTTAATAATTGGTTTTGCGTTTAGTAAGATATGATCATGTTATCAAACAAATATAGTTACCTTATGATATATTATGATAAATGATTAATATTACATATTTTTATCATTGTTTAATATATGATATCAAATTTATTATGATTCAACGTCCTCGAGTTATAAAAAAAATTAGAAGGTTAAGTCTATGAAGGAAACTATGTGATTATAAAATATTGTCATACAACAGATTTCATTCATGAAATATATTGACTAAATTAAATGTTATATAAATTCAAAAGAAATTAATATGGTTCTAGGGAATTTATAATTATCAGATGTATTTATTAATAGTATAATATGATTAAATAATTAGTTATATTTTATTTGGTTCACCCTATGAGGAGTTGTTTCCTAGACATGATAGAGTGATATTATTTACATGTGATAGTGGGAACTAATATTATAATTATAAACAAATAATATGTTACATTTAGAGGCCTATGCTTTTAATTCATTGATATTAAATATTTTAATGTCAATATTCATGACAACACAAAATGACATTCTTGATGACCATATTGTTTAAGTCTCTTTAGTTACTTGATACAAAATCGTCTAATTTTAGGAAACCTCATCAACATCTCTCTAAAAGATCAACCACCTTAGTAATCTTCAATTAAATAACATACATAAACCCATTATTTAGAAGATAGATAATAGGATCACAATAATTATAGATCTTAGATTCGTAGTAATGGTATAAAAGGAATATACATTAGAATGCTGAAATATAAGTGTATGAGAATATGATCATATCATTTGAAAACCATACTATGAATATCACAGATGATATTTAGGATTCATTTTGAATTTTCATAGACATTTATATGATATTAATTGTTAATAAATACATGAAAATGAGACATTAGATCATAACATTGGCACATCACATATAATTTTAGTATTCAAATAAGCATAAAAAATAATTTAAAGAGTAGTAATGGATCACTAACAGGGCTATCATAGTAGAATGGGTTTACTCCAAAAACCATCATAGTAGTCATAGATAACTCCAAAAACCATCATACAAAAAAAATAATTTTTATTTTTCAATTCATGTACTAGTAATTTTTATCTCACAAGATAGAAATACATAACCAATGAGTTTGATGGACATATAAGACCCACCCATGTAACAATGATAAGAATATTTATATGAACCACAATATCATCAGTCATACATTATATCATGAACAATGAAATTTAATTGTTTTCATAAAAATTTCATCTTATCATTACCCATAAAAAATATAATGGTTTTATAATTATCTCAACATTTCAGAATAGACACAATCATGGAAAAAATATGGTTTCATAATAATTTTATGATGGAATAACCCATAGATTAGAAATATGATTTATTAATATTTATCATCAATTAACCATTCATATAATGAAAAATAATATGATTCATGGGTTATATACCATGTAATTATAAATTTACACCATTGTATTTCATCATAGAAGTGATATGATTTTGAAAGAACTCTTAAATAAATTCCTAATAAAAATAAATTTTCATTTAAAATCACATAGTATAATATAAAACACATTCATTAGTAATTTGAGGATGAAACCATTTAATTAAATTAATAAAACATGACAAATATCAAATAAATTATTATCTTTTAAAATATAATTTCAAATATTTAATGTATGCTTGAAATAATTTAGCGTTTAGGAATGTAGAAAATATATTTCATGGCATGCATCTTAAAAACAAATATTCTTATAACATTATTGTAAAATTCCAAATGGGATTTTCTTGGAAAAGGAAATGAGTATCCAAATAAATTTATTTTAAAAAATAATAATATGGGTAAAAATATATTTACTAAATTATTTATAAATTTAAAAAAATTGAAACAATTTTTAGAATACATGGTTATTGAAGTAAAATTGTTTTGATTGAAAAGATAATTTGTTCTGAAATGTCATTTTTGAAATCTTGAGTTAGTAAAGAGGGGAAAAAGAGGAAAATATTCTTATTAAATTATTATAAGAGCCTAATATTCATGATTTTTTGAGATAAATATCTTAATATTTCTTAATATAAATTTTAATCATAGAAAATCTGTATAAATAATTAGATTGTAACATTAAACTTGTTCCAAGATTGTTACATTGAATCATAATCCCCATGAAGAATAAAGTTAAATGAAAATTTTACAATAATGATTTTATTGATATTAATTATATTTTATTTCAATGGTAACTATAAAAAATTCCTAAAAGAAGATAGGATAATAACACAACTGATGTCCCAATGAAGGAAAATTGTGGAAAAATATCCCTTACCAGTCTGTTTTGTTTGTAACTATAAACACTGTAATTGTGATATATTGAAACTGATATTAAAAAAATAATTATAATTATAATAATAATTATATACATTATTGGTAGTTATATATACCATCTAAAATAATTATGTGGTTATTATGACATGTGTCCCATAAGATAAAAAATTATTATAGAAATATCATACCACATTTGTATCATTTTAAATAGAAATCCAACATAAAGCCTAAAATATTATAATAAATTAAAAAAAACGAAAATATGTATATTATGGATATTTAATGACAATTTTCTATAATATAAACCACTTAAAATAAAATATTTGTGATTTTTTTACATCTCCCAGGAATAAAAGAGAGAATAGAAACTAGATACATCAGGTATATTTTGTATACATTAGAAACTCATGAAAAATAAATATTTGTATATTTTAAATATACTGAATAACCCAAATTATATATATAATACCATATATTATTTATATATGTCATTTTATACCCATTTATTTATAATTCCATGTTAAAATCATGTTTTACGTAATAACCACATTATAATTCAAATATGTTTTGATTTGTTATTTTATATCTTATTAAATTGATCATGTATCTAGTATCCATAGAATTATAATAATGAAATAATTATAATAATTATATATAAATAATAATTTTTATATAGATCATGGAATCTAGTGTTGAAAAATAAAGCATGTTACATCAAAGAGATGGTAGGCAAAAAGTACAGCTGGGAAACATTTCATTTTTTCGATGATCATTATAAATAAGTGGTATTTAATATAACTTCATTATACACTGATAATAATATCATAAAAACATAAAATTTCATTTAATATAGTAAAATAAATATTTTTTTAGTTGTGATACAAAGAGTGAAAAATCACTTCGTTAAGGTAGTAGTCCACACACACATGAAAGACATTATCATAAGTATGTGAGTGTAAAAGAAAAATGAAGATGATAAATTATGTTATCAGAATAGATGTATTGAATATCCTATGTAATTAATTTATAAATAATTTATTTTTAATTGTTATCTTCAGTATATAGTGTTACTGAAAACTAAATCACATCACTTTACAATGTTTTAGTTAATCGTACACATGAGTGTTGCTATTGTATCACCTATAGAATGGATGGTTAAAAAGATATTTATGATCTAATGACTCAAAATATACAATTATTTTATAATCATCATATATATTAACTTTATATCCATTATAAAATTCAATCAAGTGAGGTGGTAATGAATGACATTAGTAAGCACTCTGGTATCCCTCGGTACACAGGAATAGTGATTTTGTCAGAAAATCATTAGATGTATATATATATTTTTCGAATATATTTAAAAATAAAATATACCAGTATATTTAACTTATTCATTTCATCGTATCATAATTTTTTAATAATAATTATTAACATGTATGATGAATTAATATAAAAACACACATTGTAGAATGTTACCCCATGTTTGAGTAATATCCTTACATGTGTAGAAAAATACAACATTTTTGGACTTATTAAAAAACTATGTGTTTTATAATTATATTAGAAATTTTATATAGGTATTTTATGACCCAAATGGGTTTTATTTTGTGGGGAATATATGAGAGAAGTTGAAATTTTATTAGTGACATGTTTTGGACTGAAGTAATTTTGTGAAGAAAAAGTTGTAAGAACCGTTTTTAGTTTCCAAGAGGATCCAAAACAATAATTACATGTCTTCCATACACATTATGTGGTCCAAATATGTTCATCCATTAGATTTTATATAATTTCTCAGGCCATTTTAACCCATATCATTTTAGTTAACCCCAGATAAACCCATGTTTACCTTATCCAAGATTAATATTTTTTAGTATTTATAATATTAATTAGGTTAATAAAATAATTAAAACAAATTAGATAAATTAAATATTTATAATTCAAAATATGTATTCCATTTATCTAATTTTTGTTCATAAAAGTGTCAACTATTAGTCAAAATTTATTCTAAAATTTTTTGATGTAATGTGAGTTTTCAAAGAGAAAATGTCCAATTGTTTACCAACTTTTTAATTGATTTTTCAATATGAAATTTATTATAATAAAATATATCATGAATATATTTATTATTGAAATATATTATTTTAAAATTAAATACAAATATTTCATCATAAATAATTAAAAAAAACAATGTTTTCAATTAAAATTATATATTTTTTACTATCCTTCAAAAATATAATTTATCAGAAAATTATATAAAATTAAACCTAGTATATTTATGAAATTACTATTTAAAAATGAATTTATTTTTTTAAAATAAATATTTTAATTTAAAAAAATATTTTTAAAAAATATACGCATGGAAAAGGTAGGAAACTGATTTTTTTTAAACACTAATTTTAATAATATATTTGGATTTATTCATATATATTATATAAAAGACATATTATATATTTTATAATAGTTTAACGGATAAATAATATATAAATTCACCTATAATAATTTTTTAAAATCTATTTACCATTTTTATAGCCAAAGGAGTTTGTTTTTATAATATAGTTTTTCATAAAACGTCTTCTTTTTTTTCAATTTGAATTAAATGGTTACCAAATAAATAATTTTATATACAAGTGTAAAAAATATATTTTAATAATAATTTTTTTATAATTATATTATCCATTTACATGGCTAAGTAATATATTATATGTACAATTATATTTTCATAATAGTCAGTCACATTTTGTGTAAAATCAGTGTTGCGTGTACTGAAAAATTTACCCAGTGTTGGGTGTGACACTAGATTAACTTAGTGTTGAATATAAGGAATGATATAATTGATATTTTTTGTAATGAATAACATTGAATACATTTAATTTAACTGAAAAAAATTTCACACAATCCCACGGTGTTACATTCTACACACCTAAAAATGAATTTCACTCTCATAATTAATTTATTTGGAATCCTAAAATATAGGGTATATATGGCACAAAATAGGAACGGTTTCCCCCATAACATTATAAACATATTGGAATCACCCCAGAAAATAACTAGGTGTGTGGTTTTCTTTTTGATGAATTTTCATGAATCCAAATATCCTTATGCTTATTCCTCATATTAAATATCAAGATTCAGTTGTACGAACTCTATTTTTATTACATGTGATCTATTTGGAATGTACTTACATAGTATTGATATATAGAACACCTATTGTACCATAGATAGGTTCAGTGGAAGTAATAACTGATCGGTTTCCATCCCAAAATGGTCTCTAATTTCGAAAGGACTCATATACCTAGGGATTATCTTTCCATTGTATCATTAGAAAATATTTATACTTTGTTTAAAATTTGATCTATTTCAACTTCATCTCTAACTCTAATAATTTCTAATTAATAATCAATATAAATGAATCCCTCAAATATCTCATGATCCAAAATAGAATGATATGTCATTCCCACTATATATAGAAGAAAACGTTTTTGGTGGTTATCAATTAACGATAAATCATCAAATGGTGAAATTATTTGTTAATACCTAACACCTCGTCATAATTTCGACATAAATATTTTCATTAATTGAATAGCTTCTAAAACATGGAAATTTTAATATTTTTAAATAAGGTCACTAAATTTGTCAAAATAAACATAACATTATACCCCTATATATCATAATGTTTGTTTATATTAACACATACAAAAAATGTAAATACCATCATCATGTATTTAATTTAATTTCTATGATAATGAGAATTAACAAAAGGCCTTATTGAAAAAAATGCAATCCTCCTCATAGAATTAATAAACTAATAAATTTTTAATTGATTATCTAGATCCATTAATGTTTTAAACTCATTAAATTATAGAATAAAACAAATAATATAAAAATAATTGATGAGTTATGAGGTCATCAATGTAATCAAATATTATTTATCCTTGTCAAGCCTCAATCAATCCATGTTAAACACCATTTTTTCATCATACAAAATATATAATATTTTACCATCCCATAACCAAGTTTTTTCTCTAAAATATAACAAATTCATGAAATACATTATTTTTTCGTCGTTACCGTTTAAACAATCCGTTAAATCATTAAAAAATAACAAAAGTAAAAAAATTATATTTCATTATTTTTGAATTCAAACACATTTACAATTAAATTTTTTAGAATCATACTTGTTCAATTAAATTGGATTCAATACCTTAATTGATAATATTTCTTTACATTCCTATTTCATATTTTGTATCATAATTGTTAAATTATTAACAAATACTCATTAAAACATGGTCATTATATTGATAATATGTTTCCTAAGAATATTTGTTTTCATAATTTCTATATATTTTCACATTTTAGACATTAAATCATTGATGGAGTCATTAGAATACCATTATTCTCATCCATTCCATTAACTAATCTATTCACCTTACATGAAAATTGTTTTCACTTTGTTCTACTTTTACACAATCAAATCAACTTCTCATTCCATTGAGAAATTCCCTGATGTGATTCTACCAATATTAAGGACATAACGGGAATTGATTATTCATTCCCTTGTGGACTCTTCCACCTGATCAGTCAATGAATTGTTTCATTATGTAGTATGTTTAGTTTTATAGATGGTAATGTTTATCATTTTTTTCATGGTAGTTGATATAAATTAGGAATTATCAAGAACATCCTTCACTATATTCATCAAAAAAAAATTTATTCTCTTCAAAAAAATTCTATGACATTCAATGTTATCCCAAATCCTTATGAATCAATCATATAACGAAAACAAAGAGCACATTGAATGAAATATTATTCATAGTTGGAACCATATACAAAATCACATATAGTATGTCAGAATCATGAATCATTCTTATCATTGTATGAAACTATTGGTTAATCCTCGTTCATTCATGGACATAATATATTTATATCCTTCGTGATATTTGTTAACATGTTTTTGAATTTCAAAAAAACATTCCATGGGATTTTCCAAACATGTGTTCAAAAATCCACATTGTCATGCACTAAGAGACATTTGAGTCTAGATAGATGCCCCATATTCGATTTTGTTAAACATATGTACCTTAGTTATAAAGAAACATACACATTTAATATACATCTAGTGATGTAATTTATTAGAAACAACTCACTTTATCAATTATGAGTATACGTGAAATATTATTTCTACATTGACTCATCCGTAGACTCACCCTTAGAGACATACCCAATCATATCCTTATAAATATCGATAAGGATTTTTCCAAAGATATCCCAAAATTTTTTAAAAAGGATAACTAAAACTATCCTCGAATACATAATCTAGTGAACCATGATTTTCATAGATTAGTATTTCATCTTTTTAGATAATGATACAATAAATTACAGAAACACATTCTTGAGGATCATAATATTTTAGTTTCATTAGAGACAATATAGAAAATATTATAAAATCATGAATTATCTTAGATATATTCGATAATGATCTTCCATTTTAGTAATCTTCATACAGATACCCTAATTAAAACATTTCACCATAACAAGTGGTATTTCAAAATTAGAATGGGTGAGCTCAAATACACATTAAGTGTAAAAAATGTAGATACATAGACATAGAATTAATTTAGCTGTTTGAGAACATGAGAATAATATTTCATTACCATATCCTATAAATTTAAATCCAAATATTTGGTCATCACATAATGATTGACTTTCATTATATATATATCATGGGGGAATTAAATAGCAAGAACCTTCGTATCATAAAAAATAAATATTATTTAAAATTTTGGAATTATAATTTGTATTGAAATTCCATTCAATAATAGTCAAGGATCGCAGAACAGGGTATCATAGTGGAATGGGTTAACTCTCTAAACCATCATAGATTCCCAGATTCATTTCCAAGACAATCCATGGAAAAAATGTACCTTGTTGAACCGGGTTCACACCATATTACACTCTAGTCAATCTTAGGAGATATAAATCCATGACCAATATATTAAAGAGTGATATAGGTTCCAAAAATATAACAATGAAAACCTTAATTTTGTGTTCTAAATGATAATAAAAAATTATTGATATATTTTTTCAGACACGGGTTCTTATTTTTTTACTTTTCCATTATATGTGTTTGATAAATAACAAATATTTTCTTAAATATATTTAACATCATTTTAAGTACATGTTTTGGTTTGTTTTTTACAAAAAACGTTTCAATTTTTACCATATATATAGCTATTTCAAAATTATTATTAATTTATAAAATACATTTCTCATTCAAATTATCATATTGAATATGAGCTTAATTAATAAAGTCATCATTATTATACTATAAGTTAGACTTTTGATATTTATTTCATACTATCAAAAAATCTATTAACAATTAGATGATAATGATAACTATATAGTCAGACTAATAAACATAAGGATTGTCGTATTAAAATTATTATGTAAGTACATGATATTTAATTATGTTTGTAATCATTATATGGAAGACATGTTTCTAATGTAATTAAATCCTTTAACAATATAATAGTGGAAATATTTATGATTTCGGACATTCAATTAATATGTGTTGTCAATTGGAATCTCTCTGAGTCTGTTATAATAAAAATGGTTATATGATAGTTGGGTTATCTTCTATAAATACCAATCCATAAAAATATTTTCAAGTTGATTCAATTTTTCGGTTACTTCTTTCTAACGGGAGCTCTATAGGAACATCTTGTTCTATGTTAGTTTTTTTCCTTTAGTAAGTTGGTTGTATTTAAGGAATCCTTGTCAGGTATGTTTCCCTAATGAATTTTGGAATAGTAATGTGCATATGGTCTTTCTTACAAATAAGGTATTATTTGAATATGATGAAGTACAATATAATAATTTTATCTGTGGATTTTATGGATATTTAGAAAATTATGATCATCATATTGAGGGATTAGTGTGATAGAAATAAAGATATAATCTGATCATTTTGTTAAGGGATATCATGGCATTGAATGATAAAATTTATATCAGCTATAAATTAGTGCATACCATTAGTAATGGTTAATGAATAAATTTATCTACAGTTTAAATAGATATATTTTTAATTATACTATTTATGACAATATTACATTTACATAGATATTATATAGCTTGTTTTTACAAGAGTTTATTTCACCGCTTGTAACAGAATACACATCAGTGTTTTGAACATTATAATTTTTTTGCTCGATCAATTTCATTATGAATAATATTAACACACTCATAAATAATTAGATGCCCAGTGTTTAATATCATTTAGCTCTAATATAATCAGACACACTGTGATTCATATTCGGTGACCCTGATAATCAGACTGAGGGCCATGTTTGATAACATAATATAATCGGATATGGGTTTTTTTAGTTTAATTATACAAAAAAAATTAAAATAACATTAACCCCAATTATAAAAATAATCATATGAGTAGAACATATTATCCTATAATTGGTATCTGAGACATATTCTACTAGGCATATACTTTCTGATTTTTTTATATTTGTCAACCTTGACTATAATGATTAAAACTACCTTATGATTTAATGTTTTATTATGTAGTATAGATATATAAAACACATGATCTAATTATATTTTTTTATATCTAATTATATTCAATTGAATATTAAGAATCATTAGCATTTATAATATAGTCGTCAAATAGTGATCACTTGATTAGTATAAATATAGCACATTAACAAATCCTAGTGACGTATTTAAAGGAAATTTTGGTCTCATTCAAAAGGAGTATACACTATGAATACTAATTTTTAAATATATTAATGGATATATAATCACTAGGATTTTACATTGATCAAGAAAAGGAAATGATCCATTAACTTAATCATGGGAAAAACCGTTTATCAAAGAAGTTTTATCTCATCATGATCACAACCCAAACATTGTTTGTAAAATACACCCATGAAAGTATCATCATAACACACCATACACTTAGATAATTGTACAGTGTAGTAATGGGATATGAATAAAGACCGTAAAATATGAATATTCATATTTAACAGAATAATGAATTTATTTTCCTTTTTATTTTTACCTTAAAAATTATTATAATTACATTTTATAAACCCGATATTGTATTTTTGGGCAATATTAAAATATGATTAGGGGATTTATTTTTAAGGATTTGTGTTTTTTTAAATATTTTAATAAATAAATTAAATTATTTATAAATGGTCATTAATTATTTTTTACCTAAATGTAAATTCTATTAGGGTTCAAAAACAATTAATTACCAAAACTTAGCATTTTCATTATTTGTTAGTTATTGTTATTATGATTGAAAATGAATATATATATATATATATATATATTTATTTATTTATTTATTTAAAATTAATATTTTTCTTATAATCCTATGGTTGAAATTATCCGATGGTGAATTGTTCATAATTTTCTTAGATATTCTAATTTTTGGGTTTAATAAAATACTATAAAAATATATTATGATATTTATAACATCATAATGACCGATAAATGATATAATAAATACTATAATGGGTACCCTTAGACAAACATATGTTTTTCACTAAATATAATTTATAATAATAATGATTTTATAATTTTATTAAGCCATTATGAATCCTCCCAAACAATTCATATATTTTAGAGTTTTAAATTATTTTATTTATTAGTTTCACTCACCTCCACATGAGAAAAGAGAACTATTTTAAAATTTTCTGTTAATTTCCTTATAAAACAGTTAAAAAAATATCTATATGCAGATACAATGTTAAAATACTAGGTGAATGTTTATGGTTTTGAATATATCATTTTGTAGGGTCTAGAATATAAATATTAAAGAAATCCCTCTCTTTTCTAACATAGAGCCTCCAAATCCCCCATTTTACTCAATGAATTATCTTTGTGTAACATAATTAATCTTCCATAATCTCTCTATAATCCTACAATGGAGCCCCAATATCCCAGGAATCCCCATTTCTAGATTATGGAGTCACACGTTCAGGTAAGGTCTCTTTCCTCTCTCCTCTTTATTCGGGGTTTTATTATGTCATGCCTTATATTATCCCTTTACTAATCATGGGATATGTATTTATATGTACATATTAGTAACCATTAAATTTTCAAATGATTAGATTCCCTTATCACCCTTATCAACACATTTAATGATTATTTTTGTCATTTATGTACCAAAATTTCATTAAGAAACATCTCTTTAAAGCCTTTATTCATGAATCCTATTCAATATATACGCTTTAATTTTATAATTGAAATTATGTGGTATTTATTATAACCTCCCCAATAATTTATTTATCATTTATAAATGATGATAGACCCATTTATCTCTCATTAAGTCATACCATGAATATTTACACTTCCCTGTTATGATGTCGAATGTTCACTAGGGGAATCTATGCGAAAACAATTTTATTGTGAATACCATACCCAATTCCTATCAATTGTGTTCACATTTATGAACTTATAATCATTATTATTTTAGATTTTCATATATTTATTCTATTATCTATATTATTGGAACAAAAAAATGATTATTAATATATCCATATTGTATGATCAAGGTGGAAACATAACCATTACAATGAAATGGGAGTGACAGAGGTGCGTAAATCTGTATATAATTCCATAAATTTGGTGATAATTATAAACATGATATTTCAACTTGGAAAACTTATATACATAATTCCATTATGGGAAATTTTCCACCATGAAGTCTTCGTCATTTTTCCTTAACCTATGTTTATGATGCAGTGCATTATATTGTTTTCAGATTTCCTATGTTTTGTTTGTGATGTTATATCATTCCTTGTCATTCGTGTTCCTTTATTCTTTATTAATATGAAATTTCTACAATGTAATGTTTTATTCATGATATGAAATTTTTATTCCATTACTGGGCTTTATGGATCACCCATATCTTCTGTATTTCCTAGGTTATCCATTGTAGTATTAAGCTCAAGAATGTTAAATATTATTTCAATAAAGATGTTGTAGTTCATGTTGTTTGTATTAATACAATAAATCTAAATCCAAAAAAGACCAGACATATTGATATTTCGAGTTGTATTAAGTGTATATTTTTTAAATGAACAATGTGTTAATGTGTAATAAATATAAGGGTAGTTATAGATGGTATTATGGGAAACTTTTAGATTTCTTAGGAATATTTTTAGAAAACAATAGAGAAAGTGTTATAAATTATGATAAATATAATAAAAAATTATGATATTTTGGTAAGTATGGATTAATTATATTATCAAGAAAATACATTCATGTATGGATATTATATATGGAAATGGTTATGAAAAGTATGTACATTGGATTAACAACTCTGATATGGTGTTTCAGGATAGACCCTGGGTAACTTGGTACATTATAAAGGGCCTTACATCACACCTAGTTTGACACCACCAAGTGATATTATTTTTTAATTCATAACATCATTATGATCAATTATTAAGGGAGTAAAAGCTATATCATATTAGTTATTTTAGAAATATATCATGGATAACAAAGACAAAATCCTATTGTTCCATAAGTTAAGGAAATGCATGGAAGTTATATGTTATCCATTTAATGTCATGAAATTTAATTTTATATGATTAATAAATAAATACACTCATCCTTAATTTTCATTTTGTTCTAGAAAATGGCTTGAAATAAGAGGAACCGGGTAAATAATCAATGTGATGACATCCCCACTGAAAATACTAACCTGTTTGGAGTAGAAATATCTCACATCATGATTATAATATATGAGCTCACTCAGGTTCTAAATAGAAACATGAATCTCGAGGAGATTCTAAACCCCCTAATATTGAAAATGCCCTAATAAAGAGTTTCATGGGTAAAATACCTCCTATATTAAATTGTTCATCTGATCTATGGATTAAATTGATAAAAAATAAGAATCTTATGAAAGAAATCGATGAAATGGGATGGAAGAATTTTAAAAAATTTCGATCAATATTTTAAACACACTCATTATCTTCAAATGGACAGTAATAGCATTTTATTAATGTAAAAAGATGACTAATATATTGGGGAGTGTGAAGAAATCTTAAGAAGAATATAATTATACACCTTCATCCTTGACATTACCACTAAATTAATGGTGTATTAATTCTTTGGTGGTCTTATATCTAACATATAGAACACCCTCAATATATATGACTTTAATACATATAAGGAATCTTTTTATATTCCCTATAAGTTGAAATGATGATCTGAAAATCTCAGGGTAATAATGTGGATAAAAAGAGGAAAGTGGAGTTTAATTATAGTTGTTTGAAAGGTATATCTACTGGTACCATGAAATTTCAAAACCCCACTATTCAATGGTGCTGTAAAATAGACCCTATAAAATTTCTAAATTAGATTATTAAATCCTTTTGGTGATGCAAGAAAGGGAACCTAGATAATTATTTCAGATAGAAGAATCTCACTACTATGACGGAGGAATAGAATGCTCCGATCTGCCATCATCATATTGTTCATTACCACAACAACAATTAACCCGTGTATTTTCTAATACAATCCACTAAACCAAGGGGTTTTAAAGTCACCCAACAACCACCAATATAGTAATTGATATCATATTCAATCACTACCATATAGGTGAATCCTAACTACAATGTGGTTATAGTTAAGGTAGATATTAATTTAAGAATAGAAAGCATAATTTTTTGTCCTACATCTACAAATTACTTCATATCATGTATGATTAGAAGAAATATTTAAAAACCACCTCAAAACATGGACATATAGTTGTTGTTGAAAATGGAAAATAGATAAATTATTGCATACAATGTAAAAAAACCTCCCATATTAATTTTTGTTATCTGAATATCCCATCAAACCAAGTCATAGTACCATTGGTGGAATTTGATGAAATTATAGGCATGGATTAAATTTCCCTTTATCCTTTGTTAAAAATTTGATCTATTTCAACTTCATCTCTAACTCTAATAATTTGTAATTAATAATCAATATGAATGAATCCTTCAAATATCTCAAGATCCAGAATAGAATGATATGTCATTCCCACTATATGTAAAAGAAAACGTTTTTGGTTGTTATCAATTAAGGATAAATCATCAAACAGTGAAATTATTTTTTAATACCTAACACGTCGTCATAATTTTGACATAAATATTTTCATTAATTGAATAGCTTCTAAAACATGGAAATTTTAATCTTTTTATATAAGGTCACTAAATTTCTCAAAATAAACATAACATTATACCCCTATATATCTTAATGTCTGTCTAGATTAACACATACAAATAATGTCAATACCATCATCATGTATTTAATTTAATTTTTATGATAACGAGAATTAACATAATGCCTTATTGAAAAAAATTAAATCCTCCTCATAGAATTAATAAAATAATAAATTTTTAATTGATTCTATAGATCCATTAATGTTTTAAACTCATTAAATGATAGAATAAAACAAATAATTTAAAAATAATTTATGAGTTATGTGGTCATCAATGTAATCAAATATTATTTATCCTTGTCAAGCCTCAATCAATCCATGTTAAACACCATTTTTTCATCATACAAAATATATAATATTTTACGATCCCATAACCACGTTTTTTCTCTGAAATATAACACATTCATGAAATACCTTATTTTTTCGTCATTACCGTTTAAACTATACGTTAAATCATTAAAAAATACCAAAAGTAAAAAATTATATTTCATTATTCTTGAATTAGAACACATTTACAATTACATTTTTTAGATTCATACTTGTCAAATTAAATTGGATCCAATACCTTATTTGATAATATCTCTTTACTATTTCATATTTGGTATCATCATCGTTAAATGATTAACAAATACTCATTCAAACATGATCATTATATTCATAATATTTTTCCTAAGAATATTTTTTTTGCAAAATTTCTATATATTTTCACATTTTAGACATTAAATCATTGATGGAATCATTAGAATACCATTATTATCGTCCATTCCATTAACTAATCAATTCACCTTACATGAAAATTGTTTTCACTTTGTTCTACATTTCCATAATCAAATCAAATTCTCATTCTATAGAGAAATTCCCTGAAGTGATTCTACTAATATTAAGGACATAACGGGAATTGATTATTCATTCCAATGTGGACTCTTCCACTTGAACACTCAATTAATTGTTTCATTATGTAGTATGTTTAGTCATATAGATGGTAAAGTTTATCATTTTTTTCATTGTAGTTGATATAGATTTGGAATTATAAAAAACATCCATCACTATATTCATCATAAAATTTTATTCCCTTCAAAAAAAGTCTATCACATTCAATGTTATCCCAAATCCTTATGAATCCATCATATAATGAAAACAAATAGCACATTGAATGAAATATTATTCATAGTTGGAACCACATAAAAAATCACATATATTATGTCAGAATCATGATTCATTCTTATCATTGTATGAAACCATTGGTTAATCCTCGTTCATTCATGGACATAATATATTTATATCCTTCGTGATATTTGTTAATGTGTTTTTGAATTTCAAAAAACAATTCCATGGGATTTTCCAAACATGTGTTTAAAAATCCACATTGTCATTCACTAAGAGACATTTGAGTCTAGATCGATGCCCCATTTTCGATTTTGTTAAACATATGTACCTTAGTTATAAAGAAACATACACATTTAATACCCATCTAGTGATGTAATTTCGTAGAAATAACTCACTTTATCAATTATGAGTATATGTGAAATATTTTTTATACATTGAGTCATCCGTAGACTCATCCTTAGAGACATACCCAATAATATCCTTATAAATATCCATTAGGATTTTTCCAATGATATCCCAAAAAATATTAAAAAGGCTAACTAAAACTATCCTCAGATACATAATCTAGTGAACCATGATTTTTATAAATTAGTATTTCATCATTTTAGATAATGATACAATAAATTACAGAAACAAATTCTTGAGGATCATAATATTTTAGTTTCATTGGAGACAAGATATAAAATATTATAACATCCTGAATTGTCTTAGATATATTCGATAATGATCTTCCATTTTAGTAATCTTTTTACACATACCCTAATTAAAACATTTCACCATAACAAGTGGTATTGAAAAATTAGAATGGGTGTGCTCAAATACACATTAAGGGTATGAAATGTAGATACATAGACATATAAATAATGTAAGGGTTTGAGAACATGATAATAATATTTTGTAACCATATCCTACAAATTTAAATCCAAATATCTGGTTATCACATAATTATTGACGTTCATATTATATATATCATGGGTAAAATAAATAGAAAGAAACTTGGTAGCATAAAAAATAAATATTATATAAAATTTTGGAATTATAATTTGTATTGAAATTCCATTCAATAATAGTCAAGGATCACAGACTAGGGTATCATAGTGGAATGGGTTAACTCTTTAACCATCATAGATTCCATGATTCATTTCCTAGACTATCAAAAGATAAAATGTACCTTGTTGAACCGGGTTCACACCATATTACACTCTAGTATATCTTATGAGATATAAATCCATGACCAATATATTAAAGAGTGATATAGGTGCCAAAAATATAACAATGAAAACCTTAATTTTGTGTTCTAAATGATAATAAAACATTATTGATATATTTTTTCAGACACGAGTTCTTATTTTTTAACTTTTCCATTATATGTGTTTGAAAAATAACAAATATTTACTTAAATATATTTAACATCATTTTAACTACATGTTTTGGTTTGTTTTTTTACAAAAAATGTTTCAATTTTTACCATATATATAGCTATTTCTAAATTATTATTAATTTATAAAATACATTTCTCATTCAGATTATCATCTTGAATATGATCTTAATAAATAAATTCATCATTATTATACTATAAGTTATACTTTTGTTATTTATTTCATACTATCAAAAAATCTATTAACAATCAGATGATAATGATAACTATATAGTCAGACTAATAAACATAAGGATTATCGTATTAAAATTATTAATTAAGTACATCATATTTAATTATGTTTATAATCATTATATGGAAGACATGTTTCTAATATAATGAAATCCTTTAACAATATAATAGTGGAAATATATATGATGTCAGACATTCAATAAATATGTGTTTTCAATTGGAATCTCTCTGAGTCTGTTATAATAAAAATGGTTATATGATAGTTGGGTTATCTTCTATAAATACCAATCCATAAAAATATTTTCGAGTTGATTCAATTTTTTGATTACTTATTTCTAACGGGAGCTCTATAGGACCATCTTGTTCTATGTAAGTTTTTTCCTTTAGTAAGTTAGTTTTATTTAAGGAATCCTTATCATGGATGTTTCCCTATTGAATATTGGAATAGTAATGTGAATATGGTCTTTCATACAAATAATGTATTATTTGAATATGATGAAGTACAATATAATAATTTTATCTAGGGATTTTATGGATATTTAGAAAATGATGATCATCAAATCGAGGGATTAGTGTGATAGAAATGAAGATGTAATCTGATCATTTTACTAAGGGATTTCAGGGAATTAAATGGTAAAATGTATATCAGATATAAATTAGTGCATACCATTAGTAATGGTTAATGAATAAATTTATCTACAGTTTAAATAGATATATTTTTAATAATACTATGTATGACAATATTACTTTTACATAGGTATTATATAGCTTGTTTTTACAAGAGTTTATTTCAGTACTTGTAACAGAATACTCATCAGTGTATTGAACATTATAATTTTTTTGCTCGATCGATTTCATTATGAATAATATTAACACACTCATACATAATTATATGACCCGTGTTTAATATCATTTAGCTCTTATATAATCAGACACACTGTGATTCATATTTGGTGAACCTGATAATCAGACTGAGGGCCATGTTTGATAACATAATATAATAGGATATGGGTTATTTTAGTTTAATTGTATAAAAAAAATTAAAATAACATTAACCCCAATTATAAAAATAATCATATGAGTAGAACATATTATCCTATAATTGGTATCTGAGACATATTCTACTACGCATATACTTTCTGAATTTTTTATATTTATCAACCTCGATTATAATAATTAAAACAACCTTATGATTTAATGTTTTGTTATGTAATATAGATATCTAAAATAGATGATCTAATTATATTTTGTTATATCTAATTATATTCAATTTAAAATTAAGAATCATTATCATTTATAATATTGTCGTTAAATAGTGATCACTTGATTAGTACAAATATAGCGCTTTAACAATTCCTAGTTCCATATATAAATGAAATTTTGGTCTCATTAAAAAGGATTATACACTATGAATACTAATTTTTAAAGATATTGATGGATATATAATCACTAGTATTTTACATTGATCAAGAAAAGTAATTGATCCATTAAATTAATCATGGGAAAAACCGTTTATCAGAGAAGTTTTATCTCATCACGATCACAACCCAAACATTGTTTGAAAAATACCCCCATGGAAGTATCATCATAACACACCATACACTTAGAGAATATTTTTTGTGTAGTAATGGGATATGTATAAAAACCATAAAATATGAATATTTATATTTAACAGAATAATGAATTTATTTTCCTTTTTATTCTTACCTTAAAAATTATTATAATTATATTTTATAAACCCGATATTGTATTTTTGGGAAATATTAAAATATGATTATGGGATTTATTTTTAAGTATTTATGTTTTTCAAGTATTTTAATAAATAAATTTAATTATTTATAAATGGTTATTAATTATTTTTTTACCTAAATGTAAGTTCTATTAGGGTTCAAAAACAATTAATGCCAAAACCCAGCATTTTCATTATTTGTAAGTTATTGTTATTATGATTGAAAATTAATATATATATATATATATATATATTTGAAATTAATATATTTTTTATAATCCTATGGTTGAAATTATCCAATGGTGAATTGTTCATAATTTTCTAAGATATTCGAATTTTGGGGTTTATTAAAAAACTATAAAAATATATTATGAGTTTTATAACTTCATAATGACCGATAAATGATATAATAAATACTATAATGGGTACCCTTAAAAAAAAATATGTTTTTCACAAAATATAATTGTATAATAATAAGGATTTGATAATTTTATTAAGCCGTTATGAATCCTCCCAAACAATTCATATATTTTAGAGTTCTAAATTATTTTATTTAAAAGTTTCACTCACCTCCACAAGAGAAAATAGAACTATTTTAAAATTTTCTGACAATTTCCTTATAAAACAGTTAAAAAAATCTCTATATATAGATACAACGTTAAAATACTAGGTGAATGATTTTGGTTTTGAATATATCATTTTGTAGGGTCTAGAATATAAATATTAAAGAAATCCCTCTCTTTTCTAACATAGACCCTACAAATCCCCCATTTCACTCAACGAATTATCTTTGTGTAACATAATTAATCTTCCCTACTCTCTCTATAATCCTACTATAGAGCCCCAATATCCCAGGAATCCCCATTTCTATATTATGGAGTCACGCGTTCAGGTAAGGGCTCTTTCCTCTCTCTTCTTTATTCGGGTTTTTATTATGTAATGCCTTATATTATCCCATTCCTAATCTTGGGATATGTATTTATATGTCCATATTAGTAACCATTATATTTCCAAATGATTATATTCCCTTATCACCCTAATCAACACATTTTATGATTATTTTTGATATTTATGTACCAAAATTTCATTAAGAAACGTCTCTTTCATGCCTTTATTCATGAATCCTCTTCAATATATACCCTTTAATTTTATAATCAAAATTATGTGGTATTTATTATAACCTTCCCAATAATTTCATTATGATTTATAAATGATGAGAGACCCATTTCTCTCTCAGTAAGTCATACCATGAATATTTACACTTCCCTATTAGGATGTCGAATTTTCACTAGGGGAATCGATGCGAAAACAATTTTATTGTGAATACCTTACCCAATTCCTATAAATTGTGTTCACATTTATGAACTTATAATCATTCTTATTTTATATTTACTTATATTTACTCTATTATCTATATTTTTTGAACAAAAAAATTATTATTAATATATCCATATTGTATGATCAAGGTGGAAACATAACCATTACAATGATATGGGAGGGACAAGGGTGCCTAAATCTGTATAGAATTCCACCAAATTTGGTGATAATTATAAACATGATATTTTAACCTGGAAAAATTATATACATAATTGCATTATGGGAAATTTTCCACCATGAAGTCTTCATCATTTTTCCTTGACCTATGTTTATGATGCAGTGCATTATATTGTTTTCAGATTTCCTATGTTTTGTTTGTGATGCTATATCATTCCTTGTCATTCGTGTTCCTTTATTCTTTATTAATATGAAATTTCTACAATGTAATGTTTTATTCATGATATGAAATTTTTATTCCATTACTGAGCTTTATGGATCACCCATATCTTCTATATTTCCTAGGTTATCCATTGCAGTATTAAGCTCAAGAATGTTAAATATTATTTCAATAAAGACGGTGTAGTTCATGTTGAATGTATTAATACAATAAATATAAATCCAAAAAAGACTAGACTTATTTATATTTTGAGTTTTATTAAGTGTATATTTTTTAATTGAACAATGTGTTAATGTGTAATAAATATAAGGGTAGTTATAGATGGTATTATGGGAAACTTTTAGTTTTTTTAGGAATATGATTAGAAAACAATAGAGAAAGCGTTATAAATTATGAGAAATATAATAAAAAATTACGATATTTTTGTAAGTATGGATTAATTATATTATCAAGAAACTACATTCATGTATGGATATTATATGTGGAAATGGTTATTCAAAGTATTTACATTGGATTAACAACTCTGATATGGTGTTTCGGGATAGACCCTGGGTAACTTGGTACATTATAAAGGGCCTTACATCAGACCTAGTTTGACACCACGAAGTGATATTATTTTTTAATTCATAACATCATCATGATCAATTATTAAGGGAGTAAAATATATATCATATTAGTTAATTTAGAAATATATCAGGGATAACAAAGACAAAATCCTATTGATCTATAAGTTAAGGAAATGCAAGTAAGTTATATGTTATCCATTTAATGTCATCAAATTTAATTTTATATGATTAATAATTAAATACACTCATCCTTAATTTTCATTTTATTCTAGAAAATGGCTTGAAGTAAGAGGAACCAGGTAAATAATCAATGTGATGACATCCCCAATGAAAATACTAACCTGTTTGGAGTAGAAATATCTCACATCATTATTATAATATATGAGTTGACTCAGGTTCTAAATAGAAACTTGAATCTCGAGGAGATTCCAAACCCCCTAATAGTGAAAATGCCCTAATAAAGAGTTTCATGGGTAAAATAACTCCTATATTAAATTGTTCATCTGATCTATGGACGAAATTGATAAAAAATAAGAATCTTATGAAAGAAATCGATAAAATGGGATGGAAGACTTTTAAAAAAATTCGATCAATATTTTACACACACTCATTATCTTCAAATGGACAGTCATTTCATTTCATTAATGTAAAAAAGATGACTAATATATTGGGGAGTGTGAAGAAATCATAATAAGAATATAATTATACATCTCCATCCTTGACATTACCACTAAATTAATGGTTTATTAATTCTTTGGTGGTCTTATATCTAACATATAGAACATCTTCGATATATATGACTTTCATACCTATAAGGAATCTTTTTATATTCCCTCAAAGTTGAAATGAAGATCTGGAAATCTCAGGGGAATAATGGGGATAAAAAGAGGAAAGTGGAGTTTAATTATAGTTGTCTGAAAGGTAGATCTACTGGTACCATGAAATTTCAAAACCCCACTATTCAATGGTGTTGTAAAATAGACCCTATAAAATTTCTAAATTGGATGATGAATTCCTTTTTGTGATGCAAGAAAGGGAACCTAGATAATTATTTCTGATAGAAGAATCTCGCTACTATGACGGAGGAATAGAATGCTCTGATCAGCCATCAGCATATTGTTCATTACCACAACAACAATTAACCCGAGTATTTTCTAATATAATCCACTAAACCAAGGGGTTTTAAAGACACCCAACAACCACCAATATAGTAATTGATATCACATTCAATCACTACCATATAAGTGAATCCCGACTAAAATGTGGTTATAGGTAAGGTAGATATTAATTTAACAATAAAAAGCATAATTGTTTGTCCTAGTTCTACAAATTCTTTCATATCATGTATGATTAGTAGAAATATCCAAAAACCACCTAAAAACATGGACGTATAGTTGTTGTTTAAAATTTAAAATAGATAAATTATTTCATATGATATAAAAAACCTCCCATATTAATTTTTGTTACTTTAATATCCCATCAAACCAAGTCATAGTACCATTGGTGGAATTTGATGAAATTATAGGCATGGATTAAATTTCCCATTATCATTTTTTTAAAATTTGATCTATTTCAACTTCATCTCTAACTCTAATAATTTGTAATTAATAATCAATATGAATGAATCCCTCACATATCTCAAGATCCAGAATATAATGATATGTCATTCCCACTATATATAAAGGAAAACGTTTTTGGTGGTTATCAATTAACAATAAATCATCAAATGATGAAATTATTTGTTAATACCTAACACGTCATCATAATTTCAACATAAATATTTTCATTAATTGAATAGCTTCTAAAACATGGAAATTTTAATATTTTTATATAAGGTCACTAAATTTCTCAATATAGACATAACATTATACCCCTATATATCTTAATGTTTGTCAAGATTAACACATACAAATAATGTCAATACCATCATCATGTATGTAATTAAATTTCTATGATAACAAGAATTAACATAAGGCCTTATTGAAAAAAATTAAATCCTCCTCATATAATTAATAAAATAACAAATTTTTTTTGATTCTATAGATCCATTAATGTTTTAAACTCATTAAATGATAGAATAAAACATATAATTTATAAATAATTTATGAGTTATGAGGTCATCAATGTAATCAAATATTATTTATCCTTGTCAAGCCCCAATCAATCCATGTTAAACACCATGTTTTCATCATACAAAATATATAATATTTTACCATCCCATAACCACGTTTTTTCTGTGAAATATAACACATTCATGAAATACCTTATTTTCTCGTCATTACCATTTAAACTATCCATTAAATCATTAAACAAATACCAAAAGTTAAAAAAAATTATATTTCATTATTCTTGAATTCCAACACATTTACAATTAAATTTTTTAGAATCATACTTGTTCAATTAAATTAGATTCAATACCTTATTTGATAATATCTCTTTACATTCCTATTTCATATTTCGTATCATAATTGTTAAATGATTAACAAATAATCATCCAAACATGATCATTATATTCATAATATTTTTCCTAAGAATTTTTTTTGCATAATTTCTATATATTTTCACATTTTAGACATTAAATCATTGATTGAATCATTAGAATACCATTATTATCATCCATTCCATTAACTAATATATTCACCTTACATGAAAATTGTTTTCACTTTGATCTACTTTTCCATAATCAAATCAACTTCTCATTCTATAGAGAAATTCCCTCAAGTGATTCTACCAATATTAAGGACATAACGGGAATTGATTATTCATTCCCTTGTGGACTCTTCCACTTGAACACTCAATGAATTGTTTCATTATGTAGTATGTTTAGTCTTATAGATGGTAAAGTTTATAATTTTTTTCATTGTAGTTGATATAAATTTGGAATTATCAAGAGCATCCTTCACTATATTCATCATAAAATTTTATTCTCTTCAAAAAAAGTCTATCACATTCAATTTTATCCCAAATCCGAATGAATCCATCATATAACGAAAACAAAGAGCACATTGAAAGAAATATTATTCATATTTGGAACCACATACAAAATAACATATAGTATGCCAGAATCATGATTCATTCTTATCCTTGTATGAAACCATTGGTTAATCCTCGTTCATTCATGGACATAATATATTTATATCCTTTGTGATATTTGTTAATGTGTTTTTGAATTTCAAAAAACCATTCCATGGGATTTTCCAAACATGTGTTTAAAAATCTAAATTGTCATTCACTAAGAGGCATTTGAGTCTAGATTGATGCCCCATTTTTGATTTTGTTAAACATATGTACCTTAGTTATAAAGAAACATACACATTTAATACCCATCTAGTGATATAATTTCTTCGAAATAACTCACTTTATCAATTATGAGTATATGTGAAATATTTTTTATACATTGAGTCATCCGTAGACTCATCCTTTAGAGACATACCCAATAATATCCTTATAAATATCCATTAGTATTTTTCCAATGATATCCCAAAAAATATTAAAAAGGATAACTAAAACTATCCTCAGATACATAATCTAGTGAACCATGATTTTCATATATTAGTATTTCATCATTTTAGATAATGATACAACAAATTAAAGAAACACATTCTTGAGTATCATAATATTTTAGTTTCATTGGAGACAAGATAAAAAATATTATAACATCATGAATTGTCTTAGATATATTCAATAATGGTCTTCCATTTTAGTAATCTTCATAAAAATACCCAAATAAAAAAAAAATCACCATAACAAGTGGTATTGAAAAATTTGAATGGGTGAGATCAAATACCCATTAAGGGTAAGAAATGTAGATACATAGGCATATAATTAATGTAAAGGTCTGAGAACATGAGAATAATATTTCGCAACCATATCCTACAAATTTAAATCCAAATATCTGGTCATCACGTAATGATTGACGTTCATAGTATATATATCACAGGGGAACTAAATATCAAGACCCTTGGTAGCATAAAAAATAAATATTATATACAATTTTGGTATAATAATTTGTATTGAAATTCCATTCGATAATAGTCAAGGATCACAGACTAGGGTATCATAGTGGAATGGGTTAACTCTTTAACCATCATAGATTCCAAGATTCATTTCCAAGACCATCAAAGGATAAAATGTACCTTGTTGAACCAGGTTCACACCATATTACAATCTAGTCTATCTTAAGAGATATAAATCCATGACCAGTATATTAAAGAGTGATATAGGTGCCAAAAATATAACAATGAAAACCTTAATTTTGTGTTCTAAATGATAATAAAACATTATTGATATATTTTTTCAGACACGAGTTCTTATTTTTTTAGTTTTCCATTATATGTGTTTGAAAAATAACAAATATTTACTTTAATATATTTAACATCATTTTAACTACATGTTTTGGTTTGTTTTTTTACAAAAAAAGTTTCAATTTTTACCATATATATAACTATTTCTAAATTATTATTAATTTATAAAATACATTTCTCATTCAGATTATCATCTTGAATATGAGCTTAATTAATAAATTCATCATTATTATACTATAAGTTAGACTTGTGTTATTTATTTCATACTATAAAAAAATCTATTAACAATCAGATGATAATGACAACTATATAGTCAGACTAATAAACATAAGGATTATAGTATTAAAATAATTAAGTAAGTACATCATATTTAATTATGTTTATAATCATTATATGGAAGACATGTTTCTAATATAATGAAATCCTTTAACAATATAATAGTGGAAATATATATGATGTCAGACATTCAATAAATATGTGTTTTAAATTGGAATCTCTCTGAGTCTGTTATAATAAAAATGGTTATATGATAGTTGGGTTATCTTCTATAAATACCAATCCATAAAAATATTTTCGAGTTGATTCAATTTTTTGATTACTTCTTTCTAACGGGAGCTCTATAAGACCATCCTGTTCTATGTTAGTTTTTCCTTTAGTATGTTGGTTGTATTTAAGGAATCCTTGTCAGGGATGTTTCCCTATTTAATTTTTGAGTAGTAATGTGCATATAGTTTTTCATACAAATAATTTATTATTTGAATATGATGAAGTACAATATAATAATTTGATCTAGGGATTTTGTGGATATTTATAAAATTATTATCATCAAATCGAGGGATTACTGTGATAGAAATGAAGATGTTATCTGATCATTTTACTAAGGGATTTCATGAGATTGAATGATAAAATTTATATGAGATATAAATTAGTGCATACCATTAGAAATGGTTAATGAATAATTATATTTATAGTTTAAATAGATATATTTTTTATAATAGTATGTATGACAATATTACTTTTACATAGGTATTATATAGCTTGTTTTTACAAGAGTTTATTTCACTGCTTGTAACAGAATACTCATCAGTGTATTGAACATTATAATTTTTTTTCTCGATATATTTCATTATGAATAATATTAACACACTCATACATTATTAGATGACCAGTGTTTAACATCATTTAGCTCTTATATAATCAGACACACTGTGATTCATATTCGGTGTCCCTGATAATCAGACTGAGGGCCATGTTTGATAACAAAATATAATATGATATGGGTTATTTTAGTTTAATTATATAAGAAAATTAAAATAACATTAACACCAATTATAAAAATAATCATATGAGTAGAACATATTATCATATAATTGGTATCTGAGACATATTCTACTACGCATATACTTTCTGTTTTTTTATATTTGTCAACCTCGATTATAATAATTAAAAAAACCTTATGATTTAATGTTTTGTTATGTAATATAGATATATAAAACAGATTATCTAATTATATTTTGTTGTATCTAATTATATTAAATTTAATATTAAGAATCATTATCATTTATAATATAGTCGTTAAACAGTGATCACTTTATTAATATAAATATAGCGCTTTAAAAAATCCTAGTTCTATATGTAAAGGAAATGTTAGTCTCATTCAAAAGGATTATACACTATGAATACTGATTTTTAATGATATTGATGGATATATAATCACTAGTATTTTACATTGATCAAGAAAATGAATTTATCCATTGACTTCATCATGGGAAAAACCGTTTATCAGAGAAGTTTTATATCATCACGATCACAACCCAAACATTGTTTGCAAAATACCCCCATGGAAGTATCATCATAACACACCATACACTTAGATAATATTTTTAGTGTATTAATGGGATATTTATAAAGCCCGTAAAATATGAATATTTATATTTCACAGAATAATGAATTTATTTTCCTTTTTATTGTTGCCTTAAAAATTATTATAATTTGATTTTATAAACCCGATATTGTATTTTTGGGTAATATTAAAATATGATTATGGGATTTATTTTTAAGGATTTATGTTTTTTTAAGTATTTTAATAAATAAATTTAATTATTTATAAATGGTTATTAATTATTTTTTACCTAAATATATATTCTATTAGGGTTCAAAAACAATTAATGCCAAAACCTAGCATTTTCATTATTTTTTAGTTATTGTTATTATGATTGAAAATGAATATATATATATATATATTTAAAATTAATATATTATTTATAATCCTATGGTTGAAATTATCCGATGTTGAATTGTTCATAATTTTCTATTTTATTCGAATTTTGGGGTTTAATAAAAAACTATAAAAATATATTATTTGTTTTTTAACATCATAATAACTGATAAATGATATAATAAATTCAATAATGGGTACCCTTAGACAAATATATGTTTTTTCACTAAACATAATGTATAATAATAATGATTTGATAATTTTTTTAAGCCATTATGAATCCTCCAAAACAATTCATATATTTTAGAGTTTTAAATTATTTTATTTAAAAGTTTCACCCACCTTCACATGAGAAAAGACAACTATTTTAAAATTTTCTAACAATTTCCATACAAAACAGTTATAAAAATCTCTATATGTAAATACAATGTTAAAATACTAGGTGAATTTTTATGGTTTTGAATATATCATTTTGTAGGGTCTATAATATAAATATTAAAGAAATCCCTCTCTTTTCTAACATAAACCCTCCAAATCCCCCATTTCACTCAATGAATTATCTTTGTGTAACATAATTAATCTGTCCTAAACTCTCTATAATCCAACTATGGAGCCCCAATATCCCAGGAATCCCAATTTCAAGATTTCGGAGTCACACGTTCAGGTAAGGGCTCTTTCCTCTCTCCTATTTATTCGTGTTTTTATTATGTCATTCCTTATATTGTCCCTTTCTTAATCTTGTGATATGTATTTATATGTACATATTAGTAACCATTATATATCCAAATTATTATATTCACTTATAACCCTAATCAACACATTTTTTGATTTTTTTCATTTATGTACCAAAATTTCATTAAGAAATGTCTCTTTCATGCCTTTATTCATAAATCCTCTTCAATTTATACCCTTTAATTTTACAACAAAAATTATGTGGTATTTATTATAACCTTCCCAATAATTTCATTATGATTTATAAATGATGAGATACCCATTTCTCTCTCATCAAGTCATACAATGAATATTTACACTTCCCTATTATGATGTCGAATGTTTACTAGGGGAATTGATGCGAAAACTATTTTATTTTGAATACCATACCCAATTCCTATCAATTGTGTTCACATTTATGAACTTATAATCATTATTTTTTTAGATTTTCTTATATTTATTCTATTATCTATATTTTTTTAACAAAAAATGGTTATTAATATATCCATATTGTATGATCAAGGTGGAAACATAAACATGAGAATGAAATGGGAGTGACAGGGGTGCCTAAATCTGTATAGATTTCCAATAAATTTGGTGATAATTATAAACATGATATTTCATCTTGAAAAAATTATATACATAATTCCATCATGGGAAATTTTCCACCATGAAGTCTTCGTCATTTTATCTAGACCTATGTTTATGATGTAGTGCATTATGTTGTTTTCAGATTTCCAATGTTTTGTTTGTCATACTATATCATGACTTGTCATTCATGTTCCTTTATTCTTTATTAATAAGAAATTTCTACGATGTAATGTTTTATTCATGATATAAAATTTCTATTCCATTACTGGGCTTTATGGATCACCCATATCTTCTTGTATTTCCTAGGTTATCCATTGCATTATTATGCTCATGAATTTTAAATATGATTTCAATAAATATGTTGTAGTTCATGTTAAATATATTAATACAATAAACCTAATTCCAAAAAAGACCAGACTTGTTGATATTTGAAGTTTTATCAAGTGTATATTTTTTAATTGAACAATATGTTAATGTGTAATAAATATAAGGGTAGTTATAGATGGTATTATGGGAAACTATTAGTTTTTTTAGGAATATGATTAGAATACAGTAGATAAAGCGTTATAAATTACGATAAATATAATAAAAAATTACGATATTTTGGTATGTATGGATTAATTATGTTATCAAGAAAATAAATTCATGTATGGATATTATATGTGGAAATGGTTATGGAACGTATGTACCTTGGATTAAAAACTCTGATATGGTGTTCCAGGATATACCCTGGATAACTTGGTACGTTATAAAGGGCCTTACATCACACCGAGTATGACACCACCAAGTGATATTATTTTTTAATTTATAACATCATTATGATCAATTATTAAGGGAGTAAAAGAAATATCATATTAGTTATTTTAGAAATATATCATGGATAAAAAAGACAAAATCCTATTGTTCCATAAGTTAAGGAAATACATGTAAGTTATATGTTGTCCATTTAATGTCATCAAATACAATTTTATATGATTAATAAATAAATACACTAATCCTTAATTTTCATTTTAATCTAGAAAATGGCTTGAAATAAGAGGAACCAGGTAAATAATCAATGTGATGACATCCCCAATTAAAAGACTAACCTGTTTGGAGGAGAAATATCTCACATCGTGATTATAATATATGAGCTGACTCAGGTTCTAAATATAAACATGAATCTCGAGGAGATTCCAAACCCCCTAACAGTGAAAATGCCATAATAAAGAGTTTCATGGGTAAAATACCTCCTATATTAAATTGTTCATATGATCTATGGACGAAATTGATAAAAAATATGAATCTTATGAAAGAAATCGATGCAATGGGATGGAATAATTTTAAAAAAAATCGATCAATATTTTCCACACACTAATTATCTTAAAATGTACAGTCATTTCATTTCATTAATGTAAAAAATATGAATAATATATTGGGGAGTGTGAAGTAATCATTAGATAAATATAATTATACACCTCCATCCTTGACATTACCACTAAATAAATTTCTTATTAATTCTTTGGTGGTCTTATAGCTAACATATAGAATGCCCATGATATCTATGACATTCATACATATAAATAATCTTTTTATATTCCCTAAAAGTTGAAATGAAGATCTGAAAATCTCAGGGGAATAATGGGGATAAAAAGAGGAAAGTGGAGTTTAATTATAGTTGTTTGATAGGTAGATCTACTAGTACCATGAAATTTCAAAACCCCACTATTCAATGGTGCTATAAAATAGACCCTATAAATTGTCTAACTTGGATGATGAAATCCTTTTGGTGATGCAAGCAAGGGAACCTAACTAATTATTTCTGATAGAAGAATCTCGCTACTATGATGTAGGAATAGAATTCTCCGATCATCCATCATCATATTGTTCATTACCACAACTACAATTAACTCGAGTATTTACTAATATAAAGCACTAAACCAAGGGGTTTTAAAGACACCCAACAACCACTTATATAGTAATTGATATCATATTCAATAACTACCATAGAGGTGAATACCGACTACAATGTGGTTATAGGTAAGGTAGATATTAATTCAAGAATAGAAAGCATAATTTTTTTATGGTTCTATAAATTCCTTCATATAATGTATGATTAGTAGAAATATCCAAAAACCACCTCAAAACATGGACGTATAGATGTTTTTGAAAATGGAAAATGGATAAATTATTGCATACGATGTAAAAAACCTCCCATATTAATTTTTTTACCTGAATATCCCATCAAACCATGTCATAGTACCATTGGTGGAATTTGATGAAATTCTAGGCATGGATTAAATTTCCATTTATATATCCGACATTAATTTACATGAGGAGTAAATATCTCTCTGTGTTGCGAATAATCCTAAAATTCTATTCAAACACAATTTGAAGGGTGATTCTTCTTTAAAACCATCATCTCAAGAATCATTATTATTGACCTATAAGTAATAATATCTTGCTAAACCGGTTGATTCTATTGTAAAATCATACTAGATGACATAAAAATTACAGGGAATACACTTATTTGTATCATGTAGATTTTCATAGTCTTCCTTCTAAATGACATGTTGAATTAGTAATCATGTATATACCTAGGGTGTTATCATTATATAAGACTCAGTGTAGAATGTTATATTAGGAACATGAGGAACTAAATAAACAAATACAGGTGATTAAGGATTAGGATTTTATACACCCATGATCTTAAACATGGTGTTCACTAGTCCTATTCATCAAGGTGAAGGATAGGTAACTGATCCTTTTCCTTAATTACCGTGAGCTCAAAAAGATTATGATAAAGAGGAAGTATCCTTATCCTAGGATTGATGAATTGTTTGATCATCTACATGGAGAAATATTATTCTCCATGGTTGACCTATGTATGAGATATTACCATGTCTTGGTGATGAAGGAGGATATCCCCAAGACTACTTTTAAAACATGGTATGGTCATTATGAGTTCATAGTGATTCTATTAGTACTCACTAATCCTCAATCAATATTCATGTACATGAGTTATACAGTCTTTTGGGATTACCTAGAATTTTTTATAGTATATCAAAATTATATTCTAATATACTCTAAAATAAAAGAAGAGAATGAGGCTGATATGATCACTCGGATAAAAATACTAGAAAAGAAAAGATTCATGAAAATTTCAAAATATGTGAGTTTGTGTGGAAGGAAATATCAATCATGGGTAATATCATAACCAGAAATGAGATTTATGTGGTCCCTTCAAAAAAATTAATAAATTAATGTATGTATAGGAACAATATCTTTGATAGATTTCTATAGTTTCCTTGGGTTAGATGGGTTTTATCATAGATTCATGAGAATATTCTCGTGATTGTCAAAACCTTATACCAAACTAACGTATAAGTGAGTAAATTCTTATTATAATGATGAATGTCATGTGATATTAAAGAGTTTAAAATGAGTTTTTTCAATATCCATGTTCTTATACTACCTTAATGTGGGGAACATTTAGTGTTATTCCATTATTAATTAATGAATGGAATGGAATATTTGTTGAGAAAAAAGGGAAATTCATATCTTATGTTTCACGGAAGTTAAATGATAATGAATTGAATTTCCCAATGTATGATCTAGAGTTGGATGAAATGGAATTATCTTTGAAAACTGGTATCATTATATATATGGGGATATTTGTGAAATATATATGGATCAAAAAATCCCCAAGTATATATTTATAATAAAATTATGAATATGTGCCAACAAATATGATTATATCTTATCAAAGACTAAGACTACTGAATCCACAACCATCTTAGGAAGGAAAAAAGTGGATGATTTTCATTGTAGATAGGATATTGAAGTTCTCTAATTAATGACGAGGGATGCAATAAAGTCGTCTTATATTTAGAATTTATTTACATGTGAATCAGAATTGGAGGAATATCAACAAACCTTTCTCAAATAATTTTTGAAACATCTCTTATAGAGATGTTAATAAATTCTCAAAGAGTTGATGTGGGAATAATGAAAAATGAGGAATCTATAAATAAGTGTAAATCATCTATGTTTGAGGTCAATGATGAAGGTTTTTTGATATTTGGTTCAAGATGATGTGTACCATCAAAGCATGATTTTATAAAGGAATTGTTATACGGGAAGATAACTCCATCATCTCCATCCAACAATGAAGAAAATATATATTTCAAGATTTCGAAGAACCCTATTATTGGGTCAATATTAAGAATAATATAACAGAATATACATCATGATGTCCTGTATTTCATCATTTGAATGAAAAAAAAGAAACCATTCATGGGGATGATGCAATAATTACACATATTAACATAGAAATGTGAAAAATGACTCGTGGACTTTGTCAGTAGACTTACATAGACATCAAGAGTGGGTAATAGTACATGGATTGTGGTTGATAACCTTACAAATACTATACACACAGGTGAGATATAAAAGGATTTATCATTTTTTCTACTTGCAGAAATATACATCTGGTAAGCGTTCATGCTTCCTGGTGTACCATTATCAATTTTATCCAATTGATATCAAATAATCACTTCTATATTCAAAAAGAGTATCTAGTCTGCTCTATATAATGAGTTGAAATTCATCAAGGCCCATCAAAACCGAACTAATGGGAAATCTGAGTGGAATATCGAGAAACTTGAGGAACTATTGAGAGAATTATTAGTGACTTCAAGTGACAATGGGATCAACATCTTCCTTTGTTCTATTTCTCCTACTACAACATTTTCCAATCCTGTATCCAAATGGATCCTTTTGAATCCCATTATGGTATGAGGTATAAAACACCTGAATGATCACATAATGTTGGGGGAAACACTAATATGACATGAAATGGTCAAAGAAATGGTTGAAAAGGTTATGACAATTCAGTAATACATCCAGGAAGACCAGAGTTGAAAAAATTGGTATAATGACAATCATCAACGAGAAATATAGTATGATTTTAGAGACATGGTGTTCCTTTACATATCTCCATGGATGATTCTGATTTGATTTGGGAATAATAGAATGATTTTTTCAAGATACATATCCCACATTGATATCATCGATCGCATTGAAGTAGTGGCATGTTGACATGTAGTCCCACCAAACGTATCTCACATTCATTATATATTCAATGGATTACTATTGAGGCTATACAAAGCATACCCCTCTCATGTACTCAATACATAGGTGGTTTCATTAGATAATGAACTTTCATATAAGGTGAAATTAGTGAATATCATATATATTTAAGAAAAATATCAATGAAATATAACAATGCACCTTGTAAAAGTGTTGTGGATAAACCAAATTTTTAAAGAGGAAACCTGGGAACTAGAGGAAATGATGATATAGAATTACCCTCATATTTTTTAGGATGTGAAATTGAAATTTATTGGGTGAAATATTTCTAGGGTCAAATTCTAATAACATTAACTATTGTAAATAAAATTCTCATATGATTTAATGTCATATTAGGTATTATGCATATAGTAAACATATAAAATAATAATTTTTTATTATATATAATTGGATTAAATCACTTTTAATAATATTTATCATTTATCATAGAGTCATCAAACTAAGATCAATTGATTATAACAAATATAAGGATTTAACCATTTCAATTGACACAAACAAAGGAATTGATGGCCCCATCCTGTAGGACTGTACCTTATGATGTCCATTTATCAGAACTTATGATGGATATATAATCTTTGGGATATTCCTTTGACCAATCCTTTGTTTGGATACAAAAATATAAGAATGAAGGAAACCATTTACCTGATAATTTCAAGATAATTTTGATCACGCCCCAAATTGTGTTCACCGAACAACCCTGCCAAAGTCTCAACGCCGCAAACCTTACTCTTAGAGAGTACAATTTTGCATTAGAGGGATATATATCGAGGCCGTAATTATATGAAATTTATATTTTGTAGAATAGTGAATTTATTTCCATTTATATTTTTACTTAATAAATTATATTAATTTTGATTCAATTGAACACAACATGTATATTAATGTAATATTCCTATTTAATTAATTGATTTTTATTGATGAATCAATGGATTTATTAAATAAATAGTATTTTAATAACATTTTATTTTAATAAAATTTTTATTAATTTAATATGGTCATAAAAGTTTTTTGATGTTTAAATTACTTTTTATTAGGGTTCAAAAACTGTTATTGCCAAAAACCCGTCATTTTCAATAAATGTCAGTTATTATTTTTAGAAGTGAAAATTCACATATTAGAATAAATAATTTAGAAAAAATAAATATAATTAATGTAATAAATATGGTAAAATTATCCAACTCTGATTGTTTCATATTTTTCATGGATAGTCAGATTTTTGGGTAAAAATAAAAAAACGAATAAATAATGGTGTGTTTTATTACATCATAATTACCATGAAACGATGTAACAAATATAATAATGTGTATATATGGAAAAATATATGATATCCCCTATGATTTTATGTATATTTTATTATTTTTATTAAACCATTATAAATCATCCAAAACCATTAATATATTTTGGAGTTTTAAAATCATTTATTTATTTGTGCGACTCACCGCCACATAAAAAACAGAATTCTTTTAATAATTTCATCCCTTTTACTAATAAAATACAAAAAAATCGCCACTTTGGAATAATCGTTTTAAAAAATCCTGGTATGTTTTTTGGTTTTGAATATTTTATTTTTTTGAGTCCAAACACAATATTTTAATGAAATCTCTATCTTTTCCAATATAAACCCATCCATGAACCCATTTATCTTCAATATAAATACATGGATCACATCATTAATATATAATCCTCTCTACATAATCCTCTCAAGGCACCCCAACCTCTACTGAAAACCATTTTTATGCAATTTCATTCGCGCAAAAAAGTAAGGGTTCTTTCATTTCTTCCAATAATTAATTTCACTTTATAATGATATTCCTCTTATTAACCATTTCCTAATGTTGGTACATGACGTTCCATGTCTCTATTACTTTTCTTTTGACTTATGAATAATTATGTACCCATTTCTTCAACATAAACCCATTTTATGAATTTTTTGTGATGTTATTAGGTTGCTAAAATTATGTATGGGATCATCTCTTTATTCCCCTTATTCAACAAGCCTCTTCATTTTATGCCCTTTAATGTTCAATTCCTGGTAATTTGGTCTGTTTTTACTCTTCCCCATAAAATCATTAAAATGTATAAAATATGAGAGACCCATTTCACTCGCATTATGTCTTTCAATGAATATTTTCACTACTTAATTATGGTGATGAAATTTCTACATAGGAATCTGTGATCATAAATTTTTTAAGTAAATACCATAAAAGAATTTATAAGGGTTTTTTACATTATTGATCGTATAATCATTCACATTTGGGATTAAAATTTATTTATTCCATACCTTATATTAGTTTAATAATACATGATGATAAATGAATCAATGATTTATCATCTATGAGGCACACTTGAGAAAGAGAAATGAATGAATGTGATGGGTGTTCCTGAAATTATATGGTACACTGATGTACTGGGTGATGCTCAGTGTCATGATATTTTATGTTTTGATCAAAGTATCCATGAATAATTTATGGGATATTTCAACCATTACGTTCTAGAATTTTTTCATTGACATATTTTTATGATGTAGTGTTTTCTCTTATGTCCACATTTCCCATGTTATGATTATAATTATATGTCATGCATTATAAACCATATTTCATTATGATTTATTGAAATTCCTTATCTAACATTTATTTTTAGCTTCGTCTAATTTAATTTTTATTCACTTTATTTTTTTTATGGATCACACATTTCTTTTGGGTTTCCCTAGCATATCATATACAGTTTTATGCTCAAACATATTAAATAATTTTTAGTAATGTTAATGTAGTTCTTGTTTAATGTTTTAAATTAAATCTACCTAATTCCCAAATACAATATAAATATTTATCATTTGAGTTGTATTAAGATTAATTTTATTTAATTTAATAATATATTAACTTTTAATAATGGTAAGGGTTGTTATATTGCATTTTTTACTTGTTTCATGTGTTCTGACTTTTTGATATAAAAATCATATTTAAAAATGTTTGGTATGATAGCGAGAATTTTTGAAAAATAAAGTCATTTATTTTAATATGAATGATAATAATGTGTGATCTATAGACAATATAAATCCAAATATAAAGTCCATATTTAATGGTGATAATTAAGAGTACTAGAGAGATATAATGAATATTTTTGATATCAACACATGAGATGAAAATATTTTTATGTTTAATGGAATATATAAAATTCTAGATAAGGATGTTATTACCACTAAAAATCATGAAATGAATTAGTATATGTTAATCTACATAGAATGGAATAATTTTTTATGTTCTATATCAAAAAGTATATAAACTGAAATGTATTCATGTGAAGTTGTTAATAGCATCTGAAAAAAAGATAGAAGTCACAACATTTGGTACTTATGATAATGTCGAGACTAGAATATCTATCCTTATAGAATCCTATTTGTATTTTTATTTCATAACTATATAATCACTTTAAAATATTCACTAGATATTTTTTATAACCATAAATAGTTTACAATATATTAGTGAAAATGTTCTAGATGATGATATCCTTGTGAATAAAATTATTGATTTCATGCCCAATGAGTATGAATTTAAGATATTCATTGCTAATGAGTACATAATGATAAATAAAATTAACATGGAAGATCCTATTGGAACCCTTATGTAGTATGATGGTATAATCCAACCAGATGATAAGAAATATAAAAATAATAATGGAGTTGTTCTATTTACTACTACTTCTACATTACCTTATATAGTGAAATTATATTTCAATATTGTTGAATCATTGAAAAGGAACAAAAATTATTGATTAAGATTACTGAACATTTGTACATTCTTGGAACAAATTTGATAATCTCTCTAGATGGAGGAAAAAATATAACCACTGAGAATTATTTTTAATATTGATAGAAAAATATTCACAATGGAAAAATGATAATAAATATGAAATAACATGTTATGACTGTATGAAATATGGTCATATATGGCCTAATTATTAAAGATTTAATGAAATGGATGGAATAAAATAAATTATAATAAGAATGGTAAAAATTATTAAAAGTCAAAAAGAAATAATATCTACAAATCTACAAACATGTAGAGTTATAATGTTGGTGATTCTCTTGAAAGTTTATCTAACAATGATTTTTCCGGGAAGTTGAACATATTTATTTTTTGTAATGTACCCATTATTGATCAATGCATGATTTATAATGTATAGATATGTGAATCCCCAATAAAAATTTCTTTAGTATATAATTATTCTTATGAGAAAAATTATACAACATCTATTGATGAATATTTTTCAATAGAAGATAATTATTTACCTACTTATGAGAAGTTTTTTAGTTTTCTAATCTTATAGAAAATGAGAATTATAATATCTGTAAATAAACATTATCAGAATTAAGAAAAATTAAATAAGTTTTATTCAAAGATAAATGGTTTGATAATTTGAATATTATATTATTAAATATACATTGATTAAAATAATTCTAAAAAATAAATTATTTCAAAATATCTTGAAAATTTTAATTTGGAGAAAAAATATTTTCAAAATAGTTCTGAAAAACATACATCAAAAATAATTATTGAGGAGAAAAAAATTTAGTTTTGAATATAAATTGTAAAATTTATTCAGTTAATAATATCTTATAAAAAATTTCTATAGGAAAAGAAAATATTGATAAAATGTATAATCAAATTCATGGTTAATGGAGTAGTCTTAGAATGTGTTTTTCATATAAAAAACTTTTTTATAACAATTTCATAGTTGAAAAATATCCACAATTCTGTCTCATGTGTCAATGTGGAGGAAACAAGAAATATAATTTTACATTTAGTATAGTTCAACTGATAGTTTTTTAATTTGTATATTTGTATTATAAATGTGAATTTCAAAAGTTATGTCTTCTGAAATTAACATACCCAGTAATGTTTGGGATCCAAATGACTAATGATTTTTCTTTCGGGAAAACAATGTTAGTAATAAAAATAATAAAACAATTAACATGTGTAGTGTGACTTCTAAGAATAATATATAACAATGTCTTATTAGAGAATTTTTTCATTACGATGTGTGGTAATGTAACTTTGAGATATAATTATCTTATAATGATTATCCGAATAGATAACATAGTTCTTCTTGAAAATTTAAACATTTCAAATATTTTATTCGATAATGATCTTAAAAACAACATTATAATAACAATAATAAACTGTTTTTATGGTTACATTGTTATATTTTTGAATGCATAATTTTTCTTTTATATTTTCAATTAATAATTTTTTCATTCATCCAATATGTAATATAATATAAACTGATGTAACATAAAAGACCTTAGGAGACAATACATACATATCCTTTGTACATGGGGTGATCAATTGTTCTTATAAAATAGAAGGATATGACACTATAAACATGTAATCATTTCTACATATTCAATCAAAGGACTCGTTAAGAATCTATCAGAACATTTTATTGATACTTAAAATTTTTTGACCCATATCAATATGTTATGGAACATAATTCAGGTTTTAAATATTTTAATTAAGTCTCAAAATTTGATGCATTACTATTAGTTCAAATTGAATTAGTGTGTCCTACCAAAAACGGGTGTATTTGTTGAAAATACTATATATATTACTTATTTGATGATTTCACTTGATATACATGAGTTTATTATATAAAAAAAATCAGAATCCTTTAGTAATTTAACAACTTTTTTAGGATGAGTTATAAATAAAAAAATCTAATCACTCATAATTATTCACAACGATCATGGAATAGAATTATAAAATGTTGAAATTGAATCTTTATGAAGTATTAAATTTCTGAAAAAATTATTTTTATCACCAACAATATCCCAATAAAATTGAGGATAAAATAATAAATATAATTTGTTAGGATATAACTCTTACCATTATGAGCGAATACTCATTTCCTAAGCATTTTTTCGATGAATAGGTTACTACTACTTGAAATACTATCAATTGAGATTTAATTTGTCATTTATAAATAAAATTAATTATTAGTTGATAACATGATGGAAAAAGAATTTGACTTACATATGTGTTTTTAGTTGTAATGTGATCATCATAAATAAGAATGATAATTTACATAAAAAAATTCCCAAATCCGATGGAGGAATATTTTATATTTATTCCACTAATTCAAATGAATATATATTTTAACAAAAAAAAATTATAATGTTGTGGAAGCAAATAATGTTTTTTATGAAATTGAAACTTTTGTTTCCGACCAACCTCAACCTATATCCTTTACAGATTTTTTTTCTAAAATGGATTTTCATCTTATTTTTGGAATATGTTTTCAAAATAATATATGTCAATAAATAGTATTGCAGTTATTCGTCGTGATGATTTTGTACCAATTTTTAAATTGAATACTTTTGTAAGCCCACGATGTTAGTTGTTTTATATGATTTATCTAAATGAATGTGTCATTGGTTTGATAGATCAGCCTATTAGTACTTGATGTCCCATATGAAATGAAATTGAACATCATGATCTCTTATCCCAATTTGAAACAAATAATACTGATTAGGATTCAGTTGATGAGGATTTTATTAATTTAATTCATTACAAAATCAATTATTTTTAGTCAAAAAAAGGCTATACATTAGTTGAACAACCATTATAATATTCAATAATTGTAGTAAAATGTGTTTTTTTGTGATAAGTGTGTTGAAAGTATATTTATTCATTGAAATAATTCTATACTTGTTTATAATGGATATAAAAACAAGATGAAATTAATTATGAAATAATCTATTCAAACACAGCTAGAATTGAATCCATTTTGTTTTTATAGCCTTTTCAGAATTCAAAAATACAAGACATTTTATAATGGATGTGAATTGTTTTTTTCATAATGGATATATTCCGGAGAAATTTTATTATGAAAAAACAACATGGATTTGGAAATTCAAAAAATCTAGATTACTTATCAATGCATTATATAGACAAAAATAATCTCGTAGAGCTTAGAATTATTGGATAACATCATTATTATTATAGAAAATTTTATTAATAGAGTTTTGATCCTACTCTTTTTATTAAATAAGTAAATAAAAACATTATTATTTTACAAATTTTTGATGATGATATTATATTCCATTAAACTCTAAAATCATTAACATATATCCTTAATGATCATATGAAATGTTGGTTATAAATGTATATGATTGGTGTCATTACATATTTTATTGGAATTCAAATCTCACAAAAACTATAATGAATGTCAATATCTCATCATAAGCATATAAAATATCTTATTCAAAAATTTGGTTATGATATTTATTAAATTATTAGTAATCATTTTGGTACCACCAATAAAAGTGAAATTTTTGAGGTTGGGAAAACAATTGATCAAAAAAATTAGAGTTATGATAGGATGTTTACTGTACATGTCTAATAATCATCAAAATCAATTGTCTACTATATTTTATTGTGTATGATATCAATAAAATCAAAAACAATACCATCTAAAAATTTTAAAATTAAATTTTTATTATCTAAATTGAACTATAAATTAATGAATATTCAATTATACTTTTAAAATTATATAAATAATTTTTTTATATATGAATTTGGTAGTTTTAGAATGTATAGGAAAAAAATATCTGAAACATTTCATTTTATAGGAGATTCTTTAGTTCCATTGTCATGGGATAAAAAGCACTTAGTAGTAATTTTCACAACTGTACATGAATATGTGGTAGATGGAAGTTTTTTTTGACCATGTGCATTTGATGAAACACATACTCACAAACTATGGTATGAATTTTACTAGGACTAAAATTAAGTTTTTTGTAATACAACTAATGTTGATCTATATAAAAACCACTCCCAACACTAATATGTTGTGAAAATATATATAAGTCACCATTTATAGTTTTCATGACACAGTTAAAGAAGATATGATTTAATGATTCATTGGAAATAACGAAAAACATGATGATATTTTTATAAAACACCTTATTTATAAAAGATTTGAATACATTAATAAAAATCCTACATAATGTAATAATTCATATATTCTTATAGATTCACCATATGTTAATATAAATTTTCACATTTCCTTATGAGGTGCTCAAATGTTTTCTTAGTTTCTCAAAAAATTTAGTCTTTTTTCAAAAAATATATAATAATATGTTCTTTCGACTAAAAATATTTTTAAAATTTTCAGATTAATAACTCTCAAAATGGTTCATAGATATAATTTATTTTCATAAATATCCAAACTAAAAATTTAAAAAATAATATTTCATATTCAAAATCTTTTTATAATTAGTTTTTTATCTTAAACCCAACATTTTATGTTTTATTCCTAAAACTATCATAATTTTTTTCCTATTAAAAAATTTTGCAATTAATTTTCTTCCTAAAAATTGATTTATTATATCCTTTCAAAACTATTATAATATGTTAGTTTATAAAAACAATGTATAATCGGATAATAATAGTTATGGATCCATCCACTCTAGTAGGTACCCTTTTAATAATTTAGTTTCCTTCTCTATATCATTATATTAGTTCATTAACAATTTTTTCCACACAATTAGTTTTATTAAAAAATCGTTTTTTATTAATTTTTTTTAAATTATAATTTGGATAATCCACATTTCAATGAAAACATTAAAACCATTGATAGTAAAAAAAATCATTCAATACTTCTTATAATCCTTTTTAAATTATATTTTAGAATGATTTCAATCATGAATTTTAGTAATATTATATATTTTAAACCCTCTACACTTATTCCAAGAAAAATAGGGCCACCCTCATTGCCCTCTTCAGTTATTGTGGATATTTTCTCCTATCATTCCGCACCCTATAGGTTTCTCAATCCTATAATTATTCTTTTCATCTGAAAATAAGTCATAGTTTCAAATAAAATATTGATATAAGTAGATTTCATGAAGTGGTATGTTTTATGAGAAAAGGTATTTTGAGAATCGTTGTGTGAAACATATTATTCATCATTGAAAAATATAATTTCATTTCATGGATTATAGTCTCTTTGTGAAGAAAAACTAGTTAAATAATACAATCAATTATTTTCTAAGATATTTTATTAGCATTATGCATCAATAAACATTGCTAATACGGATAAAAATAAAATATTTCATCTTTTATATATTTAAAAAATAATAGGTTATATAAGTTAACTTCAAGATTAGTTTGAATACCATTGAATAAAGAGGCATAATTTATTTTACATATGTTGTTGAATAGTCTTTGATCTTTTAATAAGACTATGTCTGAAGACTATAATGACCCAGTATTTTTATACAAGGGTATTACATATTTTTTTAAATAATACTAAAACACATGCCCAAAAACATTATTAGTTTAATAAATTTGGAAAATTAAAACACTAACATATAGTCTTGTGAAGTATCTTCAATGTTTTCCACAATGATCATCAACATTAGTACCCAAAACTAATAAATATTTTCTATAACCTGCAAAAAATTAAGAAAAAGCTAATATCATATGCTCAGTAATGGTAAATTAGATAGATTAATATGTTTAATAATGAAAATAAGGTTATAAATATCTGAACATAAAATTATTTGATCATATCCTACATTTAAAAGATCATATATATGAGTTATATAATGAACAATGGAATTTCATAAGACACAAATAAAAAGATAATAAAAACACATGTGGCATCTTTGTATAATAATGAAATAATAAATGTAATTTGTTGAAAACACAAATACAAAGAAAATATTATTTTAATGAGACATACCAAGACAATCATATTATGTTAATCTTGGGATAATAACCCTTGTACCTACCTCAATATTATTATGACATCTTGTATAACTTCTTGTTTTGGGATTAGGATGACCTCATGTGTACCCTCCTGCTGTGGGGATATGATAACTTCATTTGTACCCTCTTGTTTTTTGGTCATAGGTGGACCTTCCATATACCCTTTAATCTCATAAAATTTTATCATTACCCAATTATTTGGAGGAATATAAATAACCCACAAATAACATTATTAATATTATATATTTTTGTTACACAATACTATTCATCAATCATCAAATCATAAATCATGAAATTAAATGGTCTTCATAAATATATTATTGTATCATAACTCATTGAAAATTAAATACAGTATTATACATCACCTCATAAAAAAAATATACCATTGCTAAAAAGACTATGAATGGTCTGATTGGATCATATCCCCAATAATGCATATGTAAAATAATCATTATCCATCATACATGGAAAATAATTTTGAAATATATTTTTATAACAATTCTTGAGTAAAATATCATTTACATTTTGAATAATTATTTTCAAATAATAAAACATTTATGAGATAATTATTTTTTAATAAATCAATGAAAAATAATTAAGGAATATTTTAAACCATATTATATATCTTTGAAAAGTATTTTCATGATACGTCTTAAAATATCATTTAAATAACATTTAAAAACTATTTCTAAAAAATTTTAAGGAAGAAAATTTCTCAACTAAATAGAGAATAACATTGCATGATTCTAATAATATAATTAAAATAATTATATTCATGATAAAACAAGTCAAATGGAATCATAAACACCTCTTAAAAGTATATTGGTACATAACATAAAATGTTTCTCAATGATGGAAAATTGAGACAAAATTACCATACAAATATATTAAAATTAAAATATTTAACCCTATAAAAGAGAATTCATAAAATCGATATATATAAATAACATTATATTTACAAATAATTATCATATATTACATTAATTTGTGTTATATGTGTCATTAAAAAGAATCAACTGTTGACTGTGGAACATATCTCATAGAAATAAAAGTGAAACTAGAATTCCCCGTAACTTAAGTATTGACTTCATTAGCACAGATTAGAAACTCATTTAAAATAAATATAAGTTTATTAGAAATATACTTGAGAACAATATTAATATATATATTAATATAACATATTTAATTATTTCTATATATTACTCGTATATATATAATTCCATGTTAAAATTATCTTTTGGTTAAAAACTGTGTTGGTTATCATATATATTATTACATTTTCCTCTTGATACTCATAAATAGATCATTATTACTTAATTTAGAAAGATAAAAATGATATATATATCATATAAATTTATTATATTAGTATTTATGGGATTCTGTAAATAGTATAGGTAGAAAAAAATACAATGTGCATGGAGATGGTAGGTTATACGTACGCATAAACCCTGTTTTAATTTTTTTAATATTAAAATAAATATTTTTATGATATATTATAATTTTAGATTAATACTTTTGTTATATATATCATATATAATCATATAATTACTCATTATTACCATACATGTGAAATATTGATGAAAAATGAATCACATTTCATAGTTGAGATGGTAATCCATATGTACAGATGAGTGGTGTTATCATTTAACAAAAGATAAAATAATAAAAATAAAATCATGACCTTATCATTATATATTATTAATTGTGTCATAAATATTACACATAATTATTAAATCCATCACAATCCCCCTTCATAAAATATGGTTATGTAAAATTAATTGCATCACTATGTGTAGATAATAAATAATACATATGCATGAGTAATACAATCACTTATTATTTTAACATAAAGGGGATGTATAATTGATTGTTTATAATCATAAAAAACTTCAAAATAATGATAAATAAGAATTTTTTCAATATAATATATATCATATATTTATATGATTTAAATAACTATAGACAAAGAGAGTGATCTATTAGAGGGATTACCTCTTCTTTAGAATGAATCCTTTAAATTTTCTTTAATTGGAACTCTATATGGTATTTTGTGGAAAAGTCAATTTAATGTGTCTATTGAAGTGTATAAGAGAATATAGAAGCATTTTTTCAAGATATAATTCCTAATGATGATATATGAGATGAATGAGGTGGTTTACATTTAAGATAAAAGTGAGGTCCGCTTTTAGAATTTCTCAAAGAGAATAAATCATAATAAATTGATTCTCAATTAAAATAGTTCCAAATTGTGAATTTATTTGAATATAAGTTGTGTTAAATTTTTTATCTAACAAAAATTATGTTTTAGAAATTATTTTTGTTTAATTTTTTCCCTACATTCCTGATTAACCCATAGTTAACCAATATTAATTTTAACTATGCAATCAAGGTTTCCAATATAAAAAGGTATTAATTTCTGCACAAATAGATTCAATTGAACTATAAATACCAAATTAATGATACTTTGTATTATATAATATCTGTATTTTATTTCTTCATGGTTTTTATTATTTTTGAAAAATTTATTAAAATAATAGTTTCATAAAATGTAGTTGTTTACTATGTTGACACTATTCATTACATTGACATTATGAAAATTTTCCTCTCAAGATAAATAGGAAAATTTTAATTTAATAAACCACTATAATATCAATTAATACTATAAAATTTATTTATAACCATAACTAAATACATTATATTTATGTTAATATTTATATTATTATTAAATTGATTGTTTTATTAATTGAATAATTTCTCCATCATCATTGGGTAATTATGTGTTAAAATAATTTCAACACTAAAATAAAAAAATAAAATACCATGAGGTAGGAAAGAATTTTATAATGAATAATAATATATATTTTTGAACACATCATATATTTAACACTATATAAAAATATTATACATATTAAAATGTAAGGGTATCGTATTTTGTCACCATATTTGATTTTATTAATATTTAAATTGTTTTCACTGAAATATTCCATTAAAATTTCAAATTTAAAACTATAAGAGATTTTAATTTGATTAAATTAGTTAAATTAAAATTTGGAGTGTTTTATGGTAGTTTTAGAAATTTTATAACATAATTTTTACCCTTAATTAGTAGATTTACTCTTAATCATGTTAATAATAATTACTAAACATAAAATTGATATCGAAAATAATAAAAGTTTCTTTATTAATACATTTTTACCATTTTATTATAAATATGGAATACATAAATAACATTTATTAACATGTAATTTTATATAATTAATTTAAAATTAATTGTGCTGACAGAATGGGAAAATAAGATTTTAATTTGGAAAAGTTTGAAAAGTTAATATGTATAAATATAAAATTAAAATTTTAAATATGATCAATTTACCTAAATTAGATTAATTTTTTTTTAATATTTTATAAATAACCATTTAAATCAAATTATGTAAACAACATTATTATATAAATATGATTTAAAAAATGGAGTTTCAATTAAAATAAATTTTTTTTCACTATTAATCATAAAAGGAAACATATTAAAGAGGTATAAAATATTCACCCAATTTTATTTATTCTATCCTTATATCAATGAAGATGTTTATTTTCTCAAAAATAATATATGATAGGGTCAAATATTATATTTAAAATTGGATCTCCATTAAAAAGTGGAAAATAACCCTTTTAAAAATATATTATTTTATTCATAAAATGGAATTTATTCTTATCAAAATACTATAAATTATATTGAATAATATTATAAACAAACATATTATTTATTTATTATAAAAAAATTATTCTGTTTATATTTTTTGTAATTTCCATTCAAATTTTTTGGTGGTAACAATAATACTATTTTAATAATAATATCAATAATATATTATATTTAATTAAAAAGTGGTATTGAATGAAATGAAATCTGTTGAATTTACATGGCATTGTGTGTAACACAAAACAAACATATTTTCATATATTCTAGAATGTAATCTAATTGTTTAATGGTCCACACGATTAATTTGGTGGTGCAAATACATCATTCCAAAAAATTGCCTTTTGTTTAAACAAGTCAATACTCTGTATTGTGTGAAATGAATAATATCATAAATATAAAATTAAATTAAAAGATAACATCTCCAAAAAATTGGTTTTTTATATTTTACCCCCTTAAAATAATATTTTCCTCTTGATTTTATCTTGGTAATTAATCATTTTATTATTGAATGTTCCTTACATAGAAACCCACATCATAAAAAATAATACTAAAACCCATATTAAAAAGGGTATACTGGAATAATTACTAGTACCCTGGAGTTTCTCATAACATGGATTCCATTAATGGGAACATAGGTGGCTTGTGAACACACTTACATTAATGAGAAATATTTCTATAATATTCTGAGAGAGAGTAATATTGAACATAGTTAAGAGAATGTTAATAGAAACAACTATGTAACCCAATGATGATCAAATAAGGAAATTGATATCATAAAAAATATGATAATAGGATAGAGAATTATTTCTAAACCCTTTGTTCTAAATACGAATAAATTATCCTGAGAATATATACTTACACGATTTTCAGATAACTTAAACATTTTTTCTTCCAAGAATAATAGGAACTTTGTCTCTTATTCCATGAAATGAATGTGATTTTTTCATTCATGAAGCATTAATAGATCATGATATACATAAATTTAATTATTGGTAATTCCATAAACATTTATCAAAAAGAAAATGTTTTCTATATGTTATCCAATAAGGATAAATCCTTAGATAAGGAGATGATACATTAATCCCTAAAACCTCATATGATTTTTAACATAAACTGTTCCATAAATTGTTAACCTTATAACCCTTCTGACTGATGAATGTTGAAAAAATAAATAATAAGTTCTCTAAATATATTATAAACATATTATCATTGATCCCCCATATATAAAAATGTATGTGTTGTTTATCACATACCAAAATTGTGAATACTATTCTTTAATGTCTCGGATCTCCCCTACCAATACAATGTCAAAATTTAGTATCCTGGGTGTTGTGGGAGGGGCTCGTAGCTCATTTTAGGAGTTTTCAGAAATTATGATTTTTCCATCATTATGTGGTTTCAGTAGGTCACATGGGTGACTCTTTGTTGGTAGGTTTTTTCAGTGAATCAATGTTCGTATGTCGTGTAAGTTGGTCGCATCAATTACTCACTATCGGTGGGTCACATTAATGAGTGGTGTCAGTGAGTCACATTGGCGAGTGACATATGTGGGTGAAATCAATGAGTGGCATCAGGGAATGTAATTGGTGTGTAACATCAGTGGCTTATGTGAGTGATCTTTATCAGTGAATCCGTCATCAGTGATTCATTTCAATTTTTTTACATTTTTTCCATTTTTCCCTATTTTATGTAGTATTTGAATTTAAATGAGTTACCTATCATATTTCTATATTTTTAAATCTGTTTCTAATTATATGAATCACATCATAAATTCATATGGTTTAGGGGAACATTGAAATAGGAAACTGTTATAATATTGATTATGATATGACTTTTAAGTAAATTGATATTTTCTCCCTTATATTGATATAGGATCTAAATGTTTCTAAATCCAAGGTCCTCTATTCCGTGAAACTATTTGTTTCCTAATGGGATACCCAATTATATTCTTCCATATGGAATCATGTGTTGTGTTATGGGATTCAAATCAATTTTTCCCTTGAAGACCATATTTTTGCTCACAATCCCCTTTTTTGGTGAAATGTAGGATTTTTAGATCATATCATGATCCAGGTATGGATCCTTTGGTAATTATTTATTTGTGGATTATGTGGGTTGGGTAAACTAATGTCCCTTTTTTATTATAGTTGATTCGTAAAATTTAATTATTGTTATTAAAAAGATAGTATTATCTATTATAAATAAAATCTAACCTATTATGACAATGATTATTGTTAAATTATTAAAAAATATGGGGAGGGGATGATGATGATGATGATCATTTGTTTTATCTATTATCTTTTATCTATGTTGGCAATTGTATGAATTTTGAAAATCATGGCCATTGATTTCCATTTATGTATGCAGGTGATGATGAACAGTTTTTATGGATACTTTATTGAACTACTAGAATTATGAATTTTTTAACCATGTATAACTAGTTATGTAAATGGATTCCCCATGATTGAACTTGTTCTACAGTCACCCTGAATTATCAATGTATAATTAAAGTACACATGTTTTCTAAAAATGAATATGTCTTACTATGATGGTGTGTCTATGTGAAGTGTATCTGTCCTTGTTCATTTTTTCATAGTGTGGTTCTGTGGTGTTGGTGATGAAATTAGAAGTATTGATGGGGAGATACAGGAGGTGAAATGGTATCTCATGTTGAGAGATTAATTGATCGTGGAATTGATGGGTAGTGGTTGGGATGTGGGGCTTCAGTTTCTGGTTGTTCTATATTTATATTACTTGGTGTGTTGTTTTATACAGTGGGGATGTTGAGTATGTTTTTGAAGGGTGTTTCAAGGTTTAGTTGTATGTTGGGGGGTTTCATTGTTTATAAAATGGGCAGGGTGGCATGACTTTCAAGAATGATAATAGAAGTGGTTTTATTTGGTATGAAGTGCGGGGAAGTCTAATGTTAGGCATTTTATCATTGTTTTCAACAATATTTTATCTTGTATGTGAGGATGGTTATGTATTTTGGTTTTTAGTTTCCTGAGAAGGGATGAAATAACTGTAAAAAACATAATTAAGTCCAAATGATTGGGTGTTAAGTGGTTTTCCTTTAAAAAATCAAATGAGGTCATCGTTCATTTTGATTCGTGCATTTAGAAGTAGAAGTAATCGTTAAAATGTAATGGGGAGTTTTTTATATTGATATCCCATATTATGGGATGCGTGTTTTTTAAATATATATATATATATACACACACATTTACATTCATTTTATTCTATATGAACCCCTACCCGATTTGAGCACTACGTGTCGAACACCCCACATTATTATGTGGGAGGATGTATTTCCTAAAAATCATGGTGGGAGGATGTAAAGATGTTCACCCATTCTTCCTTAATCCATCATGTAGCTATTTATATCCCAATACACATTAGGAATGGTTCTATTTGTGTGGTCTAGGTGTGTGGGGCGAGTTGTGCATACCATGTTTTTTTGTTGGGATGAGATGAGTTGTGGAACCCAGGTGTGGGAGGGATGAGATGTATTTTTTAGGCCTGAGTGTGTGTTGGAGATATGTGATGTGGTTTGTGGCTTAGGTGTGTGTTCGTGGGTTGTGAAAATGCTCTTTATAAAGTGTTGGGGGCACCATGACATTTTTTGTTTGAGTGTGAGAGCAGTTAATTAGTGCCAAAGTGGTGTGCGATACCCTATCATCAAATGTTCTCTATATTACATTACATGACTATCCAAATTAGGTGAGTGTTCCTTTGGTGATGATAGGTTGGCTAGAATACCTTGTTAGTTTCTTTTGGGTATTGTTGTTTTCTAATGGGGGAATTGGTATGTCTCCCACACTTGTGCATGAGAGACATTGGCTATTCTGACTTAGTATACTTGTATGCTTACCATACATGTTTTCTATTTCTTTCCCATTTGATGAATTATTTGAAGATAAATGAGGTACCTATCATATTTCTATAGTTTTAATTTTTTTTCCAAGGTTATGAATAACATCATATATTCATAAATTTCATGGGAACTTTGAAATAGTCCAATTTCCTAATATTGAATGTGATCCAAATTTTATGTACATTGAAACTCTATCCCTTCAGTTGATATAGGATCTTGATATTTCTAAATCTGAGATCCTCTATTCCATAAACCCATCTATTTCCTCTTGGTACGCCTAGAGGCATTCTTCTCTACGGTGTCATGTTTTTTTATGGCCTTCAGATCTTGTATTCCCTTGAAGAAATTGTTTCTACTCACATTCCACTTATTTTTCTGAATGGAGGTCTTTCAAATCATATGATGTTCTAGATAGATACCCTTTAGTCATTATTTATTTGTGTATTATGTCACATAAATGATATATTTTAAATTTATTTTTTATTTAATTTCCATCCTTGCTTTGTTATGGGAGTTTTCCAAGCATTTTTGAAGGAAATGGTGGGTTTCCAAAATTTGGGCCAACCCGAGATACGATTTCCAGTTTTGAATGTAAATTTTGTTCCTTTAATAACTCATTCGTTTTTCATATTTTTTTCACCCATTCAACTTCAAAAATGACCTTTATTTAACTATTAGAACCCCCAATAAAATTTGGGACCCTTAAAAATTCATTACCATTTTGGATTTGGGTGATCAAATTAGGTATCGGGCCAACCCGAAAGCCCATTTCCAGTTTAAAAAAAATATTTAATGATTTCATAAAATATTAATATTTTATCCTTTTTTGGTGATTCCACTATAAACGTCTTCCAATGTACATATACGCACCCCCAGCTTAGTTTCCCACTCTTTAGATATCGTATCAGTCGAGTATTAGGGCCGAACTTCTAAGGTTGCTAAAATCGTCCAGATTTCTCACGTAAATGACTATCCTTCTATGTTACTTCCTTTTCCTTATGATTTCACCCTTTTTTCTTAAATACCAAAATTTCCAGAAACTACATATTCATACATATGGGTTTATTTTTATTTTCTTGGTCCAATCCCTTGATTTTTGGTTTAATCTCACTCCCTTGTGGTGCGGTGGTGGTGCGGTTGAAGTTCCGCACTAGGATTTGCTGTTCTTGACTCTTTTGGTAGGTGATACCATTATGAATTCAATTTTTGTGACATATCATGATGTGTTCATGGTATTTTAATAATTATTTAATTTGAAGGATTCTGAAAAAATTGGTTTTAGTTTCATTTATAAATCAAATGAATTTTAAGTTCCAATTTTGGTGAAATTGGGTTGTTTTCATAAAAATATTTTACGGGTTCATTTGGGGTAGTCCAACAATTACTTAGTTGATTTTGTTGAACTCTATTAGGATGGGATATCATGTTTTGAATGATTATTATTTTTGTTTGTTGCTGCTAATGTTTTTTTAAATGGTGTTTGGCAAGCAAATGGGCTTTAAGTGCAATGTTTGTGTGAAATGGGGTTTTTTAAAAGATATCACTTCTTGGTTCACATGGGGAGGCCTCAAAACTGAATTTTTTGTTTAATTAATGGTTATTTAACTTAAATTTGTTTTTTTGACTTAAAATTTTGCACATAGTGTGCAAAGTTCATATTTTGAAGAGATTTGGGTGCAAAATAATGTGATATTTTGAGAGGTTGTTTTATTGAAAATAAAAATGTTTTGTTGTGTTTTTTAAATGGTATAAATTGTGTATAGATACAGTATTGTTTTTTGGGACCATTAGTGGTGTTTTACATGCAAAATTATGTCTGTTGGTTGCTGAAATATTTTCATCACAAAAAGGGGAATCCTGAGTTCTAAGGTGGGCGGATATGTACTAGTATGGCTACTGAACCGGATGGGTTGTGTCCCTGTTTCATTGAGAAAATGGATAACGAAAACTCTAACTGAAGTATGTGGATGATATTTGGGGACCACTAGGTTATGGGTATGTTCCCACCTAGTGGCTCATGCACATAAAAAGACTATGACTTGGATACTTTACACTGAGATACGAGGTATATAGGGCCCGAGACTATCTGGTTGCCTAGGGGTGTTCCCAGTTTTGGTGCTCATTTGATTTGAGGTATTTACACTTGTATTGGGGTGTTTTTGGATGTAATTTATATTATCTAACATTTCTACTTAAATTTGTGAACATTCAGAAAATTTTAGCTTGAAAACTATTTTCAATTGAAAGATGCATTTCTTGGATTTTATCACTGTCTTTCTTTACGTACAAAAACTACTTGCTTTTTCACATTATATTACATATTCTTTGGAATCATTGGGTGGTATACTATTGGTATTAGTCTCACACCATACTTACACCCCTTGGGTGTAAGTAGACTTGGTTATGTTTGACTTAGGTAACAGAAAGGCTAAGTGTGTTTGTGGTTCGGGGTGTTAGTCCCCATCCTACGGGCAGAGTTGTAGAGACGGCTTGTGGGAGATGAACCAAGTAGTGTGGAGTTCGTGGTGCTATCTTTCTGTTATATTTATTTGTATTTGGACCACTTGTATTTTCTTTAAAAAAAATTATTCAGATCCAGTTTTGTTAATAATTGTTTATCATGGAAATTTTAGATTCTGATTATTGTTTGTTTTTTTATGTTTTATGATTTCATAGTCGGGTAAATTATTCCCAAACCAGATTTCTTGATACCTAGGTACTTGTGGTAGCCAGTGGGGATAGGGAACACCCTTCGGGCCATGGAAAGGGCTGTGTTTGGTGTATGTAATAGTGGACACCAGATTTGGTTCGTGAAAAAATGGTATCAAAGGAGGTTAATGTTTTTGGGTTAATTTCTATTTTGGGATGAGTCGGGATTGGCAGGAGCTAGGACTGTCGGGGATAGGGGTTTTGGTTGTGAGTAAGGTGCATGGCCCTCACCTATCATGGTAGACCTTGAGTCACCAGGTGATGTTGGAATTTACGGATTGACTTCACATCCAGGAGAGACGTGTGGGATGCAGACCACATGTGGACATCAGGAGGATGTGGAGTAGTTGTTTCTATTTTTACTAAAAAAAATTTAGTTTATTTATATTTAATTTATTTGATTACAATTTTTATAATTGTGTTATTGACTATTGTTTTGTGACTTTTTCATTTTGTAGCAACATGCCTCCCCGGAAAGGTCCCACGCGCCCACAGGAGGAAGCTAGAGAGAGTTCCCCCACACCGATTGATCAGAGGCTCATGGAGGCTGTGGTTCGGGCTATCCAAGCTTTGGGATAGGGACTAGATCCTGCTCCTATTCCTGTTAGGTAAGAAGAGACAAGTCCATGAAAAGATAAAGCACAAGATTTTCTGAAAAAGAAACCTCCTACCATCCGAGGTAGCTCAGAACCCCAGGAATCAGAAAAATGGCTCGAGAAGATCGAGCGTATGTTTGCGTTCTTAGAAACACCCAAGGAGCCTAGAGTGATGTTTTCCTCCTTTCTGTTGGAAGGTCCCAGCCGTTAGTGGTGGGAGTCAGTGCTTTAGTCTGGGAAGAATGAGTAGATGCGCTGGTGAGATTTCAAAGTTGTCTTCAATGAACAGTACAGCCCTGAGGTGTTGGCTTATGATAGGTCTAGAGAGTTCATGGAACTTGTTTGGGGGAATATATCTGTGATGGAGTACGCCTACTGTTTCACTAATTCGGTTCATTATGCTCCATAAATCATCTCTAATGAGTAGGCGAAGGCCTAGAGGTTTGAGAAAGTATTGCGACCTAAGATATACTTGCATGTGATCTTATTTATGCTAAGCACCTATGCTGAGGTCATTGATCAGGCATGCCTGGTGGATATTGATAGGAAAGGTAGGGATGGTTTCTCTAGTTCAGTATCAGAAGTGGGAAGTGGCAGCTCCTCAGAGAAGAAAAGGAAGTGGGAGGATCATGTGAAGAATGGAGGGGGCAGTTCAGGCCACTCTTCCAGGCCGTTTTCTTCTATGGCTTCTAATGCAAGATCGGTCGTGTGCGTCCAATGTGGGAAGCCCGGGCATATCTAACAATCATGTCCACTTCCTCCGATACCTTGTTACAATTGTGGACGTATGGGGCATTTACATCACTTCTTCAGTGTGGCATGTCCACTCCCAAGTGGGGCAGGGTCAGTGGATTCAAGAGGAGTGACCATACAGTCCAAGTCGTCGAGGACTGGGGGATCTCAATTTGGCGGTCGTGGTGGTAGGGTTGGATCATCTTCTTGGCAGATCTATTTCAAGGAACAGCCACATACTAGCGGTCATCCTAAGGCAGATACTGTAGATCTCCATGCGGTGGATCAGGCACCATTAGGATCAGAGGCATGACCATCAACAGTTTGAGGTACCGTTTTGATCGTATCTTCTATAGTTGATGCACTTTTTGATACTTTAGACTATTTTTCATTTATTTATGCCAATTTTTTGGGCATTCTGAATTTTCCAAATGATTTGAAGTCTTTTGCGATGGAGTTGGTGCACAGGTGAGAAAGAAGAAGGAGCAGGTCCTCAGGTGCCCCTCGTGGGTGCTTTCCGTGTCAGGGGTTGAGATAGAGTGGGACCTCTTGGTTCTGAATATCAATCTATTTGAATTAATACATTTCATGTATTGGATAGTACACTTCCAGGCACACATCGATTTCTACAGACGTCATGTGAGTTTCACAGCACCTAATGGGAGTCGTCAAGTATTTCATGGAGGACGAGATCCCCAGTCAGGTCGCGTAGGGCCTCCACTCCTAGAGTTGGGAAGTGTTATATTCTAGTAATCTTCTCTCATGCTAGATGATGGTCTTTCCCCTAAAGGGGAGCTACCTCATGTAGTGAATTTTTTTCTAGAGGTATTCCCTGATGAATTTTTAGGTCTTCCCACAGAGCGGGATGTGGAGTTTTCGATTGATCTCGCACCGGGAACACAGCCGATATATCTTCCCTCTTATCGCATGGCCCCCACCGAGCAAAGGGAATTAAATATACAAATGGATGACATAGAATCCAAAGGATTCATTCACCCGAGCATCTCTCCTTGGGCCACTCCTGTGTTTTTCGTCAAAAATGCTAATGGGTCCCTCTAGTTGTGCATTGACTATCAAAAGCTGAATAAGGTAACAATTAAGAATAAATACCCTTTTCCTATAATAAATGATTTGTTCAATCAGTTAAATGAGGCAAAGTGGTTATAAAATATAGTCCTGTGTTTGTGGTATCATCAACTTCATGTGAAAGAGTCAGATATCACAAAGATAGCCTTTTGAAGCAGGTACAACCACTTTGAGTATTTGGTCATGCCCTTCGGACTGACCAATGCTCCAGCTGTCTTTATGGCGCTCATAAATAGGGTGTTTCATCATTATCTCAATTCCTTTTTTGTGGTGTTAGTGGATGACATTATGGTATAATCTATCTCTGAGGAGGAACATGAACATCATGTGAGGATCATTTTGGGTACATTACAGGATCGCCACCTCTATACAATGTTGTCAAAGCGAACTTTCTGGATCAGGGAGGAGATATTTCTGTGGCATGTGATCTCAGCTCATGGAGTTTCAGTGGACCCCAAGAAAATTAGTGTAGTCATGTCGTGGGAGAAATCGAGGAATGTGTTTGAGATCAAGAGTTTTCTTAGGTTGGCTGGTTATTACAGGCGATTCGTTCGAGATTTCCCTCAGCTTTCTTCACAGATGACTGCCCTCACTCGAAAAGGGGTGAAGTTTGTTTGGGGTCCCAAATTCCAGGCGTCCATCGATGAGCAGAAGAGGTGGTTGACTACCACCCCAGTTCTGATTTTTCCAGAGGCTGGAAAGGGATATGTGGTCTATTGTGATGTTTCCGTTATGGGTCTTGGGTGCGTGCTTATGCAGGATGATCACTTGGTGGTGTATGGCTCTCGCCAACTCCGAACACATGAAATGAACTACCCAACCCATGACTTGATGTTGGATGTGGTGATTCATGATATGAATACTTGGCATCACTACCTATTATGGGAGAAGTTTGTGGTATACTCTGATCACAAAAGCTTGGCTTATATCTTCATGCAGAAGGAACTCAACTTTTGGCAGTGTCACTAGATTGAGTACTTGCAGGGGTTTGACATTGAAATTTTCTACACCCTAGGCATGGGTAATGTATTGGTTGATACCTTGAGAAGAAGGGTTCCAGTGCAGGATTTGAGGAAGTCCAGTGATGATTGGACATTGATGGGGCTCCTTTCTCAGATGCATGTGGAGACCAGGGAACACATTGGAGGTGCATTCCTGGCGAGCGCCAGTTGAATTCGTCTCTATTGGAGTTGATTCAGTGGGAACAGCATAGTAATGAGCTTTGTCAGTGATCAAAGAAGTTTATTCCTGGTGGGGAGACATCCTCTGATTGGTCGTTGTCTCCTGAGGGCATCTTTTGCAGCAAGGGTCGTTGAGTAGTGATGTTATCTCTATAGAAGGTGGTGATGCAGGATATCCACTAGTCTTAGTAGGCTATCTATCCGGGTGCCACTAAGAAGTATTATGATGTCCGTCGGTAGTTTTAGTGGCCTATTATGAGATGGGACATAGCGGAATTTATTTCCAGATGCTACACATGCTGGTAGGTAAACGTAGAGCACCAAAGGGCCTCTGGTTTTCTCCATCCATTTCCCATTTTTACCTAAAAGTGGGAAGAGGTCTCCATGGACTTCATTTTTGTCTTATCATGTACACCTAGGGGTAATAATGCCATTTGAGTGGTGATTGATCGTCTGACCAAATCATCCCACATCATTCCGATCAGAGATACATCTAATGTGAATGAGTTGGGTCGTTTGTATATTCAGGAGGTGTTGAGACTCCATGGTGTTCCGTCAATAGTTTTCTAAGATAGAGACCCTCATTTTACTTCTTGGTTTTGGGTAGGCCTTCAAAAGGCCTTGGGGTCTCATATTAAGATGAGCACAACATACCATCCTCAGATGGATTGTCAGACAGAGCGGGAAATAATATTTTGGATGAAATTTTGTGCACATGTGTATTGTACGTTGTAGGTTCCTAGGATGGCCATTTGGATTTGGTTAAGTTTACTTATAATAAGAGTTACCAATCCTCGATTCGAATTTCCCCTTTTGAGGCGCTCTATGGCCTGCCATGTCGGTCCCCCCTATGTTGGGATGAGGTACGTGAGACCTCAGTACTGGGCTAATTCTGGTGCAGGAGACATCTGAGAAGGTAAAATTAAGTAAGCAACGTCTATTGATAGCTCAGAGTCATCATAAATCATATGCTTACTGGAGGCGTCGAGACCTAGAGTTTTATGTGGGTGAAAGTGTATTTTTGAAATTGGCCACTCGTATGGGCCATCGTCGATTGGCAAAGCAAAGTAAGATGATGTCGCGGTATGTCGGGCCCTTTGAGATCACAGATTGTATTGGAAAGCTGGCATAAAGGTTGGAATTACCTTATGAGTTTAAGTCCATCCATGATGTCTTCCACGTATCTTAGTTGAGTAAATACAACCCAGATCCATTCCATGTGTTGAGTTGGGAAAAACTAGAGATAAGGCCTGACTTTTCCATTAATGAGAGTCCAATGAAAATAGTGGACTCCCATGTAAAGATACTTTGAGGTAAGTCTATTCAATTAGTTCGAGTTCTATTGCAGCATGGGAATGATACACATGAGATATGGGAGAGAAAGTCATTGGTCGAGGACGAGTACCCATTCTTGTTTTCCAATCAAGCTTCATGTTGACATTCTGGGATGGAAATTTCTTCATGGTGGGGAGAATTGTTACATACATGAAATATTTTAAAGGTATTTTTCATTTAATTTACATCCTTGCTTTTTTGGGGGGGTTTTCCATGCATTTTTTAAGGAAATTATGGGTTTCCAAAATTTGGGCCTACCCGAGAGACCATTTCCTGTTTTGAAAGTAAATTTTGTTTCTTTAATAAAAAATTAGTTTTTCAACCTTTTTCACCCATTAAACTTCCTAAATGACCTTAAATTAATATTAAAACCACCAAAGAAATTTGGGCCCCTTAAAAATTCATTAGAATTTTGGACATGGTTTATCAAATTAGGTATTGGGCCAACCTGAAAGCACATTTCCTATTTTGAATGTTTTTTTAATTCATTCATAAAATATTAATTTTTTATCATTTTTCAGTGATAACACCTCTCACCTAATTCCATTGTACCTTGCCGCACCTCCAGCTTCGTTTCCCCCTCTTTGGATATTGTATTAGTAGGGAATTAGGGCCGAACTTTTCAGGTTGCTAAAATCGTCCAAATTTCTCATATAAATGACTATCCTTCTACATTTCTTCCTTTTCCTTAAGCATTCTCCCTTTTTTGTAAATTCCAAAATTTCCAGAAGATATGGATTCGTACCTAGGGTATCATTTTGATTTTCTTGGTCCAATCCTCTGGTTTTAGGTTTGATTTCACTCCCTTGTGGTGCTGTGGTGGTGTGGTTGAAGTTCCACACTAGGATTTTCTGTTCTTGACTCTTTTGGTAGGTGATCCCATTGTGAATGAAATTTTTGTGACATAGCTTATTGTGTTCATTGTATTTTCATTTTTATTGTATTTTAATTTTTCTGTAATAATTTTTTTAGTTTCATTTATAATGAAAATGAATATTATGTTCTGATTTTTGGGGAAATTGTGCGGTTTTCATACAAATATTTTTTTGGTTCATTTGGGGATGAAAAACAATTACTTATTTGATTTTGTTGGACTATATTAGGACTTTAAATCATTTTTTGAATTTTTATTCTTTTTTTACTTCTAATGTTTTTTTAATGGTTTTTGGGATGCAAATGGGCTTTAAGTGCCATGTTTATTTGAAAATGGGGTTTTTTTAAAGATATAACTTATTGGTTCACATGGGGCTGCCTCAAAACTGAATTTTTTGTTTCATTAAAGGTTGTTTAACTTCAATTTTTTTACTTAGAATTGTGCACATAGTGTGCAAAGTGGATATTTTGAAGAGCTTTGGGTGCAAAACAATGTGATATTTTGAGTGGTTGTTTTATTGAAAATCAAAAAAAATTTTGTGTGTTTTAAATGGAATAAAGTGTGTATAGATACTGTATTGTTTGTTTGTGACTTGTAGTGGTGTTTTATATTCAAAAGGATGTGTGTTGGTTCCAAAAATTGTTTGAGCACAAAAAGGGGAATCTCGGGTAATTAGGTGAGTGGATATGTACTAGTACGGCTAGTGAACCGGAAGGGTTGTGTCCCTATTTCACTAAGAAAATGGATAAATAAAACACTAACTAAAATATGTGGATGATATTTGGGGACCAATAGGTTATGGGTATGTTCCATACTAGTGGATCGTTCATGGGAAAAGATAGTGACATGGATACTTTACACCGAGGTACGAGGTACATAGGGCCCGATACTATCTAGATTCCAAGGGGTATTCCCAGTTTTGGTTCTCATTGGATTTGTTGTATTTACCCTTGTATTGGGGTGTTTTTGGCAGTAATTTACATTAGATCACATTTATATTTAAATGTGTGAACATTCTGAAAATTTTAGCTTGAAAACTATAATTAATTGAAAGTTGCATTTCTTGGATTTTATCATTACCTTTCTTTGCATACTAAAACTACTTGCTTTTTCACATTGTATTATATCCACTTTGGAATCATTGGGTGGTATCATATTTGGATTTTTAACACACACTACATACAACCCTTGGGTGTAAGTATACTTGGTTATGTTTGACTCAGGTAAAGAAAAGGTTAAGGGTGATGGCGGTTCAGGGTGTTAGTCCCCATCCTTGGGGTGTAGTTGTAGAGACGGCTTGTTGGAAATGAAACCTAGTCGTGTGGTGTCCTTGGTGCTATCTTTCTGGTATATTTATTTTTATTTGGACCACTTGTAGTGTCTTTAAAAAAATGTATTCAGATCTTTTTTTTAATAATTGTATAGCTTGAAAATTTTCGAACTTGATTATTTTTTTTTTGTTTTATACTTTCATACTAGGGTAAATCGTTCCCAAACCATATTTTTTGATTCCCAGACACTTATTCTATCCCGTGGGGATAGGGAACGCCCTTCAATACTTGGCACAGGTCGGGTATGGTGTCGGTAATAGTGGCGACCAGATTCGGTTCATGACATGTTATGTGGTAAGGGTTTTAAAATGCACCATTATTATTACGGTCAAATCCTATATTTTAATTAAGGATATTAAAATGATAATATAATCTATAATAAAGATAATCAGACCTATTATGATAATGGGTTTTGTTACATTAGTAATAAATAAGGGGAGGTAAATATGATGATGATAGTTATTTTTTTTATCTGTTAACATTGATCCGTGTTTCAAATTGGATGCCATCTGAGAATCATGGCCATTGGTTTCCATTTTTGTACACGGGTGATACATTACACTTATTATGGATACTATAATGAACTGCTAGAATTATGTAGTTTTTTAACCATGTATAAGTAGTTACCTAAATAGATTCCCCGGAATTGAACTTGTTCTGTGATCACCCAAAATTATCAATGTATAATTAAATAATAAATGTTTTCAAAACCTGAATATTACAAACAATGAGGGTGTGTCTATGTGATGTGTGTTCCCTTGTTCATTTTTATGGCCTAGTGTGGTTTTGTGGAGTTAGGCATAAAATCACCGATATTTTTTTGGTGATACAAGATGTGAACTGGTATCTCAGGGTGACAAACTAATTGATTGTTGAATTGAAGGGTAGTGGATGGGAAGTGGGGATGTATTTTCGGGTTGTTATAGGTTTATGTTACTGGGTGTTGTGTTTTTATGTAGTGGGGAAACCGAGTATGGTCATGATGAGGGGTGTTTCAATGTTTAACTCTTTTTGGGGTATTTATTATTTATAGAAAGGATAATGAGGCATTACCTTGAAGAATTTTAATGGAAGTGGTTGTCTTGGGTACAAAGTGGGTTAGAAGTGTGAAGTGGGGTGTTTTATTAGGGCATTTTTCCTATGTTTTTCTATAATGTGAGGCTTCTTATTTTATGTGGTTTTTAGTTTCCTAGGAAGGGATGGAATAAATTGTAAACAATTATTGACGTCAATATGATTTGGGGTTTAGAGGCATCAATTTATCAAATTTGGATGTGATCATTGTTCATTCGGATTCATGAATTTAGAGGCAGGGTCTAAGGGTAAAATGTAATGGGGTGTTTGTTTTCTTGTGCTCACATAGCTTGGACTGAGTGTTTGTTAATATATATATATATATATATATATATAGACACACATACCTATTCATTATTTTTATTCTATATGCACCCCACCCTATTTGAAAACCTCAGATCGAACAACCCCCCCCCCCCTCCATTATTAGTAGGAGGGTGAATTTCCTATATATCACGGTGGGTGGAAGGATGGATGGACACTAATATTTAATACCCCTTCATCCAGATGATGATATCCAAAGACCCTTCAAGAAGGATTCTATTAGCGATGCACCAGTCAATGCGGTGAGTTGTGCATCCCATGTGTATTTGGGGTTAGATGTGTTGGGGATCCCAGGTGTGGGCAAGTTGAGATGTAGTTTCTAGTACTAGGTGTGTATAGGAAGGATGTGATGCAATATGTGGCGTAGGTTTGTCTGGGAAGGTTGTTGCATTGTTCTTTTAAATGGGGTGGGACAACAAGGACATTTTCAATTAGGATGTGAGAACATCTAATCAGTGGGAATGTTGTGCGGGGTAACCTATCCTCAATGTTCTATTTATTACTTTATATAACTTTCATAATGTGGTGGGTGTTACATTGGAGAGGATAGGGTGGCTAGTATACCTTGTTATGGGATTTTGGGTTTTTTTTTGTTTTCTCATGGGGGAATTAGTATTTATACCCAACTTGTGTGTGTGATACATTGGATTTTCCTACTCTGTATACTTGTATTCTCACTCTACATATATAAAACTATATTCAAGTTTCCATAAGGATTTTGTGGATCGTGGTGGACCTTAATATATCAGATTTTGGGAAAGTTGTTGTGTTGCTGCTAAACCTTGTTTTTTGGTATTTACTTTAGAGACTCTTGATATTAAGTTAGTTACAATTTGAAATATGCATGTTATATGGATTAGGGTTTCTTTTTCAATTATTTTTATGTGTGTGTGTGTGTATCTTGGAGTTGTTTGAGGTCTATTCATCTTATATCTAGATCAGGGTGACAATAAAAAGGTTATTTCCTCACATTTTTTGATATTTCAAATAGTTGGTGTTGGTCGCCAACTCAGGAAGTACAGGAGTTAGGACTCGGTGGTCATTGTCCCTCTTTCTCCATTCCTAGCTCGTGAGGGGAATCATTAGAGGGAAGGGGTTGTGAAAGAATGGTATTAGATAAGATGGTTGAGAGATTGAATGTAGTATGTATTTACTCACATTACGGATTGAATGGGTTGGTAGGAAAACAATATTAGTTGATTTAGTTTCATAACATAGGCCTAGGAAGAATAGCTAGGCCATAAGATTTTAGGGCCACCATGATCCTATCAAAAGGCTATGAACATACTGAATAACCATGTAAGGAGAAACTTTTGGTAGGGTAGAGTCCTTACAAGATATTTTTGCATCATGATTGCTTGATTTTTTGATTGATTTTGGTATTTTGGAAAATTAAAATAAATAAAAAGTTAAAATAAATCATAAAAATATTATATACTACACGGGATCTAGTTCCTTATATACATTTTAGCTATGAAACCCACTAATCATACATGAGTGTCTCTGGTAGTGGATTCTTAGAATGCGGATCCCACATATTAGCACAGGGTTTATCCATGGGAGGAGTAAAACTAGTGGTAGATTACATTATATGGTTTCTAGTAGTAGAAAATGGTAAATTATGAGCAGAGTGTCTCAAACATAGAGAAGGAGAGATAACTCAAGGAACATGATATTGACTTTATCCTGATCCATACTCCGATGGATTATTGGGGTCCAATACAATTTAGTATAATGAGGATAGTTGCGTGTTAGTGGTTGATGTTATATGTAAGGGAGAGAAATGAGGATATTTTTCTATGAGTCGATTCTAATTCGGGATTCAAAGAAAATTTCCATTCTTTGACAATGAAGGATAAGAAGTGATAAGATCTAATCTCCCAAGATAGGTATCATGATGTTATTGGAATTGGGCATCATCTTCAAGGATCTCCTTTTGTCCACATTAGATCACTTTCTGTATTATGAGTGTTGGATGATACACTTAGAGGATGTACTTTTCCCTTCGGTTCTGTATGATGTTACTCCCTTCACCATTCATAAATTTATATAGGTCGATATGATGGTGATGGTAGATGATAGAATGAACTTGTGGGGTGTTATACCATGATAAGGGAGCCAAAATGTTTCTTCTAAGGGTAATAAAACTAGTGGAAGATATTTCAAACCAAGACCCTTTAGGATTCAACCGTCATGGGTTCGACCTCCGCAGTTTCTATTTCAACATTTTAGTCTTCATTCTAATCTTGAATTCCCAGGGAAGGAGAGTTTTATTTGTGGAGTTAATGTGAACCTTCAAATTCAGTTCCCATCGACCATTCGATATTTTTAATATTGAGGTGGGCAGTTTTAGTGCCAACCTCAGTAGTAGTTGTCAGGTAGGGAATTTTTGTAGTTGTGACAGTAGGATCCTCCTCAACTAAGGGGAGACATAGTAGGTGGATGACGACATTAGTGTGTTTCTCTAGGCCCTTGTCCTAGACCTGGTCGAGGAGGGTGTCTTCAGTAGACGTGCTGAGGAGATGGGCATGGTCAGTTAGACACTGCAGAGGCATAACTTCCACTAATAACGAAGATCATTAGAGGTACGATCATATTTATTTGCACTCATTTTTTTCACTTTTTCTGATTTATGAGCTTCACGCTATTTCCGTTCTCTTTCTCAAGTCCATGCTTTGGGAATATTAATAGATAGATTTTATCTGAACTTGGTGTTGATTAAATCAGTCGTAGGTCAATCCTTCTTGTTTTATGTTTTCTAGGGTTGATAAATAACGATTGAATCACATTATTCATGTGGAGATATTTTTCTTTTACTGATAAAATTATATGATTTAAAATTTAGCGTCAAATGGTTTTACTCCATGTTTTTTTTATTGACTTCTTCTTGAGAAAATTCAGGTTTTCAATCCTAGATAGACAAAATGTGGCTTTAGTTGGCGAGTAGAGTTATCTGATGGGCAGGGGGCATGTGGAGACTCTTCTTTCATTATTGATCAATTAGTTACAAGAATCGGTGGATGCTACTTTGGATGTGGTTCAAAATGTTATTTTTTAATTATTTGATGTCTTCCCTGAGGAGGTTGTGACTCTACCCCATCGATGCAAATTTGAGTTTGCAATAAACATTATGCCTAGTGCTTCTCCTATTTTGGTGGATCCTTTTAGGATAAAACCTTTAAATTTTTAGGAGTTTTATATTCAGATTGATTTCATTATGAAGAATGGATTTATGGGACCCAGTGTGTCACCATGGGGTTCTCTGGTCTAGTTGGAAAAGAAGAAATATGGTGGTCTGAGGTTGTGCATAGACTATCATAGTTTGAATCAGGAGAAAGTAAAGAACCACTACCATATACCTATGATATATGATATATTCAACCATATGAGAAGAGAAATTTGATTTTCTATGATCGATATGTGGTTTTGGTATCCCTAGTTGAGGGTGAAGGAGAGTGACATCAAGAGACTAATTTCAGGTGCTGTTATAGACACATCATAATCGTTAGTGTGCTATTCAATGTTATGAATGCACTAGATGTGTTCATGGGACTTTTGAAATTCATATTTAGTGAATTATTTGACTAGTTCAACATTTTATTAATCAATGAAAATATGATCTACTCGAGTATAGAGGATGAGAATACAGATAATATTTGGACTATCCTAAAAGTCATTTGGTGCCACCAACTCTATGGTAATTTTTATAAGGGAAATTCTTGGACAAGGCAGGTCAATCAAACATGGAAATATAGTGTCTCGACTGGTAATAAAATTAGACTCATCAAACTATGAGTTATTTCTTTCTTGGGAAGTACCCAAAAGTGTTGTCAAGATTCAATTTTTTCTTTTTCTTGTACGATACTCCTTGAGATTTGTACATTATTTCTCTCAAATTGTAGCTCCCTTGATAGCTATGAAAATAATGGACTAGAATTTGTGTGGGGTGATAAGTTTCAAGTATACACAATCTATATAAAGGGGATGATGGTATATTCTCTAGTGCTCTAGTTTTCGTCGGAAGGGGTGATGATAGACGTGTTTTGTGATGCCTCTTATCTAGGCTTGAGGTGTGTATTGATGTAGTAACGGTGAGTGGTCTATTAGGGGTCTATTCATATTTGACCCCATTAATGGATCTATGCCCAAAATGATCTATATCTAGTAGTAGTCATGTTTACGGTAAATATTTGGTGGAATTACTTCATTTGGGAGTGCTTCGTGGTCATCACGGATTACAAGTGTTTGATGTAAATATTTTCCCATCGAGATTGGAACATACGACAAAAAATGTGGATGGAGTTTCTATAGGATGATGACATCAAGTTCACCTTAACCTCGGGAAAATGGAAATACTTATATTTTTTAGCACGATTTTGTAGAGTGTGGTAGTACAGGAATATGTAGACTATTAGATGATAATATAGTAGTTGGTCTCCATATACATATATATAATAATGGATGGCTGTAGAGGCTATCTATTTCAAGTGAAGATGTAGTATAATATGATATAGTAGGTGGGGGACTCTTATTGGGGATACATATAGGTAGAGTTTATATGAAATTAAGTCGAACATGGTGATGCAATGGTTGTATGGTCGGAGGATGGTCAGAATTGGATGTTGTTTAGTGGAATACTATTTATTCTAGGGTAAATGTGTGAAGTAGTATTCCATGAGATACATATCTCATAATTATTAGTGAATCTAGGGGTTTCCAAGATGTATCATGGTTTGAGGTAGTATTTTTGGTGGCCTGAGATGAATATGGATATGGTAGAGTTTGTAGTGAAGTGCTTACTGTGCTAGGAGGTAGAGGGTTACCACCATGTTCATGAAGATTTTTTACAGCTATTAGAATTCAAATATTGGAAGATAGATGACATATAAATTGATTTATTCACAATGATACCATGGTTTTTGGGAGGATGTGATTTAATCTGGGTAGTACTAGATCAGATGATGATATTGTCACACTTCATGGCCCTCAATGAATTAGTCATAGTGGATTCCTTGGCCTAGAGGTATGTGGATAAAGAGGTGTGGCAACATGGAGTTATGAGGTCAATTTTCTTAGACCATGATAGGTTAATTACCTCAAAATAATATATGAAAATTCATCATTCTTTTGGAACTCAGTTATGCATTATCACTTTGAAATAACAGGCAGATAGAGTTATAAATCTAGATGTTGGAGGAAATGTTCTAAGCATGTGTTATGGATTTTGGTGAGTCTTGGGTGCGACACATTCCCTTTCTTTATTTTTCATACAATATCATATATAAATATTCAATTAGAATGTCTAAAATAGATTATATGTATGTAATACTGTGTCATTCACTATTTTTCGGGAGATAAGATATGGAGCCAGGTGTTCTTAGTCATGTGGTGGTGCAAAACCATGATAGAGAGGGTTCACCTTGTCTCTAAGAATATGAATGTAACACCCTGAAAATTTTATGAAATATGTATATAACTATTTTATTTTCTTTATTGTCGTGTTCTATATATTTCATTGTTTTAGCATGTGATATTCACAAAACTAATATTTTCTTGTGTTACACACAATTTCACGATATTTCTATAGATTTAATTTCATGCGAGATTGATTTTAATCAATTTTATAAAATTAAAAAAACAATCTTGATGAAATTTATAAATTATATATATATAATATATTATATCAAATTTTTAAAATTAATATTATAATCATTATAGACATGAAATAAGAATAAATTCAATATTAAAGATAAAATATGTATTTTTTAGAAATTGTAGTTTTTCTACCATTTGAGGGAGCATCCATTTTAAATATATAATTTTCAATTTTATATATTCTATATAAGAAAATTATGGTTTTATTTTTAAGATGTATCTAATAAATTACATTTTTTTAGTTTTTTATATTTTTTTAAAAACTCTTAGGATTTGATAATTAGTATAAATTAATTAATTTGTAATTGTAAAAATAATTTTTCATCAAAATAAATTATATAGATAAATAATATTATTTAATAGTTTCATAGTATAAAAAGAATATATTTTTATCATGAAATTTAATTAATGTCCTTTTAAATAATTTGACTTTTAATTTTGATGTAAAAACTTTTCAATGTTTTGCAATGTCTTAACATTTAATACTTATTTTTCATTCTGAAAATGGGATTATTTTAAAATTAAGTAGTACAACTTCTTTGTTTAAAATTTTGAAAAATTTGATCTATAATTGGAATCAGTTTGTACAAATTATGTAAACATTATCCTTTCATTGTTTTTTGGATTTTATGAATAGAAACGTTGATTATTTATGTTTACCATAGTTAATTTTAAATCTGGGGAATTAGCCTAAGAAATAGTATGAAAAGGATAATTAAATTACCAAAAAACCATCAATGATCTATTAGAAAAATAAATTCAACAATTAAAACCTTTTTATTGAAATTTACACATTTAGTGGACTCGTTTGCTTGAAAATTATATTTATTATTAATATAAATGATATTGAGAACAAGTAATCCACCTATTTCTCATAAGTAAAATAATTTTGAGATACTGATAAATATGAGGTAACATCCAAAAAAATTTATCTAGAATGACAATATAATTATATAAATAATCGAAATTTATTTATAAATTTTAGAGATTAAATAATGACATTAAATTCTTATATGGTGATGATGAAAAACTTATTTCATAGTTGAAAAATCAATAAAATCATTTTCAGTAAACTAATAGTAACCATTATAAGACCAAAAAACATTTTGGTAGAGTATCTCTCGACTATAATAATCCAAGCGTACATTTATTGATCATTTGGAGCCATATGAACATGATTATTGTCACGCCCATGCCCCAAAATGCCATAGAGTCAGTGTGGTTTTAATAAAACATGGTGGGAATTTATTATATAAAATAAATTCTGATAAATCACAAATCATGTTCCACTAAAGATGATATTTTCATTTTATATACTGGAAAACCACATAAAAATATTAAAATCATTCAATACAGAAATAGAAACGAATCTCTATAAATCTTCCACCGAACATTGAAACTCAAATCTACTAAACTAGTAAAATTTATGTTAAAACGTAGGTTGAGAAGAGGAATTCCTAGTTAGGGGGTTTTAAAATAAGATAATACCTAAATTAAAACCATTTTGAAACATTCCTTTAAAATCATTCGTAAAACATTTTTTAAGGAAGGCCACAATAAAAAAGTATAACATAACATTTCGTTAAAAGATTACAAGTGGAAATTTCAAGGAACATTTTTTGATCTACAATGAATCATGTTTAAATCATAATAATTATTATATATGTCATTAATTATTAAAAGAAATAGTTGTTATAAATATAATATGTGTGGCACGCGAAAGTGAACGTACATAATTTAAAAATGAACGTGATAAACGATCAGGGTTTCACATAAAATGATAACATTAATTTATTTCTATACTAATAGTAATCCTTTAACTAGGAGATAAATATCTGAGTGCTTAATAAACATTATTCCACATTCATTTACTTATTTTGATACTCATAAGTACCAGTTCAAAACAAATTATATTCTACTAGTTGAATATCTACATGGTTAATTAATTATCATAATCAGTATTAGGGAAGTGAATATGTTTTTTTGTTTGAAGTCATTATGCCAAGACCATAAACTCTATGTAAAGGCCTTGTTCTAAGAAATCTAAAATGATAAATTACTCAGCCAAAACATAAATCGTAATTGGGAAATTCCTCGATCAATTCTATATCTATTTGTCTCATTAGACCTACCAATGCATCGAGGGGCTACATCAAGACCCACCCATCATATAATAAAACCAATAAATTTGTAATTTCTTTAATTAAATGTGATTCACACCACTTTTATTTACTAAAACACTCCTTATTTATTATTCAAAGTGCCACATATTACTTGAAATATTAAATTTCTAATTTCATATTATTCTATGTGTCCCATACCACATTAAATAATTTAGTTCTTTAATCCCTAAATGATCAAAATAGTTTAATTATAAAATTTATTATTTTCATATATATAGTGAAACATGACCTTAGGTGTCAAAACTAACAACTTCAAAAAATTTAATAAATTACCAGTATGGTAGGAAGATTATAGCACATGTGATGATAACTAATGCATAGAAAATACTGGTTTTGTCACACAGAATGATAACCATTAAATTATAAAACATTATTACCATAGTAAACATATTATATACAAAATTCATAATGGTAATCCATCATTTATTTAAAACATAAATAATTTGAAGGTAGAAAAAATCGTTTTGAGGTATTGACCACATAGTTTTCTAGGCACCCATTACATGCATGTTTCTGTATAAACATACCACAGGGGTACACCCAATTATATAAACACAGTGTTATAAATTGAAAGTAATAAAAATAAACCAATACCATATAGACTTATGAAAATAATTGTGAAATTCGTATACACAAAATGCGACTACAAGGGGTTGTATTACTAAAACAATTTCTGAATTCATTCTTGAAAACTTTTCAAACCTCAAAACACTTTCTATAACATTTTATCAATCCTTGGAGAACTCTTATTAAAAAAACATATTAATATTAGGATTATGGAATATATAGATATATTTGTGTGTGTATATATGTATATATATTTATATATAATAGTATGTCTTAAAGGGTTCTTCATTAAAACCCTATGAACCCTAATACGTAATTTATGTATAACAGAGAAATAATATTAACCAGAATCAATATATTAAAATCATAATGTGAAAATCAAGGGTATTGTTTGATAAATAAATACATAAAAATAATAATACATGTGAATTAATAAATTTTTCAACAAAATACACCTCTAAACCAAACATGGTTTCTATTCATTATGAATTCCATTTAGAGTATGAGTCTCACTTTTAATCAACGTAATTCGTATAGTGTTATTATGAAAACATGTATACATATGTGTATATATGTAGTGAAAACTGTTTAAGGAGCCAACATAAAACGATATTGGGACTCACATGATTTTTTATCCAAAAACAGGAATTCATTTTTTTATAAGATCATTCGAAGATTTCATTAGGATTTATACAAACAACGGTATGTGTGTGTGTGTGTGTGTGTTTATATAAACAAAAAAACTGTAAAAAACCATAAGGAATAAAGTTGACCCTCACCTGCTTCGATGAAGGAGAAGTGGTCGAGAGGATCTTAATGGAGGTGCTGGAAGGAAGAAACCTTGTAGGGGTTGAGATCCAAAAGTTGTAATATATATATATATATATATATATATATATAACATATATAACATATTTTTAATCAAATTTCTTGGAAAACCAAGGTACCACGGGTTAACAAAGACCTGTGTACCTGGTCATGTGGCAAATGTAAGGGAATGAGGGGCCTCCTGAAGTCACGGGTGTGAAAAAAAAGGAATATAACGAGAGATAATGGCATTGCACACGTGGGAGGAATAAGAAGCAGACAGTGAGAGGGGTGTGTAAAATAATGGATGGCCATGATTTAATTAGAAAAAGATCTAGTGGATTTGGTTTTTCTGTGGGTTTTAAAATGGAAGAAGGATTTAGATATATTGAGGAGTAGATCTGACGGCAATAGGTGTCATATTATTTTTTAAAAAGGAATAGTGATGATTATATCTGATTTGATTGGACATATGCGAGAGAAATGACGGCGATAATTGAGGGACCAGATCCATTTTCCCATGAAAAATTCCATCCCAAATGAAAACACAGTGTCCAAAACTCTAACATTAGAAGCTCGAAGCTCCGGGCTAGGGCTCAAATGTCCCCTCCTCCAACCTAGGTACTTCCCCCTACCAGGTTTCTATGGGCATGCATCTATGCCCAACCCTACCGATGTGCCTCCCTACATAGTGGTATTCTCTTGAACTATTGCATAGTGTATCATGTGCATACATAAGGCCTACTATGCATGCTTGTGTGTGCGACTTTGCATGCACCATGCATTCACGTCCATATGCCATATTCCTAAGGGTTCTGTGAGATCCCTACAAATGAATTGAGTGGCATGTCCTACAAGGTTGCCCTCGGCTAGGTAGTGTACTCACCAATATTTTAGTGATGTGAGGTTATAAATTTACTATGTTTATAATCAAAGAATATCATATACCTATCATGATTTTACAAAATCCTTAAAGCAAACATTTCATTAGTTTATAATCATTCATGATTCAAAACACTAAGGTTAATGTATCATAAACAATATCTCAACTTGTATTGTATTTAAAATCCAAACATACTTTTTATTAAAACATTATTTTTATTCATCTATGGATGAAGAAAAAATCATGTTATATTTTTAAAACATTGAAATAATAAAATATCTAATTCACTAAGTATATATTAAATATTAAGTAAAATAATAATCATTAATTTTTTCCCCATGATATACATTCAAACTCAACAATATGTCATATTAAACAAATTAATATCCAACGTGTGCTTCTCCAGGTATATATTTTAAAAACTTATGGTAGTAATTTAAATCTATATTAATCTTCAAATCATTATCCTTCTAAAAAATATAGAAATAGTTTATTACATACATGTTTATGGTTTATATCTTCAACTCATACATTAAACACTTGGAAAACTCATTATACCTTGACACTTTAAATTAAACCACTAGAATACCCAATAATTATAAGGTCTTATATCTGTTAGAGGCTCCACTGTCACCTAACGGTGGAAATAGTCAAGTTAACTTTAAGGTCTTATAAAAACATGTCTATGTTGTCCCACTTCATGAAAAATTGGCGAAGATGGTTCTCATCATTCCACTAATGCTTAGAATAGTTGTTGTGGTTCTAGTTATACTAATGTTCATTATGACGGATCAGATAGACCCCTACTATTTCCTTAGGAATTGTTTTGTATTTGGTGGTCTCCATGTGATTTTAATAGGTCTTTTAGAATGTATCCTAGGGTGGTGAGGTTCATTGGTTGTGATGTAATGTAATCACTTTCAATGTTTCATTGAATTATAAATGTCTTGTGTTTATTTGAAGGTATATTTTTTGGACATCATGGGAATTAAATAATGTAAAACCATACAACATTGTTATCACATAAGAAATAATATCGGGGCATCACAATTATTACACATATAATATTTTATTTAAAGTGTTGTTAAAGTTGTTAAATCTATGTATTAATATATTTAACATATGTAATGATGGATTTTCTAAGAGATATATTCTACTATAATTATTCTTATGAAATATGGAAGATTTAACAATTTCATATTATTTTATGTTTAATTTTTACAATTAAAATTATTATTTTTTTTAATTACACAAAACTGACGTAGTAATTATTTTACTAATGGAAATATCATTAATGTAATTGAAAATATTAAAATAATTTCAATTATGGTTAATTAACATATCCAAAAAATTATATAGTTTTATGACCCCTTATATTTATAATTAAATATTTTGTTCTATGTTTACATATTTTCTGTATATTTTTAAAAATCCATTAAATAATTAGTGTGAAATTTTATGTTATTTATATTTTTTTTAAAATATCGTTTTATAAAATTAAAAAAAAATGATAAAATATTATAAAAGATATAAAATAATTATACTTTACTATAAAATTATCTATATTGTTCATTTATCATCTAATTTATAAAAAATAAATAAAAATTAAAATATATTAGAATTGAATAACTTGTTACCTTAGTTAAAATTAAAAGAGAATAAGTAAGGGTAAAACAAAATAATAATGTTTAAAATGAAATCCACAAATGTCTATTTTTTTAATATATTAAAAACTTCTATAATATAATATTTTAATATATTCCATTTTATATTCTTTTATGTGAGTTTTTATTTTATGATAATATAAAATTTTTAAAAATTCCAAAGGTGCCCACATCCTCAGTTATAAAAAGGAACACTCTTTCTCACTTCTTCATATCAATTTGAGACATAATATTAGTAAATACCCTTCCCAGTTCCCTTATCAACATCTTTATTCATAATATTGTGGTGATCTCATTCTAAAAAGACCAACTCTAGTGAACTTAATATGAGATCTGGAGGGAGCTCTTCGAAGAAGAAGTAATCTCCTCGAACGATTCATTCAAAATATTTAATGTTAAACATATTATACATGAGTTTATTCCAATATAAATTAATGACTTTAATATCACTTATATAATGTCATTTTATTATTATTATGAAACAATAACATTACTTCTTTGATCTATTATATGAAAAACAAATTCACCATGCATGCATATGAAAAACATTATGTTTCCACATCGTGGTGTAATTTTTTTTCACCACCACAAGACATGGATATTTATAATGATGGACGTAATAACGTTATACGATTATTAATACAATTTATTTATTCTATAACATTATATATTCTATCCACATTGAAACCATTTCATAAATAAAGGTAATATATCATTGTTCATGCATACGTACATCATACCACCTCTATGATGCGATGTGATTCATTCTACATTATATCCATTAAATAATGATTATATAGATGTAAAAAATAAATAATTATTATAAATTTTTGGTTAATCTAATTTTGGAATGATATAAATATATCTGTAGAAATCTGACTAGATCTTATTTGACAAATCTTGCTTCAGAAAATTAAGAAGTTAATAACCTATTACAATATATAATAAAATATTATTTATTAAGAGATAATAATATAATCATATATAATCATAATAATAAATATTATTCAGTAATAATTTAATAAATTAATTTAAATCATTATATAAGATGTTTGGACATATATGTAAGATAACATACCTAAGGTAGGGGATAATTTTTCAATCTCCTTATTATCCAGGATTGTTTATTCATAAGTATATACATAGATATTTTTATAAACCATATCCACACTTCATAAATAATTATAAAAAAACATTAATTTTAATATTTTAACAATTTTAAATTTCAATTTTTCATATTGGGGATTTTTTTTTTGAATGGTGTTAAAGGAATATTTTTTTGTTTTTTATATAACGTACTATTTGTCATTTCCAAAAAAATTACAAGAAGAATGATTTAAACATATATGAAATGACTGAATTTTTAAACATTCATATTGTGTTATTTCATGGAATCATATCATACAAGTGTTAAAGTTTATATTCATAGAAAATTGTTTCTAAAGGTGTTTTATGAAATGATAGCATTTTGGAAGAAGAAAGGATATCTTTCCCAAGAATTAATTTCATGTTTTTTTATCAAAATTAATTTTAATATTATATTAATTATGTGATTCAAGAATATTATCCATATTATTTTTTGGTTAATTATTTTTTTTATATAATGGTTTTTATAAAATCCATTTTTTTACTTGTACTATGATTTTATGACATTCATTTTAAGAAACTTGTTTTATTCCTTAGGTATTTCTATGATAATGATTTATGTTTTTATGTAACACATATGTATGGTTTTCATTATTTGATCTGTTGAAAATATATATTCTTCCAATACATTATGTAATTTTTTTATCACATTATATAGACATCACTAGAATGAAAAGTAAATATAGTTCTGAAATATACGGCTTGAACTGGATGTAAATTTGGTTGTGTAAAATGGTGTCGAATGATATTCAAACCTCATTCAGTAATGGAATTTTTCCACTATAATTTTCGTGCCAATGCGCATTGGCTAATAATGAAATAATTTTCTATTATTATGTGTTATCCCAAATTAAATGTTTTATACTAAAGATATTTTTATCCTGGACCGTATTCCTTTATGAATTATGCCTTACAAACTACCTTGATTTATTTCATTACTCAATGATTGAATAATTATTATAGATGGTTTGATTTTCAAAAATAATGTTCATGTTTTTATATTATTATATTCATGTTTTGATTGATATTATCCATGTTTTCCATTATTGAGAATTTTTTATTAAACATTTCATATGATTTATTTTCCCTATGATATAAATAATTGGTTTAGGTAGGAAAACTTTGCAGGAATATTATTGTTGAAGATGTTGATGATATTTCACCAAGTTCGTAGAATGTGTTCCAAATTTCCAATGAAACTAAACTAATACTGTTTTTGGGAATCCTTTTGTGTCATTTATTATGTATTCTACAAAACTGTAATGTAATATACATGTACGTAAATCATTATTTGTTATAATATAGGTATAAAAATATGTGTTGAATTTGTATGTCGATTGGAGGGGGAGGACCTTGGAGTTTGAGGTTGGAAATAATGTGTTTTTGAAGGTCTCCCCCCAATATGGTATGGGAGGTTCATTATGGGGGGAATGATTTAACCCAGTTTATTCAGACCCTTCAAGGTGTTGGTGTCAGTTTTTGAAATTGTATTCCATTTGGAGATTCCACCCCACATAGAGAGCTTCCACGACGTCTTTCATGTCTCCGAACTTCATCAATATATTCATGATGACTCTGATGTCATTGAATATTGAGTGTTGGATATTGATAATGATGTAACAGTAATGGAGAAACTGGTAGAGATTGGGTATCTTCGGGGGAAGGTGATGTGTGGATAGACCAATAATTTTGTTTGTGTGATGTGGAGGCATGGTGAACGGGATTAGAGTACTTGGTAATGTGAGATGCAGATGTGCACCCAATAATCAATGTTGTTTTTAGTTAATCTTATGTGTTTTTATTTTTGATGTAATGATTAATAATTTCTTCTATATGAAGGATTTTGTCCCCATTTTGTAATGTTTGACGATATCCTAACATGTTTAAAGTGGGGGGCCTGATTCTTAATTGAGAAACTTTAATTGATATGTGATTAAACCTATGTGGGGAAGTTAGTGTCGGGTAGAGTGGATAATATGTCGACAGGGAGGATGAAATTACTAGACTCATGTGTCTGGACTGTGTGGTTATGGTGCTTTTTTGGTGTTTCTTCTCACCAGTTAAGGGTGGTATATATCAGAGTAGTTGTTCATGGATATTGAGGTTTCACTGCACCTTTTGAATAACATAGGATTATTTATCATTAAGAATTAATGAAAGTAGAATATTTTCAAGAGATGAATGATCATTGAGTGGTATCTCATAATGTGGTTGTTATGACCACTATTTATTCTTTTTTTGGTTTTGAATTATCGAGGTTTATGATAGTTTGATAGGTATCTAATTTAATGGACCTGACAACCCTGATCTATTACTTTGATAAAAATCTATTGCTTGGGGTTTTCTAGGAGGAATAGTTGTCTCATTTAATGATTTTTTTTTGAAATTAGGGGTTTTCCATAATTATTCAGTATTATTTGGTCATGTTAGTGGCTTGCTGTCAGTAGGCCATGTTGGTGACTCTCTGTCTGTAGGTCACATCAGCATGTCTCGTTAGTGACTCACTATTGGTATGTCGCATCAGTGAGTGCTGTCGGTGAGTTGCATCAGTGGGTGGCATCAGTGGATATTGTCAGTGATTTGCATTACTAAGTCACATCAATGGCACACGTTGATGACTAATGTAGGTGAATCAGCCATCGGTTAGTGATTTCTAGTTTTTCATGTTTATCCTCTCTTACATAGTATTTGATTTTAAATGAGTTACCCTTCATACATAAGAAGTTTAAATCCATATTAACTACTTTGAATCACATCATAAATTCATAAGTTTTCGGGGATTGTTGAAATAGTAAAATGGTGTAATCATGATCATGTTCTATCTTTGATGAACTTTGAAACTGTCTCCCTTCCATTGATATAGGATATATCCTTTTCTAAATCCCTAATACTCTCTTCCTTGAACACTTCTGTTTTCTCTTATTAGGCCCAAAGACATTCTTCTCCATGGAGTCATGTTTCATGATGTGGCATTCAGATCAAATTTTCCCTTGAAGTCCTTCATGTTTCTCATGATCCCCATATTTTTTTTCCCAAGGAGGAGTTTCTGATCATTTATTGTTAAAGGTTTAGATCATTTAGTGTTTCATAATATGTGTTCCATATTGGGTTGGTATGTTAACTCCAATATGTGATTACTGTCAAATATCAACTTTTAATTATGTTTCTTATGAATATAATCTATTATGTTATAATTATAATTCGACATATTATGATAATGGGTTTTGTTATATTAGGAGTAAATTTTGGGTGGGGAAGAAGATGATGATGATAATTTTTTATTTGTTATCTTTTACCCATGTTTTAAATTGTATGCCTTCTACAAATAGTGGTTGATGTTGGAATTTGATTACACATGGGTGATTCCTTACACTTATTATGGTTATCCTATTGAACTGCAAGAATTGTGAATTTTTTTAACAATGTATACTTGGTTATGTAAATGGATTCTCTAGGATTGATATTATTCTATGATCAACATGAATTATCAAAGTGAAATTATAGAATTAGTGTTTTATAAAACTGAATATGTCTTTATTGGTTGTTGTGGCTGGGTGTTTTGTGTGGACTAGCCCTTTTTTTGCCTTTTGTGGTTGTGTGGTGTAGAGGTTGAATGAATGGGTATTGTTGGGGTGATACTGGTGGTGAAATTGTATCTCAGGTAGAGATATGGATTGATTATTGAATGGATGGGAAGTGGTTGGGCAGGGGGGTTATACTTTTATGTTTTTATATTCTTATGTTATTGGTTGTTGTGTTGTTATGAAATGAGGATATTGAGTATGTCTATGTTGAGGGTTGTTTCATAGTTTGAATGTATGTTGTGGGTTTTCTTGTTAAGAGAAATGATAGGGAATTATGAATTTTATGGATGATAATGGTAGTGGTTATCTTTAGTTCTAAGTGGGGAGGAAGTGTAAAATTGTGTGTTTCATCATTTTTTTCTTCCACTTGTTGGGTTTGTTGTGAGGTTGGATGTGTGTGGTGGTTGTTAGTTTCCCTAGTAAGGATAGAATAACTTTTATATTCTTAATGACATCGAAATTATTGAATGATATGTGTATTTCTATTTTTGAATTCTTAAGTGACTTTTGTTTATTCTGATAAATGAATTTAGAGGTATCAACAAAGTGGTAGTGTTATGGGGTAGTATTTTTCATTAGATACCATAGGTTGGGCCTATAGTTCGATACATATATATATATAGTTTTACTATCTTGTTATTCTATATTCACCACAACCTTAGTTCAGAACTACATGTCAAGCACATCCATAGTTAGGATTGACTGTGTCTTTCCCAAACATCCTAGTGGGAGGATGGAAGGATGGACACCTACTCTTCGCTACTACCTCTTCAGTCCGTGATAGCACAAGAATCTTCAGGTTGGGGATTTTTTTGAGTCACAACTGTGTGTAGGGGAGTTTTTATTACCACGTTTCTTTTATATGAGATGTGTTGTGGTTCCCCGATTTCATTAGGATGTAGTGTGTTTTGTCGACTTGGTGTCTTCCAGAGGTATGAGATGTAGTTCTAAGGTCGGTGTGTGTGTGGGCAGGTTGTGATAAGGTATGAGTCCCATGTATGTATGGGCATGTTGTGATGAGTTTCAATAATAATATATGGGAGTGCAATGAATGTTTTTATTAGGGTGTGAGAGAATCTAATTAGATGGAATGTGGTGTAGGGTACCCTATCATGGATGTGCTTTATAGTGCATTTCATGACATGCATTATCTGGGGAGTGTGCCTTTAGTGAGTTTGGGTGGCTAGTATAACTTGTTATCTACTTTTGGTTATTTATATTTTCTTATAGGGGAATTAGTTTGTCTCCCCACTTGCGTAGGAGATACTATTTAATTCCCTAATGACAATACTTTTATGCCAACACTACGTATATAATACTGTATTTAAAATTATATATGGATTTCATAGACCATTATGATTCATACTAGCTTGGAAATTGGTATCGTTTCTACGTGACTACATAGCCTTGTCTTTAGTATTTATGTTGGAGAATATTTAAATTGTATCAGTTACATATTTGATCAAGTATGTGTATGAGTATAGTTTTTCAGCATATATATATATATATCATTGAGGTGTTTAAGGATGATTCATGTTATCTCCCGACCACGATTACTAACAAAGGGTAATATGTCCAATTTTGTATGATTTGTATACCCATGGTTGTAGTCCCCACCACAGGGCCTACTAGGGACAGGACTTGGGGTGTCATTATCACCCTTTCAAAATTTCTATCTTAGGAGGGGCATCATTGGAATGATGGGTTCATGAAACGTTATAATTTACTCTCTTTAAAAATAATAAATAACCTGATTTACAATAAATACATTTTAAAAACAAGAATTCATCCTTCTTCTAATGATTAATTTACATATTCCTTTTTTCCAAAAACTGTTTTAAAATCCATTCATGATATCAAATATTACGTTGTCAAAAAATGGGTTAATAAGTTCAAAGTTAATAAATACTATCAAATTTATTTATTATTATCTAACTTATCTTTTAACAAACGTCATTATCTCAACATTAGGAACATATAAAAAGTTATATTTCCCATAATATATTATTTCCCATAAATGTCACATTTCTATAAAACATATTTTATTAGTTTTCCTCACCATTAAAAAAATCTTTTTCAATACATTATCGTATTATTATTCATTGAATTAAAAAACATATACACTTAATTCATCCAACATTATTTAGATACCATTACTCAGGATTAATCCTCTTATTCATTAATGAAATATGATAAGGGAATCTTTAATTAAAGTTCCACCACCTCAATCTAGTCACTATTCTTATGTATAGTGTAATAAATACTCTTCGAACATCCCATACCTTGGATATTCCATTTGTGATATCTTTATTCTCAGTATTATAACAAATATCCATACAACCTTCTTGGTTCTCATCATGGTAATTCCACATAGGACATTGATGTTCATAATTTCCAAACATTCTACATCTGAAACATTCAATGATAACCTCGTTTATTCTATATCCTACTATTAATTATGATTAGAATGAATAGTGTGAGAATCACTTATCATATTAAAAAACACTTAATTTTTAAAAATATCTTATAGGATGTTGAAATCATGAAATGTAATTTTAAATTTACGAAACCTTATTCCAATTCATAGAGACATCCCTTGACATATCCTCATAAATATCACTACGAATCTCACAAAATTTTTTCTCATCATTTTTTCCAAAGTATGACACAACCTTTTCTATTATACCAACATTAAAAAACTGTATTTATATATATTTATAATAAATTATTTTTTTTCTATACCCTAAAAGATTCCCAATGATTGTATTAGTGTTTTGTTTTTGAATTATGGAACACAATCATATATTTTGGGGGGATATCTACAATGTTTCCCACAAATATCATCCCCCATTATAACCCTTAATTAAAACATCTAATTATAACATAGAAATAACATAATAATAGGGTGATATAATATTCTTCGTAAAAATAATAAAGGGATATAGATAACCATAATCATTAAAATAAGGGTATAATAAAATGAGCATAACATTGGATGATCATACCTTTCTTATCAATTATCATATATATGAGTAATGGAATGAACAGTAGTAGATAAAAATACAATAATAATAACACAATCAAAAAACACAAACCATGATTGTATAACCATGGAATAGGACATAGAATTTTTGTTATATATAGATGCATAGAAAATCTTATGTCAATGATACATGCCCAGACATTCATAGAATTCTAATCCTAGGATAATCACCTATTTGTTGGAGTTGGTTCCCTAGAAAAAACATCTTTTGTAATTTATTATAAACATGTATTAATAGGATTTATATTAATAAAATCAATACCATATCATGGTTTTCCTTATTCGTGACATTGTATGGGATAATGAAATAAGATTATTAATCACACTAAAAGGTCATTACATGTCCCTTCTATGATGAGAACTCAGAAGATCCATGATATTATTCATTAATCTTAGTTCTATAGCCAGATGACATCATTTTAGTGGACACAAATGATAAATTCCATATGGGGTGGAGAATCATACGACTTTGTGTAAACTCTTAATGGTGTATAGCCTTTCTAATGTTTGAGAGGATATTATGAGAATGAGACCTGTGATTAGGAAGTCTACATTCATAAGTTTCATTGGATTTTCCTATCTATAGATTTGTGTATAGGTCCTTAGACATTATGATTATTATTAATGGGTATTATGCCTCATAAAATTATAGGTATTAGTGAAAACCAGAATGAAATATTTTTATATTGAGGTAGGATTTGTTGGGTGCATCTCAAGTAATACTTCACTAAGTAATAATGATAAAAAGCATTTTTCACTTCTATTCCATAAAAAATGTTCATATCCAAGACCTATTGAGCGAAATGATATAGCCTAAATAAATCCATGGGTATCATGTTCTATAGGAATGTTTAAATTCAAGGATGTTATGGATTGAGAAATAGATTACATGGATGATAGAAGTTTCATAAATCATGCTTGATTGTAGATATCAAGACAAAGAGAGTATATTGAAGATTATGTATATGTATTTGGTGACGTGTCAATGTGACATAATCATCTTTCTGTATTGGTACATTTTCATTCTATAAGAGGCTCACCTTAGACATTTGGAAGGATTTCCTAATACCACTGAGTAAGATTCCTAGAGGGTCACACACTAATTATATCCAATATCTCAGTTAAATAATATATTATTTTTAATTTAACAAGTAGGATAATGATTATTCCTAGTTGTGGTTTAATAATTATTAATGGATGCCTTATCACATTAATTTTAACAGTTTTTATTCGAGAAAATATATTATTGGATGAATACAAAAAAAATATTTATTTTATATTTAGTTAATATAATATTTATATATTTATTATTGAATAATGCTATGATATTTATTTAATATAAAAATACTCATTATTCAAGGATCAATAAATATGTTGTAGGATTAGGGGACAAAGTTAATTTCCCTATAATAAATAACAATATTGAATATTATTTTCGATTATATATCTTTTAAATATAAATCCCAATATAATCATATTTCCAGAAATAAAAATGATGCTATTATTATTTGACATGGGGGTTTCTCTGGGATTAATAAAATAATTCACACACATGGACCAATTATTTGTTATTTCACTTGTAAATTAAATAGATAGTTATATTATTCTCCTACTAGCTAATATACACATTAGTTTTTTGAAAAATAAATAAGAGATAACCACTCAAGCCTAGATTATTTTTCTCCAAAAATGATCTCATGAATGATATCGATGATCCTATATTGAATCAAGAAGAATTATATAAACGTGGTTATCAAGGTGATTGATGGTGGACATTTCATGTTTATGGATATTATGTGGTAGCACCTGAATACTATTTTGTTGATGTCTGGATATATCTGAAACATGTGTGCATCACTGTTGGAGGATTCTTACACTTGGTTTATACAACACAATTTTGGTACACATGATGATCTGTAGCTAAAATCATAAACCACGATATAATCACCATAGAGTCAATTATTTAATTTAATTAAATTAAATGAAAAAAATATTTTTATTCACTCTCTTGGTTCTGGGATGAAATTACTTTTTTCTAAATCCATGATTTAATTCAATGGAAAATGGATTTCATCATCGTATTATCCATGTATTGTTCATTAAAGATTGAAAATTTTAAACTTGGGCACCATCCCTCTCATTCTTTCACTATGCCCAAAACCTACAAGGGGTATCAGAGAAAGAAATAATATTATTTATAACTATTCAAATAACCCATTAATTATTTATACTTCAATAACATAGTTTTCAATTCACATGTAATCATTTTTTAATATGAATTATGAGATATGATATCCTTTTATCCTTTATTTCATATCATATTGAAATGATTAATTTTTTTAAAAAATTAAAATCAAGGAACTCATTTGGAAGTGCCAAGGGTTATGTCTAGGTAACATAGAATTACACTCCATGTGGTTGGATCTACAAGTTGTGTAGTCGGATCTACATGTTGTTTAGTTGTGTTTAGTTCATCAAGAGTTATTCATCTATAACTCAATCCATTTGAATTAGGAAACATTGTGTAGTTAATTCTTACAATGCATGCTAACCGGTAAAAATGGTGCATGGTCAGTAGGACTACATTTCGTGTAGTCCTCTAGACATGGTGTGTAGTCCCTTTCGGGTTAGGTCCAATCCGTATATCCCATAAATGGTTATCTAAATGGTGATCATGTAACATGGAGTCAACACATCTTGTGGACCACTAGAAATGTCGTGTAATTGAATAATTAAAATGTATTCCTCACACACAGTGTCTGTAAGTGTGTACTTCGGATACACAATGATGAATGTACACACAATATAGTTTGGGTCTACACAACAGGTACATATACATGTTACTCAGATAATATATATATTACATTATTTAACCCTTGTTACATGTACATGATTCTGGGAATAATCATGGGACACACCAAGTGATAGGAATATATATATATATATATATATTAAAAAAAATTATTAACATCTGTATAATATTCAAGATCATCAAATTATTTATGAGTTGTATTATAGTTATTATTCTATGTGCATGATAAATTTCACAAAGAAAAATGTGTATACAAGTATAATAACTATTGTTTAGTTTTGTATTTCTATTAAATGTGTTACCTCCATAGTCAATGTTATATAAAAATTAATTTTAAATAAATTTATTAACTTGTTTAGAAATATAACAGATGAGAATATCTTGGAAATTAAAAAATGGATTAAGATAAAAGGATTGATTAATTAATTATAATAATTAATCAATTATAGAATTTTTTATCAAAAAAATTGAAGGAATGTATAATTGAATAAAGGTTATATAAAATGTGTAATTCATTTCATGTGTGGGGATGATCATGAGCTAGACCAGACCATTGTATGTTATTGGTTACCATGTTAATGTATTATTAAATTAAATTAATAAGATGAACTCTTTCTCTCCTCATTAATATGTAGAGCATGCGTTCCAATGGTTTATTCTCTGTAAACCCCCTTTTCCCATCACTTGTGTGATGAAATGAATATGTAAAGGGTGGATCTCCCAAGTTAGTGGAGGTGGTTCATGATAGGAGCTCAGGGAAAACCAATCCAATGTTATGAAATGGAGGATATGTGGAATTCTATAAACATGAACCAAATTTGGATCAAGGTGTTAGGCCCTAGGCCGGGGGTTAGTTTATCAGTCACTACATAAACTAACTATTAGTAAAATGTCAATATCCTATCCTGATTTTATTTCTGGAAGATTTGTTATTATTTATTTAGGATGTTTTGTCATGATCACATAATTAATGAATTTTCATGCATGCAAGATGGAAGTAAAAAAAACATCCTTATGCATGAATATTATCTAATAAATTGTTAATTATATAATCTTATCCAAAATTATATTAAAAGACCTATGCATATATAATAAAATGTAATTTACAACTAATGGAAAAAATCCCTCAATAAAATATTAAGTTGTTAGATCATTACATTACATCGGTTAGAATCGAACCATAGTTCAATTTACTTAACAAGCCAATGATGGGATGCATTCAATTATCGGGGATTTATAATTTTAGGATATGGGTTCCTTGGATTATTTTATATCACGGGTTGAATTCAAAATTAGTACTTGGTGTAACATAGAGAGAATATTGATGATATCCAAAATTAAGGATTCCATGATTGGGGCATCCACACAATAGATCAAGGAGTTGTGAGTTAATGCAGTTAGAATTTTCAATGCATACCTAAATCCAAAAATGTATCATGATTGACCAAATATGGGGTAATGTGAAGTTAAATATGCATTCTTGCTGCTATAATGACCAAGAAACGTGATATTATGAATCTACATGTGAGGGATTTTAGGATTTCATAAAATATAGGGATAGTAATAAATATTTATTTAAATATTATCATTACTTTTATCAGATAAAGTAATAATAATTTATTCATACTTTTTGTATAAATGACATAAAAATTACATCAATCATATCATTGTGATCCATACTCGATAAGGAAAACCTACTAACTAGAAGTAATTTCCACAAGTGGCCAAGTATCCTTTGGGTCATCGTTCATTATGAATTGAAACTATATGTTCTAGAAAAAACTTTGAAACTGTTCTTGTAAATGAGGCACATGATCAGGAGGTCTCTATATATGAGAAATATTAGAATGATGCTACAAATGGTCAGTGTCTCATGCAATCATTCCTGCTTAGTGAGCACTTTATGAAACAAAGGTAAATTGATGCATAAAGTGAAACATATCACCGTAAAGATCAATATCAAGAGAAGAATATAAAAGAGATGAAATGGATATATAATTATTTGTACACCACATTACATGGATAGTCTGCACCAGCTAGGCCTCATGTAGTCATGCTTATCAGCTACATTCAGCATCAGAAAATTTTAGGGATTAAATTCTAGGATGAGTTGATTAAATATATCATTCTATCATCACTACCAAAGTTCATCACTAGTTTCATTTAAATATATAATATGACCAATAATTTGATGGTCATATTGGATAATTTGACCATGATTCACAAAGTGGATAAGGACACAAGGAAGGAAAAACATGAAGCTCGTATGGTCAATAGGTAGAAGAATGACAATAAAAAGTGGCATAATACTTATAAACATTATAAAACCCCAAACAACCATCTGACCAAGATGAATAAGATCCAATGTTAGGGAAACGAATGGAGGTAGTATGTTTTTTATTTGGAAATTCAAACCACTAGAAATGGAACTCCACCCATTGGAAATGGGAAGCCAAATGCATGTTTGTTATTGATGAAATAGTTCCATTTATACATATTTGGTATTAGATATAGATTGTGGTGATCAAATCTATATTCAAATGTAGGAACCATGTAGATTCCAGAAAATTTAAGAGGATATGTGGATCTACGAGCTTCTAATGGTTCAAGGGCGGTCGATCGTTCCATTTGTGACTACCAAATTTTGTTGCCGATCAGGATGACATTGGGTTTACATGACTGATATTATGTACCATGTGTTTTTATGATCGTAATTTATATATCATGTTTAGAAAGAGGTGAGAGTATTTTTCATATTTATAAAAAGATGGTTTTTATATTATCAGGAAAAAAATGCTATGTTATGAGACTTTTAAATAACGGTATGTATGTATTAAATTACGAAAAATAAAGTACCAGAAACCAATAATGAAGCAATATCATATGACTAATATAACACCTTGTTGTGGAATCACTCTATAGTTCATGTAGATGAGTATTTGTTGACAATGCTCTATCAAGATGGATATTTATACTTCTCTAAGCTAAAACCATTTGATAGATGTCACACATTTTTACAAGGGAAAATGACTAAACCACCATTTGGTGAATTGGGTGAAACGACCATAGAGCTTATAGGATTGGAAGACAAAAATGTGTGTGGACCATTTCTAGTAGAGGCTAGAGGTGGATATTCTTACTTCATAACATTTATTTATGACTTAAGTATATATGGATATATTTACAAGATGTGATACAAGTAAAAGTGCATTAGGAAATTCATGGAATTCAATAATGAGGTCAAGAATAATCTTCCTAAGATGATAAAAATTATTCGATCAGATCGAGTTTGTTAATATCATAACTAAGAGTTCATCGAAATTCAGTGGAATATTGAGTTTATATCTCCACCCACACCACTTTACAAACTAAAATTTAATGGTGTTATTCAAAAGAGTAATCATAGCTCATTAGACATGGTATTTTCATTGATGAGTTATGCGTATAGTCCATTATCTTTTTGGGGATATGTATTACAAGCTGAAGAATAAATAATAAACCACATACTATATAAGGAAAAAAATTGACATCCATTTGATTTATAGAGTGGAAGGAAAACCATTTTGTTGCATGTGTGTGTATGGGGATGTGAGGAATTTATTAAGGCTTTCATATGCATAACAATTGCACCATTGTGCATTAGGTGTATCTATATTTGGTATCCCAATGAAATAAAGGGGTACGACCTATAAGACCCTTCAAAATGGAATGTAGTAATCACTATAAAAGGAATATTTCTTGGGAGGGATCAAATCCCCAAAAATAATTTTTGGAGAATGATTGACTTTGATCAATTTCAAGCTCATGATACACATGGGTTGGAATTGAATTAACTTCCATAGGTCCCCATGGAAGAATTGGTTAATAAAATAAATGTACTACATAGTAGTGTAATTTAGGTATGGGAACCAGAGGGATATTTTTTTCATGTCATCATGGATGATGACTCATTATTGTTCGACAATGATGAAACTTTCTCTTACAAGGAGGCAGTTAGAAGTTCACAAGATGAAAGAAAATGGAATATATGAAATATGCGATGGATTCCATATATCATAACAATGTTTGGTTTCTAATAAATGCCCAATTTAATATAAATCATGTTAGGTGTAAATATATATTCAATATGAATAAAGACGGTGAATGTAATGTAAGTACATATAAAGAAAGTGTACTAGATATAATTTTATACAGTGTCAGGGATTGTCTATGACAAAACCATTTCTCATGTTTCCATGTTTAAGACCATAAAAATAATACCATACATAGCATCTTACCTTGACTATGAGATGTGGAAGATTGATGGAAATACTACATTCCTTAACAAGAAACTTCAAAATTGTTTCTATATGATAAAACCCTAAAGGTTTGTGGCACTAGGTGATGCCAAAAGGGTTTTAAAGTCATAGATGTCCATTTATTGATTGAAGCATGAATGGATGTCATGAAATATTCAATTCAATGAATCTATAAAGAAATATAGTTTCATTAAGAATGAATGAGATTCATGTGTTTAAAAAAGGATTAATGGGAATATTTTTGTTTTACTAGATGAATATGTTGACGACATATTACTTATTGGAAATAACATACCAGTCTTACAATATTTCAAGGACTAGTTGAATAAGTGCTTCTACTTGAAATACAAAGGTTATGAAACCTTTATTCATGCGATCAAGATATTTTGTGATAGATCCAATAGGATTCTTATACTATGTAAATGTATAGATATTGAAAAGACACTAAATAGACATATTATGGTACATTCCGAGTGGGTAGTAGTTCCATAGTCGCATGATATAAATATTTCTAAAAAATGTGTCCCTAACCAAAAAATGGTAATATAGAATCGGTAATATCTTCTATAATTCAGAGATAGGATCTATCATTTATTCAATGTTATTTACTAGATATATTTTTACATATGCACTGAGCATGGTATAAAGAAATCAAGTTGATCCAGGAGAATAACATTATACTTTTGTAAATAATATCATTTTGTATCTAAATGTAAATAAGGATATGTTCATATACTATAGAAGAAATGTTGATCTTGTCATCAGAGGGTATGGTGATTCTCATTTTTAGAATGATCAGAATGATATGATGTCAGAATCAAGATATGTTTTTTTTTTGTCTCAAAAGAGGATTTGTGAAGAAGAAGTGTTCAACACAACAATTTTTCACTGATTCTACTGTAGAGTCCGAGTATATAGTGGCTTTTGATGCATCCTGGGAACCATATGCATTCAAAAAAATTTCAAGCAACATGATGATGTACCTAAACTAAAGAACCTATCCAATTGTATTATGATAATACTACAATGGTGAATCTTGAAAAAGATACATGGGAACAATAACGGAAAAAGAAAATACTCAAGAAGTATCTCTTTTTTAGAGATTTCTGTCAAGGTGGTGATGTGTTTTTAGAATATTATCTATAAAAAATAATTTTTTGAACCCCTTTACTATTTTCATATCTCCTTGGAAACATGAGTATCATGTTATATCATTTGGACTAAAAGTCATTTTTATTTGGATCTTATAAATGTGGGAGCCTATTAAAGTTGATGACCTAGAAACTACATATTTTTTACTTTATGATAAACATTTATTAATTGGATGGATAAAATATACTCCTTATTACATCTTGATTAATATTTTTTATTACATTGTTTATGATAATATCCTAAGAGTAGTATTTTCACAAAAAGGTCATAGTGGATCCTTGCAATGGTAAGTAACTGGTAGATCCATGACACTATTTTGTAATGTATGTTTTAAATCAAGATGATATCAATTGAAGAGAAAAAAATGATATAGGATATCAGGGGTGGATAAACAGAGGACATTGACTCACCATCTCATAGTGTAGGACTTTAGCAATGCCATAGAGGCTGTTATAATAATGAGACCCTATAGTAAAAAATCCCAATTTGTAACTATCATTGGTTTTTCCTATATGTATATTTGTGTTTTGGACTATAGAAATTAATATTATTATTATTAATGAATATTATGACTCACTCACTTATATGTATTAGAAAAACTAATGAAGACCTATGATCATGGTGATGTATGATATGTTGGGTACAATATGACTAATACTGCATTAATGATTAATGTGAGAAATTACTTTTCACATATATTCTATAGGAAAACATTATATCATTGTCCCATTGATGGATATGATATAGCCTAAATAAATCCAGGGGCATGGTGTTTGGTATTCATATTCAAATTCCTTGAAGTCAATAAATGAGAAATCTAAAACATGGATTCATGGCACTTGAATGATACCAGATTGATTAGAGATATTTGGAGATGTGGATTATATGACACGGTAAGTGTTCGTATGAGGACTCTTTTCATTGAATAATTAAATTCATTCTATATGGGTTACATGGAGTGTTTATAGATGTTGTACATGGAAGTTAGGTTGTATCACCTAAATCCACTATGAATTTGGCCTGAAGGATCACACTCTAAGTATATCTATTATATTAGTTAAGTAATATATTATTTTGTATTTAATAAGTTAAATAATAATTATTTCAGTTTGTGGTTTAATAATTATTCACTAATGCCTAAAAAAATTATTTTGACACCAGTTGTTTGAAAAAATATATCATGGGAAGATTTAATTAAAAAATATGTATTTTCCATTTATTGAATATAATAGTTATATTTTTATTGGATAATAATCTAGTTATATTCATTTACTATCTAAATAGTGATTATTCATGTTTCAATGAATGTTGAGGAGGATTTGTGAACAGGGTTAATGGTCTAGTTAGAAATAAAAATATTGAATACTATTTTATTTAATAATATTTATATAAAACTCGAAATATAAGATCATTTTAGGAAATAATAATGTTGGTATTATTATTTTACATGATAGTTTCTCTAGGATTAATAAAATAGTTAAGGCACTTTTTAATTTTTTTATTAATACCATAGTGATTTAAATACCGGGTTATATTATTCTCTTATTAACCAAGAACTATCCAAGAGATGTCTTACTATTAAGCACAAAAAACTAGAGAAAAGTTCTCAATCATAGAGTTTTTTTCTTCTTCATGAATGATCTGATGTATGAGAGTGATCCTCCACTACTGGATCAAGAAGAATGATTTAGATATGGTTCCAAAGGTGGTCTAACATGGACATAGAAAGTGAAGGTATCCTCTATTATATCAGTAAAAGAATAATTTGGAGACATTTATGGATAAATGGAATGTGTGTCGATCACTGCTAGAGGAATAAGACACCTAGATTCTACAAACATAATGATTGCACACCTACAATTCTGTGGCTCAACACATCAATAAAAGATCACCTTGGATGTAATTATGTATTTTAATTATATTAATTATAAGAAAAATATGTTGATCCTCTATCTTGGTTCTATGTTTCTATTCATTTTTTCAAATTCATGAATTAGTTCTGTGGATACTGGCATTCATTGTCGTATTGATCAAAGATAGTTAACTGAATATGATGAAAATTAATGTTGGACATCATCCCTCCTGCGCCTCAACAATGGCTAGAACCTACACTTTGTACATACATCTTTCATATGATGAACTCCCACGTACCATCTTGTTTTAGGAATAGAATGACTTCTCATGGACCCTCTATTTTTGGGCTAGAACAAACTCTCATCTACCTGCTTGTTGTGGGGTTTGGATGACCTCTTGTGTGCCCTTTGAGCCCATAAAATATTTATCATTAACTAATTCATTGGATGGAGAAATAGTTACTAACATTAACATAATTACAACATTAAATATGTTTTCCATAAGACTATAAATCAGTCATAATACCCTAAATAATGAAATTTAAGGGTTTTCAAAAATATTTCATTATAAAATAACTCAATAAAATGTAACCAAATTTGTAAAAATAAAATCATAGAAACATATACCGTTCAATGAAAGACTATCAATTGTACCTTTGGATAATATACTAAATAAATAATATATAGTAGAAATAGAATTAATCCTACATGGAATAAAATTTTGAATGATCTTTTGAATGATTTTCATAAGGAAAATAGGCTTTCAATTTTGTAAAATTATTTTAAAATCATATAAAATTTCCCAGATATTTTTCATTAAAAATTTAATTGAAAAAAAAATTATTAAATAATTTTTTATATTCTTATATAAATTTAATTTCAATATAAAATAGAATTTATTTAAAACACTTTTAATACACTTTTAGATATCATTGTTTTCAGGGAGAACATATTTCTGACCAAAAGGTGAATAACATTAAAAAAATTCTATTACATTAATAAAATAATGTTATTCATGTCCGAAAATGTCAAATGGAAGTATATACATCTCAAAATTGAATATAGGGTCAAAACATTACATGTGTACCAAATAATGATTATTGAGAAAATATTACATTACCGATTTTCTATCTTTTAAATCATAAAAACCCAGAATGAGATATCTAAAAATGAATATTCATATTTTCATAGAAATAAATATAAGGATAATATATTACATTAATGGGATAAATATAAATCATAAAAATTATATGATTTGTGAATATATCGTAGGTATCATAGAAATAAATTTATGACTAGAAATCCTCCTACCATAATTCATTAATTCATTCATTCATGTTAAAACCACCTACATAATAAATACATTTTTATTATACATATACTAAAAAATATATTCCTATATATAATATCCTATATTATTTAATTATAATTTAATATTTCTCTATTATTGATGATTCAACGTTTATGTTATATTTTGGGTAATAACATAATTGTTTTTCAAACATGTTTTGACTATTTATTATGGGTCCTCATACATAGAAAATAATTTCATCACATTGGTATACATGATATAAATATCACATTAATTAATTATAATTTTAGGATTTATTATGTATAAAATTCAGAGGTAGAAAATAAGATACACTATTAATGGAGATAGTAGGCCATATGTACGCATGAACACTATTTTCATTTTCATGTAGTATTAAGATACCAAATATTTTATTACATATAATCCTTAAATAATAATATTTACATTACATATATATATATATATATATATATATATTATTTATTAATAAAAGTCACCATTATTTTCATCTAGGTGAAATATATATGAAAAATTAATCACATCACATCATCGTGACACTGAGTCATACATATGCATGAGTGACATTATAATTTCCACAAAGATTATATTTTGAAAATTTAAATATTATATTAAATATAAAGTAGTATAATTATTTCATAAATATCACATATATAAATTAAACCCTTAATAATAAACATTCATAAAATATGGTTATGGAATAGTAATTGTATCTCTACGTAGAGATGGTAAGTTGTAGTTACACGTAGTGGGAAAGGGGGTTTATAATTGTGTGTTCATAATTATAATAACATTTCAGTACAAGTAGGTTTCTGATGTAATTACTATATGATTTATATTATATATTTTTAGGATTTTTAAAACAATATAAAAAGAGAATGATCAATAATGAAAATTACCAATTCTTCGAAACCGCTACTTTATATCACCGAGTTTTCCTCATTTTGGTTTTTTTCAACTAATTAATAAAATTATATTTCAATAGAATATCATTATTTCCATTCTTGAAACTAATAATTAAATTAAATTTAATATATTCAATACAGAAGGATAACTTCATTAAATTCATTTAATACACCACTAATGTAAGGCCCATCCTTAAACCTTACTTAATCTTCAGTTATTGCAAGATTACTCATTGAGGATCTTTTCAGGTTTAGAGTTTTAGAGAATTAGATCATAAAACGTTCATTACATTCCACATTTAAAGAAAGTGGATACATAAATTATAGTATTCATTTTTCCCATCAACGGGAAAATATTTAAAATAAAACATGGATTCTTTCTTGACACTTCCTTGACACTATCATCATATCATGTATCTTTCCATTGACCTGTGAAAAACATTTCAATAACTTCGGATGAGCATAAAAAGCTCAGTAAGGGATATAAAAATATTGAAAGGAAACATGACTACATCAATTCATAAGAATGATATCATAATTTACCCATAAAACATAAGAACATTAACATACCTCATCAAATCATGAATAAATCGTAGAAATCATAAGACATAAAGGTAACTTGAGGCATTCATAACATTCTTACGTAGGGATTAACCCTCTTTGTTATGTTTGGAATACCCATCACATTATATTCCCTAAATCTTTTCGGAGAACCGTTAACGTTTAACTCCTTCGCGTTACCCAATGCATTGGAGAGCTATATCGGGCTCACCCGCCCTTAGTTTATCATGGAACCACCCGTCTTCATTATAATGCCCAATAACCATAACATAATCGTATCACATAAAACATGCATAATGGAAACATAACATTTCCACTTTTCAATCATAAGATATCAATACAACACATTGTTATAAAAACATTATGAAAACCATTTTCAATACCAAAATAAAATAAAAGTAAAACATGGTATTTATTTTTCTTTTAAAAAAAGGTATGGATTGTAGAGGAAGCCGAAACTCAAATAATGGTCACGGCGGCGGAGAATTCGTTGTCGCCGTATACATTAAACAAAAACATTCCCTTTTGTCGTTTAGTAAAACGCTTCGTATAAAAAAGATTCCTTTTTGGATAAAGGTAAAAGTCCAAGGGGTTTATGCACCGTATAAAAGAAGGTTGTGTATGAAACAAAATATGCCTCAATGAAAGAAGATTGAGACGAAGTCCCATACCTCGGGTCCGACTTGACTCGATCGTTATTTAACCTCCTGAATAATAAACTTGAGTTAATTTCTAATTGCTTTAGAAACTCTTTCAAGTTCATTATTCCTTTTATATCACTTATTACCATGTCATGAACACTATGTAATTATTTCAGTTAATAACGGTCATTTTATCGATCATTGGTACTTGAGTGAAAAATAAACTCTTTATAATTACAAGTTGTTCATGTATACATTATATCCAGAGTTATAATGATGACGTAGATATCATATATATCATATATATCCATTATATACATGCATTTATAATATTACATAACGTTTTGAGATAAGAAATGAAATGCACCATTCATGGAGACGGTAAGTCGTACGTACGCATGAACGCTACATCCATTTCTATTTCATATTTAATGGAATTAAAACATAATTATACATAATATTATTATAATTCCAGTATTTAATCATATATAATATCATTCAATCTAACTTTTATACGTACCACATATGGTATTAACTAATCAAATCACTTTGAGGGGGCGGTAGTCCGCACTTCCTAAAATGAAGATATCGCGTTTACCCATAATGGAAACCATAAAGGTATGACATAAATTAAAAATACAGAAGCTTAAGTAAAACATAAACATATTTTATATCATATATAAATATAGTGAAATCTTAATGGCCACCTTTAAAGGTGTTATATGAGTGTTGAACAATCATCGTTTCATGAGACAGAAATCCGTCATCCACAGAAACAGTATGTTATTTAACAATTAGATGTAGGTGTGTGTATGTGTATCTATAATCCTTCTTATAAAAACATCCTATTATATGGAAGATACTGGTTTTGTTACAAAAGAAATGAATAAAAAGAGTTTATAGGGTTGGAGAAGCAAAATAAAACATAAAGGCACATGAGAAAACACTACCTTTAAAACGTGTAACTCTTTTTGATTTGAGCTAAAAGGCTTCCTTGGGAAAAATTCTGCCCAATGTGAGGCTTCACCGAGTAAGAGAGGGATGTGGAGAGACAAAATGTACAGGGGTTGGCCGAGCCAAAGGCTTGAGAGGTGAGGGTATGGTGGTAGAGGTGGGGGCCTTTTATAAGAGGAGAGGAGGGGCACTCTTTGAAAGTTAAGAAAAGATACTTTGTTATAAACTGATTTTCGGATAAAAAATGTCCCATAATTATAAATTTCAAGGTTAAGGTGATAATTGTTTGAAATATACTCATAAAATATGTTTTTTGACATTTTTAGGCCTAAGATTTTACATTATATTTTCATTTTATTTAAATCGTTAAATAATGTGGTAATCGCTGCATCACCATGGTGTCATAAATAATTTAATTTATTTAATGTCTAAAATTTATAAAAAAAATATCATGATGTAGGAAATGTTTTTATCATTCTAATGAATATTTATAGTCAAAACTATGACTTGTATAACCCCATTTAAAAATTATTTTAGTAAAACAACTCATGTTTGTGTCATTTTTACTTTTACTTTAAATAAAAGACATTAATGTCTTTATATTACCCAAGTGGCTTCATGGGGTCCCAAAAATCGACCCATGGGTTTTCTTGGTCGGCCATGATACATCCAATAAGGGCATGACATGTGTCTAGGTATTTTCATTTTATTATAATATCATTTTTTCCTTAAATTGCACTAATTACCCTTAATCGCGATTAAAACTTAAAAGTTATTATTCACCAAAAAAATTATTTCAATCCCATTGAATGACATTTTACTTCTTAATGACAACAATGTATGTTGGATTTTTGAAATTCAAAACCTAGAGGTGGTAAAATTTCATTTAAACGAAAAATCGGTTTTTTAAGTACCACTTAGTGGTTTCACTATTCATCAAAAATTGAAGTTTTTCAGAAAAATACCAAAACTTCACCCTAAGATATATTTTATATTCCAAATTAAAAAATTATGTCTAGTTTAAAAAATTCAAAACATATAAGTCACATTAATTAATTTAATAATTAATTCCCGCTGTCAGAGCAAATAGCGTGTTTTTATGAAACAATAAGTATCAAAAGATTGACACTAGTTGAAGTTCAATTTCAAATTGAAATTAATTACAATGACCACTATTGGATTAAATGGTAAAAATATATTCTAATTTAACTTTAAAACCAATTAAAAAGATAATCTAATCATATAAATAAATTAGATGAAAATGAAGTATTGATGTAAAATGTAGTATTTTTCAATATTCATTAAAAAATGAACATTGTCAGAAAAATACCAACTAATTATCCATTGTAAATTTCAATTTCCCAATCATAAATAATAAGTTTATTTTGAAAAATAGAGCTTATAAAATTGTCCAGAGTTTGATTTAAAAATGGTTTTCCATCAAAAGGAAGTAAGACAATCTTTTAAATATATTAGTGAATTCCATGATTACAATTGGATTTATTCTCATTTTAAGCCTCTAAAACACTATCTAATTCATTAATAGACATAGATAAAAATATCTATTATTCATTACTTACTTGGGATGTTACATCCTTCCCCCATTTAGAAAATTGCGTCCCCGCAATTTATTTACTTATCGAATAAGTGGGGGTATTTAGCCCTCATTGCATTTTCAGATTCCCATGTTGCCTCTTCAATCATGTTGTTTTTCCAAAAAACCTTTACCTGATAAATCACCTTATTCCGTAACACTTTCTCCCTATGGTCAAGAAATTGTACCTGTTGTTCCTCATAAGATAGGTTCTCTTCCAGCTGAACTACCTCTAGACTCAAAACTTGAGATGGATCTGGAATATACATTCTCAACATGGAAACATGAAAAAAATTGTGTACCTGAGATAAACATGGAGGTAAATCCACTCGGTAAGCAACTAATCTAACTCTATCCATAATTTCATATGGTCCAATGAACCTAGGACTTAGCTTTCCTTTCTTACCAAATCACATCACACTTTTCCACGGTTAAACTTTGAGAAAAACAGGATCACCTACCTTGAAAGATAGATCCTTCCTCTGGTTATCTGCATAACTCTTCTGCCTTCTTTGAGCTATTCTCATGTGTTTCTGAATCAACTAAACCTCTTTTTCCATCTCTTCTACCAATTCTGGTCCCATCAACTTCCTTTAACCCACTTTATCCCAAAAAGCTGGAGTTCGACACCACTTCCCATATAATGCCTCAAATGGTGCCATCTGTATACTGGAATGAAAACTATTATTATAAGAAAACTCAACCAAAGAAGGATGGTGGTCCCAACTTCCCAAATAATCCATCGAACAAGCACATAGAATATCCTCCAAAGTCTGAATTGTTCATTCTGAATGCCCATCTAACTGAGGATGAAAAGGTATACTAAAATTTAATTCAGTAACCAACGACTTCTGAATGCCTTTCCAAAAGTTAGAAGTGAACCTCAGATCACGGTCAGATACAATGGAGTGAGGAACTCCATAAAACCTGATTAGCTCTTTAAGATAAAAACAGGAAAGTTGATCTAGGGAAAAAGTATCTCGTATGGCAAGGAAATGATCAGATTTAGCCAAGCGATCAACAATAACCCAGATTGCATTATTACATCGAGGTGTCTTCGGCAATCCTACAACGAAGTCCATGGATATATTCTCCCATTTCCACTCTAGTACTGGTAAAGGCTGAATCATCCCTTTCAGTAACTGTCGCTCTGCTTTCACCCTGTTGAAAAGTCAAAAACTTCACTGTAAAATCAGCAATATCTCTTTTCATTCCATCTCACCAGTAATACTCCCGCAGATCTATGTACATCTTAGTACTGCAGGATGAACTGAAAATGGAGAACTATGAGCATCACATAACAACTCTCTCTTCAACTGTGAATCACAAGGCACACACAATCTCTTCCCAAATCTCAAAACACAATAATTATCAATGATGAATTCAAGAAACTTACCCTTCTGAACCAACTCTACCTTTTTGTGCAACTCACTGTCTTGCTTCTTTGCTTGCTTGATTTTGTCTCATAGAGAAGATTCCACTGATACCTGAAACAAAACAGAAGAACATCCTGCACCAAAAACTTCTATGCCAAAATTCACCAAATCCTTAACCAAAGGATCACGTTCCAAATGCAACATTGTTAATGAAGCATTACTTTTTCAACTCAAAGCATCAACCACTTTATTTGATTTTCCCGGATGGTAATGAATTGTACAATCATAGTCCTTGATTAATTAATGCCATCTTCTCTGTCTCAATTTCAATTCTTTCTGAGTGAATATATACTTTATACTTTTGTGAACGGTATATATTTCACACTTTACTCCATACAAATGATGCCTCAAAAATTTTAAAGAGAAAACAACATCAGCTAATTCCAAATCATGTGTAGGGTAATTTACCTCATGAGTTTTCAACTGACGTGAAGCATAAGCAATTACACGATCATTCTGCATTATGACATAACCACATCCTTTCAATTAAGCATCACTGTATATAACAAACTCACCATTCCTAGAAGGTAGTGCCAAAACTGGAGCATTCACCAATCTTCTTTTCAGTTCCTGAAAACAATCATCACATTCTTTTGTTCAGATAAACATAACACCCTTCCGAGTTAGCTTAGTCATTGGACTAGATAACCATGAAAAATTTCTAACAAACATTCGGTAATAGCCTACCAAACCAAGGAATCTACGAATCTCAGTTACAATTGTGGGTCTAGGCCATTCTTAAACAACCTTTGTTTTTTCAGGATCAATAGTTATCCCATCTTTAGAAACAATATGACCAAGGAAAGAAATTTGTTGCAACCAAAACTCGCACTTGCTGAATTTTCCATACAGTTTCTTTTCTTTTAAGGTTTGCAAGATAACACTTAAATGACTTTCATGCTCCTATTTACTTTTAGAAAACACCAAAATGTCATCAGTAAACACAACCACGATTTATCACCTGAGTCAACTGAGTCATCACTACAACAAACTATTCAATTATGATTCTGACCATCTCAGGATACCGATTTGAAAGGTCATTTCCCTCTGTATGCCTTCCCAGAAAATATGTTCTATTTCTTATATTAAAAAACATTCTTAACACAGAAATATCTTAGGAGAAGAAACATGGTAATCTTTAAATGCTATATAATTTAAATTTGACCAAAAAAATATTTTTGGATAATCATTTAATAGAATTATAACTCTTAAAGTTATATAAACTGACCTCTGATACCATCTGTAAGGCCCCAGCCTTAAACCTTACTTAATCTTGAGTTATTACAAGATTACACATTGAGGATCTTTTCAGGTTTAGAGTTTATAGAATTAGATCATAAAACATTCATTACATTCCACATTTATAGAAAGTGGATACATAAAAGATAGTATTCATTTTTCCCATCAACAGAAACGTATTTAAAATAAAACACGGATTCTTTCTTGACACGTCCTTGACACTATCATCGTATCATTTACCTTTCCCATGACCTGTGAAAAAAATTTCAAAAACATGGGATGAGCATAAAAATCTAGTAAGGGATATAAAAATATGGAAAGGAAACATGAGTACATATATACATAAGAATGAAATCATACTTTACCCATAAAACATAAGCACTTTAACATAACTCATCAAATCATGAATAAATCATAGAAATAATAAGACATAAAGGTATCTTGAGGCATTCATAACATTCTAACATAGGGAGTAACCCTCTTGGTTATGTTTGGAATACCAATCATAGTATATTTCCTTAATCTCTTTGGAGAAACCTTAACGTTTAACTCCTTCACGTTACCCAATGCATTGGAGAGCTATATCGGCCTCGCCCTCCCTTATTTTATCACGGAACCACCCGTCTTCATAATAATTCCCAAGAACCATAACATAATCGTATCACATAAAACATTCTTAAAGGAAACATAACATTTCCACTTTTCAATCACAAGATATCAATACAAAACATTGATATAAAAACATTATGAAAACCATTTTCAGTACCAAAATAAATGAAAAGTAAAACATGGTATTTATTTTTCTTTTAAAATAAGGTATGGCTTGTAGAGAAAGCCGAAACTCAAATAATTGTCACGGCTTCGGAGAAGTTGTTGTCGCCGCATACATATGACAAAAACATTCCCTTTTGTCGTTTAGTAAAACGCTTCGTATAAAAAATATTATTTTTGGATAAATGTAAAAGTCAAATGTGTTTATACACCGTATAAAATAAGTTTGTGTATGAAACAAAATATGCCTCAATGAAAGGAGATTGAGACGAAGTCCTATACCTCGGGTCCGACTTGACTCAATCATTATTTAACCTCATGAATAATAAACTTGAGTTAATTTATATTTTCTTAAGAACCTTTTTAAAGTTCAGTATTCCTTTTATATCACTTATTACCATGTCATGAACACTATGTAATTATTTCAGTTAATAACAGTCATTTTATATATCATTGGTACTTGAGTCAAAAATAAACTCTTTATAATTACAAGTTGTTCATGTATCCATTATATCCAGAGTTATAATCATTATTTAGATATCATATATATCATATATATCCAGTATATACTTACATTTATAATATTACATAACGTTTTGAGGTATGAAATGAAATGCACTGTTCATGGAGACGGTAAGCCGTACATACACATGAATGCTACTTCCATTTCTATTTCATATTTAATGGAATTAAAACATAATGATACATAATAGTATTATAATTCCAGTATTTTATCATCTATAATATCATTCAATCTATCCTTTATACTTACCACATATGGTATTAACGAATCAAATCACTTTGAGGGGGCGGTAGTCAAGACTTCCTAAAATGAAGATATCGCGTTTAACCATAATGGAAACCATAAAGGTATGCCATAAATTAAAAATAAATAAAATAAAGTAAAACTTAAACATATTATATATCATATATAAATATAGTGACATCTTAATGGCCACCTTTAAAGGTGTTATATGATTGTTGAACAATCATCGTTTCGTGAGGGAGAAATTCGCCATCCGCAGAAACAGTATGTTCTTTAACCATTAGATGTAGGTGTGTGTAAGTGTAGCTAGAATACTTCTTATAAAAACATCCTAGGATATGTAAGATACTGGTTTTGTTAGAAAAATAAATGAATAAAAAGATTTTAGAGGGTTGGAGAAGCAAAATAAAACATAAGAGCACAAGAGAAAACACTACCTTTAAAACAGGTAACTCTTTTTGATTTGAGATCAAAGGCTTTCATGGAATGACTTCTGCCCAAAGTGAGGCTTTAAGGGGTAATACAGGGATGTGGAGAGACAAAATGGATAGGGGTTGGCTGATCCAAAGGCTTGAGAGATGTGGGTAAGGTGGTAGAGGTGGGGGCCTTTTATAAGAAGAGAGTAGGGGCACTCTTGGAATCTTAAGAAAAGATACATTTTTATAAAATTATTTTCAAAGAAACAAGGTCCCAAAATTATAAATTTCGAGGATAAGGTGATAAGGGTTCGAAATATACTCATCCAATAGGTTTTTTGACATGTTTAGGTCTTATATTTTACATTATCTTTTCATTTTATTTAAATCGTTATATAATGTGGTAATCGCTGCATCATCATGGTGTCATAAATAATTTAATTTATTTAATGTTTTAATATTATAAAAAAGTATAATGATTTAGGAAATCTTCTAATCTTTCTGATTAATATTTATAGTCAAAAATATGACTTGTATAACCCCATTTAAAAATTGTTTTAGTAAAACAACTCATGTTTGTGTCATTTTTACTTTTACTTTAAATAAAAGGAATTAATGTCTTTATCTTACCTAAGTGGCTCCATGGGGTCCCAAAAATTGACCCATGGGTTTTCTTGGTCGGACATGACACATCCAATAAGGGTAGAACATGTGTCTAGGTATTTTCATTTTATTATAATATCATTTTTTCCTTAAATTTCATTAATTACCTCTAATCGCGATTAAAACATAAAAGTTACTATTCACCAAAATAATTATTTTAATCCCATTGAAACACATTTAACTTCTTAATAACAAACATGTATGTTGGATTTTTGAAATTCAAAACACAGAGGTGGTAAAATTTCATTTAAACGAAAAATCAGTTTTTTAAGTACCACTTAGTTGTTTCATTATTCATCAAAAATTGAAGTTTTTCAAAAAAATACAAAACATCACCATAAGATATATTTGAAATTCAGAAATCAAAAATTATGTCTATTTTACAAAATTCAAAATATATAAGTTAAATTAATTAATTTAATAATTAATTCCCACTCTCAGAGCAAATAGCTTGTTTTTATGAAACAATAAGTATCAAAAGATTGACACTAGTTTAAGTTCAATTTCAAAGTGAAATTAATTCCAAAGACCACTATTGGATTAAATGGTAAAAATATATTCTAATTTAACTTTAAAACCAATTAAAAAGATAATCTAATCACATAAATAAATTAGATGAAAAAGCAGTTTTGATGTAAAATGTAGTATTTTTCACTATTCATTAAAAAATGAACATTGTCAGAAAAATACCAAAAAAATATCCATTGTAAATTTCAATGTCCCAATCATAAATAATAAGTTTATTTTGACAAATAGATCTTATAAAATTGTCAAAATATTGATTCAAAAATGGTTTTCCATCAAAATGCAGTAAGACAATCTTTTAAAAATATTAGTGTATTCCATGCTTAAGATTGGATTTATTCTCATTTTAAGCCTCTAACACACTATCTAATTCATTAATATACATAGATAAAAAATATCTATTATTCATTACATACGTGGTATGTTACAACTAACATGCCATATACCCTGAGAAAATCAGTGGCCATCCGTAATTATGTAATAAAATATTTATTTTAATATTTATAAAATGATATAATTGATTGATTCTTTAATTTAATAATTACTCCAAATAATTTTTTAATTAAATAGGAAAATTATTTATCCACAGAAATTAAATAAATAAAATACCATGTTTAAGATATACCTTTTATCATTCTTAATAATATATATAGTTGAGAATATTTTCGATATATTACTATATTGAAAATATTATACCTATTAAAAGTAATAGTGTCACATTTGGTCACTCTCTTTTATTTTAATTATTTATAATTCAATTTTTTGTTTATGTAACAATTATATATTAATTTATTGAACCATTTCTGATAAGGGTCAAATTACCATCATTAAATGACATTAGGTAAAGTTTAATCGTAGTTTTTTAATATTTATAATATTATTTTCACTATTAATTAAATCATTTACTAATAACCATCATAATAAAAAATAATTAAGATACTATACAAATTTCCAAAATATAAACAACATCTAATGAATAAATTTAGACCTTGTAATTTCAAATGTTTAATCCATTTTATTAATTTTTTTAAATCATAATTGGATATAATTAAAATAGAATTAGTCTTGTTGACGGAATGAGAAAAATGTCTTAAATATTTAAACGACCAAAATTTTGAAATATTTTAATAACTAATTCCAATGTAAAGTTGGATCCAATGACCCAAATTAGATTAATTTATTTAAAATTTCATTAATTAAAGTTCGAAACAAATTAAAAAAAAGTTAAATATATAATTGTTAGATTGAAAAGATGTTTTTAGTTGAAATTTTTTATTTTTATCAATTTAATCTAACATGTACCTTTTTAAAAAAATTCAAAAATTACAATCAAAATAATATTATATAATGTTTTAAAATAATGTATGATTTATAATAGGCTAAAATTTTGTATTTAAATTGGGTTTTCACTTGAATGGTGGAAAAATTACCTCATGAAAAATACATCATTTATTTCATAAAATTGGAATCATTGTTATCTTATGTGAATGAAATCTATTGGATGAGAATCAAAAAAAATATCGAATATTTCATATGTAAATTTTTTAAAAAATATTTACAAATAGAGGTTAGTTTTAATTATTGACATAAAATTATTTTGTACATAGAATAATTGTTTTTATAGAAAAGGAATTTATCTTTTAACTAATACTTTTTTTCACTCATTTATAACAAATTTTAAAACAAATGATTCATTTGATATATATTGTTATATAATATTTTAAAAATTATATTAATATTATTTATAATTTACATTTCAATGACTATGTGGCAACTATAATAAAATAATAATATTATTATTAGTAGTAAAATATTGTTCAGTAAGACATGGTGTTTTGTGTAACGCATGCTAAAAAAATAATATATGATTATATATAACACAGGGAAAATGTAGTTTTGTTCATAAAACAATCTATTTTATGTGTTTCTTATAGAGCCATTTTAAAATGGTGGTTTATATAATGAAATTCAAAATTATTTATTTTTTATTAAAAATCAATATTTAGTATTGTCAGAAACGAAAAATATAAAAAAGATTAAATTAATTAAAAAACATATTTCAAAAATTATCAAGGTGTTTCAATGATTCCTTATTCTTTATTTATGAAATGTTTTAGTAGGTATCTCACCAAACATTGAAAAGAAGAGTGGCCTTTACTTTGATAATTGTGTTTCTGATTTTGGAAAAAAGATATCATGAATCATCTAAATTTTTTTTGTTTCTTATTTTATTATCTAGTACATATGAGGAATGTAAAAATTATGAAGTTTACCCTTCTCACTTTAAATAACATGAGTAATTAATATATCAAATCAAGTATTATAATGTTCCCATCATTTATAAGAGATATGGTTGTAAACAATATGGTTATTTTAAAAGCGGAAAATCAATCTCATCACATGAGGGGGAAATTATTTTATCACAGATGATATGATAATCTTAACGATGCCAGTTTTTGATAAATTGTCTAAATAACTTCAAATATAGTTTATGGGGATGATTTAGAAGAATATACATCATGTAATTATGTTGATCATAAGAAGAATAAGTGGCAGGGCGTGACCTCTCCTCCGAAGATATATAAGACAGAAAAAAAATCATCGGATGAAGTATTTGAAAAATGTTTTAATGATAAAGATAAAAACATGTCAGGGGATCTGAATAATACAATTGATCAGATACATTATAAGCACTAAATTATTCTAGATGGTGAGAAATTCCATGAATAATTAAAGAAATTAACCAAAACTAATAGGTAAATAGAAGCTTATGTTTTTTAAAATTTGATGAATGGAGTTACGAGATATTCAAAGACTATTTTTATACATACTTCCCAAACCGATTACATAATTCCTAGAGTGGGGTAATTATTTTAGGAAATAATATTAGATCATGATGACAAAAATTTCTCATTTATAAGGTATAAATAAAAATTAGTATGGATGAATAAGTTCTAGTAGATAAAGGAAAATATTTGGTACTAGAACCTGTTAAAAAGGGGTTATCAGAACAGTAAGATATCTTGATAAAGTTGTTGATAACTTAGTAAAAGAACATTATTATGGAAATAGATAGTATTATAAATAATCATAACTAGAAGAATCAATAAAATTTTACACAGTGTTATAATAATAAATTTAATAAGATGTTCAATAAAAATAGGAGGATCATATTGATGAAGGTGAATAAAAAGAAAATGAAATCATTGACGAGAAAGAAAATCAATAATATAAAAATTCAACAGATTCACTGTCATCATCAGAAGATCAGCCTTCCAAAATACATTAGGATAGTAAGTAAGAAATTTATAATGAAGAATAATCATCATTAGAAGAAGAATAAAACTCATCATTAAATAATGTGGATAAAATCAAAATTTAAAGACAATGGATCAAAAAAAAATTGAGAGCAATGATGTTGGTATCCTAGAATTTTCATATTATAAGAAAATTTCTATTGAAGTTGAAAAAATATGTGTCAAAATAAGTTTAGAATGTTGTTTCAAATCAATATAAAAATAAATCCATGGAAGTTGATGCTGCTTCTGCCAAAATGTAAATACAGAAGGATCAAAAAGATCAATTGAACTCTACTACAACCACAAATTTTTAAGGATTTTAATATATTTTTCATGTCTTAAAGAGACTATAAAGAAATATTACATAGTTTAAAATTATTGAAAAAGTGGTTAGTTAATTCCTGAACATCCTTATAGAGAATCAGAATATATAAATATTTTAATGGAATCAGGGACATGAATCATAGATGATTTGAAAAAAATTCATGTACATTGTCAGACTCAAAAATAGTCATGAAAACATATGGTTAATTGTTTCCACAAGGTTTCTTCCATTATCAAAATTCACGAGGAACAATTAAATGATGATAATAAACATTGGGAAGAATCAGATTATTATTTCAATAAGTTATGATTGGATATGGTAGAATGATTTAGATTTCATTAATATTTTCATGATGAATCTGATGAACATACTAATAATTTTAATTTTTTGAAACCAAAGATAAGTTATATAGAGTTAGAGATGACCGAACATTGATGTGTTCATGATGGAACTTTCTTTATCAAATATTAGAATACATTTTTATCCAAGGATATAAACAATCTATAATCACAAGTATAATGGATTGTTAATATCAATAAATTTCCAAAGAAGTTCATAAAGATGAAGGTATGTGTGAATTCCCTAATGAAGCAAGAATAAATTTTTTAATTTATGATTTGAAAATTTATTTTTATAAAAATATTTTATAAAAATATATGAATGTTTTAATGAATTAATAATCATCATTATCTAATTTATATAAATGTTTTACAATTCTTTTTTGTTGAATGATCTTTCATAATTTAATGGGGGATTAGTTAGTTCATTTTATTGAATTTATTTAATTAATTTTTCTTATATTTCAAGAAATTAGAGATTCTATTCAACATTCATTTTTGAAAATCACAATTGTACAGAATTTCATTTAATTGGGATAAATTATTATAATTGATAGAGTTATTAATTAAGGTAGTGAACTAATACAAAGGGGAATAATTCATTATTAATAGATAGGTTATGATCAATAGGGAAATATATTATCATAAGTTGGATTTCATCATATTTTGTTTAATTATTTCAATCACATTCATAATGTCTTAAACTCAATAGGAGTTATGGTTTTAGCATTTATTCATAATATGATGTTCATAAAAGAAAAACGGTCTCTATTTTTTTCAAGTTTTATGTCATTTGAATTTTGTGGTTTTTGTATTCAAATAATGGTTAAATTGTTGTGTCAGAAATTATACTTCCTAAATTTTAAATAATTTATTTTTGGAATTTAATGGATTGGATTTCTCTGGTACATTACTTATAGAAAATATGTTGTTTGAGTTGTTTTGGGAGGTCAAGGTGACTTATCCCAAGTATTTTTTCCAAAAGTCCTATTTTGTGAACAATTCCATCAATGGACAGTTCTATCGGTAACCTCTTACAGTAACCTCTCTTTACATTGCCAAATTTCCAAATAAATGAACAATCCATCAGTGAATAGTTCTATCGGTATCCTCTATATGTAACCAATAATGGTAGGTGAACATTGTTCTGTCGGTGAGGTTCAGTGAACAGTGTTCTATCCGTGAGGTTCAGTGAACAGTGTTCTATCAGTGAGGATTTAGTGAACAGTTTTCTATCACTGAGGTTCAGTGAACAGTGTTATATCATTGAGGTTTAGTGAACAATGTTATATCCGTGAGGATCATTGAATAGTGTTCTATCACTGAGGTTCACTGAACAGTTTTCTATCAGTGAGGTTCAGTGAACAGTGTTCTATCAGTGAGGTTCAGTGAACAGTGTTCTATCAGTGAGGTTCAGTGAACAGTGTTATATCAGTGCTGTTTTGTGAACAGTTCTATCAGTGAAGTTCTTTGGACAGTGTTTCCAGAATGGTGAGGTCTATCGGTAACCTCTAACAGTAGGTGTACAGTGACGGTAGGTGTACAGTAATGGTTGGTCTACAGTGTTTTCAGAACGGTGAGGTCTATCGGTAACCTCTAACGTTATGTGTACAGTAATGGTAGGTGTACAGTAACGGTAGGTGTACAGTGTTTCCAGCTTCCCACAGTTTCACCCCTTTGACGTTTTCCATTAATGTAAAATACATTTAAATCCTTATTTTAAAGACCCTTAATGATGATTCAAAGGCCATAAATCCTATATTAATTATTCTTATAGCTAGGGATGTTTTAACTTGTTCAAACCGCATGGGTTAATGTGATCCGCTTTTAATGGGGAATTAATTATATTCCAAACTGTCACCCCATTAAATCTTTAAAATGGACAAGATATCATCCTCCCTTGTTCTTCCTCTTTGTTCTCAGCTATGAGATTCTAGAACCTTTCAATCCGTCCAATAGGAGTTTTACAATCAAACATTACTCCTCAGATTGATTCCGCTCTATTTTGATGCAACCGAGCTATATCAGTCAATCTTTGATATAAGGTATGTCTTATTGTCATTCATATGGGGATCATCTCCTCGAGTTTCTCCTTTCCATATTATAGCATATAAACTCCATGATTCTAATGGGGGTTTCCGTGGGTTTTGGTTGGTGATGTCGTACTGTGGTATCCTCAAGTGGATGCAGTTTTCATGAGAGGAGGATAGTGACCTGTATTGTGGATAAAGAATGTGAGGAACAGTTTGAGGTAGGGGATTCATTGCTTCTCTTTATATTATGTGAAATTGTATCTTTAACATGGTTTAATCCCACTGGATGAAAATTGAAATGACATCATAAATATTTGATTTGAAAAAATAAATAGATATCGATCATATGTTATTGCCTCTTTTTTTCTAGATTGTGTGATATTTATGCTTGTTCTTGATGGGAATCAGTAAAGAATGTAAACCAGGATTAATTGATAATTCTTTGGATAAATATAAAGAGGAATTAAAATGAATTTGTTTCTTTTTAGAATTTGATGTTAATCAAATTGGTTCAGTAATCATTTTCATTTATTTGTCATAGCTCACTGATAAGTTTTTCTAAATTTGGAACCTAAGAATAACAAATCTGTTAATTCAATATGGATTAAAGAACTGATTGTTTGATAATTCCTTAAGGAGTACGCTTTTTGGGGAGGGGGTCTTGAAAGATTGGTATTTGAGGTCTGGTTGAGAGATAGGATGGAGTTTGGAGTTAGGCATAGGTGAGGTTGCATGGGTTGGTAGGGAAAAATGTCATTAATGTTTAAAAAGTGAGGTTAACACTAGAGGCCGGCTAAGACATAGTCGTTTAGGGACCCCTATGATCTGATCTACGGACCATTAAGTTTACAATGGCTGCTAAACAAGGTGATACTAGTTGCAGGGCAGAGACCTAGGAAAGCATCATGCATCATTCTTCATTATGCCTGTGTTTTAATGGGTAGACCTTGGGAGAGGTCAACCTAAAATGAATAAATGAAAACAATTAATTAATTAATGTTGATTCATCCATATTTCAGGTTTAGGAACTCTAACAATTTTTATTTTACAGGTATGGATCCACGTCAATTTTCACGTCAGGTTTGTGCAGAAAATGTCCAATAGGTTGTTCTACAAGATTACTGCAGGGTAGAGGTTGACGACGATGACACTTGGAGTAAGACAGACTGAGAGTTTCAGCACTAATGTCTACAGAATTATGAGGGATCTATTTCAGATACAGTCACGGAGGACTGGTTATAGGAGGTTGAGATCGTCTCTAGTTCAATTTATTCTCGTAAGGAGCACTGGGTTTCCTTGGTTGGGATGATTCTACGTGGAGCAGCGAGGTATTGGTGGATCATTTTCCTCAAGGATCATGAGGAGTCATCGATCTCATGGGAGGAGTTCCGATACAGGTTTAGAGTAGAGTTTCTTTCTTCGACTATGATGACGCCGAGTCGCCAGGAGCTTCTTACCCTTCTATAGGGGAGAGTTAGTGTTAGAGAGTTAAGAATCCGTTTCAGGAACCTTTTATGATATGCTTCAGACCAGCTGCCAGATGAGGAGGCCAGGGTGAGGCATTTTGAGGAGGCTTTGCATCCAGATATCCAGTGCCAGGTCTACCCATTTATGCTGAAAACATGTCTTGAGATACTGTAGAGGGCAGAGGTTGTTGAGAGGTATTTGGCCCGGACCAGATTATCATGAGAGGGGAATCGACATTATTCCTCACGAAGCAGAGTTGTGGTCTAGGGTTCCCGGTTTTCTAGGAAGAGGATTTTCCATTCATCCAGGGGTAGGTCCCTACCCTTCACATCTCGTTTCTCTAGAGGCATCAACTCTCTGGCCTATACCAAGGGAATAGGCAGTTTTTTTCTTGTGGTGGTCGTGATCATCAGTAGTGGGAGTGCCCGACCTCTTAGAGCAGTCATCATACATCAAGCACTATACTTCAGGTTCCTCCATTGAGACGGTTCAAGTCGTGGCAGCAGCAGCTGGTTTCACCAGATTTAGATTAGCAGAGGGTAGATGAGGTGGGTAGAGAATGGCCCCATGACACTCCCTGTCCTCAAAGAGAAGAGCAAGTCCATGGTGGTGGTCTTCAATAAGGTTACAGTGGTCATAGATGAGGTCGTGGTCAGCTTCATGCTCAAGCGTTGCCAGCTCCAGGAGAGCCAGACATCGTCCGAGGTACCCTTTTCTTGTTTTCTACCTTTTTGTATGCCTTTTTTGATTCAAGAGTTGCACACTCCTTCATATTACCTACCCTTATCAATGATTTTCGACTTGAGGTAGAGAGGCTTCCAGTGCCCTTGACGTTGACTACGCCCGTTGGAGGTCGAGATGAACTGTTTGAATTATGTAGAGACCAAGAGATAGTGTTGGGGAAACACCGCTCTTGGGGAGATTTACAATGTTTATAAATACAACCAAATTATTTCATCCTTGGCATGGATTGGTTGTATTTGGTTTAGGATATTATGGATTTCTTCATGATGAATTTCATTTTCATTGGTGCAGATGGAGAGTAAGTGGCGTTTGTTTGTGAGAAAGATCCACAGATCGGTCATAGGCATGTTCCATCATTATCATTCATGATGGCTGAGATGATGCTGATATCTTCAGAGGTTCAGCAGTTGTCATTTCCTAGGGTCGTAGAGGAGTACCCTAATGTCTTTCTAGAAGAGGTTGTAGCATTACCCCCTTGATGAGAGATCATGTTTGGGATCAAGCTAGAGCCAGGACCATCTCCTATCTCTATGTCTCCATATAGGATGTCCCCTTCTATGTTACGAGAACTACATATATAGCTTGATGGTATGTTACAATTTGGTTTTGTTCAGCCAAGTGTGTCACCATGGGGTGAACCAGTTTTGTTCATGAAGAAGGATGATGGTAGTTTGCGGTGGTGTGTTAGCTATCGTCTCTTCATCAAGGTGACAATAAAGAATCTCTATCCACTTCAACAGATTGATGACTTATTCGATCAACTGAAGGGTGAATGTTGGTTCTCAATGATCGAATTGCTGTCAGGATATCATCATATGCGTGTGAAGAATTAGGATATCTCGATGACTGATTTCCATTGTCTTCATGGGCATTATGAGTTCGTTGTAATTCTATTTGGAATGATGAATTCTCCAGCTGTATTCGTGCGATTGATGAATGTTGTGTTCCGTGATTTCCAAGACAAGTTCATGGTAGTTTTCATTGACGAAATCCTTGAGTAATCCACTTCTTAAGAGGATCATGCAGAGAATCTATAAGCCATTTCGGGAGTTCTTCACCAACATCAGTTCTTCATGAAGTTGTCTAAGTGTGAGTTTTGGGCTTGAGAAGTCTGTTTCTTGGGGCATGTTATGTCCCAACAGGGAGTAGTTGTGGATCCACCGAAGATAGAAGCAGTTGTGTTTGGGGAAGCCGCCAAGACAGTGTTAGAGGTGTGATGTTTCCTTGGTCTCACAGGCTACTATAGGTGGTTCGTAGCCAATTTCTCAGGAGTTTCAACTCCACTGACAACTTTGACAAGGAAGGATAAAGCATTCATATGGACTAACTAGTGTGAGGAAGCTTTCCAGTATCTAAAGGAGAAGATAGTACGTTCTTCAGTCTTTTGTCTTCCAGCTGAGGGAGTTCAGTTTGATGTTCTTTCTGATGCTTTACATTTAGGGTTAGGCTGTGTTCTTGTGTAGTAGAGGTCAGTTGTTTTGTCACTACCCGTCCTCGGGGCCCGGGCCGTGACTACCCCAAGACCGCCTCCTATAGCCCAGGGGATGGCGACTAGCACCAAGGTGTAAATCCCAACAAAAAAGGGGAAGGGATTTACTTTATAAGGTAAAAAAACACCACAGAGTAAGCCAGCAGAAGAAAACACTAAGTAAAACTGGGTACAGAAGTATGTATTGAATGTAAATGGGCTAGAATACAATCCCAAACTGATAGTAAATTACAACTGGAACGAAAGTAAAACAACTGAAAGTAAACCAGAAATGTCGTGTCATCCACTGGAAGTCCCACCTAAAGGGAGGGTACAAATAGCCTCCTCAGCTCCTCGGGACCATCCATCCGCTTCGTATATGTCTGGCCCAGTGGTCCACCTCTAGGTACCGACTGCTCCACTAGCCTCATCCACAATCAGCACTGTCCATCGTCTACATCCAACACAACGTAGAGTGGGCAAAGCCCGTGCAGTGGTGAGTATATGCTACTCCTTAGGGACCTCGAGACCCCCAAAGGTCTCCTAGAATCCACAAAGGATAATCCAAAATGGAAAGATACAATCACGAAGTAACAACCAACACTACATAGCTATATTCCCATACATATAACAAAGTCATCAATTCCAGTTCTGCTCCAACATCCGAGCCCAAGTTCGGCCACGTCCACATAGGAGTACAACCCAATCCACACAGGATAACACAACTCAACCCACATAGGAATGCAATTCAATCATATTGAATATATTGATGGAAAATCAAGACTCAGCTCACACAGGTATACTTCTTCATATGGTGATAGAGATGATCAGATATAGCCACTGATTCAAATAGGTTGGGACCCACGTAGGATACTAAACCAGCTAAGCTGTCGAACCCACATAGGATACAGACCAGCTACTCTGTCAGACCCACGTAGGATAGCAAGAACAGAGCCAGACACTGCTAGAACCATTTAGGATACAAGGACAGAAGTCATTGTCATCGAACACATGGAGGATTTTACTATGGTCTGCATCGTTGCCGAACCCACAGAGGATTTCAGTGCAGTCTTCATCGCTGTCGAACACACGGAGGATTTCAGTACGGTCTTCATCGCTGCCGAACCCACATAGGATTTTAGTGCAGTCTTCATCACCATCGAACCCACGGAGGATTTGAGTACGGTCTTCATCACTGCCGAACCCACATAGGATATCAATGTAGTCTTCATCGTTGTCGAACCCACGGAGGATTTCAGTATGATCTTCATCGCTGCCGAACCCACATAGAATTTCAGGGCAGTCGTCACAGTCGTAGTTGCAGTTGCAGCCAGCTATAGGGCTCCCTTACACAGCATGCTCGATTCCGGGAGGGTCTGCTCCACGAACCAAGGGGTCGATACATCAACTGACAAGTAGTCCGGAGTTGATGAATCTAAAAGATCCGTTTCGACAAGAGGAACTCAATGTGAAAGACGGCGTGTCAATCAGACGCATGGTCTGAGAGTTATTGGCTTTTTCGTTCCAGGGGCCCGGTTGGTTTTTAAGTCAAAACCAATGCGAACGCACTCTAGCTACGTCCAAACCTTTAGTGGAGTAAGACAAATGGTCCTTCTCACTAAGAGGAATCTAAACAAGTCGATGCCACGTCAATCGGACGTCGGGAGCTCAAGTTATAAGAGTTTATGCTCCGAGGGCTTAGTTGGTTTCGTGTTCAAACCAACATGGCCATACCCAAAGTTCTCCAAAACCTTGAGTGTAAAATACCAAAACAACCGTTTCGATCCAAGGATCTCCACGCAATTGACTGTGCGTCGATCGGAGGTCACTAGACCATGTTATGGGAAAAAGACCGAAAGTGGTCCGAAAGTTGGGGGTCTGGGCCAGGTCCAACCCGGCCCAACCCCCTGGGTCGGCCCAAACCGGGCGACCCGACCCGGGTCCGGTTCTGGCCCATTAGGGCATGACCCGGCCCGGTGGGTGTGGCCCAGCCCGGCTGGGCGCGACCCTGTCCGGTCTACGCAACCCTGCCCGGCTGGGCGCGGCCCGGTCCGGTCCGAGCAACCCGGCCCGGTCCAGTCCGCGCAACCCGGCCAGGTGGCTCTCTGGCTCGGCCAGCGGCCGAGCATGGGGGGACGCGGTCCCCCCTCCCCTTTCCAGTGACACAGCGTTGGTCACTGCCTCTCCCCTAGATCCCGCGCGGCAGCGTGATCCATTCATCCTGCTGCCGCCGCGGCGGATCCTGCCGGCGGCACGCCGGGGCGCCGCCACCATAAGGCGGCCGCCGGTGCTGTCGTGCTGGCTGCGCCTTCCGCAGACCCCCGGACATGCTCCGGTGGTCCATTTTGACCGCCGTCTACGCCTGCGGCTCTCCCGGGACCCATATATTACTGTGAAGGGTTCCAAACGCCTTTGCGGCCTACTTCTTCATCACTCGTCAATACGCTCACCAAGAACAGATAATCGGTGGGTTCAGACTTGTTCGTAGGTCCACACCTACCGCGTTAGTGGTTCAAATGTATTTCAATAATTAAACACATGTAGATGATTTAATCCACATAAAATAAATTAAAACAAACCCCCTACCTCATGGTGTCATAGAACGAATGTTCGTTGCGGGAAATAATCGTCACAGAAGATGGCATTGCTGAATAAGGTTCCATAAGCATCATTGACGTCTCGGAGAAGATAATTTTTGGCATCACAGTACACGGCGTCGCGTCGTCGATCTCCGAGGATTCGGCGTTCTTCGTCGTCCTTCATCGGAGGCTGGCGTTCTTCGTCGATGACGGTGCATTCTTCACATTCTTCAACGAGGAAGGGCGTTCATCAAGACTGGAGTATTTCCTCCTCAAATCATCTCGCACAACACAACAACAAAAATAAAATAAGGCTTTTCCTTATTTTATTACTCATGCCACACCTTATTTGAAATTCAAAAATTAAATCACGGTTTAATTATCGAGCGTTGACCAATTAATGAGGCGTTTAATAATCCAATTAAACCCGAGGTTTGACTTGGCATTTAAGAGGGGGTGTGGGTGAGTTACTAAATTAATTTCATGTGGGAGGTAAAAAGTAAATAAAGGGGGTGGGGCTCATGTAGTCCCCACCTAACTAATATCCTACCTAGTAGAGTTAGGTTATTTGTGGGTCCCACTCCAACCACCAAGCATAGGTTTAAACTACCTTAAATAAAAATAAAATTGTTTGCACAAAATATATTTTATTCATTACTTAACCCACTATTTTAAAAAACCACACTCGAGCAAACGATACTCCAGAAAAGGTGTTCCTAAGCAATTATCGGCACTGCAGATTTATCAGTGCCCTCAGATTTTGATTCCGAGCACCAGTTCAAAAGTTAGAAAACCCCGCTCACTCGTTCACTGAACGTACCCGAGCAAAACTTCAGAAATTGATTCTGGTTACACTGGGACTCAGAATCAGGTGCCGTCAGAAACTGCATTCTTGTAAAATCCCAATGAAAATTAAAATAAAAAACTCCCTTGAATTTTTACAGGGCTTTACATTACAACCACCTCAGAAATTTGTGTCCCCATAAAGATACATCATAAAATAGGGAAACAAATGTGGGTACTGAGCACGCATCTGAGCCTCCCGCTCCCAAGTGCTCTCCTTGAGGTTCTTGTGCTGCCATTTGATGCGCACTAGAGGAATCGACAACCCACGTAGGACCCAATCCTATCGATCCTCGATCTCCATTGGGACCTCTCCAAAAGTCTCCCCATCATCAATGTCATTCTCCCCATGGTCAATGATATGCGTCGGGTCGTGATTGTATCTCCTCAGTTGAGATATGTGGAAGACATTGTGCTCCCAATGCAACTCAGCTGGTAGATCCAGGCGGTAAGCCACCCAGCCTGTCCTACTGAGGACATGGAATGGTCGGATGAAGCGCGAAGATAAATTTCCACCCTGGAAAAATATCTGTAATCCACGTCAGGGTGAGACATGTAAGAAGACGCGGTCGCCATCCTCGAACTCTAGTGGTCTCCGCCTACTGTCATCATAAGACTTCTACCAGCTTTGAGCTGTCCTAATCCGCTTTTGGATGACCTGGACCTTCTCTATCGTGGCCTGGACCATCTCCAGTCCCAAAAGTGTTGACTCCCCAGGGTCTTTCTAGCTCAGAGGTGATCTTCAAGGTCGACCGTACAATGGCTCGTATAGTTCCATCCCGATTGTGGAGTGGTAGCTGTTGTTGTACGCGAACTCCACCAAGGGTAGGTGGTCCTCCCAGCTGCGACCAAAGTCGAGGACACATTCACGGAGCATGTCGTCGAGAGTCTGAATGGTCCTCCCCGTATGTCCGTCTATCTGAGGGTTAAATGCGGTGCTCAGACGTATCTGCGTCCCGAATGCCTCCTGCAACCCCTTCCAAAACCGGGAAGTAAAGCGAGCATCTCGATCGGAGACGATAGATGATGGCACACCATGAAGCTGTAAAATCTCCTGAATGTAGAGGCATCCCAAGCTCTCCATGGAGCCCTACTCTCTAATTGGAAAGAAGTGGTCCGACTTGGTGAGTCGGATGACAATTACCCAAATAGAGTCGTGACCTCCGGAAGTGCGTGGAAGTCTAGTAATGAAATCCATAGATATTGTGTCCCACTTCCTCTCCGGGACCTCCAAGGGATATACCAAGACTGTTAGAACCTGGTGCTCTGCCTTCACCTGCTGGTAGGTGCAGCATCGGGAAACGAACTCTGCCACAACCTTCTTCATACCCGGACACCATTGTTGTCTTCTGAGATCCTGGTATATCTTTGCCACTCCTGGATGTACCGCTAAAGGGGAAGTGTGAAACATTCTCAGAACCTCCTCCAGTAAAGAAACGGGTACCATGGTACATCCTCTGAAAAGGACAATGTGCACTCCTCCTACAGAGAATCCATCAGGTGCATGTCCTGAGGATATCTGCGCACACCGCATATCAGAGTCAGCATCCCCATGTTGTGCCTCTTTGACACGTTTTAGTAGTGGAGGAGTGATTGTGAGTGACTGAAGAAAGGTTGTTCCATCTCTATCCACGAAGGATATCTGCAAAGCGACTAGCTACTCCGTCGACTCCCCGAGTAGCTGGATGCACGCCCTCCTACTGAGAGCATCGGCTACTACGTTCCCCTTTCTAGAAGTATAGACTATCTCAATGTCATAGTCCTGTAGATCTCGAGCCATCACCGCTGCCTCAGATTCAGGTCTTTTTGCGAGAAGATGTACCTGAGACTCTGGTGGTCATAGTAGACTGTAATGCGCTCTCCCATCAGATAGTTTCGCCACATCTTCAGAGATAAGACCACTACTGCTAACACCAGGTCATAGGTAGTATAGTTTTTCTCATGCTGCCTCAAATGTCGTGATCCATAGGTGATCACTACCCGCTCCTGCATCAGCACACATCCAAGTCTGGTCCTCGATGCATCGTAGTAGACTACGTACCCTACATCCTCCTCAGGTTGCCTCAATATATGTGCACTGGTCAATCTCTGTCTCAGCTCCTGGAAGCTCTACTACCATCTGTCTGACCATAAGAAGGGTTTCCCCTTCTTCGTCAATGTTGAGAGTGGCGCCGCAACTCTGGAAAAGTTTGGCACAAATCTCTAGTAGTACCCAGCTAGCCCAAATAATCTTCGCACCTCCCTCACACTCCTCGGTGACTCCCAAGCTATCACTTCCTCGATATTCGCAAGATCCACTGCAACTCCCACCTCAGAGATGACATGTCCCAATAAGTGGACCTCACATAACTGGAACTAACACTTCGAGAGATTACCATAAAGATGGTGCCCTCAGAGTGTGTCCAGTACAAACAGCAAGTGGTAGGCGTGATCTTCCTCAGTGGTCGAGTATATCAATATGTCGTCGATGAAGACCACGACAAATCGATCGAGGTATGGCTGAAAGATCATGTTCATGAATCCCATGAACACTTCTAGAGTGTTGGATACGCCGAAATGAATAACCAAGAACTCATAGTGGCCATACCGACATCTGAGGGCTGTCTTCTGCAAATCCTCATCTGGAACTCTTAGCTGATGATAGCCTGACCTGAGGTCTATCTTGGAGAACCACCTTGCTCCCTTGAGTTGATCAAAGAGGTCTTCAATCCTCATTAGCGGATACTTGTTCCTCACAGTCACCAGGTTCAGGCGATGATAGTTGACATAAAGTCGTAAGCTCCTGTCCGCCTTCTTGGCAAACATTATCGGGGAAGCCCAGGGCGAAACACTGGGTCAGATGAATCCCTTGCTCAGAAAGTCCTCTAGCTGTACCCGTAGCTCTCGAAGCTCAGCGGGAGCCATCCGATATGCTGGAGTGGATATCGGGGTTTTCCTGGGGTACATGTCAATATAGAAATCTACCTATCTGCGAGGAGGTAGTCCTAGAACATCATCAGGGAAAACGTCCACATACTGATCCACCACTACAGGAAAACTAGGACTTCGTATGTCAACTTCTCCTAGGGTGAGGCTAGCCAACTGATGAGTGATGGGCTATCCTCTCCTCTGGATGAGTCCATCCTTTGCTGCAAAGGCTCCCTTCTCACCGGTGAAGATGAACCTTCTCCCTTCGGTGTGTATACACCGTACCTTGCACCTAATACAGTCGATCTGAGCATGGACTGTAGATAACCAATCCATGCCCAAGATGACATCGTAATGACTCGACGCCGCTAAAAGAAGATCCCAGCTGATGCTTGTGCCTCCTAGAGTAAGCTAACATAGCCGGAACTAGTGCATAATCGTCAGGTATTCTCCCGTAGGAGTCTCTAGCCATAAAAATCAAGCTAAAGGCTCTGTCAAAATCTCCGAACTCCGAAAAAGGGCAGCAGAAATAAACAAATGAATCGCTCTTGTGACTATAAGAACTACAGCAAGGGTGGAGTAGACATAGATAGTACCTTAAATCATCTCAAGTGCGTTGTGGTCTTAGGCCTTTGCTTCCTAAGGCTGAGCATGTCTCTGCCCACCAGCTCCATGTGGTCGGGGTGGACCTATTGGTGGTGTTGGTGGTAAAGCCTCAAAGCGTCGACCACCACCTGCTGCTCGGCCAACGCCCCTACCTCGTCCGCCTGCTCTTGACGGACCGCCACGGTCGACCCTCTGCCTCTGCCTGGGTGGCCCCTCAACCGTCTGCTGCTCCTCTTCACGGTGGGTCGGGCAGTCACGAGCCATGTGGCCCTTCCCGCCGCATGCGTAGCACTGCCTGCTTCTCGGAAGGTTGGCTCTGCACCCTGTTCCCTGCACATCTAAGCCAGTTTCCTTAGGTCGTCTTCCTGGTGGTCCGGTACGGCTAGACCCCTGTGACATTCGTCGACTTCCACCTGCAGATGACTCAGCTACATGCCGCCCTGTGGTAGGTCTTGCTGCTGGTGTAGGCTCAGCAAGAAACCTCTTAATGAGAAGGGCTCGCTCCAGTACTCCTGTTTGCGTCGGAATGCTGAAAGAGATCACCGATGCCCTGATCTCATGCCTCTTTCCCTACTCGAAGGTCTGGTCCTGGAATAATGGGTCCCATACCATGTTCATCGAATATCGCGAGATATCAGTAAATCTCGCTGAGTACTGGGCGACCGTCATTCTGCCCTTAAACAGTTTTATTAGCTCCTGAATGCACACCACCCAGAGGGTGGCTATTACCAACTCCGAGAAAAAGAGGCTCTCAAAGTCCATCAAGAAGAGAGATTCCTCATTGTGCACCTGGAGCATCAAGCTCCACCATATGCTCGTGGCCGCGTGTAGGAGGCTCACTACGAGGATCTCCATGAGGTCAGCTGGTGTCCCCACTATCCTGAAAACTCGTACAACCGCCTCCAGCCAATCCTCGGCTGCCTGGGGGTATGTCTCCCCATGGAACCTAGGCTGTATCTGATGCTGAAACACATCAGTGCACTAAAGAGACGTGCACTATCAGCGGTTGGATCTGGTAGCATGGGTGGCTCGACGGGTAGAGGTACCGCCGGTGCCTCCGCTATCAAAGGGCCCATGCACCGAGGCCTCGTCGCTCGGTGAGCTGTCATCTCTCTCAATGCTCGGAACCCGAGATTGCTGCCATCGTAGGTCCATCTTGAAAAGAAACAGGTGTTCCATGGTCAAAATAGTATACCTGGTGAGCTGACACAATGTAATCACAATGAAAAATTTTGAAACACACATGCAATCAATGTTTTTGTGCATTGACTCGGAAATCAGAAGTCAGGGTCCTGGTGTACGGATATGTCGGCTGCCGCACCAACACTGGACTCCCTGAACTGATAACCACACTCAATACCCTTAACACAATTGCTTCACATAGAATAAATATCAGAGTCCTGAGTTCTGTGGTAGAACTGAACTACTCTGATACCAATTTGTCACGACCCATCCTTGGAGCCAGTGTCGTGACTACCCCAATCCCGCCTCCCATAGGCCAGTGGCTAGAGACTAGCACCATGGCGTAAATCCCAACAAAAAAGGGGAAGTCATTTCTTTAATAAGGTAAACAAACACCACAGAGTAATCCAGAATATGTAAACACTAAGTAAAACTGGGTACAGAAGTATGTATGGAAAGTAATTAGACTAGAATACAAACCCAAAATGAAAGTAAAGTAAAACTGGATAGAACGGACAACAACTAAAAGTAAAGAAGCAACGTTGTGCCGTCCACTGGAAGTCCCCCCTAAAGGGTGGGTACATATAGCCACCTCGGCTCCTCAGGTCCAACTGTCTTCTTCGTGTACGTCATGCCCAGTGGTCCACCTCCCGGTACCGACTACTCCACTAGCCTCAACCACGATCAGTGTTGTCCGCCGTCTGCATCCAACACAATGTAGTGTAGGCATAGCCCGTGCAGGGGTGAGTATATGCTACTCAGTAGGGACCTTGAGACCCCTGACGGTCTCCCAGAATTCACAAAGGATAATTCACAAAGGAATGATACAATCACGAAGTAACAACAAACACTACTTAGGTATATTCCCATACATATACCTAAGTCATCAATTCCAGTTCGGCTCGAACTTCCGAGCCCAAGTTCGATCATGTCCACATTGGAGTACAACCCAATCCACAAAGGATAACACAACTCAACCCAGATAAAAAAGCAAGTCAATCATATCGAAGATATTGAATGATAGTCAAGACTCTGCTCACACAGGTATACTTATTCGTAAGGTGATAGAGATGATCAGATATAGCCACTGATTCATCTAAGCTGGGGCCCACGTAGAATACTAAACCAGCTAAGCTGTCGGACCCACATATGATACATACCAGCTACTCTTACAGACCCACGTAGGATAGTAAGAACAGAGTCAGACACTGCCAGAACCACGTAGGATATAAGGGAAGTAGTCATTGTCGTCAAACCCACTGAGGATTTCAGTACGATCTTCATTGCTGCCGAACCCACGAAGGATTTCAGTGCAGTCTTCATCGCCGTCGAACCCATGGAGGATTTCAGTACGATCTTCATCGCTGCCGAACCCACATTGGATTTCAGGGAAGTCTTCATCGCCGTCGAACCCATGGAGGATTTCAGCACGGTATCCATCACTGCCAAAAAAAACATATGATTTCAGTGCAGTCTACATAGTCATCGAACCCACAGAGTATTTCAGTATGGTATTCATTGCTATCGAACCCACATATGATTTCAGTGCAGTCGTCACATTCGCAGTCGCAGTCGTAGTCGCATCCAGCTCTAGGGTTCCCGCAGACAGCATGCTCGATTCCCGGAGGGTCCGCTCCATGAGCCAAGGGGTAGATACATAAACTGACTCGTAGTTTGGATTTCATGTATCTCAAAGTTCTGTTTCGACAAGAGGAACTCAACAAGACAGACGACACGTCAATCAGACGCCCGATCTGAGAGATATTGTCTTTTTCGTTCTAGGGGCCTGGTTGGTTTTTAAGTCAAAACCAAACCGAACGCACTCCAACTGCATCCAACCCACGATCGGATTAATCTAAAAGGTCCGTCTCACTAAGATGAATCCAACAAAGTCGATGACACATTTATCGGACGTCCGGATCTCATGTTATAAGTGTTTCCGCTCTGAGGGCCCGATTGGTTTTGTGTTCGAACCGACCCGGATGTACCCAATGTTCTCTGAAAACTTGAGTTTAAAATACCAAAACGACCATATCGATCAAAGGATTGCTACACAACTGATGGAGCGTCGATCGAAGGTTCGTAGCCCATGTTATGGGGAAAATACCAAATGTGGTCCGAAAGTGGGGGGTCTGGGGCCTGTCCGACCCGGCCAAACCCCCCTGGGTCGGCCCGAACTGGGTCGCCGGACCCGGGTCTGGGTCTGGCCCATTAGGGCGCGACCCGGCCCGGTGGGTGCGGCCCGACCTGGCTGGGTGCAACCCGGTCCGGTCCGCGCAACCCGGCCCGCACCGATCGGGTGGCTCGCTGGCTCGGCCAGCAGCTGAGCATGGGGGGACGCGGTGCCCCCATTCCCTTGCCAGCGACATAGCGCTGGTCGCCGCATCTCCCCCGGATCCCGCGCGGCCGTGTGATCCATTCATACCACAGCCTCCGCGGCTTCAACCATGGCGGATCCTGCCGGCGCCGCGCCGGCAGCACCTTCTGCGTACCACCGGACGCGTTCCGGTGGTCCGTTTTGCCCGCCGTCTTTGCCTACGGCTCTCCCAGGACCCATAGATTACTACGAAGGGTTAAAACGCCTTTTCAGCCCAATTCATCATTTCCCATCGATCCTCTCACCTAGAATAGATAATCGGTGGGTTCAGACTTGTTCCTAGGTCTGCACCCACAACGTTAGTGGTTCAAACATCATTCAACAATGAAACACATGTCGAGGATTTAATCCACATAAAATAAATTAAACCAAACCCCCTATCTCAAGGTGTCGTCGAATGAAGGTTCTTCATGAGAAATAATCATCACAAAGAAGGCGTCGCGGAAGAAGGTTCCTTAAGCGTCGTCGACGTCTCAGAGAAGAGAATCATTGGTGTCGTGGTACACAGCGTCACGTCGTCAATCTCTGAGGATTCGGCATTCTTCGTCGTCCTTTATCAGAGGCTAGCGTTCTTCGTCGACGATGGTGCGTTCTTCGCATTCTTCAACGAAGAAGGATGTTCTTCAAGACTGGAGTATTTCCTCCCCAAATATTCTCGCACAACACAACAACAATAATAAAATAAGGCATTGCCTTATTTTATTACTCATGCCACCCGTTATTTGAAATTCAAAAATTAAATCATGATTTAATTATCGAGCGTTGTCCAATTAATGAGTCATATAATAATCCAATTAAACGTGAGAGATGACTTGGAATTTAAGAGGGGGTGCAGGTGAGTTACCAAATTAATTTCACGTGGGAGGTAAAAAGGAAATAAAGGGGGTGGGGCTCGTGTGGTCCCCACCTCACTAATATCCTACCTAGTGGAGTAAGGATTTTAGTGGGTCCCACTCCAACCACCAATCATAGGTTTAAAATACATTAAATAAAAAAAAAATTGGTCGTAAAATTTTTTTTTTATTCATTATTTAACCCACTATTTTAAAAAAACACACCCGAGCAAACGCAACGCCAGAAAAAGTGTTCCTAAGCAATTACCGGCACTGCGGTATAATCGGTGCCCTCATATTTCGATTCCGAGAACCAGTTAAAAAGTAAGAAAAACCCGCTCGCTCGTTCACTGAACGTACCCAAGCTAAACTACGGAAATTGATTCCGGGCACACCGGGCCTCGGAATCAGGTGCCGTCAGAGACTGCGTTCCTGTAAAATCCCATAGATAATTAAGATTAAAAAAATTCCTCTAATTTTTACGGGTCTTTACATATTTTTTATGGGTCTCAGCATTTGTGTCCCCATGAACGCAACTATGCCACCCATGATCTTGTATTGGTATTTGTGGTGTTTTATCTGAAGTTGTGGAGACATTACCTCATTGATGAGCTCTTTGTGGTTTTCACCGATGATAATATTTTGAGGTATGTTTTCTCCCGGCGTGACTTGAACTTAAGATAGCATCAGTGGATGGATTTCATGCAGTAATACAACTTCAAAATATCGTATACACCTGGAAAAGTGAATGTTGCAACTGATGTGGAGAGCTGAAAGTTACATATTGATACTCTGTGTGAATCCGGTGATTCCTAGAGAGTAATAGATGAACTTTCAGCATTTCATCTTTATATAGAAGAAGTTGGGGTAGAGGTTGTCTTTTTCAGATGATGGTATAGTCATCCCTGATGCAGAAGGTGGAAGTGTCCCAGTTGGGAGATCTAGAGGTGGAGGTCTGGAGAGAATGTGTTGTTTGTGGTGAGGCCCCTGATTGTTGGTCGGAGGATGAACAACACCGAGTGTTGTATCATGGAAGGATTTTTTTCCCTTGACGATGCACGGGATGGTTCTGAAAGAGTTTAATATTTCTCCTTTAACGGTGCATCCTGGCTTGAGAAAGATGTACCGAGCCTTCAGGAGCCATGTTTGGTGGCCTGGGATGAAGCGTGCTGTTGTGGAGTTTCTGTCTCGATGATTAGTATCCCAGAAGGTGAAGCTAGACCACCATGTTCCTAGTGGTCTTCTCCAGCCATTAGATATTCCACTGTGTAAGTGAGAGGACATATCACTGGATTTTGTTACAATTTACCTTGATCTCATAGAGGACATGATGCTATTTGGGTGGTAGTGGATGGTTTAACAAAATCGGCCAACTTCATAACAATCATGGAGTCATGATCAGTGGAAGTTTGGTAGAGGTAGTATCTAGAGGAGGTGATGAGACTTCATCGAGTACCTAGGACGATCATTTCTGATCGAGATACTTGTTTTAACTATAGGGTGTGGAGAGGACTCCAACATGCTTTCAGTTCTCCACTATGCCTTAGCACTGATTTTTATCCTCAAATAGATGGTCAGACAAAGCGATCCATCTAGAATCTTGGAGACATGTTACACACTTGTGTTCTTGATTTTCGAGGTTCATGGATGAGGCACCTTCTATTTATGGAGTTCGCTTATAATAATAGTTTACACTCCACCATGGGTATGGTGCTGTTTGAATCCTTGTATGGACGGCCTTTCCATTCTCCGTTGTGCTGGACTAGGGTCGGACAGTTAGTAATTCTCATACTGGAACTAGTGTAGAATACAATAGAGATGGTCCAGGTGATTCATTAGAGGATGAAGACAGCACAAGTTCGTCAGAAATCACATTCTTGTCAAAGAAGGAGACCCTTGGAGTTTAATGTTGGGGATCATGTGTTTCTGAAGGTGACACTCCATCATGGGCAGTGAAGGTTTGGTCATGGAAGTAAGCTTTCTCCCCGGTTTGTTGGGACTTTCAAGGTGTTGGCTTGTGTTAGAGTTGTGCCATATCAAGTAGAACTTCCCACATAGATGAGTCAGATACATGATGTTTTCCATGTAACACAACTCCGTCGTGATCTTCATGATGACTCTCACATCATCGATTGGAGAGATGTCAATGTTGATAATGATGCAACCTTTGAGGAGTGACCTGTAGAGATCCAACACCGCATGGAGAAGTTGTTTCTCGGGATTAGTATCCCCTTAGTGCGTGTATTGTGGTGACACGGTGGAATGGAGGAGCGTAACTAGGAACGTGAGTCACAGATATGTTCTTAGTACCCAGAGTTGTTTGATGTTTAACTAGTTTCATGTAATAATGTTCCCTTTGAGTTTAGAACTTTCATGTTTTATTTATGAATTTATGTTGTTGCTTTTGTGACTTACTCTCATTTTAGAGGTATCTCGATGGGTGGTTGTTCGGAACCCGTTTCATTTTTTGTCACTTTATCTTGGTTTTGAATTCTTGAGGACGAGAATGTTTTGATAGGTATCTGATGTAATGGCCTGGACCTCTCCGGTCCATTACTTTTTGAAAATATAGTGTTTGAGGTCTTCCGAGAGGTCAATGTGACTTATCGCCAGTATTGTTTCCAAATTTCCAATTCTGTGAACAATTCCATCAGTGAACAGTTCTATCGGTAACCTCTCTTTCCTTTTTCAAATTTCCAATTATGTGAAAAATTTCATTAGTGAACTGTTCTATCGTTAACCTCTATCGGTAACCTCTATCATTAAGCTATAATGGTTGGTGAACAACATATTATCGGTGAGGTTCAGTGAACAGTGTTCTATAAGTAAGGTTTAGTGAACAGTGTTCTATCAGTGAGGATTCAGTGAACAATGTTCTATCAGTGAGGTTCAGTGAAAAATGTTCTATCATTGAGGTTTAGTGAACTTTGTTCTATCAGTGAGGTAGTGAACAGTGTTATATCAGTGAGGTTCAGTGAATAGTGTTCTATCAGTGATGTTCAGTGAATAATGTTCTATCAGTGAGGTTCAGTGAACAGGTTTCTATCTGTGAGGTTCAGTGAACAATGTTCCATTAGTGAGGTTCAGTGAACAGTTTTCTGTCAGTGAGGTTTAGTGAAATGTGTTATATCAGTGAGGCTCAGTGAACAGTGTTCCATCAGTGTGGTTTTTTGAACAGTTCTATCAGTGAGGTTCCATGAACAATATTTCCAGAACGGTGAGGACTATTTGTATCCTCTATCTGTAACCTATAACAGGTAGGTGTACAGTAACAGTTGGTGGATAGTAACGGTAGGTCTACAGTGTTTCCAAAATGGCGAGGTCTATAGGTAACCTCTAATGGTATGTGTACAGTAATGGTAGGTGTATAGTAACGGTAGGTGTACAGTGTTTCCAGCTACCTACAGCTTCACCACATTGTCATTTTCCTTTGAGGTAAAATACATTTAAATACTTATTTTAAGGACTCTTAAGGCCGATTCAAAGGCCAAAAATCCTATATTAATTATTCCTATAGATTGGGATGTTTTTACTTGGTCAAACAGTGTGGGTTAATGTGATCCTCTTTTAATGGGGAATTAGGTGTATCTCAAACCATCACCCCATTAAATCTTCAAAATGGAAAAGATATAATCCTCCCTTGATTCCGCTCTATTTTGATGCAATTGAGCTATATCGGTCAATATTCAATATGAGGTATGTTTTATCGTTTTTACTTTGGGGATCATCTCCTCCGATTTCTCCTTTCCATATTATAGCATGTAATCTCCATGTTTGTAATGGGGGTTTCTAGGGGTTTGGTTGGTGTTGTCATACCGTGGCATCCCCGGGTAGATGAATTTGTCGTGAGAGGAGGATCGTGACCCATTGTGTGGATAAAGAATGTGAGGAACTGTTTGAGGCTGGGGATTCATTTCTTCTCTTTATTTTATGTTCAATTGTATGTTTAGCAGGTTTTAATCCCACTGGATGAGAATGGAATTGACATAATAAATATTTTACTATGATAAATAAATTGACATCGATCATATATTATTGCCTCTTGTTTTTTCTAGATTGTGTGATATTTATGCTTGTTCTTTATGGGAATCGGTAAAGAATATAAACCAGGATTAATTGATAATTTTTTGGATAAAGATAAAGAGGCATGTAAATGAATCTGGTTCTTATTGTAATTTGATGCTAATCAAATTGGTGCAGTAATCATTTTCATTTATTTCTGTTAGCTTACTGATTAGGTTTCCCAAATTTGGAACCTATGAATAAAAAATCATTTAATTCAATATGGATTAACGAACAGATTGTTTGATAATTCCTTAAGGGGTACACTTTGTGGGGAGGGTGTCGTGACATGGAAATCCCAAACGCTTACATAAAACATGTTTACTATATTTTCATGTACCCAGTGTTATAACATGTTATTATAGAAAACATTTATTTTTACCATATATATAAAAACTTCTAATGTATTACTAATATAAACAATACATTATTCAGTATTACTATTGTACTGAGTATGAGTAAACTTTTTTGTCACATATTTATTATAAGTGAAAAATAGTGATAATAATGTCTTTCTTAATGATAAAATATTAATAACAATTAGACTTATACTAATAATAATATAATTAGATTAATACTAATTAGTATTATCACATTGACATTATTTGGAATTTCCTTTGGTATAATGATTGAGACCTTTTAAACATATTATTACATGAAATTATATATAACTAACTATAAAATAAAATCATGGATCATAACCAATAGTGTATTTAAATTATTATGTTCATAATTAAACACCATGAATGTAAAATAAAAACATTATTTATTTAATATACATAATGTTCTCGAAATACCCTTTTTTACCTTGCATTTTCATAATATACGTTGACGAGTCCATGAACAATGGGATGAGCTATAAGACCTTTTATGTAAAAATTTATAAGAAATCATCGAACATGTGTTATTACGCATGAAATAATGATAAAAAATGCCTGAAACACAGTTAAAAAAATGGAATAATAAATTATATAACATGGAATCATATAATCATTGATCATAATAATGGTGTAGAAACATATAAAATACCTTTAGCATCAGTCATGGTTCATTTCACATGTAAGAGTATGAGTCAAAGCTAACCCCAATGATTATTGCACATAGAGCATGAGTCAAGGGGAATCCACATGAATTTTTCTCATTATAAATCATCAAAATAGAAATTAAAAATTAATTATATAGATATCTTGGAGCCCATATCTTAACATGTTCATTAATAAATTTTCTATATAGATAATAACACATAATAAATAAAATAGTAGCATAATGGTGACCCGTGCAAGGAATTGTGTGTCACAATCATATCAACAGACATATCAAAATGTAATATCCAAATAGTGTCCAAGAAAGGGTGGATGTAAACCATACATGGGAATTCATAACATAATATAAGAATAGATAATGATAATTTAGGTTAAATATAAGAGACATGAGTGTTTAATAAATACTGGAAGAAAAACATTTTAGTATAGTTTAATGGTAAAAATTCATGATTATTTAAATTGGAAAAAACATTTTTATATAAAACCAGAATTAAACCAATATAGTTTTCATGATAAAATTATTGATATTAGAAAAATAAAAGAGGATTAAATTAAATTATGTAGTGCAGATGAAAATGTGAATGAAATCATGAATTTTCCATTAATCTGGATTGTTTATCGGGAATATTTGAGAAGGGAAACAATTTAAAATACGTATTTCCCTATCAAAGATGGATGATACAACATGGGTACATTATTTTTCAAAAATATTCAAAGAATATGGAATTGTTTCATAAAATATATGATAAATTACATTGGGTTAATGAGAGGAAGGGTGAGAAACTTGAAGGAAAAAATAGTGGTTTGGACAAGATCCATTACCTTATATCGAAAATGGTTCATTACAAGAACATAATGTCCTGAATAGTAAATCTATATTCAATAATTAATATTTAACGAACCATTTATACTTGTAATTGATTTAATATAATTTTATTATATTCATTTATGGACATTTCTATGAGTTATATTGTTTAATATAAAGTTCGTGAGTGATGGTTTTTCTTAGTTTTCTAGACCTATTCTCTTGTATATGATATTGGAAGGTCATGTATATTAGGTATAATTATATAGAATTGAATGTAAATATTATTAATGAAAAAACATATGATTAGTATATAGTATATAATATTTTTTTCCTAGATATGAGGTTGAATCATTTGATAACATGGTAATGATAATCGTATATCTTAATTTTAGTGGGTTTTCAATCCCAATGAACTAGTTTTGTTATATTAAATAAAATCATGTACATATAATTGTTACATAACAATAAATATGACATATTAGATATATTAGATAGTTTTTCAACCATATTAATGTTTTCAATACCTACCATTAAGGCTGTAATAGAAATATAAACCCAATTGTACTTGAATGTGATAAATTAACACCTCACGGACAACACTTTAATTTTAAAAAATGGGTGAGGAAATAATTAATGACATATTATTCTATAAAAAAATTTATACTATTTTTATGAAAATTTAGTTATAATTATTTATGGATATTTTAAGGTAAGGATGTAATATGAAAATAATGAGATTGAAATTAAAATAAATGAAAATGAAAGGGGAATTTGTCCCTTCAATTTATCCTCCTTGAGAGTCTCCATAGGGATTTTTTTGTTATTTCGATGATACAAAGTGATCCTCGACATGGGGGACTGATTTTGAAAATATTTTAGCAGAATTTGTACATGGATAAAATATTTAGAGGTATGATGATTAGAGATAGTGAGAGGTGAAATTTATATTGGAGGAGAGGGGTGTTTTCTCATTATTTTAATCATTAGTTTATTATTTTTCTTCAAGACTATGAATAGTTTTATACACATAATAAAACATATCTATATAATGAATGATTGTTAGATATTTTTCATTACATTATCCATACATTATTTATTTTGAAATAAATCATGTATTTAACATATAACATTAATTATCATATTTTACACTTCACAAAAACATTAATTTTTTAAGAAAAACACAAAATATTCACCCTATCCATTTATTAAAATTTATAATTAAATAATAAAGAGTATTTTATGAAAATATGTTCTAAATTTTCATAATATAACTTTTTATTATAATCATCATTTAATTACAAAATACCAATTTTATAATTATAATTATTTTTTGTAATACATTGTAAAATTAATTATTGTCTAATAAAAATATCTTATAGTCAAAAGATAAAAATTATTAAATTATGAGTAAATTTTATTATTATAAATTTTCATTTTAAATAGTTTTTTATTTATAAAATTGAAAATAAAGACCAAGTTTTATAAATAGATAAACTCTTAATTAAAATTTTATAATAAATTTATTTACTAATAATAGGATATAACTATATCATATTACCATTTTTAAAATGGTTAAATTTTAGTTATACATTTATAGGTGATTTTTTATTCATTTGGTCTATTTACTATTCATAAGAGTTATATACAATTTCAATAGTCATGATATGATTTCATCTGTATAGGTTAAAATATATATAGATGTAAAATTTAGGTTGTTATTTATTCATTTATAAGGTTTATATTATGTTATTAATGTTAATTTTTATTATACTATATGGAATAATTATTTCATTGATATTTCAATTAATAAAATTTAGGGTTGTTTCTTTCTTCATGATTTAGGAATTTTTTCCCTTGATATTTCATTTTACAAACAATGGGGAAAACATGTGAGGGTACTTATCCTTCATCACATCCTATGGTTCCCATTTTCCTTCTTCATACACATGGTTCCATGATATTAAATTAAAAAGGTGAGTGGTCTTGTGGAATAGAACATTATCTCTTGGATCCAGGATCTTCACCAGTTAATCCTCACATGTGAGATCATTTTCAAACTATGTCACCTCAGAATTCTATACATGTAAGGGATCAGGTATCTACATCCTCAATAGAAATAATTGGAACATAATGTGTACTAGGGAAATTTTTGGTGGATGTGCAATTCAATAGGCCACAACTATCATATAATCAAGGATCTCTAAGGGATTTTTGTACCTGGGACATATCTTTCCTTTATTTTGAAATCTCATGATCATATTATATAGATATATATAGAGGAATACCATGTCTCTGACCTTAATCTCATGGCCACTTTGATGATTATATGTATAGATCTTTAGTTGAATTTGGGATACCTTGATATGATAATGAATTATTTTCATCCTCTCCACCATTTATTTTACAATTTCAGGTCCTAGAAGATTATGTTCACCAACATCACCCCACCATTCAAGTGTTCTAGATATCTCTCCATAGACAGCGTCATATGGATCTATTTGGATGCTAGAGTGGAAAACATATGTTTTAAGATAATTTTACCAGTGGCATTTCTTGGTCTCATCCTCCATTGATCTTCATAGATCACGAACTCAAAATCTCCTCCAATTATGTAATAGTCAACTCAAATTGATGATATATTTGAAGATGACTATCCATACCAATGTTCATCTATGTTCATAGATCATTTTATACACTTTTCAAGAACATTGTGATGAATCCAAGATCTAGATCAGATATAATTGATTATGTTTCACCTTGAATATTCACCACTTATTTATTGTGTATTGATGCACGTTTTTCCAGTGATAATTTAACTAGATTTTTTTAAAGTAATAATTCTTTTTATGATGATCCATAACAACCCATATATCCTAGTTTTCTTTATAGGTCTTTGGATGTCCAGTCAATAGTATGTGGAAATGTTCTCCCACTTTCTTTTCGGTATGAGTAGTGGTTGAATCATACACTTATACATTTTTTCTTCAAACATCAGATAATGATATACCAGGAGTGTTGATATATATAAATATATAGAAATCTCTTTTTTCTTTTTTCGACCTTCAATATTGCTGTCAGAGATCTTGATCCATCATTTTCCTCCCTATATGAATAGAGAAGATTGAGCTATGTGCATCATTTAGATGCCCCTTATTTAACTCTATATCAGATGGTACACATAATAATTACCCAAATCTTACCATTCCATCCACTTCCAATTAGAAACTCACACAATTACCATGTTTTAAACCTTCTACCTTTTTCGTAATTCCCATATCATTCCAAAGAGAATCCATTATTTTTTCCATAAGGGATGGTTGAGAAATCATTAGATAGCATATTGATGATGTTACATAATTAATGAGTCCAATGTTTATCCCTATCGAATCTATAATGTCTGGATCGTTATAAATTATCATAATTATTAATGATGCTATATCATTTCTACATTGAAACTATACCACCTTATTATAGTTATATGAATTATAGTTGATTAAGATCTCATAATATTTAATGGGCTCTAACCATCATCATTAGCACATATTAATCTTTTTTCTATGAGAATATATATTTTATGATTTTATGACTAATATATATTTCAAAACATCTACCTAAAATGATAATGCCACTATATTTTCAATGTTAAGATCACTACAACCAACTCTAGATCTTTTATGGGATATTTACACTCAGGAATTTTCAAATCCCTTATAGAATTGGCAGTAAGATTATCATATTTTTTTAATATATATTTGATGACCATATATGGAGATTCAATGTAGACTATAAAGTGTTCCCCAATTACTGGTAATGTGAGAACTATTGTAGTGATAAACCACTTTTCATACTATTTAAATAAATCATCACCTTCAATGATCTTGAAATATATTTATCCCTTATATGTCTGTAGTAATAGTGAGTCTGAAAATCATGATAAGTTCATCATAGGTCATTGGTAATAACCATCGTGTCCAAGCAAACAATGTATTTCCATTACAGATGTTTGTATGGGACACTATTCAATTTCCTTTCTCTTGGAAGAGTCCATAAATAACTTTTTTATATTTATTACATTCCCCCCAAATTATACATCATTCATCCATAAATCACACCGATTATATATTTCATATTGTTTTTCCCATCATAATGTCATTAAAATAGTATTCAAATTCTCTTCATGATCCCACATTCTCCTGGAGTGTTTAATAATATCTCCAATATATAGTCAAAAAAATTGGTCAACATGATCTCTAAAGACTGTATTCATAAATTCAGTTCCAATTTTTGGAGCATTAGAGAGTCCGAAGGGAATCACTATAAACTCATAGTTTCCATAAATCATTTTAAATTCAGTCATGGGAATATCATTTTTTGTAACTTTTAATATGGGATATCCAAACTAAAGATACCCCTTAGATAAATATTTGCAGCCATGTAATTCTTTAAACAAGTTATCTATCTGGGGAACAGAATACTTGTTCATTATCATTATTTTATTGAGCTTGGGATAATCAATAAAAAGGAAATTGATCCATATTTGCTCTTAAAGATGTTTAATGGTTCACACCATAGTGATTCCCATGGTAATATAACACCATTTTTCTTTTTATCAACTAATAAATTCTTCAGTTCTTCTATCTCAATGGTGAATATTTTGTACTATGTCTTGATATAGGAAGATAACACATTAAAATTTAAATTGAGAACTCATCCTCTTGATCATGAGGTATACCCTGAAATTATTCAGGAAATACATTGGTCTAATCCATCATGATGGGAATGTATTAAAGAATTATTCACTCCTTTGTTTAAATAATTTGAAAATTATGTGATTTCTCATAAAGAAATAATATCTTCTTGTAATATTAAGATAACAAAAATTGTATTACATATTATCCTTAAATAATAATATTTACATTATATATATATTATTTGTTAATAAAATTCACAATTATTTTCATCCAGGTGAAATATATATTAAAAATAAATCACACCACATCTTCTTGATAGTGAGTCATACATACAGATGAGCAACATTATAATTTCCACAAATATTATATGGTTAAAATATAAATATTATATTAAAAATAAAGTGGTATAATTATTTCAAAAATATCACATATAAAAATTAAACCCTTACTAATATACTTTCCTAAAATATGGTAATGGAATAGTAATTGTTTCTCTACGTAGATATGGTAAGTTGTAGTTACACATGAGGGATACTTTTAGTTCTTTTTTAGTGAGAAATGTCATTTATAATTGTGTGTTCATAATTATAATAAAATTTCAGTATTATTAGGTTTCTGATGTAATTACTATCTGGTTTATATCATATATTTCTAGGAGTTGTAAAACAATATAACAAGATAATGATTAATAATGGAAATTACCAATTCTTCGAAACCGCTACTTTAGATAACCCCTTTTTCCTCATTCTGTTTTTTTTCAACTAATTAAATAAATTTATATTTTCATAAAATATCATTATTTTCATTCTTGAAACTAATCACTAAATTTAATTTAATTAATTCAATATAGAAGGATAACTTCATTCAATTCATTTAATACACCACTAACATGTCATATACCCTAAGAAAATCAGTGGACATCCGTAATTATGTAATAAAATATTTATTTTAATATTTATAAAACTTTATAATTGATTTTTTCTTTAATTGAATAATTACTCCAAATCATTGTATAATTATTTATGAAAATTATTTATCCAATAAAATTATATAAATAAAATACCATGTTTATGTTATTCTTTTTTATCATCCCTAATAATATATATAGTTGAGAATATTGTCGATATATCACTATATTAAAATATTATACCTATTAAAAGTAATAGTGTAATATTTGGTCAAAATCGTTGATTTTAATAATTTCTAATTAGTTTTCTTGTGTATGTGACCATTATATATTACTCTATTGAACCATTTCTAGTAAGGTTCAAATTAACATCAGTAAATGAAATTATGTAAAGTGTAATCATAGTTTTTAATATTTATAATAAAATTTTCACCATTAATTACATGATTTACTAATAACCATCATAATAAAAAATAATTATGACACTAAACAAATTTTCCAAATATCAACGGTGTCTAACGAATAAATTTAGACCTTATAATTTCAAATATGTAATCCATTTTTTTATTTCTTTATATCATAATTGGATATAACTAAAATAAAATTTGTCTTCTGGACATAATGAGAAAAAATATTTTAAATGTTTAAAGGACTTAATATTTTAAATGACTTAATATCTAATTCCAATGTGAAATTGGTTCTAATGAATCAAATTAGATTAATTGATTTAAAATATAATTAATTAAAGTTAAAAAAATTAAAAAACAAAGTTAAATATATAAATTTTAGATGAAAAAGATGTTTTCAGTTAAAATTCGTTATTTTTATCTATTTAATCTAACATGAACCTTTTTAAATAATTCAAAAATTGCAACCAACAAAAATATTATGTAATATTTAAAAATAATATGATTAATTTTTAAAGTATGATTTACAATAGGGTAAAAATTTATATTTAAATTAGGTTCTCAATTTAATGGTGTAAAAATTACTGTATTGAATAATACATCATTTAATTTAAAAAATTGGAATCATTGTTATCTTATGTGAATGAAATATATTGGATGAGAATTCAAAAAAAATATTGAGTATTTCATATGTAAATATTTATTAAAATATTTACCAATAAGGGTTAGTTTTATTTGTTGACATAAAATGGTGTTGTACATAGAATAACAGTTCTCATTAAAAAGGAATATAACTTTTAACAAATACTTCTTTCACTCATTTATAACTAATTTTAAAATAAATAATTCATTTCATATATATTTTTATATAATATTTTCAAAATTTAATTAATATTATATATAATTTACATTGTAATGACAATGTGGTAACTATAATAATATAATAATAATAATATTATTAGTATATTATTGTTCGGTATGACCTGGAGTTTTGTGTAACACATGCTAAAAAATAATAGAGGATTATGTATAACACAGGGAAAATTTAGTTTTGTTCATATGCCTAACTATTCTATGTGTTTCTTATAGAGCCGTTTTAAATTGCTGGTTCATATAACACAATTCAAAATTATTTCTTTTTTATGAAAAATAAATATTTAGTGTTGTCAGAAATGAAAAATGTCAAAAAGATTAAATTAATTCAAAAAAAATATTTCACAAATTATCAGGGTGTTGCAATGATTCCTTATTCATTATTTATGAAATGTTTTATAAGTTATATCACATAACATTGAAAAACAGAGAGGCATTTATTTTCATAAATGGGTTTCTGATTTGGGAAATAAGATATCGTGAATCATTTAAATTTTTAGCGGTTTCTTATTTTATTATCTTTTAAATATGAGGAATATAGACATTATGAAGTTTACCATTCTCACTATGAATATCATGAGGAATTAATATATCAAATGAAGAATTATCATGTTCCCAAAATTTATAAGAGATATGGTTGTAAACAATGTGGTTATTTTGACAGGGGAAAATCAATCTCATCAATTGAGGGGGAAATTATTTTATCACTGATGATATGATCATCATAATGATGCTATATTTTGATAAATTGTCTAAATAATTTCAAATATAGTTTATGGGGATGTTTCATAAGCATATACATCAAGTAATTATATTGATCAAAAGAAGAATAAGTTGAAGGGCGTGACCTCTCCGTTGAAGAAATATAAGACAGAAAAAAAGTACCAGATGAAGTATTTGAAAAATGTATTAATGATAAAGATAAAAAGATGTTAGGGGATCTGAATAATATAATTGATCAGATAGAGTCTATGCACTAAATTATTCATGATGGTGAGAAATTAAAGGAAAAATAAAAGAAATCAATGAAAACTAAGAGGTATATAGAAGTTTATGATTATGAAAATTTGATGAATGGAGTTACGAGAGATTCCAAGAATGTTTTTATACATACGTACCAAAATGATTAGATAATTCCAAGAGTGGGGTAAGTATATTTGGAAATAAAATTACATAATGATGAAAACAATTTTCTCATATATAAGGTATAAATAAAAATTATTGAGGAAGAATAAGTTCTACTAGATAAAAGAAAATTATTTTTTACTAGAACCAGTTAGAAAGGGGTTATCAGAAAATTAAGATATCTTGATGATGTTGTTGATAAATTAGTAGAAGAACATTATTATAAAATTTATATAATATTATAAATAAAGATAACTAGAAGAATAAATAACATTTTACTATGATTTTGAATAATCAATTTAATAAGATGTTCAATAAAAATAGGATGATCATATTGATGAAGATGAATAAGATGAAAATGAAAACACTGATGAGGAAGAAACTCAGTCATATAAAAAGTCATCAGATTCAGCATCATCATCAAAAGATCAACCTTAAAAAACACTTTAGGATAGTAAATAATAAATTTATAATGAAGAATAATCTAAATTAGAATAAGAATCAATCTCATCATTAAATAATCTACATAAAATCAAAATTTAAAGAAAATGGATATTAAAAAAGTCAATACAGATGATGTTGGTATCCAAGAATTATCATATTATAAGAACGTTTTCATTGAAGTTGAAAAATATGTGTCAAAATAAGTTAAGAATCTTGTTTCAAATCAATATAAAAATAAATCCATGGAAGCTAATGCTACTACTTCCAAAATAAAAATGCATGAGGATCAACAAGCTTAATTGAACTCTACTAAAACCATAAATTATTAAGGATATGAATATATTTTTCATGTCTTTAAGAGACTATAATGAAATAGTACTTAGTTTAAAATTCTTGAAGAAAGTGGTTAGTTAATTCCTGAACATCTCCCTAGAGAATCGGAATCAATTAAAAATTTAATAGAATCAGGAAATTGAATCATAGATGATTTGAAAAAAATTAAAGTATGTTATCAGACTCATAAATAGTCATGAAAATAGGTGGTTAATTTTTTCCACCAGGTTGATTCCAATATTAAATTTCATGAGGAACAATTAAATGATGATAATAAACACTGGGTAGAATCAGATTATTATTTCAATAATTTATGATTGGATATGGTAGAATGATTGAGGTTTGATTAATATTTTCATGATGAATCGGATGAACATGAAAATAATTTTAGTGTTTTGAAACCAAGGATAAGTGATATGGAGTTAGAGATTACCAAACATTGATGTGTTGAAGATGAAACTTTGTTTATCAAATATTTGAATAAATTTTTATCCAAGTATATAGACAATCTATAGTCACAAGTATAATTGATTGTTAATATCAAGAAATATCCAAATATGTTTATAAAGATGAAGGTATATGTGAATTCCCTAATGAAGAAAGAATAAATTTTCTAATTTATGATTTGACTATTTATTTTTATAAAAATATTTTAAAAAGATATATAAATATTTCAAGGAATTACTAATCATAAAAATCCAATTGATTTAAATGTTCTACAATTCTTATTGGTTGAATAATCCTTTACAATTTAATGGGGGATTAGTTAGTTCATTTTATTGAATTTATTTTTTTCTTTTTTCTTATATTTTAGGAAATTACAGATTCTATTCACCATTAATATTTGAAAATAACAATTGTATAGAATTTTATTTAATTGGGATAAATTATTGTAATTGATATAGTTCTTAATTAAAGTATTTAAGTAATACAAATGGGGATAATTCTTTATTAATGGAGAGGTTATGATCCATAATGATATATATTTTATCATAAGTGGGATTTCATCATATTTTATTTAATTATCTCAATCATATTCATAATGTCTTAAACTAAATACGAGTTATGGTTTAATCATTTATTCTTACTATGATGTTAATAAAAGAAAAACGGTCAATATTTTTTTCAATTTTTGTTTCAGTTAAATTTTGTGGTTTTTGAATTCACAAAAGGGTTAGATTGTTGTGTCAGAAATTCCACTTCCTAAATTTCAAATAATTTACTTTTTGAAATACCAAACACTTACATAAAACATGTTTACTATATTTTCAAGTACCATGTGTTATAACATATTATTATAGAAAAAATATATTTTTACCATATATATAAAAATTTATAATGTATTAATAATATAAACACGACATTATTCTTTATTACTATAGTACTGAGTATGAGAAAAACAAATTCACATATTTATTAGAAGTAAACATTACCTATAGTAATTTCTTTCTTAATGATACAAATATAATAAAAATTATACTGATACTGATAATAATATAATCAGATTAATACTAATTAGTATTATCACATTGACATTATTTGGAATTTCCCTTGTTATAATGATTGAAACTATTTAAACATATTATTACATGAATTTATATATAAATAAAAATAAAATAAATCCATGGATCATAAAACCTTGTGTATTTGAATTATTAGGTACATAATTAAACACCATGAATGTAAAATAAAAACATTATTTTTTTAATATACATAATGCTCTCATAACACCCTTTTTTACCTTGCATTTTCGTAATATACACTGGGAAATTCATGAATAATGGGATGTGCTTTAAGACCTTGTATGGAAAACAATTTTAAGAAATCTGTGAACATGTGTTATTAGGCATGAAATAAAGATATAAAAATGCATGAGACACAATTAAAAAAATGTAATAATAAAATATATATCATGGGATCATATAACATCGATCATAATATCAGGGTATAAACATAGTAAATACCTTTAGCATTAGTTGTGTCTCATTGCACATGTAGGATTATGAGTCAAGGCTAACCCCCAAGATTATTGCTCATAGAGAATGAGTCATGGGTAACACACATGACTTTTTCTCAATATGTATCACCAGACTAGAAATTTCCAATTAATTAGATAGATAAATTGGAGCGCATACCATAATATGTTCATTAATACAGTTTCCATATAAATAATCACAGATAATCAATCAAAAATTACCATAAGGGTGGCCCTTGAAAAGAATTGTGTGTCACAATCATATCAACAGACATATCAAAAAGTAATATCCTAATAGCATCTAAGAAAGGATGGATGTAAATTATACATGGGAATTAATAAAATAATATAAGAATAGATAATGATAATTTTAGTCAAATATAAGAGACATGAGTGTTTAAAAAACATTGGAAGAAAAGCATTCTAGTATAATTTAATAGAAAACATTCATGATTATTTAAATTGTAAAAAGACTAATTATATAAAACCATAATTCAAACAAGATAGTTTTCATGATAAAATTATTGATATTATAAGAATAATAGTGGAATAAATGAAATTATGTAGTGCACTTGAAAATGGGTATGAAATCATGAATTTCTCATTAATCTCGATTGTTTATTATGAATATTTGAGAAGGGAACAGTTTAAAACATGTATTTCCTCATCAAGGAAGGGTGATACAACATGGGTACATTATTTTTCAAAAATATTGAAATAATATAGAATTGTTTCATAAAATGTATGATACATTACATTGGGTTAATGAGAGGAAGTGTGAGAAACTAGAATAAAAAAATAGTGGTTTGGACAAGATCCCTTACCTTATATCTGAAATTGTTCATCACAAGAACGTAATGTCCTAAATAGTAAATATAGATTGATTAATTAATATTTAATGAACCATTTATACGTGTATTTGATTTAATATAATTTAATTATGTTTATTTATTGATATTTATATGAGTTATATTGTTTAATATATTTTTTGGGAGTGATTGTTTTCTTAGTTTTCTAGATCTATTATATTGTATATGATTATTGAAGGTTATTAATATTAGGTATAATTATATAGAATTGAATGTAAATATTATTAATGAAGAAACATATGTTTCATTTATAGTATGTTTGTTTCTAGATATGAGGTTGGATCATTTGATAACTTGGTAATGATAATCGTATATATTAATTTTAGTGGGTTTTCAATCCCAAGGAACTAGTTTTGTTATATTATATGAAATCATGTATATATAATGGTTCTATAATAATAAATAAGATATATTTGATATATTAGATAATTGTTCAACCATTTTAATGTTTTGAATACCATTCATTAATAATGAAATAGAAATATAAACCCAATGGTCATTGAATTTGAAAAATTAACACCTCACAGACAACACATTAATTTAAAAAAAGGGTTAGGAAAGAATTAATGACATATTATTATATATTAAAAATTTATACTATATGTATAAAAATTTAGTTAAAATTATTTATGGATATTTTTAGGTAAGGATGTAATATGAATATAATGAGATTGAAATTAAAATAAAAGAAAATGAAAGGGGAATGTATCCCTTTAATTTATCCTCCTTGAGAGTCTCCAGAGGGAATTTTTTTGTTATTTTGATGATACCAAGTGATCCTCGACATGGTGGACATATTTTGAAAATATTTTAGCAGAATCAATTCAAGGATAAAATATTTAGAGGTGTAACGATTAGAGCTAGTGAGATGTGAAATTTATAGAGAAGGAGAGGGGTGTTTTCTCATTATTTTAATCATTAGTTTATTATTTTTACTCAAAAATATGTATAGTTTTAGACATATAATAAAAAATATTGATATAATGAATAATTCTTAGATATTTTTCCTTACATTATCTATACATTATTTATTACACAATAAATCATATGTTTAACATATACCATTAATTATCTTATTTTACACTTCACAAAAAAATTATGTTTTTAAGGAAAACACAAAGAAATCACCCTATCCATTTATAAAAATGTATAATTAAATAATAAATAGTATTTTATGAAAATATTTTCTAAATTTGCACAATATAACTATTTATTATAATCATCATTAAATTACAAAATACCAATTTTATAATTATAATTGTTTTTGTAATACACTGAAAAATTATTTATTTTCTAATAAAAATATCTTATAGTCACAAGATAAAAAAATTTAAATTATGAGTAAAATATATTAAAATAAATTTCCTTTTAAAATAGTGTTTTTATTATAAAATTGAAAATAAAGACCAAGTTATTATAAAAAGACAAACTCTTAGTTAAAATGTTATAATAACTTTATTTTCTAATACTATGATATAACTATATCATATTACCATTTGTAGAATGGGTAAAAAAATATACATTTATAGGTGATTTTTTAATTCATTTTGTCTATTTAATTTTCCTAAGGGTCATAATACAATTCCAACAGTCATGATATGTTTTCATCTGTATAGGTTCCATTACATATAGATGTAATATATAGTTCTTTATTTCTTCATTTATAAGGATTATATTATGTTCTTAATGTGATTTTTTATTATAATATATGGAATAATGATTGCATTGAGATTTCCATTAGTAAAATTTAGTGATGTTTCCTTATTCACTCCTTATGAATTTTTTCCCTTGATATTTCATTTTAAAAACAATGGGGAAAACATGTTAGGGTACTTATCCTTCATCACATCCAATGGTTCCCAATTTACTTCTTCCTAAACATGGTTCCTTGATATTAAATTGACTAGGTGAGTGGTCTTGTAGAATAGAACATTATCTATTGGATCCAAGATCTTCACGAGCTAATCCTTATATGTGAGATCATTTTCAAACTGTATCACCTCGGAATTCTATACATGTAGAGGATCAGGTATCTACTTCCTCAATAGAAATATTTGGAATATAATGTGTGTACTAGGGAAATGTTTGGTGGATGTTCAATTCGATAGGCCGCAACTATGATACAATCATCGATCTCTAAGGGATTGTGGTACCTAGGATATATCTTTCCTTTATTCTGAAATCTCATGATCATATTATATAGATACATATAAGGGAATACCATGTCTCTGACCTTAATCTCATGGCCCCTTTGGCGATTATCTGTATAGCTCTTTAGTTTACTTTGGGATACCTTGATATGATGATGAATTGTTTTCATCCTCTCCACCATTTATTTGACAATTTTAGGTCCTAGAAGATTATGTTCACCAACTTCATCCCAGAATTCAAGTGATCTAGATATCTCCCCTTAGAGTGCTTCATATGGATCCATTTGGATTCTAGAGTAAAAAACATATGTTTTAAGATAATTTGACCAGTGGCATTTCTTGGTCTCATCCTCCATTGATGTTAATAGATCATGATCTCGAAATATCCTCTAATTTTGGAATTTTCAACTCCGATTGAAGATATTTTTGAATATGACTATCCATTAAAATGTTCATCTATGTGCATAGATTATTTTGTATACTTTTCATGATAATTGAGCTGAATCCCAGATCTAGGTCAGATATAATCGATAGTGTTTCTCCTTGAAGATTACCAACTTATTTTTTCTGTATCGATGCACGGTCATGCAGTGATAATTTAACAATATTTTTGTTAATGTAATCAATCTTTGTATGATGATCCACAACAACCCATATATCCTAGTTTTCATTATCTGTCTTTGGATGTCTAGTCCATAGTATGTGGTAATGTTCTCCCACTTCCATGTTGGTATGGGTAGTGGTTGAATCATACACTTATACATTTTTTCTTCGTACATCACATAATGATATACTGGGATCATTGATATATATAAATATATAGAAATATCTTTTTTCATATTTCGACCATCAATTTTGTTGTCAAAGATCATGATACATATTTTTCCTCCCTATATGAATAGAGAAGGGTGAGCTATGTGCATCATTTAGAAGCCCCTTATTTATATCTATATTAGATGGTATACATAATCATTACTAAAATATTACCATTCCATCAGCTTCTAATTAGAAACTCACATATTTACCATGTTTGATAGCTTCTAAATTTTTTGGAATTCCCATATCATTCCATTGAGAATCCATTATTTCTTCTATAATGTATGGTTGAGAAATCATTAGATAGAGTATTTATGATGTTACATAATTAATGATTCCAATGTCTATCCTTATCTAATCTATAAAAACTGTATCCTTATAAATTAGCATCAATATTAATGATGCCATATCATTTCTAGATTGAAAATATACCACCTTATTATATTTATATAAATTTTAGTTGATTAAGATCTCATAATATTTAATGGGCTCTTACTATCTTCACTAGATCTTATTAATGTTTTTCTATTTGAATATATATTTGATGATTTTATAACTACTATATATTTCAAAAAATCTACCTACAATGATAATTCCATTATATTTTAAATGTTAATATCTCTACAACCAACTGTAGATCTTTCATGGGATATTTACACTAAGGAATTTTTAACTCCCTTATGGAATTGGATATAACATTATTATCTTATGTTAAAATATATTCGACGAACATATATGAAGATTCAATGTAAACTATAAAGTGTTCCCCAATTATTGGAAATGTGAGAACTATTGTAGTGATAAACCACTTTTCATACTATTTAAATCAATATTCACCTTCAATGATCCAGAAATATAATTCTCCCTTCTATTTCAGCATGGATAGTGAGTTTGACAATCATGAGAAGTTCATCACAGTTCATTGGTAATACCCATCATGACCAAGGAATCAATGGATTTACATTACAGATGTTTGTATGGGACACTATTATATTTCCTTTCTCTTGGAGGAGTCTATAGATAACTTGTTTATGTTTATTACATTCCCCCCAAATTATACTTCATTCATCCATAAATCACACCGCCTATATATTTCATATAGTTTTTCAAATCACAGTGTCATTAAAATAGTATTCAAATTATCTTCTTGTTCCCACATTCTTTTTGGGTGTTTAAGAATATCTCCAATAAATAGTCCAAAAAATTGGTCAACGTGATCTCTAAAGACTGTATTCTTTAATCCATTTCATATTTTTGATGCATTAGTGAGTCCGATGGGTATCACTATAAACTCATAGTTTCCATACATCATTTGAAAGGTATTCATGGTAATATCATTTTTTCTAACTTTTAATATGGTATATGAAAACAAAAGGTATTTCGTAGATAAATAATTACAGCCATGTAACTGATTAAACACGTTATCTGTCTGGGGAAGGGAATACTTGTTCATTATCGTTATTTTATTAAGATCCTTATAATCAATGAAAAGGAAAATTGATCCATATTTCCTCTTAAAGATGTTGAATAGTTCACCCCATGGTGATTCCCATGGTCATATAACACTGTTTTATCTTATCCTCCACTAACAACTTCTTCAGTTCTTCTATCTGAATGGTGAATATTCTATAATTTGTCATGATATAGGAAGAGAACACATAATAATTTTAATTGAGAACTCAACTTATTGATCATGAAGTATAACAAGAAATTATTCAGGGAATATATATCGACCCATACTTTACATACATTATTATTATATCAGAATTGAAGAATAGTTATTACAACATATAAAAAAACAATGATAGGACCATATAGCTGTAGTGTCCTTAGAAACTAAGAAGCATAAACAACTGGTTCATAAATAATCTACATTGTCTCTTACTTATTTCATCATATCTTGAGTCCCTTTTCGCATATCCTAATAAATAACCTTCTTTCTGGCCTAGGGAAAATAAAAAATACCAAAGGGTGAGCTCAAATGCTCAGCAAGGGTAAAGAAAGGAAATATTAGTCATATCATATTCATAAGAAAATAACATTTTGTAAATCTCAACCTGGAAAAGAGATCATAATATCATGACATGGGATAAATCATAGTATTAAAATGTAATCCCAATTATCATAACTTAAAACATGATACTTTGTGGAATACACATATAATCATAGAAAATCATTTCATATTAGTCAGGATACATTTCTAACACCATTATAGTGGAAAAATTCCATTACTGAACTGAGTTCACTCCCTGTTCCAGTCTTGTATCAATGAACCGGATTAACTTATTGTTCCAACCAAGTCTATCTCATGAGTATAAATATTTACCCAATGCATTGGTGGGATATATAGGTCCCACTCATCTCATAATGAAACCATTCTTATGTTTGCTACAAAATCCTAAATCATACATCATAGCATAACCCATGTAATAAAAATGGGATTCTTAAACATCATGTCATCATAACATAATAAATATAAGATAAAAGGACTTAATAAAAATAATTCCATCATAACATAATAAAATTAATATAAAAATAGGGATAGAAACAGAACCCTGTATTATCTTAGATGGAAAATAATTTTTATAAAACACTTGAACTCCATTCATAAGGAAAATACCCTTTTTTACTTCAAATTTTTTTCCCTTTCTCAATATGTCATAAAATTGTAAACTAAAAGAAGTTAATTGAAAATAAACTTGAAAACTTGTGAAGTAATATTCCTGGAAATAATGTCCTATGAAATCATAAAAATCATTTCATGTCTAATAAGTTAAAAAACACTCTTCTCGTACTATTCCCAGAAAAGTCAAAAAGTATCTCTTACTGGAAATGACAAAATATTCCTTTCATAAATTTTACAAAAAATTCACCAAAATGTAAAGTTGGATTTTAAAAATTTTAGGAGGATATAAATAATATTACATATTGAGAAATCGTGGATGTGGATGATAAATATGCCCCAGAAAATTCTGAAGTATAAACAATCTCGGATAAAAATGAGATTGTGAGATTTTCCCTTACCTTAAGTACGATATGATTTGTACGTATCTGAAAATCCTATATAATGTTTTAAATAATGTCATTGAATTATTATAGAATCATACTCATTATTATGATATCATAAATTTTCATATTCTTAGCTTCTTATTAGTAATATTTCTTTTCTACTTGTTATTCAGGTGTTCATTGCTTTATGTTCTTATGTGTGTTTGGTCAAATAAATTCTTATTCCACTATTTAGGATATATCTAAATAATTTACAGAATGTTATTAGTATAATATATATCATATTTATTCATTCAATTATTTTAAATAATAATGATTTAATGAAGATCATGTAGAACGAATCACATCGCATCGTGGAGACGGTATGTTGTACGTATGCACAAGCGACGATATCGTTCCCATAATCTTTGAATGGTCTTGGAGTGGATGATAAAATATATCAGAATTAGTAGAATGTTATAATAATAATATATAGTTATTATTTACACCATTATACCCATCCTGGTAAGGTTTTGGTGGAAAACAGATTACACCCCGGTGTGGAGACGTTATTCAGTATCTACACACATGCAGTGATTTCATTTTCCATAGGATGAATAAAAGGTGAAATAGGTTTGTTTCATATTTATAATAACATATCAGAATATGAGTGATATTTATGTAATAACTTTATAATGAAACAAATAAATAAGAGGATGTAGAAGAAGAAATAAATTTGAAAGGATTGGTAAAGGATAATACCTCTTCTTCAGCGTGCCTATTCTAAACCTCTACTTAGGGCACTAAAGTTGGTCTTTGAAGAACACCAGGAACCGTAGTATGTTTCTACGGAAGTGGAGAAGAGAAATTGGTAGGGGTATGCCGAGCCTGATGGATCAAAATGGTGTGAGAAGGAGAGGTAGGAGGTTCCCTTTTATAATGGAGGAGAGGGGAACCTTTGGAAACATTAGAAATCTTAATTTATAATAAATTACAAACCCACTTAAAAAACTCCAAAAAATACCCAATAAAAAGATGAGATGAGATAGGGTTGTAATATCATTAAATAATAAAATTTATACATGTTGTGAATTTATTTTAAACCTTATCAAATTTATTTATCCATATTTAATCTATTTAATTTTATTTGTGGTAATATTATTCTAGATTTTAAATTGTTATATATAATTACACATCTGTTATGAATTATCAATAATTAGATACATTATGAAATTTTAGACCATATAAATTTCAAATTATAATTTTTATATATTTTTGTGATTTTTAAACAATTTTATAATATGTTATTTTTATAAAATAAAAATACTGTTAATTTTGACAGTATTCAGTTATTTGCATTTAAATAACACCCACATAGAGAAAATAATCGAACAAATATATTTAATAGATAAATAACATATCAAATTCATCTATAAAATTTGTGGAGAACATTAATTGGTTCATATAATATTTATTCTAATATTTTTAAACCCATTTAGTTTATATTTCAATCAATAAAATAATTTATACATCACAATTGTGTCATCATTAATAATAATTATATAATTCGTAAAAATTCTTAATAAATTATCAGGATGTATATAATTGTAGTAGATTTCTGGAGACTATTTATATTTGATTTTTTATGAGGTTTATCAATAAATTAAAATTATTATACTTATAAGATATAAGAGAGTGACATGTTATCACTTTCTTTGGTTTTAATAATAATTATATTATTTTATGGTCAAAAGTCCAGGAAAAGAATCTATTCTGACCCTTGGGTGATATGGGTCGACTTTTATTCATCCAATAGAATTTTTTTAGGTGATAGCATAATTTTATAATCTTATTTTTACAATTAATTACTTGATTTACCTTTAACTGTAATAAATAAAAATTACCGTAGTTACTATTCATAATGTCAAAAAAATAAAAGTAACATATTAACATAATTTGGACCCAATAAATACAAATATGGAATCCATTTTTCAAAATTCAAAACACATAAGTTGCAGTAATTAATTTGAAATTAATCTCGTTGTTAAGAAAACAGGTTTTAAAAGTTAAAACATTGTCAAAGATAGAAATGTTTTTACCTATGAATTCAATGTAAAATTAATGGTAATGATATAAATTATATTAAATGGTAAAAATATATTCTATTTATAATATAAAAACCTTAAATTTTATCATTTAACCCTATAAATTACCTTCATTAAAAAGGTTATTTTTAAGAAACATTTATCGTATTTTTACTATTCATCAAAATATAAAAGTTATCAGAAAAGTATCAAAAATTTATCCAATGTAAATTTTTATATACCAATTAAAAAGAAGAAGTTTATTTTGTAAAATTGAACTTATAAACTTGTAAAAAATTATATTAAAAATGGGTGCGCCATCAAAAGGCAGTGAAACAATATTTTTTGAAAAATACTTGTTTTATCGAAAAATTGATTTTTCTTTCATATCCCATTCTAGAAAATGTGTACGATGAATCATAGTGTTATAAAATTCGAAATTCAGTTAATTCTATTCATAATGGCTTGTTCATAATATTATTATAATATATAATTGGTTAGTGAAACTCGGTATTGCGTAAAATGCAAGCTATCGAGGAAGATTGCTCTTCCGTGTAACGCAAGCCAAGCCAGGTGTTGTGTGTAGTGAAATATTTCATTGGTGTTTCATATAACATACGACTTAAAAAAATATAAAAATATATAATTCTCATAAATTCTCATGGTGTTACATTCTACCCCCCTTAATGAATTTTTCCCTCGAAATTCGTCACTTCGTAACAAACAGATGAGAATATCTCTCCCTCATTATATCCTCATGTTCCCATGTAGATTCATATAATTGATGGTTCCTCGGTAAAACATTTACCAAACGGGTGGTCTCGTTTCATAGAGATTTTTTTTCTACGATCCAGAATCTCTATCGGCTATTCATCATAAGAAAGATCGTGCTCTCACAGTACAACTTCTGAGCTTAGTACATGTGAAGGATCAAGTATGTACTTTCTCAGGAGAGATACATGGAACACATAATGAACTTTAGAGAGATTTGGTGAAAGTTCCAATCGGTAATCTACCTTCCCCACACAATCCATTATTTTTAAAGGACAGATATACCTAGGGTTTAGCTTTCCCTTCTTTTCAAATCCCATTACTCTCTTCCACGGAAATATTCATAAGCACACTTTATCACCCACTTCAAACTCAAGGTCTTTTCTTTCATTTTCGGCATTACTTTTTTTGTCAACTACGATATGTTCTTATGTGTTGTTGAATAAATAAGACCTTTTCTACCATCTCATCAACAAGATAAGGTTTTAATAGATTTATTTCCTAAACTTCATCCAAGCAAGTTGGAGTTCTGCATTTATTTCCATAGAGAGCTTCATAAGGATCCATCTGAATACTAGAGTGAAAGCTATTATTATAAAAATATTCCCCCAAAGGTAGGTGTTGATCCCAAACACCTTTTAAATACATAGAGTATGCTCTCAACATGTCTTCCAAAGTTGGATTTGTCCTCTCAGACTGATTGTCAATCTGAGGATGATAGGCGGTGCTAAAACTCCACTCTGTATCTAGAGCATGTCGAAGACTTCACTAGAACTTTGAGGTAAACCTCGGATCCGGATCAAATATAATTGAATTTGGTACTACATGAAATATTACCACTTTCTTTACATATATCTTCTCAATCTGATCAAGATAGAAATACTCTCTAATAGAAATTAAGTGTGCTGACTTCGTAAGAAAATCAACATTAACCCAGATAGCATTATTGCCTTTGGATATTTTGGGACGTCTGATGACAAAGTCTATTGTGATGTCTTCCCATTTCCATTATGGTATGGTTAATGGTTGTAACATCCATTTAGACTTCTATTTCGCGACTTTAACTTGCTGACAATCCAATCATCGGGAGACATATTCGGTGATATATTTTTTCATGTCATCCCCCCAAAAGTAATCTATCAAGTCCCTGTACATCTTTGTACTTCCTGGATGAATAGAGAATGAAGAAATATGAGCCTCATCTAGAAAATCTTTCTTTAATTCTTGTATGGTATGAATACAGACACAGTTCCTGAACCTTATTATCCCATCACAATCAAGGTTGTTTTTAGGAAGATTTCTCACCTTCTTTTGACTCCCAACATCCTCATTATGTGCCTCTTTAATCATCACTTGTATATATGGTTGAAAATTCATTTGATAAAGATAAAATATCCCCCATTTCATTAAAATACAAAGATCCATCCTTAGTAAATCCATAAATATTGGATCCTTTGTGATACTCATCATGGATAAGCTAGCATAGTCTTGTCAACTTAATGTGTCATCCACCTTGTTAGCTTTCTCTGGGTAGGAATGAATTGAGAAGTCGTAATCCTTAATAATCTCCAACCATCTAATTTGGTGCATATTCAGTTCCTTTTGTGTGAAAATATACTTTAAACTTTTATGATCAGAATAAATATCACACCTTTTACCATAATGATAATGCCTCCAAATCATAAATGCGTAGATTACTGCAGCTATCTCCAAATCATGAGTAGGGTAATTTTGCTCATGGATTTTCAACTGTCGTGAGGCATAAGCAATCACCATATAATTTTTCATAAGAACACACCCGATCCCCTTCTTGGAAACATCACTATATATCACAAACAGTTCTCCACTACAAGGAAGTGTGAGTACAGGTGCACTTGCTAACCATCTTTTTAGCTCTTTGAAATTCTCTTCACATTCCTCCGTCCAAACACACTTTACTCCTTTCCAATTAAATTTTGTTAGTGGGTTAGATAATCATGAAAATTATTCACAAAACATCGATAATACCCAGCTAAACCAAGGAATCATCGGATTTCAGTTACTATTGTTGGGCTCGACCATTTTTTGATAACCATTGTTTTTGTTGGATCCACAGATATCCCCTATTTTTAGATTATGTGACCTAGAAATGAATCTTTTTGACGCCAAAATTCACACTTGGTAAATTTAGCATAAATCTTCTACTTTCTTATGGTCTTTAATGCAATTCTCAAATGATATTCATTTTATTCCTTTCCTCTTGAATAGAAAAGAATATCGTCTATAAAGGCTACCAAAAACTTATCAAGATAGTCTCTAATGACTCTATTCATTAGATCCATGAAGATACCAAGGGCATTAGTATGACCAAATGGCATCACTATAAATTCATAGCGTCCATAACTTGTATGGAAATCCATCTTTGGTACATCCTCCGTTTTGAACCTTAGTTGATGAAACCCTGAATGAAGATCAAACATGGAAATGTATTGATATCTACGTAGTTGATCAAATAAGTCATCAATGCATGGGAGAGGATATTTGATCTTGATAGTGATCTTTTTATGTTCTCGACAATCAATGCAGAGTCTCATTGATCCATATTTCTTCTTAAAAAATAGAAAAGGTGATCCCCAAGGTGAAGTAGTAGGGTGTATGAATCCCTTATCAAGATTCTCTTGGAGTTTCTTTTTCAATTCATGCAACTCAATTGGTTCCATTCTATAAGGTGTCTTTAAAATGGGCATAGCACCCAGTATGAGTTCTATTGAAAACTAAACTTCAAAATTTGGTAGAAGAACTAAAAAGTATTTCGGAAAGACATTATCAAACTCCCGTACAATTGGCATATTCTTCATCATGAGTTTCTATCCAAGAATTTTAGATAAATAACCTTCATTTATTGGAATCAAGACCAATAAGATGGAAGAAATTTCCACTGGATGGATATATTCATCCATGCATCGATAGATGATCATAGATTGAGAAGGAATATGAAATGTGATTTCCCTTATTTGGAAATTGATATGAGCTCCATATAAAGAAATCCAATCCATTCCACGAATCACATCAAATTCGACTATAGGAAGGATCACAAGATATTCATGAAGCACTTTCCCACAAACATCAATTGGAGAATAATTGTAAACTTTTGATGCAATTTTTGTGCCATTAGGAGTTGTCACTAATTACTCAATAGCAAAATTTTGGTGTAGTATGGAGATACCCTTAGAAAATTCTTTAGAAATAAAATAGTGGGTGGATCCAGACTCAAATAAAAATATTTCTACTTTAGAGTGGATAGTATGTGTACCTTTCACCACATCATTATCGTACTCCACGTCGCTGATAGAAATTTCAAGTGACTTTCCTTTGACTTTGTCCTTAATATTTTTTTGACTTCGATCATCATCAACAACCCTTGTATTTGGGAATTGACTGGAATAATTACACATTTCCTTGCAGTTGTAACATTGAAGTGTAGGAGGTTCATTCTGTGTAGCCTTTTCTTTATTCGCATCACTAGACATCTTTTTCCCGTCACTAAAGAATTCAATTCCATGATGACCTTCTTTTCCACACTTATAACATTTACTTTTCCCCTTAAGAAAATTCCCTCAATGTTTCTTTCCACACTTTGAGCATAAGGGAAAACTCTTCTTCTTTTCAGTGTGGTCTTTAGATTTTCCTTTGAATTCCATTTTCCTCTTCTTATCATACCCATATGACCGATGGGTTACTCCGATATCCATCTCAACCTTGAGATCACATCGAACAATTTCCTCATAGCTAATAAAGTCCCTTATAGATAATGCCCTTCATAGGCTTGGTTTTAAGACACTAAAGAATTGATCGATCTTAATCTCAGGTTGGATAATAATCCCAAAAGCGTACCTTGCAAGCCTTGTAAAATTTTCTTCATAGGTACCAACAGATTTATCATCCATTTTCTTCAGTTCAATAAACTCCTTATCTATATTTGTTAGTATAATATAAGGGATGTACTTATTGAAAAATAATTTCATGAAACTCGTCATATTCCATGGACTCGATTTCATCCTGTTTCTATGTATTCTTCACAATATTCCACCATTGATCAGCTTCACCATCCAAACGTTATACTGCTAAGATGACTTTATCATGTTTAGAACATTTAAGGAGTGAAAATATCATTTTAGTGGTATTGATCCATTGTTCAGCCACTAATGGACCAGATGAACCACTGAACAAAGGTGGACGATGCCTCATGAAGGATTCGATAAATATTTTCTCCCCACATTGCTCATTTGGAAGTCTTTCATGATTCATATCTTGAGAAAATTATGTGATAATGGCTACAACATTTTTCATTCCATCTCACATAATGTTTGGTTGCTTATGGGGACATTCATTGCATTGATCATCTCATTCAGTACTAACACGGTTCCTTTGGGTTACAGCCATTGACTAAAACCAAGAATCATAGTGTGAGCAACAATAATTACAACAGGAAAACCACATAATCAGAAATATAATTTCACAATTTAGGTCTTATAATAGGTTATTCATGGACATTTATAAAACACTAATATTTTGTTCTATGATTAGACATATCCTTAGGGTTCATACTAAGGCTTTCACATCCGAGTTTCCCAAGGTTGACTATACCTTTCCTCTGATACCAAATATAATGTTCCATACTTTACATATATTTTTATTACTTCATAATTGAAGTATACTTATTACAACATATAACAAAACCATGATATGGATGTATATGTATAATGTCTTTAGAAACTGGGAAACATAAACAACTAGTTCATAAATCATCTGCATTGTCTCCAACTTATTTCATCATATCTAGAGTCCCTTTTGGCATATCCAACTTAATACCCTTGTTCCCGACCTAGGGAAAATAAAACATACAAAGGGGTGACCTCAAATTCTCAGTAAGGGTAATCAAAGGAAATATCAATCATATCATATTCATAAGAACATAACATTTTGAAAATCATAACCTGCAAAAGAGATCATAATATCATGACATGGGGTAAATCATAGTAGTGAAATGTAATCCCAATAATAATAACATAAAACTTGAAAATTTGTGTCATAAACACATAATCATAGAAAATCATTTCATATTAGTCAAGACTCATTCACAATACCATCATAGTGGACAAAGTCCATTACTTAACCGAGTTCACTCCGCATTCTAGTCTTGTATCAATGAACCAGATTAACTTTTCGTTCCAGCAATGTCTATCTCAGGAGATATAAATATTTACCCAATGCATTGGAGGGAGATATAAATCCCACTAATCTCAAATTAAACCATTCTTATGTGTTCCACAAAATCATAAATCGTATATTATAGCATAACCCATGTAATAAAAATGTGATTCTTAAACATCATGTCATCATAACATAATCCATATAAGATAATAAGACTTCATAAAAATAATTCCATCATAACATAATAAAATTAATGTAAAAATATCGATATAAACATAACCCTATATTATCTTGGATGGAAAATAATTTTGATAAAACACTTGAACTCCATTCTTGAAGAAAATATCCTTTCTACTTCAAAAACATTTTACCTTTCTCAATATGACATAAAATTTTAAAATAAAAGAATTTAATTGAAAATAAACTTTAAAACTTGTATTGGAAGAATCATATAAATAATGTTCTATGCAATTATAAAAATCCTTTCATTCCGTATAAGTTAAAAAAAATTCTTGTACTTTTCCAGAAAAAGTCAAAAAAGTATCTCGTACTGGAAATGACAAAATATTCCTTTCATAACTTTTACTAAAAATTAAACAAAAGGTAAAATTGTATTTAAAAAATTACATGAGGATAGAAATAATATTAAATATTTAGGAAACATGGATGTAGATGATATATATTTCCCAGTAAATTCTGAAGTATAAACAATCTCGGATAAAAACGAGATTGCGAGATTTTCCCTTACCTTAGGTCTGATATGCTTTATACGTATCTGAACCCCCTGTATAATGATTTAAATAATGTCCTTGACTTATTCTATAATCATACTCATTTTTATGATATCATATATTCTCATATTCTTAGCTTCTTATTAGTAATATTTCATTGCTACTTGTTATTTGGGTGTTCATCGCTTTATGTCTGTATGCGTGTTTTGTCGAATATATTATTATTCCTCTTTTTAGGTTATAGATAAATCATTCATATAATGGAATTAGTATAGTATATATCATATTTATTCATTAAATTCATTTATATAATCATGGTTTAATGAAGATCATGTAGAACGAATCATCTCTCATCGTGGGGTTGGTAAATCATACGTACGCACGAGCGACGATATCGTTCCCATAATTATTGAATGGCGTTGGAGTGGATGATAGAATATCTCATAATTAGTATCATTTTATAATAATCATATATAGTTATTATTTACCCCATTATACCCATCCAAGTAAGGTGGTGGTGGAAAACAGATTACACTGCGGCATGGAGACGGTATTGCGTACATACGCACGCGTGGTGATTTCATTTTACATAGGATGGATAGACGGTGAAATAGGTTTGTTTAATATTTATAATAACACATAAGTATATGAGTGATACTTATGTTATTACTTTATAATGAAACCAATATATAAGAGTAAGTAGAAGAAGATATAAATTTGAAAGGATCGGTAAAGGATATTACCTCTTCTTCGATGCGCCTCTTCTAAACCTCTTATTAGGGAACTATAGTTGGACTTTGAAGAAACCTAAGACCTATAGTATGGTTCTAGGGAAGTATAGAGGTAAAATTGGCAGGGTTTAGATGAGCTTGAAGGCTCAAAATTGTGTGAGAATGAGTGGGAGGAGGTTCCCTTTTATAAGGGAGGAGAGGGGAACCTTTGGAAACATAAGAAATGTTAATTTATAATAAATTCCAACCCCACATAAAAACCACCAAAAATGACTAAATTCGAAGTTGAGATTAGATGGAGTTGTAATATCATCAAATAATAAAATTTAGACATGTTTTGAATTTATTTTAAAATTATCAAATTGATTTATCCTTATTTACTCTATTTTATTTTTTTGTGGTAATAATATTCTAAATTTTAAATTGTTATAAATAATTACTTATGTGTTGTGAATTATCCATAATTGGATAATGTATGAAATTTTATACCATATAAATTTCAATTTATAATATTTAAATATTTTTGTGATTTTAATCAATTTATATAATCTGTTATTAATATAAAATAAAAATAGTGTCAATTTTGACACTATTCATATATTTGCATTTAAATAAAATATACGCAGAGAACATAATCAAACCAAACTCTTTAATAGATTACTAACATATCATATTTATCTAGAAAATTTGTGTATAACATTAATGAGTTCATATAATGTTTTTTATTTATTTTTAAAACCATTTATTTAATATTTCAATCAATAAAATAATTTCTACATCACTAATGTGTCATCATTAATGATAATTATTTAAATATTAAAAATTATATATAAATTATCATGATGTAAATAATTGTATTATAATTCTGGAGACTATATATATTCTAAGTTTTATGAGTTTTATCACTAAATTAAAATTATTATACTTATAAGATATAAGAGAGAGACATGTTGTCACTTTCATTAGTTTTAATAATAATTACATACTTTTCATGGTCCAAAGTCCAGAAAATGAATCTATTCCGACCCTTAGGTGATATAGATAGTATTTTATTCATCCAATATAATTTTTTCAGGTGTTAGGGTTATTTTATAATCTCATTTTTACCATTAATTACCTGATTTACCATTAACTGTAGTAAATAAAAATTACTGTAGTTACTATTCAGAATGTCAAAAAATAAATAAAAGTTACCTATTAACATACTTTGGACCCAATGAATGAAAATATGGAATCCATTTTTCGAAATTCAAAACACATAAGTTTCAGTAATTAATTTAAAATTAATCTTGTTGTTAAGAAAACAGGTTTTAAAAGTTAAAACATAGTCAAAGAATGAAATGTTTTTACCTATGGATTCAATTTAAAATTAATGGTAATTAAATAAATTATATTAAAAGGTAAAAATATATTCTATTTATACTTGAAAACCATTAAATTTTATTGTATAACCATATAAATTATCTTGATGAAAAAAGTTTTTTTTAAGAAAAGTTTAGCGTATTTTTACTATTCATCAAAATATGAAAGTTATCAGAAAATTATCAAAAATATATCCAATGTAAATTTTTATATCATAGTTTATAAGAATAAGTTTATTTTGTAAAAATTAACTTATAAAAATGTCAAAAATTATATTTAAAATGGGTGTGCCATCAAAAGGCGGTAAAACTGCCTTTTTTTAAAATACTTCTTTTATCGAAATATTGATTTCGTTTTCATTAATCATTCTAGAAATTGTGTAAGATGAATCATTATGTAATAAAATACCAAATTCGGTTAATAATTTTCATAATGGATAGTTCATAATATTATTATAATATATCATTATTTAGTGAGACTCAGTATTGCATACAATGCAAGCTATCGAGGAAGGTTGCTCTTGCGTGTAATGAAAGCCAAGCCAGTGTTGTGTGTAGTGAAATATTCCTTTGGTGTTGCGTATAACATAAGACATAATATATATCTATATATATATCATAAAATATTAGGGTGTTATATAATACATCATTCTAATCCATCATGATGGGAATGTATTGAAGAATTATTCACTCCTTTGTTTAAATAATTTGAGAATTATATGATTTCTCAAAAAGAAATAATTTGTTCAATTGAAATGATGATTCTAATGGATATTTATCATCCTTAATTCACTTTAATAAAATTTTAGGTTGCTTGGGGATTTTAATTTTAACATCTCATTCCCAGTAGTTGATGTGGTTTTCATATAATGTTAGTCAATCCATACCCAAAATAGATTAAAACTCTAGTAGAGGGATTATCAAATGAATTTATGGGTGGTTGAGTCCACAAAAATTCATTGGGGACTAGTTATAAACATTAGATGAAATAATTTCCCTATTTTATATACTCATAGATTACTCAACCACCAGATTTTGTTGTAGTTTCTGAATAGTTCTACAAAACCTGACTGATATAAAAAATTGATAGAAAAAAAAATTCAAATAGTATGATCCCTATTATTGGATAATTATCAGCATTCCTATCACTAAATCATTTTTGGGCTCTACATTAGTATTAGAGATTGAATAATCACTTCCTTATTTCTATTAAAGTTTTTTTTGTTGACTTACTCGAAATATCATTATTTTTGGAAAATGTATCGTATAATTCCCATGATCATTATAGATGAATCATTTCACTAATAACTGAGTATTTATCTTAATGTTCACTTCTTCTTTCACATTTGTTGTATTCCTCATTTCCATTTAGCATTTATTATCCAGATGCTTAATTCATCCACATTTGAAGCATAACTTGGATCACTTTAGGCAGTTCCCAGGATACATATTCCAACATTATTGAAACATGGTATATTGGTTTTTCATTACATCATGGGTATTAACTTTTTATCCACCTATACTAAACACTATTTTCCATGTTTTATCACTAGGACCAGTAGACCATTGAGATCTTTTGATCTTATTTTTGACCTTACGGTAAATATAGACAATCTCCTCATAATAATCAGAGTCTCAAATATTGAATTCTTTTTATAGTCTCATATACTGTTATATAATTAAGTAATCCATATTTTTTCACAGTTCGTTGGAATTTTGGCGGTGTATATTAAAATCGTTGTATAGTTTAATTCATTTAACATCATAGACACATCATCATTCTTCTAATTTATGAGGAACTTTTATTTTATCCTAAAAATGAGGGATCATGGTAAATAATTAATGAAAATAATTTTATAGAATTCATCCCAATCCATAGAATGAATTATCTCCTTGAACATTGTGATATTGATTAGTTTCCACCATGATATTCTTCCACATCAATACAATAGATCGGTAAAAAAGGTATACCATTTTCTTTAGAACTGGAGGATAGATAATATATCTTCAATAGAGTTAAAACATTGTTCCATTAGTAGAATTTCAAAATATCCAAAAAACATGGGGGCCATTGTTGTATAAGTTATACAAATTAAACATTTTCTCTCTTTGGAGAAGGATTTTATTCGATGCAATTCATGTTATTAGTCACAAATTGAGCTTGTTGAGAATGTATTGTCAGGATGCTTTGATCACACATTCTCATCATTCTTGACAAATCAGTAGGGAAATAAACACATTACCTATCCCATTGATTGTTGTAATGAGATCTTATTTTCCAAGACATTAATTAAGAATAATTTGGTACAATTGGTTGTCTTGAAAACTTATATAAAAAACATATAAAAGAAATATTTAAACATTAACAGATAAACATTTTAAGGAATATTATTCAAAAACAATTTTCCTAGTATTCAATTTATATTATACATGATTGATTACTTTTCAAATATTCTTATGGTAATTATATTGTTCCAATAATAAATGTTTTTAATGGGATTATGAATTTACCCAATCATAACCCCTTTGAGAATAAAACTAGGTGCATTGTAATGCATGTTGTAATTTACATGGATACCCTGACTCAAGCCCCAAACAACATTTCAGTTTCATTACTCCATGGAGGATTGGTACCCAATCAACTCCCACATATAGTATCCTTATTGGGATGTATTTTCTTTATAAACAACTTATTATATAATAACAAAAATTTAGGGATATTTTCTAATACATAGTGTTATCTTTACTGTTTTTACTAAAGTTCACTATTCCTAATATCAAAAAAAGTTAAACAATTATTTAATACCAATTATGGATTATTTGGCCTTTTACACATATTAATAAATTATTTTCATGGTAATTAACCATAAAATTACAAGTCATGGATCATAAATTCCAGTGTATTTGGATAATTACGATCATAATTAACAATATTAAAACTAAAAAATAATAACATTATATAATATAATATAATTAATTATGTCATATCTCCCATTGATCCATGAATTATTCATTTGATACCATGGAGGATATATGAAAAACTTGATGATCTAAAAGTTCATGTTTGTAAATTAAAAATAAAATAATTCTTAGGACATAGGGTAGAAGGCATAACATAATGATATAAAAAATATTGGAACATGATTAAACATATAGAGTGATAAAATATATTTGATTGGATGTGAAAATAATTATGAAATAGAAATATTGAAGTAACATTAATCATGACTTCAGCTTGAGTCAAGGTACATTGCACATGGACAAGAACAAGTCAAGGCTAACCACCAAGAATGTTGCCAATGGATCATGAGTCAATGTTATCCACCGATTCCAATGAACATAACAACTTATTAGACTAAATATTACACAATTTATCTGAGATATATATCGATTACCCCATCATAAAATGTTCATGAAAATTTCTTCCAGCTAAATATCATACTTAAGAAATCCAACGTAATCATAATGGTAAACCATGGAAACAGTTGGGTTTCAAAATCATGTAAAAAAGAAGATAAATAAGACTATTATAATGGTTTCCTTTAATGTATCGATTTAATTAATAAATGGTAATTGGCGAGGAAGTGAAAAGAGTGTTTAATAATCATGGGAAATAAAGAATTTTTGAAATGATTGATGGGAAACATTCAAAATTATTTCAAATGGAAACGAATGATTGTTTTTATAAAACCCTAATTGAGCCAATATTTATTTTAATGATAAAATTTAATATTTTATAACATTAATTGTGGAATAAAATAGATTATGGGTTTTAAATGATATTGTGTAATAAATTATGATGTTTCTTTTAAACAGTATTGCAAATCAGGAATAATTGAAATGGTAACCCATCTAAAATATGTATTTACCAATTAGAGGAGGATAATATGACATGAATAAATTTTTTTGGAAATGATAAATTATTATTAAATAAAAATCATGAGAAATTTCCTTGGGATAAATAGAGATAAATTTCATCTTGATGAAAAAATTCCTGATTGAAAAGAATCCCTTACATTTTGATGGAAATGGTTCTCCACATGATCTTAGTTTTGTAAATAATAAAATTTGATTTATTAACTAAAATTTATATAAGATATTGTTAGAATAATTTATTTATTATAAATTTATTGGGTTAATTTATGGACTTTTTGATGAGTTATAATGTTAAATTTCAATATATGATACGGTTTTGTTTCATAGTTCTTAAGATCAGTTCGCATGTAAATAAGTATGGACGTTCATGTAGAATGTGTATAATTCAATATAATTGAAATTATATGTTATTAGTAATAAAAAAATTATTAATTGGGATTATATCTATTTTTTCCTCGAGTTATGGGGATCTATAATTAGATAACATGGTAATGAAAATCGTTTAGCATAATTTTTTTTGATCCCATTGATCTTGATTTGTTCGATTATTTAATATCTTATATACATAATGGTTACCAAGAATTAAATAAGATATAATATAAATATTATAATCTGGTTCAACCATAAAAATGGATTCATGAACAAACTTGATGACAGTAATAGAAATTGAAAACTCGCAGTCCTTGAATATGATAAATAAACAAATCGTAGACGATTTTTTTCATTTTTTTAAAGAGAGGTAATGAATTGATGATATAATATTATATAAATATAATAAAATTCAATTATATGTACCTTATTTGAGTTAAAATTTTATTTATATGAGGGGAGTTTTGGATATAATAACAGAAGTGTGAACTTGAGAGGAAAATAAAAGAAATGAAAATAGTTATTTACCTCATCAATTAATCAACTTTGAGAGCCTACATAGTGAAATTGTTTTGTTATTTTGAAATTATGAAGCAGTCATAAATTCTAGGGAGAATTTTTGGAGGATATTTGAGAAAAATTTGGAAATTGTTAAAATTTTGAGAGGTGAGAGGAGAAGAGGTGGTGAGGGGTGATATTTATAATAGAGGACTTGGATGTTTCTCATTATTATAATCATTAATTTATTATTTTTTATAATATATATGAATGTATTTAGAATTAACATAAGAAAACACTATCACAATTATTTATTTTTCTTGATTTTGTGCTCATATTATCCATTCATCATCTAGAACTAAATAAATCAAGTATTAAACTTGTATCATAAATTACTGTAATTTATAATACATCAAAAATTAATGTTTTGTTCATCCCAAAAAAACACCATAACAATTTTTTAATGTTTTTAATTAAAAAATGAACACCATTTTATAAAGATAATTATATACATATTAAAAATATAATTTTTAATTAAAATATTCATTTAATTGAAAATACTAATTTTAAAATTATAACATATTTTGTGACACATTGAAAGGTTAATTAATGTCTCAAAAAATTATCTTATAATAATAAGATAAAAAGATATTAATTTAGTTGTACATTTTATAGAAATTAATTTATAATACACCATTAAATTAATAATAAAATTGAAAATAGATACTTATGTTGTCTAATAATTTCAACAACTATTTAATAATTTATAAAACATGTATTTATATATACTATGATATAATTATATCATATTACCACTTATAAGATGAATAAATTTATTTATGCTTATATTGGTGATGTTATAATTCATTTGTCATATTTTTTATTTAAAATTATATATTAATATTTCTTATGGGAATGTGGATTTTTCATCGGTATATGATCCTTAACTTCTAGAAATACCCTTTATTTCGTTATATTTTCATTTATTATGTAATTATTTTTTTCTCAATGATACTTTTCTATTATTATACTATATGAAATAAATATATGAAATAGATATTAATTGATAAAATCCATGGTTTTTACAATCACACTAACTTAATTTTATAATAGGAATATAGGAGACTTTTTTATAATATAATTATAACCATTTTAACTATATTAAACATTGTCAATAGGACACCAAACATTCAGATATTATGGAATATGAAGTACCAGCTATATGATGTTGTTGCAATAGACATGGAAATATTACCATTCAGAGATTCATTATAAATATTGATTAATTTAAAGAGTTTGGATATCATTTATTTGTGTCTCCTTAACTTATGAAGAGACCTTAATGTGAACTACTCATTAATAGTAAGTGTTTTTATTTAGTCAGTTTATATTTTAATGGAATCCCTATTAGCTATGTTTCCATATGAACTTGTCCAATTGAAATTCAAATCTATTATTTGTTATGATCAATGGATTCTAGCGATATGTAGAAAAATATTTCCATATTCAGATCAAGGGCATATATGGATAGAAAGATAGAACATATCATCGTATTAAGGGATTTTAAGAATATGATGACAGGGCTAATCTAATAATTGTATCAATCGATTTTCTTATATGGTAATACATACATTTCTGTAAGTATAAAATGGTTGAGAGAATTAGTCATAGTTTTTTAATATCATTCCCTTGAAGTAAAAAGTTTTACCCTTTTAACAATACCTTCTAAATAATTCTTAATTTTACACATATATTTTTTTTATTGTCTTTACTTGTATTCATTTTGATGCATGTAATGTAATTTTTATCACTGTATTAAATAGTCTACATTATTTTTTTAATCATTATCATACTAAACATGAGAAGAATACTATGATATAATCGAATTGATATAGAATATTATTTTTTAACTGTTATATAATCAGAGACATTGGGATTCACATTGATAATTAGACTAAGGGACACATTTGTTAACCTATATAATGATGCATTAAATTTTTTATTAGTTTTAATGTATGATTTTAAACTAAAATGACCCCCTCTGGTATGTATAATCATTTGAGATGATATTATGATACTTTGATAATAACCATAAAAATGTACTGGATTTCATAAACATTCCAGTATTTGATTTGTTATTGAAAATATATTATTTTCATAAACATATCATAGAATAATCCATGCTCCAGAAGTGGGATTCAAAATAATTTTATCATCGTATAACTTGTAAGACAGAAATGGGTTAAATAAATATATTAGTTTCATATTAAATTCAAATATATGTAAAAAATGTAAGTAATTCTTCAAATTATTTAGTGTTTATGAAAGAAACAAATATTTTTCCTCCAATGATTATTAAAAAAATGTTATCTTACACATTTTTGAGAATAAATTTATCCTTGTATGGGGAATGCAAATAAAATTCCATTAAGAAAATTTTTCATATAGATTTGCATGGTTAATAATATATTAAATAAAATATCTGAATATTTATAAAAAAAATTGAATTTTTTTTTAAAAAAATTGATTTGGACGAAAAGGGGTTTTGAACGAAAAATAAATTTTTCATAAAAAAATATTTCTTTACTCTATAGTAAATGATGATAATGAAAAAGACAAAAAAATTAGTGTAATTAAATAACCAGAGTAAAATAATATTCATGTGTTTCTTGAGAGGTAGATAATAAGATTTTAGTATTTGAAATCGTAATCAGAGATATTATTGATCAATAATGATATTGGAACATAAAATTCTTCCCACTATGGTAACATTGAATCATAATACTCATAAAATAATGATGTTAAATCAATCCTATAATATAATTAATATATGGATATGTATTATATAACATGTAAATGGTATTTATATATAACTAAAAAGTAGGATATAAGTTTATAGGGTAACTTATGGACCAATGAAGAAAAACAGAAACAAAAAACTCTTACCTATTTTCACCCTTCGAAACATTAACCCCACAAAAGAGAGGTCTTAAAATTTAAATTTAAAACATTAAAAAATTTCATCATAAATCACTAAAAATATATTAATGTGAATTACCAAATACACTTAATTAAATTAATTGTTGAATAGGTCATTGTCTCATAGCCAAAAAAGAGAGTTGAACATCTATTACAACATTAGTAATATTTTAAATCATAATATCAACCATTTGAGAATGAAAATTTAATCATTAAATATCACTAAATTTACTATATTATATATATAAGATGAAAATTTTCCTATATATATATCAAAAAAAATTAATTGGTGAATTTTTATATGTCTCGTTGCAATAAAAGAGAGGCTCTAAATAGAATAACCTATATAACGATTTCCTTAGTACACATTAAAAACTCATGTATAGTAAATATAATTTTATTAAAAATGTTTTATAAAAAAGTATATATAAAACACAATATATTACTTACTAATCTCATTTTATTATCTTTTTATAAATTTTTTTATCATAAAATTATGTTTCGGGTAGTAACCTTTCTGTTTATTGTATATGTTTTGATTTTTTGTTTTTGTTCCTTTATAATTTATTATGATTCCATTAAATCAATAATAATTCAAAGGAAATAATTATAATATTGAAAAAACTATAATTCTTTTTAAAACCTATCATGAATGATTTTTTTGTGAAATTAAGTATGTTAAGATCATAGAGATGGTAGGTCGTACGTATACAAGAGTAACATCTTTTTTTAAAATGATCATTATATAAAGAATTTATGTAATAAATTATCATTAACTAATGATAATAATTTCTTTAAAACCATATTATTTATACAAACTTAATTCTACATATCATCCATGTTTTATGTTTTTGTATGTAGAGTCACATCACACAATGATGGGAGTAGACCCCATGTACTCGAACACCAACATCATAATTTAGTGAGTGAAAATGGTAATAATGAAAATGATATATTAAAAATTGATAATGATGAATATTTATTTTATTTAACAATTAGTTCGTGTATAAAACACATATTTATCTGTATTATATTTAAATTAAAGCTATAGTTTAAAATGAATCAAATCTCATCGCGAGGTCATAGTTCTCCATAAACATGAGTGACAATACCATATCCCCTATGGAATGAAAATTTAAAAATGTATGTTTGATATGATGACTGTTTAGTTATATTTTTTTATAAATGTAATATATATACAATATATCTATAAATATACATAACTATGATAGATGGTAATGGAAAAAAGAATCACTTCAGTTCACAAGGTGGAAGTTCTCTATAAACATGAACAACTTTCTTGTAACCCATTTGATATAATTAGTGATAGATTTAGTTAATTAAACTATCAATAAAACGTATAATTATATTCATGATAATGATTTTATTACATTATAATTTGATGAATATATTTTAATGAGATAGAGTATAAAATAAAAAATGGTGGTTGAAGAATATTACCTCTTATTTCTACATCCTCTTTATGTTTTTACCAAATTAATTAATAAATTGTATTTCAACAAAAATTTAGGCTCATATGATGAGAATGTAAATATTGTATTTTTTGGTTAGGTACTTTCTGAAAATATTTTGTTGAATATGTATGGAAAATAGGAGATGGATTGACCTTTTTTAAGTAAGGTGAGTTTCACAGTTGTATATTATGAAAATATAAAGGTGTAGACACATATTTTTACATTAAACAACGATAGAACATAAATTATATTAGATTGATAGAAATATTTGGTTATTTAATATTCAAAATATAAGTTTTTTAATTTATTTTGGTCATTTTAGCATTTTAATTCTAGTTTAACCACCTAATAAACCGACTATTACCATAACAGTTGTAAATAATAATTACTATTTTTACTACATTGTATGAGAAAAAATTAAAAGGGAAAAATTAAAAAATAAAAATTATTATGTTTCAAAATATGGAAATAATTATTTATAAATTTTATTCACATTATTTTAAAATTATTATTGAAAATTAATCCCAATTAAAACATGAGAATATGGGTTTTAGTGATAGAATATACAAATTTTTTAGTTGATTTTTATCTAATTTCATGATGAAGTTAATTACAATAAAATTATTTGGATTAAAATATATATATATATATATAAATTAATAATGAATTAAAAACCATTGAAAATATAATTTAGATATATAAATAATTTAATATAAAATAAAGTTATCATTTACAATTCATTATTTATACTATTCATCAAGAACATTATCTGTAACAACCCTAACCCCTGTAGCACAGAGTTAATAGTTATTTTAGTACAATGTAATATATTTATGTGACTGTATTACATGGTATTGATTATTTTTTTAGTCATGAATAACTAGATACATAAATGGTTTCTTTATTACATTGGTCATTATATATAGAATGTAATGAAGTAAAATAAAATTCTTTCATGACCCATAATCAAATATTTAAACTTCATAATCTAGGTAAATAAAAAATTGAAAGGGTGATCTCAATTTATCAATACGTTTTTTATACAATAGATACATTAATCAATAGTAATTTAAGGTTTACTAATAAGAAATAATCTAAATTATAGGTAAATAACTGATGATCACATGCCATTTATTCAATAATGGTAAAATGAAAATAAATCCATATATTTTGTAATAGTGAAAATATAGTGTATATTAATTATTAAAATTTTAATGAAGGAAATTATTTATTATTAGATGTCATGTATCTACCACATGAGTGACTAACATCACGAAATTTTCAAGATTGTTTATTCCTATTGGTAGAATCCTATAAGATTCTTCTTGGAAACAAACATTAAGGGTATTTCACAAATAGATATGTCTCATGAGACCTGTCCATAAATCACCATGTTGTATGATGTCAGTCGACATAGATAAATGCATGATCAAAATATCAATAATACATATATTTAATTAATTACCAATATTCCTTATCCAAATATCAATATTGAGTAGAGTATATGAAAAAATTGATATTTCCATAGATCAAAAAATATTTTTGGTAAGCACCATACGTAATAATTGAATACATCATAGAAAGTAATCAAATAAATGATAACAAAATATTTTCATTTAATAAAATATTAACTTGTTGATGATCATAAATAAAAGGTATGTAAAAAATGAAAATATTTCATGAATATGGAATATATCACATAGAAATTTAGTTGGGATGAAAGACACTTACAACTTTGTAATCTGTCGAAGTGTATGCCCCATGAAATCAATGATTATCAAATGAAAAATTTAATAACATTTAAAAAAATTGTTTCATAATATTATATATCAATGGGATGTATAAATACACTAAAAACAAGAAATGAGTGGTGAATAAGGGGTACCTCATAGAATAAAATAGAGATGAGAAACCTCATACCTTTGGTCATAAAACATTTTACACATGTATTAATGTCATGGAAAATAAAATTATATTAATTAATTACATAATATAGAACATATTCAACTTATATATGATTTATCGTAATTTTATTTACTTAATTTATGGTGTTTCTGATTGATTATATTGTTTAGTTTCATTATTCATGGAACACTCATTTCATGGTTTCATGGTTGATTCCAGAGTGTATAATTATGGGAGTTATTGTAAAATGGAAGAAAAAATCAAAAAAATACAGTATAATGGAATCAATATAATTAATTTATTTTAAGTAGACCTCATATATCATTTTGTTATATGGTATAAGAATTATTCATTAGTTAAAACTATATTGAAAAATTATTCATTTTCGCGGTTTTTACAACCATCACAATCCAATACAATTTTATTTAATATTATATTTAAATAATGGGTTCATAAATTTAAATTAGTTTAAATAATCATATTATAATATGGTTTATAGATGAAAATTATTTTATTACATGTATAGAAGGCTTTAATAATAAAATAAAATCTATCATCCATGAATCTAGTGAATCGAAACCTCATAGATGGTGTATTAATGATTTAGAATTAAAAGGAAAGGGCAAGTGATTGTATGATGAATATTCAAATAACATAAAATAATTACAATATATATATATATATATATCTTACTCGAGTTAACATTCCACTTTTTATAGGGGAGGTGATTATAGGATATGAAAAAAATGATAAAGGGGGATGATTTAACCTCCCAAATATCATCTCCTTTAGAAACAACTTGAGACACAAGGATTTGGCCATTTTGTTATATCCCAAGCCCAATAGAAACTATAACTGTTACCACAATCTAGATTTTCAAATGACCTCAGAAAGGCCTCCATTTGATCCAAAAAATCTTATTAGAATAACATGTCATAATACATACATAGAGAGACTATACATAGTTATCATAGTAAAAAAATAATTGTGGTAACATCAAAAGACGAAGTAGAAAAAAATTACCATAAATTAAAATATATTAAAAGTAAAAATACTGATAATGTAAACCATGATAAGATAATATTATGAATACACTACATTATAGAAAGTAAAAAATAATTTTTCAAAACTATAACTACTAAAAGATCTCAAACATGTTCCCGAGTCCAAGCCTATTCCTAAAATCCCATGCTCCAACCAAAAAATCATTAATTAACCTAAAAAAGTCCTTTATCCTAATCTATTAATAGAAACACATAGTTTTTTATCTGGTACCCAACATATAGGGTGGCCTAATGAGGCTATGAGTACAACTTAGCAAGCCACCACCAATGGAGTCCTGAGAAATAACTAGTCAGTACAATGGTGTAGATAGATAAATCAAGTAAAAATTTAAAAAAAGTATATGAGGAAAATATTTTATATCACATTTAATAAATTGTCATATAGACTATTTGTCCCTTAAATTTGTTATATTAAACCAAAAAACTAATCGAGTTCATTCCACAATAGTAGCGAAATACATAGCATCAGGGGATACACTTGTTTAATTCAGAATACGTAATTCAATAATTAAAATTTATAAAAATTCCCCATATCCTATATATGGTCACCATGTCATGTTCACATTTTTTGAAAGCACATAGACTCATTCTGACATTACAACCCATATAATCAAAATACATAGGGAAGAATAGAGCCTCAGTTATACATCCCAACTAAATAAAATGAATAACTATCATTTGAATCATGATCTAGGTAGTCTTATCTTATGAAACAATAATGGTAATAGTGTATCAGTATGAATTCTTATCAAATGCATTAAATGGGTGGGGTTTATATCAACAATCATACTTGACCCTTGGGGTTATATCCTTATATTGAATTTCCCAAAAACTCCCAGTTATCCATGTGTACATGATTCATTAATGATATATAATTTTCCAAACAGAACCCATAAACATTGAAAACAATGATAATTTTCAAACATACCTCATTTTAAATAACCCATACACATGATTCATTAACTCATATACCATTATTTAAAACAATCCATTAAGTTATATCATCAACTAAGAACATTCATTATTTATTTTATTTTATTATTATATTAACATGCCATCATAATCATCCAGGGTCCTATCTCACAATCCCATATTTTATTTCAATTACTATAGTCCCAAAAAAGAGATAAAATAAAAAAAATGCTATAATAAATTAAAAAAACTAATATGAAATCATCTTGAAGACGCCAATTAAAACACTAGTCTTTATCTATTAAAAACTAAAACATTAACCATGGGTTCAATTTACTTTTTCAAATAATCCAAACTATCATTATGATTTTTAACAAGAAAATGAACACATCCCATTTCATATAATCGTTTGATATCCAGGAATAAGAACCCCGTATCATATCATTTGAGGCAAGAACCTCCTTTCCAAACATTAATAACATTCCAATTTCAATTCCTTCAATGGAATACATAGATGGATCACAACTCAAAACACTAATTTTAGCAAATATAAATAACCCTTTGGGAATATATGAAACTGACATGTAAACATTGTAATCCTATTATTAATAAAATCCATATAAAAAACAAAATACATTAACTTTTAATAATTTCTGAACCTAATTGTTTAGCAACTCAATCAACCATTTTCAAGGTTTTTTCATTCAATAAGGTAAAATCTTGGTTCGATCTCACATAATTAAAAAACCCATCAAGGACCATGAAGGGTATCACAGCTCAAAATATTCCCAAAATACATTTTCAGGGTATATGAAATTAAAATTAAAAACATGTAGTACATTAGAATAACCACATACACATATATAGAAATTAAAATATTGAAAAAATATTTAAGACCACATACCTCAAACTATAAATAAATTAAAATCCTAAACACATCCCCTATTTTAGAATCAATGAGACACAACCACAAGAGTGAATAACATCATATAATTGTTTTATGGATTTAAAGGGAGAGAATAAAAAACACCAAACCTATTACATAAAATGGAAGGGGATATAGTTGGAGATATACCTTGAGCATTGAGTGTTACAAAACGACACTCTAAACACCCATGAATCAAAGAAGAATCAACAATGTAAGTTGGATGGGCTATAGGTTCATCACCAATTCTGAAGGGGGTTGAATGGGGTAGAAATTTGATGGTGAATAATGTTTTATTTGGTGGGAAAATTGGAATTTCCCACATTTTATGGGAAAAAAATATTGGACACACTATTTTATATGACATGAACCATATGTGGGGATAACTATGTCTATGTGGGTCTATACAGAAAGGAAAAAATTGTGGTGATGTTTGTTGGCTTTGGTCTTAGAGGAGGCTTGGCCAACCAACTTCAACAAGTTGGGCGCAATATTTGTACAAATCATGGGCCAACCATGAACAAAAAAAATTCCCCTCTTTTATTTTATTTTTTGATTGTTGAGCCTGTGTGACACATGAAACACATCTCAAATAGCCAATAACTTCTTCATCAACAAAAATAATGGGACTTTGACCACAATTTAAATAAGGAATCACCCCAAAGAGGATAGGATTTTGAATCATCCCCACTAAAAAATTGGTCAACCTTGATCCATTATCACAACCCTTAATATTCCTTAAATATCAAAATTTTGGGTCACAGGGTCCTCCAATGAACCATTATCTTCCAAATTTCTTCCTGAAAATGGTCATGTAATCACCGCGCACATACCAATTAAAAATTACCACCAAGACAATTATTTCACATCTAGATTTTTGGTCTTGAATCCGATGCTAATTGAATAATAAATCAACCTCATCCTCATAATCACATTAAAAAATAAGATGAGATATGATAGGTAAGACCATTGAACCACCAAACAAGGTATACAGGCAAGGCACTAAACTACCCTAGGAGAGCCAACAAGAGCACAATATATCCTATGCACCACAAAACTCTTATAAATGATTGATTGGTTCCACCATTATAAATTTATTCATAGATCCAATGGTGACCCAAGTCTTGCATCACATGAGGTAACATCATTATTCCAACCACACAGACCAACCTTCCACTATCTAAAACTCGAGGCCCAAAAACCTTAGTCTATTTATAAACATCTAAGAGTAACACCACCAAAATAAAATAGATTTCAAGGTACTGATGTAGTGAAATCCAAATCTGAATCCCTACATTATCACCCCTACACTATGATGGGTCCTACTTGTGTCAATCCAACTAAAAACCCTAGCCATATAAAAAACTAACTACAATATCGCAGTGGTGCTCCCCACCATATGCCTTAGTTCAAAACAACATTTTTTTGGTTTTGAGAACATCCATAATTAAACAATTAATCAACAGGCACTGAACTAAACTTTTGAATATTTCCCATTGGGTTTCCCAACCGAAAACACTCAACCATCCATGGAAACTGCACCTAACTCTGGAATGTAGCATTGTGGTTAGAACTACCATGATTTCTCACACATCTATATTCCATATTTCAGAAGGAGATAACATTTTTTTACACAAAACCCATTCCCATTACCATGGTGAACGTATTATACCAACATTAAATGAAGATAGCTTGAATCTGATAACATCAGTACAATTTTTTCCAACTGATATTAGGAATTCCAAACAAGGTCTCTATTGGTTCCCACCATCCTTTATGCGCACAACCCAGATTCCATTCCCGACATCTAGTGAAACATCACCATTTTTACATTTGTATCTTCACAAACAAATTCGGGGTTCTACGACACCCACCAACAAGGGTATCACATAATAACTCAAATTACCATGGAAACTAGATTGAAGAAATTTGTCAACTTAGTCTACCATAAAATCCACAGTCCATAAAGATTTTCCCATGCAACCCAAACATACACCTTAAATGATTCTCATTGGCTTCCCAATTCCACAATATCCACTCTATGTTCAGATCCATGCAACAATTTATCGAATCCCACTATGAAACATAAAAGTGTCATTTTCACTGCATTCCTCATGAAATTTCTTCCAACATGTCGCATACATAGATCACAATATGATCCTAAAAACATGAACGTTGATGTCCCAATTTTCCATGAATAACAATGCCATCATCAACCTCAACCTATTATCAGCTTTTGACAATTCAATCAATGGAATTATCCAACATCATACCCACCTTGATGAACCCTATCATAACCATCCAATAGTGTTCTATACACTATATGTCTCAACATATATAGTTCCATGGTTTTAACCTCCAAGAGGATCCATATCCTTCCAAAAGAATAATTTTGTACCATGGAGAATACCTAGAGATCTCTCATTATACCTGCATTGATGTCACGATATTGTACATGATCATCCCTAGATAAATGATTTATAAAAAGTTATCAATGAATGCCAACATGAAATATACATCACCAACCTCACCTCCCACCAAGGGCACACCTTATTCAATAAAATGCCTCAAGCTTACATACCACCAAAATATCTCATCAACACTAAGGCTCCACAACATGAATGTAAATTAAAAGTAAACTCATCACTTCCTCATTACCCTCTACCATGTGGTCATGTCTCGACATTCTATTTGGAAACATTATCATCACCACACTCACATTCTTCAAGAAGAAAACCTGGTTATTAAAAACAACACGTTGGCCACCACACCAAACCGAGATATAGAACACATGAGCCATACATCACCAGAGCTAGGCCCAAATTCACACTCACACAACAGATAAATTATCTTTATCTACTTTCGTCAAAAAATTCAATGATTTCTCGACATCTGAACCAGAAATCAAACCATTGAAAAAACCACTCCCAACCATGTTACCACCCTCACCTCGGGTGTTTCTTACACGACACTAATTTCTATCCACACATTGGTCTCTCTTTCTATATTCACACAAAACCAATATAAATTTACACATCAAATAGCATCAAAATCACATGGAAGTATCTCATATGGATCGCTGACTTGAAAACCACATTTAAATCCAACTACAACCAATCAGGAGCCTCCATGAAAAAGAAACCATATAATTACTATGCACTTTTACTAAAAACATGAGGCAACTATCCATGCATAAGTTATATTTCTGAATCACAGACCCAGTCTTCATATTCCATGGAACTTGTAACACTGGTCCACCTATGTCAAAGAATACTGGTCGATTATCGATATATCCCTTATCACACCCACAACTCAATTTCTTACCTATAACAATTGAAAATGTTCAAATAGCCCTATAAAAATAACCATCACTACAAAACACTGAATGATTATGATTACAGTATTTAAAAATCTACTAGTGCCTCACTCAACTAAATGAACCAATAACACAGATAACCCCTCTCATATGATATATAGAATTTTGAATCATACAAACACTATATAGTTGAGTCATGTCAAAAAAGTACACTAGATCTTTCTCTATGTCAGACATATCAGAAATCAAATAAATCACTACTCTCTTCTAGTTCTCCTACCCCCTATTGAATTCATGTTGTGTCAATCAAACCTAGACAAAAAATTACTATAGTTCCGATACAATTGAAAATACCACTTGTACACTGGATCCTTGAGAAAAAAACTCCTATTAGTCCCCCAAAACAACTCGCAATGTCTTAACCCACCCGAGTCTTTAAATCCACATTAACAGGTATCCATTATCAACATTATGGTCACAACCTAAAAAATCCACAACAAGAAACATTCAATTCACTAAAAAAATAATCACTTCACGTTCTTGTATCCCATAACACTAGTAATAATAACTAAGACACTATCATTACAAAAATTGATCGTAGACATGTTTAGAACTCAACATAGAGGATACCCACCACCGGTGTACCAAAAAGATCCATCATTTTCCAATTTATCTTAAATTTTAAAAATTAAAATTTATAACCCGAGGAATGAAATTTCAAAAGTATTGAATCCCAAAACCCTAAGGATTTACACTTTTAATAACCCTTTTTGATAATGCAACATTTCAAAAAGATTGTGTAACACCCCATGGATTTAATAATGAATTCAATATAGAATGAATGAAACATAGAAAACCTAAAAGGCAATATAATTATTATTGGAGATAGTTATAAACTATCTACTAAACATTATCATTCCTCTTCTGTGATTGGATTTTGAAAAACTGACATTCAGAGTTGTGATTAGTATGATATTTAGAGTCTGAGTAGATTAAATTAAATTTTCTTTGAATAATAATTTCTACATATAAATAGTAACTTATCCTTATGAATATTACTCAACCCTTAGGATTAAAAAATATACCCTTTTATGTATAAAAGATATTTATTCACCATATAAATGAAGGTGAATATTTAAAAAATTAATAAATATGTATTGAATTTTTTATAATAAATATTTAATTATAGTTTTAAATTAAAGAATTTATTTAAAATAATATTTATTTTCATAAAATGTATTCCTTAATAAATATTTTCTACACCTTTGGTTTTAGTATAATTTTACGAGACCTCGGTTATTTTGTAAATGTATTATAAAACCAGTTTTAAATTTTATTAAATATTTTACAAGTGAACAAAGATTTTATTTAAAAATTTGATTTCTATTATTGATTTTTTTAAATACAGTTCATTATTGAATTATAAACATCTAAAAATGCTTATTGGTAATTTTTGTGATTTTTATGAAATATATTAAATTGTTTTTGTGAATAGTGAAATTTGATAATTTATGCAATATGCTAAATAAATATATTTATGAATCATTCATTAGTATTTTATAATCTAAATTTCCATTAAATAAAACTCACATTCCAGTATTACTATTTTTGGTCACAATAATAAAACATTGTTTCTTTTCATGAAGGAAAATAATAAAATAATATAAAAAAATTTAAAAATCACTCATCCCCTCCACTAATTTTTTTTCCCTTCACTCCATATTATATTCACAGATTGTTGTATTAATTCATAAGAAATATTTTCTAATATTATAATCCCTAGTCTATAGTGCCTTATTTGATCTCTTTATCTATCAAAAATACCAAAAACCCTTCTCTTATAGAGGTTTTCATGGAGGAGTACTCAAGAGGGGAAATACCCATCCTTTTTCCTTTTAATTTCTATTAAGTTCCTTATATTATTTTTATATCCTCACAAAATCTATCCAAATTATCATGGTAAATCCATTATAATCTATATTCTATATATATATCTTGTTAATTAATGACCCATAACCAATATCATTACTATCTCTCTATTTTTTTAAATAAAACCACCACCTAGGAGGTGCCGATTTAAAACATTCATGGACGATAATTTTTTTTCATTAATTTATTCATAATGGTTGTTCATGAAACCATTTTTATATATCAACCCTGTTATTAATTATGTATTTTTTATTAATTAATGATAATATATCATTAATTTATAAATGATATAAAATAAAATAATTGAACTATTTTTTTATAATTGAAATACCGCTGTAAAAATCTAAATCGTTATCACTGTATGTTTTATCTAATGATTAATACTCATACTATTTAACCAAATTTTATGTATAACCATTTAAACAACGTTATTTTCATAAATATAATATAAATTAAATTATTTTAAATTATACCCAATCAACAAGAGCTTCCGTTATCATATACAATTATACTGATCATGAAAACCAAGGAGACGAACACGCTCGAGCGATAAATTTGTAGAAAATAACTCATCAAAATGAAATAAATTAAATCAATAAAATTTTCAAGAATCAAAAAATTTATATAAGGATCAGATTTTAGTAATTAATGGATATGATTTGATTATAAAAAATTTTAAGCTGAAGTGAAGAATACATTCAGACACAAGGTTAGGGTTTTCAACTCGAAGCTCAATTTTTTTCAGGTTACAATTTGTCTCATATAATCCCAAATAAATTTTTAATTATTATTATTTACTACATATAAATTATTCTTTAATGCTATATTTATGTATTTGAATTAGAAATAATCTTTCATTATGGGTTGTTAACATTTTTATAATGATCTTTCTCAATTCTTACTGATAAACAAGCCTAGTTCAAGAGAACTTCTAGATTCTTACCTATTTTAAAGATCACTATATAATATTTTTAAGCATTAATAATTATTATAAAACACTAATTTCATCATGTGAAAACTTAGTTATTTAATTTATGGCCTTATGTAATGATTAATCCAAAATAATAGTTCTTTTCAAAATAAAAGTGTATTTCTCTAAAAAATTCCATAATGATATTATTAGTGTATTTTTTTTTTGCCTATTTAAACAATTTTGTTGAATTGCATGTCTTAGTCTATTTGATATAATATCTTTATCATCTAACATTTCGTATTAATTTTTTATGATTATATTGATAGTGGATGTTCTATCTTGATACAATCCACCATACTACTCAGAATAGTTAGTGTTTTTGTGTATTGATTAGGGAATGTTATTTCATATATTCATGTTGATTATTTTTATCCAAATTTTTATGAGGAAATATTTATACATAGAACGTGATGGGTGGGTCCTTATATAGACCCTCAATGTATCGTTAGGTCTTTTGATACAAAATAGAATTGGGTTTTTTCTAAGGCCTTATCTTAATATATACATATGTCTTAGATGAGGCCATAAAAATATGTTTTAGAAGAAAATATTATGGATCACATAATTATTTTATTATTAATTGATAAAAAATGTGATCAATAATCTATTTTATATAATTGTATATGTATTAATCTCTTTTGATCATTTATGTGGACTTATTTAATAATCATTCGTTCCTGACATATTATGCTCAAGCATAAATATAAAAGAATGTGTTTTTAGTTTTTCACCATGCCTAGTGTTTAATTTTATTATATCGTTAACAATAATTTATACCCTTAATAAGAATCTATTATCATATATTTCTTATGATTTATTTCCCATGGTTCTGAAGATGAATATCATTAGTTACTTTTAGTAGTTATCTAGGATTCATGTGTATTTTCTTTTAGTTATTTCATATCAAGTTCTAATGTTGAAATTATATTTGATTATTTTTTCAAAAACTATATAGTTAATCGATCCATCTGGATAAAATATTTTTTATCAATACAATGTAATAAAATACATCACTATATATAGGTTACTGGGGTTAGGACCTTACAGTTTGTATCATAGGATGTTTAGATGAAAACATGGATTCTTTAATTAAGAAATGTACATTAGGGGACAAACCCCTAATATAAAAACCAAGGATAATAATATAATAACATCTTTGAATTTTAGTAAGGAATTGATTATATGGATCATCCTAGGAAATACATCCCAGTCTGGATATTATAATTAGATGTTGTTCTGGAATATATAAAAGTATGAGTAACAACTCCAACAAAATGTTTTGGGCTTGACATAAGGTATCCTGGTATATGAAAAGAGTCCTTACTACTCACCTGGTCCAATACTCATATAGAATATGATTAGGATATTTCACATATATGTTTCATGCCACTATAGTGGATTTAAAAGTAAATTTTTTCTCAATGAAACAATATTTATTATTATGGGATTAACTAGGGAAATGATTTCAATTTATATTACGTATTATTAAATTTTTCATTATGAAATATGAATCAAAACTTAATATAGTATATTTCATCATTTAGAAATGGTGTCTAGTGGAATGAATATAAACTATATGAATGCACGTATCCAAGGTAGGTATTTCCCCTATAAAATATAATGTTCATTGTTTTGAAGCTATAACAATTACTGGGAAATTAATATCTATACAGTGATAGATATTTTATGATATGAACAAAAACCTTTATCATATAGAGAATCCTAAAACTAAATGTGGATGATAAATGTTTGAATAATTTATGTAACCACACACTCCATCAGTTAATGATCCTGAAAATCCAATCAATACAAAGTGGTGGATAAGTTCTATAGATTAGATATTTCTTGCATTGGGAAGTAACGAACGGGATAAGGTATTCGTGATAGTTTATAATATATTAGTTAAATCTGATAAACGGTGGTCATTAAATAAAAACACAACGTAGGAGTATGATTTTTAAAATATGGAATAGAGGGATTTTATAGAAATATTTTTAGAGAAATCATTTACTTGTGAACAGTGAGAGGGTATAGAAAGGAAGTCTCTAAATCCAAAAAAATGATGATAATGTTTCAATGTATGATGATTAAATCACCCGGGTAACTAGGAATGTTTTTTTACTACAAATCTAATTCAATATCTAATATTGATATATTCTTTGATGGTTTAATATAATTCCTTCGAAGGGAACTGGTCTCCCAAAGATTAACATCATGCGAACATATATTCTCTCGTGCAATCAATACATAGAATGAATTCTCTATATCTTATGAATTTAAAGGAAAGAATTATAAAAGGAGGGAAGAAAGAATAAATAAATGGAATATTAAATGTGAACTTCTCTAAAAATCGATACTTTTGGAAAGAAACAACATGGTGTATGCTAAAAAGGACAGCGAGTCTATTAAAATTGTGGGGAATGTGGCCACTAATATTGATATTGTGATGGAATTAAAGAATCTAGAAATTTTTATCTCTAAAACATTAATTATATTCTAAATTATTCCAATGATTGAATTATTCATCAAGGAAACATTACCCATAGATGGAAAAGGGTTCCAAGCTATGATTATGTGTTCACAACTGCTAAAGATTATGTTCCGAATGATTTTGTAGAATTTACTATAATCATTTCAACAAACATTTCCAATGCATTATTTTATTCTATATCTTTACATTACTTTATATATTCTTAGTTTTCATTAAATATTATATACATTCAATTCCCCATAACAAGGGATTTGTCTTTCAAATCCCATAGTTAATTTTATTTAAATATGATGGAAATAACGATTTTCCATGAAGTTATAGAATCTGCTATTAATATATTAGAAACATCATCATCTCATTCATATCTAGATCCACCACATCAACTCTACTGAATGCAATTTTTTGGTAGAATGATAACTCTATATCCATGAGTTGGGGAAAATAATATTCAAAATAAGGATGTTCCTATAGTGATAGAATACAATGTTGTATTTCCTAAGTATTTAAATTAACTTCCACAAGATTGGGAATAAAAAATTTAATATAATTTTTGGTTCAATACCTATGACAAATGATCCTTATTAAATGTCCAGAGTGTAATTAATATAAACAAAGAAACAATAGGAATAATTGAGTGATAATGGATTTGTCTATACTAGTTTTTCTCAACGTTGATCCCCTATACTCATTATCAATAATAATGATAGATCCATGAGGTTTTGCATTGACTATAGATAAATCAATTCTTTCAAAAATAATGACCAATTATCCCCATCATCAAATTAGTAATTTTTATGATCAACTTCACCGAGACCAATATTTTTCTATCACTGACCATCAATCTGTATATCATCACATTCATGTAAGGAAGGAAGATATTCAAAAGATATCATTTTGAACAAAGTATAATCATTAAGAGACTACCGTAATTACTTTGGAACAAACTAATGGACCTTCTATTTTTATGGAACTAATTAATATATTATTCAAGGAATATATAGAATTTTTATGGCATTTGTTGATGATATTTTAGTATACCCAAAAATCCCTGAATATCATGATAATTAATTGTGCAATATTTTATAGACTCTTAGATGAAATGAATTATATGGGATGTTTATAAATTTTGAATTTTAGCTCCATAAAGATTATTTTTTTCACCATATTTTATCTTAGGATGGAATATTAGTTGATCCTGTGAAGAAAAAGGTTGTTCAAGAATGGCCTACTCAAATGAACATAACTGATGTGCATAGTTTTATTAGTTGATCAAGTTATTATCATTATTTCATTCATAATATAACTTGGTTAGCCAGTTATTTAACCATGCATACTCATAAACAGGTAAAGATGATATTAGAAGTGGGTTGAAAATAATGTTTTTAGGAATTGAAGAGGAGATTAGTAAATTCTCTAATCCTATATCTACCACTATGAAATGATGAATATATGATATAAAATGATGCATCAGTGAAAGGGCATTGTTTTTTCCTAATTTAGAATGATATAGTTATTTCTAATGAATTTAGGAAGTTAAAAATTCATAAACAAAACATTCCTATTAATAATTTTGAGTTAGAATTTTTAATATTTTCCTTGATGATATTGATGAACTATCCCTAAAGAGAATGTTTTGATATATATACAGATCAAAAGAGTTTAAGAAATATCCTCTTATAGAAATAACTCAACATGGGGAAATGGATATGGATTGAGTTACTATAGTATTACAATTTTCCCATACAATACCACCTAGGAATGGAAAATAAATTTGATGATGCACTGACCTGAAATGATCATGTAGTAGAAAAAAAAACTAGGATTGAACGAGAACTTGTATTCATAGATATAGTTAATTTGTATATGGTAATTATCAATGAAGGTAATACATCATTACATCTAAAATCAGTATCCCAATAAACATTATTTTAAAGAAATAAAACTTCTCAGTATGGTGATAGGAATTTTCAATTGAAACATAATGGTGTGAATGATGGGATGTTGGCTAACTTCATGTGTGAAAATACAATTTTGAAATTTTGTGATGAGTCCATGTTTTCTCTCTGTACACGAGCTGAAAAGGGAGTTAGTGGATGACGCCCAACTGTTGAATTTCACTATACATCCATTTAGCACTAAAATGTATAAGGATTTTATGGAACATTTTTTTGTGGGGGAACATGAATTGGGAAATTTCTGATTTTGTATACATATGTTTAGTCATTCTTTAAGCGATGGCTGAATGAAAAGATTATAGATGATTCATTTAACATCAACCTATTCCTACATGGTAATGGGATGTCATAACCATAGATTTTTTCACTAGACTACCAAAAACATGAAGAAATAATTATTCAATATATCTAAATGTGGATAGACTTATGTAATCATCAAAATTCATTGCTAGAATAGAGAATTTTCATCTATATATCCTTGAATGACTCTATAAAAATGATGTTATAAGACATCATGGATCACCTCCCTCAATTGTGTCAGATCATTATCAATGATTAATTTTGAAATTATAGAAAAAAAATTAAAATACATTGGATACTAAGCCTCGATTGAGTACTACATATAACCCTCAATTTACCAGGAAATCAGAAATGATGATCCATAATTTATGAGACATGTTGAGATTATTCCCACATGATAATCAATGTATTTGAAATTATTATTTAGTTTTTGTGGAGTTTATCTATAATAATACTTTCCATTTATATATTCAAATGGATCCATATGATGAATTTTTTGTAAATAGATGATGAACACCAACGTTTGGGGATAAAATTCGTGAAAGGATGTTTTTTACCCCTCGGCTCTTGAAGTAAATGAAAACAAAGGAATAGAATATTCAAACCCCTTTCATAGTATCTCAATGTAGGAAAAAGATTTATACTTATAATTTAATGATGGTTTAGAATTCTCAATGGGAGATCATGTTTTCTTAAAAGAATCTCAATGAAAAGGGTGTTCTAATATTTTGGATGAATGGTAAATTGAGCCCCATGTATAATGGCCCATTCAAAATTCTAGAGATAATTGGAACTAAGGCCTATCATTTGGTGATTCCACCTAGAAATTATAAGGTTCACAATGTGTTCCATGTATCATTTTTTACAAATTACAAGCCATACCCAACACATGTACTCACATTTGAAGGTATAGAATTGGAAGCTCGATTCTCTTATTGTTAAGAGCATATCTAGATTATGGAAACAAAATAATAGGGGTTGATGAATTCAATGACTTAGCCGGTAATAGTACTTTGGAAAATTCATAAAATTGAAGAGGCAATATTAGAGTCTGAGGAACTTTTCATGAATACCGACCCAAATATTTTTATGAGGTATCATTCTAGTAATTACGAGGATGAAATTTTCGTAATGTGGGAACAATGCGACACCCCAAAGTTTTACAAATAAATATAATATAGAATTCATGAAACACTAATCCCATGATATAAAAATCATTTTTATAGTAAATAATTATAACCAAGATTTTATACATATTTTTTTCTTCTTTTGTGATTGGAATTTCAAAAAATGATCCTAAACGGTTGCTATTAGTGAGATATTATGATTCTGATAGAAACAACATACATTATTTTGTAAATACTAACTTATCCTTATGATTATTAATGTTCCCTTATGAATATTAATGTACACTTAAGAATATAAACCTCACCTGTTAATGTATAAATAAAATTTAGGCACCATAAAAATGCAAGGGAATATTTTAAAAATTGATAATTAAGTGTTGATATTTTTATGAGTAATAAATATTTAATTACAATATTAAAATAATAAATTTACATAAAATAACATTCATTTCAATGAATTTTATTCCTAAATAAATATTTTATTGTACAATGATTTTATTATAATTTTATGAGACCTTAGTTAATGTTTGAAGGCATTATAATATATGTTTTAAATTTAAGATATTTATTTCTAAATTAAATAATTATTTTATTTAAAAATTAAATTTACCTAAATTAAAAAATTATTTTGAAAAAAGGGTGTTTATTTTTGAATTATAAATGTAAAAAAATGGTCAGGATGGTTTTTTTGTATTTTTCTGATATACATGAATTTTTTGTGTACTGTAAAATTCTATAATTTATGAAATATGCTATATAGATTAATTTATTCATCATGCTTGATTAATAGATGATGTAAATCGAACTTTTTTCAAACACAAAATAACCTATTAAGATTTGTTGTCACAAAAATGAAACAATATTTCTTTTCTTGAAGAAAACAATAATATAATGAATAAGATATTCAAAAATAAATCATCTCTTCCACAATAAAACCCACCCCTCACTCCTTCTTATCTTCACCTATCTAAGTCTTGAAGTAACTAAAAGTTCATCCCTAATATTCTTTCCCAATGTCTCCCAATTTCCATAATCTCTTGGTCTTTCTAAAAGACCAAAACCATTTCCCTTAAGGGTTTTCTCAAAGAGGAGTTCTCAAGAGGTAAATTCCTCTTTATTTTTTCCTTTTAATTTTATTTAGGTTCTTTATTTTATTATTATATCATCACATCATCTATCCACATGATCATGTTAACTCTAATATAATCTATATACTAGAATTATTTCATGTTATTGAAATATCCATCATCAATATATTTACCCTCTCCCTTTTATTTTAAAAAAAATATTCGTGTTGGAGGTTCCAATTTAAAACCATCGCTTATAATGAAGATTTGATCTTAAATTTCTTATAGATGGCCCATCATGAAAAAACATTTACTATTCAATAAGATTCTAAAATATTTATTATATCTTATGAAATTTTTATGGAAACATAATTTGTATATGATAATAAATAATAGAACAAAGTTAGTTTGTTGTGATCGAAAAATCATCATAAAAATATAATCAATTATTAGTCTATGTTTTATCTAATGATTCATACTCATAATATATAAAATAATATTAAGTACAGTCCATTAAAATAAGTTTTTTTCATAAAAATCATATAAATTCAATTATCATGCATTATACTCATTCCACGTGAACTTCCATTATTATTTCCAAATATACATAACATGAAAACCAAGGAAACGAACACTTCTGAGAACTAAATTTGTATCGTATAACTCATAAAAAGCCCATAATTGAAAATAATAAAATTATTCATAATACAAAAAATGTATATATGGTTTGGAATTATATAATTAATGTGTTTATTTTTATTATCATTGATGTTAAACTATAATTCATAACACATTCTGAAACAATTTATTGGTTTTCTACCCAAACCTCCATTTTTTGGGGTTATTCTTCATCTCCCACAATACCAATTAAAGTATTAATTAATAATATGCACTCCTCATAAATTATTTTTTAATTTTCTATATATCTTTAGTAATCTGAATCCATCATTAGTTTTTGGATATTTAAATGGTTTATTAATATCAGTATAAATTCATCATGATAAACATGATTGATTCACAAGAACATCTCAAATTGTTACCTATTTTCATGTTAACTCTATAATATTTTTAGAGAATTTTTTTTTTCTAAAAATAAATTTTAACTTGGAAAATATACAATAGTTAATTTCACTATTTATGTACATAAATTATTAAAATAACACTTCTTCTCAATGTAAAAGTGGATTTCTATCAAATATTCATCGATGATTTAATTTGAGTTTTTTTTTTCTATTAAAACAACTCTGTTGAATTTTATATATTTTTGAGATTAGTATTATATTTTTATCATATAACATATTATATATAAAAATATAGATCAGTTTGATTATCGATGTGTTATCCTAGGACCATTCACTATACCACTTAGAATTGTTAGTTTTTATCTTTTTATATTGGGGAATGTTATTTCTTATGTTCATGTTGTTTATGTTTAGGTCATTTCATACATGGAATTACTTGGACATAAAATGTTAAGGTTGGGGCCATATATATCCCCTAAATGAATTTATAGGTCTCATGAGACAAAATATAATTGGTTTTTAGTAGAGGCCTTACAAGAGTATTTTCAGACGTCGTGGTTGAGGCCTTAACAATATGTCTCAGATGTCCAACATTATGCATTTTGACATTATAGTATTGTTAATTGATAAAACATGTTATCATGGATCATATATAATTTCAATGGATATGTTTAACTCTATTATGATCATTTATATGGACACATTCAATCATCTTTTATCCCACCCATATTATGCTCAAATATATTTTTAAAGGAATGGATTTGTTTTCATCCTGAAAAGTGTTTATTTTTATGATAAAGTTCACAATATTAATTTCCCTTACAGAAAATGTGAGGTATGCTCTTTCTTATGTTTTATTTCCCTAAGATTTTAATGGTAAATATTAATAATGACTTACAGGGATTATCTTGTAGTCATATGGATTTTCTATATGAATTGCAATTCAGGTTGTAATGTATAATTTTTTTTGTATCTTGTTTTACAAAACTACTAAAATATATGTTCCTTCAAGATATGGAATTAATATAATCATTCCAATGTAATAAAATGAGGCATAAGCTTTGGGATACAAGGTACAAGTCATTAAAATTAGTATTCTTTCATTTTCTAGAAATGTATTTCATCAAAATCCATCTTCAATGGAAGATCCTCATGCATAAACTAAATGCTAAAATGTTCACTTCTAGAAAATTAATCCACTGGAACTAAAATTCATTGGAAAAATACAGATAACCATTTGATCTTATGTTCTGATAATGATATATGAAATAACACACCCTCTTCATCCATATTAGGCCAAGAGATAAAATGTTGTAAACTAATAACATCACGTCTAGGAGAACAACTCGAGGTGAAAATAAAAATAAACAACAAAAGCCCAATATCAAAGATCAATTTCCTCTTCAAGAATCATGGATTATCCATCATATGTGGGTCACTATGAAACCATACATGATCTCATTAAAAGGAAATGTCATATCCTTTTATCAAACATAAAATTCCCTATTAAAAAGTAAAAAATAAACCACACTGATACCACTTTGTTACATCCTTTGAACTTTATCCACTAGATCCTCCTCACTAAGCTAGGTCATCACATAAACTCAGTTACAGCTCCTTGTATGTGATAGGTTGTCAATTCGTAGTGTGGGTGTAATGATAAATTAGGAGAGACAATTAAATATTATCATATTAAAGAAAAAATATATGAAATATCTATAGATGATGAAATAGGTTGGAAAAATAAAATACATCTTACGAAAAGTACCAACAATAAAAATATAGTACATAATGAGAGAATATAATGAATACACTACCTGTCAGGAAGTAAAAAAAATTAATTTCCCAAATCCATACAGACAACAAGTACGTAAATATTCACCCAATACCCTACCCTATCCCACCTTCCCGTTATCAAACCATGTTTTTCGTGCATAAATAAAACACTAGGTCCATATACTAGATCTGTAATAGAACTAATAGTATCAACTCTATTTCCCCAGTACCATGGAGGTCCAAGAATGGTGTGAGTAAAAATAAATAGGTCTTCAATATGGATGTATAAATAAATAACCAATCATTATGATATTATATGCAAAAAAAAACATGTTTAGAAAACCTAAGGTTATAAGTAAAATTTAATAACTCAAAATTTAGAAATTACTAACTAGAAATTTTATCCATTAATTTCTCTATAATCAACATAAAACATACCATGTTCTGGTCTCACTGGTATCCTAAGCCCTAGCCTATGTTGTTACACAATTTTATCTCATGTGGTAGTATTCACTAATATCAATTTATCAGTATAGACTATATCCTCGGTCTGATAACCAATTATTGTTCACATGTTTAGGAAGAATCTATTATTAGTTAGACATGACAACACATTCCTTGACCATATGTTGGGAAGCATAAAACCTCATTCTGGAAACCCAACCCAACATTACCGAATAGTCACTTTGGAACCTCAGTTAGGGTAGTCTCATTTAATGAATCTATTAGGATCATAGAAACTTAGTTAGACTCCCCAACCCATGCATTATATGGGTTGTTTTTATAAAAGTAGTCTAACCCGGCCTATGAGTATATATCATCATGTCAAATAACATAAAACTATCCTCATTACATGTACACATTCTTCTTTAAAACATACAATATTATCAAACACAAAACATAACCATTAATAAATCCATCTTTTAATGTCATAAATAATTAGACAAATATCATTTTCATGAAATATCCCATTCACTCATATACCATTATTTTAGACAACCAGTTATGGTATATCATTAACTAAGAACATTTATAATTTATTTCATTTCTTAACCAAGTAAACATTCCAACATAATCATTAGGAGTCATATATAATTGAACCATATATTGTTTTAATTAATATGTTCCCAACAGACCATTAAAACCAATTAAATTCATAAAACCCAATTAAAAATACTCAAATGGAATCATATTGAATACACCAATAAAAACGAGGGTCTGTCTCTTTGAAAAACTGAATCATGCCTCAAATATTTCGTCTACATTTCCAACCATTGAAAAAAATAATTAAGAATTTTTTCAAGAAAGGGGACACAACCCCATTTCATATCATCATTTGAATACATTAATAATAACCTATGTTTCAAGTCATTTCAAATAAAAACCACCATTAAAAACCTTCTACACATTTTAATATAAAGTCCTTTAATGAAAATTAATGCAAGGTCAAAACCTGAAAAATATCAATTAAAATATTTCAAGGGTTTTTCATAACCCAGCTATAGCCCATGGTTCTTTATCACATCCTAAAGGAACCCAAAAAGGTCCACTAAGTGTCTCACACAATAATATAAGGCCCATGTCAGATTCCATAATCAGGGAAATTATACTGAAATAAGTAAGTACATTGGAACAGCCACATACACAAATATAACAACACAAATATGGGAAAATGAATTAAGACAACCAACTTCACACATAAACATGATTACTAGCTCAAACAAATATAATGATACCTACTCAAATGTAATGTATAATTCGAATGAATAAAATAGTAGAAAAAATGGGTTATGGGATTTAGGAGGAGAAAATCCCACACAGAAATCCTCTTCTACAAAATTGAAGTAAATAGAGTTAAAGAAATAAACAAGGATTTTATGATCAATAATCAAGACATAAAATGACCATGAATCGAAGTAGAATCACCCAAATAGTAGGGATTATCTCTTTGATCATCAACCATTATATAAAATTTTAATGGGGTGAAAATACTGTAGAGAATGTAAAATTTCCATGTGGAATAAATGGTAATTTCCCACTATTTATGTGCCCCACAATTATCTCACATGGTAGTCCCAACTATGCTCCAACCATGTGTCTCAATATATAAAAGATGGGCCAAGTGTTATTGTCTATTTGGAGGATGATCATGATATGAAATAATGTGGGTACCGTATAAAATCCACTTTCTAAAATTAGGGTTTTTTTCATGATATCCAATATCCAAGCACATATTTTATTACTAACCATGGGCCAACCATATGATTAACCCTATTTGGACTCCTTTATTCTAATCTTTTTGGTCCCAACCCCCTGGGATATCCAAAAAAAATTTCATACACCGATGATCTACTTCATCAACTATAAGAAGTGTAGTTTGACAAAACATTAAACAATGAAACACTCCCATATGAGGTTAGTATTGTTCACTTTTGGTATGAGCAGAAAGTCTTGGACATAGAAAATTGGATTTAGAAGGGATTAATGAATAATTTAATGATTCATGCAGTGTTAGAATATTTGAGGAGTTTGGGTGGTGAAATATGTAATTAATAGGGTGAGGACAAGAGAATTTTTATTACATTATTCATAAGTTGATTGTTTTGGGTCAAGACTATCAATTTTATCGATTATTATGAAAATATATACGAAATAGTGCATCTAATTTTAATTGAATTATCTCCAATATTTTCTATATTTTATAAAATCATTCAATTTTTTAAATTATTAATATTGTAAATTAATGTTTTTCACTATTCATGGAAAAAAATTTAGATAAATCCCTAATAATTACCCTAATAAATTTTCAATGTGAAGATTTTATAAAATGAAATCTGTATTATGAAAATAATTTTCAATTTATGTGAAATTTAATTGATAAATAAAATCATTTTTTCATCAAATATTACACATAATAATGTTAGTACTTATTTTACGATATTTCAAATAATTAATTATAATATCATAATATTATTAAATAATTATAATACACCAAGTAATTTATTTCTGAATCTATTTTATGATAATAAATTTTCATTTTAACTATTATATTAATTATACTTTTGTACATTAATATTTATATTTCACAAAAACACAACCACATTATTTATATTTTATTTATATTTTATTTATGTGTTCCATGACATAAATATATCATATTATCAATTTTGAGATAGCTAAATTTTATATATACATTAATAGGTGGGGTTTTTTTCTAATGGAAATATTAATATTCCTATTGGCCATGTTAAAATTTAATAGAATATCACAGTATTCTATCAAATAAAATTATTTATTTAAGAAGATGCATACCAAAAAAATATAGTGTGTTACATTATTTCCTCAGAAAATTCATTCATCGAATGTTTCCATGAATATCAGCTTTTTAATAGAAGATGGAGGCTCTACATCATATCATCCTCATGATCCCATGTTTAATATTCCAATTTTTTTTTCTCTGATAATCCTTTACAAGTTGAGTGATAGGATTTCAAAGTATATTCTATTTATTGTTAAGAATATCAAAAGTCCCTTCATAGTTTGAAAAATCATGTTTCTATTAAACATACTCATAGTTGAGTACATACAATGGGTTTGGCATTTAATTCATTAACAATAATATAAATATCCCATCATAATCGATCAATAGATGAGGTGGAATTGTTAATAGTTAATCTATAGCTCCAATTCATTTTATATTATGAAATCTATTGATGTAACTATGGCATATAATCTATATCTTATGAAACAATATGACACACTTACATTGAGATTAATTCAGAAATAAATGATTTCTCAAATGAAATTATAAATCTTTTATCTAGTCATAAGAATAACTCATTTTCCTACATTGATATTCATTAATATGAGACTGAATATATTTTCCCAGTTTAATTTTTTATTATATAATTTATTGTATTGTAAGTTTACTTTCAATAACGCCATCCCAAAAAGTTGGATTTTGAAATCTCATTCATTGTAATGTTTCATCTGACACCATTTTAAGACTTAAATGAAAACTATTATTATTGGAAAACAGTAACAATGATATACACTGATTCACATTCCTAGAATGTCAAGTCTGCATGATCTCAAAATGTAGTCCAATTTAAAAAAAATCTTTTCAGAATGTCCACTGATTTTAGAGAGATAAATAGTAATAACATAATTTTATCATGTCGAGGATTCCCAGAAATCATCTAAAATAATAATGTAAAATGTAGATCCCAATCAGACATAACTGATTGGGTTCACATTTAATTCTTTCAACATAATTAATACTGAGACATGTTATCTTACGAAGAGGAAAATCATCTGTTATATCATGAAAATGTGTCGATTTTATAATTTTATCGATAATATCCCATATCATATAATTATTTATCAAGAAGGGTATTTTGTAATTTGATGATGATTTTCATATTAACAACATTACACCTCCTTGATAAAATAGATATAAGATGAATTAATCATTTAGGATTTTTACTTTTAGACTTCACATGTTAAAAAACAATGAATATTCACACATAGGAAAAAATCGTCCCCTTCATATTATCCCCCAGAAAGAAATTCATTCAGATTTCAATTCATCTGGTTACTACCATTGTGTAATGCAAAATTTGATCTATCAGGATCACCCAATAGTTCCTATTTAAGTTTAGGTTTTGATGTATCTCATATACTATTTCCCTATTTCATAATTCCTTCATAATATATTATTTCTTCCAATTTTTCATCCTCAGTTACTACATTTTTTCATTGATAATTCTCAATATCGGGTTGTGAATTTTTTAACTGCTCTATTAAAGTTTTTTTAAAATAATTTTAAAAGGAGTGATGATTATTCATTAAAAACTATTCATATATCCATATTTACTAAATCCATGAATATTAGATCTATAGAGATCCTTATATTATTTTTAACCCCATAATATTTCATCATTAATTCCTCAACTACTTTCATTTAATTTAATGGGAGGTTTTTAATTGAGAAATATTAATTGTTTAGTAACTATTCCTATCATTTATGCCCCATGTTGATTTCTTTCTATGAATAGATGTATCTAAACCTTTTTTTATCCAAATACATATCGTATATTTCACCATAGAGATAATTTCATCATATCTTCAGATAAAAAATATGGTTCCAAACTCAAAATCATGATTTTGATAATTTTGGTCATGATTCGTCAATAACCTTTGTAAACATACAATTTCTTGATCATTTTTCATATGGAAACAACCCATTCCTTTAAATGATTAACCATGTTATATCACAACCCCATAATTTCATGACATTAGATTCAAAATCATCACATTGACTAATCATCTACTCAATTCATCAAAATATTCTACATATTATTTTTCAATATGAACTAAAATCCTCTAAGTGAGAGCATGGTAAATAAGCTAGCCAATATGGAAACATTTAATGAAAAATGTCAATATTAAACTTCTAAACCAATGATAACATATTCCATAGTTATTTTCATTGTAATTTTCCACTATAAGATTAACTTTGTATTTCTAATATCAAATATTGATTCCATCATTAGGGATATTATGGCCATGAAAATAAATTTCATAAAGTAAAACATCAAAATTTCAATATTTATTATTTAATAGTTTCTTTCTAGGAGTCTCATGAATTATTTGAATGTGATTCTAATTATAATAATATCTTCTAGAATGTACTGCAATAAAATTAATTAATATCAGAAGTAAATCATCATTATATTCCTTGAATATTATGTTCATCAGATTCGTAATAATTTATGGTGCATTGGTCAATTCAAATAGACTTATGGTAAACTCAAAAGGCCCATACCTCATCAAAAAAATATTTATTCAAAATTTCATCATTATTTATTAGAAATTTATTATACCTAGAACAAAGTATAATCATCAAAAAAGATTTAACTTTAAAATAGTGATCAAATAATAATTCATATTATGTATATGATACCTTTTTTATTGTAATAGAATTTATTTAACTGTAGTCAATTCATTACCTCATGGATCCATATTTTTTCATATAAAATAGAACATGACATCCTAATGGAGAAATAGTATGGGTGGATAAATCCCTTATTACTCAACTCCTCTAGTTTATTTTTCTGTTCAATTAATTCCACAGTGTCCATTCTATATGGATTCTTTGATATTGATCCCCCATTGGTGATTAAATCAATTGTAAATTAGACATCGCAACATTAACATTGGTAACTTCTATTTAATAGTTAGTTTAATTCCATAATTTTTCCAAGGGAACATGCCCATGATTCCTATTTTCATTCCTAAGTAACATAATTTTTATAGTTGTGCGTGATTTATGTATAATAACACAACATAACTCAGAGGAATGTTTCATGATAAATGAATTTAGAGAAATAAATTAACTAAAAATATATTTAAAAAAAAGTGGTAAAGGAATAAAATTAAATATAAAAATAAAAATAAGTTTGAAGATAAGTGAAAATAATTAAAATGGGCATAATCCATTATATTTATTTATTTCAATCCATTTCACCTTAACTTTTTTTAAAATTAAATAATTTTTTTCATAATTTCATTCTATTCCTTTTTTCCTCTCTATAGTTTCTTATATTTCCATTATTACCAATCTTCTCTCCATATCCTCTCCACTTGTTCATCTCCCCAAACCTCTCATGGGGACACCTCTTTCCTTCTACACTTTAAACGTCCACTCAACCTCTTATTCAACTACGATATCAACATCATCAGAAGTGTAGTGAATCACACATTAAAATAAATGGTCATTGTATGATTTAGGGTATACAATGAATACAAGTATAATGTCTATGTTATATACCATTATTTAATTTCTTCCTTCACTTATCACTATTGTGGCAGTCATCAGTGCCTACCTTCAAATCAAAAAATAAATCTTTTAACACAACTAAATTGTTATTCATTAATAATTTAGACTATTATTTGTGGAAACACCCTTCCAAGGTTTTTTCCATCTGGTTGGACGTCCATGTAGGTGTACTGAAAAAAAATTCCTATTTAAATATATCCTTAAATTGATAATTTATAATTTACATGTGGATGTGTGATTATTTGGGTTTATGTATTAAATGGAATAAATTTTTTAGGATGAATCAAAAATCATGAATTTGGAATTTTCATTGAATTTTATTTTTCCTAAATAGTTCTGTGTTATAAGTCTCTTCATTACATATTATTATTAATTTTATTAGATTCTTCATACATTAATGTTGTGCCAATTTTGTTTAATATTGTTTTATTATCATTACATGTGACACATGGGCCTGAATAATTTGAATGTACATAGAATTAAATTATTAATTAAATGTATTCAATCATGAATAATTTTAAATTGATATACATATTTTCCTCTCTTGTTGTTTTAAATGAAATTAGATATGGGGGTGTGGTTACTATATTATGAACCCATAATTGGACTCTCCATAATCGATAGGTTACAACACAACGCATCAAGGAATAAATGTTTTAGTTTTTCATGCAAGGGATTGACCCATTATTTTTATTTTTCTAGTGGTTGATACAGGTTTCTTTAGGGTAAACTGAGGATAAACCTTTTGGTATTATGGAAACAACAAGCCTATGTATATACTCGTTCCCTTATGTGTGATACCTGAGACAGACTCCTAGTAACCATACCATGAGTGATACCTGGACCTTTGAAAAGATCACCTTGGACATGCGTGGGGGAATTGGATATTTTAAATATATGTACTGTAGTAGTACCCCAGGGATGAGCTCAGACCCAACCATTGAAATTGATGTTTTAAATATAAATGCTTTTGATGATTTTATTGATACTATATAGATTTTCCTAATGATTTGTGATACCGCTACTTTACCATCAGTGTGCCTAGTTTTGACACATGAATTAACCAAAATCAGAATAACAAGATTGGAGTTATGATCATTTTGGTTCCACAATGTTTTTGGGCCTTTTATACATATTCTGAGACGTGGATGTATTTTTATTAGACTCCCTGCATAGTCTTATGTGGGTGGTATAGGATGGGAGACTATTTAGGAATAGGGACCAAGTCCCATTTATTTTTATTTATTCAAATTTATTTCATTTATTATATGTGGTACACTTTTTTTGTCTAAAACACAAAATAATATGGTTTTCAAACTAAAGGTGTTAGCATACTAAGATTATGTCTCACACCTAGCTCTGGTGTCGTTTCATACTGGAGTAGACTTTATGGCCATAGTTATGTATAACGATAATCGTGTTATTTTCATTATTGTTAAATTTTTTGTCCTGGATAGAGCACTAGGGACAGATTACTGAGCCTCGCTTGAGATTTTGTGTGATAGTTTCCTTAAATTATCATAGATATTGTTATCATGAAATCTCCACCTCTACCCCATAACCATTATATATTTTTTATTTTGTTTTTATTCATACATTTACATCATTATGGTATCTTTTATGACTATTCATCTTCTGTAGTTATTTATTATTCTATTATGTTATTTTTTTTAATTCTGATGGTTCATTATTTTTGTCTATGCTTATGATACCTATTGCATATTTTATTTACTAATATAAAATAACTTATCATATAAGTGTACAGTCTCTCCATATACTCACCTATGGTCGTCAATGTTATTCTGTAGCCTCCGGAATTTTTAGAGAACTGCTTGATGTCATGTTTCCGGCATACATGGGACCACGTTCCATGGCACTCAGGGCGGAATTCTACAAATTGAAATTAGAGTAGTTATATTTTCCATTTGTATGAATTTTTAGGTTTAATATGAGACAACAGAAATGAAATTTGGAATTTACCATGTGAATGGATTTATCAAAACAATGTATAGGGAATCCAAAATAACCTGGGTTTGGGATTTCAGTTAATGATTATACAATTTGTTAATTATACGATCTCACTATTGGGTTACACAATTATTTTCTGTTGTTACTGGTATTAAGGTTATTGAGATGAGGATTGTAAATGTTGCAGCCTAAGGACATGAGGGTATTTCATTTACATGAATCATATTAGGTACCATAGGGATTAAAATGACTTTAATATTTCCATTCCATATCTACATTCAATATAAATCTATGAATTTTCATTTGAATGCTATTCTGTTTAGTTTGAATAACTTTTTTTACTTTTTTTAAATAATATAAATTGTGTATGTGCCATAGTGATCCTTATATGACCTCTATTCTATATATTTGGACCCGAAACATGCAGTCGGTTCTATGTTGTGTAAAACTCAGAGGCATGTCGTGTACCTACACACATTATTTACATTTCCTACCTTCTATTTCATGTCTATTGATTCCATGCAACTAGAATTTTCATTATTCCCATTTACATGTGTACTTAATCTTCCATAGAATCTCAACTATGTCTTTTATTTTGAAATTATAGAGCAATGTTTCCATGAAATCTTCTTTCCTTATTCCATGAGATTTGAGTTGATGACCCTCTAGAGTTGGTGTGTCAGGAACCCCTAGTGTGTCTCCTATAGTGCATCCTATTAAACCTCCTATGGACCCTATTACTAATAATCTTTCGAGCACTGACCCTTAGTTTAGGGATAGTCTTCTCATATTTATACAATCAGTTTAGTGTTTTCTCAGGCCTTCCTCGACTATAGTAAATCTTATGTGGGACATTCTATGGTAGCATCCTCCCACCTTCTCGAGGGATGGTGATCTTATTTATATAGAGTCATGGTCAGATTATATGAAATACATCTTCAACCAAATAGAGATTATTACATAGAAGAGTGTTATACATGCTATCATTATTCTTCACGACTCAACCAAATGTTAGTGGGATGTTATTTATCAGGAATAGAAACCCTGAGACATGGATTGGGATTACTTTTACATGGATTACTATGATCAATTCATCTTACAGACTCATATAAAAGATAATTCTAGGTTGTTATTACATAATTAGTAGTGATCTATGAATGTGTTTCAGTATTATACACATTTCACCATGGTCCAATGTTTTTCTCCAAATCTGACATGTGATTCACTGATGACTGTAATGTTTTTTGAGTATGTACTTTGATATTCAATTCGCTCATAACTTGAAAACACTCATTTGATGACCATTACAAAGATCAGGAATCAAGACTAAATTAAATAACAAAATATTAGGGAAGCTGATCATGTGAGCCAGGGTAGTTCAGTTTTGAGGCAGGATGGTAAATCTTCAGGTAGTACGAAGCATTGTTTTAAGGGTGCATGTGAGGGAATTTCTAGAAAATGACACATACTAACATCACTATAACATGTCATAGTTATGAATTATCAACCATAAGAAGACACATTGAATGGGAAACCTGATGTATTGTTGATATTGTACAAAGATGGGTTTCATTAAGCTTTATCTATCATTCTATTTTTTGAGCTTTTAGTGGTAGGGGATTTGTGCCAGCACCTCCATCAGGTACAGGATATGTGATGCCACGTCATGATGGGAATTTTAATTCTACAATCCAATCAAGATGAGTTATTAAAGGTCATGGTCATGAACGTCAAGCCCCATAACACCAACATCAGTAGAGTGGACCAGCTCAATCTATTCAGGCAGCATCTCAGGGATGAGGATAATTACATATATATACATGGAAATGAGTTCTAGTGGAGAAGAGTCTTGATCCCTCTATAGTTAGAGGTACCATAATTTTAGTCTCTAAGATGTTTTATACCATTTTTTATACTAGTTCCTCACAGTCTTTCATATCTACTAAAAAATCTGAGAGTTTGGCTTTTTTGTCAATTACATCTATGGAATTATGTCTATCATCACTCTTTTGGGGATCATAGAAGAGGGAATATGAAATGACTATATTTCCACATTGATATTGGTGGCTATAGTTTCTTTTGTAATTTCAGTTTCCTTGATATGACATAGTTTGATTCCATTATTAGTATGTACTAGTTAGCTATTTATGATTCCCTAGTTGATTTCTATCACCATCGGGTTTCCTTCAGTACACCTGAGGGAATCCCTTATATATAGATAAGATAATGGGAACACTAGGGAGACTGAAATGGACCTAGGTGTTCTGGGATGGGAATATGTACAGGTCTTCTAGCATGTCTCTTTATGTGAAATCAAGGACTATAGTCAGTGGAGTTCCCTCCTACCATGGAATTTTTCCAGGACATATTTCATAGTGATTTCCCTAGCTTACCTCATGTTAGGAAAATTTATTTAACTTTAAATCAAGTGTTAGATGCAACACCAATATCAAATACACCCTATAGGATGGAAACTACATAGCTAAATAAACTCATGTTGTATCTTGAAGAGATCAATGCTAAGGGTTTTATCCGACCAAGCACATAATTGTGGGGTTCACAAGTCCTTTAGGATAGAAAGGTGGATGGTTCCCTCATATTTCTTGTGGATTACCACTAACTGAACCATATGGCAGTAATGAATATAGATCCATTAAATCATAGAGATGGTCTATTTGACCAAATACGAGGACAAAATATTTTCACCAACATTGATCATATGTTCTATTGTCATCTGGTTTGTCTGTGTGTGTGTTTGAACATCAGATATACCACGTATAACATTGCAAAGTATGTTCATCTTGTATGAGTATTTGGTTAGGTCGTTCAGTCTAATTAATCCACGCATAGTTTTCATGGATGTAATGAATCTATTTTTCCAATGATACCTTAATTATAGTATTTGATGAATTCATCTAGGTATATTCTCACTCCATACATGACCATGAATCCCATCCTGAGATAATGATGAGTAAACTAAGTGAAAACCCACAATACATGATGCATGGTAAATGACACTTTCAGATCTATAATGTTATCTTATTAGGTCAAATAATATATGTTAAATGATTATCATTTAATCTATAAATTATTAGATATATAGTTTATTATGAAAAACCAATGAATGTGTTTTAAATATGTCATTTCATAGGGATTTATGGATTTTATAAATGCTTCATGTAGAACTTCTCCCCCCTTAAAAACAAATGTTTTGGACTTGACTATGATTGATGTGTAGTTTTTTAGGTAAGGATTTTGTGATGGAATATTATTTTATTAAAGTTAAGGACCATGTTTGCTATGATCTTGTTTCTATATATGTAATCAAGAATTTATATTGTGTAATGTGATACTTCATTTGTCGGATTGGGAGCAATTCTGATGTTGGGTGATCAAGTGATTGATTGTGGATACCACTAGTTAAGTCCTCATGAGCTGAAGTGTCATTAACATGAAACAAAATTGGTAGTTTTGGTTCATGATATGCTCTTTTGGAATAAATACATGTTGTGTGAGAGGTTCATTGTTTACATGGATCATAAAATCTTGAAATGTATGTCCACACTATGAGATATATTTTTGAGGATTCATAGGTGGGTCGAATACTTATATGGAGTCAACAATGAGAATTCATATACCCCTAGAATGGGTGATGTTATGTACATTGTGTTGAGTAGAAAAATGAAATCAAAAGCTATCCAATAATCCTGTAGTGAATAGGAGATGATAGTTTTGTTTTCTATGATATATCCGATAGTCGAGGAAAAGCATAGATAACCTATTCTAGTAGCTCTTTCTGTAATTACCTATCATCAGGAGAGATTTCTCAAGTGATAGTTATCTGATCTAGAGGGTATCATTTTGAGGGAAAGTGTCACATGAGAGAACATGCCACATAATTTGTTTATTGATGGAATTGAAACTATCCTATATTGTGGAAATTTATTGGTTCCTTCTTGTATTATGGAAAATATGATGAGTGAATTTCATGGATTTATTTTAGAAGTGCATTAGAGAATTATAAAGATGTAATATGATATGCATTGTTAGTAATGATGGCTAGGTATGTAGAGATAAATATGTGGGTTCATTAACCGATGATCGACTTATCAGATGGTGTTGTATGAACACTTGTGTCCTACTATACTCTTACAACCACTATCCATTCCTAAGTTGAAATAGAATTATATTACCTTGTTTTTTATTATAGGATTGCAGAGATATCATTGAGGAAACAATGTACTATGGATGATCATAGATAGGTTGACTAAAGTCACACAAATCCTAAAAATATAAGAGTCCTACTCTATTGATTAATTAGAGAGGCTTATATCTAGTTGGTTGATATTCTTTATGGTGTACCCCATTCCTTAATTTATGACTAAGACGCCCATTAAAAATCATGATTCTAGATAGGGTTATAGATAGAACATGAATCATAGGTTCTTTTGAGGACTTCATGTCACCTTAGAGGGATGAGTAGTCAGTGTAGATGGCACGCGCGTCGCAACGCGTGCAAATTTGCAATATTTATTTACCTACTAACTACTGTAGAAGTGGCGAGCAGGGTCGAACCACAGAGAGAATGTGAGTAGACACTAGAAATGTCCTTTTGGAGGAATGTTCAGGCGGATGGGCTTTAATTGTGTGATTAACAACTAAGTTCTAAAAACTAAATGACTATTTTAAAAATGACTAATTAAATTAACTAAAACTATCTATGTGAACTTAGCTATGAAAGAAACTGGCAGAGTTGGAAGTGTCAGAGTCGTGATGTCTGTTCAAGTGCATGCAATGTCAATTATTTAATTCCCACAATTGAATATTTATTTATTCAATTATCACCGATTCCAAATTTAATCAAAATGTCATCTGGTCTCGTTCTCTGATGTTGGAAAACATTCTAATTTTCACACAAATTATTTATCATTTCGTTCTCTGTCCTGAAAAATAATTTGCGCGTCCTTATAGCACTGAATCACTTGGTGAAATACAATGACCTGTTTCTCACAAAGTCTAAGTATCTACCTACGTTGGGTTCGCTCACATGAGATTACTTATTAAGTATCACTCATGTCAGTTTGAAGGAGAGCGCACACAAAATATTAACTTTCCAATTAATATATTTATTTATTCAAAATTCGATTGCGCGCTTGATCAAATTTCGGATAAATAAATTCTTGGATGAACTCCCGTTCGTGATTACTTATTAGGTATCACACGAACGGGCACCAAAGCATGTGTGCAGGCCCCAAATGATAATTAATTTAAACGCAGATACAATTAATTAAATAAACATCCTAATGAAATTAATTCAAAAGGAAATCAAACGTAAGAATAAATTAAAGACATGCATTCACCATCACATTTATCACAACTCTGACACAAATGAATTACCCCACCATCACGACGACATGACACATAAAATAATAAATAAAAGATATCACCGTGCTCGTGTCGTTGTTTTGGTCACCACGAGACGTCGTCAACGATCGAAAAACAATAACCATCGCTCTGCTCCGTGCAGTTGCTGGGCCGCACCCGAATCAAACCACCGCGCCGCTAAAAATATGCTCTGATGCTTGCTCTCAGTGTGCGGCGTGAATCTTCAGAAGCCAAGAGAACGTTCCAATCCTCTACTGCGTCGATGACTTGTCCGAACCTCCGCTGCGCTCTTGGTGATGGTTCGCCGCTGTGGGTTGCGTACCTTCTGCACTTCAAGTGGATGATAGGGGAGGAAGGGGAAATAAGGGGGCGTGGCCGCGGGTTGGAGATGAGGGCGGCGGGTCCAGCGGGTGAGAAAGGGGAGGCCGAGAGTGAGAGAAGGGAGAGAGGGGGCCGGCGGGTAGCAGAAGAGGGCGAGGCGCTGGGGTGAGGTGAGCAGGGGGTTCGGCTGCACAGGGGGTTTAGCTGGGCAGGGGGTTCGGCTGGGTAGATTGGGGTGCGAGCAGGTCGTGGAAAAGGGGCGAGGGGGATGGGAGATGGGAGATGGGGGGCGCGGGTGAGATAGAGGGGCGAGGGGGCCAGGGCCAGCGGGTGAGAGGTGGCGGACGGGATAGATGGGGCGCCGTGGGGAGATGGCGGAGGGGGATAAGAGGGGAGGGCTGTTGTGAGAGGAAGGGAGCCGTCTGGTGGGGAATTAAAGGGGGAGTGAGGCGGCCGGGGTCCAGGCGGGTATAGAGAGGGGGCCCAGCGTGGGATAGAGGGGAGATAAAAGGGGGCGGTTCCGCGGGTAAGGGGAGAGAGGAGGCAGGTGAGGAGTGGGTAAAAAAATAAAAGGGGGGAAGGGGAGTGCGGGTAAGGGGGATAAAAAAATAAAATAAATAATGTTAAATTCAAGATAAAAACTAATTATCTAATTAAGTTAAATAATAATAATAATAAATAAAAATATATTAATGCACATGCAATTAAATATAATACTATTATAATAAAAAAACTAATAACAAATCTTATTTTATTAATACAACAAAATAATGAAATAAAATAAAATACAAATTAAAATATACATACTAATAAAAATTAATAAAATAAACTAAACTAAAATTAGAGAAACTAATAATAATAATATATTGTTAAATATTATATATAAAATTAATATAACTAATAAAAATACTAAATTACTAATATGAGTATATAAATTAACTAAAAATTATCAAAATGTTTAAACTAATACAAAACTACAAAAATAAACTAAAAATATAAAAAATCGTTAAACTAATTAATTAAAACTATGTTATAAAATTATAAAAATACATGCGAAATCCATGTACATCAAATCCCCCACACTTAAACTTTTTCACTCCAGGGCAAAACAATCAGAAAGAAAAAAAAGTGGACCCATAGACAAATCAAAACATCAAAATTACATGTTCAAAATTTTCCAATCTCTTTCCTCATAATATATCATGCTTCATTTAAAACTTTAGTTTCAAAAACAATTTTTCTTTCACTTGCATTTTTTCAAAACAAGTATGTGCACTCATCCATCATGTGACCTACCTCACCATCACTCTCATCTCTCAAAAACATTTGATCAAAGTTTTTCTCAGTTCTAATACACATGCAGGCTTACCATAGGCTTGCCATGAATTTCACATCTCCACTAGTGGAAATCAAAAGAATGCACCAATCTCAAGGACTTTACATGAGGTTCAAATGTTTCTGAAGCTGTGGGACGGTGGGTAAAAAAAAATTGACATCTTTTTGGTAAAAAGGAGGGTTAAATCTTGAAATAAATGCATGATAAGTCAATCTAAATGTCTCCCTCAAACTCTCGCTCCCCCACACTTAAAACACTTCTTGTCCCCAAGCATTTGATAAAGCAATGTTTCGCTCTTTTTTTTTACACAACTCACTCAAATAAGATGGGTAGGAAAAACAAGTGAGTATCAGTTCCAAAACCCCATGAAATAAATGTCAGACAATAATCCCAAAGAAAGGTACACAAGTAGCGTATACGATGTAACATCTCAATGAAGGTAGGTCATATAGAAAACTTTCTAGTTCCTGGATTAATGGATCATCACTTTAATAGGTATCCCCAAAGTCGAGGGTTACCGCGTAATGACCACCAATGTACTCATTGTTGGAACTGAAAAGGATTCTATATTCCTATATCAAAATAATATGAAATGAATGTGGCTACTGTGAAAAAGAACTCATATGATCAGGATGGGATAATGTCAATCCATGTACATCAAATGACTCACTGCCCCTCGAAGAACCCTCTCCATGAGTAAGTCTCTCTCCCCCACACTTAGATTGTAATCATCATGCAAAAATCCAAGAAAGTGGTAGGGAAGGGTATCAGCTTGGGCTCATCCTAAAAGGCTCCTGCATGGCTTCTAAGGGCTATACGAAGGAGAAAATGTTTGGGTGGCTCAGTGGGTCAACGGGGATAAAATATCAAACATATGCCTCGATCATTTTAGTACAACTTTCAAAAATTCCTATCGCTTTGATGGAAAAACATGGCAAGTTCTAGAAGACAAAACATGGTTGAGATTACCTCAAGAAATAAGAGAAATAAGAGATGATTGTAAAATAGCTCAGAGTCCTCACAGGTATGGAAATATAATTTTGGACATCACAGATGATCATGAGTGCGAATAAGTGTAAAAAAATATACAAGTTTTTGAAAAACATTTTAGAAGCATGAAATAATATCAGCAATCATCTAAGACATGAGAGAAAGGATCAGATAATTCCAAAACAAGAATCAGGTGCTCAAACTGCATAGGGACACAAGTGGTATGTTCCCAACTATGTTGCGACAAGAATACAATTGGTTTTATGTGGGTTCATCAATGAAAGGAATGTTAGTTTTTTTTTCATTTTTCAAAAAAATTCTCTCTTTTTTTTTGTTTTTTTTACATGGTGTTTTTGGAAGCATAGAATATGGAAAAAAATAGAACACTTCCCTATGTAAGTGCAGATTGACGCGGAGAGGTTGTTTGTATCCGATGAAGCTCTAGAAATGGTATACCTGTAAAACCTACACATTGACAACACGTACTCACATCATATCAAAGAATTCACACCATAATCAAAATCATGTGGATGATAAAAATATTTATGATGAATTTAAATCCACTACAGTTTCAGGAGAAAAGAGATTTCGGTAAATTCATGCCTTTTTATTTAAAAAAAACTAAATGAAATGAAATTAAATGCAGTGAAAAGAAAACAACAAATGATGGGTTGCCTCCCATTGAGCGCTAAGTTTACTTCGTCTTCAGCCAGACGTTATTGGAACTCCACCAGGATCGAAGGGAAATGTAAACCATGCATCTGCTTCTTTTTCAGTAGGAGCGCGAAAACCATTCATTGAAGATGAGTTTATCCTGCATGCTGCACAAAATCTCAACAGAATCTTGTTAGAATAGTGGATGTGTGGAATGAAATGAAAATATTCCAACTCACAAGGGAATGAGTATACCTCACCTGAAGAAAGACTCATCGAATTGTTGAATTTTGGGAAAAGGTTGTCAATGGAAAGATCAAGAAGATTACCTCCTTGAACATACACAAGTGAAAAAGTGACATTACTAGACTCCTTCAGTGGTTCGCTTATATCCATCACATTCTTGAATGCAGTATCTGGGTTGATGATGTATCCCAATTCGTTTTCACACCCAACTACTAGCATAGAAAAATCCACTGGTTTCCAACTCAATTCATGTTTGATGGTTTCATTGATTGTGCCAAGTTTAAAAATGTTGTTAGAATATGTGGGTATTTCAAGTGAAGTGTTTTTAACCTCGACGCATAGAGCAAGTGGCACATGATCAATTGGAGTAGATGACTCCATTGTGTCAAGAATGACATCTTTTTCAAAATTTTCTTCTATACCGCCCTCATCATATTTCTCTGTTGGCACATGTGTCACCACAAAATCAGGATCCTCCAAGCAATCCCATTCTTCCATTGTTTCTAGAAAATTATGAGTGTTCTCTTCCACCAATGCTGATTGATTCTTCGACTCCAGAAATGTTTTAGATGTCTCCATTTTAGAAAAAGTTTCAAACTCACATGGATTTTCAGAAAGAGGTGATTCGATGTCATTTGAAGTGATGTCCTCTTGAGTGTGTCAATCCACTGTCTCTTGGTTCAATTCTGAATCTATCATGGTAAAGAATGATCCTAGTTCAATGTCCTCTTCATCCTCAAAAGGTGCAGTTTGATATACATTGAATGTGTCCATTTTCACTTTGGGATGACTAGGTTGTGAATTCACAGAAGGACATGAAATCACATTTTCTGAGGGACAATTATGTTCAACAGGGCGGAAGACCAAGCTATCATATTCTTGAAATGTGATTAGATTAGAAGAATTATTTTGTGATGGAGGGGAGTCATCAATTGTATGATAAGAAGGCAGATCAATCCCATTATCAGACTCGGGACATAGATGTTGTTCAAATGGAAACTTTATTGCACTCTCCTCAAAATAATTGTTTTTAGTTAGATCATCAAGGGGTAATGAAGCATCTAGTTCGGAAATATGATTCATTTTATTTACTAAATTATTCAATTGATTTTCTAGATCTTTTGTTGAGGAAAGCAACTTTGCATTGCATTCATCTTGAAGTTCAAACCTCCGATTGGTCTCAGTGATATCACAATGCAACATGTGTTCAATTATTGAATCATTTGTTTGACATGAATTGTCAAGTTCTAAATTTTCAGGAATGCATTGACATTGAAAATGATCAACAAATGTATAAGTTCGTGTTTCATAGCATGGTGAAATATTCTCATATGGATCATAGCATTGACTTGAATAAAGATCATTGAAATAAACGTTATTACCTGGATAGCTCATGTGCGGTGAAGCATTATATGTCATACATTGAGTCGGGGCTGCATAGGGCGGGTACTGGTTGTAATTATGTGGTGCGGCCCACGTCATTCCGAGCTTCTGGGTGTCTTGAAAATTCCTACAATGAAAAATTCCCAGAGTAGTAAACTGTTGTTTTTTTTGTTGGTTTGGTTTTTGTTTTTTTTTAATTTTTTTTAATTTTAATTTTTTGTTTGACATAAATCACTCTTTTAAAGGAACTCCTAATGCTACTATTCTCCTCGGCAACGGCGCCAGAAATTTGGCACGCGCGTCACAACGCGTGCAAATTTGCAATATTTATTTACCTACAAACTACTGTAGAAGTGGCGAGCAGGGTCGAACCACAGAGAGAATGTGAGTAGACACTAGAAATGTCCTTTTGGAGGAATGTCCAGGCGTGTAGAGAGAGGGGGCCCAGCGTGGGATAGAGGGGAGATAAAAGGGGGCAGTTCGGCGGGTAAGGGGAGAGAGGAGGCAGGTGAGGAATGGGTCAAAAAAAGAAAAGGGGGGAAGGGGAGTGCGGGTAAGGGGGATAAAAAAATAAAATAAAAAATGTTAAATTCAAGATAAAAACTAATTATCTAATTAAGTTAAATAATAATAATAATAAATAAAAATATATTAATGCACATGAAATTAAATATAATACTATTATAATAAAAAAAACTAATAACAAATCTTATTTTATTAATACAACAAAATAATGAAATAAAATTAAATACAAATTAAAATATACATACTAATAAAAATTAATAAAATAAACTAAACTAAAATTAGAGAAATTAATAATAATAATATATTGTTAAATATAATATATAAAATTAATATAACTAATAAAAATACTAAATTACTAATATAAGTATATAAATTAACTAAAAATTATCAAAATGTTTAAACTAATACAAAACTACAAAAATAAACTAAAAATATAAAAAATCGTTAAACTAATTAATTAAAACTATGTTAGAAAATAATAAAAATACATGCGAAATACATGTACATCAGTAGACTATTTGGGTGTCATTGGATATGAAGCGGGATTTTATCCATGATAATGGAGGTTATTGGGAGAAATATATTCCACTAGTTGTTTTTTCCTATAAAAAATTCATTTTCGAAACAATAAAATTTGATCCATATGAGGACCATTATGGTATACTGTTCTATTCATCACTGGGATGATTCAATGAAAGAAAGTATGCTCTTCTACTTCTTTATCTCATTCATGATAAATCGATGAAATTCCAGCTGATTTAGAAGAATAAGTCAATAGATTAGACCATATAGAAGTTTGATAACGATCATCATCGTAGACTAATAGAGTTTTAGGTGGGTCATCAGTTCGTTATATGACTTTAAGTGAGGATGGTTCATATACTAATTTGAAGATATGGGAAGTTATCAAAATTAAATATCATGCTATTCAATATGTGGAAGAGAGTTGGGCAGGTAGCCTATTTATTATTGTTACCTTAGAGGTATTGTTCCATGTATGATTTCCTTGATGTATCTCTATATTGAACGTATCTTCGAGACCAATCTCATTCATTTAATCTTGAATACATCAATCATGAGTTGGATGCATCCTTCATGGAGCATCAGATTCATATAGTTAATCATAGCAAGGTGGTTCTTCAATGTAGGTATGTTCCTCTAGTCTATGTAATATGGTATCACAGATGCATTTTAGATCAGACATGGTAGTGAGTGATGGATGTGCATGAATAGTTTCCAAAACATTTCATAGATGATGTTCCACTACCCTTTGAATGAATACTTATGGCCGACTTGTCATAATGATGGGATGTGTTAACATCATGGATATAACCATGGTATAGACTGTTTAATTGTTAGTCTAATTCCTTAATGATACCAAGGGAACATTCCCACACAACATGTTGTTGTTTCTGAGCATTATACATTTTATGGTTGCATAGAATTTATGAAAAAAATATATTTCATGCCATAGCACAATGTTTCATTATTAAAAAAATTAAATGTATTAAAACAAAAAAATCAAATTTAAAAATTTAAAATAAATGAAAACTGAATAAATCTAAATAATAAAATAAATTAATTTAGGAAAAAAGTGAAAATAATTAAAATTTTCTTTACCTATTTTATTAATTAATATTATTTCTTTTTCTAGTTCACATTTTTATAACTTTTTTATTTTAATTACATTTCCATTTCATTTTCATCACCATTATTAATTTTCCTCTATTTAATCTTTCCCTCTATTATCACACTCTTTTATTCTCATGTCTTCCCCCCCACCCCCGATTAGGATGTCCGATGCACCTCTGATCCTCTCTCATTTCAATGACGTCAGAACCATATTGAAGCTCTCTTTTAAAAAAATGATCTCGAGAGATGTTGGGTATACTGAGACTACATGGTGGGGAGTCTATGTTATTTCACAAAAAAAAATCTTTGTTCATGTTTCACTATTGTGCCAATCCTTTGTGCCTACTAAAAATTACAAAGATAATTCATTATAACATATTTAAATTTGCTTTCCATGAACTTTGTGACTCTAGCCAATGAAGAACGCCTTCATCGATTATTACATTGTCGTTGGAAACCCCATTTTGTTTTTCGACCTTATTGACCAATTAAGCATTGCCCTTAAATATTTAATTTTTCATTTACATGTGAATGTGATATGTTTTTGGTTGAAGTTTTAAATGGAATAAATTATTTAATATGAATCACAAATCATGAATTTTGGGTATTCCCTTGATTTTTAATCTTCTTAAATAGGTGTCTATTATATGTCTTGAAATGCCTTATTATTATTAAATTTCATTGCTTATGATTACACTAATATTGTGCTAGTTTTAGTTAATATTTTAATATTATCATTAACTATGACTTTTGGGATTGAATAATTAGAAATAATGTGACACAAATTTGATAATTAAATGAATGTAATCTTGAGAACTTGTTCTATCATATATTTATTCAATTGTTTTTGGAATAAATGAAATTAGTCATGGAAGGGAATTTGGTTCCTGTACTAAGAACCCACAATTAGACTCTCCATACTCAATAGATTACAACACAATGTGCCTAGAAATGATGTTTTATACTACCAAGGAAATGGATTCCCTAGTATTTTTATTATATTATTGGGTAACGTTGTTACCTTAAGGGGAAACTGAGGATTGAACCATTGAAATAACGGTTATGCTAAGACTTGGTATATAGTCAGTTCCTTATGTGTGGTACTCAGGATGAACTCATAATTATTATATGGTAATCTATTCTAGGACCTTCTAAAGGATCATCATGGATGGGCTCAGTTGAATTTGATATCATGTTTGGATTCACTATAGCGAGACCTTCGTGAAAGTCTCTGACTCCTCCTTTGTAATGGACTATTTTAACATTAATTCTTATGATGAATTTATTGAAACTGCATATAGTATCCTTATTCCTTGTGAGACCTATCTTGTGACTTCAGTGCACCATGTATTGACACAATAATTTTACACCAAGCCAAATAAAAATCTTGTAGTATTATTTTTATAGGTCCGCAATGTTATTTGGGAAATGTATACATATTCTTTATTGTATAGATATTTTATTCAGACTTCTACTGTAGGTTGATGCATGTGGTTTCAGATCAGTGTCTATTTAGTAACCCAAACCATGTTAAAGATTACTTTATTTATTTAAATCTATTATATTAAATATATATGGGAAACTGTCATTTTTCTATTTCACATAATGTAATTGTTTAAACACCATGGGTGATGACCAAATATTTCACACCCTAATGAGGGGTAATTTTGTACATCAGTAATCATTATGATCATAGGTATGGATATCATGATATAGGATGCATCCAATATTAGTTTGAATTTTTGACTTAGATGGATCGCTGGTGGATGAGGATCGAGCCTTGATCGATATTCCATGTGATAGATTTTTGTATTTTTGATTTTTTTATAGCATTTAGTCTCTTTATATACCTCATACCCCTATAAATTTATTAAATTTTTTTATAATCATTTATTGACATCATCATGGTATTTGTCATAACTATTCCGCTTTAGCTTTTATTATTTATTTGGATGTATCATTTTACTTCTTCTGTGGATATATACATTTCTCTATGGATCTACTACCTGTTATAAATTGTATTTTCCACTGTGTAATACCTTTTCTTGACAGGGAATATTATCCCGACGAACTCACCCATGGGAATCACTGCTACTCAGTAGCCTCTATTGTTTGGAGATATGTGTTTGAGGACATGTGGCCCACCATCTCATACACATGTTAAGTGGATCTTAGGGTGGGTTTCTGCAGTAAATTCATCATCACACTCTTCGGTTTTCCATGTAATTACTCTAAAAATAAATCAATGTATTCTTATAAAATTGGTAAATTTTAAATATTATGATTATATTCCGTATCTATATATGATTTTTCTTATCCATCACAAGAATAGCAATCAGTATAGGTACTAGGGGTGGACCTAGATAAGATTCAAATGATGAAGCTTCTAATATAATTAAATGGAATTCATTCCCTTCCTCACAAATTCTCAATTCCTTCTTTATTAAATAAATATTCACATATTATTTTTGAAATCTAGTCCATACCATGGAATGCATAAAAGTCAACCAAATTTATGATAATAACAGAACCAAATAAATCACTATTATGTATCATAATGGGGTCCTATAGAAATTTTTTTGGATGTAACAATACATCGACAGTTTTGACTCATAACACTAATTTTAATTTGAACGGAAAATATCACATTTTCATCAAAAAAATGTTAGATAAAAATGATTTTAATGATCCAAAATAAAATAACAAATATTCAAATATTTATGATTTGATTAATGTACCTTCCACCACATCATTGAGTTCTTTTACATCATCCATGGTGACCGCATAAACATTTCCTTCTCCCCATGTTGTATATTGTGGTAAATTCCCTTGACTCTTGGTACATTAAACTCTATAATTCCCCACATATTTACAATTGAAGAAATAATCCTGATTGATTTGTTTATGCTCCTTACATACATTATAATAATTAATAATTTCTTTCAAATTATAACAATCTTCCTGGAATTTCAATCATTTTACATTATGATTCATTTCATAATTTTCAATTAATTTGAATTTAATTGTTCCCCTATTATTATTTGATCATTAATTTTTTCATTATTATCATAAGAATTATTATGCCATTGTATTCCCCTGAACATTTAAAGTCTACTAAAATTCTTCTCATTTTCAATCGAACATGTTATTATTTCATCATATGGTGAAAATGGTTATAAATCCACAATATTGACCAAACATGGATTAATGTCTTCCAAGAAAATTTCTTTTAGGTTTTTAGAGTCTAGTATATAAAATTTTGAATAGGTCAGTACGCATTTGATGGTAGAATAATAATCTTCAACACTCTCTTATTTATTTTCCCTTATGCTATGTAAATTTCACTTCATTTTAGTTGCATTCCAATTAGTAAATTTTTTGTGGATGAGTTTTTCTATAAATTTTTTCTATAATATGTCTTCTGTTTTATCTCCATACATAGTACTCACAATTAATTAACACCACTAATCTACCAAACCTATATGGATATATTCTGTTAGAAAAACCTTTTTTATTTCATCAAATAACAATTATAGAAATAAAATTGCAATGGACTTGACCCATTTCTCAATGACTGATTGAATAGTATGCCTAGAAAAGATAGTGCTTCTTCCACATGAATTGATCCAACATAGGTTTAGTATTTTTATTCTTGATAACGTGATAGAGCTATAAAAATATGTTCAGGATCTTCTCATATCTAATACCAACTGTTTTGAATCACTCTATGTGGGAATATCTACACCGTTCGTAAGTATAGATTCAATTTCACCCATTAGGTGCCATAACAAAATAATAGCACACATTGAAAATTCCCATAATTAAAATTAGTATTGTTCAAAAAAATATGAATAAATAGTTATTACACTTCTCATGACTATTTTACAACTTCTTCCCGAGGATTCTAATATTCCTACTATGATACCATCTATAATAATCCTTATCCTAGTATCATGGGGTATGTGGTAATTTATTTACAATACCATTGTTAAATCAGATAACATCACTATCGGTCAGTCAGTTTAGTAGTGTTAATGATATAGATACACCTAGGGTACACATATTTTTTTGTTAATTATGAATATTACATAATAATAGAATATAATCTATTTACTAGAAACTGATTAAAATATTTTATCATTATAACATGGGTAAGGATAACAAATAAATGGGTGAGCTCAAATTCTCAGAATGTGTTACAATCATTTGAAACAAAAATCAATAATTATTTATTCATAATCAATATATAATAACCAAAATTGAAAGGTAATGAACTTGAAAACATATTACATTTAATCAATAAACTAGTAATTAAAATGAATCCATAAATTTTGACATAGTAAAAATATCATGGATAATAATGAATGAAATCAAAATGAAAAGAATTTTTTTATTATGTGTAATGTATCTGGAACATTAACTACTATTCTTAATAACTTTTATAGGATTCCTTATGTCTGTTGGTAGAAACCCTTTTTATTCTTCTTGGAAAAAAATGTTAAGGGTTTTCCAAAAATTGTTTTTCTACATGAGACCTATCGATGAATCAAGGTACAACATAATGTCATAACTAAATTTCACAGAAAATAGAAATTAATCCTTATATATATTTTGTAATTAATAAAAATATAACTTTTTAATAATAACACTATTGAGTGGAGGATGTAGATTCATTAATATTTCCCATGATAAAATAACATTCTAGGATACCAATGTTTGTAAAAATGGTATACATCTATGATAATAATCATATCCAAGATATAAAAAAATATGTATATTTAATGAATCCATCAATTATTGATGATTAAAAATAAAAAGTTCAATACACAATTTAAAAAATTGGAAGAATATGGCATATATTCCACATAAATTGATTTGAGGCAAAAAAAACCTCACACCATTCAAATTTGTTAAACTATATGTGAAATGAACCAATGTTTTAACAATGGAAATTATATTTTTATAAATATGTCATATAATTACATGAAATAACAAAAAAAATTAACTACTATGTATTGTGTGACTATACATAAAATTTTGACACTTCTGTCTTTTGAATTAGGAAAATCTAACATACACGGTTGTGATTAGTAAGATGTTGGCAGTCTGATAAGACAAAATATATTTTTAGTGAATGGAAAACTAAACCTATGAATACTATTTGGAATATTTTTAATAGTACATCATCCAAAAAATTAGTATCATCACCCAATAATGTATAAATAAAATTTGGGCATTTAATAAGTGATAATATGACCATAGTAAAAGTACAGTTTTTTTGTATGTCAAAAATAACTAATTAGGATTAATTAATTTTTCTAAAATAAAATTTATTTTCTTAAAAGGTGGTCAAAATTAATAAATTTATGTCATGGTGTTTTAAGATAATTTTATAAGACCTTATGTAATTTTTTAAAACATTTTCAAATCAGTTTTATTTTTAATATCGGTATTTTTCATGTAAATTATGTTTTTAATTATATATTAAATTATTCATATTTCGGAATTTATTTTTGAAAATAATTATTTCATTTTTGGATTCTACATGTTGAAAAATTTTAAGGGTGAATTTTGGGTATTTTTATAACATTCTAGAATTTTTTTTAATAGTGAAATATGGAAGTTAAATGTACATATACCTTATAAGCATTACAGACTTTTCCTAGAATCATGGTTAATGAAATAAAACTTATTTATAATTCACATTAACTTATTAATATATTTTGTATGGGAATCATCACTATTTATTGACTTATAAAAAAATAATAAACTAATGATTATAATATTAAAACAACCCTCCTCTCATCCACTATAAAACCACCCACACTCCCCTCATCTCTTCACTTCTCTGAAGCCAAGTAAAATCCCTAAATTCTACGCAAATATCTCCATAATCTGTTCCACCACGTCAATCATTACTCCGTCTCTTAAAAATCCCAACTCATATCCATTTAATAGGCTATAAAAGGAGATAAAATCAATAGGTAAACTCCTCTTTCTGAATCATTTATTTTCATTCATTTCATTTTCTTTTCTTTTTTTCTTTTCCTCACCTCCCTTCACCCAAATGTTATGATTACATCATTAAAATAAATGTAATATAATGTTTTTTTTATAATTTGATAATTCTTTATCATATATAATTTCCCCTTCTTTTATATGAAATAAATGAAAACATCATCCGATATGTGTTAATTTATTACATTCATGGACTATGATTTATCAATTTCAATTAATATAAAATATTCTCGTAATGAAAACATATTAATGGTTGATCCATAATATTAAATATTTATTTTATCTTATGTATTATTTGAGATGACGTTTTTACATTTTATGTAAAATAATAATATAAAACTTTTCTGTTACGAAATAATCTCTATGTTAATCCCAGTTTTTAACATTAATATTTTACATTATGATTCTCAACCAATAAAAATAACAAAATGAATTTTATAACCATGTAATATAATGTATGATGCATAATTTAATATAACATCAATTATGTGCAACCATCATAATAGTACATGCGTTTTTTAACGTGAATATAAGTTAACTGATCATTAAAACAAAGGAAACAAACGAACCCAAACAATGAAATTGAACCTGACAACCAATCAAAAAGGTTACGAATGATCTAAAAAATATTATAACAAATATTTTACATATATATCAGGTTCTGGAAATATTAATTAATTAACATAATATTGTTATTCATGTTATTCATGTCATGTGGGGAATACCATCAGACTTAAGGTAAGGGATCCTCCCTATATAACTTTTATTAAAGAATTTCCTCTATGTTATGCCATTTTATGTATAATCCCTAATGATGGGGTATGATTTCACACCTCCCTTTAAATCCCTCATGATGTATAATTTATGATAAACCCATTTATTTCCTTATAATCCATATTAAATACATATGATACGATGTTGATAATTCGTACGGGATTCTACCCAAACCACATTTGTTTTTTCGGGAACCCTTACCTTCATTTTTCCAAAGTGATGTTTTTTAATATATTTTTTTAAATCATCTAAATTTTACTTACACAAACCAAATTACTGAATCAATACCATTTAATAATTATCTTTCGTCGATATACATGTTTTAAGTGATTCCCTCTTCAAAACATCCTAATAAGATAAATTATTTTAAGGGAACTTCTCGAATTATTACCTTACATAAAGTGTACTTTTTCCTTAGGTTTTAGACACCAATGTCTTTATAAAAAATTATTTTATTGTGAGACCCATCTTTGATAACATATTGTTTTAAATCAAAGACTTTTCCTTTTTTATTTTAAAAGATCTATTGTATTTTCTTAAAACTATACAAAAATATTTTAACTCTATCATTTCATAAATAATTTTCATACAAGATGTCACTTGTACTTGAAATCACTTACTATGATACATTACTATTTATTATTATGATATTCCATGTATATTTTAGGTTATTTCATTAAAGGACACTTTTATGATATGCCATTTTTTATTCATTATGACATAATTATGGTACCCAATTCATATTATGAGTATCACTTATGTTTATCTAAGATTGAAAATGTATGTTTCTTTATGTTAAATACATATTCATAGAGCATTAATATGGGCGCTCCTATAATGATAACTAATGAATTGGATAAATTTCAGTCTCATGAAACATTATCTATGGCGTTCATAGCGGTTAGCCTTTTCTTGTGTTACTATGTGTGGTAATCTTGGTGGTTTTCCTTGGCTTGTGCTACCATGTGAAACAGTCGTTGCAGTTAGCCTTGACTCATGCTGAAGTCATGTTTGATGTTTCTTCAACATTATTATGACACATTTTTAATATGATTCCATGTTTATATGTTATGAGTCTATATGTTACATGCCTTTCTATATCATCATTTTCTGTCTTCGATTCCATGTGATAATGATTTTTTCTTATTTTTATTCCCTTACAGAGAAATTTACCTCATCTCATTGTTCATGTGTTCTCCAGGGTACTTTACGCAGTTCGTTGAGCATAATTAATGGTAATAGCTCAATTTGATGATTATATAAGGAAACATTTTATTTAGTTCCATGTTGCCATTTTTATGTATCCAGTATTCCAAGAAAAAATACATTACCATCTTTATCTTGTACTTTGATATATATTTATGATTAAAATTATATAAGGATATATGTAAAAGGTGTGGGTTTCTATAATATGCCCCATAAATTTTAAGATAATCAAAAAAAAAATTTAATACCATGATGACAAATATATTTTATGGTATTTTATATAGAACTAATGTATGAATACACAAAACAAAATGAGTGGTGAATATTGAAAATCACAAATAAATAATAGTGAGTTGAGAAACACATTACCTTATGTCAAAACACAATATTCCCTTTTAAAAAATGAACAGGATAATCAAATTAGATTATATATTTACATAATAAATAACATATTCAATATATATTGATATTCTATAAATTTTTTATGTTAATTTGTGGATAATATGTTGTGTTTAAAATGTGTAACATCATTATTCTAGGATTGTTTGTTTCATGGTTTTATGATATTTTTCATTTAGTATAATTATGTGATTTTAATTCAATTTGATGAAAAAAACTAGAAGTCAAATAGAATGATAGAATTATGATTTCAAGATTTTAAATTTTCCTCGTATATATTATGGTATATGGTATGAGGATGGTTCATTAGATATAATGTTAATGATAAATGATATGTTTATTTCTTCATTTTTTACGAGAATGATGAACTAGTGTCATATTATTTAAAATTATTTATATATAAATCTTATAGAAAAATAATTAAGTTTTACCATATATATTATAATCTTTTTATTCTAAACAAATATGTTTTTTGAACTAGATTTGATGGAGGCAATGAAAAAAATAGAACTCATCAAACATAAAGGGTGGGGGGGAATCAACACCTCACAGATGATGTGTTCATTTTTAGAATTAAATTTGGAGTATAAGAGATGATATGATGAATATTAAACTAACTTATTAAATTTATAACTTATATAACATTTTTGAGATACTATTTCACATTATATATGGGAGTGATTAGGGGATAATAAATGAAAATAAATTAACCGGGAAAGAAGGAAAATTTTACCTCTCAAATATTATCTCCATATAAACCCCTACTAGAGACACATCTTTGGTGGTTTTGTAAGTTTAGAGGCTTATGTACAAGGTAAATTGGTTTGGGAAGGTACTTGATAATAATGTAGAAAATATTAATGTCTTATAAAGTGTGAGGATGATGTGTGGTGAGGGGAGATATTTATAATGGGAGGATAGAGATATTTTTAATTATATTATTCATTGGTTTATTGATTAATTAAATTAATTTAAATATATTTAATTATAATTAATAATTATATCAAATAGTTAATTTGGGATTCAAATAGTGTTCTCTTACATCATCCATGACCGAAAAATTCATGTATTTGACTTAACATGATATATACAGTGAATTACTGTATATCACTACTCACAAAAACAAGTATTATTTTCAAAAAATCTTGAAAATTCATTGTTCCTTTTCATTTAGTGTAGACATATAAAATAAACTCCATTTTATAATTTTTTTCTAAATACGAAAAGTTTTATTTTTAATTACAATTATTATTTATTGAAAAATCTGTTTTATATTATTATAATAGAATTTTTGACACTTTGAAAAAGTCATTATTGATTCAAAAAATTATATTATAACAAAAAAAATTACTAAATTATGATTCTATTTTTTGAGAACAAATCTTATTTTGAATAGTTATTTTAATTATAACTTGTAAATAAACATTTAGGTTTCACAATAATACCAATAATTAATATATCATTTTTTATAATTTTACTTATATATTCAAATATATAATTATATGAAATTTTTAATTTATGAGATACATTAATTTTATTTATAATTTCATAAGTGAGGTAATTTTTCAAGTGGCCACATCAAATTCTTAATGATCATGTAAATATTTAATTTTATATTATTGAAAGTTATCAATTAAATTGATTTTTTAAGAAGATAAATATTGAAATATGTTCTATTATTATATAATCCTTTCAGAAAACACTCCAAATCATCACGCTAAACTAATTTTGATTTTATTATATTAAAAATTATGTTTAATTTTTCCAATACATTTTGTTATTTGCTTCATAATTAGTTTTATAAAAACCTGATTAAAAATTGTTGAAAATACCACATTTAAAAAAAAATTAAATGTAATATTAGATTTATTATTATATATTGGATAATAAAATATATTAGATTAATTTTTAATAGATTATTTAATATATAATAAATAAATTTTATTTTAAAATCAATTATTTTTCTTCTTTTAATTTATTTATGATAACGTGTTTGTTTGAATAAAAATAGTCTTTCAAAATGTTCATTACATTATTTTTATTTTTTATTAAATGGTCACTAATGAATTAATTTATATACATGTATAAAATATATGTTTTCGTTGATTTGATAATAATATTATAAAACTCTAATAATATGGATTTTCAATATCTATCATATAAAATAAATATTCATTAACATTTAAGAAAATTTTGTTTGAACATGGTGTCATGTGAAACTCAAATTACACCCTGTGTTTCGTGTAACATAAGATAAAAATTGTATCGTTTCTAGTGACTGATAAGCTCAGTGTTTCATTTAATGGAAAAGATAAAAAATATTAACTTTCTTTAAAAAGTGAATAATATTGAAAATCTTACTATGTTAAATTTATTAACTATAAAATTATTTTCCCCATGTATATATTAGGATAGAATTATTCATGATTAGTGAAACATGGTATGATTGTATAGGTACCATTTTTTATAGGTTTTTGTGTATTTATGACCAATATTTGAGACATCATATGATATTTTTATTATTTAGAATTATTCATATGGTTTGAACATTGAAATGGGTTCGAGATTGAATTTATCTTTTTGGAAACTAGAATGTTGTTTTTGAGAGTCCACTATAATAGAGACATGGTTTAGATCAAACAAATTCTTGTTCTGGACCCTTTTTGACATTGAAGGATTCATGGGTGAATGATCTGGTCGTGTAAGTGTATAAATAAATTGGGAAGGGATTAATCCACTAATGTGAACTCTACAATTGGATAGTTCCAGTTATGAATAAATTGGTGATATCCAATGACGTTGGAGGATACACATTGATGTATTCATATTTTCAAGAATCAGTGACATTAAATCCTTATTAAATTCATGAATATTTGAAACAGAAAACTGTACATAATTTTACAAATGTAAATTATTAATCTATAAAATAAATTGATGAGTTATATATTCTAATATAAGCATTATCTAGACCCTATTCATCAATATATCTTGAACTAATGATGTGAATTAATCTGTCACCCATTCAAGGGAAGTGAGATAATCATTTTCGAGGATGGGTATAGAAGTTCATATTTTAATAAATATAAAAAATTCAACTGTGATTATATTTTAGATTCCTACTATATAATGTTTGAATATATTTGTTTTATAATATTCCATCATGGAGGATATGGGAACCTATTGTATATACCTCACTATGGATTTGGGTGGTGATTGATTTAACATATGATTATTTTGAGTTGAGTAGTGAGGCAATGTCCACCCTTTGTAATTAGTAGAATCCACATAGGTGTTGAGAGTAGAACCCACAATTTGTATGTTTCGTTTAATAAAATAGTATATGGTATGAATTTATTTAAGGTATATGTTAATTGAAAATTAAATCAATTTTTTATAATTGTTATAAATGTGAGAATACATAAAAATGGTGACACATGTCTTCCCATTGATGAGGGAATGTTGTATGAAACTAAATCTATTCTAGTGATAATTATCTATTGACGATTGAGTGGAGTGTCATATTCCCTTGTGGAATATATAATCCATGAAGATTTATTTATCCATTTTATGGTTGAGAGGAAGAAAGTATTATGTATTTTTTGAAATTTACATTTTCTTACCACAAAAATACAAAATTTAATTTAAAACCACAAAGTGTTGGATTATGATTCACGGACCATTATTAGTGTTTATATAATTATAATTTTGAAATTTGATAAGATATTTTTGGAGTAACACTAGAATGATAATTGATCCATAAATATGGAAACATTGTAGTCATATGATGGAATAATCAAATGTAAATTTTTCACCATATTAGTTATTCATTCTTACAGTGGGAGATATTTATCATCTATGTTCAATTATTTTTTCCTCATGCTCTTACCTATTATAAATGATCAGAAAAATGGTGTTGAAAATATAGTAATCCTTTGTGAATAAACATTATTATGTGATATTACTAATATGTTTTTTCATGAATATATAGTGAAAATGATAAAAATTTCAAGGATAATAGTGTCATTATATTAGGGTTTTTGTTATTTATCGATATGAAAATCCTGAAGGTGGACTACCCTACTATAGAAGGAAAATATTTTTGTTTGCTTATGGAGACTTTTATTAGATTAATAATCAAATGAAAATAGATTCTCTATCATTTAGGAAGTGTTTTTATATTGATGTGTTGGATGTTAGGAACTCAGTTTGAGGTTATCTTTTGGATCGATACTAACAAAGAATAGTCATATGAGAATTAATGATAATCAATTTCATATTATAGTTTCTAGGGAAACTCATCTATATGTATTGTGATACATTGTAGTTATATGATTTACTTGTTCATGATGTACTTTTCATTATATTTTGAAAATTAAAGGTGATAATGAAACTATACTTTTATAATATGTGATTTAAGATCTATTGAATATTTGGTTAAAATAAACGATTATTAGAGGTTATAAGGATTTTTTTATAGTTACCATATCACTTCTGTACTATGAGGTAGTGGCATTTGATCCTAAGACATGTGTCTTGGACATGACGGGTGATAAATAATAAAATCAAAATTTTGATTTAAAAATTAAAATCCAATGGTGTCAATGTTGAATCTTAGTTAAATTTAATATGTTTTTATTTTAGTGTGGATTGGCTAATACTTTATAAAATCCTCTGTAATTAGTATGGTGCGGTTGGCCTAACCCGTCGGGTGGGGCTTGGCCCACCCGTGTTGGGCCCCTATGTCATGGATTTGTCCGAGCTTGTTGGTGGGTCCAGACAAACCCGGTAGGTAGGTCCAATCCGCTGGGCGTGTCCAGCCTTCTTGGTCGGCCCGCGTCCAGCCTAGTCTGCTGGAAAGAAGATTGATCAACCCAACTGACCCCACGAGAGCGATATCGTTTCTGCCGACTGGTGGGGCACTGCCCCACCGTATAACGGTTGGTCGTTTTAGCTGACCGGGGGTCTAGCTTGCTAGAACGGCCTGGGTTTGTGCCTCTCTCCACCTTCTAGGGCCTATTATTTGTGGCTATAACCACCGGAATTTCCTGCGGGTGCCTCCCCTTTTCCCCGTGGCTGACTCTGGCCGGTCGCCTCTAGTCTCAACGACCTGTGGTCATGTGTCAGCCTCCACCACCTACAGCCTGTTGTCGTGGGTCTCCTCTGGCCACCTCCAATCGCCACTGACTTAACACACCAGCGGTTTGGCTATTTCATCCGTGTTGCCACCATCAACTCGCTGCTGTCACCCTAAGGAAAATGTCCCTAAAGAACTCTAATTATATGGAGCATCAGGGGGTTCAGACCTTGTTCGTTTGGCCCTAACCCTCTATTTTAATTTGATAACGAATGGAAGTAAGTAAATGATCGAAGATGAAATTTAAACAAACCCCCTACCTCAAGATCATGGGAGAACACCCGGGATTGAGGAAGAATTTGTATTCGTCATCCCCTCAACAAGATGCCAACATTGCTGCTTAAATGTCAAACTTTGGTTCGTTATTCAGTGTCACTCATCACCTCCTGCTAAAACTAGCTCCGTCTACCGAGTGATTGGCATCGTGAAACATTATTATAACTTCAGCTCTTGGTGAATCCTTTCCAATACCTCTCTCAATGATACATATAAATAGGATATGGGTAGTGTGACTTATGCTCATTGAATTTAATGGGGGTTCATTTAATAGGATCCTTATTAATAATAATTTCCCGGTTAAAAAGGATTTGAGGAGTCAGGTAATTTAATGGATGGATGTGTCATTTTCCCTGACACTTCCTCTTGTTTCTTAGTGTAAATGAAAAAAATAACAATGTTATTTTATTATTCTTTTAAAAAGTCTAATATATAACATTTCCACCAATCATACTATGGTCAAATTGAAGCCTCACATAAGAGAATTTTGGGGCTACATATTCAATGGTTCCCTTAGTTTTTTAATCTGAGTAGTGGTTCAAAATATAGTTAACTCCACCTGCACGTTAACTAAATGTATCTTCAAAAATAAGATTAGAAATTCATTCTGGGCACACCAGCCTCAGAATCACGCGTCGTCAATTTTCTCAGACTTGTAAAAATTACATATAATTAAAAAAAATTACATGAAAAATATGAGTCATTAAATTCTCCCCACCATAGGTATTTTCATCCTCAAAATCCACAACATAGACTACAGAAAAAAATGGGGGTACTCAGTATAAATATGAGCCTTCTACTCCCATGTGCTCTTTTGGAGGATCATGTGCTGCTAGAGAACACACATCATAGGTATTAATCATCCATGAAGGACCCACTCTTGTTGATCCTCAATCTTCACTAGATTATGTATATAAATATCCCCAACATCAAAGTCCAACTCTCCATGGTCGATGATGTGATATGGTTCATGCATGTATCTCCTTAGTTGGGATACTTGTAAGATGCCATGCACCCTCTCCAACTACGGTGGTAGTACCAAGCAGTCTGCTACCTCCCCAATCCTCCGATGTATAATAAAAGTTCTGATAATCCTCGGTGAGTGTTTTACACCTTGGAAAAATCCCCACAAACCTCGTTGAGTTGATACTAGTAGAAAGATGTTGTCCCCCTCCTTGAACGCCAAGGGCCTTTGTCTCTGATTAGAAAAAGACTTAAGTATGCTCTGTGCTGACTTCATCCGCTTGTGGATAATCTGCACCTTCTCTGCGGTAGCCCGTACCATCTCTGAACCCGTAAGTGATGAATATCTTAGGTTTTCCCAACATAAAGGTGATCTTCATGGTCGGCCATATATGGCCACAAATGGTGTCGTACCGATGGTGGAGTGAAAGTTGTTATTATATGAACACTCCACAAAGGGAATGATATCCTCCCAACTATAGTCAAAATCTAGTACGAAAGTACCTAGCATGTCCTCCAGTGTTTGAATGGTCCTCTATGTCTAGCCATCTGTCTGTGGATGAAAGGTGGTGCTCAAACGTAGGTGAGTCCCGAACACCTCCTTTAATCTCTTCCACAACCTGGATGTAAAACGTGTTTCACGACCAGAGATGATCATTGATTTCATATCATGAATCATCATAATATCTTGTAAATAAAGTCATCTAAATCCATGTATTAATTGCTTCTCTTAGATGGATAGGATGTGGGATGACTTTGTGAGTTGGTTAACAATCACCCAGATGGAATCATGTCCCCTGGATGTCTGTGGTATCCCTCTCCCAAATTCCATAGAGATACTATCCCACTTCCACTCTGTGCATCTAGTGGCTAGGCTACGCCTGCTGGAACTTGATGCTCAGCCATCACTTGATGATAAGTGAGGTATCATGAAATAATATCTCCCACCGCTTTCTTCATATCTGGTCACCAATGTAGATGTCGGAGGTCCTGGTACTTCTTCACCACAACATGATGTAATACCAGAGGGGATGTATAAAACTCTATCAACACCTCCTCTCATAGTACCACTAGTACCATGGTGCATCCTCTAAAGAGGATTCCATGCTCCCCACCTATAGAAAATACTCAAGTTCCTATCCTATTTATATATTATCATGTCATTCCTCATAGTCAATGTCCCCAAGTTGTGAATCCCAAGCTCATCGATGAAGTGGGGGAGTGACAGTCATAGACTAGGGGTAAGCTGCACCATCTCTATCCATAAAGGATATCTATAACGTGGTTAACTGCTATGTCATCTCAATCAGCAATTGTAAACTAGACCTCCTTCTGAGGGTATCTGGAACTACATTACCCTTTCATATAGTATATATTATCTCAATGTTATAGTCATGGAGGAACTATATCCATCGTCATTGTCTCCGGTGAATTTCATTCTATGATAATATATACATGATACAATTTTGATCATTGTATACTTTAAACGCTATCCCATAATGTAACATAGACACATCATCAAGGAAACGACTACTAATTCTAAATCTAGGTCATGGTTGGCATAGTTCGGCTCATATTGTCTTAGTTGTCATGAACCATAAGAGATCATTGCTTGTTCCTGCATCAGGACACACCCAGGTCTGGTCTCGGATGCATCGCAACAGACTACATACCAAAGGCCTTCTTCTATTAGCCTTAATATTCAGGCAGTCACCATTCTATACCTTAGGTCCTAAAAATTATGATTCCATCTCTCCATCCACATGAGGGGTTTTCCCTTCTTCATTAATGTTGAAAAGGGTGCCACAACTCTGAAAAAGTAGGGTACGAATCTTTGGTAGTACCTAGCCAACCCTAGGAAACAACGTACCTCGGTCACACTTCTCGGTGGTCCCACGATAGTACAAACTCTAAATTTGTGTGATTTAATGCAACTCCAGCTTTAATGATAATTTTTCACTGATTGTGGACCTCTCGTACCCCGAACTGGCACTTTGAGAGATTACCATAAATCTAGCACTCTCATAGGGTGTCTCGAACTATCTGTAGATGACATGCCTGTTCCTCCTCTATCGCTGAGTACACCAATATTTCTTCAATGAATACCACCACAAGTTGATCAAGGTATGCCTAGAATAACCTATTCATGAATCCCATGAACACTGTAGGGGAATTTTCCATGTCGAATGTCTTAACCATTAAATAATTGTTTCCATACAGACTTGTAATGTCTATCTTCTACACATCCTCATCTCAGACCCTGAGTTGATGGTAGCTTGATCTGAGGTCTATCATAGAAAATCATAGAGCTCACTTTAGTTGATTGAAAAGATCACCAATCCTTAAGAGTTGATACTTGTTCTTCACCGTCACCTTGTTTAGTCATCGATAGTCCACACAGGGTCTCAAACTCCCATCTGCCTTATTGGAAATCAAAATCATGACTTCCCATAGGGAAACACATGGCCTTATGAACCCCTTCTTCTCTAAGTCCTCTATTTGTACTCATATCTCACAAAACATTATGGAAGTCATCTGATATGCTGGTGTAAATGTTTGTGTCGTCTTGGGGTACATGTCAATGTAGAGTTCTACCTCTCTACATAGAGGTAGTCCTGGAACATCATTAGGAATGATATCGGTATATAGCTCCACCACTACAGGATAGCTCAAAATCTCAACATCAACTACTCCTGGGGTAAGGCTAGCCAACTGATGTGTGATCAGCTACACCCTCATCCGGGTAAGTCCATCTTGTGCTGCAAAGGTACCCTTCCCGTTGGTGAAGGAACACCTGGTCCCATCCTCGCATACACAACACACTTTGCGCCTAATAAATTCAATCTGAGAATGGACTTTGGATAAACAATACATTCCCATGATGACATCGTAAAGCCCCAACACCGCTACTATAAGATCACAACCGAAGCTCATACCTCCTAGAGTAATATCACACTGCCGACACTAGTGTGTAATCATCAAATCTCCCATATGAGTCTTTAATCCTATGAATCAAGCCAAAAGCTCTACCAGAATTTCCGAGCTCTAAATGAGGGTTGTGGAAATAAAATATTGACTGGACCAGTGTCTATAAGTACTACAATGAGGGTAAATTAGACACATATCGTACCTATAATCATATCCGGAGCACTGTGGTCATAGGACCCAGCTTCCTAGAGAAGAGCTTGTCCATATCCTCCAGCTCCATATGGTTGGGGTTGGCCACATAGAGGTGGTGGCGGTATAACCTCAAATCGTCACTCACCATATAATTCACAACCAAATCCTATTCCACGTCTTCCGCCATGCGAACCTCCTCACTCAAACCCCTAACCCTACCTTGGCGGTCCCCAGACTATTAGCAGGTCGTCTATACAGCGGGTTGGGCAGTCGCGAGCCATGTGACCCTTCCCGCTGCACGAGTAGCACTTCTTGATCCTCAACTGTTCTCCTCTATCTTGTGATCCACTCACCATTTCCCCTATATCATGGGTTGACCACATAGTCATTGAGTATGTGAAAATTTAAAATTTATAAACTCTAAAAACTGCTATTATAGTGGTTAGAAAGGTGTTGAACAACAGAGAAGGACTGAGGTTGTGTTGAAACAATTTTAAACATAATCAAAAAAATAAAAAAACAGTAACAAAAAATAAATGCAAATAATGAAACAAAAACCTATAGTGGGTGTGAAAATGAAGGTGAAATGGTGAAATATATGTCTTGAACATAGAACAAATAGTATAGAATATTTAGGGTCCTTAGGCTGGTTTGAAATGATTAAAAAGATATTCACATCTTCTAATTTGTTTAAATAAATTACTCATTTCAAAAAAAATGGTGCTCATCCATTGAGTTGCCACTTCAGTGGATCAATACAGCTTGATTAACTTCCTTGAGTCTCGATCATTCAATATTTACACTTGTATAAATATGCTTAAATTGGAGAGGAGATTCATTGAACTTTTCCAATTCTCGGTACTTTTCTCAATGATCAACAATAAAATGATTCACTTCCACACCCTTTGGTATTTAGGTAGTGTAAAATGGTACTCAAAATGAACAGAAGAGAAACCCGAGCAATGAAATCACACCGAGCAATCAGATTAAAAAAAATGATGAATAGATAGATGATCAGTTCTTTATTGACTGATTCCCCTAATCTATTTAACTACACATTAAAATAGTCAAACATATAGAAAAAAATACATGAAGGAGAATCTCCCACATGATGGATCCTCTCTCCAGATTCAGCTCTGATACTGATCTCATTCTCAATGTATTCCTACCATTGTTTCTGTGATGAGTTGGATCGAGGGATATCCAGATGGAAGAATGGATGCTCTCACATATATATTGATATTCTAGAATCTTCCCCGCTCTACCTTCCCCTAGATAAATTCCCCATGTCCTGCCCTTTAAGGAATTCTTTATCTCCTTCTCGTGATGAATTCTAATCACCATGTAATCAAAGTCTATCGAATCTCATCTCATGAGTTCCCCGACCTCCAAGTGGAGTTTTCACAGTTACTTCTCTCATGTGCTGGTCACTAGAGAATTTTCTCTTAACTGAATCCATGGGTTATGTGTGCAGCGAGCAACAAAACTCCCTCTACAAAAATCCGCATGTGAGCCATTGAAAATAAATAATACAATTATATAAATACTATATATTATAATACTACTTAAAATTAATGAAAATACTTATTAATATATATGTATAATATCTAATCTTATTATTACTAATATATATTTTAATAACTATTATAATTATAAATATTTAATTATTATAAAAAAAAGTAATTAATATTATATATATAATTATATATGAATTTGTTTATTATATAGTATATTTATTATATAATGTATCATAGATATTACGATGTTATTATTATAATTAGTATAAAATTATAATTATATTAAAGAAAATAAAATAAATGAATGAATTGGGGGGGTCGTGCTGATGGAGAAGAGAAGGAAGAGGGAAGGAGGTCTCGAACGAGAGGTTTAGGGTAGTTGTGGCTGGAAGTGAGGGAACAAGGGGAGTCGAGGGCGGGGAGGCTCAGGAGTAGTGCATTGAGGTGGTTTGGGGGCATGATGTGACTCTCCACAGATTTTGGGGAAAAAAAAGGGTGGAACCAACAGCATGAAGCAGGGGAAGAGGGATAGGGTTCAGATATCATTGCACAAGGTGGAAAAGGAAAGGATTCGATACAAGGAAGTGGATGTTGTGGCGTTTTGTGCTCACGGTGGGGGTTCAGAACCCGAAAAAAAATTGTTATTTGATTTTCATTCGCTATTGTGGAACTAATTTGTTGGATGCTACTTTATGTTGTTGATGCATGTTCATATTCTATTGTCACTTCAAAATTGTTTTCTAGTCGATTTTCTACTACTGGGTGTGTAATTGTGTTTATGCGGATGTGAGGAGGGAAGAGAGGTTTTGATGTGTCATTGGTGTTGGAATGGAGGACATGTGATTGCAGTAGTGGGCTGGGATGGGGATACAAAGCAACGTGATTGTGAAAAGATATTTTCTTCCACCGATTCATAAACGGTGTCACATTGAGATGGGTACAGAACGGTTCGACGTTCCACCATTTGTGAAAAAGTGAGATAGGTTGGAGGCATGAAAGTGGCACTATGATGGTGTGAAACGATGGCTGGGGGAATGGAGAACAGGTGACACCGTGACTGTGAAGAAACATTGCCACGCAACAATACATGTAAGTCAAAAATTCAAAAAAAAAAGATTAAATAAATTATAACTTTAATAAAACCATGAAATAGATTCATAAATTAATTGATTAAATTAAATATAATAAATTCAAAAACTATATTAATATGAAAATGTTAAATAATAAAATCATTTATGATTAATTTAAATGAATTTATTTGTATTAAAAATATAAAATAATTTAATTTAAAACAACTAAAAATAACTAATGTCTCCTGTTTAAATTAATAAACCAATTAATTAATTAATTAATTAATTAATGTATAAACAATATCTATTGAATAAAATTAATTTTCTCAGATAATTAAATTATTAAAATAATTAAAAACTGACATGTAATGTTTATTTATTAAAAATTTAGGAATATATAAATAATCAATTTAATTAGTGAATTTAAAAATTATTGAATTATAATAAAATAATGAAATAATTAATTGAAATTAAAATAAAAAAATAATGTTATTTTTGAAAAAATAAATAAACAATAAACAACAAAAACACACTTTCAATGCATAAACACATTTTACATAATGTAATATACAAAAGAAAAAAATTGATAAATATTAAACAAAAAGAAACTGTTTGATATTAAAAATGTCAACAAAAATATAAAAAAGTCTGTGGAAAGGAGACTTAAAAATGATCCACATCAAGCTCCCCAACACTTTTAAACTTTGTTTTTCCTCAATTTAAAACATGACTTCTATATTAAAACAAAATGATAATTTGTGAGTTTTAGTTCAATAAGTGCATGATTAAACATTAATATCCATAGGAACACTATAAAATAGTGGGTCAAATATTTCAAATTTGTTAAAAAATAGCGTCCCGCCTATCATAAAAACCCACGAAATGTCACAAAAATCACAAATTCATACAATATCAATTATGTCATGCCTCTTATGTGTACTCGTTAACTGTCCTGCATCGCCTTTCAATTCATGTTCTAATTCAAGGAGCGTTGACAGGTAAGATGAAGTGGACTTCAAAACATAACCAATGCCACCTTCCATTATCATTTTCCCCCATGTTCCAAAAATTAAAATCATTTAATTGAATCACCTTAATGATTCTACTCAAATGGATTTTAACTAAGTCAATTTCTCCCTTACGTATATGGATTCAAGATTCCCCTCACCATAATGAGTTTGTTTTTAAGGAGGGAAATTTATTTCCATTTTTTCCCAGCCATATTCCATGTGTAGATCATTGTGCTTAGAACTTATTAAAATTTAAATTGGATTTATTTATTCAAAAAAATTCCCTAGTGCACCTTTTCTATCATACTAATCATGAAATCCAATTTTCCCATTTTAATCTAGTAACAAATTACTAAACTAATATTCATTTAAGTTTACATCCAAAGTGATGGAATATTATTTAATAGAAATGTGAGCCCCCTAGGTTCCAGTAAAAATTTCTTGATACCCCATGTCAGGATCCTCATTCTAAAAACCCTATCCCATCGCACTCCCATCCTCAGTTCCCAAACAGACAGATCCATAAAAAATTAAAATAATTCACTCAACAATCTCTCAAAATTAACAATTTTCGACTATGTGCCACTCTCTACATCCAACAAGTAGATATCCACTAAACATGACAAAAATGAAGTAAGAATGAACCTCAAATGACTATCTAGTGTCGAAAGAATTTGAAAATTTTGGAAGATATTGAACAATTATTTTTAAAATATAATTGACCATTTTTATGAAAAACACAATGATCAAGAAATGGGAATTTGAAATGGCACTAGAATGAGACCTCTCCCCCACACTTAAAACACAACATTATCATCAATTTTGAATATCATGTTCGGAGACAGTTTTTGTTCAAAACAAATGGACATTTCAGTTGCAACATCATATAAAGGGGTTGAAACGAGGTTCAAAAATTTTATATTCCCCACAAAAAGATAAAGAAAATAAAACATAAAACAATAAAATGCAGAAGAACACAACCCCACCAACCAGCACTAACAATGGTTCTAGATCTATTCAAAAGTTTTTGCATTGAAATTTTAAGATCAGACAAAAGATAACTCAATATACATTAATTTGTTGCACTTTTTGCAATATTGTGCAGTTGAAGCTCAATGAGAATAAAAAAATTAGGTGTAGCATGTTTCAAAATCTAGCTCAAATTACTTTTTCAACTAGGTATAGATTCTCATGCTAACCCCAAGAAAAAATCATAGGGAACTCCCCCGAACATAGTTTACCGTAGCATGCTATAAAATTGTGCAGATTAAAACAAATTGTAGCATAAAAAAACTACTCCCCGGAATGTGGAGCTTCTTAATTCACATATTAATGCCTCCCTTTATTCGCCTCGTGCATGAATTCTGGATGTGCAGTATATGTACCTACAAGATAAATCAATTTAACATTAGTGCTTAATAATTTAAAACTTATATAAAATGCAACCCAGATCATGTGTTTTAGATTGTTTTCTTGTGTTCTATGATGGAAGCCTCCTTCTACCATTAATGCTCTAAATGAGGCTACCACAGAAACATGATTCTCTTAGAAAACCAGGACCACCAGTCCACTTACATCTTATAAGAGGATTCATGTTTTCCTACTCAACCGGGTCTCTAAAAATCAGTTCATTAGTGCCTAAAAAGTTCAACAGTTTCCAATGAAAATAACCAATCTGATCAAGAATACTTCAAGATATTCCACCACACATAGACTTTTTCACAAACACAAAAATAGAAGAAAACGCAACGACAAAACCCTCAAAAAGACCCGAAACAGCTCAAAACACTAGCAACATAGAAATCTCCTAGAAGAAGTTAGCAAATTAAGATTTTGAAAAATTGTTCTCAATGTACACTAAGGACACAAATGATGTGAATATTTCTATTTTAGGTTTGAAATCATCAGTCACAACAACAAACAAGTTAGGTAAGAAGATATCACAGAAATTAACTTATTTGTAATTGTAATCATTATGTCTTTCAGCCAGGCTAAGCCTGGAACTTTATCCAGCTTCTAGAACTCTCAAATAGTCTACATAACTAGGGAAACATTCATAAACAGGTTGAGATACTACCCGAAAATGTTGTGACTCCCTGTCTAGAATGGGTTCCATATAATGTATTTTCTCATCAACAGGGGGGTGAGGGGAAAGAGGAGCTGCCAAGGAAAAACTTTCAGTGGGTTGGATAATTATTATCTCTAAGACCTAAAGTGTGAAAGACCCTTACTCAGATTTATCCTCCATTTTATAACATTGATTCACAGTAACCTCAATCACATCAAAACTAACCTCCTATTAGGGCATTTCAAACACACAAATTTCCTCAACATTATCTAAATCTTTGTCATGACCCGACCCTACCTGGGCTCAAGCCGCAACTACTCCAAGACCGAATCCATAGGCCAGGGGCTGACGACCATCACCAAAGGATAAAAAACTCGGGGAGTCCTTTTCCTATGTACCTGTACACACACGCAGCACACTCAATGCAGAAGTTTAGAGTAAAAGAAAAAGTAAAGTACCAACTACTATATATAAACCACAAAATTGCACCAACCCCTAACAGTACAAAGCAAGTGATAAAGGTAAACTAAAATGTAAAGGGGAAAAACACACACCCAACCAGAAAAGTGCCACAACCCGACAATAGGTAAACAAAAGAAAACAACTGGGATAGTCCCACACCTGGATCCCAACTACGACCACCACACGCAGTCCAAGCTCCTGAACTCCTAAGCTCCACTAAAGTCATGACCAACCTGTCCATCATCTGCAAGGGAACACCAAGTGTGGGAAAATCCCAAGAAGGGGTGAGTATAAAAATAATCAGTAGGATAACCCAAAGGCTCGAGAGAGAAACAAAGGAGGTACCAAAGAGTGAGCAGTAGATCTAACATGGAAACGTAAAGGAGTACAACCGAGAGTGCAGTATGAGTAGAGTAACAATAGAGAGTCCAGCTCAACCCAACAAGAGAAAGGATGTAGACTCGTCTAGACACAAGGTGCTGGAAATGGTGAGATGATGAACTTCTCATCGAGTCTTCGCTACCTATAGCAGGAGAGTAGACTCATCCAACCACGAGAAGCATGAAACGGAAAGCACTTGTCATACCCTCTGTGTCTTCACCTCTCCTGGAAGTATAGTAACTAAAACCCAAGAAGTTGGTACTACAATAAGGTATATACATTTTCATATGCTCAATCAAGAAGCCCGAACAAGATCGTAAGGGGATCTCCATCCCGTAGCTCAGCCTAATAAAGGAAGTATTCAACAGTCCCAGATGTAAACACCATTGATGCCCATCATCATGTATGTCTGCCCCAAACTACATGTCAAGGGGCTCAAATCACCGCACCTTGACACTATCCGCTTTGGGCAGTACTTACTCGCGTCAAGGTTTTAGGTCGCGTCACAAGGACACGTCTCGGTGGGGAAAGCGCCCCTAGTAATTTAGAGTAATGGGGGAACATAAAACCACACCTCATCACTACCCCGTAGTCGAGGGGTCTCCTCAAAGTCGACAGGCGACCCCCTGCCCAGTCCCGCTAGATGGTAATAGCTGGAAGTCGACGGGTTCCCGCTGGAGGGAGACCCAACGAAAGTCAACAGGTGCCACACTGCCCAGTCCCGTAAAAGGGTAATCCACTAGAGGGAGACCAAGCTAAAGTCATCGACGAGTCCCAATGCCCAGTCCCGTAAAAATGGTACTCCACTGGAGGGAGGATTCGAACCATCAATAGGGACCACTTCCCTGCATAGCTGGAGGTAAACCCGGCATCAGATACCACTTCCTAGCCCCACTAAAGGAAAACCTAGAACCGCTCTGGCCATCCTAGCTGGATGGTACTGCTCGGTGAACACCGTTGTACTGGCCATCCCTGCTTGATGGTAGCTCACTTGCCATCCCTGCTGGATGGTAACCCACTGGCCATTCCTGCTGGATGGTACCTCACCGGACAACCCTACTAGAAACAACCTCCTGGCTAGCCCTGCTGGAAACAACCTCCTGGCCAGCCCTGCTCGAAACAACATCTTGGCCAGCCCTGCTAGAAACAACGTCTTGGGTAGAGTATCGGTGCCTGCGTAATGTGTTGGTCACACCGAATCCAAAAGAACTCTACCAGGGAACACGAAGCAACTCTGCCTGCCAAACCATCGAGAACAGAACCAGGGGAAAACCACTCTACCTTGCTGGTCAAAACCATCGTGAAAAGGACCAGGGGGAAACCCACTCAACCCTGTTGGTCAAACAAACGAGCACATAACCAGTGAAAACTCAACACTGGTGGTCAAACAAACGAGAACAAAACTAGGGGGAAACTCAACCCTGCTGGTCAGACAAACGAGAACAGAACCAGGGGTAACTCAACCCTGCTGGTCTAACAAACGAGAACAGAACCAGGGGAAAACTCAACCCTGCTGGTCAAAAAAACAAGAACAAAACAAGGGGGAAACTCAACCCTTCTGGTCAAACAAAGTAGAACAGAGGTACCCTCTATGTTGCGAGAGGTCAGGGGTACGCAAAGCAGACCATGACACGCACATGGGACCCACACGCCGTGTGTCCCCAAGTCAACTCCAACCAAGCGTACAAAATTTCTCAGGTACAAACAACCACATGTACCTCGAAGCATTCCTGTATACTCCCATAGGATGCCATGTTTCTAGCCCAAAGACTACCGTTCACACGGCACCCAACGTCAATGTGAAGTTCGTAAACATAACAACTCCAACTTTCCACCTCATCAGCCCAGGCATGGACAACTACATATCATCAAGCACAAATTCACTCTCACGGGAGTGCATGCGATTACAGTCCAAGGGTCCTCTACAAACATAGTAAGAAGAACCACCACCGGATAACCTTAATTGATTCCACATTTAATAAGATCTCGAATGAGTCTCTGCACCTCCAAACGGATAATACCACTGTAATCCTCTCGAAAAAACATGTGATATATGCTATTTAGTCAACCCAAATGGATATCTAACGGAAAAGTCACCAACACCGCTTTACACCTGAACGACATCCCGTGGTCCCGAGCCTCGGCACCAAAAATAGTCGGGCGCATCGCACCATTGCGATCCCCTTGGGAAAACACGTCAAAAGGACTACTCACTTTAGTGGAACATATATCTAGAGAAAAATATGCATTTCGCCACACTGCACACGAGCAATGCTTCATGGGACCAGCATCTTGATCATCAAGAACAATGAACGGATCACACTGTTGTGATCCTCCCGAAAAAGTACACAAGACGGACTATTCACTTGTCAAAAACGGACACCCGGTGATAAAGCATAAAAATTCCACCAAATCCCAAAATGGCCCTCATGAGGCCCGCACCAGCATGCTGAATTAAAGAGGGAAGATTGCACCATTTAAATACCCTCATAAAAACAACCAAGATCGACTACTCACACACCCCGAATGGACTTCCGATAAAAAAGTTTTAAAAAGCTGCATGCAGCTCGAAAGACGGGCCATGGGGCCCATGCCTCAACTCCGGTTTCAACGCCCAAAACCACACTAGAAGACTCTGGCTCAATTCCAGGTTTGCAACACCATTGACGACACTCAAAATAGACTTTGGATGTGTCTGTTCCATCCAGAACAAAAACGTCAGAGATAAATGCTAACCCACTTAACATACGTGTCACACCACCTAGCCCCTCGTCTCCGGAATTAAAAATTCCCAAGACCATCTCAAAATAATCTTCTTGACTCAAGGAACGCGTCGCCACTGACGGCACGCGAATCCAACACTTGGTCGGAATTTTAAGAGTGTTTTTAAAAAAATTAAACGACGAGAATGGGTGGGTCGGGCTGGCTGCCTCGCCCTGACCCACTGGGGCCTGTCCAATTTCACTTCCACATGACACACTGTACATGGGTCCTTGTCTGCCAGCAATGGTCTGAGGACCTCGGTCTCCTCCCGCGTCAACCGGCCAGAGGGCCGGTTCTCTCGTTCTCCGCACCCGACACCTGTAGCCAGAGCCCCCCAGCCGCCACTTGGCGCTTCTGCTCGGCCTCACCCGCGGAAACCTCTGCTGACCCAGCACCTCCACTGGCCTCCGCTGAAGCCCGCTTGCCCAGCCGCCATCTGGGAGCCCCGCGCCGCCACACGCCGCCGCGCTCCGCCGTTGACACCCGCCGACCGCCGTGCTGAACCGCCGGAAAGGCCCTATACCACTGGAAGAACACCCTAAAACCTACTAATTTCAGCGGATGAGAGCGAGCAAAACGGAACTCAGATATTAAATATGTAACAACCATTAGAAAACTAGGGATGATTACAACGCAAATATGGGATTTTCTCGAAAAATAACAACAATTCGACTCATATAATTCAAGCTCAAAGGAGATGCGGAAATTAAAAATTGAAACTGCAACTTCCTACCTCTTGGGCATAGCCTGAAGATTCAAGAGCGTTCCGCCTTCACCAGATCCTAAATCACCTTAGAGGAAGAAGGGATCTAGGTCTTGTGGTTGATATCTCCTTGGTTGGGAGCTCCTTTCGCCAGGAGGTGCAAACAAAGACGAGGGGTGGGGGAATTATGTTTAAATAAGGAAAATTAATTAAAAAGTTTAATTAATTGAAACTCCCAATTTAACTCACATATGAAAACCTCGAAATGGTCTATATTAAGCCACCCCTAGGGTAAAAAACACAACCCAAGAACAACGGAGGCCTCAGAATTTCAATCTGACGCGCCATTCAAAAGTTATAAAACTCAACGCCCGAGCCCGCCAAATTATGAAAACGCCCTGGGGCCATTTTTCACTAACGGCCCGTGCCCGCGAAAATTACACCCCTCTTTGGTAAACAACACACTTCAAACTCAACGGTGCTCTCGGGATTCCCATCCGAGCAACCGTTTAAGAGATACTTGAGTGTAGCCATTAAACGAATAAATTAATTATTTTAATTATCCGTTTAACTTTCCGTTAACGGGAGAGGGGTCCCAACATCCCGCACTGACATGTTTTATGTTGTTACTATTGTAAACTCCCCATTTCAGACCCATCCGTACACTTGGATTTCTGATCTGGAACATCGTTTAGGAGTTATCCCATTTATTTGGCGTGTCCAGTTTGAACGTACTGAAAATTTAATTCTGGCCACACCGGGGCTCAGAATCGTACGCCATCTGAAGGTGCTGCAATGGAATAATATCATGAATATTAAAAAGTCTTTTATATCTAAAAACCAGGTTCTTACATAATTCCATACTTAAATCTTTTAATCCCTGAAAATCAAAACAAGGGAACAATTCAGGGTACTAAGACCGCACCTAGCTCTTCCATGCCTAGACGAACTCCTTCACAGTCCCGCGTCACCGCACATAGAACAAAGGATTTGATCTGTTAATGTGAGTTTTGACCTTACCAATGATGTGTATAGGATCACACACACCTATTATCGGGTGAGTCACGTGGGAGACATTGTGCACCCACTCCAAACCTTGGGGGGTTTAGGGGAAAAGTGTTAGGGAACCTCGCCATCCATTTGCATGGTATCAAATGGCCCGAAGGCTCTCAGGGGTAGCTCAACTCCCCAGCCAAACTCCTATGTTTCACGCCGCAGTTGGAATCACCGTTTGGACCTAGGACAAAGCCCGTTGATTTCATCATTCAGAATGTCCATATGGTGAAACATCCAAGGATATCTTGTTACACAAGGTTTCACAGTCAATATCCCACAACCAAGACCCTATTAAACGCTCGGAAAATGAAGTATCTGACACCATCGACTAATGAAAAATGTCTCATGTCTTCCATCTTACCAACACAGGGTTACACCGACGCCTCGTGCCACCCTGGTAACAACTCAAACAAGGAGTAGGTAGAAAAAGAATTTCACACAGAGTTTAAAAATTCTACTTGAAAAAAGTAGAAACGCTGTAGAGCATGCCTCTTATCACCTCATGCTCTGTAGGATCGTAGACATCCAAAGATCGCGGTTGTCTGTGGTCCCAACTGTCAGCTCCTGGAGCCTAACATGGACCGCCTAGGGGTGATGGGAAGACCTCGTAAGGTCATCCTCCACTTCCAGCTCCTCCTGATCCTCTTTAAGCACCACCTCTTTGGGCGGTACTCCGATCATGGCGCTGCCTCTACTGCGGTGGTGCACCTGCTGCCTGCCCGATATTCTCCATATTCCTAGTCTGGAAGTCCTATGCCAAGTGACCTTTCCCATCGCAAGCATAGCACTGGCGCTCTCCGAGTTGCACTGCTGCCCTCCGGCGCCACTGTGTTTTACGACCACACCCATGAGTACGGTTATCGGTAAGCCACCTGCATCGAGGTTTTGTCAGCCGACTCCCCCTAGGTGTGGTAGACGTCTTGGCTCTGTCGAGCCTATTGCCACATCCAACTGTAGAACAGGACAAGAATCTCTCTTTCACCAGTTCTTGCTCTAGCACCCCGGCATACGTGGGAATGTACAAGAGTACTATGACATCACGATTCTCTCTGTGGAGACCCTGCTCGAACATCCATGCTCAGAAGTTTCTATCTTGGACGAAGTCTGAGTAAAAGCGTTCATGTTCTGTAAAACTAGACGCGTACACAACCACCGTCATCCCTCCCTACTGAAACTCTAAGAGATCTTGAATCCGAACGTAGTGTATGATGGCAGGAAAAACTCATCACAAAACAAAAGTTGGAAGTCTCCCCACAAAAGCGACAACTCATCAAGAAACTGAGTCACCAGACTCCACCAATACCAAGATGCTCTGCGAAAAAGGTTTGCGTCCAAGGCCACCATAAGATCTGTTGGAGTTTGCACAATCCTGAAAAGGATAACCACTGTCTCTAGCCAAACCTCTGCTGCCTGAGGGTCTGGCTCACCAATGAACCTCAGTGGTCTCTGTCAGTGGAAATCACGAAGCACGCTCCATCTGCGCTCATTCTCATCTTACTATGCTGAAGTTGTCTGCTGCTCATGAGGTGGGGGTGCTGCTACCGGCCCACCCAGAGAAAGGGGCTCGCATGATGGGTCCTGGACTACAGCCTCTTAGCTCACAGGTTCTTCATCACGAACCAAAGCTAGTATCCTGGATAGCTGTCATCGCGGAGACATCCTGAATGTTACCATGGAGTTCGGTGGTCAGATGAGCATATATGTATATAATAGTAAAAAAATGGCGATCTGACTCAAGAAGGAAAATAAAAGACTCAATCCTATGTGATGAACAAACCAATTATCCCTACAACAACTGTCTCAGCTTGCCGAGTCTACATGAAGGTTATCAGGGTCCTGGTGAAAGGACACGTCGACCAATGCACCATTACATGACTCCCTGGCATAAGAGCCTCTCTCGAGACACGTTAATAAAGTTGCCATAGGTCTCATCACATTCCGTTTTAGGGACGTCTGAATGATGTCCCAAGGAACGAACCACCTCTGATATCACTTTGTCATGACCCTACCCTACCTGGGCTTGAGCCGCAACAACCCCATACCCGCCTCCATAGGCCAGGGGATGGAAACTAGTGCTGAAGGCTAAAAAACTCAGGAAGGCCTTTACCTAAGTACATATACACACACGCAGCACACTAAATGAAAAAGTGCAAAGTAAAAGAAAAAGTAAAGTACCAACTGCTATATAAAACCCAAAAATGTCCATCGACCTATAATAGTACAAAGCAAGTGCTGAAGGTAAACTAAAAAGTAAAGGGAAAAAACACACACCCAACCAGAAAAGTACCGTAACCCAGGAATAGGTAAACAAAAGAAAAAAATTGGGAGAGTCCCACACCTGGAACCCAACTACGACCACCGCACACGGTCCAAGCTCTTGAACTCCTAAGCTCCACTGAAGTCACGACCAACCTGTCTGTCATCTACAAGGGCACACCAAGTCCGGGAAAATCCCAAGCAGGGGTGAGTATAAAAATACTCATTAGGATACCCTGAAGGCTCGAGGGATAAACAATGGAGGTACCGAAGGGTGAGCACTAGATCTAATATGGAAAAGTAAAGGAGTACAACTGAGAGTGTAGTGAGAGTGGAGTAATAGTAGAGAGTCCAGCTCAACCCAAAAATAGAAAGGAGGTAGACTCATCTAGAATAAATGAGCTGGAAACGGTGAGAAGATGATCTTCTTGTCTAGTCTTCGCTACCTATAGTAGGAGAGTAGACTCTCCCAAACACGAGTAGCTAGACACAGAAAGAACGTGGCATACCCCGCACGTCTTCATCTCTCCTGGAAGGAGAGTAACCAAAACCCTTGATGTTGGTACTGGAACAAGGTATATACATATCCATATGCTCAATCCAGATGCCTGAACTAGATCTTAAGGGGATATCCATACCGTAGATCAGCCCATGAAATTGAGTATCCAACAATCCCAAGAATAAACACCATTGATTCCCAGCAACATGCACGTCTGCCCCAAACTGCAAGTCAAGGGGCTTAAATCACCGAACCTTAACAATATCATCTTTGGGAGGCACTGACTTGCCCGCACAGTTTTAGGTCACGTGACAAGGATGATTCTCGGTTGGGAATGTTCCCCTCGTACTTGAGACTTCTGTGGGACCGTCAAACCACACCTCGTCACTACCCCACAATTGAGAGGTCTCCTCAAAGTACACAGGCTACCCCCTGCCCATCCCCGCTGGAGGGTAATCCCTGGAAGTCGACAGGTTCCCACTGAAGGGAGACCCAGAAAAAGTCAACGGGTGCCGCACTGTCCAGTCCCATAAAAGGTTAATCCACTGGAGGGAGACCCGGCTGAAGTCATTGACGAGTCCTAAGGACAAGTCCCGTAAAAATGGTACTCCACTGGAGGGAGGATTGGAACCCTCATCGGGGACCACTTCCTAGGCCAGCTGTAGGAAAACCCGGCATTGGGTTCACTTCCCAACCTCACTGGAGGTAAACCCAGAACCGCTCTGACCATCCCTGTTATATGGTACTGCTCGGTGAACACCGCTGGACTGGCCATCCCAACTGGATGGTAGCGCACTGGCCATCCCTACTGGATGGTAACCCATTGGCCATCCCTGGTGGATGTACCTCACCAGCCTGCCCTGCTTGAAACAACCTCCTGGCCAGCCATGCTGGAAACAACCTCCTGGCCACCCCTACTGGAAACAACCTTCTGGCCAGCTCTGCTGGAAACAATCTCCTGGGTATAGGATCGGTGCCCGCATAATGTGTTGGTCACACCGAATCCATAAGAACTCTACCAGGGAACATGAAGCAACTCTGTCGGCCAAACCATTGAGAACAGAACCAGGGGAATACCACTCAACCCTGCTAGTCGAAACCATAGTGTAGAGGACTAGGGGGAAAGAACTCAACCCTGCTGGTCAAACATATGAGAACAACACCAGGGGAAACTCAACCCCAGTGGTCAAACAAAAGAGAACAGAACCAGGGGGAAACTCAACCCTGCTGGTCAAGGAAACAAGAAGAGAATCAGGGGAAACTCATCACTGATGGTCAAACAAATGAGAACAGAACCAGGGGAAAACTCAACACTACTGGTCAAACAGATAAAAATAGAACTAGGGGAAACTCAACCCTTCTAGTCAAACTAACGATAGCAGAGGGACCGTCTACGTCATGAGAGGTCAAGGGTACGCAAAACGGAACACGACACGCACATGGGACCCACACGATGTGTCTCCCTAAGTCAACTCCAACCAAGCACATAAATGTTCTCAGGTACAAACAACCACATGTACCTTCAAGAATTCCCATATACTACCATATTATACCACGTTTCCAGCCCAAATGCTATCATGAACACGGCACCCAACGTCAACATGAAGGGCGTAAACGTAACAACTCCAACTTGCCACCTCATTGGCCAAGGCATGGCCAACTAAATCTCATCAATAATGACTTCACTCACACGGGTGTACATGCGATCACATGCCTATGGTCCGCTACAAACATAGTAATATGAAACAACTCCGAATCACCTTACTTGATTCCGCATTTAATTAGATCTCAAATGAGGCTCTGCACCTCCAAACGGATCATACTACTGTAATCGTCGTGAAAAAACATGAGAGATAGGATATTTACTCACCTCAAATGGATATCTAATGGAAAAGTTTCCAACACCGCCTTATTCCTGAACGACGTCCCATGGTCCCGTGCCTTGGCCCTGAAAATAGTCGGGTGCATCACACCATTGTGATCCCCTCGCGGAAACACGTTAAAAAGACTACTCACTTGAGTGCAACACATATCCGGAGAAAAAGATGCATTTCGCCACACTGCACATGAGTAGTGCTTCATGGGACCCACATCCCGGTCCCAAAGCACAGCAAACGGATCACACTGTTGTGATACTCTCGAAAAAGTACACATGAGGGACTATTCATTTGTCCAAAATGGACACCCGGTGATAAAGATGAAAATCACCGCCAACTCCCAAAATGGCCTTGTGGGTCCCACACCAGCAGGAAGAATTAAATAGGGTGGATTGAACCATTGTAATGCCCTTGGAAAAACCCCCATGATCGACTACTCATACGCCACAAACGGACGTCTGATGAAAAAGCTACAAAAAGCTGCGTGTAGTTCGAAAGATGGGGCATGGGGCCCATGCCTCAACTTTAGATTCAACGCCCAAAACCACACTGGAAAACTTCGGCTCAACACCAGGGTCGCAACGCCACTGACGACACTCAAAATAGACTCTAGATGTGTCTTTGCCGTCTAGAACAAAAACCTCAGAGATAAACGCTAACCCACGTAACGTACGTGATGCGCCACCGAGCCCCTCGTCTCGGGATTTAAAAATTCCCGAGACCATCTCAAAATACTATTCTTGACCCAAGGAATGCGTTGTCGCTGACAGCGTGCCAATCCAACGCTTGGTCGAAATTTTATGAGTGTTTTGAAAAAATTTAAAGGACGAGAATGGGTGGGCCAGGCTGGTTCGCGCGGGCCGGCTGCTTTGCCAAGATAGGCTGGGGCCGGTCCGATTCCTCTTCCACAGGACCTTCTATACATGGGTCCTTGTCTGCCAGGTGGGGTCCAAAGACCCTGGTCTCCTCCCGTGTCAACCGGCCAAAGGGCAGGTTCCCCTGTGCTCCGCGCCCGACGCCTTCAGTCGTAGCACCCCCCCTGTCGTCGCCTGGAGCTTCCACTTGGCCACACCCGCGGCGACCTATGCTGACCTAGCGCCTCTACGGGAATCCGCTGAAGACCGCTCGCCCCCCGCCATCCAGGAACCCTGCGCCGCCCCATGCCGCCGTGCTCCGCCGTCGACACCCGCCGGCCACCGTGCTAAACTGCCGGAAAGGCCCTGTACCGCCGGAAGGACACCCTAAAACCAGCTATTTTCGGCGGACGAGTGAGAGCGCATTGGGACTCAGATTTTAAATTCGTAACAACAATAGGAAATATCGGGATGAGTACAACACAAATATGGGATTTTTATCGGAGAAATAAAAACAATTTGATTCATATAATTCACGCTCAAAGGAGATGTGGAAATTAAAAATTGAAACTGCAACCGCCTACCTCTTGGGCGTAGCCCGGAGCTTCGTGAGCATTCCACCTTCGCCGGATCCGCAATCACCTTGGAAGAAGAGGGGATATTTGGATTCGGGTTGAGAGCTCCTTGTTTGGAAGCTCTTTCCGCCAGGATGTGAAAACAAAGAAGAGGGGGGAGTTATGTTTAAATAAGGAAAATTAATTAAAAAGTTTAATTAATTAAAACTCCCAAATTAGCCTGCATCTGAAACCCTCGACAAGGTCGAGGTTAAACCTCCCCTAGGGTAAAAATCACCTCTCGAGCACAATAGCGGCCTCATAATTTCAATCTGAGGCCCCATTCAAAAGTTATTAAACTCAACGCCCGAGGCCGCCAAATTACGAAAATTCCCCAAGGTCAATTTTTCACCGACGGACCATGCCCGCGAAAATGAAAACCCTTCTAGGGTAGAGGACATTATATGTACTCAACGGTGCTCTCATTTTCCCATCCGATCAACCGTTTAAGAGATACATGAGTTTGGCTATAAAATGAATAAATTAATTATTTTAATTATCTGTTTAACGTTCCGTTAACGGGCGATGGGTCCCAACGTCCCACGGTGACATGTTTTATGTTGTTCCTAGGGTAAACACCCCATTTCGGACCCATACATACACTCATATTTCTGATCTGGAACACCATTTAGGATTTATCCCATTTAATTGGCATGTCCAGTGTGAACGAACTAAAATTAAATTCCTGCCACACCGGGACTCGGAATCGCACGCCGTCTGAAGGCACTGCTCTGGAATAATATCATGATTATTCCAAAGTCTTGTATAGAGAAAATCCGGGTTCTTAATGTCTTGTAGAGTGATTTTACCTTTGGAGACATCAATGATGGCCCCACTAGTAGCAAGGAAGGGCCGACCTAAGATGACTAGAATCTTTTCATCAATTTCCATATCATGGATCAAGAAATAAGTGGGAAAATTTAGTTTTCCTACACTTACTAATAGTTTATCCACTCTCCCATAAGGGTTTGTAAGTGACCTATCTGCAAGAAGAAGACAAATAGAATTCAGTTGGATATCCTGAAGACCCGTATTTTTAAACAAGTATAAGGGCATAATATAGATACTCACTCATAATTCACACTGAAACTTTATTTTCCCACTTCCTCTTATTAGGCACTGAATTATAAATCCACCAGGTTCCGTTAATTTGGGAGGAATATTTTTTTGGAAAATTACACTACACTAAAAAATGAGATCAATATTATCTATCTTCATCTAATAATTCTCGTTCTTTGGAAACATTTTTGTGAATGAAACATATGAAGGGATTTTATCCAAGGCTTATAAGAAAGGAATACCATGGTGAAGCTTCGAATTAGTTTCAAAATTCTCAGGTTATCGGGTTCATCACATTGCCTCACAATTTCAGGTAAAGGAATAAGAGGGGTATAATGTTTTACAACAGGTAGGTTATTTGCCGTCTCCTCAGACCCCACTATCTTATTGGATTCCTTAATAAATTCCCACTTAATTTTTTTTTTGGTTCCTTAGATTTATCAGGTGTGGTTTGCACTATCTTTTCAGTTTAGAACTCACAATCTAGATTTCTAGAATTGGGATTTTCTATATTTTCATTTTTAATTTTAGCTTAAACATTTTTTCCACTTTCCTAGGTGGTTCCATAACTAGTTCCTTAGGTTTATTACCTAACATGGTTGTTACTGCCATCACATTTTCTCTTAGATTATGAGTTACTGTTATGGGTAGTTTTCTCTTTTCCTTAAAAACTTGATTCCTATCCATTTGACTCATTTGAAGTTCTAAATTATGAATCATAGAGAATATTCCCTTTTTAAATGAGATGATCTCACTCAACACTAGTTGCATCATCCCCATTAACTCCACTTGATAATTAAAAGATTCTGCCTCATATTGATTCTGGAAAATTTGTTTGGTCTGTGGGTGGAAAGTAAGGGCAGAGGGTTTCTTTGTGACCCCTTACTCACTCCCTTATTTATTTGGTTAACCATGATATATATATTGGCATAGATTTGAGATATGAGTAGGTACACCTTTATTCCTAGCCGTGTAATCGACAAACTGGGCACTCTCATTACATGTAATAGGGATATCAATGTTTGGACAATATATCTGAGGGGGACCAATCATCACACAGTGATATCACTAGTTCCTAAAGACCCTATCATCAAAAAAAGAATGAGGATTCGTATTATCCCGATGAATGAATCTCTTACTCATGCATTTCTGCTGAAATTTTTGAGCCAACTTATCAAACAATGTTTTTAGCTTAATGGGAGTGGAATCAGAGAAATCACATCCATAAGATTATTAGACTATGTTCAGATTGTCAGGGTGGGGGCATTATAGAAAGACTCTATGAGCAGATGATGAGCTAATTGATGGTTAGGGATCTGTCTTAGAAGACCTCTGAAGCTATCCCATTTTTCAGGAAACAGTTCTCCCTCATCCTGGGCAAAGTCAATGATCTTATGCCTAACCTCAATGGTGGTGTTCCTGGGATAGAATTTAGAGACAAATTCATTGCACACCTCTTCCTAGGTTTCAATGATTTCCTTATCTAAATTTTTAATCCATGTCCTAGAACTCCCCTTTAGACAGAATGGAAGCAACCTCATCCTCAACTCATCCTCACTAAGATCTCACATATGCAACTACTGAATAGTACCATAAAAATCACTGATAAACACTGAGGAGTCCTCTGTTGGAAGACTATTAAATGATCGAAATTGATAAGATAAGAATGTTTTATCTCATAGCTCATAGTCATAGGGGACAATTAGATACACAATGGATTGCTTGACATATTATGAAAATGAAACTCTCTAAGATTTGGTCTCTTTCAGACAGGAACTAGGGGTTGTGGCCCATTGACATTTCGATTTACATTAATATCTTCCAAATAATACTTTTGATGATTCTTTTGTTTTCTATGTGCATAAAAATGATATTTGATTTATTTAATAGGCATTTCATGTTCTGACATAGATTCTCTAGTGTGCGTACAATTTCAAAAACAAAGATTTCTTGAGATTTTTTTTATAGTTTTTTAATTTTTGTATTTTTTCTGTACAATTTTTTTTAAACTTGTTCGAACATGCCTCCCAAAACAACAACGCCAAAATTTGAATGCACATACATTGAGTATTCACAAATTTAAAATTTATATTCCCTACAAATTACTAGTACTATTGAAAGAAGGTCATTGAACAATAGAGAAGGGCTTAGGTTGTGCTAGACCAAATTAAAACTAAAACAGCCAAAAGAAAAAGAAAACTAAAACTAAAACAAAATGCAAACAAGGAAAAACACACAAATAGTGGGTTTGAAAACGAAGGTGAAATGGTGAAATATGTGGATTGAACAGAGAACCAATGGTAATGATGATTTTTAGGTCCTTAGGCTACTTTTAACTAATTAAAGGGTCATCCTCTGCTTCTACTTGGTTTAATTTAATTACTCAGTTCACAAAAAATGGTGCTAATCCTTTAATTTTCCACTTCGGTGGATTAACACAACTCGATTAACTTCTTTGAGTCTCGATCTTTCAATATTGACCCTTGAAAATTTTTTCTTAAATTGGAGAAGATATGCATTGACCTTTTTCAATTATTGGTACTTCAGTCAAAAATACATGGTGAAATGATTAAAAACCACACCAATTGTTTATTAGGTAATGTAAAATGATACTCAAAATTAATAGAATAGAAACAGGCAACGAAATTGCACAGAGCAATCAAAATAACCAAACATGATGACTAGATGGATGATTAGTTATCTACATCCCAATTCCCCTAATATATTTAGCAACACATTAAAAAAGTCAAATAGATAGAGAAAAAATTATTGAGGAATCATATCCTATAAGATTTCCCATCTCTCCCGCATCATCTTCGATATTGATCTCCTTCTCAATGTATTTCTTCATTTCATTTGGTGATCAGATGGATTGAGGGATCTATAGAGGGAATAATGGATGCTCTTCCGCATAGAATGATGTTTTGGAATCTCCCTGCTCTCCCTCTCCATGGATAAATGCCCCGCATCCTACCCTGTAATAAATTTTTTATCTCATGCCAGTGATTAATTCAAATCACACAGTAATTTAAGTCTCTAGAATCTCATCTGAAGTGTTCCATGACCTCAATGTGGAGTTTTCACAGTTCCATGTCTCCCACAATGGTCACTAGAGTCTTTTCTCATAACTGAATGAATGGGTTACAAACACAGAGAAAAACAACCCACCCTCTACAAAAAAAAATGCACATGAGCCAATGGAAAAAGATGAAAAAATTATATAAATACTATAAGTTATATCACTACATAATATTTAAAACAATACTTATTTATATATATATATTTAAATTTTAAATTTTTATTACTAATATATGTTTTAATAAAAGTTATATTTATTAAAATTTAATTATTATAAAAAATGTAGTTAATAATATATATATATATATATGAATCTGTTTATTATATGTTATAAATATTATATATTGTGATTTTATTATAATAATTAGTATAATATTATAATTACGTAAATGAAAATAAAATAAAAGGATGAATTCCACGGTTCGGTTCGTGCAGATGTAGAAGAGAGGAAAGAGGCCTAGAGGTCTCGGTTGAGAGAGTAAGGGTAGAAGCGGGTGAATGTGAGGGCACATGGGGAGTTGAGGGCCGTGGAGGCTCATGTGTTGCGCTTCGAGGTGATTTAGGGGCGTGCGGTGGATCTCTACTGAGATTGAGGGAGGAAAGGGTGGCGCCAACAGCATGGAGCAGGGGAAGAGGGTAAGGGTTCTGTTCGTGCGGCGCAAGGGAGAAATTGGTTTGGGATTTTCGTTTACTATTGTTGAATTATTTCATTCACTGCTGCTTTGTGTTGTTGATGTAAATTTTTATTCAAATGATGATTCAAAATTGTTTTGTGGTCGATTTTATGCTTTAGGGTGTGCTGCTGGGGGATGAGAGGATGGAAAAGAGGTTTTGATGTGTTGTTGGTGCTGGAACGGTGGCTTGGGGAATGGAGAAGCAGTGTAACCGTGGTCTGGCCCTCATTGGCTCCAACAACATATGTCCACTACTAGATGTGGATGACTCCGCATCTTGATGTATGGTGGTGGCACTCGCTATCAGTGCCTTCTCTACAAATAAGCTATCTATAAAAACCACTGACTCTTAAAACCCCGGTCTGTGTCATAATGCTACGTTATATCATCGATTCTATGATCTCTCATTGAAGATCCACCTCAATTGTATGGTTCATGAAGAAATGATCCTATACAATGTTCGTGGAGTAGTGGGAGAGATTAGTGAACCTCTCTATGTACTGGGCCATGATCATGCTTCTAAGCTTTATGTGCAGCTTCCCCTGTATATGCAATGAGCGTAGAGTCACTGGGATGAACCCTGTCCTAAAAAGGCCATAGATGTACACCCAAGGGAGGGTCACCTCTTCATGTTACTGAGGTGTCATGATCCATAATCTATCACCTGCTCCCTGAAAGTGACTAGCAGTTAGGATCACCATCATATCAGTTGATGTTCGCACATAGTGAGAAACTATGGCCAGAGCCTCCAGTCATTCCATATATGCATGCATATCCATCTCACCTCGAAAACTCATAGCTCACTTATGCTAAGACTCCTGCCACATTCTCAGTCGATATTCACCCTTTACTGGTGGGGCTAGTAGCATCGGCTGCCCAATGGGTGGCAGTTCTACTGGTGCACCATCTGATGCTACTATCGCCGTAAGATGGCGCTGCACTGAAGCCTCATCGGATGAAGGTCCACCATCATGTACTCTCTCGGGAACCATATATGGTTGTATACGTGGAAACATCCTAAAAGAACACATGTGTTTCATGGTAAATAACGTATTCTGGGTGATTAGACTCAAGAGATCAAAATAAGAACTTTTCAAAACACACGAAAACAGTGTTTCCGTGCACCGAGACGGAAATCATAATTCAGGGTCCTAGTGTATGGATACACTATCTACCACACCAACACTGGATTTCCCAAACTGAAAACCAAATAAATTAAAATTAACACTATTGGCACATATAAAATATCTGAGTCCTAGTTCTTCGGTAGAATTGACTCATCTAATAACACTTTTTCACAACCCATCCATCAGGTTTCATGTCAGGACAACCCCATGCCCGCCTTCCATGTGCCAGGGACAGGTGAGTAGCACCGAAAAAGGCATATCCCTGTAATGGGAAGTCATTTTCTTTAACCTGTACAATCATTGATAACAAGAAAACAACAAGAAGCAACTGTAATGTAAACTATTGTAGTAAAAATTGTACTGAAAGTAAAGCGTCCAAAATACAAGCCCAACTGAAAAGTACAAGTACAACTAAAAAGAGAAAAAACAGCTCCTGGATCATCCACTGAGGATCATACCTGAAGGGTTGGTAAAACTCACGATCAATAGTCACTACAACACGTCAAGTTAATAGGTCCACCTCTGAAGACTATCCAATCCTGGCTCCCTTGGCCTCGATCAATGATGTCTGTCATATGCACAAAAAACTACAACGTTCAGGCATAGCCCATGCAGGGGTGACTATAAATATACTCAGTAGGGATCTCGATACCCCTGATGGTCTCCCATAGTTCCACAAAGTAATACCCACAAAGGAAGACCTCAATCACAAAGCAAGAATTTGTGAACCACTCTACTTATATATATGCCCATACATATACCTAAGTTATCCAGATATACTCGTCTCATACATTAGTGAATAATACCACAACGGGGACACCACGAAGGTAAAAGTGTGACATAGGTAACACCACGAAGATAAAATCACAATGGTAAAAGTACCACATATGTATCCCCACGAAGATAACACTCTGATGTTTAAGGTACCACAATGGTAACATCATGAAGGTAAATGACTCAGCTCACAATAGGTATATAAGTAAGGCGCAGATGTATAGATGAATAGTCGTGAAGCTAGATCATCCTATTCTGTTGAGAGGCACTTCTGATAACCATATGTTGTATGAATCACACAAGAACGACTGTTACTAACCCCCACAATGACCAATAAAGTATCTGACCCACATAGGATCGGTATGCACAGACCAATATAGGATCATTGAGCGCAGTCCAACACAGGATCGGACCCACACGGGAGAGGTATGCACTGACCCACACAGTATCGTTGAGCACTGACCCACATAGGATCCTCCCCACATAGGATCGGTATGTGCTAACCCACACATGATCGCTCGATTCTAACCTTTGTATTATCTTTCTCCATCCTCTGTCTCACTGCGAGCCACTAGACTACAGCTCCCTTCACATATGATTCTAGGAGAATTGCTCCTAAATCTATCGTCCATACCTCATCCTCCACATTTTTCCTCAATGAAGTATCCCCAAGGACCGCCATGTCGCAAGGGTTCCAACGGGACAGATAGCATGCCAATCAGATGCCCAATCCATGAATTATAAGCATTTTTTTCTAAGGGTTTAGTTGGATTCGAGTTCAATACATCCCAACCACACACCAAAATTCTCCAAAACTAAATTAGATTAGAAAAAGATGACCTCATCATACTAAGGGTTTCAGGGTAGTAGACGGTTTGTCAGAAGGACGCCAGATCTGTTAGTTACAACCCTTTCAGTGAAATAGGGGTGATCGCACTATGGTCTAGCCCATATCGGTCGGTCTCGAAGGAATATACCATTGTAAAAGATTCAAAAAATGGATCCCAATGCTATTGATGATGTTTTGATTGGACACTCAGTTTGTAAGTTACTTGCCTTTCTTTATTTTTGGACTGGTTCGGTCTGAGCCCAATCTGACTCGGTCAGGCCGGCAAGACGCAATGGGTCCTGGAGTCTACCTGACCATGGTCAACTCCAAACCACTAAGGGCTTTCCCACATTACTAGTTTTGGCCCTTCTGGGTTGGCCCAATTCGGTTTGTGGGCCCATTCCATGGTTGACCCTCCCTATCAGGTGGGGCACAACCCAACCGAATTGGCACATTAGGTCGCGGGGCCGGCCTAGCCCACTGGGCCGGTCCAGTCTACTAGGGGGGTGGTCCGGCCTGCTCAGCTGATCTATGCTTGACCCGGTCTGCCAGAAGGCAGACCCATCTTCCCAGCTCAGCCCGTGGGTGCATGGTCCCTTTCGCTATCCAGGGGGCCGATGCCCCCACACGTAATGATCAGTCGTTTTGGCTGAACATGGGTCCACCAAGAAGGTGCGGTATGGGGCCCTTCCTCTCTTCAAATGCCGCAGCCCGCTGGCCGTGGGTGTAGCCGACAACAGTGCATGTGGGCACCACCCCTTTCTCACACATTCTGCTCTAGCCGACTACCTCTGGCCTCCAAGGCACGTCGTCACGTGCCCCCCTCCACCCCTGTAGCAGTTGCTGTGGGTCTCCTTCGGCCAACATCAATAGCTTCCAACATGGGGTTCCGGATGTTCATTGGTTTCATCAATAATGAATTCATCTTCAAGCTGTCCTCACCCTATGGAAAGCATCCCCAATGAGTGCCACATAAACAAAGGGGTGGGGGTTCTAGGCCTTGTTCTTTCCGCCCGCACACTCTGTGTTAATATGATAATAAACATAATAAAGGAAAATATCAAAGATGAAATTTAAAATAACCCATGCCTTATGATCATTGGATAATTACCACGATTGAGGATGTTTTGGTATTCGTTGTCCCCACAACAAGCTGCCAACATTGTCGCTCAAACGTCCACCTTGGGTTTGTGATTTAGTGTCGCACATCACTGCCCACTAGAACCGGCTCCACCCTCCAAGATATTGCTGTTGAGAAACATTATCATAACATTTTCTCTTGGTGACATCATGTCAATACCTCTCCCCAACCACCATATAAATATGAGGGGGGTGAGTAATACCCGTGGAATTTAATGGGGGTTAATTTCATAAGAACCATCCAACTTCAAACGACAATGTTACAAAGGATTTGATGAGTCAATCAATTTAATGGAATGATATGTCGTAGGTCCCGCCACTTCTTCTTTTCTATTGTGGGAATAGAAAAAAATAAAAAAATAATAAAGTTATATTATTAATATTTTTAAACTCTAAAATCTATCTTTTTCTTGAGACGTACTCATGTTGAAGTGAATCCCCCCTTATGCGAATTGTGGAACTACAGATTCAATGGTTCCCGAATATTTTAAATCAATGCATCGGTTCAAAATATAGAAAATGTCGTCCTCGCATTAATAGAACATACCTTAAAAGGTCATAAATTCATTTTGGGCACACTTGGACTCATAATCATCCACTGAAAATTTTCACAGACTCGTAATAATTCCATATAAAAAAATTCCATGGAAAATTTGGGACATTACATTAAGAAATACCATAACGTGTGAGAGAGTCTTGGAAGAGATAATGGTTAAAAATTGGACAATCTTCAAGGACATGGAGGTTAGAGGAGATGATATGGTGAGGGAATGTATTTATAGTGGATGATATTGAAGTTTTTTGATTACTTTATTAATTAGTCTGTTGTTTTGGATTAAGAAAAAAAATATTGATGATCCAATGAATAAATAAACTAAATGGAGAAAGATTGTTCTTGAATATGGTTCTTCAATTATGCATTATGTTTTAATTCAACTATTTTGAATAATTTGTTAACTACCCTAAATTAATGTATTTCACTATTTATAAAAAATGATCTTTTAGAAAAATACAAAAAATCCACCCAAATAATATTTATACATTTAAAATTCCAAAATATACTTGGTTTTTTTAATATAATATACTAAATATGATAAGTAAATTTTTTAATAAAAATAATAATATATTCTATATATATTTCTAAAAGTTATAACGAAATTCATAACATGAGGAAAATATTTAATGTTTCTTAAAATTATATTATAACCATAATATAACACAATATTAAGTAATGAATTTATTTTATGAAAATAAATATTCTTTTATAACATAATATTATTTATAAAATTTTATATAATCATTTTTGCTTTAGAAAAATACGATCACAAAAAGTTATTATTTTTTAAAAAATTATTTACTTATAAAATGATATAAATATATCAAATTTTTATTGATAAGATACCCAAATTTATTTTTTATATTCATGAGAGAATTTACAGTAAATTGGTCATATAATTATTCCTATTGTTGAGATATTATTTCAATGGTCATACTTATCAGTGTATTACAATTTTTAAACTATGTGTTGCATGATGCATTAATTAATAAAGATGTCAAATTTTAAAAGTTACATACCATAATATCTTTGGGTTATACAAATTGACTGAATGAAAAAATGTTTTATAGAATATAATTCTCAAAACAGCATAAATTCATACTAGATGTCTATCATCTTAATGGAGAATATGATAAGTTTTGGAAATATAACATAATCATTAATTCCATAGAGGAAACAGATTCCATGGATTGAAAATGATCCAAAAAAATATTTTTCAGTAAACATAATACCATTAAAATCAATCATAAAATAGAGATGAAATTCTTCATACATAATAAAATAAATGATGATTATATTGTGTAATGTGAGAAAAATATCACATGGTTTGAATGAAACACCTTTATCCATTCCATCAGGACCAAAAAAATGATGGATCATTTCATTAGTGGTTTAGTGTTAGGTTTATAAAAATATTTAATGATTTATGAAATTTTTATATTTACAGATATTTTATATTGTACCATTATGGTACATATTTATTTATTTTATCTCTATGATATTTTCATCCCATGGAATACAACCATAAAATAGAGTTTTCATTAGGATCATCAATGGATACATCTCATAGTGGTATTAAAACATAATATTCCATGTCTCAAAATGTGGTATAATTCATCCCTTAATAATTCATAATGGAACTATGATATTCATTAAAATTTTAAAATAGAAGCATCTGATGGAATGAAAATTAATTTTTTTTATTTTAATAACACTTTTAAGGAAAAATTGAGAAACCACAAAGTTAAAATACTAGAATCAATCACATAACCATTGAAAAAACATTAGCCAACTATAATCATTCCCCTAAATAATTTACTAGATATAGAGATTACACAATTATCTTAGAACATCAATTAAATTTCCTTAAAGGCAAAATTCCATCATCCCCTACCTCTATATGTACTATTATTGATGAATTTTAACTTTTTTGAAACCCCTTATCAGAATATGATCAAGATTATTAATCTAGGTTCTATTATCCTCATTGGTAATCACTTTTAATATATTAAACATGCTAGTTTTCTCATCAGTCACATTAATAACAAAAAACATTTCCACAATCTTATCATATGAATACATAAAGAGATCCAAATATTTCTCGTTGGTTGCTATTGTCTCACATTGCATGCTTGGTGAAACCTAGTGGAGTGACGCCACATAATCCACAAAAATGATTATGGGAATTATAATAGGGGCATTGAGATCACCTTTATCATATTGTCTATTGAAATTATGTTAGATGTTGTTTCCATTGGAAGTGGTAAATTTTAGTAATCATTTCTCTAATTCCTATATCCTTTTATACTTTTTATCCACATTTGGCTTGGTGGCCCTATTACTCGGAAATCATCAATAGTATCACAAGAAAAATGACTAGAAAACTCAATGCTGGACTTAGACCCGATAACCCATTATCATAATTGGAATTTACTTTCTATGTTGCAGCAATCTCTCGAAGAGGTTCTTCATTCTACGGTCCTTCAAAGTGGTTGAGAATATTTATAGCTGGAACACACATCATAGGATTGTTCTAATAAAAATATCATCCCCTAGGTCATTCTCAATTCAACTTCAAACTACTGTGTCTCCCTCACATTCAGACATTTGTGGTCCCCCTCTTCAACTAGAGATACTCCATGAGTGCACTACCTCTTCATAATATGAATCCATGGTAGTCCTAAAGCCTCCATTTTCTACCTAAACCGACGACGCATCTAGAATTTAACCACAGTCTCATTGCACAACCCCACCCAATTAACTATCTAAAGTATTTCAAGGTTATGTGAAAAAACCACCGACTTCCAGCATCACATCCGAACCATCATGCCCTGAAGGAGAATTAATTGAAAACTAAGGATCTCCTAGATAGACTAGCAAGAGAAACAAAATATCATCCGACAATAGTATAAAAACTTACACTTTACATGTATTTATTACATAAACATTGATGTATATTTTATTATATATCATAACATAGGCTATTCCATGATCATATAGGTTTACTATATTTAGAAAATGGGAATCATAAACAACTGGTTCATAAAAATATACATTGTATCTTACTTGTTTCATCAAAACTAGACTCCTTTTTGAAATATATTACTTAATACCTTTCATCAATTCCTAGGAAAAGACATATCAATGTGTGGGTTCAAATTCATAGTAATGGTTAAAAATGGAAATAACAATCATATTATAGGAACATAACATTTGAAAATATTATTCTAAATATAAAAGATCAAAATATCATGTCATGGGATAAATAATAAATGTTAAATGAAATTACAATAGTCATAACATACGATATGAAATTTCATGTAATACACAAAAAGAATAGTAAATTATCTCATATTATTAAAGGCTCACAACCAAGACCATCATTGCAAACATTGTTAATTACTGAACTGAGTTCAATCATCATTCCTTCCCTTTATTAGTAAACATGATTTATTTTTGTTTCCATCATGTCTATATAATGAGATATAAATCATCACCCAATTAATTGGATGGAGATATAGGTCCCACCCATCTCATAATGAAACCATTATTATGTGTTCCACAAAATCATAAATCATTTATCCTAGAATAATATTTGAAATAAAATTGGGTTCTTAATAATTATTCCATAATATTCAATTTAAAACAAATTGATTTCATAAAAATATTTTTGTCATATGTAGAATAGAATCAATGTAATAATAGAGATGGAAACAAAACACCATGTAATCATAGATGGAAAATAATTTTGATAAAACACTTGAAATTAATTCATATGGAAAATATCCTTTCTTTTAAATTTTTTTATAAGAATGCCATGCAATTTTAAAAGAAAGGAATATAGGTGAAAATAATCATTAAATAATGCAAGGTAAGATTCATTGAAATATTCTATGATGAAACTGTAATATTTCATTCATGCCTAATAAGTTTAAAAAACATTCTCCTCTTACTTTTCCGGAAAAGTCAGAAACTACCTCAAATCAAATAACGACCAAAAGATTTATTGCATAATGTTTAATTATAATTCACCATAGAGTAATATAAAATTTAAACAATTGAATAATAATTGAAATAATGTTACATAATTAGGAAAAATGTATGTGTATGATAATTATACCCCATTTAATACTTACATAAAAACAATCTCGGAAAAAATGAGATTGTAAAATTATCCCTTACCTTAGTTCTGATATCGCTCATATGTATCCAAACATCCTGTATAATGATTTAAGTAATGTGATTGACTTATTCAAGAATCATAATAATTTTTTAGATATCATATATGATTATATAATCATCAGTAAATTATTAACACATCATTGTCAGTTTTAATTTGGATATTAATAGATTTATGTTCTTATGCATGATTTTTTAGATAAGTAAATGTCCCACTTGTTGGGTTATAGTTAAATAATTTACATAATTATATTAATATAATATATATCATATTTAATCATTCAATTCTAGTTTATAATCAGTGTTTAATGAATATTAGGTAGAATCGATCACATTGTATCGTGGAGACGGTAGGATGTACGTAGGCACGAGCGATGATATCATTCCCAAAATTGTTGAATGGTATAGAAGTGGATGGTGTATAATATTTCATAATTATTAATATGATATAATAATGATATGAAGTTATTAATTCCATCATTATAACCAAACATGTAATGTCGAGGTGAATAATATATTTCCCCAAGCATGGATATTATATGTTGTACGTGCGCATGCGTGGTGATTTTATTTTTTGAAGGATGGATAAAAGGTGAAATATGGTTATTTCATATTTTTAATAACATATTAATAATTAATTCACAATTATTACTTTACATTATAAGGAATCAATTAATGATGATGAAGTAGAGGAAAAAATAGTCAGAATGAACCAATATAAGAGATTACTTCCACTTCGATATGCATAATCTAAATCTCTTCTTATAGTATAAGATTTGGTTTTTGAAGATGGCCAGAACCTCTATAATGAAAATTGGGAATTTGATAAGGTACAAGGGAATTGTATGGAAAATATTAAAGGCTCAAAAGGAAGTAAAAAGGTGAGGAAATATGTTCCTTTTTATAATTGAGGTGATAGGAACTTTTGAAAACTCCCTAATATTTATTTTTATCAAAATAAAACCCTACCAAAAACAACAATAATGTCCAAATTTTATGATGATATGATTTAGGGTTGTAACCTCCTCAACCAATAAATTTTGGAAAAGTAATTTTGTCAATTAAAACTATATATTTTTGATTTGAAATTAGTTATTTAATTTAATATTAATTGTTGTAATAACATTCTAAATATTTAATGGTTATAAATATTTACATATATTTTTAATTATCCAAAAATGGATATTTTATGTCATTTCAGAAACTATTATAATATGTTTGTAATTTTTAAATATTTTTATTATTTTTCATTAATTGGTAAGAATTTTATTTTTTAAAATATCAATAGTGTTAATTTTGACACTTCATTTATTTGATTTTAAAAAAACCACACTGAAGATAAATTCAAAAAAAATATTTAGAACACTTAATAAATATCATAGTAACCTATAATATTCATGGATCACATTAAATAGATCACAAGTTATTTCATTTTAATATTTCAAATAAATTTTTTATATTTCTATTAATAAAATAATTTATACATAACAGCTGTGTCATCTTTAATGGTAATGTTTTAATCTCAAAAATTTTAAATAACCATATAAGTTGTAGGTAATTATTTTTGATTTAGTAAGTGAATATATATTTGATATTATCTCTTATTTATCCATATATTAAAACCAATATACTTATAGAAAATGAGAATGTGTCATTTTGACACATTCATTTGTTTTTATTATATTCTTTTCATATTCATAGGCAGGTTGATAAGAAATTAGTCTATATGGAACAGTAAATGAAAATGGTGGAATTATTCATAAAATAGTAATTTATAGGTATTAAGGTAATTTTATAATATTATATTTACCTTTAATTACCTGATTTTCCTTTAACAATGTTTATAAAAATAATTACCAAATTTTCAATTCATAATGCCCAAAATATAAGTGGCCTAATAACCTAATTTGGACATACTCATCCAATAATGGAGTTCATTTTTCTGAATTCAATTAAGATAAGTTACAGTAATAAAAATTAAAATAATCTCATTGTTGAAATGAGAAAATAGGTTCTAAAATTTATAATTTTGCAAAATATTGAAATTATTTTACATCTGAATTTTGCATAAAATTTATTCCAATTACCAACATTATATGAAATTATAAATGTATATTCAATTAGTAATTTTAATATATTCAATTATATAATTTATCCACATAAATTATTTAAAAGAAAAATGTTATTTCCAATTAAAATTTAGCATATTTGTTATTATTTTTAAAAACCTTAAAGTTATTAGACAAATATCATATATTATTCCAAAGTAATTTTTTATATCATAATTCAAAATAACATGTTTATGTTGTTATATTAAAATTATTAATGTGTTAAAATATTAATTTAAAATGCGTTCATCATTCAATGGTGTAAGATTAAACATTAAAATATGTTTTTATAAATAAAATATGTGTTTTTCACACCTTATAAATGACATATCTATTTGCTAAATATAAAAAAAATTATTAATTATATAACACTTATATATCACATTAATATCATTAACAAAATTACATCCCTTAAAAGTAAAAATATCTAATTGAATTATATTTTTCATAACTAATTGATATCTAATAAATACTCAATGCATTCTCATAAGTTAGTTATAATTATGCCTACTAACCAAACTGCTAGGCTATTATAGTAATTTTGTAATATGGGCATCTCACAGGTCATTTAGACACATGATTTCAAGTAGAGAAATATAGTGAATTAAATTTTTTTTAAGAATAATATTTCATAAAAACATATGGGTGTTAAATTCTCCCTCCGCTAAACTGAATTTATCCATCGAATTTAGTCACATAGAAACAAATAGATGAGGATACCCATTGCTCATCATATCCTAAAGTTCTAATGTCACTTATTCAAATTGATGGATCCTCCCTAAAACCTTCACCAAGAGAGTGGTCTTATTTTATAGAACTTTTTCACTATGATATGGAATCTTTACCCATTATTCTTCATAAGAAATATCTAGCACCATCCGTATGAATTCTGAGCATAGTATATGTGAAGGATCAGGTATGTATTTTCTCTTGAGAGATACATTGAACACATCTTGATCATGATATTGATTTGGTGGAAGCGCTAATTGGTAAGTTACCTTCCCAACACGATATATAATTTCAAATATACAGATAAACCTAGGGCTTAACATACACTTCTTTCCAAATCTTGATACTCTATTATAGGGAGATATTTGTTAGAACACCTTATCACTCACATAAAACACTATGAAATTTCTTCAGTTTTCAAAAAAAAACTCAACTCTAATCTTATCTTATGTGTTCTTGAATATATTTTAAATTTTTTCTATTTTGTCAACAATATCAGGTCCTAGTAGCTTTCTTTATGCAACTTCATCCATTAAAGTTGGTTTTTTTCTCTTTTTTTATATTGATCTTTATAAAGAGCAATCTGAATACAGGAGTGAATGATATTAATGTATGAAAATTCCCCTGATGGTAGGTGCTGATCCCAACCACCTTTGAAATCTACTGATCCTTTTCAGAACATGTATTCTAGAATGTGAACTGTCCTCTTAGACTGACCATCTATCTAAGGATGATAAGCAGTGCTGATACATAACTATTTATTCAGATCATGTTGAAGACTTTTCCAGATCATCAAGGTAAACCTCAGATCCTAGTCGAATATAATGGAAAGTGGTACTCCATGCATGCTTACCACCTTCTTTACATATATCCTCAAATGCTGATCAAGAGAAAAACCCTCAATAATAGAAATGAAGTGTTCTGACTTCATAAAGAGATCATCTATAACTCAGATATCATTAGTACATTCAGATGTTTTGGGATGTCTGATAACAAATTCCATAATGAATTTTCCCATTTCTGGTCCTGTATGGGTAATGGTTGTACCATCCACTTAAAATTTTGTCTCTCATCCTTAACTTCCTGAAAAACCAAGCCTCAAGAGAAATATCTGGTGACATCTCTTTTCATGCCATCCCACCATATATACACTTTTATGTCCATATAAATCATTGTTCTTCAAAGGTGAATAGATATTGAATAACTGTGAGCCTTATCCAATATCGCCTTCTATAATTTTGTTATGGGAGAAATACATACCAAGTTATTAATTCTTGTCATTTTATCATAATCAATTATGAATTATGTAATATTTCTCAACTACTATTGTATCTCTACATATTTAATCTAACCCTCCTTAGTTGTAACCGGAATTGATGGTTGAAAATTAATTTGAGAAAGATTATATTTCCCCCTTTCATTAAATATTTCAAGATCAAACTTTTGATAATCTATAAATACATGATCTTTAGTGATCCTCATCATGGAATCACTAGCATGGTCTTGTTTAATTAATGCATCATCCACCTAGTTTACTTTTACATGGTGGTAATGTATTGAGAATTCAAAATCTTATATCAACTCCAACCATCACCGTTTTCACATATTCGGCTTCATTTGTGTGAAAATATAATTTAAAACTTTATTATCAAAATAAATATGACACCTTTACCATAAAGATAATGCATCCATATCATTAATGAAAAAATTACCACTACTGACTCCAAATATTTAGTTGGGTAATTTTGTTTGTGGATTTTTATCTTCTGTGAGGAATAAGCTATAAACAACTCATTTTTCATGAGAACACATTCCAATCCATTATTTTATGCATCACTATATACCAAAAACCTTCCTCCACTATAAGGAAGTGTGAGTGTATGTGCATTTTCTAACCTTATTTTTAGTTCAATAAAATTCTCTTCACATTCCTCCATCCAAATGAACATAACTTCATTCCGAGTCAACTTTGTGAGTGGATTAGATTATCATGAAAAATCATTCAAAAAATATCGATAATATCCATCCAAACCAATAAAAAATCTGATCTTTGTAACTATTGATTGTCTGGACCATCTTTAATAATTTTTTATTGGATCCACATAAATCCCCACGCTTTATAGTATGTTATTGAAAAATGAAACATTCTGAAACCAAAATTCACACTTGGAAATTATAGAATAAAGCTTCACCCTTCTTAGGGCCTTCAGTACAATTCTCAAGTGATCTTCATGTTCCTACTTTATCTTTGAATAGATAATAATATCAACAATATAGAATACCAAAAATAGATCAAGATATTCTATAAGGACTCTTTTTATTATATACATAAAGATAGTGGGGGAATTAGTAAGAAAAATATTAATCCCAAAAAAATCATACTTTCCATACATTGCACAGAATTCTATCATTTGTATATCATCATTTATGAACCATAATTGGTGAAATCCTAAACGAAGATCAAATTCTTAAAATGTTTTGAGCTCCGCGTAGTTGGTCAAATAAGTCATCAATGTTGGGAAGAGGATATTTGTTAATAATAGTGATCTTTTTTACGTTCTCGAAAGTCAATACAGAGTCTCATTAATCAACCTTTTATCTTAACAAACAGAATAGGTGCTCCCCAAGGTGACACAATATGGAGTATGGATCCCTTATCAATATTTTCTTGATGTTTCTTCTTCAATTCCTGCAACTCAGTTGGGGTCACTATATAAAGTTTCATTCAAATAAGTATAACACCCGAAATGAGTTCTATTGAAAAATCAGCATAACAATTTGGTGGAATACCTACAAATTCCTCCAAAAAGACATCATTAAACACCCATACAATGGGGGTATTATTAATATAATGATTCTATTGAAACATTTTAGATAAATAACCATCATTTATAGGAATCAAGGCCAATAATATAGAAAAAATTTATACTAGAAGGTTATATTAATATTTACATCTATAAATTATCCTATATAGAACTATAATATGAAATACGACTTACCTTTCATGGTTATTGATATGTTCTTCTTATAGAGAACTCCATTACATAACTTGAATCATATCAAAATACACTATAGAAAGGATAACATGATTTTATGGATGAAAATTCCGACTAACATCACATAGAGAAGAATTATAATATTCTGATGAGACCATTGTGCCTTTTAGAGTTGTCATTCCTAATGAAAAATCTAATAGTTGAGGTAATACAGTGAAACACAAAGAAAATTATTTAAAAAAAAAAGAGTGTTTGTATACAGAATAAAATAAAATATTTTTTTCTTTAGAGTGGATGGTAAGTGTCCCTTTCACCACATCAATGTCGTTCCTCAGGTCATCGATAGTGATTTCATGTGGATTTATTTGAATTTTGTCTTAAGTGTTTTTTGATGTCGATCATCATCAATAACCCTTGTATTAGGGAATTTATTGGAATAATTCCCCATATCCATTCACTTGTAGAATTTAATTATAGGTGGTTTAATCAATGTAGGATTTTTCTATTCGAATCATTTGACATATTTTTACCATCACCTTGGAATTCAACTTCTTGATGTCCTTCTTTTACACACATAAAACCTTTACTAGTCCCTTTAATAAAATTCAATCTATGTTTCATTACACACATGGAGTATAAGGGAAAACTCATCTTTTTCAGTGTGGTATTTAGATTTTAATTTTAATTCCTTTTTCCTATTCTTACAAAACCCATATGACTGATGGGATTTTTCAATATCCATCTAAAACTTGATAGCACATAGAACAATTTCCTCATAGCTAATGAATTCCCTTATTAATAATTCGATTTAGAATCTCAATTTTATGCAACTAAAATATCAATCAATTTTACTCTCAGGTTAGAAAATAATTCTAGAAGCATACCATAAATGTTTGGAAAAATTGTATTCACAGATACAAACTGATTCGTCATCCTTTTTTTATGTTCAAGGAACTCCTTCTCCATCATTATTCAAATAATAGGAGGAATGTACTTATTGATAAATATGTTCATGAACTAATCCCATTCCATGAAGAAAATTAATCAATATTACTTGTATTCATGATAATATTCCACCATTGATCATCTTCACATTCAAAATGGTATACTAATATGATGAATATATCATGTTCAGAACATTGATGAATTGAAAATGACTTTTAACTTTTACTGATCCATTGTTAAACAACTAATGATTTAGAAGACCCAATAATTGAAGGTGTATGATGCCTCATGAAGGATTAAATAGAATTTTTATCCTTCCATTTCTCTTTTGGAAGTATAAAATGATTCATAACTTGATAATTTTGTGTGATAAAGGCTACAAGATATATCATACCATCTCCCATACCATTTGGTTTCTCAGGGGGAAAATAATTTATTTGCCTGTTGCATTCAACATTAATGTGGTTCCTTAAGGTTCTAGTCGTTGACTAAAACTATGAAGAATATTTTGAGAAAAACTAATCATAATGGGATAACCACATGATTCATGAATAAAATTTCAATTTAGGACACTTTATTTTTTATCATAGTTTATTCATGAACATCTTTAAAACACTATGATATGATTTCATCCTATACATAAAAATTTCTTTGTGGTTTATACTAATATTCTATCATCCTAGTTTCCAAAGGAAAACTATAAATTTTCTCTGAAACCAAATAAAATTTCTCACACATTACATGTAGATATTATATCAATATTAAAGAATATTTTTTATGTAACTAAACAAATACCACATGAGGACCATGTATTTTTAGTGTCTGGAGATACTTGGAAACATAAAAAACTTGTTCATAAAGCATTTACATTGCCTCCTACTTATTTCTACAAAATTATAATCCTTTTAGACATATCTTAATTAATACCCTTATTCATGACCTACGTAAAAATAAACATATGAATGGGTGAGCTCAAATGATCAGTTTGGGTAAACAAGGGAAATATCAATCATATTTTAAGAACCTAACATTTGAAAATCATATCCTTCATAGAAAATATTGGAATACCATGTCATGGGATAAATCATATAAGGGAAATGTAATCCAAATAGTCATAACATAAGACATGAAATATCATTTTATATAGACATTATCTTACTTCATATTAGTCAAGGCTCATCACCAAGTCCATTATAGAAGTAAATGTACATTACTGAACTGAATTTGCTCCTCGTTCAAGTCCTGTATTTCTGAATGATATTTACTTTCCTTCTAATCATATTTATCCCATGATATATAAATATACACACAATGAATTGGATGGATATATGTGTTCCACCCATCTCATAATGAAATAATTATTATTTGTTCCACAAAAATATAAATCATTTGTCATAGCATAACCCCTAAATTAAAATGGGCTTCACAATCCTCAATCCATCACAATCCAATAAAATAAATAGATTTCATTTAAAAAATGCCTTCATAATATTAATAAAATAAATGTAATAATAGTTATAGAAACATAAATATATGTCATATTATATTGAAAATAATTTTGATAAAACATTGGAACTTAATTCATTTGGAGAATATCCTTTCTTTAAAAAAACACATTCTTCTCTAAAAATTACATATAATATTAAAAGGAATTAATTTAGTTGAAAATAATCTTGAAATCGTGTAAAATAATGTTCACGGGAAAATGTTTCTTGTAACTGTAAAATTTCATTCAGGTCGTATAAGTTAAAAAAGCATTCACCTCATACTTTTTCCCAAAAAATAAAAACATTTCGAAAATCGAATAACGAATAAAAGATTCATTTCATACCATTTAATAAAAATTCAACAAGGGGATAACTTAACATTAAAATTTGGTAGAATAATATAAATTATATTATATACTTAGAAAACATGGATGTGGATGATAAACATAACCTAGTAAATACATACATTTAAACAATCTCAGATAAAAATGAGATTCTAAAATTATCTCTTACCATAGGTATGATATACTTCGTATGACCTTAAAAACCCTTTAAAATGATTTTAAAAAATGTTATTGAATTATTATATAATCATAATAATTTTCATTATAACAAAAAATATTATATTATCATCTGTCTATTAGTAACATTTCATTGTCACTCGTTGTTAAAATATTAACTATTTTATGTTCTAATAAAAGATTTGTCAGATAATTTCATGTTTAACTTATTATCTTATAGTTAAATAATTTACATAATTATATTAGTATAATTATTGTCATATTTATTCAATCAATTCATTTATATAATCTTGGTTTAATAATGATAATGTATAATGAATCTCTTCACGTCGTTGATATGTTAGGTCGTACGTATGCACGAGTGATGATATCATTCAAAAAGTTGTTGAATGGTATTAAAGTAGATGATGTATAATATTTTATAATTAGTAACATGTTATAATAAAATTATATAGTTATTATTTACATCATTTAACCCTTCCATTTTTGGTGGTGGTGATAAAAATATATCACATCGTGGAGATGGTAAGCCATACGTACTCATGCGTGGTGATATAACTTTTCCTAGGATGGATAGAAGATC